>BTCW01000017.1:5015000-7515000 GCA_033239725.1 Echinochloa phyllopogon | reverse complement strand
TAATTCCTCAAGTGCTCTAAGGAACCTGACGCCATGAGGAACACGCTTCAGCTCAGGACAGTCTGAAAGCTCTAGCTCAACAAGGTTTTCTAGTGCCCCTTCTGCTATTTCGATTTGGTTCAGCTGTGGAGCTCCCCGTAGTTCCAGTCTTCTGAGTTCTAGGAAATGACGGAGCCGATATTTACAATGTTTTCCCATCATATGCATTAACAAGTCGAAGAAAGTGCAAATCACATAACACAGCAAGGCTAGGAAATGGATCTTCATCAAGTTTGGAGCCTTTCAGAATCAATTTAGTGAGGTTATTAAGGTGCGACCACGATGAGAGAATCAGAATCAATTTAGTTCCAACAAGAGATGTAAGAGGTCCACCTATGGGCCATGCGCCTGTGTACAGGTCGGAGGTACCTAAGCTTCTTTAGTTTTGCTAAGTCCTTTGGGAAAGTTAGCAAAGCAGTAAAGCATACATCCAGTACTTCCAAGTTCTGTAATCTTCCAAGTGCCTCAGGTAGATTAATAATACCTGTATATCTAAGACCCAGAAGCCGTAGATTGAACAAGCTGAAGACTTCATTAGGCAACAACTTGATTTGAGTACCTTGCAGGTCCAATGTTGACAGCATTTTTGCAGAATGAAGGATATTGGTCAACAAATCAATATCAATGTATCTCACAAAAGAATGGACTGCACGGAAATGTGTTTCACCAAATTGACTCAAGGGCGCAACATTGGTGCTTTGTATTGACAGTCGACGCGCACCATTTACCGAAAATGTCCCAGAGCCTTCAGAAACTTTACCAAAGCATTCTTTCTCTGCTTTGTCAGGTACTGCACTATATGTATAGAACTGACAGAACCCATTCCTTGGCTCATTGAATTATTTCTCCATATGTTTTCTTCTTAGTTAATTCAATGCCAACCTTTCTAACGTGGCTAATCTTCATAGACTCTTCTTTGCAACCATTTCACTCTCCTAGTCTCCTGCCTAAGCTTCTTTATGAGCTTCTCTGCAGTGTCTACTAAACACAGTTCCTCGAGGTTATTAAGGTACTCGATGCCAAGAGGTAGGTGCTCAAATCTTGGGCAGTATGAAAACACTAGGACAACAAGGATTTTCAGTACACCTTCAGCTATTTTGACTTCGCTGACAGACCATGGAACACCGGATACTCTTAGCTGTCATAGTCTAGGAAATGACTTTGCAGAGAAGCGCAATTTCTTCCCATCATAACTCTTGACAGCTAAGCACAATACAGCTTAAACCATCTTCAGTGATCCAACAGATATGTAAAATTCAATGAAACAGATCAGATTTTCCATGCCATGAACCCCTTCCCCTGTCAGGGCATTGAGATTGGCCACCGCCCACCAGTGTGGACACGAGCTATTTCCCCTTGCCTATGTTCATCTCCGCGACGCCAGGCATCGTGAAGCATAGCGTCACCATTGACCAATTATGCACCACAGTTTACGAATCAAGCAGGACTTGAGTATTTGACCCCCCCCCCCCCCCCCCCCCCCAACTCTTGCCTCCAACCTCAGTGCCGAGCAAGGAAACCAGCGCATCCAAATATCGAAATGCCACGTGCCCAAATCTTTCTTAAGACAGCAATGCGGCAACTGGCAGCAGAAGTAGAACCTGCCTAGATAAACCGTCTCGCAGCACGCCACCTGTTCGTCGGAGAGCCTCCGAATCCGGAGCGCCGGCTCGAGCGCGCCGACGGGGTCGACTAGGCGGTGGTACTCGCGCACCACCCTTGCATTTAGTCCGGATCGGCCCCTCCATGACCCTCACGCCTTGGATGTGGCCGCTGAGGCGGGTGTGGAGGTGGCTGCGGGCGCGAGGGAGAGATGAAGCGGCTTCTTGCCTTCTTCGGTCCGAGGCAGGGGTGACTCCTACGAGGGGATTGGTTCTGTGCATGTGGACGAGGGCGAGGGGCTGAGGTCGGGGTGGGGAGAAGCGAGGTGGAGGGGGTGGAGAGAGGCGGCGGCGGCGGCCATGGGAGTCTGCAGACCAGGGGAGGGAAACGAGGGGTAGAAGAGCCTTCTTACAGGTGGGCCGTGCGCGTGTCTTACAAGCTGGGCCCACATGGAAGGGAGCTGGTTCTGTCTTCTGACTGACCAGGCGTAATACCTTTTTCACGTCAACCTTGAGCAAAGGCGTAAATCCTGGATTGTGAAAACTAGTGGCTGCAAAACTCGCGGAAAAGAGAATGTACAATGGTATCAGGCTGCCTAGTATCAGTGTACCAAACAATGCAAGTTCATTACCCACGGCTCGAATACCAAGAGGGCAAGGTTCACGCTTGCAATCGTACGTCATAAATCGGACCAAAGGTCTTTCACTAAGATTACAATTATACGTGGATTTTACGTGGAGTTAATTAAACGATGATAAACCTTCTAATGTGGCTAATCTTTGTAAGTTCTTCTTTGCATTCATTTGCTTCACTTTCGTGCCTAAGCATCTCTATAAAGTCATCTGCAGTATCTTCCAAATACAATTCATCAAGGGCCGTAAGGTACTTAATGCCATGAGGGAGGCGCTTCAATTCTGGGCAATCTGAAAAGTCAAGCATAGCAAGGCTTCTCAGTGCATCTTCTTCTATTTCAACTTGGCTCAGCTGCAGAGACCACCCCATATGTCTAGTCGTCGGAGTTTAGGAAATGACTGAGAAGAGAAGCGTAGCGTCCTTCCATCATAAGCCTTATAGAGCTTAAGAAAGCATAAATTACGCAATGCCATGAGGCTAGGAAATGAGTTCTCATCAAGTTTGGATGACATCCAGGATGAGAGAATGCGAGGCATCCGTTTCTTTTCCAACTGCCCTGTCAGAGAAAGATCATGAAGAGTTTTTGGTAAACAGAGAGTTCTTCCAATGGCAATACTTCATTTTCTTTTGACATCTATTATATTAATACAATAGTGTTAAAAGAAGCCACCACGTTCGTCGAGAGGGTCAAAAAATTCTCATATTAATTCAAAAAAGAGAATAATATATACTGTCGATTTTATGAAGATCTAACGGTCTATATTATTCCACTAATCCAAAAATAAGAAGAATATATACCGTTGGATTTATGAAGATCTAACGGTCTATATTATTCCGTTAATCTAAAAAAAGAAGAATATATGCCGTCAGATTTTATAAAGATCTAACTGTCTATATTATTTCGTTAATCCAAAAAAGAGAAGAACACATGCCGTCTGATTTTATAAAGTTTTAATGGTCCATATTATTCCATTAATCCAAAAAACAGAAAAATTTATACCGTCAAATTTTATTAAGATCTAACGATCCAATTAATCCAATGAGTCTAGATCAAATATCATTAATAAATAACATGAGAACTCCGTGTCCAAACTAGACTTGGTTACTATGTAGATAATTTTTTTTACCTTGGATAAATGTGACTCCATCATTTGAACTCCAAACAACTCATGTGAATAGTCAAACGGAATGTATTCGACGAGGTCTACGTATTTGTGGTATCTAATTATCCAATTAACTAACATATCAAAAGGTCAAATTTTGCACAGCGGAGTGTTTGCTCAACCTATAATTCTACACTCTTTGTATCTACTAGCAAATATAACCGTGCGTTTCTACGGTTGAAGGGGACTTCATGACCAAAGGTGCATGGGAGTCATGGACGCTACCGATTCCGCATCTGATAAAGAGCACAACAAAGAAGAGATCTTCAGCGTACGCTATGCTTGAGAACGGCAACGGATCAATGCTGGGGGGTTTGGGGTGCGAGCGAAGTGAGAGGACAATGAGGTGCGTATGGTGGTGCAAGACGACGTAAGGAGACATTGTGAGCAACGTGGGAAGACGAAGTGGCTGCATGTAGCAGTGCCGGACGGTGAGAGAAGACGAGGTACTACGGGTTGATTACTGCCCGTGTGTTGCTATGGGTGAAGGGGACATTGGGAGTGAATGCGCGTAGGAGCTATGTACGCCGCAGATTCCACATCAAATGAGGAGAAAGACAAATGAGGCATCCTCGGTAGACGCCGACGACGTGGTTGCAAGCGATGCGAGAAGATGAAGGGTGGGTGTGGTGTCACAGGACGACGAGAGGAGACAACCTATCGTGTATTGATTAGATGAAACGTCATGGGGTTTTTTAAAAAATTACAACTTATTAAAGGAAGGTGGCTTGATTTCTATAAATATTAGGAATTTTTACAAAATTATGACATACCGCTGAATCAATTCTTACTTTATAATTAGATAGAAATTATCTTAGTGTCTTTTTAAAATTTATATAGAATACACCATCATATTCGTCAAGAGGTTAGGAATTACTTAAAAAAGAAAACTATATATAGCACCATTGGATTTTATCTAGAACTAACAACCGAAACATATAACCCTAACAAAAAACAAAAAAAATGTCATAGCATCAACACGGGTGTGGCATCCAATAATCTAATTTGCAGCGACATCATGTTACCAATGAAGGTACAAAAAATGAAGACTTATTCCCACTTTCGAGGCGTCGACACTAACTACAATTATGTTATGTTGTGGGTATTTTGGATTCAAGAAAGAGGGCTTAGAGAAGATAAAGATGGAAGATAAGAGCTTTGTGCTAGCAGTGAAGTGAATAGCTGCTGGAGTTGCTATGTAATAAAAAAACAAGTACCAGAGGACAAGTACATTCAATAAACTCAAGGAACAAACATGTGCCACGATTGACAATTCTTGCCCGTCGAGGAGAAGTCAACGACACCATTAATTTTTTCTCTAAATTGTAAGGATGTGTTGTCTACTCATCCATAAGTGGGTAGCAAATTTGTTGTGCATTTATTTCAAAATTAAGTAATGAATTTCGGGGAGACACAGGCATGCCAAAGTTGATTTCAGAAGAATATCAAGCATCAACCAAAATTGTAGAAATTTGTATTCAATTTTTGAGTTAAGATTGATTCTATTGCCAGGGTAAGAGACATTTCACCCAACACTATTATTCGGCTCAATTTCACCATTGTGCGTGGAAACAGAAAACCAAAAAAAAAGGAGCATAAACTAGGGGTAGGTGTAGTAGTTCTGATTATTCGTGCATTGCCATAACGAAGTTCTACATAGGTGCTAAACATAAAGAATAATTTATCATCATATGTAAAACTTTGTGATATAAATTTACACTACAAGACAATACAAAGTTATAATAGTTTGAAGAAATTTAAAAAAACCATGTTGTATATACGTAAGAAAACATATCACCTAAAAAATACCAAGTTGTTGCATAAAAAAAGGATCCATAAAAAACTACCTACCTATATTGTTTACTTTCTAGCTGTATGTACAATTATATTTTATTCCGTGATGCATAGCTTAATGATAAAAAAAGAGTTTGACCCCTCCCCTTTTTCCCCTCTCCCTCTTCCTTTCTCCCTTCCTTTCTTTTTCTCTTTCTTCTTTTTCTTTTCCCCTTCTTTCCTCTCTTTTCCCTCCCTCCTCTGTTTTTCCCCACCCGACACCGCCGCTGCTGGCACTGCAGCTCTGCTCGCCGCCGGCCATCCCCTCCCTGCCGAGCTCCAAGTCCACCGACCCCCCCCCCCCACCACTGCGCCGGCCAACCAGCCTCGCCACCACCACCCGGCTCTGTCGCATCGCAGACCCGCCGCACCATCCGCGCCGACCTCGCCACGCCCCGGCCCGCCGCTCCGACCGCCGTACGCGGCGCTCGCGCGTGCACGCCACCGCCGGCTCGCTCGCGCGCGCCCGGCTCCGCTCCGCACCACGCCACCACCGTCGTGCCGCTCTCGCTCTACTCCCGTACGGCCGGCTCATCAGAGCACGCCGCTCCCCTGCCCGCAGCGCACGCCAACACAACCGTGCCGACCACCGCCGCGCTGCCGCTGCCGTGCCGCTCGCAGGCCACGCCGTCGTCGCCAAACCACGCCACCCACCCGAGCACACTACCGCCGAACCATCCCCTCGGGCGTTCCACCCCCGCACCACGACCGCCACCAGACACGCCGCCGACCGCCACACTCGCCTACACGCCACCGCCCGGCCCCTCCTCAGTCCCGTCACGGCGCCAGCACTTCACCACACGCACGCGCGCGACAAACTCTGCGCCACCGTACCTATCACGGCCACGGGCCCGGCCGCCATTGTTCCCGCTCGCCGAGCGCCTCCTTCCCCTCCGCTCGACGGCCCACCTCTTCAAGCTCCGCCACGCCTATATAAGGGGCCGACTAGCACCACCTCCATCACCTCTCCCTCACCCGCCACCCAGTTCCCCCTCTCCCCCATCGCAGCACCGCCACCCACTGTCAGCGCCGCCGCCGCCGCCGCTCCCGTGGGCAACACCGCTCAGACCATCGCCGCCGGTGGTAAGGGCACCAGTGAACTCGCCATGACCTACTCCCCATTTTCCCCCGGTCAATTTGGCCCTACACCGCCCCAATCGCCGGCCGGCCAACCGACCGTCGCCGCCGTCGCTCCCTCTCTCTCCCCTGCTCTGTTTCGCGGGGAAGGAGATGACCACTTTATGGAAAACCCCCTGGCTTTTCTAAATATTCAACCCGCCGTCCTATGCACTATTCACCCTCTCTCTGGTAAATTCTGGCTGGAAAAAGTAGCCTTCCTTGGCCACATTTTGACCGCAGAAGGAGTAGCAGTAGACCCTGAGAAGGTAGAGGCAGTCTCAAACTAGCAACAACCAACCAATGTGGGTGAGATCAGAAGTTTCCTTGGTTTAGCTGGGTATTACCGGAGATTTATTGAAGGATTTTCCAAGATAGCTAGACCCATGACAGAGTTACTCAAGAAAGAGAAGAAATTTGTGTGGACCGAGTCGTGCGAAAGGAGTTTCCAAGAGCTGAAGAAAAAGCTGACCGCTGCCCCAGTTTTAACCCTACCAGATATTCACAGGGACTTCGTCGTTTACTGTGACGCGTCCCGCCAAGGATTAGGGTGTGTCCTTATGCAAGATGGGAAGGTCGTGGCTTATGCCTCCCGACAACTTAGACCTCATGAGCAGAATTACCCAACGCACGATCTAGAATTTGCAGCTGTAGTGCACGCACTCAAGATCTGGAGACACTACCTGATTGGGAACAAGTGTGAAATATACACGGATCATAAGAGCTTAAAGTATATCTTCACCCAACCGGACCTGAACCTCAGACAGAGAAGGTGGTTAGAATTGGTTAAGGACTATAATGTGGAAATTCATTACCACCCTGGCAAGGCCAATGTAGTGGCAGATGCCCTAAGCCGAAAATCTTACAGACCCAAGAGCGCCCACCTGCAAGAAGAAATGGCACGATTAAATGTGCACATCGTCCCCCAGAATGCTAGCCACCAACTGACGATCCAGTCCACTCTGGAGGATCGGATCAGAGAAGCCCAGGGATCAGACAAGGATTTAGTGCAGATCTGCAGGCACACCGGAGAAAATAAGGCACCAGACTTTAGAGTCGACAGTAAAGGAACGTTGTGGTATAAAGATAGGATTTGTGTGCCTAAGAAAGGAGACTTCAGACAGATAATCATGGACGAGGCTCACAACTCGCCGTACTCCATTCACCTAGGATCCACCAAAATGTATTTGGATTTAAAGCAGAACTATTGGTGGAAAGGGATGAAAGCTGACATAGCCCAGTATGTCGCCCAGTGTGATACCTGCCAGAGGATTAAAGCGGAACACCAGAAGCCGGCAGGATTATTACAACCCCTGCCTATCCCAGTTTGGAAATGGGATGAGATAGGAATGGACTTTGTAGTAGGGCTACCCAAAACACAGAAGGAACATGACTCTATATGGGTAATAGTGGACCGACTCACTAAAGTCGCTCACTTTTTACCTGTACGGACGAATTATGGTGGAGAGAAACTAGCCAAGCTTTATGTGGAGAACATAGTGAAGTTGCATGGAGTGCCCAGCAGAATTGTTTCAGACCGAGGGACCCAGTTCACCTCGAGATTTTGGAAAAGTTTGCATAAAGCTATGGGCACCAAGTTGGATTTTAGCTCCGCGTACCACCCCCAGACCGATGGCCAAACAGAAAGAGTAAACCAGATTATGGAAGATATGCTGAGAGCATGTGTCCTTACCTACGGTAAAGATTGGGAACAAAGTTTACCCTATGCAGAGTTCTCTTACAACAATGGTTATCAGGCAAGTTTAGGTATGTCCCCGTTTGAAGCCCTCTACGGGAGAAAGTGCAGGACTCCTTTGGTGTGGTCAGAAGTAGGAGAGCGCACACTAGTGGGACCCGCGCTCATAAAAGAAGCCGAGGAGAAAGTAGCTGAAATTAGGGAGAAGTTGAAAGCAGCTCAGTCCAGACAGAAAAGCTATGCAGACAAGAAGAGACGAGCACTGGAGTTTAATCCAGGAGAATTTGTTTATCTCAAAGTTTCACCCATCCCGGGAACCCGCAGATTCCAAGTCCATGGGAAATTAGCCCCCCGGTATATCGGACCATACCCGGTGCAAAAGAAAGTTGGAAAGGTGGCCTACCGATTGGAGTTACCCGGAGCAATGTCGGACATACACCCGGTATTCCATGTATCCCAGTTGAGAAAATGTCTGAGAGTACCTGAAGAAGAACACATACCAGAGGAAGAGATAGACCTGCAGACGGATCTGCGATATCAGGAAGTACCCATCAAAATTTTGGACACGGTCACCAAGAGAACCAGAAACTCCGAAGTACGGATATGCAGAGTACAGTGGAGCAGACACAGTGTAAAGGAAGCTACGTGGGAAAGAGAAGATGCCTTGAAGAAAGAGTTCCCCCACCTTTTTAGGAGCCAGCCGAATCTTGAGGACGAGATTTCTTTAAGTGGGGTAGGTTTGTAACGCCCGCGTTTTGAACTCTAGGAAAATCACCTAATAATCCACCCGGTGAAAACTCTTTCAAATGTTTTACCGCCCGAGCTCCCGATCCCGCCAACACCTTGTCCTTCTTGTTACCGCCGTTCTTTCCCCCCCTCCTTTCCTGTTCGCTTCGTTGTCACCACCCTCCCTCTTTTTCCGTCCCATCCCGCGTCGCCCGCTCTCGGGTCGACCGCCGGGTCCATCTCTCTTTGGCCGACCGTCGTCGACCGCCCATCAACTATCCGCCGCGAATCCCGCCGACCCCTCCCCTTTTTCCCCTCTCCCTCTTCCTTTCTCCCTTCCTTTCTTTTTCTCTTTCTTCTTTTTCTTTTCCCCTTCTTTCCTCTCTTTTCCCTCCCTCCTCTGTTTTTCCCCACCCGACACCGCCGCTGCTGGCACTGCAGCTCTGCTCGCCGCCGGCCATCCCCTCCCTACCGAGCTCCAAGTCCACCGACCCCCCCCCACCACTGCGCCGGCCAACCAGCCTCGCCACCACCACCCGGCTCTGTCGCATCGCAGACCCGCCGCACCATCCGCGCCGACCTCGCCACGCCCCGGCCCGCCGCTCAGACCGCCGTACGCGGCGCTCGCGCGTGCACGCCACCGCCGGCTCGCTCGCGCGCGCCCGGCTCCGCTCCGCACCACGCCACCACCGTCGTGCCGCTCTCGCTCTACTCCCATACGGCCGGCTCATCAGAGCACGCCGCTCCCCTGCCCGCAGCGCACGCCAACACAACCGTGCCGACCACCGCCGCGCTGCCGCTGCCATGCCGCTCGCAGGCCACGCCGTCGTCGCCAAACCACGCCACCCACCCGAGCACACTACCGCCGAACCATCCCCTCGGGCGTGCCACCCCCGCACCACGACCGCCACCAGACACGCCGCCGACCGCCACACTCGCCTACACGCCACCGCCCGGCCCCTCCTCAGTCCCGTCACGGCGCCAGCACTTCACCACACGCACGCGCGCGACAAACTCTGCGCCACCGTACCTATCACGGCCACGGGCCCGGCCGCCATTGTTCCTGCTCGCCGAGCGCCTCCTTCCCCTCCGCTCGACGGCCCACCTCTTCAAGCTCCGCCACGCCTATATAAGGGGCCGACTAGCACCACCTCCATCACCTCTCCCTCACCCGCCACCCAGTTCCCCCTCTCCCCCATCGCAGCACCGCCACCCACTGTCAGCGCCGCCGCCGCCGCCGCTCCCGTGGGCAACACCGCTCAGACCATCGCCGCCGGTGGTAAGGGCACCAGTGAACTCGCCATGACCTACTCCCCATTTTCCCCCGGTCAATTTGGCCCTACACCGCCCCAATCGCCGGCCGGCCAACCGACCGTCGCCGCCGTCGCTCCCTCTCTCTCCCCTGCTCTGTTTCGCGGGGAAGGAGATGACCACTTTATGGAAAACCCCCTGGCTTTTCTAAATATTCAACCCGCCGTCCTATGCACTATTCACCCTCTCTCTGGTTGTTCACCCGGAGCCCCCTGAGCTTTATAGTAATTACAGAAAGGTCCTTTTCTTTTAAAACAGCCCCTAAACCCCAATAAACTCGTCATTTCATGCGCCAAATTAATCCCGTTTGACCCCAAACTCCACCACAATATTCACCATTATATTTCCGCCAAATCCAACCCGACCCTACTCAAAAGTAATCCTGTCATTATCTTTCGCTCTCGTTTTCCGTTCTTTCCTTCTGAGCTCAATAAAAGCTTTTTCTTTTATTTATTGGGTGTTTGTTTGCGTGTGCCGTAGACTCCGCTGTGATCGAGGAAGGACTCGAGGAGGAGCAGTGCTACGAGCAGGAGCTTGGAGACCAAGACCCCGGGCAGGAATCCCCCGAGGGTTGGGAGAACGGCAAGTGCAATCCCACCCTTTGATGCATACTGTTGTCCCAGTTTTTATAAACACAACCCATGGCCTGATTTATAAAACTTGCATAATTTTACTGCTAAACCCGGTTGGATAACCATACCTTGATTGCTATGACTGATTCCTTGACAACCTAGATTAATATTTAAATATGACAATGTTCTATTTGAATGTTAATCACTGCTAGAAATGCTTAGGAACATTTTACCATTATACCCATGACAAATATTTGGTATTTACAAAAGCAACCGTGTGCGTGCTTTAAAATAAAAGAGATGATTGGTGTAAATAAAATGAGTACCCGTGTGGGATGAGACAGGCGGTGTTTCCGTGTGAAATACCGAGGTGCGCTCGAACCGGTGTGGTTGAGCATGGTGGGAGTTGTCTATCCTATCACAAGTTTTGGGATGATGTTGATGTGTCATCTAGCCTAACCCATTTTTCTGTACCAACGGCCTAGCATAAACCCCACTAGTTGAACTGCTGGTTATATGGTGTGCTGGTGAGCAACAGAGGGCCATGGAGCCAGGGATACGGTCTATGTGAGGTATGCCCCTGGTTAGAACCTCGTTGGTAGGTTGCTAACCCCTGGTCGCGTCTGTGGTAACTTGTCAGTTTAGCTATGGTGGGTAATGGCTTTGATAGGAGCTGCACTGGCACTAAGGTGTTCTTGTTGTGGTAGCCTTCTTGTGGTTGTGTACACCTCTGCAGAGTTAAAACCTATCCGGATAGCCGTGTCCACGGCATTGGGCGAGTTACGGCTTGGTCACTTCACTAGTCCCCTGTTTTGGTGTAAGAAAATGTTGGTATGGGATTGAGCTGAGAAATGTTTTGACTTGGGCTACGACAGATGGGAAATCTGGTAGCAACAAAATCTTGTACGAAAAAGTATTACATTTACTGTCCCTTTTTAAAGGTAATATTTGTGAAAACCCATTGCGAAAACCAACCCCTTGCATGTGCATTAAAAACTGCTTTGCTGCTAAATAAACCACAAGCCATCCTTGTTACAATACTTGCATACTTCTGTTATACCCCTCCGTGGTTGTGGTTGTGCTTGCTGAGTACGTATGTACTCACCCTTGCTCAATCTGTTGCAGAGGCAGACCCGGACTTTGTGCCTGAGGATATCGTCTAGTGAGGTTCGTTCTGCACCCAACCTCTGCCTGTGTGTTAGGGCCACCCGCTGGAAGCCGCATGCGTTGCCACTCTGATGAAGACCTCTATGTTATCAACCTTTTTATCTGGAGCTTAGTGTTAGTTCTGTTTGTCGTGGCCCTGCAATGCCACCGTCTCCCGTAACGTTGTCTTTGTACTGAACTATCTGTTGTAATAATGTGAGCCAGCATCCTGGGACTGGTATTTGTATCACATTAAGTTCTCTCTTTCGAGGGGACGCTTCAGGTGGTATCAGAGCCGATAGGTTGGCCGTAGGACGTACCCCTAGGATCTTGACCCTACCTAGTTTTCTCTCACCAGTTTGTTCTTGCCTAATCCTTTCCCCCACACAAGTACTCACCGACGGCTTTTTGACTTGTTCCAGATGGCCCAGTCGGCTGACGAGGGTTGGGGCGAAGGAGTCTGCCCCGCAGAACCTGGCCTCCCCAAGTTGCTGCTGCTCAGCCTGGAGCACGTTGGAGTCACAGAGATCCCCGAGTACTTTTACCGGGAGTGCACCACCAATGGTACCCGTCGGTGCCGGATGTTCATCTTTGTGGGGAGAAGCTCGCTGTACAAGGAGGTGGCACCTTGGTTTGTTCACGCCACCGGCTACGATCGTCCTAATGCCTACCGCAAAGCCGCAAGAAGAGCCTTGATGTGCCTCCGCGAGCTCTACAGACAGTACCTCGTGGGAACAGCACTAGGTTTTACCCCACCTCTGGTGAGTGGAGGACGTGAGTGGATTGCTCAGATGAGAAACCTTGGGGGAGATGAAGATATGGAGGACACTGTATCCCACATGTCCATTTACCTCACTGGCTTGGACAGGCTGTACCGGGAGACATCGGGACAGCTGAGGCACCAGATCCGCAGAGCCGAGAAGGCGGAGAAAGAACTAGAAGAGGTAAAGAGAGAGCTAGAAAAAGTGAAGGAAGAGCTGGAGGTACAGAAGGCGATGGCCACACAGGCTGTCGGATCCCTAGCCACACACCAGGCTAGATGCCAGGCTTACTATGAGTATATGGATAATCTGGAAGCATATAGGAGAGAAAGAGGGTTGTTGGAAGATGAACCAGAAATGACTCATGTGGACGCAGGCACTCAGACCGAAGAAGAAGTGCCAGAGTATCAGCTCCCCCTGAAGAAGCGCCGAGTCTGTCTAGAATAGATTAGCACTTAGTCTAGCCTTTCCTAGAGTAGAGTCTGTTGTTTCCAGTAGCACTACTAGCTTAGCTTCGATGTATCCATGATCCTTGTACCCCACCATGTTATGCAATAAAGGTCATCTTTTATCCTGCACCTGTTCAGTTTTTGTTTTTCCCCTGATTTCAGATGGCGGAACAAGGATGGACCCAGGGAGTCTGCCCAGTCACACCGGGCTTCGCTAGCCTGTTGATCCCCGCGCTGGAACGCCTCGGTGTGCCCGAACGCCCGAGGTACTACAACAGGGAGTATGAGCACCATGGGACCCAACGCTGCAGAGTAGTCATAGTTGTCGCCAAGAGTGACCTCCACCCTGTCGAGGCATGGCGTACGACCGCCACAGGATTCAGGCACCAGGACACCTACCCCTTGGCTCTCAGGAAAGCCCTCCGCTTCATGTGTGGAATCTTTGAAAGGCACCTGGTCCCCACTCCGATGAGGTACTTCCCGCCAGTCGTCAGAAGTGCAGTCTGGCGAGCCCGCATAAGGAACTTGGAGCAGCGCCGTCAAGAGGAACCCCTTTTGTACCAAGTGGTCACCTACCTCAATTCCTTGGACCAACTCTTTGACGAGCAGGCCGAACGCCTGAGAGAACAGACTGCCCGGGCTGAACAAGCAGAATTTTCGGTCTGCATGCACCAAGTCCAGGTGGCCCAGGCTGAAGCAAGAGCCGCTGCTGCCATCAGCAATGAGGCAGTCGCCCAGGAAAGCCTTCGGCAGGCTCGTGACCTGCGTATCCAGGATTGGACCAGAAGTGGTACGCCTGTCCCGGCAATTGGAGAACCCCATGTCCTACTTGGGACACCGATCATGGCATGGGGAGAAATTGTGGGAAACCCACTGGCATTGTCAGGAACTCCGGCGGAATCACCGCCCGCTGATGATGGACCGTCTGAGCCGCCTCGGGAGAATGGAACCCTGACCGAGGCCAAGCAGGCTCGACTTGCACCGCCAGAGGGAAGCTCGCCCCGCGAGTAAGCCCAGAGTCAAGCGCTCAGTTGGGAATGAAGCCAGCTTGGTCCGGAGAACTCTTGTACCCCTAGCAGTAGTTTCCCTACCTTGTTCTGTACCCCGCCCCGAAGTGCGAGCCTCGTTGTAACCTTCCCCAAGTGTTGTAACCCTCAGCTGTTGGAATGGAACCTTGTATGTTTGCTTGTTAGCTTGTGTGCTGTTCTGCCTTTTTAAAATACGATCTAACCAACTTAAACATCATTCTAACCCAATCTCACAAAGGCCTTGCTCAACCTGCAGATGGTGAACACTCGTGCTAGTGCCTCTCAGAGACGCGCCCCTCCCGCTGGAGGAGAGCAACCAGAAGGAAGAAGAGAGAATCCTGAGAATCAAGAAGTGGATCAGCAGGATCCTATGGGAGAGAACCAGCCCGAAGGTCAAGCGCCTGTAGGAGGCGGACCAGAAGCAAGCCATCCCAGAAGTCAGAATGAGGGATCTTTTGTTATGCCCCCACTCCCACCAGATTTCAACTTGGCACAAGCGTTGTACCACCACACCCTGTTCATGCAAAACGTGTGGAATGCCAGCCGCCGTCAGGAGACAGCCCGTAGACCCAATGCGGGTGACAAGTTGACCAACTTTCTGAGAACCAGGCCGCCCACCTTTGGAGGGTCCAGCAACCCCTTGGAAGCAGATGACTGGCTGAGAACTATCAAGAGGAAACTGGAACCGTTTGGATGTGGAGACCGTGACAAAGTTCTCCTCACCTCCCACCAACTCACTGGAACTGCCTTAGCTTGGTGGGATGCTTACTGTGCAGCTTCCCCGGACGAGTCTGCAATCACCTGGAAAGAGTTTGAAGAAGAGTTCCGTCGCTACCACAATCCCGACGCCACCATGAGGCGCAAGGCAGATGAGTTCCGTGCACTGAAGCAAGGGAGCAAGACCGTGGAAGAGTACACCCACGAGTTCACTGAGCTAGCCCGTTATGCACCTGATGAAGTGAAGACAGATGCAAAGAGGCAGGATGCTTTCATTAGAGGTCTACACCCAGATCTTCGAGCCCTGATAGTCACCCACAGTTTCCCTGACTTCAACACACTGATGAACAAGGCCATTGTCACAGAAAAGGCCAGAATGGAGGCAAGGCAAGAGAACAAGCGCAAGTTCTTGGAGAGCAAGAACCGTCAGATGGACCGCTCACAGAAACCCAGGAGCTCCGGCTATGCTGCACCTAGACCCCAGGCTCCCGTGCAGTATAGGACCCAATTCCAGGCCACAAGCTCCCAGGCTCCCAACAACCAGTTCAAGAGCCAGACCGCCTCAAAACCACCACAGAGCAAAGTCAGTCAGGCCACAGCCAGCAACAGCAATGCAAGGGCCTGTTTCAACTGCCGTGAGACCAGGCACTACATCGCCGATTGCCCGTATCCTAGGAGCAAGCCTGCAATATCAGTCTACTCCAACTCGGTGAATGGACCCAAGCCACCAGTGTCTGGAGCCAACCGTGTACCCGTCCGCAGCACCAACACCGGCAGCAACAACAACACCCAGCAGTCGTATGGACGAGCCCGCGTCAACCACATCGACGCGCAGGAAGCTCAAGGAGCACAAGGAGTAGTACTCGGTGAGTACCTAGTCAGTTCAGTTCTGGCAACCATATTATTTGATTCAGGAGCATCGCATTCTTTCATATCATCAAGTTTTGTGGAAAAACACAAGATACCCACAGTACTACTAAAGACACCCCTACTAACCCGTACACCTGGAGGTGATATTAAATGCCAATTAGGTTGTTCGCGGGTACGGATCCTTTTAAGTGGGGTAGAGTTTCTAGCAGACCTAGTAGTACTAGAGTCCAAAGGAATAGATGTGATCCTTGGAATGGATTGGTTAGGCAAACACAATGGTCTCATAGGTTGTGCTAACAAGGTAGTGCACCTAACCAACCCAGATGGAATGCAAATAGCCTGTCACACCAAAGGAAGTGGACCCGATCCTATGATCTTTAGTATGGAAACAACAACCATAGAGGAAGTCCCAGTAATCAGAGAATATCCTGATGTTTTCCCTGAGGTTCTACCCGGAATGCCACCAGATAGGGACATAGAGTTTGCTATTGAACTTTTCCCTGGAACCTCTCCTATAGCCAAGAGACCCTATAGGATGGCAGCCTCAGAGTTAGCAGAGTTAAAGAAACAACTGGAAGAGTTGCAACAGATGGGATTTATCAGGCCCAGTACGTCCCCTTGGGGAGCCCCAGTGCTCTTTGTAAGGAAGAAAGATGGGAGTATGAGATTGTGCATCGACTATCGTGCACTAAATGATGTCACTATCAAGAATAAATACCCACTCCCCAGAATTGATGATCTCTTTGATCAGCTGAAAGAAGCCAAATACTTCTCCAAGATTGACTTGAGAACTGGGTATCACCAACTGAAGATTAAGGGGAGTGACACCTCAAAGACCGCATTTGTCACCCGATATGGGCAGTATGAGTTCGCAGTGATGCCATTTGGACTCACTAACGCACCGGCCTACTTCATGAACCTCATGAACAAAGTATTTATGGATGAGTTAGACAAGTTTGTCGTAGTCTTCATTGATGACATACTTATCTACTCCAAGAGCGCCGAAGAACATGAACAGCACCTGCGGGTAGTGTTGGAAAAGTTAAGAGCACACCAGCTCTATGCCAAGTTCAGCAAGTGTGAATTCTGGCTGGAAAAAGTAGCCTTCCTTGGCCACATTTTGACCGCAGAAGGAGTAGCAGTAGACCCTGAGAAGGTAGAGGCAGTCTCAAACTGGCAACAACCAACCAATGTGGGTGAGATCAGAAGTTTCCTTGGTTTAGCTGGGTATTACCGGAGATTTATTGAAGGATTTTCCAAGATAGCTAGACCCATGACAGAGTTACTCAAGAAAGAGAAGAAATTTGTGTGGACCGAGTCGTGCGAAAGGAGTTTCCAAGAGCTGAAGAAAAAGCTGACCGCTGCCCCAGTTTTAACCCTACCAGATATTCACAGGGACTTCGTCGTTTACTGTGACGCGTCCCGCCAAGGATTAGGGTGTGTCCTTATGCAAGATGGGAAGGTCGTGGCTTATGCCTCCCGACAACTTAGACCTCATGAGCAGAATTACCCAACGCACGATCTAGAATTTGCAGCTGTAGTGCACGCACTCAAGATCTGGAGACACTACCTGATTGGGAACAAGTGTGAAATATACACGGATCATAAGAGCTTAAAGTATATCTTCACCCAACCGGACCTGAACCTCAGACAGAGAAGGTGGTTAGAATTGGTTAAGGACTATAATGTGGAAATTCATTACCACCCTGGCAAGGCCAATGTAGTGGCAGATGCCCTAAGCCGAAAATCTTACAGACCCAAGAGCGCCCACCTGCAAGAAGAAATGGCACGATTAAATGTGCACATCGTCCCCCAGAATGCTAGCCACCAACTGACGATCCAGTCCACTCTGGAGGATCGGATCAGAGAAGCCCAGGGATCAGACAAGGATTTAGTGCAGATCTGCAGGCACACCGGAGAAAATAAGGCACCAGACTTTAGAGTCGACAGTAAAGGAACGTTGTGGTATAAAGATAGGATTTGTGTGCCTAAGAAAGGAGACTTCAGACAGATAATCATGGACGAGGCTCACAACTCGCCGTACTCCATTCACCTAGGATCCACCAAAATGTATTTGGATTTAAAGCAGAACTATTGGTGGAAAGGGATGAAAGCTGACATAGCCCAGTATGTCGCCCAGTGTGATACCTGCCAGAGGATTAAAGCGGAACACCAGAAGCCGGCAGGATTATTACAACCCCTGCCTATCCCAGTTTGGAAATGGGATGAGATAGGAATGGACTTTGTAGTAGGGCTACCCAAAACACAGAAGGGACATGACTCTATATGGGTAATAGTGGACCGACTCACTAAAGTCGCTCACTTTTTACCTGTACGGACGAATTATGGTGGAGAGAAACTAGCCAAGCTTTATGTGGAGAACATAGTGAAGTTGCATGGAGTGCCCAGCAGAATTGTTTCAGACCGAGGGACCCAGTTCACCTCGAGATTTTGGAAAAGTTTGCATAAAGCTATGGGCACCAAGTTGGATTTTAGCTCCGCGTACCACCCCCAGACCGATGGCCAAACAGAAAGAGTAAACCAGATTATGGAAGATATGCTGAGAGCATGTGTCCTTACCTACGGTAAAGATTGGGAACAAAGTTTACCCTATGCAGAGTTCTCTTACAACAATGGTTATCAGGCAAGTTTAGGTATGTCCCCGTTTGAAGCCCTCTACGGGAGAAAGTGCAGGACTCCTTTGGTGTGGTCAGAAGTAGGAGAGCGCACACTAGTGGGACCCGCGCTCATAAAAGAAGCCGAGGAGAAAGTAGCTGAAATTAGGGAGAAGTTGAAAGCAGCTCAGTCCAGACAGAAAAGCTATGCAGACAAGAAGAGACGAGCACTGGAGTTTAATCCAGGAGAATTTGTTTATCTCAAAGTTTCACCCATCCCGGGAACCCGCAGATTCCAAGTCCATGGGAAATTAGCCCCCCGGTATATCGGACCATACCCGGTGCAAAAGAAAGTTGGAAAGGTGGCCTACCGATTGGAGTTACCCGGAGCAATGTCGGACATACACCCGGTATTCCATGTATCCCAGTTGAGAAAATGTCTGAGAGTACCTGAAGAAGAACACATACCAGAGGAAGAGATAGACCTGCAGACGGATCTGCGATATCAGGAAGTACCCATCAAAATTTTGGACACGGTCACCAAGAGAACCAGAAACTCCGAAGTACGGATATGCAGAGTACAGTGGAGCAGACACAGTGTAAAGGAAGCTACGTGGGAAAGAGAAGATGCCTTGAAGAAAGAGTTCCCCCACCTTTTTAGGAGCCAGCCGAATCTCGAGGACGAGATTTCTTTAAGTGGGGTAGGTTTGTAACGCCCGCGTTTTGAACTCTGGGAAAATCACCTAATAATCCACCCGGTGAAAACTCTTTCAAATGTTTTACCGCCCGAGCTCCCGATCCCGCCAACACCTTGTCCTTCTTGTTACCGCCGTTCTTCCCCCCCCCCTCCTTTCCTGTTCGCTTCGTTGTCACCACCCTCCCTCTTTTTCCGTCCCATCCCGCGTCGCCCGCTCTCGGGTCGACCGCCGGGTCCATCTCTCTTTGGCCGACCGTCGTCGACCGCCCATCAACTATCCGCCGCGAATCCCGCCGACCCCTCCCCTTTTTCCCCTCTCCCTCTTCCTTTCTCCCTTCCTTTCTTTTTCTCTTTCTTCTTTTTCTTTTCCCCTTCTTTCCTCTCTTTTCCCTCCCTCCTCTGTTTTTCCCCACCCGACACCGCCGCTGCTGGCACTGCAGCTCTGCTCGCCGCCGGCCATCCCCTCCCTGCCGAGCTCCAAGTCCACCGACCCCCCCCCACCACTGCGCCGGCCAACCAGCCTCGCCACCACCACCCGGCTCTGTCGCATCGCAGACCCGCCGCACCATCCGCGCCGACCTCGCCACGCCCCGGCCCGCCGCTCAGACCGCCGTACGCGGCGCTCGCGCGTGCACGCCACCTCCGGCTCGCTCGCGCGCGCCCGGCTCCGCTCCGCACCACGCCACCACCGTCGTGCCGCTCTCGCTCTACTCCCGTACGGCCGGCTCATCAGAGCACGCCGCTCCCCTGCCCGCAGCGCACGCCAACACAACCGTGCCGACCACCGCCGCGCTGCCGCTGCCATGCCGCTCGCAGGCCACGCCGTCGTCGCCAAACCACGCCACCCACCCGAGCACACTACCGCCGAACCATCCCCTCGGGCGTGCCACCCCCGCACCACGACCGCCACCAGACACGCCGCCGACCGCCACACTCGCCTACACGCCACCGCCCGGCCCCTCCTCAGTCCCGTCACGGCGCCAGCACTTCACCACACGCACGCGCGCGACAAACTTTGCGCCACCGTACCTATCACGGCCACGGGCCCGGCCGCCATTGTTCCTGCTCGCCGAGCGCCTCCTTCCCCTCCGCTCGACGGCCCACCTCTTCAAGCTCCGCCACGCCTATATAAGGGGCCGACTAGCACCACCTCCATCACCTCTCCCTCACCCGCCACCCAGTTCCCCCTCTCCCCCATCGCAGCACCGCCACCCACTGTCAGCGCCGCCGCCGCCGCCGCTCCCGTGGGCAACACCGCTCAGACCATCGCCGCCGGTGGTAAGGGCACCAGTGAACTCGCCATGACCTACTCCCCATTTTCCCCCGGTCAATTTGGCCCTACACCGCCCCAATCGCCGGCCGGCCAACCGACCGTCGCCGCCGTCGCTCCCTCTCTCTCCCCTGCTCTGTTTCGCGGGGAAGGAGATGACCACTTTATGGAAAACCCCCTGGCTTTTCTAAATATTCAACCCGCCGTCCTATGCACTATTCACCCTCTCTCTGGTTGTTCACCCGGAGCCCCCTGAGCTTTATAGTAATTACAGAAAGGTCCTTTTCTTTTAAAACAGCCCCTAAACCCCAATAAACTCGTCATTTCATGCGCCAAATTAATCCCGTTTGACCCCAAACTCCACCACAATATTCACCATTATATTTCCGCCAAATCCAACCCGACCCTACTCAAAAGTAATCCTGTCATTATCTTTCGCTCTCGTTTTCCGTTCTTTCCTTCTGAGCTCAATAAAAGCTTTTTCTTTTATTTATTGGGTGTTTGTTTGCGTGTGCCGTAGACTCCGCTGTGATCGAGGAAGGACTCGAGGAGGAGCAGTGCTACGAGCAGGAGCTTGGAGACCAAGACCCCGGGCAGGAATCCCCCGAGGGTTGGGAGAACGGCAAGTGCAATCCCACCCTTTGATGCATACTGTTGTCCCAGTTTTTATAAACACAACCCATGGCCTGATTTATAAAACTTGCATAATTTTACTGCTAAACCCGGTTGGATAACCATACCTTGATTGCTATGACTGATTCCTTGACAACCTAGATTAATATTTAAATATGACAATGTTCTATTTGAATGTTAATCACTGCTAGAAATGCTTAGGAACATTTTACCATTATACCCATGACAAATATTTGGTATTTACAAAAGCAACCGTGTGCGTGCTTTAAAATAAAAGAGATGATTGGTGTAAATAAAATGAGTACCCGTGTGGGATGAGACAGGCGGTGTTTCCGTGTGAAATACCGAGGTGCGCTCGAACCGGTGTGGTTGAGCATGGTGGGAGTTGTCTATCCTATCACAAGTTTTGGGATGATGTTGATGTGTCATCTAGCCTAACCCATTTTTCTGTACCAACGGCCTAGCATAAACCCCACTAGTTGAACTGCTGGTTATATGGTGTGCTGGTGAGCAACAGAGGGCCATGGAGCCAGGGATACGGTCTATGTGAGGTATGCCCCTGGTTAGAACCTCGTTGGTAGGTTGCTAACCCCTGGTCGCGTCTGTGGTAACTTGTCAGTTTAGCTATGGTGGGTAATGACTTTGATAGGAGCTGCACTGGCACTAAGGTGTTCTTGTTGTGGTAGCCTTCTTGTGGTTGTGTACACCTCTGCAGAGTTAAAACCTATCCGGATAGCCGTGTCCACGGCATTGGGCGAGTTACGGCTTGGTCACTTCACTAGTCCCCTGTTTTGGTGTAAGAAAATGTTGGTATGGGATTGAGCTGAGAAATGTTTTGACTTGGGCTACGACAGATGGGAAATCTGGTAGCAACAAAATCTTGTACGAAAAAGTATTACATTTACTGTCCCTTTTTAAAGGTAATATTTGTGAAAACCCATTGCGAAAACCAACCCCTTGCATGTGCATTAAAAACTGCTTTGCTGCTAAATAAACCACAAGCCATCCTTGTTACAATACTTGCATACTTCTGTTATACCCCTCCGTGGTTGTGGTTGTGCTTGCTGAGTACGTATGTACTCACCCTTGCTCAATCTGTTGCAGAGGCAGACCCGGACTTTGTGCCTGAGGATATCGTCTAGTGGGGTTCGTTCTGCACCCAACCTCTGCCTGTGTGTTAGGGCCACCCGCTGGAAGCCGCATGCGTTGCCACTCTGATGAAGACCTCTATGTTATCAACCTTTTTATCTGGAGCTTAGTGTTAGTTCTGTTTGTCGTGGCCCTGCAATGCCACCGTCTCCCGTAACGTTGTCTTTGTACTGAACTATCTGTTGTAATAGTGTGAGCCAGCATCCTGGGACTGGTATTTGTATCACATTAAGTTCTCTCTTTCGAGGGGACGCTTCAGTAAACATAGAAGACAAGTATGCGCTGTGTCCGGTACCTAGGGCTGGGTATCGAGCTGGCTCGGCTCGGCTCGGTCCATCTCGAGTTGGAGCTCGGCTCGGCTCGTTAATAAAACGAGCTAGAGAAACAGCTCGGCTCAGCTAGCTCGTTTCCTAGCTCGAGCTGGCTCGATTAGCTCGTGAGCCATCTCGTTTATCATTAGCACTCATGTATTTCTCGTATAAAAAATGTTTATGACACACTGAAATAAAAAAGCAATTGTTCTATACATATATTCAAGCTAAAAACCAGATAGAAGCAATAGTTGTTCACAACATGATATCATGACAACAAAAATTATTATAATTATATAGCATATTTATGACCACCACCATTCACCATTCAAGAATCAGGATATCACACAAACACAATACATGATGTGCTATAGGCTCTGGCTTGTTATAGCTCGCGAACCGCTCACGAGCTTGCTCGAGCTAGCTCGTTAACACATCGAGCTAAAACGTTGACTCAGCTCGTGAACAATTTAAAACGAGTCGAGCCAAGTCGAGCCACTAACGAGCCGAGTCGAGCGAGCTACCGAGCCACGAGTTTTTTATCCAGCCCTACCGGTACTTCTAAGTTTTGTAATCTTCCAATGGTCTCTGGTAGAATCCCAATTCTAGTATCTCGAAGACCCAAGAAACGCAGATTAAACAATCTGAAGAACTCAGGCAGCATCTTGATTTCAGTTCCTTTCAGATCCAATTTTGACAACAAAATCGAAGATGCAAGGATAGACCTCAACAAACCAATATCAACAGAACTGGTAAAAAAATGTATTGCACGGAGATGTGTTGAACCGGATTGATTTGACAGTGCAATATTGTTGGGGCTCTGTATAGACAGTCTACGTGTTCCATGTACCTGAAATCTCCCACGTCCCTTATATACTATACCAAAGCATTGTTTCTCTGCTTTATCAATGGCAAGATGGCGGATAACATCATGCATCCTGCAATGCTTAACTCGTCCAGACTCATTCTTCATCACAACTTGTAGTAGGCTTCGGTTTACAAGATCACTCAAGTAGTCCTCTGCCACTTGTTCAGGTGTTTCGTTCGTCTTTTCCTTGATGAATCCAGAAGTGATCCAGTGCCTAATTAACCTCCTCCTCGTCATTTCATAGTCCTCTGGAAACAATGCACAATGTAAGAAGCAATTCTTCAATTCATATGGAAGATCCTCCAAGCTGACTGTCAAATGGTATCAACACTCCGGATTGCATTATTACTTGAGTGTGATTCTAACTCCCTGTACACAGTTTCCCATTCAGGGTATGTGGGGGGGGGGGGGGGGGGGGGGGTGGGGGGGATGGATCTGAAAGACAGTAGATGGCCTATGCATGCAATGGCAATAGGCAAGCCTTCAACACTTTTGTAAAAATTTTACAGTTAAAGCATGCAACTCTGATGGGAACCTTTTGTCATCATTTTTCCGGAAAGCTACTTTGCAGAATAACTTCCAAGAGTGATTTTCTCCTAGTGGTTCCAGCTTAATTGTGCAGTTACTTTTTACCTTTGATGCAACCTCAAAGTTTCTTGATGTGAGAACAAATCGCAAGGTACAATTAGTTGGAAAGATTTCCATGATATTACTAATGGCCGGTTCTCGTTCCCAAATATCATCCAAAACTAAGATAATCCTTTTACCTTCAAGGTGGTTACGAATGACATCAACTACTCATCTCCATATCGCTAGAATCGATTGAGATACCAAACTCTCTAGCAATCTTCTTCAGCAAGTCCTCAACTTGGTGACTATTGGACACAGTTACCGATGCGGCAGCGTCAAAATCCAGTTTCACTGTTGACGCTTTTTCTGGCCAACACACGCGAGCGCCGTATCGCGCAAACGAAGAAACGATGAACTCGCCTCAGCACCACACAAACCGGTCAGACCGGTTTAGGGATCCGGTCAGACCGGTTTTCCCTCGGGAGCTTCGGGATGAACCTAGAATCACCACCTCGGGAGGGACCCCGTCGGAGATGGCGCGCCTAGGGTTGCTCTGAGATCGGTCAGGCCACTTAGAACCTCCTTGAACGCCGTAGAGACAAGCAAGGAAAGCAAAGGGGTTGGAAAAGATAGGGTTTAGAGATAAAAAGTAGAAAATATATTGATTGATCGATTGGATGATGACTCAACCGGCCATGGCCCTTTATATTTATAGGGTGGGGAGGTCTTGCCCCGCACGGAATCCTTTTACAATTTGTAAACAGCTAGGACTCCTAACTCTACTCCAACTCGGATCCAAACCGGTCAGACCGCTCTGGCAAACCGGTCAGACCGGTTTGGCTGTTGCCAGATCGGCTACAGGGAAACCGGTCTGACCGCTTCCTGAGGTCGGTCTGACCGGTTTGCGTGGCTTGCCACTTTTGGGTGCTTGTTTTCTAGTAAATTGTATGCACTAGAAAACATGCTAAGGTCGATGTTTACAGAATTCACCGGCCATTTTATCCTAAAGACGATTCCCAGCATGAATCGGCTATGTCCTATCAAGCACTTTGCCAAACACTTGGATAAAATTTCTTCAAATATCTCCCATTGAGAGCTCTAGGTAGCTGCTGTCCTTGCAAAGTTTCCACCATGTAAGAATTCCCTGAGCAAACTTTCATAATCTTGAAAGGACCCTCCCAACTTGGAGACCATTTGCCAAACTTGTTACTCTTCATCCCTATGGACAAGACTGTCTTCCAAACCAAATCACCTACTTGAAAGGATTTGAGTTTTACTTTTTTGTTGTATGCTCTCGCCACTCGCCTCTTATCTTTCTCAATCTCTTCCAAAGCCTCCAAACGCTTGTCAGTCACTTCATCAATATTGTCCATCATCAAAGCATAATATGTATCAAAATTAAGATTATTTTGCTTTGCAAGTCTATATGCGCCAAGATTCACCTCTACAGGTAAAACGGCCTCTTGACCATACACAAGCTCAAATGGAGTAACTTTAGTAGCACCATGTTTAGAAATACGATGAGCCCATAAAGCTTCAGATAATACCTCATGCCATCTCTTAGGATGATCTTCTACCTTCTTCTTGATGAGCTTTATCAAAGTCTTATTGCTAGATTCTGCTTGACCATTGGCTTGAGCATAATATGGAGATGAATTGAGAAGCTTAATACCATAGGAATTGACAAATTCACGCACCTCTTTAGATATGAATGAAGTCCCTTGATCCGTAGTCAAAGTTTGTGGGATGCCAAACCTATGTATAATATTTTCTCTGATAAACTCAATCACTTCTCTATGTGTCATATTCTTCAAAGGAACTGCTTCCGTCCATTTGGTAAAGTAATCAGTTGCTACAATCACAAAACAATGGCCTTTTGTCGA
This sequence comes from Echinochloa phyllopogon, assembly GCA_033239725.1. Lineage (NCBI taxonomy): Eukaryota > Viridiplantae > Streptophyta > Magnoliopsida > Poales > Poaceae > Echinochloa > Echinochloa phyllopogon. The sequence continues at coordinate 7,489,342 of BTCW01000017.1, read as the reverse complement.
AGAAGGATGAATTTTTCCAACAAAGTCTAACCCCCATCCCCGGAAAGGCCAAGGCTTGATAATTGGATGCATCATTGCTGCTGGTACCAACTGAATATCTCCATGTTTCTGACACTCCTCACATCCTTTGTAGTATTTAAAACAATCGGCTATCATTTTGGGCCAATAGAAACAAGCTCTCCTAAGGAGCCACTTCATCTTGGGAGCCGATTGGTGAGTACCACAAATCCCTTCATGAACCTCTGCCATAGCCAACCTAGCTTGGTCAGGACCCAAACATTTTAAAAGTAAATCATCAATAGTTCGACGATATAACTCATCACCGTCCAAAACGAACTTGAGAGCCCACCGTCGAATTTTTCTGTCAACTGTACTGCTAGGATTTTGTAAATAACTAATCAGAGGCCTTCTCCAATCATCTACTTCGTCTTGATTGCAAAGAACACCCGAAGTAGCATCTTCACTAGACAACCGGTCAGACCGGTTCTCTAAAGCGGTCAGACCGGTTGAACCGGTCAGACCGGTTTGAGGAAGCGGTGCGACCGGTTCCTCCAGAACAGAACACTCGGCTTCTAAAAACACCGGTCTTTGTTCTTGAAAATTTCTTTTCTGAATGTTATAACCAGATGCTTGCTGAGCCAGAGCATTTGCCTTTGGATTCCTTTCTCGTGGTACATGACGAATCACAAATTCATCGAAACAAGATATAATATCAAAGCATCTATCGAGATATGCATTTAAAAATCCATCCAAGCATTGACATACCTTAGAAACTTGTTGTACCACCAGCAAAGAATCACCATAAACTTCCACATGCTTTATTCCCATGTCATGCAAAATTCCCAATCCGAATAGAAGAGCTTCATACTCGACTTGGTTATTAGTACATTTATGATCTAATCGGTTAAGTGCTTCAAAAATAGCCCCATGTGGAGAAGTAATAACAACTCCAATACCACAACCACTTTTGCAAACCGATCCATCAAAATGCAATTTCCATGGAGTGAAAGTAACATAACCGATATTTAAATCAAGTTGCTTATCTACTCGATGTCCCACAATAAAGTCGGCTACTATTTGACCTTTCATTGAAGTTAATGGTTCACAATGTAAATCATATTCAACTAAAGCATAAGCCCATTTGCCGACTCTACCACTTAGAATTGGTTTATGCAACATGTATTTAATTATGTCGGTTTGACATGCTACTATGCAAGTACTAGGTAAAAGATAATGCCTCAACTTGGTACAAGTATGATATAATGATAAACATAACTTCTCAATGAAAGTGTACCTTGTTTCGGCATGCAATAATCTTCTACTCTCATATGCAACCACATGTTCCTTTCCTTCGGTTTCTTGAGTCAAAACACCTCCAATGACATTTTCTTCCGCCGCCACATACAACTTGAATGGAACCCCACTCCTAGGCGCTTGAAGGACGGGTGGCGAAGATAAATATTGCTTGATCTCATCAAATGCTTCTTGTTGTTTTGCCCCCCAAGTGAAATCAATATCATTCTTCAACCGAAGTAAAGGAGTAAAGGCATTCACCTTCCCAGACAAATTACAAATAAATCTTCTCAAGTAATTTACTTTGCCCAAGAACCTTTGCAAATCCTTTTTGCAAGTGGGAGCCTTCACGTTGTTAATAGCTTCAATCTTCTTAGGATCTATCTCTATGCCTTTTTCATGTACAACAAATCCCAAGAACTTTCCAGCCGATACACCAAAAGCACATTTGAGTGGATTCATTTTCAATTTATATCGACGCATTCTTTCAAATGTAAGTCTTAAATCAGCCAAATGAGAATCTACTCCAGCCGATTTGACAACAATATCATCGATATAAACTTCTACTATAATGCCAAGCAAGTCATGAAAAATCAAATTCATAGCTCTTTGATATGTAGCACCGGCATTCTTCAAACCAAAAGTCATTACTACCCACTCAAATAGACCAACAAAACCCGGACATAGAAAGGCCGTTTTGGCTATATCCTCTTCGGCCATGAATATTTGATTATAACCAACATTACCATCAAGAAAGCTAAGAATGCTATGTCCAGATGCAGCATTAACAAGAAAATCGGCTATAGGCATAGGATATTCATCTTTAGGAGTAACTCTATTAAGATCTCTAAAATCAATGCAAACACGAAGCTTTTTTGTTCCTTTCTTTTCAACAGGCACAATATTAGAGATCCAATTAGCATATCGACAAGGCCTAATAAATTTAGCATCTAGCAACCGATTGATTTCTTCTTTCACTCGGTCATAAATATCAGGATTAAAGTTTCTACGAGATTGTTTAAAAGGCCTAAAACCAGGTTTAATGGGTAAACGATGTTCAACTAAATCACGACTTAAACCAGGCATTTCATTGTAACTCCATGCAAAACAATCAACATACTCCTTTAATAGCTTTATTAACTCAGATTTAAACAAAGGATCAAGATTCTTGTTTACAAATGTCGGCCTAGGCACAGTACCATCACCAATATCTACCTCCTCTAGAGGATCAGCCGACGTAAACCGTTGTCCCAATTTGCTTAAATCATCAAAATCTTCAATGGCCTCACACATATCGTTCTTATGCGCCCGATAGTGCTCACGCCTCTGCTGTAACCACTCTAGATTCGGATCCATCAAATCATAAGAGATGGTATGGCCAGATCTCCAATCGGCCTCATAACAGCAGTAGCAAAGCCATCTTTGGTGCAACCAATGATCTCACAGTCAGATAAATCTAAGCCAGATAAACATTTAAGATTCTCATGATCATTCATGGTAGAACTATCGGCCACTGCAACACAAGCCGATGTATCTCCATGAACGACTTCTACTTCATCATCTATCCATTGAATTAAAAATTGATGCAAAGTAGAAGGCACACATTGGTTTGCATGAATCCAATCACGACCAAGAATTAAACTGTAGTTACCTTGTGTCTCAGCGACGAAGAACGCAGTGGCCAAAGTCTTGCTCCCAATAGTAAGCTCCATAGAAGCAACTCCCTTGGCGCCCATAGGTTCACCTCCTCCAACGCCGCTGATGGTCATATTGGTCTTGATCAACTCCTCATCTGAACCTCCCAGCTTCTTGAACAGAGAATACGGCATCAAGTTAACTATCGCCCCTCCATCCACTAGCATGCGAGAGATAGGCTTCCCATTGATATGACCCTTCATGTATAAAGCCTTCAGATGACTCTCATCAGCTTTGGGCTTCTGGAAAATAGCCTCCTTTGGACCAAAATCAAGTTGAGCAACGCTTTCTTCTGACAATACATAACCATCCATAGACATATGAATTACGTTAAGCTCAAAATTTGTAGGTTCAGGAGAAAAACCATAATCAACAAGCTCTTCATCGTCCTCTGAAGTAGATACCGATGATAGCTTGCCATCACAAATCATAGGAGAAGGAGAAGAAAAACCGGGTGGCGCGTCGGACAAAGCGGTCTGACCGCTTTCGTCAACCGGTCTGACCGGTTCAACCGGTCTGACCGACTCCTAAACCGGTCTGACCGGTTCTGTCTGAGAGCTGGTCTTAGCTTTCCATTCTTTTCCTTGTGGAATCATGGGCCTGTACTTGTTGAAAGCTTCGTCCCTCTGTTTCTCCATCTCTTTCTCCTTCATCTCCTGAAACCTCAATCGCTGAAGCTTCCTCCTTTGAGTACGAGATAAACCAGGAGGACACCATCTTGGCAAAAAGTATTTGGAGTTGGAACCACTCCCACTGGCTTCACCATCAGCAACAGAATCTTTCTGAATCGGTGTCTTAACCTGATTGTCCGTGACAATCGGTCCTTTGCCACCGTTTCCAAGAGGAACGTTTATCAACCCAATCTGAATAATATCTTGATTTGTAGTCCTCTCTGGATCAACATCCATCTTATGCACCTCCTCACGCTGTTTTGGCTTGTAAACTTGCTTCATAGGAGGTTTTGCCGATTTCCCAAGGAAACCGGTCTGACCGGTTTGTGTAACCGGTCTGACCGGTTGGGTCTGGTGACCCTGACCAGATTGGCAAGGCGCCAAACGATCCTGTCTAGGTCTTGAGATCCTGTCTAATGCTGGCCTTCGCGGTCCTCCCCATCCCTGTTGAAAAGATTGTTGATATGGTACCCACATCACTCCATTATCATCATAAACTGGACGGGGTGGACATGAACTCGGTGCCTCCCATTGTTGAACAAAATTCCTCTTTGGCTGAGGATATTCTTCTTGATATGGAGCCACTCTCAATCTCTTTTTTACCGGCCGATCACTTGTAACGGCCTTTTGTTTGGAGTACTTGTCAAATAACATATCAAAGGTGACCTTTGGCTTAATAGTACTCCCCTGATTCTTTGCAATATTGATCTTCCAGTTCCCAATCTCCGGACGGCTTGGTTTAATCATTTTTGGACGACTTGGGGAAAAACCGGTCTGACCGCTTTCCCCAACCGGTCTGACCGGTTTGGCCTGCACAGGCTCAAACGGTCTCTGCTCGGCGGGAACGGCTGACCCTTGCCCCCCATGTTCAGAGGCCCTCACAGTGACCTTGAATGTCTCCCTGCCATCTAGAGTTGTCTCACATGCAACTTCTCGAATCAGCTCCTTTCCTCTCAAGTCATGCTTTGTTTCACCGATCACAACATTCTTTCCTTTGGTTGCTTCGGCTTGATGCGGCCGAACCAAAACCTTAGGCTGTTGCAAATCCATAGTATTGACAGGAAAAGGAGCTTTATCCACTTGCATTTCATGAAATGTCAAACGACCTTCATTTATGGCCGATTGAACCTGTCGACGAAACACATTGCAATCATTAGTGGCATGAGAATAAGTATTATGAAACTTGCAATATGCACGCCTCTTCAATTCTTCAAGTGGAGGCAATTTATGAGATAATTTGATATTTCCAGATTTAAGCAATTCATCAAAAATACGATCACACTTGGAAACATCAAATGTAAACTTAACTTCTTCTTGCCGACCTTTGTTGACCGGCTTAAGTGATGTACAAGAGTAAGTTTTTTCTTTAGAGGGCCACACAAATTCAGCAGCAAGTACTTCTCTATCACTATCACTCGAATCATCAGATTCATAGTCAACCACATGAACATTAGAACGACATGATCTAGAAGTATCTCTTTCTTTTTCTTTATTCATTCGGTTTTCAACAATTAAAGCTCTAATTTGAACTTGTGCAACCGAAAGAAAATCAGAACCCTCTATCTTATCTCTTATGGACGATCTTAAACCTTTTAAGCAAATATCAGCAAGGTCCATATCAGTGATTGACAAATTGAAACAACGGTTTTTAGTTTCTTTAAATCTCTTAATGTAAGTAGAAACAGTTTCATCTCTACTTTGTCTAACCGATGTCAAATCTGTCAATTTCAATTGCAAGCTCCCACTATAAAAGTGATCATGAAACTTACGTTCTAACATATCCCAAGATATAATAGAACCGGGAGCAAGTGAAGAAAACCAAGCAAAAGCAGTGCCAGTCAATGATAAAGAAAATAAACGCACTTTAAGAGCATTATAAGCACCCGCTTCTCCTAGTTGAGCTATGTATTGACTAATATGCTCCCACGTGGTTCGGTCATCATGTCCACTAAATTTAATCAAGTCTGGCATACGCCAACCACGTGGAAGAGGAAAATTATCAAACTCAGCATTATATGGTTTTTGATACAAATTTGTATTACCAATATCAACACCAAGTTTACTTTTCACTACATTAGCCAAATCTTCTCTAAATTTATTAAATTCGGCCCAGTTAGGATTATTTAGCTGTTGGGTTTGCACATTCTCCAAATTCATCTTATTTAAGTAGGGAGCAACCTTAGCTTGAGCTAGCCTATAACTTTCGAAAACATCATCAGGTATAACGTTTCCTTGAGCAGATGTATTAACCGTTGTACTAAATTGAGGTCTAGCAGTACCTAAAGCATTAGTGTGAGCATAAACCATCGAATCAGGTGAAACGGAAAGCGGTATAGGTTGCTCATGCACCAATTCAAGCGCACTGGTCAGACCGGTCTGACCGGTTCCCTGATCCGGTCTGACCGGTTTGGCCGTGTTCGGCCCGGTCGGTTGGAACGGTAGGGATTGACCAATGGCAAACTCAGGTGGCATACCATACATGTATTTTTCAGTATTAACATTAGGTATGGGTGCCAAGCTAGGAAAAACTCCACTACTGGAATTAATTTTAGGAGCGCTACTACTAGTTTCATTATTGTTAAAGCAAGTAGTGGTCCTATCTTTCTCAAGATCTTCTAATCTTTCTGAACGAGCAATGTAAGAGGCAAGCAATTCATCTCTTTCTACACTATTTTTAGGAATAGTAGTAGAAGGAGTGGTTTGTGATTTACTTACAGCGGGTATTACCTCAACTCGATTGTCGTTTAACTTAATCGCCGGTAGCTCAAATTCTTGCACTCTTGCCACCTTGCCATGACGATCCTTCTTGATGCCAGCCATGAATTGCATCTTCATGAACTCTTGCAATGCATCTAAATTCTTCTGCTCCTCCGGAGTGAGATCTTCCATTGAAGCCGCGATGATGTTATCCGTATCAAGATCACATCGAGATCCCATCTTGTCTGGAGCTTTAGATCGAACGGTCTTTGACAACCAGATCTTCTATAATCCCCAGCGGAGTCGCCAAAAGTGTGTTGACGCTTTTTCTGGCCAACACACGCGAGCGCCGTATCGCGCAAACGAAGAAACGATGAACTCGCCTCAGCACCACACAAACCGGTCAGACCGGTTTAGGGATCCGGTCAGACCGGTTTTCCCTCGGGAGCTTCGGGATGAACCTAGAATCACCACCTCGGGAGGGACCCCGTCGGAGATGGCGCGCCTAGGGTTGCTCTGAGATCGGTCAGGCCACTCAGAACCTCCTTGAACGCCGTAGAGACAAGCAAGGAAAGCAAAGGGGTTGGAAAACATAGGGTTTAGAGATAAAAAGTAGAAAATATATTGATTGATGGATTGGATGATGACTCAACCGGCCATGGCCCTTTATATTTATAGGGTGGGGAGGTCTTGCCCCGCACGGAATCCTTTTACAATTTGTAAGCAGCTAGGACTCCTAACTCTACTCCAACTCGGATCCAAACCGGTCAGACCGCTCTGGCAAACCGGTCAGACCGGTTTGGCTGTTGCCAGATCGGCTACAGGGAAACCGGTCTGACCGCTTCCTGAGGTTGGTCTGACCGGTTTGCGTGGCTTGCCACTTTTGGGTGCGAACATTCACAATCTTGTAGACATGATCAACTAAGGCCTTGTTTAGTTCCCAAATTCCACCCCAAATTCCACTATGTAAAAAGAAGATTCCCATCGCATCAAAATGTCAGCACATGTATGGAGTACTAAATGTAGAAGAAATAAAAAACTAATTGCACAGTTTTATTGTACTTTGCGAGACGAACATTTTGAGTCTAATTAATCAATGTTTGAATAATTATTCATAAATACAAATGAAATACTATAGTGTCGTATTAATGACGAAGTCCCAAGTTTGGCCCCTCGAAGTTGGGAACTAAACAAGGACTAAAGTAGTTTTACCTACTCCACCCATCCCCCAAACCGTGATGACTCTGGTGTTCCTTTCTTATAAATCACCCACTAGCCACCACTTGAGCTTGGCTGCATTTTCTTCAACACCCACTAGGTCATCTTTCCTTGCAAAACATGAAGCTTGATTGGTGGATTTACATTTGCCATGATGGTCAAGATTTCCAGCGTATCTCTTTTACGGTGCTCCATACTAGGCGGATCTTTCCTTTCTTTAGCCTCTTTAAGCTCAGCATTGATGTCACGTAGCTTGTGAGCTAGACGGTGCCAAACCCATACATGCTTAAACCTCTTCTTCATCTTGGCTGCAAATCCTCCATGTTGGTCGCCCACAAGCTTGTACATGAACTCGTCAACAACATCTTCAATCCGGAAAGATAGTTCCCGTATATTTTTGACGAAGATGTCAGTGGTCTCGTCGGTGTCCTTGAACTTCTCTGACTCACGCAGGTAAGCCTTCATGCTCTCTAACTCCCGCCTGGATTTGCGGATCTCGCCAAAAAGATCCTTGAGGGCAGAAACCTCCTTGCATAACAAGGATGCGCCATAGGTTGCTGTTTCCTTCGCCAAGGTCTGACCGAGCTTGCCGATCAGCACCCCCACAATAGCCTCCGCCATGATGGTCTGGTAAGAGCCAGAAGCGCACACGTGTGGCTGCCAAATTAAACCACAAATTTCACAAAAAGATTCAGTCTTTAGAGCTTGTCTTGTAATGGAAACTCTTCAAACTGTTGGAACCGCCCAGGAACACGCGTTCCCGCAGCTCCCCCCTCGCCTCGCTCGCTCTAGCTCTCACATGTCGCGACGGACGGAGGTGGAAGACGATGATCAGTAAAACAAGCGAAAATGGCGACGAACGCCCCGGCCGCCACACGACCTGTATGTTGGCTTGCTATTCAACTCATTGGACTCGGCGACAAGAATTACATGGCCTTTATAGCCTCCTGACGACGCAGCGTCCACGTACCAACGTCCAACGGACTCAGCGCGCACGTACGCGCTCTCCCGGGCGACCCAGCCTTCTCCACGTTCCTGAACCACGAACTCGCGTGAGAACCGGTCTCCATCGCCTTGATGTGCTCCCCGCTACTGCCGCCAACAACTAACTCCTAGCCATCCTGATCCTTGCGACTCTCCTGCACGGGCACACCGTCGCCCAAGACACACGAGCACGAACTCGTACAGACTCACAAGCTTCGTCGAGTCTGGACACGGCGTCTGCGTCCTCTTCGAGCTCAGGACGCCCCAGCCGCGCCGGGACACGGACATGATCACCTGATCTGTAACCTAGACTACTTCCTGTACGAGACCGGCGCCGCCGCTCGGCCGCTGTCGCTGGCGCTCCTCCCCGCCTGCCGCGTGATGCACAACGCCAGCAGCTTCCCCCCACGACGGCGAGCTCAAAGTAGCACTCGAGCACCTGTGCCAGCATGAGGCGCTCGAATTGCTTTGCTTCTAACAGAAAAAACCCCGGGAACAGAATAGCACAAGGAATCTTCGGAAGGGAAAGCGCCGGTGCCAAGAACAGTTGAAGAACTGGACGAGCAGCAGAAAATGTGAAATTCTCGGCACAAACTGCAGAGCAGACCAAACCCCAAAGGAGGTGCTCCTCCAAAATTCGGAGAATCCATGAACCAAACGGTGAAGAAAACGGGACTCCAAATTGGAGCTAGAGAAACCAACACAAGCATCATGTTTCCGAGAACAAAAATCAGAGGGCCAGAAAACCACCAAGAAACCAAGATTAGTCGTATATGGAAGAATGAAGAACCAAACATTTCAACCCAAGAACCCCAGAGGCCCAGACCACTACCACCAAAGCGAAGGCAACAAGAAGACGCTGCTGCTCACCTTGGCGAATCGAAGAGTTGCCCAAGAACCGAAACCCTCATCACCGAATGGAAGAACAGCACCAACAGACCCCACCAACCTACCACTGCAGAAATTGGAGACGAAGAGAGAAGAGGAAGATCCGCCGCCGCGCCGAGTCGGCGCGCAAGATCGAGCTGCAGGGGAGCCTGGTGGAGGTGCTGGAGTCGGAGCGCCGCGCGCCTGGCTTCCGCGCGTCGGTGGCCGAGGAGGCCGCGGCGGCGGTGGCCGAGCTCGGGTACACGCGCCGGCGCGCCGCGGAGATGGCACGGCTGGTGGTGAAGCTACGCGAGGACCACCGCGTGTGCATGCTGGGGCGCAAGATCGAGGCGCTGCGGGCGAGGAGGCTGCCGTCGCGGCTGCGGCGACGGCGCGGCGGAAAGGGAAAGCCGGGGGGTGGTGGTGGTCGAGGGTGCGGATGGTGGTGGAGTGGACGCCCTGCCGCGTCCCGGCGATGGTGAGGAAGGTCGGGGGGAGAGAGAGAGAGGGAGGGGAGAGGGCCGGTGGCGCGAAGAAGAAGAGGGCGGCGTCGGCGGCGCGGGGGAGGCGGCGGTGCGAGGGCGGCGGATATGCCGAGGCCCGAGGGAGAGGAGAAGAGAGAGAGGGAGAGGAGAGAGAGGGGGATAGACGGTCCCTAGATTTGTGGGGTTTGCCCAAAATTTGGTGGGCTACCAATTTTAGTCACTAGAATAGTCACTCTATTGGAGGACGTTTTTTGTCCAGAGTGACTAAAAGATGAAATGGGGGTTCATTTGATCACCCGGCTGGAGATGCTCTTATCATCTCCAAGCTTGTACATGAACTCGTCGATGACATCCTCGATGCAGAAAGATACTTCCCAGATTTTGTTCACGAAGATGCCAGTGGTTTTGTCGGTATCCTTGAACTTGCTCTGATTCATGCAGGTAGGCCTTCATGCTCTGATTCGTCGTACGGAACTCCGCCGTATTCTCCGTCGACAGTAGTCGGAAAGCACCTGAAGCGGGGCGGTGCTGGGCGGCACGCGCGCGACGGTGGTCGCCTATCACCTGAAGCGTGCGGCCCAAGCAAACTCGGTCCATGAGCAAAACACCGGCCCACCGCAGCCTCCACCTCCTCCTCCTCCGTCGCCGTTCGCCCCTGCCGCCACCCGCCTTCCTCGTCTCCGGCGGCGGGCGCCGCCGGATCCGCCCCCGCCACCCGTCGCCGCGCTAACCCGATGGGGTGTTGGCTTCTTCCTCGCCGCTCGCCCCCGCCGCTGCCGCCTTCCTCATCTCCGGCGGCGGGAGCCGCCGGATCCACCGCCGCCGACCGCCGCCGCACTAACCAATCGCCTCGCCTCGCCGTCTGAGCTCGCCGACGCCCCCGCCGCCGACCCCGCCCATCCGGTTGTCATCCCACCGCCCCCGGCCGGTGGCTCCCGCCGCCGTCTCTCCCGCCACCACCGCCGGTCCTCCGACCACCCCCGGCCTCCTTCTATGTCCGGGGTACATTGGAGAAGTCCCCCCGGCAACCCCCGAACCCTAACCCGGCGGCGGCGTGGCGACGAAGCTGTGGCGGCGGCGGCGTCGGGGAGAAGAAAGGGGAAGAAGGAGGTGCTGACACAGGGGGCCCACCTGTTAGCCACTGTCGCGCGCGCGTGGGCGATAGATATCCCACTTTAGTCGCGACGTCTGAAGCGCGGCGGCGGCGGTGGAGCAGAAGATCTCTTCTTCGTCAGAGGAAAGAAAAGGCATAATCACTGTGTACCCAATAGCCTGGGCTGGGCCCAAATACTCTAAATGCATGAGGCCCATTCGGTAGTGTTTCACTCAAATTGCTCCAGCCGTGCGCCAACTGATTCTCTGCTTCAAGAAAACAGAGTTCAGGCACTTGCTCTGTTTCCAGAAAACAGAGTAGCAGACACTGAGGCACGAGACCTCAGATTATGTACTTTAATGCGTTTTTGCTCGTCTTCCTTACTCTGGCATATTAAGGTAAATGACGGAACCCGGACAGGCAAAACCACGCCGCGACTAGCTGTCGCGCGCGCGATTTGTGGGGCACCTGTCGCCTACACGCGCGCCCCACACGCCGACAGGTGGGCCCCTTCTTCCTCCTCGCCGATGCACGCCGCCGCGCCGGGTTAGGGTTCGGGGGTTGCCGGGGGTGGGCTTCACCAATGTTCCCCGGACATAGAAGGAGGCCGGGGGTGGTTGGAGGACCGGCGGTGGTGGCGGGCGAGACGGCGGCGGGAGCCGCCGGCCGGGGGCGGCGGCTTGACAACCGGATGGGCGGTGGCGGAGGCAGGGGTGGCCGGTGAGAAAGAAGACGAGCCTCCGTCGGATCAGTGCGGCGGCGGCGGATTAGTGCGCTTCGGGTGATGCGGGGCGGGTGTCGCCCGCGTGTCACCCAGCCTCGCCCGCAAAACCATGTCAAGCCTATCAAACTGAAGGACTTATATTTTTTTTGACGGAAAAAAAAAACTGAAGGACCTATAGGAAAGGTGACCAACCGACTCTGGAAATATTGCGCATTATAAGAAGCAATTCTTTAATTCATATGGAGGGTACTCCCAGCTGACTTTTAGAGGTAATACGGTCATTTGTCCACCCAAAACCCCCTCCCCACCGGCCCACCCCCGGCCCACGCCCACGACGATCGGCAAACCGCACCATCGTGTCGAGCCGCCAACGCCGGCTCCCTACATCACTCGCTGTCTCCCTCGCCGTCTCCCTCGCCATCGCCGTCGCCCTCGCTCGGTGTCGACGGCCCTACACCGCCGCCCGTAGCCTCTACGCGGGGGTGCTTTTTTCGGCGCATCCGTGCTCCGCCGCCACCGCCCACGCCTTGCTGGTTGTGTTCCACGACCTTGTCGCGCGATTGCGGCCGCGGCACCAGATTCAATTGAGCAGAAATTCATCAGGCCACAGGCCGGAGGTTGGACTCCGCCGTTGGCTCAAATTTCGTTTCTCGATATGCAAGTGTTCATCAGATGGCAACTTGCGCTAGACAGTGACAAAATTGTTACATGCATATCTAATTTGTGTAACGCTCTTGATAGCTGCAGGAGTCCTTGATGGAGATGGCGGATTATGAGTCTTTGATGGAGTACAATCACATTGATAGCTGCAGGAGTCCTTGATGGAGATGGCGGATTATGAGTCTTTGATGGAGTACAATCACATTGTTACGAAGACGTTCGCTAGTGAAGATGAAGGAATTCAGTTTTATAATGCATACGCTCTTGAGAAAGGATTCAGTGTGAGGAAGGACTATGTTGAGTGGGACGCTGGCCATAATCACGTGATCCTTAGGAAGTTAGTATGCAATCGTCAGGGTTTCCGTGCAGAGAAGTACATGATCAGGGAGGATAACCAGCGCACGCCAAGACCTATAACTTGTGTTGGATGCCCTGCGAGAATTGTGATTGCACGAGATAATAACATGGGGCAGTGGTTTGTGAGGGATTTCATCGACGGACAGAACCATCCTATGGTGCCAAGTGACCTTAGTTGTCTGCTGCGTTCACATCGCAGAATGGGCGATGAGCAGAAAGCAGATATTCTGGAGTTGGAGATTATTGGTGTCCCTAAACACCTGATATACGAAAGTCAGGAAATGCAGTACGGTGGGTATGATAATGTTGGCTACACACAACGGGACTTGTACAACTTCTTCCATCGTGATAAGGAGTCAATTTCTGTTGGTGATACTCAAACAGTCCTCAGACACCTTAGGGACCGTGAACTTAGAGACCCTGAATTTTTTTCAGGAGCAAGACTGATCGGCAAGGACATCTGGTGGCAATGTTCTGGTGTGATACTCAGTGTCTGCTTCATTATGCAGCGTTTGGTGATGTCGTTGTTTTTGATAGCACCTACAAAACAAATCGGTACAACGTGCCCCTAGTTCCTTTTGCTGGTGTGAATCATCATCGAAACACTGTTATTTTTGGGTGTGCAATAATTTCTCATGAGGATACAGCCTCATATGAATGGGTGCTGAGAACATTTGTGGAAGCTAATATTCAGAGGCATCCTATTTCCGTGATCACTGATGGAGACCTTGCTATGCAGAAAGCAATAAGGACTGTGTGGCCGAATTCATCGCATAGGCTTTGTGGATGGCATATTGAGCAGAACGTTGTGCGTAATATTCACAATGACAAAATTAAGGATGAGATCAGGACCTTTCTGTATGACACTTGCTCCATAGAAGAGATTGAGAAGAAATGGCTAGCATTCCTTGCAGAGTATGAGATTACAACGGACTCCTATCTTTATCTTTTGTATGAGCTGAGGAAAATATGGTGTGCTGCGTATCATGTGGGTAAGTGCTATTTAGGAATTAGGAGCAACCAACGGAGTGAGAGCCTCAACGCTAGGCTTCAGGTGAAGCTGAATCCTCAAATGACACTGTTACGAATGGTACGGAGCTATGAGAGTTGCCTTGCAAGGACGCGTAGAAATGAGGCTGAATTTGCTGCAGTTGCCTTGTCATCTGAGCCATTCACAGCTCCAAATGCTCCAATTCTTGCGATAGATGCGAAGAGAAGGTTCACACCTGAAGTTTTTAAGATACTGCGGTTCAGCATACCAGCAGCAAGCAAGTGTGATCTGATTGAGATCCTAGATGGCGATGATACAGAAGAGTATATTGTCGGCTGGAAGGACAAAGGAACGACTATGTGAAATGTGAGTTGAGCTCAGAGGGCAATTTGGAGGGGATTTCTTGTTCGTGTCTTAAGATGCAATCCCTTGGCCTCCCCTGCTCACACATGTTCTTTGTATTGGGCTATCGGGGCGAACGCAAGCTTCCAGAGTTATTGGTTTTGGATAGGTGGACAATGCTGGCGAAGAGTGCATTTCCTCCAATAAGGAAGAGCACCATGTACGAGTATTCCGAAACCCTAGAGAGGTACCGTGAACTACGCAATATGAGTCGCGCTGTATCATTCGCAGCAGCTATTTCAACTGAAGGATATGAGCGCTTCAAAGCCGTCCTTGCTGAGGAAATTGCTGGGATGCAGCAAAATGTTGGACCGAACCGAGGCAGACTGTATGGACCGGTGCTTCCACAAGCCCCGGAGGCTGGTTGCCAAGACATCATACATATCTCGAATCCACTTGTAGTGACTGGCAGAGGGGCGCCGAAGAAAAGGCTCAAGACAGGTTTGAGTGAAAACAAATCGACGAGTAAATGTTCGCTTTGTAAAGTGGAGGGTCAAAATCGGCGAACATGTCCCCAGAGAGACGAGGTATTTCTCAGATCATCAAATCTGACATCATGCCATTTTATGAGGCATGTGTAGTTATGACTAATGAGTATTCCTCTTCATTTGTAGGCAACAAAGCTCCCTGAAGATGTGGTTGATGACTGATTTGTAGGTGAGGTGGTGCATCATACAATTTTGAACTTCTTGTTCCCTCAGAAACTCCTCTTTACGATGACCTAACATTTCTTTTTCTGATTATACAGAACTAGGCTGGTGATCTACATCTTCTTCGCGTGCGATTTGTGATATAATGGGGTTCGAATCAAAGAGATGCATGGTTCAATGGTAGCAGTGGATATCAGTGGAGCTGGGTTTCATAGTTCTTCACTCTCCTTTTGTTACCACTTTCATTATACTCATTTTACCATGGCTGTATGGCTAGACATCTTCATGGTGCATAGAATGACCATGAATTCCAGAATTATTTGTATGTTGCTGTGAAATGTGGGGATCGATCTGTGACCTTGACAGCAATTATCTTGAGATGGAGTTCGTTTGTTCCTGTGCTAATGCACCCATCGGTCCGACTGGTGGGACAACATCACCGTTTAGTTTACCTTTTACGTAAGATTCCGTTGGCATTGTGATGCCAAGGCACTACTTGTGCCGGTGAGCAACCTGGCAGTCTCGTTCAACGTTATTAAGGTACGATCCGATGATCACCTTATTGCACCGGTGATCATCACCGGACACGATCACTTTAGTGATCAACACCGGATATGATCACTGTATGGCACCTGTGATCACCGGATATGACCACTGTGGCCACCGGAAAGGATCACCGGATACTAGTCTCATGCATTCAACTCTATTTCGTTCTTGTTCGTGGCAGAGGCTGGTTGCCGCCTCGGGTGTCAACGTGGCACCCGACGGGCGTCTGGCGCTCTCTGCCTGGGGGACCCGCGCGCCTGGGGGTGACACCTGTATCCCGGGATGCCTCCGCGTCATCCCGGGATGTCTCCGGGGCAGCCTAGGACCCCGGGGTCACCTTTTTCTAAATTAGGAGATGGACCCCGGGGTCTTCTGGGCCTTTCGTTTGAGCGGGCCAATGGGAAGGGTCGGAGCCCGTTTCGAGGCGCTGTGACAGCCGCTTGCCTCACGCCTCTCCGTAATCATCACGTTCATTTATGGGGAAGTCTCGCTATCCCCGTGTCAGGCGGCGGTAATATGAGCACATTGACTACACCTCAGAATCACCCGCTGATCATCCCCTCATTTGTTCACTATATGGCACCTGAGATCACCGGATATGATTATTTAATGGCACCGGTGATCATCACCGGATATTATCACTGTATGGTTACCGGATATCTGTTTTTTAATACTCAGATAGTCTCATGCACGCGACTCTAAATCGTGCGAGACTGACGCGTGGGGTTTTTATAGAGAGATAATAGCTAGCATCAGACTCTTGACACGATAAAGCAGCTGGCTTAACCATTGGAGAAGGCTGGTTGCCGCGTCGGGTGTCAACATGGCGCCCGGATGGCGTCAGGCACCGCGTTGCTTGTGGGACTGTTGGCACTCCTTACGGCCTACAGATAAATCCGCAAGCGGACGGATACCGATGTAGCTTTCACCCGGGAGTATTCCAGGTATCGATTTCCACGGAGAACGAGAAGTGTACTAATCCTAAACTAAGTTGTCCTAGGTAGATGAGTTGGATGAAATAGAATGGACGAGGTGGATGAAATGGAATGGATGAGGTGGATGACGACAACAAGGAGAGAAGGGAAAGGATAGGAGGGTAGAGAGGGTACAGGTCTGGTAAGAGTATTCTACCGATCACTGAGCAGTTCAGAGGATACGAACGGATACTTGATTCAGGACTACAGAGCCTCTAACACACAGAAAGGGATGAGAAGGGGTGCCAGTTACCCTAAACCTTGGGTCCTAAGACACCGGAACTAACGTGATGGACTACAAAGACCGTAAGGGCTGTCACCACCTTACGGCTACCACCTCCGTTGCGACGGGCGGATTCTAAGCTAGTCTCAAGTACAGGCACCACGCCTAAACTAGTTGACTAGTACTTATCTACTGCAGATAGATAAGCAACCAAGCTAAGTAGCTAGCATACAATTATACTAAACTACTAAGCATTGAACGAAGAACGATGCAAGTAAAGTAAGTAAGAACTGAATGCTCAATTAATCAGAGAGATATACAAGAGTTACCAGACATGCCCCGGATGTTACTCGAAGTGAAGTCGCATCCATAGAGGTACAGCTAGAAGAGGGGCCGACAATCCGGCTCCTCTCCCGGATGCTCACCTCTCCTCTCTCCCAATTCTACTGATACAAGTGGCAGAACTTCGCAACACTCACTTCTCTCTTGTGTTGTGTATGTTTGTAGGTGCTGGAGGCCTCTATTTATAGCCGGAGAAGGATGGTGGAGCTTGAGTAGCAGCCAAGGGACTGAGGGAGTGGTGGCTGGCCGTTCGGGCGAAGATCCCGGTTCGGCCGAACTCCCCGGTTCGGCCAAAACCGGTGGATCCACCGACCTGGCCGCCAAGGGCTAGGATTTCTCCCTGGAAGGCGGTTCTGCCTTCGGCCGAACAGGGCCCTTCGGCCAAACTGGGCTAGGCCCAGTGCTGCACCGCCTCAAGTTTGGACACGTGCTGGGCCAGCTCCTGGGGTCGGTTGGCAGGTTGGTTTGCGTCCTGGGCTGGGCCGGAGGTCTTCTGGTGGACTTCAGGATCTTTGTCGGGTTGAGTTCGGGCCCAGGGTGATGTGGCGGGAGCCCAGGATGAGTTGATGCTAACGTGGATGACTCCCGCCGACTCGTACGGCTAAGGGGGTAACCGGCCGAATCGTGTCGTTCGGCCGATTCGGTCATTTCCGACCCCCTATAGTCTGTATTTCTCCGTTTTGTTCCTGCAAACGGGACAATCACCAAAACTTGTGGAAATAGTTAGTAATAAGCCCTATAGCTATGGTGTGTGTCTCCGTTGTGTTTATTTTATACTTGGTTGGAGGTCGGAAATCGGTCTGTAACGACCGCCAACAAGCTCCCCCAGACTTAGATCTTTGCTCGTCCCGAGTAAAGAAATTAAAACAGGAGCAAGACCAAAGTAAGGGTTCTTTCATAACATGAATACTTGCATATTGAATATTTCAAACTTTTCTCTCATACCTGTGAATTTGTAGTGGCTATCCCCTGGATCTCAGGCGGTTGACAACTGGAACGACTCTTACAACAAAATCCTCTCGCTCATCCTGCATTCGGGGTTTTCTTGTTTTTCGCAAACAAATGACTCTTGTCCCTTCATCCCTAGCACTCAGCTCTCTGGAGCTTCTCCCTCACACTCACTCTCTTTTGTATTTTTCTGTGTCTCTCAAGTGGTGGCCATGTCAAGCCATGTATCTCTGTCGAGCCGAAGATTGGTTCCCGGAGCGTCTCACTATTGCCCTTCGGTCGGATTGCAAGTTGAAGATGAGGAGTTCATATTGGTCCTCAGCCTCATGACCCTTTTTTTTTCTCTTCTCCCTTTTAGGATTTTTTTTTTCATTGGGACTTTCATGAGTCCTCTATTTGCTTTTTCGCTTTTTTTTAGGGTATCACCGAGGCATGAAGACTTCTACTATACTCCGATGACAGATTTGCTTGCAACCAAACTGAGGCAATGTGATCACTCTGGGGACTCAAAATTCGACAAGACATTATACTAGGCATGACAGGTTTCAGGAGTAAGCTCTCAAGCATATATGTAATGTGGTATTTGTGGACAGGATGAAGGGATAGAGTTTAATTTTTATATTTTCAAAATTAAATTCTCCCGAATGTAAGCATGAACAAGTGGTTCGTTTTATCGATTCATATCACAGTTGTCAACAACTTAGACCGGGGGGGTCCTAAAATAATGATTTCTTTCACAGGCATTAGATACTTGATTTGAAAATAAATAATAGGCAAGATCATGAGATAAAAGATTACCAAGTTTCGTTTCATTTAATTGATGCATATGCTTTCAAATTTCGAAACGTGACAACACAGGAAAAAGATCAGGGGGAAGAAGGTGCAAACCAGCGTGTCGGTGCGCGAGAGGGGGCAACCGGGCACAGGAACGACACAGGAGCACCAGTGACCGGGGACGAGCACCGGGGCCAGTTCGGACGAACCAGGTGGTTCGGCCGAACTGCCCAGTTCGCCCGAACCACCTGGTTCGTCCGAACTGGCCCCGGTGCTCGTCCCCGGTCCCTGGTGCTCCTGTGTCGTTCCTGTGCTCATGCAACTCTCTATTAGGCATGACATACCCCGGATGGCTCAAATGCACCATCCGGGACGTGAATTTATTCTTTTGCACTCAATTCTAAATTTTTATTTATTAATCAAACCTATGATTGGAAACAAAATGTTGGAAGGGAAACATGTTTCTAAATAAATAAATGAAACAAACACTAACTAAAACTAACGGTGCTCTATTCTAACGACGGACGAGACGGCCGCGGGACACTACGGATCGTAAAGGTCCGGGAATCCTGTGGCCTTGAAGAGCCTCTTGAGCTTCGCGCACAGGATCTTGCGGAGGACTTCCATCTTGTCCTCCCACTCCATCCGCGCGAGCTCGCCCTCCGCCACCTTCTCGTCATGGTGGTTGATCTTCTGTCGCGCCTCCGCCAGTTCCGCCTTCAGGCTCTCCACCGTGGGCGGCTTCTCCTCCTCCTCCTCCTCCTCCTCCTTGTCATTCTCCTCGTCGGAGAACTCCATATCCCCAGGCAGCCCTTTGATGGCCGGGGGCTGCCTGTGGCGCCGCACCCTCGGGTGGCGCCATGGAGGAGAGGACTGGGACGAGTCCCCCAGCTCTATCTTGTCCCGCTTGATTGCCGGGACAAGAACCTTGCCGTACCCACCGCCCGGCTTGCGTTCTCCTTTGATGATGAACCGCGGCGGTTTCTCCGGCTCGTCCTTCGGTATTGCCTCGGCCTTTCCCTTGAGCAGACATAGCCCCAAGTCTGGCACCCTTGAGGAGGATGCCGACCTCGGGCGCAGTTCGCCCGTGGTAGGCCTTGGCGAAGGTGAGCGCGGGGGCTTCTTGATCCCTCTCGTCGGGGCGAGGAGATCGCTAACCATGGCACGCAGCGGAGAGTTGCGGCACTGTGACGAGGTGAGCGATGGTGTCCTCCCCCGCGGCTTCTCTTCCGTCATATCGACGTCAGAGATCCGGAAGGCTTACTCGTGAGCGAGATCGCCGTTCCGGCCGGCGTAGCTTGAGCCGTGGGCTTAGGATGTGCCCTTGGATGAAGAAGAGTCCATGGTGGCTGTGTGTTGAAGGTGTTGGGGGCTAGGAGATGGCTTAGATGAGATGGAAAAGGTCGACAGAAGGTTGGCTCTTTATCGGTGTTTCCCACAATCGAAAAAACGATTTTCCCGACGTTTTCCTCGCGTGGATCGGGATAGAAACTACCTGGATAGGCTTGGAGGCGCAGGACCGCACGAGGGGGGCCAGGGGGCTGGGTTCGGCCGAACCCTAGCCTTCGGCCGAACTAGCTGGTTTGCCCGAAGGGGGTCAGGGTGGCCGGACCGGCCCCTGGGTCCTCCTGAGTGCGGGCCAGGCCCAGTTTTGTTGCTTCGATCATGGGTTTTTTGAGTTTTGGGGGTTTTGGGTCAAGGTGGTCTTCGGCCCGGAAGGTTTGGAAGTTTAGTTTTGGGCCGGATTTCTACGGACAGGATTTTAGAGTTCTATGAACTCGACGACATCTAAGTCGTCAAGTGGCGGTGGCTCCGGTTCTAGAAAAATCTTCAACCGTTGTCCGTTGACCTTAAAGGTATTTCCGTCCTCGCTTTCCAGGGTGATGGCTCCGTGAGAAGCAGCATGGATCACTGTGTACGGGCCGTCCCACTTGCTACACAACTTCCCGTGACCAAAGAGCTTGACACCGGAGTTGAAGACGAGAACCTTATCTCCCGGCTTGAACGTTTTGACCTTGATCCTTTTGTCATGCCATCTCTTGGTCCGTTCTTTATATAGCCGGGAGCTGTGGTAAGCTCATTCTCTCATCTCATCTAACTCAGCTAACTGGATCTTCCGCTTAAGACCGGCAGCTGGAAGGTTCATACCCCACTTCCTAATGGCCCAGTGAGCTTTAAACTCCATTTCTACTGGTAAGTGGCAGGTCTTGCCATAAACTAGTTGATACGGGGTCATGCCTATGGGCGTCTTATAGGCCGTACGATATGCCCAGAGTGCATCTGGGAGTTTATCCTTCCATTGCCTACCCATCTCATTTACGGTTTTCTGCAGAATATTCTTGATTTGTTTATTTGATGTTTCTGCTTGACCGCTAGTCTGAGGGTGATAGGGTGTAGCAACATTGTGCTGCACCCCCAGACTTGAAAGATACTTACGGAAGGCTGAATCGATGAAATGGGATCCGCCGTCACTAATGACTATCCTAGGAACACCGAAACGAGGGAAAATGTGTTCGTGAAACATTCGTTTTGCGTTCCTAGAATCAGCGGCTACACAAGGTAGGGCTTCCACCCACTTAGAGACGTAGTCTACTGCCACCAAAATGTACTGGCAACCCTCGGAAATTGGGAAGGGACCCATGAAGTCTACCCCCCAAACATCGAAAATTTCTACTTGGAAGTTGCTAGTAAGTGGCATCGCATCTCTAGTGTTAATGTTTCCGTGTTTCTGGCAGCGGGGGCACCGCATGACGAATGCTCGTGCATCTTCGTACATGCTAGGCCAATAGAACCCACTTTGCCAGACTTTGGCATTGGTCCGGAATGCACCGTAGTGTCCTCCGTACGGGGCTGCATGGCACCTCTCCAGGATTTTATAAGCCTCAGGTGCAGGAATGCACCTCCTGAGGAGTCCATCACTACATATCCGGAAGAGATACGGGTCGTCCCAGAGATCGATTCGGCTCTCCTAAGCTAGGCTCTTCCTGTTTTCTCCAGGGGGAACATACCCCGTTACCATGAAATTCACTATGTTGGCGTACCACGGATCGCCAGTTGTGACCTTAAGGAGGGTGTCGTCCCGCAGGTAGTCGTCGATTGGAAGATCAGACGGTACTTCCATGCGGGACAAGTGGTCAGCTACTGAGTTCTCTACTCCTTTCTTATCTCTTATCTCTATGTCGAACTCCTGGAGTAGCAAGACCTAGCGGATGAGCCTTGGCTTTGCATCCTTTTTGGTTAAAAGGTACTTCAGAGCAGCGTGATCTGAATAGACTATGACCTTAGCCCCAACAAGGTAGGACCGGAATTTGTCTATAGCAAATACGACCGCTAAGAGTTCCTTCTCCGTGGTCGCGTAGTTGAGCTGAGGGCCAGTAAGCGTTTTGCTAGCATATGAGATAGCATAATACTTCCTATCCTTAGTTTGGCCCAACACAGCTCCTACGGCATAGTCGCTCGCATCACACATAATTTCGAATGGGATGCTCCAGTCGGGAGGCTGGATGATGGGAGCGGAAATGAGTGCCTTCTTGAGGGTGTGAAAAGCGGCATAACACTCCACATTGAACACGAAGGGGGCATCTTTGGCTAAGAGATTGGTCAAGGGCCGAGATATTTGGGAGAAGTTTTTAATGAAGCGCCTATAGAATCCAGCATGACCAAGGAAGCTTCGGATTCCCTTAACATTTGTGGGAGGTGGAAGTTGCTCTATCACTTCTATCTTTGCTCTATCTACCTCGATTCCACGTTCCAACACCCGATGTCCTAAGACAATACCCTCTCGCACCATAAAATGACACTTTTCCCAGTTCAAAACGAGATGCTTCTCTCTTCACCTCTGGAGGACCTTGTCCAAATTTTTCAGACACTCGGTGAAGGTCCTTCCGTAAACTGAGAAATCGTCCATGAACACTTCCATAATCTCCTCAATCATGTCAGAGAAGATGGACATCATGCAACGTTGGAAAGAGGCAGGTGCGTTACACAACCCGAAGGACATACGCCGATAGGCATACGTCCCGTAAGGGCAGGTGAACGTGGTTTTACTCTGGTCATCAGGATGGATAGGGATTTGGTGGTATCCAGAGTAACCATCAAGGAAACAGAAGAAAGAGTGTTTGGCTAGCTGTTCAAGCATCTCGTCTATGAATGGAAGAGGGAAATGGTCTTTCTTCATGGCTTTGTTGAGTTTACGATAATCTATGCACATACGCCACCCGATAACAGTGCGCTGAGGGATGAGCTCATTCTTGTCATTGCGCACTACCGTCATTCCTCCCTTCTTCGAAACGACTTGGACGGGGCTAACCCACTCGCTATTGGGAACTGGGTAGATAATCCCAGCATGAAGGAGTTTGAGAACTTCCTTTTTCACAACCTCTCTCATGGCATTGTTTAGCCGTCTTTGAGGTTCCCGCGATGGCATAGCTTCAGAATCGATCGGGATGCGATGGGTGCAGAGATTTGGGCTAATCCCTTTCAGGTCTTGGAGAGAATAACCTAAGACCGATCGATTCTTCTCCAGGATAGTGATGAGTTGTTGGGTTTCTAGTTCGGAGAGCTTATCACTAATGATCACTGGAGTTTGCTTATCCCCATAGAGGAAAGCATACCTAAGTCCAGGTGGAAGCGGCTTGAGCTCGATTGGGGATAGTTTTGGAGTTTCGTTTGTATCGAGCTCGATCGGAGGATGTGTTTCCTCTTCTTCCGAGAAAAACGGGAGATCTTCTTCTGGGATAGGCTGCTCTAGGTCTAATAGGTGGGCTGACCTAACTTCCTCTAATGGGTCAGGATCGGGGTCTGCCTCTGATGGGGTGTTCAAGGATTGAGAATAGGAGATAGGGACGAGTTCTTGGCCGATCCTGAGCTCTACTAGCTGCTTTGTTGGTGCCTGTTGGCACTCCTTACGGCCTACAGATAAATCCGCAAGCGGACGGATACCGATGTAGCTTTCACCCGGGAGTATTCCAGGTATTGATTTCCACGGAGAACGAGAAGTGTACTAATCCTGAACTAAGTTGTCCTAGATAGATGGAGTGGGTGGAATGGAATGAATGAGGTGGATGACGACAACAAGGAGAGAAGAGAAAGGATAGGAGGGTAGAGAGGGTACAGGTCTGGTAAGAGTATTCTACTGACTACTGAGCAGTTCAGAGGATACGATCAGATACTTGCTTCGGGACTACAGAGCCTACGACACACAGAAAGGGATGAGAAGGGGTGCCGGTTACCCTGAACCTTGGGTCCTAAGACACCGGAACTAACGTGATGGACTACAAAGACCGTAAGGGCTGTCACCACCTTACGGCTACCACCTCCGTTGCGACGGGCGGATTCTAAGCTAGTCTCAAGTACAGGCACCATGCCTAAACTAGTTGACTAGTACTTATCTACTGCGCAGACAGATAAGCACTCAAGCTAAGTAGCTAGCATACAATTACACTATACTACTAAGCATTGAACGAAGAACGAAACAAGTAGATGAAAGTAAGAACTGAATGCTCAATTAATCAGAGAGAGATACAAGAGTTACCAGACGTGCCCCGGATGCTACTCGAAGTGAAGTCCCATCTGTAGAGGTACAGCTAGGAGAGGGGCCGACACTCCGGCTCCTCTCCGGGACGCTCACCTCTCCTCTCTCCCTATTCTACTGATATGAGTGGCGGAACTTCGCGATGCCTACTCTTCACTCTTGTGTTGTGTGTTGTTGCAGGTGGAGGAGGGCTCTATTTATAGCTCCCAGGGTCGGTTTGAGGTGGAGCAGCGGCCAAGGCACCGGGGGAAAGATTCCGGGCTGATTCGGCCGAAGATGCCGGTTCGGCCGAACTCCCCGGTTTGGCCGAACCGGAGGATCCACCGACCAAGGCACCTACGGCCTGGATTAGCCCCTGGGAGGCGGTTCCCAGCTGGGGTCGGTTCGGCCGAATGGGAGGCTTCGGCCGAACTGGGCCGGGGGCCCGGTCCGGTCCCTGCTGCACCACCTTATCTTCTGGACCTCCTGGGCTTGGTTCTGGTGCTTGGGTTTCGTGCTGTATGGGCCCGAGATGACATAGCGGGGGTCCAGGATGAGGTGGTAGTGGTCCTACGTGGCGTGCACGGTCATTGCTCGGTCATCGGTGACGTGGATGGCTCCTGGTGTGCTTGTCGCTGTCTACGACTAAGGGGGTAACCGGCCGAACGTGTCGTTCGGCCGAATCGGTCATTTCCGACCCCTATAGCACGTATTTGTTGTAGTTGTACCTGCACAAGCGACACTAACCAAAACTCGTGGAACTCCATTAGAAATAAAACCTAAGTACATGGAGTGTTGCATAAAGCCTCATTTATTCCTGAGTATTGGTGGTCGAAATTGGGTTGTAACGACCGCCAACAGTGCCTTCTCCAATATCTTCTGGATTGGCCTACCTATGAAGATGGAATGTGTGGTGTCGCTGGGTAGGTCGAAGATATGGAAATCCATGAAGAGTTCAGGGTTGCTAATCTTAACGGGTGTGACCCGCAAGATGACTAAACAATCCAGGATTCTTCCTGAAGTGACTTTTAGTCGTTTTTGAGAAAACGACCAAGGTACACCAGGGAGTTGGTCATGCACCAACGAGCTGGAGATTATGTTGATTCCGAGGCTCGGGTCGTACCCAATTTCTTTGTCTTTGCCCAGGATCTCACAGTATATCCTTTGAATCTTTCTGGGCATCGTGACAACCTCGGTTGAGGCTTCGGCCTCTTCTAGCCACTCCCGACTCATGATAGCAGAGAGACGTCCAATGTATTCTCTCTGGTATTCCAATTCTTCTTTGTCGGGGGCTTGATCTATGGCCTCTACACGACGTTCCCATGGGATACTCGTTGCACTCCCGATGTCATCGAAGAGATCATCGTTGAAGTCATAGGGAGTGGTGTAGAGTGAATCATTGCAGGCTGGGCTAGGGTATGGTTGTGGTTCGAAATGAGCTTCGGGTATGGATGGAATAGAAGAGCTAATGGATTTGGATTGGACTGGTATTGGCTCTTCGGTTTCAGGTTTAGGCTGTTTCTCTTCTTCATTGGGGAGTTCGTCATAGATTCCAGTGTAGGGAGTGTTGTCCAAGATACGATCCAGGACTATCCTCGCTGCACTGGGAACCAAATGAAAGAACGACCCTCCTGAAGCAGAGTCCAAGAAAGTAGCGGCTACGGGACAGAGGCCAAGGCTAAAGTGTTGGAGGATGATGGGTTCCGACAAGCCTAGGTCTGGTCCGGATGCCAAGATTTGCTGGAAACGAGCCCAAGCAACTCCTAATGATTCTCCCTTTAATTGCTTAAAGTTGATGATTTCCGCTCGGAGGCTGGCTACCTTAGAGACTGGGAAGAAATTTAGGCAGAATTTCTCCTTAAGAACTTCCCAGCTCCCGTCCATAGTGCCGACAACCAGAGAGTACCATTTCTTTGCTCCTCTCGTCGATGAGAACGGGAATAGCTTCCATTTGAGTGTCTCTTGTGTCATGCCCGCAATGGTCAGGCACGAGCAGAGTTGCTCAAACTCGCGCAAATGCGCGTATGGACTCTCGGCATTCGTTCCTGAGAACGTTTGCTCATGAACCATAGCTATGAATCCGGGACGTAGCTCATAGCTGGGTGTGAGGATGGGATGTGATGAAGGTGGAGGCTCCAAATAATCGCCCTTTGGAGTCGAGTGTTGACGTAAGGTGATAGTGGAATCCATATGGTGGATGGTGGTGGGATAAACGTACAACTTGGGTTCGGAATCAGAACAGCTACCGTTCCCCGGCAACGGCGCCAGAAAGCTTGTTGGCACTCCTTACGGCCTACAGATAAATCCGCAAGCGGACGGATACCGATGTAGCTTTCACCCGGGAGTATTCCAGGTATCGATTTCCACGGAGAACGAGAAGTGTACTAATCCTAAACTAAGTTGTCCTAGGTAGATGAGTTGGATGGAATGGAATGGACGAGGCGGATGAAATGGAATGGATGAGGTGGATAACGACAACAAGGAGAGAAGGGAAAGGATAGGAGGGTAGAGAGGGTAGAGGTCTGGTAAGAGTATTCTACCGATCACTGAGCAGTTCAGAGGATACGAACGGATACTTGCTTCAGGACTACAGAGCCTCTAACACACAGAAAGGGATGAGAAGGGGTGCCAGTTACCCTGAACCTTGGGTCCTAAGACACCGGAACTAACGTGATGGACTACAAAGACCGTAAGGGCTGTCACCACCTTACGGCTACCACCTCCGTTGCGACGGGCGGATTCTAAGCTAGTCTCAAGTACAGGCACCACGCCTAAACTAGTTGACTAGTACTTATCTACTGCAGACAGATAAGCAACCAAGCTAAGCAGCTAGCATACAATTATACTAAACTACTAAGCATTGAACGAAGAACGATGCAAGTAAAGTAAGTAAGAACTGAATGCTCAATTAATCAGAGAGAGATACAAGAGTTACCAGACATGCCCCGGATGTTACTCGAAGTGAAGTCGCATCCGTAGAGGTACAGCTAGAAGAGGGGCCGACAATCCGGCTCCTCTCCCGGACGCTCACCTCTCCTCTCTCCCTATTCTACTGATACAAGTGGCGGAACTTCGCAACGCTCACTTGTCTCTTGTGTTGTGTATGTTTGTAGGTGCTGGAGGCCTCTATTTATAGCCGGAGATGGACGGTGGAGCTTGAGTAGCAGCCAAGGGACTGAGGGAGTGGTGGCCGGCCGTTCGGCTGAAGATCCCGGTTCGGCCGAACTCCCCGGTTCGGCCGAACCGGTGGATCCACCGACCTGGCCACCAAGGGCTAGGATTTCTCCCTGGAAGGCGGTTCTGCCTTCGGCCGAACAGGGCCCTTCGGCCAAACTGGGCTAGGCCCAGTGCTGCACCGCCTCAAGTTTGGACACGTGCTGGGCCAGCTCCTGGGGTCGGTTGGTAGGTTGGTTTGCGTCCTGGGCTAGGCCAGAGGTCTTCTGGTGGACTTCGGGATCTTTGTCGGGTTGAGTTCGGGCCCAGGGTGATGTAGCGGGAGCCCGGGATGAGTTGACGCTGACGTGGATGACTCCCGCCGACTCGTACGGGTAAAGGGGTAACCGGCCGAATCGTGTCGTTCAGCCGATTCGGTCATTTCCGACCCCTATAGCCAGTATTTCTCCGTTTTGTTCTTGCAGACGGGACAATCACCAAAACTTGTGGAAATAGTTAGTAATAAGCCCTATAGCTATGGTGTGTGTCTCCGTTGTGTTTATTTTATACTTGGTTGGAGGTCGGAAATCGGTTTGTAACGACCGCCAACAGGGACCCGCGCGCCTTAAACATCGTCGACATCTGGGGGTGCCACCTGTATATCGGGATGTCTCCCGGGCAGCCTTGGACCCCGTGGCCACCTGCCCAGTGTCCACGACTGACGTGACGAAGCGTGAGCACTTTTCACCGGAGCTCTGAGAGGGCGATGGGACGGGTCGGGGCTCGGTGCTGCCGCGGCCGCCTGCCGCACGCCTCTCCGTGCCAGGCGGCGGCATGATGACCAATTGACCATAGCAGTCAAGGCGGGTTCCTTCTCCTTGAAGGATACCAACCGCGTGCGTGGGGGCCCAGTTTGACTGGTGGTGGGCCTCACTCGGTTTAATTGCCGCTGGCTCTTCGGAGATCGTGCCTGACGTGCCGGGAGTCGCTGTCCATCGCCTTCCTTGCCTTCGTCCTTGCTGCCCGTCACTTTCCATCGCCTTCCTCACCTTTGTCTTCCTCGCGATTAGATTGCAACCCCACTGAGGCTACCTCCAGGCCAAGCACGCCGCCGCCCTCGCCGAAGCCGAAGCCGCAGAGAAGGAGGCCGCCCTCGCCGCGCAAGAGCGCGATGACGCCGCCGCACGCGTTCGCGCCGCCCACGCCATGACGCGCAAAGGCCAAGAGCGTGGCCGCCGGGTCCTCAACTTCATCCCTTCCACCGTGCAAGCAAAGGGGTGGACAAAGCAAGGTGCCTGGTCTCCGGCGGCACCATGCTCCGCGCCGGCATGCCCTTCCCCGACTTCCAGAATCCGAGGGAGATCGTGGTCTTCCTCCCCTACATGTTGGTGGGGCTCGTGCCCCCATTGTCGCCCTTCTTGATGGCGGTCCTGGACAGCTACGGTATCCATCTTGTGCACCTGTCGCCCAACGGCTTTCTGACCCTGGCAGTCTTCGCACACTTTTGCGAAGCCTTCGTCGGGGTCATGCCGTCGGTGCCCCTCTTCCGCCTCTTCTTCCAGCTGTGCCGGTCAAAGCGAGAGTCACCTGGTTCAGGCGTGCCTCCCCTCATCCGCACGGTGGGCGGGTGCTACTTTCGGACCCGACAGGCGACGGGCGAGCGCGAGTGCATCCCATTGCAACTTCGCAGCAAGTGGGAGAACTGGTAGCGGCAATGGCTGTACATGGAGGTGGACTCTATGGCTGCCCGTCTTCGCCTCCCAGACGGGCCACCGCTAGAAAGGCTGGATCCGTCGCCGGCGATGGATGCGGCGTGGGGCCCGGTCTTGAACAGGATCGCCGCTCTCCGGGAGCTGGGCTTGACGGGCCCGATGGTGGCGCTGGACTTCTTTACACGGCGGCTCGCCCCGCTACAAGCCCGTCCGTGCCCGGCATGGAACTCAGCGGGGATGATGACAGCTGCCGCATCGTTACCAGTGAAGCATTCAACCCTGGCTATGCGGCGGTGGGTATGTGGCTGAAAGAGGTGCTGGACATCAAGGATCCGTCCTTAGCTATGCTGCCGGGGATGATCCAACCATTGTGCGATGATCCAGCGAGGCACGCGATCCTCGCGGCCATGCCGGTCACGAACAAGCATGGCCTGGTGGGGGCTCGGGCTATGCTGGTGGATCAGCCGCCCCTGCCTTCGGCTTCGGGCGGCCATGTGGCGACTGACGCCCAAGGTGTGTCCGCCGAGCCGGAGGGGAAGGGTAAGCGCACGCGCTCGCCGTCCCCACCAGCGGCGGGCGTCTCTGAGTTGCCGCCCGCCGCGTCGTCGGCACCGCACGGCCACCGTGGACAAGAGAGCTTCGGCGTAGGTGGCACGCCCGCCACGGCGAAGCGCGTCCGCGTCGCGGCACCGGCGTGGCGGTTCGCTGGCTCCGGGCCCAAGTGAGTGACCCTTCTTCTATTCATGCTACGCCACCTGGCACCTCCATTGCTAATGAAGTCGTCACGGCCTGACGTTTTGCAGGAGTTCCCCTTCCACCGTGACGGCCTCTCCGACACTTGCCTGGGCGGCCGGAGAGAAGGCGTCGCCTGCGCTGACTGCTCCCTCAGGCGCTGACGGCCAGGAGCTAGTGGACGCGGCGGGAACGTCCAAGGCTTGGAGCCCCCGAATGGTCACCTCGTCGCCTGACGCCGGCGCGGATTGGTCTGTTGGCCGCGCGGCTATATCGCCTTCATCTTCATCGGCGGTTCTGGTCCATTACCCCGCGGTGGCGACGGACCAGCGGCCTGCCTTGGTGCCGCTGGATCGGGTCCAGGCAGCACTGGAGTCGGTCATGGCTTCCCTCCGGGCGTCTGTCACACCCGGATTTCTATAAATCCCAAGTGCGACTATATATGTGCCCAGGAAGTCACATACATATATAGCATAACAAATATGGTATAATATTGAACACAATGCTTTATTGAATCTTAAATAAAGAGTTTTACA
Source organism: Echinochloa phyllopogon (assembly GCA_033239725.1). Lineage (NCBI taxonomy): Eukaryota > Viridiplantae > Streptophyta > Magnoliopsida > Poales > Poaceae > Echinochloa > Echinochloa phyllopogon. Next base: position 7,459,103 of record BTCW01000017.1, on the reverse strand, counting down.
TCAGAGTGCATCAAAATAAACTAACCAAATACCGCGGAAGACTATAACTCTCAACTAAAGAAGCCGCAATCCCACAGGGACTCTGACTGGGAGAACGCCCTCAGAAGAACGGCAGATCCTCCGGAAACTCAGCAGCAGACTCACGCTCAGCCCAACCTGTTACCCATCCGGGATTTTGTTGAATTTCAGCAAGTGTAAGTAACAGGATTACTTAGCAAGTATAGCACGGGGTATGAAGGCCAAAAAGGTTTGACTCGGTTTGACTGCATTAGCATTTTTAGTTGATTCATTTTAACTTCATCCAATTTACTACAAGTGAAAGGACTCCCAGTTGTAACCCAATTAAATAGTGTAAGTGACATTATACAACAATAATAATATCCATCAATTTCTAATTGAAAAGGAACGCCAGGCCGCTCATGACCTTGAGCAAGGCTATCATGATAGATTGTACACTCTGCAGAGGTTTCACCCTTTACCCACCAGTCGCAGTCGCGTAAAAGTTCAAGGGAACTTTGCACCCAACCACGCACATCAACACTACCGAGGTGTGACGGCATAAGGACGCTATGAGGCTTTTCACAAGACACCCTAACAAGATAGTGGCCGCTTTATGGTACAGCACAGACAGCATGGCCCAGGCACCGAGATTGACGTACGCCTACGGAGTCCACCATAGGGGGGTCAATGGCATCCAATGCGCGGCAAAGCATGCCAACAACAGAAATAAAAAGCGCAACGTGCGGAGTTCTCAATCGCTGAGACTCCCAACACGGGACTGTGCCTCACGGGGACATAGCCGACGGATCTCCCGTCCTCGGTGGATCAAGACATACTCTCACCCATGTTTCCCATAAACGCCGTCGGCCCCATCGGTAACCACTATCCAGCTAGAGACGTACAAGCTACTTGTCCAAAACCAGAGCCATAATAGTCCTGGCGGTGGCAACAGGCTCCTGGGTTTCCGCTTTTAGAACCGGACCTTAGGGAGAGACACTAGGGCCTGGCACGCAGCTGACGCCCTAGTTCCCTTAATCATGTTGCTAAAAAGCAAATTTTAACTTTAATGTTGAAGTGAACCATTAATTCAGGATTAACAATTAACATAAAGGTGACAGTAGCTGTGCCTAGCAAAAGTCTACCCAATGTGCAAAAACCCAAGGTAATCAAGGGAACAGGAATAACAAAACTAGGAATATCCTTAGAGGTATGTCAATTTAAATGCATGAATGTAAATAAATGTAGTACAAAGGTGGGTAGGTAGCAAGGATTGTCCGTTGCTATAACTTGCCTTCCTCGAAGTGCTGCTGCTGCTGCTGTGAGTCCGGCTCCAGAAAGTCCTCAACGTACTCGTACTCCAACGGCAACGGCTCACCGACTGGACTCGAATCATCACACAAGCAGCCATACAAGCCAATACATGCAAACAAAGGTATTCTATTAAAAACAGTACATCAAACAGAAAAAAACAGTACAAAAGAAGGTTTTTAAACTATTCTACGCTTCGCTACGAACACATGAGCGCAAAAATCACTGTAATCGGAGCTAAAACGGAGAAGGTTATGGCATTTTTAAGATCCAGGGACCAAATTGGGAAAAACCAAGGACCTATACGTAATTATGCGTTAAACTATGAGGGCTAGCGTGCAAAACTTCCAGATCAGGACGGCGCGCGCCAAAAATTGAAAACTCAGGGAGTTAAGCGAATAAATCAGGACCTATGTGTAATTATTTTTACGCTACTGTGGATGGCGGGTTAATTATCAGAAAGGGGGAGGGCTCTTTAGCAAAATGCCCCGGGTTGACCGGTATGGCCCTCTTTGACCCAGGAGTCAGGGCGAATCTGGGCCCTTAGTTTTAGATGTGGCGGCCAGGGCTGGTTCCGGCGGGATGGTGGCCGGCGGGGAAAAGGACGCGGCGGCGCCGCTCGGTACCGCGGCGGGGAGCTCGCCGGCGTAGGGCTAACTCGAGCTATACGCCACCGTTTACTACGAGGATTGGTCCTACGGCTTCAGGAGCGGATGGGAAGTTCACCTGGATGGCTCAAGACGTCGGCTGGGCGATACAGCGGGCGGACGACGAGATGGGGCAGCTCCGTCGGTCCTGTGTACGACGGCGAGCGAATTAGCCCCGATTCTGGGCGAAAGAAGCTCGGGAATGGCCTGGTTAGATTGGTTACCTCCTTGCGACGTGGCTAGGTGGGTTCTCGCTGAGGTTTTGACAGCGGCGGCGGAGATCGACGGCGGCGGCGGCGCTGCGTGGCGAGGAGAGAAGCGTTGCGGCTCGGGGGCGTCGAAACGATGCGTGTGAGAGGCTCAGGGGGTGCAGGGGTGGTTTTTATAGCGACCGTGGGGGGTCCAGGGCGCCTGGAAGGAGGCGTGGCGCTCACGCCGAGGGGAGACACCGGCGGCGATTGCTTTCCATGCCGGGAAGCGCTTCTCATATGGGGAGCACAACGGGAAAGGAAAGGGAGGGCGGCGAAGCTTCCAGGAAGGTGCGAGGGGCTACGGTCGTGCGGGGGTGGGCCTAAGTGTTGGACCGAGGCGGCTGCGTGCGCCATTGTTGAGCTTGGGCTCTGTTTGAGCCTGGCTCGAGGTGGAAGAAGGGCCTGCCGGCCGGGTCCCACTGGCAGAGAGCGAGAGGCGAGGGAGAGGTGGGTGGTGCTGGGGCTGTTGGGCCGAAAGGCGGGTCTCGGCCCAAGACAGGAGAGGGAAGAGGGAGTGGGTGCTGGGCCGGCGAAGTTGACAGGCCGAGCGGTGCGGCCCAGGGGCGGGGAGGGGGCAATGGCGGGATTTGGCTGGAGCTGGGCCGCGCTGGGCGACTTGGGCTTCTGGAGCGAGTGGCGCAGTGGCTGGGCTGGAGGAAAAAGTCGGAGGGGCGAGGACGTACCGGGGCGAAAGTTCAGGGGGAGATTGTGGACTTCGACTGGAGAAGAGGAGGGGTTGCTGCTTGGTTGGCTGGGCCGACTTGGCGATGGCCCAAGAACGGTGCGGCGCGGCTATGGTGGATAGGCAGCTGGGCCGAGCTGGGAAAGCTGGGCCGCAAGGAAGAGGGGGAGGCGAGCTGGGCCGGGTGAGGGTCTTGGGCCGGGAGTGGCGCTGGAGGGGAGTGGGCCGAAAGTGGAGTGCTAGGCCAGCTTGGCTGGGCTGTAGTCGGCGCTGGGCCAGAAGCGGGGGAGATGGTGGAAAGGAGGGAGCTGGGCCGCGAGTTGGGCCTGAGGAGAGGCAGGGTGGGTTGGGCTGTTTCGGGAGGAAAAAGGAGAGGGAGCAAGGGTGGACTTAGAGAAGGGTTCAGGGGGCAAAGGTGAACTCAGGGCCTAGCAACTATTCTAGAGCGCCAAACAAAATGATTCAAACGCGAATTTAAATTAGATTTAAATTCTTGTTTGAACCACAGCCAAAACAAAAATAAATGCAGCAGCATGTATGCAACAAAAATGTTTCTATACCTTATATTTGATTTTAATTTCCAAAAATTATTTATTTAACCTATATTAATTATGAACATGATAATAAATAATCAATTAATTACTAAAAAATTTTAAATAAGCTATTTTAGGGTGTTACAGCGTCGGCCTTGCCGTGCCGCGACGTCACCGCTTGGGAGGACGACCTGCGCCGCCGGGACGAGCAGCTTCAGAAATAAGTTACGATCCGGTGATCACTTTACGGCATCGATGATCATCGCCGGACATGATCTCTAATGATTGAATATGATCACCGCATCTGACACGTGCCTCCGGTGATCACCATACCCGGTGCATATTGCACCTTTGTGTCCACACTGGTCTGACCGGTGAGTACCGTTGCGCGATAATGATAGGGATGAAGATGAAGCGTCTGACCGGTGAGTTCCGTCGCGCGATAATGATAGGGATGAAGACGAAGCATCTCACCGGTGAGTTCAGTCCACGGCATTTGACGGACTCTGTTAACGCCTCGCGTTCCTAGCAACTGCCCGTTTGCGCAATATATATGAACCGCCCATTCGCCGCAGCGGTCTCCATCCCATGTGTTGTCGTGTCCTCCATATTTCCCAAACCTCTCCTCTCTCTCATCTTTTGAATCTCAATCCTTTTAGCAACGGCCATGGCCTCCGCCGGCGAGGGCACTTCTTCGAAGCGTCAACGGGCCGATGAGTCCTCCGACGCCAAGCCTGCTACTCCCAAGCATCTGAAGATTGTTGGGGATGGACTCGATCCCCAGTGGACGATGAAGACCTTGCGGAGCACCTGGAAGAGGCTGAACGCCTATGTTGGCGTTCTTGGTCTGAAGAAGGATGAGAATGACCCGCTAGACCACACCGTGGAGCAGTACACCTTCAAGCTGTGGAAGGTCGCCGAGGTCATGAAGACTCATCCGGCGATCGCGGCGGCTGTCACACCCCAAATTTTCTAAATTTGGGATGTGAATAAATAATATAAATAAATACAATGATTTTCTCTAATTTATAAAATTTTCCAAGGTTTAAATAATTAACAGGGAATGTAATATATATATAAAATATATATATATATGTATTCTAATTTCAAAACAACATATGTTTATAACTCCCTAAAAATTCATCTCAATTAAATTGTAGCAATCCTATGAATTTTCTAGGATTTATTAAGGCTTAAATAAATTTTCTAGGAATTAATTGGAGTTTCTAGATTTTTATCAATTTAAATATCACATTAAATAATTATTTTATCCAAAATAAGTTTTTGTTGCATTCATGCTGTTGCATATATTTTTGGTTGCTAGTAAATCAAGTTGGAATTTAAATTCTGTTTAAATTCGAATTTGATTTGCTTTTGTTTGAGTTTTAGAAAAGTTTTAATCAGCCGAGTTCGTTTTTGCCCCTTAAACTCTTGGCCCAGTCCAAGTTTCCCCCTGAATTTTCTCTCCCGCTCGCTTTTCCTCCCCGCACTATTTCTTTTCTTCCCGGGCCGAATCTTTTCTTTTCTGCTCGGCCCGCTTCGCTTTAAGCCCAGTACCGGCCCGTCCTGATCCACCGTCGCTTCTCTCTCTCTCGCTCCCGCTGACAAGTGGGGCCCGGCAGTCAGGCCGTTCTTCTTCCTCCCGTCGCTGACCCGGATTCCTCGCCGAGTCCCGATCGCCGCCGCCTCCTTCTCCGTCCCCGTCACGCCTGTTCTAGCACCAGTCCCCGGCCTACTTAAAGAGCGCACCGCCCGCAGTCCTTCCCATCAAAGAATCGAAGCCGCGAGCTCCCCTAACCCCAGCGCCCGAGCCGCCGCCTTGCCGATTCAAGCCGCCGCCATCGATCTTCATCGTCGTAGCTTTTCCCTCGCCGTGAAGCACTCCAGGAGGTTCGTCTTGATGCCCTGAAGCTTCCCATAGTGTCCTTGACCCGAATTTGGCTGAGCTTCGCGCTAATTGCTCGCCGACCGAACTCGCAGCGCCACCGACCGCCGTTGCTCGTCGCCGGCCGCCGTCGTCGCTCTCCCCTCGTCAAGACCTAGCCTGGTGAGTTCGCCATCGCCTTCTCATCCTCCCTGTCTAGTTCTTGTCGCGAATTGCAGCCCCTATCCTCGCGTCCGCGTTCACCCGAGAGCTCCGCCGCCACGCATGGCGCCGCCGTCGTCGGCCACCGCATGCGCACCCTCCCAGCCACCCCGTCCACCCTAGGTGAACTAGCCATGTGCTAGAGAGTCCGTAGGACCAAGTTCTGTTCCAAACCGAGAAGCCTAGCTTGTTTCCGAAGCTTCTTCGGCGAAGCGCCGCCGTCCCGGCCGTCGCCGGCGTCGACCCGAGCGGCCAAGCCTTCCTGGCCGTCGGATCTGGATCGAACGGCCCACGTCAGCCCGAGCCCGAGTCAAACCCGTCGAGTAACGGTCAGCGTGGTTGTTTTACAAAGAAGCCCCTGTAGTTTTTGGAAATCAACCCGCGGTCCAGTCTAGTTCTAAAATAATTACGAATAGGTCCTGTTTTCTTCTATTTTAACCCCTGCAAGATTTAAAATTATGCCCGAGGTCCTGTTTTGGTCTTTTTACCCATAAGCCCTCGATTTTTTATACAAAATTATGTTTTAGCCCCTGGTTTTTCGCAGTTTAGCCCCTGGAACTTTTTAAACTTTGCCAGCAAGTCCCTAGACCTTAAAAAATCATATCTTTCACGTTTTAACTTCGTTTTAATCCATTCTTGTTGTGTTAGCTTCATATCAACTTAAACTACGTGTTAGCACTGTTATTTACACCATACTTTATTTCTTAAATTTATTTATTATTAATTTGATTAAAGGCTAACTACATGTGCTTTCTTAAATAAAATCTAATTAAGTTTGACACATCGGTTTTTCTTGTTAAATATTAAATTGATTAATATTTATTCCATATGTTTTGTAAATAAAAGTTGACTAAGGTTATATCTCGGTTTTCATAAATAATATTAACATGATTAATATTTATTTTGTAATTTTTCTAACTAAAATTTAATTAGGCTCTATCTTGTTTCTTCATGAAATTATGTTAACTTGATTAATGTTTGTGATCACTAGTTCTCTAATTAAAAGCTAATTAGAGTTAAACTTCGAGTTTTCATAAATAATTATCAATCTTGATTAATGATAACACAAATCTGTTTTAATGACAATATGACTAGTTTAACTAAGAGATATAAAGTTATTTGATTAGATAAACATGTTCCTTTAATTAAAAGCCAATTAAGAATTATATTTTGGTTTTCTTATTAATGATTAATGTGGTTAATATATTATAAGTTTTAAAAGTGATAGTTGAACAAGTTATAATATTGGAAACCTAGGTATAACTTTGATTAAGGTTATATTTAGATTTCATATGTTTTCATAGATCACTGTTACTTGGTTTAAATAGTTATTAACTAGTGTTTCTAATTAAAGCCAACTTAGAAGTTTCACTTCCAAGTAATTTGATTAATAAACCTTCAATGTGACTTTGTTCTAGTGTTCTCGTTTTGCTTATTAATTATCTATCTATTATGTTTTCTCTATAAAATATGATTAAGTTATATTTCGGATTTTAATAAATTGATTAATGAGTATTAAACTAGATTTCCAATTAAACGGTGATTTGCGTCGAACTTAATGCTTTCTTAAATGAGTATTAATTTGTGTGAATGTCAACATAAATGTGTTTTATCAATAATATTGATTAGTTCAACATGGTCAATAAAAGTTAATCAATTAGATGTTCGCATCTGTTTTTAATACTAAGGTTATGTGTTTAATTACATAATGTCTACAAAAAAATAGTTATAAATAAAATACATTCTTGGTTTCACATATTTAAATATAATTCAATCAATTTCCAGGAAATAGTCTCTTATATATGATTTTATCAAATTAAAATTTATAAAGCGTATAGTGTTTCCTTTTATAATCTAATGTCTTCCGCTAGTTTTAAGTTTTCAATCGTAGTTCTGTTCTCAGCCTTTTCTATGCCTCTAAACCCAATCCTGCTAGTGCACCCTACGTTTCTCACTTAGTCTCTATTCTGTTTTGCCAATCAACTGTCTCCAATATTTATCGCATCCTATAAATTCATCAGCCAGTGTTCCAATGTCCGCAGCACTCTTTTCTGCAATCCTGACGCTAGTCCATCTTTTCTGAGCAATATCACTAAGTTTGAGTATAGATCTTTTCTTATGTTGTGGTTTCTCTGCAAATCAATATTATTTTAATTTTTAACTTTATATTGCTTCAATGATATGGTGTGAGTTACTATATCATTGTATTGTAATATAAAATTAAATTATTAAAGTAATATATTATTGTTTGAGATCCTCGTATTCATAAATCCTCTGTATGTGTGATATTCCTTGTGCCAATTAAAGCTCTGCTTTGGAACCTTCGTATCTTTCTTTCTCTCTCTTATCTTCGTGGTCCTTAGGTTCTCGTAACCATAGTAACGAGCCTTATCCGTTAGTACGCTCTTTTAAAGCTTTTCTTTTGATTGGTGTATTGTTCTTAGTTGTACTTGTTTGTTTGCTTGTTTAGTTTTATGCTTGCATGCTTGTGTTTGATGATTGCTACGAGTAGACGGAACGTTGTTCAACTGAAGAAGACTTTTGAAGATATTTTGAGCAGCTACACTTTGGAGAAAGGCAAGTGTCCCTAACCATCCTTCTACCTATGCTTTATTTATAATATCAAGATGTTTTAATCGGAACATGGAGAACCACCCAGGAAAACAGTGCAACCATAAGTACTATATGGCTCTGGTCTTGGCTAATTAATTAGAGACTTTAGTGGATGGTGACCTTACCCGAAAGGGGCAAGAGGTGCGGCGGTTGACGGGGTATAGCTCGGTCCTCTTGAGCTGTGGGCTTTGGTAAGAGACAGATCTCATTAGGGAGGGTTATGCTTTGCTTCTGAACCGGAAACCTTAGCGGGTTACTATTTACTAAGGGATCTTTGTAAAGGCCTCGTAGCGTCCCTATGCGGTCACACCTCGGTAGTGTGATTTAAGAGGATTGGCCCCCTCGGCATGGTTGGGTTTAAAGTTCTTTTGAACTTTTACGCGGCTTATGGTGAAAGTGTACAACCTCTACAGAGTGTAAAACTGTTATAACAGCCGTGCTCACGGTTAAGAGCGGCCTGGATCCTCACATGAGTAATATACTTAAACATGATATTAATTTGACCTCTGGTTATTTCTTGTGGCCTTGCTGAGTACCAACCATAAGTGTACTCACCCTTGCTAACCGCTGCTCAGAAGAAGAACTTGTATGAAGCTGTTTGAAGATGGTGCTCAGTTCTAGGCGTACGCAACCCCCAGTTGACTGCCTGTGAAGTTTGGAGCCTTCGTTTCCAGGATACGCTGTATACTCTAATAGACTCGTAAGTCATTTATATAGTTTATTATACGTGATACTGCATCTTTTATTCACTACTGGTTTACTGTATGTATGAAACTTGATCCTGGCATACATACAGTGTACACTCGGTTTGTTTTCTGAATCCGGGTGTGACAGAAGTGGTATCAGAGCTGTATCGGCTGTAGGATGTAAGCCTAGATAGAACTGGTCGTTTATTAAGGTCCAATTTGCTATATAATCCTTGCTCCCACTATCCTTGGTATTTTTGTAAAAAAATGCTATCCTTGAGCATTTTACCCCCTTGATGAGTTATCTTTCTGGTCATTACATCCTTGAATATTCCACCTTCGCCTTGATAACTTATTTCTCACCATTGACTTCTGATTATTCACCTCCACCTTGGTTTGATAAATTGCTGATCTAGCATCTTTGACCATCTCACTTCTCCTTTTGAAGTACTTTACCTTGACCATCAACCTCTCTCCTTGAAGTTGATTCTATGTCTGTGAGTATCCTTGTTTACTCACACACATCCTGATATTAGTCAATTTACTTCTGTTGCCTCATTTCACCCTCCGTGCTTTTATGTCACTTTGGATTTCTTCCTTGGTTTTGATCCCAAAGTGTCCTCTACTCTTCATTTATTTTAAAAAAAATATAGCATGTATGTATCGTTTAATGCAAGCCCAAATCACCTTGAAGAATGAAGATATGAGTATATTACAAGAAGTCCAACCGGAACAATGGAAGACTGCATCAAGCCTACCAACGTTACAACCAAGAAGTCAGCTTCAAGACATTTGAAGATGTGCCATATGCCCATATTTAGGAGGATTCCCTAAACCTTGACTAACAGCGTTTAGTACCATTATATGCTTGTGTGATTAACCTTAGTTGAGTGTGCTTGTAATGCCTGTTATTATGCCATTGTTTGAGTTGCTTCTTTGCATTGATTGTATAGTTGGGACCACCCTCTTTTTCCTGTACATCCTTGCTTTCATGCTGTCTCTTCGTCACAAGTCGATAAAGAACATCGGAGAAAAAGAAAAGTTGATCCCATGGTGAAACAAAAAATGAAGCTAAAGAAGATTAGGAGTGAAGACTTTGCAACTTCATCAACAAAGAAGATGAAGTCTAGTGAACCAACTCCAGAAGATCTCTCTTCCCAAAAATCTACTGTACTGTTCTCCTCCTTGATCCCTAGTCTCTGCGAATCTCGGGACGAGATTCTGTTTAAGGGGGGTAGTCTTGTCACACCCCAAATTTTCTAAATTTGGGATGTGAATAAATAATATAAATAAATACAATGATTTTCTCTAATTTATAAAATTTTCCAAGGTTTAAATAATTAACAGGAAATGTAATATATATATAAAATATATATATATATATATGTATTCTAATTTCAAAACAACATATGTTTATAACTCCCTAAAAATTCATCTCAATTAAATTGTAGCAACCCTATGAATTTTCTAGGATTTATTAAGGCTTAAATAAATTTTCTAGGAATTAATTGGAGTTTCTAGCTTTTTATCAATTTAAATATCACATTAAATAATTATTTTATCCAAAATAAGTTTTTGTTGCATTCATGCTGTTGCATATATTTTTGGTTGCTAGTAAATCAAGTTAGAATTTAAATTCTGTTTAAATTCGAATTTGATTTGCTTTTGTTTGAGTTTTAGAAAAGTTTTAATCAGCCGAGTTCGTTTTTGCCCCTTAAACTCTTGGCCCAGTCCAAGTTTGCCCCCTGAATTTTCTCTCGCGCTCGCTTTTCCTCCCTGCACTATTTATTTTCTTCCCGGGCCGAATCTTTTCTTTTCTGCTCGGCCCGCTTCGCTTTAAGCCCAGTACCGGCCCGTCCTGATCCACCGTCGCTTCTCTCTCTCTCGCTCCCGCTGACAAGTGAGGCCCGGCAGTCAGGCCGTTCTTCTTCCTCCCGTCGCCGACCCGGATTCCTCGCCGAGTCCCGATCGCCGCCGCCTCCGTCTCCGTCCCCGTCACGCCTGTTCTAGCACCAGTCCCCGGCCTACTTAAAGAGCGCACCGCCCGCAGTCCTTCCCATCAAAGAATCGAAGCCGCGAGCTCCCCTAACCCCAGCGCCCGAGCCGCCGCCTTGCCGATTCGAGCCGCCGCCATCGATCTTCATCGTCGTAGCTTTTCCCTCGCCGTGAAGCACTCCAGGAGGTTCGTCTTGATGCCCTGAAGCTTCCCATCGTGTCCTTGACCCGAATTTGGCTGAGCTTCGCGCTAATTGCTCGCCGACCGAACTCGCAGCGCCGGCGACCGCCGTTGCTCGTCGCCGGCCGCCGCCGTCGCTCTCCCCTCGTCAAGACCTAGCCTGGTGAGTTCGCCATCGCCTTCTCATCCTCCCTGTCTAGTTCTTGTCGCGAATTGCAGCCCCTATCCTCGCGTCCGCGTTCACCCGAGAGCTCCGCCGCCGCGCATGGCGCCGCCGTCGTCGGCCACCGCATGCGCACCCTCCCAGCCACCCCGTCCACCCTAGGTGAACTAGCCATGTGCTAGTGAGTCCGTAGGACCAAGTTCTGTTCCAAACCGAGAAGCCTAGCTTGTTTCCGAAGCTTCTCCGGCGAAGCGCCGCCGTCCCGGCCGTCGCCGGCGTCGACCCGAGCGGCCAAGCCTTCCTGGCCGTCGGATCTGGATCGAACGGCCCACGTCAGCCCGAGCCCGAGTCAAACCCGTCGAGTAACGGTCAGCGTGGTTGTTTTACAAAGAAGCCCCTGTAGTTTTTGGAAATCAACCCGCGGTCCAGTCTAGTTCTAAAATAATTACGAATAGGTCCTGTTTTCTTCTATTTTAACCCCTGCAAGATTTAAAATTATGCCCGAGGTCCTATTTTGGTCTTTTTACCCGTAAGCCCTCGAGTTTTTATACAAAATTATGTTTTAGCCCCTGGTTTTTCGCAGTTTAGCCCCTGGAACTTTTTAAACTTTGCCAGCAAGTCCCTAGACCTTAGAAAAATCATATCTTTCACGTTTTAACTCCGTTTTAATCCATTCTTGTTGTGTTAGCTTCGTATCAACTTAGACTACGTGTTAGCACTGTTATTTACACCATACTTTATTTCTTAAATTTATTTATTATTAATTTGATTAAAGGCTAACTACATGTGCTTTCTTAAATAAAATCTAATTAAGTTTGACACATCGGTTTTTCTTGTTAAATATTAAATTGATTAATATTTATTCCATATGTTTTGTAAATAAAAGTTGACTATGGTTATATCTCGGTTTTCATAAATAATATTAACATGATTAATATTTATTTTGTAATTTTTCTAACTAAAATTTAATTAGGATCTATCTTGTTTCTTCATGAAATTATGTTAACTTGATTAATGTTTATGATCACTAGTTCTCTAATTAAAAGCTAATTAGAGTTAAACTTCGAGTTTTCATAAATAATTATCAATCTTGATTAATGATAACACAAATCTGTTTTAATGACAATATGACTAGTTTAACTAAGAGATATAAAGTTATTTGATTAGATAAACATGTTCCTTTAATTAAAAGCCAATTAAGAATTATATTTTGGTTTTCTTATTAATGACTAATGTGGTTAATATATTATAAGTTTTAAAAGTGATAGTTGAACAAGTTATAATATTGGAAACCTAGGTATAACTTTGATTAAGGTTATATTTAGATTTCATATGTTTTCATAGATCACTGTTACTTGGTTTAAATAGTTATTAACTAGTGTTTCTAATTAAAGCCAACTTAGAAGTTTCACTTCCAAGTAATTTGATTAATAAACCTTCAATGTGACTTTGTTCTAGTGTTCTCGTTTTGCTTATTAATTATCTATCTATTAAGTTTTCTCTATAAAATATGCTTAAGTTATATTTCGGATTTTAATAAATTGATTAATGAGTATTAAACTAGATTTCCAACTAAAAGGTGATTTGCGTCGAACTTAATGCTTTCTTAAATGAGTATTAATTTGTGTGAATGTCAACATAAATGTGTTTTATCAATAATATTGATTAGTTCAACATGGTCAATAAAAGTTAATCAATTAGATGCTCGCATCTGTTTTTAATACTAAGGTTATGTGTTTAATTACATAATGTCTACAAAAAAATAGTTATAAATAAAATACATTCTTGGTTTCACATATTTAAATATAATTCAATCAATTTCCAGGAAATAGTCTCTTATATATGATTTTATCAAATTAAAATTTATAAAGCGTATAGTGTTTCCTTTTATAATCTAATGTCTTCCGCTAGTTTTAAGTTTTCAATCGTAGTTCTGTTCTCAGCCTTTTCTATGCCTCTAAACCCAATCCTGCTAGTGCACCCTACGTTTCTCACTTAGTCTCTATTCTGTTTTGCCAATCAACTGTCTCCAATATTTATCGCATCCTATAAATTCATCAGCCAGTGTTCCAATGTCCGCAACACTCTTTTCTGCAATCCTGACGCTAGTCCATCTTTTCTGAGCAATATCACTAAGTTTGAGTATAGATCTTTTCTTATGTTGTGGTTTCTCTGCAAATCAATATTATTTTAATTTTTAACTTTATATTGCTTCAATGATATGGTGTGAGTTACTATGTCATTGTATTGTAATATAAAATTAAATTATTAAAGTAATATATTATTGTTTGAGATCCTCGTATTCATAAATCCTCTATACGTGTGATATTCCTTGTGCCAATTAAAGCTCTGCTTTGGAACCTTCGTATCTTTCTTTCTCTCTCTTATCTTCGTGGTCCTTAGGTTCTCGTAACCATAGTAACGAGCCTTATCCATTAGTACGCTCTTTTAAAGCTTTTCTTTTGATTGGTGTATTGTTCTTAGTTGTACTTGTTTGTTTGCTTGTTTAGTTTTATGCTTGCATGCTTGTGTTCGATGATTGCTACGAGTAGACAGAACGTTGTTCAACTGAAGAACACTTTTGAAGATATTTTGAGCAGCTACACTTTGGAGAAAGGCAAGTGTCCCTAACCATCCTTCTACCTATGCTTTATTTATAATATCAAGATGTTTTAATCGGAACATGGAGAACCACCCAGGAAAACAGTGCAACCATAAGTACTATATGGCTCTGGTCTCGGCTAATTAATTAGAGACTTTAGTGGATGGTGACCTTACCCGAAAGGGGCAAGAGGTGCGGCGGTTGACGGGGTATAGCTCAGTCCTCTTGAGCTGTGGGCTTTGGTAAGAGACAGATCTCATTAGGGAGGGTTATGCTTTGCTTCTGAACCGGAAACCTTAGCGGGTTACTATTTACTAAGGGATCTTTGTAAAGGCCTCGTAGCGTCCCTATGCGGTCACACCTCGGTAGTGTGATTTAAGAGGATTGGCCCCCTCGGCATGGTTGGGTTTAAAGTTCTTTTGAACTTTTACGCGGCTTATGGTGAAAGTGTACAACCTCTGCAGAGTGTAAAACTGTTATAACAGCCGTGCTCACGGTTAAGAGCGGCCTGGATCCTCACATGAGTAATATACTTAAACATGATATTAATTTGACCTCTGGTTATTTCTTGTGGCCTTGCTGAGTACCAACCATAAGTGTACTCACCCTTGCTAACCGCTGCTCAGAAGAAGAACTTGTATGAAGCTGTTTGAAGATGGTGCTCAGTTCTAGGCGTACGCAACCCTCAGTTGACTGCCTGTGAAGTTTGGAGCCTTCGTTTTCAGGATACGCTGTATACTCTGATAGACTCGTAAGTCATTTATATAGTTTATTATATGTGATACTGCATCTTTTATTCACTACTGGTTTACTGTATGTATGAAACTTGATCCTGGCATACATACAGTGTACACTCGGTTTGTTTTCTGAATCCGGGTGTGACTGCGGCGAACCTCCCGGAGCCGAAGGACGACGCCGACAAGGAGCATGAGGACGAGGAGGAGGAGTAGATTATTGTTAGTGTTATTTTGTGCTGTGTATCCTCTCTGTATTGTTAGTGTTATTTTGGTTCTAGCTCGTTCTGAACATTATTAATATCTGAATATTTTGGTTCTATCTTGTTCTTAATGTGTGTGGTTTATCCTCTCTATTTTCGGATGAACAGCCAACCCAAACTCTGATTTAGACTACTCCATACAAAAGTTGAAAAGCGTTCAGTTCTTTGAAACCCGTCCGGTGACATACGCAACTTGAGAACAAGCACAAATAGTAAGAAGCACAAAGCTCTAAAGTAGATCAGGAGAATGCATTCCTGAAGACGGATATACATGTGCAGGGCCATCATGCACTTGCTACTGCCCCCCTGCTTCTGTGTTCTGACCACGTTGTTTTTTCTGTGCAGGCGGATATACATGTTCACCATCCGAATGTGAGCCCGACGATGCGCCTGGTTGAAGACCCTCCTTTTCCTGCGTTGCAAGTTTATTAAGAGTAATAACATCAATGCATGCATTGCAAGTTTTGAGTAGGATGCTGTGAACGGGTACATGTACTTACCCGGTGCACATAAGGATAAACCATTTCATCAGCAGCTAAACCACTTATATAGTCCCCACCGTTGACTAAGTACAGATGGCAATTCTTGGTCCCATGCTCAGCATGAACAGCCAACATTTTCATTACGTCTTCTTCTCCACTGATAGGTACTAGTCCTATTGGTGGATAACTCAATGGTGGGAGGTAGTACAACTCTGCACCTCCTGTGTATCCATGAGTAACCAAACATGGGATCATAGAGTCATAATGAACACTAACCGGGTTTACACATACAAACTGACTCAGATAGTCTCGACTGTCACCGTCCTTCCGTAGATCAAAATATAACTCCTTGACATGGTGAACTTTAAATTTCATCACCACATGCTGCAAAGTAGTAAGGATTAGACAGAAAAAAGGTAATTTGGGACAACAACTTTTCATTCTTATTTCATTTACCGGGTGATTCTCTGTGTCGCGTAATATGTCAAAGTTATGGCGTGACAAAGAGATAACACCTTGCTCCTAAAAAATGCAAACATTCAAGACGTTCACATAATCACATAGTTGTATGCTAGTAAAAAATTATAGATTACCATTGATACCTTGGCTTCCTTCTTGCCATGAGCCTTCTCCTGCGAGTTAAGGCACTCAATACGGGACCTCAGGTTCGAGAGCCCCGACTCGAAAACATCGAACTGTGCTTTTAACTGAGCTATAGCCAAGTCCATTTGGTCTTCATCGTTCTTGATGTAGGCGTTATTTTGGTCAACTACCCTAGTATACCGATTGTACGACAAGCATCGTTCCTCCATTACACTGCACCGGAGCAAGCTATTCATTTCTTCTGTTGCTCCTTTTACATGGTGTAGCACTTGCGACTCCAATTTGCGGGCCCATTGATCGAAGTCCAATCCTATCTGTGTGTCCGCTTCAGCACATGAGGTTAGTACGTCCCGCTCAGCGTGTTGACGTTCCCGAGCCCTCGTGATGTGTGTTTTGCTACGGTGTACATTTATGTGTAGATCCAAGACGTTGCGGGCCGACTTGAAGTCTTCCAGCTTCGCCTCCATCCAGTTGAGGGACTGCTGAACTGGATCCATGATAACTAGGGATACATGCAACCAAACGATATATCACATGCTGTAAGAGTCTCTCTGAAAACTAAATTGGGTACAGAAAGCACTTCAATATGTACAAGACTACACTAGGACCATGCAAACAAACAAGAGACGGGCTGCGTGAACAACAAGATGGCAGAGACGGTGCTCACCACAGGCTTGAGGAAAAAACGGAGGAACGGCGGCGTGACGTCGTCGGCCGAGCGGACGGCAATCTGCGGCGCGAGGAGGGTTACGGTCAACGCAGCCCCGTCAGGTGGCCGGAGGCGAACGAAATGCTCCTGCATACAAGGAATTAAGGTGATTAGTGCCCGACGCTCGGCGGCGGCGTCGCAAGACAGATGGAGGCGGTTGCTTACCCAGGCAAGGCGGAGATGGGGTGCAAGGGAGGGATGGCGTCAGGGCTGAGGCTCTCGTAGGATGGCGCAAGTGGTGGACCTAGGGCTACCAACGACTCCATGGCGACGTGGGATGGAATATCGCCAAAAGTTCGGGCGTGACTGGCGGCGTTTCAGGGCGCTCTCGACCGCTTGCGGGGCTGAGGGGAAATGGGCTCAACATGTTCTAATGCTGGCCCATTTGTACATAGATTGCTGTAGGTGGTACTGTGATGGAGTTGCTTCATGAGATGGACCCGTGAGCAACCTGACATTCTTGCACCACTGTCGTAAGTTACGATCCCATGGTCGCTGGATATGATCACTGCATATGATCAATGATGATTGGATATGATCATTGCATATGATCAATGATGATTGGATATGATGGATGAGAGCGTGCATCATCACCGGATATGATCACTGTATAGCCCCGGTGATCATCACCGGACATGATCAATTATGATTGGATGTGATCACTGCATTTGATCCGTGGACTAGTTATCCTAATCAACCAAACGCTCCGGTGATCACGGTATCCGGCGGATATTCCCGTCGACTACACCGGTCTGAGCGGCGCGTGTCGTGACGCGATAATGACTAGTTAGTGCATCGATCGTGTGGTAGATCTGCGTTGTAAGCTTGAAACCCGTCCGGTGACGTACACAAGCTCAATACAGTTTCAAAACAAACATAAATATTAACTCACACATGCTCTAGAGTAGCATTATTACAGCATTCATGCAGCCCGGATAAAGTTCAACTCCAGACAAAAGATTCAGTAGAACGCATTCCCGCAGACTAGCAATGCAGGAGAATGCATTCCCGACTAAAATTATTCATGGATGGCCATCCGCCTACATGCCCTCGCTACTGTTGTGACCACGTTTCTCCTGTGTAGGCGAAGAGACGTCCTGTTCACCATTCGGATAATGGGTGTTGGACGATGCGCCTGGTTTGTCCTGCGTTGCAAGTTCATTAAGAGTAAGACCATCAATGCATGCATTGAAAGTTTTGAGTAGAATGCTGTGAACCATGGGAACATGTACTCACCCGGTCCACGTAAGGCCAAGCCATTTCTTCATCATCTGAATACAAGTCTGCACCGTTCACTAAGTTCAAGCCCGTATAAGGATGAGCCGGTTGGTCCACATAAGGACAAGGCATATCTTCATCATCTGAATACAACAAACCCGCATAAGCATGAGCCGGTTCATCATCATCCAACCCATCATTCACTATGTAGAGGTGGCAATTCCTGGTCCCATGCTCAGCATGAACATCCAACATTTTCCTTACGTCTTCTTCTCCTGATATGGGTACTAGTCCTGTTGGTGGCTCACTCGATGGTGGCAGGTAGTACAACCCTGCACCTCCTCTGTATCCAGTTGCACGAAGACATGGCATCAAAAGGTGGTACTCAACAGTAGTTGCGGCGATACAAATACAAACTGAGTCAGCATGTCTCTACTGTCACCGTACTTCCGTAGATCAGAATATAACTCAGTCACATGGTGAATCTTAAATTTCATTACCACGTGCTGCAAGAAATATGGACTAGACAGAATAAGGTAATCTGACACAATAACTCTCCGTTCTTGCAAAAGTTAATTACAAAATCATTTACCGGTGGAGTCTCGTTGTCGCATAAGATGTCAAAGTCACTCCGTGGCATTGAGATAACATCATCTTGTTCCTGAAAGTGCAATCATTCGAGGCTTTCAGATAGTTGTATACATAGTCCAAAATATAAATTTATATATGTTACCTCCAAGTACTGTAAAATGATTCATTAACATAGTTACCTCGACTTTCCTCTTGCCACGAGCCTTCTCCTGCGAGTTGCAGGACTCAATACAAGACCTCAGCTTCGAGAGCCCCAATGACAAAACATTGAACTGTGCTTTTAATTCGTCAATAGCCGAGTCCATTCCTAATCCATATAGCTTGATGTGGGAGATATTTTGTTCAATGAGCCTAGTAGACGCATTGTCTGCCGATACACGTTCGTGCTGTAAATAAGCGCTGAGCAATTGTTCATGCGCTTCTTTTGTTGCTTGTTTCACTTTGTCCACCAGTGCATGCTCCAATTTGTGTTTCCATTCATCGAGGTCAAGTAGTACCTTCCTGTCCGCTTCCTCATGTGAGGTGCGTGCGACGTCGTAAAGGGCTTTACGTTCCCGTCTCCTGGTCAATCTTGCTTTGCTACGACGTACATTTATGTGTAGATCCAAGTCGTCCCGGACCGACTTAAACTCTTCCAGCTTCGCCTCCATCTCATTCAGGGACTGCTGAACTGGATCCATGATAACTACGGATACATGCAACCAAACGATATATCACAATGCTGTAAGAGTCTCTCTGAAAACTAAATTGGGTACAGAAAGCACTTCAATATGTACAAGACTACACTAGGACCATGCAAACAAACAAGAGACGGGCTGCGTGAACAACAAGATGGCAGAGACGGTGCTCACCACGGGCTTGAGGAAAAAACGGAGGAACGGCGGCGTGACGTCGTCGGCCGAGCGGACGGCAATCTGCGGCGCGAGGAGGGCTACGGTCAACGCAGCCCCGTCAGGTGGCCGGAGGCGAACGAAGTGCTCCTGCATACAAGGAATTAAGGTGATTAGTGCCCGACGCTCGGCGGCGGCATCGCAAGACAGATGGAGGCGGTTGCTTACCCAGGCAAGGCGGAGATGGGGTGCAAGGGAGGGATGGCGTCAGGGCTGAGGCTCTCGTAGGATGGCACAAGGGGTGGACCTAGGGCTACCAACGACTCCACGGCGACGTGGGATGGAATATCGCCAAAAGTTCGGGCGTGACTGGCGGCGGTTCAGGGCGCTCTCGACCGCTTGCGGGGCTGAGGGGATGCTGGACGGTGGGGCTACAAAGCTCGAGAAAATGTCGCGACAATGGGTCAAAACGTCCGGACGGCCCATTTGCGTCCAAAGGGTTCTAAGGTTTGCCCATTTGGGGTGCTGTACACCGGTGAGTTCAGTGCACGACAAACTCGAGAAACCAGATAAGGGATTAAGGTTTAAGCTGGTCTCTCACGGGTGAACAGAATCGACAGCATCGCCTATAAATTGAAGCTCCTGCCTGGTTTATGAAAGCAACAAACCAACATGTGGCGCTCCAAACTCCGTCGTCCTCATATGTTCTTAAGCAGTATCAAAGCCATGGCGGAGGACATCGACCAGCGTCAAGTCTCAGTGCCGATGCAAACCTGAGCGCTGCTCTTCCCCATCAATGCAACGTCAGTGTTCACTAGACAAGACAACTCAGTGTCCAGGATCGAACACTAGAGCAAATTAATGTGTCACGGAAATCAGGCACCCGCTGGTTCACCCGGTGAGTGCAATTAATGTGGAAACACCATCCGGTGGTTGAAGGACTAAATCCAACCGGTGGTTCATGGACTAAATCCGTCCGGTGGTTACTGGAGAAACATCGTCCGCTGCTGTGATTCGTTGTGTGGACAAACCTAGGCTCTCGTCCGTTGCACGTCCGGTGACTTCACCGGTTCAACCATCGCAAAATCAAAGACACGTAGGCCCAATAGCACACATGTTGCAGATCTCGCCAATCCGGAGATTACGCCTCCATTCTTTCTGTTGGAATGTAAACCCGTTGTGGAGATCATGGCAACCGGCAATCCGAAAATTACTCCTCTATTTCTTTATTTTCCATCTACACGTAGTCCACCGCCGCAGACGCCGCGCAGCAGGCAGTGGTGCCGGCCGCCACCGAAAATCCTCATCGAGGTCACAGTACCGTTCTTCGCTCCTTGGTGATACGGGAGGCTCACATCGCCGCCGCCGCCGCCGCACCATAGCGACCACGCACAAGGTGATCGTCGTCGCGTTCCGGCCACAACTTGACCCCACCTACTGCGATAGCCGCATCTGCAGCTGACGACGTTCCCATCGCATCTAATGAGCCGAACGGGGCAAGAAGACGTTCGCATCCAATCTCCAGGTGATGTTCCCATCGTATCTACTGAGTTCAACCAGATTAATACCGCGATAGTATGCATTGTGCTTGTTCGATCATTGTTGCCACTGTTAACCGCCGGGTTCCTCCATCTGATCCATCTGTGTGCTTCAACTCACTCGTTTTGACGCAGATAACGCCATAATGGCACCACCTACAGGGGACATTGAAAATGAAGCTACTCCGCAGTCGGTCTCACAAGACAAACTACCAACTAGTAAGGCACCTGGTACATCAGGGGTTCAAAATACTCCGCATACAGGGGATTCAAAAACTCTGCATTCGGGGGTTCAAACTACTCCGTGTTCGAGGGTTCAAATTACTCCGTGTTCGGTAATCGCCACGTTCATTCTTCAGTATTTTTCTAAGTGCTCTATTCCCTTTAGCAGCTGATCAGATCAGATTCCAACTGCTTGCTGTAGGATTCGATGAAGTCGCGTCTAGCAATCTCAATTGTCAAGTTTGCGGACACCGTATCAAGGCTTTCACCACAGCAATGGGATGTGGTTGAGGGCATGGGATTTGGGGGCCTGATCAAAATGCCGAGTACGCAGCTCCGAAGACAAATGGTTTTAGCAATTGTAAACCGGTTCGATCTGGCGAGGCAAAGCTTCCATCTTTATGGTCAGTACGTTCAACTTACTGATGGGGATGTGCAGGATATATTGGGCCTTCGAACTGATGGCATCGATGTTTCCAAACATCTTGTCGCAAAAATAAACTCAAACAGGGTGCCCGATTCGTTTTTAAGGTTTTATGATGAAAAAACGCATTGTATCACCTTTAGTAGCCTGCAAGCGGTTATTAAAAACACCACCACTACGGAAGATGACTTCAAAAGAGCTCTTGTCTTGTTCACAATTGGTATTATTCTAGCACCACACAGTAAGGATACAGTTAGTTCCTCTTATCTGTCCCTAGTTCAAGATGTTTGCCTATTTCCCCAATTAAATTTGGGGCGATTCACTCTGAATTGTTTGTTGAATGGTATTACTACGTACCTAACAAAAAACAAGACTACGACAGATAGGACTATATCGGCAATTTGGCTTTGATACAGGTATGTTCTAAATGCTTCATCCAATTTATATAGACAATGTTTATCTTTGAGTCTATGTGCTTCCTGCATCATTTCGTAGTTTTGGTACTGGGAGCGCTTCATGCCGCGGTGTACCGGAGGAATCAAATACGACCCAATCACTCCACCGTTGATGGTGAGGTGGAATGAGTCGACTGCTAAAATGCGAACTGATATTTACAAGACGGACGGCATAGATGGAGCAAGTGTAAGTTATCCAAAATTTTATCGACGTCTAGTTGTTACGTGTACAATCTAACTAGCGTACTAATTGTTCGCAGCTTGTCTTGCGCCCCGATTATGACACCCAGACAAAGAACGGACCAACAGAACCGCTAAGTATACCACCTCCAATTCCATCTACAGAGTCCTCCGGTGGATGGAGGCCACACAATCAGCAGGATCAAACCAAACGCCAAGTATGGAACCTACATATGGGTGCAATCAATTTAGTGAGCCTAATTCATCTTATCTTCTTATTTATGTAGAGGCAGATGCTTCAAAAATTGGTGGACGACTCCCGACAGCAGATCAACATAGACATGGACACAAGAATCCTGCATTTAGAAAACTCAATTGGTCAGATGGCAATAGCTCAGAAGAAGGAGATAGCTAATCTTAAGAATGACAACATAGTGGAGGAAATGGTGAGTGCGTTAGAAGATCTCTGTGCAGACTTGCAGAGAGGTTTCATGGTAAGCAGCACGTCAGGACTGACTGTACTTGTATATCCCGAGCATCCCCTTCATCGTCTAACATAATCTCTCCACAAACAGGAAATGCGATTCGCCCAACAACGATTGGAAAAGGGACAGAATGAACTCCTGGAGGTGGTCAAGCTTTTGCTCCAGCGAGTTACACCAGCTTCTGACCCTACCCAGTTTCCTAAGCCTCCACACGCACATGTTGTTCAGCCATCTATGCCTACAGGTTCAGGTGATCATGAGTCTCGCCAGGACCCAGTATTAGCTGCCCATGGCACAATGCCTTTCTTAAGGGCAAGAGATAGAATATACTCCGAACCACCATCAGCAACACCCAGAGAGATGGAATTTAACACGAAGCAGCAGGGCCGCGCCTCTACAGAGCACGTTGTCGGGGCAAGAGAGAGAATAGAGTCCGACCCACCATCAGCAAGACCCAGAGAGATGGAATTTAACACGAAGCAGCAGCGCCGCGCCTCTTCAGAGCACGTTGTCGACCACGCACAAAACATTGCCACAAGGGAGCCTATTATCGACCTAGAGTATGCATTGACAGAAGACGACGAAGAAGCAGCAACCTTTGTAGAAACGAGTTATGAAAACGCACAAGTGGTTGACATCTACCCACATCTTGTTGCAGCAAAACATCTGCACGGAATTGTGAACGGTCAATTTATGGCAGATGAGGTATGTACTCTCATTTCCGATCCAAGTCGATTATACTAACATCCAATACCATATGTACTGAATAAACCCTTTGCAGATCATAAATGCATATGTTAAAATGAGCAATGTGGAGAATGCTTCTGCGTCATTCATCAATACTCAGGAAAGCAACTACCTGACTGACGTAACAAAGTCCGATAAACGCACTGAGAGATTCAGGAAGATCATTAATGACAAATGTATCGGAAGGCATTTGGTATGTAATCTATACTCCTGAATTCAGTACTTATTTGTACTCAAAATAGCTTTTTTCCAAAGATTTGTTAAGTAGGTCATTCCATTCAACAGATTTTATTTTCTGTTTCAGGTTTTTGTGCCAATGAATGTTAACGACAACCACTGGGTTCTCGTAGTTCTGAATTTCAAAAAAGAAGAGGTACAAATCCTTAACTCTATAGCCACAATGCGAGACGTAGAAAAAGAAAATACATTGGTAAGTACTGCTCCTCCGCGTGACACGTACCACCTATTGAAATTCGCTCCATCCAAGTTTAAATGTATCTCGTTGTCCACTAGGTCCAGACCATACAATATTGTCTGAACTCTTATGGCACACAGACTGATTTGCGCAGTTGGGCCACAGTTCCCTACGCCAACATACCGCAACAGGGAAACAGGTAATCTTTGTCGGTTCTATACTAACCTTGCACTCCACTTACTTACGTTTTATGTTCTATTGCAGTTTTTTGTGTGGGACATACGTGATAAAGTATATCCTAGAATGGGATGGACATAAAATGGCCACTGATTTCAATAGAGTGAGCCCTACATTCCTCATCTTTTACATATTGCTACAGGCAGACAAAATATTTGGATAATGATGTGCACAACTTTCACTTGCAGACACAAATGGAGGCGTTTAGCTGGAAAATATGCTCGAGGCTGCTACAATCGGATCGAAACTCGAGACGCCTGGACTCATACAAAGTGCCTTTGACGGTCTGTACATTTACTGGCCAGTAAAATTCTTCAAACATGAACCAATTATTCCAGACTGTACAAAATAACCCGGTGTATTATGTTTCTTAGAAGGAAGCATACTTGGCCAAGTATCTATGAGATATATCAGACGAAGAAGGTGATGATGCTGTGCAGATAATTGGCACTGGCAGTGGCAATGGAAATGCATCAACCCCTGCTGACAGCAACCTAGGAGGGAAGCGAAAGAGACAAGCCAAAGGAACACCTTCAACCCCTGTGCCCACCACGGTAGGAGAAAGTACAGATCCGACACCGCCACAGAAAAGAGGACGAGGACACCCCCAAAGAAGAAAGAGGCAACTACTCCCGGAACTGGCGCATCAGCTGTACTGAACCAATTCAGCACCGAGCATATGAATGCTAAAGCTAAAAAAGCAGTTGGTACTAGAGGAAGAAATAAAAGGCCCCTCAAAGCTGGGCCACAATTGAGTAGCCCTTTCAAGCCAGATTATTAGTTTGATGGTTGAGTTGGTTTTTGCCTGGGGAGGGGGGGGGGGGGGGGGGGGAGGGTCTACCGCCAACAAGATGCTGAACATTGTAACCATATCAGAATTGTAATGCTGATTATATTCTGAACATTGTCAGAAACCTTAACAAGATGTCCATCTCTAGGCTAGTTACATATCAGGATTTTTTGTTTTGTTTGCAAGCATGGATCCTAACATTGCACTTCCAGTAGCGAACACTTACAGAAGCGAGCATCAGCAGTCATTGGTGGAAGACGTCCGCCGGGGCTTCATGGCACAGGAGATCAGGCACCTGACCAGTAGTTGCCGGCACGGCCGCAGCAGCAGGAGCAGGTCCAGCCGGGCCAGCACCCAGAGCTGCAACACCCGGGTAGTTGTCGACGATGGTGGCGTGGACGCGGGGCGGCGGGCGGCCGTTGCAGATCCGTTCCGCATCCTTGATGGAGATGTTGGGCTCGAGGCAGGCAGATCCGGTGGCGATCACGTCGACAGAGGCAGCAGTGTGCTTGTCCTCCCCCACCGGGCCAATCCGGCGGAGGAACATCCCCTGGTCCCCACGAATGTCGGCGCGGTAAGGCTGGGAGGGAACCAGGAAAAGGCCGTTGACACCATCTGCCACTGTCGTGCGGATCTCGAAGACGGACCCGAGGCGCAAGCTGAACTCGACATCGGCCAGCTTGGAAACCAACGGCTTGGCGCATACCTTTGGGTAGCAGACCTTGCCCTGGAGCTTTCCGATGGGGACCGGCAGGACATCACCCGTGCGCATGTAGGGGCGCTCAGAACGCAGCCCCTCCAACTCCACGTAGATGACGTCCATGGGGAGGCCACTGGTGGCCTCCTCCCCGTTCCCGGGCACGCCAGGGCCCGCAGCCGTAGCACGGATGGAGGGGTGCGGCTGCCCACCTTGACACAAGAAGGCGCCCCATGCGATTGGTAATCGGAGTCTTGGTGGCGCTCAACATCGAAGATGTCGATCTGCGCCACTGAGCCGAGCCCGGCATGGTTCCTGATGTACTCTGCAAGCGGGATGTGGTTTTCGCCCTCCGCTTTTATGATCAGCAGCACCGTCGAGAAGTCGGTGCCATGGATGCAGACCGGGTCGACCAGGAGCGGGTTAGCATAGTGGCCAACCGAGAAGGCGATCCGCTCGCGGTTCCACTGCTCCATGGGGCAGTCGCGGATGGCGAGGGCGACGACGGAATCGTGCTTCAACTCGAAGCGGTTGGCCGTCTCCCTGTGGCGGCTCAGGATGACGGTGTGTTCGCGCCTCAGGAAAGGAGCCTCCTCCATGCTGGTGCCAAAGCTTTCGAACATGGTGAGGGCGGCGCCACTGGAGGAGGAGTGAAGGGTTACCCGGGGGTTTCCGCCAGGGCCGCCGAGGGCCAGGCGGACAATCTTCCTCGGCGATGGACCGGCCGGGTCGACGATGGCGTGAGCCAGGTGGGGGAAGTATAGAAGGCGCACAGGCGGCATGAAGACGTCAACGGCTTCTGGCCGATGCGGCACAGAGTCGTCGTCGTCGCCGCCGTCTGCCGTGTCGTCATCGCCGTCGCCGTCCGCCGTCTCATTGTCGCCATCGACGTCCGTCGTCTCGTCGTCGCCGTCTCCGTCGCCGTCCGCCGTATCGTCGTCGCCGCCGCTGCCAACCGCATCTATTTCGTCCTCCTCCAGATCTGAAGCCTCCGGCGAACCAACCGGGGTGGTGGCCTCTGGGGAGTCGATGTCGGAGCCCAGACCATCGAAGTGGACGCGAGGAGGCATCTTTCAATGGCAACCTACCCGGCGCTGATCCAAATCGAGGCAGCGCAAGCAGCGGCGGTGGGGGATTCAAGCAGCGAGCGGAATGGGGTGGTGGAGGCAGGGCACCGGCGAGGTGGAGTGGACGCAATGGTGGCGGAAGAGGGGCGGATTGGGGTTTTTTCAAGCAGGGGTGAGCCGTGGAGAGGAGTGCAGCCGTGTGTAGTTCCGTGCACATGGTCCACGCCGCCGCAACAGTGACGGGCGGAACGAAAGGCCCATAAGCACCCAGGGCAGGGGCAGGCGTACACCGTTCGCAGCCGTCCATGAGGAATCTCTAGCGACGCGATGTGACGGCTATCCCCGCCGCAGCCTAGCCCCGGCTCCCTCGGGCATCGCGCAGCACAACGAACGGGCCGAGCGGGTGGCCTCTGGGTCGGACCGGTTCACCCTCCCAACGTGTCCGGTGCTGTCTGTGTCATATTTTCCCGTTACAAGTTCATGACATTCATGGTAACTATTGTCATTCGTTCACCGAAAAAACAATAGAAAAGAGTACTGAAATTTCCAACCATTCATGAACCATGACGCAAAATAATACTGATATTATTATCAGAAGCATTCGAAACACAACACGTACACTGGTGTTCTGGTCTACCAGACCTGAGAACTAGTACTTAAAGAAAAGAAACTATAGCCATCGTTCACCTCCAGTTGCCTCGCGATCTCATATGACAGGTACGCGTCTGTGGCAGCGTATTTGACCTGCGACGGTTGCAGATACCACGCGTCCCAGTTATCGTGGTCCTCCTTCGGCTTGCGATAATGAGGTAGACACAGTACCGTTGAAGTGATCTTCTCGAGCGTCGAACGCCTAAAGCCGTGCACGGGATGGGTTCCGTCGAGGTGCGCGTATCTGGGAGCGGCGTCGGGGACTACATACTGGAGGTCAACCGGATTGGTAATTGTGATTCCGCAATCTTCCTGTAGGCGCTCCACATCGTTCCTGGTGTGTGCACCTGTGAAGATGTGCCCCTCCTCTGTCAGGAACCTCTTCAGGACTTATGGGAGGTCGCCGCCGATGGCATGGAGGACCTGGAAGACAAGCACACGCTCACCTACACACAACTGCAAGAGGGCCGTCTTGAAGCCGCCACCAGGGAGCTTTTTCCACTCCATGTCCAATCCCACGATCATGCGCCTTGGTCGGCTACCACCTCGGATTTCTTCAAGAAACCTCGCCGCCTCAGCCTCCTCACATGTAACTGTCGTGTGGAGCCAAGTCGATCTCTCGAATGCAACCCATTCATGCCTTGTAGGGGAGGGACCGACCGGGTTGACCCGCGGAGTTGGGGCTTGGGGCTCGTCCCAGCGACCCCAGGAAGATGACGTATGCGTCATCTCCGCCGTACGCCATGCACGAGCAGGAGACGGCGGAGGCGGAGGAGGAGACGGCGGAGGCGTTGGCGTCCGGACATCCCTGGAGGTTGACGGAGGCGGCGGCGGTCGCGGAGCCCAGTAGGCACGGTTGCCATGGCGGGAGCGGGATCGGGAGCGACAGCGGCGGTGCGGGCCAGCCATCGGGTACTGAACCGGCACCCGTGCGGGGTTTGAGGCGTTGGTGCGTGCGGGGTTAGAGGCATTGGAGCGTGGATGGTTCAGGGGTTGTACTGGTGGAGAAGCCGTGGGCTGGCCCTATAAATGGGGGCCGATGGGCGCATCGGGAACTGAACCGGCACCGCGGCTCTGGCGCTCTGCAGTTGGTCCAACTGCCGCTGGCTCACTGACGCGTGGGGCCGGACATCTCTCCTCCAGCACACACCTATAAATCTCTGTGAGATGGTCCAACTGTCCCTGGGTCACTGACGCATGGGGCCGGGCCCACGCGTCAGTGACCAGGCCGGAAATCTATCGTCCACCACGCGCCTATAAAACTCTAGGTGACGGTTCCAGAAACCTGCCTCTTCTTGTTCTCTCTCCGGCTCTCCACCATTTCGATCTAGTTTCCCTTCCTACAGTAGCAATGGCGAACAAGCGCAATGCCGATGAGGGCTCGTCCAGGACGCCCCCACTCCGCCGCCAGCGAAGGTGAGAAATGTCTCTCCCAGCTTTCAGTGCGATGGATTTTTTACCCTTTGTTTCATGACCAGGGATGAAGAGGCCTCTAGCACGCCACCAATTCTCTCCTCGAGCCTGTCTTCCTCCCCACCCAGTTCCGTCGAGCCCTCCTCGACCTCGTCTTCCTCCGGCATAGCCAGTTCCGGCGAGGACGCGAAACTCATCAGGGTGCTTATTAAAGAGGGGCGTGAAGCCCGTGACCGCTACTCCGAGGAGTGCCGCAAAGTAGCCCATCTGACGGACTCCCTGCAGGCAACCCAGGCCGCCCTCGCCGCCTCCGAAGAGGAAACCCGCGCCGCCCGCGCTCAGCAGGCGGAATCCGACGCCAGGGTAGCAGGTATATCTCTTCCTTTGACATGTAATCTTGATTTTGCGATTCTCCGTTAGATTTTCTGATTGTCTCTTTCTTCAGCCTTGGAATCGGAGTTGCAAGCTGTCCGCCAAGCAGAGGACACCGCTACCCTCTACGTCAATGCTCGGGGAGCCACGCTCGCCGAACGCCTCCAAGACATCCCCGCACGCACCAGGGAGGTGGCCAGCCATGGTGTCCGTCAAGGGGCTGCAGTAGCCCTTGCCGCGGTGCAGACTCAGTTGGGTCTCAACCTCCGCCAACTGCACCTCGCCCCTCCCGATGTCGCTGATGAATCCTTCGAGGAGCTGGCCGACGAATTCGAGGGACAGGCGGCGACCATCCAGGAGGCAGTTAACGCCGGCGACGTGGTTCTCCAGGTCTTCAAGGATTAGATCTGGTGTTTGGATTAGATGTGTTCTTAGCATTGCCTTTGGGGTGGTCTGAAGAAACACCCATCTTTTGTATCAAACCATGGCCTGTATATATCTCCCTATTCTGAATGAACCAAAGTGCCGCCGGTTCCAGAGACGCCCGTCGCCACAGGCAGCAGCCCCGAGTGGCTAGGCGTCCATCAGGGAGCCGGCGGCACAAGTTTAGGAAGGAGTTGCCCCTTTGGCAGCCTTGAATCAAGGGAGCTGTTTCCCAATTAGTTGAATTGGTGCCTAAATAGACAGTGTAATCAGGACACCAAGAAGTTATCTATCTCCTAGTCTCTCTCTATCTCAAATCTCGTCCCCTTTCACCATTGGCCAGCCGGGCAACAATCCCGACGCCAGTAGCGCGCATCCTCGGCTGGGCACTGACGCCCTTGACATAACTACAAATTATTTAGTGCAAGTGTCGCCTTACGTACATGATAAGAGTTATCTCTAAGAATACTAGCTAACAGGGCAACACTGCCACCAAAAGCGTGCCATTGACTTACACCTGCATTGGCATGACACATATACAAAGACATATATACACAGCAGGATTGACATTGTCATACATCAGGATTAACTCCTCAAGTTCTAGAATTGTTGCATACAGAGCACTATCAAGTTCTTCCAAAAGTACTAAGCTTGCCTAAGACAGACCATCAACTTCTTCCAAAAGTATGACAGGATCACCGAGAAGCTTGCCTTCCCCTGGATCACTTCCTCTTGACCAGGACAGCAAACTGTGCAGCCACAAGCATCCCGGCCATGACGAACAGCATCACCCACATCCTTATCTGAAAAGTCTGACTAACTAAACATAATCAGGTCAGCCTCAAGAGATAAACATAATCAGGTCTTCATTTCTTCCCTAGAAACATAGTTAGGTCTTCGCTTCTACCTGCCAAATATGACATCAAATCCAGCATCAGAGCAATTATGGAACTGAATCTACAAAAAGCTGAAGAAAACAGGATTTGAGCTGATATATATAGTCATGTTATCAACTGTGATAGGCAAATGGTACTGAACTCTAACAGCCGCGGTTCTGGAGTCGGTGACTGGGCTGCTGACTGTCTGAGCTAAACTTTGACCTGACACCTCTAAGGGCTGCTCCTCGGCGATTTGATCTGATAGGATCTGATCGCCCGCCCCCCTGGTCTCCTCTGAGCTCATGTCTGTCTCAGCTGTGTCCTGACTTGGTAGCCCTTGCGGCTGATGATCGTATCTCCGCTCGGCTGAGATGATGCCTTCCTGAGCTGTGTCCTGAGGCCCCAACATGTCAACTTGCTCGGTGTGACCATACTCTGAATGTGATGGCTCCTGCAAAGGTGCTTCAACACCAGTAACCGGGGAGCCGTCAATGTTATCAATACCAAAAGGGTTGGCACTCCATGCTGGCACTGGAGGGGTGGCAACTGCCACATTCAACG
Organism: Echinochloa phyllopogon; assembly: GCA_033239725.1. Classification (NCBI taxonomy): domain Eukaryota; kingdom Viridiplantae; phylum Streptophyta; class Magnoliopsida; order Poales; family Poaceae; genus Echinochloa; species Echinochloa phyllopogon. Next base: position 7,428,371 of record BTCW01000017.1, on the reverse strand, counting down.
ACACTGGAGTATTGGAACCCGGCCCAGTAGGTACAACTAGTAAGTGATCTGAGGGCTGTGAGATAGCCAATGGAGGCTGTACTGGAAGCGGCTCAGTGCCGATACGCTTGAACAGGTGCTCGATCATGAGGTTCGTAGACTCCCTGTCTTTCGCCTGTGCCAGGGCGAGCTGATTCTGCTGCTCTTGGAGAGCATGGAACCGTTCTGCGTTGCGCTCCTCCCTTTTTGCTGCATCCTCCTGCATCTTCATCATATACTCAGTAAACTGCGACTGCATCTTCATCAGCATCTGTATCTGATCGGTGCTGTCAGTCGGTGCTGCAGGTGGAATTGGAGCTTGAGCTGCTGCTGGATCTGGCTGAGCTGAACTGGAACCACTTGCCTCTGCATCAGGAGCTCTAGGAGGTGCGGGTGGAATTGTGTAGTCTGGGTCAGACGAGTCAGAGCTATAGTCATCGTCCCAGAACCCCTGAACGGCATCCAAATCCTCAATTGCATCATCCTCCCGTATAGCTGTTTCTCGCTCCTCTGCAGTCAGCTCACTCTGAGCAGCTACTAGGGCTCTGGGGCCACGGCGAGGATCCCTGGAAGCTGGCGGATTGTAGACCTTGTAACAACTATGGCTGTTTGCAAGCGGGTGACGAACCGGAGTCTGCGAATGCTGAGCAATGGTCCTGTCCAATAGATAACTAATAATATGTGCATAGGGCTGCTGTCTTCCTGCTTTCAATCCATCTGCAATACTGTCCTCAATCTCACACAGAAGGAAGTCTACAATATCAAACAGTGTATGGGACAGGATGTGAAGCAGGAGCCACTGCTGGATACTGGTCACTGCCTCTGCGTGTCCCATCCTGGGAAGAAGTGAACGTCGCAGGGCCTTGTGCACGACCTGAGCCTCGGTAGTAAGTCTATCGGGTGCACGGGAGGACTCCGGACGGAACGGCTGGCGGTAGCAGATGGATACCCTCTCAAAAGGAGGAAGAACACCTCCAACAAGTGCACGTCTGGGAGGATGAGCCCGTGGGTACGCCAGCTCATGAAGGCGAGTGTCGTTGAGATCCACTCCCAGGGCATCTGCAATATCTTCCCGAGAAAGTGTATGATCCTGGCCCCTGAACATGAACCGAATGAAATCTCTGTTCTCATCTATCCATACAGTGGCGTAGAAAATTCTAACCCAACGCGCCACATATCTGCCTGACCGGGAAAGAAAATCGGCAAGTCCTCTCAAGTACCTGAAATGAGGCTCAATGTCTGCCCCCCCTGCAGCACAGCTTAATTTGTCGTAGTTGAGCACATTGTGCCTGCTCAACTGAATCCCCCTGGCCTCATATGCCCTGAAGAAGCCTTCCTGAAGGAGTGTGTAGAAATTTTTACCAGCACGATCGTCTCGGGGTTCCCTGTACCACTCCTCAACAGAAACAAACCTCAGGTTCTTCACTCTGCTGGCTGTAGCATCTATAGGTACTAACGGCTCTGATGCAGTGAGGGTGCGGGGCCTCTTCCTACCGGACTGAGTGGTGGGTTCAGGTTCGGTCGCAGCACGCGAGGACAGATTGCGGGGGATTCTCCTACGAGGTGGAGGCTCAACCTCATGAGTAGCGGGTTCTCTGATCCTCGAAGCACCAGAATTTGCTGCTGCTGCTAACGCTGCCTGTGCACCCTTGGACAGCTTCTTCTTCTTTGTAGGCTCATGTACAACAGTCTTGCCATTGTCCTTCACCGGTCTGCGAGGTGGCTCCCTGCCTGCACCCTCATCGTCGTCATGTCTGGCAGTCTGCTTCCTCCTAGCCATTACTTTGCACACAACCAACAAATGCAGCAACCCTGATATCGAACACAAGCAATCAATAATGGAAAAACTACTGTAAGTACTGAGGATAAATTAGGACCAAGTACTAACGTTGTAAACAACCTTTCATGAATTTCCAAAAATGAGAAGCAAATTGTAGCCGGAAAGGGGGATCCTCACCAAAAAGCCGTCAGGGTGCGAATCAAGCCAGCGAATGAGAGGTACGGGGATGCGAGAAAGCGAACGGATCTCTGAGCTGGAGTGAGAATGCTAGAGGCGATCTACCATTTGCGGCGGTCGATCTAGGGTTTGTAGCAGCGGGACGGCGGCGATGCGCGGGACGGCGGCGATGCGCGGGACAGACGACGCTGCGGCGCTGCGCGGGACAGACGACGTCGTGGCGCTGCGCCAAGGCGACGCGGGGGGTAGGAGGGGGGGCACCTTGCGGTCACGATGGTGATGGCGGCGGCGGTAGCGGCTGCGGCGACGGCGGCGGGAGAGAGACTCGCCCGCGAGAGGGAAGATAGGTTACCAGGCCCCACGAGAACGTTCTAGGTTAGGATTGACGGCTCTGGAATTGGACGGCAGAGATGCGCCTCTAGTCTGCCCCTCAGCCCCCTCCCCTGTTCGACTGACGTGTCACGTGGGCCTCTCGACATAGTCGGCGGAGACTCCGCAACGCTTTAGCGTTGGCGCACTGGACAAGTACGCCTTCCGGTTTGCCCTTCCGGTTGAAATCCCCAATTCGAGCAGCAGCTGCAACAGCGCCACTCCACGCTTCTCTGCTACTCCCCGCAGATCCACAAATCTGAATCCCTCCAGCCTCCAACCCTCAATCCATGGCCGTATACCCCGAGATTGAAGATCGAATCACTAGTCCACCAAGAATGGCGGGTGGGAGGCGTACCAGTGCGACGAACAAGGCGACTAAGAGAAGGAAAGTTGCTGTCGATGGAGTCCCAGAATTCAAGAATATTCCAGCGCAACCGCTAGTGTGGAAATCATCCTCCGTCAAGCGTGAAGACCTGGAAAAGCTGGTGAAGGATGGCTTACTGCAGGAACAAGCAGTCTCAGGCTGGAGGGCGGACCAAGGCAGACCCTGGCCCTTCAATGACATCGACGAGATAGTGGTGTTCACTCCCTTCTATGAGCACGGATTCGCCACACCGGCTCACGATTTCCTCCGCGGACTTCTCTTCTACTACGGGTTAGAGTTGATCCATCTCAACCCGGATTCCATTCTTCACGTCTCCCTTTACATCCACTTCTACGAAGCTTTCATGGGGATCGATCCCCATTTCGACCTGTGGCGCCATCTCTACCATGTCAAGGCAGACCAGTGTACAGTTCTCGGAGGTGCGATCTTCGAGCTGCGCCAAGGACGCGAGGCGGAGTACTTCGACTTCAAGTTGAAGGATTCGAACAAGGAGTGGCACAACGAGTGGTTCTACGTCTCGAATCAGCCGCCTCAGCTCGCTCCGCACACCGGCCATCTGCCCAAGATTCACCCCAACTGGACCACGGCCCCTTCCGTCAGTCAGGAGGACAGCCAGATCCCCAAACTCCTCGACATGATGAGTTCCACCAAGGCGGTAGGCCTGACGGCACAGTCGGTAGTGCTGAGCTTCTTCCGCCGTCGCGTGCAACCCTGTCAGGATAGGGTGCACCCTGCCTACGAGTACTTGGGTACTGAAGACCCAACGAGAATGTGCAAGGATGAACTCTGGAAGTCCGAGTGCTTGGCCCGCCTTCAGAAGATTTTCCAAAATGTTGAAGACTTGCCTACGGCATTCTTCGGTTGGCACATGGGGAATCCTTGCCCCTGTGTAAGTGACAACTGCTGGGCACTATCTCGTTTCTAGTCAGCATTCTTGTTCGAACTTGACCAAGTCTGTATCCGATAATTTTTTTCAGAATCCTCATCTGCTGTACAGGAGCAAGCCTCCGTTGCCCGGGTCCCTAACTGTCGAACAACTGATGATATCGGGAGTGGGCCCGCCTGCCGCGCGTGAGGCGGCAGCCAAGATGGTGAAGAACAAGGTGACGGACCCGTCTCCTCCCACTGCTGAAGAACAGAAAGTAAACTTCACCGCCGGTCTTCCTGGGGATAATGGCCAAGGTGGCTCTGCTATTACACCAAAGGTTGAAGAACCGGATGTATCTCCTACAAGGGCGTCACCCCCTCAATGTCTTTTCCAAGATCTCCAGCCCCCGAGACGATCAACCCTCCCCGCGAGGAGCCAGATCCTTGTCATCCTTCTGCATCGGGCACGACTCCGGCTGCCGCGTGGCCTCAATCAGCCGAAAGCAGACGTCGGGCCGCAGCCCGCGCGGAGGAATCGAACCTCATCGGGTTGGAGATCGAGGAAATTCCCCGCCCCAAGCTTGCTGCGCCGCCCTCTCCGCCGCGACACTTTCGAATTGGGTGCGCACCTCCCGGAGCTGACTGGGAGGACGACCGGACGTTCCTATTGACCTCCGAAACTGATCATGAAGAATTGGTGAAATTGAAGGAGCTGCACGAACAGGTTGCGAAGTACCGTGAAGAAGAATGCGAGAAATGGAAGGGCCTGCACGAACAAGTTGCGAAGTCGCATGAGGTAAGTTTCTCTTTGTACATTTATCCTTTGAGAGCAAGATATCTCCCATCTTGATTGTTCTCTTGTTAAAAGCAGAGTGCCGTCTTGCGCTCGCTCCAGAAGATCGAGATTATACGCCGATCAACCGCCATGGCCTCCAGGGCCCAAGAAGCTGAGTCCAAGCTCACGCAGCAGCGAGCAGCCTGGGACGTGGAGTGCGCTCTCACCAAGAAGGAACTGGATGAGTGCTATAAGAAGATTGACTTTATCCAAAAGGATAGGGAGGCACTGGTCATCAAGAACAATGAGCTCCATGCGGATATCAGAGGTGAGCCCTTTTGTTCATGCTCCACGTTGCACTTTTGCTGTGGTTTGCCTCCTTATCCCTCATGTCACTACCAGACCGAGACAAAAGGATTGCAGATTTTGAGGCAAAGATGAACGACTGTCTGAAGCGTGAGGAGGAAATCAGACGTCAGCTCGAGACAGAGAAGACGTTGCGCGAAGAAGTGGAACAGCAAGTTGAAGCGCTGTCAACCGCCACTCTCAGTATTACCCGCCACCTCAAAGGTTTAGGGAACTAACGGATGCTAAACACCACACACCGTAATCACTAGACAGGTGCTACCAGAACGGTTGTCACCGGTCCAACCGATATGTTTCAGCACAGTGGCATTGCATGTCTAGTACCTCGTCCGGTGAACGTCCAGTGACTTCATCGGTTGATACAGTGACTGCAATTAATATGGAACACGTCCAAGTCACCTACTTTGAGTTTGAACTCAATTTCTGTCACCTATTTGTTCTACCTAGATGTACAACTGAATAGCGTGCACCAACACGCCCAGTGACCTTGATGATGGGTACTTGTGGTGCTCATGCTTTTGCAGCGAGGAGTGCAGGATCCGGGACCCGTGCGAGACCACCTTCCACGTGATCTGGTATCGTTTGTAGGATACCTTCCTCTTCGTCCATGCTGTCGCGGTGTTCACGGCGCGACTTTACTAGGGTGGCTAGCGACCATCGTCGTCTCTTTATTCCATACACTCGTACGATCGGTGATATACGGCATGCGAAACATATGATGCAGTGAAATGTGCGGATCGATCAGAGACCTTGACGCAGTCCAGTATGGTCCGCTTCGTCGATTAAAATGTTTTGATGCTAAACTCCAAATACCATAATCAATACATAGGTGCTACAAGAACGGTTTTCACCGGTCCAACTCGTACGTTGAAGCACAGTAGCGTTGCATGGACTCTGAAGTTCTGCCACTGTGTCACTGCCTTGTGGGGCCAGGCCCACACGTGCATAGACAGGACCGGCGCATCTGTCCGGTGCGTCTAAATGGACAAGTTTGTACGCTTCATGTAGCCTTTTAGTAACCATTGTGTCACTGGAGCGTGGGGCCGGGCCCACACGTGCGGGACAAGGACTGCTACAGAGAAAACTCATGCCACACGGCCACGCCTCTCCGGCCTTCCGAAACGGACGCGTGTGCATGAGGGCACGATCTGCGCATGTAATTGTGCAATCTACAAAGGAGATTATCATTGATTGACATTATTCTTGTTATTTAAGGGAATGACGTGCCCTCGGGCCTCGACGTGCCCTCGGCCCTCGCCCTCTTTGCGCCACCATTTCCATAGACCTCCTTAGCCCTTCTCGTTCCGGGGTAGATCGACCATGGCGCCGGCTAGATCCCTTACCTACCTTCCAGAAGACATGCTCATCGAGGTCGCCGCCCGCGTCGCGGCATCATCAACCTTCCCCATGGATGATCTGCGTCGCCTGAGGGGGGTTTCATCTCTCATTAGAGACAGGGTGTGCAGCGCGAAGCTGGTGCACCGCAGCCTCAACCTGAGGCTGGCGTTGGAGCAGGAGGACAACGAGGAGACTCGCCAGCGGCTGATCGCGAACACCTACAAGGCGGGCAACCTTGAAGCGCTCTTCATCGAGGGGATGAGGGCCGTGTACCGTCAGCACGATGGGGCTCTTCATCCCCCGCTGGATGACCTGGACCGGGCTGCCTGCGGTGGCCACAAGCCGGCGGCGTACATGCTCGCTATGTTCCTGTGGGGTGCAAATGGTGGCGTCGACGCAGACCGCCGGGCCAAGGAGCTCCTGGCCGAGGCGGCGAATGACGACACGACGGCCACCGTATGGAGCGGCCGCGTGGTATGCGGTGCACTGGAGTACATCGTCCACATAGTGTGGGACTATGTCTTGCCTGATAACTGGCCTACGGACTACTGCCCCCCCTGGGCCGTGCTTCGGCAGCCGGTGCCTCGTGCAGTTCATCATTGCTCGTACCCGCACCACCCGGATCCGAACGGATGGCTCCCGGGCTGGTGCCGCACGGTCGGTAGACTTGATGGATGGAAGTCCTGGTTGTACTACTGCAGCGAGGAATGCAGGATCCGGGACCTGTGCGACCTCACCTACAGAGTGATCATCTTTAATACGGTGGCCGACTAGGGAACCATCGTCTTTAGCACTGTAATTAGGTGTTCTGCTTCATGTACCCTTTTAATTGCGATAGATTACGATGCCGCCGGTAGATGCAGGATGATAGCGTGAGTCTATAAACATGGGAACGAAGCTATAGGATCCAATGTCATGATCTACTAGCATGGTTCATCGAATGCCCATGGATTCCTAAATTATTTGTGGTCATATGATGCTGTGAAATGTGCGGATCGGTAGCATCATATGCTGTGAAACATATAATCTACTAGCATGGTTCATGTTCCTATTATTCGCATGCACCAGTTCGTCCGGTGGTAACCGCTAATGCACACGGGACTAAGTGTGAGGAAGCTATAAACATGCTTTTCTGAATTGAATGAACTAATGGTTGCGTGCACAGGACAGACCGGAGCGTCTATCCGATGCGATCAACGTTGTCTCCGTCCTAACTATCATGGAACCATCCTTAGGAGTTAGGACTCTTAAGTTTGTACAGTATGCTTCAAGTACCCTTTTAATGCGATAGATTACGATGCCACCGGTAGATGCAGGATAATAGCGTGACTCTATAAACATGGTTCCTTGAATGCCCATGGATTCCTAAATTTTTTATGAAACATATGATGTTGTGAAATACCGGTGCCTTCAACTTCCAAAAAGTTTCGACGCTAAACTACCATAATCACTCGACCGATGCTACCAGAACGGTTCTCACCGGTCCCATTAGTACGTTGAAGCACAGTAGAGTTGCATATCCAGGGCTCGCCATCTTTGCGCAGCCATTGCCATAGACCTCCTTAGCCCTTCTCGTTCCGGGGTAGATCGACCATGGCGCCGGCTAGATCCCTTACCCACCTTCCAGAAGACATGCTCGTCGAGGTCGCCGCCCGCGTCGCGGCATCATCAATCTTCCCCATGTACAATCTGCGTCGCCTGAGGGGGGTTTCATCTCTCGTCAGAGATAGGGTGTGCGGCGCGAAGCTGGTGCGCCGCAGCCTCAACCTGAGGCTGGCATTGGAGCAGGAGGACAACGACGAGACTCGCCAGCGGCTGATCGCGAACACCTACAACGCGGGCAACCTTCAAGCGCGCTTCATCGAGGGGTTGAGGGCTGTGTTCCGTCAGCACGACGGGGCTCCTCATCCGCCGCTGGACGACCTAGATCTTGCTGCCCGCGGTGGCCACAAGCCGGCGGCGTACATGCTCGCTATGTTCCTGTGGCGAGCAAATCGTGGCGCCGAGGACGACCGTCGGGCCAAGGAGCTCCTGGCCCAGGTGGCGGATGACGGCACAGCGGTCAGCAAATGGAGCGACCGAGGGGTTTGCGGTACACTCCAACACATCTTGGAGATACTATGGTCCGACGTCTGGCCTCTTGACTACCACCCCCCCTCGGCCATGCTTGGGGAGCCGGTGCCTCGCGCGGTTCATCAGTGCGCGTACCGGGACCCGAATGGAATCCGGCGGGGCTCGTGCTGCAAGTTTGGCGGCCGTGAGGGAACCTTCTGGTGGTCGTACTTCTGCAGCGAGGAATGCAGGATCCAGCGCCAGTGCGAGGCCACCTTCCGCATACTTCTATCTTAGGACAGCTTCGTCGTCGTCCATGCTGTCGCGGTGTTCACGGCACTTCCATTATTAGGGTGGCTAGGAAACCCTCGTCCTTAAGACTCTAGTTATGTGTTCAGAATAGTTTACATTCATTTCATGGTAATCATTGGTTCTGTACTCAAAGTCATGTGTCTTTTAACTGCGATGTATGATGGTTGCGATAGATGGAGGACGATTGCGTTATAAACATGGGTGCGACGCTATAGGTACTGGCTTTAGTGACTTCATCGGTTGATACGGTGACGTCACTTAATATGGAACTCGTCCTTGTCACATACTTTGAGCTTGAACGCAATTTCTGTCAACTTATTTGTCCTGTCTAAGAAACTACCTAGATGTACGACTGAATAGCGTGCACCACACTACGGTCAATCTCAGTGGGAAGTGTCATCGCACGGTTACCATAACTTTTACTAGGTAACCAAGGCAAAGGCATGTCATCACCATATCTATCAAAGTAGAAGAAGAAACAACACACCCAACCACCTTGATGATGGATGCTTGCGGTGGTCATACTTCTGCAGCGAGGAGTGCAGGATCCGGGACCCGTGCGAGACCACCTTCCATGTGATCCGGTATCATTTTTAGGATACCTTCCTCTTCGTCCATGCTGTCGCGGTGTTCACGGCGCGACCTTTAGTTGGGTCGCTAGGGACAATCATCGTCTCTTAATTCCATGCACACGTACGACCGGTGCTATACGTCAGTTTTCACCGGACAAAGTATGAGGACGCTACAAACATGCTTTCTAAATGGACAAGTGTTTGCGTGCACAGACGGGACCGGCACGTGTGTCCGGTGCGAACAACGGTCTCTCGTTGCCACCTGTCATAGAACAACGGTAGGGTGGATAAGGAACTTTTGGCCCGGTGGAGAGTTAGGGTTGGCTAACGGGCTGTGGGAGTTGTGGGCTTGATTGGTGCCTTGGTGGCCTACACACGGGCGGTGGGAGCACCGGTTGCACAAACCGTGTGAGCTTACCGCTCGCTGCCCATATGTACGAACCGACGCCGGCCCCTCTCATTCTCTCGTTCACCTCTCTTGCTCACCGCCCCCGGCCGTTCGCATTCGACGGCCGCCGCCGCTCGTGTTCCCCCCGACGGCGCGCGCCTGTTGCCGCTCCCCTCCCTCTATACCTCCGCTGCCGCTCCCCTCCCTCTATACCGCCGCCGCCGCTCCTGTCGTCGCCGTCAGCCCAGTCTTGTCCCCCCAACCCTACCCTCGAGTTCGCCGGCCTCCTAGATCCGAGGCCGGCGTTGAAAGAGATGGTCCATAGCGAGCAAGGTGGTGAGGGATCCGAGGGCGGCCGTGGTGATGGCCGTCGTAGCTCCGCCGGATCTGTGGGGAAGCGCTCCCCTGCGCCGGCCCCTGCCCTTTGTTCCGAGGGGAACCCTTGTCTGGCCTGTGTCATGGACAAGTTCGCCAAGGCGCAGGGCGAGGGTGGCTTGAGCTTCTGCGCCGATTGGGCTGGCCCAAGCTGCTGCGGCCGGCGCAGCGGTTCATCGTCGCCAGAGGGTTCGGAGAATTCCAACGGCAGAACCCCAAGCTACTCACCATCGAGCTACGAGCCATCGACCCACTCCGCCCGATCTAGGGTTCGAGTACATCCATCTCTGTTTACAATTTGTTAGTTGTAGGCTACTGATATTGGTAGTTGTAGGCTACTGCATCAATGTTTTCATCTGTTATAACTTGGAATTTGGTACTGCTTCTACTGCATCAATGCTATCATATATCGTCAATGCTATCATGTGATGAATCTGTTATATCATTGAATCTGTTATATCATGGTATCATGCGATGAATCTGTTATATCATGCTATCTTGCGATGAATCTGTTATATCATATCATCAGTGCTATCTGTTCATAAGCTTGGATACTGATGTGGGATCATTTTCGTGCTGTCATTTGAAGTCTCCTTCATACAGTGCCCTTCCTGAAGGTATGGAGACCGAGGATTGGGGTGGGATTGATGAGGAGACACAAGTCCATTGTGCTCATGGGAATCATCCAAGGCGCCGTCTCCGTTGGGATGGCAAGAACGCAGGGCGTCGGTACCTAGCATGTCCTGAATGGGTAGTTTCATTCCCCACTATTTTAATTTCAATGTTCACCATGTTTGTAAACAGCTGACAAGGTCTAACTGCTATTTTTTCTAACCCAGGGGAAGGAGAACATGTGTGACTTTGTCTACTGGATGGATGACAAGTGGCCACCTACGTTCCATCAAGTCACATGTGGCCTGCGGGAAGTGATCAATAGGTTCAAGGGTCAGGCAGATGAGGCTAAGGTTGATCTATTGACGGCCATTCACCTTAGGAATGAAGCCTGTGAAGAGAAGAAAGCTCTTGAGCTTCAGAAACAGGAGTGGGCAAAGGAGAAGACCAATCTTCTCAAGGAGAAAGAGAGCATACAGAGGGAACTGTCCACGAGGAACAGGAGGGACACACAGGACAAGAAGCTGGTGTATGGAGTCATCTGTTTGTTTGGCTTGATGGTTGCAGTGCTGTTTGGAGTTATGATGAAGAACAGCTGATGGAGGGGCCAATCTGTTTGTTTCCTTTTGCTGCTAGTAGGTGGATGTTAACTTGTGAACTTTTCGTGATGAAGTTGGATGTAATAGGGGGGTAGTCATGTCAGCGACCGCCGTGCTTATTGCATGTGACACTTAGAGGATTTAAATTTTTTTAAAACTTTACACACACAATAGTATCAAGTATACGTGAATCTAGCATAGCAAGCATGACACCCTAGTCTTATACTAGCTAGTCTATTGTTCCATCTTAAGACGACTTATGAGACAACTTATACAATGTGCGTGTCTATTGTATTAGGTTGTCTAATACACCAGAGGAATATAATTCCTTCTTCTGGCAATCAAATTATATTCCATGTAACCCAAGGCAATGCTCCATGACCAAGACAGTGTTGTATCCATCATGCCAACCAAAAGTGCTTCAAGCCATTGCACAGATAAGTAGAGTAAATTTACAGCATAAAAGTTTATTCAGTGCTACTTTCACCCAAGAACATTCAGTGCCTAAAACCATTCCATAGTTAACTGTCATGCAACCAGTAAAATACATGATACGAGTCATCCCTCTGCTAGCTAACAGATAGACAAAATACCAACAAAATACTACCATAAGATCATGAGTTCTTCAGGACAACTGCGAGCAGGACTGCCACCATAAGAGCAATCAGGCACATGATCAAGCCAAGAACCATCCACCTGTCAAAATCAGCACACATTTTCCAATTGTGCACCTCACTCTGCAGGTTCTCCTTCTCCTTTATTAGATTACTCTTCTCTCTGGCCCAGTCTTCCTTCTCTCTCTCTAGTGTTTGTTTCTCTTCGTACATCACATTGCGAAGCTGAATGGCCACGGATAGGTCCTCCTGAGTTTCATGCGCCTTCTTTTTGAACTGGACCATAGCGCGCAATAGGCATGTAGCCAAATCAGGCTCTATTGACCAATTGTGTTTGTCATCCTTCCACAGAACGAAATCACACATGTTCTCCTGCCCCTGCAGTGGAACAAGCAATCAAATAATCAAACATTCGAACCCCACATCAATGCATTTTGCTTTCATCTACTATAAAGGGCTAGAGAGGGGAAATTACCCAGAGTGAGCAACCGTGGTAACGACGCCCCTTGTTCTTTCCATCGAAGCAGAGCAGGTGGCGTGGATGCATTCCATGGTGGCACCGAGCTTCAGTGTCATGATCAATCTCGCCCCAATCCACAACCTCCATTCCTTCGGGGCGCTCTCTTAACGAAACTGACAACAAAATCACAAATTCAAGCATCAAATTCTCCAACACAATCGATCGAATTATATTCACCAACACAATCAATCGAATTCTATTCACCAACACAACCCCTAGAATTTGCCAATCAATCTTGCATATCCAGAACAAGAACGAGTCCTAACCTTTACATCCAGATCAAGAAAGCACAGAGAGGTAGAGGGACATGCACGAACCCTAGAGCGGGCGCTGACCGATTTCTCCGAGCCACTGGAGGAAGAAGATTCTGTGCTGATCCAGCCGCTGCACCCTGGCGATGCCTTCTCGCCCTGTGGTACGCCATGGCGACCATGGACATAAGTCAAGCAGAGGGCTGGAACCGGCGGATTCGAGCTCACCTTGACAGATGATGACCTCCGGCGGCCGCTGGGAGATCCCTTCCCCCTGGATCCATCTCCGCCGCCAGCAGGCCCAGGCATCTCGCCGGCGCGCATGACACCGCGCCGGATGGACAAGACGAGAAGGAGGGAGACGCGCGAGCGGCGGAAGAGACGAGAAACCAGGCTAGGGTAGAGCGGCGGCCGTGGATGGTAAACTCACCCATATTGTGCAGTTGGTGGGCCTAACGGGCTTGTGCAGTCTTCAAATCACGGACTCCTAAACATGGGCCGCAATGCATTGTTTTCTTGGGCCTGTACAACCAACCAATCAGGCCCTATGTAGATTCTCCAAAAAAAACAATCAGACCCTCTATGAATTTGGTTCCTATTATTCGCATGCACCAGTTCGACCGGTGGTAACCGCTAATGCACACGGGACTAAGTGTGAGGAAGATATAAACATGCTTTTCTGAATTTAATGAAGTAATGTTTGTGTGCACAGGCCAGACCGGAGGGTCTATCCGGTGACTCGCTGGCAGCCGGGCTCGGATACGCATGCGTGTCTACCTTTCCCTGTGCAGTCAGCGGTAACAGCTTATGACCGAGCATGATCGGTGCATCGTTATCACCACACTGTTTACTCACGGGCGTTAGGCAGTGGCGGATGCAAGTTCAGTTGCTAGGGGGCTCTTATTTTCTTCCTCTTCTACATTGACTCTTTTCCCTTTCTTAATTTCTTTCTTCTTCTTCCCTTCTTCTCCTCCTCTTTCACCGGATGCCCTAGCTGAAGGGGTGTTTTAGCACCCCAGACCCACACTATAACCACCCAAGGCTATGGTGGTACCGCTGAGTCCTTAATTCTCTGCGTCCACCGATCCTACCGGTGTTGCACCGGTCCGACTAATCGGCGTACTTGCATGCGCTTGGTACATTGGGACCCTTCTTGTGCGCACTGGCGATCATATGATATGTTCACCGGACAGTCTAGCGCAGTATGGACGTGAGCACATCGGTACTTTTATTCGTAGCCACTCGTTCGATCGGTGATAAACCGTAATGCTCACCGGACAATGTTTGTGGATGCTTGAAACATGCTTTTTGAATATGAATTACACTAGGCCATCGGCCATTTACAGATACAGAGACATAAACTGCCCACAAGCAGCTCTTGGACCACTTCGGTTAGCAGGCCAGCATACTATCGCGAGAACCAGTCTTCACAACTTTCTCGCCGATTTTCTTGTGGCATCCCACCAACTGAATATGACACACAAAGGATAAATTACACACGACCATCGGCCGTTTACAGATACAAAGACATGTACTGCCTGCTAGGCAGCTCTTGGACCACTTCAGTTTGGCGGTCAGACCATAATCACCGGAAGCAGTTTCCACAGCTGTCTCGCCGGGTTTCTTGTAGCATCCCACCAACTGAAGAACCTCGTGGCTGCATTGCTAGAAGAGGGGGAGGACTAAACACCACCAATGGCGCCGAGATTTGACCCTGTGGGACGCTGTCGCGGAGGTACCTGATGAAATCGGCCATCGATTCCGCGTCATTTGCTTGCTTCCTAGCAAAATCAATGCCCATCTCGGCCTCCTCGCTCGGCTCCGCCACGAGGTGGATCTCCATCTCGCCGACGAGCAGCTCAACGTCCTGCTCCTTTCCCCCAGCATGTGCACCACCTTTCGCCGGCTTTCTTGTGGCATCAATGGCGCGCCCCATGGCATGCACTTGGAACTACTTCACTCTCACTCGCAAACTCATCAGGAGGACGAACGTTGCGAAACCACGTGCTGGAAAGCTCTCGTAAACGTTGTGCCGGTATACAGCACAAGCTCGTGTATATATAGGCGACCTCAGCTGGGTACTATTGACCCGTGACTCGCTGGCAGCCGTGCGCGGATAGGCATGCGTGTCCACCTTTCCCTGTGCATTCAGTGGTAATAGCTTTTGACCGAGCATGCTGGGTGCATCGTTATCAACACACTCTTTACTCACTGGCATTAGGCAGTGCCGGATGCAAGTTGAGTTGCTAGGGGGCTCTTATTTTCTTCCTCCTCTTCATTGATCTCTTTTCCCTTTCTTTCTTCTTCTTCCCTTCTTCTCCTCCTCTTTCACCGGATGCCCTAGCTGCAGGGGTGTTGGAGCACCCCTAGCCCATGCTATAACCAGCCTCGGCCATGGTGCTACCACTGAGTCCTTAATTCTCTGCGTCCACCGATGCTACCGGTGTTGACACCGGTCCGACTAACCGGTGTACTTGCATGCACTTAGATTGCGACCCTTTTTTTCCCGCTTCTCCTATTGGACCGGGGATCATAGGATATGTTCACCGGACAGTCTAGCGCAGTACGATTAAGAGCATTGCATATTACGGGTGTAAAAAGACAAAACACTGTACGCCCGTGAGGGAACAGGTAATGGCACTGCAGTTCCCAAAAAAAAATGTAATGGCACTGCATATCAACGGTGACAAACAAAAAACTGTACGCCCGTGAGGAACAGGTAGCGTATATCAATGAGGGAAAGCTGCTGGCAGGCATGCCTGGTCAAAAGGGCAATCACAATCAATACCAGCACAGAAAAAAGACGACGGGCATGCGCATGCGTGCTCCATCTGTGAAGAATCACGAGCCAACAGTAACTTGCCTCGCCCTGCGTGCATATAAACTGACACCTTGGTGGCAGCACGCTCTCACCTACTACTTTTTCTCAGACAACATGATTGACCGAACAAGCCCCTCCAACTTAGACTATAAACGGCCCATGGTCGACTGCAATTTACCATTGTAATTCCTCATAGTTTGAATACGAACATGTTGACCGTTGCCAAGCTGCCAACTCCCAATTTCGGAAGCCAAGCATGGTTGGTATGTGCAGTAAGCTATCACATCGAAGGATCACCTTATGTCCCCGCTGATCAACACCGGAATGCTCACCGGATATTATCACTTAATGTCACAGGTGATCATCACCGGATACGACTGTTGACACGATACTTACTGTTGTAGATGTCTAAAAGCTATCACCTGGCTTAACCATTTGAGAAGGCTAGTTCACGAGATAGCCTTGCTTGGACGAAGGATGATTGCCGCCTCGGGTCTAAACGTGGCGCCCGGCGGGTGTCAACGTGGCGCCCGGATATGATCACCGTATGGCACATGTGATCACCGGATATGACCACTGTGGCCACCGGAAAGGATCACCGGATACTAGTCTCATGCATTCAACCCTAATTCGTGCGAGACTGACACGTGCCAGAGGCTGGTTGCCGCCTCGGGTGTCAACGTGGCGCCCGGCGGGCGTCTGGCGCTCTCTGCCTGGGGGACCCGCGCGCCTGGGGGTGACACCTGTATCCCGGGATGCCTCCGCGTCATCCCGAGATGTCTCCGGGGCAGCCTAGGACCCCGGGGTCACCCTTTTCTAAATTAGGAGACGGACCCCAGGGTCTTCTGGGCCTTTCGTTTGAGCGGGCCGATGGTACGGGCCGGGGCCCGTATCGAGGCGCTGTCACTGCCGCCTGCCGCACGCCTAACCGTAATCATGTCGATTTCCGGGTAAGTCAACAGAGTCACCGGACAATTTATCACCGGACGGATCGCCGGCTCTAACAGGTGATCTCAACGGACAGTGTATCACGGGACGGACTTGATACTCTATCCGGTGATCTCATGGTCTCACCGTCGAAAGCTAACATGATCTGCGACAACAACAAGCACAACAGCCGAGGCTAAGTAATTCTAGGAATGCAACAACAAGCACAACAGCCGAGGCTAAGTAGAGTACGCATTAAAGTTCATACACTTACAGTATTTTGAAAGCTTACAGTAACAAATTACAGTCGGCAATTAGCCGTTTACAAGAACAGGCAGTTTGGGGGTATCCACAGCATGATATATGCTACAAGTTCAACCAGCTTTTTTCACATGAACTCATCGTAAGTTTTCTTGTACCATCATGCCAACTGAATATACTTACGCGGATGAAGAGGAGGTGAGGAACAACATTCAGGTTACCCTCGGCGACGACACTTGGCCCTGGTCTCCATGATCGACCTCTGTCCTTCCATTGTCGATCTCAGTCCCGGCCTCCTACCAAAAATCCTGATGCTGCTCTCGGCCTTCATCTACTTCGCCGCTCGCAGGTTTTCTTCTAGCATCAGTAGCACATACCCTTGTGCTCTTCTCCCCATACGCTACTACTACTGGAGCACTCAGTCAGGAGGGTGCATTTTGTTGAAACACATGTTTGGTGGCTGAAAGGATTCTAGCTGAGTGCTCAGTATGCTGAACAACCAACACATTTGTAGGCGTGTAGCCATCTGGACAATGTCCGGCAGCGGTGAGATCACTTTTGTCGCTCCTTGGCACGGATGTACTGTTCGTCGACAGACATGTCCGTCCAGTGACACAGGTTGTTGGATGCACCCGCATGCAGGTTCACGGATGTATGATTTTTGCCGGGACTCAGCAACATGGTTGATTCCTTCGCTGTATCCAATTGCACTCCTGAGATCTCCATTTCCCTCCTGAGCCATCTGAAACTGCTTCTGCTCCTATGCTTTCTTCCTCATCAACTGCAAAACAAGATCACGAAGATCACACAACATAATCCACTCATACTATGTGGCCTCACGATCAATCCACGCACGCATATTAGCCGCAATTCCCGAGCTTGTACACTAAAATTGAATAGCGAATCAGAAAATCAATCGAAGAACGGACCTCCACGCACGCATAAAACATGAAGAAAGGCTTAATTACCAATCCCTTCGGCCCGGGTTGTCATCGCTCATGGATGTCCAGGCCTCCACGGAGGCGCCCGTCCTATTGCCCTTCATCGGCGGGGAGTAGTCATAAGGACCTACTCGGTACGACACCAGCGCCGTCAACATCTCCATCTCCCCGCCTCCTCTTCCTTTCGAGGACGACGCAGAACAGCGTGGCGAGCGCGACCTTGACGACGCCATGGCGGCAGCCTCCCTCCGGCAACCCCCCTCACCTCCTCTTCCTTTCGACGACGATGCAGACCACCGTGGCGAGCGCGACCTTGACGACGCCATGTATGCAGCCTCCCTCCCGCACGCCCCCTCGTTAGCAGGAACCCTAGGTCCGCCACGAACCCTAGCCCGACCTCCGGATCCGATCAATGGGTTCGAACTATATTAGATCGACCATTCAATCCGAACTATACTACGAAAACGTTATCCCAATCTTTATGGATTGACTAGTTTACCCTTGGTGAAAAAAACTAATCCCGGAATGGCAATTACCACCGCCCTCTTTTTTTCATCCGGGCCCACCAAAAGAGAAGTACCAGGTACATACTGGCCCACCAAAAGAGAAGTACCAGGTACATACTGGCCCACCAAAAGAGAAGTACCTGGTACATACTAGGTACCTCTCTTTTGGGTACTTTTAGGGAACTTCTAGGTACTTCTTCCGCTTACGGCCGTCGGATCGAGCGACGTGAGCCATTCAATTTTACTCCAAGTACTGTAAAATGATTCTTAGAATGGAATCATATAATATCAACACCAGGAGATACATTTTTCGTGCACTACAACTCCAACTCCTCGTATAAATTTTTCCACGCAGAGTAAGTTGCGAGGTTTGCAAGACAATAGGCGACCTATGCATGCAATTGCTAGATGGTGTATTTATTTGTACATGTGATTTAGGGACAGATTGTAATATTATATCATACTAGCAAATATGCTTGTGTGACACACGAGTGCTATCTTTATTATATATGTTATTTTAGACTATTTGATTGTTGTGTGGTAATGAAATTCTATGGTGAGAAAAGTAATACCAAAACGGCAGAAACTCTCTATAAACATTGTTTTTTCTTATTTGTAAAAACTTTTCATGTCTTTTCTACATTTAGACTTGATATGTGGGTATGAATTATTTAGGTGAGAAATATTTTTAAAAGAATCGGATCCTTATAATGTAGTATAGATACAAAATAAAATTTCAAACACTTACAGTCCAGATTCGAATCCCATAGGGTGCGTTTTCGCTGGAGTGGAAGGTAGTCCGGACAAGAGTGAATGCCCCTGGTGCCTAGCGTCCATGTGACGCTGGGGTTACTTTAGGCTCTGGCCCTAATCTAACATCAAATATTAATAATTAGGATAAAACTATTAGTACAAATTATAGGTGTATATAGATATGAAAATAGATCAATCACACAGCATCTAGAGCACAGCACTTGCAACTTTGGAAGGTTTCTGACAAGCATGCAACCATTCCAACCAGCTAATATCCAACAATTTCCTGAAGCCTTCCATCACCTTCGCCAAAATTTCTGCTTCCATTCCTCCTTTAGGTATCTAAAGGACACATATTTTACAACAATCAGTCAACAATTGACAGTACTAACATTCAATAACATATAGCAACTCATCTAAACAACTGCAACACCTTAGACTGACTCGAACAGCACAATGCAAATGCATATATGCATCTCCATGGAAACTGTGCATCACCAAATCTTTGTTCAACAGAATATGCAAAGGAGGAGGCATTCTCCCTTCCCAGGAGAGAGGCGATGCAAAAATACATCGCCTCTCTCCTCGAATGCATTCGCGGCGCCAGCAAAGTAGGCGAGGAAGGCAAAGACAGTGAGACCATCGGCGCGCCGTTCTTGTCGCTGCCGCCGCCGGCATGAGGCGCACCCTTGGCCGTGGAGTTCTTGGGTGAGGAGGAGGAGGAAAGGTGGCGCCTTGGCAGCACCGCCGCCGCTGGAGGGAGCCGTCGCGGCTGGTGTCGGCGAGGACGACCCTCCTTGCGAGGCCGGCGCCGGCCCTCCGCCGGCGACCATGACGATGAGCTTCTCGTCGGTGCGGCAGTTAGCTTCGACTCCGCTGACGAAGATGAATGCGCCGGCGGTGTCAAGCGTGAAGGACGAGGAGCTCGAAGGACCGGCGCCCGGTGGCGCGGCCGCCGAGTTTGAGCAAGGCCGGCCGGTAGATGCCGCTGTTTCTCCATTTGCCTTCCACGTCCATGCAGGGCAGGGAGGTGAAGATGCCGGTGAGGGTGTTGGGCTCGCGACGCTAGAGGACGAGCAGCCCGTCGCGTGAGGATACGGGCTCGAACGACCGCAGGAGGCCAGCGTCGAGGTGGGGGTGCTGGGACGGCACTGTGGTAGGTGGCGCGTTTGGCGAGCTGCGGGGGTAGAGGAGGAGGTGCAGGAGGTGGGCGCGGCGATGATTTGAGGAAGGTGGAGCAGAGGTCACGGATTTTGGCGGAGAAACTCGGCTGGAGCTCCTCTCTGTCTAGAGGAAGAAGATGCAGAAAGGGAGAAGGAGAAGGCGCTGGATGGGAAAATGCCTTTGCCTCATTGCTGTTGGAGACGGAGCTATGTGAACGAGTTGCAAAATCCTGTACACGGAAGGCAAACACCAATTTGCCTCTCCAAAATGCTTCTTATTGTTGGAGTCGGTCTTAGAAAGCTGGAGCGCAAGTTCCTCCAGAATTGGTGAGTGCCGGAGGAATCGAAATAGGTCAATACATTGAGATCAGACGCAACGCTGGGATGCCATTCACTGAGAAATAAAGTCTTTAACTTGCGGAATTGTAGGGTAAAACTTGAAATCCCTGTTGACAATTAACTGCAGAAAGTGCAAAGGTCAAGTTTGTGTCAGTGATTTGCTGTTTTTAGAGATTTAGGGAGAGAACTCGGCAGTCTAATGCATTGCAGAACACCACATGGTTTACCCTATTGTCACTCCCGGTTTTAAAAAATAAACCAAGTGTACACTGTATATGTGTATCGGGATCAAGTACCACACATACAGTAAACAGTGGTGAATAAAAGATACAGTATCATGTAAATAAACTATAAATAACTTACGATTCTATCAGATTATACAGCTAATTCTCGAAGCGAAGGCTCCAAACTTCACAGGCAGTCAACCGGGAGTCGCATATGCCTAGACTTCAGCATCATCATCATCAACTTCATACAAATTCTTCTTCTGAGCAGCAGTTAGCAAGGGTGAGTACACTTATGGTTGTTACTCAGCCAGGCCACGAGAAATAATTGGAGATCAAATTAATATCATCTTTATGTAAATTAATCATGTGAGGGTCCGAGCCGCTCTTGACCGTGAGCACGACTGATATATCAGTTTTACACTCTGCAGAGATTGTACACTTTCACCACAAGTTGCGTAAAAGTTCTAAAGAACTTTAAATCCAACCATGCCGAGGTGGCCAAACCTCTTAAATCATATACTACCGAGGTGTGACCGTATAGGGACGCTACGAGGCCTTTACAAAGAATCACTCAATGTATGTGTTGGTCCCCTTCCATGCTAGTATATTGGAGAGCAGTCCAGCTTCCTCATCCGCGCCTCTTATACAAACCAGACTGGTAGCCACCGACACATCCCAACATACACAACACAACAAAGAGATTATCTAATTAATTAGCCAAGACTAGAGCCTATTAGTCTCGTGATTATACTGTTTTCCCGGGTGGCCGCTCCATGTTTCAATTAATATATTTAAAATGTTGTAAATAAAGCATAGGTCTAAGGATGGTTAGGGACACATGCCTTTCCATAAATATTAGTTGTTCAGAGTTTTTAATCATTGATCTTGAAATCTCTTGAACACTTATCACATTCGTTCTACTCGCATCAACCGACCAAAATATCAACGACAAGAATACAAACAAACATATAAAATAAATTAAAACATTACACCAACCATCATGGACATAACAAACGAAGCGCTCTAAATTATTCTACACATTGCAACGATCACGTGAGTGCAAGAATAGCTAAATTTCGGCATTGGAACGGTAAAGATACGAGTTAAACAAGTTCAAGGGCATAGATATTTTGGAATTTAGAATAAATGATACTAAGAAATTATTGTGTGATGTAAGTATTAGTCAATGAACAGGAAAATTAAATAATAAATAGAGTTATCACGGCAAAGTAAGGATGATGTCAGCAAGGACTGAATTATTTGAGAAAAAAGATGATTCAACAAATGAAAGGTCCTGAAAGACATGGTTTGTTGGAATTGAAGATATTGGAACGAGATAGAGGAAGCATTCTAGCTAAATAATTTTATATGACAGGAAAAGCCCTAGCTACTGTATATACATGTTGTACGTGAATGCATTTGCACGGCAGCACACACATAGCCAATGGGCGCACTGCTGATGATGCTCACGTGTTGATGGATAGTATCAGAAGGGGTTCTTATAACTGAAAAGAAATACGAACTGTATGGACTATAGATCTTGATGTGAGTATGACACAGAAGGGAATTAGCTAGGCAAGGCAGTAAATCCCATGCTCAAAAATGACTTACGTAGGGAAAAGTTAGCAGCATGGATGGAGGTACTTGAACAGAGGCGAACACTCGTGGCCGGCAAGTCTACTGCAGGTGCTCGACGGCGGGAGGAGTGCACATTGTCGCCAACGTGCTTCACCGGGTTACCCCCCCTCCCTTTTAGCTACACACGTACATGAAGTGAAGCACAGCCGGAGCCCGTCCATGTCAGCAGTGACCGGGCAGAACACATGGATCAAAACCACCTCATCCCTGGGCCAAAACTACACGAAATACATCAACAGAAGGCAGCCCAAGATGGTCCAGAGGGAGAGGCGGTGGAGGGGGGCGCCGCTGGTCCACAGGCCCAGTTCGGCTGAACTGAGGCGGTTTGGCCGAACCGCCCCCAGCTGCAAACCGCCTCCCATGAGCCAATCCAGACCATAGGGAGCAAAGTGGGTGCACGTGGCACTTCGACCGAACTTCCTGGTTCGACCGAGCCGAGGGATTTGGCCGAACAGCCCAGCACCGCCTCCCAGCTCCCTTGGCCGCCACTCAAGGTTCACCGCCTTGATCAAGCTATAAAAGGAGGCCCTGTGCTCAGCTTCAACACACAATCAAGCCAAGGAGCTCACTTTCCTCTTCTTTCTAATAGAGTTAGGATAGGTAGTCTGGGAGTTAGAGTTGAGTCGAGTTGTGCCTCGGAGGTTCTGGAGTCGAATTTAGAAGCTCTGGTATAAGCTCTTGTATCTATTCCTTTCCTTTTGTAGACTCTTAGTTATCAATTAGAATATCTTTATCATCTTATCTATGTCATTTATATCTTGCCTCTACTTTATTATAGTTGTAGCTATATCGTGTTTAGACTATAGTCGGTTTAAGTTTCAGTTCCTCTAGATCTTGTTTAAGTTTCTGTCTTAGCTAGTTTTTCAATCTTGCTCAATACTCGTGGTGAATTGTACGTCATTGGGGTATTAACGAGGTTGCTTGCTCTTACTAGCAGAGTAAGTAGTTGTTGACTAGTGTAGAAGTGGTTCCTAGACTAGATTGTGACCTTAGTTTGCCTCCGAGTCTATGGAGGTGGTAGCCGTTAGGTGGTGACTGTTGACACTTCTTACGATCCAATATCAGGATTGAGAATCCCGGTACTGGGGTAAAGAGTATTTCAGTGGTTTTCCTTATGGCTTAGTAAAATATATAAATATTCTACAAGCGCACAGAATCACCGCTATAGCACTTCACCTGGGAGTATCCGATGTCTCATAATTTATATTTCTGCAGGGAAGCTTAGGGCAAGAGTACTAGCAAACAGATATTCGAGACTATCATAGAAGGGTACACGACTAGACAAGAAAGGGGATAACGGTATTAGATAGGAGTGGATATACCATGACACACAGCTAAAGGGAGGCTTAGGTAAGAGAGAGAAGGAATAGATAGTTGGGAGGACAACAAGAAGAGAGAGAGGATTCCTGGGTACTTTATCTGTCTATGTCACTCGGGTTAGAGATACAGCGACTAAAGAACCAGTATTAGAAGGTCTGGGTTAACTCTAATGTTTTAGCGTCGGGACAATGGAACCTATGACACGTAGAAAGAGATGAGAAGGGGTGCTACCAACTCCACACTAGGGGATCCTATAGGCTGAGACGAACGTGATGGGCTATGAAGACCGTATAGGGCTGTCACCACCTAACGGCTACCACCTCCATTGAATCGGGGGCAAACTAAGGCCACTGGCTAGTATAAGAACCACTCCTACACTAGTCGACAACTATTTACTCTGCTAGCAAGAGCAAACAACCTTGTCAATACTTTCAGTGACAAGATCAAAGAATCAGCTAAGACAAAGACTTAAACAAGATCTAGAAGCACTAGAACTAGAACCGACTATAGTCTAAACACGATATAGATGCAACTAGAATAAAGTAGAAGCAACTATAAATGACAGAGGCAAAGTGATAAAGATAACTATATTGATAACTCAAAGTCCTACAAAAGGAAAAGGAAAAGATACAAGAGCTTGTACGAGAGCTTCTGAAGACGACTCCAGAACCTCCGAGGCATAGGTCGACTCAACTCTAACTCCCAACTAAACTATCCTAACTCTACTAGAACAAAGTGGAAATGAGAGCTCCTTGGCTTGGTGTGTGTCATACAAGTGAAGTTCCACTGCTTAAATAGGTGTCCAAGGTAGTTGAGGAGGAGTAACGGCCAAGGGAGCCAAGGGGGTAGCCCCTAGGGATTCAGGCGAATTGCCCGGTTCGGCCGAACCCCTTGGATCCACCGCCTTAACTCTGGACACCTGGGATTGCTTCTGGGAGGCGGTTGGCAGTTGGGGGCGGTTCGGCCGAAGGCTTGGGTTCGGCCGAACTGGGCTGGAAGCCCAGGCCTGCCCAGCTGCAGCGCCTCTAGTCCTGGGCCCCCTGGGCTGCCATCTAGTGATGGTCTTCATGTTGTGTGGGCCCAGGGTGATGTGGCATTGGCCCAGGATGAAGTGGCGGTTGTCCTTGTGTCGTGTGTCATCATTCGCTTGGTCATCGTTGACATGGATGACTCCCGGTGGCATGTACGGCTAAGGGGGGGGGGGGGTAACCGGCCGAATCGGTCCATTCTGACCCCTATAGCACGTATTTCCTGTAATTATACCCGCACAAGTAGAATTCACCAAAACTCGTGAAACTTTATTAGAAATAAACCTAAGTACATGGAATGTTGCATATAGCCTCTTTTATTCCCGAGTACTGGTGGTCGAAAACGTTCCGTAACGACCGCCAACAGTGACAACCCTATACGGCCTATGTAGTCCGTCACGTTCGTCTCGGCCTGTAGGATCCCGGAGTGCAAGATTGGTGGCACCCCTTCTCATCCCTTTCTACGTATCGTAGGTAACAATTTCAACAAGGTAACATAGACTCAATAATCATCTGTCACCTAGGATCTTATGCCTGACTAGGGAAAAATCAATGAAAACATTAGTAAAAAGCTTGTTGCTAATGACAATATCCTAGAAAACATAGACTCAAGATTGGATTCATTCTCTTCTGCTATGAAAAGTCAACTGAGCTTTAATATAATGATAGAAACTCAAGTTTCTCAGTTAGCTGCTTCTTTACCTTCGTCTGTAGCGGGGAAAATTGCTAGACAACTAGACAATTGCCCCCCGTGAAAAGGTTATAGCGGTCACCACGAGAGGGGGAAAGACCACTCGGGACCCACCATATCCTAACGGTACAGGTAAAAGGGCAGCCACTCTGACCAGTGATAGTGAAGAGGAGGAGGCCACAACAGAACCCCAAAAAACCAGCCCTCAGAAGGAGGTAAAGACGCCCCCACGAGTTCTACGACATGACTGTGCTGCCATTCCCAAGAAGATGTCACAAACCGATAATTCAATAAGTTCGTTGAGGTAATTGAAAGCTATATGTCAATATTCCACTACATGAAGCTATGTAGGTTCCCACATACACCAAGTATCTGAAGGACATCCTCAACAACAAAAGGCCAATGCCGACCACCGAGGTAACTAAACTGACCGAAGAGTGCAGTGCAACCATTTTGAATGATCTCCCACAAAAGAAGGACCCACAGTGGCCCACCGTCGCATGTTCCATCAGGGACCAACAGTTCAACCATGCCCTCTGCGACCTTGGAGAAAGAGTCAGTGTCATGACCAAGGTAGTGTTTGATAAATTAAATTATACTTCCTTGTCCCCTACAACTATGTATTTGCAGCTAGCGGATCAGTCGATCCGAGGATAGGCGAAGATATTCCATTGAGAATCCGGGATTTCTTTGTGCGCATGGACTTCGTGGTGCTCGATATGGAAGTTGACACAAAGACACTGCTTATTGTTGGGAGGCCATTTCTGAGCACCGCCAATGCAAACATCGATGTAGGAGCGGGAGAAATCAACCTTAACATCAATGGCAAGGAAGAAAAGTTCGTGTTCAAGCCAAGGGTGGAGAAATGCTCTCAGGTATGTGCATTTCCAATTCAAAATTCGACTAACCTAGAGCAAGTGAATGTGGCTGCACCCAAGCCACAGATGGACGGTCTCGTCACCACCATGAAGCAACACTGGGAGAATGAACGGAAACATTCACCACCACTGACACCGAAGAAAATCAAGAAGGTGTGGTAGAAGAAGGTTGCATCGTCCGAACCACCCACTCTGCGATCGAATGATGACAAGATTCCCTGAAGACACTGGAGGAGTCCTGATCGCGGACTTTAAACACAAGCTCTCACTGCGAGAAAAACCGGTGTGTATCTCATGTTTCCCTTCCAAAATTTAGTTTCTAGCACTGCATGTTTTCTTTTAAATTTTCGAATCACTTGCACATGAAATAAAATGAGATCAGCAAGGCATTATTTTTCCATGATAGAACCTGTAATAAATAATTGCCTTGATTAATGGAGTGGGTGATGTGCTGAAAAATTTATTGCTAAACCACTTTGGCAAATGCTAAAACCCACTTGCATTCACTTTTGTCTTTACCCAATGTGCTCCATTCACTTCATCCCTTCACCAACCAGCACAAAATCATGTCCACTGTCCCTCACATGGCTGCACACTCATCACAAAACATGGCAGCATGGGAGTGATTGCATCAATTGTACACTTTGGTCTTGTCAAAATGAGCATCTCACCCACTAAACTCCACAAAGGCGCCCTTACCCTAGTGCTGGTAACATCATTTTTGCGTCCAATTGAAGGAAGGTGGGTGCTGCACTCACATGGAGTGCTCAGGCCACAAAGCCTGGTTCGGCTGAACCTGGGCAATTCGGCCGAACCAGGGGCCTACCCCCTTGCCTATAAATGCTACCCAGGTTGCTTGCTCCACCCTTGCCCCATTCAGTTGTGTGGCTTTTCACTTCTGAACCTCTCTCTCCCTCTCACTTCTTGCTCAAGTTGGTTCTCTTGCATTGAAAAAAATAAAAAAAGAGAAGAAAAACATTTACTTGATCTTGTGTTGCTACTTGAATGTATTTGTGTTCGGTTAATATATTCGTGTTGTGTTTGCTTTATGAAATGGTAAAGAAAACTGTTGTTCCACATGTTTAGGACATGGTTGCCCATTGGTCTTCATTTTCTTCTAGTGTAGGTAGTGTGGCGGTGACTTCTTTAGTCACTCGCCTCGCTTCCCTACGGAAATATAAATTACGATACCTCAGATTCTGTGCTACTGTCGACGAATTATGTCGAGCACGTCTGCCTGGGGGTACCCCAGAGAGTAGAATTGCGGGTCTCGCCTAGTTCTAAGAACGATGGTGTACGAACAACACAAAGAATTAGACAGGTTCGGGCCGCAAATAGCGTAATACCCTACGTCCTGTATGGTGGATTGTATTCCTCATACGGTTGTGTAAAAACTTGTCTTTGGAGGGGTCCCTACTCCGCCTTATATAGTCTGGGGAGTAGAGTTACAAGTCGGTTGTGTGATCCTAGTCATATACAATCTGGAGTACTACAACAAAATAATCTTTGGGGAGTCTCCTACTAGTATCCGCATAGTTCTACCTAGCCTTCTACGCCGTCTTGCACTGTAGCCGACTAGTTCTAGTATATGAATAAACATTCCCATATCGGGTAGTTTAATCCCTTACATGAGTGGTCCTAGGGATCCTGGTCCCACAAGCCCCCGAGCATCTTGTGCCTTTGCTTCAAGTCTTGAATGCTTTAACATCTTCGAATAGTTGGAGCTAAGCACAAGACGCTCAAATCTTTCTCTGTAGGATAGTTTATATTGGAGTGCATCTATTGATGCACCCAATGGGTGTAGCCCCCGAGCCTCCTACTACTTCAAGAAAGCAGTCGGAGGATCAAAAGCAGTCTTCAATCTTTATCTCGAGTACCTCAAATGGTGTGCACCGAATAGGTGCACCCATTGGGTGTAGCCCCCGAGCTTCGAGTAGTTTAAATGAAACTAGTCGAAGGTCTATAACTTGTACTTTCCAAAATCTTATCCAAAAAATAAATCCCGGAATATCCGCTAGCAGCCCCCGAGCTTTAAAACAAATATCTTTGATTTAAAGGTCAAGGATATCTCCAAAATCTGGAAAAAACTGAAAGCTTCCGAAATCTCCACCAAGATCTAAAATCAAGGAAAAAATCCTCGAAATCTTCGGCGGGAAAAAACAGAATGCCAAACGCCACCGCTACTGTAGCGGCGGCAAAACCCTAACGGGCTGGCTATATAAATCTAGGTCATTCGTCCTCAATAGGTACCAAGCCACAAGCTTATTCATTGCGCCTGCAAAGACTCTAAGCCAAGCCCCCGAGCCTTGCAAGCTAAGCCCTCCAACCTTAGGTGCCTAATCCCATCTCGGAGAGCACCAAGCGTAGCCCCCGAGCCCTCCCAAGCGTAGATGCGTGAGAAAGCAAAAGCAACCAAGGCAATGGGACAGAAGAAAGGCACCAAGAAGGCCGAGGGCGCTGATGCATCTGCAGCGAGCTCCGCTGCTGGTGGATCTCGCAGGAGAAGGACATTGGTGGACGCGTCATCAGATCCACCACGCTTCGACAAGCCGCCATCACCAGTAGTCGCATGCAAGGAGTGCACAGCCACGGAGAATGAGGTACAATCTCTAGTAGAGCAAGGTTTGCTACTAGACCGTACTACTCTCGAGTGGAAAGCATGCTATAAAGAACTCTTTCCCATAGAAGATAACCAAGAGATTCCTCTGTTTATTTCTTTCTGTGAGCGCGGCTTTGGCATGCCAGTCTCCCGCTTCTTCAAAGATTTCCTTGATTTCTATAAGCTTCAAGTCCATCATCTTAATCCCAATGGGATTTTATATCTTTCTATCTTTGTCCACGCCTGTGAGGCGTTCCTTGGCATCGAGCCTAGTCTTGTCTTGTTCCGCACTCTTTACCATATAAAGCCACAGCCAAACCACCAGCGGATAGAAGTAGTCGGCAGTGCTGGAATCCTGTTCCGCCAAAACATGAAGGCAAGGTGGTTTGATATTCCAGTTATGGATTCATGCGGAAACTGGAAGAGCAAGTGGTTCACCATCGGTAAGTAGTCGCCAATCTTGATTTAAATGTACTTCGACTTGTTTATAATACTGATCTTCGACTTGTCTGTTGAATGTAGCAGGAAATCATGGATTAGGCTGTCCAGAACGGGATAACTGGTTCCCGAAACCACAATCTAGCTGGAATGATCGCCCGACAGCTGAAGAGGCACTGGATATACCCACGCTGCTAGATCGGGTGCAAGATTTGAAGGACAAGGGCCTATCAGGAGTTGGGATCGCGTATAGCTTCCTGAAGCGAAGAATCCTGCCACTTCAACAACGCGAGCATCTCGGCTTCGACTACGAGGGTCCCACAGATTGCTCCCGCACCACAGCTGAAGAGATCTCGGATGAGACAGTGTTGATGCGACTGAACAGAATGTTCAGCAGTGTTGATGAAAAACCAGTCGTCGTCGGCGAGTACTCGAAGGAGAACCCGCCAGTGGATGTAAGTATTCTTTGCTCCTGTCGACTTGTTTGGCTTGCAATGTATACTGATAACTTGCATTGTTTGCTTGTAACAGCCCATCGTCCCGGCGAGTCAACCACTCACTGAGACAGAATGGAGCGACCTAGAAAAGGACGATCCCGAGGCCACGCCTAGTGCTGAAGAAGCGCGCGAGGCTCGAAGGCTGGCGGTGCTAGAAGGATCACCATCCGGAGAAGATGTAGAATCACCACCGCGTCCAAGGGTTGTTGGTAAGCATCCAATCTAGTACTTGTATATCTTTTCCTTGTAGTAATTTGTAAGAAATTGACTTGAACTGATACTAATGTATTGCAGTGCCTACTATACCACCCGCAGCTAGAAAAAGACGCTCGAGCGCAAGCGCAAGTGACAACACGGTGCCGAGCGGAATACCAGGAAAGCGCATCAGGTTGGCATTGGACACAACCCATTACAAGCAGCAACCATCTTCCACGAGTAGTTCGCTGATGAGCAGCGCTACTGGAAGCATGTCTAGTGCTAAGCCAATCAAGGCGCTGCCAAAGCTGAAGTTCCAACCCCGGATGGCTCCAGCTCCACCACCACAGTAAGTAATCGAAACTTGAATTGATAACTAGTCAATTGGGTTGTAACACTTGAAGTTTGCTGTCTTGGCAGGCCTGCTCCGACCATAATGGAAGAAGGCTCGAAGGATACAGAAGAGGTGGCCACGACGCCGCCAAGTATCCAAGAGACCATCGCAGTGCCGTCAAGGACCGAGACCACCGCAGTGCCGCCAAGGACTGAAGAAAGAGCTTCGTCCCCACCAAAAGTCCAAGAAACCTCTATTGCTGCCCCACTATCGAGGAGAGTAGTGCAAATCCCGCCAGAGTTGTGCAAGAACAACCTCTCGGTGGAGCAACGACTGAAACAGAACAAGTCGCAGCAATGGAGCTAGATCAAGGCGCGGAGAAGGGCGATGCGCCTAAGACTGCACAAGTAGTCGACAACTCGCCACCCCAGGTATGTGATCCGCCAATCATCTTGTAGACTTGTTTGAATATGTGTACAGTAACATTGTAATGGATAATCTGCATAACAGCCACAAGAGACAGAAAAACCAGCCTCAAGCAACAAGGTTGCTGAAAGAAGTGTTAGTGCTAGGGGTGGAGATGCTGGGAAACAAACTGTGAGTAAAAAGATTTGCTTAAAATAACAGTTATAAGTAGAGTAGACAAATAACTCTTCATATCTATGCAGGCGGAGGTGGCCAGCGAAGAAGAAGACGATGGCGACAGACTCCGCGAGTTGTTGCGACAGGCCCTGGTAAGTAAAACAACCCAGAACAAGGCTAAACTTGCATAGATATACTCAACTAGATTAAAATAACCTGTATGCAGGCTCTGGTGGACCTAGTCGAGAAGCCTGGTGACGCTTGTCTCCGTGCGCGGATCCATGAACTGGACGCCGACTTCGTCGGCAAGTGTGAAGAGCTGGAGAAAGCGAAGGCTGCACACAAGAAGGACATCGAGTTCTTCGAAAAACAAGCCGAAGGTTATGAAGGAGTCATCGATAGTCTGAACGGCCGGGTCACAGGCTTGACCAGAGACAACTCAGGTAAACGAGTACTTCAGTAACCTAAAACTTTGAATCCAATGTTGTGAGAGAAACATAATAAATATGATCTTTTGCAGAGTTGCAGAAAAAGCTAAAGACAGCAGAGAAGAATGAAACAACTTGGTACAATGCTGCTCAAGCCCGCATCGACGAGGTCGCCCAGCTCAAGGAAGCACTCGCCAAGAAAGAGGAAGAGCGCAAGAAAGAATTCCAAATTCGGAGAGACTGGGAGAACCAAATCGCACAACACATGCAGGCTGTCCAGGACAAGCAACAAGAATTGAACGAGTTGCTGGCAGAAAAACGCCAACTGGAAGAAGCCGTGAAGCCGATCGTCGAAATGCTGAGTCCAGAAGGCACATCAAGCCAGGAGCAATCTCTGCTGGATCGGCTGCGACAAGTGCCAGAGCAGGTCACGGAGTACTGCAAGACCACTCTGAATGACTGCACCAACAAACTGCTCGCACTCTTCAAGGCACACAACCCTGAAGCGAAGCTGGAGGTCAAGTACCTTCCACCTAGTGTGACTTGAGAGCAGTATGAGGCACTTGTGGCAGATACCGAAGTTGCTGCAAAGGACTTCATCGAATCACTAGAGGAAAAGTAGTCCTCTTGTAATAGGATAGTAAAATGAACAATCTCAAGTACTAGTATGAGTTTGCAATGCTTGTGTAAAAACTAGTCATGTGACATATGAATGCATTGTGTATTGTTAAAGAAACAAATTCGAGTACTTAGAGAATGAAAGACATAGCCATGTTATACGTATAGTAAAACGTAATTAGATCATATATGGATCAAAAAAGGACTTAGTCAAAAGAACTATGAAAATAGTTAAATCTCGTGCAAAAGTACTCCCGCGCAGACCCAAAGGTCCAAAAACATTAGATAAGGCTCCTGCTAAAACAAGGAGTCATCTAAGCAGGTCAAAGATAGACAGAGATGTACTTATTATTGCAGGAGAAAGGATAGCAGTACCAATGTATGCTAAAAATAGAGACATAAACAAGTCTATAAACAAGGACTCTGATGTAGTCAGCGCAAGACACAGAGCAGAACGTCCTTGATCAAAAGAAACGAGATAAGCTATAACAACCATAAAAAGGCTGATAATACTCTATCAAGACTCAAAGGACTCAGCGCCACTCTAAAAGAGAGCAGTCTTGACTTCTTTTGATATAGTTGATAAACAACTCCTCTGAACTTGTACTTTAGAAAAAAGCAACAAGCTAAATACAGAGTTCTCATAATGAGAAAAAGAACACAAGTAATGTGAGCACACAGGTCAATAATCTTTATTCCTCATAAGATGAACAAGAAATACAACTCTCTGAGGCCCAAATTATGGGTAGAACTTCCTCAGAAGCTCAACATTCCACACATTAGGAAAATCCTCGCCTTCTTGAGTTTGCAGGCGATAAGTACCAGGCCCAATGACTTGTTTAACTATGAACGGCCCTTCCCAACGAGACATAAGCTTATGTAAGCCATCAGTCTTCTGAAGACGCCTCAATACCAAGTCTCCTATCACAAAGGAACGGGACTGGACTGAACGTTGATGATAACGCCGTAATCCTTCAAGATATCGTGTATTTTGAATAAGAGCCGCAACTCGAGCTTCTTCAATACCATCCACGTCTTGAAATCTTTCTTGCTGAGCAACTTGTTCGTCATAATTCTCTAGTCGTGGGGAATTCCAAAGAAGATCAGCAGGTAAGACTGCCTCAGACCCGTAGACCAGAAAATATGGGGATTGACCAGTCGCACGACTGGGTTGAGTGCGCAGCCCCCAAAGGACTGCTGGTAATTCTTGTGCCTATTTACCACCATATTTCTTGATGGGATCATACAATCTTGGTTTTAATCCTTGGAGTAACAAACCATTAGTCTTCTCGACTTGTCCATTGGCACGGGGATGAGCAACCGAGGCATAATGTATCTCGATCGAGTACTTATCACAATAGTCCTGGAATTGTTCGCTGGTGAAAACTGATCCCAAGTCTGTGATAATCTCATGTGGTATGCCATATCTGTGAACAATGCCGTCAAAAAACTTGATGAGATTTTCAGCTCTTGGATTTACCAAAGGCTGAGCTTCAATCCACTTGGTGAATTTGTCAATAGCTACAACAAGCCAATGAAAACCGCCAGGAGCCTTAGCTAGTGGTCCTACTAGATCGAGGCCCCAACAAGCAAAAGGCCATGATAATGGAATGGTGCGTAATTCATGCGCTGGAACATGGGCTTGGCGAGCAAAAAATTGACAACCCTGACAAGTCTTGACAATGTCTTCAGCGTCCTTCTTCGCAGAGGGCCAAAAGAAACCAGCCCTATAAGCCTTCCCGACTAGTGTGCGCGATGCTGCATGATTGCCGCAAACACCACCATGAATTTCTGCAAGTAGAGCTCTACCTTGATCATTATTAATGCACTTCATCAGGACGTTGACAGATGCCCCACGTCGATAGAGTACATTATTAACCACTACATAATTGGTCGCTCGGCGCTTGATGCGAACTTGCTCTTCCTTGTTATCTGGGAGTTTGAGGCCGCGCAAGTACTCAATGAATGGTGTCATCCAATTGGGTTCAATAACCATAACCTGGAGATCTGGTGGAGGGTGATCTGAATCAATATCCATAGGTGCCGAGTCCTTAATGGATGGCGTGTGCAACTCATGGACGAAAATTTCCGCTGGAATGTCGGCGCGCTTGGAGCCGAGCTTGGATAATGCATCTGCTGCAACGTTGTTATCACGAAGAACATGATGAAATTCCAGACCAAAAAAGTGGTGCTCAAGCTTGCGCACTTCGTTGACATAAGCATCCATTGTTTCCTTAGTAGCCGCCCAATCCTTGTTGACTTGATTAATAGCGACTGCAGAATCCCCATACACCACAAGTCGTTTGATACCAAGGGATGCTGCCAGGCGTAGCCCGTGCAACATTGCCTCATATTCCGCCGCATTGTTGGTGACTGGAAATAAGATCTGCAGAACATACTTGAGTTGATCTCCTCTGGGAGAAATTAACAAAACTCCTGCTCCACCTCCTTCTAGCTGTAATGAACTGTCGAAATACATAACCCAGTGCTCCGGGCGAGTAGTTGCCCTGGAGTATTGGGTTTCCATCCACTCGACTGTGAAATCAGCAAGAGCTTGAGACTTAATAGCTGTCTGTGGAGCAAATGTAATGTTGTGTTCACACATCTCAGCTCGCCATTTGCATATCCGTCTAGTAGCATCCGGGTTAGAAAAAATCTCTCCCAAAGGAAATTTAGTAACCACGGTAATAGGAAACGACTGAAAATAAAGTCTCAGTTTTCTAGCAGTTATAAAAACTGCGTAGAGTAGTTTCTGGACTTGAGGATAGTGAACCTTCGATGGTGAGAGTACTTCACTGATGTAGTAAGCCGGCCGCTGTACTGGAAATACATGGCCTTCCTCCTTGCGTTCAACCACGATAACTGTACTAACCACATGAGTAGTAGCTGCAATGTACAGAAACAAACAATCACCTTTGACTGGAGCCACGAGAACCGGTGGAGTAGTCAAGTAGGTCTTGAGTTGTTCAAAGGCGTGGTTGGCTTCATCTGTCCAGATAAACTTGTCTTGCTTCTTGAGTAGCTTGAAGAAGGGAGACCCTTTTCACCAAGCCGAGATATAAATCTGTTCAGTGCCGCAATACAAAGTAAGCTTCTGGACTTCCTTGATGTTGACAGGCGCTTCCATAGTAAGAATAGCCATAATCTTTGCCAGATTTGCTTCAATGCCGCGATGACTGACAATAAACCCGAGTAGTTTGCCAGCGGGAACGCCAAAGACACACTTAGTCAGGTTGAGCTTCCAGCGATAAGTTCTGAGATTGTCGAACGTCTCTTGTAGATCATCGATGAGTGTCTCTGGGTTGCGAGTCTTGACAACTACATCATCAACATATGCCTCTACATTAATGCCAATCTTTGAAGATAGGCAAGACTGTATGGCTCGCTGATATGTATCCCCAGCATTCTTCAACCCAAAGGACATTGTGGTGTAACAAAATGCACCAAAGGGGGTGATAAACGATGTTTTGATCTGGTCCTCTTTCTTCAGCGCAATCTGATGATAGCCTAAATAACAATCGAGGAAACAGAGCAGTGCACAACCAGCCGTGGAGTCCACGACTTGATCAATGCGCGGCAGACCCATAGGATCTGGAGGGCAATGTTTGTTGAGATCAGTGTAATCAACGCACATACGCCACTCGTTGTTATTTTTCTTCCTGACAAGGACTGGATTAGCCAACCACTCTGGATGAAAGACTTCTTTGATGAAGCCAGCCGCGAGTAGTTTGGCAATCTCAGCCTTAATCGCAGTTCGTCGTTCTTGATTGAATCTTCGCAAGCGTTGCCTCTTACGCTTTGCGTCGGTTTTGACATTGAGTTTGTGCTCGGCAAGCTCCCTAGGAACACCAGGCATATCGGATGGTTTCCAAGCAAATATATCTTTATTAGCACGAAGGAACTTGACGAGCGTGTAATCGTATTTATAATCTAGGTCTGCCCCTATAAGAGCAGTTTTGGACGAATCGCCCGTCTCAAGATCTATAGTTTTAAGCTGAACATCTTGAGAGGGCCCTAAGCTAGTGTTAGCGGGCTTCTTGCTGGGGATTTCCAGTTCTTCTTCCTTCGACTTCTTGGCGAGAGAGAGTACTTCAAGCATCTGAGTAGGGACTTGTGACGTAGCAGCAAACTCAACGGCTTCCACATCACAGTCGTATGAGGTCTTCAGATCTCCCTTGAGAGAAAGTACTCCATTGGGAGCAGGCATCTTGAGAACGAGGTACACATAATGCGGGATCGCCATGTACTTGGCGAGGGCTGGACGCCCGAGGATCGCATGATACGAAATCTCAAAATCAGCCACTTCAAACTTGATGTACTCGGTCCTGTAGTTGGCCGCCGTGCCAAAGGTGACTGGTAAAGTAACTTGCCCCAGCAGGATAGCAGCATTGCTTGTAACAATGCCATAGAACGGAGATTTCATAGGCTTCAAGTATTTGGTAATGTCGAGTCCCATCTTCTTAAAGGTCTTCGCAAAGATGATATTGAGGCCGCTGCCCCCATCAATGAGAACTTTGGTCAGTCTGGCATGAGCCACGACTGGATCCAAAACCAAAGGATATCGACCCGGGTTGGTAAAGTTAGTCCATTGATCAGCTCGAGAGAAAGTGATAGGCACTTCTGACCACTTGAGATATGTAGGCACGACTGGTTCAATTGCCATGATCTCGCGTAGAGTGAGCTTCTTAGTTCGCTTGGACCGATTCAAGGTTTCGCCGCTGAACAAGACGGCAACGACGTTCTTGACTTGTGGGAAAGCATCTTCACCACCATTGTCATCATCCTTGTCTTCCTTCTTGTCCGCAGGCTTATCCTTGGCTGAATTCTGCTTGTTGAAAGCTTTCCTGATGTGGTGACAGGTACCCAAAGTATGCTTAAGCTGAGGGTGATATGGGCAGGGCTGATTCATGACTGCATCCAGGGACAATGAGTTGGAGTTCGAGTTCTTCTTCTGAGCTGGATGACCAAGTGCCGCGACAGTATTGTCTGGCTTGCGCTTCTTGTTGTTACGATTGAAGTCGTGTTTGTCGTTGTTGTTACGCTGCTCAGGACTACCTTTGTTAGAGTTGTTGCCTCCGTTGTCGTTGTCATTGCGCTTGTCAAAGCGTTCGCGTTCACGATCATCTTGGTCTGCCCAATCGGCAGCCATGCGCCTCAACTCAGAGATAGTCTCTGGGCGCCTCCTACCAAACTCACGATGTAGCTCGTGAGCCCAAAGGCCATCGTGAAAGCAGACGATGATTTCCCTATCTGACACATCCACAATCGTGGCTTTGCGTAGTGTCTCACCCTTCTCTTGCTTGCATGCTGCCAATTCAAATCGAGTTCCGGGTCTGGCCCAGGTTCCCTGGAAGTTGGCAGTAAATTTACGCGTGAGTTGATCCCAGGTATCAATAGACTCGGGGTGCAGGCCCTCGAGCCAAGTGAGTGGTGCTGTATCCATCATGATCGGGAAGTATCTGACTTTGACGTCATTGTCACCACCCGCCATGTTGATTGCTGTCGAATAGACGCGCAACCACTGTTCTGGGTCTTGTTTGCCTGTGAACTTCTCAATCCCAGTAGTCTTGAACTTGTTTGGTAGCTTGACCTTCCTGATGCGAGCGGAAAAGGCCGGAAAACCATCATAGGGATCCAATTCAGAGGGTTGACGTGACTTATTGCCTTTATCATAATTGCCTCCGCCATTGTTGGATCCATGGCTCGGTGAACCACGCGGTTCAGGATTGTCACGATTGCCACCGCGTCCATAACCACGATCACGACCATGTGGTGGACGATCACCATCACCAGCGGATGGATCAGGTGGGTAATCATCATGTCGAGAAGGCTGGCTAGCGCCGCGCCTTTGATCCCAATTCCCACCTTGATCCCTATTTCCGCCTGGAGCTCGGTTTCTGCCCTGATCCCGATTTCCACCTTGATCTCGGTTGCCGCCTTGATCGAGTGGACCGTATTGCCACTCAAATTCTTCTCAGCGTTGAATCTCTGCTGCGATTCGGTTAGCTCGACTTGCTTCAATGTGAGCACAAGCATCTTGGCTTGCATTGAGGACTTGTCGCACGTCGGCAGATGGTTAGGCACGTGACCCAGCTGCTCGATTTCTGACTTGACTTGGATGCGGCGAGCGAACTGAATATCGACTAGGCGCGGGTCTGGGAGTGCGTTGTTGACTTGATTGCACTTGTCCACCAACATCCCTCTGAGCACTCTCCAAAAGAGAAAGGACATGCCTCAATTGCGCTCGATCAGGATTTGGTGAGTTTAGAGTACCACGAATGAGCTCTGCTGCCGCAGTCAAATTAGCTGGGGTGCTCTAAAGGACGGGTTGATCACCAACCAACTGAAAAGCAGTTGTGAGATTCCGTGTAGCCGATTGCCGCATGGCTGCACTCAAACGTCTTTCAGCGCGTTTGGCGTTCTTGGCTTGCCTCGAAGTCTTCTGCTACTCAG
Organism: Echinochloa phyllopogon; assembly: GCA_033239725.1. NCBI lineage: Eukaryota > Viridiplantae > Streptophyta > Magnoliopsida > Poales > Poaceae > Echinochloa > Echinochloa phyllopogon. Next base: position 7,390,361 of record BTCW01000017.1, on the reverse strand, counting down.
TCTCACCAACAATGGAGTTTTCTTCAGCAGAGATATCTTGAAAAAGCTCGCGATCATATTGACCGCCTTGCCCAACAGCACCAGCCATGTAGACTTGTCGACCTTTGTCATCGTACTCCGGCAATATCAAGGTCCTTGCACTGCCAGTTGGCAAGTTGTCATCAACACCACTGGAGGATGATGAAGATGTCGTTGATGCGGTCTTGCCGTCTTCTTGAAACGGCAACTCGGTGAGAACCGCTGCTGTGAGCCTGCAGTCGTCGTCCTCGGGTGGAGATTCTGGAACCATATCCGGCCAGTGAACAAAAAGTCCTCCTGGCGCACTGGTGACCACTAGCCCCGAAGGCAAACGAATGAGTGGCTCTTCCATTGTGAACTTGGTTTGAACAAAGGTGCTGCAGCCCAAGCCTTCAAGATCGGAGAATCGCCGCTGTCGTTGTCCTCTGATGGCTTCAGAGCCGGCTCAGAGTCCTTGCAACCGATCTCGATCTTGCCAAGTGCTGGAATAATCGCCTCCTCTTGCATCGCAGCATAGGTGTGTTGATATACAGTCGCAGCGTTTGAAAGTCCGAACGGGAGTCGCGCTAGGGGGTAGTCCGATGGCGTAGCTGACTCGGAGTCCCCGACTCCTTCCATATCTGGAAGAGAGTTGTACCCAGTCACGACTTGTCGAGTCCCGATCGGAGTCCAAGATAGAATCGAACACGAAGTCGACATCGAATCGGCAGTTGATGCTTCATCTGAAAGTGAGATCGAAATCGAATTCGAAACAGAAATTGAAATCGAGGTTGAACCTAAGAACGAAGTTGATGAAGAAGTCGCCGGGTAAGGGCCTGGACGATCCGCCAAAAACGATTCGAAGCCACCTTCACCATCGGAGACGAAAGTCCATGCTCCGATGACAAAAGTCGCACCCTTCTCGACGCCTTGAGCTTTGAAAGTTGATCCCATCGCGCTTAGTCGTGAACTTGAGCGAGCGAGCCCCACGGTGGGCGCCAAGTGTCGACGAATTATGTCGAGCATGTCTGCCTGGGGGTACCCCAGAGAGTAGAATTGCTGGTCTCGCCTAGTTCTAAGAATGATGGTGTACGAACAACACAAAGAATTAGACAAGTTCGGGCCGCAAATAGCGTAATACCCTACGTCCTGTATGGTGGATTGTATTCCTCGTACGGTTGTGTAAAAACTTGTCTTTGGAGGGGTCCCTACTCCGCCTTATATAGTCTGGGGAGTAGAGTTACAAGTCGGTTGTGTGATCCTAGTCGTATACAATCTGGAGTACTACAACAGAATAATCTTTGGGGAGTCTCCTACTAGTATCCGACTAGTTCTACCTAGCCTTCTACGCCGTCTTGCACCGTAGCCAACTAGTTCTAGTAGATGAGTAAACATTCCCATATCGGGTAGTTTAATCCCTTACATGAGTGGTCCTAGGGATCCTGGTCCCACAGCTACACTACTGAAACACTCCTTACCTAGTACCGGAATTCACAATCCTGATATGTGACCGTAAGAAGTGCCAACAACCAACAACTTACCAATGATAAACCACTCAGATTTCCAGTTTTGGTAGGAGTCCTTCACCGACATCTCAAACCATTGATCTTTCATGAGTAGACTGGGTTGTGGTTTGACGTGATAAAGAGTGCGGAAAAGAGAAAGACTAGGCTCAATGCCAAGAAACGCCTCACGGGCGTGGACAAAGACAACAAGATGAGTTTTCCCATTGGGATTATCCCATTGGGATTGAGATGGTGGAGCCAAAGTCTGTAAAAGTCAAGAACAGAATGAAATAAGGGACAAATCCACAATCCAACTCCACATTTGCAAAAACAGATGAATAGAGGAATGTCATGAGTATCTTCGGTTGGGAATTGCAATTTTTCGCAAGATTTCCATTCCAAAGTTTCTTCAGCTGGTGAGGAATTACAATTTTTCGCAAGATTTCCATTCCAGAGTTTATTTAGAAAGAAGTAGGCCTTGGGTTACCAGATTTTGTACATCTTCTTTTGAGGCAGTGCACATCGCTCAAGTGAATCCTGGTGAGGGGTGACGCGAGAACTTGGGCCTTGGCATGGAGAAGTCGAGAGGGGAAGCCCCTCTCCACAGCTTTGGATGACCCCTCATCGCCAGTCTTCTTCATGGCATGTTGCTTTGCTTTCATTTTGACCGAAGTCGAGAGGGGAAGCCCCTATCTATCTTTTTTTATATATATTTTATTCCAAACCCAGTCAATTCGCTCCCACAGGGAGTCAAACCTAGGTTTGTTGAGTGCTACTCAGGTGCTCTAACCACTAGACTATAGGCCCTTTCACTACTTTGCCTTCTTTGCGGTTGAGCGCGTAGAGACCTTGGATTTCTCTTGCATTCACTCATGGGGGATTGCGCGCGCAAGCTCGGGGGCTGAGGCTTAGAGCTCGAGGAAGGATAGAATGGAAGGTGAGTAAAAGTTGTGATGGAAGTTTCTCACCGAGTTATTTATTATGAGTGATTAGGGTTTTTTACTGCACAGTAATTTTCTGTAGGGGCATGGTACATTCCGTAAATTGGGCCAGTTTTTAGGGTTCTTAACCTTATCCTACCACCGGTTAAGGGATTTTCAGAAGATCACATATTTTGAAGATTTCTCGGATCTTTAAACCAAAGATATTTGTTTTAAAGATCGGGGGTTCTGGCGTATATCCGGGGATTTTTTTCCTGAGATTTACGGCTGAAATCAAGTGAACACCTTTGACTAGCTTTTTCAAAACTACTCAAAGCTCTGGGGCTACACCCAATGAGTGCACCTATTCGGTGCACACCATTGAACTACTCTACAGGAAGACACAAGACTACTCTTGAACCTCCGATTAATTTACAAAGTACTCGGAGGCTCGGGGGCTACACCTATTGGGTGCATCAAAGATGCACTCCTATGTAAACTACTCTGCCAGAAGAAAGGAGCATCTTGAACTTCACTCCAACTACTCAAATCATCATAGATGAGGTCTTGAAGATGTATTAAGCAGATTCATGATTTGAAGCGAAGGCACAAGATGCTCGGGGGCTTGTGGGACCAGGATCCTTAGGGCCACTCACTCACGGGATTAAACTATTTGTTAAGGGAAGTTTGACCTGACTACTACAAGAAGCAGTCGGCTATGGTGCAAGATGGCATAATTGACTTAGAGAACTAGTCGTGTACTATTAGGAGACTCCCCAAATACCATGTTGTAGTACTCCTTGTTGTATACGACTAGGATCACGTAACCGACTTGTAACTCTGCTCCCAGTACATATAAGGCGGAGCAGGGCCCCCTCCAAAATAATTCAACCCATACACAAGGCAATACAACATACATGACATAGGGTATTACGCACATTGCGGCCCGAACCTGTCTAAAATCTTTGTCTCGTGTGTGCACCATCGTTCCTAGAACTCAGCGAGACACATGCATGATACTACTCTCTGAGGTACCCTAGGCGGGTACTCAGTCGTTAAACATTCGCATGGGGGTTATAAAGGAATATAAGGGTGGAGTCTACGTGATATATTGATCATGAAAGTATGAAAATAACCTTTAAAAAGTCGCAATAATTTGATAAATCTTAGTACGATAACTTGTAGGATACGTAGAAGGTTTGTAATAAGATCAACATATCGCCTTGGCAGGAATATATCATCATTGGGAAACTTGTGGATTTGTTATTTTGAGATAAAACTTCATATACCAAGCATCACTTAGTACAAGAACATAGCACAACTCTATTTTACACTATAATAACTAACATCAACCGGGAACAACTGATAGCGTAAGCTTGCTGGACTAGCACGGCGAGAGTTCACACAAGGCGGCTAGCGGGGCAAGTCAAGTAATGTGGTGGCTCGACTTGTGGTATGGCTATGGTGGATGGGATAGCAGCGGAAACAAACAAATCACGGCAGCGGACGATTGGACTACGACACGAATACGACCTAAACTAGCAAGAAGACTTGATCACGGACACAAACTTAACAAAGCGAATCTGAAACGAAATTGCAAAGGCTAAAAGGGGTACTTGGACTGCGGAATATGATAAAACAAATATTTTTGTAGGGCAATTTTCTGGACTATAGGACGAAGACACAAAACAAATCTAGGGTAAACTTGATGGTAATACCTGAGTCTCTGATTACCCCTTGATGGGAACTAAGGTGGCCCGATCTTCTGTCTAGAGAAGGATAACTTGTTTTCGGTGGAGTGCAACACACCGATCCGGCTTCAAGTCACTGACTCGAACCCTGCAAGCTTAGCACCACAACTCCTTTGGTTATCAACCGTGTCACAACCCAATTGATCTTGCCATGAAGGCTAATCCCTGCCTACGAAACGAAGAACACAAGCAAGAACTCGAAAGAACGCAACACTCAAAAGATGTGACGACCGCAGATGTATGATTAAGCTCGAAAGTTGGGGTTCTACAAACTAATGATGGCGAAACTATTCTCGACAGAATAATCTAAGCAAAACCCAAGTCTAAACGATGGCGGCTACTGAATTTAACAAGTTTGGGATGGGCTAGGGTTGGGGGCACGCCAGGGGGGGACGCCCACACATTGGGTCGAAGCCCGGCACGATACAAAGCCTAAAAAGGCCCAAAACAGGTGACTCAATACCTTTTCGTGGTCACACAGTATGATCCACGAAGCTTCTGGAGCTAGGACCAGAACCAAAAGAAGCGTCTCGTTTTCACGGTTGCAACGCATCGAAGAACACTCTAATTGGACGGTGTATGAAGGAGAAATTACAGTTCTCGTGCAGGCACGTCGGCTGAATCCGAACCGAAGTTGTTGTCAAATGTGGCGTTGACTTGTAACTTGGAGATGAACCTGACACGTATATGTCCAAGGTGCTGAAGTCCTCATCACTTGTGCCTCACGGTAGCCCATGAGGTTAAGGTTGGAGTTTTCTTCTTCTACTTGAACATCTTCGGTTTGAGGGTTTGCTGGTCATCTGTGTCATGGGGCTCAGTATGTACTTGATCGACAGATTTATATTGTGGATGTGTTTCTAACTAATTGCATGAGTGTAACATCCTACCCTCCAAAGCCGCACCGTACAACTCTTTTGAGGGGCGCGCACGCGCATACATGGCACATTCCATACACTTCCATTCTTATTTCATTTAAAAGGATTAACCCGAATGTGTTGTGGCTAGAAAAAAAGTGAACCGTACTCGACCACAAGGGTCGGTTTTGATATCATATGTAGCACTGCTCTCTCCAAAGCCGCACTGCACAACCATTCCGAGGGTCATGCACGCGTACACATATCAATGTGCTTACACTTCATCCTCAAGATAAGGGCTTTATAAGTTGGCTCCACCCCTGCTCAATTAGTAATGTGGCACAAAACACGTGCATCCGCACTCATGGGCTACTACTGGGCCCGTCCAAACTGAGCTGGGGGTCACAATGAGCCAGTTTGTTCTCACATCAAGGAAAATATGAAGTTGCATAGTGGTAAACTAGCAATAACTAGTAATTGTGCAAATAAAGTTAAAACGGCTAGAGAAAAAATGTCTCTTGGATGTTATTTAGCAATGTAGCTTTCTGGGATCATATTGACAAAATGTGCCGGCCCATTAAAGTTTGCCTGCAAAAAGTTCTTCCAAATTAAACTGTGAAGGCTTTGCCTCTTTGCTACCGAGCAAGCATCCATTAGATGAGGAACAAGTGAGAGCAGCGATCAGGAATGATTACAAAGTACTGGACAGATTTCGTTAGCTGTCGTGGAGCCTCCTTCCCCATGGGTTGGTGCCGTCCCTTTGCCGGCGGATCCTTGCTCCGGGTGGCGGTGTTCGTCGACGGCGTCCGGAATGTGTCTTGTCTTGCGGTGGCAGCGCCCTATGCGAAGACGCTGGTGTCCTTCCGGTGAGGGCAACCTCTTCGTTGGCCGAGCGCAGTGGTGACGGTGGTAGCGGCGATTTGGGAGAAATCCTTGTCTGGCATGTTTTGCCGGATCGGCGGCGGTGAAGTGTCTGTGACACATACCTTGTTGAAGGCGCTGCTTAAGTCGTTGGTCGGACCGTCCCCTATTGCGTTCGTGGTTGATCAATAACTGAGTGAAAATATAGCGTGCAGGCGCGTCGTCGATGTTCTTGTTCGCTAAGTCCTAGCAGTTCTCCCGTATGGACACTATGTTCGGTATTCAGCTCAGGGTGGAGGAGGCATTGGATGGTGTAAAAATTTGGATGTTGGTTGGCTGTATCTGCACCAAGTCTTCGTGCTATTGCCCTAGAAGAAGCATCAATGGTGGTGGGTGTCCAGCGTTTTCAGTTCTTTGTAAGGTCTGACAAACGTGTTATAGCGATCTTGGTGGTATGGGATGTAATTTTCTTGTTTTGGTTTGGCCGTAGCCATTTTGGTCAAGACCGGGTAATATATTATCCATTATGTAAAAAAACACACCCGCCAAACTTACGTGAATAATTGATGCATATATAAATGATTGATCGATTACAAAGCCAAGCAAGCATATATTGATCGTGATGATCATGCATGCTTATTGATTGGAGTACATACAATACAATAGATCTATCTGCAAAGCCAAGGATGTATATATAGCTGCATATATATGATGGATGACGATGACACAATCAACTTATTAACCACGGGAAATATCAATTGCGAGAGACATCCCATCAGGCATGACTGCAGTATGGAACTTGAGCTGCTCGATGTCAGGCACCTTCGGGGATCGGACAATGAGGTCGATGAGCCGGCCGGTGACGCGGACGAAGATGAGTCCGGCGAGGGCACCTACGACGAATCCTGCGAGCGAGGTAACAAAGACGGCGACGCCGGCCTTGGCGAGAGCCGTGGTGACAGCCTTGGTGACGACGGCCTCGACAGCAAAGGCCCCCACCGCCGCCAGCACGTTGAGGCTGCCGCGGAGGATCCGCTCCACGTCGTGCTCCGTGGTGTAGATGTCGTACACCATGCTGCCCGCCGCGATGATGAACACGCTCACCGCCTGCGCCACCGTCTTCGCCTTCAATCGGAGGCTCTGCCGGTGCGCCGCCGAGAAGAGCCGTATGTTGGCCCGCTTGGACTCGTCGATGATGCTGTTGTACACATCGAGCTTCTGGGCATCCTCCAGGTCCTCGAAGTCCTTGGTGCCGTACCCGAGCTTGCGCTGGTGGATGAGCAGCAGGTCAGGGAGCTCGATCCCCTGAAGCTTGAGCACGTCGGAGTAGGTCTTGGACTGAGCCCGCGCGGAGGCGCTCCGGAACTTGTGGCAGTACTCCCACATGGAGGCCTTGTAGTCGGAGGCCTCCGCGGCAAGGCTGCCGAGCTCGTCGTCATCAGCGGCGGCGCCGGCGAGGGCGTCGGCCAGGGCGTCGAAGTGCGCCCTGAGCTTGGTGATGGCGTCCAGGCGCATGCAGCAGTTGCGCACGTTCTGAAGGCACATGTTGAGGCCGTACTTGACGTAGTCGTGCACGTCCCGGGCGATGAGGCTCCTGCTGCTGCTGCCGGCGCCGTACTTGTTGCTGAACGCCGTGGAGTCGTCGAGTAGCATCATGGAGTTCCGGTACGCGTCGTTCACCGTGTCGAGGTACTGCACGAGCTCCACCTCCGTCATGACCACGCGCCTCATGAGGTTGTGCTCGCTGTTCCGGAGCAGCGTGGCAAGCCTCTGCAGCTGCGAATTCTCGGTCAGCATCACCAGGTTCATCATCGCGTTCCTGCTAATCTCGCCCTCGTCATCGGCGCCTCCGCCGGATAGATGACCAGGAAGCTCCTCCACCTTCTTCTCCATTGTTGCTGCCGCTGCTGCTGCACCTTCGAAATCCGTCGACGATCGAGTACCCTCCCTGCATCATATATCATGCATTGCGTCTTGCTCATCTCGATCTATATATCATACATATGGATCCGATCAAGTATGTATGCATATATATGTAATATAATACTGAAATTCATATATACGGATCGGCTATTAATTCTTGCCTTAATGGAAAAACTTTAATTTGGAGCTTACTTTTCCATCAATTACAACTTCTTCTTGCTTGCTAGTAGCTTTAGCGTGAATAAATGCTTGACATACATGACAAGCTCAAGCGAGCTACTCCGTATTTATAGATACAACTTCAGTGCTAGCCACTGCATGGAAAAGACACTATCAATTCATACACCTTTATTTCGGTACCTAGTGATTCAGTTTGTACCTCCCGGAGACCATAGAAATCAATAAGTCCAAAATAATTACTAGTGGCTTTTAAAAAAAAATCAAGCTACTAATTCCTAATGCGCAAAAGTAGACCCTGAATCTTGTTATGTTGCTATGTCTTTCATTTTTCTCATGCTGGTTTAAATCCAGCAGACAACAGTGGTACATCTCCGTATTGTTAAGCAGGTGGAGAAAATCAATGTAACGTCAGTACTGGGAATAGTACAGGCGAGAAAGAAAAGAGAGATTAACTAAAGCCATATGGATCTCGCATGTAAGGTACGCGGAGACTAAAAATTTGACGGGCATGCTTATGAAGTTATGAGGCCTATAACATTTACATTTTCAGTGGTACTATGTTGAAAATCAATACATTCAGCTAAGATCTTCACTAACAACCTCGTTGCCATATTTTATCTCTTGCTTGCTCTTGTCTGGCCTCCACTATCAAGTGGATTATTCACAAATCAGTATTATGGTGTCTGATATGGGATAAGCATAACATTGATGCATCAGCAAAAGAATATGCTGTGACCCTAGTTCTCCATCGTATTAATTAAAGGAAAAAGTGGTCCATGCATCGAATTATTGTCTAGCTGGTCAATCCAGTATGCATCAAGTAATCCATGTATCCTACGTCGTCCCAAGTATTGCCAAGACCACATACTCCCTCCGGTTTTTATGTGTCCCGTCTCCTTTTTGGAAGACGTTGCATAGCGATTCCGTGAAAGAGATCTTGCAATTAAGCTGCTGCATGGATGCCATGACTCGGCGGAGAATATAATCGGTATGCATGAGTACATGTAAATTGTACAACTCGGTTTTAAGGTCAAAACTTAAAGCATTCTTTATGCATATTTAGGATTAATCTTCATGCGTAAAGTAACATCATCGGTGAAATAATAGAAAAATATGCCCTACAAGCGTATATTGATAAAAAATTGACAAGAAAACCACACATTTGTGAGTCTATTCGCAGTTAAGGGCTCCATAATCCACAAGAATTTTGACTTGGGGAACGCCAGTATAGAGCTCCAAGTTTTCATGGTTCATTGTCCAAAACTTCTTGCAGTAGATCCTTTGCGACAATATCTGAGCAGCAACAAGGTGTTGGCCCTCCTTATGGCTAACAGAGAAATCCGCAAGTGGACGGATATCGATGTAGATCTCACCTGGGAGTATTGCAGACTATCAATTTCCACATGAAATACGAAGTTAATTAATTCTAAACTAAGTCATTTCATTGTAGGATGGAATGGGTGACAACGAAGAGAAGGAAGCAATAGGAGGATAGAGGGGGCACGAGCTTGATAATTATGTTCCTTTAGTTAATTTAGCAGATTAGGAGATACTAACCAATGCTTGCGTCAGATCATGGGACAAACAACTTATAGACAGGGATGAGAAGGGGAGTTCCCAATCATCAAGGGGGTAGTCCTACAGACCAAGACTATTGTTGTGGAATACGTAGGCCGATAGGGCCGCCACCAAGTTAAATTGGGTGCAAACCAAGTTAACTTCAAGTCTAGGCACCACACCTACACTAGTCGGCTAATACTTATCTCCTATAGAAAAATAAACATCCAATGAAAGCAACAAGTATACAATTATTCACGAGTCTACTGGGCAGTGAACGAATAACCAACAAACATAAATAAGTAAGAACCGATGCTCAATTAATCCGAAAGAAACAAGAGTTACTAGAGACGTCTAGTAAAAATTCTCTCCTTAAGAAAAGTTTATGTTTTTGTTTTGTCAATTTCCTTTTCTCTACTCAATTGTTGGAATGAGAAACAAGTTGAGGGACAAGGTATGACCAAAGAGTTGTGCACTTCTGCACCTAAGTGATAGCACAAGTTGAGAATTGATTCCTATATGAGTATTGAAATACAAAGTTAGCATGCATTGGGTTAGGAACATGACCAAGTGAGCACTAGATCAACAAGAATTGGTAACAAGCCGGTCAAAAAAAAAAGAATAGGTAAGAAAATAAACAATGTGGTCCTTCAAGCCCACGTGAAATATTAATACAAATAGATGATTGATTGATTGATTTTTTTTATTGCAAAGTGAAGAATATGGATCCTTGGAACTTCCTAACACATGTGATCATCGTGTATGCTTTTTTATTGGAGTTCACACAATATATCTAAAGACAAGGATGGGTGGATTTGATAATAACGGTGATTAAATTACGTGATTGTTGCATGATGACAATTGATTATGCAATTAGTAAATACTCCCTCCATTCCAAAATATTATTTGTTATTGGTTTGTTCCTACCACATTTGACCATTTGTCTTATTCAAGAATTTAGTTAAAATATACAAAAAAATGAATCATACATCAAGTATATGTGATTATAAAGTAAGTCACAAACATAATAAATGATATTTGTATAATTTTTTGATTAAGATGAATCGCCAAATGTTATGAGAAAAGACAACAATGAATAGTAACATGAAATGAAATGGAGGTAGTATTATTGTAGCAACTTTTATGGATAAGGAAGCACAACTAGTATCTCCATAATGGATTCTCCATTATTTGTGGAATAACTTAGTTGGATGGACCCCCATGTTATCCATCATACTGAATAACATCATGTCAATTCATCAAACTGTCTAGCTGGCTAGACCTATATGCATCAATATTATGACGTCCAAGATATTGCAAATACCAAATAATATGTCATATGACCACAATCTAGTGCCCTCCTATGCAACTTATATTATAGTTCAACACTATGACAATTATATATTGGGTAGATATGAGAATCTAGATCTTTTATGGTTAACATGTCTTTAATAAAATATTTATTTTAAAAAAGAAATGTTATTTATATTATTTCTTACAAAGTGTTACAACCACATCCTTATAGAAAAAATACTGTTCAATGTGTGCTTAGAGATCACAAACTAATCAACAATGCAAATCATTTTTTTGCTTGAGGAAATAATTATTAAAACTAATCAAAGTTACTTAAAATAGCATATTAGTTGCAATAGATGACAGAAAATGGCACACAATTCCAAAGTTCAACGGATGGTTAGGAGTGCAAGTTGATCATATTTGAAACATATTACTAGAAAATAAAGAATAGACATGTAATGATGGTTCATATATGCGTACAATGACTTTTTCATACAAATCCCTAAACTCTTAAAATACAAAGGTAGCTACTGAACCCATTTATGTTTCCATCTGTTTCATTATTTCTTTAATTGGTTTAGATCTAGTTGGAGCTGGGACATCTCCATCTATGATGCAAATGAGGTAACAACTCAGCAAGAGAGATTGACTGCATCCAGGTGGATCCCACATATTTGAATCATTGAGATGAATATCTTTAGATCCATTCTTATAGACATTCGTCAATTTATATATTTTATTTACCAAACTAGGTGACATGGAAGAAATTTTGTGTCTGGTAGATGTTGGCTACACAAGGCAATACAGGTTGACAATTGAAGTGTCCATCAGCAATTCAAATGTCATCAGGCATCTATTCTTACAATCTACCAATAGTCATTGTTTTTGCAACTTCTTCATTATAATGTCACTATTAGAAAAAAACAAGATCAATGAGGCCAAACAGTTTAGCTCATGATGTTATTTATTTGAGTCTGGAAATTAACTCAAATGCTTCACACCTTTTATGGTTCCCTAATTAACACATACTTTATTGCCCATGCTAATGGGATCAAGTGATGTACCACATACAACAGCAGTTATCAGACTCTGAATCTGATATAAGGTGGAGGCCAACAATAAGACTGGAACGATTTGGGCTGTTACATTAGCAGGCGGTGGTGTAGAGTTGGGGAGTTTGTTTGGTAGTCTAAGATTTCTTTATTTTTTTTATAGATTTGGCAGCTATCCTGCCCAGTTGATTTAAAAATGCTAATGGTAGGAAGTTTATCATATAACAAAACAATATAAATTGAGAATAAATGGAACATACCTAAGAAATCTGAAATTGAGCACATGTGCTACGAACATGTTGGCTGTGACAGACAAGATATGTTGGCAATTTGAAGTGCCGATAGTTATAGTCTCCATCGGTAATTCAAAGGACAATATGGTCCTATTCTTACAATTTGACAGAATTGATCCTTTTTCAGTTACTTTTTATAACACTGGTTCAAAAATCTATGATTTGTGTGGTCTAAAAGATTACCTCAGCATGATATTTATTTGAGTGTAACTGTTAATTCAAATGTTTGACTCCTTCTATGGTCTCAAATTAATAAATACTCTATTTCCCAGGCTAATGGTAGGAAGTGTGGAGTAATGTGTCACAACAGCGCTGACCTGCCTCAAATGCAGATATTATTTGGAGCTTAACAATAAGAGCAAGGCTAATAATTTAGCCAGTAGCGGGCTGTAAGATTTTTTTACAGCTGATCTCTCAGCCAACTAGTATAGTGGTTTAGCCTTTCATCATTAATATATGGCCCACTTGTCTTATTGGTTCTTGTATCCAAGCTGGCTGCAAACTTACAGCTCACCTCCTCCCTCTCTCCTCTTCTCTCTCCTCCATCTCACCATTTAGTCTTCTTGCAGCCAGCCATAATACTTGCTCTAAGGTGGGAATGGTTGTGGGCTGATTTGTCGGCCAGCGATGGTATACAGTTGTGGCATTTGTTTGGGTTCACCTGTAGCTTCGGCGTGACTTTTAGTAGGCTCTTGTTTCTATGTTGTGCTGAGTTTGTTCTTATTTTTAATATAATCATGAGCTCTTGTAGCTGATTTGTTTTAAAAAAAATGCTACTAGGAGGCAATTTACCATACCTTTACTTGAATCCATGTGTAGAACGAATAAACAAACCCAAGAAACCTCAAATTGAGTGGATATACTACACATACCCATGCACGATATATATCATGTGCGCACATGTTCCTTTGGCTGATGCTAACACAAAATGCTTCCCAGATTTTTCTTTTGATCCATCGATTTGCCATCATCTCTATCATTTTTTTCAACAACAACTTTGTTCTACAGAGTCCTTAGGCCTACCGAATGCTATTCCTCTTAGACTAAATTGATGGCATACACAAGTGTGACACCGGGGCCTTGTTTAGTTCCCAAAAGTTTCCAAAAAGCAACTCTCAAATTCACTATGCAAAAAGAAAATTCTCCATCACATCAAAATGTCATAACATGCATGGAGTACTAAATGTAGATGAGATCAAAAACTAATTGCACAGTTTTGTTGTACTCTGCGAGACAAACATTTTTAACCTAATTAATCAATTTTTGTATAATTTTTCGCACATACAAACGAAAATGCTACAGTGACGCAATGATTACGAAGTGACATGTACCTCTCAAATTCATCCTCCCAAATTTACATCTAAACAAGGCCCTGGTCCAATTGGGATGTGACCCAGTATTGGCCCACGAGTACAGAGTGCACATATTTAATTGCACCTTGCTAGTTAAGAAATGGTGGAACCAAATTATAATCCTTTGTCCTATGTAAATAGCATCTTTTGGTTAATCGTTTTACACAAAGTGAGGATGGAAATGTAAATAGGGTGCTATGTTGACGTGTGAATGCCCCTAAGAAGGGTTTTGCAGTGTAGCTTCATAGGTCGGGATTTTCCCACAAAACAACTAAGGCTGTGTTAGGGTCGCTAAGAACCATAGATAGGCCTCTATTTTGAAGCTTCAATTTGTCTTAACAATTTATTTCGCTTCCTATACATAGTAGAAGCCATACAACGAAACATGATCTTCAAAAACTAAGTGACCATGTTAGGCTAAGCCAACAAAACCAAATATGGTAACTATTTATTCCACGACATAGGTGTACCATGTACCTAATGGGTCAAAACCCACCAACAAAACACTAACCTAGTGACTGGCAACCCATGGATTTTGACATGTGTACAACATAGTTTATTTGCAATCCTCCTCCGATCCTAATCATAAGGGTGAATTGTGGTAATTTGCATATACTGCTACAACACCATATTTGTTGTCCTTTACCTATTTTCTTTGACATTTTGTATAATTTAAATTGTTTTGTGAAATTTATATTCTCAAAAGGTTTTCAATATTCTTCATTTTTATTGATTTTTAGTAACTTTTGCATGTATATTTTTATTAGAAGTTTTATATTATTGTTAAAACATTTTAAATAGTTGTTGGGAAAAACCTCATGATGTTCTTTTCCGCAAAAAAATAACAAAACTTTTCTCCTAAAATAATTTTACCTTTTTTATATATTTTCAAAAAATGTGTTTGTGAAATATATATTCCGACAAAGTTTTCAATATTCTTCATTTTTATTTATTTCTTTTCATAAATTTTACATGGATATTTTTATTAATTTTTTTGTCAATTTCCTTTTGTCTACTCAATTGTTGGAATGGGAAACAAGGGGGTCAAGTTGTGAATTAATTCCTATACGATATTCGGAACAATGCACTAGGTTAGGAACATTATCAAGTGACCACAAGATCAACTAGAATTGGCAGGAAAATCAATAATGAGGTCCCACATGACCAATTAATACAAACAACTGATTGATTGGTTGATTTTTATTAAAATTAACACACGTGATGATCATGTATTCTTATTGATTGGGTTTTGCACACTATATCTAAAGACAAGGAAGGGGGTGGATATGATAATAAATGTGATTGAATTATGTGATTGTTGCATGATCGCATTGATTATGAAATTAGTTAATACCCCCTCCATTCTTAAATACTATTTGTTATTTGCTTTTTCCCAAAACATTTGACCATTAATCTTTTGGACAAATTTAGTCCAAATATATGAGAAAATAAATCATACTTAAAGTATATGTGATTATAAATTAAGTCACAAAAAGTAAATGATATTCATATAATCTTTGAATAAGATGAATGGTCAAATGTTTTGAGAAAAGTAAACAATGAATAGTAACATGGAACAAAGGTAGTATTAATGTGGCCACTGCTACGGATAAGCAAGCACAACATGTATCTCCATAATAGATGCACTATTATTCATGGAATGAGTTAGTTAGATGGACCCCCCATATTCTCCATCGTACTAAATAACATCATGTCCATCCATCAAATTGTCTAGCTGGCTAGACCTATATGGATGAATATTATTACGTCCAAGATATTGCCAATACCAAATAATGTGTCGTATAGAAAGATAAGCATCCAATCAAAGCAACAAGTATATATACAATTATACACAAGTTTATTGGGCAGTGAACGAGGAACTAACAAACATAAATAAGTAAGAACCGATGCTCAGTTAATAAGAAATAAACAAGAGTTACCAGAGATGTCTAGTAAAAATTCTCTCCCTAAGAAAAATTTATGTTTTGTTTTGTCAATTTCCTTTTCTCTACTCAATTGTTGGAATGAGAAACAAGTTGAGGGACAAGTTATGACCCAAGAGTTGTGCACTTGTCCACCTAAGTGATAGCACAAGTTGAGAATTGATTCCTATATGAGTATTGAAATACAAAGTTAGCATGCATTGGGTTAGGGACATGAACAGGTGATCACTAGATCAACAAGAATTGGTAAGAAAATAAATAATTTGGTCCTTCAAGCCCACGTGAAATATTAATACAAATAGATGATTGATTGACTGATTTTTTTATTACAAAGTGAAGAATACGGATCCTTGGAACTTCCTAACACATGTGATCATCGTGTATGCTTTCTGATTGGAGTTCACACAATATATCTAAAGACAAGGATGGGTGGATTTGATAATAAATGTGATTGAATTACGTGATTGTCGCGAGATGACAATTGGTTATGCAATTAGTTAATACTCCCTCCATTCCAACATATTATTTGTTGTTGGTTTTTTCCTACAACATTTGACCATTCGTCTTATTCAATAATTTAGTTAAAACATACAAAAATATATATCATACTTCAAATATATGTGATTATAAAGTAAGTCACAAACAGAATGAATGATATTTGTATAATTTTTTTGAATAAGAGGAATCGCCAAATGTTATGAGGAAAGTCAACAACGAGTAGTAACATGAAATGGAGGTAGTATTATTGTGGCAACTCTATGGATAAGGAAGCACAACTAGTTTCTCCATAATGGATTCTCCATTATTTATGGAATAAGTTAGTTGGATGGCCCCCCATGTTCTCCATCATACTGAATAACATCATGTCAATTCATCAAACTGTCTAGCTGGCTAGACCTATATGCATCAATATTATGACGTCCATGATATTGCCAATACCAAATGAGATGTCATATGACCACAGTCTAGTGCGCTCCTATGCAACTTATATTCTAGTGGTACTGTGGCCATATGCAACAAAGATAGTATTACTGTGGCCACTGATATGGATAAGCATGCACGACTAGTATCTCCATAATAGATGCACTATTACTCATGGAATGAGTTATATATAGATGGACCCCCATATTCTCCATATACTAAATAACGTCATGTCCATCCATCAAATTGTCTAGCTGGCTAGATCTATATGCATGAATATTATTACGTCCAAGATATTGCCAATACCAAATAATGTGTTGTCTACTGACCACAAATCTAGTGCGTTCCTACGCAACACATATTCCACTTCAACATTGTGACAATTATATAGGGTAGATATGGGAGTCTATATCTTTTATGGTTAACCAGTCTTTCCTTGATTATTTTTGAAAAAGAAATCCTATGCCAATTTTTTTGTTAAAAAGTGTTACAACCATATTCTTATAGAAAAGTATTGGTCAAAGTGTGCTCAGAGCTCACAAACTAATCAACACTGCCAAACATTTTTTACTTGATGAAATAATTAATAAAACTAATAAAAGTTACTTAAACTGGCATATTTTTTTAGAATACTGCAACACATTACATAAAAATGGTACTTGAATCAAAAGTTCAACGAATGGTTAGTAGTGCATGTTGGTCATATTTGAAAATATTATTAGAAAATAAAGAATAAATATGTAATGATGGTTCGCAAATGTGTATAATGACTTTTTTCATATAAATCCCCAAACTCAAAAATACAAAAGTAGCTTATGAACCTTGCCTGTTTCTGTCTGTCTCATTTTTCTTTCATTGCATTAGATCTAGGTGGGATTGGAATCATTAAGATGAATATCATTAGATCCATTCTTATGAACTTCTTGAATGTTTTCCCGAAAATTCCTATCCTTCAATGTATATATTTTGATCTAAGCCAACAAACCAAACATGGAAGCTATTTATTCATGACACAGGTGTATCTAGTCATGGCTAACATCTACTAATGGTGGGTCTAAACCCATGAATAAAACACAAACCTAGTGACCGACAACCCATGGATTATGACACGTGTAAAACACATGCCTTCTCTGGTCTTAAACTTAAGGGCGAATTGCGGTAGTTTGAATATATTGCTACAACACCATATTTGCTAACCTTTTCCCATTTTCTTTGACACTTTATATATTTTCAAAAAAAATGTTTGTGTGAAATATATATTCCAACAAAGTTTTCTATATTCTTCATTTATATTGATTTCTTTTCATAATTTTTCATGGATATTTTTTATTATAAATTTTTATACTATTGTTAAAACCTCATGATGTTCTTTTCTAAAAAAGATTATCTCATGATGATATTTATTTGAGTCTAACAGTTAATTCAAAAGTTTGACTTCTTTTATGGTCTCAAATTAACCAATACTTTATTTCCCAAGGTAATATGACGAAGTGGAGTGATGTGTCACAACAGTGGTGTTCTGCCTCCAATGCGGACGGTATTAGCCGTTAGTAATAAGTCGGGAATGGTTGTAGGCTGATTTGTTGGCCAGCGATGATGCACAGTTGTGGAATTTGTTTCGGTTCGCATGTAGCTTCGGCGTGACTTTTAGTTGTGTCTTGTTGCTATGGTGTACTACCAAGCCTGAGTTTGTTCTTATTTTTAGTATAATTGGGAGCTGTGGTACCTTATTTGTTATAGAAAAAAATGCTAGTAGGAGGAAATTTACCATACCTTACTTGAATACACGTGGAGAAGAAATAAACAAACGCAGTTCTAGATGCATCGTCCAATATTTCTATGGCAATTTGCTGACAGAAGCCTGGCACTTGAGAAAGACGAGCAGGCACAACCAAGGCCTTGTTTAGATGCAAAAAGCAACTCCCAAATTCACTATGCAAAAAGAAGATTCTCCATCACATCAAAATGTCATAACATGCATGGAGTACTAAATGTAGATGAAATTAAAAACTAATTACACTGTTTTGTTGTACTCTACGAGATGAACATTTTGAGCCTAATTAGTCAATTTTTGGACAATTTTTCGCACATACAGATAAAATGCTACAGTAACGTAATGATTACAAAGTGACATCTTACTCCCAAATTCAACCTCCCAATTCTAACATCTAAACAAGGCCCAAGAATTAAATGGAGGCCAGCAACCTACCAACCGACTAGTAATGGCTTAAAGCTAACGTGGATTTAGCATATGCTGCAGGCAATGAGTTCCTGGACCATCCCGGCTGGGGTGTGATTATCAGAGACAATAATGAGGGCCAAGCTGTGCAATCACAATTGAACTGAATTCCATCATCATGCAGGCGCGTCCCCTAGCAGCAGAGTTGGGAATTGCATTTCTAATCATTTTTGCAAGCTATCCAGAGAGGATATATATCCTGGTTACTCGGCAGCAGGTTTTCTCTTTTAGGAACCCAAGCTATAAATTTGGCCAAACAGGTGTGATCACTCGGCGCATGATGCATGCATCCTATCTATCTTAGGACAGTCATGTACCAGTGTTTGTCATTGACATATATTGTAATAGGTGAGTCAGCTAGAAACACCGAAAAATAAAGTCCCACTATTCCCATAAAAAAGATCTACATCCATCAATTATGGCGTCCAAGATATCTCCAATACCAAAAACTAGATCATAGTCTCAGTTCAAACCCCATCTATAGTGCTCCCTACCAACTTATATGCCATTTCTTCAACACTATAGTTACATATAGACGACATATGGCAGTCAACATCTCTTACATTTAATGGGGTCTATAAATTTTTTTTTTTGAAATAGAAACATGTGTGTTATTAGCAGTATTACAAAGTACTTTGATAATCTCAACTATAGGAAATCAGTTATGATGAATGACAAGCTCTTTGTATGCAGCACGATTCGGTTAGCAAAAGTTCCTGGCTGTCCATCACCAAAACTTGATTAACGCTAATCGTTACTTGTTCTGGCTCCCCGATTTGTGTTGACAAAGGTGTTCCGAAAATGATCCTCAAAACATGACTGCCTGTGCAAAGAGCGTAGCCTCCCGATCTCTTCTTGCATCCTGCAGAGCTGGAACTTTGCTTGTGTTGGTTGCAGTTGCAGTTGAGCTTCCTGATGACTTGAAGTGAGGCTAGCGTTGATTTTGCCTTGTCTCTTCAAGATTCATCATTCTTTCACGATGGCCTCGAGCTTTTCCAGGTCTTTCTGCTCTTGACGTAGCCACCCAACGACCTTTCCTCTTGTCCGCTTCTTTTGCCAGCTTGAGCTCTTTTTGCCTTTCCGCTGAGCCTTGATTGTTTCTTTTTTCTTCATCTCTTTTTGCCTTACCGTTGAACCTTGGCAGCCTTAGCTTCGGCTTTCTTCTTTTCAGATCTGATTCTTATTATATCATTCAGTCCCTTAGTTTTTAGTCTATCTTCCTATAATTGATCAAATAATGTGACCAAGCATCTTTCGTTCTAGTTCATTTCTTCAGGATCATCGTCATATATAGGTGGTTGTGGCCACTTCCGGAGCAGGTTTCCTCTTAGTGGTAATGACGGCCTTTTTCTCGAGCATACACAAACGATGGGCACCAATTGTTGGTCCTTTGTCTGGGACCTTCGTGCCAAACAGAAGTGAGAGTGGAAACTCGAGAAGTAACAAATCAGATGATGAACAATGGAGCTTTCTTGTATTCAAAATTGGGACCCTTCACAAGAAGGTTAGGGGGCACTATTTATATGTTCGTCCAAGGGACGTTTCTTGACCTAAATGCCGTTGTCTACAAACTATATGTCTTGAAATATTCTGGTACAAAAGAGTCATAAGGGTAGAAAAGTAACTTTTTTTTGAAGAAACAGGAGGGTTACCCCTACTGATTATATATTAATAAAATAAAGCAAGTCCCAAACAACAAACTCAAAAAACAAAGAAGGAGACAAAGAAAATAAAGAAAACTACAACGATGTTTGCACCCATTGATCTAACATAGAGGAGATACTTGACTTTGCTCGGAGAACAACCCAGGCTAGTTCTCTTTTAAAGGTAAACCAACTTGTCTTCCCAATAACTTTGCACCGGAAACTATGTTTGAGTCACACTTGTCATGCCAATTCAGCTCTTGACCTTCGCTCGATGGTTGACTCACCTCCCGGTTGAGGCCCGAGGTGATCTCATCAGCTCTATGCTTTATATCACCATTCGTGATGAGAGTGTGGCAATTGAGGCCTTGAGGGTGACCTCCACCTCTCCAATTTCTAGACTTGTCGCCAGATCACCTTTGCTTGGCCAATTGGGGTTTCCTGCTTTCAGAAATGAACAAAAACAGAAACTGTTTCCTGACCTTCATTCTGAGAGCTGGGGCTAGCTTTCGATACCAGCACGTTACTTAAAACCTAAGGTCAGTGTTCTGTCATCATTTTTCTCTTGGTGTTTGACGACACAATACTCCTGGTGGCTTTCGATTCCATATTCTGCAGAGGTGGCATATTTTTCAGATCACCAACACTTCATCTGATGGTACGTACATCTAGATCTTCTGATTAAGTAGTCCTTACAAATGGTCTCCGGTTGTCAGAACGCATTCATCAAGAAGAGATGCATACATGACAATTTCATATATGTGCAAAGCGTCATCAAAGCTCTACACAAGACTAAAAGACCATCACTTTTCATCAAATTGGACATCTCAAAAGCTTTTGATTCAGTGAGTTGGGTGTTTTTACTGGAGGTGCTGAGCGCGCTGGGCTTTGGCCAGAGATGGCGGGACTGGATCACAACACTTTTGGCCACAGCTTCCTCGCGAGTCCTCCTCAATGGGGTCCCGGGAAAGAATTTCAAACATGCTAGGGGGCTTCGCCAGGGCGATCCATTGTCGCCTATGCTTTTTATTCTAGCTATTGACCCTCTCCATAAACTCATTGAGCTCGCTGCACAGCAAGGCATCTTCAATCAAATCCTTCCCAAAGCGGCCAAGTTACGATGTTCATTATATGCTGATGATGCCGCTCTCTTCGCTAATCCGGACAAAGTTGAGCTCCTCCACCTTAACAGACTGCTTCACGTATTTGAGAGTTGATCGGGTCTCAAAGTCAACTTGACAAAAACGGAAATCTACCCTATCAGATGCACAAATGCTCAGGTAGCCGAAGCGCTGGAGGACTTCCCAGGACGAATCTGCTCCTTCCCTGGGAAATATCTTGGTCTACCCCTCCATACGAGAAATCTCAGGCGAGTGGAAATCCAACCGCTCATTGATAAAATAGGCAGCCGTTTGGCAGGGTGGAAAGGGAAAATGCTATCAACGGCCGGTAGAGAAACTCTTGTCAAAAGTGTCTTATCGTCGCAACCAATTTACCACCTGACGGTCTTCCCAGCACAAAAATGGTTGATCAAACAAATAGACCGAATTCGACGCAGTTTTCTGTGGAAAGGTGAGGAGCCGGAAAAAGTGGCAGGTGGACACTGCCTAATTAATTGGTCCACAGTATGTCTACCTAAAGATTTGGGTGGTCTCGGAATCATGGACCTAGAACGGCTTGCTCGAGCTCTACGCCTCCGGTGGTGTTGGTTTCAGTGGAAGAGCGAGGAGCGGCCATGGGTGGGGATGGACATTCCCTGCGACAAATACGATAAAGAACTCTTCAACGCCTCCACGGTGGTCAAGGCAGGAAAAGGAAACAAAGCTCTCTTTTGGCACTCCAGTTGGATTGACGGAAAATCACCAAAAAACATGGCCCCTCACCTCTTTAAGAAATCCAAATGGAAAAATTTTACCGTTCGAAAAGTGACACACAACCATTTTTGGATCAGACACCTCCATCCTTTGGTTTCAGCAGTGGAGATAGAAGAGTACACAGAACTATGGGAACATATACAAACTCTACCCCGTAACTTGGAAGATGAGGATGAGATAAGTTGGAAATGGACACCGGATGGTGAGTACTCTACAAAAAGCGCGTACCAGATCCAATTCACTGGACTTTTTCGAAGGCGAAACATCACCCCTATTTGGAAGGCCAAAACGGAACCCAAATGCCGATTTTTTGCTTGGATACTTTTGCATCGGAAAATACTAACGGCTGATAATCTAGCAAAACGAGGATGGCCTCCAGACCCAGTCTGTAAGCTTTGCAACAGCGAACCGGAGACACCAACTCACCTTTGCAAGGACTGTGTTTATACTAGAGCCGTGTGGAGTAAACTGACGGTTTGGTTTAACTTACAGCAGCTACCGTCCCCAACATCCTCAAGCTCAATTTACAGTTGGTGGAAAAATTGTCGACGCCTAATACCAAAAGAAAATCGGGCTGCCTTTGATGGGATGATGATATACACTTGGTGGAATGTGTGGAAAGAACGCAACCAAAGAACTTTCAACAATGTTGCCAAAACTGTCGAGGACACGGCGTTCTCGATCAAGGAAGAGGTGGAGCAGTATCGTATCGCGACACAAGTGACCCAAGGGTTCTGATGGCACCTCCTTGCTGTTTGTTTTTCGGTCTGGGGTTTTTATTTCCTTCAGTCCCTTCTCTAGGAGTCCTTTTCCGTGCAGTTTAGCGGGTCAGCTGCCTAGTGTTAGTGGTTTGGGGTTGTGTTGGTTTGTTTGTAGCGGTTGTGTTTCTGGTGGTCGGTTTTGTAAGTTGTGTTTTTGTTCCTCTTTCTTCTAATAAAATTTACGGTAAAACTCTTGCCGTTCCGTTCAAAAGAAAAGTAGTCCTTACAAAGTACATTTATAATCTCAAATGTTAAGCATATCCATATAGGAAAATAGTGATCAAAGTTGTGGTCGGAGATCAGAACACATCAGCAAAGTCAAGCATTTTTTACTTGCCCAAACAAATATGAAAACACAAGGTACTTAAAATGGCATATTAGTTGCAGGGAAGCATGAAAAATGGCAACTGAATCCAAAGTTCTAGGGATGGTTAGAAATGCAATGTTCATATTTGGAAAATATTAGTAGAAAATAGAGACAAAAATGTAATTATGGTTCTTAAATGTGTATAATTTTTTTACTAAACACAACATAGCCCGTGGACACTCAAAGACTAGTATGCACACTCGTCCATACGAACACACGCATACAAACTGTACCATGGCGAGAGACTGATCTCGAGGCCCGAGAGAGAGAGAGAGAGAGAGAGAGAGAGATTTTGAGAACCAGAGAGAGAGAGAACGGCAAAGTGACGCATGGTGCCTCATCAGGATAGCAGTGAAAGACTGATTAATCTATCATCTCATGCTGTTCGTCCAAACAAATAATGGTGCCAACGTGTACAGATATGGATGAGCATGCGTAGCTAGTAGTCAATAACATTGATACATCAGCACATGATGTTGTACCAAGGACATGTTCTCCATGCACTTGTATGATGCATATGTTTGATAAGGAGAATTAACGTAGATACCAGACGTGACTCTGTTGATTCCTTAGCAATATATATATTAAGTAGAAGACAAATGGGTTGGACGAGAATAATTAAATACATACAGTAGAAGTAGGTACAAGAATATCTGCATACACACATATTCCCTCCGTTCTAAATTGAGTCGTTTTGGTTTTTTAGATACATATATTTTTTTATCAAAAATCAAAACGACCCATAATTTAAAACGGAGCGAGTACAATATAAACACTATGCATGGTCACTCGTGTAGTAGTAGGCTTGGCCGCAGGCAGGCCGGTATATCCCATCATATATCATGGACTGAAAGGGATGGAGAAATAAGTCGTGAAGTAGGGAGAAGACCTAGGGCCAATGCTGGTGTGTATGGAGCAGCGGCCGGTAGTGGCCTTCCACTCAAGCCTGGCATTGTTGACGCTGTTGTAGATGGTGCCCCAGCGCGACTGGAAGGAGCCGATGTTGCCGATCTCGCAGTAGGACTTGTTGCTGCTGGCGCCCCATGGGGAGTCCCAGCACACCAAGAAGTCACGCTCGTCGCCGTTGCTGTCCCTGCCCCGGTACACGACACCGGCCTGCGAACCCGACGCCGCGCTCGTCTTCTTTACGTGGAGGAAGGACGCCCACTGGCCATTGCCGATCTCGGTAGGGTAGGGGGTGGGGCCCATGTAGCCCCACCAGTCATTGTCGGCGACGTAACGCAGCGTGTCGCCGGTCTCGTTGTAGAGCAGGCACAGCGTCGAGACTCCGTTGCCCCACCAGTTCTTCAGACCCCTCACATGCCTGCAAACATATATATCCATGCATTGCAAACATGATGTACAAGCTAGTGTTGATTGATTATTAATTACTTAGGTACATGTAGATGTAGTGGTGTTTAATTGATTTGTATTTATATATGTTTCCATCGATCTGTTGCACAAGCTAGTAGTAACTATAAACATGTATGCTACAGTCGTAACTATATACGCACGTTACAGCCTTCTCGTGCTTGCTATTCTCGTTGACAAGATTTGTGGCTTCTCTTGCCCGGTCCCCCCGGGTCTTCTTCTTTCCATGATACCTTGGCATGTCATCCAACTTGAAATTATCCACTACATCGCCAAAACAATTGGCCATCTCTCTCTCTCCCTCTCTCTCTCTCTCCCTCTCTCTCGTGTATGCGTGTGTGTGTGTTGTGGGAAGATGCATGCAAACCTCTAGCTATTATATATAATGATCGGTCACCAGGCCAGCTGGCATTGTGGGATATACATGTATGCTCGTGTAGTACATATGTATGTACATCCATCCTCATGAACACACATGCACACCTATGACTAATGAAATCCATAAAATGATCTTGAATTATGCACCGATTGTGATCGATAACCACACCGATCGTGATTGGTAAATAAGAAATACTTGAAAGAAAAAAATATATACCTTCCCGATCAATAAAGGGGTGCATGCCATCTAAACTAACAATTGTTGTGTATTTGTATGCTAAGATATAAAATCATATTTCTTATTAACCCTTTTCTTTACATACTGTTAAAAGGCACAAGTAAACTTTTGGCTATAACAGATTAAATTTGAATGTAACATTGCAAAAAAAAATCCAATTCTATTTTAACTTTCTAATGAATGGCATATAAATGAACATATACACTAATATATTTTTATAGATATGGTTAGTGAAATCATATCTCGGATAAGAGTAAGAAGGAAATTATTATTGCATCCAGCTGCCAATTTTTATTACGTAGTCAGGAACTCCAATAATCACACTCCTCCGTCTTCCCACGTCACTCGCATCCCCACCGTCGTTCCACGGTGTAGTATCTACCGATGATCTCTCCTTTATGTGCGCTGCTCCTCATTGGATGAGGAATCCGGGGAGAGGGTCCTTGGTTCCCGCGCACCTTCAGTCATGAAGTTCCCATGACCCATGGCAATGCACAAGCATTTATCTACTAGAAGTACACTCTCCTCCTCTTGTCGTCCCGCATCATCTCACATGGACCCCTTCGTCTTCTCGCATCGCTTGCATCCTCGTCGTTGACCTGCTATTGTTCCTGAGCACTTGAGAATCTCTCTTTTGTTATGCTTCTCATCAAATGTTGAATCGGTGGTGTTCTTGGTTTCCCCATGCCACAACTCATGAAGTCTTCTTCACCCATAGCAGCGTACGGACACATCTGCTAATATATAAACAATTTGTCAGGATTGACTATATAAGAGTATTGTCATTATTGTCACTATATTCATTAAGAAAAAATATTTTCATGACATACATAAAAATCTTTCAAGTAAGATATACTAATACATTTTTATAGATATGGTTAGTGAAAGAGTACAGTATCGATGTCATAATAGACTTGTATCTCGGATAAGAGCAAGAAGGAAACTATTATTGCATCCAACTGCCAATTTTTATTAGGTAGATCTGATATTATTGGCCAAGCTAGCTAGGAACTCCAATAATTGAGGTAGCATCTGGCTGGCAAGCCGTGGATGGCTATATATAGCCGTCGAGCTCTTGAGCTAAACAATCATCAGCTACATACCTTGGTCCGCAGCAAACATCAGCTAGCTCTTACCCTTCCTCAGGTCACTCCTAGCTTGTACTAAAAAAAAGAAGCAAAGTTAGTTCATTATTAGTATTATTATTATTAGTTAAGTATAAAAGTAGGATCTGATCTTCATCTATCATCACCATATAATAGTGTCATGGCTAATCTTTTTGGGGCGGCGATCACGGAGGAAATGGTGAAGCGCTTTCGCTACTACGCGGATCAGGAGAAGATTACCCAGGTTGACTGCGCCCGAGAAGCCATGAGGCTCATCCACATGGGGGACAAGCACCTGAGCGCCCTGAACTACGCGTGGCAGCAAAAGGCCAGCTACGGCAACGGGATGAGCACCCTGGTGCTTGTCTACAACGCCACTGGCGCCCGTGTGACGCTGGAGACGGGGCCAAACTGGCATGGCAGCATCTACGGCCTCCAGCCCCCACGCAGCTTCCAGAACGGCCAGTGGATCGCCTTCCTCCATGTCAGTGGAACAGGTCTGCTTATTGGCAGCGAAGCCGCCAGGGTGTTCCGTGGCAGGGACGTCAATGGCCGGACTCGCGACTTCATGGTGGCCTGGAGCATCGCCAACAGCAATGCAAACAATGTAAGTGCAGTGCATATGCGCATGGATCTCTCTAGCTCTCATTCTATCTCTGTCTATTCTATCTCTCATCGTGTACATCGTATGCAGGCATATACTGAGATCGGCAATGAGAACTATTTTAACAGTCGGTGGAATACCGTCAGAAGCCGTCTAAGACAGGCAAAAGGGATCACCCGTGCCAAGGACGAAAATTGTTTGTCAACAATTAGTATCGGTGGCTACACTACTTCGGAATGCATCGTGGTCCTGCAGCACCAGTTTAGCCCTTTGCCGGCAGAACTCTGATCGATCCAGATCTATATATTGTCAATCATACCAATGCGAGCTAGTAATCCATAAAAGTACTCCTACATATCTATCTCGTGTGTATACTGTATGTACGTATATTACGTTGTACTCAGATCTGGATCCATCGTCCGGTGCTTGTTACTTCATTGTCACCTATATATGTATCTTGCTGGTGTGTACTGCGTGAAAACTCGTATAAATATCTTGTCCAAACTCGTATAAATTCACCAAAAAAATCACATATGTGGATGGCAAGATGATACACAATACTGTAAAATATCTTGTCCAAACTCGACTTCGTTTGTGAGATACAAAAATAACAAATTTCAAGCCAGAAAGTTCTCTAGATGATTTGTTAGAAACTTGTTATTTTTATATCTCACAATTTTTGTATCTCACAAACGAAGTCAAGTTTGGACAAGATATTTTACAGGTTTTTTATCATCATATCATCTACATGCATGATTTTTTTGGTGAATTTAGACGACTTTTTTGCTGTGGTTTGCACTAAATAAGTCCCAAAAAAAGGCCATGTTAGGCGCCAACAAAAGAGAGAGAGAAAAGGCCCACAACATAAGAAAAGCCGGAAACAAGCTAACGGGTCTGATAGTCTAATACCACATATGCACCCGAATTGATGTGGTTTGGATGATAACGAGCGCGCTATAGTTCTCCGTGGGCCCATTAATAGCCAAAATGTACGCAATGGACAGGACGAGCAAAGCTCAGCCGGTGGATGCCAATCCGAGGGTCCTGACTGGTGACTGACAAATACCTCAAATTTTAGTCGTCCGACACCTAGACAAATCCATTATAATTAGAGTCAATCGATTTGATAGCTATATGTCTCTGATTTTGTGATAATTTCTAAGATTTATCTTTTTTTTCTAGCGCACCTTGTGAGAATTAAGTTATGTTTTACCATAATTTATATGTAGACTAGCAATTATGCCCGTACGTTGCAATGCAAGGGAAGAGGAAAAAAAATCTTCCCACTCGTCTACTCCAGTAAACATTGCCTAAACTTCACTGGGTAAATTTAATAACATCATTTATTCCTAAAATGAGAAGTTTATGGGTTAAAAAATCGAGGCATGTAATATTGGATCTCTCGGAAAAATTAAGCAACGCGACTCATTGGTAGAGAAGCAAACCATGCGACTAATTAATTTATCCAAACTTAGAACAAGTTTTGCTAGCACAAAGTTTAGATTATTTTTGAAACAAAAGGAAATCATCAAATGGTAATGAGCTAATAAGAAATACTCAGCTTCGCGCTATTAAAATCAACACAAACGCGCTACATGCGTAGTTCGAGCCTACATACTACATCAATATCAGTCAGCAGTCTTAATCGGATGACCAGGGCGTGCGACACATAAATAAAAAATGTATTTGTTGCCTTACCTTGAAACTCGCCTTCCTCAATAACGATAGATGTGTAATATTGGCGCTGTTGTTGCCAGTTATGTATGATGGTGAACTCCTCAAACTAATATAACTATATAAGCAAATGGTACAAAATAAATAGAGAACCATAGTATTTAAAATAGTTTACTAAAGCCTACTAAGTAACATTATACACACCTAAAATGGACTTAGGACATAAAAGATAGAAAATTATCCAATCACATGCCATTGGTATATATTTCAAGTGAAATTGGAACATGTGGAAAAGATACACTAATGGTACAGAATATTCAAAGATATCAACAAAATTTTGTGGGATAAATCGAATACAAATAACTTTTTATCATATTCACGTATGAACAGTACAAAATGATTGGTTTAACGGTTTCCATATAATTAAGTATGGACGTGACCATGTAGTAGTCAAGTTCTCGGGATATACCTAAGAAAATTATAACTTTGGGTGTAACAATATAATTAATATAGATGAAAGGTGGAGGGCTAGATAGCAAATTCTCCTTATCCAAGGGACAAACGGTTTTCCTCAGTCCGTACGTGGCACGGTGGGAGAAGCTGCCAGCGGGGCCGGGTGGGTAGTTTTCCCGTAGGATGGCCGGTTTTTGCACAGGTCTTGGTTTTCTCCGGTTTTAGCCCAGGGTTGACGGTTTTTATCTGGTTTAGCACGTCAGGATCGGGTTCTATCCGGTTTAGGACTTAACGGACTGATCTAGCGTGGTTTTGACGTACGAAAGTCAACCAACGACAGAAACAGTCCTCACGTTAGGATTATATATATATATAGGGAGAGATTTAGATGTTAACTTATACTAATGGCAGGTGTACGTTCTTAGAGCTTCTTGTAAGAACGTGAAGGCTCCAAATGGGTCTGTAAACAGTAACAGTAAGATGATTAATCTTGGAGTGGCGTCGTTTTGCACACGTGCTGCCAAATCAAATGTCCCTTCCGTAATACATGAGAGACATCTTGAACACCAGCTTCCAAACAACCAATCGCTTCGTCCTACAAACACCAGAAACAGAACACTGAACTGAATTACTAAAACACACCAAGCAAGGCAGCAGCAAGCCTGAAGAACACAAAACTGGGGAATGAAACGCTTCCAATTTCCGAAGGGCGAAGGATAACATGTTACCGCTGGCCCTGCAGGGAAGTAGCTGCTTGTTTGCCAGGTGCCGGACAGGTTCGGCATAGGAAACACCTTTGCTTCTCCTCATCAAATCAATCCCATCAAACTTCATATAGAAGAGCCTGAACGTAAGCAAAATAACAGATCCCAGAAAATGAGAAAAGAAACCTTAATTTTCTGCTTCAGCAGGTTCGGCTGACACATCAACCAAAGAGAAGAGAACAGCCTGATTGCAGTGTAGACTTCACGAGCCAAACTGAAGTCTCATTCTGAACAGCCAGCATCTGCCAACTGCAAAAACTTCAGGTGCCGCTTGTCGTAGTAGGTTGGCTCCCAGGACAGTTCCTTTCTCTTGAATCCTTTGGCTGTAGTATTTCCCTAGCGTTAATCCATTGAAAAAAAGATAGAATAGATCAGTCGGCCTTTCGCCTTCGAAACATGAAGCATCACGAGCTTTCCATATATCCCATAATAATGCAGACAATCCCGAGAAATAAAAGAAACTTAGCTTCACCCCGAATCCACTAATACATGCACATATCTATGTGCTGCTTTAGTTACCGCAAGAATCCTGCTACTGTTTCCTATCATTGATAAAAAAAGTATATTTTTGTTGGGCAATTTCGCTTACAAGGAATGATATTGTACTTATAACAAATACTCCCTCCGCTCCAAAATAAGTGTGCATTTAAAATTTTAAGACAGATTACCATGTTACTTCTTATTGGAATTCGAAAATAAGTAGCATTAACTAACTATTTGATTGGCTTTATGCGTTTTTTTATGCGCTTTTGTATTAATATGTGCATCCTTGAAAGCTAAATGGATATTTTGTGGAACAAAATTTAAATGCTATATGTACACTTATTTTAGGACAGAGGGAGTACCATCCAAAAGCTTTTTTATAGATTCTACTGAGAGTGACGCACTGCCTTAGAGGGATAGTCAGGGGATAGTCAAGATGTGCAAGAGCTTACTCACTCCACATCCCATGGATGTGCCATTATTTCTTTTATTGGTTAATAATTTTGTGTTCCCTAGTGGATCGAACTTTGGTTGCGGTCGTAATAACTGGTTTGACACCACTTATTCTCTGAAGGGGTCTAAAGCCATTATCTAAAAAAATGATTCTGCTACTGAATAACATTAACAATTTGGATGAAATAAAATAAAAATCCAATTGACCATATTAACTAGGTCTTGCTCATATGTACACAAAAATTGCGAGAGGAAGCAACTAAGGATGTATCAAGTACCATTCAACAGATGGATGAAAATAGAAGACGAGTATGGACATGTATATACCTATATATGCATAGAACGATGGCATTGATCGAAAGAAAAAAACCTACCTCAGGGAATAGCTGCATCCATTCCTTCATTTTAATGAATTCTTTCCCGTATATTTTTGTCTGTCAAAATAAGAACAACCTTTCTAACGTGGCTAATCTTATCAAGTTCTTCACTGCCTTGATTTTGTCTACTTTCCAGCCTAAGCTTCTCTATGAGCTCCTCTGCAGTGTCTTCCAAACGTAGTTCCTCAAGGGCTCTGAGGTACTCAATGCCATGAGGGAGACAATTCAATTCTGGGCAGTCTGTAAACATCAACTCTTCCAGCGATTCCAGTGCGTTTTCTTCTATTTGCACTTGGTTTAGCTGCAGAGCACTCCATATTCGTAGCCGTCGTAGTCTGGGAAATGACAATGCAGAGAAGAATAATTTCTTCCCGTCATAAGCCTTAACCAGTTCAAGGTAGCATAAACCACCTAATACCTTGAGACTAGAAAATGAGTCTTCATCAAGTTTGGAGAATATCAGAGACAATTTAGTGAGGTTGTTTAGGTGCAACCAGGATAAGAGAATCTCGGGCATCCGTTTCTTTTCTAACCACCCTTTCAGTACAAGTTTAGAAAGAGTTCTAGGCAAACAGAATGCTTCCAAAGGTAATACTTGATTTTCGTCTGATGCTGCAATTGATAGATGGACCAGATGGCTCATGTTCATTATAGCTCTGCAGAGGATCAAAGAATGCTCACTTTTCACATCGCAAACAGAAAATGCTCTCAACTCTGTCAAAGATGCAACATCACAAAGAGTTTCAAAGCTTGCTTCAATAGTTTCCAGAGCATGCAGTCCCACTAAGTTCCTTATGGTTCTAGGCACTTTAATTCCACCATATCGTTGAAGAGTTCGTTCCTTGTGCAGTGTACATGCGTACAGGAACCAAAGCCTGTTCAGTTTTGCTACCTGCTCTGGTAAAGAGAGCAGAGGAGTAAACAAGGCATCCAGTACTTCTAAGTTTTTAAGTCTTCCTACTGCCTTTGGTAGAATTTCAATTCCAGTATATCTGAGACCCAAAAACCGTAGATTAAACAAGTTGAAGACCTCATTAGGCAACATTTTGATTTGAGTACCTTGCAGATCTAATGTTGACAACAAATTTGAAGACATAAAGATAGGCCTCAGCAAATCCATATTGACATAACTCGTAAAAGCATGGATTGCACGGAGATGTGTCACACAAGATTGACTTAGAGGAGCAATATTGGTGGTTTGTATGGATAATCGGCGTGTGCTGTCTATTGAAAATGTCTCTGGATCCTCATAAACCTTAACAAAGCATTCTTCCTGTGCTTTTTCAAGGGCAATATGGTGGACAATATCATGCATTCGGCAACATTTCACTCGTCCAAATTCATTCTTCTTTACGACTTGAAGTAAGCTTCTGTTTACAAGCTCATTCAAGCACCCCTCTGCCACTTCTTGCATTGTCTTATTCTCTTTTTTCTTTATGAATCCAGCAGTGATCCAATGCCTTATTAACCGTTTTCTTTTCATTAAGTAATCCTCTGGAAATATTGCGCAAAGCAAGAAGCAGTTCTTCAATTCATATGGAAGATCCTCCAAGCTAAATTTAAAAATAATATCAACACCAGGAATCACTTTTTTAGTCGACCACAACTCTAATTCCTCATAGACATCGTTCCATTCAGATAAAGTGGAGGGTTTGCAAGACAATAAACGGCCTATGCAAGCAATGGCAATAGGCAACCCTTCACACTTTCGTAAGAACTTCATGGCCAAATCATGTAACTCAATAGGGCACCTTTTGTCATCATTATTCCGGAAAGCTAACTTGCAAAACAATTCCCAAGAGTGACACTCTCCCATAGGATCTAGCTTAACTGAACAGATACTTGTTGCTAATGATGCAACTTCATATTTTCTTGATGTGAAGATAAATCGGCTGACCCAGCTACTCGGAAAGACGTCCATGATTTTGTTGATCCATAAATCTTTTTCCCAAAGATCATCAAGAACTAAGATATACCTTTTACCTTTAAGATGGCTACGAATGACCTCGACTAGGCTTCTCATTTCCATGTTGCTAACGTCAATTATGATGCCAAACTCTCTAGCAGCCTTCCTTACCAATTCCTCAACTTTATAACTTTTTGACACCGTTACCCATGCAGCAGCATCAAACTCCTCTTTCACAATCCTGTAGACATAATCAACCAGACTAGTTTTACCTACCCCACCCATCCCCCAAACGGTAGCAATTTTGTACTTTTCTTCGAAATCGCCTACTAGCCAGCGCTTAAGCTTTTCTGCATTATCCTCAATCCCCACAAGATCCTCCTCCCTTGCAAGGCAAGAAGTTTGATTACTGGTAGTTGTAGCATGATGGTCGCAGTCTCTAGCGCATCTCTCCATTCCTGGCATAGCATAGAGGTCCTTCCTTTTTGCTGCATCTTTAAGCATGCCATTGATATCACGGAGCTCAAGAGCTAAACGGCGCCATGTCTTGGCATTCTTGAGCAACTTCTTCATCTTGGCTCCAAACCCTCCATGCTTGTTGTCTTCAATCTTGTATGTGAACTCGTCCACCACATCCTCAATCCGGAAAGCTAGATCCCGAATCTTACCGATAAATATGGCAGTAATATCGTTGGTATCCTTGAGCTTCTCTGATTCATGCAGGTAAGCCTTCATGATCTGAAGCTCCCCCTCAGCTTTGTGAATCTCACCATAGAGACCCTCGAGCGCAGAAGCTTCCGTGCAGAGGAGTGATGCACCATAGGTTGCTGCCTGATTCACCAGCGCAGAGCTGAGCTCGCCGAGAAGAACGCCAATAATAGCCTCGGCCATGGTGATCTTGTGGCCTTTTGCTTGAGAGCTGAGAGCTACAAGTGTATGAGCGTAGCCTTGTGAACCCCAGATTTTTCAATGAGTTTTCAAGCTTGCATTCAGCGTAGCAGTGTGAACTTGACAAAGAATTATGAACAAGCTAGAGGCTGATGAAATTTGATGAAGGGAGAAGGTTTACCGGAACAGGGGAGGAAGACGAGAGCTTGTTCGAAGTCACAATCGACTTTGAAAAGTTGGAGTTTGCGTCCGGGGAGCAAGAAATGCTGCAGCGCGAGAGGATGATGATCACCATCAACGAAATAGATAGGCAGGGAGAGTGGGAATAAATAAACTAGTAGGGGCAGAAATTGGGTCCATCGAATCAAAGGATATATACATGGGGTAGATGACCAGCAGAAAACTGACTGGTGCATGGGTCGTAATCGTGCAGCAAAATATAAGTGTCGCTCTAGTAATGTCTCACCTTATTACTGTTCATCCGAATTTTATAGGTCTAATCTAGTGGCGTCACACGATTTGGATGCAAAAAAAAAGAAAAAGAAAAAATGGTAATCAATGCAGCCAAATGTAGAGTAGTACTACCACTGATGATACCAGCGAAGTATCAATTTTGGTCATCATAAAGGCTATATATTTGGTGTGTATTTCGTGGCATGCGTGATACTATACCTCAGAAAGAAAAGAAGGAACTGAAATAGTCCAAAAAACACATAAACCCAGGAAGAAATGAGTGAGCAAGAATGTCTGCCTTCTGTGACTCTTTCAGCGCAGCCTTTACGTCACTTGCTAGTAAGAAGATTCCACTTGCTCTGTTTCAAGAGAACGATCGCTCTGTTTTAACAAAACAGGGCCGCAGGCAGCATCCACTTACGTGACCATTTTCTTCTCTAGTTTTGTTGACGTGAAACTGCGGGCACTCCCGTCTCATGATACCAGTGATGACCATTTGCTGATGTCCATCTCCTGTCTCCGGTTGGGAGTTGGCCAGTTGGGAAACTTTGCATACTTGCATGGGCCATTGGCCTTTAGGGGTCAGTCAATGCCACATTTCGATCGAAGCAGGAAGCTGTGCAAAGTGCAATCATGTCCCTGATGTATGTCTTTATTTGAGATAACTAGAATTATTGAATTAAATCTGGAGGGGCGAAATCATACTTGAAATTATGGAAAATACTGTGACGACACTCCGAAGGAACAATCCTTTAATGAAATGCATGAATGCGAATTTCATATTCTCGAAGAAATAGGGGTGCACGCACAGGTGTGTGAGTGACGTGTATAAACGATAGTGTATGCACATGCAGCCAACATAAATAGCAAAATACAACTTGCAAGTTGCAACAATACAAAATATGCAACAAAAATACTGCCAAATCATTTGTGGTCAGGAAGTGGAGACAATGAACCATTTAGGGTGCGTTAGGTTGGCGTACGAGCTCAGCCTGGCTCGTACCTTGGTGTCTGGCCCTCGTGGGACAGGCTGGATGCATGCAACATACTCGTGTTTGGTTACCTACGCGTGGTCGATCTGGTTGAGATGAGATGGTGTTTGGTTGCTCACACGGAATATATCGTTTGGTTGCTCACACGGAATATATCGTATGAGGAAAATAATATGGTATTTAATACGTGTAACTATTTATCTACAACTCTTATTTCATCTTATTACTCTTTAATATCACTCAAAATATGTTAATATCATTTAATATATATATTAACCATGCACTAGTAACATCATTAGCTTAACTAATTACTCACGTCCAGCGAGCCTGACCCTAGGAAAAACGGCCGATTCTCACGTATATGTGGAGCCTGGCTAGGGGAGTTTTTTTGCACGCATGCAGCCTGGCCTAAAGGGTGAACCAGACAACCAAACTAAAACCCCTGCATCATATGAGCTTGGTTCTGCCTTAATGCACAGAACCAAATGCGCCCTTAGGCCAGTCTCGTTGCAGATTTTCACTACACGGTTACCTAGACCAGAAACTAGGTAACTGTGTCAAAAGAGTTTCAGGGTGACGAAACTCATCTCACAAACCATGAAATTTTACCTTCTCTCTCCTATGCCACATCAGCACATTTAATGTCATGAAACACCCCATGAAACCTCCACTGAGGGTGTTCCTATAGTAGAGAGGTCCGATTCAGACTTTTGAGGCTTTGGAGCTTCTATTTTCTAGCACCGGGCCCGGATAAACTTAGTTTTTTTGGACCGGTAGAACACCTCCGGTAAGCAGATACCTAAGAACGCTAGAAAGGCATTTGATTCATTAATCCTGCTTGTCTCGTAGATGATTTGGAAGGAAAGAAATTGGAGATTTTTCAATAGTAAGATGGTCCAACCTTGGATCCTTGTAGACACCATTCTAGCCGAAGCCTTGTGTTGGGCAAATGCAGGTCTCTTGGTGTTGTCTGATTTTCATCAGACTAGGTCGCGGTATCAGTACAATGTAATAGCATCTTAGCTCCCTGTCTCGCTTTGTTTCTTTGCTTACCGGAACAGGGGAGGGAGACAAGAGCTTGTTCGAAGTCACAATCGACTTTGAAAAGTTGGAGTTTGCGTCCGGGGAGCAAGAAATGCTGCAGCGCGAGAGGACGATGATCACCATCAACGAAAGAGATAGGCAAGGAGAGTGGGAATAAATAAACTAGTAGGCTCAGAAATTGGATGCACCGAATCAAAGCATATATACATGGGGTAGATGACCAGCAGAAAACTGACTGGTGCATGGGTCGTAATCGTGCAGCAAAATATAAGTGTCGCTCTAGCCTCTAGCATGTCTCACCTTATTACTGTTCATCCTAAATTTACAGGTCTAATCTTGTGGCGTCACACGATTTGGATGCAAAAAAAAAAGAAAGAAAAAATGGTAGTCAATGCAGCCAAATGTAGAGTAGTACTACCACTGATGATACCAGCGAAGTATCAATTCTGGTCATCATAAAGGCAATATTTGGTGTGTATTTCGTGGGTGTGTTTAGTTGTAAAAATGGTAGGTAAAATTTGGTCGAAAAGTCACATCTGACACTGTAGCACTTTTCGTTTGTTTGTGGTAATCGTTGTCCTATCATGATCTAACTAGGCTTAAAAGATTCGTCTCGTCGTGTACATCAAAACTATGTACTTAGTTTTTTTATTTTACCCACGTTTAGTGTTTCATACATGAGGAGAGAGATTTGATGTGATATGTGAAAAATGAAGTTTGGAGAGAGAATTTTTTGTTTTTGGGTGGAACTATACCTCAGAAGGAAAAGAAGGAACTGAAATAGTCCAAAAACACATGAACCCAGAAAGAAATGAGTGGTAATCTGCAGCAAGAATGTCTGCCTTCTGTGACTGTATCAGCGCAGCAAGCCTCAAACATGTCCGTCTGGATGTTAACTGTAGGGCTGCCACTGCTGACGAGGTGCAGGCTTTGGAGGATGACATCAGGGTGCAGTAGGCGCCCATCCCAATCGTCCCATACTCCAGGTCGAAAGAACATATCAGTGGTTTATGGCTCAGGGTCCTGATGTGGATCCTGGAGAATAAACATCCGTATCGGTGATGATCTATTTTTCTATTTCGGGAATTAGTAAATTCCCTTTGTTTTCTTTTTAGATTGTGCTTATCCGATACTGCACCGCTGATTCATAATTATCTCTGTCCCACGGGGAGTATAAACTGGTTGAACCAATCCGTATTGTTCCTTTCATTTTTTTTATATTTAAAATGATACTACCTTCCTTCTAAATTATATTGCTATAATCATCTCCATACTCTCCTTCTTGTCTCTCTCATGTACCATCTTTTGGGTTCATTGCTGCTTAGTTTTGTTTTTGATACTTGTAACTATTTATGACTCTAC
Organism: Echinochloa phyllopogon; assembly: GCA_033239725.1. Taxonomy (NCBI): domain Eukaryota; kingdom Viridiplantae; phylum Streptophyta; class Magnoliopsida; order Poales; family Poaceae; genus Echinochloa; species Echinochloa phyllopogon. The sequence goes on along the minus strand of BTCW01000017.1, from coordinate 7,352,526 downwards.
CTTCAATGGAATACATGAATGTGAATTGCATATTCTCGAAGAAATAGGTGTGCGTTAGTGACGTGTATAAACGATAGTGTATGCACATGTAGTCACCTTATAATAGCAAAAACACGGCTTGCAACAGTGCAAAATATGTAACGGCAATACTGCCAAATCAAACCAACGTGATGTCTAGGCGCTAAAACTTGCTCTGCTTCAAGGATACTTAGTAGCACGCTGGAACTTGCTCTGTTTTGAGAAAACAGAGTATCAGGCAGAGGCAGAGCATATGACTTATCCATGTTTTGATTTTCAAAATGTGTTTTTGCTCGTTTCCTTTGCGCTCATATTTGTAATATGTGACCCCACTACCCAGAAGCACCTGTCTAGGAGGTTTAGAACCACAGTTTCGTCCTTCACCGAAGAATAGTAGGGAGGTACGTAATCATATCCCTGATTTACCCGAGATCAGTTATATCCGGACAGGCAAGATCATGTCGAGCTTATCAAACCAGAGTACCAACCTGGAAGTTTGAAGAAACATATGAAAGAAAACCATCGACTGCCAAGTATTCCACGGTCGTCCAAACCGAAGTATACATATCAGGTTCAGCAGAACTGATACTGTTTCTTAGTACAATAGAGGACACCTACCAAAATGGATAGAGGGCACATGCTGTGCGTGGGGAGATGGGGTAGGAGAAGAAATAAAGGGCATCACCACGATGGTGTTCTTTTCTAAGGCTGCTCATGGAGAAGGATTTATGTAGGAGAAGGTTTGGCTGAGGTTCCTAAGAAAAAGGTCCGGCTAAAAGAATTTAGTCTATGATAAATTAATTTGAGAATTGGATACAAATGAGTTAGATACTTTTCAGGCTTTTATCTACTTTGTTATTTATTTATAAAGTAATAGTGTTTCCTCTATTTCATCCATCCCCTTCACCTCCGTGCTCCCTCCATGCGGCTCCTTCGATCCACTTCACCGAACTGCATCGTAAGCATGAGTAAACCCATTCTTGCCGTGAACGAGATAATCTCTTGGAAATATATTTCAAAGGTATTTTTCACAGTTAAGACCCTTCTCATGGTGATGACCCTTCTCTCACATTTCATGACGCTTTTCTTTTCTCTCTCGTACTATTGGTACATGTCATCAAATTTAATGTCTATGACACTCCCATGACCCTCCCACTGAGATTGGCCTTAGAAGGTGATCTTCACAGTTAAGAAAATTAATGATACATTTACCACCTAAATAAGTTTAAAGAAATTAATGGGCTGTAATCGGTGGGCCCATCATTTATTTCCTTAACCAAGTTAGGCATCATAACTTAATAAGCATCATGCAATCAAATTTTTAGTTTCCGGGTACCTTACATGTTGGATCCACGTGGCTTTAGTCGATCTCTCTTTGATTTCTCGCCTGTATTGACGCTCCATTGGTTTTCTCCAACTGCATGTAGCACTGTCAGCTGGATCTAAACCAGCAAGAGAAAAATGAAAGAGATGGCAACATAACAAGATTCAGGGTCTACTTTTGCACATTAAGAATTATAGTAGCTTGATTTTTTTAAAGCCACTAGTAATTATTTTGGAAGTACTGATTTATATGGTCTCCGGGAGGTACAGAATTGAATCACTATGTACCGAAATAAAGGTGTATGAATTGATAGTGTCTCTTTGCTACATACTCTGATCCATATGATGTAGAGATGAGCAAGACACAATGTATGATATATGATGCAGGGAGGATACTCTATCGTCGACTGGTTTCGAAGGTGCAGCCGCAGCGGTAGAAATGGAGAAGGAGGAGGTTCCTGGTCATCTATCAGGCGGCGGCGGCGGCGACGACGACGGCGAGATAAGCCGGAACGCGATGATGAACCTGGTGATGCTGACCGAGAATTCGCAGCTGCAGAGGCTCGCCATGCTGCTCCGGAACAACGAGCACGACCTCATGAGGCGCGTGGTCATGACGGAAGTGCAGCTCGTGCAGTACCTCCAGACGGTGAACGACGCGTACCGGAACTCGATGCAGCTCCTCGACGACTCCACGGCGCTCAGCAACAAGTACAGCGCCGGCAGCAGCAGGAGCGCCATCGCCCGGGACGTGCACGACTACGTCAAGTACGGCCTCAACATGTGCCTGCAGAACGTGCGCAACTGCTGCATGCGCCTGGACACCATCACCAAGCTCCGGGCGCACTTCGACGCCCTCGCCGGCGCCCTCGCCGGCGCCGACGAGCTCAGCGGCCTTGCCGCGGAGGTCTCCGACTACAAGGACTCCATGTGGGAGTACTGCCACAAGTTCCGGAGCGCCTCCGCCCGGGCTCAGTCCAAGGCCTACTCCGACGTGCTCAAGCTGCAGGGGATCGAGCTCCCTGACCTGCTGAGGATCCACCAGCTCAGGCTCGGGTACGGCAGCAAGGACTTCGAGGACCTGGAGGACGCCCAGAAGCTCGACGTGTCCAACGGCATCATCGACGAGTCCAAGCGGGCCAACATACGGCTCTTCTCGGCGGCGCACCGGCAGAGCCTCCGATTGAAGGCGAAGACGGTGGCGCAGGCGGTGAGCGTGTTCATCATCGCGGCGGGCAGCATGGTGTACGACACCACGGAGCACGACGTGGAGTGGATCCTCCGCGGCAGCCTCAACGTGCTGGCGGCGGTGGGGGCCTTTGCTGTCGAGGCCGTCGTCACCAAGGCTGTCACCACGGCTCTGGCGAAGGCCGGCGTCGCCGTCTTTGTTACCTCGCTCGCAGGATTCGTTGTAGGTGCCCTCGCCGGACTCATCTTCGTCCGCGTCACCGGCCGGCTCATCGACCTCATTGTCCGATCCCCGAAGGTGCCTGACATCGAGCAGCTCAAGTTCCATACTGCAGTCATGCCTGATGGGATGATTGTGACAGTGTGCCATGCCATGTCATCCATCACGTATATGCAACAGTGCAGTCATCCTAGATATATTGTATTGTATGTACTCCAATCAATAAGCATGCATGATCATCACGATCTGCATGGCTCTGTAATTGATCAATCATTTATGCATCAATTATTCGTGTGAGTCTCGTGGGCATGCTGTAACACCCCAGGCACCGCATAGCCTGAAATGTCACTAAAAGCCACTTCCATCAAGCTGGAGTTTGAAAACTCAGCACCAACCCCAGAACCCAGAGTAAAACGCAGAAGCAACAACATAAACAACTACGAAATATCTTCCAAACTCGTTAAACAAAATCGCATAGGGTCACCACAAAGGATTACAAAAGCTTCAGAACAAGACAAAAGTATCGTTATTATTATTAAAGCTACAAGTGAATAATGATGTGATGACGTGCAGCTAATCCAGTTCCTTCAAGCAAAGCATCCACTCAAACTCCTGTGGAGGGTAAGAGGGTGTGGGAATAAATCTCAGCAAGCAAACTGTTTTACAAGTTACTGAAACTACAAATTCATTTCATTAAGTCACAGATTAATATAGTGACATGATAATAGAGATAAAACTCCCCACAAAAAACGTCAGTGTACTTATTCGCGGCTCCGTGGCTCCGCACTCGGCTCCACTGCACCATCGCTCCCTTCGACCTCCTCCTACCTGCGGTTCCACAAAGAACTTCCCTCACCACCTCGCCCGCCCGACCCCGCCTCCACTTCCCCTCTGCGCATCCACCGCCGCCTCCACCTCGCTCGCCCGCGGTCCGCCGCAGCCTCGCCCGCCTCACCGATCTATCCCCGCCGCTCGCTCACGCCGCACGTCACCTCCCGACCTCGCCGCTCGCCCCGGCCTCCTCCCGCACCCGCACCCGCACGCCACACCTCCCCGCACCCACAGGGGGGCCCGTGCCCGGAGCCCCCGCCGCGCCCGCCTGCTGCACCTATCGCGACCCTCGTCCTTCCCTGCGCCCTTGCTCCGGCATCAAAATCATAGCTGGCTCCCCATCCCATCCCCCATCGTTACGGCAACCGTGCGGAAGGAGAGGGCGGTGACGGCCTTGGCTAAGGGAGAGCGGTGACGGTGAATGGATCCGGCCCGACCACACGCGGATCCAGTAGCGGCCGACCATTAGGCGTCCCGGTGGCCGCGCATGGGGCAGTGGCGATCATGCGCGGGGCAAAGGATGGTGCACGCGAATGCGATGAATGTGAGCCACTTCGGCTAGACCCAGCGTGGCGCCCACTACGGGAAATCCCCTATATGCATAGTGCCTAAGTCTTTGCTGAGTGCTTTTTGTCGGGCACTCAGCAAAGACAGGCTAAACTAAGCCTTTGCCGAGTGTCAAACAATAACCCACTCAGCGAAAATAAAACACTCGGCACACCCATGTCTTTGCCGAGTGTCTGACGCCTGACACTTAGCAAAGATGTGACACGTGCCAAACACGTGCCATGGCCACCAACGGCAGCGGGTGGCCGTTGGGCACGTTAGCGCTTGCCGAGTGTCTGAAGCCTGACACTCGGCAAAGACGTGACACGTGCCACGTGCCACGGCCGGCAACGGCCGTTGGATGCCGTTTGAGGTGTTAGCTCTTTGTCGAGTGTCACGTGTCCGGCACTCGGCAAAGTGGCTAATTGTTTTCTACAAACTTGAAACTGGAAAATACAAAATTTTAAAATATTAAATAGAAAAGTTTATGGCCAAATTTTGGGCGGGAGGGCCGTGACTTTGCCGAGTGTCATTTGTCTGGCACTTGGCAAAGAGCCTAATTGTTTTTAAAAAAATTGAAACTGGAACATACAAAATTTTAAAAGTTTAAATACAAAAGTTTTTGGCCAAATTTTGGGCGGGAGGGCCATTGGTTTGCCGAGAGCTGGGGACCAACACTCGGCAAAACTAACCTTTGCCGAGTGTTTAGGCGCCGACACTTGCCGAGTGGTTATGCCTGACACTCGGCAAACGTTTCATTTTTTTCGATTTTGGGCTTCAAAATTTTTCTCCTATTCTTAGACATGAAGTTGTACTCTATGTAGAAATTTTGGTTAATTCATGGCCTGTTTGCTATATTTAACTAATTTATTTCATTCAAAGTTATTTCCTCACATAAGTCAAATTTAAATTGGACGTGATTCCGTTAATTGAATAAAGTGAGTGGAAAAATGCAGTTCGCATTACTAAGTCCAATGCGAGGCCTTATACATAGAATCATAACAAATTTTGAACAACTTCTTCCTGAAACTTTCGAACAAATGTTTGGTGGATTAGTATTTAAATCTTATAAAAAGAAAAAAGTCTAAAATTCATGAGATTTGTCAAACCTCGTAATGTCATATGTGGAGGCTGTGGTAAAGAGTTGAGACGATTTCGAAAAGTTTTTCTTGTATGACCTTACAAACCGGAACATCTCTGAAGAAGTTTCGTAGAGTTGAGAAAGATACAACTGGATTTGGAGTCGAAGTGAAAGTTGAATTGGAGTTTCGGCTCATAACTTTTTTCATAGGCAGTACACAATATAGATTGTTTCATTAGAAGTTCTCATAATTTTTCGGACCCATTTGATATTTATTAATTTTTTTAAACGACTATCTCTCTATGAAATAATGAAATATCTGAAGAAACAATGATCTATACATGCATAAAATAATGAAAAAATTGATAGAATCATAAAAAGTACATTGCTGCATGTATTTGACAAGATATTTTGATAAGTATTTGAACAAATTTAAAAATGGGAGCATGAAATAATGGTTCTGAAAAATGTTTACCGAGTGCTACACTCGGCAAACAAGTCCTTTGCCGAGTGTTTTTAAGAAGACACTCGGCAAAGATGCGTTTTGCCGAGTGCATAGAGCCCAACACTCGGCAAAGTTGTGGCCGGCCGGGCCACTCATTGGCCACGTCAGCGGCCAGCGCGCAACCACGTGGGCTGATATGTTTGCCGAGTGCCCGATCTGGGACACTCAGCAAACAGGGGGGGGGGGGGGGGGGGTTTCCTGTGGACTTAACAGCCCAGCCGCGCTGCCCCATCCCTATTCGATCTCATTCGCACCCGCGCCGCCGCTCCCTACTTCTCTCGTCGCTGCCGGACCTCGCCACCTGTCGCCGCCCCATGCCACCCCCGCCGGACCTCAAAGCTCATTGCCGCCCCATGCCGCCCCCGCCCACCCCACGGCGCGCCGCTCGCCCGACTCCGCTGCCCCCGCACGCCCACTCCTCGCCACGCCGCCCGCCCCACTCCGCCACGCCTGCCCGTCGCCGCCGCCCTTGGCCGTTGCCCCGCCCATCGCCGCCGGCCATCTCCATTAGGGCGCCGCCGCGGCTGTCGCCCCTCCATCCGTAGCAGGGCACCGCTGAGCCCGCCGGCGCGTAGGGACCGTGACCGGCCCCCGCCTGCGGCTTTGCCTTGCCCCGGCCACCCTCCGCCCCGGCCGCCCGCACTCGGCAGGCCGCTGCCGCCCTCACCGCCGCTCGTCATGTTTGCTCCTGCCGTGTTTCCTCCTACTGCGTCGTGGGTCTCCGTCCGCCGTCTTCATGCTGCTGCCGTGTCGGTGAGTTGCTCGATCTACTAATGCTTTCACTTTAAGGTCACATGTTAATGTATAGTGGTGCTTGCTTGTCAAATTGCCATGCAATGTGTGTGCTTGCTCGTGAAATTGCTGGTGTTCTGGTAGTGTTGTTGTAGTACATATTGGAATCATTGTAGATCATGCTATCCTTGTGTATGCGGTTGTCGGCCTTCGTGCCATGGTGGTTTGCCGGCCTTCGTGCCGTGTTTTTTTTTGTAGGATGGGGTTTCATAAACCTCCCCGTGCAGGGGAGGTGTTGCCAAAATTTTCACTTGACTATATATAATACTTGTGTGTATGTGAAGATTCTAAACATTTTGGAATTGTGGATGTAGCCCCCGGCCGTCCCTGACTGCCCCCGGCCGCCCTCAGCTGCCCCAGGTCGCCCTCGGCTGCCCCTGCTCCACCGCACGCCGTTCCCCGCCGTCAGCACCAACACGAGCGTCACTGACTCGGCCGCCATCGAGCCCGTAGTTGTGCACGTGCAAAACCACATGTTCTCCATATTTAATTCATAGATCCCTAATTAAGTTGTGTACCTTCTTCGTCTCTTGTATTTATCTCTACCGCGTTGCTTCTTTGCCATGTTCTTGCATTTTCTACAGTAATAAGATGGGGGAGTCATCTTCCTCTTCTGTCTTGATATCGATAAATGTGGAGGAGGCAATGACAGTGACGACGACATTCCTCCTCCTTTGGAGGAGGCTCTGAAACATCTCAAAATGTATGACAGTGATGAGGATACCGTTGATGCAGCTAATCCTAATCATGATGATTATTTCTAATAATAAATGTATGTTTTTTGTATATATTGCATCTCTTTCTAATAATTTATGTTGGTTCATATTTTTTGTTTATTGCATATCTTTATAATAATTATTATATATTGCATCCCTTTCTAATAAATTTATGTTTTTGTTGATTGGAGGTGATTGAACTAGAATGGTGGGTAGGGGCAAAGCGATGAAGAATGTCATGTCGCTCTACCGCGCACTCTCCGGTGGAGGGTCCGGTGGAGGGTCCGATGCAGTTGAGTCATCCGGTGGCAAGCGCAGGGGCTCGAAGAAGGCTCGAGCCAAGGGGGCATCCCGCGTCAAGGCGCGTCAGTGAACCAGGAGCCCCGTGCCTTCGTGTTCCGAGGAGGAGTATCGACCTTCGGTGGCAGACCGACGAGCCATGGAGGACGCGGTCGAGGGACACACGGACGACAAGCAGGATGCCTCAGAGGATGCCGGGGGTTCCACTTCCTCCGAAAACACGGCCCTTTAGCAGCGATGTCCCTCACAACTCCCGAGGCGATTGATTCTCGAGGCGCATCGGCCTCAAATTGCACCCTGTGGCAAAATGTACGTAATTTTAGATGTTATAAGTATATTTTTATTTTATATGTTGCAAATTACAATATGAACTAGCAATTTACCTTAATCACTTGGGAAGGAGTTGGACGGTTACAGAGAAGGGGATTGCTCATGACCGCAAAGTCAACGGCATCCTGGGTCTTCTCTGCAGGGAGGGTTTTCAGGTCTAGTTAGGATTGGAAGCAGGGAGGAGCCGGCGTACACCTTTGACCACTATGTCGCCTATCCCGATTGGGACGACGGTTCCGTCCGGGAGTTCGGCAACAAGGCTGAGCGGGTCAAGGCCGAGCTGTGGGTAAGTATTCCTTGCACTACATTGCTCAACACATCGCATTCATTGAACAATCTACAGATAATGACTTGATACATCACGTATATAAGCTGGATTTTTACAGATGCTACCCGGGGACTGAGGGGAGGGCGGCTGTTCAGGCATCGCATTCGTGAAGGACTTCCACTACGAGTCGCGCGTTCAGGCGGTGATTGATTATTATGCTGTACTCAAAGTCACCGTGACGAAAAATCAAGCACGACAAATGGTTTTGACCCGAGAGCAATACTTGGCGGTATGAAACTCGATTCTAATTTATTCTGAGATTAAGACTTCCAATTCGATCTTGTTATATGCCGTACACTTGATGTCTTGTAGTCGATTCCGTGGTGGTGCACCGCGCATCCCCAGTGCTGGGAGGTGATTGTGGACAAGTGGGTAAGCCCTGAGTGGCTGGAGCAGCATAACATTTACCGAGAGCGCCGTTTGCTTATGCCAAGTATACCATACCATCAGGGCAGCCTTAGCCTCGACGAGTATCGGACAAAATGGGTACGTCAAGTTGTTTCTATATTGATTCACTCAATTCTACATAATTACTAATCTTCTTGTTTTTCCTCAGTCTGCGGCACATGGTGGTCTGCCTTGCAACGAGTTCATGGGATTCTCTTTGGCTCACAAGGGCAAGGGCATCTCCGACTTCCAGTACAACCCCGCGAACCCGCCCCAGGCATACAGCAACGCCAGCGTCCACAGTTGCCTCTCTGCATACACAGAGGTGGAGAAGGAGCTCTATGGGCCAGACTTCGATCTGACTGCCCATCCCGTTGATGGAGAAGTGGTCATGAGGACGGGAGGAGGCAAGAAGCATGGGCGGTACTTGATCGGCGATAGCACCATCGATACGGCCGCTATCCCCACAATCTCCCAGTTCGAGCCAGGAGCACAGACTCTTCCCCGGCCATACGCCAGCCTCCTCCCAGTTCTTACTTCGGGATGCAGCAGCTACAAGTTATTTCTGTTCTTTTCCGTTTGCTTTAGTTACATTTCCAATGCATTGTAACATTGTGATTGAATATTGCAGACCCGGTTAGAGGAAGAGACGTAGAGGCGGGAGCACCTGGAGGCGGAGGTGCAGCGGATGAAGGAGGCAGAGGCCAAGAAAGAGAGGCAGTAGGAGGAGCTAGAGCGGGCGAACCGGCTGTGGCAGGAGCAGATGTATGCCTACCTGCAGGCCATTGGCCAGCGGGTGGGTGAAGGTCTGCCGCCGGCGATGCCACCCCCGCCTCCACCGCGTGTTCCCTTTTCTTCCGTGAGTCACTTCATTCACTTAGCTACATATCTATTAGTTTAAGTTTCTTACTTAATTCTCTTCTGGGACAGGCTCCTGGCTCGGCGGCTTCAAATGATGGGCTTCAATAAGAAGACATTGCGGCGGGGCGGCTCGAGCTTTGTTTGGACCCCCTACTCAGTGAGTTGGTGACGAACACTTGTGAATGTTGGTGACGAACACTTGCGGATGTTTGTGAACACTTTTTGATGAACAATTGTGTACTTGTGGACTTTCGGATGGTTTAGTGACTTTTATGTGTTTGTGATGGCTCATTATTATATATATCAACGGCCTGTGTTTGTTTGTTTGAGGGGGTCCTATATATGTGACCGAGCAGTAGAAACGGGGGGGGGGGGATATGGGCTTTGTCGAGTGTTACACTCTGTAAAGGGAGGGTTTACCGAGTGTTAAAGCCCAAACACTCAGCAAAGTGGCAGTTTCTGTCATTTGTGGATAGGCCTTTACCGAGTGTTTTGGCCTTAACACTCGGTAAACCGTCCCTTTGCGGAGTGTTTGGGCATTAACACCCGACAAAGGTGGCGCCTTTGCCGAGAGCGGCACTCGGCAAACAGGTGGGCGCCCCTGCCTGGCCTACTGCGAGACACCAGCTTTGCCAAGTGCAACACTCGGCAAAGGGCCCAGGTTTGCCGAGTGTGGCACTCCGCAAACAAGTGGGTGGCCTGGTGCCCGACACTTGTTTGCCAAGTGTTTGGATGGCAGCACTCGGCAAAAAATTGGGGCCGTTAAAACTCACAAACGGCCATGCACGCTTTATTTTGCCGAGTATCTGTTGTGGCACTCGGCAAAGTATTTGCCGAGTGCGCGACAAACAATACTCGACAAAGGCGGCCTTTGCCGACACTTGGTATGCCGACTCGGCTTTGTCGAGTGGAACACTCGGAAAAGGCTTTGCCGAGTGTTTTTGGGCCATTACCGAGTCCCGCAGGCACTCGGCAAACACCTGGTTTCCCGTAGTGGCCGCCCGTGAGTTCATTGTCTTCGTCGACCAAACCGTTGTGCAGCGCACCCAGCCTGGCCAGCGGCAGTCCATCCAGCACGAAGGTAACCTCCCTCGGATAGCCTATTGTTTAGATTGAAAGAGATATGCAGCTCTTTCTTCATACAATTTTTGCTTTCTCCCCATTGGATATCCATTAGCTAGGCAAGTCTCTGCATTGCTCACTACCATGTTTATTAGAAGTGCATTCCTTCTATGTTTATTGTCAGTGCGGTTTATGTTTACTGGCACAAATCTCAATACCAATCTCAGTTAATTCTGCATTTAGGTTGTTCCACCCCAGGAAAATTATATAAATGCTTTGATCTTATAAGGGATCACTACAAAACTGCAGGTATTAGATCCTTAATTTGTAATGCAGGCTGTAGCTTATCTATGGTGCATCTTGTAAATACCCAGAAAGTGAAGTCGTAGGCGGACAGTCAGTCCAGTTTGTGGATGTTTTATTTTGTCTTATATGTATAGCTTAGGCGCTATATGTGGATTGTTAGTTTGGTGCCCAGCAGTTGCTGGTTGTAATGTCTTTACGTCAGTACCAGGGTTTGTGGATGTTCGCTGAAATGGTGTAATTTTGTTACCTGCAAAAGGAATGAAATTTAGGCTTAGCCCTTGTTGGAAAAACAGGCTGTAGCTTCTCTGCTTTGCTGAGTTTATTTTGGACTCGTGGCTGCTGGCAATGTGTTAATTTAATTTTAGTTAACAATGTTATAATTAAAAGCTGCAGTTAGAGTTTGTGACAATTAGTGGCTGCCCTAACTAGATTCAATGGCACTTCTATGTCTGATTATTGCAATTCAGATTATGCAACTATGTGCCTAAATGTTTGATGGCATACATACTTATGTATGTTTTTTTTTTTGTTTTCAGTTATTCTGTATCTTCTTCTTATATAAAGGTCAACAATATTTTTCACACATATAAATAGGTGTGCAGTTGGTCAATGTTAGGTCACATGTGCCATTGAGTTCTCAGCCTTGTTGCAAAGGTTGGTGATATTTCTGTCCGAGTTTTCACCGTCAATTTGTGTTGTCTCAACTTGAATGGTTACAGCCCGGCCTGCTAAGGCTATTTGTTAATCTGAACTCTGAAAAAAACTCTGATCAAGGTACGCTATCTGCTTAAGGTCTTATTATATTTTTCCTGGTGTGTGTTTTTCTTGTTTTTTTCTTGAAAATGCAGGAGAGCTGCACATCATCATATTACGAACAAAATATATTTTTCTTGTTCCTTCTCTATTTATAAGGCTTGTAAATTATTTTCAGAATCAAAACTCTTAGCACTACAGTTAAGTATATTTTCTAGTAATTATCAGCACTACAAAGTAAACACTATCAATTTTGAGTCCCTTAACCTGAATATATCTGATGACTTGCACATAGGGTCATGATCAACTATCCGATTCAATAAAAGTGGGCATTTGGCAAGGTTAATTTTTTATCATAAATATTATCTTCAAATATAATCTTGGCATGACATTGGAAAAAGCTTTGTTGAATGGTGAAATAGGTTTGGTGCTGATTAATGCCCTGGGCAATATGCTACTTTCAGGATTCCTTCATTGCAAACTATTTTGTGCTTTAATAGGACAATATAGGACTGGTTCATTTTGTGCATTACAGAGGCATAACGGATTTCGTGTTTAGGAGCTGAACTCTGAACCTTTTATCCCTGCTGGATTACCTAAGTTGAAAGAAATAACGGATTCCTGAGGTTCTAAAATGATTTCTGTAATTAAGGTACCATGCTTAGTAACTTTTCTGAATCAATCTATGTTTTCTGCATTCTATGTACACTGTACACTGCTGCTGTGTAAATCATAACTTAGTTGCGGCATATGGTTTTCATAGGCCGTTGCTAAGATGGCTGCAATTGGATTCAGGTTGTCAAAGGATATATTTACATCTTTGATGGAGGTGGCATTATTCTATTGTAACCCTCAGGGAACATGTATCCTTTTGCTCTGGAAAATGACACAACAATGCTTTACTGAAAGTACATATTGGATTGCTTTACAAGTGCCACAAACCCACACTATTCTTCATATTACAATGAGTTCATATGGGATTTGCATTTTCACCTCATCATTTTATTTGTTTATATAGACTTTGACATTCATAAATTATGAATATCAGTTAATACTTGAATTATAAAGTGAGAATTGGTTGTGAAAATGGTGAAGAATCTGTCAATCTCGTCACATTTGAACTGAATAAGTTTGAGAAAAAGCTTGCATGGAAGAGCAACTCATGAGTGGTTAATGACATCAATATGTTGGTTTAGAGAAATAGCTTGGTATATTTATTTTCAGAAAATTGAACACCACCCTCCAGAGTTGACCTACAATTGGTATAATTTATTTTAGAAAATTGAACACCATATTTCTATTCCTTGAACATTTGTCTCCCTTGACAAAATTCTTGCGATTTCGCCTCCAAAAATCCTCTGCTCAGTAGGTAATTTCACCTGAAAAAGATCCTCTGCTCAGTAGGTGATATCTGAAGAATCAGGAGCACCACATGAATGGAGCGGACTGGGAAGGGTTCATTCGACTCTGGGCTCTTGGTGAGGCACAAAGCTGAGAGCAAGAGGTGAGGTGGCAAGCAGATGGTGACACCATCCTGTGCCTTCTCTAGGCTGGTATGGACGGATGCTTCCTTCCATGGTGTCACTCTCACTCCTCTCAAACCTGGTTCATTCCATTTTATTTTGTTTCAAGCATGTCTTGAAAAAGACCCCCCTTGCCTACCAAACCGCTCAGCACACCACAGGAGGTATGCGTGCCCTATGTGTCTTAGCGTGCCCTATGGCTTCATAATTTGAATTTGGTTCCTAGAAAAAGAGAGAACTATGCAATTAGCTTCCAAACTGAAAAAAAGGTTTAACAGATGCTGAATTGGACATATTCTTGAACTACTCTTAAGATAAACTGTCTTTTCATTGTAGGGAATGCTTGACTGCTCTCCAAAATAGAATGTGTTCTGTTATCATGGTCTTGTGCTAATACATGCACAAACCTAAACTAATCATGTGAAAAACTTCTCTACCATCACTATGGCTGTATATGGAATATATGATTTCATTATGTTTTATTTGTTAGGATCCCATCTTTAATGTACAGATCTACAACACCAAGTTTTCATGGGTTTAGAGTCGGTTTCATTTTGAAAAAAATGTACTTATAATATATATAGTGTGTGTTAGGTTCACTTAAGCACCAAATATATGAGCAGATTGGAGTGGACGCTGATGTACATGTCAGTGGTGGGAGGACAAGAGGTGAGAGGCAGACAATAAATTTACAGTCTGTTCCTTAATTAATCGAACGGTGGAAAAATTGGGTTTTAGACACACCTGAACTGCTTGGTAGACAATCTTGTTTTTATTAGCAGTGGTTCGTACTGTCCAAGGCTGATTGTATGCCTCAGTTATTACATATGCATGCTTCATTCTACAATATTGTTATCTTATCTTTTTATGTATGTGTAGCAACGCACAGGCATGTTACCTATTAGTGTAATAACTACGATCTCGATAATATACATATTTCATATTTATATTTGTTTTTATATTATTATTTTCATGTTTATTCTGATATGTATCGCAATATAAATACTTTATTGCCCGTAGCAACGCACGGGCACTATCCTAGTTATTATTATTAAAGCTACAAGTGGATAATGATGTGATGACGTGCAGCTAATCTTGTTCCTTCAAGCAAAGCATCCACTCAAACTCCTGGGGAGGGTAAAAGGGTGCGAGAATAAATCTGAGCAAGCAAACTGCTTTACAAGTTATTGAAACTGCAAATGCATTAAACATCAATTTAATATAGACATGATAATAGAGACAAAACTTCTCACAAAAAAAAACCACTGCTTATGAACTTCATAAGAAGAATATATTCATATCCACTTTCACATCAAAACGCATAATACTACAATATATAATCCTCAATGAGTGTAAATACAATGCATATGCCATGCCCACTACCTTAATACCCAACAAGGTATGAAGCTGCATTTCACCCTTCCTCGGGCAACGTACGATGCTGTACCGGTACGGTCGCGTCCATAAGACCACAACATCCATGAATGATGTGCAATGCAATATGATGTAATGATATGGTGCATCCACAAATATACCTTTTCACATATGCAATATACATCCACATACATACACATCCCACTTACCTCAAGATGAAAGATGTAAACCACAGTCATACCATATAACCACATAATGGAACCATTAAAATAATAACAAAATATGTTGCTTTGGTTATGGTTCTGAATTTTAAGAGTGTAGGTAGAATAAATAACCAGTAAAGCTGTAGCATATACAACTGTTACATTTACTTGCCTTCTTTGATGACCAAGAAGTTGGGCTAAGCAAGATCCGAAGGTGCACCACCTGAACACAACATAACCATAAATCAACGTGTTCCTACGTCCGCTCCCCACATACGACCCAAAACAACAAACACATGTTGGATTAACAGCTGCAATGCTATTTCTCTCTTTTGTATCTTTAAATCAACAAAAGCAATGATAGCAAATAAATGCATTTTCAAAAACTATAGAGAAAGCCTTACAGCATTCACTAGGTCTACTATTTTTTCTCTGAATGTAAACCTCATTAATATTCAGTACAATCCACACAAAGAAATCTGCTTGTAATTCTGACAGTCATAGGTAAAATATTGATATCTACTAAACCACTTGTCCAAAAATTATATAACTTTACCGGAATATGTGTAACTGTATCCTTCACAACTTTTATCATATGGACCTTTGCAGGAAAAAAATAGACAACATAGCCTAATATTGGTAGGAAGTCTGAGTGTCAAATTCTGTCAATAAAACTGACAGTCCAATTACCAATTTGGAAAGCCTATAAAAAACACTATAACTTTGGTATTCATCAGAACAACTGAATCGGCCTTTCAGGTGGTTGAAAGTGGAATAGATTATTCCTTTCCAGAAACTCATCAGAACAAAACTGTCATCTTGAATTGACATGTCTCCTAAACCATGCGTCCGATAAATATGATTAAATACTCCCAGGAAAGGTCTATGAGTTCTCTAAAACACCTTCAATATACATAAAATTTAATTCGGCCAATAACATGGGCTAAAACGATGATGAACAGAAACTACCCGATCTGTCTCTATGCAAAGGTTGATGACCAAAATCAAACACTAATTCCCCCACTTATCCAAAGGAACAAATCTAATTGCAGGCCCGAAAACTCATCCAAGAGCAGTGGATTACATAAAAACCATATCACCTTGATGCCCCAAAGGCCTAGGGTTGCACAGCGCTCCTCTCCCTAATAAGGCAATCACCAGTACTTCTCCCATCTCAACCCTATCTCCTGTCCCACCAATCTCCCTCCACGAAGTTTCCTCTGTATGGTATAGGGCAGGAGAGTTACAGGAAGGCATGGGATAGGTCTTTATTTTTTACGGAGATGGAGAAGGAGGGTGCAGCCGAGGAAGGGAGAAAGTCACGTCAGAAATGGTTGGTAAATCGAAGGGCATATCCACTCGCGGTTATTGTAGCACCAGCGTAACTTTGTGGGGAAAAACATAACTCCTTGACCCTAGTCTCAAATATTTCATATGAGTAGTCATATGGACTGTATTTGACGAGAGCTATGCATCTGCGCTGTCCATTTGCCAACCGAGTGACGCACAAAAGAAAAAAAAATCAATTTTCGACCTCTTTTTTAGAATCACCGGTCAAACATGAAATACATTTTTTTATGTATTTCGACTTGTCAACTGTAACTTTACATTTGTATTTTCTGGGTATTACATGTGCACTGCTTCAATATTGACTAGTACTTTGTAACCAATCTGATCGCTGCTCTCACTTGTTCATGTTCCTCACCTAATGGATGCTTGCTCAGTAGCAAGAGGCAAAGCCTTCGCACTTTTGGAAGAACTTTGCCCAGGCAAAGTATTAATGAGCCAGCACATTTTGTCAATATCATCTAGTGGATGGTTGCTCAGTAGCAAGAGGCAAGCTTTCACACTTTTTGTAAGAACTTTGCAGGCAAACTTTAATGGGCCGGCACATTTTGTCAATATCATCCCAGAAAGCTCATTCTAACTTTAATTGTGCAGTCACTAGTTATTGCTAGGTTACCTCTATGCAACTTCATACTTTTCTTGATGTGAGAACAAACCAGCTAATTGTCACTTCCCACCCAGTTTGGATGGTCCACTAGTGGGCCATGAATGCAGGTGCACATGTTTTGTGACACATTACTAGTTGAGTAGGGGTGGACTCTTATCTTCCAGTCATAACACCTTCGAGTTACCCCCTTTACATAAAACCAAGATTAAAGTGTAAACGAAATGCTATGTGTACGTGTGCATGACCCTCGTGGTCGAGTACAATTCAGTGTGTGGGCATATGGCGCGTGCGGCCTGGGTAGGGTGGCACAACATCGCCCAGTAGTGGCCCATGACTGTGGATGCACATGTTTAGTATCATATTTGAGCAACTTATAAGCCTTTCTTTCAGCCCCAACACATTTGAGTTAACCCTTTTACACGAAATGAGGATGAAAATATATGGAAGGTGCCATGTGTGCGTGTGCACGCCCCTCGGAAGGGCAAAGTGGTGCGGCTTTGGAGGGCGGGATGTTACACTCATGCAATTTGTTGGAAACACATGCACGATATTAATCCATCAAGTTCAAGTTGCTCTCATGGCGGCTCAAGCACGTGCCACTCCACCGAGTACATACTGAGCCCCATGAGAGAGCATGATGAGCAAAACCTCAAACCACTACTACAACACCTCCCTTTTGCACTGGTTGGGAAGGCCGTTTAGCACCGGTTTTCCAACTGGTGCTGTGTATCTGGGGCTAAAGGGGTGGCACCTTTAGCACCGGGTTAAATAACTGGTGCTAAAGGTGCCCATTTGTCAAAAAATATGTGCGTTGTTGCGGGGATTCGAACTCAGGACCTCTTGGCTCGCGTATACCCACCTTTCCATCTCACCTACGCAGCACCTGTGATGGGATAGAAGATGCTTTCCTATTGAAGTAGCATGTGACACCCCTTTAGCACCGGGTTGTAGTTACCAACCGGTGCTCAAAAGTCCTTTACCACCGGGTCGTAACACCAACTAGTGCTAAAGGGGGGCCTTTAGCACCACCAACCGGTGCTAAAGGGTTTCTGAGGGCATTACACCCGGTGCTAATGTTGCATTAGCACCGGGTCCAAAAAGTGCCGCGGCTTATATATGAGGAGTGCGGATGTGAGCCTCTCTGGTAGTGAACAAAAGCTGTGGAAGCAGAAGACAACTCCAACATCGACCTCACAGACTACCGCGAGGCGCAAGCTTCTATAGTTATTATAGTGTAAAATAGAGCTTCTACTCCCTACTTCACGGCATATTTCTCCATCCCTTTCGGTCCATGGTGTGATGATATTGTCTACTGAATGTCATGCCATGCCATGCGCTGGTGTGTGACCATGCATAGTTTTATATGCTTTATTGTACTCTCTGCGTTGCAAATTGTAGTTCGATCGTTTTGGTCTTCTAAATAATGTGCACCCAGAAAAAACCCAAAACGATTCAATTTCGAATGGAGGGACCTGCTGTGTGTCTTTAATTATTCGATCTTGTCCAATCCAGCTGTCTACTACTTAATATATGCTATATTACTAAGGAATGAATAGAGACATGCATGGTGTCTACATTAATTCTCCATATCAAACATGCATCATACAAGTGCATGCACAACTTGTGTCCTAGGTACATCACATGCTGATCTATCAACGTTATTGGCTACTAGCTACGCATGCTCATCCACATCAGTACGTAGGCAACGATCACTGTCTCTATTGTTTCGACAAACAGTATGAGACTTAAAACCAAGGAACTGAATGATATAGCAAGAATCAGAGCTGAAAAGAACAAAGCCGAAGCTAAGCCTGCAAAGGTTCAACTGAAGGGTGAAAAGAATTAAATCAAAAAGAAACAATCAAGGTTTAGTGAAAAAGCAAAAGAGCTCAAGCTGGCAAAAGAAGCAGAGGACAAGAGGAAAGATGTTCCGAAAATGGTCCTATTTAAAAGAAATGTAAGAGATTTAGACCGACATATATATGTCGTCTATATATAACTACATTGTTGAAGTGGCATACACGTAGGTAGGGAGCACTATAAATGGGGTTTGAACCGAGACTATGATCTATTTTTTGGTATTGGAAATATCTTGGACACCATAATATTGATGGATGTAGATCTTTTTTGTGGGAATACTGGGACTTTATTGTTGGTGTTGTTTCTAGCTGACTCGCCCATTACAATGTCAACAACAAACACTGGTACATGACTGTCCCAAGATAGATAGGATATAAGCATGCATCATTCGGACAGGAACCAAATTTGGCCAACAAATGTGCCGAGTGATCAACCTGTTGGCCGAATTTATAGCTTGATTTCCTAAAAAGAACAAACCTGCTGCCATGTGACCAGCCAGGATCTCCTCTCTGGATTGCTTGCACAAATAATCATAAATGCAATTCCCAACTCTGCTGCTAGGGAACTCACCTGCATGATGGCTTTCAGTTCAACTGCGATTGAACTGTAAAAATGATGACATTTCGATCTCTACTCTAGCAACCACAGCTTGGTCCTCATTATTGTCACTGATAATCACACCACAGCCACAATGGTCCTGGGACTCATGGCCTGCAACATCTGATTCATCCACGTCAGCTTTAAGCCATTAGTCAGTTGGTGGGATGGTGGGCTCCATTTAATTCTTGGTTGTGGCTGCTCGGCTGCTCCTCTTTCTCAAGTGCCGGGCTTTTGTCGGCAAATTGGCATAGAAACATTAGCTCTGGGTTTTGTTTATTTGTTCTCCACATGTACTCAAGTAAGGTACGGTAAATATCCTCCTACTGGCATTTTTTTTAAACAAATCAGGTACAAGATCTTACAATTATATTAAAAATAAGAACAAACTCAATGTCAGGCCCAAGCTACAATAGAACCAAAACAAAATCCACTAACTGTACACCATCGCCTGCAGACAAATCAGCCCCAGCCATTCCCACCTTACTACTTTCACCAAATAATATCCGCATGAGACGCAGATCACCGATGTTGTGACAGATCACTTTACTTCCTTCCTTTATCTTGACAAATCAAGTATTGGCTCATTTGAGACCATAAAAGGAGTCAAACATTTGAATTAGCAGTTCACTGCGTGAAAAACCTAGATTTGTAACGGGCGTAGAAGGCCATAGGTAATGGGCATCGCGCCCGTTACCCTTACTCCGTTACTAATGGTCGGTCAAAGGTAACACGCAATTTGCCCGTTACGAACGACCAAAACCTGTAACACGCACTAAACAACGACCGTTACCAATATAAGCAACCAGTAACCCAAACTTGTGATTTTTGTGGGCCCACAAATCAATTTCGTAATGCGCACAAACAAACGACCGTTACCAAAACAATACATTTGTAACGGGGCTTTACTTAAGAACCGTAACAAAACCGCAACACTTGTAACGGTCTTTACGTAACAACCGTTACTAAAACGCAAACCTTGTAACGGGCTTGACTTCCGTTGCGGTGGCGCATTGACCAGTCTTCTGTCCGGTCCCACCGGTCAGTATTTGTAACGGGCTTTACTTCGCAACCGTTACGGTCTTGCATTGACCGGTCTCATTTCTGGACCCACGGGTCAGTTCTTGTAACGGGCATTCCCTTAACAACCGTTACGGCGGCGCATTAACCAGTCTTCTGTCCGGTCCCACCGGTCAGTATTTGTAACGGGCTTTACTTAGCAACCGTTACGGTCTCGCATTGACCGGTCTCATTTCTGGACCCACGGGTCAGGACTTGTAATGGGTGTTACTTAACAACCGTTACGGCGTCGCATTGACCAGTATCCTCTTTGGACCCACCGGTCAGAGCTTGTAACGGGCTTTACTTAACAACCATTACAGCCGCGCATTGACCGGTCTCCTTTCTGGTCCCACTGGTCAGGACTTGTAATGGGTTGTTCAGTGTTTGTAACGGTTTTTAACTAACGCCCGTTACGTAAATTCATTAAGACCGTTACTGATATTTGTGTAGGTAACGGTTCTTACTTGATGCCCGTTACCTTTGTGTTCAATTGTAACGTCCTATAAATGTCCCCGTTACCTTTTGTTGTTCCACCACCACAGAATCTGGCCTGGATCTAGCTGCATCCTGGAACCAGCCAGGATTTGGCAGCCCCCAGGTTATTCACATCACATACAGATTGAGATACACATCACATATATACACAAGTACACATCAAGTTTGTATCTTATCATACACATGCAACAAGTTTCAAGTTGGATGAATCTTATCCCCTACTGGGATAGGCAGACTGATCATGTAAACTACAAGTTTCATCAAGTTTCATCAAGACCATAAACATCATCAAGTTTCATTCAGGTCTACAAGTTTCAAGTAGTACCACCTGCTGGAAGTTGATCGCCATCTGGACCTTGATCACCTACTGGTTCTAGATTATCTTTATGGAATTCGCCCTCTGGGTCGATGATCTCATTACGAATGAAATCGCACAGCATCTCCTGGACCACCCTTAGTGTTTTTGGATTAACCGGTGCTTTGCCAAGCTTGAAATCCTGCATGATACAATTTTTAGGAGAATACAGGGTAAAAGTCGATCAGTTTCTAGAAACAAATGGAGAAGGCTGAGCAGTATACTTACAGAAGCCCTTTTCAATGTGGTCATTTCAGAGATTAGATCCATAACAAACACCGCAACATAGAATCCACACAGAGAAGGGACCCCGATGGCTGTTGAGGGCATTGAATGAATGTACCAAAATGAAACAAGTTAAGGCGGTACCAAATATGTATCTTAATCCATAATGAACACCCAAACAAACTTGATTTTCTATCTTACCTAAAAATCTGCCTTGTAGGTGAGTGTAGGTGGTTTGGCTTTAGAATTTTTTTTCTATTTCTGTTTCTAATTCATGTGGTCTGCATAGGCCCTGCATGATCAGCAATATCGTTTAGAAACATTATGAGATTGATTTTTTCTGAACAAAACCTACAACATATATACTTACCAGTTGACAAGACGTATGACATCGGTGAACGTCCGCTTTGGATAAATTTTCGTAGAATCTAAAATCCAAACCCAATTCCACTTCATAGAAATGACCACCAGTACCCAGTGGCCACCGGTGTTGTAGGGAGCCACCACAAAGTTGTTATGCATAACATTTTTTAGTGTATTTACTACCACTTTGGGTTGGTTAGCAACCATTGCGATACAGAATACCTGTGGGTCCACAAACCCAACACTCAATCCCATCTCCTGTGCTCGTTTCATCATCATCCTACATTTGTTAGCATGAAATTTGTTAGCATGAAATTTGTGGTAAGGTCATACTACAGGTCATTGAATTGAACTGTGAAGGGACTTATAATGTCCAGCACCTCAACAAACTAACGTCCAGACTTCCGAAGTTGAAAAGATCATACAAGTTCTCATATTCAACTATGAAGTCTACATCACCATCACCACGGAAGTAGGATGCAGCTAACTTTGCCGGAATGCCAGTTTCACCATTAACACTGTGTCATGCAGTGACCATGCAAGGCTTTACAGCTTGGTCCAGCAGCTTTTAAAGCCTGTTCTGACAACAAAGGCTCACCAGGCTTGTATTTTGGATCAGCCGAGGTCCAAAAGCAAGCAACAGCTGCAAGGACTTGTGCTTTGGGGAGTGGCTTGTTCTTCTGTTGCTGCTGATCTGTCTGTTGTGTGTGCTGCTCCTAAGGCAGAGTAGTACAATGTTCTGCTGCTGCTGTGGCTGCTCCAGAGTTGGAGGTTCGATGATCTTCTCCTACTGCTGTTGTGGCTGTTCAGAGTTGTAGGTTGGATGATCTTCTCCTGCCGCAGTCTGCTGCTGCTGCTGTCTGCTGTCGCCGCTTGTGTGTGTGCTGCAGGGTTTGCTTCGGCTGTGGCTGCTCCTGAAGCGGAGGTGTTTGGTTGTTCCTCTGCTGGTGTGGCTGATCCTGAGGTGGAGGTCTCTGCTGCTGGCTGTTGTCTCTCAGGCTGACTGTCCCCTGAGATGTGGCTGCAGAGGCGGGAGGTTCCGACAAGGGTGGTATACGGATCTGGTTCCTTGGCCACTGTATCCATTGAAATCGAGCACCACCTAGGGTTGTGTACTCATCCTCTACTGGAATAGGCACACGAATGTGATTCGCATTGGGCCACACATAAGTAACTTTCAGCACAGCATACCCATACTCTACCGGTACTGTATGGCAAAACTCTTGATTTGGTTGGACAGTTGCCAATGCAAGCTCCATGAGCATCTCGTTGGCATCCATCACAAGACTACACTTGGTTGGCTCTGTCAGCAGATCTATTGTGTCTGGTTCATGTGATGGACCCAGACTGTAATCCGCATTGATAAGTGTTTGCCTGCTGTCCTCATTGACAAGCGCTTCTTCAGGTGGTTGCCTGTTGTCATCCTCATTGACAAGCGCTTCTTTATCGCAGATACTACCCTTGTGTAACCCCTGCAACTCTACATCATTCGGTATCTGCACGCCTACAACTCTTAGCACCTTCAGAACTCTAGTGAGTGTTTCACCAAATAGTTCTTCCTTGTCCAAGGCAGCAGACCTCTTCCTCTTCTTCTTCCGGTACATCCCAGCAAACTCTGGGCCAAACCTTTTACCCCAGCCCATTGAGCTAGACACGCCTCGGACCCGACCTCGATGCTCTAGATTCTCAAGTCCCTTGGTCAGAATATCATCCTCCCTAACCCTAGGGAAAGAACCTTCGCTAGCTTCAGCTTCAATTCTTTTCACCTTTTCTGCTACATCCGACACAAGAGGGGAGCTGAATGTTATTTCTCTTTTCCTTCTGTAGCTAGCTTGTCATCCTCCTCCTGCCACTCTAGCTGTTTACCAGCATAACCTTTTCTGCCCGTCCTGTGCGGCTTATCGTGCTTTGCTCTCTTTTCTTTCATCTCCTAGCTCACCTTTTCAAAAATTGGAGATTTGGATGTCTCCACAAACTGCTGCCAGTCTGCTGGCTTCAAAAACTGATGCTTCTCAAAGGGAAGCTCGTCTTGGTTCACAAATTCTTTTCTCAAAGGGCTCTTGAATCGCCGGTGTAACTCCCCAATCTTGCTCACAGCTGCCTTGATTGCCTAATCGCGGTCAGCTGCGGACATGGTTGGGTCCTCTAGCTTATCCTCAAGAGCAGGGAACAGGGCTTTCTTCTGCTCCAGTGTGAGATCCTCAAGCTTTACATTGATTGACACCCTCTCCCGAGCAATGAGGCCACAGAGCAATATGAATCGGTCCCTCGCCACCTTTGGGGTAGGGATCCATTGGTCGTCAAGTCCAGTTGCAATCACCTTGTCTTCTGGCCATTTGGTTTGTGTCCGTGACCGCCGTCCTCGATTAGTACTCCCAGCAGTGTGTGCCGAATTACCCTGTGAAGCAGGTGCATTATAGTCGTCCTGTACATCATGTGCACCGTCATCATGTGCACCATTGTCACCAGAGGAGCTTCCTGATGAGTTAACTTGCATAGATGATATATCAGTTTGTCAGTACAGAAATATAAGCAGGGATGGAAATGTGAACAAAATTATTATTAGCTACTATTAGACTAGAAATCAATACACGTCCTAAATAAAATCAGCATGTACAACATATACACATAGAATTGATATTTTACTTAGCATACTGGTTGGGGATAGGTACTAACCATATTTAGACAGGCCGAAGAAATGAGATCCTATATCAAAGCAGCTCTGTTGTTCCTTCAACTGCTTCCTTGTGCGGTGCTTATATACCAATGCTTATATAGCAAAGCATCATTGAAGTGTACATTACATTAGGCGGGTACATGAAAGAAGAGGGCAAAGCAACAGTTAGTAAAATGCACTAGGATTATATGATTCTACACAAAATTAACATACTAACAAGAACTAACAATTGTAGCAGTACATAGTCCAGAACAATTGATAGATAATTTGCAATTTAAACATAAACAAGGCAGATACAGTAAGAACATATATATGATAAAGGCAGATTAACAAGGCAGATTAAATGCCTGATTGGTTGATGAACAAGCAATAAGAGCAATCACTAGGATTATATGATTCTACACAAGATTAACATACTAACAAGAACTAACAAGAACTAATGAAAAAATACAGAAGGCAAAAGATAACTTAACAGCAGCCACAGCATATATTAGATGAACTAAATCTACAAATCTGTACAATTTTACCAGCATATAGTCCAGTAAATCAGTGCAAATGGCAAGATGAACTAAATCAGCATATATTAGATGAACTAAATCAGTACAAATCAACATATATTAGATGTAGTAAATGTACAAATCAGTACAATTTTAGCAGCACATAGTCCAGAACAATTGATAGATAATTTGCAACTTAAACATAAACAAGGCAGATACAGTAAGAACATATATATGATAAAGGCATATTAACAAGGCAGATTAAATGTCTAATTGGTTGATGAACAAGCACTAAGAGAAAACACTAGGATTATATGATTCTACACAAGATTAACATACTAACAAGAACTAACAGGAACTAATGGAAAAATGCAGAAGGAAAATGATAACTTAGCAGCAACCACAACTGGATCTGTGTCTATGACATACAGATCGAGCTTCCTTTGAACAAATAAAAATAGGAAAGTAACAGCAGCCAGAGCAGGATCTGTATCCATGACATATAGATCGAGCCAAATCTGGTCAAGGTGAACGGAGCCTAAACAACAGCAAAGTAACAGGAAGATTGGTGCAACCAGCATAGTAGGCACAGCAGCATCAGATGAAGCAGCGCACGGCAGTATGGGGTTGGAGGAGCACTGACCTGCGCCGTAGATGAAGCAGTCCTGCTCGCCGTCGTCGTTGCCGGAGGGGTGGATCCGCGTCGCCGCGTTGCTTGAGGTGGTCGGGTCACCGTCGGAGGGCCGGGTCCGCGTCGCCGTTGCAGGACCGGGTGCCGGGTTCTTGGGCGGGGATGCCGCGCCGCCGGGGTGGATGCCGCCGCGCTGTCGGGGGTGGATGCCGCGCTCGCCGGGGGTGGATGCCGCCGCTAGGGTTTGGTTGAAATGATGCGGGGTTGGGGGGGATGACACGGGGTCGGGGGGAAATGGCGCGGGGTCGGGTGATATATGCAAATTTTGGGCGCGGGAATGAGGCGCAGATGAAATTTTGACCATTGGATCTGCATCTAACGAAACCAACCTTCATTCGTAATGGGCACATTGTAAAGCCCGTTACTGAAATAGATGCAAAATAAGGCAACCATTTAGGCCGTTTGACTTTGTTTTACCCCAAAGTTGACCGCTCGTACTATTCAAAGTTTTGCGCGAGTTATCATATTTTTTGTGGTGACTTGCTTTATTAATACAAAGTCTACATAAATGAATTAAATTTGACTATATCTTCACAATTTTTTTGAATAAGACAAGCGGTCAACGTTGGGGTCAAAAAAGTCAAACTCCATACATGTTAGAACGGAGGGAGTATGATCTTTTTCTTTCATAAAGCTCATATATTTTTTAAAAATTATCATCCAACTTTTTGAGATCCACACATCGCAAAATGGGGAACTCCATCTTAGTACATATCATGACACAAAATACAATGTATTGTTGCGTAATTTTAGACTATAGAAACCGCATTATGTAACTTAATGTATAGTATTGCTACATTTGTAACTTGTTGGATCAAAGTGACACAATAATGCAACTCTATGTATGGTGGGTGCACTTTACTCGTAAAGTTTCATACAATTCATAAAGTCCATACTCCCTCCGTTCTAAAGTGTAGGACGTTTGACTTTGTTTTACCCTAAAGTTGACCGCTCGTACTATTCAAAGTTCTGCGCAAGTTATTATAATTTTGGTGGTGACTTGCTTCATTAATACAAAGTCTATGGAAATGACATAAATTTGACTACATTTTCACAAATTTTTTGAATAAGACGAGCGGTCAACGTTGGTGTCAAAAAAGTCAAACTCCATACATGTTAGAACGGAGGGAGTATGATCTTTCATAAAGTTCATATATTTTTTTAACATTGTCATCCAACTTTGTGAGATCCACACATCATAAAATGGGGAACTCCATCTTAGTACATATCATGACACAAAATACAATGTATTGTTGCGTAATTTTAGACCATAGAAACCGCATTATGTAACTTAATGTATAGTATTGCTACATTTGTAACTTGTTGGACCAAAGTGACACAATAATGCAACTCTATGTATGGTGGGTGCACTTTACTCATAAAGTTTCATACAATTCATAAAGTTCATACTCCTTCCGTTCTAAAGTGTAGGCCGTTTGACTTTTTTTTGACCCAAAGTTGACCGCTCGTACTATTCAAAGTTTTACGCAAGTTATCATATTTTTTGCGGTGACTTGCTTTATTACTATAAAGTCTACAGAAATGACTTAAATTTGACTATATTTTCACAAATTTTTTGAATAAGACGAGCGGTCAACGTTGGGGTCAAAAAAGTCAGACTCCCTACATCTTATATATGAATAAGTTTCATCCAAATTATTTAGATGCAACTATTCATTAGACATTGCACAATGATGAAAGTGCACTTAAACTTCTTGCACAATAATACAAGCACATAAAATCTTCAGCCACCTCATAACACAAACACACATGAAGTTCATATATCACAAAGTCGAAGCTTGACACAAAGATGATAAAAGTGCAAATGATGATAACAGAAGACCAATGCAAGCTTGATAACTCCATCGTCACGGATCAGTTGCACCTACGGACTCGCTTGTGCTGGTTGACATCTTCATACAATTGCACAACACTTGCCACGAAGTCGAAGAATATCGTCTCCTTGTCAACCTTCACAAACCGACTACGAAGCTCCTGAGCCATTGCAGCATCCGGACAAAGAACAAATGCACGGTTCCGTGCAGCATCAGGAGCAATGCGGTACCCAAAAACACTCTTCGTATCAGTGACGATACGCTCCAAAGCCCGAACGGTCGCCATGAACCTATCGTTGGCCGTATTGTGCGAAGACCAAGCTAACACTAGACGTTCCTGTGGACCATCTTCTATTCCAAGATTGATCTTCTAATCACGGCAGATGGGAACCATCTCCTTAACAAAAGCTGAATCCTTAAGACGCAACGACGCCATCTGAAAAATAAACAAATGAAAAGAAAATAACCAAATCATTGTTATATGCAAGAAAGAAAAGATGAACATAATTTTAGTAAATGTTACTAGCAACAAATATCACAAATACTATGAGATTTATATAACCAATTAGATGTAAAAAATTAAATATCACAAATATATGAGATTTATATAACCCAATACTATATGAGATTTATATAACCAAATACTATGAGATTTATATTACCAAAATTAATAGTAGCTATGTCCAATATAACCAAATGAGATTTATCAGCATATCACAGATATCACAACTAAATTTTACCAGCATATATAATCCAAAATATAGATACCTAGTTGCAATAAGCAATCTACCAGTTGCAAGAAAGAACAGATCGAGTTACCTCGAGTCACGTTGCAAGAAGGAACAGATCGAGCTCGAAGCTACCTAGGGGATGGAAAGTGTTAGGATCTTTCCAAGAGATGAGATCTGAACAAAAAGAATCCAATAATTATTAACTGTCCTCCAAGAGATCAATCGAAAGAAGAAGGAAAATCAAATGAGAAGAAAAATCAAATGGGGAGTCCTCGCCGGTGTCAGATGAGAACAGGGGTTTGCTACCTCGAGTCCTCTGGTGAGAGAAAAATGAGCGATGAGAATGGAAGGAGGTAGTGGAGACAGATCGAGATAGTGGAGGAAGAAGTAATGAGCATGGGAAACGAGGTAACAACCAAAGGAAAGGTCACTCAGTTTTGACTGACTCTGTTTCACACATATTCGTAACAGGCACATTTCTAAAGCCTGTTACTGAAATAGAATTCGTAACGGCATTTGACAAACTCTGCTCTCACATCTGTAATGGGTAGTTTCCCAATGTCCGTTACTTATATCAATTTGTAACGGTCACTGACACAACGCCCGTTACCGATGCGGATGGGTGACGCAGGAACACCTGACATTTGTAACGGTCACTTCGACAATGCCCGTTACGGATAGGGATGAAGACAAACCGTGGACGGCATTTGCAGATGGACTCTGTTAACGCCTCGAATTCGCAACCGCGCGCAGTATAGCAACCGTTCCCTATTTCCCGTTCGCCCAGTATATCAAGTGCCCCGTTGGCCGCAGCGTTCCCCATTCGCTGCCATTTGCTCTCCTCTCCCGAATCTCCATTGCCGTTCTTCGATGC
Organism: Echinochloa phyllopogon; assembly: GCA_033239725.1. Taxonomy (NCBI): domain Eukaryota; kingdom Viridiplantae; phylum Streptophyta; class Magnoliopsida; order Poales; family Poaceae; genus Echinochloa; species Echinochloa phyllopogon. The sequence continues at coordinate 7,323,663 of BTCW01000017.1, read as the reverse complement.
CATTTAGCAACCGCCATGGCCGGCGAGGGAAGTTCTTCGAAGCGTCGCAGGACCGAGGGTGGGTCCTCCTCCGCCGCCAACCCGGTGCCGCAGCCTCCACCGCCGCCGCCGGTGCCGCAGCCGCCAGTGCCTCTCCCAGGCATCGACCCTCAGTGGACGCTCAACGTCTTGCATGCCACCTGGGGCAGGATGAATGCCTATCTGCCTCTTCTTGGTCTTCCGAGTGTCAACGAGCCAGTGGACCAGACCGTCCATCACTACGTCTTCGGTCTGTGGCTGGTCGCCAAGGTGCTGAGGATTCATCATCCGGCGATCGCGGCGGCGTGTCCCCTAGTGGCGGAGAAGGAGGAGGAGGACGAGGAGGTGGAGGAGGAGTAGATGAACTATTTTAATTAATGTTTGTAAATATTTTCGTTGTAGTACGAGGTTTCGCCTGAACTATTTTAATTAATGTTATGTGTGGTTTGTAAATATTTTGCATTTTTGTTCTGAACTTTTTTCGTTCTATCTTTGCAAAGTCTTGTTGAAGATTTGATTTAATTTGGTTGAAAACCCTCTAAATGGAGTGACTGGGAAGTTGAAGGCGGCATCCACTTTTTCGTAACAGGCACTTTGGTCAAGCCCGTTACATGAAGCGACCGAAAAGTTGAAGGCGGCATCAGTTGCATTGGTCTCTCTCTCTCTCTCCATCATTTGCATTGGTCTCTCTCTCTCTTTCTCTCTCTCGGACAATCCAAAAAGCGCAAGCGGCGAGCGGCGGCGCAAAGAAAAGGAGAGGCGTGCGGCGGCGCAGACGAGGATGTCTGGCTTCAATCCCTCCCAGCTGCGCGATCCCCGCACCGGCCGGTGGATTCGGGGTGGCGGAAGCGCCAAGAAGCCCTCCCCTCACAAGGAGAGGGTTTCTTGCACGACGAAGACCGCCGCCGCTGCGGTGGGCCGGCATCGTCCCTACACGCACGCCGCTGCTGCGAAGGCCGCCACCGAGGCTCACGAGAGCGGCGAGGAGGGCCGCTGCCGTGGCTTCATTCGCGCCAGGGGGAGGGACCTCCCTCGCCCTCCGAAGGCCGCCACCGGGGCTCACGAGAGCGGCGAGGAGGGCCGCTACCGCGGCTTCATTCGCGCCAGGGGGAGGGACCTCCCTCGCCCTCTGAGCGGCGTAGAGGAGGCTCCGGCTCCGGCGAGGAGGAGTCCTCCCCGCACGAGCGGCGAAGAGGAGGCTCCGGCTCCGGCTAGGAGGAGTCCTCCCCGTGCGAGACCGTGGGGCGTCTGGATGCTGGGGCGAGGAATCGTCCATTTGGGAGAGGGTGGTCCTTCTTCCTCGACGGCGGCGGCAAAACCTGCAAGGGAAGCCGCGGCGGTTGGGAGCGACCACGGCTCCGATGTGGCGATCCTTCCACCAGGGTGGGGCGCCTTCGGCCACCAGGCTCCGGCTCCGGCTCCCCCTCGGGTAGAAATCGACCTAGTTTCTTCCTCCGACGAAGACTCCGACGCCTCGGTGAGCAATCTTTCCCTCCCCCAGTCTACTCTGTTTAGGGTTTAGCGTTTGATAAACTAGACATGCCTCTGATTGTGATCTGGGAATGCCTCTGATTGTTACCTGGGAATACAAATTCATGTGTGTTCATGTGTGTGAAATAATAGGCTGTGTAATTCATATAGATTCTGAAATTCCTTGCTAGACTATCAGGCTAGGTGAAATAATTGTGCTATGCAGTTCATGTGTGTGAAATAATAGGCTAGGTGCTTATGTCTATAAAATTTGAGAAATTGTGTATCTGAGTTCTGAAGAATCTGCTCTGCCTAGGGTTTAGTGTTTGATAAACTAGACATGCCTCTGATTGTGATCTGGGAATGCCTCTGATTGTGACCTGGGAATACAAATTCATGTGTGTTCATGTGTGTGAAATAATAGGCTGTGTGATTCATATAGATTCTGAAATTCCTTGCTAGACTATCAGCCTGGGTGAATAATTGTGCTATGCAGTTCATGTGTGTGAAATAATAGGCTAGGTGTTTATGTCTATAAAATTTGAGAAATTGTGTATCTGAAATAATAGGCTCGGTGTTTATGTCTATAAAATTTGAAAATTGTGCTATGTAGTTCATGTAGAAAATTGTGTGTGATTCCCGCTGACAAGTTAAGTCACTGCCTCATTTGACAATCTGTTTTATGTTCAGGGACAATCCATCCATCCTTGTCTTGTTTGTCGGTTGAGGGAAGAGGAGTACAAAGATGCAGTGGAGAAGCTTCATGCCGCTAGGGAGACATGCCAACAATTCGCAATGAAGCTTCATCATGCAGCAAGGAAGCAAGAAAGTCTCGAGACTCGTCTCGAGGCGGAAAAGGAAAAGTAGCAAATCTCTTAGTTTCCGAGGAATATCTGACCACCGAACTCGAGCGCATCAAAGCAAAGAAAAAAGAACTCAAACAAAAACTCGAAGCAACAGAAGAGGAAAAAGAAGTTCTTCAGAATGCACTTCTCGATGCGCGGTTGGAGTCAGAAAAAAAGAGATGAAGCTGCTCTGGCCTTTTGTTGCTTCTGGCAGGATGTATGTAGTACTTAAATAACTAATTAACTAGGATGCATGGAATGTCTGTGAACATGCAAAGTATGTTTGTGAACTTGGTCTGTTGTTATATATTTTTGAAGTTGGTATGCATGTAATTTATGAGATGTTTCTGAACCTATGTTGTGTACTCTCTGTCTTTGGATGAAATGCATAAAACCTGTGTCTGTTTTCACTATCAGTAACGAGCACTTTGGTAATGCCCGTTACTGAAAGACTTTTTGTAACGGACATTTACAAAAAGACCGTTACTGATAGTGAAACAGAGTCTGAAATGCAAACTCGGTACAAACAGAGTCTGAAACAGAGTCTGACGTGGCAGGTTGACATGGCAGGGGGGGTCAACATAAGCGTATTTGTGTTGACTCAAATCCCTAACTCGCAAAAATCCCCATTCTCCGCCAAGCTCCGGCCAAGCCCGTTGTCGCGACGCATCCCGCCGCCCATCGCCGCCACGCATCCCGCCGTCCGTCGCCGCCTAGCATCCCGCGGCACCCCGTTGGAGCGCACAACTCATGGCTCCAACGCAGCCAACATCGAGCTCGTCAGTGACACAACGTGTGCGCAAGCGACCGCATCTGCCATTGATTACCTGCAATGACTGTGGACGGTACACCATTCGTGAGTTTGAGGTCAAGAATGATGAAAATGGGAATCTTGGGCGCATCTTCTACATGTGCCTAGGCCGCAAGGTTCTACTGCTAGTGCCCTGCTTCATATTCAGTGTTAGATTTGTTTGAATGACATTGTTGACACCAAAAATTGGCACCAGGAAGAGGCTGACATGTGGGCCGGATTCGTCGAAAAGATATCATTCGGCAAAGGAGTTTTTTCCCCGGGGCATTCGGTAAAGACGTTCTGCGGTCGGGAACGCATCGTCATTCGGCAAGAGAGCTGTTCCGCGGAAGGCATTCGGGAGTACGTGATGACGTGGATCAAGCATAAGGAAAAGGCTGGTTTAACTTGGAATGCAAGACGGATACGGTGCCCCGACGTTTATCTTTTTAGGAAATAAATAAATGTAATCGTAATCGATTAGGAGTCGTGTCGAAACCTGGGTATAAATATAAACCCATGGTAATTGTAAAAAGACATTCAATCAATCAATCATACAACAAACCGGCCCCGTGCCAACTTCGAGTCCTTTAGTCGAGTCGTCGAGTTCTTCGAGAGGAATCATCGATCCGTCGACCTCCGTAAGTACCGGCAACCCTGCACCATGCCTAGTATCATGCGGTGGATTTAGGCCTTGGTTCAGGAAGGTTCCATTGTTAGATCATGAGCCATGCGGTGGGCTAAGTTTTAGCGTGGAACAAGTTATCGGCTCTATTGGATTTTGGCAAGATCTGATAGATTCATTAAGTTACCATGTGTTGCTCTAGATTTTACTTTTATGTTTAATTCATTACAACACTCTTTTGCCCAGTCTAGATTGATTAGATTCGGTTTCTAGCTCATAACGCACTGCGTTCCCATAGCCGAATTCGAAGTCAATCTAGATTGCCACGTGTTGCGGGTCCAAGCTCGTTGGTCTTGTGTAGATCTTGACAGAACCGGGTATCATGCGGTGGATGCAGGTTTTTGGGTCGTCTTAGAGCTAATCATCCGGTGGATTAGAATTCGATTCGATCTGATAGATCTATCATCATCAACGAAGCTTGTTCCTTCTTCATGGAACCCGATTCGGCTATATAGCCGCATTCGGCAGTGTCGCCACGAGCGAAACGTGTTCACGGTTTCGTTTTAAATAAAGGATGCTTTTAGCCTTCCACGCTTAGAGTGTATCATGCGGTGGATTGCTCTATTCTTGGTTGGTGGTGTGATTCCAAGCAAGTCATATCATGCGGTGGATTAACTTGCTTTTTTCATGCTCGACGGGTTGAAAAGTACCTAGACATGCGGTAGACTAGTGCTTTTGATCTATGCATTCTTGTTTATTATGAAATTATGGTCATGTTTTCGCCCTTTTATTTATTTATCATGCTCTGTTCCTCGTTAATCGGTTATGAGTATGCGTTACAATGTCTATTCAGTCATTGCCGATCTTTCGTCATGCTTACGTCATGCATTCGGCAGTGCGCGTCCTGCGTGCTTTTGCCGATTGCCGAATGACGCTTTAAACGCCGACAGATAGCTTCTCTGTAGCTATATGTCGTTCGAAGATGGCTCCGTAGCCGCAAATATGGAACTGACTGGTATCACCCGGTACGTTCCAGGTGTTATCTAAACATCTTTTTCTCCCTTTGTCAGTTTCAGGAAAATTGACTGGCACGCTCTCGGATTCAAACGCTCGGGCTACGTGTGAAGCCAGCAAATTCGGCTTGCTGTGTGCTTGGCGTGAGGTGCGGATTTTACGTCAACATACTTTTTGGCACGCCCGGTGGGACACAAGCTTCGAAGATGCCTGAATTAAAAGACATTCTGGATGTCACTTTTGAAGAATTGTCTGATGAACATCAACAAATGGTGAAGATTGCTGCAGATCAGTTCATCAAGAAATGCTTGCTGTCTTTTGCTAAAAACAGGAGTGGTGCACCGTTTCTCAAGTCAGATCTGCCAAGAGTTCTTCTGCCGGGACAATCTGATCTTACTGATGAAGAAGAAAGGGAGAAGTTCTCTAGCTTGTTATACAAGGCTTTAGGAGAAACCATGACTAATCATAATGCCGCATTCCTGAACAGTTTTCGGCTCATACTGGTCAACATCTTTGGTCAACACGTGGATAAACCTTTTGAGCAAGCGCATGGACAACTTGGTGGACCAACATATTTCAATATTCAAGCATCGGTCCCAAAACGTCATGGTAAAGGTATTGAAGAGACTGAAGTTTCTGGAACCAAAGACACGAATGGGCAGCCGATTCAGCAAGAGCTTCAGCATGCATTGCCGAAACCTCGTACATATGGTGATATGGCATTCGGCACCACGGGAAATCCACCTGCTTCTGCTTACAAGATATCCCCTCTGAACAACAGGTTGCAAAGAGACGTGTATGGGAACGGATACTCAGAGTTCATGGATTACAATGCCATCGACGCTCTCCCGAATCCCGGATATGTTGGTACTACAGGGATGCCTGCTGGAAGACCAGGGAATCAAGATACCAATATTGACCTCATGGTGCAGAAGATGACCGATGTATTGCAAAATCAATTCGGTCTGAAGCCTAAAAATCAGGGGTATATGTACTCGTCTCCTTTCCCAGAATGGTACCAGAGGGTATCATTGCCGAATAGAGTCAAGGTGCCTACAGAGTTTACTAAGTTCTCAGGACAAGATGATACTAGCACTGTAGAACATATAGCTCGATATTTGATGCAGCTTGGAGAAGCTTCAGCAGACGAGGCTTTTAGAATCAGATACTTTCCTTTGTCACTGACGGGTCCAGCTTTTACATGGTTTGCTTCTTTGCTTGCTCAGTCAATTTGTACTTGGAAAGACCTGGAGCAAAAATTCCATGCTCATTACTACATTGGCAGTGCCGAGAAAAAGTTAGTTGATTTGACCAGCTTAAGGCAGAGGAATAATGAGACACCTACGGAGTTCCTCAGAAGATTTAGGGAAGCAAAGAGCATGTGCTTTTCTCTGAACATACCTGATGACCAGCTAGCTGGTATGGCTGTAGCTGGCATGCTGCCTGCCATTCGGGAAAAGCTATTCGGGATGGAGTTTGATGATCTGGGCCAGTTGTCACATAGATTGGCCTTAATGAGTAATCAGGCATATGGTTTCAAGAAAGATGCCAGATTTGCTAAACATAATGATGTAGCTGACATCTATAACCAATTCCTTGAAAGAGCAGATCAAGAAGATGAGTATGAAGATAGTGAGGAGATAGCTGCAGCAGAGATAGTGTGGGGCAAAGAACCAGTCATGGTGAATCAGAGGTGGATTAAACAGAATAAGGGCACCTATGATTTTGATGTAACTAAGGCAGATAAATTGTTTGACTATCTTATAAAAGAAGGCCGGATCAAGCTACCAGAGGGGCATTCTATGCTTCGGCCTGATGGAGTGAAAGATAAAAGGTACTGTGGATTCCATGATAGAAATTCTCATTCCATCAATGAATGCAGGGTTTTTAGAGTGAGGATTCAGAAAGCTATCCAAGAAGGGCATTTGAAATTCGACAATAAGATGAAGTTGGACAATAACCCGTTTCCTCAGAATATGATTGGGTTTTCAATTAATATGGTGAATGTTGCCGAATCTGGAGAAAAAGGAAAGATAAGAGTCCTGACGTCGAAGGAAGCAAAGCAGAATGGCTCAGTCGATCCTAATCGGCAAATCACGATCGAACAGATTCGGCAGGAAAAGCCTCGCTTCCCGAATAGCCGATTTGAAATTGGGAAATCTTCTAAACCCAGAGTCACATCGCGCATTCTCCTCAATAAGTGGCAGCGTCAGCAAGAAAAAGAATGCTATCAGAGACGTGAGTACGAGGAGGAGAAGAGGAGGCGCGAAGAAAGAAGGTATGAGGAAGAACAAGAGGAATATGTCCGAGAACAAGAACGTGCACATTGGGATTGTGCCTTCTTCAGACATTGTTGGAACGAGGGTTTAAAGCTGCCTACATGGAACAACTGTCCTGAATGCAGTAATGGATTTATTGAATATAGGCAAAATGGTGCCAGTCGCCGATCCGTCCACGAAAGAATTGGAAGGATGCATCCTAGTGATGATCGGCGTCTAAAAATATATGAGAATGATGATCAACCAAGGAAAAGACATGCTGAAGAAGAAGATCGTGAGTATGTCTGGCAAAAAGGACAGTGGTGTCCACCTGGTTTAAGAAGGAGCCAGAAGAGAAGAGTCCAGCGCCTGAGGAATCAAGAGTTGAAACGAGCAGGAACCAGGTTGAGATCGATATGGCGTCCAAAAGACAAACCCGACGAATCGGGTCATTCGGCTCCTACATGCATGGTATGTTTCTTGCCGAATGAATTCATGGCTCCAGCTAATCAAATTGTACAGGAGGAGATATTGTCAGAAGTGGATGAAGCCGAGCAATGTGGGTTAATGGCACAATTGGTATTGAATAAGCAAGCTATTTTCGAGAAGCCGGTCCAGAATCGGCACATGAAGCCACTGTACTTAAGAGGATATGTCAACGGAAAGCCACTGACGAAGATGTTTGTTGATGGTGGAGCTGCTGTTAATGTGATGCCATATAACACATTCAGGAAACTTGGCATGAGCCCTGGGGATTTAACACCGACGAGTATCGTTTTGAATGATTTTGCTGGAAATCCTTCGGACACCAAAGGATGTGTACATGTGGATCTGATGATTGGATCTAAGATTCTACTTACAACCTTCTTTGTTATTGAAGGCAAAGGGGCATACAGCTTGCTACTTGGAAGGGATTGGATCCATGCGAATTGCTGTATTCCATCTACTATGCATCAGCAGCTTATTCAGTGGATAGATGATGAAGTGGAAATTGTCCCAGCAGATGATTCAATTAGCGTGGCTAATGTAGAACCAGCCTTCTGGGAATATCAAGGCATAGATTGTTTCTCAGGTAAGGACTGGGGAGAAGGTCCTGTTGAACCAATCAGCAGTGATCAACAGCCGATCAAAGCAGTCGGCTCTTTTAGTAATTTTTAATGGATAACCCAATCGATGGGACTGACGAGAAGCTAGGACATGGATTTGTGTCGGCTGACAAATTAGAAGAAGTAGACATTGGAGATGGTGACAAACCAAGGCCGATATTCATCAGTGCTAGCTTGGATTCAGTTTTCAGAGAAAAGTTGATTGAGTTGTTAAAAGAATACAAAGATTGCTTTGCTTGGGATTATTCGGAGATGCCTGGTTTAGATCGTTCCATTGTTGAGCATCGATTGCCGATCAAGCCTGGTTATAAACCTTACAAGCAACCACCCCGGAAAATCTACAAAGATGAAGTGTTGGCCGATGTAAAGAAGGAAGTGGAAAGATTAATAGCAGCAAATTTTATTCGGCCATGCAGATATGCAGAATGGATCTCTAATATTGTTCCTGTGTACAAGAAAAATGGGAAGATGAGAGTTTGCATAGACTTTAGAGATCTAAACAGAGCTACACCCATGGATGGATATCCAATGCCTATTGCTGACTCGTTGGTTGATGCTGCTGCTGGTTATAAAGTGATTAGTTTCATGGATGGTAATGCTGGGTACAATCAAATTTTTATGGCATTGGAAGATATAGCGAAAACAGCTTTCAGATGTCCAGGACATATAGGGTTGTTTGAATGGGTTGTCATGACGTTTGGTTTGAAGAATGCTGGTGCAACTTATCAAAGAGCCATGAATTATATTTTTCATGAGTTGATCGGCAAGATTGTGGAAATATATATTGATGATGTTGTGATTAAGTCATTGGATCATGAAGAACATTTGGCCGACATAAGTAAAATTCTAGAGTGCACTAGGAAACATGGGCTCAAGATGAACCCGAATAAATGTGCTTTTGGAGTTTCGGCAGGAGAGTTTCTGGGATTTTTGGTGCATGAAGGAGGAATAGGAGTTGGCAAGAAAAGTATGAAAACCATTGATGAAGTTGTTCCTCCAACTAATCTTAAGGAATTGCAGTCATTACTTGGTAAGATCAATTTCGTAAGAAGATTCATATCAAATTTATCACAAAAGGTGTTACCTTTCTCTTCACTGCTAAAAGCCAAGAAGGATCAGAAATTTGTATGGGGTGACGAACAACAAAAGGCTTTCGATGAGATCAAAGAATACATGAAAGAACCACCAGTATTGGTACCTCCACAGCTGAACAAGCCTTTTAAGTTGTACGTGGCGGCCGATACCCAAACTATTGGATCGGCCCTCATACAAGAATTTGAGGGAAAGGAAAGGGTAGTTGCATACCTTAGCCGAAAATTGCTTGATCCCGAAACGAGGTATTCGGCTACCGAGAAGCTTTGTTTATGTGTTTACTACTCCTGTACAAAATTTTGGCACTATTTGCTACATGCCGAATGCATTGTGTATTCAAAATTTGATGTGATAAAGCACATGTTGTCTATGCCAATTTTGAACGGAAGGATTGGCAAATGGATTTTAGCCTTGTCTGAGTTTGAATTAAAGTTTGAATCGGCAAAAGCTGTTAAAGGACAGGTTATTGCTGACTTCATTACTGAGCATCGCGATTCATCGACTAATCTGCTTGAAATTACTCCTTGGGTATTATTCTTCGATGGATCTTCATGTGACAAGGGTGGTGGAGTAGGTATTTTGTTAATTTCGCCAAAAGGAGAGGTATTTGAATTTGCTATTCCTATTCAACCTACTGTCACTAATAATCAAGCCGAATATGAAGCGTTGCTCAGAGGACTTCAATACTTGAGAGAAGCAAAGGCCATTGCAGTTGAAATTTTTGGAGATTCAGAATGAGTCATAAGGCAACTGAATGGCGAATATGAGTGCAGAAACGATGTCTTAAGGAATTACTATGAAGAATGCAAGCAAATCTTAAAGGAGTTTCAGTCAGTAATTCTGCGGCATATTCCTAGGAAAGACAATGAAGGGGCGAACAGATTAGCTCAGAGTGCTTCGGGTTATAAAAAGCTTCAAGAAGTTTTTGCTAATGATGTATATGCTTTCGGGAGTAATCTAGCAGGAGATGATTGGAGAAAAGAAATTGTTGATTATCTGAAGAATCCATCCCGAAAAGTTTCTAGAAAGCTCAGGTATAAAGCTTTAAAGTTTGTTCTTCTTGATGATAATTTATATTATAAATCCTTGGATGGGGTGCTGTTACATTGCTTAAGTCAAGAAGAAGCAAAAAGGCTGATAAGTGAAGTGCATGATGGGTTGTGTGGAGCACATCAATCGGCTTACCGAATGAAATGGGTTATTAGGAGAACTGGGTACTATTGGCCCACAATGCTAGAAGACTGCTTTGAATATTACAAAGGATGCCAAGATTGCCAGAGATTTGGAAATATTCAAAGAGTTCCAGCATCAGTCCTGAATCCTATTATCAAGCCATGGCCATTCAGAGGATGGGGAATAGATTTGATTGGCCAAATAAATCCTCCATCTAGCAAGGGGCATAAGTTTGTGCTTTTAGCAACCGATTATTTTACTAAGTGGGTTGAGGCGATTCCATTAAAGAAGGTGACATCTGAGAATATGGTTGAATTTGTTAAAGAACATATCATTTACAGATTTAGAATTCCTCAAACAATCACCACAGATAAAGGAACTCAGTTTACATCTTCAGAGTTCAGAAGTTTTGCTGAGAGTATGGGCATCAAATTGTTGAATTCTTCTCCTTATTATGCCCAAGCTAATGGTCAAGCAGAGGCTTCTAACAAGATTATGATTAGAATTATACAGAAAAAGATTGATCAGAAGCCGAGAAAGTGGCATTCGGTACTCAATGAGGCTTTATGGGCTTACCGAATGGCTCCACATGGGGCTACACAGACGTCTCCTTATGAATTGGTATATGGACATCATGGTATCTTGCCATGGGAGATGCAGTCAGATTCGAGGAGAATAAAGTTGCAAAAAGATTTAAGTTCTAAAGATTATAATGATTTAATGATGGACGAATTAGAAGATTTGCATATGATTCGTCTCAGGGCCTTGGAAAATGTTGAGAAAAATAAAATGCGAGTTGCTAAATATTACAACAAGAAGGTGAAAGTCAAGCAATTTGCAGAAGGAGATTTGGTTTGGAAAGCAATATTGCCGATTGGGACTAAATACAGTGCATTCGGTAAGTGGTCTCCAAACTGGGAAGGTCCTTTCAGAGTGGTCAGATGCGTGCCTGGAAATGCATATATCCTGAAAACTTTACTAGGAGAGGAGTTTACTGCTGCTATCAATGGGAGATACTTGAAGAAATATTATCCTAGTGTTGAGATTGATCGCTGATTGAAAAGTCCAATGTCGGAACAACTGAAATAGCCGGCATTCGGGAAGGAGCCGTCTTCAGAACAAAAAAATATTGACGGAAGAAGAAATGGCCAATACCAGAGTGTATTACCCTTAGTACAAATGTTTCGCATCATGTGTTTGACCGAGTTATCACAAAAAGGACTGCAAAAGATGAATTTTATTGCCGAAATTCCATGATCCATAGTACAAACTAATGGAACAGCTTGTTCAGAACAGACTGGGGATGAATGGAATCGGCAATGGCAGCGCCATGAGCATCAAGGCTATCTATGGAGGCCTCGATATCGTCGATCTCCTCCGGGTTGCCATTGGCAAAGCCGGGCGGTAGCCTGGAGTAGTCGGTGCCGGTGTGCGTCGACATGGCGACTAGGCCTGCGGCAGTGCCCAGGCGGATGCCGTGTGAGGCCACTTCATCGATACGGCCTGCCACTGCACTGAGGCGAGCTTCTGGCGTGTTCCCAGGAGCATTCACCTTGTTTTCCAAAGACTCGACCAATGTCTTCAGCCGATCGAGTTCGGCGTCGCGATCTGTAAGATTACGAAGCAACGGCGGGTTAGTTCAAGGTCAGATTGAAGTCAAGCGAACCGAAGAAATTACCGTCGATGGTCTCGAGCAGCTGCTTGCGTTGGTGTTGCCACTCCAGATCTGCGATCCCGGCTTGTTTGGAGACGGCCTCCAGCTCATGCCGAGTATCATCACGTTCCTGCTTGAATCGGCGAGCGTCGCTATCCGAATAGGGCAGATCCCAGTTAGGCCTTGGGGATCGGCTAGATGACTCTGAAGAGTCACCCGCTGCAGCCGGAGCCGCAGTCAAGGCAGTGGCGGGGTTCCATTGGATGAGCCTGAAAATACAAAGGAAGTTGAGAATAAGGCAAAATCTAAAGGAAAGGATAAGGAGAGGCAGACGGTCATCACCTCCGACGAGCGCCGGCGCGACTCCCTTCGGCTTCGTCGACGGCCGGGCGTCTTCTGTTGTTGGACATCGGGGTTTCTTGGAGGTTACTGTGCTGGAAGAGGAAGAGACTCAGGCTAGCAGAGAGCTCGAGTTGAAAGATTTGGTGGAAGATTAGGAGTGCTCAAGGTTCTTATTTATGGAACTAACGAAGAGATCGTGGCCGAGGATTGTGGTGCATATCCCAAGAAGCTCGGAAGGTGGAGAGGATTTTCCAACCGATCGGTTTCCATGTCGTTTGGGATTCTTGCCGAGTCGTATTCGGTTTTGACTGAATGAGATTCGGCTATGTCGTGTTTAAAGCGTTTTCGGGTCTGACGCTGTTATAGCCAGCTTTGCCGAATGAGTTGCCCACAATAAAAAGAACAGAGATAAGAAATGGCAAGATTGCAGGATTGATAAAACATTCGGCTATCAACTGTTTGTTACAATTACAAACCCAAGAACTTTGAGATTACATTTTTAGCATTTGATATCATATTGCTAATGCTCTCTAATAGCTTTTTGTCAGCTTCTTGGGTTCTAGCCAGAGCAGCAAGCTTTGCCTTGAGTTGTTTGTCTTCGTTTAGAGCTGCTGAAGCTTCCTTTCGCATCTTCTCTGTTAACTTGGGAAGCTCGACTATCTTCTTCTTATCAGCTTCAATTTCGGCCGATAGATCTCTCAATTCGGCTTCAAGTGCAGCTTTTCTGACCTCCTTCATTTCAAGTTCAGATTCCAATTTGGTCAGTAATTCCTTGCTATTCTGAGCTTGAGTATGCAGGTCTTTCACAGATTGTTTGGCTGTGGACCTCCTCTGTTCCAGAGCTGGTTGAGAAGATTGGTTTTTCAGAGCCTGCTTTACTGCAGCGTATTGTTGATCCAAATGAGAAACTGGTTCCAAAGAGATTTTGATATCATCAGGAAGTTCTTGGTCAATGGATTCCAGTGCATCCCTTAAAAGATCAGCATCTTTGACTTGATCTTGGATACTCTTGTGCAGCAAAGCAAGGATATCTTTCAGCTTTACTTGATTTTCTTCTGACAGAGTTTGGCCAGAAGATGTTGCTTCCCCTTGTTCGGCAACCAAGTCATCCACAGCAAAAGAATAGCTGGATGATGAAATGGGTTTCTCCTGAAAAAATGGTTCTTGCCGAATTAAGTAATAATCTGCTGAATAGAAGAGTGGGGAAAGTTGAATGATTATGTTTACCTCATTCCTGACTTCCTGAATAGGAGAAGGAAGCTTTTCAGGCTCAATGGGAAGATTCTGTGTATCTTGCTGAGGAGAAACTGGAAGACTTCTTGGTGAGGATGGTGCTTCTGATTGGGGAAGAAGTTGCAAAGCTAAAGATGAATCATGATAAGAGTAAGAGCTCTCCAAAATTGGATCCATTGAGGATTGTTCTGCAGTTAACAAGAAATGAGTGCCGATGAAAAAGAAGTTAAGAAGATAAAGTGGTAGAATTTTACCAATCAATAAAGCATCGGCAGGATCTGCACTGATTGCTGGTTGCTGTGCTTTGGCCTGAAATCAAGGAGAAATAAAGCTGAGTAAAATACCAATGGCATTGTGGTCAAAGAAAGAAGGCTCTGACCTTGATTTTGCTGCTTGTTCTTTTCTTCTTTACAACTGAGGGGGCAGCTAAAAGGAGGGTTTTTCTTTTGACAACTGATGGTCTGGTAAGTGTTGGATCTAAAAAAGCCTGTCTAGCCATCAGTTGAGCCAAGGTAGGAGATTGGTGCCCCAGAGCAGATATTGGGCCTGCAGCTTTGTATGAGATCGCCCTGGCAAGAGGGGCAGGTGTTATATCCTGCAAAATGACAGAATCAGAATCAATTGGGGTTAATATTATTGAAACAAATGAGGGATGAGCATATTACCTCTGAAGTTGGCTGATAATCAGGCATTAACTCGAGACAGAAGGGATGAATTGGCATGTTGAAGATATGATCACGGAGTTCTTGCCACCAGAGGGTGAAAGAAGGATGGGCAGATATTATTGGCACAAAAGGCTCAGGTGCATAAATAGTTCCACAGCATTTATAAGTGAAAATCCTTCTTGTCTCTGTGGAATCCTTGACAATCTCCCTGGGCTTGAGAAATTCGTGAAGAAATAGCCTAGGGGGCACTTGGCCACATCCCAACTGTCTAGCCATCATGTTTGGCTGGTAGTATTCATAAGTGCTTTGAACCAGTTTTCCCCCACAGAATTCGGCTGGCAAGATGCAGGGCTGGATAAAGGCATTGAAAATCGCTATAGATTCTACATCAGTGCATCCAGTTTCGAAGCTGAATTCGCAAGGGAGAGTGAGGTTGTCATTGTCCAAATATGGGAACCAAAGAGGATGAGCAAAGCCTCTGAAGAAGAGCTCAAACAGTTCTCCGATGTTCTTGTTGACAGATACAGTGGAGGCAGCTTCTCCATAGGTTTGACAACCTTTGGTTCTCCGGGTTTCTCCTTCTTTGTAATTAATTGAAGGAAAGTCTCGGCTGTTGAGATCAATGGCAATGATTTGATGCATGTACAACTGTAGCCACATTTGGACAAACCACCAAGGACCATTGACACAGGGGATTTTCTTGCTGGTGTGCATCAGGTGGGTGGTTTGATTGAGCATATGGTAGACACTTCCCAGGAGGTATTTCCCGAGTGGAATGAGTTTTCCAGCAGCCAGTTCTTCAGCCATCACGATATGATTCAGGGTTGGCTCATTGGCTTTGCCACAGAAGACTGATCTGCATAGCCACGTGTTCAGGAAGGCTCTGTATTCAACATCGGTCAGAGGGCCATCAGACATATAGTTCTGAATGTATCTCTTGTATCCAACCCCTGTTTTTACTCCTGTCTGCTTGGAGGAACCTTTGTGGACATATGGATATATGGTTCCTGTGACGTTCAGGCCGGTCATCATGTAAACATCGGCCAAAGTGGGAGACATTGGGCCATGACCGAAGAGAAAAGCATTTGCACCATTGGACCAAAAATGGCAAGCTGCAATCAGAAGATTCTCGTTTTTTGGTGTCTCGGCTAATGACAGCTCCAGGCAATGAGAGATACGCAGATGATCCCAGTTCTGTGTTTGGGGGCTTTTGTCATCAGATATCCTCTTGTACCAATTTCTCCAGCCAGCAATTGGGGGCAAAGGCCAGTTCTTGAAGGCATCTTGCCACTCATGAGGTTTTGTCAGTGAAATCTTGAAAGGGACCCTCTGAGATTCGGCCGCGATGATTTCGGAAGGATCTGAATCCCCTACAGGGCCGAGGAAGTAGGATGGAGCTTTTTCCTCAACGGGAATGAGGATTTCGGCAGCTAGGGCCTACCAGGAATAGAAGGAGGTGAGAAGAAATTTAAAGATGCAAATCGAAAGAAGAATACCGAATGTGCTTGAGGGGATTGAAGTTTACCTGAAGAGCAAGATCTTGGTCCGCCATTTGAAGATTGGATCTTGGAAGTCGATGACCTAGGGTTCGGATCCGGATGAGAGCTCTGAAGATTCAAAAGGAGAAGCGGGTGCCGAGCAGAACTAACTTGGGAATGTTGAGTGCTTCTGGTCAATTCCGAGATAAAGTTACCTCTTATCCCGAAATTGAAGGGGCATGTGTTGACACCAAAAATTGGCACCAGGAAGAGGCTGACATGTGGGCCGGATTCGTCGAAAAGATATCATTCGGCAAAGGAGTTTTTTCCCCGGAGCATTCGGTAAAGACGTTCTGCGGTCGGGAACGCATCGTCATTCGGCAAGAGAGCTGTTCCGCGGAAGGCATTCGGGAGTACGTGATGACGTGGATCAAGAATAAGGAAAAGGCTGGTTTAACTTGGAATGCAAGACGGATACGGTGCCCCGACGTTTATCTTTTTAGGAAATAAATAAATGTAATCGTAATCGATTAGGAGTCGTGTCGAAACCTGGGTATAAATATAAACCCATGGTAATTGTAAAAAGACATTCAATCAATCAATCATACAACAAACCGGCCCCGTGCCAACTTCGAGTCCTTTAGTCGAGTCGTCGAGTTCTTCGAGAGGAATCATCGATCCGTCGACCTCCGTAAGTACCGGCAACCCTGCACCATGCCTAGTATCATGCGGTGGATTTAGGCCTTGGTTCAGGAAGGTTCCATTGTTAGATCATGAGCCATGCGGTGGGCTAAGTTTTAGCGTGGAACAAGTTATCGGCTCTATTGGATTTTGGCAAGATCTGATAGATTCATTAAGTTACCATGTGTTGCTCTGGATTTTACTTTTATGTTTAATTCATTACAACACTCTTTTGCCCAGTCTAGATTGATTAGATTCGGTTTCTAGCTCATAATGCACTGCGTTTCCATAGCCGAATTCGAAGTCAATCTAGATTGCCACGTGTTGCGGGTCCAAGCTCGTTGGTCTTGTGTAGATCTTGACAGAACCGGGTATCATGCGGTGGATGTAGGTTTTTGGGTCGTCTTAGAGCTAATCATCCGGTGGATTAGAATTCGATTCGATCTGATAGATCTATCATCATCAACGAAGCTTGTTCCTTCTTCATGGAACCCGATTCGGCTATATAGCCGCATTCGGCAGTGTCGCCACGAGCGAAACGTGTTCACGGTTTCGTTTTAAATAAAGGATGCTTTTAGCCTTCCACGCTTAGAGTGTATCATGCGGTGGATTGCTCTATTCTTGGTTGGTGGTGTGATTCCAAGCAAGTCGTATCATGCGGTGGATTAACTTGCTTGTTTCATGCTCGACAGGTTGAAAAGTACCTAGACATGCGGTAGACTAGTGCTTTTGATCTATGCATTCTTGTTTATTATGAAATTATGGTCATGTTTTCGCCCTTTTATTTATTTATCATGCTCTGTTCCTCGTTAATCGGTTATGAGTATGCGTTACAATGTCTATTCAGTCATTGCCGATCTTTCGTCATGCTTACGTCATGCATTCGGCAGTGCGCATCCTGCGTGCTTTTGCCGATTGCCGAATGACGCTTTAAACACCGACAGATAGCTTCTCTGTAGCTATATGTCGTTCGAAGATGGCTCCGTAGCCGCAAATATGGAACTGACTGGTATCACCCGGTACGTTCCAGGTGTTATCTAAACATCTTTTTCTCCCTTTGTCAGTTTCAGGAAAATTGACTGGCACGCTCTCGGATTCAAACGCTCGGGCTACGTGTGAAGCCAGCTAATTCGGCTTGCTGTGTGCTTGGCGTGAGGTGCGGATTTTACGTCAACAGACATCAAAATTTTGTATTTGCCTTTGTAGAATGATGGCAGTGGTTGTGGCTTTTGGTATTGGGAGGAACAGTACGTTGAAGTGCTGAACACGATGAAGGTTGATAGTGCCACTGTGAGAGAAGACAAGCTGATGAACAAGATTAAGGAAGCAGAAGGTGAAGCACTAGTATGGTGTCTGATGTTAGAGCACTAGTATACATTGGAAAGAAAATTGTAGTCCTTTTGAAGTGTTTTCTGGTAGTGTTTGTGTGTAGCTTGTTGTTGGCGGGATATGTTACCTTTCACTAGGTGAACATGAATGAAATGTATTGATCTTCCAAGATGTACTGGTGATCTATGAAATGGAATGATCTATGATATGTTGGCTGCATATATTTTTGTCTATGATATGTTGGCTGCATATATTTTTGTCTATGATCTATGATACTGTTTCATTGAAATGCATAACCCTGTTTCAGACTCTGTTTCGTATCTGTAACGGGCACTTTGGTAATGCCCGTTACTGAAAGGCATTTTGTAACGGACAGTTGAATAAAGCTCGTTACTGATAGTGTCTGAAATGCAATCTCAGTACAAATTGCAGAGTCTAAAACAGAATCTGAAATGCAAACTCAGACCAAATTGCACTGATATAAGGACACATATATATATATTACAAATTCCAGGACATATATATTACAAATTCCAGGACATATATATTATTACAAATTCCATGACATATATATTATTACAAATTCTAGGACATATATTAATTTAGAGTTTAGGTTTAATTTTGCTTTTTTTCTTCCTTGCTTTGTGGACATGGATTGTTTCCTGATGTTCAGTTCGCAAGTATGGTGTTTTATCATCTGCCAAGAGTCGGGGCATGTATGAAGTGTCAAAGGCCGGAATTTCATCGAACTGGTTGTATTCCTCCTCCTCAACAACATTTTCAGCCCCTACAACCCTCTTTTTTCTAGGCATAACCACATGCCAGTTCTTCTTTGCCAGGTCAGGTACGTAGAACACTTGCTGAACATCCTTAGCAAAGACAAACGGTTTGTCTTTGTAGCCAGATGTCCGTAGATCCACACTGACAAACCCATATGTGTCCTTTGTCACACCTTTGTTCCCACTGACCCATCGGCACCGAAACAAGGCTACCTTGAAGCCTACATAGTCAAGCTCCCAGATCTCCTCGATTTGTCCATAATATGTGCATGTCACTTTGTCGTTGCCGACGGCATCTATATGCACACCACTGTTCTGATATAGGCTTTTGGCATCCTGGGCCGTGGTGTAGAACATGTATCCATTGATATCATATGCTTGGTATGTTGTAATAGTGAATAATGGCCCCTCTCCTAGTTTTCTTATCAGCTCACCATGTATAGCAGGGTTGGCATTATGGACATGATCTCGGAGTCAAGTGTTAAACCCATGCATGTGCTTCTTTGCAACCCAATTCTCACTATGGTTAGGATTAGCTTCACGTAGCTGTCGCATGTGCTCATTTACATATGGTGTAACTGCTGAGGTCTGTTGTAGCACGGTGAAATGAGCCTTGGAGAAGGAATCTTGATTCGGAGTGATTGACTTTTTGCCCAATGTCCCAACACCTGCAAGCCTAACTTCATGTCATGAACGAGGCACACCAATGGGCTTTTGGGGGTCCATATAACCCATGGCCCACTCCACTGCTTCGATGGTACTGTAGCCACGAACCATGGCTCCCTCCGGAAATGTCCGGTTATGTACCAATGATTTCAGGAAGCCATAGAACCTCTCATATGGAAACATCTGATGAAGATAAGATGGCCCAAGGTAGAAGATCTCCTTTGCAAGATGTGCTATTAGATGGACCATGAGATCAAAGAATGATGGTGGGAAAGTAGCTTCAAGCATGCATAGGGTCACGTAATGCCTTTTCTCTATCTCAACAAGTGCAACCTCATCAATCACCTTCTGTTCTATTGCATTGAAGAAAAAGCACAAGCTTGTGAAAGCCTCGCGAACCTTTACAGTCTTGATGCCTCTAAGTGCAACAGGAAGAATTGCCGTCATCAACACATGACAATCATGAGATTTCATCAGGTTGAAATTCATTTTCATGTCCTTCACCGACACTAGCCTCTTGAAGTTGGATGAGTAGCCCGAAGGTACTTTTAATCCATGCAAAAACTCACAGAATTGTTTTCTCTCCGTCTTTGACAATGTGGTTGCAACTACGGGAAGGTCTGTCCCCGTGTCAGTTTGCTTTGCATAGAGCTCCAGCCTAATGCCCATCTCTTTAAGATCCTCCCTTGCATTTTCGTGATCTTTTCCCTTCCCCTTCTATTGTAACAGTGTTCCACACATGCTCTCACACATGTTCTTCTTGACATGCATGTTGTCAATTGAATGACGCACATCCAACACCTCCCAATACTGTAGCTCCCATAGTATTGACTTCTTGTTCCATATCCCTTGCACATCTTCTTCTTCACCATCTCTCTTCTTTCTCTTGCCCAGGATGGTCTTCTTTGATAACTCCTCGATAGTTTTGATGCCTTGGACTTGCAAGTGGATCTCCATTCCGAAAACATTCATAGGCGCCATTTGATTCTCATTTTCTCCATTAAACTGACAATCCATGGCCCGGTATGCATGTCTCTTGGGGAGGAAACGACGGTGACCCATAAATACGAATTTCTTCGAGTGCATGAGCCACAACGAGCATGTTTCATCTAAGCAATGAGGGCAAGCTTCGCCTTTCCTTTTACTCTGCCCGGAGAAGTTGCGGTGGGCCCGATTGTCGTTTATGGTGGTGAATAACATGGCATGCAACGTGAAGTACTCACGCTTGAACTCATCCCAAACATCCGCCACACCAGGCCACCAAAGTTTCTTCAGGTCGTCAACCAATGGCCTCAGGTACACATCAATACGGTCACCGGGTTGCTTTGGCCCGGAGACCAAGATTGACAACATCAAGTACTTCTATTTCTTGCATAGCCAAGGTGGAAGGTTCAGCACTGACAGTACAACAGGACAGGTGCTATGCGTTGAACTTCGGTTACCAAATGGGTTCACGCCGTCGGTGCTCATAGCGAACCGGATGTTCCTGCAATCGTTGGCAAACCAACCATAGTGGGCATCAATATTACCCCACTGTGCCGCATCTGCGGGGTGCCTAATCTTGCCATCTTCCTTGTTTTTTCACCCTTCGCTATGCCAACGTAAGAGTTGGGCCTCGTTTGGTGTGGCAAACATGCGTCTCAAGCGGGAAATAACGGGGAAATACCATGCCACCCTCACAGGACCCCCTCGGTTACCCTTCCTGCCCTTCCTGCCTCTGATCTGCATGGGCTCATTCCCGTCATCGGCATCATCGTCTTCACCATCTTTTTTCCTCTTGTACCGATCGGACCCACACTTCGGGCACTTGTCAAGGTCCTCATATTCTCCCCGGAACAACACACAGCTGTTCTTACATGCATGGATTTTCTCAACCTCTAGACCCAAAGGACAGATTATCTTTTTGGCCTCGCAGACAGACCCAGCCACTTGGTTTCCCTCTGGTAGCATATCTTTTAAAAGATCCAATAGTTCTTTGAAACTTCTGTCGGTCCAACCATGGCCTGCCTTAAGTTGTAGAAGTTCGAGATCTCCAGAAATGCGAGAGTACTTCTGACAACCAGGGTAGAGGGGTTTCTTTGAATCTTCGACAAATTATTTCAGCCTCGCTAATTCAGAAGTTGAGTACACGCCTTGAAACTCAACGTCTCTCAACATTTGATCAACATTGTTTACTTGAGGCAGCACATCATCATCGAAGCCCGTAACTTCCTGGTTAGTCATATCCTCAGGCCGCATCATCACATCGGGTGGGAATGCTTCATCTTCGTCAGAGTTATTTACGCATCCTCCCCCCTGCAATAATAATGTGAAATCAAAGAGTTAAGACATTCCGCTCTACCCTGGAACACAACGAGAAGTCAATGAGTTAGTTAAGTCACTCATTTCACCTTCATTAAGAGGACCTTGAGCATAATGCCTCGCTTCACCTTCATTAAGAGCTCCTTCTTCACCTTCATTAAGGCCTTCCTCACCCTGCTTGTTCCAACACGTGTAATTCTCTTTGAATCCACGTGTGACTAGATGATGTAAAAGGCTATCCGTTTGTCCGAACTATTTTTGGTTGGCACAATCAACACATGGGCACCACATTGTAGTCACACCCCGGTTTCGCATGTCCGCCTCCGCTTGACGAAGAAAACCTTTGACCTGTGTTATGAACAACCCCAAATCTCGAGGTGGTATATACATCCAAGCCCGATCAGCCGCCATCATCTACACAACTTCGATTAAAATAGATATTTTTTAATAAAAAATTACATATATCACATCAAAATCGATCATGATGATGATCGAGCTAGGAATTACGACGGAGGACGACGAGTGGGGAAAAATCCATACCCGGGCGAGCTGCGGAGGACGGGGCGCGCGGGCTGCCGGCGCGCCGGCGTCGCGGAGCTGCTAGCTAGCTAGCGGCCCGCCGGGCGGCAAGCAGGTGTGGTCGCCCGCGCGGCGACGACGAGTCGAAGAGCGGGAGAGAGAACGGGCGGACGCCAGGACGGCGGCGGAGTGCACGTCGCCCGACGGCTGCTGCTGTGCGCCGCCAGCAGCAGCGGGGTGGAAGACGATACACTGTAGCTACTGTAGCTTATGCAAATAATAATTGAGCTCCGACACTAGTAACTGGCGTTAACTGGCAAACCTAACATCGTTACCACTAGTCAAAGATACGTAACGGGCCTTATGTGCCTAATACAACTACCGTTACTGCTAGTCCCGGCCTGTAACGGACATGAAGCGACCGTTACGGATGGTAGTATTATTGGTAACGGTTGTGTCTAATGTCCGTTACAAGGAATACTAGTAACGGTCGCGAACAACGACTGTTACCAGAAATCATTATTAGTAACGGACGTTGTTGTGCAGGGGTTGGGCCAGGTCCTGACACGCTTATTGGTAACGGTCGTTGTTTCCGTCCGTTACTGATATAGCACCTTGTAACGGGCTGCTTTTATCCATTACTAATCCCGCGTTACCTATTTGAGGTTTTCACGTAGTGGTTCTCAATTTATATTATTTTATTATACGATACACTTCCTCCCACTATAATATTTAAAAAAAAACTGGGCAGGAGAGCTATTAAATTTTTATCTTAACCTAATATTAAAGCAAGGATTGATTCACTTGTATGCCATATTTTATGAAAAACTCCATAATCTCTAACTTAGTAATAAAGTTGGGTCTGTTGTTTACCCTTCGTATTACATATATATGCTTGGGCCTATCTGTTACGTGTCCCTACTGGATTCCTTCATCTGTCCGACTATCGAGTTCAACGCATCTAGTCGTTCACGTCGTACCTACTGTACGCGAGAGTTTTACAAAACTAGATTCATTACTTTTTTAAAAAGGAGCTGAATTCATTATTATTGTTATGTGTATTGCTGTAGGTATTGCTAAGATAACGCTATTATTTATGGAGTTAGAATATAGGTCCTTTGATGTATGATGTTATGCTATTTGATCCAGATACGGGTTATTTATTAGGACAATCTGATGTGAATGAATGATTAATTTACACACAGATTGCACGAGGGTGGTTCTATATTTAATTAACCACCTTTGAGTTTTCAAGAAGTATGCAAATATATAGTATCTTAGTCACCTGATTCTGGCACCTTATGCGATGTATGTATTGGCCCAGCACATAATTTCCAATGTGACGTACCTGAGGGGAGCTGAGCGCATAGGCAACACCGGCAATCATCCAGTCACACAGTTCTTTTAAGCAATTGACGCGAAAATGATAGAGATGAAATAAGTATTTGATAAAAAATATATTAAATTAAAGATCTATATATATATATATATCCATTGAATTTTAAAAAATATAATTAGAACTAAAAAACGATACTTAACCGTGTAGCAATGCACGTGCATTGTGCTAGTATATTAAAAAGTAAAGAAATCTCATACTACCATACAAAGTCCCCTACTCTACACCACCACCGCTGCCGCCAGCTCCCCCTATCCGTTGGCTCTTCCTCGTCACCACCGGACTGGCCAGTGCAGAAGCCCGTGCGGCCGCCGGGATTGTAGCGGCGAGGCTTCTCCTGATGACCTATCCTGATTCGCAACCACCGGAGTGAGATCTGGCGTAGAGCGGCGGCGGCGGCTGGCGGCAGCCATCCGCATGACCTTCCATGCGCGGGGCGTCCATATGCGGTTCTATGCTGCCTGCAACTCTTCGACTCCTGTCTCTAATGGACATGATGGTGGTCGACTTGGTGGCGGTATTTGTGCATGTACATTTTACGACAACATCTTCATTCATAGTTGATATCCTCATTATAATCCTAGAGATTAGTCATCTTGGTTTCGACCCACTGACCTTTTACTATTGATGCTTCCCATCAATTGATGGATCTTACGGACCTTGCACGTGTGCCTATTGGTTATTTCATGGCAAAGTCATCGTGGGATAGTATGAGTTAATGTTGGATCAGTGTTGGTCAAGATTGGGTAGTACGGGGGTATTAGTTTGGTAAGATGGTGGAAGTAGCATCGATGGGCTTCGAATTAGTGATACCTTGTTTGGTTCAGATTTCTCGACTCCAGGAAGAAATCCGACAATGGTCTTGCTGAAGCATTGTTTGGAGCTCGATGGATTACTCTCTATGGTGAAAATCGATGATATGATCTTAACTGGTTGGATCATAGCAACGATGGCTCGTGCGCGTGCTTATTCCTTGTTGGAGGCGTTTTATTTAGAGAGCCTTTCTCGTAGTCCATATGTTGTTTTGTTGGTGTATGAAACTGAAGGTCAAGTCATATGGATAGTCTGCTTTGACATAATTTTTTATGTCTAATCGTTTATGTTCTCTTTTATTTTCTTGTTTAGGATGTGTGCATCTTAGCTATGCACAGGCCAGGAATGATCTTAGGTGCTGTTTGCATGTCCGTTTTGTAACGTAATCAATTTACGTCGGGGAAGCGATAACCATACATGCGTCGTATGGGGCGTAATCACTTTACGGCGTATCGGATACCAGGCTATTCAAAGTCGTTACGACTCCAACTCCACTGGTAATACATACGGATGTACTCTAGGCGCGGGAGGTGGTTGCTGCTGCCCAAAACTGGGAGTGCGAGGCCGTGGATGAATGGATGATGACATCAGTGAAGGGGGTGGAGCCGTGGAGAACGGGCAGTCCGCATCAACAGGAGAGTCTTTAGCCTACTGTTGCATGTGAAATTGCCAAACAAAGATAGCAATAAGTTACTTTGTGTCCAATCACGTTGGATTGTGATACCGTTACCCTTACCGTTAACATTTCTCAACCAAACAACACCTTAGTGTAATTGTATCTTCTCGATGTAATTGGTTAAGATTAATAAACTTTCCCTTTTTCGAAAAAACTCTACACCACCACCGGCTAATGTAACTGCCCAATTCGTTCGGGCCTTTTTTTGCTAGCCTCCACCTAATATCGAATTCAGAGGCCGAAAACCATTGTTGTCGCACATAACTTGCTCCCATTGGCATGGGCAAAAAAGTACATGTTAATTAGGAAACCGTAAAAGGAGTAAAGCATTTGTGTAAACCATAAAAGGAGTAAACCATAAAGGACTTTCGGTAGATTGTAAGCATAGGAGCCAAACAACATTTGAATTGCTGATCGACACTTCAATTGTCAACAAGTCTTGCCTTGTGCATCGAACATCTAACGAAAACGAAATTTCTTCGATGTCACCTAGATTGGAAAATAAAATATGTACTTTGAAGAAAGTTTATAAGAATGAACGTAAAGATATTCATCTTCTATGATCCCAATATGCGGGATCCACCTGACTGCAGTCAATCTCTCTTTTATTTTCTCCCTTGTACCTCCTTGTTTCTTGTTCCACCGACACCACAATGATTCTCTGCAACTACCAATATATGTATTCTTCCTAAAGTTGTTACATCATTTGCACCATAGATGGAGATGCCCCAATTCCACGTAGATCTAAACCAATCAAAGAAAAAATGAGACAGATGGATACATTTTAAGTGTTCAGAAGCTACTTTTGTATTTTAAGTGTTTAGGATTTACATGAAAACGTCATTATAGACATATGAGAACCATCGTTACATTTTTATTGTTTATTCCATAGTAGTATTTTTAAAATATGACCAACATGCACTCCTAACCATTCTTTCAACTTTTGACTCGTGTGCCCTTTTTGTGATGTTATGCAGCTAATACGCCATCTTAAGTTACTTTTATTAGTTTTAATATTTTGTTCTCAAGTAAAAAATGCTTAGCATTGTTGATTAGTTTATGATCTGTGAGCATGGTTTGACCAATACTTTTCTATAAGGATATGGTTGTAGCACTTTGCAAGAAAAAAAATGCATAGGATTTCATTTTGGAAGAAAAAATATGTTAAAAACCATTAATCAGAAATGCAATTCCCGACTCTGTTGCTAGGGAACTCACCTGCATGATGGCATTCAGTTCAACTGTGATTGCACTGTAAACATGATGGCATTTGTCTAATCAAGACACTACAACTTGCCCCTCATTATTGTCCTTGATAATCACAATGATTCCAATATGTGGGATCCATCTGGCTGTAGTCACAATCTCTTTATTATTTCTCACCTGTATCTCATTGTTTCTTGTTCCACCGACACCACAATAATTCTCTGCTGCTACCGAAGTATTTTTGCTGAGTTGTTTGTTACTCCATTTGCATCATAGATTAAGATCTTCCAATTCCACCTAGATCTAAAGTTCTAAACCAATGAATGAAAAAATGAGACTATATCGAAACATAACAAGGTTCAGAAGCTACTTTTATATTTAAGGAGTTTAGGAATTTGCATGAAAAAGTCATTATGCACATATGAGAACTATTATTACATTTTATTCTTTATTTTATCGTAATATTTTCAAATATGACCAACATGCACTCCTAACCATTATTGTGTGCCATTTCTTGTAATCTCTTGAAACTAATATGCCATCTTAATTAATTTTGTTAGTTTTAATAATTATTTCCTCAAGTAAATATGCTTAGCATTGTTCATTACTTTGTGATCTCCTAGCCCACCTTTGCCAATCCTTTTCACTTTTCTATAAGGATATGGTAGTAGCACTTTGTAAGAAAAACATATGCACATGATTTCTTTATTAGAAACAAATATGTTATAGACCGGTAAAAGATCTAGACTCCCATGTCTACCCTATATATAATTGTCATAGTGTTGAAGTGGAATATAAGTTGTATAGGAGCGCACTAGATGTGGTCAGACTATATGATATATTATTTGGTATTGGCAATATCTTGGACGTCAGAATATTGATGCATATAGGCCTAGCCAGCAGGACAATTTGATGGATGGACATGATGTATATTTAGTATAATGGATATTAAGGGGCTCAATGTAACTAACTCATTCCGTGAATAATAGTGCATAATTATGGACATACTAGTTGTGCGTGCTTATCCATAATAGTGGGTACAATAATACTACGTCCTTTCTAAGTTACAGTTCACCATTTCTACCTAATATCGGATTCAGAGGCCGAAAACGACGGTTGCCACACATCACTTGCTCCCATTGGCATAGGAAATAAAGTACGTGTTAGTTAGGAAACCATGAAAGGAGTCAAGCATTTGAATTAACTGTCAGACTCAAATAAATAACAACATGAGGTAAAATGTTAGGCCACGTGGATCTCAGTTTTTAATAGTGTTATTATAATGAACAAATTGCAAAAAACAATGACTTTTGGTAGATTATAAGAATAGGAGCCTAACGACATTTGAATTGCTGATGGACCCTTCAATTGTCAACATGTTTGCATTGTGCAGCCAACATCTACCGAAAACGAAATTTCTTCCCTGTCACCTAGTTTGGAAAATAAAATATATATTTTGAAGAAAGTTTATAAAGAATGGATCTAAAGATATTCATCCCTATGATCCCAATATGTGGGATCCACCTGACTGCAGTCAATCTCTCTTTTATTTCTCCCTTGTACCTCCATGTTTAATTTCTTGTACATTCCACCGACACCACAATGATTCTCTGCAGCTACCAAAGTATTCTTCCTCAGTTGTTACTTCATTTGCATCATAGATGGAGATGCCCCAATTCCACCTAGATCTGAGCCAATCAAAGAAAAAATGTGACAGATGGATACATAACAAGAATCAGAAGCTACTTTTGTATTTCAAGTGTTTAGGATTTGCATGAAAAAGTCATTATACACATGAGAACCAATTACATTTTTGTTCTTTATTTTATAGTAGTATTTTTCAAATATGACCAACATGCACTCCTAACCATTCTTTCAACTTTTGACTCATGTGCCATTTTTTGTGATCTTTTGCAGCTAATATGCCATCTTGAGTAACTTTTATTACTTTTAATTATTTTTTCTTCAACTCAAAGTTGCTTGGCATTGTTGATTAATTTGATCCGTGAGCATGGTTCAACCAATAATTTTTTATAAGGATGTGGTTGTAGCACTTTGCAAGAAAAAATATGCATATAATTTAATTTTGAAAAAAAAATAAATATGTTAAAATTGTTTAACAATAGAAGATGTCCTCTCTGGATTGCTTGCACAAGTAATCAGAAATGCAATTCCCGACTCTGATGGTAGGGAACTCGCCTGCATGACGGCATTCAGTTCAACTGTGATTGCACTGTAAACATGATGCCATTTGTCTACACAAGCAACCACAACTTGGCCCTCATTATTGTCCCTGATAATCACATTGATTCCAATATGTGGGATCCACCTTGGTTTAGTCAATCTCTCTTTTATTTCTCCTTTGTATCTGCTTGTTTCTTGTTCCACCAACACCACGATGATTCTCCGCTGCTACCAAAGCATTTTTGCTGTGTTGTTTGTTACTTCATTTGCATCATAGATTGAGATCTCCCAATTCCACATAGATCTAAAGTTCTAAACCAAGGAAAGAAAAAAATGAGACATGGAAACATAACAAGGTTCAGAAGCTACTTTGGTATTTTAAGTGTTTAGGGATTTGCATGAAAAAGTCATTATGCACATATGAGAACCATCATTACATGTTTATTCCTTATTTTATCGTAATATTTTTCAAATATGACCAACATGCACTCCTAACCATTCTCGCGTGCCATGTTTTGTGTTCTGTTGACACTAATATGCCATCTGAAGTAAATTTTGGTAGTTTTAATAATTATGTGCTCAAATAAAAATTCTTTGCATGGTTGATTACTTTGTATTGTTGATTACTTTGCGATCTCTGAGCCCACTTTGACCAACAAATTTGGCCAACAAATGCACCACCATGTTTCATTCACGTTTGGTATACTTACGGAATAATTAAAGTTGGAAATAATTTGTAGATGAGCACACCTGCTGTGCCTAGTGATCAGGACGTCTTCTCTGGATTGCGAGAAGTACCTACGCATCTGAGTCAACAATCAGAAATGTAGGATGATATGCAGGCTCAAAAAGATTAACTTGACCCTCCCAAACTCCCGTGACCCTCGCGTCGCCACTAGGCGACTCGAGGGGGATGCGCCCGCCGCCGCCGGGGCAGTCTCTCCGATCTACGCCAGCCGCTGCCGTCGGCTCATGACGGCGGCGGCCCCCTCCTTTCCCTCTCCCTTTCATCCCTCCACCTGCAGCACCACCACCAACCCTAGATCTGATTTTCCCTGGTCGTTCATCGTCGACGCCGGCGCCGTGAGGACGTTCCTCCCCGATCGCCTTGGTCCTCTTCACCCGTCACTCTGGTCGCCCTCCGCCGCCACCGTCGACTTCCACACGCTGTTGGGGCCGCTGGCCATCTGTCGGCCGTCCTTAGATCTGCGGCGTTCGTCGTGCAGCCACTCAGGGGCTTCCTGGTTGGCGGCGGTGATTGGGGGATCCCCGCCCCCCCCCCCTCCCTCACCGGATTCCGTGCAACGAAAGTGTTGCGCCCGTCGCGCAGGGGGTGTTTCTTCACCTCGCATGGATTGACGGGCGATGATAGCAGCGGCGGCTTCTCTGCATACTTTCCTGGGTGTAAAGCCTTGGTCTTCGGGTCAGGCGACGGCGGCGCAATAGGCGTCGCTTCCCTCCTTGGAGGTGTCGTTGTGGAATTTCATGCTATGTTGAGCTGTGAGGACTGCAAGCACTATGGCGAGTAAATGGATGGCGAGTCCACTGGATCCATTCTTGGTCAAGGTTACACGACAATTAGCATACTGGACACGATGGTGTTCGTTTCAGCAACACACCGGGCTTGATATTATTCATCTATGATCCAGTTCTTTCCGGTTGATTGTGTCAACGATATTTAAAGCTGGTTAATTGGAGCTAGATTAAGACGACGGGCTTGTTGGTGGCAGCTCTAAGTGGATTCAGCGTTAGGTGCATGAAACACCATCGTGTGCTATGTGCTTCTGGTCGCATAAGATGTGTCAGGACGTTTGGTTTGGACAGGTCTTTTTGGTGTTGGTGGTTTGGAGCTAATTATGGTGGTAGCTCTTTTTTTTTTCTTTTCTACTCCTTTTTCCTAGGTCTGAGTGCTATTAGGAATGGAGCTTTTTTCTTTATGTAATATTGATAGCTGTATGTAGGGGCGGAGCCGAGGCATGGCATCGGGGGTCAGCTGACCACGACGAAATCCTACCAATCCTGTACAAAGTTCTA
This sequence comes from Echinochloa phyllopogon, assembly GCA_033239725.1. Lineage (NCBI taxonomy): Eukaryota > Viridiplantae > Streptophyta > Magnoliopsida > Poales > Poaceae > Echinochloa > Echinochloa phyllopogon. The sequence goes on along the minus strand of BTCW01000017.1, from coordinate 7,293,316 downwards.
TTCATTACTATTCGTTCCTGAGGTGAGCATTTGCGCCATATTTGGAGCGATGGCGGACGTACGCCACGCAACGACGTGGCGTGGGGCCCGCCTCAGGCCGTTGGTCCCCGCCTCCTCCCGCGTCGGTCTCCTCACCGTTCGTGCCGGAGTTGCGCTGCCCGGCCCGCCCGTCGACCACCACGCGTGCGGCGGACCCACCACCTCCTCGACGTCGGGGAGGCCCAGATTCACCGCCTCTGGCCATGGTCGGAGAAGCCGGTTCGCCGCCGCCCCGTCGTCGTCGTCGCGCGCGCTCGCTGGGGTCCCACGCCGGCACCCACGATGGGAATGCCCACCTCCTCCACGACTTGCTCCTTGCGGCGAGCCCGGCAGAGAAAAAGTGGGGAGGCCTTCTCCTTCACCGGCATGCCCGCGCTCCGACACAGCCGCCACCGCCACGCTCGACCACAAAGGCGCCGTCGTGCCCGCTGTGCGGCCGCCCGCTTGCTCGTTCCCGCGCGGCGGAGCCACCCCCGTCCTCGCTGACGCCATCGTCCTTGTTGCATCTCCACGCCGTCGAGCCGCCGTCTCCTCACCATCTCCACGCCGTCGAGCCAGGGCCGGAGGGAGGAGGGAGGAGGGAAGGCTGGGTGCAGACGGCGGACGAAGTTGCGGAGTAGCCGCCGTCATCTGGTTCTGGATCCCCGTCGACGGGATGGCAGCCAGCAGCATTTGCTGCTCCATGGTGACCTCGATGTGGCGGCCACGAGCGTCGGCCCCACGCTGCCACTACTAGAGGTTCTGCTCCTCGGCGCCTAGGGCTGCGCCATCCCGAACGCCATAGGTGGCGGCAGCTGCGCGTCGCAGTCCTGCACCCAGAGCAGCGAGGAGGGGGAGAGGAGGGGAGTCGCCGTGGGAGAGAGATGAGGCGGAGGGAGGGAGAAATGGAAGAGGGAGAGGGAGGGGTGAGAAAAATATATATTTTACGTGGGTCCCGTAGCTGGTAGCTGGTATGGAGTATGTGATATAGGTTATGACGAGTGCATAGAAACAAAAACTGTACTGTAAAATCTTGATAATCAGGACGAAATATTCTCTTTAGGGTATGTGTTTGGAGTATAACAAGTGCGGATAGACTGATGGAGACAATCCTGCTGCAGTGCTGCTGCTGCCGGTGCATGTAGCCCTGTAGCTTCCTGTAGACCGTAGTTCAGCTAAACTACATGCAGACGGTTTGTTTAGAAAATAAAAAAGTAGCAATGCTAGAAGTCCAAATATCTTTATAATTACTCTCTTAATCGAATGAATTATCGAGTACAATAATTATGCATGCACTCTTACAATAATTGTTGGACCCATTAACCTTTCTTATTTAGGGATTGTGTGGCTCGGACAACGACTGTGGGAGTAAATAATCGATTTGTTAACTGAACTAGAAGGTATTATGACAGCCTTTATTAGATTGTCTAAAAGCTATATAAACACTTTTTATGAGATATTCTCGAAAGCTAAACGAACAATCTTTGTGAGACAGGTAGAGTAATTGATTTTGGTGAAGTCAACTAGTCTCATTCTATCTTAAGCAACATTTTTTGGTGGAGTTAATCCCCTCATTCTTTATTAAGTATGTTAACCAATTTTCAAGCATATGTGTAATTGTTTTGACGGAATTAATGCCGTAAGTGTAGTAACAACTCTCCACATTGTCTTGCATTGTCACATTGACAACAAAAAATAACAAGAGATATTTAATTGTTTCATTAGTATCACACAAGCAACATTTTTTACTTTCCTAACAATTCCTCTACTATGTTACAAAAGATTGACACGTTATAACACACCCATGTCACGTTAGGAAACAAATGTTATAACTCACCATATCATAATAGGAAAAATGTTACAACTTACCCATGTCAGGTTAAGAAAAAAATAATTACATCTCACCAATATTATGTTATGAGAAAAATGTCATGTGTCACTATAAGATCCTATTAGATCTAAACTGATGAAATGTGAGAAGAAAACATCAGTATTTTGTCCATTGTGATCACGTTCATGTTTCTAAAGATAATAGAAAACGGTCACCCTGCATCCCTGTGACCATGTCACTTTCACAAAAGGAAAAATGAAAGAAACGGTAAAGAACCTGAATCTCTACCATGATTTAATATATATGGGGATAGTTCTCATACTTTCTCTCTATTTTTGGAATTACTAAAGAAGTATATAAATAAACATTTAATATATATTACCTAACTAACTAGATCTATGGTCCATAATCATTTCGGAGTATCTAAGCAAAGCCCATATTTAATATTGCATGTATGTGTCTAAACATTCGATGTGATAGGTGAAAAGTTTTTAGAGTGAGAACTAAACAGACCCATGCTCCCAATTTAGGCTTGGGAGGTTATGACACAACTTTATTTGTGTTTTTTCGTTTGGCAACACACGGGTTCCCTACGTGGGGGTCCAGTGGCGGAGCTAGGATTTGAGCACAGGGTATGCCCCGAAAACTTTTTATGTACAATTAATATATGAATCCATGCATAATTTGGTAAATAATTTCATATATTACAAAAAAATAACGTTCAAGGTTTAAATTCAACAATTGCAAAAAAAATGCATGCATCAATAAGCAAGTACCTAGTCTCTAGCAAAGTGAAAATTATATCTATTTCTTACAAGGAAAAATATATTTATTTCTTCTTATGAATCAACTAGTAGTTTTGTAAATGGAAGAACGTTAGAGAAGAAGGGATCAAAATTTACTGAGGAATTCAACATACAAGAATAAAAATAGCATACATAGGTCTTAAGTTTAACAATATTTAGCAATAGTCAACGCCTAGACGAAAGAAAGACCATCAGCTCATCAAGCAAAGAGTAGTCCTATTTTTTCATATATGTTTACGACTTTATCCGTGACAAGAACTATTTCGTATGATATATATTGATTTAAGTCCAAGCTATCAGCAACAGGGATCTATGCACTATAGGGGGTCGTGTATCATGCACACCACCTTGTCGGTATCTTTGTGTGTGTTATAAATACATATGGACCAGGTTGCCGCAGCTTGTTCGGGCCGGGGCTATAAATAGGCCGGACTACATATGCACCTGTGTTATCACGTACCTCTCATAGAAACACAACAAGTTGAGTCAAGTAGCGGCACTATTAGCTAGCTAGCAATGGCCACACCCACCGACGATCCCACCATGCAGACCATCAGATAAAGTTTGGCCCATCAGAGTATGTGAAGGAGATCTCTGGGCATGGTTCCAAAGCAAACACGTCCTATCTGACTCAATTGAAGATTGTCACCAACTACGGTGAGTATGGTCCTTTTGGAGACACGATCGGCATTCCATTCAGATTTACTATACCAGAGAATGAGACAGTGGTGGGCTTCTTTGGAAGCTTTGACGTATCATACGTCACAAAGATTGGTGTTTATATCATCTCTAAATAATTTAGTAGTCGACCCTGCTCTCCAGCCAGCTGCAGCTACGTACCTGCATGTTCCTTTCAATCATCAGAGTGTTTGATTTCCTCCCGTTTCCACTGTTCCAGCAATAAGATGGCTAGCTAACAAGGGTGTTCCCTCGCGACGGCGCAAGTCGCAGCCACTGCTGCAACGCGTGCCGCTGCGGCCGCTTGGTACGCTGCATCTGCTGGCCGTCGGAGCCCTCGTGGTTGCTCGTTAACACGCACCTCCTTGCTGTTCCGTTGCATACTTGCATATGGGCTGCAGTGCACGCCACGGCCGGCCAGCCTACTCTGAGCGGTGTTTATATCTACCTAATCTCCCTCATGTAATGAAATTTTTGTCCTATTTTACACCGAAAATTGAATCATTTGTATCCTATTTTATAGTTAAGTTGCAGACCTAGACTAGCAATTATTTGGGTTACTGCTACAAGAAACAATTGGGGCAGTCAGTGCTACACAAACAGAACGGAACCAACATGATCCCCTGCACGAGAAGAACAAGGAGGCAGGAGCCCAATGAACTGAAGCTAGCAACGGAAATGAGGGTTTTCAGGAGGGAGATTTCAATCATGTGCTGGATCTTGAGGATTTTATTGCAGATCCTGGTCTTAAGAAACCAATTGAGGAAAGTGCATCCAAACATTGGGGATAATGCTCAAAGGAAGTATGTCTTAATAAATCCATGCCAACCGTATAAGGTCATAAATACGCCAAAAAAAAAATCTTAACTATCGTATTGCAGTTCATATTATTAGACATATATTTCAAGCATCCTCTCCAGTTGAAATTTTTCATGTACAATTACTACTGCTCTATATATCACATATATGTGGTGGGTTTGTCCACTGAATTTGGTCTTAGTCTTGATCAAAAGCTGGGTCCGCCACTGCCGACAGATGCGCGCCCGCCCACAGACTCGCAGCACCATATTTGACTCTACTGAAAATTCAAGGTCAAAATCTGTGCTACTGAAATCACGAGCCCACAATCACACGCGTAGGAGCCAAAGCTTTTGTACGCTGAAAGTGATGCAGCACAATTTCAGCAAGAAACTCTTCTTTCATCTGCTGTGTTTAGTTAAAAAAGAGGATGTGAAAGTTTGGGAAAAATGTCACGTCGGACGCTGTAGCGCATTGTAGCACTTTTCATTTGTTTGTGGTAAACATTGTTCTATCATGACCTAACAAGGCTCAAAAGATTCGTCTCGTCGTGTACATCAAAACTATGTAATTAGTTTTTTTTATTTACCTACATTTAAGATTCCATACATGAGGAGAGAGATTTGATGTGATAGGTGAATAGTAAAGTTTGAAGAGAGAAAGTTTGAGAATTTTGGAGAACTAAACACAGCCAGTAGAGAGCAGTAACATCGTTAAAAAATTCAACTGCTACCCAACAGACCCTTTTTTTTGGGGAAAACCCAACAGACCCTTTGGTTCCCAAAACAAACCACCAATTCACCATGTTCAGTGTGGATGCCCTGCAGAAGCTGCCGCGCCGCCTCCAAGTCGACCGAGTCGCCGTCGTGCCTGTCCGGCGCATGCTGCGGCTTGAGGTCCTGGCGCGGGGGGATCCCGGCACGACTGACGCGAACCCTTGTCCCGCCTTTGTGCTGCCCTCCGGCACAGCTTACTCTTCTTCCGATCGACGGCCTCATGTCGCTGCCGTCGGGCTCGCTCTTCACGGTCACCTTCGCTGGACGGGGCGGAACTGCACGATGAAGTGCGCGGTGGAGATTCTGGAGCCGGCGCAAGCTGTCGAGCTGCTCGTCGCCACCGCGAGTCTGTGGGCGGGCGCACATGTGGCGGAGATCGAGGCATCGTCATTCTACGCTCGGTAATGAACCGAATGAATCAAGGGCAATACAGTCCAACTATGTCAAAATACATGTATTAGAGATGAGAAAATTGATTAAAAGGATCAAATGTCATGTCAAACAAAGTGCTAATGTTTTAAAGGTCGTTTTAGCGAAGTCAATGTTTGAAGTCCTAAAATAGCGAAGCCCATTTTTGGACTTCTATAATAGCAATTTTCTCGCCGCTCCTCCCGCGCCTCCCCTCATCCTTCTGCGTCGGCCCATCCCCTCCCCATCCCTTCCGTGAAGCGACGGCTGCCTTGGTGGGCGCGTCCATGGCGGCGCGTCGACGGGGAGGCCGGCCTCCAGGCTAACGGCGCACGACAGCTACGTGGCGATGGGGGCTCGGCCTCCCCGGGCGGGACCATAGGCGTCCGCACGCTGGCTGCAACGATGTATCTGTTGCCCGTTAGGACAAAGTTTTCACCTAGAGACTTAGCGATAGGGTGATCTCGAGACGGAGGGCTGACGATGCCCGAAGACGTCGTCACCATCGAAGCTAGCTAAGGCCAACATGAATTTCGTGAACACACCCTAGCCCACCACAACATAGCCCCAAGGGTCGACGAGACGCATCTTAAACCATGCCATCGCCGATCATTAGAGACTCTCCTTCACACACCTATCTGCTACATAGTTCGCCTCTTTGAATAAAATACTTTAAAGAAAATAAAGGACCTTTAATTAAAGCTCTCTAATATCATGATTCTGAAATTTGGTTGCTCCACACACTTTTTCATGCATTTTTTAAATATTGTTTCGATGAGACGAGATTTAAGGGGTGTTTAGTTCCACGGACTAAAACCAAAACGGACTAAAACTAGTCCCAAAACGGACTAAAGATCCAAACCCTTGGAACTAAAACCCCTAAAAGGGACTAAAACTCTTTAGCTCCACAAGAGGAGCTTAAGGACTAAAACCACCACTTTTCCACTGGATACCCCTCCCCCACCCGCCGGCCCACTTGTTCCCTTTTAGTCCATGGGAAAATAGTCTTTATGCAAGCTATTAAAGCAATTTTAGTCCCTTTTAGTCCAGGATCCAAACAGCCATTTTAGTCCCTAAGTTTTAGTTCCTTAGTTTTAGTCTTCAGGAACCAGACAGGGCCTTACTATGTGATAAATATTTTTTTACAATGTGAACGCAATATCATGCAAGCAATTATTGCCGGGTGCTGAAGCAATTTTTGCCTCCTGATGTCGCGGCCGCAATGATTTGATCTAACCGGGGTGGGGACATGCTCGTGGATCACGTTTACCATGGAGGCGATCCTGCTGCAGTGCTAGCTGCTGCTGCCGGTGCCGGTAGCACTGTAGCTTGCTGTAGACCGTTATTGGCTGGGTTTAGTTCCACCTAAAAGCCAAAAATACTCTCTCCAAACTTCATTTTTCACCTATCACGTCAAATCTCTCTACTCATACATGGAACATTAAACGTGGGTAAATAAAAAAACTAAGTACATAGTTTTGATGTACACAACGAGACGAATCTTTTGAGCCTAGTTAGGTCATGGTAGGACAACAATTAACACAAAAAAACAAAAAATGCTACCGTGCGCTATAGTGTCCGATGTGACTTTTCGAACAAACTTTACCCACCATTTTTACAACTAAACACACCCATTCAACGAAGCCCTTGTTTAGTTCCAAATTTGGGAGGTCAAATTTGGAAGGAAAGGGTCACTTCGTAATAATTGCGTCCCTGTAGCATTTCGTTTGTGTGAAAAATTATCTAAAAATTAATTAATTAGGCTCAAAATGTTCGTCTCGCAGAGTACAACAAAACTGTGCAATTAGTTTTTGATTTCATCTACATTTAGTACTCTATGCATGTTATGACATTTTGATGTGATGGAAATTTTTTTTTTAATAATTAATTTATGAGTTGCTTCTGGTTTCTAAACAATGCCGAAATGTACACCTTTCGTGGTACAGACGGTTTGTTTAGAAAATAAAAGACTAGCAATGCTAGAAGTCCAAAATATCTCTATAATTACTCTCTTAATCGGATGAATTATCGAGTACAATTAATTATGCATGCACTCTTACAATAATTGTTGGACCCATTAGACTTTCTTATTTAGGGATTGTGGCTCGGTCGTACAACAATGATGGGAGTAAATGATTGATTTGTTAACTCACCTAGAAGGTATTATAGAGAACTCTGATTTAGCGAGTGACGTGTAAGGATTAAAAAATATTTTCATTCCATTACATTATGATCCACAAATCTACTAGGGAGCAAAGACGATCTGACCCCTGTATTTAATTTGTGATCATTTTTACTTAATGTATCATTTATTTTCTAACGTAGGATGTCACCGAGTACCATAGGGGGGAAAGGTAGGTTTAATACAGGTGCCCTCGGAGATTTGCGAGCACGGGTTGTGGCAGTGGAGTGACGATGAGCGTGGGTGGCAAGGAAGGTGCGCCGGCTAGCGGTGCCGGTGCTGGGTCACGGCCGTCGTCCTTCATCCTTCATTGCAGTACAAGAAAATTGATCTTTTGTAAAGTTTCATTTATGTCATAGAAAGCATAAATTATGTCATCTTTTATAATTTGTGACATTGGAGTGACGAAAATGTGTTCGTCACCTATACCCCGTAATAAAAGATATTCAATGACATTTATGCGTTTTTTCGTCATAAATTTTATGACGATTCTTATGTCGTCACTAGATTATAACGCCCAATTTTCGTCATTAAAGATATACAAAGCATCACTAAACATTGTGTGCGGATGACATGGCAGTGACATGGAGATGACGTGGCAGCATCATTATGACGTTTTAGTTCGTCACAAAATATTCTATGGCCCAAGAAGGCCCATGCAATGGGCAGCCATTTATGGGCCAAACCCAATTGTAAAGCCTTTTTATTTTATGATAAAAATTATTTTCAAGCCCATTATATTCTTTTGCGTAAAGCCCACTCCAATTTGAGCCCAAATATTTTTACCGGCCATATTTTTGACATTTCAGCCCAAAATTATTTATAGTGCGCAAAAAAAATTCTGGCCCACCAAAATTCACACATTTCAGCCCAAAGGCATTTCATTCCGAAGCTCACTAACTCAAAACATAATATACAATATAGCTCAGGCAAAATGTTACAAACTAAACAAAATTAAGTTGTCGGAATCATAGGACAAGACTATATAATCCAGCGCTATCTCACAACGCAATAAAGGCAACATTGCTTCAAGCAAAGCTATGTTTCCAAGACCACCTTACTCTAACTTGCTCGAATTTGACTCAGCACAAGCTCTGGTTTTGCATCCATGTCAGCACAAACCCTGGTTTTGCATCCATCTCAGCACATGGTGAGTTCAAGTGGTGCATTACTTTCCTCAACAAGAATTGACTTTGGTTAGTATCAGTAGAAAAACAATTTGGACGACTAGTTTCTATTTTTCTGTGTGAACATATATTTTTATACATTGTAAAGCTGGAGACAAGTTTTCCTCGTGATAGAACACATGAGCATACAAGAAAAGACCATACCTCAGAGTTGGTCTATGTGGTTCCTTGATAGGCTAGAATGATCCTCTTGCTTGTCTTTCATCCACCAGAACTTCCAGCATCAACAGAGAATCTATTGCAAAGATCCAAGTTCACCTGTGTTGTCAAACATTCAAAAGAAATAAGGCGTTACTGCATGCCAATGCGAGCCACAAAATAATGTATTAACAGGTTATCATTATTTACAAGCTTAATGGTCTTCCAACAGAACACTAGAACAAAACAAAATGAAATTAGGAGCTAGGAGCTATGCTCCACATCTGTAGCTTTAACAAAAGGCTAAATTATTCACCGGTAATTCTATAGGTAATGTCATTACACAGTTAAAGATGAGGTTGGATCACAGAAAATCTCTTCCAAAGTGTGTTGTCCAGATTAAGGAAATTGATAAAAACCCTTCACCCTTCACTGGTGTTACTGTACTTTTGATGCACAATCAACCCTTTCCATCACAATAATCCCTGGCTGTGCACCATGTGGACCATTGAAAAGTTTTGCGACCTTCTCATAGTGAGGCTGCATATAAAGCAAAAATCAATGTCAGCAGGAGTTTCATTTCAGATCATAGCAGAGTCTACAGCAGGTCAAATACCTTGTAGTTTCTACAGGCCGGACACCTGAGCAAACATATCAGGCATCCCAGTTAGTAGAAATTAAACAAGACAGATTAAAACAATATTAGGAAATCGATGGAGTAATAAACTTTCAAAAGTTTATTGGCATAAAAGTAAACAACACATTGCGGTCACCAGTCAATCAAAAAACTACTGGATGATGTTAGCCCACTCTTCATCAATAAGAAAAATAAGTTCAGATATAGCAACCGGTAGTCTAGAATTTTATCCAACCATAAAAGGTCTTTAGTAAGTGAGAAGCCTACGGATATGGAGAACAAATAAAATACATCATTAGTCAGTAAAACTTTAAAAATTCCAAAGCAGCTTGGAAGGCAATATATATATCATGGATTTAGGAGCAAAACATACAATTTTCAGATAATTCAATATTTGGCACACAATATAGAGTCAACCAGATCATCATTTTGCCTATGTCTATGTAGCAGCTGACAGTAATGTCGGCTAAGAACAGCTTCAGAAATAAACATATCGATGAAGTAAGATGTAACATCTGCTACAGGTTCACTCCGCAGTATGTGGAACTGACATAGTGTGAGAAAATTTCTTTTCACCCAACACAGAATTTAAAATGTAGTTTCAGTGCTAAGTATAGTCAACTACAATATAAGACAAAGCTACATCCTGAAAGGAGTACTGAAGTGATTATTACTGCAATAGTTGAGGAAGACAAGCATGGAGGAACCAAGCCATAAAGCTCCTCTTACCCTTTAACAGATGGCCGTAGAGATCCATACCAGGCGATCGCAGATCTACACCCATTTCGCGTATACGCACGACGAACAAATATATACACATGTCGAACAAGTAAGTGTAAAAAAAGAAATGTATAAATAATAAAATTAAATAATATAAAAAAAGAAAAGAAAATAAGTAAGGAAAAAAATTAAAAATATAATAAGTAAGTATAAAAAAGAAAAACCAAAAATGTATATAAATTAATAGATATAGAAAATGAATAAAAACCAAACAAAAATAAAAATAACAAGAAAATGCTAATATGTGATCTCTGTTGGGCTGGTTATGTTTTTCCCGCATAACCCGAAATCTTCAATGGGCTGAATAAATACATACATACGTAGCACAAAATCCCGCGCAATCTAAAACCTCAAATGGGCCGAAACTTCCTAATGGGCCAAACATATTATGCAGCAACCCAGCAACGCAGCTGCATGCGTGTGGGCGACAAGCGCGCGCTGGTCACGCGGGCGATACATAGTCCCGCCAAATTTGGGCCGCCAGTGTAGCGTAATACCCTACGTCTTGTTTGGGACCCCTGCCCTCCTTTATATATCCCAAGGTGCAAGGTTACATAGCAAGTCTTCTAGTCGGTTACAATATTGGAGTCATAGTAGGAGTACACAAGTAGTTCTTCATTTGAGTAGTTCTACTAGGACTCGGTCTTCTTTCTTGATGGTGCCCGGGTAATACATATCCCACAAGCCCTCGAGTGCTTCATAGCCGAACAACAACCATTTTTTGAAGTCTTTTAGTGTTTCACCGAGTGCTTGTGGTTACTGAGAGTCTGCGGAGAGCTTCTGAATGTCTTGAATAGATATGTTCACCGAAGGTGAAGCATATATGCTTAGCCCCGAGCCTTGAGTTGATTAGAATAATCAGGTCTACGGTCTTGAAAAAATATTCAAATCTTTTTCTTTGAAGTGATCAATAATAGGCACCTAAAAAGTGTACCGCCTGGGTATAGCCCCCGAGTCTCGAAGCGAACGATTCCGTTCGGTACGAGAGATAAGAACATAATCTTCAAGGTAGCTACCATGTAGAAATCCAAGTACCGAGTGGTGCGAGTACTCGGTTAGTCTTCGAGTCTTCATAAAATGCAAGCACCGACTAGTTAAAGTACTCTGGTGGTGTTGTAATGCCGTGCCTTTTGAGTACCGACTAGTTCTAGTACTTGGCTTTATGTCTTGGCTTACGCTGTGTAGCCCCCGAGCCTTAACGACTAGTTGAAGTACTCGGCTGGCATTGTTAGGCCGCGCCGTTTGAGTACCGACTAGTGCAAGTACTCGAGTGACTTCATGACGCCATGGAGAAGTATGGTGGTGCTAAGTCTCGACTGTTGTGAGTACTCAGCTTGTGATCCTGCAATTTAAATACATAGAATGAGTAGTATCCAATCAAGAAATATCCACGAAGGATAATAATAGCATGTAGTAATGCAAATAAAGTTTTTTGTTCGATGCTCTTTTTAGACTCGTAACCACTCGAGTAGCCCCTGTTAAGTTTAAACACATGGTCCCGCTTAACCATAGCTCATAACGCAAAGATTGTGTCTCCTTAAACGTGTAGGTGCGTAGGTGTTGCGAAGGAGCCGAAGTTTCACGAATTAAGGTGTATGCTACCGAACTACATTGGCCGTTAAGAGTTGAGAGAAATAATAAAGTAGTCGGTTAGGACTTTTCTCCTGCTGAAAAGGTCGCGCGAAGGTTTGTAACCCGTTGGCGAGAAACCTTAAATCTGTAGATATAGCCTCTGAGAGTCCTACATAGTTCGATGCACCAAGTCCGTGGGCTAGTGCGCCACGTAACTTGATTTACCAAATATGTGGGCTAACGTAGCATGCTCCATAGTCGGCGATGATGTAGCCCTCGAGAACTGTTGTTGTCGAAGGATGTACTCTTTTAGAGTAGTCGGCTCATGGCCAAGCAGGTATAGAACAAGCTGAAGAAATAAAATAATTATTAAATATGACTTAGCTTGATTTGTGAATGAGTGTCGACGAAGCCGTGGCGGTCGGCGATAGAGCCGTGACGGTTGTTGTTGAAATTGACTTGTCGGAGTCGAATCCGACTAGTTGTTGGAGTGGTAGCCATTCTCGACTAGTTTTCTAGTCAAAACTAGTCGAGATGAGTAGTTGAAGTAGTCGAGGTAGTCGTTGACGAGTTGATGCAACTGGGACGTCGATGTAGTGGTACTCGCGTACATATCTTGTGTGAACCAAGCGGAGATTTGGAGGACTTCGGGTGCATCCTCGTGTTGTGCATGCAGTAGAATTCCAACAATCATTGCTTCACGAGAAACATACAGGCCAAGTGCCAAAAGCCGGACCGGAGATCGAACCGGTCAGGCTACTGGTTCATTGGTTTATCGGTCCAACCAGTGGTTCACCGGTCGAACCAGTGGTTCATTATTTATTAATATAATATTTATTTCACATGATTTATATAAATAATATGCAAGTTTTATTACCAAAAGATATCACATATAACATAATAGATGGTATAACACAATTATATCATAATAATCTATTGTTTAAAATTGGAAACCAATTTCCAAACATCAAATTGATCAATGATTCACGAAAAAACCGGTTCACTGGTTCACCGGTTCGACGGAAAACCGGCCGGTTCGACCGGTTCGCACCGGTTCACACCGGTCCAATTGCATGACCGATCTTTTAACTGAACCAGACCGGTCCAACCACCGGTTCATGGTTTTTCCGGTCCAACCGGTGAACCGGTTCGGTTTTTTGTACTAGGCATACAGGGCGTGAGAAACCAACTGTGACGGTGACAGCCTTATAACTTTCAAAAAATGCATGCGGAGTAGTACTCGGAATTGGATAAGCCTCTCGTGAGCTGGTCTTTTAATTGGCGGAGAAATTTCTCCGAAGGGAATCTTGCATGTATAAAGTACTAAATAAAGTCTATTTGTAAAATCTTTTTAGGGATGAGTGCAACTTTGCGCGACGAATCTAACGAGCCTAATTAATCCATGTTTTGCTACAGTGATGCTACAGTAACTATCATCTAATCGTGTGGTCAAAGACCCCATGTTTTGCTACAGTGATGCTACAGTAACTATCATCTAATCGTGTGGTCAAAGACCTCGTTAGATAGATCTTACGAAATAGTCTGTGAAAATAATTTGTTTCTTTTGTCCCCTCATAGGCCTGCCAGCATACGGAGTAGGTGGAGCAGTCCGTGCTTTGGATTCCTATTCGCCATCATGCAGCGACAACACAGCAACACGGCTTCCGAAATTAAATTGGAACCGGAGATCAATCCGTTTCGAGCTCGATCAGCAGGAGATTGGTCTAAGCCGCTGACTTGGCATCGTCATCAATTGTGATTGCTGCTCCAGTTGTTTCGATGGCGACAGGTCGCCGCATTGTCTTCTTTCTCGGAGATGATGTTGTTTTAGTAGATAATCTAGTCCATCAAGTTCTTCCGTAACCCCACAGTAGGTATCGAAGATTTATCTCGAACGTATCTATCTATGGGTATTTCAAAGAGTAAATTTGTGAGGATCGCCGGACCTAAAACTTGATGATTAATGCGAAGACACAACAACTAGTAGAAAAACTCTTACCGCCTGGAAACCTCCCATTAGTACCGGTTAGCCCAGCCGGTACTCACTGGCCGGCACTAACGTGCAAGCCAGTTACCGGTACTAACGGGCGCAGTTTAGTACTGGCTGGTAACACCAGCCGGTACTAAATGGCCTCGCACCGCGCCCAAAAAAAGAAAAAAAATTCACGCGTAAATGCGCGGACCCGTCCGTGAGGATTCGAACCCATGACTACATGCGTACGTGTCCATGAGGATTCGAACCCATGACCTCCAGCCTCGCGCGTTGCTTACTTACCATCCCACCTATGCATCACAAGTAATTAAGTGGGAGATACTTTCCTTTTAAAGTAAATCGTGAAGGACACTTTAGTACCGGCTGGCAACACGAGCCGGTACTAAATGACACGGTACTAACGTATGCGCCACTTTAGTACTGGCTCACAACACCAGCTGGTACTAAAATGCAACTTTTAACTCCAGCTGGGCCTTTCAAGTTTAGACCTGGAGCCACTTTAGTACCGGGTCTTTAGTGCCCACTACGGGAAACCCGACGTATGCCGAGTGCTTCCCTCTTTGCCGAGTGCTTTCTGTCGGGCACTCGGCAAAGACTGGCTGTGCCGAGTGCCCAGACAACGGCACTCGGCAAAGAGGCGACACTCGGCAAACAGGATCTTTGCCGAGTGTCAGAAAAGAGACACTCGGCAAACAGGATCTTTGCCGAGTGTCACGACAGAGACACTCGGCAAAGCTGACGCACGTGCCGGGCGCGTGCCACGCCACGGACGGCCGTTTGGGCTCCAGTAGCTTTGCCGAGTGTCACACGGCAGACACTCGGCAAAGCCGTGGCACGTGTCCAGCACGTGCCACGCGCGCCAACGGCCGTGGACGGCCGTTTGGCCTGTCAGTTCTTTGCCGAGTGTCTGGGTCAGATACTCGGCGAAGAGTTTGAAATTTTGAAAAATATTTTTAAAAAACTTGAAATTCAAACTCAAAAAAATTGAACATTTTAAATATAAGAGTTTTTGGCCGGCTGGATTGGTAGTTTTGCCGAGTGCTTCGGCGGGGCACTCGGCAAACCACCTCTTTGCCGAGTGTTTCCTAGGAGACACTCGGCAAAGCTTATGTTTGCCGAGTGTTTTCTAAAAAACACTCGGCAAAGTTTGGCCCTGTTTATTTAAACTTATGTTTTTGGGATCCAAAGTTTATTTTTTTTCTAACAATACTTGTCAAAGGCTCTTTATATCTTATGTGGAGCCTGTGGCAAAAAGTTGGGATGATTTCGAAAAGTTTATATATACGGCCCTTTCCAATCGGAGCATATCCCCATAGAAGATTCGGAGAGTTGAGAAGGAGACAGCTGGATTTCGAAACGAAGTGAAGTTGAATTAGAGTTTGAGTTCATAACTTTTTGTATAGGCAATAGACGATGTAGATTGCTTCATTTGAAGTTATCATATTTTTCCGGTCCCATTTGATATTTTTTAAATTATTTTTACAACAATCTTCACATGAAATAATGAAATATATGAAGGAATTATGAGATATATATGCTTCAAATAATGAAAACATTTCATCTAAGCATAAAATGTGCATTGTTGAATGTATTTGACAAGATATTTTGATGTGTATTTGATCGAATTTGAAAAATTTGGTATGCAAGAATTATTCTGGGAAATGTTTGCCGAGTGCTGCACTCGGCAAAAAGCACCTTTGCCGAGTGCCTGCTCGGGGGCACTCGGCAAAAAGCACCTTTGCCGAGTGCCTGCTCGGGGGCACTCGGCAAAGAGGACCTTTGCCGAGTGCCTGCTCGGGGGCACTCGACAAAGAGGCCACGAGGGCTGGTCGGACCGCGGACGCGCGGGCCACGTCATTGGCCGACGTGGCATGTTTGCCGAGTGCTGGATCTGTTTGCCGAGTGTCAGATCCAAGACACTCGGCAAACAGGGGGTGCGCCGGGGTACTTAACCGCCCACGCGCGGCCCCAACCCACACAACTCGCACACACGCACGCCGCCGCCGCCGCACCACGCCCCGCTCGCGGCTCGCCGCGCCGCGCGCCGCCGCTCCCCGCCCCGCCCGCCCGGCGCCGCTCCACCGCTCCGCCTGCCCGGCACCCGCCCGCTCCACCGCTCCGCCCGCCCGCCGCCGCTCCCCGCCTCGCCCGCCCGGCGCCGCTCCCCGCCCCGCCCGCCCGGCCCCCCGCGGCCGCCCACCACCCGTGCCGCGCCGCCACTGCTGCCCCGGCCACCGCTCCAACCCGACGCCGCAGGCCTCCTCGCAGGGCCGGCCGCCTCTCCGCCCCGGCCTTCGCCCGAGCCTGTCACCCCGGCCGCCGGCGCCTCTCCGCCCCGGCCGTCGGCGCCCCTCCGCCCGTCCTGCCCCGGCGGTCGCGCAGGCACGCCGCCCGGGCCGCCGGCGCCTCTCCGCCCGTCCTGCCCCGGCCTCCGTCGACGCCTCTCCGGCCGATGAGCGATGCCGACGCCGCCCCGTTCATCTTCTATTGGTGAGTGCGCTGCTCCTCTTCCTTGATCTGTCTCCAATGCAAATCGATGATTGTTTCCATATAGACATTTTCAATTTCTTGAATCCAACATAAATAAATGCGAATTGTTATAGGAATGGACGATTTATAGTTGTGAATGTGTATGTGGTATGTGATTGTGAATGCGGATTGTGAACATGGGACCAACAATATTTAATGTTTGAATTATTCCAAATATTGAACAATGTGGATGTATATGTCGGCCTTCGTGCCATGGTTATCTTTGTATATGTCGTTGTCGGCCTTCGTGCCGTGTTTTTTTGCAGGATGGGGTTTCAGAAACCTCCCCGTGCAGGGGAGGTGCTGCCGAATTTTTAATTTGACAACATTAAATTCGTAGATTCATATTTAAGTTGTGTACCTTCTCCGTCTCTTGTATTTATCTTTACCGTGTGGCTTCTTTGCCATGTTCTTGCGTTTCCTACAGTAAATAAGATGATATGACATCTTATTTACTGTACGATACGCAAAGACATGACAAAGAATTCATACCGTACAGTTAAATATAGCAGGCCAATATTGTGCACAACTGTGTCACGTAACCTATTTTGTTTTTTCGGGAGAAACGCCCTGCGCTGCTGCCCGGCGTCGACGGGCATCGGAGTCGCCCACACGGTGCACGAGGCATTGGTCCTCGACGACTTCGCCATGGAAGAGCTCCGATTCTACGAGGAAGGGGACTACTACAACCAAGGCCTCAAGCTCCATGACGACGAGACTCGTCGTCATGGAGCTTGAGGCCTTGGTTGTAGTAGTCCCCTTCCTCGTAGAATCGGAGCTCTTCCATGGCGAAGTCGTCGAGGACCAATGCCTCGTGCACCGTGTGGGCGACTCCGATGCCCGTCGACGCCGGGCAGCAGCGCAGGGCGTTTCTGCTGCCATGGCCTAAATTTTTGCCGAGTGCCAGGACAGACACTCGGCAAAACAAGTGTCGGCCCCAACCACCTTTGCCGAGTGCAACACTCGGCAAAACTTGGAGTCTTTGCCGAGTGTGGCACTCGGCAAAGGCCCCGTGAGCACTGACGGACGGCCGCGAACGTCGCCGTGCCGTCCGCGGCCGTCCGTTAGTGCTTTATTTTGCCGAGTGTCGGCTTTTGCACTCGGCAAAACCTTTGCCGAGTGCCCGACAAAAGACACTCGGCAAAGGGCCTGTTTGCCGACACGAGCTATGCCGTAACCCCTTTGCCGAGTGTAACACTCGGCAAAGGCTTTGCCGAGTGCATAACTGCCTTTGCCGAGTTCCCCTGGCACTCGGCAAACGTGGGGTTTCCCGTAGTGGCGCCCAATACCAATATTAACAGTACCAATGTGAGTTTTTCTACTAACACACAAGGATTTTGACAGATTCGTGCCGCCAGTGTAGCGTAATACCCTAGTCCTGTTTGGGAATGTATATTGTATTCTTCTCCCAAGGTTACATGGCAAGTCTCCTAGTCGGTTACAATATGAGAGTCCTAGTAAGAGTACACGAGTAGTTATTCGAGTAGTTCTATTAGGACCCGGTCTTCTTTTTTTACGGTATCCGGGGATGCATATCCCACGTACACCAACCATGCAACATTTTTTTCGTAATACATTATTTTGGTGTAAAAAATTCTACTTCTCTGTATATAAATTGGTTTAAATAACTAAAAGAAATCAATCAAACTATACAGTGACGGAGGCAGCGAGTGGGGCGGGGGGGGGGGCTCGAGCTCCCCCTAATGCCGTGCACTCCTTTGAAAAGAAGAGGGAAGAAGGAAGGAGGAGAGGAAAAATGGAGGAAGACGAGGAAGAAGGGGGGCTGGAGGAACGAGAGGGGGAATGAGCCCCCAATGTGGCAATCCTAGCTCCGTCACTGAAACTATATACTCCCTCCGTACCACAATTAGATGACGTTTTGGACAAGGTTTGGGTCAAACCTCGGGAAAAATCATACACATTGAGCGATCAGAGCATCATATGAGGAACTTCAATTTATCCTGCAAAACTTTTGAAAACCCATGTTAGAGAGTTCCACAAAGGACGGAGAATGGTTCTTTAGAAAATGTTATATCTCTCAACCGCCCAAGACAAACATAATGCCAAAAACTCCATAAGGACTAAAGTAAGATGTGATCGAGTATGCTATTGCTAACTTATTCAATTCAAGGAAGAGGGTATCTTGTTGTAGGCATCACAAAAGTTAGGAGTAGAACATCCTGATCAACAACCTACCAAAGTCCTAGCATTGCCCAACGATGAGTTTGCATTCAGATAGGATCGAATGGTAGAACTAATGTAGTGCATTAAGCTATGTTTGCATTTAGATAATATATTGCTGGGCTACTCATGCTATCTGATGGGCCATGCCATCATTAGATGTATCTTTGGATTTGTGTTATTTATACTAGTCTATTAACCCGTGCTCCTGCACGGGCTAATAATTTTAGGTCATAAGAATTAAAAAATCATAAGAATTAAAAATTCATAAGAAAATTTGCCATAGCTAATAATGAAAATTACTTTCTTTATTCTCTCTGTTTAATATCCTAAATAGAATACTAATGTCTATAGATGATACATATTATGTTTTTCCGGTTGTGATATATTTTGGTTAGCAATTATTTTGCTCACTTTGTCATCCATATTTATATTTTTTTATCTTTTAATCGCACCATCATACATACCCACATGTGTTTGACATATGTTTAGTTGAACCATTTATTTGATCTATGTGCTTAAATGGAAATCAATATTCACATTAGTTACAACATAAAAATATAAATGGTCTATATGGTGAGTGTAACACCCAAAATACTCAAATTTAAAATTTTTGGCATTTAATTAATTATTTAATTCTTTCACCTATTTTATAAAGGCTAAATAATAATTTTCAAAAATTTAAAATCAAATATAAGTGATAGAAACATTTATTGTTGCATTCATGCTGCTGCATTTATTTTTGTATTGCTTGTGATTCAAACAAGAGTTTAAATATATTTAAATTCAAATTTGAATCACTTTGTTTGGAGCTCTAGAAAAGTTGTTAGGCCAATAGTTCGCTTTAGCCCCCTGAACTTTTCTCAAGTCCAGCTTTGCTCCCCCAACTCTTTTCCCGGTCCGGCCCAGCACCCCCTCCCCTTTTCCTTTTCCCCGGCCCACTTCCTCTCCCCGCGCGCAGTCGCCCCGGCCCAAGTCGGCCCAGCATTGCAGCCCAGCCGCTCCCGCGCCCGCCTCCCTTCCCCTCGCTGACAGCCCGACCCCGCTTGTCAGGTGCTGACGCCACCGCCGACGTCACCTTCCTTCTTCTCCCCCCCCCCCCCCCCCCCCCCCCCCGCTCGGCTTTCCTTCCCCCGACGCGCTAATGGAGCGGTTGCCGCGCACGACCCGCTCGCCGAGGCCCCACCGACCCCCGTGCCTACTTAATTAGGCCCTAACGCCGCTCCGCTCCCATCTCTCCCCTCCCTAGCCTCAGCAACAGCGCCGCCGGTCGCCACCACCACTTCCTGAGCCGCCGAATATCGAGCTCCGCCGCCCGCCGTCGTCGTCACGCTCTGGTGCCGCTCCGCGCCACCCGGACCTCGGAGGAGCATCACCGAGCTACGAGGAGCCCGCTGAGCCTCCCCACGCCGTTCTCGCGCACCGGAGCACCCTCACCGACGAGCACCGACGACCGCCGACCGCTGCTGCCGTCGACCCGTCGCTCCGCCCCTTCTCCGACCGATTCTTCGCGCCTAGAGTATCCTCGCGAGGTACTGAAGCTCCCCAGCCCTTCAATTTCGGCGTTAGAGCACCGTAGCAACCCTCGCCGTGATCACCGTTGACGGCCGACCGCCGGTCATCGTCGTCCGGTCGATTCGCTGTCCGAACCTTCACTTGAGCACCCTGGAGATACTTGCCACGTCACTCTAAAGCTCCAGAGCCGAAAATCAGAACCCCAAACCACCCGAAACTCACCCCTCGCGGCTCACCGGAGTTCATTTCCGCCGCGCACCGCCGTCCGGCCCTCTCGCCGACCAATCCACGACTTGAAGCCCCCAGATCGACTCGCCATGCTTCCCTGAGTCGGTAGGACCAGATCCCGTAGAGAACGGAGCCTCCTAGCGCGAGTAATGGCCAACTCCGGCGAACTTTCGCCGCGGCCGAGCGGCGCCACCGCGGAGCTGTCGTCCCCGGCGAGCCCGAGATCCAGGGCCGTCCGATCCAAGATCAACGGCCGAGATTAGATCGGCCGATACCCCTTCGCGTTTTAAATCCTATCCGCCCGATCCAAATCCGACGGTCGCGACGCGGGTCAAACCCCGCGTACCGGTCAGCGCGGGCTAATTTGCTAAAGAGCCCCTGGACTTTCGGGAAATTAACCCGCGGTCCATTTTAATTCAAAAATAATTACGGATAGGTCCTGTTTTATTCGTTTAGGCCCTTGGAAATTTTAAAACTTTGCCAGCAAGCCCCCGAATCTTAGAAACGCTATAACTTTCACGTTTTAGCTCCGATTTGAGTGATTTTCGCGCTCATGTGTTCGTAGCGAAGCGCAAAATATTTCTAGCTCCTGTTTTTGTACTGTTTTTACTGTTTGGTGTACTGTTCTAATAGAATTAAATTGTTTGCATGTGATGATTGCTTTGGAATGCGTGCGTGATGATCGTGTCCAGTCGGTGAGCCCGTAGCGTTGGACTTCGAGTACGTTGAGGACGTGCCGGAGCAGGATTTGCAGCAGCAGCCTTACTCCGAGGAAGGCAAGTTATAGCACGGACAATCCTTGCTACCTATCTCACTTTTAATACACTGTTCATTACATACGCATGTGTCTAATATTGTTTACCATTAAGGTTGTACCTAGTATTTATTTCCCTGTCCTTGCATTCCTATGGGTTTTTGCACATGGGTAGTATTTTGCTAGGCGCAATTACTGTCACCTTTGCTTAATTGTTAAACTTGTATTAATGGTCCACTTCAACCTTAATATTAAAACTTGCTTTTTAGCAACTTGGATCAGGGAGCTGGGGCTTGTGTGTTTTGCCTGGCCCCAGTGTCTCTCCCTAAGGACTGGTTCGTAAAAGCGGCAAACTGGGAGCCTGTCGCCGCCGCCGGAACTATAATGGCTCTGGTCTTGGTTGAGTAGCTTGTACGTCTCTAGCTTGGCAGTAGTTACCGAGTGTCCTACGGCGTTGTGGGAGGTACGGCGCTGGGTGATCTCCGATTCCACCGAGGACGGTAGCCCCGTCGGCTAGGTCACGTTAGACCCAGTCCCGTGTTGGGAGCCCCCGTGAGTGTAGGAGCTCCGCACGTTGCGCCATTTACTTTTGTTGGCATGATTTGCCGGCGCGTGGACGCCATTGACCCCCTCACGTTGCGCCCTGAGGGTCAGTCAATCTCGGTGCCTAAGTTTTCACCACCGTATAGTACTCCAGCGGCTACTGACTTGTTAGGGTGTCTTGTGAAAGCCTCGTAGCGTCCCTATGAAGTCACACCTCGGAAGTGTCGATGTGCGTGGTTGGGTGCAAAGTTCTTCTGAACTTTTACGCGACTGGTGGGAAAAGGGCGAAACCTCTGCAGAGTGTACGATCTATCATGATAGCCCGGCTCAGGGTCACGAGCGGCCTGGATCCTTTTATGATTAGAACTTGAAGTTTATTACTGTTTAATGTCACCTACACTATTAATTGGGTTACAACTGGGTTTTCAATCGCTTGTAGTAACTTGGATAAAGTTAAAACGAACCAACTAAAAGTGCTAATGCAGTTAAGCCAGTGTCTAGCCTTTTTGAGCCTTCATAACCCGTGCTATACTTGCTAAGTAATTTCCATTACTTACACTTGCTGTATTTACTATTTTTGGGCAAAATCCCGGACGGGTAACAGATTGGAGTCAGGCTGACTATGCTGTGGAGTTTCCAGAGGACTTGCCGTACTTCTGAGTTCGCGTTCTCCCAGTCAGAGTCCCTGTGGGATTGCGGCTACGCTAGAGAAATGTATTAGTCTTCCGCTGTCCATGTTTTTATTTCTGAAGCACTCTGATGTAAACGCTACTTTATGATGAATAAATGAAGCATTGTACTCTGATTTTTACCATATTTGTTCGCTATATGTGTCGGTGGACTTCCTGGGCACACATATGGCCACATTCGGGTTTTGTGTAAATCCGGGTGTGACAGTGAGGCACATCATACATATATACC
The DNA here is from genome assembly GCA_033239725.1 of Echinochloa phyllopogon. Classification (NCBI taxonomy): domain Eukaryota; kingdom Viridiplantae; phylum Streptophyta; class Magnoliopsida; order Poales; family Poaceae; genus Echinochloa; species Echinochloa phyllopogon. Next base: position 7,270,841 of record BTCW01000017.1, on the reverse strand, counting down.
TTATGTTAGATTTTCTTTATTAGCTGTCGCAGAAATAGTTAATTCAAAATCAATTATTGGTGTACCTAGGGATTATATTTTTATAACTACAAACATAGGTAATTTCAATGTTTGGGGTAATTTTAGATTATTTTTATAATGGTATGTTTGATTAATTTAGATTTCCATGTCAGATGTGGGTAACATAGATATAGGTTCAGAAGGTTACTTTGGATCCATTCCATAATGTTAAAGGTGGGTCATTTGTTAGAAAGCATAATATACCCAATGGCTACTATTATCAATAGCGATTGGAGTCTACTGGATTGATGGCCAAATGTCCTGATTTTATTAAAAAATTCAGTTTTTTTTGTAACACGTCTTGTGTGGATTAACAGGGAAGGGGTCCTGCATATTCTAGCATTTAGAAGATACATAAATATTCTTTAGAAGATACATATATACTCTTTACCAAAAATATACGCATTTGAGGTTCATCAAAACATAAAAGTTCCTAATCCTCTCTGGTACTGCTTTAATAGGTAGCACATCAAACATATCAATTTCTTAATTTGTATTATCATATAATTTCTAATTTTTCATTTTCATCACAGGTTAGAATTGGCACTTTAGAATAGATGTAGAACATATTTACCACACAAACTTATTTGAGTAAAAAACTTTGCTTTGCTCCATTAACTTTTACTGCAGTTTCAGTGTCTAAATTGAAATGTGACGTGTTTGGATGTTTCTAACCTTATGCTTTTGCAAGCCATGGATTTCTTTAATCTGTAATATTTTAAGTTAAAGAAACTCCATTCCAGATTTTTTTAGGCACATGGTTTTCAATCTTTGTATTCCAAAACTACAGTTTCTTAATGTTAATGTCTAAAAAAACTAAAAAAACTCAAACATCCCATATTTTAATTGCTTGCAAATTACCCTATCTGAACACAATATATGTTTCATTGATTAGATCCAACTTACTCATAAGAGGTAAAATAATGTCGTTGCCTTTTTTATTAGATGATTTCACCATGTGTGTGTTTTCCGTAGTTTTACTTTGCCAATCACAGCACCTGCACCTTTCCTGCTTTTGTTATTGAACCCTCCATCTCTGTTTCTTTAACTAACTACTATCAAGCAATAATTTTTCTAAAAGTAATTAGATTCCAAAGTTAACCAAATTAATCTCTGGAAGACAACAAAGGGCTGGAGCCTGACCTCTTTTGAGAACAAACAGTTGCATGCATGCAGATCTGTTCATGGTTCTAGCGGAGAAACACATGAATAATCCAGCGGCACTATCTCCATCCACATGCATGCAATCGGAAGGGTTTTTAACAATTAACATGGTCCTCCGATCCAATCTCCAATTCCTGCGACTCTATGTGGAATCCAGCAGAAAACAACTCCATCAAGGGCCAACTATTCCGGCGCCGCCAATTCTCCCGCCAAGTTTTGCTAGGGTATCATCGTGATAAAAAAGAAGCCCAACACATAATTACTCTACGTGGGATTAGCGGTGCTTGGCCGGGGGAAATATGGTACACGTCCATCATATTTGCAGAGAAATTGAGATTTTTCATAATTTCAGTAGTGGATAAATTATATTAAGATTAGAGGGGTTACATAATATTTTTTTTATAATGACAGTGGTGGGTAAATTATTTATACATTTAAGGGGTTACTTTACATTGTTTTTATAATGGCAATGGTGGGTAATTTTCTAGAAAACATAATGGATCCAATGGCTATTATTATCATTGATGGTTGGAGTCTATCAGATTAATGGCTAGATGTTTCTGATTTTTGTGAGATTTTCTAGAGTTTCTCTTTTTTTCTAGCGCGTCTCGTGAGGATTAACGTGGAGAATTCAAAAGGAGCCTCCAATTAGTAATAGTAAGATAAGATTGGCCTGTAATAATCTACGTAAATTATATATTCTGAACTTGGTTTGTAAATTTAATCTATTTCACCACTTGTCGACGAATTATGTCGAGCACGTCTGCCTAGGGGTATCCCAGAGAGTAGAATTGTTGGTCTCGCCTAGTTCTAGACACGATAGTGTACAAGCAACACAAAGAATTAGACAGGTTCGGGCCGCAAATAGCGTAATACCCTACGTCCTGTATGGTTGATTGTATTCCTCGTACGGTTGTGTATGAATATGTTTTTGAGGGGTCCCTGCTCCGCCTTATATAGTCCGGAGAGCAGAGTAACAAGTCGGTTGTGTGATCCTAGTCGTATACAATCTGGAGTACTACAACAGAATAATCTTTGGGAAGTCTCCTACTAGTATCCGACTGGTTCTACCTAGCCTTCTACGCCGTCTTGCACCGTAGCCGACTAGTTCTAGTAGATGGGTCATATCGGGTAGTTTATTCCCTTACATGTGTGGTCCTAGGGATCCTGGTCCCACAAGCCCCCGAGCATCTTGCGCCTTTGCTTCAAGTCTTGAATGCTTTAACATCTTCGAATAGCTGGAGCTAAGTACAAGACGCTCAAATCCTTCTCTGTAGGGTAGTTTACATTGGAGTGCATCTATTGATGCACCCAATGGGTGTAGCCCCCGAGCCTCCGACTACTTTTAAAAGAAGTCGGAGGATCAAAAGCAGTCTTCAATCTTCATCTCGAGTACCTCAAATGGTGTGCACCGACTAGGTGCACCCATTGGGTGTAGCCCCCGAGCTTTGAGTAGTTTAAAGGAAACTAGTAGAAGGTCTCTAATTTATACTTTCCAAAATCTTATCAAAAAAATAAATCCTAGAATATCCGCTAGCAGCCCCCGAGCTTTAAAACAAATATCTTTGATTTAAAGGTCAAGGATATCTCCAAAATCTGGAATAAACTGCAAGCTTCCGAAATCGCCACCAAAATCCATGAATCAGGGAAAAAATCCCTGAAATTTCGGCGGGAAAAAACAGAATACCAAGCGCCGCGGCCCTGTAGCGCCACCGTAACCCTAACCGGGTAGCTATATAAATCTAGGTCATTCTTCCTCAACAGGTACCAAGCCTCCAGAGCTCATTCATTGCGCCCGCAATACTCTGAGCCTAAGCCCCCGAGCTTGCGAGCAAAGCCCCCGAGCCTTGAGCGCTAAATCCCATCCCGGAGAGTACCAACTGTAGCCCCCGAGCCTCTCCAAGCCTAGATGCGTGAGAAAGCGAAAGCAAGCAAGGCAATGGGGCAGAAGAGAAGCGCCAAGAAGGCCGAAGGTGCCGATGCATCTGCGGCAGGTTCTGCTGCCGGTGGTTCCCGCAGAAGAAGGGCATTGGTGGATGCAACATCGGATCCACCGCAGTTCGACAAGCCACCATCACCATTACTCGCCTGGAAGGAGTGCACAGCCACGGAGGATGAGATCCAATCTCTAGTGGAGCAAGGTTTGCTTCTAGACCGAACCACCCTCCAGTGGAAAGCTTGCTATAAACAATTATTCCCCACAGAAAATAATCAAGAGATTCCCTTGTTTCTGTCGTTCTGCGAGCGTGGTTTTGGCATGCCAGTGTCTCGTTTCTTCAAAGATTTTCTTGCCTTTTACAAACTTCAAGTCCATCATTTGAATCCCAATGGAATCTTATATCTCTATGTATTTGTTCACGCCCGTGAGGCATTCCTTGGCATTGAACCTAGTCTTGTATTGTTCCGAACCTTGTACCATATCAAACCACAGCCAACTCACCAGAAGATAGAAGTAGTCAGCGGAGCCGGAATCCAGTTTCGCCAAAACATGAAGGCTAAATGGTTTGATTTGCCTGTCATGGACTCATGCGGGCCGTGGAAGAACAAGTGGTTTACTATCAATAAGTAAAAGTAGTCGCCAAACTTGATTAAAGTTATTTTGACTTGTTTGTGGAACTAATCTCCAATGTGTCTGTTGAATGTAGCAGGAAACCATGGGTTGGGTTGTCTAGAGAGGGATAATTGGTTCCCAAAACCACAACCCAGCTGGAATAATCGCCCGACTGCTGAAGAGGCACAAGATGTACCCGCGTTGCTAGATCAGGTACAAGACTTGAAAGACAAGGGCCTGACAGGAGTCGGGATAGCATACAGCTTCTTGAAGCAGAGAGTGTTACCACTCCAACAACGCGAGCACCTCGGCTTTGATTACGAGGGTCGCACAGATGGTTCCCGCATTTCACAAGAAGACATCTCTGATGAGACGGTGATGATGTGACTAAACAGAATGTTCAGTAACATTAGTGAGAAGCCAATCATCGTCGGGGAGTACTCGAAGGAAAATCCTCCAGTCAATGTAAGTATTTTAATCTCAAGTCGACTTGTATGTATCTCACTACACACTGATAATTTGAGTTGTTTGCTTGTAACAGCCCATCGTCCCAGCAAATGTACCACTCACCGAAGCCGACTGGAGCGACCTAGAAAAGGACGATCCCGAAGCCACGCCTAGTGCGGAAGAAGCGTGCGAGGCTCGAAGGCTAACGGTGCTGGAAGGCTCAATGTCAGAGGAAGATGTTGAATCGCCACCACGTCCAAGGGCTGTGGGTAAGCATCCATCCCCATACTTGCAAAGTCTTCCCTTGTGATGATACATAGAAGTTGAAGTTGACTGATACTAATATATTGCAGTACCCACTGTACCACCCGCAGCTAGAAAAAGACGCTCAAGCGCAAGCACGAGCGATAACACTGTGCCAAGTGGAGTGCCAGGGAAGCGGATTAGATTGGGATTGGACACGACGCATTATCGGCAGCAACAATCATCCACCAGTAGTTCACTGATGAGCAGTGCTACTGGAAGCATGTCAAGTGCCAAGCCGATCAAGCCGCTGCCGAAGCTCATGTTCCAGCCACGGATTGCTCCAACTCCACCACCACAGTACGTAGTCGAAACTCGATCTGATGAAAGTCTTTGACTAGCCAATTGGGTTATAACATGTGAAATCCTCTGTCTTGGTAGGCCCACTCCGGTTATAGTAGAAGAAACCTCAAAGGATGCAGAAGAGGTGGCCACGACGCCACCACATATCCAAGAGACTACCGCCGTGCCACCGGGAACCGAAGAAGTAGCCTCGACGCCGCCAAGGACCCAAGAGGCCTCCACCGCTCCTCCCACTGTGGAGGAAATTACTGCAAATCCTTCAGAGCCCACTATAGAGCAATCTCTAGGTGTGGCGACTGAAGAAAAGGAACAAGTCGCAGCGATGGAGGAGGCGAGGGCGGATGAAGAAGATAATGCTCCCAAGACTACCCAAGTAGTCGAGAAGTCTCCATCTCAGGTACATCATCCTCCACTTGTCTTGTAGACTTGTTAATACATATGTGCAATAATGCATTATTGAATAATCTGCATGAAGCCACAAGAAATAGAAAAACCAACCTCAAGCACCAAGGATGCTGAAGAGGACATTAGTACCAGAGATACAAATGCTGGAAAGCAAACTGTAAGTAAAAAAGAATTACTTAAAAATGACAGTATAAATAGAGTAGACAAATAACTCTATATATCTATGCAGGCGGAAGTGGCCGCTGAAGAAGAAGATGATGGCGACAGACTCCGCGAGTTGTTGCGACAAGCCCTGGTAAGAAAAATAACCTGGAACAAGTCTAAACTGCATAGAAGTGTTTGACTATATTATAATATCCTTTATGCAGGCTCTGGTAGACCTAGTCGAAAGGCCTGGTGATGTTTGTCTCCACGCAAGAATCCACGAGCTGGATACCGACTTCGCCAACAAGTGCGAGGCGCTAGAAAAAGCTAAAGCAGAGCACAAAAAGGAAGTTGACTACCTCCAAGCACAGATCGAAGGATATCAAGAAGTCAATAGCCAACTAGATGGCCGAGTCACAAGCTTGACCAAGGATAATACAGGTAAACGACGACTCCTGAAACTTGTTTTAGCTGCAGATCAAACTTGTGAAATAACCACAATAAATATGATCTTATATAGAGCTAAAGCGAAAACTGAAGACAGCAGAGAGCAACGAAACCAGCTGGTACAATGCTTCTCAAGCCCGCTTTGATGAAGTCGCCCAGCTCAAAGAAGTCATCGCCAAAAAGGACGAAGAGTGCAAGAAAGAACGTTAGATTCGCAGAGACTGGGAAAATCAAATTGCACAGCACTTACAGGCGGTCCAGGACAAACAGCAAGAACTCAACGAGTTGCTGGCGGAAAAGATCCAACTGGAAGAAGCCGTGAAGCCCATCGTCGAGATGTTAACTCGAGAAGGTGCGGGAAGCCAAGAGCAAACTTTGCTGGAGCGACTGCGACAAGTGCCGGAGCAAATCACCGAGTACTGCAAGGCCACCTTGAAGGATTGCACAAACAAATTGCTGGCACTCTTCAAGGCGCACAACCCTGATGCGAAGCTAGAAGTCAAATATCTTCCTCCTGGTGTGTCCGGCGAGCAGTACGAGGCACTTGTAGCAGAGACTGAGGCTGCTGCAACTGAATTTATTGAGTCATTGGAGGAAAAGTAGTCCTCTTGTAATAGAATAGTTAGAAAAAACAATCTTCAAGTACTGGTGTGAAAGTGCGATGCTTGTGTGAAATGTGACAAACTAGTCGTTTGATATATGAATGCATTTCACACTGTTAAAGAAACATATACGAGTACTTGGAAAGTAAAAGACATAGCCACATTATACGTATAGTAAGACGTAATAGGATCATGTATATATAGATAAAAAAGGACTAGTCAAATGAACTACCAGAGTAGGTAAATCTCATGCAAAAGTACTTGTGCGCAGACCCAAAGGTCAATAGGCATTAGATAAAGCTCCTGCTAAAACAAGAATTTATCTAAGCAAGTCAAAAATAGACAAAAGTTGGTTGCCGATGCATAACCAGAATAAAGGTGTACTTATGATTGCATGAGAATAATAAGCAATACCAAGATATGCTTAAAGGTAGAGACATAAACAAGTCTATATGAAAGGACCCTGATGTAGTCGACGCAAGACACAGAGCAGAGCATCCTTAATCAAAAGAAACGAGACAAACTACTACAACCATGTATAAGCTGGTATCGCTCTATCAAGACTCATAGGACTCAGCGTCACCCTAAAAGAGAGCAGTCTTGACTTCTTTTGATGTAGTTGATAAACAACTCCTCTGAACTTGCGCTTAGAAAAAGCAACAAGCTAAATACAGAGTTCTCATAATGAGAAAAAGAACACAAATAAATGTGAGCACAAAGGGCAGTAATCTTTATTCCTCATAAGATGAACAAAAGTACAAAACTCTGAGGCGCAAATTACGAGTAGAATTTCCTCAGATGCTCAACATTCCACACATTAGGCAGATCTTCGCCTTCTTGAGTCTGCAGGCGATAAGTACCAGGCCCAATGACTTGTTTGACTAGAAACGGCCCTTCCCATCGAGACATGAGCTTATGCAAGCCATCAGTCTTCTGAATACGCTGCAATACCAAGTCTCCTATCACAAAGGAACGGGACTGGACTGAACGTTGGTGATAACGCCTTAATCCTTCAAGATAACGTGTATTTTGAATGAGAGCCGCAACTCGAGCTTCTTCAGTGCCGTCCACGTCTTGAAATCTTTCTTGCTGAGCAACTTGTTCATCATAATTTTCTAGTCGTGGGAAGTTCCAAAGAAGATCAGCAGGTAAAACTGCCTCAGACCCGTAGACCAGAAATTATGGAGATTGCCCAGTCGCACGACTGGGTTGAGTGCGCAGCCCCCAAAGGACTGCTGGCAGTTCTTGTGCCCATTTGCCGCCATATTTCTTGACGGGCTCATACAATCTTGGCTTTAATCCTTGGAGTAATAGGCCATTAGCCTTCTCGACTTGTCCATTGGCACGGGGATGAGCAACCGAGGCATAATGTATCTCGATCGAGTACTTATCACAATAGTCCTAGAATTGTTCACTAGTGAAAACTGATCCCAAGTCTGTGATTATCTCATGTGGTATGCCATATCTATGAACAATGCCGTCGAAAAACTTGATGAGATTTTCGGCTCGTGGATTGACCAAAGGCTGAGCTTCAATCCACTTGGTGAATTTGTCGATGGCTACAACAAGCCACTGGAAACCACCAGGAGCCTTAGCTAAGGGTCCCACCAAATCAAGGCCCCAACAAGCAAAAGGCCAGGACAGTGGGATAGTGCGGAGTTCATGCGCTGGAACATGGGCTTGGCGAGCAAAGAATTGACAACCCATACAAGTCTTGACAATGTCTTCAGCGTCCTTCTTTGCAGAGGGCCAAAAGAAACCAGCCCTATAAGCCTTCACGACTAGTGTGCGTGATGCTGCGTGATTTTCGCAAATACCACCATGGATTTCTTCAAGTAGAGCTCTACCCTGATCATTGGTGATACACTTCATCAAGACGTTGGCAGATGCCCCACGTCGATATAGTGTATTATTGACCACCACATAATTTGCAGCACGGCGATTGATGCGAACTTGCTCGTCTTTGTTATCTGGGAGTTTAAAATCGCGCAAGTACTCGATGAATGAGGTCATCCAATTGGGTTCGATAACCATAACTTGAAGATCTGGTGGAGGGTGATCTGTATCAATATCCATAGGTGCCGACTCCTTAATGGATGGCTTGTTTAACTCATGGACAAAAATCTCCGCTGGAACATCGGCGCGCTTGGAGCCAAGCTTGGACAGTGCATCTGCCGCAACATTATTGTCACGAAGAACATGATGAAATTCCAGACCAAAAAAGTGGTGCTCAAGCTTGCGCACTTCCTTGACATAAGCATCCATAGTTTCCTTTGTAGCTGCCCAATCCTTGTTGACTTGATTAATAGTGACTGCAGAATCTCCGTATACCACATGTCGTTTGATACCGAGGGATGCTGCCAGGCGTAACCCGTGCAACATTGCCTCATACTCTGCTGCATTGTTAGTAACTGGGAATAGAATCTGCAGAACATACTTGAGCTGATCGCCTTTAGGGGAAATTAATAAGACTCCTGCTCCACCTCCTTCTAGCTGCAATGAACTGTCGAAGTACATAACCCAATGTTCCGGGCGACTAATTGCCCTGGAGTACTGAGTTTCCATCCACTCGACTGTAAAATCTGCAAGAGCATGAGATTTGATAGCTGTCTGTGGAGCAAATGTAATGTTGTGCTCACACATCTCGGCCCGCCATTTGCATATCCGTCCGGTAGCATCAGGGTTAGCAAAAATCTCTTCCAAGGGAAATTTAGTAACCACAGTGATATGAAAAGACTGAAAATAGTGTCTAAGCTTCCTAGCAGTTATAAAAACCGCATAGAGGAGTTTCTGGACTTGAGGATACCAGACCATTGATGGTGAGAGTATTTCACTGATGTAATAAACTGGCCGCTATACTGGAAATACATGGCCTTCCTCCTTACGCTCAACCACAATCACTGTACTAACCACATGAGTAGTAGCTGCAATGTATAAGAACAAATGTTCACCTTTGACTGGAGCCACGAGAACCGGTGGAGTGGTCAAATAGTAGGTCTTGAGTTGTTCAAAGGCGTGGTTGGCTTCATCTGTCCAGATAAACTTGTCTTGCTTCTTGAGTAGCTTGAAGAAAGGGAGACCCTTTTCACCAAGCCGAGATATAAATCTATTGAGTGCCGCAATACAACCTATGAGCTTCTGGACTTCTTTAATATTGGCAGGTGCTTCCATAGTGAGAATAGCCATAATCTTTGTTGGATTTGCCTCAATGCCGTGATGGCTGACAATAAACCCGAGTAGTTTGCCAGCAGGAACGCCAAAGACACACTTAGTCGGGTTGAGCTTCCAACGAAAAGTTTTGAGATTATCAAGTGTCTCCTGTAGATCATTAATAAAGGTTTCTGGATTGCGAGTTTTGACGACTACATCATCAACATATGCCTCTACATTAATGCCAATCTGTGAAGACAAGCAAGACTGTATGGCTCGTTGATATGTAGCCCCTACGTTTTTTAATCCAAACGACAGTGTGGTGTAACAAAATGCACCAAAAGGGGCGATAAACGATATCTTAATCTGATCCTCTTTCTTCAGGGCAATCTGATGATAGCCTGAGTAACAATTAAGGAAACAGAGAAGTTTGCAACCAGCCGTGGAGTCCACGACTTGGTCAATGCGCGGCAGACCCATGGGGTCTAGAGGGCAATGTTTGTTGAGATCAATGTAGTCAACACACACACGCCACTCGTTGTTGTTTTTCTTCCTGACCAAGACTGGATTAGCCAACCACTCTGGATGAAAGACTTCTTTGATGAAGCCAGCCGCGAGTAGTTTGGCAATCTTAGCCTTGATCGCGTCGCGTCGTTCTTGATCGAACCGTCGCAAGCGTTGCCTTTTAGGCTTCGCATCCGGCTTAACATTGAGTTTGTGCTCGGCAAGCTCCCTAGGAACACTAGGCATATCGGATGGTTTCCAAGCAAATATATCTTTATTAGCACGAAGGAACTTGACGAGAGCGTCTTCCTATTTACAATCTAGGTCTGCCCCTATAAGAGCAGTTTTGGACGAGTCGCCTGTCTCAAGATCAACAGTTTTAAGCTGTACATCTTCAGAGGGCTTAAAGCTAGTGCTTGCAGGCTTCTTGCTCGGGACTTCCAGGTCATCTTCCTTCGACTTCTTGGCGAGGGCGAGTACTTCAAGCATCCGGGTAGGGACTTGTGATGCAGCAGCATATTCAACGGCTTCCACATCACAGTCATATGAGGTCTTGAGGTCTCCCTTAAGAGAAAGGACTCCATTGGGAGCAGGCATCTTGAGAACAAGGTACACATAATGTGGAATCGCCATGTAGTTGGCGAGGGCTGGACGCCCGAGGATCGCGTGATACGAAGTCTCAAAATCAGCCACTTCAAACTTGATGTACTCGGTCCTATAGTTGGCCGCCGTGCCAAAGGTGACTGGTAGAGTAACTTGTCCCAGTGGGATAGCAGCATTGCCTGGAACAATGCCATAAAATGGAGAATCCATAGGCTTCAAGAATTTGGTAATATCAAGTCCCATCTTCTTGAAAGTCTTCGCAAAGATGATATTGAGTCCACTGCCTCCATCAATGAGAACTTTGGTCAATCTGGCATGAGCCACGACTGGATCCAAAACTAAGGGGTATCGGCCCGGGTTGGCGAAGTTAGTCCATTGATCCGCTCTAGAGAAAGTGATAGGCACTTCTGACCACTTGAGATATGTTGGCACGACTGGTTCAATTGCCATGATCTTGCGTAGAGTGAGCTTCTTAGTTCGCTTGGACCGATTCAGAGTCTCGCCACTGAATAAGACGGCAACGACGTTATCGACTTGTGGGAAGGCATCTTCACCACCATTGTCTGCATCCTTGTCATCCTTTTTGTCTTTAGGCTTATCCTTGGCTGAATTTTGTTTTTGAAAAGCCTTCTTGATGTGATGGCAGTTACCCAACGTATGCTTGAGTTGAGGGTGATACGGGCATTGTTGGTTCATAACTGAATCCAGTCTTGGTGAGTTTGAGTTTGAGTTCTTCTTCTGAGCTAGACGACCAAGTGCCGCGACAATGTTGTCTGGCTTGCGCTTCTTGTTGTTGCGATTGAAATCGCGCTTGCCATTGTTGTTACGGCGATCAGGACTACCCTTGTTAGGGTTGTTACCTCCATTGTTGTTGCTGTTGTGCTTATCGAAGCGTTCACGTTCACAATCATCTTGATCTGCCCAATCGGCAGCCATACGCCTCAACTCAGAAATAGTATCTGGACGCCTCCTGCCAAACTCACGGTGCAATTCACGAGCCCAAAGACCATCGTGAAAGCAGTCGATGATTTCCCTATCTGACACGTCCACAATTGTAGCTCTTTTTTCAAAGAACCTCTTGATGTACTTGCGTAGTGTCTCACCCTTTTCTTGTTTGCAGGCTGCCAATTCAAATCGAGTTCCGGGCCTAGCCCAGGTTCCCTGGAAGTTGGCAGTAAACTTTCTTGTGAGTTGATCCCAAGTGTCGATGGACTCGGGGCGAAGGCCCTCGAGCCATGTCAGTGGTGTTGTATCCATCATGATTGAAAAATATCTGACTTTGACGTCATTGTCACCACCGGCCATGGTGATTGCAGTCGAGTAGACGCGCAACCACTGTTCTGGGTCTTGTTTACCCGTAAACTTCTCAATCCCAGTAGTCTTGAACTTGCTTGGTAGCTTGACCTTCCTGATACGGGTTGAGAAAGCTAGAAAGCCATCATAACGATCCACTTCAGAGGGTTGGCGTGACTTATGAGCATTATCATAGTTGCGTCCGCCATTGTTGGAGCTGTGGTCCGGTGAACCACTCGGCTCAGGGTTGTCGTGGTTACGGCCTCGGCCATAACCACGATCACGGCCTCGGGTTGGACGATCACCATCACCACTATCACCAGCGGGTGGATCATTATCAGGCGGATTGTCATCGTGTCGTGAAGGCTGGCCATTGCCGCGCCCGTTGTCACGATTTGCCCCTTGCGAGGGGTTGTTCTGCCTTGAATGTTGGTCAATCGGACCATACTGTTGTTCAAATTCCTCTCGGTGACGAAGCTCTGCTGCAATTCGATTAGTCCGGCTTGCCTCGATACGAGCACGAGTGTCTTGACTTGCATTAATGGCTTGTCGCGCATCAGCAGACGGACGGGCACGCGACCCGGCTGGTTGAATAACTCGATTGCTTGCTCGACTTGGATGTGGTGAATGAACTGTACGCCGACTGCCTGCATGTCTGGGAGCGTGTTGACTTGGTTGCGCCGCGCCACCAATATCCTCCTGAGCAGTCTCCAGTAGAGAGAGGACATGCCTTAATTGTGCCCGATCAGGATTTGGTGAATTCATTGTACCACGGATGAGCTATGCCGCTGCAGTCGAATTGGCTGGGGTACTTTGAAGGACAGGTTGATTACCAACCATCTGAAATTCAGTGGTGAGATTCCGTACGGCCGATTGTCGTATGGCTGCATTCAACCGTCGCTCTGCACGCTTGGCGTTCCTCGCTTGCCTCGATGTCTTCTGCTGTTCTGTTTCTCTAACGACGGAGTTTTCTTTCGCAGAGATATCTTGGAGGAGTTCTCGCTCATACTGGCCACCAGCACCAGCCATATAGACTTGTCTACCGGGGTCATCGTACTCTGGCAATATCAGAGTCAGCCCACTACCAGTTGGGAAGTTGCCATCGACACCACTAGAAGACGATGAAGATGTCATCGATGCAGTCTTGCCGTCTTCTTGGAACGGCAGCTCAGTGATAACCACTGTTGTGAGCCTTGATTCGTCGTCCTTGGTTGCAGATTCTGGAATCATATCGGGCCAGTGAACAAAGAGTCCTCCTGGCGCACTGGTCACAACTAGTCCCGAGGGCAAAAGAACTAGTGGCTCCTCCATGTTGAAATTGGTTTGAAAAAAGGCACTGCTACCCAAGCTCTTAACACTTGTCGGCGAGTTGCTCAACAAGACCGCATAATCGCTGCTGTTGTTGTCCTCTGATGGCTCCAAAGCCGGCTCAGAGTCCTTGCAGACAATCTCGATCTTGCTGAGTGCTTCGGTGATCGCCTCCTCTTGCTTTGCAGCATCGGCATGTTGATATATGGCCGCAGTGTTCGAAAGTCCGAACGGGAGTCGCGCTAGGGGGTAAGCCGATGGCGTGGCCGACTCGGAGTCCCCGAATCCTTCCATAATTGGAAGAGAGTTGTACCCAAACACGACATGATGAGTCCCGATCGGAGTCTGAGTTGAAATCGAAGTCGAAGTCGAAATCGAATCGGCAGTTGATGCTTCATCTGAAAGTGAGGTCGAAATCGAATCCGAAACAGAAATTGAACTTGAGGTTGAACCTGAGAACGAAGTTGACGAAGAAGTCGCCGGGTAAGGGATCCGCCAAAAACGATTCAAAGCCACCTTCGCCATCAGAGACGAAAGTCCATGCTCCAATGACGAAAGTCGCACCCTTCTCGACGTCTTGAGCTTTGAAAGTTGATCCCATCGCGTCTAGTCGTGAACTTTGACGAGCGAGCCCCACGGTGGGCGCCAAGTGTCGACGAATTATGTCGAGCACGTCTGCCTGGGGGTATCCCAGAGAGTAGAATTGTAGGTCTCGCCTAGTTCTAGACACGATAGTGTACAAGCAACACAAAGAATTAGACAGTTTCGGGCCGCAAATAGCGTAGTATCCTACGTCATGTATGGTTGATTGTATTCCTCGTACGGTTGTGTATGAATATGTTTTTGAGGGGTCCCTGCTCCGCCTTATATAGTCCGGAGAGCAGAGTTACAAGTCGGTTGTGTGATCCTAGTCGTATACAATCTGGAGTACTACAACAGAATAATCTTTGGGGAGTCTCCTACTAGTATCCGACTAGTTCTACCTAGCCTTCTACGCCGTCTTGCACCGTAGCCGACTAGTTCTAGTAGATGGGTAAACAATCCCATATCGTGTAGTTTATTCCCTTACATGAGTGGTCCTAGGGATCCTGGTCCCACACCACTTCAATTAAACTTTGAGCTTCTTCTTTGTCAGCGTCTTGGTCATCGTTTCTGTCTAGTTGGCTACTTGGTTAAGCTGTGGAGCACACCGTATCTGTAGTCGTTGGTGGCTGCGGCATGTGTGGAGCTGCTGACGTTCATGTCCAGCTCTGCTGACCAGCCATTTCTGACGAAATTTTGTTTCCGTCCTTTTGGTAGAAATGGGTACGGTGATCTGTTTTAGCTTTGATCCTTCGTGCGGATTGTAACTCTACTATTAGTCACTACTATGTCAGCGAGAATGGCAAGAAATATATGTTTTCTCATATGGGATAGGAACATTTAACAACTGCAATTGAAGAGTGACCATTCCTAAAGACGGTAACAAAATTTAAGAAAATGGTTAATATTTACTATTGAACTATTCGCTTGAGTCCGAATTCGGCATTCAAATTTCAAAACCAGAAATGAGTGGTTATGGAACTATTATTAATACCAGACAAGTTTATCCTCCATCCCATTCCGCCCAGGTGTTGGCCAAGTCAAGTCAAGTCAGCGTGGAAACTGCCATTAGTAGTTGTTCAAACCATACACAGTTTGGCACCAATCCAGGAGTGGTTAAATAATGCTTGCAAATGGGCTTGATCACACACGTGATCTTTCCAGGAAACTTTCAGGGTCATGGCGTGGAAGACCGTGGTGATACTACCGACAGACTTTATAGAAAAATGTTGCAGTACATGCACGCTTTTTGGAATCTCCACGAGCAGACGCGCAGCTCGAGTCAAGTCATCTCCTCCCTCCTTCCAATTGACACGGAGAATCGGGGACGACGACTGACTCCATGGATCAATTCCACGTCCAGAGCTGCTGATAAAAACAAGCACTCCAGCACAGCAAAATGCGCATATCCATATATACACTACTCCATCAATCTCTCCTCATCAACAACCAGCAATGGCTCTCTTCCGTGCCGCCATGGTTGTGCTCCTGATGATCTCACTGACGCCATGCGGAGCCATACACACCCCAGCACCACCACCACCACCATCCAATGCCACCGACATCGCCGCGCTGCTCGCGTTCAAAGCAGAGCTCAAGGACCCCTCCGGCGTCCTCTCCGGCAGCTGGAGAGCCACCGCGCCCTTGTGCTCGTGGGTTGGGGTCTCATGTGACCGCCGGGAGCAACGTGTGGTCGGCCTCAGGCTCGAGGACGTGCCACTCCAAGGCATCATCTCACCGCAGCTCGGCAACCTCTCCTTCCTCTCCAGCCTTGTTCTCCTCAACACCAGCCTTACCGGCACTGTCCCAAGTGAGCTTGGCAGCCTGACCCGGCTGCAGACTCTGATTCTCTCAGCCAACACCTTGTCAGGTACCATCCCCTACACCCTTGGCAACCTCACTCGGCTCAAGACACTTCACCTTGGTAGAAACATGCTCTCTGGGGAGATACCACAGGAGCTGCAAAATTTGCACAGCCTCCAAGACTTGAGATTGCAGCATAATGGTCTCAAAGGGTCAATACCTCAGGGCCTGTTCAACCACACGCCTAATGTGAGCATAATATACCTTGGGTCCAATAGGCTGACAGGCGCGATCCCTGATTGCGTCGCCGCGCTGTCGAATCTTGTGTCGCTTTCCCTAGAAGAAAACCTCCTCTCAGGACCCATCCCGTCTGGTATCTTCAATATGTCCCAGCTGAAATACCTGTTTGTATCGACGAACAATCTCTCAGGTCCAATTCCTGGAAACGAGAGTTTCCATCTCCCTATGTTGGAATCTCTCTTTCTGGATGAAAACCAGCTGACTGGACTTATCCCTTTGGGACTCTCTGGTTGCCAGAAACTTGTGAGGCTCGCCCTTTTCGAAAATAGGTTCACTGGCTCTGTGCCATCATGGCTAGCAACACTGCCAAACCTTATTGTGATAGACTTGGCAGCTAATGAACTGACTGGAGTCATCCCGATTGAGTTGACCAACCACACCGGGCTTATTTCATTGGACCTCAGTGAGAACAAGCTTCAAGGAGATATCCCACCAGAATTGGGACGGCTGAGAAACCTCGAGTACCTAAGCTTTGCAGGTAACCAAGTAACTGGTGTCATTCCTGAATCCATTGGCAATCTGTCTAATCTTGTAGGACTAGATTTATTTGGAAATGGGTTGACTGGATCAGTGGCAATGTCGTTTAGCAACTTGCTAAATCTTGAAGGGATTTTTCTCAACTGGAACCAACTCAGTGGGAATCTAAATTTCCTGGTTGCACTATCTAACTCCCGGAGCCTGAATAAACTTAACATTGCAAACAATGGATTTACTGGTAGTCTACCTCATTATGTGGGAAACCTTAGCACAGTGCTCGAAATTTTTGTGGCAGAAAACAATAGGATCACTGGAAGCATACCTAGTACAGTAGCCAATCTTAGCAGCCTATTAATGCTAACTTTGAGAGGAAACAACCTCAGTGGGAGCATCCCGACATCAATCACAGCAATGACCAATCTCCAAGAACTCGACCTCTCCTACAACAGCTTCTCTGGAGCCATCCCAGTAGAAATCAAAGGATTAACAAGCCTAGTTGATTTACGTCTCGACGGAAACAAACTAGTCGGCTCCATTCCAAGCAGTATCAGCTTCCTAAGCCAGCTGCAACATTTGACATTATCTGAAAACTCATTGTCTTCGACCATACCAAAAAATATGTGGCAACTTCAGAAACTTATTCAGCTTGACCTGTCACAGAACTCGTTGAGTGGTTACCTACCAGCTGATGTTGGAAAACTGACAGCAATTAGCACCATGGATTTGTCAGGCAACCAGCTATCAGGTGACATCCCAATTTCCTTCGGTGCACTTAACATGATGATATATCTGAATGTGTCCAGTAATTTGTTACAAGGATCAATACCAGATTCACTTGGAAAGTTAGTCAATATTCATGATTTGGACCTCTCATCCAATGTGCTTTCAGGTGCCATTCCAATGTCCTTGGCCAGGCTCCCTTACCTTGTCAACTTAAACCTTTCTTACAACAAATTAAATGGACAGATACCAGAAGGTGGTGTGTTCTCAAATATAACGGTCAAGTCATTGATGGGGAACAATGGACTCTGTGGCCTTCCCAATATAGGAATAGCAGCATGCCCCAACAACACTAGCTGCTCGAGGTCAAAACAACTGCTGTTAAAAGTCCTATTACCAGCAGCCACAGCAATTCTTCTTGCAGCCTCTTTCTTGTACTGGTTGATACGCAAACGTATAAATAAGAAAGGAAATATGCCACTACCTCTGGACCCAAGCTTGCAGACCTACCAGTTGATCTCATACCATGAACTTGTCCGAGCGTCCAGCAACTTCAGTGATGATAACTTACTAGGGGCTGGAAGCTTTGGTAAAGTCTTCAAAGGTCAGCTCGCAGATGAATCTGTTGTTGCCATAAAGGTATTCAGTGTCCAGCATGAATCAGCTTCCAAGAGCTTTGACACGGAGTGTCGTGCACTGCGAATGGCTCGGCACCGCAACTTGGTCAAGATAATTAGCACTTGCTCAAATCTCGACTTCAAAGCACTAATTCTTGAGTATATGCCCAACGGTAGCTTAAATGATTGGCTGTACTCAAATGGTGGGGGGCAACTCAGTTTCCTCCAACGTGTTAGCATCATGCTGGATGTGGCAATGGCAATTGAGTATCTACACCACCAGCACTTTGATGTCATTCTGCATTGTGATTTAAAGCCGAGCAATATTTTGCTCAACAACGATATGATTGCACATGTTTCCGACTTTGGCATTTCCAAGTTCCTGATGGGAGATGACAGCTTCATTGCTGTAAGCATGCCAGGCACAGTAGGATACATGGCTCCAGGTAATTCTGAATTCCCCTTGAAACACGATACAATATACATCCTTGTTTTTATTGAAACTCACAAGTTTCATTTTCGCATCAAATGAATAGAGTTTGGATCAACGGGAAAAGCATCTCGTGCCAGTGACATTTACAGCTTCGGAATTGTTCTCCTTGAAGTCTTCACACGGAAAAGGCCGACTGATCCTATGTTTGTTGGTGAATCGAGCTTGAGGCAGTGGGTTAGTCAGGCATTTCCATGTGAACTATCAAGTGTCATTGATTGTAGCCTACTACAAGATGGACCAAATCATGATATTGAAGGTGCAAGAAGGCTTCCAGAGGACTCAACCATCTTGAGCGCTTGCCTAGAATCCATAATTGATTTGGCCTTGGTTTGCTCAAGAGCTGCACCTGGTGAAAGGATCCCAATGAATGAGGTGGTTGTGAAGCTTAACAAAATCAAGACAAAATGTGGTCTGCATCTTGGGAATCAAGGGAGGTCACTTGGTGAAACATCAGCTCATCATAACACCTGAAATTCTTAACATTTCACTGCAACTGTGTGATAATCCAAACAAGTTGAGCATCAAGAACTGCAAAGTAGACTACAGTATAATTACTATTGGCTACTTTGCTCTCGTATTCGCTGCTATTTTTCATACAGTAAACATATGACACACACAAGCAAAATGTGAGGAAAAAAATGCCTTCAGTTAATGAATTCTTAGCCATATGTTTTTCTCAGTTAATCTAACAACCACCTTTGTGATGTGGCTAATCTTCATAAGTTCTTCATTGCATTGATTTACTACACTCTCCTGCCTAAGCTTTTCTATGAGCTCCTCAGCTGTGTCTAGCAAATACAATTCCTCGACACCTGTAAGGTATTCAATGCCATGGGGTAGGTGCCTCAACTCTGGGCAATCTGAAAACCCTAGTTTGACAAGGCTTTCCAGTGCACCGTCTTCTATTTCAACTTGGTTGAGCTGCAGAGCACCCCAGACTCTTAGTTGCTGAAGTCTAGGAAATGACATTGCAGGAAAGTACAGTTTCTTCCCATCATAAGCCTTAGCAAGGTTAAGATAACATAAACCATGTAGCACCACAAGGCTAGAAAATGAGTCTTCATCAAGCTTTGACAAGGCCAGTGTCAAACGAGTGAGATTGTTAAGATGCGACCATGATGAGAGAATAGGATGCATCTGTTTGTTTTCCAACTGCCCTCCCAGTACAAGTTTAGAAAGAGTTTCTGGTAAACGGAGTGCTTCCAATGGTAGTATTTCAGTTTCATTTGATGTGGTAACTGACAAACGGACAAGATGGCTCATATTCATGATTGCAGTACACAAGTTTAATGAATGCCTACTTGTCACACCACTAACTGCAAATGTTCTTAACTCCGTCAAAGCTGAAACATCACATAGAGTCTGTAAGCTTGCTTTAACATATTGCAGAGCGTGCAGCCCAGTCAAATTCCCTATGCCCCTAGGCACATCGATGGCACCATAATGTGTAAGATTGCCCTCTACAAACACCGGAGATGCATATAGGTACCTAAGCTTCTTTAGTTTTGTTACATCCTTTGGTAAAGATAGCAGACCGGTACCAAATGCATCAAGTACTTCGAAGTTTTTCAATCTCCCTACTGCCCCGGGTAAAATCTCAATTCCAGTATTCCTGAGACCCAGAAAACAGAGATTAAATAACCTGAAGACCTCATTAGGCAACTTTTTTATTTGAATACCTTGCAGATCCAATGTTGACAGCAAACTTGAAGATGCAATGACATGCCTCAGCAAATCAATATCCACAGAACTCGTAAAACCATAGATTGCACGGATATGTTTTGCACCAGACTGACTCAAAGGTGCAATATTAGTGCTCTGTATTGAAAGTCGGCGTGTGTTGTCTACCGAAAGTGTCCCAGATCCATCATAAACTTTACCAAAGCATTTTTTATCTGCTTTGTCTAGGGCAAGACGGCGGACAACATCATGCATTCGGCAACATCTTACTCGTCCAGACACATTCTTCTTCACAATTTGCAGTAGGCTTCGGTCTACAAGCTCATTCAAGTAGCCCTCTGCCACTTCTTCCAGTGTTTTATTCTCTTTTGCTTTGATGAATCCAGCAGTAATCCAGTGCCTAATTAGTCTCCTCCGTTTCATTTCATGATCCTCTGGAAATATTGCACAATGTAAGAAGCAATTCTTCAAATCATATGGAAGGTCCTCCAAGCTGAATTTTAGAATGATATCAATGCCAGGAATTGCATTTTTAGTCGAATGCAACTCTAACTCCTCAGACACTTTTTTCCATGCGTTGTATGTTGGGGGCTTGCAAGACAGCAGGCGGCCTATGCATGTTATAGCAATAGGCAAGCCTTCACACTTTTGTAAGAACTTTACGGCCAAATCTTCCAACTCTTCTGGGCACATTTTCTCGCTATTATTCCAAAACGAGACATTGCAAAATAACTTCCAAGAGTCATTTGCTCCTAGTGGTTCTAACTCAACTACACATTTGTCGAATGCCAATGATGCGACTTCATATTTTCTTGATGTGAGAATAAATCTGCTGATACAATTAAATGGAAAGACATCCCTAATATTGATCCAAACACCCTTTTCCCAGACATCATCTAGAACCAAGATATACCTTTTACCTTCTAGATGGTTACGGATGGCCTCTACTACGCTTCTCATTTCTGTGCTGCTAGCATCAACTGAGATTTCAAATTCTCTAGCAATCTTCTTTATTAAGTCCTCAACTTGGTAGCTCTTTGACACAGTTACCCATGCTGCAGTATCAAAATCCGCTTTCACAATCTTATAGACATGACCAACCAAAGTAGTTTTACCTGCCCCACCCATCCCCCAAACTGTGACAACTTTGTTGTTGCTTTCTTTCAGATCACCTACTAGCCACTGCTTCAGCTTGTCTGCGTTATACTTGATTCCAACCAGATGTTCTTCCTTTGAAAAACAAAATGTCTGTTTGGTAGGTCTGGCGTGATAGATATTACCTCCAACACATCTCTCCATGTGTGCCATTTGATAACTGTCCCTCTTTTTTGCAGCGTCTTGAAGCTCGGCATTGATGTAACGGAGCTCCAAAGCTAGACGGCGCCAAATCTTGGCATGCATGATCTTCTTCTTTATCTTGGCTGCAAACCCTCCATGCTTTTTTTCCTCAAGCTTGTATGTGAACTCATCGACAACATCCTCTATCCGGAAAGCTAGATCTCGAATCTTCTTGAGGAAGATGCCAGCGGTCTCACTGGTATCCTTGAACCTCTCTGAGTCATGCAAGTAGGCCTTCATCATCTCCAGCTCCCACTCAGCCTTGTGTACCTCACGAAAGAGATCCCTGAGGGCAGAAGATTCCTTGCAGAGCAGTGATGCACCATAGGATGCAGCCTCCATAGCCAAGACAGCACCTAGCTTGCCAATCAGCACTCCCACAACAGCCTCTGCCATGGAGGGTGTATGTGCTTGCCTGACAGCTTATAGTCTGAAGTGTATCTGAGTGGGTTCCAAACTGCAAATTCCCCAAACCAATTCGATTTCAACAATCTGAACTTCCAAAATAATTCTCGAAACTTTGAAGGTATGGATTTGATGTAAGATTACCAGATTAGGGAATGAAACAAGCGTGTTGCAGATGGGACTTGAAAAGTGACATCAAGTGAGCAAAAATTCTGCAGTGCAAGAGGATGCTTACCAGCAAGTAACAGCAACCAGAAGGAGAAAGGGGGAAAGAAAGTAAGAAACGGTGGTTCCTCTGTTCTTTCAGTTTCGTGGATGGAAGGAGGCAAAGAAAAATCTTGAAAGGTCAGGAGAACTAATTGGTCCATGGGTCATCGCCTGCAGGACTTATTCTTAAGGATTTTATTGGCTCTCATGTGGTAGCAATGGGGGTCACATCAATGGTCAAACAAACAAAAAATAAAAACAAGTACAGAACTCAGTGTGTAAACAAAGTCAGAGCCAAGAGTCGTACAGCAATGAGGTGACCACCACCCCCGTTTGCTGCTTGTTTATTACTGTTATGAATCAAGTTGACGTTCTGTCTCGAGGAGATAGATGTGCCAACGGAAACATACGGCACTGCCCAGTTGCAATTATAATCTTTCATCGATGCTTGAGCACAGTGTGCCACCCCAAAAAAAGAATAGCTTGGCTGGAAAGGGTGCATGCCCATCCTACCATCTTTCTCGCTGCATCTCAGACGACGCCAAAGTCAAGCGCCTCTGTCTCAACAAGCAAACGAGCAACATCACATCAGATTTTTGTTGTTTTAGGAAAAGCACATCACACAATAGCGATAGGCTCAAGGAGAACCTCGCCAATCAGCACGCCGAAAATGTTCAGCAATTTATTCCAAAAGTAAAAGGTTCAGCAAATAGCAGCAGCCATACCGGTCAGGACCGCCGGCGAGCGCCTCGCCACCTCGGTGGTACTCCGTCGTGTTAAAAATTATCTGCACAAGAGCATATATATTATAATAACCTCATAATCAAGACATCCAACAATCCTCCGAAACAAATTCTTTCTGACTTCCCAACCGGGGATTGCGATGGGTTCGCGCGCGGCGCTGCGCACCTGTTCGTCGGAGGGCCTGCGGAGCAAGGGGTATTCGCGCACCAACATTGTGCTGGCGGCCTTGTTGGCCGAAGGGGCGGTAGTGGCGCAGGAGGCGGCGGCGGCGGCGGCGCAGGAGTGAGAGGAGGAGGCGAGTTGAGCATGGGATTGGGAAATGGGGTCAGGTCGGTCGGAGGTGGGTTTGGAGCTGCGGAAGAGGCGAGGGGCGGAGATGACGGAGGCAGAGCCGCGGAAATGGAGGAGAGCGAGGCGGCGGGCCGCCGGCGGCCATGAGAATTTTTTTTTTATCCCCGGCTTACATGTGGCCCTTCGGGTGTGTCGTAACAGTTAGGCCAGTTCCGGTGTATTATAGAGTTTGTACGCATTAAATAGGTGTCAAGTCAGTATTTTAGATGATGGGCAGAAAGTTATTGAGAAGAGAGGTGAAATGGGTTTCATATAGATGAAACTCTGTATACACAGTTTTTCAGAAGTTTGTGTCTTGCATGCATTGCTTATAAAACATTAAAATGAAACTGACCATTTTATCTAAAAATTAATTGTCTACTTGCATATGAGGTATTCTTGAAAATACAAACATGAAATCTCCACTGGGAATAGTCTTAGTACCAGCTGATTACACGTGATCTTGTGAGTCATACCTGTAAAATGTTTTTTATCCATTTGTTTGCTCAAGTTCCACCAATTTATTTCTTTCCATCCAATCCGCACCCACCACTTCCCCCATGTTCGTTTGGCTTATCAGCCACTAGCGAGCAGTGTTTCTCTTACAACGAATCAGCACCGGCCAACTAGCCAACCAGTCAGCAGTATTTTTCTCTCAGCACACGTCAGCACCAGCCATCAGTCACCCGCCAACCGAATATAGGTCGGTTCATTGCTGTTTTGATTGACGTGCGTCTATCTATTTGAGTTTATGGCAGTGTTCAGCGACGTTCTCGTAGATTGTCCGCTCGATCATCCCGAGACGTACTCGACCTCCGCGTGCAGATTCAGATAGTTAACTAATATCAAAGCAGTGTCGGCTTACGGAGCTCATATTTTATTCCATTTAATGGTCACCGAAGGGCTTAAACATGCACGCTAGCGAGTACAGAGTCGATATTCTCGAACGCATATCGAGAGCATATGCGGGACCTACCCTATCTATACCACACTGCTTAATGCTCTGACACAAACTTTACTTGAGTCTTTGCTGTTTATATTTTCAACAGCTTCCACATCATCTGTTGGAGACGGGCTAACAATAAACAATAGATCTGCCCATAAGGGAGGGTGAAGTTGTTCATGTGACCGGAGATAGATTCAGAGGGTGTTTGGATCCATGGGTGACTAAAGACTAAAGACTAGAGACTAATTTTAGTCACAAAAGTGACTAAACCTCCAAACACCCCTGACTAAAGGGTGACTAAAACTAGTTTAGTCTTCAGTCACCTATGACCCAACTTTTGCTGACTAAAGTCCCCTCTCTCTCCTCTAATTAATTGCATGGGCCCTCATTGCCTAGGAAAGAGAGGCACACCAGTGCGGGAGGGGCAGGGCAGTGGGAGGATGTGCCGCATGCGGGAGAGAGAAGGGGAGGGGAGGAGAGAGAAGGGGAGTTAATCTGTATTAAATGCTATTTAGTCTCATCTTCCAAACAAGGGGTGACTAAAATTTTTTAGTCTGACTAAACTTTAGTCAGGTGACTAAAGGTATCCAAACACCCTCTCAATAATGCTCCTACACCATTGACAATGGTCATGAAGATTATTTTGTCCAAGGTAAAAAGATGCAGTTGGGCATATGCCCCCACCCACTCTCAAAGCATTGTCCCTCACAAATTGACACGCTAGTGATATCTATGTTAAAATATTGCCACGCCATGCAGGCAGTAAGGCCGGCTCTGGACCGTCGGGGGCCCAAAGAGGAGGAGGCCCAACGTAGAATAGAAATCTTTTTTTTAATAAAAGGCAGGAGCACTGCCACATTATTTAAGAAGAAGCAATTTTACATAACGCGCCGAAGCGAACACCACCACACAAACAACGCACACCAACAATGCACCCAACAAAACACTACACCACCACCACAAACTGGGAGAGGAGTCGAAGAAGCCACCCAAAAACTGCGCCGTCGTCGCCAACGATGTGCCACGTCATCAGACGCGGCCCGCTGCAAGCATGAGCAACAACTCCAACTCCTCCGCCATGGGTCCGTCCCCCTCAAACCGCACACTCACGGTCGGCAATCCTCATGACCCAGCGAAACTTCAGCATTAAACTCTCGTCGAAGCGCCGAAGAAAACCACTCATCCTGGCCACTCTACGTGGGGGCCACGCCTCTCCCACCGCCTCACACTGCCACGGACTCAGATATCTGAAGCTGCTAAGAGAGCAACACCTCTGCCCAACCGAAGCCGGAGAAACCACCAAACAAAGCGCACCGCCTCGAGGCCTCCAGCGCCCATGGACCCACTGCACCTTCCTGCCAACACGGGCCGAGCGCACCTCATCTGCCGCCGCGCGCAAGCACACCACCAACCAACCACCACCACCGCCCATCCAAGTCGGGGCTCCAAATGCGGCGCCTCCAAGACGGGCACGACGTCAAAGACGCCGCCGTCGCACATCCATGAAAGGATAGAGTTTTCACCCTGGAGAGACCCCATGCAACAGAACACGGTGCATCTCAATGGTGCCCACAACAGGGAGCGCGACGCCACGAGGGCGCCGCCACCATTGCCACTGAACGTCGTCAGTGAAGACTTTCGCCCGATTCAGCACCGTTCCTGTCGCACAACCTTGGACAAGACAGAAGCCCACCCCACCTCCCCTCTGCGACGCCCACCGGAATGACACAGCATGGAGCACCACCACGGTGCCGCCAGCAAGCACCAACCGACCCCAGCCTCACCACCATGGCAACGCCGGGCCAAGAACGCCAACAGAGGAGCGAAGGGGAACTCCAACTCTCCTCAGCACCTGCCACCCGCGCAGCACTCCCCCGACCCCACCAGCGTCCGGCCCGCCATGGCATAGATCCAGTAGGGCCGGAGGCCCCCAGCCGCTTCCCCCGCCGGCCGCTGATCCCGCAGCGCCGGCCGCCAGCCCCGGGCGCAGCAAACCTGCCAGCCAGCCTAGGCCATGACCTGCCGGCCGGACAGCCGGCCTAGGCCCGCAGCCACCGCACCACGCCGGCCGTCACGACCGGCACCGCCCGCATCGGCCACCGCCTCCGCCGAACGCCCAGCGAAGACCACCGCTCCCCCACGCACCGCCGCGCGTCCCGTCACACTGCCACCAGATCCGGCCAGAGTGACGCCGGATCTGGTGGCTCCCTCCGCCGCCGCCGCACAGGAGCTCGACGCCGGCGAGGGCCCTTCGGAGGGTCAAGGCGGCCGCACCCGCCCCCAGCAACCGGAGAGAAGAGGGAGAACGCCCCGCGGCCGCCTTCCTCGCGGGCCGCGCGGGACCCCGGCGACCCGCTCGGGCGGCGGCGCGGCGGGGAGCAGGCGTTGGGGGTGTGGCGGCGCTAGGGTTTGGTGCGCCCGCCCGTCGCCCACGCGGGGAGCGAGCGAGCGGGGTTTTTTTTTCCCAAGCTTCCCTCCCCTAGCCAAGATTGGCCTTGTTACGATGTAGAATAGAAATCATCAAGAC
The DNA here is from genome assembly GCA_033239725.1 of Echinochloa phyllopogon. NCBI lineage: Eukaryota > Viridiplantae > Streptophyta > Magnoliopsida > Poales > Poaceae > Echinochloa > Echinochloa phyllopogon. The sequence goes on along the minus strand of BTCW01000017.1, from coordinate 7,244,388 downwards.
TTTAGAGGCACAGCCGTGAAACAAGCGGAAGCATTTTCGGTCACGCACAGCCCACGCAGAGGACTATGTTACGATTCCTTGAACGCCGAACTTGTCCTCTGCCCGTTCCCAGCCGCTGCGGCCTGCACCTGCGTTTTCCCTCCGCTAGCTGTCCGCTGCCGGCCCTGCACCTGCATGCCTGCTGCCGCCCCCCTTCTTGTGCCGCAGCGGCGCAGCCCGCACTGCAGGTCCGGAATGTGCATCACTTATCCAATGCCCAAAAGGTAATCAGGCAAAGTAAGAAATTTATTTAGTATAATATGTTACTGAATACTGAGAATCAGGCGGAGGATGCCCCGGGGTGGTGGATGTCGTGGACCCGTGGTCGCTACTCACTACTCAACATTAGCCGCGCGACGGCTAGGTCGGTGACCAGCACGGTGGTTCACCGGGTAGGGGTGGGTCCAGCAGGGTGTAAATGCCTGGTGCATTGCATGGATGGAGAACAGCGAGGAAGAAGAGGAGGATGCCAGCAGTGGCACTAGTGCTTCCAAGGCCTCTTTAATATGCGTGTTGGAAGGACGGGGGCTGTTGTTGCTGTTCAGGGTAGGACGCCATTTATACATTGAGTTTTGTTTTGCCAGAAAAGGCCGTAGCCAGCTTTATATATAAAGCATCCTCCAAAGGATACTGGGATTACCAGTTTACAATAAAGCACATACCGCTCGAGGAACAACATCCAACAAACCCGTAAGGGACTCTCTAGGCCGCGCGCCAGAGACAGCAAGGCACTACTCGCGATGAACAAACTAAAGGGCCGTGAGACCATTACAAATCAACTGGACCCGACCTTCCGCGGCGCCTACGACTCCACCACCAACGGCTACAGGAAAACCTCCAGACAACGCCTTCAGGAAGGCAAAGGCGCGACTGCACCAACGTTTGGTTTTCATCACGGAGAGCTTACAAAAACCGCCGTCGAACGAGACCTGCAGACAACGCCCTCAAGAGGGAAGAGCAACCGCTGTTGCCCGACCCGAACCGGGTCGAAGGTTACGCTTGAGGACCATCGCCCGACGAGCTGAGAACAACTGGACCGATCCCACTCGCCTCCATCCATCGCCCACCATCGCAGCCGCCGAAGCTCGCCCACTAGGTTCCATATGCACCCGATGGCGACACCCGACACCTCGGGAAGGTTTGGAGTCCTCGATTGACCCCAAATCTTCTGTCGTCCCCTCAATGAGACGGCACCGCGCTTCACAAAGTGAGATAGAAATCATGAACCCAGCAGCGGAAACTTGACGGCGCTACGGGGACGGCTTCGTTGACGACGTGAAAACGGAGGCGGCACCGCCGGCCAAGATGAAGCCGCAAGAAAGGGTCAGGGTGAGGGCCGGTTCCGACCCCGACTGAAGCCGCAAGAGACAAAGCCGAGACATCAGACCGCCAACAAGTCGGAATCCGCTGTCGCGACCCCTTCTCCGCCACTTCGGTCAGCACCGGCGGTGCCCGGGGCGCCAATCTAGGGCACGAGCCCCCAGATCCGGCGGCCCCGGAGAAGCCGCACCAGGGGCAGGTCCTCACCACAGCTGCGCTGCCGCCACCGGGCGAAGACCACTACAGCGCCGCCCACGGCCGTCGCCCAGCACGCCCAACGTCCGCCTGTTGCTGGCGGCAGTGCGCCGCGAGCCAAGCACGGCCGCTAGCAGCCGGCCGTCGCGCGCTCAAGCCGACCACCGCCGCGCGCCTGACCGACGACCGCCACGCGCCCACGGAGCGCCACCGGGCTGTTGCCCAGCCCTGCCCTGCCGCCGGCCATCACGCCATGGCCGTCCCCAGCCTCGGCTGCCGCTCGCGCCAACAGCCGCCGCTCGCACCGGATCCGCCCTCAAGGACGACGGAGCCGGCCGAATCCGCGCCGGATCTAGCCCGAGTGGCCACGCCGCCGCCGCCATTGCCGACCTTCGGAGCTTCGTGCCGCCCGCACGGAGGAGCTCCAAAATCGGCCGGAGGCACCTCGCCGCCGCCTTTCTTGCGGAAGCCGGACTTCCGGCCACCCGCTTGGGCGGCGGCGAGGGGAAGAAGGGGAGGGAGGAGGTTCGGTTGGCTGGGTGGCGGAGTCGCCCCCGGCGTCGGCTACGGGGGCGACGACGCGGGGGGGGGGGGGCATGGAGTTTTGTTTTACTTTTTTGGTTCTTAAAAAATGCAACCCTCATTTCTTGATAAGTCAAAATTTTATACGAAAGAGTAACATGTATGATTTAAAATAAGTTTAGTCTCATTTATGATCAAATTTAATTATAGAATATATTTTCATATTACATATATTTGAAGATATAAAAATTAATATTTTAATATAAATTTCATTAAATTTAAAATTATTTAATTTCTCAGAAAAAAAGAGTTGTATGTTTCAGGGACCTACTAAGTAGACAGTAAGAAAGAGCTCGTACATAATGCCAATATTTACACTAGGTAGTAGATATTGAACCTTTTTCTTTGTGTCCACACATGCGAGGAATGCAAGATTTAATTATATTTATAGACAGAAAGAATGATCAAAACAATTTGTTAGCATACAATAGAGTTCTGCTTAGAGTATTGATTGTAGGGAGGACAGCTACCTGATAAAACGACTTCCACGACCATTCTAATTTGATGAGAATTCATTGAAATGACTCAGCTATCTGATGTTGGTTGAATTGACACCTCTTTTCCCTGCCTGTGCTCTCCTATCTCCTTGCTTACTTCTAGAATGTGGGCCGGCTTCCACACATATGGGTTCAGGGCAACGGCGACGATCAACCAGCGGTCTGGGATCCCATCGGCCTAAGGCTCCACCATGGCAGAGTAATCGTGCTCTGCCTCTACCGTGGTGCATGGGAATTAAACAGTCCCAGTGTTTGGCTTTCTCAACTACCACATTGAGTGAAATTGAGTCCATCCACGGCCCTAGCTTGGTCAATTCGACCAATGGTGGAGGGAATCGAGCTTAGCACGCTGAAGGCCCGAGCTCGGGGACACTGGCTCCAGAGAATCGAAGTTATGTGGATCTAGCTCGGCTCCCAATCGTGTGGATTTGTGAGCGCTAGAAGTTGCAACCGAGGAGCTTGGCCCTGACATCTCCGAGGTCGAGGCGCAAGACTAGCAACACATGGGTGGAGGAAGAGGCGGTGCTGTTGTCTTTTAGTGGAGCATAGGGTTCAGGGCCGGTGGCTCTCTGGGTGGCAAGATGGTGCTGCCATGTGGAGAAAAAGGAGCGGGCGATGCTCTGCCGAGGAAGAGGCGGTGGCAGGTGGCACTTGCTCTGTGCATGTAGCGCATCAGAAATGGCGCATAGGAGAAACATGCGCCACGTCATCAACTGTAAAGTAAGTGCCGTGGGGAGGGGTAGAATTCGGTAGATTCCCCTAAATAGATGCCCTAATAATGCTCATATTGGACGTTTTTTGGCCATAGCTTTTAAATTTTGGTGTAGTTTAGGTTCATATTGTAGTCTGAGTATATATATTTTTTTTTTGTGAAACACGCGGTACAAAAGCTGACGCTCCCACACGCAAATCGTATCCCTGTAATTTGTAGTCTCAAGTATTATTTTGGTACTGCCATATTGCTGTATTGAGTATTACATAGATCCGATACATCGATACAGATGCGCAAAATCTAACCATACCATGTCTAATCATGCATCAAACAAGAGACGATGGATCAATGGCCAAGCGGGTGGACATCGGTGGAGTTTGACGGTGCTGCTGGGTTACAGCAGCAGTAGACGAACTGGCCGACGAACTTGCACGACCCGACGTCATGGATGCCGCAGTACTGCTCCGTGCACAAGCTGTCCGAACAGGCTCCAACTCTGGAGCACTGATTCTTCTTCTCTTCCGGCGGGAAGCCGCCCCTGCCGGCTGCTGACGCAACCGCGGCGAGGAGAGCCATCAGCAGCGCGACGGCGACGAAAACGTGAGCCTTCTTTGAGCGCCCTCCGACTTGTAGAGCCATCAGGTCAAGATTTTTTTTGTGGAGACGTCCTAGAGACTAATGGTTTCTTGATGCTGGATCTGGATCGTTTTGAGGGTGCTTGGCTTATATAGACCAGAGCAACATGCACAATGATCTGGAGAAAATCTTGAGCAATCAATTCTGCCCTTTTAATTTCTGGTGCAAAAATCTATTCCTGCCATTGTTTTTGTTCCTATATTATCGTCAGTTGTATGGATCTTCATCGATCTCCATGCAGAAATTTAGGCAAGTACGAATTTACTGGCTGCTAAATATATCAGGTGTCTCAAATCAGGTGGATTTAATGGCTGCTATACATCATACTCCCTTTGTCCACCTTTGTGTGTATGTTTTGATTTATCAATATTAAAAATTAGCTGGAACAAATCCTAGTTATTATATATACGTATATCTGTGTGCTTCAAGGTTGGTAGATATATAAGCTAACGATTATGATTTTGCACCTATTTATAAAATGTACATCATCTTATTATGACTATGCATGCGGAGACTCATTTGGATGCTCCATGTTGATGGTCACAAAATGTGCTAAAAACAATTTTTACAAATTCTCACAACAATCAGACACATCTGGCCAGCAGTTCGGTACATCTTATCATGTTTCGTAAAAGGATTATCATCTCTGTTATTACAAAAGGGTTATTTTAGACTACTTTGCTGCTATTAGAGCAACTAGTGTATGCCCCTAAAATGGGGAGCCCTCCAAATTACCCCACATCCTAAGTTTATGGGGTCTCCAAGGAGCCATATATCCCGAAAGGAGACACTGACTAGTGGGTCAACGAAAAGTAGAGGATTGTTGAAAGGATATTGTTAGAATTGAGAGAAAAATCAAATGCCCTAAAAATAGTGGAAGCCCCTACTAAAAAGTAGAGTACTCTCTCTGACCTATAATACAAGGCATTCTAACTTTTCTAGATACATAGCAGAAGCTCTGAACGCGTGCAGTGTATGTCTAGGTGCAGAGCTTCTGCTATATATCTAAAAAAAGTCAGGATGCCTATCTCTTGAATGGTGACACTAGGACCCCTATTTCTTGAATGGTGACACTTTCCCTATTTTGTGGGGCCTTATTTCAATACGGCAACCACCCTTAAATAGTTAAATATTAGCATCAATTTCTTTGTTGACATGTTTTCTTAGAACGTGTCTAACCATGTATTTCATTAAGAAGAAGAGAGATATACATCCTAATTACGGATCAAAGATAAATGGTCATTGATCAAAAGAGCAAGAAACAGAGCGAGACAAGGAGCTAAGGTGCTATTACAAAATACTGAGACCACGACCTTTTTTTTCGCGAACGTGCCTTGACACGTATTTCATTAAGAGAAGAGCAAATTACAGCCTAAACCGGGTCCATGCAGAGGATGGCCCGGGATGAAGAGGAACAATTTTGTTACATGCTTAAACTACTAGCGACCCGACATGTCGCTGTCCACTGTAGCGTTTCCGACAACGGCATATAACCGGCCTGAAGCCAAGCACGTCCTTCCTCGACGATCGCCCATAGCAATTCCATGTTGGACTTCGTTTCTTGCTCAAAAACTCGACGATTCCTTTCTTTCCATAGCATCCACGAGATGAGGAATACTAGTGAATCGAAAGCCTTTCGTGAACACCCGGAAACCCTCTTTCTGCTGCTAGAAACCCACCAATCGGCAAAGCTAGAAGGTTGTCCATCCGGGGTTAAGCTACCCCATCCCAATTTCTGAAGAAACGAGAACCAAGTGACCTTGCTGTAAGCGCAGGCAGTGAGCAAATGAGTAATCGTTTCAGGCTCTTGGAGGCAAAAGGCACATAAATCAGAGTCTTGCAGGCCCCTTTTCTTCCTTCTCCAAGCCGTCCAACATCTGTCATGGAGCACCTCCCAGATGAAAAATTTGCATTTAGGGGGTGCCCGAGTCTTGCACAATTGCTTAGCCCCAGCTATCGCCTGTTTCCCAACAAAGAAAGTTTGATAAGCCGAGGCTGTAGTGAACTGATGATCCGCAGTCCATTTCCAAAGGAAAGTATCCGGGGTGCCAGGCTCCAATTCGACGTTCTGAAGCAGCGCCCAAAGCGACAGGTACTCCATAACAACCTGAACTGTGAGTGCGCCAGAGATGTCACGTATCCACCGTCGATCGACCAAAGCCTCCGCCACTGTCCGACGTTTGCGTACCCTGGGCCCAATAATGCGCGTTAAGCACGGTGCCAAGTCCTGAATTGACTTCCCATCTATCCAACGATCGGTCCAAAACAGGCATTTGCACCCATCGCCAACCTGAACTGTGACTGATGCCTCAAACATGGCTAGCACCATCGGTTCCAGATCATCTGGCAGGTCAATCCAGGGCCTGCTGTCCTCGGTGCGCTTAATCCACAACCAGCGCATTCGCAAGGCATAACCAAAGGTGTTCAGATCGATCAAACCCAGGCCGCCCAGATCAGCTGGCCTAAAAACCTTGGGCCAGGCGAGTAGGCAATGTCCTCCCGCGACTGTCTCAGTTCCTTTCCACAAGAAGGCCCGACGGCGCTTATCAATGTTTTTGATGACCCATGGTGAAATGCAGACCGCAATGGCAGTGTGGATCGGGATGGCAGAGAGCTTGACCTTGGTCAGCACCAAGCGCCCGGCCTTGCTGAGAAGCCCGGCCTTCCAGGTAGGCAAACCTGCACATACTTTATCCACCAGGGGCTGTAAATCGGATTTTGTAGGCTTATGGATTGTCAGCGGGACACCTAGATAGGTGCATGGGAAGGATTGCAGTTTGCCATTCAGGAATTGCATCAAGGTAACGGTCGCATTCAGGTCGCACTGGATGGGTGTGATCAGACATTTCGCTGGGTTCACATGCAAACCTGAAGCAGCAGCAAATATCTGCAAGATCACGCTGACCGCCGTCAGGTCTTGCTGTGTGGTGGCTGAGAACATCACGACATCATCCGTGTAGAAAAAGCAACGCTCACGGATCCCCCTGACCCCAAGGCTCTGAAGAAGTTGATCTTGTTCAGCCGACATGATTAGGGCATTCAAGACCTCCATAGCAAACGAACAGAAGCGGCGAGAGGGGATCGCCCTGACGTAGGCCTCTGGCATGGCAAATTCTGTTCCCCGGCGATCCATTCAGAACAATCTTTGTACTTGCGGTCGAGAGGATCAAGCACATCCAATCGAGCCAGCGACGCGAGAAGCCCATGTGTTTGAGCACCGACAACAGGAAATTCCAATTAACAGTGTCGAAGGCTTTTGTGATATCGACCTTGAAGAGGACGGCTGGCTTTTTAGTGCGATGCAATGCTCTTCCAGTAAGTTGTACTGCTTTGAAATTGTCATGCAGCAGTCGACCTTGAATGAAGGCGCTTTGATTAGGCCGAACCATCTTGTTCATGTGTGGGGCAAGGCGACGTGCTAGCACCTTCGTCAGAAGTTTGGCGAAGCTGTGTATGAGGCTTATTGGCCTATAATCACCCACCGTGGCAGCCTGCTGTTTCTTCTTGAGAAGGATCAGGTATGCCTGGTTCACCAGATGAAAGCTCCGACCATCCAAAGACCAGATAGCATGGAAAGCCCTCATGATATCATTTTTGATAACCCAAAATCTAGATGGAGAGCCCTCTCCATTTAGGCTTAGATGGAGAGCCCTCTCAATTTGGAAAGAATCAGATGTCTGAAGGAAACAACAACCAAAAAAGGAAAAAAACAGAGAAGGTAACAATCCAACCGAAAAAGTAACAAAATCAAGCCATCGACTCCGGTGACCTCCTCCTCTTCTCTGGCAGCAAATCCGACTCCGGTGAGCTCTGATTCGGGTTAGTGTTTAGGGTTTCGGGGTTTGGGGTTAGTGGGTTCCGGGTTGCCGGGGAGGGATCCATGGTCGGCGGACCTAAAGGGAGCTCCGGGGAGCCGGCCGGCCTGGCGGTGGTGGCGGATCGAGGGCGGTGAGGCCGGGCGGCGATGGCGCCGCCGGCCAGGGCGGCGGGGGACAACCGGTGGGCGGGGTCGGGGCGGGGGAGCTCGCCGGAGACGCAGAAGATGACCAAGGCGACGGCGGCGGCGTCCTCACCATCTCAGGTGCGGGCAAAGGGTAGGGGAGGGGAGGGGAGGGGAGGGGAAGGGGAAGGGGTGGGAGGCGGGCGGTCCTCGTCGGCGTCGGAGGCGACGCCGGCGAGGGGGCGGGTGGTGGCGGCGGCGGATCTGGCGGTAATGGGCGGCGGGGGCGAGCTATCGTATTGGTTAGTGGAGGGCGGGGTGGAAGGGGAGGGGTGGACGGTGGGCGGCGGCGCGGCGGCGAGGGTCGCCGCCGGCCGTGGGTGGTGGAGGAGGCTGGCGGCGGCGGGGCAGCACGATGAGACGAAGGCTCGGGCGGTGAGGAGCGAGAAGTCTCAGGCTGCGGGGAAGAGATAAGGTGGACCCTACACGGGGGGCTCTCGCGCTGGGCTTATACCGAGAGCCCTCTTGGTGTAGTCGCCTCCTTTTGATAATTGGCCAGGCTGCGCGATAGAAAAGGCCAGTGAATCCATCCGGCCCAGGAGCTTTGTCAACCGGCATGTCAAGCATGGCCTTCCACACTTCCTCCTCACTGAAACAAGTGTCGCAGCCGGACACATCAGCCCGAGGGAGTCCCAAACGCTTCATGTCCAGGCTGATCGAAAGGGGTTCAGTGTTGCCGATCATGCCATTGAAATGTTGAAAAACAGCCTATGCTTTGGCCTCCTCATGAACCAGCTCGGTGTTACCGTCAACCATGATGGACTGAATATGGTTCTTCCGACTACGATGACAGGCTTGTAGATGAAAAAACTTTGTGTTTGCGTCCCCTTCCGCAAGAAACGTGATTCTTGAGCGTTGCCTCGTAATGGTGCGCAGCAAAGAGGCAAGGCTAAGACATTTCAGTTTCATCCTTTTCCTGAGCTGATCCTCCCGGGGAGAAAGAGTTCTCGTGTCCTGAGCCGCATCAAAACGAAGGACCAACTCTTTGGCAATGGCCAATTGCATTCTGATACTGCCTATATGTTTGCTGCTCCAACTTTTGAGTGCCTTAGCTGTGTTTCGTAACTTGTAATCCAGTGAGCGAAAAGCATCTGCATCAGGCCACGGACAGTGCCAGGCAGCCGTAACCGTCTCCATAAAACCATGACACTTCGGCCAAATATTCTCAAAGCGAAACCGCTTAAAAGTACTCATCGTGCTATTAGTTTGCAGCAGTAGAGGAGTGTGATCCGAACATTCCGAAGCGAGGCCCTGTAAGCAATGGTCGGGGAAGTCTTGGGGCCAGTCATCCGACACGAACACCCTATCTATTCGTTCGAGTGTAGGATTTGAGCGCTCGTTACTCCAGGTGTAAAGACGACCATGCAAATGCAATTCCTGTAACTCAAGATCATCCAGGAAGCGACGGAACCTACCCATGGCTCGGCGATTAAGAACATTGTTGTTCTTGTCCTCGGCTTTATAGTAAAGGTTGAAGTCGCCCCCCCACCATCCATGTTCCAGGGCGTGAGGTCCTGATATCACGCAATTCTTGGAGGAAATCGAGTTTATCAGCGTCAGTTTGCGGTCCGTAGACCGACGTGAACCACCAAGAATCTCCCTCAGCTAAAAGTGTTACTTTAGCAGTTAACGAGAAGCGACCAAGAAAAGGAGCCGTCACCGACCAAGTATCCATCCTCCATGCGAGAAGGATGCCCCCGCAAGTATGTATCGCAGGCAAGAAAAAATACCCAAAGCCATAGCCAAGCAAATCTCTAATCAAATCATCATTACAATCATCGAGCTTTGTCTCCTGAATAGCAATCAGGGAGATGCGCTCCTGTGCGACCAGGTTACGTACCACGGAACGCCGAGCTCTAGCATTTAGACCCCGGACGTTCCAAATCAAAATATTGTTTGTATTCATGAAACAACAAAGACGACCATCAGCAGGGGCTACGACCGACTTCACGGCTCGCGTGTTGCATCAGCATCCACCGCATCCGGCACACCTTCAGGTAGGATCTCATTCAGTGCCTCACACGTTGAATCCTGAATCTGAACGGTGAACGCAGCCTCGTACCGTTGAAAGGCATCTGCATCAGGTGGAGCTTCAGGGCCACAAATACCCATCTTCTTCATTAGGATATTCTGTGCTTGCACCGTTGGCGCGACTACGTGATTTAGCCGCAAGACGAGCACTGCGACGAGGAGCAGGGTGTGCCTTGATTGCGGCTGGTGACTTGGGCTTGACTACCGAGCGGGCGAATGCGCCCACCTTGACTTGGATCGGCGTGGCCACCGAAAAGGCGGAGCATTATCCACGCAGGGTTCCCTGATGGATTCAACCGGGAATGTGACCGCCTCCAGAGATGGCCCATCCGAAGTGTTAGGCCCAACCGAGGTGCTTGGCCCGCAAGGAGGGGACGGCCCAGGCCTGCTCTGCTTCCCAACGCATGGGGTCGACCCCGAGACAGCAACGGTAGCTTCTCTGGCCAAAAGATCTTCCTCGTCCGGTAGCGCTTGTCGTGTTGGAGATTCTCCCGCAATCCCTCCATCAGAAAGACCGGCCTCAATGAACATCATCGGGTCCCACCCGCTGACTGAGATGTCACGCTCGCATGGAGCCCCGAGCGGGTCAGGCCCTAGCAGGCGCACGTCGCGCCCCATGCCCGGGCAGGCCGCGACCAATGGCTGAACGACAACGCCCTGAGATGGTCGGGCACGAGTTCCGAAGCGGAGCGGAGCGACCAACCTAGCTCGCCGGAACGCCGGGCACCATGCCGAACTACGGAACACCGCCAAGCTCCAACAACACCCGATCCAGCATTGGCCTTGAATCCACAGCAAGTTGACGACGCCACGGACGGAAACAAAGGATCAGGTCCGCCACCGGCAGAGGAGGGGCGTGAAGGACACGCTCGGTGTCCTCGCGCCGCCGGAAGATAATCAAGTAGTCCTCCGGCTGGAAACGATGCAGTGTGAAGCTGTTGGGCGCGAGCTGGTAGTTGGTCTCCAGGAAACGACGAACTTGTGGGAGAGATACATCCGGCCGAGTCCCAACGACCAGGGCCTGGGCGGACAGGCGGTCATCCTCCGCCTGAAGCTCAGCCGAGCGCGGGGCGACCCTAATCACGGACGCAGGACGCCGAGATGGGTGACCACGCGGCGGCGAAGGGGGTCTCGGCGACGGAGGTGGATCCGACGGCGTCCCTGGCGAGGTAGGAGAGGGAGCACAGATCTCCGGCGGCCCCGAGTACGCCCGCCCAGTTGATGCCGAGCCCGACGAGGCTGTCGAGTCGGACAGCGGCGAGTGAACGCGGCGCGGCTGACCACCGTCATCCGGCCGTGAGGCTAGCCACCTCACCGCACGACCTCTGGCCACAGGGGCATCACCGATCGGACGCCGGCGTTTGCAGTTGCGGGCCGCATGGCCCACCTGCTCACAGCGGAGGCACCTGGATGGGAGGCTGCAGCGCGCGGCGACATGGTTGTAGGATAAGCAGTTGAAGCATCTGCCTACCTGATCCGCAGGGACGGGGCGACGACGGGCCGGGCGCGGAGGGGAGCGGTTCCAGCGGCGCCGCCCAACGACCAAGGTGAAGCCTTCTTCATCGACGGGGGGATGGATCCGCGTCGGAGGAGGCGGAGGGGGAGGTGGAGGGGGTAGCTGAGCCCCCCGCCAGGAAGCGACCAAAGGACGAGGCGGCGGAGCGCGACGTGCGGCCGCCATGAAATCCCCGGGAGGGGCCGTCCTGGGTGGCGGGGAAGAACGCCCACCCACGTGAGCAGCGCCCTTGCCCATGTCGGCTGCAACACCTTTGCCCTTGGAGTCTGCCACCGAACCTCCGGCAGCCACAAGGGGGCTGGGTGACGACCAGAGTAGGTCCTCATCCTCGTCGGAGTCGGAGTCATCGAAGCAGAGCCCCTCAGGAGTTGTCAGCTGGGAGGGGCGGGAAGGCCCCGCCTCCGCAGCCGCCGCCCGTTGGGAGGAACCAGCACCGGTCGACGGGGTGAAAGGCACGGCATTCGGGTTCAGCGGCCGAGGAGAGGCGGAAGGAGGTACGGTGGAGCGTGGGCTGGATGGGGGAGGGGGCGACGGCGGGGTGCCGTCACCATTGGTGGGGGGCCGCGACGGCGACATCAGGAGCGACGGAAGGAGGTGGAAGCCCCCCGACGAAGGGATGGGTGGCCGCCGGGACCGGAGTGGTCACCGGCGGGAGGCTGGGTGGACGCCGGGACCGGAGTGGTCACCGGCGGGCGGGGGCTCTCCTCCTAGAGAGAGAAACTAGAGTGAGAGATCAAGAGAGAAAGTGGCGTCTCCCTCTGAGACCACGACCTAGCCTGATGAAAATCCAACAACACCAAGAAACCTGCATCTACCCAACACATGGCTTCAGCTAGGATGGTGCCTGCAGGGATCCATGGTTGGGCAATCTTTCATTGAAAATTCTCCCATTTCTTTCCTTTCAAATCATCCCTGAGACAAGCAGGACCAAGGAATCAATGCATTTCTAGCGTTCTTGGGTAGTTGCTTACGTGAGGTACGGTGTTCCACCAGTCCAAGAAACTAAGTTGATCGCGGCCTGGTGCCAGAAAATGGAAGCCCCAAGGCCTGAAAAGTCTGAACGAGACCTCTCTACTATAGGAACATCCAAGCAAAAGATGGTTCATTGTCTCCACTTCTTGATCACAAAGTGCACGGTCGTCGCTGTCCTGCAGGTTGTGCCGGCGCCAACAGGATGCAGTCCAGCAATGGTCATGCAGAACAATCCATCCAAAGAATTTGCATTTGGCCAGTGCTCTCGCCCTTCCGAGAATTTTGGTACCTAGAACACTAGTCTGACCAAAAAAGTATGTTGTGTGTGCTGAGGATGTGGAGTACTGGTGGTCTGGTGTCCATTTCTAGATGAATTTGTCTTCCTCCGGGTTGAGTTCCCTTGAATATAGATGTTCCGGAATGTAGAGAAATTGGACAATCCACTTGCACTGTCAGGGCTCCCGAAATGTCCCTTGTCTAGAGATGGTTGGTTAGGGCCTCGTCAACCGTCCTTTTCACAATTTTTGTAACAACAGCTCAATGGAGAACCCGTTAACCATTTGTCAGTCTAGAAGAGAGTCCTACAACCATTCCCCACTTACACTGAAACTAAAGCAGCAAACATTGCCTCGGTATGGCGCTCATAGGGGGCTAGTAGTGTTGTCCACGTTCTCAATTCGTCAGTCCACCATAAGCACTCCCAACGCAGTCGCAAGGCAAACCCTATAATTGTGAGGTTGGGAACCCCAAGGACCCCCCAAATCAAGCGGCCGACAGACCTTAGGCCACGCCACCATGCAATGGTCACCAGAACAGGACTCAGTACCCTTCCACAGGAACGCTCTACGACGCTTGTCAATGCACCTGATCACCCAAGGACATATTTCGAAAGCAATAGCAACGTGATTTGTCATTGCAGAGAGAGTAACACAAGTTAGGACCTTATGACCTACCTTTGACATCATGCTTGCTTTCCAGGTAGGGAGTCATCGCTCACCGAATCGACCATGTCTGCTTTTGTGAACTTGAAGATTGACAAAGGAATCCCCAAATACTTGCATGGGAAAGGAGAAAGCTTTGCTGGGAAGAACCGTAGTACTGTCCATGTATCCTCCAAACTACATTGTATTGGGCTTGCCTGGCACTTGTGTAAATTTGAGTGAAGACCCGAAGCAGCAGCAAAGACTTCCAGAACAGCGCAGATTGTAACAAGATCTTTCTAAGCAGGGGAAACAAAGACAACCACATCATCTGCATATAGGAATGCATATATAGTTCCTTAGCTGGGACATAGGCCTATAAAAAGAACTTCACGCTCAGCAGTTGAGATCAGAGCATTTAGTGCCTCCATGACAAGAACAAATAGCAAAGGTGACAAAGGGTCACCTTGGTGGAGACCCCACTCATGACAGAAACATCTACCCGAGCAGCCATTCAGCATAACTTTGTTGCTTGATGTGGATAAAATGATACTGATCTAGTGTTTATCCAGCAGTCTATCAATATATCTTTCCCAAAAATTAGGTTAACGGAATGTCCTAATATTTGTTTCTCTATGTCAATTTCTGGTCCAATTCATGACAATTTTTGATCAGTACAGTTTGTTGACATGTATCATTGTCATATGATTATAAACTATATAGTTAGGGGGATAAGAGTATCTCCAGCAGTCTATCAATACATCTTTCCCAAAAACAATAGGTTAACGGGTATGTCCTAATATTTGTTTTACGATTATTAGGAGAGCTGCTTCTGCAGTTCCCTAATAATGTTATCTCAATCCAACTAAATTATTGGGAGAGCTCCAACTCACCCTTTATTTGAGGAGAGTTGGGCTGGATTAAAGGTTTGTCCCAACAATTATTAGGAAAAAGGAAAGTATTGGGTTCTACTGGAGCACTATTTTTAATCAACTCCCCCAATACAGTAGTAGATTGGGATAAATGCTCTCATAAGCAATTCTACCAGTAGCCTCCTACTTCACTTGTAGGGGATCTTCCTACATTTTGGGCCTGTTTTTTTGGCCCAATTCCAACAAAGGCCCATATTGCCATCCCTTCTTCCTTCTGACAAAGTAGGACCTACATGTTAGCCTCATGCACATCATTCTCTTTTAATCCTCCTTTGCCTGACTGCGTTTACCCGTCTCCATGCACCAGTGTCATTCTTTGACGGCATATCCCATGGTACTAGCTACCATGCGGGTAGGCTGATGTACATAAGGAATGAGGTCAACAACAATGAGCAACACTAGTGCATAGGGATCCAATCAGCCTTAGGGTTTGTTTAGTTGGGTTCCATCTAATTCTGATTCCTTGCGGGAGCTGATTTTCTAGGAGAAGTGATTCTTTTTTATTTTCTATCATATACTCTCAAAAACATGATAGAGAATCACTTCACAGAATTAGGAGAACTACATTTTTCAGCTCTCAGCCTCTTAGTTCATTTCAGAGCATCACTTCATAGCATCAGCAGAGAATCACTTCTCTCTAGAAAACTGTTTGGCAAAGCTGCTCCTGAATTCACCAGAGAATCAATTCTAGGAGCTCTGCCAAACGGGCCTTAGGCTCCACTAGCTCCGCATGGTCCTTGTGATCCTCCCCACCATGGTGCATCTGAATTGACATCATCATATATTCATACTAGTAGAGTGCACGTGTGACACGCGCGTGTATTAGAAAAACACAGTGAACAAGAATTTTATCTTTTCAAAATAGAGTACTTTGGATATTGTGACACTTGGGACCTTGGATATTGTGGTGCCACGGTGTTAGGGCAGCTCCATTGTGCAACAAAATCGAACAATGCTGGTTGAAAACCTTTAGGGCCCCCAAGATAGTATGTTCAGCTTTCTTGGGGCGATAACGATTTCTGGATTGTTCACATATCTTTTCCTTGGCCTCTTCACTTAGATCGGCATATTTGGTTCAAGGCTTAGTTTGTCGCATGGGCTGCTGTGTAATATCACCTGCATATTTATGGGATGTCAATAATTATGATACACGATACACGGCGACAACAAATCATACTAACCTTCGTCTGCGGTAGATGCAGTGACCAACTCTTTAAGGCGATGATAATTTTCACGAGTTTTGACACACCTATTCTCCTTGTCATCTGCAGGCAAAGTCGCATATCTTTGCCTTCTGCGCTGGAGGTTCTGTTCATCTGCACCGGTGTGCATGATCTCTACATGTTCATCGCAACCATTGTTCTCCTTGTCATCTTGCCGTCTCCTCTTTCGAACACCGGACCCTCCACGTCCAACGGTGTTAGTTACGTCCAGTGGACGTGGTTCCATAGCTAACAAGAGAAAGAAAATCGGACTCAACATAAGATCCCGACGAGTGAGGGCGCAACAAATTCGTTTTGCCTTGTAGGGCCGTTGAAAGGGGGTACGCTGGCCGTGAGCGCAAGGAGCCTGCCTGCAGGGGCCACTGGCCTGGCCGCCCGTGTCCGCATGGTGCGGCCGTTGCTTGGCCGCGGCCAACAAGAAGGTACACAACAACGGCGGCGGACGAGAAGCACAAACGCGTAGGAGCAGGGAGGATTGGAAAGTACCGGGGGCTTTTTTTTTTGGTAAGGATGATTATCGATGGCTATTTTATTTTGGCAATGATGATTACCGGGGGAAGAGATTGGAAAGCACCGAGGGCTATTTTTCTTGGCAAGGATGATTACGGATGACAAGGAAATTAAAAAACGGGATAGGAGATGCAACTTGGTTTGTGGGCCCGGTGGGTAACCTCAGCCATTGTAACAAAATAAATTTAAAAGGAGGTGGACTCACCCCTTCTCAGTATAATTTTTTTATTCCTCTATTTTTGGGTCCACCTCTGTGAGGGGTGGGGGAGTTTTTTTTCAGGTAACTAAAATTTCAATTCTACTAGATCCTTATATATTCACTAATAGAGTGCACGCGCGACACGCGCGTGTATTAAAAAATGTGATACATAAGAATTTTATATTTTTAAATTGGATTGAATTTATATTAAATAATTTTAAAAACAAAGTATTCTAAGTATTTTAAATGAGTTAAATTCTACAAATTTTATAGTTTCTTAAAATAACGAAACATGAGAAACTAAACAAACTACTTAAACAAACTACTTGTAATTGATAGATCCAATACAAATAAATCTAGCCATACATCAGTATTGCTCAGTGCATAGGTAAATAAAAAAGAAAAAACAACATCCTTCACTATAAGTTAGACATTAGCAAAGCAAATGAAACATTTATAATGCCTCTACAACACGTCCTAAATTCGAAAGCAGCTTGATCGATGGATGAGGTAAACACCTTTCTGAGTAAAGCCTCAAGCTATCAACAACTAACATATCTGACAACTATGAACAATGGAATTAGAATTTGAAAGGCAAAATTGAGATACTTTGGACAGTTGGGTAGGACTTGAGAGATTGTATCATAATATGACATAGAAATGATAATTGCAACCGATCTCTCGTGAAGTTCAGAGGCAAATATGCAATTTGAAACACATCAAGCTACCAGTGATCCTACAAAAACGTTGAAGACAGACTTTATATTCATATAGATAAAAAAAATCTACTGATCAAGAAATTAATATTTATGGTAAAAATGTAAAAGCCCAAAATACAAAACATCACCCCACATTCGACATAGTAGGGAATGTTGGGTTTACACCAGTAGATTCTTACAAAGAAACACTAAAACCCTGACCAAAGAAAAAGACCTTCAAACTCTAACCAGTCACCCTACCCAGGTCCAGCACTGATGTACCCTTGGCTCCAGCCATCTGCCAAAGGTGGGACTCATCCTTCATCTTGCATCTTGCAAAGACCCAAACCTTCGTGGTACTGTCACCGGAGCATTAAAAGTTCTAAGGCCCGCACAAGGCATTGAGGTTTCGTACTAACATTATCAAGCTACTGATAGCATGTTGGGATACTGAACAGCAAGATCATGATAAAGTTCTATGAGTTAGATATTTCTCCAAATGCAAAAAATTATGAATCAAATGTAAATGGGTTAGATAAATCCAGAAGGTAAAATAACAAAAGCAAATGTTACAATTCAGACAAGCATGTCAACAGGACCCCCAAATTAAGCAGTAGCCAGGCCCAAGAAGCTTTAAGTTCAGGATTGATACCACCCTTCCAGTCATCAATATCTGACATAGTAAGAGATCATATTACATTTTTGTAAAGGCAACATTTTACTGTTAGTGTTATGATGGTACTCATAACAAAGGGAAGAACCTTCAGACATTTTTCTTTTTACTGTTGAGCCCATAAAAAGATTGATCAATAGTTGCTCAAAAAATACAAGTGCGTCAATGCAGTCCATCAGACTATCAGAGTACCTGGCCCCAAATGACCCAACCATAATTCTACATAGCCAACATTTTCCCTGGCTCCTATGTGAGTTTATGCCACATCAGTTGTAAGAAGAGTAACTCAGGGAAAACACGAAATCTATTCCAGAAAAAACTATAAATTCAAATTGTGATATTGAAAGGCAGGCGGACAATGAAAATATGTTAATAGGAGCACGAAACCGGTTCAGTCTACCATCCATAATTATTCCTGGGTGAAAATCAATGCAGTCCATCAGACTATCAGAGTACCTGGCCCCAAATGACCCAACCATAATTCTACATAGCCAACATTTTTCCCTGGCTCCTATGTGAGTTTATGCCACATCAGTTTTCCATTGTAAGAAGAGTAACTCAGGGAAAACACGAAATCTATTCCAGAAAAAAACTATAAATTCAAATTGTGATATTGAAAGGCAGGCGGACAATGAAAATATGTTAATAGGAGCACGAAACCGGTTCAGTCTACCATCCATAATTATTCCTGGGTGAAAACTTTTAATTGTCTAAACAATATCAAAAGGGGTGCACAAGGACTACTGTATTCATATTGGGAGAGCGCAACAATCATCTCATTGTTATTATGACAATCGATGAAAAAGAAACATCCAAGAGGACACAGTTGGGAGGCATATCCTGCATGACATGCATGACAATATCCATTCAAAATGGGATTCTAGAGGATTGGAAAAGAACTGTTTCCCTCAAAAAAAAAGAAAGAATATGCAAGTGTTGAAATAATGATAAGAACAATGAGTGCCTAAACCATCAATGAATATGCTAGATGATCATACCACCTACAAGTAATTTAATATGTACTTAGTACAAACTAACATGTAAGTCCTAATTGACAAAAGATTGACAAGTCAAACAACATCCATCCTGTTGAACCTTCAAAATAATCTTGTTGAAGCAGATGACTTACTAAATCTTACATAAGGAGCCAAGAGTCCCACATAGAAGATCTTACTATAATGCTACTTATGTCAATTATTTTTTTCTAATAGTAACAAAGATCTTTAAATATTGGATATAGCTAAAAATTTAAATGTTTCTTAATCATGAACCAGTTATAAAATTAACAATTTTACATAGAAAAAATCATATATAAATGTAAAAACAACACTTATAGAAATATTTGACTGATATTTTGCAAGCTCTCTAGAAATTTGCTGGGCAGAAAAAAATGAAAAACTCTTGTGCAAATCACAAAGCAATAAAGCTGAGGGAAGTGAATGATAAGGAGGTGCTTACCTTACCATATGCCTCAAAGCATTGTGGCTGAATGTAAGAGAGAGATGCCCGCATGATCTATCAGCAATTCACCTAGCATAGTATAGTAGCAGACGAACTGCATTCAGAATAAAAATTTATATGCAATGTTGACTTTTTTGTATCGAAGAAAAAACTTCCTTTGTTAAATATGGTTACCTTTAAGAAAGCAAAGTACCTTGGATTTCTCTCCTCTTTTGCCTCATTCATCAAGTAGGACTCCGTGTCAGCAGCTGCATTCATCAAGTAGGACTCCTTGTCAGCAGCTGCATAACCTTGTGTGTGTAGCTGTTCAACAAAACACTTGGTAACACTTCCAGTAATTGGTTCAGGCAACAAGTACAGAAGACAGTGCAGAGCCTGTCTCTGGAATCTGACAACAATGACCTGTCTCATAAGCTTCATCAAGCATACGTCTAGAGCAATGAGCTGACTGCATTGTTTGGGCTTCGTCATCAAAGATTCAAAGGACATGTGAGGATTCACCATTCTGCAACATGAATTTTCAACTCTTAATCAACTAAAATCATTAGACAGAAAATAAAATGATTATAGCTTTGTTTGAGGATTTTCTTACAGCTCTCTCAAACAGCTCTGCCCTTTCTTTTACTTCCAGAATCCGCTTTTTTTTCGCAAAGTATGCCTGTCAATTATTTCCTTCAGTGAATCAACCTCTTCAGCACCAGAAAAATGGTTGCCATCCACCGATGGGAACACAGCCATGAAAAAGATTATGCATTGACATTGGAAAACTCTGACGTTGTGGATAGATTTACAAGTCTGGCGATGTCCATGCTTACATCCTCCATTTTGAAAAGCCTACTGAGTTAGTATGATGTAAGGAACATTAGCTTCCTTTCATAATTAATACCTTAAACAGCAGCAACATATTTTTTTTCAACCCATATATACCATTGTAGAACATGGGAAGCAAGAACTCACCTCTTGCAATGGAACATTATCTTCTTCACAAAGTATTTGAACATGCGTAATCACATCAATAGGAGATTAGGAGAAATATTTCCAGTGATCACACACAAAGCCTGCACAAAGCAAAGGAACAGATTTAAATGATGTAGTGCAAGTCCCCTACCCGATTGGTCACCAGCATTACAGAAATATTAGATACATCTTCTACTGATGAAAAACTAACCTACAGCCTAGAGTCATGTCTGATGAAAAACATAAGTAATGCTTTGAATCAGGTAACCTGACACTCTCAATATGATCTAGCATACCGATGTCCTATAATATGAGATTCACTACTCCTTACATGGGGTAGCCTCTTCGAAAGTCATTATAAACAAACATGTTTAGCATCAGAGAAAAAATAAAACAATTATCAATGAAAGCCCACTCACAATTAAGAAAAAGATTATATACTCGTATTTATTTATTAATGAAAAGATTAACAGTGGAACCTAAAGGACACCCAAACATGATGGTAAACAATAAATGTACAAACTGTACACGGACCCAAATATAGAAAAAATAATAACTTTATTAATCTCACCGAAACTATAGCACATTAATCCAAAGAAGCTTTCCTAGTTTTTGAACCAAACCATCATGGTCCACAGTTCCTATAAAAAAACTTATTAGGTCAGTAATGAACCAAACCATCATGATACATCAGGTAGAGCTATAGAAGTGCTATTGTACTTATTAGATCAGTAATGTATTGTACAACAAAGTTGACACCACTGAAAATTTAGCGTGCCCATCACACCATGAATTCTACATCCCTTCAAAAATTGTACCACAACAACCATAAAGATAAACACCACTCAGCATAGGGAAAAATGTACATCTCACCATGAATAAATTGATCTATCCAGCTTCTTGGCAAGGTCTGCATCATATTTACAATTTCCTTTAGCCAATGAAAAGAATATGCATTAGATACCCATGTATTCATAGGAAGTTAGCGAATTGAATACTTCGTCACTACATTTACATTTACCTTTCAGAATGCAAACAAACCACCAGTACTAATATTACAGAACACGAATGTTTTTTTTGCCAGAACAATATCACCTTTGGTCCTTTGGAGATGATGGTTCTGTATGCATTAGTCCACCAATTTGAGGTAGCAGTCTGCCAGCGCGCTAGAGGATCCACTATTCCACTTCAAAAGCAATAAAATGGATTAATAAAATGAATCCGCATTAAATAGGTAGCAATAGATGGAAAATCTGAATTGACAGTTATGAAGTGACTTATGAGGTGGTGTAAAGATCTGAACCCAAAATCTGAATTTTCATCACAGAGGCATCCATGGTTGAGCAAAGCAAATAATAAAAATAACGCAATATGTTCAGGATTTACCTTCAAATTTGTCTTGCTTGCTCCCCACTTCCATATACTGAATCCATGCTAAATAAGCTGAAATAAACAGAAAATGTTGGTAGAGAGTACAACCATAAATTTGTGCCACAACAACCTATAGCGATAGAAGAAAATCTGACATGCATATAGTAAATCAAACCTGGAGGTATGGAGCCCAAATCTGAATATTTTGGTGGGAAAAGAAGTAAACATGAACACCAATATATCATACTGTGCAGGGATCTTAAACACTCAACATTGATCGTGTAAAGCTTTCCAAGAGTCATTGTCAGGAAGCAGCTTAAGGTTTCCCTCTAAACACAAGGACACAGACAAAATATGTGTAATGTTACCACAAACAAAAAATAGCAGAAAAGGGGGAACCGAGTTGTATTAATCATGAACACATATGTAGATTCAATGAACACAGATGAGTTAGAAAGAGAAACAACAGCTTATTAGCTGTAGCATTAATATACAGAAAAAAGTGATCCATATATACCAAAAGGAAATTAGAGGTAGGAGCTGACTGCACAATTGTTGTGATTAATAATGAAAAAGCAATGATAAATTAGATTATGCATCCTAACTGAAATGTTCGAACTAAAATTCAGAGGCAATACCCAAGAAAGAATAATCTGCATTGAGCTTAAAAATAATCTATGATCATAATCGACAGTCCAATGTAACTACATGCAAGCCCAACATACATTCTACCTCTTGTTCAAATATACTTCATTGCCTTAGACATGTATGATGGTCAAATAGCATTGAGAAGACACAAAAAACAATAGCATAGCTCACATTTGAACAGGATTGAGATAATATTCACACTAAGAAATAGACCAAAAAATGTTGTGTTATTACCAGTAAACCATTTATTTGCCTTCACAAGGAGCAAAATAGATTCAAGGTCATCAACAAGCAAATGGTTGTACCCTTTGTGGCATCGATGACTTAAGAGATAAAGCCCGCCCTTCCCATGTCCTGTAGCGTCTGCAGCTGCTGGAATTAAGTAGGTAATGGCACTCATATATATTCTTCAGGACACTACAATGAAATGGTTCAGATCAGATAAAAAGCAAAGTGAAGTTCGCCTTACCCTCCAACATTTAGAGATCAAGAAGTATGCTTCACGTCCCGCTTAAGAAGATACTCCAATAAATCTTCATAGCTTGAACTGTTGCTCTCCAACAATTCTGGTGTCAAGTCACCCAAAAGATATCAACATTACAGAGAGGTGGCAGTACACCATTAAATAGAGCCAACAAAATTTAACTGACCAAATACATATGCATATGAGCATATGCAGTAACTGAAAAACTCACTATTTTAGCTTTGATATAAGCTTGTTGAGGTCCCAATTTTCCTTTTGGAATATCAGGGCCTATGTTAGCCTGCCAATAAGAAGAATTTTCTAACATTAGCACCTCAGCGTGGTATTTAATTTCTTGGGCACTCAGAGTCTATATATCTTTTAACTCTTGAAAAGCGTGGGGGATTTGAATAATCAAGAGAGAAAAATAGAAGCAAATTAGACTACAACCAGCTATTTATTGATGCATTCCTAGAAGTCCGTGTACAAAAGCATGTATAGATGCGTAATCTGGAGTCCAAGGAAACAATATGTAGGTATGTGAATCTACCAGCAGATACATAAATTACTTGAAAAAAGAAAAACCAAGAGACCAGAATAATCTATATGATATATAATGTATGGTGCATAGTATGCAGAAGCAATTCATTCATCCACTGGGTCGATCAATCTTGAAATTATAATAATCAACCCGGGCACATGTACGTAAATATGACATATGGGGAAGCCGACCAACCGGTTGATGATGAATGGAGCAAAGAAGACGAGTGTGGTGGTGCTAGGGCTAGGGCTAGGCTGCAGGCGAAGGGAGAAGGAGCAGGTGACGTACTCAATGGCGGAGGCGAACTGGTAGAGGTGGCCTCACGGGGAGATGAGGACGATGAACATGACCTCGGTGTCACACAGCACAGAGAGTTGTACGCCTTCTCGAGCAGGCCGCTCCGGCGCTTGGAGAAGGGTGACCCGGCGGCTCGTGATGTCCTCGATGCGGCGCACATCTCGCGCGCAGCCACGCCGACACGATCTGGTCGTTTCCGTCAAGCGCCGGCGGTGATGCCTCTGGTCGTTTCCGTCGAGCGCCGGCGGTGATGCCTTGGCCCCCATCGATCGGATGGATCCGATCTCGCTGGAGCCAGTCGAGCCACCATAGGTCCGCTCGAGCGTGCGGGGGCCGGGGGCGGCCGCCGCCGTCGGTGCGGCAGCTGGACTCGCAGGAGGTGAGCCCGGAGGACTTGGCGGAGTAGAAACGGTTCATGGGCGGGGGCGGCGCCAGCGCGGCTGCTGCTCGTTAGACCCTCGGGTGGAGCAGGTGAGGGCCGCCGCCGCAACGTTGGACCCCAAGCCGGCGCAGGTGAGGCTCGCCGCCGCCGCGGACGCCGCGAGGAGCCGCTCGCCGCCCGTGGGAGTCCTCCACCGCCGCCGCCGCCGCGCGACGTGGGCGCCGATGGTGCCACCACTCTGCGGCACACGCGCCGTCGTGGCCCTGGCCGCCGTCGCCGAGAGATAGAGATTGGGAAGGGGAGAGGAGGGGGAGCCGGGGAGGTGGGGCGGAGAAGGCGTCTCGGTGGGAAGGAGGAAAGGTACGGGAGAGAGACGCTGACCTGCGTGATTGACGGGGGCCAGACTGCCGTGGGTACCCGTACAAGAGGCGGCGGCACCGATGCTCACGGGTGCTGACTACGGGAGAGGGAAGATCACGGGGGCGCGACGAAAATCACGCGCGACAACTGCTCGCCGTGCGGAGGTGCGCAGCCGCTCCTTGCGTCGCCGTCGTAGATTCGTGGCCTCCGGAGCGCGGCCGCCGTCGAGGAGGAGCTCTAGGCCCAGCGAGGGGAAGGGGCGGCGGAGGAACAGCGGCCGCGGCACTTCGCCGGCCTCGTCCACCTCGATCGCGGCCGGTCATGGAGGAGGGCCGCCGGTAGTGGAGGAGGGCCGTCGTGCCGCCTGGGCCGGTCGAGGAGGAGGGCCGCCGCGCCGAGCTCCTCCGCCCCCCGTGTGCGCACGCCGAGGCCATCACGCGCCCGTTGAGGCTCGCCCTGGACGGAGCCCGCTTGGCCGGAGCGCACCGCCGCAGCCTCGCCTCGCCTCGTCGTCGCCCTGGCGTCGTCCGGCGCCGCCCGCGCGGATGGAGGGGAGGGAGGCGGGGGCGGCGAGGGGGAGGGGAGGCGGCGGGAGCCGGGAGGAAGGGGATGCGGCGGGGGTGGAAAGGGAGGGAGAGAGAGAGGATGAGACGAGGGGGACGGGCGCGAGGGCAGATGGGAGGGCGGCGGGCGAGCGGGATAGGGCGGAAGGGCAGGGGCGCTGGAGAAGGAAAGGAAAGGGAGACAGAGGATGCGTGATTTACGGAGGTGGGACGGACGTGGGTACGCGGGTGGGCAAGCGCCGGACGCGGTAACAAAAACTTTTCACTTGTGGGCAGAAACAATCGACTTCCACGTAAAAACTCGCGTACATGGGAGTCGAAACAGTCATCTGTGTGAGATCCAAAACAACACTCAAATAGGAAAATCAAAAGAAAACATTTTAGTTTTGAAAATAGGACTATTAAAAGACAACAGAAGGAGTATTTCGCAAAAAAAAATCATGCTTATTATTTTTGTAGTGCCATATCCATAGTATATGACCATATATTGTAGTCTTGAGTATTACTTAGGACCGATACTTCCATACAGGTGCATACATCTAACAATATCACGTCTAATCATGCATCACACAAAAGTTGGGGGTCAATGACCAAGCGGGTGGACATCGGTGGAGTTTGACAGTGCTGCAGGGGCACAGCAGCAGTAGACGAACTGGCCGACGAACTTGCATGATCCCACATCATGTTTACCGCACTTCTCCGTGCACAAACTATCCGAACATGCTCCAACTCTGGAGCATCGACTCTTCTTCGCTTCCGGCACGACGCCGCCCCTGCCTGCTGACACAGCCGCAGCAAGGAGAGTCACCAGCAGCACAACGGCGACGAAAATGTGAGCCTTCTTTGAGCATCCTGCGAGTGATAGTGCCATGATATTAAGCTACTAATCTTTTGTGTGCGTGAAAATTTATATGGTTTCTTGTTGATGGTCATTTCGCATGGAGGGTGCTTTGCTTATATAGACCAGATCGAGCGACAGGTAAAAGGATCAGGAAAAAAAATCTTGAGCAATCAACTCTTTCCGTCTTTTTTTGGGCGCAATCGATTCCTACCATTAAGTTTGTTCCTATGTTATTATCTTCATGTTCAAATTAAGTATGAATTTATTGGCTGCTAATATATATATGACGTTTCTCAAATTATGTGGATTTATTGGTAGCTAAATATCATACTCCCTTTGTACACCTTTGTAAGGTAAGATTTGATTTATCAATATCATGCTTTAACAAAAAATTAGCTTGATAAAATCCAAGTCATATATGTGTGTTGTAAACTGGTAGTATTTAATAATGGGAAAAGTCATATTTTCACCCTCCAAAGACCACAAAAGTCTGGTTTTCAACCTCTAACTCTAAAACCGGGTAGCAAGGGACATCCAACTATCGAAACCGAGTATATTTTGGACCTTTATTAGGTGGTTTCAAAGGTGGTTTCCCATTTTCTACATTTAAATTTTTTGGTTTAACCAAAAAAATCGCTATAGATTCATTTTAACTCAAAAAAATATGAAACTAGTACAAAAAAATTTCTAAAAACGTAGACTGCCAATTGGTGCCTTAGTTGGAGTTATTTTTTGACTGAAGCCGGGAGGGGAAGCCCCTTCCTATTTTTTCTATTTTTTATTTCAAACGCAATTAATTCACTCCCACAGGGAGTCGAACCTAGGTATGTTGGGTGCTACTCAGGTGCTCTAACCCCTAAACTAGAGGCCCTTTCACTTAGTTGGAGTTATTTTGATCTTATTTATTTATATTCCTATTGTTTTATTAATTGCATTTGTGCTTTATATTTATTAAATATATGATAATAAAATCATAATAAATTAGATTCAAATAACTCCAAGTAAGGCAACAAGGGATAGTTTATATTTTTAGAAATGTTTTCTACCAGTTTCATATTTTTCTGAGTTAAAATGAATTAGTTATTACTTTTTAGATTAAACACACTAAATTTAAAATGTAGAAAATAGAATACCACCTTTGAAACCGTGCAAAGGTCCAAATGTGCCTGGTTTTGATAGTTAGATGGCCCTAGATACCCGGTTTTGTAGTTGAAGGTTGAAAATCAGACTTTTACGGTATTTGAAGGGTGAAAATAGGACTTTTCCCTTATATAATTGGTGAGATTTATGAATTTGTACCTATTTGTAAAATATGTACATTTGTGTTCAATAATTTGGTCGTCAAGAGTTATGGAGGGCCGGAGGACATGCGTTTGGCAAGGTGAAGTGTCTCAGATTAGGTGTACTTATTGGTGGCAAAATATCATATTATCTGAATACATGTTTGTAAGGTATGTTTTGGTTTTCAAGATCACTCTGCCAATAAAATATCCGTCCAAAATAAATTTATTGAGAGCTTTATGGCATGTCATCCCATGAAATTCTTATGGTTCACTTACCTAGTTTATAGTCTTGGTAACTACGCATTGTGACTGGCCTAAACACCGCAACTGAATCCCTTCTCAATGCTACAATTAGGCGGTAGCAGCCGTTGTTTCTACAAAAGAATACACAATCAACCACTGAGCAGACCTTTAGAAGTCCTAAAAATGAAGACCCAACAAACAACACATGAAAGTATACATTGGGGGATATTTACTGATTCGTTGATTCCATTCGGTTCATTTTACAAGCTATTATTTTATAATAAGAAAGTATTGAAAGAAGATATCATCAAATAGGATAGAAATTACCACAATAATAATTAAAACAGAAAAATATAGATGGTTGATTTAAATGATCATCCTAGGGTCCAAATTAAGCAAATCTGCAATCTCGTCTGTTGCACAAATCTGCAACAAAAGATCAAAAGTCATGGAGGAGAGAACCCTATGACTGGCCTCGTGTCGGCTCCCCCTTCCGCCGGCCCTCCTGCGCCGCCGGCGCCCTTGGCTCCAGATCCGCGTTGGCGGCCCGCCTCCGGCTCGCCCGCATCGCCGGCCTGGCCGCCTTCATGGTGGTCCGCGCCGTCGACCCTCGTTGGGCAGCCCCGCGCTGCCGGCTGTCTGGGGGTGGTCTCTCTCAACTGCGGCCCGGTGCGCGGGTGGGGGCGCTTGCCTCGGGTCGGTTCAGGCTCGGCCGGCTTTTGGGGCCCCTCCGTGGTGCCCACCGTCGTCCCCTGAACCGCGCCGGTGGGGTGGTTGTGCGGCTGCCGCTCATCGGGGTGGGGTTGGGGTGGTGAGAGGGGCTACGGTGAAAGCCTAATGATGACGACGCCTCTGGGCACCGTTCTCCTTGCTGAAGGCATCATGCTCCCCCCTCCCTCCCTATCTCCGGTGAACTTCCGGGCGAAAGCCTTGACCACGATTGGTCGGACAACGACGGCGCCTTTGGCGTCGCCTCCTCCCTTGAGGCGTTGTTTTGGAAGTTCTTTGCCTGACGGGCCTTGCCTTGCCTTCCGCCTGGAGGTGGTTTCTGTTTGCTGGTCGTTCGTTCATGGCGGTTCTGCTCCTGCACTTGTCTTTGCTGCTAATGTCCACCTCGTCCGGGTCGCCTAGGTCGTCGTTATCGTCGTCTGGCGGATGCTTTGCCGCCCTCTGCGTTGCTCTGGCGGATGTTGTGCCGCCATGGTGGCTTATTCTGGCGGATGCTTTGTCGCCGTGGTCTTGGGTGGGTGGATGCTTTGCCACAACTGTTGTTCCTCTGGCGGATGCTTTGCTGCTGTGGTCGTTTCGGATTGGGTGGATGCTTTGCCACCCCTGCTATGTTTCATCTTCAGTTCGGGCGGATGCTTTGCCGCCATGTTCATGATGCTTGGTGGATGCTTTGCCACCTTGGGACCTTTGTCGCCCTTGACGAGGCTATCTGTTACAGGTCCAGGAGTGTGGTCGTTGCTAGGATGTGGGGCTTTGGTGTGTTGGAGTCGTGGTTGCTCATTTCTAGTTGTTCTGTCGGCCGTTGGTTTTCCTGGTCTTTTTTAGTTTTTTTCTCTATTTTTAGTCCTTTGTGCGTTTGTTAGGTCAACTCCTGTTTGGCCTGGGACAAGCAATGTCTGTAAAATATTTTCTTCTTAATGAAATACGTGCTAAGGCACGGTCGCTAAAAAGAATGACGAAGGAAGATTTTCCCATACGAGACGGACATAGAACGGGGGCGCTAATTTGCGCGCGCGCGTGAGGACGGCTCCTCACGCGCGATCCGACAGCGAACATTGTTTTGCTAGTGTGTCTACAGTAGCACTTAAACCTAAGTTATAAAAATAACTTACGAAAATAACTTACGAAGATAACTTATGAAAATAACTTATGAAGACAACTTATATGAAGATAACTTATGAAAAGAACTTATGAAGACAACTTATGAATAACTTATGAAGACAACTTATATGAAGATAACTTATGAAAAGAACTTATGAAGACAACTTATGAAAATAACTTATGGAAATAACTTATGAAGACAACTTATATGAAGATAACTTATGAAAAGAACTTATAAAGACAACTTATGAAAATAACTTATAGAAATAAGTTATAAACATAACTTATGAAAATAACTTATGGTGGGGCCACCACGTGGGACCACCGCGTTGAGTCGCTGCTGATCCACATCGGCAGAAGGATGGCCCACGGGCCCACAGCGGCAGCAGGGGACGCGGGCGAGCGTGAGAAGCCAAAGACACGCTCGCCCGCTGTTTTAGCATTGCGCCACAGAACAGCGGTGTGTTTTTCGGTTTGCCCGAACGTACATGCCCATTGGGCCCATTTGGTAACGTGGCTTGGATGGGCCCATGAACTGTTGAGGCCCATGTACCACTTGGCTCCATTCTTGGTGGGCCACTTGCGAAGGCGGGAAACGTGACATTTAGGCGCCAAATCTTTGCTCAGATTTCTCGGAAACAGAGTAGCTAGCTTGAACGTGCTCTGCTTTGAAACAGGGTGTTGACAACCAAAATTGGCAGGCTGTGCAAACCGGTCAGACCGGTTTGCACAAACCGGTCAGACCGGTTTGGATAAAGTTGTTAAAATGCAGATTAGACTTCACCATTGCGTAGCTCTCGTCGAGATGATCAAGATGCATATGTGGAACACCAAATTTGGACTCCGGATGAGAGAGTTATGGCTTCGAGAAGATTCTGCATCTAGGCAAACCGGTCAGACCGGTTTCCCAATCCGGTCAGACCGGTTTGGGTCTGAATTTGAGTAGGTTTAGGACTCTGAGTTTTATACCATATTGTAATCGACTCAACGGGGTAAGACCATCCCACCCTATAAATATAAAGGGCCAAGGCCGATTGAGGGGTATCCAATCGATCAAAATACTTTCTTTTATCTTTTTACTTTTTCTCTTTGCCCTGCTTTTCCAATCTACTATTTGCTGTTCCTCCTTCGTCTCTACGTCGATTGAGGGCGTCCTAGGTGGCCTGCCGACTCTAGGACAACCCTGTGTGCGTTGCCCCGACGACGCTCGAAGGTCTACCGCCGGTTCACTCCAGCAAACCGGTCTAACCGCTTTGCATAAGCGGTCTGACCGCTTTGCGTTGAGGTGCTGCAGCGAGCCCCTCTACACATCGTTTGTTGGCCGTAAATTTGTGCCAACAGATTTGGCGACTCCGCTGGGTACGGAAGAAGATCAATCGGCTATCATGGCCGGTAGTAAACTACCTAAACCAGCTGATGTCGATGCTGCAAATATTGCAAGGCCGAAAGTTGAACAAACGTCGGCTGAAGATCAGAAGGCACTTGCTGAAATCAGGAGAAAGATCCGTGAGCAGAAAGAGCGGGAGATCCAGGAGCTGGAAGAAGAAGCCGCGAAGCAATATGTGTCGCACTTCTCCATGGATCGACAAGGGAACATCAATAAGGACAAAGATGTTGTCATCGACATTACCACGCTCAAGGTACAATCTGATGTACCTCCTGAAATTAATTCAGAAATTGCAAATTTTATTGATGGAGCTGTTAGTGCTAGCTTTAATAATAAATTTGTTGCCATGGGTGAAAATTTTGAATCTACGATTAATTCTCGTTTAGAACACTTAGAGGCCAAATTTGATAAACAATTTTCTGGTAAGGATGTTAATGGATCTACTTCTAATACCGAAAATTCTAAAGATAGTGCACCAGAGGATATATCAAATTTGCATATTCCAAAAATTCCCATTGGTTCACCACCAGTCCACCACATACATAGCCGGACTGCTGTTGGTACTTCGGCTGGTGGAGGGAATACGATGGCTGCTACTAATGCTATGATGCCGCATATGGTTGTGTATAGTGAGCCATCTACAAGTGCATATGTTTCTAATAGTTCGTTGCATCATGTTCCTAACACATTGCCGAATCAAACAACAACATATAGCACACCACAACCCACTCTAAACCGAGCACCACATCCTGGATCAACTAGACCTGGAACCACTTCGGTGATGGAGGGATTTAGAGAAGAGATACTTGAGATATTTAGACAAACTTTTGGTACAGAGCCTAAAACTAGGAGTCGGTCGTATCAAAGACCGTATCCTGAGAATTATGAATATATCCCATATCCACCAGGATTTAAAATACCAGAGTTTACTAAATTTAGTGGGATGATGGTAGAAGTACATTAGAGCATATAGGCCAATTTACTATACAATGTGGTGAAGCTGCCTCTAATGATATTTGTAAAATGAGATTATTTCCTTTATCTCTATCGGGTGCTGCATTTACTTGGTTTATTTCTTTGCCACCCAACTCAGTTCATACTTTTGCTAATATAGAAAATAAATTTCATGATTATTTCTTTAATGGTGAAATTGAGTTAAAATTGTCAAATCTTGTATCGGTTAAGCAAAAACCTAATGAATCTGTTTCTGAATATATTAGAAGATTTAGAGACACTAGAAACCGATGCTATAGTTTGACAATTTCAGATAGAGATCTAGCTGGTCTTGCTTATGCTGGTTTGCTTGATGTTCATAGAGAGAAGCTAGATGGTCATGAATTTCTAGATGTGAGTCGGTTGTTGCAAAAAGCTCTAGCTAATGAAAATCGACTTAAAGAATCTAAGAATTCACAAAAAACTAATGACAAACATAATCGTCCTATTTATTATGCATCTGATAGTTCGGACGATGAGAGCAATAATGTTTATAGTGCTGAATTTGTATGGTCAGCCAAAGACAAGCCTAGCACTTGTGAGTCTCTAAAGTCGGTCCGTAAGAATCGGCAAGAGGAAGTTAAATATACTTTTGATGTGGCTAAGTGCGATAGAATTTTTGATGAGTTGTTGAAAGCTGGAAAAATTAGAATAACTCATACTATGCCGCCATTAGAAGAGTTGAAGAGACGCGCTTATTGTAAATTTCATAATTCTTATTCTCATGCAACAAATGATTGCAATGTATTTCGGCGGCAAGTGCAATCGGCCATTAATGAAGGTCGTTTGACTTTTCATCCTATGCAGGTTGACACTAATCCTTTTCCTATGAATACCATTGAGATACGAAATCCTAAAGTGCGAATTCGGCCACATCAAGCTGAAAAGGCCGTTGGAAAAAATGTAATCATTGGAGATGATAGGACTGCTGATTCAGAGGTGATAAATGTACAGAAAAAGGCTCCTCAAGAAACTTTAGTGCATGGGGGGCAAGGCCAAACAAAGAAGACCGGCAACGCACCAACCGGTCTGACCGGTATCTCAGACCGGTCTGACCGGTATCTCAGACCGGTCTGACCGGTGTCTCCAGAAAAGTTGGAAAAGTCCCAAGCTCAAGAAAAAAGTGAAGCCGACCTTTGAGGAGCTTTTGGCCAAATACAAGAAGAAGGGAGCAAGCCAAATGCAAGGGAGTCGGCCAAGTGAAGGTAAAAAATCAAAATTTTCATCAAAACATCAAAATGAATCTTGTTCTTGCAAATCTCAAGCAAATTATGTTGTTGCACCTTATTCATATGTTGGACCGACCTCACCATGGTCCTGGTCATATCCTTGTTATTATTCACCTTTAGATTATAACAATTTACATATGCGCTCATATATGATTCAATATGCTCCTGCGTATGTAAGTCATGGTTCAACACAAAGACCGTTTGTTGTTAACAATAATCTGGTCAGAAGTACACCTATTGACTCTAAAGGAGATGAGAAAGACATCAAGAGAGATTTAAAATACTCACAGCCGAGGTGGTGTCCCTCAGGCTTGTCTCATACTCAAAAAAGGAGATTGCAGCGGATGCGGAGGCAAGGATCAATGGAGCAACAAGCAAAGGTTATACCAGCAAAGTCAGCAACTACTAAGCAGGTATGGAGGCCAAAGCAAGTCGTTCCTTGAGTTAAGAACAAGTTCATGGCCGATAAAACAATTATCGCCCTTAGGAGCAATATATGGATGATGCACTGTTAATCATCGTCTTTAGGCAATTTTGATCATTGTAAATGTTTTCTGCCACGCAAGCTTTGCCAGAAAATAGGAGGGCATATGTTGACAACCAAAATTGGCAGGCTGTGCAAACCGGTCAGACCAGTGTGCACAAACCGGTCAGACCGGTTTGGATAAAGTTGTTAAAATGCGGATTAGACTTCACCATTGTGTAGCTCTCGTCGAGACGATCAAGATGCATATGTGGAACGCCTAATTTGGACTCCGGATGAGAGAGTTATGGCTTCGGGAAGATTCTGCATCTAGGAAAACCGGTCGGACCGGTTTCCCAATCCGGCCAGACCGGTTTGGGTCTGAATTTGAGTAGGTTTAGGACTCTGAGTTTTATACCATATTGTAATCGACTCAACGGGGTAAGACCATCCCACCCTATAAATATAAAGGGCCAAGGCCGATTGAGGGGTATCCAATCGATCAAAAATACTTTCTTTTATCTTTTTACTTTTTCTCTTTGCCCTACTTTTCCAATCTACTATTTACTGTTCCTCCTTCGTCTCTACGTTGATTGAGGGCGTCTTAGGTTGCCTGCCGACTCTAGGACAACCCTGCGTGCGTTGCCCCGACGAGATCCTGCCCGGACGACGCTCGAAGGTCTACCGCCGGTTCACTCCGGCAAACCGGTCTAACCGCTTTGCATAAGCGGTCTGACCGCTTTGCGTTGAGGTGCTGCAGCGAGCCCCTCTACGTATCGTTTGTTGGCCGTAAATTTGTGCCAACACAGGGAAAGCAGAGTAGCGGCAATAATGCAACTGATGCTCTGTTTCTGGGAAACAGTGGCAGGTGCCACTGTGCCAGGAAGGAGGTTGCTCTGTTTCGCACGGTGGAAAACAGAGCAGCGTGCAGGGAAAAGGCAAACCACTCAAGGAGATAAATATCAGAGCTAATTCCGAGAAAAGTCTGCTGTTGGGGCGCCATCAGTTAGCGCTAATTCCGGTCCGGGGGGGGGGGGGGGGCATGTGCCGCCGGGGGCACCAAAACATTTGCGGATAAATATTTCTTTCACTGAATCATCTCATCTAATCTGAGATGGATTACTGACATGTATGTGTCGCGCCAGCCCAGCTGACAGGGTGTTAACTAACGTACTAATAGTAAGTATGTAATCTATATGACAGTTGTAAGCTACGCTGCAACGGAAGATGCTGCTTTAGCTTGCACGTCTACTGTTTCTGATTACATACAAATCTCGTTTTTTCCTAAAAATTCAATCAATTTCAAATTTGAATAAAATAATAATAATAATATTTCTGATACAAAATAAGTAATATTAGATTATAATGGAATATATTTTAACTGAAGAAGCGAAGATGAACGCATCAAGAGGAAGTTTCATTCACGATGAAATCCAAAGGTAACTATTGTTTAGGACAGAGATAGGACCTCTTTGTTTCAGCTTCTGTCTGATTTTGAATGTTCGATTTTGGAGAAACGAAAAATCAGATGACTCTTAGTCGATAATCCAGCTGGAATCGACTATAGTTTAGGATTTAGGATAAAGATAGTAGTATAATAGAATAGAGCCATAGAGGAGCAGGAGCTTGCTCTGATTGGCGGAGTGCAGGGCGAAGGCAAACCGCGCAGGACTCCAGGAGATTACATTACTTCGACTGAACCACCTGATAGAGCCCGACATCAGATACGTTCAACACACGAAAAAAAACACAATCAAGGGAAGGAGCTCAGCAGAAATGCCCCGGCCATCTATCGTCTAGCACAAGCGACGGCTAAGCACGGCTCATTATCAAGCCATTTACTTGTAACGGCAGGTCAGAGTAACGCTGGCTGCTACTACGACCAGTGCACCGCAGACATTCCTCTGATCGCGCAGAAGCAAAGCAAAAGCAAAATGAGAGCCGCCAGGGGCCAGACCAAGCAATGTAGTATTTGCACGCATCCGTTTATGCTTGCTTGCTTTGCTTCACCCCATTATCAATCCCCTTAATCTGCATTCAGGGATGGGTTACGGATATCCAGTACAGCAGTCCTGCCGACAGGGATAGCTAACCTCCTGATTAATAAATTGTACTACGTTTTGTGAATCGCACGCGTCTCCGGCCGTCAATCCGGCATCCCTGTATCCTGACCCGTGCTTGTACGTACACGTTGGTGTATGTTGCAGCTTAAGTTTCTGTCTGTGTTTAGTTCCAGGTCACATTACCAAAATTCTCTCTCCAAACTTCACTATCCACCTATCACATCAAATCTCGCTCCTCGTACATGAAACACTAAACGTGGGTAAATAAAAAAACTAATTACATGGTTTTGATGTACACGATGAGACGAATCTTTTAAGCCTATTTAGGTCATGGTAAGATAATGTTTACCACAAACAAACGAAAAGTGCTACAGTGTCCGATGTGACATTTTCACCAAACTTTCTTCTCTTTTTGCAACTAAACACAGCCTGCTGAAATCAACTGTCGTTGCTGCAGAGTTATTAACAAGGAAATGCGAAATGGAAACTTTTCGGCTTTGCTGCCGGTCGACGGGTTCGAAATAAACAGCGAGGGACTCATATTCGACTTCATTTTATTAAATCCGGGGGAATTCAGTTAATGGAACTTTGACAAGTGTGTCCATCTATGGTTGGTCACATTTGAAGGGAAACGGGTAGGCTACGCTGGCATTACTACCGCATACACCCAAGATACTTGCGAGTAGAAGATCTTAGGTCGCTACCCCTAGACGCACAGCACAGCGGAAGAAGTCACGCGTCGATGTAGAGGAAGTAGTCGATCACGTCCTACGAACCGAGCTCCTCGTCCTTGATCCCAGCAGCCGATCAGCGCAACAGTCGCAGCAGCGCCTCCACAGAGTCCACACGTACGGGGATGGAACGCCGGATGTCGGTGTGCGAGCACCGCACGCACGGCAAAGGTGACGGCCGAGAGAGAGAGGAGCGGTGGCTAGGGAGGTGGCACGGCTAACAGGTTGTGTATCGCCCCTCCTAGCCCCTCCCTCGTATATAGGGGCATACTAATTAGCTTCTATCTCATAGGCCCATTAGTAACTCTAATCCCTCTTGGATCAATATTCTCTTGGGACTTTAAACCGTATTGTGATGATGGACTCTTGGGCATATCACCAACAACATTTGCATACACAAAATTCAAATAGGATGGATATAACACGGGGCAAAACCAGGCACGGTGCTGAAAATCATGTATAGGAGGAAGGTGAGGTAAAAATAAAAGTTTATTAGGTCATGTTCGGTTTCAGTGACTAAAATTTAGTCTCTGTCATATTGCATATAAAAATGATAATTAGAAGTATTAAATATAGATTAATGACAAAGCTTTAGATAAAATTTAGATATAAAGTTTTTGAAACAATATAAGGATTGAGAAACAAGGAGGCATATGCCCCTCTGGATGCACGTGGATCATACATTTTTAAAATATGATGCGCCGTGTAACCATACCTTAGGGCAAGCTCATGGAACCATTGGCCTCGCAGTAGTGGCGGACGCAGGATTTTAAAATTGGATGTACATAGAGACTAAATAACTGTGGCATCAGCACCAGGAAGACTAATTATGCTAACAATAGCTCTTTCTGCTCCGTGTACAAAACGCTTTAGAATGGGCTATATCTCTTGTTTAAGGTGAAATATACACATAATTTGATCCAAATATAAATATACATAGGTATATATATAGGGATATATATACTACCTGTGGTTTATGTGTCAAAATTACCCATGTCCCTTAGCTGGGTCCGCCCCTACCTCGCAGGCCACATAGGTTAAAAAAAAAACTGTAACACTCCAGATATCTCACTCTGTTGCTTATTGAATTCACGGTTTTAAGTTACTGGATACAAGTTTGGACGAGGATAACTCACCGGCAAATCTCAAGCAAAGCTTGCCGCCGCCGCCAACACCGACAAGTTCCAAATCGAGTTCCCCTTTCCACTACGGGAAACCCGGAGTTTGCCGAGTGCCTGGGGCACTCGGCAAACCCCGAAATACACTCGGCAAAGGCTTTGCCGAGTGTAACACTCGGCAAAGGGCACTCGGCATATCTGGTTACGGCAAAGCCGCCCTTTGCCGAGTGTTTTTCGTCGGGCCCTCGGCGAAGACATTGCCGAGTGCCAAATACAACACTCGGCAAACAATTTTCCAAAAAATAAAAAAAAAAAACAGACTGCCGACACTCGGCAAACGTGAACTCAAAAAATTAAAAAAAAAGCCGACGCCGGCCGCGCCAAGCGCCCGGCCGCCCTCGCGGGTCCGCCCTCACGGGGCCGCCCGGCCGCCCTCGCGGGACCGCCCGGCCGCCCTCGCGGGGCCGCCTCCGCCCAGCGCCGGGCCGCCCTCCTAGGGCCGCGGCGCGCTCGCGCCTCCGCCGGGCCGCCCGGCCGCCCTCGCGGGGCCGCGGCGCGCTCGCCCGCAGCCGGCCGCCGTCGCGCCTCCTCCGGGCCGCCACCACGGGGCCCTGGCCGGCCGCCGACACGCCTCCGTCGGGCCGCCGAGCCGCCCTCGCGGGGCTGCGGCGCGCTCGCCCACGCCGGGGCCCGCCCGCCCGGCCGGCAACCCTCGCTGGGCCACCGACGCGCCTCCGCCCGGCCACCCTCGCCGGCGCCGGTACTGCGTCGTGCCGGGCCGCTGCACCTCCGCCGGGTCGCTGCACGCTCGCCCGGCCGCCGCCGGACCTCCGCCAGGCCGGCCGGCTGTCCACGCCAGGGCCGCCGGTGAGAGGGAGAGAGATGAGAGAAAGGGGGTGAGAGAAGAGAGAGCTGTGTGAGGGGAGGGAGGAGAGACGGCAGGGGGAGGGTGAGATATTTTTTATTTGGATGGTGTGGAGGGTGATCCATGTGCCCATGAATGGACCAATAGGAGCTCACCACTTTGAGGGGATGGATCGCTGATGTGGCGCTGACGTGGCGACTTGTGTTTTCTCTATGCCTTTATAACAAGGTTTTGGATGCCTAAACAATTTCAAATAAAAAAGTTGTAAACTACAAAGTTTTACATCTTTTCGAGATCTACAACTTTGATATAGAACATATTTACATCCGAGGTTATTTGAAAAATTTTAAAATTTAAGATTTCAAATTGGATACATTATAAGAATATTTTTAGGTATTAAACAACTTCAAATTAAAAAGTTATCAACTACAAAGTTTTATATTTCGTGAATCTGTACAACTTTGATATAGAACATATATACATTTAAGGTCATTTGAAAAGTTTAAAATTTCAAATTTCAAATTAGATAAATTATAATAACATTTTGAGTTATTAAATAATCTCAAATACAAAAGTTGTCAACTACAAAGTTTTATATTTCGTAAATATGTACGACTTTCATATACAAAGTTTTTTCATATGAGATCATATAAAAAAGTTTGTATTCAAAAAATACATTTACTAACCCTCTCATATACAATCACACATATACTTTCATGAGTTGTTTCCATTTTGTAAATATCATTATGAAAAAATGTATGAAATCTTCTCAACTTTTTATCACAGCCTCTATGTGTGGTACCATCACATCAAGACAAATCTCATGATTCTTAGACTTAATTTGCTTTATTAGAATATACACTCTTTTTTTAGCTCCCATCTTTGCCGAGTGTAAAAATAATACACTCGGCAAAGAGCTTCTTTGC
Source organism: Echinochloa phyllopogon (assembly GCA_033239725.1). Taxonomy (NCBI): domain Eukaryota; kingdom Viridiplantae; phylum Streptophyta; class Magnoliopsida; order Poales; family Poaceae; genus Echinochloa; species Echinochloa phyllopogon. The sequence continues at coordinate 7,205,718 of BTCW01000017.1, read as the reverse complement.
CGAGTGTATTTTATTTGACACTCGGCAAAGAGCCTCTTTGCCGAGTGTATTTATTTGACACTCGGCAAACAAGTTTATTATTTATTTTTTTATATTTTTTTATGGTTCTTTGCCGAGTGTATTCTATTGACACTCGGCAAACAACATGTATACAATTTTTCTACTCTTATATTTTATTATTTAGAATCACTTGCGGTTGAAAAACAAAAAAACTCAATTCTTTGCCGAGTGTAAAAATAATACACTCGGCAAAGAGCTTCTTTGCCGAGTGTATTTTATTTGACACTCGGCAAAGAGCCTCTTTGCCGAGTGTATTTATTTGACACTCGGCAAACAAGTTTATTATTTATTTTTTTATATTTTTTTATGGTTCTTTGCCGAGTGTATTCTATTGACACTCGGCAAACAACATGTATACAATTTTTCTACTCTTATATTTTATTATTTAGAATCACTTGCGGTTGAAAAACAAAAAAACTCAATTCTTTGCCGAGTGTAAAAATAATACACTCGGCAAAGAAGCTCTTTGCCGAGTGTATTATTTTGACACTCGGCAAACAAGCTCTTTGCCGAGTGTTTTTTGTTTGCCGAGTGTCAAAATAATACACTCGGCAAAGATTCTTTGTCGAGTGTCCGAAAAAATACACTCGGCAAAGAGCTAGACACTCGGCATATACGGGTTTTCCCGTAGTGTTCCCCGGACAAAAGGTTTTAGGCTATGTGCAGCGGCATGCTGTAAACGCAAACGCTACACCATTTAGCGCATACGGAAGGCAGAAAACGTCTGCAGCGGGAGACGGGAAGCCAACGCAAAATTTCCGTTCGTCGCCGGGAACGGCAAATAAAGCGACATACGGAGCTACTCGATGCGCTGACGTGGCCGGGGCGGTGGGGCCCGCGCATCAACCACCGCTCGGCCATTGCCACTGCCCGCCGCACTGGAGAAGAGGAGGGAGAGGGAGAGGGATGGCCGCGCGCTGTGGAAGAGGGAGAAGGATGGAAGCTCGGCATGCTGTGGAAGCTCCCGGCCGTCGTGGAAGCTTCTTCGCCGGCGTGTCCGCACTCGGACACGGCCGCCGCTCGTCGGTGAGCTCCTTGGGGAAGACGACCTCGAGCTTCACCTCGTTGCCCACCCGCTTGAACGTCGGGTGCTTCTTCTCGGAGACGGTGAAGATGGCGTCGGCCGGCAGGCACCCCGGCCGCTCGTCCCTAATGCCCTCGACGCGCAGGGCGGCGCGGAGCCCGAAGCGCCCCCCACTCGAGAGATTCCAGCCCACCATGCCCTGATGTAAGAGCCTAGGCCGAATCACCAAAGAGGCTGCGCGTTTGGGCTTGGGCCTGCCGGCCTCACGAGGTCACGCACGCGTAGGCTGCTGCCTGCCTCCGGCGGACTTCCCAAAGCTCCTTCCTCCTGGTAGTAGAGGCATGGGAGGGAGGAGAGCCGTTGAGCCTCTCCAAACGCATGAAGTGTTTGTTTCTCTTTCCCATCATCTCATCAGAAATACTAGAAAAGAGGAGAGCAGAGCATTTGTCATCTACATCTACAGTAGCGCAAATAATGAACGAAACGTAGCTACTGTTCACTGACAAGCGGACCCGTGAGAGCCTGCGCTGCGCCCACCGGAACAGGACACGTCCGTTGGCGGCCGGCGTCCGCGAGCGAGCGCGTCTCACCACCTCCGATCCGCTCGTCGGCTTCCATCCCATCCTATCACCCGGCTGGCGAGGCGCGGACGCCAACGCCAGGACCCAAGGAGTGACACGGGTGGGGGACCACCGCATGGATGGATGGATGGATGGCGGCCCGGCGCAACAAAGGAGGAATCTTTTTTTCTTCTCTTCTTTTCAGCAACACCAATGGCTCCATGGATCTGGCGTCAATCGGCTGGCTCTCCTTTCCTTCGATGGCACGGGCGTACTAGTAGCAGCAAGCAGATCCATGGCGGACAAGCAAGCAGATCTCAGATCCAGCAATAGCAGACGGACATACGTACGACCTCGCGCCACCCGCGCCGCATCCCGATCCACTCCATCACGGCGGTGCCCTCGATGCACCACACCCGGCCGCGCACCACCACGTGCGCCGCCGAAGGGGGCGCCCGCACGCGCTCCAGCCTCCGCCACGCCCGCGCCGCCGGGTCGAACCACTCGGCGTCGCGCTCGAACCCGCCCTGCCGCGCCGTGCGGTACCCGCTCACGGCCAGGAACCGGTCCCCGGCCACCGTCGCCATGCCGTCGCACTCGTCCCGCTCCTCCGACATGTCCGGCAGCGGGTCCCACGCGTCGGCGCCGGCGTCGTAGGCCTCGGCGGTCTTGAGCGCGTTCTTGTGCTTGTCGTGCCCGCCCGCCACGTAGCAGGCGTCCTGACCGCCCAAGAGGCCACCTACGTCTACACCTACACCAACTATTCTTCGACGAGCAGACCCTCGAGGGAAGGCGAGAACCCCTCGAGCGAAGCTGCGGACAGCGACCCGCCTTCTTCTACGGCAATTACCCCTCGAAGCCCTGACGAAACAGGTACAAGGCCCACCTTGGCGCCTGACAAAAGGCAAAGAAGGAGATCTCCACCACATCCAAGGCACCGGATTCGCCAAGACATGTCCCCTCATGGGGCACACCGTACACATATCACCGTAACACCCCCAAAAACCATGCTTGTAACCCTTTCCTCTCTCGGAACTATAAGAGGGAGAAACAGGAGTCCAACGGGGCAAGCCCAATCTTTGGCAGACATCCCTCGGAGGAATTCCTGGGGAGAGCTACACAGCCACCACACACCCACCTTCGATATTGGCATTCGGCTCAATCACTCATCAGGGACTTGGAGATCTGCACTCCTCTCCCGCCATTCCTTGTAGTTCCCCCGCTGCAAGCAGCTTGCAGGCTAATACAAGTGCGCGAGCACACCCTGCTGGACGTACGGCCCCGCGGCCGGAACCAGGATAAACCCCGCGTCCTCGTGTCAGCCTTCGCATCTACCATCAGGGACGAGGCACAACGCATTTCTGTGCGGTGTCAGGAGTGCCGGCCATTTCCGACGCCGACAGAGAGGGTGCATCAACGGTGTCTTGTTAACTTCTCTATCGGAAATACTTACCATGAGGAGGTAATTTGTGATGTGATACCCATGGATGTTTGCCACCTGAATTTAGGGAGGCCATGGCAGTATGATCTCCACACTATGCATGACGGACAGAAAAATACATATTCCTTCATCAAGGATGGAGTAACTTTCACATTGGTTCCATGTAACTCGAACTCGGGGACGAGTTCTTTTTCAACCCAGGGAGGATCATAAGGACATGAGAACAAAACCATGCATGTGAAGAAGTAACCCGCCACCAGTTACATCAAATAGTCATGGTTTACGCAAATCTGAACATCATGTGGTACAATATTTTTGTTTTGTATATTTCTGGTATTAATTCACAAGGTTTCAGCATTTATATGCTACACCCACCATTGGAAAGGTCTATGAGTTAACTTTCCAATGCAACAAAACGGTGCTTCTTTTGGACTTCTAAGCTAGGAGTTATGGCCATTTTAGTGGAAGGTGCACAGGCTGCCAGGAAGCTACGAAGGACTCAAAGACTCTTTGGCTTCTTCATCAGTTTTGTGTTTTCCATGAGTCATATGCATCTTAATGTCTAAGCATATTGATTAGGGAGTCAGTTCCTAAGTGTCCTTTTAATTTTCCAAATAGTACAAGTATTAAGTGTGAGTCTCTCCCTCTCTATATAAACAGATGATATGTAACCTGTTGGAGGGAGTTGATGAATGATTATTGTTATGAGAATTGAGCATGGCTTCTTTCTGAAACCCGTTGAGTTACCTCCGGTGCTAGTTGACTTCGTCGAGTTATCTCCGAGTGTCCTAGTTGAGAAACCCGTCGAGTTACCTCCGGTGCTAGTTGATCTTGTTGAGTGATCTCCGAGTGATTCTAGTTTTATCCAATCCACCCACTACCACGCTTCTGTGAGTTGATCCACTCCATTTGGCTGTCAAAGATTGAGAGTGTTCCTATCAACTGATCCACGTGGCATAGTGTGTTCATGCAGATGTGGAGGTTAGGGTATCTTGGGCATGGCCTTACTGTTATGAACAACATTTCTATCTTGATGAACACTGGCTATATATACCGCGCCGCTGATTATCATCCTGCTCAAGACGTCGTGGTCCTTGTGCGACTCCCCCTGTCGTGCTCATCATGCTCCTGCTTCTCACCGATCTCGCTCATCGGCCATGCCGCCTCCATGCTGAAGCTCAATGTGCCCACGAAAGTCGTTATCGAGAGTATGTAGCACCAGTCACCAAGGGCAGTGACAGTGACCCTCTACGTGCCACAGGAGCTCAACAGCTCGATGCAGCTCGTCGCCAGCCCCAGGTGCGGGGATTTCGCCGCTGCAATCGATGGATGCGGTGGAGCCGAGACTAAGCCAAATTCGTCCATTCTACTCCCTCCGTTCTAAATTACTACTCACTCTGTTTACTTTTATAAGATGCGACTTGACTCAGCGTGACTTTTAAATTATGCTTTGACCATTCAATTATCTTCTATTATATTATTTATTGTTATAAACTTATAATCATTAAAGAGTATATTCGATTACAAATCAAACCATATCAATTTTGCATTACAAATTTAAAACTTGTTTATTGGTCAAAGATTACAAAGCTTGAATCTTGATATTCATGCGCGTCTTACAAATAAAAATGGAGGGAGTATTCATTGTTGTCTTTTTCTGATAACATTTAACCATTCGTCTTATTCAAAATTGTTGTGTGAATATATGAAACAATAAGTTAGGGTTACAATAAAATAACTCACAAACAAAATAAATGATATTTGCATAATTTTTTAATGGTTTCCGCACCTATCCTTTTTTTGTGGATTCTACTTTGAGAACCACTTGTCTTTTTTTTTAAGAAATAAAGGATTTGGCTCGGGATTGCTCATTTTTTATTTCAGGGTTTCTCTAAATTTAGAAGTTACCACGTAGCATATTTGTAAAAAAAAATGTCAACCACCAGTAGTATGTTTTAACGAAGATAGTAATTGCCAACCCTAACTGAACAAAGCGCCCACCAACCCTCTCGGGGTGTAGCTGCTTGTAGCTTACAGATACGCACTCCTCGTCCTCATGACCGTGTCGGTGATTAATTTGTCCATACCTGAGCGACGGTTAGTTGTGTACTGATCAATACTGGCTAGCAGTTTAAGCGGCCGGCAAGGGTACGTGTTCCGATCCATGAATCATGCATGTTCGTGTCGTGTGTGGCACCGCACGCTTGTGTCGGTCGGTCCCTGTTGCTTTGGGCTCGAACCTGTACGTCAGCGTCAAAGTCTCAAAACAAGCACGTACTGTAGCTGCTTGGCGTACCTAATGGAATTTGTTTGAATACGTGATGGTATCTGCAGATCGACAAGATCTCTCTGGGACACGTACGATTCATCTCTACTAGTGTACGTACTGCAGAGTGAGCAGATCGAACTGGAAAATACAGTGAACGCAGTAGTTAACAACACTTAACAGTTAACACACACATGATTTTCTTTTTCTTTTTTTTTCAAAAATTTTCTTTTGGAAAAAGTCCAAATCACTGCCCTACACTATGAGCAAAGTTTGTATAACCCCCTAAACAATTTTTGTGTTTACTTAACCCCTTTGGTTCTCTAAACCAGCTTACTATTCACCTTTAGACTCTCACAAATCTGGTTTTCCTGACTGGGACCCTGATTTGCTGACTCATGTGTACACGTGGACAGTCCAACATGGCAGTGATTTGGGAGGGTGAATTTGGGAAGTAGATGTCACTTCGTAATCATTGCGTCACTTTAGCATTTTCGTTTGTATGCGCGAAAAATTGTTCAAAAATTGATTAATTAGGCTTAAAATGTTTGTCTCGCAGAGTACAACAAAACTGTGCAATTAGTTTTTAATTTCATCTAGATTTAATACTTCATGCATGTTATGATATTTTAATGTGATAAGGAATCTTCTTTTTACATAGTAAATTTGGGAGTTGCCTTTTGAAAACTAAACAACAGCCAGTATACAACGCACCTGACTGCCGGTGCCGACGGCACATGCAAGCAGATGAAAGCCGGCAAGCACCAAGCAGCCCTCCAGGTGGGGCCGGGAGCGAGCGAGTTGACCACCGTGGCACCGTCCATGCTCCTGGGCCCATCCTGCCCGGAGCGGCGCGTGCAGAGCATTTAAGTAAGGATGGGAAAACGGAAATGGTTATCCCAATTATCTGCTACCGAATCCGTTTTGTTTTTAACGTGGATATCCGTATCCGTTTTGTTTCTTCATTTTTTTTAAATGTGGATATCCGTATCCGTTTTGTTTGTAATGTGGTAAGTATAGTGGATATATCCGAATTCGAAATAAATGTAGATATGGATGAAATATCCGATATTATCCGTATCCGAATAGAATAAACACATATTCAAACTATTGTATAAACATATTATTTTGATTGAGTTTCAAACTAATATATTATCTATATAAATTACATTCAAATACTTTATTTTACTTATTTTTATTAATATAAAGTATTTTAAATGATTTATTTAATTATTATTTTTATTAACAAAATATTTTTAATAAGTATTCTTGTCTATATATACTATATTTAATATTTATTTATATATTTCATGATTATATTATTTTCTAAATATATAGATAAAATAAATTAATACTTATTATTTGTTATAACAAAAGCTAATATGAAATATCCGAACATATCCGAATTCGAGACATCCGTTTTGTATTCGTATCCGAGGATATCCGAATCTGTATCTGTATTTAAAATAAAATGTGATAAAAAGTGACATCGGAATTCGATTCAGATCCCTTTCCATCCCTACATTTAAGCCTGCAGCGGCTGGTCGGTTTGTCGGTTGGGGCAGTCTGGCGCGAGTTCCGAGAAAGCTCCACAGGATCTTTCGTCCTGCCCATCTGCGTGACTGCGCAAGTCTGAACCATACGTTTGGCCATAATTCCCTAGGGAGGTCTTTCCAAATTCCATCTCAAATTCGACTATGAAAATAAAATATTTTTATCACATCAAAATTTCGATACATGCATGAAATATTAAATATAGATAAAATTAAAAATTAATTATACGATTTTATTATACTTTACGAGACGAACATTTCGAGCCTAATTAATCGATGTTTGGATAATTATTCACAAATTTAAATAAAATACAACAATAGCGCATTAATGGTGAAGTGACAACTTTGACACCCCAAAGTTGGGATCTAAACAAGGGCAGAGTAACTTTCAACGAGAATACAACTAGAAGTCAATTAATTTTAACTTTAACAAAGTTTATATAAAATAGTACGGAGTACTAATAACATTTATATCTTTAAAAAATTAGTATAAAATATATTATATAGCTAATTTAATGGTATTTATTTATATTATAAATATTAGCAACTTTTTGCAAATTCAGTCAAAGTTATTTAACTTCTTAAAATGCGAGAGTTGTTTTTTTCTAAAACGGAGAGAGTTGACCGGCCAGGCGTACAGTCATTGCATACTCGTGGTACGATAACAGTAGACGACAATTTAGTACCATTGACATCTAGCTTAACACAATTTGGCTACCAAAATCTAAACAACTAATAACAGATAGAAAACCGACAGGGTTCAGAGTTACATTAGCAGGAGACTTGAGTCATAGCTCACTACTAGTCCACTACTACCCAATGTAGAACCAAAAGGAACACTGCAACTAATTGCGCAGAGTTTATGGAGAGTGATACCATAATAAAGCTTCTGTTTTACAGTAATGTATATGTATCGATCTCAATACTAATTTAGTTGATATCGTCACCAAGGAAAGAATAATGAGTACTGCTAGTGCTAGGCTACAGCAACATAAAGCAATCTGCGCGATCACAAAATGAAAAATTGCTTATAAAATAGTAACGCAGAGACATACGTACACACACCTACGCCTGCGCGCTAGCTTTAACGTAGAGTGCACACGCATGTCATCGACTCGATCAGATGGTGACATTCGCATTGCCACGAGACACTCACGACGCCATTGCGCGCGAACCGAAAGTGTGATTAATCAACAGTGGCTCCACTGTTAAGATCACGCGCGTCATTAGTGACCCTGATCACCGGTCGGCGTAATAATAGACAGAAAACATTATCTCTATCTTGTTTGCAAAAGATCTTCTTTATAAACGACTCCTATCTGATTATCATTTGGTAATATAATAGAACATCTCGTATCAGTTTCACGGGTTTGGCATGCCGGTGGATCATCCACTTACTGTCGCGAGAAGGGAGGAAAAGTGCCATCAGAAGCGTAACTATTCACAAGCATGCAGTCTGAGCAGAGGGAATATATATACTCTGTATATTGTATCGTTGTGATCCGAGTATATATATCCGTATTTTTTAATCAAATATGCATCCGTGTTTAATTATGTACTATTGTGTGTTGCGTAATGGCGTACCTCCTCTGTTTGACAGACTACTCTACAGCTAGCTAGCGTTAGCGTACATACTCCAGATTGAGCAGGTGTACGTGTATTCATATGCAATCTCATCTGATCGATCAGTGGCTCTGTGCACGTGCATACGAACGCATCACGCAAAGCGGCAACAAGCTGACTCCAGCAGAGAGAATAAAAAGAAGAAAATACTATCATATATAGGAGTATATTGATCGATCACAGCTCAATGATTCAGATTCCACAGGTTGTTGTACACTAGATAGTTCATGTGGGGCAAGCTAGCTAGGCATGCATCTCGATCTGGAATTAGTGCAGGTCGGATCAGGCTCAACTGCAGGGGAGTCTTCAAGTTGGGCGACAAAAACTGGAGTGATTGTTGTCGGCGCAATATATATAGAGAACGTCGATCTGTTCGACGAAAATGTTGTACTACTACAGCCTAGCGTGTTGCTAATAATAACTAGCTATCGTCTACCGATTATATATATGTCCCACCGATTTGGTTAACGATCCAAAACCAGCGACCGATCGGTGATGGTGCACGAACGCATGACTATTAACAATACGTCCGTGCATCATATCGATTGCTGGTTTCACAATAATATCAGTGTTAGTGGCCGTGGCAGGGTGACTATATGCACAATGCAAGCCAACCAATCAAGGCCTTGACGATCCATGCTAAGATCTAGAAAATTCAAGAGTAAATTCCCTATTTGACATAGTATAATGACTCATTCCTTTCTTGACCCTAAAAATTTTTTCATTCCCTATTTAACACTGGTTAAACTTTCATTCATTTTTCGACACTACGGTTCATTCCGTCAATTATCTTTTGCGAATAGTACCTCGCAGATGCTAGTAGTAATCTCTTTTTTAAATTAAAATGACCTACAAATAACCTCCAAAATTCATGAAATTTTTTGTAGTCATGCAATAGATGAAAATGAATCTATTTTGCATAAAAACCAAATTTGAACAATTAAAATATTTAAACTAAATTTCATCAAATTAGGCTACTTTTGAAGATTATCTGAATTTTTAAGGCACAAACGTACGTCAAAAAATTATGTCAAAATATCTAATATTCTTGTTGCATTATGAAGTAATTTATAAAATTATTATCCATCATGCTCTTAATCTGGGAGATTTGGAAAGAGCGGAATGCGAGAATCTTCACACGTCGAAACTAGTGTGCCGGACCTTCTGAGCAAAATTAAGCAGGAAGCAGATGCCTGGATAGCGGCCGGGGCCAAAGACTTAGCGTTCATTCTTTCGCGAGAATAGCCTTTTGTATTCACGCTGGTTAGCCGGTCTGTAATTATTCCTCTTTATCAATGAAACTAGCACAGTCTCGTGCCGTTCGTTCAAAAAAAAACAGAAGATTTTACGCCAAAGGTATATCCTGCACATAAGCTAGTAAACGCGTATTATTTGATTCAACCACTGAAGACCTACGCCCTTTCTGTTTTTCCTTATCTTATAATTATTTATTTTTATTTATCTTTCATGAGCAAATGGTCTTCGAGTTAACGAAACAATCATTTTTGTGTTCCATGTCTCTTTGCAGCTGGTTGATTTCGAGTGCTGGAAAATGATGTTCTCAAAACATGAGAAGGCTCATTTCAATAGCAAAGCTTCTTTCCCTGGTCATGGGGATTCTGCGGAGGATAGATACGCAGATATCCACACTACAAGAATAACTCACATCCGCACCCCTCATATGCCTCGGTACACTCAAGATCCGGTGCTAATGTGACGTTAGCACCGGGTGCGAAATTAGGGTGCCCCCGGAAACACTTTAGCACCGGTTGCTAACATCAACCGGTGCTAAAGGGTGACATTTAGCACCGGTTGGTGTTAGCAACCGGTGCTAAAGGCCCTCACACTTTAGCACCGGGTTGTAACACCACCCGGTGCTAAAGGGCTACCCTTTAGCACCGGGTCGTGTTACGACCCGGTGCTAAAGACCCTTTCGCACCGGGTCGTGTTACGACCCGGTGCTAAAGGGGGTGTCATTTGCTACTACAAAAGGAAAGCATCTTTTATCTCATCACATGTGTAGCGTAGGTGAGATGGTTAGGTGGGTACACGCGAGCCAAGAGGTCCTGAGTTCAAATCTCCGCAGCAACACACATATTTTGGTGCCCTTTAGCCTCGGAAGATCTGCACCGGTTGGGATACCCGGTGCTAATCGCCCTTTCCAACCGGTGCAGATGTGACTCATTCTGGTAGTGCCAAGGCAACACATACGCTTTTGGAGTGATTTTGCTGGAGATTATCAGCGGACGGCTTCCATACTGCAAGGATAAAGGCTATTTGGTTGACTGGGTGAGGCAATCTGTGTCCTTTATTATTTGTTTCTTAGGCTGCATGTTTTACATAAAAATCTATTCTTGTGGTCCACAATCCTAATTTCATACCGCCACATGAACTAGACTTCAAAATAAAGTTCAGAAGTAGAAATGGGAGGCTGCAGGTTTGAAAAATTATGGGCGCAGATGCGTTGCACTTAGTACTAATGTCTGCGATGGCCATCTGTTGGTTTCACTAACTGAAGAAGCTCAGCAAAAAGGGTGCTGACTGCTGATTCTGATTAATGTGAAAAAAGACAAGCCTGGTCCAAAATCCTAATTTTGCGCCACCGTGAACTAGACTGAAAAGAAAGTTGAGAAGTAAAAACGGGGGACTTGAGGTTTGAAAAACTTTACACTCAGTGCTAATCTATGCGAAGGCCGTCTATTGGTTTTCACTAACGGAAAGAAGCAAAGAAGGTGCTGACTGCTGATTCTGATTTACATTAAAAAAAAATAATTCACAAGCAAACCTGCTCCACAATCCTAATTTCGAATCACAGATGAACTAGACTGAAAAGGAAAGTTGAGAAGTAGCAGATTTGAAAAACATGGCTGCATATGCGTATGCTTACTACTGACATACGTGGAGTGGTCTATGTGTTTTCACTAACTGAAAGAAAAAAAAAGGTGTTCACAGATAACATTCTGATTGTTTATGCAGGCTACCAAGTTCCTCCAGCAGTCCGATGAGATCGGGAAGCTAGTGGACCCGGAGCTGAGCAACGTGAGGACAGAGGACCTGGCGGTCCTGTGCAGCGTGGTGAGCCGGTGCATCGACGCTGACCCTTCCAAGAGGCCGTCGATGCTGGAGAACGGGATCGACCTGTCAGCGGCCGCGCCATCCTCAAGGCAGTGGCAGATCCAGCGGTTGAGGTAAGGAGGGGGGCTGCCACTCCTTCTTCCTCCTCCAGACCTCCCTTCTCTCTTCTTTCTCCTCCAATTCTTAGGGGGCTTGGTGGGGCTACAATGGAGGCAGCCGACGGTAGGGGGCTCTAGCTCCAACCGCTCCACCGCTGAATTCGCCACTGCCTCAAGGAGTCGTCGCTGGCGTGGAGGGCCGAGCTCGCCCTGGCTTTGTGATGACACACCTTCCCGTCACCCACCCATGTAAATTCATCGTGACCCACACTAATATTAGCCACTGACTGTTGTCTGCATGACGTACAGATAGAGGGAGAGCTTTTCACTGTTGTGAAGAAGCAGGATGAGGGCGCCTGCTGAGCTTCGCGCATGATGAACTGATCAAGAAAACTTGTGTGATATCTCGGTTGTGGTGGTGCCGGTGTTGTCCTGCTCAGGACTGTTCTCTGTTCCGTTTAAGTGCGTTGTTGCATTTTTTGTGAATTGAGAAGACCTTTCTTGTATTCTCATGGAACAGCTGCTTGCTTTTCGCTCGTTGCGTTCAGCTGCGAATCGACGACCTGGGCGTCGTACACGGCCGCCGACCGCAGTCCCTTCTCTCCGGCATCGGCGCGTGTGGAGGCTGGCCCATTCTCTCCGGCGGAGGCCGGCCCATTCTCTGTGGCGGCGGCGCGCGCGGAGACGGCCCCCTTGTCTCCGGCGGCGGCGGCCGGCACCCAAGGCTGGAGGTGCCTCCCTCTTCCCCAAGCGGTGAGCTCGGCGGCGGCTCGGGCTTGGCCCAGGCAAGGCGGGACGGAGGCGCTCGCGGGAGACAGGAGAGGGGCGCGCAACGAAGGAGATCCGGCGTCGGCCGGGGGCCTACGGGATCCATTGACTCCACGCGTTCCATCATAGTGCCACATCAGTAAAAGAGATTTTTTTTTGCGAAAAGCAAAAGAGAGCAATAAATGACCTTGGACTCTATGATAGAGTCTGGGTTGGGTTGGGAGTGCCCTAATGCACCCGTCTTCTACAAACAATGCAGCAGATACATCCTCAAGAAAGACTGATATTTTTTTGCTTGTTGGATCGCCAACAAACAATGCATTCATCGTACACATAGATACGCGCTGATATTTTTTTAAAAAAATATAGATGAAATACTATTTGAGATCAAACACACCATTCGGTACCGTATTTTTGACCGTTGGTTGGCGAGCAATGGCACGGTGAAATCGAAATCCCGGCGGTGGTGGGTGAAAACTCAAGTCAAATCCCGCGGGCGGCAGGAGCAGGCGGCATCGGTAACGGAATGTAGTCCCTGGCATCCCCACGGCCACACTGTTAATCTGATATGATACCACACACCTCATTTGATAATCAGGAGGCGACAGAGACAACTGTTACATATATGTCAAATACTGAGATTTACTGAATATGTATGATTAGTAGAAACTGAATTTTCTTTTGATATGTTAGTACTTTCTTTCATACTAGTATGGTTGAATAATTTGTGTATTGTACTATTAAATATTTTGCTACCCTAGCAACGTAAATAAATTGTGTGACCAGACAACACAGTATATACCAATGCACAAAGCACAAATCCACTAATCTAAATTCACTGTAAATCCAAGGACTCAACAGATACTGATACAAGCAGCTGAAACTCTCGCTAAACAGATGAGACATGTTCCAAAAAAAAAAACAGATGAAACGTAACACATTTTTTGCTTGCAAACAATAGTCAAGCAATTGCGGCAAAGTAGGCAAAAGGATCATGCTTATCGCCGCTAGTCATCAGTTCTGCATCTTTATTTTCCTCTGGGATCTCAGTTATTTCTGCTGGTATCACGTGATATCTGATGTGGCCATTCTCTGCGATATTGTACTCGAACACCGCAGGCGGCTTGGATGAAAGCTTGATCGTCACTTGCTGAGACAGGGTATACGCCTTGCATAAGGAGCTCAAGTACCTCAGGCCAAAGGTCTGTGTAACCTTTTCTTTCATCTTTACCTCTATAGTAGCTTCTTTTGACTGCATTGATACAAACATGACCCATTAACTAGTGCATATACACGTAAAGAGTATCCATTCTACAATATTTCTTAAAGTAGTAGTTGAATGGCAGGGGACACTAAAGATATGTTACACCAAATGATAAATTTATAGGATAAACAGATGATAATCTGCACTGCAGACCTCCACCCAGATCAGTTGAGAAGGAAATAAGCAAATGTAATCAACCAAATGAAGAGTCATGTTCCGCTTTATGAATATGTAGACAAATTAACAAATCCAGTTATAGAGACTAAACTAATATTCCCTATACAAAAGAACAACATTAGCAAACAAAGTGAATTAGCAACTTGACGCGGTATAGTGAGACAAGGAAATTCCAAGGCAGTACATGTATGCATGTTTAGCTAATCTAGTGTCTACCCACCAGACAGGCTAAAAGGTAACCTAACCAAGAATGCACACTTGCTAACAATATTAGTGCATTAAGAATTGACAACACATCACAGATATGATTGTTCACTGCATTTCATGTTATAGTCAACAGATATTCAGAGGATGATTTCCATTCCAATTTGGGAGGCTAAGAGGGTCAAACCAGAAGGTACCTTGTCAACAGTTTGGTGATGCTGGCATTTAGTTTTTAAATACCCATGCACTCCATCAGTGAAGAACCGGACACAGCGCTCATCCACTGAGATACGGACATAAGCTACAGCAGGAGATGAAAATGGTTCAAGGTACAGAACTAGAATCCTCCATGCGCAACATTAACAGCTAGCCTTATAACCAGGAGAAAATATATGTACCAGTTTCCATGTCGGTGAGGCTGCTGAGCCAGTTGCAGATATGCATAAACTTAGCAGAGGGCATGCAGATTATGGCCTCGTACTGAAATTCCTGGTATTTTGGAATGTGGAGGGGCAAGTCGTTGACACTCACGAAGTTCATCTTAAAATTCTGAATCACACTACCGTCTGTTCATTTCCAGAGACCCAAAATCAGCACAGGGTCAGGGCAAAGAGCAGCTAACGTAAAAGATGTGTGGGTGCCGAACTTACCAGGCGACTTGAACTCGATGACAACGGCCTCGACCCAGTCCTGGGCCTGGATGGTGATGATGTCGTCGTCGTTGGCGAAGCTGGAAGCCTTGGCCATGTCGGCGAGGACCAGGCCCCTGGAGAGGCCGTCGTTGTTGCAGGTGTAGGAATTGAAGGCCTTGGAGCGGAGTTGGAGCACGACAAGCGCATAGCAGCAGGTGTCCATTGCTTGGAGCTCAAGACCCGTGCTGGAAAACTTGAAGTTGGCCTTATTGAACAGGCCGCTGAGGCTGAGCACCTCCAGGAGATTCTTGAGGAAGGTCGCCTCCATCCGCAGCTCCAAGACCGGGGGACAGCGGTATAGGGGAGGAGGGGCGGGAGGATCTGAAGAATCTGACATCATGTGATATCTTATGTAGCCCATCTTTGCGATCTTGTGCTCGAACACCGCAGTTAGGTCGGATGAAAGCTTGATTGTCACTTGATCAGACAGGGTAGACGCCATGGAGAAATTCTTCAGGTACCTCAGGTCAAAGGTCAGGGAAATCTTTTTTTCCTTCTCTATACAGGTAGCTTCATTCGGCTGCATT
The DNA here is from genome assembly GCA_033239725.1 of Echinochloa phyllopogon. Lineage (NCBI taxonomy): Eukaryota > Viridiplantae > Streptophyta > Magnoliopsida > Poales > Poaceae > Echinochloa > Echinochloa phyllopogon. The sequence continues at coordinate 7,190,386 of BTCW01000017.1, read as the reverse complement.
GATACAAACATGACCCATTAACTAGTGCACATACGCATAAACAGGATCCATTCAACAATTTTCTTAAAATAGTAGTTGAATGGCACAAGATATAAAGATGTTACTCCATTTGATATAACCAATTGAAATTTATAGAACAAAAAGATGGTAGTCTGCACTGCAGACCTGCACCCAGATCTTACAGTTAAGAAGGAAATAAGCAATAACTAAAAAGCAAACGCCAAATTCAATCCTATTTACCTATACTACCAGTGTAATCAACCAAATGAAGAATCATGTTCCACTTTATGCATACGTAGACAAATTAACAAATCCAGTTATACATACTAAACTAATACTCCCAACACAGAAGATCAACATTAGTGAGACAAAGACATTCTAAGGCAGTATACGTATGCATGTTCTGCTAATCTAGTGTATATCTACCAGCCAGGCTAAAAGGTAACCTAACCAAGAATTCACACTTGCTAACAACATTAGGGCATTAAGAATCGACAACACATCACAGATATGATTGTTCACCGCAATTCATGTTACAGTCACATCAGATGTTCAGAGGATGATACACATTCCAATTTGAGGGGCTAATAAGAGGGTCATACCTGTAGGTACCTGGTCATCATTTTGGGTCTGTAGGCAAACAATTTTTGATGACTTGAATTTTCCATCAGTGGAGAAGCTGACACGGTCCTGGTCCACTGAGATACAGACAGCAGCTACAGCAGGAGATGGAAATGGTTCAAGGTACAGAACTAGCTAGAATCATCCATGTGTAACACTAACAGTTATTATCCTTATATATAAATCACCAGGATAAAATATATGTACCAGTTTTCCCGTCCCCGGTGTCCCAGAAGCTGCTGAGCTTGTAGCAAAAATGCATAAACTTGGCACAGGGCATGCGGACTATGGCATCGTACTGGTATTCCGGGTTTTCCGAGATGTCGACGGGCATGAAATCAAAATCCAAATCCAAATCCGAAATCACAGCAACCTCTATTCATTTCCACAAACCCAAAATCAGCACAGGGTAAGTACATAGAGCAGCTAGCGCAACAGACACGTGCGGGTCCCGAACTTACCTGGCGAGTCCAACGAGATGGTAATGATCTTTCTGCCATTCTCATACTTGATGGTGACGGTGTCGTCGTTGTCGGCGAAGCTGAAAGCCTTGGTCATGTCGGCGAGGTTCAGGCGCACGGAGAGCTCGTCCATGTCGGCGAGGTTCAGGCGCACGGAGAGCTCGTCCATGTCGGCGAGGTTCAGGCGCACGGAGAGGTCGTCCAAGTCAGCGAGGTTCAGACGCACGGAGAGGTCGTCGTGGTCGCAGATGTCGGGATCGAAGCCCTTGGAACGGAGTTGGAGCACAACGAACGGGAAGTCGCTGGTGCCCGTTGCACGGAGCTCGAGGCCCGTCCTGAAGAACTTGAAGTCGGCAGTAGCGAACAGTTCGCTGAGCACCTCCGAGACATTCTTGAGGAAGGACGCCTTCTTCATCCGCAGCTCCAATACGGTGTCTGTGTCGGAGTCCATGACCCGGCGGCGGCGGCCGGAGTCGGAGTCCACGGCCCGGCTGCGGCGTAGGGGAAGAGGGGCGGGAGAAGATGGGGTCTGTACGTGCGGGTGCGAGGAGGGGTTTGGGAAGGGGATGGAGGAAGGGAAAGGGACGGCCCGGCGGCGGCGTAGGGAAGAGGGGCGCTCCATCCGCCCGTGCGAGAGATCAATCCTTTTATCCCCGTGCTCCGCCGTAATCCACGCGATCTCGCTCCCTCCTCTCCTGAACCCCCGCGGCCACAACCCCTGCAAATAACAGTTTCATCAGCATCTTGTGACTTTTTGGCAGGCCACCAGCTCATTGCTTTGCATCAGGTTTAGGTGCTTGCCGAACGATTCAGTTAACTGGTCTGTCTTAGCACTGTCCGATCTGGTTTGTATTCAGTGACACTCTCTACATTTAGCAGTCTGGCAATATGTGTGATGACATGTCTCCTAAATGTAGATGCCAATTAGTTGTGAGGGTATATATGCTAGCAAATGATGCTTATTCACATGTCTCAGGAATGTAGAGATGTCATTTGCTTTGCATCAGGAATATAAAAAGGTTAGGAATGTATTTACCTGAATGTCAATAAGCTCTCTTAGAGATGTTATTTACCTGTGTTCCCATATTGTAGCCGGATCGGAGGCAATTAATTTCTTCTATTTGTTTCAAGTAGTGTCACTTAATTTTTGGTCAATCAACTTCAAGGATGTATCTTGTTCACTTTACTCTCTTGTCTGTGTATGATAGCTGCTCATTTCCCTTCTCTGAATTTTGACATCTTTTATATCTGTGCTGATTAGATGGATGATGAATCTAATTAGTTTATTGTGGTTCTTCTCTAGGTTCAGTTCGACACCATTGCTGAGCTTCTCCAGCAAAGATCGATTTTATCTTTCTCACCTGTAAGTGCCTCACTGACAGCAAAGATCGATTTTTGTCAGATTACTCGAAATGCGAAACCAGCTCATAGTATTTGCTTAATAAGTGGATCTTTGCTGTATTCTGTCAGTGATATAAGTAATAACTGTATCTTTAGTCCCCGTTCCTCTCCACCAAGTCCACGTTCATCTTCGCTGTAGCCAGGGTACACGCTGCCTCGCTGGGTTCGTGCGCGCCTCTAGGTAAACCCTAAATCTTTCCACCGCCACATTCCCCCTCTCCTGTATTAACCATGCATTTGGGAATCTACAATAAACTAATAAAGAGAAGAAATTCTGATGAAAACAACATTAAATTCAGGGCAACAATTTACATTTAACCTTCTCTGTGCATGCTCTGATGCTTGGTAGTTAGTTCGATATTCTTGGTAGTTAGTTCGATAGCATGTTTATTTTTGTTACTGTATGTTGCCATTGCATTGAGTGATGGGCAGGAAACAGTCACCCTGACCGGCAGACTCGGCTCGGCGGCCTTTCTCCTGCGGCCGCATGAACGCGTGGCACATGCATCGCCAGCATCGGGTGAGTCTGATCGATGCATTTGTTTGCCTGTTCTGATGTTTGTTTTCAGTAGAGTCAGATCGATGCATTTGTTTGCCTATTCTGATGTTTGCATCCTGTTAATAATGAGTATCTATTTATTCTCACTTTTATATGGTTGTTGTCTTAAAACTTTGTACTATTGCAATTGTTCCCTCATACAACCTTTGCTATCATACCTTTAGTGACACTTACCTGGTGCTTGCAACACGTACTGTTTTTGAATTGATCGTTCCTCTTTCAAGTTCAATCACCATGCTTTTTTATGATCTTGTGCTGTCTAAGTACTATTTACTATACTATGCATTAACAAATGACTTATCATTGAGTTGAATTATGGTTTTTACAATTTTTCATTTATGTTAAATTTAAAATGGAAATTATAGCTGGTATCTTCCTTTGGAGTTTTACCATGTAGCATTTATAATTTATGGACTTATGGTTTGGGCTTTTTTGTATAGAAAATATTGAGTTACTGTTGTATTATTTTCCATACACTGCTACAGGATACTGGAAACAAAATGTATATAACAAGCTTAGGTAAAAGTTCGTATCCACAGCCATAAATTTTGAAAAGGTTTATTCTCTTTTTTTGTTCATAGGTGGTGTAGCATGTGTGTATTGAATTCTTTAGTTGATGAATGAGCTTCATATCTTCAGTTAGATGCCTGGATTCCTTTTTATTTTTTGTGGAGGTACTTAGTTGTGTTTATAAATCAATAGGTTGTTCTATCTTTCTTTACGCTGCTAGATTAGCAAAACTGAGATAGGAAATTTTGATAGCACATGATACAACATTTGAGAAATTTCAGATTAAGGTTATAGTACAGAGGTCCTCGATGTAACTAGATCTTTTGTTGGGTATCTTTTCTTTTTTCCCCCTTTTGCGAAAAGCAGCAATTTTGAATATCTTGGATAAATTGAAATCAATTTCTTGACAAGAATGCCACCAAGTGCTTGACACATGATTTACTAATACAATATGTAATTCTGATTTGATTGAGTCTCCTTACTCTGTTTTATCGTAAATGTGTGCAAGTGAGTGGGGCAGTGCTCCTGCCCTTCATTTCAAAAAAAAAAGTGGGGCAGTGTGGTTGATTTTGCTATTATTTTTTATTACCACCAAAGTTTCAATCCCATTCCTTTTTTCCATGGTCTTTTGCTTGTCGATATATCATTCTAAGTGTGATCACATTTAATTAGCACTTTGCAATCCTTTCATCATGTGAAAAAAAATCCCTTCTTGGCAGCTATTAACCTTATTTATGTCTTCAGTGGTATATGATTGTGAATTTTTAGGGATGGTTTGCAAGTAGTTTGATATATCTTTATTAACTGGGGTACTTGTGAGATCAGCATATTACCATTACTGACAGCCCCTAATTCTTTTCCATATTTCTTTCCTTTCTATTTCATTTCAGGGCTGGATCAAATCGAAGGCTTATAATGCTTTCATTGTCAGGACAATTAAATTTGCACCATGGAAGAAGATTTGGAGGAGTTGGGCGCCCCTTCGCTGCAAGTTTTTTATTTGGCTGGCAGTCAATAACAGGTGTTGGACTGCTGACCGTCTTGCAAAACGAGGCCTGCCCCATTCAGATACCTGTCCATTTTGTGGAGACTATGCAGCATCTATTGGTGGGCTGTGTCTTCTCTAGGCAAGTTTGGTTTTCAATTCTCCAACCCTTACATCTTTCAGCCTTGGCGCCACTACCACCAGATTTTCAAGCTGGTGGACAAAGGCTTCTCAAGGGGTCCCTAAGGAGAGACGCAAGGGTCTGAATTCCCTAGTAATCCTAGTCGCCTGGGAACTTTGGAAACACAGGAACTCTTGTGTGTTTGAGCAGGCACGGCCTTGCATTCCAGACTTACTCAGGGTAGTGGCCACTGAATGTAGTATGTGGGGCATGGCTGGTGCTTCTAATCTTCAGGGTTTCCTTGCCTGGTCGTTGGCTGTAGCTGATTAGGCTATGGCTTGTTAGGTCGTTTAGTGTTTTTTCAGTGGCGTGTTTGTAAGCTGCTTTTGAGGAGGTGTTTCAGGTGTGGTGTGAGTCTTTGTTCCTCGGGGCTGGCTGTGGCTATGCCCCCTTGTTTTGTTTTCTCCTACCTTAATGAAATGACACGCAGTTCTCCTGCGTCGTTCGAGAAAAAAAAAATCAAAGGCTTAATCAGGACTTGGGAGATGTTGAATTTCAGGGTTCATTAACAAGGTGGGCTAAGACAACTGTTAGCTCGAGTTCCTGAAATGTTGAAATGTTTAGCTCAAGAGTGCATGTAGTAGTGAAACCGTGCAGGCCTCTGTCAAAAATATAGGTAACTGTTTTCTGTGAAAGACACCCTCTGAGGCTTGTTGGTTTGCCTCGTAATTGCCATAACTTCGGTTGATCTTTTCCTTTGAGCTAGAACCCTTTGGAATATCAAATATTGGCCCACTGTAATTTGTAGCTTGGAGGGGTGGTTCTGTAGATTGTATGCAGTGGCAACATCACAGTTATGAATGATCCATGGTGTCTAGCAGCACTTGACTATTGTTCTTTCCAAGAGAGTCAGGTGCTATGTCCTAACTAACAATCATCTTCGTTTGTTTTTGTTGTACATTGCAAACAATTGGGGGATGATCCCCATATTTCTTTTACCATGAGCTGATGTTCTGATTTATGTTATTTTATTCTTCTTCTTGGTGTTTTTGTTACTTAAAGAGGTAGAACAGATGAATGCATCTGCCTCTACATAGAATCTGTAATTTTTTATATTGTGTGAAAGACAAGACATACCTAGCAGCTAGCACACCCACGGTGAAAATTTACATTTTTGAGCAATCCTTTTGCTTATTATTAGTTTATATATGGTGCTAACAAGTAAATATTGTTCCACTAAATAACCTTTTAGATGAGACTCTGTTATATTGCAGTTTTCAATATGATCAACTGGTTGGAAAAAATTATTGGCACATTTAGATGCTGCAATGTAAAATTTGTGTTTTAGATTGAACTGTGTATTCACATAATTTTCAGATTCGTCTTCTTATTCACATATAAATAAAATATATTGATTTTGACATAGCTGGGTAGAAATTCTATATGCAAAGGCTTTTTGAGAAGTTGCAAGGTCGAGTCTTTGTTTGTGTATGATAGTATGACGTGTTTGTTTTGAATTATTTTAAAACTATGAGCTTCAATAGAGTTTTTTCGTGCAATTTATTTATCACCGTGCTACATGTATTATACCCGTAGCAACGCACGGACACTTACCTAGTAGGGAAAAAGGGAGGGGGAAATTTTGGGGGAACCGGCCTGCCTCCGCGGTCTTGCTCCGGAAGATTCACCTGACAGGTGGGCTTTGCCGAAGAACTCAAGACATAACCCACATGTCATGGAGCGATCAGTAGTGGCGGTGGTCCCGTATTTGTGGTTTGGGAAGGAGCGGGCTAACGGGAACTGAGGCGGGAAACATGCGCTTTTTCCCGCCATCTCGCTGGGTCGGTGCCTTCTCTCCGACAACTAGTTATACTCCATTTCCTCCTTCAAAACACAACATTACATTTCAGTCATCGACATTTTCTTCTTTATATTCTCTTCTCCCGCAACAACAATTCAGTCATCCAGAGCTCCCTATCCCAGCCGGCCAGCCATGGGTGGGGCACGGTGACGGGAGGGAGGCGCAGGGGCGGGGCCACATGGGCAGCGGCGAGGGGCGACGAGGTGGCCGACGGCGGGGCCTGCCTGCCTGCCTCCCTCCCTCCTCAGCCAGCGGGGATGTGGCGCGAGGAGCTCCAGTAGATCCGGCATGAGGCGGCCTGCAGCTCGGAGGCGGGTGGACATCGGGGCCTGCGGCTGGCGAACGACCGTGGCTCCCAGCGGCCGGCCATGGGGCGGCGCGGAGGTCTCGCAGCGGCGGCGGCGCTCCTCTCTCTCCCTTCCCTTCCCTCCCAAAGAGGTGGGTCACAACGTCGTCGAGGCCGAATTCTCTTCTCTGTCCCTTCTTGGCCATGGCACGGACGACCTGCCCTCACGCAGGCCCCGCGCCACCTTGGCTCCTAGATGCACGCCACTCCGCTAGATCTCCAGGAAACGAGAGCCTCCGGGAAAATCGTGGAGGAGATCCCGTGCCCCGCTGCAGGGTTTTTTTCGGGAAAAGCCTACGGGAAAATGGATACCACGACGATGGCGTACCCCAGTGTGGAAGGTCTTAGGAGATTCTCTTACACGATTTTTTTTACCTTCATCTTCACTTTCTTCTCCAACTCCGGCGAGAAATCCGACGAGGTTAGAGTTCAGATTACGGTTCGGGGTTTTCGGGTGAGGGCTACTGTTACCACTGGACAAGGAGGGAGGGTTGGGGGCAGCAGGCACTACAAGAATAACTCACATCCGCACCCCTCATATGCCTCGGTGCACTCAAGATCCGGTGCTAATGTGACGTTAGCACCGGGTGCGAAATTAGGGTGCCCCCGGAAACACTTTAGCACCGGTTGCTAACACCAACCGGTGCTAAAGGGTAACATTTAGCACCGGTTGCTAACACCAACCGGTGCTAAAGGGTAACATTTAGCACCGGTTGGTGTTAGCAACCGGTGCTAAAGGCCCTCACACTTTAGCACCGGGTCGTAACACCACCCGGTGCTAAAGGGCTACCCTTTAGTACCGGGTCGTGTTACGACCCGGTGCTAAAGACCCTTTCGCACCGGGTCGTGTTACAACCCGGTGCTAAAGGGGGTGTCATATAATACTACAAAAGGAAAGCATCTTTTATCTCATCACATGTGTAGTGTAGGTGAGATGGTTAGGTGGGTGTACGCGTGCGAGCCAAGAGGTCTTGAGTTCGAATCCCGCAACACGCAAATATGCAAATATTTTTTGCTAGTGCCCCCACCTTTAGCACCGGTTATTTTACCCGGTGCTAAAGGGTGCCACCTTTAGCACCGGAAGATTGGCACCGGGTGGGAAACCCGGTGCTAAAGGGGGTTTCCCACCCGGTGCCAATGTGCATGATTCTGGTAGTGAGGCCGGCCCGACGGAGGTGGCGAGGAGACGAGGTTGGGCGGCGAGGGTGGAGGCCAGCGATTGAGGCCAGGATCGGACGGGGGGACTCACTTGATGAGGGGATAGATTAGGGGTGAACGTTACCACCTTTAATCCCCGACACGTTGGCCACGAGAGCCCCACAACAAGTGCGACCCTCACCAAAGTGGAAAAATAAAAAAAAGACCACCGCGTCATCTCCCTGGGCGACTCGGGGGGCGACGCGCCACCGCCCTCCATCCCCCTCATGTCACCGCGCGGCCGCCGCTGCCTGTCGGGCATACACCCGGGTGCCCATGCATGGAAGGATGAAGACGGACTCCTTTACTTCAGCATCGCTAAGAAGTTCTTGGTACCGGAGTCTTTGGCAGTGGCCTCTCGGACGAGCTTTAGACCTTTATCGGGATTCCACCGCCTCATCAACCTCAGCATCCCCTTATAGCATATGGCCTCCGGATGTTTAGCTTCGAGGAAACTTTCCAAACCATTCCTCGCACAGGCGCCACCAATCACGGCATCAGCATCCCCCTCCCCCTCCTGTTCCTTTCCTTTCCTTCTCGTGCGCGCCAGATCCTCCGCCGTCCACCCCAGCTGCCCCTCCTCCCACCGTCCGCTCAAAGCCGCGCCCTCCCGTGGCATCCCGTGGCATCGGGCGAGCGCGGCGCGGCGGCGGGGCAGCAGCAGCAGCAATGTCGGCGCTGCAGAGCTGGCGCAAGGGCTACGACCAAAAATGATATGATGAATGTACCCTATATTTTGAAAATTCGATTATATATGTGAAATTGTATTTTGAATAAAGCCTATGGTTGCTATTACTTGATTGGTGTTTGCTGGAACTCCATGACTGTTTTTATACATTCTATCCATTCTGGAAAATGGTGCTATCTCCTATCAGTCATTATGGAAGAAGATTATTTTTTCTTTGTCATTTAGATTTCAGATGACCAACAGCATATTGTCTGGTTTGCATTACCCTGCTTGCTGGTTAGCAACAACTGCAAGTTAGGTTCTATACCTTTTCACTGAACAAACATCTTGCCTTTTTTTTCTTTCTGATTTTCTCTCTGATTCACTAATTTTTATATTCTCTAATCACCATCCTTCATTTATGTAATTTGGGTGTAAATATAGATCAATGGTTCAAGGTTCTCTTGTTTCACGTCCAACAATACTACCTCCTGGTTCTTTTGTTCAGGTCCAACGATACTGCTAATTCGTTCTCTTGTTTGGGTCCAACAATCTTGCTAATTTATTTATGGACAGTGGTGTTTTTAAGGATGATTGGCAACACTACACTGATGTGCGAGAACCATTGAATCAGATTGTAATTTGAATGCTTGAGACCATGAGGCGTAGTGTAGTAGAGGAGGACCTTCAGTCTTTCATGGTTGCAGCTACTATGGCCATTGGCAATTATTCTGAAGGTGTAACTAGAAGCCGAGTATAGGCATATAGCCATGCCGACATATGTTGAGTCTTTTATCTGTACGCCGTTATAAAAGTTGCCGGTTACCTTTGTGCGCTTAGAAAGTTTGTAGACACCTGTGTGCCATCGACCGAACTATCTTTTACCTGTGTGCCATTCCGTCCCTATTCTGTTAGATTAGAGGTTCTTACATGTGGGACCCACGTATTGAATTGACTATTGTGCCCCTGTGGGACCCACTTGTCATCTTCTTCCTCCTCCTCTCATGTTACTCATCTTCTTCCTCCTCCTCTCATGTTACCCGTGTCTAGGTGCAGCTCCGCCGCGGGTCCTCATCGCCATCACGTCAGCACCGTCGCCGGCGTGAAGCTCCGAGTCGCCGCCGTCCTCCTCGAAATCCGGCGCCGTCGTTCAACGCTGGAGCAAGTGAACACCCCACGAGCATCCCCATGACGAGCCGCATCCCCTCCGCCCCTTCTCGCCGCTGTTCGACCACCGGAGCTCGCCGCCCACGGGAGGACCTCGCCGCCGGCCTCCGGCCTCGCCGCACACCAAATCCCGGTCATCTTGGGCCTCGCACGCCGCCGCGGGTGAGCTCCGCCTCGCGTGCCGCCGCGCGCCGCTGCGGGCGAGCTCCGCCTCGCGCCGCCGCGGGCGAGCTCCGCCTCGCATACCACAGGCGGCGGCGCCCCTTCCCTCCGCGCGAGCCACTGACGACGCCGCCCCTCCGCGCGAGCCGCCACCGACGCCGCCCTCCGCGCGAGCCGCCGCCGCCGCCGCCCCTCCGCGCGAGCTACGACGACTGGAGAGAGGAGTGCGAGGGGCCGGAGGAAGGAGAAGGGGAGGAAGAAGATTGGTGGGGCCCACAGGGGTAAAATGGTCATTTCACCCGTCTGTTTGACAGCGTTAGCTTACAAAGTGGACGGAATGGCACACGGGTAAAAAAAAGTTCGGTCGATGGCACACAAGTGTCTACAAACTTTCTAAGGGCACAGAGGTAACCGGCAACTTTTATAATGGCGTACACGTAAAAGACTCACATATGTTTCATAGACTTTTGTATGATAGTGCCCTACATGCTTAAAAGTCAATCCCTTAGCTTAGTTGTCGTGCTTGCTTCTTAGAACTCCCAGGTCTGTTGAATCATTGATTTTTGTATTAATGCATATTATAAAAATATTTTCTCTTAAATTAAAATTTAAATTATCCAATATAGGGCAAATGGCCCACAATTCGGTCACGAGCGACGGCAACGCCAACTTAGCCACGTTCAAGGCCGTCCTGACCAAGTTGTGGTCGGAGGTGAAGAGGATCACCGGCGACATGACGCTCTTCATCGGCCATGCTGCACTCTTTTTTGGCACCTTCCCCGACATGTGTCCCATCACAAGTTCCTCGAGAACCGGATCTAATTCTTGGACGATGACACGGTTTTTTTGACAAAAGTCGGGAGGGGAAGCCCCTACCTATTTTTTATATTGTTTTATTTCAAACCCAATTAAATATTTTTTATTTCAAACCTAATTAAATATTTTTTATTTCAAACCCAGTTAATTCGCTCCCACAGGGAGTCGAACCTGGTTCTGTTGGGTGCTACTTAGGTGCTCTAACCACTAGACTTGAGACCCTTTTGTTGGACGATGACGCGTTCCCTCATCAATTCGGCTATACGACACGAGGAGCGGGTGACCTATTCTCTCCTCCGGCAGTTGGAGCAATGCAATGACGCCGGCGGTGGCGACACACCAATGACATGGAATTCTTGTTTATTGTATTTTTCTAATACACGCGCGTGCACTCTACTATATATGTATACGTGACAAGCTATTGCTCGTGGCGATAATCATATACTATTTACCAAGCGACTGTTAGGGTAACAAATAAAAATACATATTGTATTAAATATTGGGTGTCAACATTAATGCCATGTTTCATTTCTTCCGGTTGGAATATTTGGTAGTGATTGATATTTTGTATTTTGTAATATAATCACTATTTTATATTTTGTATATACTTAAAGTTGGATGACTCACTTGATATTTTGGGTCTTATCGTCGCTTATTGTAGATCGGTGTATAAGGATTTTTCATGCCACAAGTTAAGTTTTATTGTGTTAGTCGGGATAAAAGATTTAATCCCGGGTGGTGTTACCACCCAAGATAAAAGGGGAGACCTTTAGTCTCAGGTCGTATTACCACCCGGGACAGAAGGCCCGCGCCAATAATTGCGGTCGGAGTGCCGTCGGTGGCCAGGACTTTAGTCTCGAGTGGTCTTACCATCCAAGACACGGGGGGGGGGGGGGGGGGGGGGGAGGCACGCCCGTGGCCTAGGCTTCCAAGGCCACGTCGTCTCAAAAGCTTTTGTCTCGGGTCTAAAATCTAACCGGGACAAATGCGTGGGATCAAAGGTCGGTTCTCCACCAGTGAAAATGACCGTCTTACCCTCACTCCTTTTCAACTACTGGAAAAAAAAAGAAACGAAAGGGCACCGCAGGCACTGCGACCCCCGCACCGCATCGGGCTCTCCCGCATCTCTCATGCCGCACCGCGGAACCTTACCTTCTCCCTCGCGCGAAGCCTCCTCTACCACTACACCACACACTCATATGCGTCCATATGCAGTTTTTCATTCTACTCATATTATGATGCACCGAGTTTAAAATTGCTTTTTTGAGGCTTTAAACATATTCAAATTAAAAACTTGTCAACTAGAAAGTTCCATAACTTTCTGAGATCTACAACTTTCATGTTGAGAGTTTTTCCATTCTTGGGTTGGTCTATTAAAAAAACATCCTATGTTGGTTAAATATTTGTGAGACAAAAATATTTATTGGTTTGTTATATCCTTGTATCATTTTAGTGCTCGAGCTTATCTGTCAGACGACAAAAGAGAGGGAGAGCAATTCAATGAGTGAAAGAGAGTGAGGGCAAGATGGTCATTTTATTGCCCGGACCCATTTTTCATACCTCACAAACGGTGCAAATCTAACAGACTACGGACAGAATGACTTGGGCATAAAAAAAAATTGGCTGGATGAGTTGGATGTCTACTTTAACTTTTTAGTGGCTCACATAACCAAGGCAACTTTTTTAATGGCTTGTGTGGAAAAGTCTCAGAAAGAGAGCCGATGGGGGCGCGCAGCCCGGTCATTTTACGTATGACTGCTGACTCGATCTGAGCTGGACAACCCGGTTGGCGTGCCATGCAAGCAAAAGTGGTGAATGTGTATGCAATTTCTCTCTCATATGCTAAAAATATAGTCACAACCGTAAAGATGTTATCTCAAGAGGCAAAAAGTTAAATATCCTGGCGGCCCAGCCGGCAAAGGCTAGGGTTCGTTGGACAGGAAGGAGGCCGCGGTAGGGGAAAATAACTCTTTGTGTGTAGATAAGGCCAGCGGCATTTTTGTCTTGTCACATGAGAATAAAAGCAAATATATTACAAGGGAAATTATAAAAAAAATGGTGTGAAAATATTGTTTTGAAGAAATTTGCGCGGGCGGTGTCAAATTTTGAAGAGATAACAAATTAGGTGACATGAGGAACTAGGCCCTCAAATTGGGTGTCAAATTTCCAAATTTCTCGTCTGTCGGCTTGCAATCAAAATCGATCTGGTTACATACTTGAAAATACATCAAATACAGAGATTTTTAACTGAATTTTCTTTTGATATGTTTGTGCTTTCTTTCATACAATAGTATGTATAAATATTTTGCTGACCGTTGTAAATAAATTGTGTGACCAGATCAAAGAGCATAGTATACACAAATGCACAAAGCACAAATCCACTCATCTAAATTCACTGTAAATCCAAGGACTCGCAATAGATACAGATACAAGCAGCTGAAACTGTCTATCCCAAACAGATGAGGCAAAACATCTTTTTTGCTTGCAAACAATAGTCAAGCAAACGATGGTGGAAAGATAAAGTAGGTAACATGAAAGACAAAGTAGGAACCATGACCATACGTTATCCCCGCTAGTCATCAGTTCTGCATCATATCTTCCTCTTCGATCCCCTCATCTCAGCTTCCTTGTCTGCTGGCATCACATGATATCTGATGTAGCCCGTCTCTGCGATCTTGTACTCGACCACAAGTAGGTTGGACGAAAGCTTGATTGTCACTTCATCAGACAGGGTAGATGCCTTGGAGAAGTTCTTCAGGTGCCTCTGGCCAAAGGTCAGGGAAATCTTTTCATTTGGCTGCATTGATACAAACATGACCCATTAACTAGTGCACATAAGCATAAACAGTATCCATTCTACAATATTTCTTAAAATAGTAGTTGAATGGCACAGGATATAAAAATGTTACTCCATATGATAGAACCAATTGAAATTTATAGAATAAACAGATGGTAATCTGCACTGCAGACCTCAACTCATATCTTACAGTTAAGAAGGAAAAATAAGCAATAACTAAAAAGGAAACGCCTGATTCAATCCTATTTACCAATACCAATGTAATCAACCAAAGGAAGAACTAATACAACACAGAAGAGAAATGTTAGCGAACCAAGTGAATTAGCAACTCAACACGGTATAGTGAGACAAGGAAATTCTAAGGCAGTTTATGTATGCATGTTTTGCTAATCTAGTGTCTATCCACAAGACAGGCGAAAAGATAACCTAACCAAGAATGCACTTGCTAACAATATTAGGGCATTAAGAATCGACAACACATCACAGATACGATTGTTAAATGCATTTCATGTTACAGTCACATACAGATATTCAGATGATGATATCCATTCCAATTTGAGGGGCTAATAAGAGGGTCAAACCGGTGGGTACCTGCTTGTCACCATTTTGGGTCTGCAGGCGGACAATTGCTGTTGTCTTATCAGTGAAGAAGCGGACATTGTCCTTATCCACTGAGATACTTATAACTACAGCAGGAGATGGAAATGGTTCAAGGTACAGAACTAGAATCATCCATGCGCAACAGTAACAGTTAGCCTAGCTTATAAACCGGCCACCAGGATAAAATCTATGTACCAGCTTTCGTGTCCCCGGTGTCACAGCTGAGCTTGTCGCAGAAATGCTTAAACTTGGCAGAGGGCATGCAGACTATGGCCTGGTAAATGGATTCCGGATATTCCGGGATGCCGACGGGGATGTAGATGGCGTCCTCCAACGCGAAATCAAAATGACAACTGCTAATCACATGACTGCCTGTTGATTTCCACAAAACCAAAATCAGCACAGGGTCGGTGCAAATAGCAGCTAGCGCAAAAGACGTGCGTACGTGACCCGAACTTACCCGGCGACTGCAACGAGATGGGAAAGGACCACCCGTCCTCACGATGGTATTTGATGGTGATGATGTCGTTGCCGTTGGCGAGGCTGAAAATCTTGGTGACGGCGGCGAGGTCCAGACCCACACAGAAGTGCTCGTGGTAGCAGGAGTAGAGATCGAAGGCCTTGGAGCTGAGTTGGAGCACGGCAAACGAGCCGCCGCCGCTGGTGTCCCCCGTGACCTTGAGCACGAGGCCTGTGCTGGTGAAGTCGAAGTAGACCGTACTGAACGGGCTGCTGAGCGCCTCCTGGGCCTTGTTGAGGTAGCACTCCTTGTTCATCCGCAGCTCCAATACGAGGGAGTCGTCGGAGTCCATGGCTCGGCGGCGGCGGCGTAGGGGAAGAGGGGTGGGAGAAGATGGGAAACCCTAGCTAGCTAGGACCTGGGCTGGGCGGGTGCGAATTCTCAGCCCATCCAGGGACTGCGGGCCTCGGAACGGCCACAGAAGCCGCGCTGACGCAGGGGGCCCACACGGCCATGTTTGCCGCCGCGTCGTCGTTGCCAAGCGACGACTTCCGTCGCCGCCCATGCGCCCGCCGTCCGCCGCGAGCCGTGCCCACCGGCGGCTGTCCGCCGCGCCATGGTCGACGTCGCCGTGCGCCGCGACCGCCGCGAGCCCCGCCCGCCGTCTGCCGCACCGGCCCACCGGGCCGCCGCGAGCCGCGCCCACCGTCTGCCGCACCCACGGCCGCCGCGGGCCACGCGGCCAAGGGCGACGGCCGCCGGCGGGCACGGGCTGCGCGACAGAGAGCACGACGTCGTGCGGGAGCAGCCGCGAGCGAGCATGACGGGGGGCGGGCGCAGCCGCGAGGTCGGCGGCCGACATCCTCGAGCGGCGCCCCGGCTGGTGGCTTTGGAGGCGGCGCGGAATGGGGGAGCGCGGGCCGCGGGCCATCGGCCGGAGGCGCAGTACCAGGCGGCGACTGGCGGCGTGGGAGAAGTGGGAGGTGAGGAGTAGAGCGCCGGTGGGGAGAGGCAGCGGAAGGAGAAGAGAACGAGTACAGATTTCTGCCTGGCCGTGCAGATTTTCCTGCACTTCTTCGGCCGCTGGCCATCATCGATGATTGATTGGTCAGCCACCTTTCCCTTGCCTCCCCTCTCTGATCTGTTTTTCCCTGGGGCGTTCACCTACGATGGAAACTGCTCCTGCAGTGCCGACTTCACCATGGATTCTGCAGTCAATCATTGGTTCCTAGCTCGTCTCAGGTGATTTATCCTCTTTCTCCTATATATAGCTCCATCAGCCCATGGCCTGCTATCTACTGCACCCTGTTAACCTTCCTCTTAGCAAATGTATTATCTGCATTTGTTATAGCTCTCCACTCAATTGTATGCTTCGATGATTTAACTAGGTGGTGCCATACTGAAATAGGGGATTTGAGGCAGGATTTCTAACTAAACAGGATTAAAATAGACGTCTGGAACCACTTCACTTGGTTGTTATTACATTCTAATAGCTAGACCGGTGCTCTAGTTTTGTTTGTTCTACATCAGTGTATATAGTGCTGAGTAATCTAATATAGTATGGCGACAGGTTTTGCAAAGGATAGATTTTGGGTAATCTAGACCTACTCCCGCATGCTTTGTGTGCCATGCTCAGTTTAAAATTTGAGGTCAGAGGGGCATACAATTCCTTACTGCTGCAACTGACAGATGATGAGGCTAGAACAGCTATTTTGTTAGACTACAAGCCATACTAATTAAGAGTGCTATGATTCATATCTGGCACTAGAATAATTCTTAAGATATGGCTGATTGTGAATTGTTGCACATAATTACAATATCTTATACCCCAATTTGATTTAGATAACAATGACACGGTGCTACAAATACAGAAGTGTTACACTGTAATTCTTGGAAAAAGATCATTGGTCATCACCTTCTTCAACCCAATAAAAATGTATAGTGGAGAAATGCTGACTATGGCATGTGCCCGGATCTTTACCATCATGAACCTATACCATCTGAAAACACACTTACAGTTGCAGCTGAAAAGCCTACGGCTTTTTTTTTGTGTTTAACTCGACGTGTTAACTATATAATATGCACATAAACCTTGCTGCTTGATTTCTCTTGGTCTAGAATAATCACATTAGCGTCACATACATGTTTATTTGTAATTGATATAGATATCACTACAAAAGTATAGCCATAGATTTCCTTCTACCATTACAATTAGTGCAGTTTGATTTCTAATATAATTTCAGTTCAAGTGCATCATGCTATATTTGATATAGATATTACTAGAAAAGTATAGCCATATATGCAGCCATTAGTATTACAGAGCTCTGCATCAACTATGGCGGTTACATAATGCTAATTCATTTACCTGATTTATCACCTGAAAATTTTACTTTTAACTACCAGTTTCCCATTCAATTGCAGAGATCAGGCCATCAATAATCTGAATCTGTGTATTTTGAAACATGATGACGATATAAAAAAAGGTTCTACCTCCTTCCCTGCAGATATATAACTAGGTCGGTCGGTATAGACTTATACCGACGCCACTTTCAGCGACAAATAGCTGTGGTCGGTATAACTCTATAACGACTGATGATACAACGCTGAAACGACTTGTAGCGACCACAACGTGTGGGGCTGTGGTATAGTGTATAAAATATAAATATTTTCCCTTCAAGTTTCCTTTGACAGCTAATATGTGTGCCTCTCTGTTTCTGCAAATCTTGTACTTCTGTTTGATTATCTTCATCTGTTAGTGAGCAGCCATGATTGTCATGCTGTGGCAAACCCTTTGAGATTACTAGGCTGCGAGGTAAAAATCTATCTTTTGCTTCGAGCATGGCAGCTCATCATTTTTGTAGCTATATAGATTGTTTTCCAATGCTCCGCAAATTTTCTTTCTACCGCTGACTTTTAGTTTTTGTTCCCCTTATTTTCATATTGCATATCCTATTGAGGTGACATGTCTAATTTGAAGCCAGGATGTTATTTTAGATACACAGGTTTTCCAATTATGTGTAACTTTTCCTTCCAAATTAGTCATCATCGTATTGAGGTCATCCCTGTAGCCACCTTTTATTCATACCTTTTTATTCTTAGTACTTACCTTTCACTTACTGCTGCCAAAGGTTGCAGGTTCCTTATAATCTTGAAGATTTATGTCGCACTGCTGCCAAATAAGGTTGCAGGTTTCCAATGTGTTATACACACACATGGACGTGTTACCTTCTGTGTATCTTTATAAGCATTAGAAATGGATTTTATAACTGATAATTTTCCTTTCCATATAGCACAGTTCTCACCATCTATTTTTTATTATGTTCTTTGATGATTATGTTGCCCAAACTACTCTCTGGATTTATTGTGCCTGACTGTTTGCAGTAGTTCAACAGTGATTTGGTCTGTCCAATGCGATGCATCAGCCATGTTAATTTAAGACCTTATATTATGATTATGATTGTATAAAATGTTGCCATTTCCACATCTAGCCGGTAATGTATATGCATCCTCTTTAGGCCTTTAGCACTGGATTTTGCGTTTCCAGTTAATCTTACATTCTATCGACATGCTTATATAAACTAATGGAATATGCCACTAATGTTGTTTGTTTTCTAACAAGTCCAAATGAATGTTACCATGCTAATTGAGGTTCATACGGATACGGCTTACCAAATTTTTGTGCGTGCAATGGGCACCCTAACTCTAGGGGCGCAGTGTAGCGCGCAATTCTTCCTAGTATTAAGGACGCGGCGTGGTATTCTTCCCCATTTGGGTCTTTCTGATTTTTCCATTCGCTTTGTTAGTAATGGGCCGTCTTGACGGACCCATATTGAGGGTGAAACACTTTGGACCGAAAAGACTCGTTATCGAATCTTTTTTTAATATATTTGACGATTTTTTAAAAATAAATAGTTGATTTCAAAATTGTCAAAAATGGCCTCCAACCGCTGTTGTAAATGGTGGTAGGGACCTACCGTCACCAGAAACGGCGGTAGGAGCGCTACAGTACCCCTACCGATGTTTCAACCGGCGGTTGCTACAGTAACTCGCCGCGGGTACTGGCACGTTCCTGCCGCTGTTTCCCGTGGCGGCAGGGGCAACTTCTCTTCAAAAAATTATAACTTTTTTGTACGAACTCGATGGGGTTAAATTAATATGAAAATTGTAGATTTTGATGAGATCTACAACTTTGTAATTCAGACTTTTTCCATTTAAAGTCATCTTCGGACTCCAAAAATCGATTTTTGAGTCCGAAGATGACTGGCTGGGAGCTGCAGGCATCCATTCAGACCCTTAGTGAGCCGCTCTTGCTCACGTCCAACAACTTCTAACCGTGTGTTTGGTTGAGGGGGCAAAAAAAAAATCTATGCGGCAGTGCCGCACCGTGGAAATTTGTTTTGAAATAATATTATTTTAATAAATAATGCAAAAATAGATGTCGGATTACGAAAATTGTAGATTTAGTAGCCTGTCGGGTTTTGGATGGCCGATAGGTCTTCTATCGGCCTTGCCCCGGCCGACAACCGCATATCGGCTTTCTAATTACCAACAAGCCTTCCACGTGGCTTCCAGGTCATTCATAGACACCCCCTGAGGTCTTGTCGGCTTGGGGCTGGCCGATAGGAATATCGGCTGTCAGATGGCCGATTAGACTGCGTATACAAGTACTCCATACCTGTCATTATTAGTGCATTTGCATGGCAACTATGGTTCTTAAATAATTGCATCGACATGCACACTAGAATTTCTTTCGACATGCACACGAGTAGTTGTTTAAGGCCAGTCTTAGTGGAAAATTTATGGACAATAAATTGTCTGACATGTCAGTATTTTTGATGATGTGACACTCTATTAATGAAGAGATAGGTGAAATGAGTTTCATGGTGATGAAACTTCATGTACACAGTTACCTAGACAGCTTGTGTCTTGCATGTGACCTAGAAAACAACAATTGATGAAATTATACATTGAGAGTGGAGTGTTTCATCCTAGTTTCAAACACTTTTAGATGATGTGTCACTCTAGGTAATTGTGTCCGTGAAATTTCTATTGAGACTGGCCTAATTATGTTTAATTATATATTGCATGCCTTACCGGAGCCAAGCGCATGTATCATGTATGCGAGCATGCCGCTACCAGCAATGAATATATAGTATTATGTATTGACACGTAATCTTAAGACGATTTAACACATACTTTGTAATCCGCACTAGATAGGTTGTCTTCCTTTTTGTTGTGGTATAGTAATACAATATCCATTAACTTTTAGATGAAAAAAGAGATTTTGTGAGTTTTATGGCAACAACAACTACAATTATAGACGGGTAGTCAGTACTCTCTTAATACTAAAATTTAGCTTATATAAGTGGTTGTTTCTCTTATCTGGCTTTATTTTCTCCGCATCAATACAACTCCAACGTGGTATACTTATCAGACTATAATGTATTTTTCCGTCAGTGAAAATAAAAAAATACTAAATTTCCTAGCAAAGGAAATTAGCTTATACTATTAACTATGGCTTTGCTGGTTACAAGGCGCTCAACAATTGGCCCTGCACGCATGCACTTTGATGCCGAGCTGAGATTAAATACTACTCCGTACATCCTGGAACTAATCGGCCATGCGATAGCCGATTGGGCTATCGGCAATCACAAGCAAATGAAATATATTCTACTTTATCCACGTCACTGCCACGTGCTGCCATATAGGCTTATCGGCATCTGGTCAGCCGATAGCAGGCATGTCGGCTCCCGTATGGCCGACGAGTTGCTAGATTTGCAATTTTTTCATTTTACTATCTATTTTCACAATTTTTAATTAAAATAATATTATTTCAGAAAAAAATTCCCGCACCGTGCGCCTGGTGCGGCTCTGCCCAAAGTCACGACGCGTCTCCTCATGCCGCGACTGACAGGGTCCCAGAGAGCCGAGGGAGGTGCGTCCGCTCGAGCTGTAGACGATGCAAACGAGCCGGCAAAGCTGGCTCAGCTAAAAACAGATCGAGCCGGCCGGCCGCCTCGACATGTCGTTCTTCATCGAAGAGATCCATTATCAACGCAACTCCGGTGCCAAGGGAAGCAATGCACCTCCTGTCGTACCTAAGTCCTTTGCGTGATTCATCACGGGCAACAAGGATGAGAGGCAAGGGCGGCGGTGGGTGGGTCGTCGTGAGATGAGAGGCAACCGGAGGCGGTGGGTGGGTTGTCGAGTTGTGCAGTCCCATGCAGTGGTCCGCCTGAGCAGCAAGCGGCGGTGTCGTGCCCTTGAGCTTTGCAGCATAGCGCTCGCCGTAAGTGCAAGGTACGTAGACTGTAATTCTGTATTCAGTAGGATAAATTGTCTTATCAATTTGTCACAAATCAGCAATATGTGCATCTGCCAGGAACATGATCTCGTAAAACTTTTGCAATTTGGTCCTTTTTGGTAAGAATTTTACATATGGACCCCTAGCGGAAAGAATCCCAGAAATGGACCTCGAGCACGGTGCCAAGACACCTGGTGTACTGACGGCGCCAAAGGGCCTGGCGCCGTGCTTGGGGACTTAGCCGTTCGTAGTTGCTGGAGCCGCGCCAGCGGATCCGGCCGCCCCCGCCCTCACGTCGTGCCGTCGTCGAACCGCACGTCCGCCGCGCTGCCGCCGCCGGACCACGCGCCGAGGGGGAGCGCCACCGCCAGATCTGCACGAGCTGCCGGAGGGCCGCCCCGCCGCCGCCATCCCAAGGTCCACCGGGCTTCCAGCGAGGCCCTCCGGCGGCGGCGAGAGGGAGAGAAGGTGGAGGGAGGAGGGAGTCGGCGGTGGGTGAGGAGGCCGCCTGAGCCGCCAGAGAGGGGCGACGCGGGGGCAGGGGGTTCAGCCAAAGTCAATAAGGTCTGGGGTTCGACATGTAAGAATAATTACATGCTGTGTGGCGAATCTTCGTGCGTAGGTAGAGTACAGATCGACAATTTAATTAACCTGGCGATCGAAGAGAATTAAGGTTAGATCATAATGAATGAAGTAGTTAGGCTCACTGATTCCGAAATTAAAGTACATAGGTCCAGATGACGTGCATGACGTAGCGCAATGTACCTGGAATATATTCTCCGGCTCTCCTTCAACACTAAGGGGAGAGGTACATTGGCGTCGTCTAGTAGACGGTCTCATGCAGTGACAAGTAATTTTGAGACAATTTATCGGACAATCTATACAATAGATCGTTGTTTTGGTTGACTCATAGTAATACAATATCCCTTAATTTATGGTAAAATAGTGAACTATTATTGGTTGCATGGCAACAAAACTCGTACAATGATAAATGAGTTGTCTCATAGCCCTAAAAATTAGCTAATGAAGCGGTTGTTTCGCGAAACAACGACCTCATTCTCTCACCTCGCTCTCTCTCCTCCACATCAACAAAAAATCATATACGGCATTGCATGAGACGACCTATCAGACCGTTGACGTGTAGTAATGTACCTGCCGTGATGATGCATGCAGGCAGGTGGTTTCATTTCAGGTTGTTAGGCGACAGCATATATAACAGTACATTATTAGGAGATCGATGATCTGCAAGCAGCAAAAGTATATACAAATAATAAAACAGCTCGATGTCGCTCGTTGCGCGTCCGTGCAGATATGATGCATCTCCATTCGCAGACATTTCTCGCTGGCCCGTTCGCTGATGCCCAGGCAGCAGAGCCGGCTAGCGGTTGCCGGTTGGGACACCAGACACCGTACCAGAGGCCAGAGCAGTAGCGTCACGCAGCACCAGCTGTGCCGTGCCGGCCGGACTGGAGTCATATATACTCGTAGCTTCCTCCCATGCATCCTTCCGTAGCCGCCGTTGCTTGCACCTGTTGACGTGCCGTGCCAAGTTATTGTCACCTCGCTCAAGAATTACCTCTACGATGATCGATGCCTGGTAATTAATTAACAAGCTAGGATCCAGTACGTAGTAGCAGTAAAAAATAAAATAAAATGTGTTGCTTAATTGTACGTGTCCCCGGTGCATGCATGATATATCACTACCGGAGACAGCATATTTACCGTGCGCCGCGCACGGCAAAGCCCACTATACGCATGGCAAAGGCTTTGCCGTGTGTATATAGCCGTTACACACGGCAAACGTCGCACGACATATATTTGCATGGCAAAGAGTCCTTTACCGTGTGCTTTTTATCGCGCGCACGGTAAAGAGTTTTGCCATGCGCCAAATACAACACACGGCAAACATTTTTTACAAAAAATAAAAAAAATTGGCACCACCATGCCCAGCCCCACTCCGCGCCGCCCACTGCC
Source organism: Echinochloa phyllopogon (assembly GCA_033239725.1). NCBI lineage: Eukaryota > Viridiplantae > Streptophyta > Magnoliopsida > Poales > Poaceae > Echinochloa > Echinochloa phyllopogon. The sequence goes on along the minus strand of BTCW01000017.1, from coordinate 7,167,377 downwards.
GCCACCACCACCATGCCGCCACCGCCACGCCACCGCTGCTGCCGCCACCACCACCACGCCGCCACCACATCCACCCCCACCAACCACACCACCACCACGCCGCCGCATGCGAAAGAACAGGAAGAGGGAGAGAGATGAGAGAGAGAGAGGAAGACAACAAACCTGGATCTCGCGGCTGCCACCCGCACAAGGCACCGCCGGCCACCACTGCGGCCGCCCGCACCGGATCCATGGCCGCCGCCACCACATCCACCACCACCACCGTCACCGCCCCAACCACCACCACCACGCCGCCGCCATGGCCCCACCATAGCCCTCACCACCGGATCTGACCGAGGCAGTGCAGAATCCATGGCCTCCCGCTTGCACCGCTCGTAGGGGGTTGGGAGACACCGGAGGAAGGGGAGGGGCCGCCGGAGGAATCTAACGGTCCATATTAATTCGCTAATCCAAATAAAAAGAGAAAATATAAGCCATCGAATTTTATGAAGATCTAACGATCCATATTATTTCGTTAATAAAAAAAGAGAAAATATGGGCCATCGGGTTTTATAAAATCTAATGGTCCACATCAACCCAATAAGTCTAGACCAAATATGATTAATAAGGCTATCTGCATTAGGTACGCCACCCGCTCCTGCAGTACCCTTGCAGAGTAATTTTCGCTGCACCAGTCTCCTCTAAAAGACACGGTAAAATAGCATCCATCAGGATTCCTCTATTCCCATCCCAACGTGAGGAACAGGAAACACTATACACCGCGCCGCAACACTCGCGCTCTTTTGCCGCCGCAGCTCCAACCACCCCGCCCCATGCTCGCAGTGAAGATGCCGCGCCACGGCTCCTTCACCGACGCGATACCCGGCCTCAGGGGTTGGCCGCGAGCCACCCCTACTCCTCCACCGCAGCGACGTAAGTCGCAAGACCCTGCTCCTCCGCCGCTGTAGACGAGGAGGTGCAAGACCCGCCCGTGGCTGCCGGAAGGAGAAGCGGCCGCAGCGCTCGACCGAGGTGAGTCGCGCGGCCGCCCGCCCCACGCCCCCACCGTTGGTCGCCCCACCATCGCGAGGATTCATGCGCTGTTGGGGAGCCGCGTGCCATGCTGTCCGCCACGCGGCCGCCCACCGCTGGCCGCTCTGTCGCTCACGCTGTCCGTCGAAGCCGCCGTCGCTCGGCCACACGCCGCAGGCTCCGACCAAGATCCGCGCGGAGCAGGGGCGGCGATTGGGACCCGGCAGAGGGGGAGGCGTGAAGGAGAGGGAGAGGGAGGGGCGGCGTGGAGGAGAGAGAGAGAGTAGGAGAGGGGGACGCGCTGGAGGGATAAATGTAACTTCATTATTTAAACTTCAAACAACTCATGTGAATAGTCAAACGGAATGTATTCGATGAGCTCTACGTGTTGGTGGTTTCTAATTGTCCAATTAATTAACATATTAAAAGGTCAAAAATTACACCTTACATAGTGTTTGCCCAACCTTTAACTCTACAATTTTTGTATCTATTATCTTAGTATCATTGTAAAAAATTATATAAAATAAGCCACCATATTCGTCAAGAGGTTTAGAAATTACTTAACAAAAAAAAATACATATAACGTCATTTCATTTTATAATGATCTAATGGTCTAGAATATTAAAGAGTCAATATCTAAAACTAACAACCAAATACTATAACCATAACATAAGAGTTTGCGTTTACATAAGAGTTGGGTTTCTAATTATGCATCATTTCCTTTTATGAAAATAAAAAATAAATAGCATAGCATCAACATGGGTGTGCCATCAAATAATCAAATTTGCAGCGGCACTACGTTACCAAAGAAGGTGCAAAAACTAAAAATTATTTCCGTTGTCGATGCATTGGCTCTAACTACCGTAATGTTGTGCATATTTTGGATTCAAAAAAGAGGACTGAGAGAAGATAGATATGTAAGAGAGCAGCTCTGTGCCTGGGTGAAGTGAATAACTGCTAAAGTTGCTATGCAATAAAGAAAAACGTCCCACAATTAACAATTCTTGCCCATCAAGGAGCAGTCAACGACAACGACATTATTTCCTCTCCAAATTGGAAGGATGTGTTTTATGCCCATCCATAAGTGGTGGCATTTTTTTTGACCGAAGTCGGGAGGGGAAGCCCCTACCTATTTTTTTATATTTTTTTATTCCAAACACAGTTAATTTGCTCCCATAGGGAGTCGAACCTGGGTCTGCTGGGTGCTATTTAGGTGCTCTAACCATTAGACTAGAGGCCCTTTCACAAGTGGGTGGCAAATTTGTTGTGCGTTTTTTCAAAAAGAAAAATAGTGAATGATGGGTAGACATATACATGTCAAAGTCAATTTCAGAAAATATTGAGCATCAATCAAAATTATATAAAATTTATATTCAAATTTGGAGTTAAAATTGTTTCTGCTATGATGAGAAGAGAAATTTCCATCATCCACTATTATTCGGCTCAATTTCACCATTGTGTGGCGAAGCAGGGAACCAAAAGAAAAGGACCAAAACAAAACAAATGAGCAGTAGAAGTAGGGGTAGGCATAGTAGTTGTAATTATTGGTACGTTACTATAAGGAAGCTCTACACAGGTGTAAAACATAAAAAATAATTTATCGCCATATGTGAAAATCTATGACGTAAATTTATGTTATAAGACAATACAAAGTTATAGTACTTGAATAAATACTAAAAACTATATTGTATATATGGTGCTTTATTTATCGTAGATTTATGTTGCGTGCCAAATAGCCTAACGATAAAAAAATAGTTTGGGCCATATAGAAAAATAATGTCAATGAAAAAACCATTCGGATAAATGTATTAGCATGTAAAAATTAACCAAGTTATTAACATAAAAAAGCTAGCTACCCGCGTTGTTTACGCGGGCCACCTTGCTAGTAAGTATGATTAGGGAGGGGCCACCGTGAATTGGAAATATGGGCCATGATTTGGAAAATGCAAACACCAACTTTTCAGAATTTTAAAAGATCTACAACTTTCATCTAGGTAGTTTCTCCATCCGAGGTCATTTGAAAATTTTGAATTTGAAATTTTTGAAATTCAAATGTAGTTTAATGTAGTTTTGCGTGACAAGATGGATTCAAATGAAAAAGTTGTCAACTACAAAGTTTTATAACATTTCAAGATCTACAACTTTTATTTAGAGTGTTTCTCCATCCGATGTCATTTGAATATTTGATATCTCATCTTTCTAGTAGTTTCTCTAGTAGTTTCTACTTCTACTAGAGAGACATGTAAGATTTATGAGCAAATTTGCTTTAATATTGTCAAATGAAGAACTGTCCATAATAAAAATTATTTATCTTGATGAGTTACACAACTTTGTAGTTCAAAATATTTTCATTTGAATTTATTTAGGCCTTCAAAATGTGATTTTAAACATCTTTTTGCCATGTGCCGAGAAAAAAGCGCACGGCAAAGAGTGGCTTTGCCGTGTGCCGTAGGGATGGCGCACGGCAAACTCATGACTTTGCCGTGCGTCAGAAAAAAGCACACGACAAAGTATTTGTTTGCCGTGTGTTTTGCCGGGTATTTTTTAGAAAACACTCGGCAAACTTCTTATTTGCCGTGTGCCCGAGGGAATGCATACGGTAAACCCCCACGCACAGGGCAAACTTCAAGTTTCCGATAGTGTATGATGCTGTTAGCAAGGCGCGCTATATGTGTCCAAGTTAATTCGAAGCTTGCATTGTACTGGCAGATCGAGCACTACGGAAGATATATGAGTCAAAGAATATAATGCGAGGAATAGATGCTTCCGTAGCAACACAGCCAATGGCAAGGTGCTGCCCTCTTTTCCCTTTACAAAAGGAACGATCGGGTTCTCTCGATCTTCTCTAACACAACCCAAATGATGGCTTCATTTGCTATTCTACTTATTCAAAAAGGAGCGGCGGCCGGCCACCACCATCAAACTGATCATCACGAAGAACATTCCAATGACCTTTCCCTAGCTGCTAGCTCTAAAGTTCCATCGATCGATCACAAACACAGGAGAATATAATGTCTGTGCGGTCGATCGAGACCGTCCAATGCTCATCACGCATGCAGAGAAATACACGAGCACGAAATAGGCAACTTGCATTGCTTAGTGGAGGTGCATATATATGCTCTCTGTTCCTCTTTGTAAAAATGCAGCATGTCAATGGAGAACACTACTAATTATCGGTGATTAATGGAAGGGGGGTGCATGCGAACAGATTCTGTATTCGACCTTCACCAAACACATACTATTTAATAGCACGATTATTTTATTTCAGTAGCTCGAAGAATTAGTTGAGTGTACGTATACACATTTTGGCCGACACACTAGGACCTCGTGCCTGTATTGAACACAAATATATACAACTAACATCAATGCGCAGATATGTGTTCAGTACGATGATGATGGCTACAGGCCACCTTCTTTATTATGCCAAAAAGGGAGGAAAAGATAGACCTGCCTGCACTGCGGATTACATATAAAAAAGAAGGTTATGATTGTCATCACTCTGCTCTCTTTTTTTTTCTTGCAAAAGCAGAATGTATCTCATCTCTATTTTTTTTTAAAAAAGATTATATCTATCCCTAAATCCTTAACAATGAGGTAATTTCCACCACCACAGAGGACATAATTAATAATTATAAGGGATCCCTAATTCAAAAGCTAGAAATTAGGATGTATACTAGCAAACACGTACCACCGTCTCCTTTAGATGATCAAGACGTACATATTATCCCTATATATATTAATTAGATCAGTACGTACTCCCATTCTGATTTTATTTACAGCAAGATAGATATTTAATTTGGTCCCAATGCAAGAAATTCTGTCTTGAGAAGAAGACAAAAAACGCACACCGCAGCATGCATGGTGACGCCACAGCGGAGCTACCCCCGCCGGCCGGCCAGATGCTGATAAAACTATAAAAGGGATTTGGAGGTATCCCATTTCTTCTTGTTAACGTACAGACTGACCGTCTAATCACTTGATTAATTTGTGGTTACGGTACGTTCTGCGATCCGTTAACCAAGCTTTCGCCCGCGCGCCACTACTACCACTTGTCCATTTGCGTCTCGTTCGTCCTCAGAAATTTAATTAGTTTGCATGTCAGATCAAATTAGAACCTGATCATATACTAGAGCGGTATATACTAGATCAAATTTTAGCCTCTTGCAAGAGCTAAACTTCCAAACATGTGAGGCTAAAGAGGGGCTAAAATTAGTCTTGAGTCTAAAATTTGCTAGTCGGGGGGTGGGAGAGCTAAAAGAGACTAAAATTTGCTAGAAGGGAGAGGGAGAGGAGAGAGAAATCTGGACTTTAATGCACTTTAGCTCTTGCTTTCAAACAGGGGGTGACTAAAATTTTTTAGCCTGACTAAAGGGATCCAAACACCCTCTAGGGCCTTGTTTCTTTTGGGATGGAAAAGTTTTTCCCAAGCGTTTGACCAATAATTAAGGGTATTAAATAAAGTCAGTTTACAAAACTAACTTCACAACCTTAGAGTAAATCACGAGACAAATCTAATGAGGCCTTTGACCGCACGATTAGAGGATGGTTACTGTAGCATTACTGTAGTAAATTATGGACTAATTAGACTAATTAGATTCCTCGCGTAAAGTTGCACCCATCCCTAAAAAGATTTTGCGAATGGACTTTATTTAATACTCCATGCATGCAAGATTCTTTTGGAAAAAAAATTTCCCAATGTGAGGCTAAAGAGGGGCTAAAATTAGTTTGCTAGTCGGGAGTAGGAGAGCTAAAAGAGACTAAAATTTGCTAGAAGGGGGAGGGAGAGGAGAGAGAAATCTAGACTTTAATGCACTTTAGCTCTTGCTTCTAAACAAGAGGTGACTAAAATTTTTTAGTCTGACTAAACTGATCCAAACACCCTCTAACGTACTACTCCGTATACTGTACTACTCCAACCAATAGCCAAATACCGGAAAACAAGGCTCCTGAAACGCATCGGCATCGATCAATAACCACCCGTACGACGCTTATTTTGTTGCGGAAGGAATATATATAATGAATCATCATCTCGCGCGACGCGAGTAGCCCATGTTAATTCCAAGCTAGCTTTTGTAACAGGACACTATGGAGGAAATGGAACAAAACAAGGCATCGATGCTTCCGTGGCTGCTCAACTCGATCAGCCGATAGGATTAGCAGCTTTTCCCTTTACAAAAGCAACGATGGATAGGATGATCCTCCCTCAGCTCCCCGATCCAAATGGTTACCTACCACTAAATCAAGGAGCGGTACGGTGGTGGACCACAAATATACATGTACCACCACTTTGCAAATCGATGCATCGATCGAGCACCACACGTAGGCCTTGTTTAGTTCCAAAAAGTTACTCCCAAATTTACTATGCAAAAAGAAGATTCCCCATCACATCAAAATGTTATAACATGTATGGAGTACTAAATGTTGATGAAATCAAAAACTAATTACACAGTTTTGTTGTACTGTGCGAGACGAATATTTTGAGCCTAAGTAATAAATTTTTGGATAATTTTTCGCACATGCAAACGAAACGCTACAGTGGCCGGCCTGACGCGCGTCAGACCGGCCAGGCCCGAATCGGGGCTCCGCTTTCTGCATCTAAACGCGGCCGTACAGAATGTTCATCGATAATTCGATATGATGGATTGGAGACGATGATGATGTGATGCATCCAGGAGCTACCACAAATAAACCAAGCAGCAACTTGCTTTATATTCGTGGTGGGTCGCTCCATCTATCTGTTCCTCTTTTGTTCGTGATATATATGCGTGGCACGCAGCACATGCGTGCTCGATCGCATGGCAAATTGGCAACCGATCGATCTGATGGATCGGAGATCATCAGTGACGAGTGCGTACGTCACTGTAGGGAGCATATCAGAGTGTGCACAAGAAAAGAAAAAAAGCCCTGAACGAAAGACGGCAAATAGGTCGTCGTACGCCTACCGACAAGTATTCATATATGGGGCATAGAGTGGTGTAGGAAAAATAAACTCTCTATATAGCCGACACTCAGATCTCGTGCACATATTATCATTGTTGACGTATAATAATACTATATACTACAGCATGAACGTGTACAGACAAATGTGAATTCGGTATGTACATACATATCCTGATGGCTACAGGCTACCATCCTATGCCAAAAGTGGTGGAAAACAATCAAAAGATTAATTTGGAGCTACAGGTACCTGCGCGCACTCATAAAAGGTATACTTGGAAGCTAGTGTATATCTTCATTTCTCTATAGTTTGTTAACTAACCGCTCAACTAATTAATCGCTCGATTTTGTGGTTGGCGTGTGTCTGTGTTTCTCCATGCTCGGCCCATTGTACTTGTTTTCAACAACAATACTTCCTCCGTCTCAAAACAAGTGTCCATATAGCATTCAAATTTTGTCCTATAAGAGTAACTCCAGCAAACCCTCTAAATAAGCCCCCAAGCTAAATTTAGAGCGCCAAACCAAAAAATTGAACTCCAGCAAGGCCCCTACTTGGCCCCGTATTTTGGGGAGGCCTCCAAATTTATCCCCCTACCCTTCATTCCTAGGGGTTTCCTAGGGAGGCCTCCATTCTTAAGGGCTATTGTTGGAGTTGAAATAAAATTTGAGGCCCTTAAAAAATAGATGAAGCTCCATCTAATATTTAGAGGACTTGGTTTAACTGCTATTGCTGGAGTTGCTCTAAAGATTGTTCATTTTAGCTTTTAAACATGCACAAATTGGTACAAAAGTGTATAGAGAAACGTATATAGTCAATCAAATGGTTAATTAATGTTATTTTTCTAATTCTAATAAGTGATAACATGTTCATTTGTCATGACTACCAATCTTTCTTAAATTTTTGAAACGAACATATATTTTACGACGGATGGAGTATACAGTAACCACGATACAATAGCTATGAGCGAGATATATATCGATTTCCTTGGCTCACTCGAGCGATAATAACATATCGAAATCAGATGGCGGCATGAATCAATTACATATCGCATCGCTTTATTCAGATGGGGCACGCTAATGACAGCCGATGGTGCCTGCATCGATCACAATATTTGGAAAGGTAAAATCTAAAGGGAGAGCCCTCTCCATTTAGCCTTACATGGAGAGCCTCCCAAAAAAGGAAACAAATACACTGTCTCAACGTCATTGGACCAAAAAAGGAAAGAAAAGAGAAAGTAACAAAGGGGAACAAGAAGTAACCGGCGATGGGCGGCGCTCCGGCGAGGTTAGGGTTAGGGTTCGGGCTCCAGCGAGGTTAGGGTTAGGGTTCGGGGTTTCGGGGTTGGGGGGTCTTCCATGGCCCCCGGACCTAGAGGATGGCTGGGGAGGCTGGAGGACCGGCGGTGGGCGGCGGGCGATGGGCGGGGCGGCGGCGGCGCCGCCCGCCGCGGGTGGTGGAGGAGGGTGGTGGGGCAAGGTTTGGGTGGCGGGGGCATCACGGGCGAAGTGGTTAGTGTGGGCGGCGGCGGAGGGCGGCAGCGGAGGCGGCGTGGATGCCGCCGGAGCTGGGGGCGGCGCTGGCCGCGGGGGATGGCATGGCGGCGGCGGCGTCGTCGTCTTCCTCCAGATCTGGCGGTGAGGGAGAGGGGAGGGGAGGGGGGAGGGGTGGACGGTGGGCGGTGCTCGCTGGCGGCGACGCCGGCGAGGGGGCGGGTGGCGGCGGCGGCGGATCTGGCGGCGGCGGGGGCGAGGTGTAGGGGTTAGTGGAGGGCGGGGTGGAAGGGGAGGGGTGGGCGGTGGACGACGGCGCGGCGGCGAGGGTCGCCGCCGGCCGTGGGGGGTGGTGGAGGCAGGCGGCGGCGGGGCAGCATGGAGAGACGGGGAGCGAGGTGGGCGCGGCGGGAGGAAGAAGACGGGGGGCGCGGGGGGCCTCTCTCCCTAGCGGCCTCCATTTGGAAATCCTGGTGTATATCCGATCCCTTACCCATGCAAATTAAACACGTGTCGGTCGGTCTTAGCCTGATAATTGATATGATCCGGTGATCTCCCTCCGTTTCGATCTACTTGCCCGTATATATGCCACGTCGGACGGTAGTTGATGATCGAGCCGTGCCCGTGCGTACACGCCTGACGTGACACGTCGGATCGATCCGTAGCTAGCCTAGAAGCGGATCGCCGATGAGGACGTACTGGCTCTGTTGCATTTATGAGGCTCTGTTGGTTGCCCCGTCAGCGAGACGTGCACGTTGGTTGCTCTTGCTCTCCGGCCGGCCGTCAGTTTTAATTTGTGGCTCGCCTTTTTTTTTTTGAGCACCACTCAGAGCTTTCATTCATTCTGTTGACACCAAAAATTGGCACCAGGAAGAGGCTGACATGTGGGCCGGATTTGGTGGAAGGAGGCCATTCGGCTAAAGGGTTTTTTCTGAAGCATTCGGCAAAGATGCTCTGCGGTCGGGAACGCGTCGCCATTCGGCTAGGAGGTTTCCTCTGAAACGTTCGGCAGAGATACTCTGCGGTCGGGAATGCGTCATCATTCGGCAGAGGCATTGTTCCGCAGGCGAAGAGTGGTAGTGTTCGGGAAGACATGATAACGTGGATCAATATAAGGAAAAGGCCGGTTCGAACAAGGAACGCAATATGGGCACGAAGATTCGTCATTTATTTTTAGAAACAAGTGTTATAGTCGTGTCCGACTAGGAGTTGTATCAAGACCTGGGTATAAATATAAACCCATGGCAATTGTAAAGACAATCGAATCAATCATACAACAAACCGGCCCCGTGCCAACATCGAGTCCTTTAGTCGAGTCGTCGAGTTCTTCGAGAGGAGTCATCGATCCGTCGACCTCCGTAAGTACCGGCAACCTTGTATCATGCTTAGTATCATGCGGTGGATTTAAGCTTTGATGCAAGTAGTCTTGTTACCATGCTTAGTATCATCCGGTGGATTTAAGTTGTGGTCTCAAGAAGGTTCCTCTGTTAGGTCATGAGCCATGCGGTGGGCTAAGATCTAGTATGGACCAAGTTATCGGCTCTGTTAGATTTCGGCAAGATCTAACAGATTCATTAAGTTACCCCGTGTTGCTTCGTTTTTACTCTGTGTTTAATTCATGCAACACACCTTTGCCCAATCTAGATCGGCTAGAATCGGCTTTGCTTTACGGTGTGACGACTCATCCCCTCATAGCCGAATCCGAAACCGATCTAGGTTGCCACGTGTCGCGGGTTCGAGCTTGTCGGCATTGTATAGATCTTGACAGAACCGGGTATCATGCGGTAGATGCAGGTTTTTGGGTCGTCTTAGAGCTAATCATCCGGTGGATTAGAATTCGATTCGATCTGATAGATTTACCTTTACCGATTAGGCTTGTTCCTTCGCCATGGACCCCGAATCGGCTAAATAGCCGTATTCGGCAGTGCTCTCACAAGTGAACGTGTGTTCGTGGGTTTGCATTGGACAATGAATGCTTTTAGCCTTTCATGATTAGATTGTATCATGCGGTGGATTAATCTAATCTGATTGGTGGTGTGGCTTCAAACGAGTTGTATCATGCGGTGGATTAACTCGTTCGTTGTCATGCTTGACGGGTGCTGCTTTCGGCCTATGCATTCTTGTTTTTAATGTAAATTCGTGACTGTGTTGTGGGTTCGTAACTAAACATTGAATGCTTTTAGCTTTTCATGGTTAGATTGTATCATGCGGTGGATTGGTCTAATCTGATTAGTGGTATGGTCTCAAACAAGTCGTATCATGCGGTGGATTAACTTGTTTTGTTATCATGCCTGACGGGTGCTGCTTTCGGCCTATGCATTCTTTGCTTACTGCGAATTTATGATCATGTTTCACCCTTTTATTTATCTATTATGCTCTGTTTCTCGTTAATCGGCTATGAGTATGTGTTACAATGTTCATTCGGTTGAAAGCCGATCTTTCGTCATGCTTACGTCACGCATTCGGCAGTGCGCTCCTTGCGTGCCTTGCCGATTGCCGAATGTGGTTTTGACTGCCGACAGATAGCTTGTCCGTAGCTATATGTCTCTCGAGATTGGCTTCAACGCCGCAAATATGGAACTGTCTGGTCTCACCCGGCACGTTCCAGGTTTTGATCTAAACCTTTTCGTCCCTTTGTTAGTTTTCAGGCAAACTGACTGGCACGCTTCCGGATTCAAAAGCCCGGGCCACGTGTGAAGCCAGCTGATTCGGCTTGCTGTGTGCTTGGCGTGAGGTGCGGATTTTACGTCAACACACTTTTTGGCACGCCCGGTGGGACACACACAAGTTTTCAAGATGCCTGAGTTGAGCGACATCATGGATGTCACTTTGGAAGAGTTGTCTGAAGAACATCAACAGATGGTAAAGGTTGCTGCCAACCAATTCATTAACAAATGTTTACTGTCTTTCGCCAAGAACAGGAGTGGTGCACCTTTTCTCAAGTCTGATCTGCCAAGAGTTCTCCTTCCTGGGCAATCTGATCTTACTGAAGAAGAAGAGAGGGAGAGATTCTCGGGCTTGTTATACAAAGCTTTGGGAGAGACAATGACCAATCACAATGCTGCGTTCTTAAACAGTTTTCGGCATATAATGATAAGCATTTTTGGTCAGCATGTGGATAAACCCTTTGAGCAGATACATGGGCAATTGGGTGGCCCGACATACTTCAATGTTCAAGCACCAATTCAGAAACCACATGGTAAAGGAAATGCTGATGAAACTGGAGGTTCTGGTGCTAAAGATATAAATGGACAACCGATTCGGCAAGATCCTCAGCTTGCACTGCCGAAAACTCGCACATACGGTGATATGGCATTCGGCACCACAGGGAATCCGCCTGCTTCTGCTTACAAGATATCTCCCTTGAACAACAGACTGCAGAGGGATTTGTATGGAAACGGATATTCAGAGTTTATGGATTACAATGCTATCGACGCTCTCCCGAATCCTGGATATGTTGGTACTGCAGGTATGCTTGCTGGAAGACCAGGGAATCAAGATACCAATATTGACCTCATGGTGCAAAAAATGACCGATGTATTGCAAAATCAATTCGGTCTGAAGCCTAAAAGTCAGGGGTACATGTATTCGTCTCCTTTCCCGGAATGGTACCAAAGGGTATCATTGCCGAATAGAGTCAAGGTGCCTACAGAGTTTACTAAATTCTCAGGACAAGATGATACTAGCACTGTGGAACACATAGCTCGATATCTGATGCAGCTTGGAGAAGCTTCGGCAGATGAGGCTTTCAGAATCAGATACTTTCCTTTGTCACTGACGGGTCCAGCTTTTACATGGTTTGCTTCTTTGCCTGCTCAGTCGATTTGCACCTGGAAAGACCTGGAACAGAAATTCCATGCTCATTACTACATTGGCAGTACCGAGAAAAAGTTGGTTGATTTGACCAGCTTAAGGCAGAGGAATAATGAAACACCTACAGAGTTCCTCAGGAGATTTAGGGAAACAAAGAGTATGTGCTTTTCTCTGAACATACCTGATGATCAACTGGCTGGTATGGCTGTAGCTGGCATGTTGCCTGCCATTCGGGAGAAGCTATTCGGGATGGAGTTTGATGATCTGGGCCAATTGTCGCACAGATTGGCCTTGATGAGTAACCAGGCATATGGTTTCAAGAAAGATGTCAGATTTGCTAAAAATAATGATGTAGCTGACATCTATAACCAATTCCTTGAAAGAGCAGATCAAGAAGATGAGTATGAAGATAGCGAAGAGATAGCCGCAGCAGAGATAGTGTGGAGCAAAGAACCAGTTACAATGACTCAAAGATGGATCAAACAGATGAAGGGAACATACGATTTTGATGTGACTAAGGCAGACAAATTGTTTGAGTTCCTGGTGAAAGAAGGCCGAATCAAATTGCCAGAGGGGCATTCTATGCTTCGGCCCGATGGAGTGAAAGATAAGAGGTACTGTGGGTTTCATGACAGAAATTCTCATTCCATTAATGAATGCAGAGTCTTTAGGATGAAGATTCAGAAAGCTATCCAGGAAGGACATTTGAAATTCGACAACAAGATGAAATTGGACAGTAACCCTTTCCCTCAGAATATGATCGGTTTCTCGGTTAATATGGTGAATGCTGTTCCATCTGGAGAAAAGGGAAGATTGAAAGTTTTAACCTCAAAAAAGGCAAGACAGGATGGTTCAGTTGATCCCACTCGGCAGATCACAATTGAACAGATTCGCCAGAAAAATCTTCGGTTCCCGAATAGCCGATTTCAAGTGGGAGAATCCTTTAAACCTAGAGTTACTACACGTATTCTCCTCAACAAATGGCAGCGTTAGCAAGAAAAGGAGCGTTTTCAAAGGCGTGAATACGAGGAGGAGAAAAGAAGGCGCGAAGAAGAAAGGTTTGAGGAAGAACAAGAAGAGTATGCTCGAGAGCAGGAACGTGCGCATTGGGGGTGTGCATTCTTCAGACACTGCTGGAACGAGGGTTTAAAGTTGCCTACGAGGAATAACTGTCCTGAATGCAATAATAGGTATGATGAATATAGGCAGGGAAATGTCAATCGCCGATCTGTCCATGAAAGAATTGGCAGGGTGCATCCTAGTGATAATCGGCGTTTTAATGATCAACCAAAAAAGAGACATGCTGATTACAAGTGGGTTGATCGTGAAAAAGAAGAAGATCATGCTTATGTGTGGCAAGAAGGACAATGGTGCCCACCTGGTTTGAGGAAGAGCCAGAAGAGAAGAGTACAGCGCCTGAGGAATCGGGAATTAAAGCAAGCAAAGGTCAAGGTGAAATCAATATGGCTCCCAAAAGACAGGCCTGACGAACATGGTCATTCGGCTCCTACATGTATGGTATGTTTTCTGCCGAATGAATTCATGGCTCCAGCTAACCAAATTGTACAGGAAGAGATATTGCCCGATATAGATGATGCCGAACAATTTGGGTTAATGGCACAATTGATGTTGAACAAACAAGCTGTTTTTGAGAAGCCAACCCAGAATCGGCACATGAAGCCACTGTACTTGAAGGGATATGTTAATGGCAAACCATTGACCAAGATGTTTGTCGATGGAGGAGCTGCTGTCAATGTAATGCCATATACCACATTCAGGAAGCTTGGTATGGGCCCTAGAGATTTGACACCAACGAGCATAATTCTAAATGATTTTGCTGGAAATCCTTCGGACACCAAGGGATGCGTGCACGTTGATCTGATGATTGGGTCCAAGACTCTGCTTACGACTTTCTTTGTCATTGAGGGCAAAGGGGCATATAGCTTGCTGCTTGGAAGAGATTGGATTCATGCAAATTGTTGTATTCCATCTACTATGCATCAACAGCTTATTCAGTGGATAGATGATGAAGTGGAGATTGTCCAAGCAGATGATTCAATAAGCGTGGCAAATATGGAACCAACTTTCTGGGAGTATCAAGGCATAGATTGTTTCTCAGGTAAAGACTGGGGAGAAGGTCCTGTGGCACCAGCCAGCAGTGATCAGCAGCCGATCGAAGCAGTCGGCTCTCATAGTAATTTTTGATGGAAAATCCAATTGATGGAACTGATGGAAAATTAGGACGTGGATTTGTGTCGGCCGATAAATTAGAAGAAGTGGACATTGGAGATGGTGACAAGCCAAGGCCGACATTTATCAGTGCTAACTTGGATTCAGTTTTCAAAGAAAAGCTAGTGACATTGTTAAAAGAATACAAGGACTGCTTTGCTTGGGATTATTCGGAGATGCCCGGTCTAGACCGTTCTATTGTTGAGCATCGGTTGCCAATCAAACCTGGATACAGACCTTACAAGCAACCACCCCGAAAAATCTACAAGGAAGAAGTGTTGGCCGATGTGAAAAAGGAGATTGAAAGATTACTAGATGCAAATTTCATTCGGCCATGTAAATACGCGGATTGGATCTCTAATATTGTTCCTGTCTATAAGAAAAATGGAAAGATGAGGGTTTGCATAGATTTTAGAGACTTAAACAAGGCTACACCCATGGATGGATATCCAATGCCTATTGCTGATTCATTGGTTGATGCTGCTGCTGGATACAAAGTGCTCAGTTTCATGGATGGTAACGCAGGATACAATCAGATTTATATGGCATTGGAAGATATAGTAAAGACAGCTTTCAGGTGTCCTGGACACATAGGGTTGTTTGAGTGGGTTGTCATGACCTTTGGATTGAAAAATGCCGGTGCAACTTATCAAAGGGCTATGAATTATATTTTTCATGAGTTGATCGGCAAGATTGTGGAAATATATATTGATGATGTGGTGATCAAGTCATTGGATCATGAGTCTCATTTGGCCGACATAAGGAAAACTCTAGAATGTACCAGGAAACATGGGCTTAAGATGAACCCGAACAAGTGTGCTTTTGGAGTTTCGGCTGGAGAGTTTCTGGGATTTTTGATACATGAAGGAGGAATAGGAGTTGGTAAGAAAAGCATGAAGGCAATTGATGAAATTGTTCCTCCAACTAATCTTAAAGAGCTACAATCACTGCTTGGCAAGATAAATTTTGTGAGAAGATTCATATCAAACTTGTCACAAAAGGTGTTGCCCTTTTCCTCACTGTTGAAAATAAAAAAGGATCAAAAGTTTGTATGGGGTGACGAACAACAGAAGGCTTTTAATGAAATAAAGGAGTACATGAAGAAGCCACCAGTATTGGTACCTCCACAATTGAACAAGCCTTTCAAGTTGTACGTGGCGGCCGATGCCCAAACTATTGGATCGGCCCTCATTCAAGAATTTGAAGGGAAGGAAAGAGTAGTTGCATACCTTAGCCGAAAGTTACTAGATCCGGAGACAAGGTATTCGGCTATAGAGAAGCTTTGCTTATGTGTTTACTACTCCTGTACAAAATTTCGGCACTATTTACTACATGCCGAATGCATTGTGTATTCGAAGTTTGATGTGATAAAGCACATGTTGTCTATGCCAATTTTGAACGGAAGGATTGGCAAATGGATTTTAGCTTTGTCCGAATTTGAGTTAAGGTTTGAATCGGCAAAGGCTGTTAAGGGACAGATTATTGCCGACTTCATTACTGAACATCATGATACATCGATAAATTTGCTTAACATTGTTCCTTGGGTGTTATTCTTCGATGGGTCTTCATGCAACAAAGGTGGTGGAGCAGGTATCTTATTAATTTCACCCAAAGGAGAAACATTTGAGTTTGCTGTTCCTATTCAATCTGCTGTTACTAACAATCAAGCTGAGTATGAGGCATTGCTCAAGGGGCTCCAATATTTGAAAGAAGCAAAGGCCATTGCGGTTGAAATTTTTGGAGATTCAGAATTGGTTATAAAACAATTGAATGGTGAATATGAGTGCAAAAGTGATACCTTGAGGAATTACTATGAAGAATGCAAAGAAATATTGAAGAGCTTTCGGTCAGTAATTCTACAACACATTCCTAGAGGGGATAATGGAGAAGCAAATAGATTGGCCCAAAGTGCATCAGGTTATAAAGAGCTTCGAGAAGTTTTTGCTAATGATGTATATGCATTCGGGAATAATCTGGCAGAGGATGATTGGAGAAAAGAGATTGCCGATTATCTGGAGAATCCATCCCGAAAGGTTTCTAGAAAGCTCAGGTATAAAGCTTTAAAATTTGTTCTTCTTGATGATAATTTGTATTATAAATCCCTGGATGGAGTGCTGTTACATTGCTTAAATCATGAAGAAGCAAAAAGGCTGATGAGTGAAGTACATGATGGGTTGTGTGGAGCACATCAATCGGCCTATCGAATGAGGTGGGTTATTAGAAGAACTGGATATTACTGGCCGACAATGCTGGAAGATTGTTTTGAATATTATAAGGGATGTCAAGATTGTCAGAGATTTGGAAATATTCAGAGAGTTCCAGCATCGGCTTTGAATCCCATTATCAAGCCATGGCCATTCAGAGGATGGGGAATAGATTTGATTGGCCAAATAAATCCTCCATCTAGCAAGGGGCATAAGTTTGTGCTTTTGGCAACCGATTATTTTACCAAGTGGGTTGAGGCAATTCCATTAAAGAAGGTGACATCGGAGAATATGGTTGAATTTGTTAAAGAACATATCATTTACAGATTTGGGATTCCTCAAACAATCACCACAGATCAAGGGGCTCAATTTACATCTTCAGAGTTCAAAGATTTTGCTGAGAGTATGGGCATCAAATTGTTAAATTCTTCTCCTTATTATGCCCAAGCTAATGGTCAGGCAGAGGCTTCTAACAAGATTATGATTAAAATTATACAGAAGAAGATTGATCAGAAACCGAGAAAGTGGCATTCGGTACTCAATGAGGCTTTATGGGCTTACCGAATGGCTCCACATGGGGCTACACAGACGTCTCCTTATGAGTTGGTGTATGGGCATCATGCTATCTTGCCATGGGAAATACAATCAGACTCAAGGAGAATAAAGTTACAAAAGGATTTAAGTTCTAAAGATTATAATGATTTAATGATGGACGAATTAGAAGATTTGCATATGATTCGTCTCAGGGCCTTGGAAAATATCGAGAGAAACAAAATGCGAGTTGCTAAGTATTACAACAAGAAGGTGAAAATTAAGCAATTTACAGACGGTGATCTAGTTTGGAAAGCGATATTGCCGATTGGAACCAAATATGCAGCATTCGGCAAGTGGTCTCCAAATTGGGAAGGTCCTTTCAGAGTGGTTAGATGCGTGCCTGGAAATGCATATATTTTGAAGACATTATTGGGAGAAGAATTTGCTTCTGCTATAAATGGAAGATATTTGAAGAGGTATTATCCCAGTGTTGAAATCGATCGGTGATTGATATATTAATTTGCCGAACAGCCGATATTCGGGAAGAAATCGCCTTCAGAACAAATGTTGACAGAAAAGGAAAATGGCCAGTACTGAATGTATTGCCCTTAGCACAAAATATACTACATCAGATGTTCATGCAAGATCACAAAAGATAAGTTTTATTGCCGAAATTCCATAAATCCCTAGTACAAACTAATGGAATAGCTTGTTCAAAACGGACTGAGGATGAATGGAATCGGCAATGGCGGCGCCATGAGCATCAAGGCGATCTATGGAGGCCTCGATGTCGTCGATCTCCTCCGGGTTACCATTAGCGAAGCCGGTCGGTAGCCTGGAGTAGTCGGTGTTGGTGTGCGTCGACATGGCAACTAGGCCTGCGGCAGTGCCCAGACGGATACCGTGCGAGGCCACCTCATCGATGCGGCCCGCCACCGCACCGAGGCGAACTTCTGGTGTGTCCCCAGGGGCATTCACCTTGTCCGCTAACTCCTCCACCAGCGCCTTCAATCGATCGAGTTCAGCATCACGCGCTGCAAAAGTCACAAGGGGATGACAGATTAGTATCATTTGGGGGACAAGATTGAGATTGAGCAGATTGCAGGACTCACCATCAATGACTTCGAGCAGTTGCTTGCGCTCGTGCTGCCATTCGAGGTCAGCAATCCCGGCTTGCTTGGAGATAGCCTCCAGTTCGCGACGAGAGTCGTCGCGCTCCGCCTTGAATCGGCGGGCATCGCCGTCCGTGTAGCGGTAGTCGTCCGATTCGAGAGATCGATTGGACGAACTCGAAGATGCCGCAGGAGCAGCGGCTGGAGCTGCAACTGGCGCACCAGCGCCGGCAATCCATTGGATTACCCTGAAAGAACAAAGAGATTCGTCAAGAAAGAGGAAGGAAATCTCGAGAAGAACAGAGAGAAGCAAGCAGCTAATCACCTGCGGCGAGCGCCGGCACGACTTCCTTCGGCCTCATCGGCGGCCGGGCGTCTCCTGTTGTTGTCGGCCATTGGAAGTTCCTCGGAATTACTGTGGATGGGGAAAAGAATGGCTTGGGCCGGCAAGAACTTGGAAGGCGAAGAACTTGGTGAAGAAACTGTGGGCTGCCTGGGTGTTTATTTATAGAACTCGCAGAGGAAATCGTGGCCAAAGATCGTGGCGCATATTCTGAAGAGTTAGGAAGGTGGAAAGGATTTTCCAGCCGATCGGTTCTCATGTCGTTTGGGATTCTTATCGAGTCGTATTCGGCTTTGACTGGATGAAATTCGGCTATGTCATAGTTGAAGTGTTTTCGGGTCTAAATGCTATTATGGCCAACTTTGCCGAATGAGTCATCCACAAATGGAGAAAAGCAGAGTTAAGAGATGACAAAATTACAGGGTTGATAAAACATTCGGCTATCAAACTATTTGACATAATTCACACACCCAAGAACTTTGAGATTACATTTTTGGCATTTGATATCATGTTGCTAATGTTCTCTAATAAGTTTTTATCAGCTTCTTGGGTTCTGGTCAGGGCAGCAAGCTTCGCCTTGAGTTGTTTGTCTTCGTTTAGAGCTGCTAAGGCTTCCTTTCGCCTCTTCTCTGTTAGCTTGGGAAGCTCAACTATTTTCTTCTTGTCAGCTTCAATTTCGGCCGATAGATTTTTCAATTCGGCTTCAAGTGCAGCTTTTCTGATCTCCTTCATTTCAAGTTCAGATTCCAGTTTGGTTAATAATTCCTTGTCATTCTGGACTTGAGTATGCAGATCTTTTACAGATTGCTTAACCAAAATTCTCCTTTGCTCCAAGGCTGGTTGAGCCGATTGATTCTTCAGAGCTTGCTTCACTGCGATAAAATGATCATCCAATCTGGAAATTGGATCTAAAGAAGTCTTGATATCGGCAGGAAGATCTTGGTCAAATGATTCAAGCAAATCTCTTAAAAGATCAGTATTGGTAACTTGTTCCCGAGTGTCCTTATGCAGAAAAGAAAGGATTTCCTTCAGTTTTGCTTGGTTCTCCTCTGATAAAGTTTGACCAGAAGAGGTTTCTTCTCCTTGTTCGGCAACTAGATCATCCACAGCAAATGAATAGCTGGGTGAAGAAGTGGTTTTCTCCTGAAAGAAGATTATGCCGAATTATTGATGATTCATTGAATAAAGAACTGGAAGACTGAGTAATTATCTCTACCTCATTCCTGGTCTCTTGGATGGAAAGAGAGGGCAGCTCGAGCTCAGGCAAAGATTCTTGTATGTCATGCTGAGGAGAGCTTGGAAGATCTGTTGGTGGAGAAGAGGCTTCTAGTTGAGGAACATCAGGAGAAGCTGAAGCTAGTTCTTGATGAGAAGGAGGACTCTCCGAGATTGGGTCTATTGAGATTTGCTCTGAAACTGAAAAGGAATCAATGCCGATGGAGAGGAACTTTAAAGACAAAAATGTGAGAAAATTTTACCAATCATTGAAGCATCGGCAGGACTTGTACTGATTGCTGGCTGTTGTTCTTTGGCCTGAAATCAAAAAGAAATAAAGCTGAGCAAAACACCAAAAGCATTATAGTCAAAGAAAAAGGACTCTGACCTTGGTTTTGCTACTTGTTCTTTTCTTCTTTACAACTGAGGGAGCAGTTATAAGGAGGGTTTTCCTCTTGACAGATGATGGTCTAGTGAGTATTGGATCTGAAGAAGCTTGTCTAGCCATCAGCTGAGCCAAGGTAGGAGATTGGTGCCCCAAAGCAGAGATTGGGCCTGCAGTTTTATATAAAATTACCCTGGCAAGAGGGGCAGGTGTTATGTCCTGCAAAATGATAGAGTCAGAATCGATTGGGGCTAATGTTGTTAAGACAGATAAAGGAATAAGCATATTACCTCTGCAGTTGGCTGATAATCAGGCATTAATTCAAGGCAGAAAGGATGGATTGGCATGTTGAAGATATGATCATGGAATTCTTGCCACCAGAGAGTGAAGGAAGGATGGGCAGATATTATTGGCACAAAAGGATCAGGTGCATAAATAGTTCCACAGCATTTATAGTTGAAAATCCTTCTTGTTTCTGTGAAATCCTTGATTATCTCCCTAGGCCTGAGGAATTCATGGAGGAATAGCCTAGGGGGCACTTGGCCACATCCCAACTGTCTAGCCATCATGTTTGGCTGATAATATTCATAAGTGCTTTGGACTAGCCTCCCTCCACAGAATTCGGCTTGCAGGATGCAGGGCTGGATGAAGGCATTAAAAATTGCTACAGATTGTACATCAGTGCATCCAGTCTCAAAGCTGAATTCGCAAGGGAGAGTAAGATTGTCATTGTCCAAATAAGGGAACCAAAGAGGATTGGCAAAACCTCTGAAGAAGAGCTCAAACAGTTCACCAATGTTTTTGTTGATAGGTACAGTGGAGGCAGCTTCTCCATAAGTTTGACAACCTTTGGTTCTCCGGGTTTCTCCTTCTTTATAATTGATTGAAGGGAAGTCTCGGCTGTTGAGATCAATAGCAACAATTTGATGCATGTATAATTGCAGCCACATTTGGACAAACCACCAGGGACCATTGACACAGGGGATCTTCTTGCTAGTGTGCATCA
Source organism: Echinochloa phyllopogon (assembly GCA_033239725.1). Taxonomy (NCBI): domain Eukaryota; kingdom Viridiplantae; phylum Streptophyta; class Magnoliopsida; order Poales; family Poaceae; genus Echinochloa; species Echinochloa phyllopogon. The sequence goes on along the minus strand of BTCW01000017.1, from coordinate 7,146,097 downwards.
GGTGGGTGGTTTGGTTGAGCATATGGTAAACACTTCCCAGGAAATATTTCCCAAGTGGGATGACTTTTCCAGCAGCCAGCTCTTCGGCCATCACGATATGATTCAAGGTTGGCTCATTGGCTTTGCCACAAAAGACTGATCTGCATAGCCACATGTTCAGGAAAGCTCTGTATTCGACATCAGTCAGAGGACCATCAGACATATGATTCTGGATATATCTCTAGTATCCAACCCCTGTTCTTACTCCTGTCTGCTTGGAGGAACCTTTATGGTCATATGGATGCACAGTTCCTGTAACATTCAGGCCGGTCATCATGTAGACATCGGCTAAGGTAGGGGACATTGGGCCATGGCCGAAAAGAAAAGCATTTGCACCATTGGACCAGAAGTGGCAAGCTGCGATCAGAAGGTTCTCATTCTTTGGTGTTTCAGCTAAGGATAGCTCCAAGCAATGAGAAATGCGAAGACTGTCCCAATTCTGCGTCTGAGGACTTTTATCGTCAGAAATCCTTTTGTACCAATTTCTCCATCCGGCGATTGGAGGCAAAGGCCAGTTCTTGAAGGCATCTTGCCACTCATGAGGTTTTGTCAGTGAAATCTTAAAAGGGATCCGCTGAGATTCGGTCGCAATGATTTCGAAAGGATCTGAATCTCCTACGGGACCGAGGAAATAGGATGGAGATTTTTCCTCAACAGGGATGAGGATTTCGGCAGCTAGGGCCTATCAAGAATGAAAGGGGATAAGAAGAAATTTAAAATGCAAATCGAAAGAAGAGTGCCGAACATGCTTGAGGGGATTGAAGTTTACCTGGAGAGCAAGATCTTGGTCCGCCATCTGAAGGTTGGATCTTGGAAGACGATGACTTAGGGTTCGGATCCGGATGAAAGCTCTGAAGATTCAAAAGGAGAAGCGGATGCCGAGCAGAACTAACTTGGGAATGTTAAGCGCTTCTGGTCAATTCCGAGATAAAAGTTACCTCTTATCCCGAAATTGAAGGGGCATGTGTTGACACCAAAAATTGGCACCAGGAAGAGGCTGACATGTGGGCCGGATTTGGTGGAAGGAGGCCATTCGGCTAAAGGGTTTTTTCTGAAGCATTCGGCAAAGATGCTCTGCGGTCGGGAACGCGTCGCCATTCGGCTAGGAGGTTTCCTCTGAAACGTTCGGCAGAGATACTCTGCGGTCGGGAATGCGTCATCATTCGGCAGAGGCATTGTTCCGCAGGCGAAGAGTGGTAGTGTTCGGGAAGACATGATAACGTGGATCAATATAAGGAAAAGGCCGGTTCGAACAAGGAACGCAATATGGGCACGAAGATTCGTCATTTATTTTTAGAAACAAGTGTTATAGTCGTGTCCGACTAGGAGTTGTATCAAGACCTGGGTATAAATATAAACCCATGGCAATTGTAAAGACAATCGAATCAATCATACAACAAACCGGCCCCGTGCCAACATCGAGTCCTTTAGTCGAGTCGTCGAGTTCTTCGAGAGGAGTCATCGATCCGTCGACCTCCGTAAGTACCGGCAACCTTGTATCATGCTTAGTATCATGCGGTGGATTTAAGCTTTGATGCAAGTAGTCTTGTTACCATGCTTAGTATCATCCGGTGGATTTAAGTTGTGGTCTCAAGAAGGTTCCTCTGTTAGGTCATGAGCCATGCGGTGGGCTAAGATCTAGTATGGACCAAGTTATCGGCTCTGTTAGATTTCGGCAAGATCTAACAGATTCATTAAGTTACCCCGTGTTGCTTCGTTTTTACTCTGTGTTTAATTCATGCAACACACCTTTGCCCAATCTAGATCGGCTAGAATCGGCTTTGCTTTACGGTGTGACGACTCATCCCCTCATAGCCGAATCCGAAACCGATCTAGGTTGCCACGTGTCGCGGGTTCGAGCTTGTCGGCATTGTATAGATCTTGACAGAACCGGGTATCATGCGGTAGATGCAGGTTTTTGGGTCGTCTTAGAGCTAATCATCCGGTGGATTAGAATTCGATTCGATCTGATAGATTTACCTTTACCGATTAGGCTTGTTCCTTCGCCATGGACCCCGAATCGGCTAAATAGCCGTATTCGGCAGTGCTCTCACAAGTGAACGTGTGTTCGTGGGTTTGCATTGGACAATGAATGCTTTTAGCCTTTCATGATTAGATTGTATCATGCGGTGGATTAATCTAATCTGATTGGTGGTGTGGCTTCAAACGAGTTGTATCATGCGGTGGATTAACTCGTTCGTTGTCATGCTTGACGGGTGCTGCTTTCGGCCTATGCATTCTTGTTTTTAATGTAAATTCGTGACTGTGTTGTGGGTTCGTAACTAAACATTGAATGCTTTTAGCTTTTCATGGTTAGATTGTATCATGCGGTGGATTGGTCTAATCTGATTAGTGGTATGGTCTCAAACAAGTCGTATCATGCGGTGGATTAACTTGTTTTGTTATCATGCCTGACGGGTGCTGCTTTCGGCCTATGCATTCTTTGCTTACTGCGAATTTATGATCATGTTTCACCCTTTTATTTATCTATTATGCTCTGTTTCTCGTTAATCGGCTATGAGTATGTGTTACAATGTTCATTCGGTTGAAAGCCGATCTTTCGTCATGCTTACGTCACGCATTCGGCAGTGCGCTCCTTGCGTGCCTTGCCGATTGCCGAATGTGGTTTTGACTGCCGACAGATAGCTTGTCCGTAGCTATATGTCTCTCGAGATTGGCTTCAACGCCGCAAATATGGAACTGTCTGGTCTCACCCGGCACGTTCCAGGTTTTGATCTAAACCTTTTCGTCCCTTTGTTAGTTTTCAGGCAAACTGACTGGCACGCTTCCGGATTCAAAAGCCCGGGCCACGTGTGAAGCCAGCTGATTCGGCTTGCTGTGTGCTTGGCGTGAGGTGCGGATTTTACGTCAACACATTCAACGTCGGATTACAATCACTAGCTGCTGCATCCTGAAGCCACTGTGGAATGCTAGCAAGCCAAGATAACACCGGAGAATCTTCCGACGCCTCCCTCACACACCTATCAGCTAAAGAGTTTCCTTACTCTAACATTATTAAAGGACCTACAAAGCTCTCTACAATCAAACCAAATCCCGGCGATCAAAGATTTATCCGGTAGCTCACTCGAGAGTGTTTTCGCAAGCACCGAACAATCTGTTTCCAGGATCACATTTGAGAGGCCTAACTGCTTTGCTAGAGCTAAACCATCACGGGCCTCAAGTGCCTCCGCCACCAGAGCATCATGAGCAGGACCATACCATGTCGAACAACCTGCTAGAACAGCTCCCGTGTGGTCTCTGATCACCGCCGCTCCTGCACCATGCCCTGTCTCTCCACTGAATGAACCATCTGAATTTATCTTGGTCCCTCCTTCAACAGGTGCTGTCCACTTCACAACCGTACTTGGTATTAAGCTTTGGCCCCTCGGCTTCATACACAAAAGCTCTTCAACCATACTCGCAATATGCCTCGCCGCTGCCTTTGGGTTCCACGATGAGCGGCCATGCACCCGACCATTCCTGCTTGACCATAGCGACCAGCAGCCACACACAAATACAGCTGCATCCTCCTTGGAGCACACTGATTGTACCAGGAGGTCTGTTGCCCATGTGGTCGGATGGAGTTCAGGCATCGTCTTCCCCAACATTTCCTTCACCACTGCCCAAAAACGTCTCGCCCAAGGGCAAGCGATCAGTACATGATACAGGCTCTCATCTGGGTTCCCACATGCATCACAGTGCCCGTCCTGCCTTATATGTCGCCGTTTCATCTCTGCATTACATGGTAGGAAGCCCTTTAATACTCTCCACCAGAAGATCCTGACCTTCGGCGGTATTTTCAGTTTTGATAGGCACTTCCACCACTTCTCATTTGCTGATGGACTTCCTCTCCCCTTGAGGGAGACGGAGTTGACCTCAGCGTACGTGGAAGAATTGAACTAATTAACCGCCGCCGGCAGCGAGAACGAGGTCAAAATTAAAGCATCCGATCCATCCAATCCCATGTGTGTGTAACCGTCATCTTACCGGCTGGACCACTGGCACGGCACGTAGATACAGAGTATATTACACGGGTGACGAGGCCCCCCGTACAGGTGGATGGATGATTCGCTCGCAAAGATCCATGTGGCAGGTTTTTTTTTCCTTCTTCCCTTCTTGTAATAGTCAACCAACGTAATTTGTCATAATTTGTCTTGTATTTTTCGTTGCTCCTTGGCAAAAGCTAGAATTCATAACTTATTCAATACCATTGTATTTTTCGATGATGGCAGAAATTTTAGTGATATTGTCCATGATTTATTCATAATTGTTTTTGAATTAAGATGGTTTATTCATAAAATCAACAGCTAAATGAACATCAGATGCTACCCAGCCAGTGGCAAAAATAGTCGCTCTCTAAAGACTCCTAATCAGGTTGTAAAGATAACGCATGGCTTTCACTGTCGTCCCCCAAAAGTTTAACAAAAAAAAAGAAAAGAACACAACATTTGACAAAGGAAACAAAAGAGGGCAATTTTTGACCGTGGGAAATTTGTCCAATTTGAGTACATCTTTGGGGAGAGTTATAGTAAGCTCATGTGGGACAACCCGAATAACTGATGGTATCAAAATAAGTTTACTTTTCCCTACACAATATAGAAATCATTTACTATCATATTAAAATCTGGCTAAAATGACGGGATGGGTTGTGGGATCATGCCTGGGGCATCTTTGCATGTGACCCCACCTCAAATCCTCCCCATGCCAGGGTCGGCTTTAGCTTTACCATTACCACTACTGTGCACTACAGAATCCTAACAAACACAGTTGCTCAAAAGAAAAAAAAATCCTGACAAACGGAAGAAAAAATGGGGAAAAAAAAACCCCCACTGATGAGCAGTAGTAGAGAGGAAGCAAGGCAGCGGCAGCAGGCAGGCAGCAGCCAGACGAGACGAGAAGAAAACGCAACGAAAAGCCCGCGACAACGGGGAAGAGACGTTGGTTAATAATTAATTAACGTCTCGCCGCCGGAGGAGGGACGGGACGGGAGGGAGAGGGAAACAGGCGGCCGCATAAAACGCAGCCTCCCGCGGATCCCCCCACTTCGCAATTGCAATTTGCTTTGCAAACCTCCCTCTCTCTCTCTCTCTCTCTCTCTTCTCTGTGTGTGTGGGTGTGTGTCGCGAGGCAAGAACAAAGCGAGCGTGGTGGTGGGGGAGGAGGAGGGGCCTCGGAGGCGTCGATTGATTCGGTACGCGCCATGAGGCTGCTCGTCCCCGACGGCGCGCGCCGCCAGAGGCTGCTGCAGTGCGAGGCGCACCTCCCCTCGCCGGCGTCGCCCGCGCCCGCGGCGTCCCCTGCGGCTGCGGCGGGGGGAGGGAGGACGGTGGTGGTGGGGATCAGGCGGGACGCCGCCAGCCGGGAGCTGCTCACCTGGGCGCTCGTCAAGGTCGCCAATGCCGGCGACCGCGTCGTCGCGCTCCACGTCGCCGCGCAGCACGTCGCCGCCGCCGCCGCCGACGGTAACCGCCGCCCTCTTTTCGTTCCTTCCCCTCTCGATAAGGAAACCCCCAAGCGTTTTTGGATTGCTTCGATTGTTCTTAATAACCCGTTCATTCGTTCGTTGCCGCGATTGGTCCGACGAGAGCAGAGTTGGAAACTCGTTCCTCTCCCCCACCCCATTCGGCGGCGGGCGATTGCGATGTGAAATTAATCCCCTTTTTCCACGCGACCTTTTGCAGGATTGCTCATGGGACTGGATGAGCGGAGCAGGGCCGCGGATTCGCTCGCGTCGGTGCTTGCCGTCTACGACGGCTTCTGCAACCTCAAGCAGGTTCGTCAGTTCGTCCGTGCCAGAGCTCAACGCAAACCAAAAAAAAAAAATCTGTTCTTTTCCACCCTTCCCTCCACTTTCCGCGAGTCATACATGCTGTGTTCATTCGATGCCGGTCGTTCAAAGCTCTGACCCCTTCTCCGGAATTCGGCTTTCAAAGATGCCCCGCGAATGAAATGAAAATCTCTGTCCAGTCCGTCAAATTCTGCGTTTCAAAGTCCTGCCCGTACCACTCGTGCTACCACTACTTTACTGGACGCCCCTGTTTTTCTCTCTTCTCTTTTCCAACGCCTTGCAGTTTTGGGCACCTCAACTGTTTTTGTTTCTCTTTGACAACCGCTAATCTAGTATTCATCTTCCCTAGAATTCAACTGCAAGCTTTGGCTTCTTAAAGGCTGCCTTATACTAGCTCTCATCAGTTTCATGTTTCATTTACGCGCATCAGATTAATTTGGAGCTCAAGGTCTGCGGAGGGTCATCTATTCGCAAAGCTCTGGTCAGGGAAGCAGCTTCCTGTGGCGCCGCCCATCTCATCCTCGGTGTTGCCAAGAATTCCCTGTCCTTCGGGTACTTAGTTTGACACATTGCCCACCACATATTGCCATCTTAGTCTAAATATATTTATTGTCTGATACAAGTACTGTTTTTCTTTTGCGCCCTCCAAACATCTAGATCATCCTCCACATCAGTTGCCAAGTACTGCTCGAAGAGAGTTCCGCCAGGCTGCTCGGTTCTTGCCGTCAACAACGGAAAAGTTGTTTACCATAAAGATGCGGGCCATCCGATGCAACAGGAGCTGTACCAAAGCACAAGTATGTCAGCTGAATAATTTCATTTGCATTTAATTTGTTCATGTTTTTGTTTCAGAGCTGCTATGAATCCAGTATGCTCAAGTGTGAATTTGAATGCAGTTCCTGAGACACCAAGGAGGAGCTACCGGAAGCTCTTGTCATCCATGATAGGGGAGAAACTTTGGGATGAACACGGACAGGACAACAGGTGCATATCTCGTGCCGTCACCATGCCAATGAGATCTCCCACGCGTCCAAAAGAAGTTTCACTAGCATTGGTCCCCGTGAAGGGTTGCCGACGTGAATCACCAGAAGTAGCAACTGGCTGGCCCCTCCTGAGGAAGAAGTTCTTGCCAGATCGGAAAGATTCCCTGGCTGACAAGTCGAAGATGTCCGTGGTGCAGTGGGCAATGCGGCTACCAAGTAGGTATTCAGCAGTTTCACCAGTCCATTCGGAATACAGAACCGCAAGATCAGACTCCACAAGCACCAGTCATATTCTCCGTGACCGGGTGGTTGTCCCCTTGAGGAGCAATTCAGGAAAGTCTTCTGTAGTAATTGAAGAATTGGAGAAGGAAACCCCAGAGGAACTGACCTTGCTCAAAGAGAAATTCTCATCTATTTATTCTTCCTTCAGTTACAGTGAGCTTGCAAAGATCACCTCTGATTTCTCACCAGGTATGCATATCCAATTTGACTCTGTTGTACTTCCTACTTGCATCTCTGTAACTTCCAACTTTTGTAGGCATGTGGTGTTAACTAATCTGTTTGGTTGTTTTGTGCAGAGTTTGTAGTTGGACAAGGTGGCACTAGTCAAGTTTACAGGGGCTGTTTGGAAAATGGCAGGGAGCTAGCAGTGAAGATCCTGAAGTATTCTGATGAGGTACTAAAGGAGTTTGTGTCAGAGATTGAGATTATCAGTTCTCTCAGCCACAAGAATGTGATATCCCTCATTGGTTTCTGCTTCAAGAATGATGACCTTCTGTTAGTGTATGAGTACTTGCAAAGAGGCAGCCTGGAAGAGATACTGCATGGTGTGTTTAACAGCTTCACTGCCTACTAGCTTTCTGCCTGTGTTGTTGCGATGTAAATGTAATCCTAACGTTATTATTGTGCAGGTGAAAAAGGATGCAAGAACATATTTGGTTGGACTGAGAGGTTCAGTGTGGCTGTGGGAGTTGCTCATGCTCTGGATTATCTCCATGGTAATGACAACAGTCGTCCAGTGATCCATAGGGATGTTAAATCATCAAACATCCTCATCTCGGAGTGCTTTGAGCCAAAGGTAATATTCTTCCGTCAGATAGCACGGAATACATCAGTCAGTGCGCAGTTCAAAAATTAAGGGAACTCAAGCTTTCAATATATGTGTGATGCAGTTATCGGACTTTGGTCTCGCAGTCTGGGCCGCTGATGTGACATCTCAGATGACATGCAATGATGTTGCAGGAACTTTTGGGTTCGTTATCTAAGCAATTATTCTTATTTTGACATCTCTTGCTGCATATTGCAACAATTGGCTTACTGACATAGAGATATTTTGTCAGATACTTAGCTCCTGAGTACTTCATGCATGGCAAGGTGAACAACAAAATTGATGTGTATGCTTTTGGTGTCGTCCTTCTTGAGCTCATCTCAGGCAGGAAACCGCTTTGCATTGGTTGTCCAAAAGGGCAAGAGAGCCTAGTGATGTGGGTAAGTTGCATATGTTTGTACCATAATTAGGTGTTGATTTCTTGTTTGAATTGTGTTTAAAAGAATTTTTTTTTCCTTTGGTTTGAACAGACAATTGATTGTCTTTTTTGTTTTATGCAGGCAAATTCCATCATACAAGGAGGAAAGCTCACACAACTTGTAGATCCCAGCTTACCTACTGAAGGCCATAGTGAAGAAGTTGAGAGGATGACCCTTGCTGCTTCTCTCTGCATCAGACAAGCACCTCAGAACCGTCCTCAAATTGACATTGTAAGTTTCTCCCCTTGATGCATCTTCTGCACAAGTGTTCATGCTGTTTTTCATTTTCTTACAAGCATCTGGATGTACGATCAGGTTCTGAAGCTTCTCGAAGGCGACAACGATATCCTCAAGTGGGCACGATCACAAGTCGGACTATCATACGAGGTTGATGCCGACGAATGTGTGATGACACCACCAGCACCAGGGAGCAACACCAACATCCAATCCTACATCAACCTCGCATTCGATGTGGATGATGACTCCGCTTCTGTCAGCAGCACCGACTTCATCGCAGCCAACACCTCCTTGGAAGAATATCTGAAGGGAAGATGGAGTCGGTCATCGAGCTTCGACTGAAAGATCCATGGCAGAATTACCCCTTGTTAGTGTATAGATCTTTCTTTTAAATCTAAGTTATAGTTTTGTGCCTTGGATGAGAGTTGGCACATGCAATGCCCTCCACCAGGAAGTTCCTTTGATTATGTATGCCTTAGTTCTTTCTCTCTTTTTTCATGTGGGGGTCTTTTTGTCCGCTCTGAAGAGACCCCTTTTTTTTACTGTCTGAAGAGACTTGTGATACCCAGGTATTCTCATCCAAAGGGATGAGAAATAAAGTAGGAGCCATATGAACTTGTGGGTTGTGAGTTTCTGCCCACACCCAAATGAAAATGAATCATCTTTGTGCTATTTATACTGCTCACAGTGAAAAAGCAATCAATTATTTCTATGCCTGCAGTGAAAAATGAGCTTCCCCTGAACATTTTCAGCTGCATCCAGCGCGTTGAATTTTCTGTCTCAACACTAATTTTATTTTCCCTGAGAAAAATCATGAAATTGCTCCAAGATTATAAAATAAAATTCAGAATCTGCAGAGATCACCCTTGTAAGATGCCTTCACAACATAAATATATGCTTAATCTAAAAGCTGCAGGCCATGACGGTGCATGTCCAAGCAATATATGCAACCACTGTCGGTTTCACCCGTAATTGTCAACAGCATCATGACAGCGAACGATCTGAGCGGGACGGTCCGAACAGATTGGTTCATTGAAAAGACCCTGAAAACGAAAGCTAGGATCACCATCATGGGTGTGTTTAGTTGTAAAAAGGGGTGGGTAAAGTTTGGTGAAAATGTCACATCGGACACTGTAGACTTTTCGTTTGTTTGTGGTAAACATTGTCCTACCATGACCTAACTAGGCTCAAAAGATTCGTCTCGTCGTGTACATCAAAACTATGTAATTAGTTTTTTTATTTACCCACGTTTAGTGTCTCATGCACGAGGAGAGATTTGATGTGATAGGTGAAAAGTGAAGTTTGGAGAGAGAATTTTTGTAAGTTTGGTGGAACTAAACACACCCCATATCATAAGAGCCCAGTTGGGGCATGTTGCATCACATGGGACCTGCACATGGACAAACCCCTAGAGACACTGAAAGGGATCTTTGAAAATTGTTTCGCGCGTGCATGACAACATGAGCAAACCGACGTCGAGTCATGATGGTGAGGTTGTGGACAGGAATTGTAAGAATAATAGTCGTCACACTTGCACATGGACAATAATCTAAACATGTTGCGAGCCACAGGCCTCTACGGACGATGTAAGGACAAGAGAAATATTGCAGGTCAGCGGTCTTTCCGGATGGCGCAAGGGCGGCGAATTATCCCATTTCTTTCAGTTTTCACCACCAAAGGCTTATGTCCGCATCATGTGTAATATATACTCTGATAAAAAGAGCATGGATTATCAATGCAATTTGCAATGGATAGCATTAAGCATTTCAATCTTGCAAATTATGAACCGAAAAGCATCTCTTTGCAGAAAAACTGTATATGTAACCACATAAGCTTGACACTCAAGGGTAACTGCATGTCAATTTGGTACGCCCATGATTCTTCCAGCTGTTCAGAATTTTTTACACAGCAAGCAGCACTAGGCAGATCCCGGTTATACTGAAGTTGCGATAACCTTTCAGTCACTCATCAACATACACGGGATAACCACATTGAGTTTGTCCAGACATGTACAAAACACAGCATAACACTCCAGTGAAGGTACCCTAGGTGTGGTGGATCAGCCTTTGGGCATGCCAAGTTCGCTTAACTGGCAGGTTCGGTGGCATCGGTCTTCTCCAGCGCTGTCAACGAATGAGACTGTTAGTGACATGCCATGCCAGGGAAAGAGAAAAGGAATCTTAAGCGAAGACTGCACAAGGCTGAACTGAACAATTCAACTTACTGTTGTAGTTGAGGAGCTTCTCGATGAGGTCCACATGGGTCATCAGCATTCGCCTACAGCAGTAGCGGACTAATTGTAAAGCATCCAGAGCGTCCCTGAAAACAGATGGACACAGAAAGTGTTTAATTGGTATCTGTTAGTAGTGCCTGTATCAGCAGATTAATTTCCATTTAAAATGACATCAGCAAGTATACTAAACTTTTTACAACCCACACAGGTCCTCCCTTAAGACTAGTCTGGAGGACCACAAAACACAAGTTCTTTTATTCATGAGAACTGAATTACCACAGGTGATTCCATACAATGATTCATACCAGCCAATTCAATTTAAGACAGTCTGCAAGCAAATCAACTAAACAAGAAGGAACTGCATATGGCAAAATGACATTGCCAAAGAAAACACCATCCAAGATAAAATAGCACACCCATTGTACGCCTGGTATGAATGTGGATTGTGGAAGTAATTGATTTGTAGTGGGTACAAACAAATTATTCAGAAACATCACGTTCAATGATGAATGGCACCAACTTAGCCTTGTGCCTAAAAGGGGGTTTGTCTGTTAAAAAGAAAAGGAAATTAATGTTCCTGGTATAAGACATGCTAAAATTAAAAATGTACCAGTGACAAAAGGTTCAGAATATGCTGACTGGCCTTGCTAAAATTTAAAAACAGAAAGTATAAGCCCCTGATCTGAAATGGCTTCGAAAATGGGGAGATCTCAAGCAATTGTAGGTCTCATCAAGTGCTAACTTAGTATAGGCTTAGTGGCTATATACAACTTGCAAATTTCATTAAATCTAAGGCATGCCACTTAGATTGAGTTTCCTGATCACATGTGTATCGAAATCAAAATCCTAATGGGTAAATTCCCAAATCCATTATACCCAAGATTCTAGACACATACATGCTGTCATGGGCTATTCATTCTTGAACAATGAAAGTGCAGAGTATCATAACTGCTTACAATAAGAGCGGCATGGTCATTCTATCTGGTAACCTGCAGACCATACAAGATGGTTTCCTAGTGACAATACATGGGTGGAGCTACCATACATATAACATGCTTATAATGCCATATTATTTTATTTGCCTTCTTGACTGTGCATCTTGGCATAGATTGAAAAGGTCATTATGTAAAAATATGTTTAATCGAAGAGATTAGGCACAGCACCAAATTCAGCTGTGATGCTTGATTGCAAAAGTTTGACGCATTTGCTTTTAGCTTGTCAGACAAAAAACAGATTGAAGGATCCTAACCGTATACAGACCTAGAAATGAAGAAATTAGATTACTTGTACTCTGATGGAACAAACAAATAACCAGTAACAAGTGGCTACTAGGAAATGCTAGTCAAAGAGTGAAGTGCCCCTGGTACACAAGGATGTAATGTTAATCAAGCTTTCCAGCCAACAGATGCTCCAACTTACATCAGTAACTACAAGCCCTAAATCCTACTAGTACACATTCTTTATTTATATAGTGAATACTTCTCATGAAGACGGATAATACGGAATTGGGTGAACACAGACATATGTATTAAATGTATAATTCAAATAATAACAATCCACATATATCTTTTAGAACTAGCATTCAGCTTAACTTATATTGCTAGCTGCTTACACTTTTTGAAAAGGAATCTGTTTGTCAAAACAAGCACATAGAAATCACTGAACTTTCCTAGAACGTTTCCATTTTACAAATATTTTCTGGTCACTGGCTAACTCTGTAAACACAACATCTCCGAATATCTAGATACACCGTACATGAAACACCAAAGACATTCAGCAGGGCCATCAGCAACCAATAAGATCAGGACAAAAATAAAAACAATCTCAAGGAGTCAGCTGTGTGCAAATGGGCAAACTAGTTTTTTTTTAAAAAAAAAATAGTGACGGAGTCACAGAGATATCCAACTGAACAAATCAGGCAAGGAACACAACTAGCTCAAGGAACGTGTATGCATAGGTAGTGATTTGTTGCATAACTAACAGCAATTCTGTTACAAATTGTATTGAAACCAACTATCTAAAGCATTCTCCTACAATAAATTCCCTTGGTGGTTAACAAACTGCCTTATATAGCAGAAGAACATGTCCTTGTCATAGTGCAACAGTTCCAGATTGTCACACAAATTGAGCATTTCTAGATCCAGAAGAAACAGAAGCAGGCTGTTTGTGACATAAAAATATCATATGCAACTATGCAAACATCAGATTCCTCAGTCAAAAGCACTCCAGGATCCAGTATAGCCGGCTGTGTCAAAATTCAGAATAAGACCTGGTGGATTCCAGGAGTTGTGGTTACCATTGCACACCCCAAAGCAATTCTGGGTGCCTGGTATGTATTCCTCGCCTATAAACAATGGACAAACTAACAGAATCTATTCCATGATGATTGATTGAACATCTAAAAAACCAAGAGTATCTAAGCCTTGGTGTTCCCAAACACCATAGGCAACCCAATCCTCCCTACATGGCACTACTTCAAAATACCAAACACCCAAAGATGCGACCCAACGGAGAAAGATTACATCATACAGAAATCGATTCTTAGCGATGGTAACCATTTGTTGGGTAATAAAATTCAGCCTACCCCTCCGTGTAGTCCGACTGGAGGAGGTCCAGGTACAAATCCCACTTGTTCCCGATCACCTGCGCAACCAAAAATCAGAAGAAAAACGAAAAATCAGACCCCCGAATTCGGATGTGCTAAACCCTAGGCGCACGGAACAGCGAATCCCTAGCCCGTAGGCACGGATGAGGGGACCAGGAAGGTGAGAAATGGGAGGGGGGAGCGGGCATACCTTGCCGCAGGTGAAGCAGCGCACCGGGATGATCATCTTCGCCGCCGCCGCCGCCGCCGCCGCTGGGGAGGATGGGGTCGCCGGTTGCGGGAGAGGAGGGGAGGGGACGGGTGGGGTTTTTGCGAGGTTTTCCCTCTGTTTTGGATTTTTATTATCGACTTTTTTCTTTTTCCCTTTTTAAGCAAAATTTCATTTTTTTATAACTCTGTGTGTGAAATGGTAAAGTTACACTTAGCCAGGTACCTGATGGCTTGATATTTTAAGTTCACCGACGATCAACATGCAACTAAGAGCAGCTCCAGCGTGAGATTTGATATGGAACAATATAGCCCAAAAAATCGAATGATGTATACTGTGAGATTCGAGTGATGCGTGTCATAACAATAGTCGTGTTTTGCAGAAGTGTCGAACTGAGCTGAGTAAAAAATTCACAGGTGCAACATCGAGGATATAGTAGTCCAGGCAGGAGCTCCTTCACAGACCAGCACAATATTGACGCGTGGACAGAAACATAATATTCTAGGTAATGACTTCGTTACAGCGCCGTGCGCTCATCCACCGGAACGGCCGGCTTCCGTCCAGGCGCGCCGCAGGCGCGCGCGCCGCGGACGATTCATTTCCACTGTGGGCCCCCTATGTCATCGTCTCACGTTGAAACGTGCCGCGGCTCCGCCCAAACGCGCCGACGCGCGCCGCTTCGTTTCCCCTGTGGGCCCAGATGTTAGTGAAACGGTGGAAATTTCTAGCGTTTTCAAAGCATCGGTAGTACGCGCGCCTGTTCATTTCCTCCTCCCCATTTCTCATTCCCGTTTCTCTCTCTAGGGTTTCCTTTCTCTCTCTCGAGTTCAAGACGATTCGGCGCTTCCCGTCGTTTCCCCGAGAAGGAATCGCAGATCCAAGGTGGGGGAGAGCAGCGGCGTGAGCACGCACGGTGAGTTCATTCCATCTTCGTTCCATTTCATCGCATTTTGATTCTGTTGGTTCCCCCCTTCTTCGAGATGAACATCTGACTTGGGACGGGATTTTGCTCGTTTCATCCTAGGGTTTGGGGAGCAGAGCGAGCGACGAGGGCCCTGATATCCCAGTGGAGTCGTCGTTTGGTAGCCGGAAGAGTATCAGCAAGGCGGCGGCTAGCCGGACCTGTGTGGGGAGCGACGCCGGCTTTGGTTGGGGGCGGAGCACAAGCTGCCCTGCTGGTAGTCGGATCTGGGGGGCGAGCGGCGCCGTCGTTTGATCAAGTCGCCGAGGAGCATCAGCGACGCGGCGTATTCGGAGGTATTTTTTTTGCGAAAAACTGTGCGTGTTTTTTTGTCGTATCTCGATTCAACCTGTATATGTGACTTTTTGTGGCTTTTCATAGCGTGATTTGTGCTTATTCTAGTGGCATCCTAGGGTTTGGATTTCCATTTGGTTATAGTAGTGCAGATCTGTTACATGTGTAGTGCAGTTTGAATCAATATGTCTGCAGAAAATATTTGTAGTGCAATTGTTTTTGCCTCTGTTTCAGTAGTGCAGATCTGTTCTATGTGTAGTGCAGTTGAATCGAGATGTCTGCAGAAAAAATATTGTAGTGCAGTTGTTTTTGCCTCTGTTTAGGTGTGTGCAGAAAATATTGCAGTGCAGTTGAATCGAGATGTTTTTTCAGAAAGATGTGTGCAGAAAATATTGCAGTGCAGTTGAAACCTGATGACGGAAATGTTAAATATATTTTTTCTGGTACATTTTTTGATGGTGGGAGCTTTTCTGATATGTGTTTAGTCATTTAGCACAGTTAAGATATTTTTCTGCTAAATATGTTGAGATAGTGCAGCTTTTTTCTGATGCGTGGTTACCATTGTGATCATACAGTGCTAGAAATGTTAAGATCATATCTGAACACATATTAGAAGTGTGTGTTTACATTTGGGAATTGCCGATTTTGCTCTATCAGGGGCTATCAGGGGCAGTTGAGATAATTTCTATTCGACAGTAGCTATCAGGGGCAGTTTTGCAGATCCGTTATTTTGACAGTAGCTGACTGGTTTTTGTGGGGTGTTTTCTTTTTCACGCTGTGTATGATTTCTACTGGGAGGAGTTGGAAGCCAGGGAAGCATTTCTACGGGAAGTATTTGTACAGGAAGGATTTCTACGGGCGAAGGATTTGGAGGGGGGGGGGGGGGGGTCCAGGGAGCACGCTCACTGAGGTGAGATTCATCCCCTGCATTTTTTGTTTTTCTGGTTATCACTTTCTTCTTGGTAATGCAGACCAAGAAGATAAGGATAATTACCATTATTTTGATACTTTTTTTGGGTTTTTATTTTTCATCTGTGGCTTTTGTGTTTCAATTCAGGGTTTGGGGAAGAGAAGGGAGCAACCTGGGCCTGATATCCCAGAGGCAGGGAGGAGTCGCGGGGGCATCCTACGAAGGTGAGACATGTTTGCTTCTGTTTTGTTAACTTCAGTTGTAGGACATGACAAATGTAGTTGGCAGGACATGATACATTTTTTTTGTTTGTTTTGTCTGCTGCAAATGAGAACTTGAAAAGAACCTGTGTTTTTGGTTTTTTGTTGAACAGCAGCTGCCTTCGGCTGCTTTTTTATTGCTTTAGCCTGAGTTATTTCTTTTTTTAGGCACTTTATTATTCTTAGGTAGGCAAAGTTTTGTTCTGAGTTAGGCAAAGTTTTGTACTTAGACAAAGAAATCAATACTATTAGTTAGGATTACTAATATGCAATGATTATCTAAGTTACACTTTATCATACTGGGCATTATCATTGTCTGTCATTATTAATTCAGCTTTATTTTTTCTTATTTTTTTCTCGCACTGTGTGCATGTCATTGGCCAAAGAGGTGGTGGAGAGGCTCTGATACTTTTTCGGGGGACAGAGGCTGTTGGTGACTCAACCTGGGACTTTGATTTGGGCATTTGTTGGCTTTTTTTCCGGGGGGGATATCACTTGCACTTTTCTGCATCACAAAGGTTAGATGCATTTTTTTTCTGATATGCGCTTTTTTTGTTTCAATATTTTTTGGCATTACTGTTTTTGATATGTGTTTGAATATATACATTAGCATTAGCATTAGTGTCCCCACTGAAGTCTATTATTGAGCCAACGGAAATCCAGCGAGTGGCCTGCGGTTTGCGGGTTGGGGTCGTCAGGGTCCCCCCATTTTTTTAATGGTGTCTTGCACGCCTCATGATGACTTCAGCCCTGCAAACCCTGTAAATCCCAGTTTGGTGGCTCCCAGGATGGATGTGGGTTTAGGGTCCAATAGGTAGGTCATTATATTGGTATATGTAGGCAATTACATTGTTATAGATAGGTAATTATATTTGTTATAGGTAGGCAATTATTGTAACACCCTAAAATTCATCATAATTAAATTGTAGCAACCCTTTGAATTTTTCTAGGATTTATTAAGGCTTAAATAAATTTTCTAGGATTTAATTGGAATTTCTAGCCTTTTTATCAATTTAAATATCACATTAAATAATTATTTTAGTCAAAATAAGTTTTTGTTGCATTCATGCTGGTGCATATATTTTTGGTTGCTAGTAAATCAAGTTGGAATTTAAATTCTATTTAAATTCAAATTTGATTTGCTTTTGTTTGAGTTTTAGAAAAGTTTAAATTAGCCGAGTTCGTTTTCACCCCTCAAACTGTTGGCCCAGTTCGGTTTTGCCCCCTCTACTTTTTCCTTACTCCCGAGTCGGCCTGCTTTTCTTTTCTCGGCCCAAATCCTTTTCCCGGCCTGCTATTCTCCGATTTCGGCCCAGCATCGGCCCGTTCTTCTTCCCCCATCTCTCTCCCCGTGCCGCTGACGGGTGGGACCCCCCCTGTCAGAGTCATCTTCTCCGACTGGGACTCTGTCCTCGGCCGAGTTCGCCCCGACGCCGCGCCGCCTCCGTCTTCGACTCCGTCCCCGTCACGCACGTCAAGGCCGCTCCGCACCTATTTAACTCGGCCGCCCTTGCTGTCTCCCCTCCAATCCAGCCGAAGCCGCCAACCCGAGCCGCCCGAGCCGCCGCCATCGCCGAGCCGAGCGCCGCCGTCGTCGATTCTCGTCGTCGCCTCCGTTCCTTCGCCAAGAAGCTTTCCAGGAGGTTCGCCTCGATAATCCGCACCTCCCCTTCGTGTTCTTGCTCGGAGTTTGGCCGCGTTCCGCGTTTAATCGCTCGTCGCCGTTTTAACAGTGCCGCCGACCGCCGTTGCTCGTCGCCGGCCGCCATCGTCGCCCTCCCCTCGTCGAGACCAAGCCCAGTGAGTCCGCCATCGCCTTCTCATCCTTCCTGTCTAGTTCTTGTCGCGAATTGCAGCCCCTATCCTCGCGTCCGCATCGCACCCGAGAGCTCTGCCGCCGCGCATGGCGCCGCCGTCGTCGTCCACTGCCTGCGCACCGAACCAGTCGTCCAGATCACCTTGGTTGAACTCGTCGTGGTCCGGCGAGTCCATAGGACTTGATCCCGTTGCAATCTGAGCCTCGTAGCTCTAGATCGGGTTTGCTCCGGCGGAGCGCCGCCGCGGAGGAGCGCAGCGCCGCCGTCCTCGCCGGCGACCGAGGTCCCGAACCCCCCTGACCGCCCGATCGTGATCCAACGGCTCAGATTAGATCGAGCTTTGAGTCAAACCCAAGAGTAACGGTCAGCCCTGGCTGTTTTACAAAGAAGCCCTTGAAGTTTTTGAAAATCAACCCGCGGTCCAGTTTAGTTCAAAAATAATTCCAAATAGGTCTTGTTTTCTTATGTTTTAGCCCCTGCAAGTTTTAAAATTATGCCCGAGGTCCAAGCTTTGTCTTTTTACATGAAAACCCTCGAGTTTTTATACAAAATTATGTTTTAGCCCCTGGTTTTTCGCAGTTAAGCCCCTGGAACTTTTAAAACTTTGCCAGCAAGCCCCTGAACCTTAGAAAAGCCATATCTTTTGCGTTTTAACTCCGATTTTAGTGATTCTCGCGCTCACGCGTTCGTTGTAACGTGTAGATTAGTTTTGTGCTGTTGTTTTCTTCTGTTGGAATTGTTTGGTGTACTGTTTCTTATTTGTTGTATTGTTTCCTTGCATGTGAATGTGTGATGCGATTAGGAAACGAGCAGTTCGAGGATTTCTCTGAAGAACCAACTGTTGGAGAAGGATTTGAGCAGCAACCGAGTTGGGAAGAAGGCAAGTGTATTATGTCATGCAAATGTCCTAATAATTATTAATTTCACCACCCATGCATGTGTCTTAATTTGATGGGTTCCTGTTTAAGGATTTGCCTAGCCACTATATATTTTCCTGTCCCTGAAACTGGGTTACTTAATTAATTTTGATGGTAGCTGATGCTTAGTTTGCTCAACTGGGATTGGTTAAATGAACCCCTACTCTATGTTCCATATACTCCTTTAAATAATTAATTGGCAAGATCATATCTTTTTAATTGGAACATGGAGAACCACCCAGGAAAACAGTACAACCATGAGTGCCATGTGGCTCTGGCTTTGACTGGCTAATTAGGTGCTCTGGTTTATGGTAGCTTTACTCGAGAGGGGCATGGGGGGCGGCGGTTGACGGGGTATAGCTCGGTCCTTTTGAGCTGTGGGCTTTGGTAAGAGACAGACCTCATTAGGGAGGGTTATGCTTTGCTTCTGAACCGGAAACCTTAGCGGGCTATCATTTATTAGGGTGCTTTTGTAAAGGTCTCATAGTGAAACCCAGTATTCGGTCCACGTGGTGTGGGAAGGGTACAATGCTTCGGCAATGGGAATCACGGCTTATGGTGAAAGTGTACAACCTCTGCAGAGTGTAAAACTGTTATAACAGCCGTGCTCACGGTCAAGAGCGGCCTGGACCCTTACATGATAATCATACTTGAACATGATCTAAATCGTGGTTATATGAATATGTTGGGAATATGACATTCATTAAATTGTGGGTGGTATATACTTTCATTTGCTAGTAAATAGTTGCTTAATAAAACTTGACCAACTAAAAGTGCTTATTGCAGTATGGTCAGCCAACCTTTTTGCCTCAGCCTTGTATGTCATATTACATTTGCTGAGTACGTATGTGCTCATACTTGTTGTCTTTCTTTCTTTTATTGCATCAACTACACCCGGAATGCTGCTCAGATTGGGAGAATTTTGAGGATTTCACTACTGATTTTGAGGAGTTCTAGGCGAGTCTCCCCCAGTCAATTGCCTGTGGAGTTGGAGTCACTTTTGCTTCGTTAGATAAACGTTTATTTAAGTCTTCCGCTATGACATTTGAGTCAACTCTGAGATTGTAATAAATGCACTATAATACTCTTTCGTTATGCATGGTTATGGATATTCACTTGTGACGTCTACCATATGTGTGTAAACCGATCCTGGCGCACATATGAGATGCACCTGGTTTTGCCTTTAAAACCGGGTGTGACAGAGGTGGTATCAGAGCTATGTTGACTGTAGGACGCAAGCCTAGATAGCAATGGTCATTCTCTAAGGATTATTTTGCTTAACTACTCTTGTTCTATCCATTCTTGGTTTACTTTGCTATTATTCCTGGGCATTGATAATTGTCTCCTCCTTGATTTTGCTTTTCTGTTCTATCTTTTCTCCATCTCACCTGGTTTTAATGTCTTTAGAACTGTTCTCACCCCTTTCTTGCTTAAACCATAGATGGTGCTGACAAGGCAAGGTGCTCGTAGATTGGCAAGCACTCTTTCCTCTTTTTCATCGCATTCGGTGCAAGAAGAGGAACCGGAACCTGAAGAGATGGAAGTAATGGACGAAGAAGTCAACTCAGTAGGGAATGCTCCAGCTGGATCTGAAGGAAATGAAGGACCCTCTCCGCCGCCTGACATGTGGGTAGTGACTATTCACCACCACGACGGAGGCAACAGTGGGTTTCCTATGATGCTTCGAATGCTTTTCGAGCGTCTGAACTACCCAGTGGAGATAGAATATTGTGGAAGAAGGAGGACACATCCAGATTACCCAGAGGACTGGGAAGTCGCTGTATACATCAGGGAGCCTGATTATGAGTTTGGAGGAACCAAAGAGGCTGCAGTGCATCACGCCTTCGCCATGAGATCAACCTTTGAAGCTGGAATCCAGGATGCAGCCAGGAGGGCACTTTCTGTGCTTTGTCATGAGGAGGCTGCTGAAGTACGTCACACTGCTTGGGCATATCTTCCTCGAAGGGAGCAAGACACTCCAACTGGGGATGTGCCACAACCGCCAGGTTTAGACTCTACACTCAACGTCCAGGTGGCGTTCACCCAGATGCTCAACGTGCACGCCGATGACACCACAAGAGAGCTACAAGAAGTGCGTGAAGAACTCGCTGCTGAACGAAGGAAGAACAAGAGGCTGATAGCTGAACTCAAGGGAGAAGCACTTCCGCCCTTGGATGAAGATATAGAAGGGTTGATGGGACATTCACCGCCCCGCTAGACAGTGCTTGGTGGATCGTCTAGTTGCTTCACCCATACCTATTAAGATAGGATATCCTCTCTTTTGTTAGTTCAGTACGTTAAGAATCGTTGAGACTCGTGCGTAGCATGTGATTTAGTTTGGAAGTGTGGTAGAGATGTTTGCTTTTGTGCTAAGTGTGTGATTTGGATCTTTGTAATGATTGAACTTAATTGTGGAGTGATGACCGCAATTAAGTAATTATTAAATAAATAAATTTAGTTAGTTTTGGGTTATCTTGGTCTCTGATCTTAGCCCTTAACTATCACTTTACCCATATAATCGTACCCCTCACATAAATCATGCTATGCGACAATCTGTTCTCGCTGCTACATGATATCCTGGTACTGTCCGAATTGTTTCTAGAGCTTCAGAACTCCGTTTGACGTAAATCCAGTTGGGTTGGATTCAGAACTTGATAACCTAGGTTCTGAGAATTTTTCATGATTTTTGGAGTTTCTGGAAGAGAGATATAATGGTTTTATTGGAGTAACCAGAATCTGTCACGTGGTCCTGACACAGCTGTCTTGTTTATTTTATACCTCGAGCTACAAAATTCCGATTGAGGTGATTCAAGTTGGGTTAGTTTCAGAATTTTATAGTCTACGTTCAGATAAAAGATCATGATTTTTGGATACACAGAATGAGAGTTATAACTGTTTAATTGGGACAAACAGAATCTGTTTCACGATTTGATTTGCCCGTCATTAGCAACTAGTTCTACATTAACTCTTATCTGTTCATGATTTGAGTTATATCTTTTTACCACCCTCTGAATCTCATGTTCTAACCACCAGATGGTAAACACCAGGTCTGGAAGTGGAGTGGATCAACCGCCTGTGAATCGTCAAGGACGTGCCAACCCCAATCCAAATCCTCCGCCGAATCAAGCATCTTCAGCAATGGATCAGATCCTCGCCAACCAGACTCAGATTTTCCAGGGCATGGCTAATACCTTGGCAGCCATGCAAGCACAGAACAACAACAACAACAACAACAACAACAACAACAACAACAACAACAACAACCAGCAGAGAGACAAGCACCGGGAGTTTATGAGTCACAAACCTCCTACCTACTCCCACTCTGCAGATCCTCTCGATGCTGATGATTGGCTAAAGACTGTTGAGAAGAAGCTGGATATGGCTCAGTGCAATGACAGGGAGAAGGTCCTGTATGCCTCAGGTCGCTTAGAAGGATCAGCTTCAGATTGGTGGGATGCTTATCTTGCTACTCATGCCACCCCTGATGCTATCACCTGGCAGGAGTTTAGGACCAACTTCAGGAGCCACCATATTCCTGCTGGTGTCATGAAGCTGAAGAAGAAGGAGTTCCTCTCACTCAAGCAAGGTGGGATGACCGTCAGTGAGTACCGGGATAAGTTCATTTAGTTGTCCCGTTACGCCCCAGATGAGGTGAAGGATGATGAGCAGAAGCAGGAGCGATTTCTGGAAGGATTGATTCCGCTGCTCCAATATCAACTCATGTCTCATACCTTCCCAACATTTCAGAAGCTGCTGGATAAGGCTATTGGCTTGGAGAGCAAGCGTCGTGAGTTGGGAGAGCCGAAGAGGAAGTTCATGGCCTCAGGACAGTCAAGCAGTAACACCCGCCCTCGTTTCCAGCAACCTCAGCAGAACATGCCCGTTCGTTTTGGTGGGCAAGTGAGTAACTTTGTGCAGAGTCAGGGTCAGCGGTCAGCACCTCCACCTCAGCGTCCAGCATTTCAGCAGAACCGCCACACCACCCCGACTCAGACTCCAGTGAAGACCCCTGCACCAGGCAGTGCTCCTACTCCTCGTACCTGCTACATTTGTGGAGATCCTAGCCACTATGCCCACAACTGTCCTAAGAAGAATGCTCAGACCCCTCAGCACCAGAGTGGCAGTGCACCTAGGCAGAATACCCCTCAGCAGCAGAACAGGAATGTGAACCCGACGCCCCAGAGCAACAAGGGCCAGCAGAATCAGATGCGGGGCAAGGTGAACCATGTTGCTGCAGAATCCGCGCAGGAGGCCCAGGATGTGGTACTTGGTATGTTCCTCGTCAACTCAGCCCCTGCATTAGTTTTATTCGACTCTGGAGCATCTCATTCTTTTATTACTGCTCAGTACGTAGCTAAGTATAATATATCTATGGTCCCTATGAGAAATTCCATGCTAGTTAGCTCACTCGGTGGAAACATGAAAGCCAACTTTATCTGTCCCCGAGTTAACCTGAAAATAGTTGGGGTAGATTTTCCTGCTGATTTGATAGTCCTGAACTCTGAGGGAATTGATGTCATACTTGGAATGGGATGGTTAGCTGCTTTCAATGCGGTGATTCAGTGTGCCAAGAGGTCTGTGTTGTTGACTAGCCCTCAGGGAGAGAAGACTGAATTCGGAGCCACTCAACCCTCAGCTTCAACTTACTCAGTGAATCAGGCCAGGCTACCATCAGTTGAGGATCAGGCGTTCTGACATACCTAAAACAGCATTCACAACCAGATATGGGTTGTATGAGTATACTGTGATGTCGTTTGGATTGACAAATGCACCCGCCTACTTTATGTACCTGATGAATAAGGTGTTCATGGAGTACTTGGATAAGTTTGTGGTGGTATTTATTGATGATATTCTGGTTTACTCTAAGAATGAGGAGGAGCATGAGGAGCATTTGAGGTTGGTGTTGCAGACTCTTAGAAAGAACCAGCTGTATGCCAAGTTTAGTAAATGTGAATTTTGGTTGAACCAAGTGTCTTTTCTTGGTCATGTTGTTACTGATGGAAGTATTGCAGTGGATCCAAGTAAAGTCAAGGATGTGTTGGAATGGGAACCTCCTACTACAGTCTCTGAGATCAGAAGCTTTCTGGGATTGGCTGGATATTACAGGAGATTCATTGAAGGCTTTTCTAAAATAGCGAAACCTCTTACTTCGCTATTAGAGAAGGGCAAGGAGTTTGTTTGGTCAGAAGAGTGTCAGGCCAGCTTTGAAGAGTTGAGAAGGAAGTTGACTACAGCCCCAGTGCTTGCTATGCCAGATATTCACAAGAACTTTGATATATATTGTGATGCTTCTCGTAGAGGTCTTGGGTGTGTGCTCATGCAGGAAGGCAGAGTTATAGCTTATGCATCCAGGCAGTTGAGGAAGCACGAGTTGAACTATCCTACTCATGATCTGGAGCTTGCAGCTGTTGTCCATGCCTTGAAGATCTGGAGGCACTATATTCTAGGTAACAGATGTGAGCTGTATACTGATCACAAAAGCCTGAAGTACATATTTACTCAGAAGGATCTGAATTTGAGGCAGAGAAGATGGTTGGAGTTGATCAAGGATTATGATCTGGGGATCAACTATCATCATGGCAAGGCTAGTTTGGTTGTTAATGCGTTGAGTAGGAAGTCACAAGTAAATGCAATGTTTGGTCGCCAGTTACCAGCTGAGTTGCTTGCAGAGATGGAAAAGCTGAACTTGGGATTCCTGAATCAGACAGAAGGTGTGACAATGGAAGTTGAGTCTACCCTGGAGCAGGAAATTCGGAAAGGTCAGCTTACTGATGAGAAGATAAAGGAAATCAAGGAAACCATGTTAGCAGGGAAAGCTCCTGACTTCACCGAAGATGATCAAGGTACAATTTGGTTTAGAAAGAGGATATGTGTATCGGATATTGAGTCTCTCAGAGAGCAGATATTGAGGGAAGCTCATGATTCCGCATATTCTATTCACCCTGGAAGCACCAAGATGTACCAGGATCTGAAGCAAAGGTATTGGTGGTATGGACTAAAAAGGGATGTGGCTGCCCATGTGGCATTGTGCGATGTTTGTCAGAGAGTCAAGGCTAAACACCAGAGACCAGCCGGATTGCTTCAACCACTCAAGGTACCTGAATGGAAGTGGGAAGAAATCAGTATGGATGTAATTGTTGGATTACCCCGCACTCGAGGAGGATATGACTCTATATGGGTTATTGTGGACAGATTAACTAAGGTAGCTCACTTTATACCCGTTAGTACTACTTATACCAGTGCTAAGTTGGCAGAGTTATACATGTCCAGAATTGTTTGTCTCCATGGTGTACCTAAAAAGATAGTGTCTGATAGAGGTACTCAGTTTACATCTAGATTCTGGCAGAAGTTGCATGAGTCTATGGATACAAAGTTGACTTTCAGTTCTGCGTATCATCCTCAGACAGATGGTCAGACAGAGAGGACTAACCAAATTTTGGAGGATATGTTGAGAGCTTGTGCTTTGAAGCATGGAGGCAGTTGGGACAAGAGTCTTCCATATGCAGAGTTCTCGTATAACAACAGTTATCAGGCCAGTTTGAAGATGGCACCTTTCGAAACACTTTATGGTAGAAAGTGTAGGACACCGTTGTATTGGAGTGAAACAGGCGAAAGTCAGTTGTTTGGTCCAGAGATACTGCAGGAAGCAGAAAGACAGGTTCAGATTATCAGAGAGAATTTGAGAACGGCTCAGTCTAGGCAGAAGAGTTATGCCGACACAAGAAGACGAGAATTAACTTTCGAAGTAGGTGATTATGTGTATGTGAAAGTATCTCCTATTCGAGGCTTGAGAAGGTTTAAGGTGAAAGGAAAACTATCTCCTCGTTTCATTGGACCTTTCAAGATTGTTGATAGAAAAGGTGAGGTTGCTTATCAATTGGAGTTGCCAGCCAGACTGTCAGATGTGCATGATGTGTTCCATATCTCTCAGTTAAAGAAGTGTCTTAGAGTGCCTGAGGAAGAATTACCATTGGATGAGTTGGATGTGCAAGATGATTTGACTTATAAGGAATACCCAGCTAAGATTTTGGAAACTGCTGAAAGAGTTACTAGGAGTACAGTGATTAAGATGTGTAAAGTTCAGTGGAGTCATCATGCGGAAAGCGAGGCAACTTGGGAAAGAGAGGATGAGTTGATGGCAGAGTTCCCTCACATTTTCTCTAATCCATCCGAATCTCGAGGACGAGATTCTCTTTAAGGGGGGTAGGTTTGTAACACCCTAAAATTCATCACAATTAAATTGTAGCAACCCTTTGAATTTTTCTAGGATTTATTAAGGCTTAAATAAATTTTCTTGGATTTAATTGGAATTTCTAGCCTTTTTATCAATTTAAATATCACATTAAATAATTATTTTAGTCAAAATAAGTTTTTGTTGCATTCATGCTGGTGCATATATTTTTGGTTGCTAGTAAATCAAGTTGGAATTTAAATTCTGTTTAAATTCGAATTTGATTTGCTTTTGTTTGAGTTTTAGAAAAGTTTAAATTAGCCGAGTTCGTTTTCGCCCCTCAAACTGTTGGCCCAGTTCGGTTTTGCCCCCTCTACTTTTTCCTTACTCCCGAGTCGGCCTGCTTTTCTTTTCCCGGCCCAAATCCTTTTCCCGGCCTGCTATTCTCCGATTTCGGCCCAGCATCGGCCCGTTCTTCTTCCCCCTTCTCTCTCCCCGTGCCGCTGACGGGTGGGACCCCCCTGTCAGAGTCATCTTCTTCGACTGGGACTCTGTCCTCGGCCGAGTTCGCCCCGATGCCGCGCCGCCTCCGTCTCCGACTCCGTCCCCGTCACGCACGTCAAGGCCGCTCCGCACCTATTTAACTCGGCCGCCCTTGCTGTCTCCCCTCCAATCCAGCCGAAGCCGCCAACCCGAGCCGGCCGAGCCGCCGCCATCGCCGAGCCGAGCGCCGCCGTCTTCGATTCTCGTCGTCGCCGCCATTCCTTTGCCAAGAAGCTTTCCAGAAGGTTCGCCTCGATAATCCGCACATCCCCTTCGTGTTCTTGCTCGGAGTTTGGCCGCGTTCCGTGTTTAATCGCTCGTCGCCGTTTTAACAGTGCCGCCGACCGCCGTTGCTCGTCGCCGGCCGCCATCGTCGCCCTCCCCTCGTCGAGACCTAGCCCAGTGAGTCCGCCATCGCCTTCTCATCCTTCCTGTCTAGTTCTTGTCGCGAATTGCAGCCCCTATCCTCGCGTCCGCGTCGCACCCGAGAGCTCCGCCGCCGCGCATGGCGCCGCCGTCGTCGTCCACTGCCTGCGCACCGAACCAGTCGTCCAGATCACCTTGGTTGAACTCGTCGTGGTCCGGCGAGTCCATAGGACTTGATCCCGTTGCAATCTTAGCCTCGTAGCTCTAGATCGGGTTTGCTCCGGCGGAGCGCCGCCGCGGAGGAGCGCAGCGCCGCCGTCCTCGCCGGCGACCGAGGTCCCGAACCCCCCTGACCGCCCGATCGTGATCCAACGGCTCAGATTAGATCGAGCTTTGAGTCAAACCCAAGAGTAACGGTCAGCCCTGGCTGTTTTACAAAGAAGCCCTTGAAGTTTTTGAAAATCAACCCGCGGTCCAGTTTAGTTCAAAAATAATTCCAAATAGGTCTTGTTTTCTTATGTTTTAGCCCCTGCAAGTTTTAAAATTATGCCCGAGGTCCAAGCTTTGTCTTTTTACATGAAAACCCTCGAGTTTTTATACAAAATTATGTTTTAGCCCCTGGTTTTTCGCAGTTAAGCCCCTGGAACTTTTAAAACTTTGCCAGCAAGCCCCTGAACCTTAGAAAAGCCATATCTTTTGCGTTTTAACTCCGATTTTAGTGATTCTCGCGCTCACGCGTTCGTTGTAACGTGTAGATTAGTTTTGTGCTGTTGTTTTCTTCTGTTGGAATTGTTTGGTGTACTGTTTCTTATTTGTTGTATTGTTTCCTTGCATGTGAATGTGTGATGCGATTAGGAAACGAGCAGTTCGAGGATTTCTCTGAAGAACCAACTGTTGGAGAAGGATTTGAGCAGCAACCGAGTTGGGAAGAAGGCAAGTGTATTATGTCATGCAAATGTCCTAATAATTATTAATTTCACCACCCATGCATGTGTCTTAATTTGATGGGTTCCTGTTTAAGGATTTGCCTAGCCACTATATATTTTCCTGTCCCTGAAACTGGGTTACTTAATTAATTTTGATGGTAGCTGATGCTTAGTTTGCTCAACTGGGATTGGTTAAATGAACCCCTACTCTATGTTCCATATACTCCTTTAAATAATTAATTGGCAAGATCATATCTTTTTAATTGGAACATGGAGAACCACCCAGGAAAACAGTACAACCATGAGTGCCATGTGGCTCTGGCTTTGACTGGCTAATTAGGTGCTCTGGTTTATGGTAGCTTTACTCGAGAGGGGCATGGGGGGCGGCGGTTGACGGGGTATAGCTCGGTCCTTTTGAGCTGTGGGCTTTGGTAAGAGACAGACCTCATTAGGGAGGGTTATGCTTTGCTTCTGAACCGGAAACCTTAGCGGGCTATCATTTATTAGGGTGCTTTTGTAAAGGTCTCATAGTGAAACCCAGTATTCGGTCCACGTGGTGTGGGAAGGGTACAATGCTTCGGCAATGGGAATCACGGCTTATGGTGAAAGTGTACAACCTCTGCAGAGTGTAAAACTGTTATAACAGCCGTGCTCACGGTCAAGAGCGGCCTGGACCCTTACATGATAATCATACTTGAACATGATCTAAATCGTGGTTATATGAATATGTTGGGAATATGACATTCATTAAATTGTGGGTGGTATATACTTTCATTTGCTAGTAAATAGTTGCTTAATAAAACTTGACCAACCAAAAGTGCTTATTGCAGTATGGTCAGCCAACCTTTTTGCCTCAGCCTTGTATGTCATATTACATTTGCTGAGTACGTATGTGCTCATACTTGTTGTCTTTCTTTCTTTTATTGCATCAACTACACCCGGAATGCTGCTCAGATTGGGAGAATTTTGAGGATTTCACTACTGATTTTGAGGAGTTCTAGGCGAGTCTCCCCCAGTCAATTGCCTGTGGAGTTGGAGTCACTTTTGCTTCGTTAGATAAACGTTTATTTAAGTCTTCCGCTATGACATTTGAGTCAACTCTGAGATTGTAATAAATGCACTATAATACTCTTTCGTTATGCATGGTTATGGATATTCACTTGTGACGTCTACCATATGTGTGTAAACTGATCCTGGCGCACATATGAGATGCACCTGGTTTTGCCTTTAAAACCGGGTGTGACAATTATATTACTGTTTTTTTTCATGTTCAAATATACACATTAGCATTAGCATTAGTGTCCCCACTGAAGTCTATTATTGAGCCAACGGAAATCCAGCGAGTGGCCTGCGGTTTGCGGGTTGAGGTCGTCAGGGTCCCCCCATTTTTTTAATGGGGTCTTGCACGCCTGATGATGAGTTCAGCCCTGCAAACCCTGTAAATCCCGGTTTGGTGGCTCCCCGGATGGATGTGGGTTTAGGGTCCAATTACATTGTTATAGGTAGGTCATTATATTGGTATATGTAGGCAATAGTTGCTGAATAATATTACTGAATAATGATGTTGTCATTATCCATCTTACATTACCATTCCTGTAATTAAGTTTGTGTATATATATTTTTTTTTCATATGTCCTCGGGAAGTACAAGTTGCGTTATACAGCAACAAGAAACAATGCCTAGACGACCCAAGCAGCAACAAGGATGTGCACCCAAGGTTTGTATGTCCTTGAATTATAGCTTCAGAAACAATTCAAATACATCATAATGTGTTTTTGTTGTTCCTTTTTGTGAACTTTTTTTTTGGCTGATCAAACCCAATTTTTATTCTCAGGTACATAGGAACAGGGCAACACCTGCCCAACTTGTTAAGCTATACAAGGATTTATCTCCAGATCAGCGAAGAATCATAGAAGATATGGTTTTCGGTGGTCTGCTCAAGATTGCTTGCCACACATTGCCAGCAGAGTTTTCAAGCTGGCTCATGGCTGACTGTTTCGATGCTGAGACCTCACAACTGGTATTACCTAGGAGGGGCAGAATCGCAGTGACAGCTGAGTCTGTGCATGACATTTTCGAGCTGCCGATTGGAGGCGATGAAGTGAAGTATGAGCTTGATGTGGAAGCAATCAACTTCATTCATGAGAAGTATGGTCTTGATAAGGGGTGTGCACCTAGAATTGAGACGATTCTAACAAGACTAAAGACCAACAAGGAAGCTGATGAGGATTTTCAGAGATCATTCCTCATGATTGCTGTTTCAACATTTTTGTGCCCTTCGAGTTCTCTGTGCATCAGCCCTAGGTGCTACCCACCACTTGTGGATATGTCTCGTGTGGACAAGCTCAACTGGTGTCAGTTTGTGGTTGACCACCTTGTGGATGCTGCTTCGAAGATTGAGAAGAAAAACACAGTTAGGTTGTGCCTTCTTTTACTAGTGGTAAGTTCATTTTGACCATTCATCTTTTTCCAAGTTCAATTTTACTTTTTTTGCGCCATGTGTTTTTAATGTTTTTTTCCGCCCTAACCTGGCTTCATTTTTTTGGTGGTGTAGATCCTTTATGTAGACTCACTGGATCTCCCAAACTTGCAAGTTCCACCAAGAAAGCCAAGGGCTGCTGCTTGGAATAGGAAGTTGTTGGATCATGTCATCAAACTAGACACCAATCGAGATGGGTCATTTGGCAAACTAAAGGTAAGAGAAAGGCAGCATTTTGTCATCTTCTCTACATTGTTTTTCTGACTTTTTTTAGATAGTAGCATACTCATATAGTTAGTTAGTTTTGATCTGTGTGTTTTTGAGATATACACAGTAGTAGCAGTGTAGGTTATGAAGTAGGCAATTATAAAGTCATAGATAGTCAATAATATTCTTATAGGAAGGTAATAATATTGTTATAGTTAGGCAATAATTGAATGCCAAGAGATTGATGTTTGCATTGCATTAATTCACTTTTCCTTTCTTAGCATAGGGCAGACCAGGAAGTATAGGGCAAAATTCACTTTTCCTTTTTCTTATCATGATTTTTTTTGTAATCGTTTTAACTGTGATGGCTGTGTTAATTAGGATAGATAGCTATAATGATTCAGTGGGGCCTTTGCCCCCACTTGATGTCTGAAGGCATTGTGCCTAGTTTTCCTAAGGTTGTTGTAGTGATTATACCACGATAGTGTGGTTACTGTTCTGAACTACATTGCGGTCATCGATCCATGTATGACAGCAAACTATGCTTGTCATTTTTTTGATGTTCACAGTGTGCTCATACAATGTCCTGCTGTTCTACTGACGGGATGTAGCAGTCACTGAGGCATGTTTTAGCCTGATTCAGTTTTGCCATTTTTTATGTGTTCCACGGTGAAGTATACTATCAGAGTAGTCACTGGTTTACTGCTGCAACGTAGTCATACACTGAGCCTGATTTTATTGCTACCTGCTGCCAATGCTGACTTTTTTTTACTATCAGAGTATACTATCAATGCAACTATCAGACTTATACATTGTTTTTCTGACTTTTTTGAGACAGTAGCATACTTCATATAGTTAGTTAGTTTTGATCTGTGTGTTTTTTTGAGATATACACAGTAGTAGCAGTGTAGGATATGAAGTAGGCAATTGTAAAGTCATAGATAGGCAATAATATTCTTATTGTAAGGTAATAATATTGTTATAGTTAGGCAATAATTGGGTCAGAGTATGCATTTTTTTTGTAATATCACTGCTGCAGGGGGTGGGGGAGGGGTAGTTATAGCAGATGTGGTGGTCCTGCAAGCCAACATAGTGCTGTTGTTTGCCTTTGTCAAGTAGTTTTAACTCTTTTTCTGACATGTTTGTTGCCCTCTGTTTTGTTTTTTTCTGATGTATTGTGTCATAATATATACAGTAGCATAACATCAGTCCATGTGTAAGTTTTTAAAGTTTTTTTCTTTTATTTACATGTCCAGATCAGGAATCTAGGACATTCTGCTGCTGTCCAGGGATCATTATTCAATATTGATGATATAAGAAGATTTGTTTCATCAAAGGTTTCCAGAAACATAACAGCACAGGTGTATATACGTTTAGTCCCATATTTTTCAAATTTTTCTCTGAATGTTTGTTACACAAATTTTCTGATTTTCTTTTTTTTTTCTAATGCCTTTCTTGTTCCTTGTTTACTGTTGCAGGGGAAGAGACAATTGACAACTGCTGTGAGCAGGTTTTGTCAGGGGTTTACAGAGCTCATGGGAAACTTCCTTCTGGATCTATCCAAAGGAGAAGCTTCTGAACCACAAGCTTCGACATCAGGCGTGGAGATCAGGGCAAAGCGCGCCAGGAGAAATGGACAGCTGCATATTGAATTGGAGTCAGATTACAATAAAGAATCAGATCCTGATTTCAATGAAGAGTCAGATTCAGATTGCAATGAAGAAGATGAGTTCTTTGGATCAAATTCAGATTACGATGAAGATGATGACAGCTTCCTCCCTATGGACAGAGATCCTCCTTCAGATGGCGGGCAAGAACAAAATGAGACAAATGGTGATGGTGACCCTGCTGATAGAAATGCTGATGGCATCGAAATGATGAGCAAGAACGCAGAGACGGAGACCCTGCTGCAAATGGACAGCAACGTGGAAACATGACCATCAATGAACCAACAGGACCTGCACAACCTCAGGAAGGATACCACAATCATCCAGTGGGACATGAAGATGGACAAAAGCATGGAAATGATGATGAGGTGCCACTGATTGTCAGGCTAAAAAAGATACGGTCAACCATGAGGTCAGCTAGCAAAGAACAATCAGCAACTCGGCACTGCACTAGGGATGTTGGGAAGGAACCCGTGCCGCTAGAAGTTGTAGCCCCTCCATTGATGGATTTAAAAAGCAGGCGAGATAGGTTAAGGCTGCCAAGACAACTAGCTGCTGACAAAGGCCAATCGAGCAATGCTGTTGTTCAAGAAGAAGGCAATATGTCACTCTTATACAGGAGTAATTCTTGGGACTTCACTCCACCAGAGTGCAACATAATGAAGTTCGTCGAAGAAAAAGAAGAAGGACAAGAAGATGATCAGACCACACATCAAGCTAGAGCAAGCTTCACAACATACGAAGATTTGGAAGATGTACCTGAAGAATTGCTTTTAAAGATTGAAGAAGATTATTACAACAGTTTACAGTAGCAAAATGTCAGTTCAAATGTTGGGGAGACAAGTATTAGCAGAAGAAACAACAACCAAAATGTTGTGATCGGTAGTAAGGAAGAATTGCCCTCACTATAACCCCTCCAGAAATGCTGCCAGAGCCAGGGAGTGCTAACTCATCTATCAGTCCTTCACACCAACCCCCACCGAGAAGGGTTTTAAAAAGGCCAGTTGCACTGCAGTCACCTTACATCGACTTCGCAGCAAGGAAGGTATTCAATTGTAGCAAGGCTGTGCGCGACTTATACAATGCAGTGTGTGCAGCTCGAGGAAGGTACAACACGCCTACATATATGCCTTTTCTTCACTTTCCAGCTATATATTATCTACTTTTTTTTAATCAATGTGGCCTTTTTTTGCCTCTGCTTCTCACACACTTTTTTTCCTTTTTTTGCCACAACTTCATGATAATAAATTACTGGCGCTTCCATGTTACTATAGATGATCTTAAAAGCTCTGTTAAACCAAGGGGAAACTTATCCAACACTTGTGCTGAAATTGGATTGTATGTGGTTGACCCCAAGGGCAGGAAGGCTATCAAGCGCGTTCTCCCACTACGAGTCTCGGTGAGTTCTTTTTTTGCATTCTGTTACATTCCATACAGGACATGTAGTATTAGCAGATGGGCAATGTAATGTAATTGTACATGCAAAACATAGTTCTTTGTTAGGCAAATTATTTACCTAACTGATGGGATTATATTTCTCCTTGTTTGAGTTGGGTTTTGTAGTCAGGAGAAATGGGGGGGGGGGGGGGGGGCAAAACATGTGTTTTTTTTTGTGCTGTGTTGCATATGTTGATTGCGCATTGGACGATTCAGAACGGAACACTTAGGTCTACGCAGTGTTATTTTTTTCATAATGCTTCTTCATATGCCAACCTCTCCTCATATAATGCTTCTTCATATTCCAACCTCTGCTCATATAATTGGACAGATTTTGTATGCTAATGCCTAATAATTTTTTTGTATGCTAATGCCTTATGATTCTGTTATGCCTTTTGTGTTGTTATTCTGAATTCGGATTTTTTGGGCTGTACTAAATTATGATGCATCTACCTTTTTTTTAGTAGCAGATCTGAATTCTTTATAGAACATTTCAGAACTTCAAAATGCTTTGCCGTCAGAAAAAATTCCTTTTGACGAAACCCACATGGATGAGTTCTATAAATGTTAGGTTTTTGTGTAATGCTTGTGCTGTGTGACAGCAAGGGGGGGGGGGTTGCGGCTAACAATCGCTGATATTTTTTTGCTTCCCTGATTTTTCTGAATTTCTGAATTCAGTTTTTTTTGCTTTTTGTTTCCTCAACCAGATTCTCTGACTTTCCTTACAACATAGCCCATCCTGTAGGCAATATATGATAAATTAGCGGGCAAGATATTAAGATTACTTTAGCATTTTTGTGTTGTATTCTAAGCATTTTCTATGGTTATGACAATCTGCTATTTTCTATGCTTGGTTCATTTGGTCAGTAACAAATA
This sequence comes from Echinochloa phyllopogon, assembly GCA_033239725.1. Classification (NCBI taxonomy): domain Eukaryota; kingdom Viridiplantae; phylum Streptophyta; class Magnoliopsida; order Poales; family Poaceae; genus Echinochloa; species Echinochloa phyllopogon. The sequence goes on along the minus strand of BTCW01000017.1, from coordinate 7,111,646 downwards.
CTGACACTTTTTTCATTCTATAGACTTTACTGCAAGCGGGGCAGCTTGACAAAATGGAAGTTAAATGTGTATTTAGACTTGGGACAAACCATCTAGACCATCGCCAGATGGTATGCATGCCTCTTGCTTTTTGTAATGTTTTCACATATAATACTCACTACTTATGTAATTTTTGGTTTCTTTTTTTTTCACCAGGTTATGTTTCCGGTGCTTCAAAATATTGGAACTGACGGCGTAGAACCAGCTGGCCACTACTTCCTGCTGGTTTTGAACCTTCGTAGCAAAAGGTTTGAAGTCCTCGATTCCATGAGAACTTTGGAGGATGAAATGCTCAGTAATTGCTGCAAGACCCTCATTGAAGCAATAAAACAACTATGGCAAATCCATTACCCAGAAACACAAACACCAATTGATACCTACGAGGTTGTTGATATTGGTGTCCCAATCCAAACAAACAAGTAAGTTTGCACTGTTTTTTTTCTGCGCGTTTCTACCCATGATTTTGCTAGTGTCACTTCTTTTTATTTATACAAATCATAACAATGCAGCCATGATTGCGGGTTTCACATGCTCATGCATGCTGAGTTCTGGGACGGCCGATCAATATGCAACTTCCAGGAGAAAGACATGCCCAACATACGAAAGCAGCTCACCCACAAGTGGATTACACATGCAGAAAATGATGCGCCATGGAAGGAGAAACTCAACCTGACATAGGTACGTTTAACTTTTTTGAGCAATGTAGCTATGTTTTACAAGCATTTCAAGTACACATATCTACCAATATAATCTTCAAGATTAGGCAATTTGTGTTCTGATTCCAAGATACCCCATCAAATATAACATTCTTGTGCCTTTTGGCCCTCATATATTCAGTACATGCCTGGATGTTAAATATAATATTCCATTACATATAAGGTAATGCCATTAGGCAAACATAAGATATTCTCTTTTTCTAGACTCCAGCAGTCCCCGAATTTGTGACTTTCTTATTTGGACATTTCGCAGCATTGTGAGTCGTCAGCCTGCAAATGCTGCACCTGTTCTTTCTCTTAGTCTTCGGTTCAGCGTTCATTCCCTTCTTTAGTCTCTTTTCCCTTTTGCGCCCTTTAACTTTAGACCTTGGCGGATTGCCTATGTTCGCTCCCACTACACCTGCTGTTTCTGATGAACCAGGAGTGGTGGTTGAGCACCCAACATCACCTACATCATAAGTGTTAGGTTCAGCTGACTTAATCAGCACAGTTACACCATTTTTTTTAAAAAAATATAGATTTTGGAGGCCTAAAGTTAGGTACCTGTACAGCTAGGTCCAACAGCACTAAACATGAGACATGGAACTGATGCACCCTGTGCTGGCGCTGCACTAACACGCTGATCTTTTTCTGCATCAGCACCAACAATGTGTGATGAAGCAACATGTGCATCAGGAGCAACAATGTCACTGGCAACAACAGGCAACATAGAATCAGATGCAGGCCCAGATGCTGCCCTGTTGCTTTTTCTCTGGTTGCTGGTCATTCTTCTCTTATAAATTTCATCAAGTTCAGAACGCATCATCTTGATGTGATTGTCCACCACTGTATAGGTTTCATTTGACACACACCTTTTAACCGCTAGATCAGCAAATGATGTGGAAATGTTGGTGAACCACAAGGTTTTCATATTGTTCAGGGGCATACCCCGGGCTACCAAATCAGCTTCCACATGTCCATTACTGCTAGCATTTTCATTCGTAGGAACTGCTTCTTGCGTTCACCTATTCATTATGTATCTGTCGGGGATGGTTTTCACACCCAATCTTGTCATGATCTTCAAAATATGGCAACAAAGTATCCCATCTCTGTCAAACTTGCTGCACTCACAAAAGTAACATTCTTCGTCTTCAATTGCTGTAACTAGATAATCCCTTTTATCATACCCAAAAACATATTGATTATTAGGCACTAGCCAGTATTGGAACTGCGCTTCAGGCATCACATCATACTCAGCAGTTTTCTCGAATTCTTTTGAGAACCTATAGAACAAGTTCTTGGTGTAAACAGTAGCAGCATGCTTCTCTATCGGGTATCTTGACCATCTCCTCCTTTCATTCTCATCAGTCTTGAAGTCCTGACCGCCCTGGGCAACAAGGCATTTATCCTGAATCTTCTGATACTGCTCCACAAAATGAAGTAGAGACATGTTGGGGTTTACATATTTCTTTAGGACATCATTGTAACCCTCACTTCTCTGAGTAGACTGCAAGAAGGGGAAAAAGTTGTGCATGTAGTATGCTAGAACAAAACTTGCCCGGATGGCATATAGATGCTCAAAATGAGGGTTCTCTTGCAAACCAAACCTGTTTATCATAGCTGCCCACTTCATCTCAAACTCTGCTGGAGTTACGGTGTGGTTCACACACTCTTTGAAATCCTCTGCCAACTCAGGGTCTGCTTCCGGCAGTGGCCCAATTGTTCCAGAAAATTTGTCCATGATGTGCCATCGACAATTACGATGGCATGTAGATGGGAATACAAGCGCTATAGCATTTCTCATGGCACCATCCTGATCAGTGATTATGTTCAAGGGTGCTTTCCCTTTCATTGCCTCAAGGAATGTCCAAAATAACCAAATGTAACTAGGGGTCTTTTCATCTCTTAGGAAGGCACAACCCAACTGGAAAGACTGCCCGTGACGGTTGATTCCAATGAATGTAGTAAATGGCATATCATACATATTGGTCATGTATGTGGCATCAAAAGACACACAGTCATGGTATAACTCAATGTATGCATGTCTAGCTGCACTATCAACCCAGAACAGACAATCAACCCTATGCTCAGCATCTAACTTGAACTTGTGGAAGAATTCAGGATCTTCCTGTTCCAAACCCCTAAATCTGTCCAAAGTCTCCTGCATGTCCTTATACTTCTCTGTCCTTCTAATGGTAGAACGAAAGTTGCCCACATCCTTCCCCTCGTACGGAACTAGCTGTGCAGATCCGTAGAACTCATTCATAAGCTGCATTATGCGCCATGTGGTCAAGTTGCACCCATGCAACAATACAATGAAGTCTTTTTCTTGCTTGGGAATTCCTTTGTGAGACCTTAGAAACTTTTTCAGTGAAGGTTTGACAACAAGATCATGGTTGTGGTCAGGAATGAAGTAGACTACATGCCACATTTCACCAACGAGCTTAACAACCATCCTGGCTTTGCAATCAGTGTATTGCATTTTTTCCCTCTTTTTCTTCTTCTCTGTTTCTTCATCATTGGTTTCAGCAACACCAATGTTTTCATGATCAATATACAAACCATCAAAGTTGCCTTCATCAGACGATGACTCAACAGCTGGTTCTTCTACTTTTCTCCTCCTACCATGGCCTTCTTTGTTACACACAAAGTGAACTTTTCGCTGCTCCCTCGTCATAGCTGTTAGGTGGCTTGTGTTTGTGCGGATTGAAAAACCAATCCTCTTTGCATAGGCATTGTAGAAATCTCACGCTTCTTGTTTGGAAGCAAATGACTGACCATTGTATGGTACAGGAGGTGTAGACCAAACCTCATCTGCATCTGCATCACGGAGATCATCATCAGCAGCAACTACATCACGGAGATCATCATCAGCATCCACTACAGACTCTGTTGCTTCACCAGCTATTATAGTGTTCTCAAGAACATCTTGGCTAGCTTGTCTTGAATCATGTTCTGTGTCCTCCAAAGCTGCCTGTTCAAGTGATAGCCTGACCTCTGAAATTGTGGGCACATTCAGACGGGGGGATCTGGCTGGGTGCAAATGATGGATTCAACGTATTTGTATCTTCATTTACTTCATTGTTGTCATCAAGAAAGTCAAAATCAAATTCTGGGGGGAGCTCATTCAAATCCATGATGATTAAATACCTGCTTACAGAAACTAATTAGGCAATTTTTGAAGACATATCTAGGCAAAACATAACAACATCTAGGCAAAACATAACAAGTCAGTAGGCTATTTAATTGATCTTTTATCAGTACATACTACTCAGAATTCAGAGTGCTTCACATGAGCAACAATTACACTTAAACTCAGCACAGTTAATCTTTTTTTTTTTTACTTTTTTCCATTTTGGTATTGAGCTAGATGTTCATTTTTTATGTACAATTTCTCATCTTGCTTGTGGCACTGAAAGCATGCTGCAGTTGCTATGAACTGAACAATATTTTTCATGTGAACCTCAGGTTCAACTTTGTCAGCCTTGAGGGTCAAAAGGATCAAGTTTTGGTATGCAAAAACATGCTGTGAACCGAAAGAACAAGTTGGTTGGTTGTTTTCTTTGATTGACTGCGTATTTTTAGGCAATAATACTTGATTAATTAGGTAATTTTGCAATCAAAACCAGGCAAAACACAGCAATTCAGTAGGCAAATTAAGACATGCTTATCAATATCTATGTACTGTTGTCAACATACAGTTCACAATAACAGTTATATAGTCATCTGTTTAATTTTTTCTTTTTTGTTTCATGACAGGCAACCAAAGATGTTTATAGAAGCAATTGAGGGGGGGGAAGCAGTTTCTACAGTTTAGACTAGGGATGTTCATATGATGACTCAATGCAGATAACAAAGCAGGCCGATGACAGGGGAGGGGGTACAGATGAGGTGCACAGCCAGCTAATTCGTGCAGGAAAAAAACTCATACACAGAACTAGGTTATGCAATCAGGGACATGTTCTATATCAAGCAGTTTATCTGTTATCAGTTTTTTTTAGGGTACAAATAACAAGAAGGGGGAGAGCATCTAGGGGAACATGGTGAAACCAAGATCTGTGCGGATCTGTTAATCGTTCTTGGGTTTTCCCTTTTTTGCATCGAAAGTGGATATAGGAACCCTGATGCTCTAGGTGTGCAAATTATTGACTAAAAGATAGCAGATCTTCGTATGTGTACCTTGTTTTTTTTTGCTAATCTGGCTGCATCCGTCGCCCAAGCTGTTCCTGTCGTCGCTCCGTGCCTGGAGCGCAGGAACTGGAGGTTTTTTGCCTGGTGGCGGCGGGTTTTCTTCTGGGGGACTTCTTTCCTGCTTTTTGGTGTTGGCAGATCCGTTCAGATAGATGGGAGTAGGGTTTCTTTGCGCTGCTGTTCGGCACGTGGGCTTCTTCGCGCCAAAATTGCTTCCTGGCCCACCAAAGACAGCAAGTTGCATTTGCTAGCTGGCCCACCGAAGGCAGCAGGTTGGCTTTGTTTCCTAAAAAAGGGTGGCCGTACCGAGAGCTAATCGCACGGCCGGCCGTGCATTAGCCACGTCCAATATTTTATATGGTTGTCTATTGAAAGGCGAGTACCATTTATGAATGCTTGCACTGTGAAGATCGAAGACTTTGATGCATTACTGTTTTGGCGGAGCTAAATCGAAGAGACACTAGAGCTGCCCTAATGAAATCTTAGTGTGTGCAGCAGTGAGATGCAATCCATGTTCACATTTTTTACCAAATTATGTTAACACAATTTGTGTTTTACCAACTGGTTCCGTCAGTGAGGTGTTTGGTTTCCTCCAACTAGTTCCGTCACATCGGATGTAAACATATTAATTAAAAGTATTAATATAGATTAGTTAAAAAAACCCATTATATAAGTAAGAGCTAATTTATGATATGAATTTATTAAGCCTAACTACACCATGATTAAATAATGTAATGCTATAGTAAACATATGGTAATTATATACTAATTATAGGTTAATTAGGCTGGTTATATACTAATTATAGGTTAATTATGTTTTACAAAATTTTTTGGTTGACGATTCATTCGATTAATTTATGTAATCCATAGTTCAATCCCCTCACTTGTTAATTCTTCCACGTCATTCCAAAAAATAAAATTTCAGCACATGAATATTGGATTGGCATTAATTTGCGTGGTGGTTTCGGGGTAGCAGCCTCGATTATTAGGTCACACCACAAATGTGACCTTTATAATATAGCTCTGCAAAGTTGAGTCAGTATTATGCTTGTGCCGTGGAAGATTGCTGGTTCTTCCGTCTCAAAAAAGACAAATCATTGTAGAAATGTTAGGACAAACTAACATCGATATAAAATAACTTTAATTATCTATATTTATTAATCATATTTGATACTAATTGATTGCTGTAATAAAATAATGTGTTGTTTTAGTAACTTTTGAATCTTATAATGACTTTTTTTGAGAGCAAACACGAGCCGTTCAAGCTATTCATATAAAAAAACGAAAAAACACAACTAACCACGACAACCGCTGTCAATGGGTGTCTGTTCAAAGTTCAAACTAGTGCAGGGCCGAAAAACACAAAAAAACTGAGGGAGTGAGCAAAGGGAGCGGCATGATTGGGCCTGTGTGCTAACACCAGAGGCAGAGGAGCTCATGTGCTGTTCGGCCCAAGAGTTGCTGCATAGTAAGTACTACGTACTGGGCCAACTCGATGGGCTTTATTTTTTTGTGGATAGCGAACCATGCGCGACTCGCAAACGCAAACTGGGAAGCGAGCGGGCCAAGGCGAGAAGCGAACCCTAGCAGCATGGCGCACGGCGTCCGGCCGACGGCGCAGCGGCGCGATCGCGTTGAGCTGCCGGCTCCGACTCCGAGTCCGACTTGCCGAGAAGAAGCACAGGCCGCAGGGTACGTACATGCGCCGCGCTCACGGTGGTCGGTCGCATCGCATGGAGAGTACGTGACGACGGAGGTGGCCGGCGCGCGATCGATTTGCGTCAGGCCGTCAGCGTGGACAGGATATGGATCGTATGGAAAATTACGGCAAGGGCATGGCCAAAACGTGAGGTACGGGCTCAGATCGATTTCATCACCACTTTAATTCGCTATGAATTATTACGTACTTTTGGTTTGTGTTACTGAGGAATTATGGTAAATCATTTTACAGTTCCTAACGTTACTGATTTTTGTTACTACAAAGTCAGAACAATTTGAGTCTCAGATATCTCCAAATTATTTGTGTGTGAAAAGCAGATGTATACAATGACGTTCAGTAATATATATACGTCACCAGGACAGGAGTTCCTTTGTGTCGGTGTTAGGATTGGCCACCCTAGCCACACGACTAGTAAATGCGCTGTGAATCCGTCTCTCAATGGTCGATGCTAGGGCTAATGCAGTGACACTGGGTGTTTATCCTAGTTCCGGCCACGCAGCCGTACTTCTAACAGGGTGTGCGAGCGCACTGTATTACCTTAGCACCGGAGATGGGCTACAAGCAAGGCGGGAGAGGAGTCTAGGACTCCAAGTCCCTGAGCTAAGGTGGAACTGATTGAGGCGAAGTGCCAATATCGGGTGGAGAGTAAGCGAGTGCGAATGTGGGATCTGTGCATGTGTTATGCGATGCCTAGGATCAGGCGTCCACCACCTCCTTTTATAGGCAAAGGAGCGGTGGTTACAAGTACTGGTACAGTGTAATCAAGAGTGGCGTTACGCCGGGGGGCATGGCGCCGGGTGTGCCGTCGTCCTTGCTCTCAACGTCGTCTTAATGGCATGCTCCGGCTTCCGCGGGCGGCATGGCGGCTCCTGTGCTTGTCCTGTGCGGCTTCGAGGGGTGGCCTTGATCACAATCTCCGCCTGGTCGTCGTCCGTACATGGAATCGAGGGTGCGCCCATGCCATTTCGAGGGGGCTCGTCGTGGGCGATGGACAAGAGCGGTTGCCACAATGGCGGGGAATGATCGTGGCTTGTCTGCACAGGGCTCCGTAGACCAGCACAGTGGCTGTTATGGCGATACAGTGACCAGAGTTTGCGGAGGGGACCCTGCCTAGACGGGCTGTGCGGCGGCGTCCGCTAACGCCCGTGTCTGATTCCCGCCCGTACACCCATTTGAGGGTGCTCCCGTGCCCCTTCGAGGGTCTCGCCGCGGGGGAGTCGGCAGCACAGTGCCATGGAGTGACCGCGGCCTATCCGCACAGGATGGCGTAGCGTGGGTACATCAGTTGGGGTTCCCCCGCATAGTGACAGGCCGTGGACGTATAGTGATGCGCGGCGTGCAGGCCGTGTTAGTCGTGCGACGTGGGCGGGGATTTACCTTTTGACTCTGGCGCCCGTAGTGAATCAAGGCATTTATTGCTCCTGTCGGACGAGCATGGCGGAGGCGGGCGCTGTTGGTCGAGGTACGGCCTCGAGCGAGGCGGAGATCGGTGCTCGCTCGAGGGAGGGGCCGAACCCCTCGAGCGAGGCGGATTTTGTTCGGTCCCGCTTGAGGGTGCCTAGACCCTTGAGCGAGGCGGAGAGTTGATCGTGCGTGCGCGTACCCTCGACGGATGGGCCTGAGCAGTGGTTGGGCCGTAGCAAGCCATAGGCCTTGCGCGTGGTTTGTACTTTTCCAGACCCTTTGCGGTTTTACGTTTTGGAAGGGTGATTATCCCCTTGGTTTGGGAACCCTTTTGGGCCGACGCCGACACTTTAGGTGTCTAGCCATTTTCATCATGCTTTGAATGTTTGGTAGAATGAGTAGTACACTCTTTATTCAAAAACAATTTTGAGTAGTAAACTAACTGAGACAGCTAATAAACGATGGCATGAGCAGTTGAAGCCATCATTAAAGAATCGATCGAGCTCGTGTGAACAAGTTTAACAGGTGAACTATTCAAAACCAGCTGCTTGCACTACTTATAGTTTTGGTAAATTAGATTATGTGCGACTTATAGTTGATCTTGACCATCTTTTTTCTTACAAATAGTATACGCCTGCGTGTGATCCTTAAAGTGAAGCGTGTGTGTCTCTATATATATATATATAGGGATTTTATTGGAAGCCTAGGGCTTCCAGTAAAAAATGGAAGCCCTGACCAACCATACCAGCAATTTGGTTCCATCCAACCAAATGGTCTGATTTGGCCCATTACAATGTCATAGAAACTTATTTGTTTGTCGTAGATTCTTAGCTACGAGCCATAGAAACCTCCCCTAAAAAGATGAATAGATCCAGAGACCTGACGCATGGTACCTGCCACCTGACGCGCATGCATCACCAACGGGATTCCTTCAATTGTTTCATGATAAATCTTCACTCGAGCATCCAATTCACAAACGGTTTTCATCACTAGTTTGCTATGATTTTTTCGCACAATTTGAGATCCATTTTGAATATATTTTTTTTAAAAAAATAAATTTAAAAATCTACTTTAATAGAAAGTAGCAACAAAATCATAGAAACCTGGCAAGATGCTATGATTTTTTTGGCACATTCCGATGTCATAGATACTTGTTTCTTTGTCGTAGATTCTTCACTATGAGACATAGAATGACGCGCATGCATGCATGCATCACCAACGGGATTCCTTCAATTGTTTCATGATAAATCTTCACTCGAGCATCCAATTCACAGATGATTTTCATCACTAGTTTGCTATCATTTTTTCGCACAATTTGAGATCTATTTTGAATATATGTTTTTTAAAAAAATAAATTTAAAAATCTACTTTAATAGAAAGTACCAACAAAATCATAGAAACCTGGCAAGATGCTATGATTTCTTTGGCACATTCCGATGTCATAGATACTTGTTTCTTTGTCGTAGATTCTTCACTATGAGACATAGAACCTCCCCTACAATTTCTATAGTCATAGAATACACGAATCCCGTTGGTGATGCATGCAGTCATTCTATGTCTCATAGTGAAGAATCTACGACAAAGAAACAAGTATCTATGACATCGGAATGTGCCAAAGAAATCATAGCATCTTGCCAGGTTTCTATGATTTTGTTGGTACTTTCTATGAAAGTAGATTTTTAAATTTAATTTTTTTTAAAAAAATATATTCAAAATGGATCTCAAATTGTGCGCAAAAATAATAGCAAACTAGTGGTAAAAACCGTTTGTGAATTGGATGCTCGAGTGAAGATTTATCATGAAACAATTGAAGGAATCCCGTTGGTGATGCATGCGCGTCAGGTGGCAGGTACCATGCGTCAGGTCTCTGGATCTATTCATCTTTTTAGGGGAGGTTTCTATGGCTCGTAGCGAAGAATCTACGACAAACAAATAAGTTTCTATGACATTGTAATGGGCCAAATCTTTAGGACCATATGACGCGCTATGGGTGGGTGGGAGCTGGTTGGGTTGCCCTGGCCGGGGCTTCCAATAGCTATCGGAAGCGCAGGGCTCCCAATAGTCGCGTGCTATATATATATATTTAAACGTGCATGCATGGATACTGAAAAAAGCAAAAAAAAAAGAAATCCAGGGGCTTTAGCACCGGTTGCAGAGACCAATCGGTGGTAAAGGCCCTGCATCCCCGCTGCGGGGGCAGGCCCTTTAGCACCGGTTTGAGTCTGCAACCGGTGCTAAAGGGACCCTTTAGCACCGGTTATTCCACCCAGTGCTAAAGGTCCTACCCTTTAGCCTCGGATATTCTGCACCGGTTGGGATACCCAGTGCTAAAGGGATTTCCCAACCGGTGCAGAAATCAACTATTTTGGTAGTGGGTTGAGAAGCCAATTATTATACTTGCTCTAAGGGTTTGCCCTAGTTTTTGACCCAAAGGGTGATAGCACTGCTAAAATGACCTGAAGACGAACAAATCAAGGGATTTAAGGCTTCTCAACCCACTACCAAATATTGATAAGGCAAAGTATTCATAATCTCTACGTTGTTTGCCATTTGTTATATTGTAATTCCTCATTATATCTATTGTATGGGTGCTCTGTTTTTAATTTTGATTATGCTGATCAGATTAGGGGCATGATTGCTTGAAACGAAGACGTCAACTTCTTTCCTCCATCTATCGATGAACTAGCACCTGAGTCCTCCTCGAGCTACGTGTGTGAAATAACTCCTGAAGGAGACAGTCACTACAAAAATGATGTGATATCACTTAGTAGTCAAATAGAGGATGGGAATTCTCTCAGAGATATGACTGCCTTGAATACGTGGAACGAGTATAGTCATAGCTAGTCCTGATGTAATGATAATAATGGGTTTACTCACACATTTACAACCTGATAAATAGGTGTTTTCCTTGTGTAATTGTGACAATATTATTTGTTATGAGGTTCTCCTAGGATTCATTATGACAATACTGTTTTTATGCACCATTTCTGTGTTCCAACTTTTATGTTATCTCAGTGTATTTTAGTTTCTGAAAAGCTTCTCCAAAGTTTCTTCAGCACATACTCTAAGATGCTTGCGAAAGGTTCTCCAAAGTTCAACATGATGCAAGCTGCCTATAGGCAAAAGAAGATGTCACCTAGATCTGGTGGTGTACAAAAGAAGAGGGCATCACCTAAAGCTGTAGCCAAAGGTATATGAGAACTGCATTTATGTTAACCATTTCAATATTGTCATAAGAACTGCACAATAGCTACACCACTCTAGATTTAATTTAGTTTAACATCGCAGCCGGCTGAGCCACACCGCGGACCACACCGACACCCCACATCGCGGCCGTAGAAGATCCTGAGTCGGCCGCAGTTTAATCCCGTCCACCCGGTGCACGTAGACCCCTCTCACGGCCTGTGACATTATGAATTTTAAACCCTAAGAGTTACTTTAGCACCAGATTAAACCCCTAATGAAGGACTAAAAATGATTGAGCACAATTTTCAAATAAAGGAGAAGTTTGCAAAGAAATTCAAGTTTAAATTTCAAATTTGGATAAAATTTGGCAAATATGGACAAATGAGAGAATAAAGTGCCAAATCGCAAAAGAAGTACCAAGTTGAAATAATTGAGGATTTTTGGATTTTAGAGGCATCAACAAATCAATTTTGAGTTCATTGATTTAAAATTGATAATCTGAATTTTTGAGCAATAACAGCAGTGTCCTGAAGCTTGTTGGAGCATACAATTAAAAAGGAATTATCAGCAGATTTTGGTGAAGGACTAGCAAAATAGAAACTAGACATCATCTACTAGGACATGGTTTAGTTCTTCATCAAGGAAAGCAAAGATTTCTATTTTAATTGAGGGCTCCAAATATGAATCTTGCACTGACATGAAACAACCTTGTTTCTGACGAAACTGCTGTCTGATTTCAAAATACCGACCCAATATTCAGAGTCCCATAACTCAAGATTGATGCAGCTGCTGCCCTTACTCTGAATACCAAAACTTTGCCCCATACTACCATCTACAAGTTTGATTAAGGGCGAGGGGGCAATTGCTACACGAAATTCTGAATTAGAATCAAAGATTCAGAGACAAAAATAAAGAAGAAGAAGGGCAGGAACAGAGTAGACAGAGCAGACACGGGAGCTCGCCGTGGTTTTTGCACCGCCACTGACCACGGTGATTTTCAACAATACACGCGCCGTCGAGCTTCGCCAACAGAGCAGCCAAGCAGCCACGACGTGTCGCATAGCAACCGGTGAAAAGTTCAAATAAATCACAGAGCCGTCGGTGAGTTTTTCCCCGCCACACCTTTTCACCGCCATCCCTATCTCAACCAATTCATCCATCGTCACTGAGCCACTGTGAAATTCTTCAAACCAGCAGCACGGCCACTCCACCAGCAACGACCTCGAGATGTTCTACTTCGACCCCAGCCCTCACCGTCGCTGCTCACCAGCGGCGGATCCAGGAATTGGAGATTGGGGGGGGGGGGGGGGGGGGGGGGCTCATCTCCCTTCTCCTTCCTCCAGCCCCCCTTTCCCTCTTCATCTCTCTATTTTTTTTTCTCTTCCTCTCCCTCCTTCCTCCCTCTAATTTCCATGGAGTTCTTGGGGGTAGGGGGGCTTGAGCCCCCCAGCCCCCACGCTGGATCCGCCCATGCTGCTCACCACCATCTTCTACCTCTAGTCGCCGTCGAGCTAACTCAAGGTGAGCTTTCATGGGGAACTTCTAGCGCTGTAGGTTTGAGTTTGAGCTTGCAGCTGAGTTCCCTAGGTGCCAGTGATGCTCCCAAGCCGCTCCTAGTCCACAACTACACCCTCGCCAGGCCGGAACGCGAGCGCCGCCTTAGAGCGCCGCTGCGCCATGGGCACCACCGAGGGGAGCTATGCTCCTGCTCTGGAAATCACATTTTGGCTAGAGCACCGCAGCTAGAAAGCCCTAGGGATACTCTAGAGGTTCCCCTAGCCATCTTAGTCGCCGTCGTTATGCCGGTGACGAGCTCGCCGCACGCACCGCCACCCCGCACAGAGCGCCGCCATGGCCGTTGACGCAGGGGTGCACACTCTGGCCATGGAAAGCAAACACCAGCTAGCGGATCTTATAGAGGATGACCAGGTGAAGCTTTTTCCCTACCTCTAGTTGTCGGACCCGCCGCCGTTGAGCCGGCCAGCGAGCTCCGGCGGAGCGCCGCCTCGGTGCCCGAGGGGAAACATCGTCCAGACGCTAATAGAAAGAGTTAGACCCATGGTTGGATTCGTCTTGAAGAGATCAACCTGTTGGGCATGACCTCGTCGCCGGAAATTTCACCGCCGGCGAGATCACGCCGGTCAACCGCCGCCGGGCTTCGGTCAAGGTCGGAAGGACCTATTCGTAAGAGATTAGAAGTTCCAGGGGGTTTTTAGTAAAAGGTCCAGGTTAGAGCGCGCGGGGGCATATGTGTGGAAGTTTAATCTTCCAGGGGGTCTTTTGTAAAGCTACTTTTGTTTATCTGTTTTCTTTCCTTTTAAAAATTCTATAAGCTTGTTTTAATCACTATAATTTGTAGAATAATCCAAAATTAATGAAACTAATTTTGTTAGTTTTGTTATAATAATCTCTATGTCTTAAAAATATAAAAACCTATATTTGAACAAATAAATTTAAGGTATTTTTTTCTTTTCTTTTCCTTTATGCTATTCAATTAAAAACAAATAAAGTTTGTATATAAGCTTAATAAATAATAAAAATATTTTTTATTATTTTATTATATTAATATAATTAGAATAAGGTCCTTTTCTAAAAAGAAAATATTTTAAATAATTCTTTTACAATTATAAATAAATCCTTTATTTGATATTAAAATTAGAAAAAGGTTTAATAAGACTTTAAATAAATGTTTTGAGTGTTGGCTTGCAACTTTATCGTGAAGGAAAGTTGTATAGCTACTTTTCTAAAACTTGCATATTGCATTCATGGCATATAAATATCGGGTTTGTGGAGTCGGAATACATCAAGCTTCAACCGGTGGAGCCTTAGGAGTACGAAGAGATGATCGTGGTGAAATAGGAAGACAGGTCTACTACTGACAATCCTAACCTTATGAATAATCCAGGCAAGCACCAGAGCATCTACACCTATTATTTATCTATGATTTCATGTGTCCAAACTATTTCAGTATGTGCATTACGTCTAGGAGTTGTTATGAAACCCTTTGTATGCATCACATCCTTGATTAAGGACATCTTTGCCACCTCTTCAAAAAGATTATAAAACTTGCTTAGCCAAGCTTAGTAATGGATCACCATGCAGTTATAACACCAATCTCTATGATAAATACACATAAAATATGGAACCTTGCAAATATGGAGATTTGCTTGGTAAAGTTGGACGAGGGCTTAAAAGGTTTAATTGTGGATGAGTTTATAGAATAGCCTCGTCTGACTTTAAAGAACGGGTCAAGGACTCAGTGGTTGTTGACCTGAGATAAAGTTTTGAACGTACTAATCACATGCTGGGGAATGGGACCAGCAAACCGATGTAATTCAGTTACACCAAAGTTTGAACAGGCATCTCGCCTGACTTGGCGTGTGATAAGGGGCGGGGACGTAGCCATAAACCCGCATGGTGGTTTAGCCAGACATGGGACCTCTTGCGGGGGTGCGAACCTAGGTGCGGGCGGGGCATCTCCAGACTTGTGACAGTTCTGAATGAAAGGTTGCCATGTGCGGTTCGGGGAACGCGCACATGTCGTGTGATTAGGTCTTTACCCTGCAGGATGTACAATTGATCATGATCGTCACACTTCTCGATATGAATACCGCTTGATCACTGATTAGCAACTTAGTAAGATAATTATGAGAAAAGGTTGAGTTTGTGAGGAGTATCATTGGAGATATTGATCGATGTAATTCAGTTACACCAAAGTTTGAACAGGCATCTCGCCCGACTTGGCGTGTGATAAGGGGCGGGGACGTAGCCATAAACCCGCATGGTGGTTTAGCCAGACGTGGGACCTCTTGCGGGGGTGCGAACCTAGGTGCGGGCGGGGCATCTTCAGACTTGTGGCAGTTCTGAATGAAAGGTTGCCATGTGCGGTTCGGGGAATGCGCACGTGTCGTGTGATTAGGTCTTTACCCTGCAGGATGTACAATTGATCATGATCGTCACCCTTCTCGATATGAATACCGCTTGATCACTGATTAGCAACTTAGTAAGATAATTATGAGAAAAGGTTGAGTTTGTGAGGAGTATCATTGGAGATATTGATTGAAAAATGTTATATTTTGCAAATGTAGATTTAATAGATTCAACTATAACATGGCTAAAATATTAAAAGTATAAGGACTTATTTTAGTAAGCTTTTCTTGCAAAAACTTCAGCCACCAGTACACTAAATAGCCTTGCATGCATGAGTCTTGATTTATTATACTGGTTAGTTGGGTAAGTCTTGCTGAGTACCTTTGTACTCAAGATACTATATATGTTGCAGAGGAGAATCCTAAGCAGGAGTGAAGGCTCACAAGACCAAGAGACACGGTGGATCTACGTGGTCTCTTGATGAAAAACTTTTATTTTCAAATATAGCCTATATAAGTTAAGTACCTGTACGACCTGTTTGATTTCCAAAACTCTTAGCATTGTTGACCTGCACTTAAGTTTTATGCTGTATAAATTGTAATAACTCGTTCCTTGAGTATTTTTGTAAAGAATGTAATGCCTGTTGAAAGCTTCCTATGCGAACGATCCTGTATGTATGGACTTGATTCTAGTATTGTGGTGTTTCGGGTGGTTTACGGACACCTGACGGATCCGGGTTTACACTGTTTCAAGTGCATTAAGTCCTAAACCGTCCTTAGATGGTGATTAATGCATTTGAGCCAGTTTAAGCTGAACGGTTCTGCCACACAGCCGCTTCGCCCTAATGGGCCTAAAGTTCGCATCAAGTATAGATAACCTCCTTGAACTCTTCTCTGAGTCCAGATCTGATCCTCGCCTTCGTGGGCCTGAAGCTTCAACCCAAGTCTGTTTGACCACCCTAAACTCTTCTTTCGGCCTATCCACCGTTTTCTCTTTTTCTTTTTCTAACAACGCTGACATTCGGGCCCACATGTCATACACCGTGTGTCACTAACCGCTGGGTCCACTGACCGACTTGACCGTTAACCCATTGACTGTTGACCAAGTCAACGCTGACGTCAGCCGGGCCCACGCTGACGTCACCCTAGGCGGACCCCACTTTATTCCAATCAGAGATAGATACACTACAGACCAGCCAGCGGAACTGTACATTGATCACATTCTTAAGCTACACGGAGCACCGAAGAGTATAGTGTCAGATCGAGGGCCACAGTTCACAGTCCAAATCTGGAGAAGTCTGCATGAAGCCATTGGAACTACTTTGGAGTATAGCACCGCTTATCACCCACAAACTGATGGACAAACAGAAAGAGTGAACCAAATTCTAGAAGACTTGCTGAGAGCATGTGTTTTGGCTTACCGTACAGATTGGGAGAAAAGTCTATCCTACGTAGAATTCTCCTACAACAACAGCTATCAAGCCAGCTTGCAAATGTCACTATTTGAAGCACTATATGACAGAAAGTGCAGAACCCCTCTGATGTGGTCAGAGGTGGGAGAACGATAGTTCTTTGGGCCAGATATGATTGTTGAGGCCAAGGAAAGCATAGAGAAAATCAGAGAGAATCTTAAGATTGCCAGAGCAGGCAGAAGAGCTACGCTGACAAGAGAAGGAGAGATCTCGAGTTTGAAATAGGAGACTACGTCTACCTGAAGGTATCACCATTCAGGGGAGACAAAAGGTTCCATGTGAAAGGAAAGCTAGCACCACGATTTGTGGGACCATACCAGATCAAGAAAAGAATTGGCAAGCTGGCCTATGAACTAGAACTACCAGAAGAATTGACAGGAGTACATCCATTATTTCACATGTCACAACTACGGAAGTGTCTGAGAGTGCCAGAGCACGAGATCAAGGCAGAGGCAGTAGACTTGCAAGACACATTGGAGTATCTAGAGTACCCTGAGGAGATACTGGACCGAGAAGTCAAAGAGACGAGGAGTACGACCATCCCGTTCTGCAAGGTTCTATGGATCAATCACTCCGAGAGAGAGGCAACCTAGGAGAAAGAGTCCGTGTTGAGAGAGAAGTACCATCACCTGTTTGAGACCTAGGTAACCCCAAATCTCGAGGACAAGATTCCTGTGAGGGGGGAGACTGTAACAACCCTATAATTTACCCTAGGAATTTGTTGAATGCAAAAATGAGGATTGTAAATTTTTTGGTGAAATTGTGTGCATGCAAACAAACATATAAGAGTGTCTTCTATTTTGCCCCCTAAACTCCTAGGCAATTTAAATTAAATTTAAAATCAACTTGAAGTGCTAAGGATGAAATAGTGTGATTTGGAGTTTATTTGGCTTTATTGGATTTTTGGTTGGTTTGAATTCAAATTCTAGATTTGAATTCAAACACTAACTAGCCCTAACTAATTGTCAAACCTTTCTAACCCTTCGTGGGCCTAAACTCCGAACCAAAGTCCACTTAACCCCCTCCAACTCTTTCCTTAGCTCGCAAATCAGCTCGACCCGCCAGCCTTCCGGCCTAGCTCGGCCCAGTCGACCGCCCGCGCCCCTCTCCCTTTCTTCTCTCGCTGACGAGTGGGCCCGCGCCACTATTCCCTCTTCTTCCCCACGCCTTCTCCTTTCTGCCCGGCGAAAAGCAAAGCCACCACGGCCAATCCCAGCTCGGGGGCTTGGCGGTCCGTTGCGATGCTGCCGCGTGGAAAGGCACGGACGCCAAGCGACCCAAGCCGTCTGTCGCCTCGAACCCTAGGGCCTTGCCCTATATAATCAACCCCCCAGCTATCTTCTCCCTTCAAGCCACCGCTGCCCCAATTGGGATTCCCAGATCCAGAACCGAGAGGAAGAGAGGGTGGAGAAGGAGCTGGGGTGGGTGAGGAAGCTGTGGGTGAACCAAGGAAGCAACGAGGAGAGGCCGGAGCACGAAGGCGCCGACGCCACCACAAGCCGGAGCGCCGCCTCTCTTGAAGGACGCCGGAGAAGGCCATGCCGAAGCCATTTGTGGGAGCGCGAGCACCACCAGGCTACCGCGAGCACTTCCCCGAGCTGCTGTGTTCGACTACTTGCCCCCCAAGTGAGCGCCGCCGATCCTTCCCCTTTCTCCCTTGTTTTCGGCCATGGCGCCGATGATCTCCATCGCCGTAGCTCGAAGCCAACCTCTGTGATCCATCCCGTGTTGTGCACCTTCTTCTGCAGGTTCTCGTGCTGCTTAGCCTAGTCTTTGCAAACCGTCATCGCCCGACACCGCAACCGCGCGTGAACGCCGAGGCCGTGTCGCGGCCATGGTGAACCACGTGTCCGCGCACGCGCACCCAGCCATGTCCCAGTAATCGCTGGTGATCGCGTGCTCACAAGCCGCACTTTTTCCCGGTTGTGTGCTGCTGCGTCGGTGCACACCGCCGCCGACCGTCCGCCGCCGGTTGCCCCTTTCGTCGCTGTGACGCCACCGCCGCGGACCTGGGACGCCAACACTTCGCGTGTGTGTGTGCGAGTAAGCCGCACTGAAAAACCCCGGCCTTGTGCCGTCTTTTCTCTCCGACGATCCAAACTACCTGAGCCACCGGCCGTCATGGTTGCGCCGCCGCTGCTCGCGACGGGAACCCACCGGCTGGCCTAACCTAGCCCTTTTTCTTTGCCAAACCTAACCGCGAAACCCTGGCTGACCTTTTTCGCCGTTTCTAGACCCTCGTCGAGCCGTTTCCGACCATCGCCGCCGGCCGCTCACCAGAGCGCACCGCGCGTCGCAGCCGGCTAAGCCACACCGCGGACCACACCGACACCCCACATCGCGGCCGTAGAAGATCCTGAGTCGGCAGCAGTTTAATCCCATACACCCGGTGCACGTGGACCAAGACCACCCGAGCAGATCCAGCCGCTTCGCCCTAATGGGCCTAAAGTTCACATCAAGTCCAGATAACCTCCTTGAACTCTTCTCTGAGTCCAGATCTGATCCTCGCCTTCGTGGGCCTGAAGCTTCAACATAAGTCTGTTTGACCACCCTGAACTCTTCTTTCGGCCCAATCCGGCCCAGCCATTGTTTTCTCTTTTTCTTATTCTAACAGCGCGGACGCTTGGGGCCCACATGTCATACACTGTGTGTCACTGACCACTGGGGCCCACTGACCGACTTGACCGTTGACCCGTTGACCAAGTGAACGCTGACGTCAGCCGGGCCCACGCTGACGTAACCCTAGGCGAACCCCACTGATGACGTCAGCATGATGTCGTGCTGATGTCAGCAGGCTAATTTTTTATTTGTTTTCTTTTTCGGAAATCATTTATTAATTTTAGAAAATGATTTAAACTTTGAAAATTCATAATAAATCAACCGTAGCTCAGAAAAATATGAAACCAGTTTCTGTATTCTTCTAAAATCATGACCTACACGTTAGAATAGAGCTTGGTGTTCTTTGGGTCTTATTTCCTCACTGTTTGGAGTTCCTTGCTAGAAGCCGCATCTTATTTTATTTCTCGCGACCCTAGGAGCTTCGGAGGAACCCGAGTCGACAACGGCTTCGAGGAGGAGGAGCAGAACTACCCAGGTTCACGCCCGATCATTCTCTGAAATACCTATTAGTCATGCAAACTAGTATGCTAGCGCTTTACTCACATGATAAACATGCACTGCCTTGGTTATATCCTGATTGCCTTGCCACCCTATTATCCACTTTACGAATATGCTATGCTATGCATGTGTTGGGATGGTTGTGATTTGATCCTCTTGGCATGAGTTGTGGGTGGTTTGGGCGGAGTAGTGCAGCTGGGCGGTGTAAGCGAGTGATAACAACTCGATCCCTTGATCGAGGTGCTTATGGGGCTGCACTCGGGCAGTCCCTGCTGCGTACCCGTTGCAGGTATGGTTTTGTGGATATTTTGGAGGAGTTTGGGCGGCAATACTTGTTATGCGTGCCGATTGCGGACTGTGGTGTCGGACCGCTTATGATGCAGATACTCGCTTTACCGACAATTAAGGACCGCATCAGGATGCTTTTGATCATGGGATTACTATGCTCACCATCTACCCAGAATGGGGAGGGTTCCAGCAAGCCTATTCTAGTGCGACGCCGAGACTGTAGGAGAATCGAGTTTGATATGTGTAAGGGGAGCATGTTGCGTCGTGCTTCCCTGATATGATATGGCCCCCGCCTGGCCCCGATGGGAGAGTTTCACACCCCTGGGGCTGATGTTAGATCAGATGTTTCCCGAGCCCAGGGAGACAGGATTGGCGCCGTTACTGTTTAGGGTCTTTGCTGTGGGCTGTGTCTTGGGTTGGTTGCGGACTAGACATGCAGCCCAGATGGATTCCTGGAGTGCCACCTCTGCAGAGTGTAAACTATACATATAGTTGTGTCCACGGTTACGGACGACCTGCTTTTGATCCAGCCTGATTAGCATGGGAATCTGCTTTCTTACCTCATCCTTGACTTGGGTTTATGAGAGATTGGTTGTTGGCGGTCGTTACAACCCAATTTCGACCACCAATATTCGGGAATAAATGAGAGACTATGCAACATTCCATGTACTTAGGTTTTATTTCTAATAAAGTTCCACGAGTTTTGGTGAGTGTCATGTTTGCAGGTACAACATTACAAAATACGTGCTATAGGGGTCGGAAATGACCGAATCGGCCGAACGACACGTTCGGCCGGTTACCCCCCTTAGCCGTACGGGCCGCCGGGAGTCGTCCACGTCACCGCCAACCGAACGAACACAACATACGATATGTGGACGACCGCCAACTCAACCCGGAGCACCGACACGTCATCCTGGGCCCACAGATCAAAAGTCCAAGCACCAGAAGCCAGCCCAGGAGGTCCATGAAGCATAGGCGGTGCAGGGGAGCGGGCCTGGGCCTCCAGCCCAGTTCGGCCGAAGGGATGGATTCGGCCGAACCGCCCCCACTGCCCAAACTGCCTCCAGAGGTAAAATCCTGGCCCTTGGTGGCCAGGTCGGTGCATCCACTGGTTCGGCCGAACCAGGGAGTTCGGCCGAACCAGCATCTTCGGCCGAATCCAGGGGAATCTCCCCCTGGATGCCTTGGCGGTTACTCTGGTGAAACCGTCATTACCAGCTATAAATAGGACAGTGCTGCTCACTTGTAAACACACACTACAAGCCAAGAGCTCCTCTTCCACTTCTCTCTTTAGTAGAGTTAGGATAGTTTAGTTGGGAGTTAGAGTCGAGTCGAGCAGTGCCTCGGAGGTTCCGGAGAAGTCTTCAGAAGCTCTGGTATTAGCTCTTGTATCTTTTCCTTTACTTTTGTTGACATTCAAGTTATCAATATAGTTATCTACTTTATTCTACTTCTGTCTTATATAGTTGCATCTACTTTAGTCTAGTTGCTTCTATATCGTGTTTAGACTATAGTCGGTTCTAGTTCATAGTGCTCCTAGTTCTTGCGTAAGTCTCTGTCTCAATTGGTTCTTCGTCTCTACTCACACTAGCGGTGACTTGTCATTGGGGTGTGAGTTAGAGTTGCTTGCTTCTGCTAGCGAAGTAAGTAGTTATTGATCTGTGTAGGAGTGGTTCCTAGACTTGTCAGTAGCCTTAGTTTCTGCCCGTCGCAACGGAGGTGGTAGCCGGGAGGTGGTGACAGCCCTTCCGGTCTTTGTAGTCCATCACGTTAGTTCCGGTGTCCTAGGACCCAAGGTTCAGGGTAACCGGCACCCCTTCTCATCCCTTTCTGTGTGTCGGAGGCTCTGTAGTCCCCAAGAAAGACAATAGACTTATCCCAGACCTATTAGTGCTGGCTCTTTAGCCACTGTATCTCTACTCACTTGACTTAGGTAGATAGAGTCCCAGGAATCCTTTATCTCTTCTCGTTGTCCTCCCAACTATCTATATCTTCTCTCATCTATCCGAGCCCCCTTGAGCTGTGTGTGTCACGGTATGTCCACTCCTATCCAATACCGTTTACCCCCCGTCTTGTCCAGTAGTACCCTTCTCTGATAGTCTCGAATATCTATTTGCTAGTACTCTTGCCAAAGCTTCCCTGCGGAAATATAAATTATGATACCTCGGGATACTCCCAGGTGAAGTGCTACAGCGGTTATTCTATGCGCTTGCAGAATATTTATATATTTTACTAGCCATAAGGAAAACCACTGAAACACGCCTTGCATCCAGTACCGGGATTCCCAATCCTGATATTGAATCGTAAGAAGTGCCAACATTGGTCCAACGTTTGTTGTTGAGACAAGGTGGGGAGGGAGCTCACCGAGTCGACTAGTGAGTGGAGGAGTTGGTGGATGTTTTTATGGGAACCTATGATGACAGGACGAGCCCGCTGTGGTTATGAGGTTGATGGTGGTATTTGGGGAGTGAGATCCTTATGGTGAGGAAGGTGCTGAGATGAGATGAACTTGGTTTATTGCTGCTGCTCGCATAGGAAACCCCAGCCTATAATCCTTGAATACTTTTTGTTCGCACCCAAAAGTGGCAAGCCACGCAAACCGGTCAGACCGACCTCAGGAAGCGGTCAGACCGGTTTCCCTGTAGCCGATCTGGCAACAGCCAAACCGGTCTGACCGGTTTGCCAGAGCGGTCTGACCGGTTTGGATCCGAGTTGGAGTAGAATTAGGAGTCCTAGTTGTTTACAAATTGTAAAAGGATTCCGTGCGGGGCAAGACCTCCCCACCCTATAAATATAAAGGGCCATGGCCGATTGAGTCAGCATCCAATCGATCAATCAATATATTTTCTACTTTTTATCTCCAAACCCTAGCTTTTCCAACCCCTTTGCTTTCCTTGCTTGTCTCTACGGCGTTCAAGGAAGTTCTGAGTGGCCCGACCGATCTCAGAGCAACCCTAGGCGCGCCATCTCCGACGGGGTCCCTCCCGAGGTGGTGATTCTAGGTTCATCCCGAAGCTCCCGAGGGAAACCGGTCTGACCGGATCCCTAAACCGGTCTGACCGGTTTGTGTGGTGCTGAGGCGAGTTCATCGTTTCTTCATTTACGCGATACGGCGCTCGTGTGTGTTGACCAGAAAAAGCGTCAACACACTTTTGGCGACTCCGCTGGGGAACTAGAAGATCTGGTTGTCAAAGACCGTTCGATCTAAGTCCCGGGCCAGATGGGATCTCGATGTGATCTTGACGCGGATAACATCATTGCGGCTTCAATGGAAGATCTCACTCCGGAGGAGCAGAAGAATTTAGATGCACTGCAAGAGTTCATGAAGATGCAATTCGTGGCTGGCATCAAGAAAGATCGTCATGGCAAGGTGGCAAGAGTGCAAGAATTTGAGCTACCGGCGATCAAGTTGAACGACAATCGAGTTGAGGTAATACCCACTGTAAGTAAATCACAGAATTCTCCTTCTACTACTGTTCCTAAAAATAGTGTAGAGAGAGATGAATTGCTTGCATCTTACATTGCTCGTTTAGAACGTTTAGAGGATCTTGAGAAAGATAGGACCACTACTTGCTTTAACAATAATGAAACTAGTAGTAGCGCTCCTAAAATTAATTCCAGTAGTGGAGTTTTTCCTAGATTGGCACCCATACCCAATGTTAACACTGAAAAATACATGTATGGTATGCCACCTGAGTTTGCCATTGGTCAATCCCTACCGTTCCAACCGACCGGGCCGAACACGGCCAAACCGGTCAGACCGGATCAGGGAACCGGTCAGACCGGTCTGACTAGTGCGCTTGAATTGGTGCATGAGCAGCCTATACCGCTTTCTGTTTCACCTGATTCGATGGTTTATGCTCACACTAATGCTTTAGGTACTGCTAGACCTCAATATAGTACAACAGTTAATACATCTGCTCAAGGAAACATTATACCTGATGATGTTTTTGAAAGTTATAGGCTAGCTCAAGCTAAGGTTGCTCCCTACTTAAATAAGATGAATTTGGAGAATGTGCAAACTCAACAGCCAAATAATCCTAACTGGGCTGAATTTAATAAATTTAGAGAAGATTTGGCTAATGTAGTGAAAAGTAAACTTGGTGTTGATATTGGTAATACAAATTTGTATCAAAAACCATATAATGCTGAGTTTGATAATTTTCCTCTTCCACGTGGTTGGCGTATGCCAGACTTGATTAAATTTAGTGGAGATGATGACCGAACCACGTGGGAACATATTAGTCAATACATAGCTCAACTAGGAGAAGCGGGTGCTTATAATGCTCTTAAAGTGCGTTTATTTTCTTTATCATTGACTGGCACCGCTTTTGCTTGGTTTTCTTCACTTGCTCCCGGTTCTATTATATCTTGGGATATGTTAGAGCGTAAATTTCATGATCACTTTTATAGTGGGAGCTTGCAATTGAAATTGACAGATTTGACATCGGTTAGACAAAGTAGAGATGAAACTGTTTCTGCTTACATTAAGAGATTTAAAGAAACTAAAAACCGTTGTTTCAATTTGTCAATCACTGATATGGACCTTGCTGATATTTGCTTAAAAGGGTTAAGGTCATCCATAAGAGATAAAATAGAGGGTTCTGATTTTCTTTCGGTTGCACAAGTTCAAATTAGAGCTTTAATTGTTGAAAACCGAATGAATAAAGAAAAAGAAAGAGATACTTCTAGATCACGTCGTTCCAATGTTCATACAATTGATTATGAGTCTGATGATTCGAGTGATAGTGATAGAGAAGTACTTGCTGCTGAATTTGTATGGCCCTCTAAAGAAAAAACTTACTCTTGTACATCACTTAAGCCGGTTAACAAAGGTCGGCAAGAAGAGGTTAAGTTTACATTTGATGTTTCCAAGTGTGATCGTATCTTTGATGAATTGCTTAAATCTGGAAATATCAAATTATCTCATAAGTTGCCTCCACTTGAAGAATTGAAAAGGCGTGCATATTGCAAGTTTCATAATACTTATTCTCATGCCACTAATGATTGCAATGTGTTTCGTCGACAGGTTCAATCGGCCATAAATGAAGGTCGTTTGACATTTCATGAGATGCAAGTGGACAAACCTCCTTTCCCTGTCAATACCATGGATTTACAGCAGCCTAAGGTCTTGGTTCGGCCGCATCAAGCCGAAGCAACCAAGGGAAAGAATGTTGTGATTGGTGAAGCAAAATCTGATTTGAGGGGAAAAGAGTTGGTTCGAGAAGTTGCATGTGAGACAACTCCAGATGGCAGGGAGACATTCAAGGTCACTGTGAGGGCCTCTGAACATGGGGGGCAAGGGTCAACCGTTCCCGCCGAGCAGAGACTGTTTGAGCCCGTACAGGCCAAACCGGTCAGACCGGTTGGGGAAAGCGGTCAAACCGGTTTTCCCCCAGGTCGTCCAAAAATGATTAAACCAAGCCGTCCGGAGATTGGAAATTGGAAAATCAATATTGCAAAGAATCAGGGGAGTACTATCAGGCCAAAGGTCACCTTTGATATGTTATTTGACAAGTACTCTAAACAAAAGGCCGTTACAAGTGATCGGCCGGTAAAAAAGAGATTGAGAGTGCCTCCATATCAAGAAGAATGTCCTCAGCCAAAGAGGAATTTTGTTCAACAGTGGGAGGCACCGAGTTCATGTCCACCCCGTTCAGTTTATGATGATAATGGAGTGATGTGGGTACCATATCAACAATCTTTTCAACATGGATGGGGAGGACCGCGAAGGCCAGCATTAGACAGGATCTCAAGACCTGGACAGGACCGTTTGGCACCTTGCCAATCTGGTCAGGGTCACCAGACCCAACCGGTCAGACCGGTTCCACAAACCGGTCAGACCGGTTTTCTTGGGAAATCGGCAAAACCTCCTATGAAGCAAGTTTACAAGCCAAAATAGCGTGAGGAGGTGCATAAGATGGATATTGACCCAGAGAGGACTACAAATCAAGATGTTATTCAGATTGGGTTGATAAATGTTCCCCTTGGAAACGGTGGCAAAGGACCGATTGTCACGGACAATCAGGTTAAGACACCGATTCAGAAGGATTCTGTTGCTGATGGTGAAGCCAGTGGGAGTGGTTCCAACTCCAAATACTTTTTGCCAAGATGGTGTCCTCCTGGTTTATCTCGTACCCAAAGGAGGAAGCTTCAGCGATTGAGGTTTCAGGAGATGAAGGAGAAAGAGCTAGAGAAGCAAAGGGATGAAGCTTTCAACAAGTACAGGCCCATGATTCCACAAGGCAAAGAATGGAAAGCTAAGACCAGCTCTCAGACAGAACCGGTCAGACCGGTTCAGGAGTCGGTTAGACCGGTTGAACCGGTCAGACCGGTTGACGAAAGCGGTCAGACCGCTTTGCCCGACGCGCCACCCGGTTTTTCTTCTCCTTCTCCTATGGTTTGTGATGGCAAGCTATCATCGGTATCTACTTCAGAGGACGATGAAGAGCTTGTTGATTATGGTTCTTCTCCTGAACGCATGAATTTTGAACTTAATGTAATTCATATGTCTATGGATGGTTATGTATTATCAGAAGAAAGCGTTGCTCAACTTGATTTTGGTCCAAAGGAGGCTATTTTCCAGAAGCCCAAAGCTGATGAGAGTCATCTGAAGGCTTTATACATGAAGGGTCATATTAATTGGAAGCCTATCTCTCGCATGCTAGTGGATGGAGGGGCGATAGTTAACTTGATGCCATATTCTCTGTTCAAGAAGCTGGGAGGATCAGATGATGAATTGATCAAGACCAACATGACCATCAGCGGCGTTGGAGGAGGTGAACCTATGGGCGCCAAGGGAGTTGCTTCTATGGAGCTTACTATTGGAAGCAAGACTTTGGCTACTGCGTTCTTCGTCGCTGAGACACAAGGTAACTATAGTTTAATCCTTGGTCGTGATTGGATTCATGCAAACCAATGTGTGCCTTCTACTTTGCATCAATTTTTGATTCAATGGATAGATGATGAAGTAGAAGTCGTTCATGGAGATACGTCGGCTTGTGTTGCAGTGGCCGATAGTTCTACCATAGATGATCATGAGAATCTTAAGTGTTTATCTGGTTTAGATTTATCTGATTGCGAGATCATTGGTTGCACTAAAGATGGCTTTGCTACTGCTGTTATGAGGCCGATTGGAGATCTGGCCATACCATCTCTTATGATCTGATGGATCCAAATCTAGAGTGGTTACAGCAGAGGCGTGAGCACTATCGGGCGCATAAGAACGATATGTGTGAGGCCATTGAAGATTTTGATGATTTAAGCAAATTGGGACAAGGGTTTACGTCGGCTGATCCTCTAGAGGAGGTAGACATTGGTGATGGTACTGTGCCTAGGCCGACATTTGTAAACAAGAATCTTGATCCTTTGTTTAAATCTGAGTTAATAAAATTGTTAAAGGAGTATGTTGATTGTTTTGCATGGAGTTATAGTGAAATGTCTGGTTTAAGTCGCGATTTAGTTGAACATCGTTTACCTATTAAACCTGGTTTTAGGCCTTTTAAACAATCTCGCAGAAACTTTAATCCTGATATTTATGACCAAGTGAAAGAAGAAATCAATCGGTTGCTAGATGCTAAATTTATTAGGCCTTGTAGATATGCTAATTGGATCTCTAATATTGTGCCTGTTGAAAAGAAAGGAACAAAAAAGCTTCGTGTTTGCATTGATTTTAGAGATCTTAATAGAGCTACTCCTAAAGATGAATATCCTATGCCTATAGCCGATTTTCTTGTTAATGCCGCATCTGGACATAGGATTCTTAGTTTTCTTGATGGTAATGCTGGTTATAATCAAATATTTATGGCCAAAGAGGATATAGCCAAAACGGCCTTTCTATGTCCAGGTTTTGTTGGTTTATTTGAGTGGGTAGTAATGACTTTTGGTTTGAAGAATGCTGGTGCCACATATCAAAGGGCTATGAATTTAATTTTTCATGATTTACTTGGCATCATAGTAGAGGTTTATATCGATGATATTGTTGTCAAATCGGCTGGAGAAGGCTCTCATTTGGCTGATTTAAGACTTGCATTTGAAAGAATGCGTCGGTATAGATTGAAAATGAATCCACTCAAATGTGCTTTTGGTGTATCGGCTGGAAAGTTCTTGGGATTTGTTGTACATGAAAAAGGCATAGAGATAGATCCTAAGAAGATTGAAGCTATTAACAATGTGAAGGCTCCTACTTGCAAGAAAGATTTGCAAAGGTTCTTGGGCAAAGTAAATTACTTGAGAAGATTTATTTGTAATTTGTCCGGGAAGGTGAATGCCTTTACTCCTTTACTTCGGTTGAAGAATGACATTGATTTCACTTGGGGGGCAAAGCAACAAGAGGCATTTGATGAAATCAAGCGATATTTATCTTCGCCACCCGTCCTTCAAGCGCCTAGGAGTGGAGTTCCATTCAAGTTGTATGTGGCGGCGGAAGAAAATGTCATTGGAGGTGTTTTGACTCAAGAAACCGAAGGAAAGGAACATGTGGTTGCATATGAGAGTAGAAGGTTATTGGATGCCGAAACAAGGTACACTTTTATTGAAAAGTTATGTTTATCATTATATCATACTTGTACCAAGTTGAGGCATTATCTTTTACCAAGTACTTGTATAGTAGCATGTCAAACCGACATAATTAAATACATGTTGCACAAACCAATTTTGAGTGGTAGAGTCGGCAAATGGGCTTATGCTTTAGTTGAATATGATTTACATTGTGAGCCATTAACTTCAATGAAATGTCAAATAGTAGCCGACTTTATTGTTGGACATAGAGTAGATAAGCAACTTGATTTAAATGTCGGTTATGTTACTTTTACTCCATGGAAGTTACATTTTGATGGATCGGTTTGCAAAAGTGGTTGTGGTATTGGAATTGTTATTACTTCTCCACATGGGGCTGTTTTTGAAGCACTTAACCGATTAGATCATAAATGTACTAATAACCAAGTCGAGTATGAAGCTCTTCTATTCGGATTGGGAATTTTGCATGACATGGGAGTAAAGCATGTGGAAGCTTATGGTGATTCTTTGCTGGTGGTACAGCAAGTTTCTAAGGTATGTCAATGCTTAGATGGATTCTTAAATGCATATCTCGATAGATGCTTTGATATTATATCTTGCTTCGATGAGTTTGTGATTCGTCATGTACCACGAGAAAGGAATCCAAAAGCAAATGCTCTGGCTCAGCAAGCATCTGGTTGTAACGTTCAGAAAAGAAATTTTCAAGAACAAAGACCGCTGTTTTTAGAAGCCGAGTGTTCTGTTCTGGAGGAACCGGTCGCACCGCTTCCTCAAACCGGTCTGACCGGTTCAACCGGTCTGACCGCTTTAGAGAACCGGTCTGACCGGTTGTCTGGTGAAGATGCTACTTCGGATGTTCTTTGCAATCAAGACGAAGTAGATGATTGGAGAAGGCCTCTGATTAGTTATTTACAAAATCCTAGCAGTACAGTTGACAGAAAAGTTCGACGTTGGGCTCTCAAGTTCATTTTGGATGGTGATGAGTTGTATCGTCGGACGGTTGATGATTTGCTTTTAAAATGTTTGGGTCCTGACCAAGCTAGGTTGGCTATGGCGGAGGTTCATGAAGGGATTTGTGGTACTCACCAATCGGCTCCCAAGATGAAGTGGCTCCTTAGGAGAGCTTGTTTCTATTGGCCCAAAATGATAGCCGATTGTTTTAAATACTACAAAGGATGTGAGGAGTGTCAGAAACATGGAGATATTCAGTTGGTACCAGCAGCAATGATGCATCCAATTATCAAACCTTGGCCTTTCCGGGGATGGGGGTTAGACTTTGTTGGAAAAATTCATCCTTCTTCGACAAAAGGTCATTGTTTTGTGATTGTAGCAACTGATTACTTTACCAAATGGACGGAAGCAGTTCCTTTGAAGAATATGACACATAGAGAGGTGATTGAGTTTATCAGAGAGAATATTATACATAGGTTTGGCATTCCACAAACTCTGACTACGGATCAAGGGACTTCATTCATATCCAAAGAGGTGCGTGAGTTTGTCAATTCTTATGGTATTAAACTTCTTAATTCATCTCCATATTATGCTCAAGCCAATGGTCAAGCAGAATCTAGCAACAAAACTTTGATAAAGCTCATTAAGAAGAAGGTACAAGATCATCCTAAAAGATGGCATGAGGTATTATCTGAAGCTTTATGGGCTCATCGTATTTCTAAACATGGTGCTACTAAAGTTACTCCATTTGAGCTTGTGTATGGTCAAGAGGCCGTTTTACCTGTAGAGGTGAATCTTGGCGCATATAGACTTGCAAAGCAGAATAATCTTAATTTTGATACCTATTATGCTTTGATGATGGACAATATTGATGAAGTGACTGACAAGCGTTTGGAGGCTTTGGAAGAGATTGAGAAAGATAAGAGGCGAGTGGCGAGAGCATACAACAAGAAAGTAAAATTCAAATCCTTTCAAGTAGGTGATTTGGTTTGGAAGACAGTTTTGCCCATAGGGATGAAGAGTAACAAGTTTGGCAAATGGTCTCCAAGTTGGGAGGGTCCTTTCAAGATTATGAAGGTTTGCTCAGGAAATTCTTATATGGTGGAAACCTTACAGGGTCAACAACTGCCTAGAGCTCTCAATGGGAGATACTTGAAGAAGTTTCATCCAAGTGTTTGGCAAAGTGCTCGATAAGATATAGCCGATTCATGTTGGGAATCGTCCTTAGGATAAAATGGCCGGTGAATTCTGTAAACATCGACCTTAGCATGTTATCTAGTGCATAAAATTTACTAGAAAACAGGGGGGCATATGTTCGCACCCAAAAGTGGCAAGCCACGCAAACCGGTCAGACCGACCTCAGGAAGCGGTCAGACCGGTTTCCCTGTAGCCGATCTGGCAACAGCCAAACCGGTCTGACCGGTTTGCCAGAGCGGTCTGACCGGTTTGGATCCGAGTTGGAGTAGAATTAGGAGTCCTAGTTGTTTACAAATTGTAAAAGGATTCCGTGCAGGGCAAGACCTCCCCACCCTATAAATATAAAGGGCCATGGCCGATTGAGTCAGCATCCAATCGATCAATCAATATATTTTCTACTTTTTATCTCCAAACCCTAGCTTTTCCAACCCCTTTGCTTTCCTTGCTTGTCTCTACGGCGTTCAAGGAAGTTCTGAGTGGCCTGACCGATCTCAGAGCAACCCTAGGCGCGCCATCTCCGACGGGGTCCCTCCCGAGGTGGTGATTCTAGGTTCATCCCGAAGCTCCCGAGGGAAACCGGTCTGACCGGATCCCTAAACCGGTCTGACCGGTTTGTGTGGTGCTGAGGCGAGTTCATCGTTTCTTCGTTTACGCGATACGGCGCTCGTGTGTGTTGACCAGAAAAAGCGTCAACACTTTTATTACTAGTTAGGCCACGTTAAAGCCTGCATCATATATGGTTGGTGACGTGGACCTGTCGCATTTCCTTGGGGACAGACTATGGGTACACAGGAGAAGACCCCGACTTCGAGTTCAACCAGGATGGGTGGTACAAGTGAGGGTGCGCACTTCGCTCAAGGCTTCCTGTGGAAGATGGTGCCCTGATGGTCAAGCTACCTCTTCATAGCTGTTTTCTTATTGTCGATTTAGCCCAGAGGGCTTGTATCAGACCGCTGTGCTTTATTTATGTCATGTAATGACGCTTTTATCGTTGTATGGATGTGATATTCGACTGAGATGAGTTTTGTACGAGATAGCTGCTATTCCTGGGACTATCTCAAGGGTACAGGGAGTCAGATTCTCGTAATTGAGAATCCGGTTCGATTCAAGGAGGCAGGTGGGTGTGAGCGTAGAAGGAAGCCGGAGCGTGTTGGGGCAAGTTCCAGCAGCGACGCATCGAGCAAGCGAAGCGAAGCAGAGGAGGGGGAGGAAGAGAGAGTCCGACGGGCGGGCCGGGGCGTCAGCGGGTGCGGGGTGATGGCGCCCCGGCGCCAGCGGGGCTCCTATCTGGCTTATGGAAGCCACATAAGAGACCCGACTCATGAGAAGCCCATCACACCCCCCTCCTTCTTCCTCACGCCACACTACCGCTGCCCCCACCCCTTCCGCCGCCACCCCGGCCGGCGGCTGGCGCGTCTTCCCGCCCTTCCTAATCCGACGGCCTCGTTGCCTCCGCTGTCAGTCGTGGCCCACCCCCCATCCGGCCCCAACCGACCGGCGGCGCTCCCACGCCGGCTGAGCCGCCTCCTCCGTTGGTCCTCCGGCGCCCCCACCCCCTTTCTTCTCTAAGGCCGGCGACCATTGGAGTCCCCACCCTAGCAACCCCGAAGCACTAACCCTAACCGCCCCCACACGGCTCTCGCCCCTCCGCCGGCCGTCGCGCCCCTCCGCCCGCTGCCCTCGACAGCGAGCAACCGAGTGGGGACTAAGGATACCGTGCGGCCCCTATTGGCCGCACGAATGTCCAACACCGGAAGCTAACTAGCTTCGGTGGGTTCCTGAAGCCATATAGGAGGGGCGTAGTAGATGGAGGTGGGAGGGGTTTTGGGCTAGGGTGGGTTGGGTCCGGGTGAGGGTTCGTGGGTCGGCTGCGGGGGAGAAGGAAAGGGAAGGTTGGAGGGACTTTGGGCCCGGTGGTGTGTGGGCTCTGGTGGGGGTGCTATGTGGGTGAAAAAAAGGTTTTAGGATTAGAGTTAAGCAAAAGAAAAGAGAGAAAAAAGGGAGGGAGAAAGGAGAAGAGGAAAAGCCTAGAAATAATATTTAGCCCTTAAATATGTTTCAAAAATATTTAGTCCTTAATCCTAAACACACCTCTAACGAAACTACTCGGATTTTCAAAAGAGTTTTGAAATCCACACTCTTCCATGCAAGAAAAACTATGCAAGAGCATGAATGCATCAACCACCTTATATGTATAGCCTATATTAATTAGATTTAAATTTAGAAAATATTGCTTTATTTTAAATAATTATGTACACTTTCTATTAAATTCTAATAAAATTTAGAAAAACTTTAAAAACCTAATAAATTAAAAACTAGGGTGTTACACTACGGCGCAGCGATAAGATCGGATGACCATGGATCCTAGGATTGCAGGGGGGCTTTGTTTTTGCCAATTCGTTTTGAATCACATGAGAAGAGATATGTGTAAACACAAATCTATTTTTTTAGATTTATAACATATTTTCTTGTTGGTCATGCGTTAGTATTGTTTACACATAGAAAATTTAATTTGATTAATCATTCACGGTAAATATGGGTATTTTTAAAATGCCTTTTAGGTTTCGTTTAATATATTTTCATAATGACAGATATGATAATATAGGCATATATTTAGGGAAACATTTGAATACTTTTATAATGGCATAGTGAGTAATATATATATATATATATATATATACATCCAGGGGTTACTTTAGGCTACTTTTATAATAGCAAATGTGGGTAATTTTCTGAAAAAAACAGAATAGATCTAATCGATAATATTAATAGAGTTGATTAAAGGCTAGTGAATTAAGGGCCAGATGTTTCTGATTTTTGTGAGACTTTCTATGATTCATCTATTTTTCTAGTGCGTCTCACGAGGTCAACCATGCAACAGTAAGTGAAAAAAACATGTGCTTGCGTGGAATCGTCGAGTTTGTAACTAAACGGTCTCCGGCCAACTATCTATTATACAATCTTATTTTCTATTAAACGTGTATGTCGCACATGCATTCTTGCTAGTAATAAGATTAGATTGATCCACACATTTCAAATTTTCCGCATGCTTTACAGGGAAAAAGATCCCACCACCCTACGACAAAAGCAAACCTACCAACTGTGATCTTTTATGCACTTTTTTTGTGAAATGGTACAGTTGAGTTATGCTAATAAAAAAATAAGCAACGTCAAGGAATAGATGACCCAGTTGAATCATCACAGATATACATAGAAATTACTGTGAGGAGTAAGCCAAAGAGATGTGCTACCTAGCTTGAATTGGGTGCCTCGCAGACATAATCATTTCCTGCTCCAAACTGTATCTTCGTGTTGATTGTCGTATTCCTGTGGTACCGTATCATCTTTCTTTATACTTCTTGGTACCCCAAAGTCCCTCTAGTGTGTGTTCCACCTTTCGCATCGTTGGCCTTTCCTCACTTCTTAAACTTATACAGGACGCTGCAAGCGCGGCAACTTCTTGGACTTCTTCACCTCCCTCTTCTAAAACTTGTGGATCAATCATCTGGACAAGGTTTCCCTCAGCAAGAAGGTTGACAAAATCAGCAACAAGGCCATCACCTTCGGCGGATAAATATGGAAACGGTTTCTTCCTAGTGAGCAACTCAACAAGAATTACACCAAAGCTATAGACATCACTTTTCTCGGTAAAGCGACCCGTGTAAAAGTACATAGGATCCAAGTATCCTGCCGTTCCCTGAACCCTTGTTGTCAATCCTGTTTTGTCCATCGGAATATACCTTGAAGCTCCAAAGTCTGATACCTTTGATGTCAATGTATCGTCAAGAAGTATGTTACTGGATTTGATGTCTCTATGGATTATTGGGATTGAAACCGATGAGTGAAGATAGGCTAGAGATGTAGCTATTTCAGTTGCGATCCTCAACCTGTTGCCCCATGATAGCGACCTTGGTCCTTCAGCATGTAGATGATGATAGAGGGTTCCATTAGAAATAAACTCATAAACCAACAATGGCACCTCAGTCTCCAAGCAACATCCGAAGAGTTTGACCACATTCCTATGGTTGATCTGTGAGAGGATTGCTACCTCATTTATAAACTCATCTATTTCTTTCTGGATTGTAATCTTTGACTTCTTGATGGCTACCACATGTAGGTCTGATAGGATTCCTTTGTAAACAGTACCATGCCCTCCACCTCCAAGCTCCCGAGCCTTGTCAAAGTTGTTTGTTGCCTTTGCAAGTTCATCCACTGGCATGATCATCCTTTCTGCAATATCTGTGTTTTGAGACACCAATTGTTGCAGTAACTGTCCACGGTTTTGCTTGAAGTATTTTTGTTTCAATAGCTTTTTTCTGTGCTGCTTAATCTTCCGAATTACTAATGTTATACCTAGAACCAAAAGCAGGAACATGGGGCCACTAGCAACTGACAAACCAATGATTAGACCTGAAAATTTAAACACTTCAATTATTATTGTTATTATTATTATTATTATTCAAGCTATGGAATACAAGCACAGTAGTAATGGGAAAAGGATCATCGAGACGTCATGAGATTCTTTTGGCTGTCACCTGTGGGGGACCTGACGATGCAGCCACCGCGCTCCGTTGCATTGCCATGTGTTCCTTGTGGGCACCGGCACTCGTAGTCTCCAGGCAAATTGTTGCAGTCGCCGAAGCACGAATCGCGTATCTTGGTGATTTTGCACTCGTCGATGTCTGTAGCCAGCGTGCAGGAAGAATAACAAATAACAATTGATGCCCCCGTCCTTAAGAAACTTGGGTCCATGGCAAACATAAGAAATAAACAGTACTGACCTTGGCATCCGTTGGCGATGTAAGGGTTTCCCTGGTAGCCTTCATGGCAGTGGCATGTAAAACCTCCATACTCTTGCCTGCAGTTGCTTTGCTGACTCCTGCAGAGCCGTTTGGCTACATCCCCGGGGCACTGCCCCGAGTTGTCGGCAGGCACCGAGAAGCCTTGCTTAACCGCCCACTGTAGAACAAGGGGAGATGCCTCAACGGAATAAAAGCGCATCCCCAGATCAGACATGTTGAAGATGGTTTGCCACTGATCAGTCAGCCCCTGCTCTGAGACGAACATGCAGACTGGATTCTGCTGGCTTGTGTTGAAACCTTTGAACTCCAGACTCCTGGGTGTGCTGCCGGCGGAGATTGGAGCATGGCAACAGCCATCGTTGCCGGAGCAGTAACCATCGTGGGTGAGCGTCGGGACCGGCAGCCCAGAACCACTGTTTCGGGCAATGACTTGGTCTTGGCTGGAGCTACAGCTGGAGACGCAGTGGCTGAGGACGCTGTCGCCGGAGGTGTTGCTTTTGCCATCTATGTACTCCCCGTGTAGGGTGGCTTGCACATCGCACCCGTAGAGGATGAACTCGTTCCTATTCGACAGCATATACGGCCTGCCGATGTCGGGGAGGTCAAATGCACCCACCATTTTGCCATTGCCACCGTCGGAAGTTTGCAGGTAGACGATCCTGGTTTCATAGATGAAGCGCACAGTTGAGTCAGCCAAGAAGATGTCGATGACCTCAAGGGTTTCATTGCTGTCGATAAACAGCCGAGGGGGACTGTAGCTTGTGTTGCAGGTGAGGTTGAAACCTGGCCAGTAGCACCCAGGGCTGATGCCGAAGGGGTACGGCACGCTCACCTCACCACAGGTGGTGCTGCAGTTGGGCAACCCTATCGATGCCGGAGCCACCGTAGGCAATAGTTCATCTGCTGCCCAATATATATATGAAATTACTACTAGTGCGCCACAATCTGCTGCCCTATCTGTACATGAAAGAAGTGCGCCACTCACCTGTAGTGGAGCTAATGTTGACACAGCCACCTTCGGTGACAGGATTGCCATACGCTCTATGCGGGCACAGGCAATAGTATGACCCAATCGTGTTGATACATTCACCGAAGCACCCAATGTCTTCTCTTGGGAGCCTGCACTCATCGATATCTGCAACCAATCAGCCGCAGCCAATAATTAAGTCACCTACCATGTTAAGCAGAGAACGATTATACAAAGTATGAATATAAAAATATTGAGCAGCTTCGAGAGACTAGCAATAATCCTAGCTAAATTTAAAGATTAGGAGGCTAGCTAAAAAGTAAAAACTTCCTAAAAGCAGGGATAAACAAAGACTGTTTAAAACTGGCGAGCGTGGATGGAAAGCGCGTCTGGCCAGGCAAAGATAGCTAGTGAAATAAGGGAGGAGACAACTAGCGTGGAAAAATAGTTATCCAGTTGGCTAGTTTGTTGGACTCAATTTTTTTTCTTTTCTTTTTTTAGCTAGCCAACGAAATACACAAGAGCTCTTGGAGATGCTCTTAGTATTACAAATTAGAAGCTTCTTTTGCAGCCTCCATGTTAATCTTCATGAGGTGCAGTAACGAAAGTGATGAATTCTAGAAATTTACACAAAAGTAAGGCACATCTAGTCATTAATCCTATAGATCTAATCATCATAGTTATCCGTGAATAGACGAAGGGGTGTGTGCGGCAGTGCGGGACAACGTGAGTAGCACGCGCGTAACGAATGTAGCACGCGCGTCTCGCGCGGGTATATTTGCTAGTTATTAGATAAAGAAAGAGATATATAATGGGACTTTGTATAAGTCTCTCGGTGACATTTGAGTTATTATATGAAGGTAACTTTTGAGGCTGTCCTCAATCCAAACGCCATATTTTGTACTGTGTACCCCGACCCGCACCGGCACTCCCTCCATCGCATCCAACCAGGCGCCTGTCGACCTACCGTGATCTGAGCATCGACCTTCTCCCTGACCCACGGTAAGATTAAATATTGTTTTTAGTTTTCTTGTTTATAAAATGAATGGGTCACTAGGTATATGAATGGATTTTTAAATCATATATGAGATGCCAAAGGTGAGTTGTGATGACTCACTAATGGTGGATAAGCACATTGTCGTCCATGGAGTGTTGAGTATAGAGAGCTCCTCCAAATAAACACAAGAAAATGAGATGTGCAAGTGAAAATGTCAAGGCATGTGCTTATTTATATGACCATCTTTGGTTACTTGAATGCATTTTGTGGCATTTTTCTTGAATGCTTTTGTTAATATGTTAATTCTTGATTGAATTACAAGAAAGCTTTCGATGACAAATTTCTCTCGTGGAGTCTTATATAAATTAATACATGCTTCAAGAATGACATGTAGACAAACATATAGACACAGGTATAAAGTTGATGGCTCGTTATTATAATCAAGTATGGAGATTTTTTTAAATGAACATAAAAAAGAGTGATTTAAGTGAGAAATATCCAAAGTTGCTTGAGGACAGTGCTCAGTTAGAACAAGATGCATTTCATAAAGTTGTTTCATTGGCAAACAAAACTTAGTTGAAAATACTAAAGCATACAATATTTTGGGTCATACATATTACTAACAGATTTTTCAAAAAAAAACAAAGCATCATCAACAATGACTAATTACAAAAAACTTTTTGAAAACAGTTGAAATGATCATATCCATTTCTTTGTAGAATTGGTTAGGAAATAAAATATCCAATTTGATGAATTTCAAATAGCTTATTACACAACTTTAGTTTGGTGATGTTTTGACCCTATATTTGGTCAAACCTAGCCTACTACTCTATGCTATGCATGTGTTTGGTTCACGGAACGGGTCGATCCCATGTCACACTAGTGCTTGGTCGAGTCTCAGAATGCAAGTTAAAATTACCTTGTTTAGATAGTATGAGAGGAGATAGAAATGAAGAGGTAATGTCACCAGCTTTGAAAAGAGAGTACTCATAACCTGTTGCCCTATTCTCATCCCTAAAACCAAACACTGGATGAGATCATCCTATCCTGCTGTATCCTTTTTAAACAAATAAAAAACAGTGATCATTTCATCCCGCTAACCAAACAAAAAAACAAAAACGGGATCTTTCCATCCCAGAAATCTAGGATGGGACCATCCATCCTTGCTAGTCTCCGTAACAAACACATGCTATATTGAAAAACAAGTGCCCCTCCGCACTCTCATATCCTCTGGCTGCTACTATCTTTCACTCTGCTCAACTTGTTTGGTTGCGTGATTTTTGGTTCGGATGTCACATCAGGATGTGACATCAGGATTCC
Source organism: Echinochloa phyllopogon (assembly GCA_033239725.1). Lineage (NCBI taxonomy): Eukaryota > Viridiplantae > Streptophyta > Magnoliopsida > Poales > Poaceae > Echinochloa > Echinochloa phyllopogon. The sequence goes on along the minus strand of BTCW01000017.1, from coordinate 7,072,915 downwards.
ATTAGAAATCCTAACATTTCGGCCTTATTTAGATGTTAAATTTGGGAGGTTGAATTTGGGAGTAAGATGTCACTTCGTAATCATTGCGCTACTGTAGCATTTCGTTTGTATTTGTGAGAAATTGTCCAAAAATTGATTAATTAGGCTCAAAATGTTCGTCTCGCAGCGTACAACAAAACTGTGCAATTAGTTTTTGATTTCATCTACGTTTAGTACTCCATGCATGTTATGACATTTTGATGTGATGGAGAATCTTCTTTTTGCATAGTGTATTTGGGAGATCTTTTTGCATATAAATAAGGCCGTTTTTCATGATACATTGGATTAGATGCAAAATCATGTCTTATGGCAGAGGTTGTTGTGCTTTGTGTTTCATAGACAGCTGTCATGGTGATGTTGACATCGACGTCGTGTATGCTAAAGGGGTGTCACAAAGACCGCCGCCGTTGACTACTTTGCTCTATATACTCCTCTTTCAAACTGGAGCGGACAAGATCGATATGTAGAGACTAGCAAGAACGTAATTGGACGGAAATTAGTTACCTAGCTAGTAGTAGTGACTAACCTTGGCATCCACCGGTGAGGTAAGGGTTTCCGTCGTAACCATCCTCGCATTGGCATATAAAGCCTGTTCCTAGATCAGCCAAGCAACGGCTGTTCTTGCTCTTGCAGAGCCTACGACGTACGTCGTCGCCGCAGTCGTCGCCGCGGCGTTGCTGGGGCAGCTCCCGTGTGACGCTCCACCCGAGCACGATGGGAGCCTCGTCGACCCCGTCGATGCCCATCATGGCGTTGTGGTCGATCCACCCCTCCTCCGCGACGTACACGATGAACGGCTGCTGCTGCTCCTGCACGGTGCGGTTGTTCTTGCTAATTCTGCTCAGCGACCTGGCCTGCAGTCGCGTGGGCGCGCTGGTGGTGAGCGGCGCTCGGCAGCAGCCCGAGGTGCCGGTGCAGGCCTTGCTCCCTATGAAGAAGTCGTCGACGTCGCCGCGGCTCGCCGTGCAGAGGCTGGCGCAGCCGGCGATGACGCCGAAGTCCGCGAGGAGCGTCGCCGCCGCGTTGCACCCGTCGACGACGAGCTCGTTCCTGTAGGAGAGCTGGTAGCCGTACCTGGTGAACCCGCGGCCGAACGGGACGTTCCAGCTTCTGGTGCCGGTGCCGGTTCCGGTTGCGTTTATGACAGCGCGGCTGCCCATGACGCGCATGGTTTGGTTCCGAAGGGAGATCTCGGTGACCCGGAAGGCGTCGTCGCCGCCGCCGACGAGCAGCCTTGGGGGGCGGTGAGTGGTGTCGCAGGTGAGGTTGAGCCCCGGCCAGTAGCAGCGGGAGGGGCCGAGGCCGAAGGGGTACGGCACGACCACGTCGCCGCAGGTGGTGCTGCAGTTGGGCAGCCCGATCGGTACCCCTGGCGTCAGGGCGGCAGCGGTAGCCCCGAGCTGCAACGCCATCGTCAGCATCAGCAGCGACGCCGCTGCCGCTGGTACTAGCATAGCCGCAGAGGTTGGGGATATCATATCATTGGTACTACTTCAATTCCTATGTGTATACGACTTATTAGCTCCTAAGTACTTACATGCCGTTTTTTTTTCGAAACTAGCTACTTACATGTCTTGTTATGCAGCAAGACACGCACATCTTACACGACCGTATACTACCTCACAAGCTGCTCCGGCTAGCTTACGACAAACAGCTAGCACTCTCTTTTTATAAGAAGATGGGTTAGAAGAAGTCAAGAACATCTCCCTCAAGGGATGGAACCGGATATCAATTCGGATATCCATTTTTAGCCATTCTTTTTTTATTTTAGCTAAATTAGGCATAATATTTTGTATCCAAAAATTTATATTCTTGTTCTTGGCATTATGCTTGTTAAGATTCATACAAAATAAATCCCAAATGTGTGCTATATTTTAATCAAATGATGAAAAGAAATTCGGATATCTATTCGGATTCGGATACGGATGTTTTTTCACCTTTTTCTCTATAGAAAGCAAATAATCCATAAAAAATTATAGCTAATTTTTTTTTATTTTTTCCAGTAATTAACTGCTTATAATGCATAAAAAATTAGCACCAAATTAATTTTATTGTGATCTAAAAAAATCAATCTAGTACATAATTCGGATGTTTTAGTTCCATCCCCCGCTAAGACAATACGTACACCAAAAGTAATCTTAAAAAATAAAACTCTTTTGGGGTTTATTTTTATTATCAAAGCTCACCATTGTTATTGCAATTAACAGAGGTTTATTTTTATTATCAAAGGTCACCCTCGTTATTGCAATTCGAGAAAGGTCCTGGTTTGTCTCGAGGTGCTTAATAAAAATAACCCGGAACCTTTCCGTGTCCAACAACTATTTTTTTTTCAGCTCTCCCCGCCAAGCCTCACGTCTAGAAAGGAAGACCGAAAGAGGAAGGTACGCACTCTGGAGACAGCTGGTGCGTGTGTCCGAAACAAGGTGCGGAACCCGAACGTGCTCAGGGGAGGTCCGTGCTGAAGACAAGGTGCGACACCCGGACTCGATTGGAGGAACTTCGCGAGCGAAGGATTAGTACCCGGCCCACGAACATCGAAGCAGAGCACCACGCCTGCTTGCACTCGGAGAAGGTTCGCGCCCGGGCGGATAAGGTGCGAAACTCGTGCGCACTCGCAAGAGGTTCGAATTCGAGATCAAGATCCAAAGATCGCGCCGTTCAGTGGAGGAGCGCCGAGGAACAGCTGAGAGCCACGATAAAGAGGTGGCGATTTGCTCAAGGTACAAGACCGAAGGTTTAGATAAGGTGCCGACACCAGTATGTAACGCGTGAGTCGGGTTGCGTATTCAAGTTGAGTTTTTCTTCTGTGTAAAATCCCTTCACTACCCTCGACCGTTGTCAAATAGAGGTAGGCGTGTTAGGCGTGCATCGACGGTATTGAAGGAAAAATGGAAGTTGAGTCGTTACTATAAAAGCCAACCCCTGTACATAATTCAGGACAATGAGAAAATAGAAAAAGTTTTCAAGTTTCTTACCTGTTTGGTGTTAGCTTGCGAATTTAGCACCAACAATTTGGCGCCCACCGTTTTGAGTGAACAAGAGAAAACCCGCATGGCTCCCAAGCGAAAGAATCTATCTGATATTGGGAGAGAAGGTGCGGTCGAGGATGAGCGAGATGAGCTTCCGTCAGATCCCTCTGGCAGCGGTGTCACCTTAGAGAAAGGCCAAGATAAGGAAGTTGAAGAAGAGAGGCATCCGTCCAAGCACAAAATGGCGAAAACTGACAAGAGAAAAGCTGATGCAGACGCAGCCGCCGCTGCAAAAAGGAAAGCTGACGCGGATGCTGCAGCGGAAGCAAAAAGGAAAAAGCTCGAGTTACTCAGGCACGAAGCTGAAGTAACCGCTCAGGAGGTGAAGGATAGAGAGGAGCTCGAGAGGGCCAAACAAGAGCTGGAAGAGTTATAACCGCTAAAAGAGAAGATGAGAGCAGAAGCTTTAGCAAAGCAACGCGCATTAAACACCAGACACGAGCTCGCCAACGCGCGTGCAAACATACTGGAGCTCCAGGCAGAGCTCGAAACAATGAGCCCATACGATGAACAAGAAGAAGAATTCACCATTCATCGCGACAATGGACCTTTTGTGAGAACACCTGTCTCCAATCAATTTGCAAGTGCAAGTGGTAATGCACCCATCATTCAAAGGCATGGCCACCTTGCTAAGAGCAACGACACAGTTGACCCCTTGTCACCTACTCTCCAGCCATCGCCTTGGCCTTCATCTTACAAAAGTGTGTCATTACCAAAGTTCGATGGCATGACTGATGCAAGGCAATTCCTAATGGCCTACGAAGCAGCAATTGCATCGGCGGGGGGAGACGATGTAGTTTTGGCCAAGTCCTTATTTGTCATCGCTTGTGAGGGAGCCGCTCTGAATTGGTACTCACTGCTGAAACCGTTAACCGTAAGTTCTTGGCAGGATTTGAGGGAAAGGTTCGTGGCCAACTTCAAAGGTTTTCGCCGCAATTCTCTCATAGCAAGTGACCTTTTCAGCTGCGTCTAGGGAGATAAAGAGCCTTTGTAGACCTACTTTTACAGGTTTATTCGAATGAGAGCTCAGGCACCCAACGTTTCTGATGAGGTGGCAATCGAAGCCGCGGTAAAAGTGGCTCAAAATAGGCCCCTGTGCAAATTCCCTTGCTCTCGAGCCACCTTCTTCAATTGCAACACTGTATTATACCCTAGAAAAATGGTGCAGAGCTAACAACAATCACCGAAGGAGAATTGAGGAAAGTAGGAGAAACAAGCAAGGTTGCCAGGCCGGTGCCATCTCGCAAGGTAACCAGCGCCAAAATAATCAAAGGTCAACACAACATTTCAATCAGTCTCAAACGGTCTACCAAGTGGAAGCTGTCTCAAATGGTGAAGATTCGAATGTCATCACCACAAGCCAAGAAGTTGATCCCGCGGTACCTCCTCCAAGGGAGCACAACAATAATAGCTCTAGGGGGGGTCAAGCAGAGGCCGCGGAAGAGGCAGATACAATCAACAAGGCGAAAGACTGTATTACTGTGTATTCCACGGAGAGAATACAGATCATGGAACAAGGTATTGCCCGGAGAGCAAAAAAGTCCTCGAAAGGATGGCCGGCGAAAAAACTAAGCCTAAACAACCCAAGTCTGTGAATTGCACTTCTAGTCAGTCTTGGAATCCACCTTGTCCTACACCCTTCCCGGCGACAAATCAACAATCTACGCACTACTCCTACCATGTCCCACCTTTTCTACACCAAGCTTACGGTTTTTATCAACCACACAATATGCAAGCTCTGCAACAAGCTTTCCCATTCCACCCAGCCAACAGCTTTTCGATCGAGCAACCTATGAAAGCTCAAATGGCCACAGAAGAGCAGGTGGAAGAAAAATAGCCCAAACAAGAGGTCCAAAAGACACAAAGCAATGCCTTACCCACGATCGGCATGATTTTGCCCATTTCAGGAGGGTCATCTTTAGTCTTTGAGAACAAAAGGCAAAGAAGGGACTATTTCCGATGTGTCAATAACATTGCAGTCGAGGGAGCTATCAAAAGGTCATAGTGGTCGCACATGCCCATCACTTTCTTAGAAGAAGACTTCAAATTGAAAAACTTTCCACACAACGACACAATGGTCATCAAAGCGAATATCGCAAGGTGGATCATTGGTAGAATCTTGATCGATAATGGCAGCTCAGCAGACATCATTTTTGCAACTACTTTCGATCAAATGAAGCTGGAAAGAACCTCATTACAACCAGCTGACAACCCCCTATGCGGATTTGGCGGAAAAAGGGTGCCCGTCCTCGGGAAAATTGACCTGCCGGTCTCGTTTGGCGATCTTGATAACACACAAACTGAATACGTCACTTTTGATGTTGTGGATATGTATTTGCCGTACTTTGCAATTTTCGGGAGGGGTTTCCTGAACAAGTTCGAAGCAATCATACATCAGCCTTACCTCTGCATGAAGATGCCAGCTCTGAAAGGTGTTATCACCGTTTTTGGCGACCGACAAATGGCGAGAAACATTGAGAAAGGTGAGACGCCAGGTCACCGAAATGTTCACCTGTTGCACGGCTCAGAAACTAGCAAGGTGTTGTTCACCAAGTCCGAGGATCCTGAAAAGTCAATGGAAAAGGAAAAGGTCGCCATCGCTCCGGATGAGGAAACAAAAAAGGTGCCACTCGACCCACTTGTTAAGGATATGTGCGTCATCATCGGCAGCGAGCTAGCTAAGGAGGAACAGTACAAGCTTTTGGCTTTCTTGCACAGCAACAGAGATGTGTTCGCTTGGTCCTCTAAAGATCTATAAGGTGTCAGCAGATGTATAATCGAGCATAGCCTTAATATCAATGATAAGGTCAAGCCTAAGAAGCAAAAGCTTAGAAAATATTCAGATCAGAAGGTAGCAGCCATGAAAGCGGAAGTGCAAAGGTTGCTGGACGCACATAGGTCAAGTATTCGACCTGGTTGGCAAACACGGTGATGGTCAAAAAGAAGAACGGAAAGTGGCAGATGTGCATAGACTTCAGCAATCTCAACAAAGCTTGTCCAAAAGACGATTTCCCATTACCAAGGATCGACCGGGTCGTCGATGAGGCCGCAAACAGTGCTCTGCTATCTCTGCTCGATTGCTTCTCAGGCTACCAACAGATCTGGATGAAAATTTTGGACCAAGAAAACACAAGTTTTATCAGACCTTTCGGCATCTATTGTTTCATCAGGATGCCGAATGGGCTCAAGAACGCAGGCCCCATCTTCGCTAGAATGTCCAAGGTGGTATTCAAAGATCAAATCCCGCGAAACCTGCTAGCTTACATTGACAACCTCGTCGTAAAAAGCAAAGAAAGATCAAATCACATTGAAGACATTCTTTACTGTCTCTACACAGTCTTTACCTTAGGGAATATTATTTAACCATGTTAAAGTTGTCAACATACAAGAAACCATGAATCATATACTTTGTTAGACTTGTTGTCTGATTTTTTTCGACCCATGGAAAGCAGCCCCATAATTTTGACTTGGCCTTTAGATTTGCTAGCTAGCTCACCCGTTGCCCGTTCGTGCGTTTCCAGTAAAGAAACAAGGTCCTTGTCTCCACGGTTCGCCTGCAGCTCTCTTTCTGATCTACTACTTCTCCCTCCGTTCCACAATATAAGCACTCGTTGACTTTTTATGTTAACGTTTGACTGTCTGTCTTATTCAAAAAAATTATGAAAATATTATTTATTTTGTTATGACATGTTTCATCATCGCATATATTTTAAGTATATCATAATTGTTTTTATATTTTCATAAATTTTTTAAATAAGACGAACGATCAAACATGATGCGTAGAAATCGAGAAATGCTTATATTGTGGGACGGAGGGAGTAGTAAACAGCAGACCAAATTGGACAAGCATGCATTTGTCTCGACGAATTGAAGTCTTGCCCCAAGGATGAGCCCCAGAGCCCGGCTTGGTTCCTTGGAAAAAGAGCTCAAAACAAGGGGTTGACGAGTGTCTGGTTTCGGTCGCCGGAGGCCAGCAGGATGGCTGCCTGGCTGCGCGAGCTGGCTGCCAGTCCAAACACGTCATAAACCGCCCGGGAGCACTGTCTGCCAATAATCCAAACAACGAACTAAACTGCCTGGGAGCGCTGCCTGCGCCAGGCAGCTAGCCAACCAATCAAACCCTTGGTGCTTATCTCCAGATTCCTGTTTTCTAATCCGCTGAGTATATATTCATAATCAATTCAAATAACATTACAATTAAAGAGTTTTCTCGTTCAATGCTTTGGTCGACGCTGCACCTTGGAGTCTTTCTCATTGAATCGTACTATTTCTCCATGGGACGGACGATCGACATGCCACTTATGCACCCGGGACCACCAACGAATGAAACCCCATGACTTGATTATGATGAATTGACGGACTTTGGGCCCTTCAAAAACGAAACCAGGACAAGATCCACATACACGCGGAGTCCGCTCAATAATAATGAAAAAGCAAGTCACCCGGTCACCCGGACAAAAACCCACTCATAATTGAACTCTGCTTTGTTCCCACCCCACCCCACGAAGTCTGCCAGTTCACACATACCCGCGATGGAGACCGGCCACGATATGCAGGACAGACCCCGGGTTTCGACTCCCGTGAGCCAAATCAGACTCCTCACTTGGTCCCCTAGCCTTCAATGCATGCTTCCTGTACTCGCGCAGAAAAATGCCGCGGAGTACATCGTCAGCACACTCGTCGCGTCACGGCCGGGCTGGCCCCCGCGTGATCATCATCTGTGCCGATCAGCCACCTGGGCAGTGTTTTTCGAGGGTTAGAGAAATTTCTCCGCCCTATTTGACCAACAATTAAGGGTATTAAATAAAATCAGTTTATAAAACTATCTTCACAACGCTGGACTATTCTGCGAGACCTATTTAATGAGGCATTTGACCGCACGATTAGGGAATGATTACTGTAGCATTATTGTAGCAAATTATGGACTAATTAGACTCGTTAGATTTATCGCGCAAAGTTACACCCATGTCTAAAAAGGTTTTGCAAATAGACTTCATTTAGTACTCCATGCATGTAAGATTCATTTGGGGAGAAGTTTCTCTGGGAAGAAAAGAAACACGGTCCTGTTTAAGACTTCTGGTGGTTGACCGTCGTCTCGGGGCTCCACTCCTGCAGGACCATAACGATGTCAAGGCCTGTGCCGGGAATCCAAGAAGCTAGTCCAGCACTACTACAGAAATGATTTGTAAGTGCGGCATCTTTTTTTTCCGGAAGCGGACGAGAAGCGTGACCGTGCCTGTTGAGAGAAACCTGGGACTGTAGCAGCGAGCTGCTCTTGCAAATGGCTTTTCTGGAGCGGCTGCTATTGTGAGCCGCCCTAGAACAGCAGCCGCCCCTGGAATTAGTTTGCAGGTGTGGCACACAACTTCAGCAGTCCCTTAAAATAACGCACAGAACCACGGGAAACATCTTCTTCCTCTTCACGACACGTGCACAAACCCACTGCTGTTGTCCGAGCGGCTGGCGGTTTGCGACGCCGAAAAAAAAAGCTACCAAAGGAGAAGGGAGGGAAGGTTTTCTTCTCAATTTCTTAAAGGCGGTGGCTCTTGGAGGTGAGTTGATGCTAGTCTTTTGTTTATTTTGAAGTTTTATCCATAGGTTTAGGAGTAATTTAGCATTTATAGTCTATAGAATATTTCATGGTGGATTAGCCTTTTAGAGGTTAATTTGGATAAGTCTTTTGGATAGGGGGAGTCTAGTTAAGTAGGAGCTTAAGATTCCTTCGTAAGTTTGTCTCAATTACCTACTTTTTAGCCTTTTTCATGGATATGGAGATCGTGTACATGCTAAGTTTATGGAGGAGAGAGAACAAATTTTTTTAGATATACAATTTCATGTTAGAATTCTTTTTTAGATTTCTTTATTTTGTTAAGATGGCAAACTTCCTTATTGTCTATACATTAAAAATAAAATTTTTCATACATTCGTCCCGGGCATGGATGTACAATTGGTAAAGAGTGGAGCAACCTTTTAATAATGAACTTAATAAATTTATTCAAGCTGCGGAGAAGAATGCACTAATTAAGAAGACAAAAGAAATACATTGTCCGTGCAAAATCTGCAAGAATATGAGGATATTCACCGACACGATGACAATCCGATTGCACGTGCTTGTTGACGGATTCACTGAGGGCTACACAGTGTGGGAATACCATGGAGAGGAAGTGCCCCTGCCATCCTTGGATAGTGATGTCAATCGGTTCCGAGAGATCTTGCAAGACCCGAATTTTATAGCTACGTTTAATAGTCATGAAGAGTGGAGCAACCTTTTAATAATGAACTTAATAAATTTATTCAATCTGCGGAGAAGAATGCACTAATTAAGAAGACAAAAGAAATACGTTGTCCGTGCAAAATCTGCAAGAATATGAGGATATTCACCGACACGATGACAATCCGATTGCACGTGCTTGTTGACGGATTCACTGAGGGCTACACAGTGTAGGAATACCATGGAGAGGAAGTGCCCCTGCCATCCTTGGATAGTGATGTCAATCGGTTCCGAGAGATCTTGCAAGACCCAAATTTTATAGCTACGTTTAATAGTCATGAAGAGTTCGGTAATGCCGACTACGGCAATGATGGTGGTGGTGATAGTAGTGGCATTAAAGAATTGGAGGACAATGATTTTTTGACGCAGTTGCTACACCACATCAAAGCCGAGCTGCCAATTGGTAATGCTAAAGGCATAGCAAATTTTGAAATAGTAAAAAAAAGCATCGGAAAAAAGCGTGTATGATTGTTCAAAGGGGTGTCCGAAACATTGGGTCGTGCTTTGTTCCATACTAGAGTTACTGATTCAAAAGGCTAAACATGGATGGTCTGACAGTAGTTTCAATGACCTACTGTCCATCTTGGCATGGCTACTTCATTCCAAAGCCTAACAAAGTCCCCGCCAACATATATCGAGCGAAGAAACTTATCAGTACATTCATGATGGGTGTAGAAAGAATACATGCATGTCCAAACCTTTGTATTTTGTACCATCGAGATACATTCAAGAAATTGTTCAAATGCCCCATTTGTGGGGCAAATCGATACAAAAACAATGCTAGTTATTGTGGGGATGGGGAGTTTGTTCCCACTGATGGGAATAAAAGGAAGAGGAAGTGTAGAAAACCTATGTCATGTGATGAGCAGGTTGATGCTTCTTTAGGCATTGATGATAAGCATAGAAGAATTCCCTCCTTGGTTTTGTGGTACCTCCTAGTGGCTGATCGACTCAAGCATTTCTTCATGAACTGTAAGGATGCTGAACTGATGCACTGGTTGGATTCTAATAAGCGGAAGGAGGATGACGGAAAGCTTAGACATCCGGTCGATGCCCGTCAATGGAAAAATTTTGATGCCAAGTATCCAAATTTTGGAAAGGATCCGAGGAATGTTCGGTATGCTTTGGGTATGGATGGAATGAATCCAGTTGGCGAAAGTACCAGCACTCACAACACATGGCTAGTGATCTTGACGATTTACAACTTACCAACATGGTTGTGTCAGAAGAGAAAGTACCTGTTGCTATCCATCCTTATTTCAGGCCCAAAGCATCCTGGCATCGATATAGATGTATTTCTTGAGCCTTTTATGCAAGAGATGGAAACTTTATGAAAGCATGGTATCGACATGTTTGATGGTTTTGTGCAGCAACCCTTCAAGCTAAGAGCCATTATCTTTGTTACTATCCATGATTACCAGGCATTGTTTGTCCTATCAAGACAGATCAAAGGTAAGACAAGATGTACGGTATGCTTGGATGACACAGTATGGTCTTACATAGATGGATCTAAAAATATAGTTTGTTTACGGAATAGAAGCTTCATAGTGGAAGGACATAGGTATCCATTATCGATGACACCATTTTTTTGCTTTCCATTGCAACATCTCCAACGTGTTGCCCAACTTTTTGTGCCCCTGTTTGCAACCTGGGTACAATGACTTTTTATGATCCTCCAGCATCTTCTCGAACTTCCTTGACTCCGCCGTTGTTTTGTTGTCTTTCTGTGCATCTAGCAACACTTGACCTAGTTCGTCGATCAGGTGGTTGCTCTTCTTCATTCTGTTCGGCCTTATCCATTGGTTCATCTTCCAAGGCACTGGCTACATATAACTGAGCCCAATTTGGAATGTCGTTTTCATCGTCTCCTTCATCTTCACCGTCTTCCATCACAACTCCAGGTTCACCGTGCTTTGTCCAAAGGGTGTAGTTCGACATGAAACCACATTCATATAAAGTGGTCCATTAGAGTGTCTCTTTTCTTCTAGTGCTTATTATTCTCACAATGTACGCATGGACAACACATGAGACCCTTTCGTAACTTGTTGGCCTCTTCCGCATCATGAAATTCTTCTACGCCAAGAACCCATGCCCTGGTGCTTCGACTGTCGGCGTACATCCCATTCCCAGTTCATCTGCAATTGAATTTAAAACATTGGCAACTAGAATTACATATAAAAAGACCCTTCTAGACCAAACATTTAGGCAATCCCCTGTCACGTCTCAAGGACTTCATAATAGTGGAGGACTTGAAATAGAAAGGGACACCATACAAGTCGTGTCGAACAACTCCGTACTGAAACTGAGAAGGTGTCGCCTTTAGAGCCGTCCGATCCAAGTCGTTCCAGAAGGATCCGCCTACAATTTTTCTAGAATTTTCTATCAATTTTAAATTAATACCTATAATTTTCTAAGAATTTTAGTGTTTTATACCCAACAAACAAATATATAATCAATAATAAATAATCAAGGGTTTTCTAGTAATCTCTACTATGTTTTACTATTTTTTAGAATTTTCTAAAGTTTTATAGTAATACCTATAATTAAATCCAAATAATGTATCTCTAATAATTAATTGGAAAAATCACCCTAACAATTTACCACATGCCAGCAATCAAATAAGCCTAGTCCTTATGTAAATTTGTCAAGTTTACATATCTCTAATTAATGTATAAATAAAAAATGTGCTCATTCTCCCTTCCTCAAAAACTACAAAATCTCTAAGTATAATGGATGAAACAAAGAACAAACAACATGAAAGAGAAGACGATGAAGTTGCTAATCTTTGGCGCGTCTAGACGAGTGAAATCCTCACAAATTTTGGAAAAATAAGGGCAGCACCTCCCCTCTAACACGCCATGGACCAAGTGGAGAGCTCGAGCTAGTTCTGTGTGCTTGAGCTCCGGCAGGAAGAGGCTGGTTTTATATAGGAGGACATTTAGTACCGGCTGAGAGATCCATCCGGCACTAAAGTGCACCCAGCCGGTACTAAACTGCCACTACCATTGGCGCGCACCGGCGCACGTCGGCACGTTCCTGAGCAATTTAGTACCAGGTGAAGATACTAGCTGGTACTAAATCGGGGCTCGTTTTTTTATTTGTAAAGTCAAAAATTCATATAATTCATTCAACCATCATTAATTATAGAAATACCAAACCATAAAAAACATGAATACATTATTATACAGTCTTACAATATCATTTCGATAAAACACACATTGTTAAGGTGTTACATAGTCTAGTGCATATATTTGTTCACATGCATTAAATTTTGAAACCCAAAAAATAATATAATTTAATAAAAATAGCATCATTTATTCAAGTCTTACAACATCATACACATTTTCAGTCTTACAACATCACACACATTATTGCAGTCTTACATCACCACACATATTATTAAGGTCTTACAATATTATTCCGAGAACATAGACATGATCAAAGGCATGCTAAGGTTGTACGTTACAAAGCTTCGTAGGGTAGATAGAATAATTTATATCCAAAATGTTAAACCCCACATATTTGAACACATAGTCTAGTGCATATATTAATGCACTATCCTTTGCTGTGTACGGTGCTCCAAAGTCTCACCGTATATTGTCAATGGACCTTCACTTGACATCAAGGTTACTGATGATTGAAAAACACATTCTACTCGACTTAAGTATGGTTGCGCGAATGAGTATCCCAAAGATAGCATAATCTGACGCAACACTTCTCCCAAACTGTCTCTGTCTGTAGGAATCCAGAATTCAGGGTGTCCTATATATACATGAGACATATATGTAGAAAGATATAAGATTACAACGGATATTTGTGAAAAAGACATGATTTGTAATAAAAAAATCAAAGATATAGTAACTTACGTATTCCGATTCATAAGGACGGGAAATCCTTTTTGGAACTTGTGTGACGTCTAGCTCATTGAGCTCAAGAGCCTTCATCTTCAAGAAACTATTGTATGGGATAACATGCTCCATGTGAATGAATTTCTATCTATTCCAGTGCCTTCCTCACGGCATCACGTGCAGCAACATATTCTTGCTCATATACGCCTGATTGGACGTGAAAAATAACTGTATCACCAGGATTTGGGTCACGCAAGGCATGCTCTTGGAGTGCAATAGAAACCACATAACTCACACTGTATAAGCCACTGTTATGTCTCACCACCAAAGGACGAGCGCCGCGGATGTGGTATACTACAACTTTGAACCATTGTATTGCATCAAAAGCTTGTTTTACATATAAATTAATAATATATCATCATTAAGACATAATAATCAATATATGATTGTAGTCTTACAAGTATTAAATACAGAATTTGGTACATGACTAAAGCAGTTGATATGTTAGGCTCGACAGGAATGAAGTTGATGAGGCCATGGCGGTCAAATACCGGCCCAGGATGGTGTGGTGGCGTTGTCTCGGCATTATTTTTCTAATAAATTATGTAAATTGCAATAGGAACAACAGTTAACCATTTATCTAGAAATAATAAACAACTCCAAAAAAACATATGATGTAGGACTCCAAAAAATCTCTTGGCTGTCGTGTGTTATGACGATGTTGATGCGACAAGGACAACAAGCAACCATCTGATCGAAGCGATTGAGGTTCATCATCAGATGGTTACTTATTGTCCCCTGTAGTATAATATCCTTGGCGAAGCCCTGTTGTTTGGACTTAGGTAACTTGGCGACATCATTCCTTCATGATAGGGTGTCCTAGAGATGGGTGAACGTGCTGGCGTGATGTCAAGTCGAGATCTTGCACATAACTTGGACTTTGGCATTGACACCGGTCCGGACTTTGGCATGATGCTAGCATGTTCAGCCACATCACCATCATATACACCTGGCTCTCCCACTTACAGTCCTACATATATAAATAAAAAAGGTATTCTATTAATCTCTACTATGTTTTAGGAATTTTCTAGAACTTTCCAAAAATTTTCTAGTAATATCTATATGATGCAGAACTGTATGATGGAGAAAGAGATGGATGAACGTGCATGTGTCACGCTTTCCACATAGTTTGGACTTCGGCATGACACCTGCACGTTCACCCACCTCACCATCATATACACCTGGCTCTCCCACTTATAGTACTATATAAATTTTTACTATTGTTTTATATAGTTAAAGTCAAATAATAATGTATATCTAAAATTAATTAAAAAAATCACTCTAATAATTTGCCACATGCAACCAATCAAATAAGCTTTGTCCTTAATAAAATTCATCAAGTTTACATATCTCTAATATGTCTTAATAAAGAAATGTGCTCATTCTCCCTCCCTTAAAAAGCTACAAAATCTCTAAGTATAATGGATGAAACAAAGCACAAATAGAGTGAAAGAGAAGAGGATGAAGTTGCTAACCTTTGGCGCACTTAGATGAGTGAAATCCCATAAATTTTGAAAAAAAATGGGGAGCACCTCCCCTTAACCCGCCATGGACGAAGGGGAGAGCTTGAGCAAAATGTGTCTCCTTGAACTCTCGGGGAGGAAGACACCGTGGCTTTATAATATGGGTGAACATTTAGTACCGGCTGGGGGCACTAACCGGTACTAAATGTTCTGAGGGAGGCGGTACTAAACTGCCAACTAGCCGTTGTCGCGTGTTGGCGTGGGAGCAATTTTGTACCGGCTGGGGGCTCCAGCCAATACTAAACTGCCCCCGGATCACTGTGCGGCAGAACTAGTACTAAACGCACCGGTTCTTGCATGCCCGATACTAAAAGACAGCGACTAATGT
Source organism: Echinochloa phyllopogon (assembly GCA_033239725.1). Lineage (NCBI taxonomy): Eukaryota > Viridiplantae > Streptophyta > Magnoliopsida > Poales > Poaceae > Echinochloa > Echinochloa phyllopogon. Next base: position 7,057,817 of record BTCW01000017.1, on the reverse strand, counting down.
AAGTTTTTCCAGCAGTGGTGGGTAAGATCGGTAGATTAAGAAGCGATTGTAGTTAGTTTGTGAGGTTCGCCAAACAAAATCCCGTGCCTAGCTTGGCGTATGCAGTGGGTTGCCTCTCCATGGAGAGCGTTTGTTCATGTGTTGACGCGGAAGAGTACGTCGTCGGTCGCGCACGGCAACTAACTCACTTCTCGTCGTGGTGGTGGTGGCACACCCATCCCGTGGTTCCTCGATGTGGCTTTCTCGATCGTGTGTCACGACGAGTGGCCATGGGCGTAGTCGCCGTGGGGCTCTAAATGAGTGGAATTCAGAACCTCAAGAGCTATAGGTAGGTATAAAGCTGCTCTGGTTACCCAACATCTCTTGTAATAATAAACAGCTTTATGCATTAATACAGTGGCTGGGATATTAATAAATATAATATTCCCTTTCAAAAAAAAACGTCTCTTTAGATTGAGATCGATCGAGGCCGGGGGCTACCAAGCGATGATGAAAAACATAACCAGAACCACAAGGCCGGGCAGCTGCTCGATTGCATGTCATTTTCGTTACGGGTGGTGCGCATTTCTTGCTGCAGCAAGATATATAATTAAGTAGCTTATTAGTAAACTTGGCGTCGATCAGTAATGGCGCGGACTAACTGTGCTGCAGTTTTTCTATTACCAGCGTCGGCGGCGCTGATGCTGATGGCGTTGCAGGTGTCGGCTGCAGCAGCCGACCTGCCGCCTTCGCCGGCATCGACGATTGGGCTGCCCGGCTGCGACACCAGCTGTGGCGGCGTGCCCAATCGTATAGTGTTCATATGTTGTGATGTTTCAAACGCTTCAAACATATGTTGCAATATCTTTTTTGAAATGTTGCAGCACTATGATTTTTTTTTGGCTCGACGAAGGTTGCAGGCTCGATGAAGGTTGCATGTAACCGAGCCAAATTTTTTCAATGTTGCAGCTGCATAATCTTGATGTTGCAATAGCCATGCCTTGATGTTGCATTAAGTTCGATTGGATGTTTCATATGAAATTCAATTGGATGTCTCATACGAAACTGGATGTTTCATGAAACATGCTCTGATGTTGCGGCGGGAATTTTTACTCGGCTTCCGGAGCAACTAGATGATATCCGATGGCGTGCATTTCTGCACGTGTCCCCGATGTTGCAACCAATGTCTTTTCATGTTGCCGATATTGTTCTATGATGTTGCATATGTTATTTTTGAATGTTGCAAAAAATTTGTATGTTGCATACAACGGTACGTACATGATACGGCGGGAATTTCGTAAGCTACAGTACCGTCCGATGGTTTGACCACCATCGGACGTCCGGGTGCTAAAAAAACCGTGCCTTGAGAAGGAGATGCAGGAAATTGGAGAATACAGTGATGGAGTCTTTCACCATGGCGTGCTGAGTATGGGCCCTGCCTAGGGATGGCAACGGGTTCAAACCCGTTGGGTTTTGCCATCCCAAACCCATGCCCGCGAAAATAAAACTCGCCCATTAAAAAACCCATGACCCGTCATGGGTTTAATATTTTGCCCAAACCCATGTCCATCGGGTTTGCGGGTACCCACGGGTCGCCCGTGCCCATTAAAAAATGCACATATTGTAGAAAAACTCGATGAATACTAAGGCATATAAATTATTTTTATTAGTTATATGTTCCAACAATGTCATAAATAAATAGAGAAGACCTATAATAAGAAGTATACATTTGATTCCATGGAAAAGAAAGGAACAAGTTAGGATTAGGCCATCAAAATTAAGGTGTAGATGAAAAATATGGGTTATTTGATGGTATATGCTCGGGTCTAAAAAACCCATGGGTTCACGGGTTTGGGTTCTATGTTCCCAAACCCATGCCCATAAACCCGTTGGGTTTAACATTTTGCCCATTAATAAACCCACGGGTAGAAAAGGTGACCCAAATCCGTGCCCTAATAGAGTAAAAACCCATCGGGTCTCGGGTTTCGGGTACCCATTGCCATCTTGAGCCCTGCCCAGTTTGCCCATGTAAATATTTATAGTAATTAGGCCCAAAACAGTCTAATTCAGTCCAATTTTAGTCAATCCGTCACTTTTCCACTGATTTAGTCCGGGCTGGAGGGTATTTCTAGCTCTGCACTGGTTTGGAAGTCTAGTAATAGGATTGAAGCTTAGTTCTCTCTAATTGCGAATGGGCTTGTAGTCTAATATGGTAGGACGGTCCAGTGGAACGCTACCCACCAGGGTTCAAATCCTGGTGCTCGCACCTTTTTTTGAGATTTTTTTAAGGATTTTCCAGTGCTATGCGTTAAGTGGTAAGCGACGTTCCCGTCGACAACGAGGTGCCAATGGTGACTTCGGGAATCTCCAGATGCCGGGTCGACGTGCCAATGGTGACTTCGGGAATCTCCAGATGTCGGGTCCTCAGTTCTTCGGAGGTGCTCATAGGGGTAGTGTTTGCGTACGTATATTCGTAGGGGTGAGTGCGCGTACGTGTGTGAGCGTCTGCGTTGTACTGTGTGATTCTAAAAAAAAAGTTCTCTCTAATTCTTTTAGATGTTTGAAACCTTTCCATTATCTGTGTCTTGTAGCCTAAGTGCTACTTAGTCTATAATTGGAGGCTATATACACTCATTTACGAAAAGTAGATGTCAGTGTTATAAAACACGTCGTCAACGGTTGGATCTTCACTCTCTCACGCCTCTCACGATAAGCACGGGAACACAGGTATAAAGTAGACAAGACACAATATAGGTGGAGCTTCTCTTTATTCCTCAAATCAATATCTTACAATAGGGGTGCTCCTCCGTATATATACTCCGAACTAAGGGTAGAGTTTGGTAAGAGCCCACAACATAACCGGACTAGGATTTGGAGTCCTTGCCTCCCTTGCCTTCTATGGCCGGCAGGTCCGGTTAGGACTCTCCAAGAGTCCATGTTTTACAACACTCCCCCTTGGGCGATTACCACGAATACGTACGCCTCATCAAAAACTCCATCCGAAAACCCAGTGGGAAAAAACGGTACTTGGAGAAAAGAGTACATAGCATCCGTTATTGTATTGCACGTGTTGCCTCATTAAAAACCTTATGTGAGAAACCTTCAAGTAAAAACTCACAAAGGAAAAGAGTACAACATTAAACCTTCTCGGTCATATAAATTTTATATTTGTTATTCTTCATGAATAGCTATCAATCTTCAAGATTATGAACTTTCAGATTCTTACAATAATGATCTTCTTGATCTCAAATAATCTAAGTGGTAAACCTTCTAGGTTCAATATAAAGATTTCAAATCTATGCATGCTCCCCCTCACAGTGACATTATTTAAACTACAATGTTTAAAATGTTTTAGTCATATTTTTTCAGAAATATGAGTAAGCAATGATATTCAATCATAATACATACTTAGTCTTTCATAGACTTAATCTTATAGATTATGAATGAGTAATTGGGAGCAATATGCTTCATGCACTCATTACCACTTTTAGTTGTGCAATACAAATAAAGTTTAATCCTTTCATAGGATTGTGGGGATTAATCAGTCTTCTTTGGCATTTAAAAAGGGGATAATTTAATCTGCCAATCATACCTTCTATGGTATTTCATATACCTTCTATGGTATTTGATATACCTTCTATGGTATTTGAGGATACTTGATATTCAGTGCTACCTAGCTGTATATGCACTTACAAGTGCTTGTATGGCACATTCATGGCTGTACGGTTCCTCGCTTCTTTTCAATAACTCGGGTCTATATGAGTCATCATTCATATCTTCATGATTATTGGTGTTCATTCAGGAATTCGACTGATAAGTCATTCACTGACTATTTCCTTCGTGGATTTCTAATTCTTCAAGAATAATATTATCTACTTAGACGTTTAATACTTGGTATGAGATTAAATTTCTGTTTCTTATGATTATATCCTTCGAGGAAATTATGAGTCCTTCAAGGATCTCTTCTTATGGATTTTCAGAACCCACTAATTAACTGCATAATATTTATTTTTATTCATTCATGCCATTTGCTAGATATGTAGCAGAATATTCATTCATATATAATGGGAGTTCACTAGCCTTTCTCAAAGACTTATGAACCATTGCATTTCACCATATCATTATTTCATAATGACTCTCTAATTCAAACTTCTAGGTTCAAATATTTTCTTCATGGTTCAACCTCTATTGCATTCTTTCATTGACCGGATATGAGCGCTTCATGCGACTCTGCCATGGACTTTGTTTGTGGATCCATTTTCTCGTTAGAGAAACATTTTCAATAATAGAGGTAATATTGTCGACATTCATTATTATCTCTCATATCTTCAGGATAAGACTATTATATAGTCAACTAGTATCTGCTATGCCAACACAAAATATTGCGCGCGTTTGATAGTGTTAGGCATTCATCTTCATGATGATTATTTAGTATGTGAGGTAACAATATTCTTTCCGGAGCTTATGGAAATTCCATTGGGATTGTTTGACAAGTTCATTTCATCCAAAACCAGTAGGCATCCCCGTAGATTTTAAATTAATGATCAAGTCATTTGCTATGGTGAGCATACTATTTAGATACCCGGGGTATACTTCCACACATAGCATTATGTTTACTGCAAGTAAACTTAACTTCTGGTTAATAACTTCATGTTGTTTCTCCTGATTCCGGTTTCCCATTCGTGAGTATTCATTGTGTACACATTCTCACTGGGTCAAGTCCTTCAAGGAGTTTCACTTCATGTGATGTTCTATTCTATGACTTCCTCACATTTAGATTTTCTGGCATTATACTTTGCTTCATGTTGAGATTTGTTTCTTCTAGAAATCTAGTGCGTGATTATATTCCTGCTTCAAGCTTTCTAGGAATGATTGAATTCTAATATAAGACATTCAATAGGTATGAGCTTTCTCTCCCCCTAATGCCGATATTAGATATTCTTAATAGCATACTTTTCATAAGATATCCCTATATCATGATCTTATTTTTAATGGAAATTCATATCCATATTTCTCCAACTTCAAGTGGAAGCCCATTCGTGTATGCTAAATTGGTGAAATTATTTCATAAATATTTCACACACATTTTCAAATAGTGACATTCATATATGCAGTGATCTAGACATATTATTGTAGTGGCATGAAAAACTACAAAACTTCATATGCACATCTTTTAAGTTTTCAGAACTTATTTCATTATCTAAATTCATTATTTCTTTAGCCCAAAATTTTTTATCCAAATACTCATATCATATACTTCAAGTAATTTGAATAATTACAATTACGCAAATATAGTTTATATGGAATTTCTACTAGAAAATTTAATTGCTCGCTCATTCAAGAATTCCCCATATGCATTAAAATTCTAAACCCATTAATACCAAATTATTTTCCACACAACAGACTTACATGTCCATTTTTTTTTCACTATCCGCAAACCCATTCTAATCGGGTCATACAATTTCTAATTGGATAAATTCACTATTGAGCTGATTTCAGACCGGTTTTCTCCCCCTGATCTCAACCTTCTTGATAAGAGATGCACTGATGACTTCTAGCCATATATAGCATGCAAGCTGATGATTAATTATGTGTTGTAATGGCTTCCTGACCATCTCAACTAAATGAGAGGTGAGAAACTTGAGTGCACATAGCATGCAAGCTAATGCAATGACAAAAATATATGATAGCTACAAGCCAAAATGAAGCGGAATTTTGATGTAATACCATTGCAAGGATTACAAATTAATGTAATGACATGCAGGTCCTTACATTAGTGTGGAATTTCTTCTAACTAGTCATTCTTATTGACATAGTGGTATATGGATCAGAAATGATATGCGCAGAGCTACATGCTTAGTTATTACGGTGACCATGGCTTTATGCCAACTTGCGCGTTGGTTTGTCCATCAATATAACATGACGCAACTCTAAACCAACAATCTTGCAGGATTATGGATATGCCTATTAGATTTTCAACTTTATCCACATTCTTCATATATGCCTCTATATCCCCAGTATCTCCCCCTTTTCATACCATAATTACACTTCATGTGGTGCTATGCTTCAAGCATAATCTACGAATCATTTTAATGTTCCATAGACTTTAGTTATACTTCTAGTATATTCATAAAGTGGTATGAAAATTACATATAGATTATACTATTCGATGTACAATAATATGATTTGGGTAGAATAAACTTCAAGTTATAGGGGTTATGTATTCGGTACATAATTAAGTAATATACAGTTCCATGAATAAATTGAATCTTCCAAGATCAATTAAAAGTCTGTATATTATTAGTTCATGTGCTTCATGGAAATTCAATTTCCATTCTATCTACATGATATGATTGCACAATACAAATATAACCTCCAAGGTTACTTGAGGCCTTCTTTCGTGGAAATATCACTTCAAATGATTATCAAATAGGCATTTTAAAGCAATATTTACAATATTCAGTTTGTAATTCTGTATATATTCCATGATATTAAAAATAAGTTACTGCAGGTAAAAAAATGCAACAAGCAAGCAGGCACAAAATAAGGTGATAAAACCAATACAAAAGGTAAAACAAAATTGTTAAGTTTGCCATTCTATTCTGGGAAAGTTTCATAAACTAATGCTAAACTTCTAGTCTAAAAGCAAAAGTTATTTGCTCTTCATGAGTATAACCAAAATTCTTCATGAATATAATTAATAGTGCAGCTTATGTAGGAAATTCTATTTACTTTTGGTAAAGAGGTATGAAACTTCTGTCTCAATTCATCTCCCCCTAAGCCTAGCATTACTTCTAGAATGTACATTATTTTTCATCCACTTCTATGATTTATGCATATTCTATTTGCATAAACATTTTCTGTATGAGTCTATGCATATTCTTCTTGAATTACAAAAATGCATAACTTCATGTTATGTATGAACTCAAATATTTGGCATGCTTGATACGAATTTACTGCTATTGTAAAAACATGATGCCATGTGTTGGGAGGAAAATGTGATGTGTATAAAATAACTTTCAGAGATATACAATATTTCTTCTAGAAATGATATTGAACTAGACTTAAAACCAAAAATATTTCTTCGGGAAATAATGAACTTCAGGTTACTCCTACATTATTCATGCATTTGCTACAGGCTCACTTCATGTGTTTAAAATGTGTGAAATAAGCACAAAATTAGTTTACATTGGTTAAATCTATTCGATAGATAATTCAATTAATTTCCCAAAATTTTCCTAGCAAAACATTTACCCCATTCTCAAATTGCTAGGAAAAAAAATATGACACTCTCATGGGGGGTTATATCTAAGGTTCTTTAAGATTGAGAGAGGTCATAAATCTAAAACCATGTTTCTATGATTAAAGGCCATGTTTCAATGATCAAAGGCCATGTTTCTATGATTAAAGATTATGTTTCTATGATTAAAAGCCACATTTCTATGATTAAAGGTAATATTTACTGAATTGTACACAATTATAACAATGTACCATACAAGCAGTAAATAACTTGATAAATGTTAATTCACAGGAGGTGTATATACGGTAAATAACAAAAATTCTTAATTTGTCGCAAAAACAGTAGGTTCGAACAATCTTTAATTCTATAAAATATAAATGGGTTTCACACAAAATAACCATTCAGGTTCTGTCCTTTTGTGCTGCATGCCAAATTCCATGTGTGGGCCAGACAAATCTTCACGGTTTACTTGTACTGAGCCAGCCCATACAGTCCAGTCCAGTTCAGCTAGATATACGTGCGCTATCTTCAACTCCGAGAGGATCTCGGCTGTGGGCGCTTTAGGCAATGTGGCTTCAGGCTACAGGCGGCACTACAACAGGCTTGGCAGATGCGACTCAGCTTCAGGCGGTAATGCTTCGGGCATGTGCTTCACGATTTGCAGATCGAGATGATGTGGACTACGGCGACGAGATGCGTCTGCAGGACGTGGGTACGCAATATATATCAGCATGCTAGCCGCGCGCGTGTGCGCGTTTAGCCGCCGGTCTTCTTGCCGGTGACTATTGTTTGGTCTCTTTTTTTTTCTAGAATCAATCTCCCTGGTGATTTTTTTTTATTGCGGCTGCGGGTCTTCGAGCCGGCCATCCGTACGTACCTCGGTGAATCGTCAACCTACCAGAGTCAGATTCTTTAGATTACCATATTCCGGCGTTCAAACCGTCATCATGTGTTGACCTGTATACTTCATGTATACTCAAATACAAATTGCTTGCTTATTCATATGTACAGATGATCATGCATGGTTGTCTAGTTATTCTTTTATGAATTCAACGAGAACAAATACATTATCGTGAGTTGGGGTTACATACGAGTTCTTTGCTAACCTTCGTGGTTATAGTAGATTAGAACTCGTTGGCCAGACAACCAACCAAACAGTCTAATCTTAGATCCCATGGTCTGGCCGGACCAAATACACTCAACCTATCACATTCTACGTACACCACGGGTTTCCGCAGGTGGTAATAGCATCCTAGTAGTTGCCTGCCACCTCAACAGGGGGCAGATCCAGCGCCCGGCGCCCAGTGCTCAGTTAAGTTGGGCAAAAAAAACAAAGCTTTAGTGCATAACTATGAACAACTAGGCAAGCCAAAACAAAGACAGGCACCGCAGCATGTTTTCAGAATTCAGACTGCAGCATCTATCCTGCCCAGACTCGAGTGCTCTACCAAATCCCTGGGTCTACCGGCCTATGCATCACAATCAAACTCTCAAAGGCGACCATCATCCGGCCGTGCCAGTGTCCGTGTGCTCGGCGCGGCCTCCATGCGAGGGCCTCGCACCTCTCAGCCCCAGCCGTGCTCGACCGGGGTGTGGTAGATCGAGGAATGCATGAGGAGACTGGCCAAAGGCGTGGTCGGCCCTTGCATTGGCTGTGGTCTCCCGTCTTCTATGCAGGAAATACTTTACGGGTCTGGTTCAGTTTGCCAGCAGGATGGAGCTAGCCTACATGTTTGACCACTACGTCGTTGTTCCCGATTTCGAGGATCGGGATGCTGAGCTAGTAAAGCTCGAGCCATGGGTAAGTCTTCCTTGCACAACATTGCTCAACACATCACATTCATTGGACATTCTAAAAATAGTTATTGGATACATCGCGTATATATGCAGGACTTTTACAGACGTGATCCGGGATTCGAGCAGAGGGCGGCTCTTGTGACACATACAACCCGTGCCAAGCTCGTGAAGGACATGCACTATGAGTCGCGTGTCCAAGCCATCATTGATTACTATGCTGCAATTAATGTGAAGGTCGTGAAATTGGATGGAAGAAACATGAGACTGACCCGGGAGCAATACTTGGTGGTAAATCTAGAACATTGATTATAATTTTTTCTAAGATTAAGTACTTTTAATTTGATCTTATTATATGTTGTATACTTGATGACTTGTAGGCGATTCCGTGGTGGTGCGCCTCGCATCCCCAGTGCTGGGAGGCAATAGTGGACAAGTGGAGTAACCCCGAGTGGGTAGAGATTCACAACACATGCCGGGAGCTGCATTTGCTGATGCCAGGTGTACCAGATCATCAGTGCATCCTTAGCCTTGACAAGTAGGACGAAAGATGAGTACGCCAAATCATTTCTTTATTTGCACACTCAATTCTATTTAATTACTAATCTTATTATTTATTTTCTCAGTCGTCGTCACATGGTGGCGAGCATTGCAACCATTTCAATGCATTTGCTTCGTCCCACAAGGGCAAGCCGACCTCTGACGTCTAGTACAATCTAGAGGACCCGGCCTCGGCATACAACAACGCCACTGTCCACAGTCGCATTAGTGCATACATAGAGGTGGCGAAGGAGGTCCATGGGCCAGACTACGATCCAAACGCTCATGACCTTGATGGAGAATTGGTCATGAGGATGGGAGGAGGCAAGAATCATGGGGGCTACTATCTTGGCAACAGCATCCTCGTCACGTCCAGTACTCCCACACACTCCCAAATTCGAGCCAGGAGCACGAGTGTTGACCCGGCCATTCGCCCATGTCCGACCACTGCACACTTCGGGATGCAAGCACTTTAGGTTATATCTGTTTTATCCATCGTCCATTCATTTTTACTTATGTTTGCTTTGTATTGTAACATTTTGATTGAATACTGCAGACCCAGCTGTAAGAAGAACGGAGGCCGAGCGCCAGAGGCAGCGGGAGATGGAGGAGATGTATATAGCTACATGCAGAGTATTGGTGAGCGGATGGGTCAAGCTCCAGTGTCGATGCTATTCCCTCCTCCAGGTCATCCCATTTATCTTGTGAGTCACTTGGCAACTTTATAATCTTATGTCAATTAGTTGCTTACCTTAGACAACTTAGAGAACATAGAGAACTTGAGTAAATATGAAATATATTCTTCTTTGTGCATCATCCATTGGCGGCCTCGAATGAAGTGCCTGAACAAGACCGAGACTTGTCGCATCCGTGCCACGCTCTGTTCCCACCCCCTCAGTGATTTGTGGATTACTTGTCGTGATTTGTGGATTATTAGGGACTACTTGTGGTTGTGAACGAACTTGTTTGTGAACTTGGACTATTTGTCATGATTTATGCTTATTGTTGAATTATAGTTGTGGATTTATCTATATGAATTGGCTGCGATATTTATTATCATATATATCAACTGTCTCTGATGCTTGTTTGATGGGTACGTTATACGCGACCAAGCAATAAAAAGTGGGACTGAATTTCCAATTTGCCCGGTGTAACACTCGGCAAACAGCTAGCTAGTTTCTGTCATTTCTGGACAGTTTTCGCTGAGTGCAAAATGTTTGCCGAGTGTTTTGGTAAAAGACACCTGGCAAAGATGGCGGCTTTCCGAAGTGTAACACTTGGCAAAGCCTTGGTGTTTTGCCGGGCGCTTTGCCGAGTGTTACACTAGGTGTTACACTAGGCAAAGCCTCCGTTAAAATTTTCTGCCGTCCACCCACCATCTTCTCGCCATCTGTTAAACTTTTTAATGCCAAGTTTCAGTCCTGCACTCAGCAAAATCCTTGCCGAGTGTCCGATAAAAAACACTCGGCAAAGAGAGCTTTACCGACACCATGATTACCGAGCGGCCTTTGCCGAGTGTTACACTCGACAAAGCCTTTACAGAGCGTACGTATTGAGGGCTTTGCTGAGTACCCTAGGCACATGGCAAGATGCCTGTTTCCCGTAGTGCGTGCCTATTAACGCAGGTTCCAACACTGATCCATCAGATATGAAATAACTATATATAAAGCAGTGTGATAAACCCATGACAATATGCTTACAAATGGTTGATTGATTGACTTAACTAAGGAAAGCATCATCAGTGCGTACACTACACTCCCCACTTTTCCGAAAGATAACCAAAGGCAACATATGCTAATTCTAAAAAAACAATATACAAAAGGAAGCTTGCTAACCACGCTAACTCTAAAACATATAAAAAGCACACACGGTATCTTTTCCATAAAGCTAAAGATGCACACGGCTCCGACATCATACAGGATATAACCTGTACACACTTCTTTTTGCGCGTGTTTGATGAGTTATGTTAGATGCAATTGCCACGAAGTATCCTTCAATGCGTCCACTTTGTTCATGACCTTCACATACATGACCCCGCCTGCGCTACGTGGCTAATAAAGGTCTGTTTGTTTCAGCTGTTCTGAGAATCAATTGTCTGAGAATCTGGATTCGCTGAGAATCTGCTAGCTGGATAAGCTGAGAGTTTGGCAACTCTGATTATTTGTTGTAGATTGTCTATCAAGACCGTAAAATGAGATTGTAGATTTCCCTGAGGTTAATGGTAGCTCATTTGATTCCTCAAAAGATTTTGAATGTGATTTTGACAATATTTTGAAGCTTGTAAGCACAATTTTTGAGAAGTAATTAGTAATATATTCCAAGTCCACCCTTATGTGACCGCCCTCTTTGAGGTTGCTATGGAATCCAGGGTAGGCAACAGGCCTTCTACTTTGTTTTGGAAGGATAAACGGATTCTTGGGTGTTCAATTTCAGACCTAGCACCACTGGTTGTAACAGCAGTACCTCCCAAGACACGAAACAAGAGAACAGTGGTTGAGGCTCTCTTTAATCAGAACCAGGGACATTCAGGGGGGATTATCTTTGATAGGACAATTTGAGTTCTTCCAACTCGTAGACACTTTACTCCAAATCATTCTCTCCCAGGAGGATGACACTCATGTTTGGAGACTTGATGTGTCAGGGCAATACACGTCGAAATCAGCTTATAGGGCTTTCTTTAATGGTTCGATTACTTTTGAGCCATGACGACGTATATGGAAGACATGGGCTCCCTCGAAGTGCAAAATCTTCATGTGGTTGGCAGTGCGCAATCGGTGCTGGACAGCAGATAGATTGGCAAAAAGGAATTTGCCACACCTTGACAAATGTATACTGTGTGATCAGGAGGATGAGGACATTCAGCACCTACTAACCCCTTGTGTTTTTGCAAGGGAATTTTGGTTTCAGATCATATCCCCAATTGGGCTACAGCATTGTGTTCCATCACGACACACGACATCTTTAGCAGAATGGTGGAGAGCAAGTGTGAAGAAAGTCCTGAAGGATGAAAGGAAAGGCTACAACTCGCTCCTTATTTTAGGTTCATGGCTTCTTTGGAAGCACCGCAATGCGTGTGTTTTCGACGAAGCTCGCCCATGTTTGGAGGTGTTGTTGATATCCTTCCGTGATGAACACCATCTTTGGGGTCTTGCAGGGGCTCAGAAATTGCTTTCCTTGAGCACTGGTCAGGTTGGAGGGGCTGTTTAGAGCTCCCCTTGTGTGTGTGTTTTATTTGGTTTCTTTCTTAAGGTGCACCTAATGTAGTTGTCGGCCCCTCGCAGCTCGGTCCGGAGCGAGGTGGTGAAGTGTATAAGGGACCGTTTTCTCTCTCTATGAATACAAAGATACGCAGCTCTCCTGCGTATTCGATAAAAAAAATATTCCAAGTCAACTAACATTACGAACTGATATCTTAATTAAAATCATAATTTGCAACTACTACCTCTCTAAAATAATTAGAAAGTATAGTACAAATCATCCAAGGTCTGTTTATTGCTGGATCAGTGCCGGCGACAGATCGATCCTTGAGGCGGCCTCGAGTTGAGGAACGTCGGAGGAGAGGCAGAGCCCCTAGATGGCAGTCAGAGGGGAGAGGGCGGCCATGCCCCTGGGTGGCGGTGGTCGGATGGGAGGGGCGGGTGTTCGGAGCAGAGGGGCGCCGGCGGTCGGAGGGGTGGGGAGCTTAGTCACACGGAACGCGGAACGATGCAGCGTTCCGTGTTCCCGGAACTTCGTCCCCGGTCGAGGGACGGGAACGACACGGGACGCGGCGCGGTTCGAGTGCGGAACGTGATCCTCGTACCTCGCCCTTCGTCACTGGAACGCGTGCAGTCGACGGCCAGTCCTCCGGTTAGGTCCGCGGCGGCGTCGCTGCTCCGGGTCTTCACCACCAGGAAGGGGAGGAAGGGGCCAAGGAGAAAGGCCCAAGGGCAGGTCGGCAGGTGGAGTTGTGGAGGGAGACGAAGGCCAGGTCTGCAGGTGGAGTTGTGGAGGGAGACGAAGAGTACAGCAGGCGGCGGCCGCCCGGCCCAATCGTAGATTAAAGAAGGAAGATGAAACGATTGATGCGGGGAACAGGGAATTAAATCACAGTAGGGCACATACTTTCTCCTTTTGACTTCTATACGAAAATATAGAAGTTGAGAGGTTTCTCTCGAGAGATGAGATGCCATTTATTACGTAATACAGCTATAACAGATACTACAGGAATATCGTCCCAATATTTCGTTCCAGATTGTTCTGGAACGTGACCCTAAACCAGTGGGAACGTGACGAGTAGGTGTACCCCTCGCGTTCCATGTCTTCGCAAATCAGCGTATCGCGTTCCTCGTTCCAGTTCCTCGATCCCATCGATCCGGGAACTTGGTGACTAAGGTGGGGAGAGGCCTCCTCTGGGTGGAGGCGCGGGTGAGGGTGAGGACGGGCGGAATTTTGAGTCAAGTCTAGGGGTTAATTCGTAACGTATTCCGCGTAATCAGCGGGATTTTCCCACCAGCGACCCCTACCCCGATTCTCGCCTCACGTGTAAAGGCCACTGTTCGGAGAATCGCTGGCACGGGAAGCGGACAAGAATCGTGCTGTATGGCGTCGTTGGCTCGCTTTTTTCCAAGAGAACCGTCCGAGAATTGATTCCAAATTAACACGACATATGACCCTCCATAAAATTCTCCAATCTCACCGTTGACTTCCAGAATTCCTTGTTGACTTCTCGGTTCACATATGTGCACAACGCTTAGAATCTCTTTAATTTTCGGATGTGTCTAGACGTCAGTCGATTGACATATGAGCTTTTGTCAATCGATGACCCGCAAGTTAATGTAGCTCGCCCATTAACAGTTTTGATACAACCACTAACGGGCGTGACGCTGGTTCGCTGACCGTTACCATGTTGGGACCTTTTCTGGTTTTGGAAGGCCGTTTAACAGGGTTGTAGTTTCTTTTGAGGCTCTGTACATAACATTTAGCTTACAAACTGCATATTTTATTTCTTTTCCAATTTGAGTGGAAGCAAAATATCCCAGAGAAAAAAATAAAATTACAATGACAATTTTTCCAGGTCCATTATGATAGTACAATAACAAACAAAAGAGGCAAAGGTTATTTATTTCACAAATACTCAACATGTTGCAGATGCCCGGTGCCCTGGAAGAACAGAAAAGAATTGCAAGTTTGTCTCCATCAGCGACACAAAAAAACAATCTTAGTGAAGCGTGTATCTTAATAATTTTCATATCCAGCTCTAGATCCTATGAATAAAAATGAAATGTGAGGTAGCAAACCTGCAAGAGTGACATGGCCTCAATATCTGCCTAAAACTATGCTTTTCATGAGATGGTAAATTATAGCAAACTCATTCAACTCATCAAATCTTGTCATGAGAAATATCAAAACATATGAAACCTCCGCAACCATAAATTACAGGAGCCCATGACAATATTTCCCTCCCAACAAACATATATGCATTATATTCAGTTCACAGACCAAAGGATAAGTGATGGGGATATGAACGTTGTAAAATCAATTATTGAAAGGTCCTAATATCATAAAGGAAAGGTATATAGTTACCACAAATGACATGCACATAAATGACTAAAGTCTAGCCATAATAAAAACAAGTGCCTACACATGTGACTAATAAAAAACAACAAAATGAAACACACGCAACATATTGCTACATAAAACTTGCATAACACTAAAAACATAGGCCAATTTAAAAAAACAAACCTACCGAGAAGGTTCGTAATTTCACCCATCACCACAATAGTGGGTGCACGCACAACACAGATGAGGAAAATTTAGCTCCACATTCACCCAGGTGATGTTACTGCTTCGAACCTGCAAGAAGTTCTACAGTTAGCAAAGAAAGGTCTTCCCTATATCACTCGTCCATACCAACTCATGCTATTTACAGAAGGGGAGAAACTAAGGTCTTTTGGGTATGAAAGAGCAACTAACAATGAGTCCAAATTTATCCATAGAAGTTTGACCAGATAGTGCAACGAGTAAAAAACAGAAACTGCTAGTGCATCCTCCACGGATGATGAAACACTTGTTTGTGCCAGCCAATTCTATGGTGATAAGAGACCAGTGTATTTCTAAAACATTGTGAAAAGACTATATACAAACACAGACACAGTGTTGGTACATGAATTTATCTCTAGTGATAAGGTCAAGATAGATAAGTAGATGAAGTTTTACACATACAGAGCAAGAGGCAAAAAGATCAGTGTATTTCTAGAAAAAAAATCACACAAAACATATGAAAAGCTCAAAATTTACACACCTGACGCACCTTGGGGCCTGAAGCCTACAACAACACAGATCTTACACCTTACTTCTAGATGAAGAGCAGGTTTAATTTGTTCAAAAGTTATGGAATGCTAACCAAGGAACATAAACTTCACACACACAGAGGGAGGGAGGGCACGCGCGCGCGCGCGCGCGCACACACACACATACAATCACCGTGTATTTTACAATCATGACATACTTGGAACCAAGTATACATACCATGGGTTACCATGCAATTCATCGACACTCAGCTTTCTAGCAAACAAAAAAAGATTTTAGTAGAGTTACCATGGGTGGAGGCAGCACACAGGCTGGAACAACATTGCTGACTTTGATGGCAAATTCCATAGCAAACTTATCCTCTGCATACTTGTTATGCAGAACCATCTAGGAAAAATCTTAGAAAAGATGCCACTAGACCAATATCAAAATAGAGAAAATAATTATTCTAAGAAACGGAGAGAAACAAAGGTCAGGAGGCACACACCACACACACTCAGAATTTAGAGACACACCACACACGCGCGCACGCACACACCCACACACCACACTCACACGCACAGATCTTTAACACAATCGATTCACCATCTTTCAGACATAATTGGTGGCCATTTCAAGCATAATTGGTGACACACACACACCACACAAACACACGTGTGCTCGCGCGCACACGTGTAAAATTTGACACACACACACATAAAATTTGACACGCGCGTGCGCACAAAATCCAAATGGCTTCAAAAGCAGTACACAAGACGCTCAACAAATTCACACTAAAATTATTGACAACTAAGGCAATCCTTAGCTAATTTCAGGGAGAAAATTCTAGCTAAGAACAAAGAATCACCTTATTAATTGTTTTCCATTGTCCAACACTTGACGCACAGGCTTAACTTTCTAGCAAACAAAAATAGAATTTAGCGGAGTTACCAAGGGTGGAGGCAGCCCACAGGCCACAGGGCCTACAGGGAGGGAGGGAGGGAGGGAGGGAGGGAGAGGGAGAGAGAGGGAGAGAGAGAGAGGGAGAGAGAGAGCAATACACACGCGCGCGCACACACACACTGCATGATCGAAGTAGCCAATAAAAGGTAGTGTTCACGTCACACAACACAACTACTGTCAGCTAATTTTATTGAGGAAATAAGTCGATGATCTAGATCAGACAAGGCACGCATCTCAAAGAAACAAAAAAAAACTCAATGCCTTGTTGGTTGGGACACTCCACAAACACATAAAGGTGGATGTACCGTTTGCCACTGGCCACCTCAAGTGGTCATCCATTCGTAGCAGTCTTGCTGAGAACCAGCCTATCTACACACAGCCACACAACGCAATCATTCTAAATTCAGCCGAAACAGATGAAACCAGAACGTCTTAATTTGGGTAACAATGGAACAAATCTACCTTAATTCTGGCAACCAGAATTTTCTGCTCAGCGGATTTCTCAACAAAATTGGAGGCTTTACAATGAAAAATAGGGAGGAAATAGTTTGACGCTGAAATGAAGAAAGGCACATGATTACAAAAAGCTCTTCCACAGCCATCCCAAAGAGAAAATACATAATAAAGTCCACCTGCACTTATGTCACCCTTCTCACAAAATCGGCTCACAAATGACATTCATAATGAATCCATGTGTCCCCTATCAACAGGCACCTAGAGAGAGGGATAGTTTTGAAGTCAGAAACCAAAGTGAAGTAGACTATCTAGACAGAGTTACAAATGGGAGACACTGAAACCATAACATCACAAACATGTTGCCAACTTAAATCCTCTAATGTAGTAATTGAAAATGACACAAAAACACACAGCAGCCGTATTCAAAAACCACACAAAGCAGCCATTTTTAAAAACCTATAAGCAAAAGCAAGTCGTAAGAATAATACATAAGTTCTTATACTCCAGTAAACTACAAGCCACCAACTAACCAGTTAATGGTCAGATTAGATAGAAATATCTACCACCCCATCAGTAGCTACTCAGATGTGCGTGCCCAGATCAAATCTAACACTAATAGATCCACAATTTCATCAGATTGAGTGAGTTTTAGCATCACAGAAATGGAATCCACAGTCAATGAAAGAAAGAAGAAATGAAGGGCAGGCTTACGGTGATTGAAGAGCAGTGCAAAGGACATGCTGACCGCGAACGAGTAGCTGTCCCGTCCACATTGATGGTGTGGACCCAGCCTTCCCGGTCGCCGCCGCCCGGCGTGGCCGGTGCCGCTTTGGGCCGCGGCGGCGTGAAGAGGTACCCGACCATGGGCGATGCGGCGGAGCTCACGGGCGCGGGAGAGGCCGACTGGAGCGGGAAATTGAGGGGAGATGGCAGGAGACAACATGTCGGGGACGCCATGGCCGGAGATCGCCGGAGATGAGGTCAGCATCTAGGGTTAGACATGCCGCTGGTTGCGGCGGCTCCGCGAGTGGGGAGGGGATCAAGGGAGTGAGATCCGTCTGGGACTAAACAGGCAGCTAAACGGGTGGTAGAGTACGCGATTCCGGGCCCGATAACATAATTACACATTGGATCATCACGTACCTCCAGGCTCAATCGGACGGATCACAACATCGACTGACCGGAACACCAAATTTCAATCGATTGATGCCTAGTAAATCTCTTAATTTTAGGAATCTAATAATCTCAAGCTCTTTTGCAAAAAAAAAAAATCTCAAGTTAACTGCAGCTGGCAACGGATGCAGTCTAGAGGCATGCGCGTGCTTGGTGAGATGTGTGTCATCGTTGGAACGCGTTCGCCTACAGCCACAAACACGCAGCAAGCGAGTGATCCTTATAGATGATATATATCTATATATATGTCCTCCCTGTGCTCACAGAATGCACTAATTGTAGCACAACATATTATATATGTCAATCCATCCCATCAGTTGTGCGCGGTATAGGAGACCAAAGTGTAGCTAAGCATACAAACAAAATTGACGCCGTCACCATATCCATCATGTCGCCAACTTCTTCTGCTGTGCTATTACCAGTGGTGACGGCGTTGGTGGCGCTGCAGCTCTCGGCTGCAGCAGCCACCGCCGGGGCACCAGCGCCACTGGCACCGGCACCGGCTGCGACACCACCTGCGGCTTCGGTCCCTCCCACTGCTACTGGCCGGGACTCAACCTCACCTGCGACACGACACGCCACCCTCCGCGGCTGCTCCTCGGCGACGGCACCCTCCGGGTCACCAACATCTCCCTCCGGGATACAACCGTGCGTGTCGTCATGCGCGCCAGGTCCATCATGAACACAACCGGCGGCGGCGAGTTCACCTCCGACGACGGCTGGAACGTCTCGTTCGGCCGAGGCTTCACGGAGCACGGCTACGGGCTGTCGTACGGGAACGAGCTCGTCGCCTCTGGGTGCAACGTGATGGCGAAGCTTGTCGCCGACATGGGGCCACAAGAACCTCCGGTAATCATCTCCGGCTGCGCCATATTCTGCAACGTAGCGCCCTTTCTCGATGTCGATGTGATGGTGTGGCCGCCTGTGGGATATCAAGCAGGCAGCAGCGACGAGCAAGCATACTGCACCAGCACATACGACGAGCGCTGCTGCCGGGCACCCCTGTCGGATGACACGATCTTTTATAGCCCGCCCAGAGGAATACTTCTGCAAGCCAAGTGGACTAGCAGGGACGAGAAAAAGAAGTCGTTCAAGAAGAAGAAGCAGACATCATATGCGGCGATGAAGGTGTTCGTTGTGGAGCAAGGGTGGGTCGACCAGAACAGCCGGCTACCGGACGCCACCGACGAGACTCCCCTTCTCCTCAGCTGGAGCGTCACGCGGGGACTGCCGGAACCGCAACCGCAGCTGCAATCCGACAACTGCACCGATGACGTAAGCCGCATGCTCTGCAAGAGCGAACACAGCTATTGCCAGATGACGACCGACACCCCAGGCTACACGTGCACCTGCACAGATGGTTTCGACGGCAACCCTTACCTCGCTGCAGGGTGCCAAGGTTAGTTACTACTCCTGCTACTCAAGCTAGCAAATTAACCGCACCGTAACTGCGCCTGAATAAGTAGCTGAAAGAAGAGTTGCATACAATTTGGGTCTCACTTAGTTTTCGGTTTTCCCCCCCGCGAAAGCTAGGCTATCACTTAGATAAAATTGTCAGCATATATGTTTCTTGTAGAAAAAATGTACAACTTGATTAACACACACAAAAGTGCTGCGAGCGCGCCGTGCGCCTGTATTCTACTAAGTTGCGCGCCTGAATAAAAGTAGCTGAAAGTATATATGCATGTTTTTAGGCGACTCAAGGTCCATGTAATTTGGCCATCGATCACTTAGTCAAAACTGTAAGAATCTTTATTGTAGAAAAAAATGTATAGTACATGTGCAAGTGCTCCGCGTGCGTGTTCTGTAGCTATATTAATAATGTAATGATGAAATATTGTACAACAAATTAATAATTAGAGAAAAATCCATGAGCGGCCCTTAAACTTGTATTGATGTGTCAATTAGATCTCTGAACTCTCAAATGTATTTTTATGTCACTCACCTTGCCCTGATGTCTCATCTAAGTCTGTATACTTTAAAAGTTTATTTCTAGGTCCTCGAATTTATATAGGGGTGTTATCTACGTCTATAATCTTCCAAAAATATATTTTCACAAACTTGTCATGGGTGTCATCGCCAGCTGAGTCCAAACACGCGATAAGTTAAGGACTCTGCCTTATTCTCGCACTAAATCTCTCTTTTCCACCACTTTTTGACAGTTTGGCGACCTGGAGAACGCGTTGGAATAAGTTCATATAGTTGAAAATGAATTTTGAAAGATTGGGGACCTAAATGACACACATAGATAAGTTCGAGAATCCAAAAAATATATTTTAAAAATTTATGAACCTAACTAACGTTGCATAACAAATTTAGGGACCGCTCGTATATTTTACTCAAACAATTAACGGAAGTCTAATTTCTAAATAGCAGGCTAAAATAAAGCCATGAACCCAGTGGTGGTACAGTAGGTGGTAGGTACTCATGTGCCTTATCTCATTCGGTTCCAGATATCGACGAGTGCAAGCTCCCAGGGTGCTTCGGGGAATGTATCAACACAATCGGGTCATACGATTGCAGGTGCCCACATGGAAATTATGGCAGTCCCTTCATCAGAGATGGTTGTACCAAGAGTTCCACAACTACAGGTCTGTACGAACTACGAACATCCTGCTGTTGCACTTATTGCACAAAAGCCCCGGCAAACCTTTATAGAGTAGTATAGTAGTTTAATCACACACATGACATACATATATCATGTATGCATTTGCAGCGGCAGCAGCAGGTGCGCTGTTACCTATGTCGGATCCGCCGCAAATAGGGCTTCCCGGTTGCAAAACCACCTGCGGTGAGGTGAGCGTGCCGTACCCCTTCGGCATCAGCCCTGGGTGCTACTGGCCGGGGTTCAACCTCACCTGCAACACAAGCTACAGTCCCCCTCGGCTGTTTATCGACAGCAATGAAACCCTTGAGGTCATCGACATCTTCTTGGCTGACTCAACTGTGCGCGTCATCTATGAAACCAGGATCGTCTACCTGCAAACTTCCGACGGTGGCAATGGCAAAATGGTGGGTGCATTTGACCTCCCCGACATCGGCAGGCCGTATATGCTGTCGAATAGGAACGAGTTCATCCTCTACGGGTGCGATGTGCAAGCCACCCTACACGGGGAGTACATAGATGGCAGCAGCAACACCTCCGGCGACAGCGTCCTCAGCCACTGCGTCTCCAGCTGTAGCTCCAGCCAAGACCAAGTCATTGCCCGAAACAGTGGTTCTGGGCTGCCGGTCCCGACGCTCACCCACGATGGTTACTGCTCCGGCAACGATGGCTGTTGCCATGCTCCAATCTCCGGCGCCTGGTTGGATGCGATGGAGGGAGTGCCGGTGCGGGTCGGGGTACACAGTACAAAATATGGCGTTTGGATTGAGGACAGCCTCAAAAGTTACCTTCATATAATAACTCAAATGTCACCGAGAGACTTATACAAAGTCCCATTATATATCTCTATCTTTATCTAATAACTAGCAAATATACCCGCGCGAGACGCGCGTGCTACTCACGTTGTCCCGCACTGCCGCACACACCCCTTCGTCTATTCACGGATAACTATGATGATTAGATCTATAGGATTAATGACTAGATGTGCCTTACTTTTGTGTAAATTTCTAGAATTCATCACTTTCGTTACTGCACCTCATGAAGATTAACATGGAGGCTGCAAAAGAAGCTTCTAATTTGTAATACTAAGAGCATCTCCAAGAGCTCTTGTGTATTTCGTTGGCTAGCTAAAAAAAGAAAAGAAAAAAATTGAATCCAACAAACTAGCCAACTGGATAACTATTTTTCCACGCTAGTTGTCTCCTCCCTTTCACTAGCTATCTTTGCCTGGCCAGGCGTGCTTTCCATCCACGCTCGCCAGTTTTAAACAGTCTTTGTTTACCCCCTGCTTTTACGAAGTTTTTACTTTTTAGCTAGCCTCGTAATCTTTAAATTTAGCTAGGATTATTGCTAGTCTCTTGAAGCTGCTCAATATTTTTATATTCATACTTTGTATAATCGTTCTCTGCTTAACATGGTAGGTGACTTAATTATTGGCTGCGGCTGATTGGTTGCAGATATCGATGAGTGCAGGCTCCCAAGAGAAGACATTGGGTGCTTCGGTGAATGTATCAACACGATTGGGTCATACTATTGCCTGTGCCCGCATAGAGCGTATGGCAATCCTGTCACCGAAGGTGGCTGTGTCAACATTAGCTCCACTACAGGTGAGTGGCGCACTTCTTTCATGTACAGATAGGGCAGCAGATTGTGGCGCACTAGTAGTAATTTCATATATATATTGGGCAGCAGATGAACTATTGCCTACGGTGGCTCCGGCATCGATAGGGTTGCCCAACTGCAGCACCACCTGTGGTGAGGTGAGCGTGCCGTACCCCTTCGGCATCAGCCCTGGGTGCTACTGGCCAGGTTTCTATCTCATCTGCGACACAAGCGACGATCTCCGCCCGCGGCTGCTTCTTAACAGCAACAGCACCCTGGAGGTCGTCAACATCTCCTTGTCTGACTCCACTGTGCGCGTCAGCGGCGTCTACGACACCACAATGTTTAGGGATCTCAAAACGAGTCTTGACTTTCAGATCCTAGACATCAGCGAGACCTATATGCTGTCAAACAGGAACGAGCTCATCCTCTTTGGGTGCG
This sequence comes from Echinochloa phyllopogon, assembly GCA_033239725.1. Classification (NCBI taxonomy): domain Eukaryota; kingdom Viridiplantae; phylum Streptophyta; class Magnoliopsida; order Poales; family Poaceae; genus Echinochloa; species Echinochloa phyllopogon. The sequence continues at coordinate 7,034,754 of BTCW01000017.1, read as the reverse complement.
ACGTGCAGGCTATCCTGCACGGGGAGGCGTACACAAACGGCGGCGGCAGCAACACCAGTGACAGTATCATTAGCCAATGCATCTCCACCTGCAGCTCCGGAGATCGTGGTGTTGGACCGGGGGTCTGCTCTGGCCGTGATGGCTGCTGCCATGCGCCCATTTACGCGGGCAGCAAGTCAAACAAAGTGAATATGCAAATGGTTGTTCTGAACCTGGAATCATCCAAGGAAACTTCGCTGCCATTCGCGTTAATCTCAGAGTAGGGGTTGACTGATCAGTGGTATATGATCTCAAATGGGGTGGTTATGAATAATCAGTCGCCTATCAAGCCCAATTACATAACATACCCCCTTGTTCTACGGTGGGCGGTTAAGCAAGACGTTCCAGCGCCTACTGACGACTCGGAGCGATGCCCTCAGGACGTAGCCAGCCGCCTTTGCAAAAGCCAGCACAGCGACCGCGGGCAAGAGAATGGAGGCTTTACATGCTACCACTACCAGAATGATCAACATCTGCACCGGGTGGGAAAGCCCTTTAGCACCGGGTTTCCCACCCGGTGCAACTAATCCGAGGCTAAAGCGGTACCCCTTTAGCACCGGGTTGAATAACCGGTGCTAAAGGGTCCCTTTAGCACCGGGTCGTGGCTGCACCCGGTGCTAAAGGGCCTGCCTTTAGCACCGGTTGCTGTCTGCAACCGGTGCTAAAGGCTCCGGATTTCTTTTTTTTTTGCTTTTTTCAGTAGCCATGCATGCACGTCTATATACGTGTATATACGTATATATTCTAATACGTGTATTCTAATGCGTATTCGGCCGACTCTATATTCATATTAGCTGACATTTCATCAAAATAGAAGACATATATATTACAAAAGTAGATATCCATGCATGTCAACTCGAGTTATATATATTTAAACTGTATTTTCTACTTAATTAAGATTGACGACTTGTTGAAGTGTCAGGCACGTCCTCCAGTACTGGTGAGTGGAATTCTCCTCGGGGATTGACGACCTCGTCCCAGATCCATCCGACGAGCTGTTCTGCAATTGCGTCAATTTTTTCTAGCTCTAGAGACTCTTCCTTCAGGCTCAACATCTATAATTTACAAATAATTGAAAGATATTTAATCCGCCGAGTTGGAGACAATAATTGTGCACTTAATAGTAATGGAAATGTGTTTATTATTACGTACCATAATATCGTGTTGTGTAAGCTTTTTATGTCCCCAATTCCACATGTAATCGCAAACATAGTATGCACATAAATTATTTCCCTTCCCCTGTTTGGCACACTGTCGACCAAAAGAAATTAAGTAAAATTCATATAATATATTAGCCGAGGCCTACATGTACAAATTACTTGCTTACCGGAAAGCCAATGTTCTATTTTAGTGTTTCATGTTGAATACCCGGGTGTTCTTGACGAAATTGATTCCAGGCCCTGCGAACAAAAAAATTGAGTTAAGTCATTGCGAGTGTAAGGGGTGAATTAAGTAGGGGAAAATATACATCACATTGTCATCATGTCCATGATGTTCTGTAGTTTTTCTTTTGGAGTGTGCAATGAATCAAAGACGTTCACGACACCGCGGTCAGGACACAATATTATTAGGAACCAGTGGAATCTGTATACATGTATACATTATAATCAGAAATGAAATAGTACACAGATAGTATAAGAAGAAGCCTGTGTATGTACTCACTTACGGGATTAGTATGGAGTCGCAGTAATTTTGTTTCTTAATATACTTGTATAGGTTTCCATATGTTTCCTCAGGATTCATCAATATCATTTCTTCACTTATCCTTCGAGGATCCACGAAACCAACGTCATATATTGAGGATCTCCGACATTTTTGAATCTCCATTCTGCATATGTTAAGCAATAAATAAAGCTCGTGTCAGCATAGATTGGAATTATTGTTTTCAAACTATGAATTATAAGCAACAACAAAGTACTTACAGTGTCCAACATGTGATCAAATCCACGTCAATGGCGTCGCGGTGGTACAGCTCATATATATCCTGAAACCTCAGCCAGACCCAATCGTCGTCACCATTGTAGAAATCATGGTCCTTCACGCCTACTTTGATCATGCGCCGTTTATTCCTTCTTGATTCTTCCAAGTACCACTCATGGAATCGGCGCATCTTCGTCTATAGCTTGCTCTCCATTTCAGGAGGGACCATAGGCTCGCCAAGCTTAAACGGCCACTTCAGCGTTGTGTTTACAGGCACATCTTCTTCCCCCAGGACTTGCGCTCTGCTTAGTCCAGTCTCGGCCATTACTCGTTGCACGTTAAGCTCGTCCAGAGATGGCAATGGACCCAAGGGCCGCTGAGGTTGCTGGCCGAGCTGAGGAACCTTTTTGGATGGGCCCGCATCCTTATCTGCAGCCTTCCGCTTCTGGCGAGATTTCAGTAATGAGCGGTCATAGTCTGTTAATATTACTTCCTTCTGTTGACCCTTGCTCAAATTACCGAGGAATGACTTGACGACGGTGGGATCAAGCTTCGGCTCCGGCTTAGGTTTTTTCCTCCACTCGGCCATTTGCCTCTTTGTGTCTGCTTTGACCGAGGCTTCGAGCTCCTCTAGAGTCTTCTCACCCGCTCTTTTCTCTGGTGCGGGCTTCTCTCTGGTTTTCCATGCCTTCTTCGCTGGTGGAGTGGGGGCAGAGGCTTTAGTGCGGCGTCCCCTCTTCGGCGGAGGGGGCAGAGACCTCCGCGGCGGAGGAGACGGAGACCTCTTCGGCGGAGGAGACGGGCTTGCATCAGGAGCTCCCAAAGAATCGTCATGATCCGGTGGATCTCTTGGAGACGGTGGAGGTGACGGAGGCTTGTTGGTAGCCGCAGGTGTACCGGGTATGACGACGTCTGCCTTGCTCCATAGAATGATGCAGTGAGAACACTGACCGAGTTTTGTTTCTCCGTCACCTCCGGGGATATCAAGTTCCAAGTCTTCCCAGTTGGTGACGACTTGCTCCACCTCAACAGGTACGTAACCATGTGGAATGTCATTGCAGTGCCATTTTTGCCCTTCTTCCACACGTTTGGTCATACCGTATGCGACCTGATAAGTTAGTAGTCACAAAGAAAGTTAGTAAATGAATGGTATTTACGGTGAAATGTATGCAGTACGAACTAAGGTCGCATACGTACCACCACAGCTAAGTTCTTCTGCCTGACGACAAGCTCGCACGCGGTCCGTTGAGTTATTTCATCCACGGGGTAACGGACCGCTTCGGCGGCCTGTGTGGAAGCGTGACTGCTTTGATATTGTTGTGGAGGGCTAATAAGGGCCGCATCTTGGAGAGGTGCATGCTCTGTGGAACCGGTCCCGCCTGCGGCTTGTTGGAGAGGTGCATGCTCTGTGGAACCGGTCCCGCCTGTGGCTCGTTGTATCTGCAGCCATGCTACCTTCATCCATCGCTCCATCTCTGACTCCATTTCTTGGAGCTTTGAGCCCTGGGCGGCAACCGTTTGCTCCAGGTCCCTCACCCTCTGCTCATATTCGGCCTTCTTCCTCGAACGGCTCCTATAGGTGGCGGCGTGCTCTTGGAAACCTTTCTTCCATGAGATGCTTGTGCCTACGCCGCGCGTCCGTCCAGGATGCTCCTTGTTCCCTAAGGCATAGGTTAGCTCATCTCTGTCTCTATCAGCAACAAATTCTCCCCTCTCAGATGCCCTGAGGATATCGAGGAGACGCTGAGCTAGTTCTCGCAAGTCCTCGGGAAAAACTAAGGAGCCGTCGATTGGGCTTAGGGTGCCTCCATGACCATAGTACCAATGCTTGGTCCTTGTGGGCCAGTCATGTGTCGCTGGAGTGATGCCTCTAGCATATAGATCTTCTTCCATCTTCTCCCATTTAGCGATGCTTGCCTTGTAACCTCCCGAACCCATCTTATGAGAGTACTTCTTATTTGCGGCGTTTCTAGCGCTAGCCGTTGCACCCTCTTCAGAGGTTTTGTACTCAAGGAATGCTTCCCACTCGTCATCAGTGATCTTCTTATACTTCTCAGGATCCGGGGCCTCTCCGGTTTTGAGAAAATGTGAGTACAACTTCTTCTTGAAATCCTGAAACAGAACTGCCATCTTCTTCATTGTCCAATCCCTCGGTTCTGCTTCATGAGTGCTAGGCCAGTCGAATACTGCCTTTAATTCCCTCCATAGCATCTCCTTCTCTGTATCGGGGAGCACGTACTCCTCAGTGGGATCCGCGGACTTCCATTTTCTAATACTAATGGGCACATTGTCCCGTACAATTACCCCGCACTGAGATACAAATTTCTTGGCCACTTTTGGGGGCTCAACTGGCTCCCCGTCATCCTCCACTCGAGTGATGTGTAACTTGACATCCTTCAGCTTCTTCGTGGTCGATCGTTTTGATTTCTTAGCTCGACTTGTAGAAGCAGAGGCGGCCTACACAAATTACATATATACGAGATGATATAGAGATGGTATACATAATTGACATGTACAGTATAAATTTATGTTATCTATATACACACCTGACTAGACGAGGGCTCGTTACCGGCCCCTTCAATAGTGCTGCCCTGGACACGTTCGCCCTGGACATTGGCGGGCCCCTTCAACATTTTCGTCCCTTCCAATGATCCCCAACACATCATCCATGGACATTGGTTGGGTTACAATATTGAAAAGTTGATTCGCAAAGAACGTGTCGTTGTCCTCTTGCATGGGTGGGACAGGGGTGTTGTTGTCCTCTTGCATGGGTGGGACGGGGTTGTTGTTGTCCGTCATCTATAGAATTAAAAATAATTGATAAGAAATATATACAAAGCATACATATTCCCAATATTTCTAACATTTTCGCTAAGGGGGTCGGTGCGTGAAAAACGGATTCGCCAAGGGGTTCGGGTGCGCGTTGTGAATTGATTCGCTAAGGGTTCGGGTACGTGACGCGAACGGGTTCGCTAAGGGGGTCGGTGCGCGAAAAACGGATTCGCTAAGGGGTTCGGGTGCGCGGTGGGTTCGGGTACGCCATAGAATTTCCGATAATACATTTAAATGAAGCACATATATTTCTAATATACATAGAATTAAAAATAATTGATAAGAAATATATACATTTAAATGAAGCACATATATTTCTAATATACATAGAATTTCCAATATACATTTAAATGAAGCATTTTTCAATATACATTTCAAACATATAACATTTCCGATAATACATTTAAATGAAGCACATATATTTCTAATATACATAGAATTAAAAATAAATGATAAGAAATATATACATTTAAATGAAGACATATATTTCTAATATACATAGAATTTCCAATATACATTTAAATGAAGCATTTTCCAATATACATTTCAAACATATAACATTTCCAATATACATTTCAATGTAAATATCTCCAATACATTTAAATGAAGCATTTTCCAATATACATTTCAAACATATAACATTTCCAATATACATTTCCAATATAACATTTCCAATATACATTTCAATGTAATTTCTAATATTTTCAATACATATAAAGCATATATATTTCTAAAGCATGTATGTGGTTAGCGAACGCGTTCGGCCTAACCAAATGCGCTTGGCCGAACGCGTTCGCTAAGCAAATGTGCATGGCCGAACGTGTTCGGCCCTGCAACGGGTACCTGCACACACAAACACGTACACGGCACGAAGGCCGGCTCACAAACATTCACGCATGGCACGAAGGCCGGCTTCACAGAGGCTCACCGTGCAGTGACGGGCGCGGCGGGCGACGGCGGCGAGGGGACGAGGAGCGGCGCCGGCGCGGGGACGACTGGCGGCGCGGGGACGAGGGGCGCCGACGCGGGGACGACGACGGCGGCGGGGACGACGGGTGGAGGCGGCGTGGGCGCGGGGACGGGCGGCGGCGGCGTGGCCGGGCGCGGGGAAGACGATGGGCGGCGGCGGTGACGCGGGCCTAGGTCGACGGGCGGCGGCGGGGCGGCGGCTGAGGAGACGAGGGGGCGCGCGGCGGCGGCGGCGGCGGCGGTTTCGATCTGAGGAGACGAGGGGTGAGGAAGGGGAGAGACGGGGCCCGGCCTATATAGGTGCCCCGTCTTTAGCACCGGGTGCAGCCACGACCCGGTGCTAAAGGCCCCCCCTTTAGCACCGGGTCTTCCCACCACCCGGTGCTAAAGGCCCTTTAGCACCGGGTCTTCTACACCCGGTGCTAAAGGCCGTAACTGCGCCAAACGAAAATTGGTGGGGGCCTTTAGCACCGGGTGCAGCCACGACCCGGTGCTAAAGGCCGTAACTGGCGCCAAACGAAAATTGGGGGCCTTTAGCACCGGGTTTTAGATCAACCCGGTGCTAAAGGCCCCAAATTTTCGTTTGGCGCCAGTTTCCAAACCGGCCTTTAGCACCGGTGGCTACTATTTGGGAATCTTATAAATATAGTTTTTAATATATAGTTATTAATACTTGTTTTAGTTCAGTTATTAATACCTATTAAAAATATATATTAAATAAGAAAATCTTATAAATATAGTTTTTAATATATAGTTATTAATACTTGTTTTAGTTCAGTTATTAATACCTATTAAAAATATATATTAAATAAGAAAATCTTATAAAATGCTAGAAAATCAATATAAAAAGCTAGAAAATCTTATAAATTAATAGAAAATCTTATAAATTAATAAAAAATCTTATAAATTACTAGAAAATCTTATAAATGCTAGAATTAATAAAAACAATCTTATAAATTAATAGAAAATCTTAGAACATAGGTGGAACATAAATGCAAATATAGTCATTACAAATTGGTGGAACATAGTGCAATTAAATTACATGGCATCATCGTTTACTCGGACACTAATAAACTTCCTTTTTACAAATGTTCCTTGATTGTGATCACGTCGTAGATACAGTGTCTCCTCCGCCGCTAACAGGATGCTTGGGTCATCAGCCACTGAGAATGGAGGCCGGCCATCGAGCATATCATAATCTTCATCCGTCTTGTCCTCAACTCCTACGATTTTTCTCTTTCCAGGAAGAACTATATGACGCTTTGGCTCGTCTTGTGATGGGTCCAATTGCTTACCCCCACCTTTCTTAACCGCCCCTTTCTTCGGTCTGCTAGCCATGTCCTTCACATAAAAAACTTGTGTGACAACTTTGGCCAAGACGAACGGTTCGTCTAGAAAGCCAATCTTGTTTAGGTCCACTAACGTCATTCCATAGTCCGCTTCAACTTTAACACCTCCTCCAGTCAGCTTCACCCATTGGCACTTGAACAGTGGGATCTTCAAAGGTCGTTGCCAGGTTGCTTTGGGCCTTCGATGAGCACTGGCATCATAATGAACTTACGCTTCATGCAGAGCCAGGGGGGTAGGTTGTAGATACAAACAGTCACGGGCCAAGTGCTATGACTACTGCTCATTTCACCAAAAGGGTTCATGCCATCGGTACTTAAACCAAGCCTAACATTCCTCGCATCAGCATCAAACTCTGGGAATGCTCTGTCGATGTTCCTCCACTGGGATCCATCGGCGGGGTGTCTCAACATGCCATCCTGCTTACGTTCTTCTTTGTGCCAGCGCATCAGTTTGGCATGGTCTTTGTTCGTGAACAAACGCTTCAGACGGGGTATCAGAGGGAAATACCACATCACTTTCACAGGGATTTTTTTCTTAGAACGCTCTCCCCCAACATCACCAGGGTCGTCCCGCCTGATCTTGTATCGTGCGCAGGTGCAAACCGGACAACGATCCAAGTGTTCGTACTGTCCGCGATAGAGGATACAGTCATTAGTACACGCATGTATCTTCTGCACCTCCAAACCGAGAGGGCAAACAACACGTTTTGCTTGATACGTCGTCGATGGCAATTTGTTACCCTCTGGAAGAATCTTCTTTACGAGTTTCAGTAGCTCCTCGAAACCCTTATCAGTAACACCATTTGCTGCCTTCCACTGCAGATGTTCAAGTGTGCTACCCAACTTCTTTAGCCCCTCTTTGCAATCTGGGTACAGGTCAGTCTTGTGGTCCTGCAACATGCGCTGTATCTTTTTCAGTTCCTTATCATTGCCGCAGTCTTTCTCGGCATCACGCAACATTTGCCCGAGTCCATCAGTAGGTTCATTTTCCTGAGCAACATCTTCCTGAGCATCGCCTTCCCGAGCAACATCTTCCTCATCGGCATCACCCATTGCAGCATATGCAAAGGAACCGCAGTATTGAGCCAATAACGGAATGTCGTCATCGGCCTCGTCTTCTTCATCTTCATCCATTAGAATTCCTCTTTCACCGTGCTTTGTCCAAACAGAATAATTCCTCATGAAACCGTGCCTCATCAAATGCACCTGAAGACAACCTCTTTATTTGTATGATTGTATATTTTTACAATGGGTGCATGGGCAGAACATGAAACCGAACGGCGTCCTGTTAGCCTCGGCGGCATCGAGAAACGTCCTAAGGCCATCACGGAACGCCTGAGCGTGGGGGTCCCCGTACATCCATTGTCTACTCATCTGCATTATTAACCAATAACAAATATACAATACAAATTAAAGATAAAAAATTTAATATATAAATAAATACAAATTATAATATATATTCCATTATATAAATAAATTTCTAAGACTACATTACTATATTCATTAAATATAACATTACTATAAGCCTTATAAGATTTATAAGATTTTCTATTAATTTATAAGATTTTCTAGCATTTTATATTGATTTTCTAGTAATTTATAAGATTTTCTATTAATTTATAAGCATCCGGTGCTAATGTGTCCGCCCTGACACATCGCAGCGCCGCCCCCGCTCCTAGCCGTTGGACCCACTGCTGAAGCCCCATCAGCACCGGGTCCAAAAATGGCCGAGGCGGAGGAGGCGGGCGGATGTGAAGCATTCTGGTAGTGTACTGCTCCACCTACTACCACGCAAACCCTTACATTGCCGATGGATGCCGAGGTCAGTACTGCCTTTCCTCCCATGCAAATATCTTACATACTCCCTCCATTGTAAATTATAGATCATTTAGTTTTTCTAGATACATATATATAATATATATCTAGGTGCATGACAAAATTTATATAGCTAAAAAAATTTCAAAATAAAATATAATTTGGTGCGGAAGAACTATAATTTTAAAATAATTGATTGTTAGAAATTTATGGCCGTTTGAATGTGGGGTAAAGTAATCAAAATTGCTTATTTATTTCTTCGTCTTCTGTTATTTATATTCTATCATAGTACCGATATAAAATTTATAACATTTATCCAGATGTGAAATATATTTGTTACCATATGCTTTTCCATCCTCATTCATATCTTTTTCTTTTGGATCGTACATCTACATGTGTGGTTAGTTGAAACATTAACTTGAACTATCTTTTGAACTTGGAAATAGATATTCTCATCGCTTCCCATGTACATGTATATATATTGTATACATGTGACGTGCGTGTATATTATATTGTATAATTAATGTTTTCAATATTATATACAAGGAATTTGGGATAATTTTTTATAATGGCAAATGTTGACATTTAGATTCAGAATAAGTCTTTTAAGCTATTTTTCATAATGATGATGGAAGTGGGCAATTTATATGCAACTTTAGAGGGTTATTTAATGGTTTTTTTGCATAATGGCATAGGTAGGTCATTTAGATGAAGATAGGGCGGTACTCTATATTATTTTAATAATGACAAATATGTATATATATATATATGTATATATATTTATATTTAGAGGGTGACTTTAGATTATTCTTATAACAGAAGGGGTGGGTGAAACATTGAAATTCTAATGGTTATTATGGTACCGGACAATATATTGATAAACGAATATTTTCTAACACATGCCTTGGAGGAATTAACATAGACGCTTCTAATTAAAGAAACCTTCAATTAGTATGCTATGATGGTTCAATCTGGTTGGATATAGATTTGTGCATCATGGCAGAAAACGATCTGTGCTACGGCGAATGTACCAATTTACCTGAAGGATACTTTGAGTGTCGGTGCCCTCACGGAACCCACGGGAACCCCTTCCAAGAAGATGGTTGCACCAAGTCATCCCCAGGTGATAGCCACTACGTCCTCACAAGTCACAAATGGCTTTACTCCAGATAATGCTTAATTTGCTGTTATTACGTATATATTCCATACTTTGAGAAGACAATAATAGTATATGTATATTCATTTTCAGGCTTAATCATTGGTTTATCAATAGCTAGTGGTCCAACACTCCTGCTTTTGGTTCTGGGTACAATACTAATACTCCGAAAGATTAAACTACGTAGGATAAAATTATTGAAACAAAAGTATTTCATGCAAAATCGTGGACAATTGTTGCAACAATTGATGTCCCAAAAGGCAGACATTGCTGAAAGAATGATCATTCCAGTGGATGAGCTTGCAAAGGCAACAAACAACTTTGACAAAGCTCGTGAGCTTGGTGGTGGAGGGCATGGCACTGTTTATAAAGGAATCTTATCCGACCTTCATGTTGTAGCCATAAAAAAGTCAAAAATTGCAATCCAGAAAGAAATAGATGAATTCATAAATGAGGTAGCAATCCTCTCACAGATCAATCATAAGAATGTGGTAAAACTCTTTGGATGTTGCCTTGAGACTGAGGTGCCATTGTTGGTTTACGAGTTTATTTCCAATGGAACCCTTTATCACCATCTCCATGTTGAAGGACCAAGGTCACTATCATGGGGCAATAGGTTGAGGATCGCAACTGAAATAGCTACTTCTATTGCCTATCTTCACTCAGCAGTTTCAATCCCAATAATCCATAGAGACATCAAGTCTAGCAACATACTTCTTGACGATACATTGACATCAAAGGTATCAGATTTTGGAGCTTCCAGATACATTCCAATTGAGAAAACAGGTTTGACCACAAGGGTTCAAGGAACAATAGGATACTTGGATCCTATGTACTTTTACACCAGCCGCCTCACTGAGAAAAGTGATGTTTATAGCTTCGGTGTAATTCTCGTGGAGCTGCTCACTAGGAAGAAACCATTTTCATACTTGTCACCCCAAGGTAATGGCCTTGTTGCTCATTTTGTTGATCTACTTGGTGAGGGAAATCTTGTCCAGATAATAGATCCACAAGTAATAGAGGAGGGAGGAGAAGAAGTCCAAGAAGTTGCCGCACTTGCAGCATCCTGTGTGAACATGAAAGGTGAGGAAAGGCCAGTGATGCGGCAAGTGGAACATACATTAGAGGGGCTTTGGGGTACCAAGAAGTATAAGAAGGATGACACAATAGAAGAAGAGTACGCAAATGAAGCGGAGGGGCAACGAGTTCAGGAGACAAGCAGAAGATACAGTTTGGAGCAAGAAATGATGATGTCTTCAAGGTACCCTCGGTAGCACAGCACTGTATACCTTTATTCATTAGCAATAAGATAAGAGATTATTTGCCTTCTCCTACCGGTCTGTTTCTTACCAACTGCTTTTGTTTTGTTACCATGATTCAACTCTACCTTTCCAAGAAAATATGTATCAGAGTTAGTAGACCGGTGTGGATTGACATGTGAAGTGTTGTTTGTAAGGCTGCGAAAATCAATTCTAGTTCTCCCCCCTTGCCATCATTATTCACCTGCTTATTCCTATATATGGCTTATTCCCTTGGAACAACATAGATCAAGAGGTTTGACGCTAGCGCGTCCAAGGCGCAGCTCCGGTCACTACATCTTGCTGTACAACGCGGGTTCTCGCAGGAGAGGCACCACCGCCATGTATGGCCAGTAAATGTGGGTCATCCAGGCCACTGCATGCATGCCCCCTCAAACTCAAAGCAGAGCATCTGGACCGTGTCCAAAAAACTCCAGATCACCGGCCATGCTCGGCCTCCATGTTGATCCATACGCAGCAGATGGTGGGTATATAACATATATACGGCCGTGATTCCCCGAGAAACCTATATGGCTTCCTGGACCCACCGAAGCCACTTGGCTTCCGGTGTTCGAGATTCGTGCGGCCAGCATGGGCCGCACGATCTCCATCGTCTTCTTCGGGGCGCCTCTGCCATGCGCCGACGAGGGGGCGGAGCGGGAGCCGGTGAAGGGGCAGGAGGTGGTCGGGGTCGGCTCAGTGGTGAGGGCGCCACCGGCCGCAGGTGGTGTATGAAGCCACCGTCGGCGGCGGCGGTGGCGGGATTTGGGATTGCTGGGTGGGGCGCTCCAATGGCCGCGGCCATAGAAAAGAAGAAGAGGAGGGCGGCAGAGGTGAGGCGGTGCAGAAGCGCCACCGGCCGGGTGGGGCCGGACGGGCGGTGGGCAGTGACCGACGGTGCGGGGCAGCGAGGCCATCGGGTTAGGACGGGCGGGTTCGGCGCGGTAGCTGCCAGCCGGGGTGGAGGACGAGGGGGCGTGAGGAGGAAGGAGGCGGTTGGCCTAATGGACCAGAAGCCAGCAAGCTTAACTAGCTTCCGTGCGCCATACGCACCCCGTGATGCCCTCCTTCATCTTATTGTCTTCGCTCCACGCTGCATACGTCCCCTCTCATAATCGTCCTTGGACATCATTTTTCCAACCCCGAATGGGTCTCCGATTCCGATCCCGGAACCTCTTGGGCTTGTTGCCGAGATATCACTGCAACGCTTTTATATGCAGTTACATATGCGTGCGCCTTAATGACCAAGCATATTCTTGCACGACGCCAGGCGAAAGCATACTGGGGGCAATGTCCTTTGGGGGCTCGGCCATTCAACCAGTTGTCTTTCCAGAAGCTCCAAAAACTTATGTGATATATCGCTCACATTTACACGCACAGAGGGAAGAACCAAGCCATGGCTCCTCTATCCCCAACGAGACGCAGCCATCCGGCCGTGCTTGGCACCGCAGCCATGAGAGTTACATGAGGTCAAGTTTGTGGACGTCGTCGAGCTCGCACAGTGTTTGCATTACGTGGTTCATTATGCAGGACCATCGCATCCACCACTTAGTGAAACATTTAAAAGACAAATGAGATATAACTGCTTTATTTGCATTGCATCTTTCTGTTTGGTACTTGGTAGCAATGTCATAATTATGGAATTAAATCCAAGTTCTTTTCTTTTTTGAAACCAATCTGGCTGGAGATTATTATATTAAAAAGAAGATGAAGTCCGGACCAATCCAACAAAGTAATAAAAAAACAAACTCAACAAAGTATAAAAACCGGCGCCTCAACTCGCGCTGGCAGCAACTTGACTCAGGTCGGTCGGATTGAGTCATCGACGCGAGCCACAACAATTCTCTATCATACGTGGCACCCACCAACATGCAAACCCAAACAATCGTCGAGAACCTGCAAACATGACCCTGTGTCGATAGAAAACCGATAGAAGCAGACTGCAGCAAACCGAGAAACCCACCGCCATGCAGGACCCTCCGCCATATTGCCTCTACAACAACACACTCCACCTGACAGGGTTACGCCACCAAATCTGAACCTCTCGCGGGCTGCCTCGCAGTCGGCACCATGAAAACACAACGTGCAGGGGCCATACCACATCCGTCGTTGGACTCCACCTCTCTCGTCACCTCGAGGAAACTCCGCATGCGGGGGCCATGCCACGCCAGCCTCCAACTCCGTCCTCGATACGTCTCTTAAATCGCCGTCATGGTGGTGAGCGAAGTTGTCGCGCCTCCTTGGGTCTCCATCTTACCATCAAGCCATCGTTGCAAGCCGACTTCACGTCCTTGCTTCACCCATGCACATAGCCTCCACTGCCATGCCAACAAACCCAAGAAGTCACTTGTGCCATCCTTCGACGATGTGTCGCACCAGATAGCCTAGCCAAGGCGACACAATCCGCAGCAACACCGCTGCAAGCCAAGTCGTCCCACATGGCTGATGCCACAAGCGCCTCTTACGTTGTCCCAAGATGCACTGACCATTGTCAAGCAATACCAGCTGCCACGGTCCGTTGCAAGCAGCTAGACCGGCGACCATGCGACGACCTCCAGCTGCCGCCATGACTATGAAAGCCTCCACTCAACAACACCCATCAAGCTTGTCACGCAGCCTCTCGTGACCAGTGAACCAGAGATACCAAGAGTTGAGATGGGACACACTAGAGATGATGCCTCCAAGGAGGGTAATGGGCCATCGGTGTCGCCATCAATCGTCCAGGATCTAGAATGGTTTTCCACCTAGAGAACCCCGTGCAACAAGGTTGAAGCTCCAAGATGACGCCCCCAGCAAAAGAGCTGGTGAGGGCTTACACTCAGAGTATCTCCAACCCACGCTGCATGCTCAATCTTAGTACTCCCGAAACACGGTCAAAGCAGCCCGATCGTGGCAGCAGCACCGCCGCTCCTCCACTCTCCTAGCCGCACCCACTGCTGCGGTGCGCCACGGCCCGCGGCTGACTCATCGTCGTCCCCGGTCGCATCACTACCGAGCTCCCACGCTAGTCTGCACTCCTGGCCACAGACCGCTCACTACAGGAAACGCCACATTTCCCATAGCAAAGATTTTGCCGTGCGCCGCACACGGCAAAGATTTTGCCGTGTGCCGCACACGGCAAAGATTTTGCCGTGTGCCGCACACAGCAAAAGGCACACGGCAAACGCCGGCCGGCAAAACCTTTGCCGTGTGCCAATACGGCCCACGGCAAAAAGGCACACGAGCAACGGACGTTTAACGGCGACGGCGGCTTTGCCGTGTGCCCTGATAGCGTGGCACACGGCAAAGCTTGGACTGTTTGCCGTGTGCCAAGCTTAGCACACGGCAAAGCCTCATTTCAATTTAAAAAAATATACTGGTAGCTTGATTTTCTCTGTCCGATCATATAACATAACACATCCAATACTGGTAGCATCAAGTGGAATTTGATCAACATATACAACTCAAATATATGCATGGACCCGGTGAAAATAACAGAATACAGAGGAATGGTTGAAACACAAGTGAACCAATTAGAGCAACGAATATCATATAATGCAATTGATGTCCTTGCCACCAAGCCAAATCCATCTGCTTTTGAAAGTTAGAACTCACTGTCAGTTATCACACAGTATATCACCAGCAACCAAACAATCAAACTTTCAGGCATTAGTACTGGTGGTTTAATACGACTATGTTTTCCCTTCAGTTTTAACAAGAAGCTGTCAATGGTAGTACAATTTCAGATTCAAAATAATCATCATGCAGCCTCTCCTTTAGGGATGCACAGATGGCCTAATGGAATTGATGCCATGCCATGAATAAACAAGATAAACAGAAAACACCATAGTAACCCACTACTTAAGCATTTTTCATCCTGATTCCTAGATATTGTAGTCATTTACCTTGCTCTGAAATGCTGGTTTAACTTTTCAAGCAACATAAGCTACGAATTCCTGTCCTTGATGTCACCGTGTCACCTGCACACAGCAACAAATGCCTCAGGTCACAACCAAGTGTGGCCACTCATTCTGTGCAGTTGCTCTAGGAACCAGCTCAGCATATACCACTAGAAAGGGCTATAAAGAACTATTGAAACTTGCAGAGGAAAACCAAAACAAGAAAATGACATAGAAGTTGGATGGTTGAGGTCCTATTTCACAAGTTTGTTGACCATATGAATTTGAATGCAAAGACTGAGAGGCTAGAGTCAGGAAGGAAATAATATTATTTGAATGCAGCAGAACAAGATCCACATTTAGATTTCTAAACATTTTTTTTATTTCCAAAACATATGACTCTGACTGAATCATTTCTTTCCTGAAATCTATAGTACAAAGAACCAAATGTTTAAATTCAGAATTGACCTGCATCACTACTGATTAGCTTGTCGAAAAATGCATATCAATTGACCATACAAACTCTAACAAACTGTTTTACCACTGACAAACATATGACTCTGAATTATTTCTTTCCTGAAATCTATAATACAAAGGAGTACTCTATATCTGATTACTTCCACTTTGATTTTACGCTTCCACTGCTAAACATTATCATGTACAGTACAAGTTTATCTTCTTTCTTGCACAGTACATGGTTGGGCCAAAGAAACATGACATGGTAATTGGTAACTGCTGCCACACTAATTTCAAGCAAAAACAAAAATACCTTAAATTGAACCAGGGGCGCGCTGGGATTGCGAGACGTGGTCATGAGTATCTTGGGCTCGTAGATTGTGGAGGACGCGTACTCATTATCAACGATGCTCTTCCGAACTGCAGGACCCAATCACCAACCACAACAACAGAGGAACCTCGTTAGCTAGCTATACACAAAAGATTGCATCAAAAAATCTCACGTATCCCCATTAGAAACCCTAACCCTAGGGTTAGGCGCTTACCAGGCATGGACAACGTGCGCGGCATAACGCCGTCGCACGGTCGTCGGCGCACCACTGACGCCGAGCCACGCCGGGCCAGGACATGTGCGGGCCCGACGCGCGGCATAAGCGCCGGCCGCCCATGGATCTGGCTTTACCGCCGTCGTCGTGGAGCTGCGCCGCGCCTCCATAACGTGCGCCACGGCGGAGCTCCTCGACAGAGCCGCACGCGACTTGCTCGCATGCGGCGCCGACGAGGGGTCCCGCGGCGGCACTAGGGAGGGGCGGCGAGGAGCGTAGGTGGCGGCGGCGGCACTAGGGAGGGGCGGCGCTAGGGAGCGTAGGTAGCGGCGGCGGCCGGAGCTCGCATGGCGAGGAAGGGTAGCGGCGGTCGGCGCTCGCATGGCGAGGAAGGGAAGCGGCGGTCGCCGGTCGGAGTCGGGGGAGAAAGAGGGAGCGTGGTGCGGAGTGCGGCTGTGAGCGGAGCTCGTGCGGGCGAAGCGTTTGTATACGTGACGCTGGCGATTTCCAGCCACCGGATCAGAGCTGGCGGCTCTGATCGTCTCGCGATTAGGGCAAGCGCGGGCTGGGCCGTTAGCGGGCCGTGAGTGCCGCATGAGTAGCTGAGAGCGCGGTGGGCTGGCTGGGCCACGCGTTCGCGCATGAGTTGTGCGGGTCGTTGTTGGGCCAAATTTGTTCGCAGGCCGTTTACGAGGTTTTTGGTCCGTTTAAGTATATGACGTGTGTCAGATCACGCACACGGCAAAGAAGCACCTTTGCCGTGTGTTAGCACACGGAAAACAATTTTTTTTTCATATTTTGATTGAATTTACATTGAATACATTTCTAAAGTCACTCAACAATTCATTTTTGAAGTTGTCTGCTGCATATATAAAAATTTTTAAAGTCAAACCCCAATTCAAAAGTCACTTTGCTTTGGAATCTCAATCTCATTTTCAACTCTATGGATCTTCTCCGGAGATACTTCGATTTGTAAGGAGCGTGTGTGATAACTTATACGAAAACTTCTCAATTTTTTACCACAGCCTGTATCCATGAAATTATGATATGATGATAAATTTTGTGATTTTCAGACTTCGTTTTCTTTTTATAAAATTTCAAAATGATTCATCCACACATTCGTGACCATGGTTCGTGAACAAGATGTTCGAAATTTTCTTCCATTTTCTAGATACGACCTCAAATTGGACTCAGTAACGTGAATATCATTTTTTTGATTCATTATATTTCATTATTCGAAACACTTATGGTTCAAATTTGATTTATCCCCAATAAATCCTTTGAATGAATAAAATAACTAAATATAGAAAGAGGACCGAGAAATATACCAAATCTTAACATATGGTCAAACGTACAATATATATGTAGTAGAAAAAGTTGGAAGGGGAAAAATGATTTTTTTTAAAAAAAATTGCCGAGTGCTTTCCAAAAACACTCGGCAAAGAATATAATTTACCGTGTGCATTTTGTTTGCCGTGTCTTTTTCTAAAGACACACGGCAAACATTAACCTTTGTCGTGTGCCCGGCGTTAGACACACGGCAAAGATGCACATTTGCCGTGTGCAATACGTTTGCTGTGTGCCTGCCATAAAGGCACACGGCAAACTCCTGATTTGCCATGTGTTTATTGTTTGCCGTGTGTTTTTTTGTCGACACACGGCAAACAGTCTGGCACACGGTAAATGGAGATTTTCCGGTAGTGGCTAGCTGCCGCTAGTCTCCAACGCCTGGCCACACGCTGGTCGGCCGCCGCTGCCGCTCGCCTGGCCGGGAGCTACAGGCCCTCACGCCGCCGGTCCACGCTCCCGCGCGGTGGCCGCCGCAGGCCCTCGCGTCTCCGGCCATTGCTGCAGCTCGCCTAGACGGGAGCCGCAGGCCCTCATGCCGCCGGCCACCACTCTCGCACCAGCCGCCACAGCCCCAACGTCTTGCGCCGGCTACCCCCGGCCCCGCTCACCACGGCCACCGCCGCTCACCACGGCCACCGCCGCTCACCACGCTGCTGCTCCAGATCCGCTCGCGAGCGGCTCGTATCCTTTCGAGTGTTATGGTCACCATTCTAGCTGCCGCATGGGCTTTCGGCGGCAGCGAAGCATCGTGGGGAGATTGGAAGGGGTGGCGGTGGCGGCGGTGTGGGGGGGGGGGGGCGAGAGGTTCTTGTACTAGCTTGAGTTTAATTTTAAGACCAAGTTCTATTGCGCCGGCGATCGGTTGCCTTGTGTGTGAGCTCGACTCTATAAAAATGATCTGCCGGTTGATACATTTTGCATCCCGTGAGCCAAGCCCGTGAAAAAGAGATTCCATTTTCATTTCTAGGGAGCCAGGCTGCAAGAGGTCCCCTTTGCATCTGGGCCTAACTCGTTGGCCCAGACAACCAACCAAACAGTCCGCTCTTAGATCTAGGGTCCAGCTGGGCCTAATACACACTCAACCAATCACATTCTACACCGTACCACGGGTTTGCATCCAATTAAGCAGACCCTTTAAGTCAAGACTGGATTAATTTTCATAATCTAAAAAAGTAGTTGCCTGCCACGTCAACTCAAGAGGGGCGGATCGCGACCCTGGACGTCTACTTGGGCTCCCTGACCCAGCGCACAGTTAAACTGGGCGAAAACAAAAAACAGCTCACATAGCTATGAACCTGGGCAAGGCAAAACAAAGACAGGCACCGCAGCGTGTTTTCGGAATTCTTCAGACTGCAACATCTATCCTGCCCAGACTCCAGTGCTCTACCAAATCCCTGGGTCCGCCGGCCACTGCATCGCAATCAAACTCTCAAAGGCGAGCGTCGTCATCCGGCCGTGCCGCGTCGTCGATCTCGTTCGACCGACGGACCGAGTCCGTGTGCTCGGCGCCTCCATGCGCGGCTCTCGCACCTCTCAGGCCCAGCCGCGCTCGCGTGGTAGATCGAGGAACGCATGAGGAGGCAGGCAGGAGGCGTGGTCGGCCCTTGGCTGTGATCTCCCGTCTCCGAATCGGCTCCGGATTGGCGCCAATTTGTCTCTCTCGGGTCCTTGGAGTACCTCCACCGTCTCCGACCCCGATCTTGCTCTCGGATTCTCAACGCCCGGTCGGACTCCGATCGAGCCCCCCCTCCGAATCCTTCAAATGGGCGGGCAGGCGCACCTGAATCATATCAGCTGGCAGCTCGATCGCTCTGTACAACGCTCAAGCCATCTCGCTCACAACTGCTCGCGCACAGAGCTAGGGATCGAGAACAAACAAATCCATCCGTCGTTGGCGCGCGCGCGCTGTACGTGTCGTCTCATCTTCCTCCTCTCGTTCTCGATCGGCAAGCTCATTAAGATGCCGCAGCCGGCCGGCCGCATCACCCGGGCGCCGCCGCCGCCGCCGCGGTCTGCTCTGCCACTGCCGCTGCCGCCGGGGCTACACGAGGAGGACGGCGAGTTCGTGGACGTGGAGCTCGGGCAGGCGGGTCCGCCGCCGTCCGCCGTGGCGCTCCAATGCATCGACAGCCCCGCTGGGTGGTGCATATGTGGGATGATCACGGGGGCGGGGCTCGTCGTCGCGGCCATCTTCGGCGTCGTGCTCTTCTGCGGGCTTTTCTACTTGATTATCCAAGGAATACATTCGCTACTGTTCCATTAATATTAACGCTCGCTCGACGACAAGCCTACAAAAGTAGATTAAACCTAGCTAGCTATAGCTACATATACCGTAGACAGGATCGATCTGCTTGCTTGTAGGTGCATGTAATATTCAACGAAGACATATAATTAATTCAGCTTCTACCATGATTGCGCCACACGTTACACCTTCTTTCTTCTAATCCGTTGTTAATGGAACTTGAATAGCAACACATATATATAGTACTTCAGTTTCTAATACCATGTATGATTGACGGAACAACTCTCGGATGATAGCACATGCATCATCTTCGGCGTCGTGCTCTTCTCACTACAAGAATAACTCACATCCGCACCCCTCATATGCCTCGGTGCACTAAAGATCCGGTGCTAATGTGACGTTAGCACCGGGTGCGAAATTAGGGTGCCCCCGGAAACACTTTAGCACCGGTTGCTAACATCAACCGGTGCTAAAGGGTGACATTTAGCACCGGTTGGTGTTAGCAACCGGTGCTAAAGGCCCTCACACTTTAGCACCGGGTCGTAACACCACCCGGTGCTAAAGGGCTACCCTTTAGCACCGGGTCGTGTTACGACCCGGTGCTAAAGACCCTTTCGCAATAAAGGGGGTGTCATATGCTACTACAAAAGGAAAGCATCTTTTATCTCATCACATGTGTAGCGTAGGTGAGATGGTTAGGTGGGTGTACGCGTGCGAGCCAAGAGGTCTTGAGTTCGAATCCCGCAACACGCAAATATGCAAATGTTTTTTTGCTAGTGCCCCCACCTTTAGCACCGGTTATTTTACCCGGTGCTAAAGGTGGCACCCTTTAGCACCGGAAGATTGGCACCGGGTGGGAAACCCCCGGTTTCCCACCGGTGCCAATGCGCATGATTCTGGTAGTGTCTGCGGGTAGTTGTACAAATTTTAAAACCGTACAGACTGTACATGGAATGTGCAAATCTTTTAGGTATGCCATGGCATACATGGCCCACGGCCCGTTGGGTCCGCCCATGCGTACAGTTGTATATACAGGACGATATATATATATAAACGCTCTAGCTGGTATATACCCTGTATTAACCGAAGAGCTGCAAATCTCCGGGTTCTACGTATATTATTGCTTTTGTTCTTGTGTCACGTACTCTCACACCTCTGTTTATGTATTTTTGTGAATCGTGATTACGGTACGGTGGTATTGTATTGTTTGGTGTTTTTATTTTGGAAATAGTACATTTTAGACGAACAAGATCAACACACGCTGACACTTGCATCATCTACGCATGCTACAAACTAATCAAAGCCGCACAGAGCCTCAGGTAATTGACAAGGGCATGCACCACTTCCAATAAAATGGAGAATCGTCAACAGGATGGGCTGGCTGTACACCGACGGCAAACGAAATGCTGCGCCCTTCGCCGCGCCCGCGCCCGTGATGGCAAGAACACTATACATGGGCCAAACCCTGACCATCAAAATTTTAGAGACACTAACTACACCAGCGCTTGGCACAGTCCAAGAATAAAAAGCAGCAATAAATAGATCAGCACTGTGTGTGTGGACATAATAGAGGGGACACAAGCAGTGCTTCAGTTAATGAGCTGCAGCAGTCAGGTTTCAATTTATTTTGCTAAGTCTGTTTGCACAGTCCAAGAAATATTCTCTATATCTTTTTCTTCCGCACTTGTCATACTGTATACCTCATACTCAATACCAACTACCACTCCGTGAGGCCCGCCTCTTCCTTTTTTATCCTCTCACGTCTCTCTCCACTCCCTCTCATTTTTCTCTCTCCCCGCCTCCTCCCTCGCCAGCCGTCACCTCGCCCCTCCCCTCCACCCGCCGCCTCCCCTTCCGTCCCCGCGTCGCCCCCTCCGACTGTCGTCGACCTCCTTCGCCCGCCACCTCCCCTCGCCGCCCCCGCTTCCCCCACCCCCTCCGTCTTCCCCCACTCTTCTCCGGCGGCGACGGCGACGAGCCGATCAACGGGAGCGGCGGACGGGTGGCGGAGTGCAGCGAGCTACAGAATGGTGGTGGCGGCGGCGGCTCCAGCTCCGACGGCGCCCCGACAGTAGGCCTCGCGACGATGGGCAGGCGGCCGCGGGCGGTGGCGGCCATGGGCGCGCGCGCGGCAGGGAGCGCGACGGCGGGGAGCTTTGGGCGCGGAGAGCGAGGCGGCGTCGCGGAGGGGTGGTGGTTGCGGTGGTGGAGCGGAGCGGCTGCGACAAGCGACGGGAGGGAAGGAGGAGGGGCCAGGCAGTTGCGATGGCGCCTCGGCACGCGGGCCCTACGGCCATGGTGGCCGGTCCCGGACGCCCGCAACCGCGCCAGGATTGGCATACGCGGGTTGGGTCATAATGTTTGGAGTCTGGGATTACGATCCAAGCTGCAGGGCTTTTTACGCCAGTGCAGACAACCTAAAAGGAAGCAGTGATGCAGTAAGCTGGTATTGGGTGGAAGAAAAAATTGCTACAGTGAATCGATAACTGAGAGGGCTCGCTTTTCTTCAAGGCTAAGAAGTTAGTTATTATTATTATTATCAGTCTGTTGATAGCCAAAATTGGCAGCAGCTAGGGACAAACCGGTCTGACCGGTTTACCCAACCGGTCGGACCGGCTTGGGTCTGTAATTCGAGTAGGTTTAGGATTCTGAGTTTTATCTCATATTGTAACCAATTCTGAAGAGGTACGACTTCCCGGCCTATATATATAAAGGCTAAGGCCGATTGAGAGGTATTCCAATCGAATCAACGACTATTTGTCCTTTACTTTTGTCTGTCAAACGTAACCCTACACTTTTCCAAACCCTAATTGTTGTTCTTTGCTCATCTCTATGGCGTACAAAGGCATTCTAGGTGGCCTGTCGACCCTAGAGCAACCCTAGATTCTTTAAGCTCTGACGGCGTCCCTCCCGAGCT
Organism: Echinochloa phyllopogon; assembly: GCA_033239725.1. Classification (NCBI taxonomy): domain Eukaryota; kingdom Viridiplantae; phylum Streptophyta; class Magnoliopsida; order Poales; family Poaceae; genus Echinochloa; species Echinochloa phyllopogon. Next base: position 7,011,988 of record BTCW01000017.1, on the reverse strand, counting down.
CGAGGTTCTAGGTTTTCGTGTCTTCCTGTCTGAAAGCGGTCAAACCAGTTTCAAGAACCGATCAGACCGGTTTGCTCAGGGAGCTCACGGGTGTTGGCCATGGTGATGGTCGTGCTGCGCGTTCGAGCGTTCTCAAGTATGTTGGCGCATCTTTGTGTCAACATACTTTTTGGTGGCTCCGCTGGGGAAGATTACTCTGGTTTTAAAACCGATCCAATCTACTCTAAAGATGACGGGATCGATTAGTGATCTTGACAAGAACAACATCATCACCGCGACGATGGAAGAGCTCACGGACGACGAGCAGAAGCGATACCTGGTTACTGAGGAGCACTTGAAGGCTCAATTCTTGAAGGGCTTCAAGAAGGATCGTGGTGGTTTCGTCAAGAGAGTTGAGGACTTCGTCATGCCGGCTTTCAAGTTGCCAAGGTAGGTGGCGAATCCTCTGATTTAATGGAACAAATAACTCGTATGATGGATGAAAAGTTGCGTGCTGCACAAGCTGTTACTAGTGAGTTATTTGTTAATATGGTTAGTGATCTTGATTCGTTCAAAAAAGGTAAAAATACTTTAGAAGAACCTAAAGCTGTTACTAGTGAGTTATTTGTTAATATGGTTAGTGATCTTGATTCGTTCAAAAAAGGTAAAAATACTTTAGAAGAACCTAATGCTTTACCTAAATCAGATCCTAGCACGTCAAGCATGCCAGAAAATATTCTAGATCCAAATTTGGGTATGCCAGCGAATTTCTATCCAGGGCAGCCACCTCATCCTAGTTCGGTCCACGAACCGGTCAGACCGTTTTTCCCAACAGGTCAGACCGGTTTGCCCAGTTCAACTGGTCAGACTGGTTTCGTGGGTGTAGATGCAACGAATGCAATGGTTTTACCTAATATAGTTGCCTCTGGTCCTGTTTTTACACCCCCTCGCACTACTGTTATGGGAAGCGCACGTGTAGGATCAGGCGTTCCTTATGGGCCGATTCCAAATGCTTCTCAAAATTCAATGTATAGTGTCCATCGTTTTACGCAAAATACAACCAATGGGAACTATAAAGCCGATTTCTCTAAGTTCAAAGAGGATCTGGCTAATACAATTAAAACAAAGCTTGGGATTGATATGAGTAGTTTACGTTTATACCAAAAATCGTATCCTCCTGAATTTGATCTAGTTGATTATCCTAACGGTTGGCGTGTTCCTGAGTTTGTTAAATTCAATGGTAAAGATACGTACTACTTGGGAGCATGTTAGTCAATATATTTTACAATTAGGCAAAGCAGCTTTCTATGATCCATTACGTGTTCGTTTATTTTAGTTGACTTTAACTGGAACTGCTTTCTCTTGGTTTTCTTTGCTTGCTCATAATTCTATTCAAAATTGGACTCAATTGAATGAAAAAATTTCATGATCACTTCCTTAGCAGAGAAAACAAAGCTAAGTTAACTGATTCAACATCAGTTAGACAAGGCCGAGATGAATTGGCCACCGATTACTTTAGAAGGTTTAAAGACATAAAGAATCGGTGTTTTAACTTAGCAGCTTTGGAAAAAGATTTAGTTGATTTAGCTTTTGCTGGCTTATGATCTTATTTGAAAGAGAAGTTAGAAGGTTTTGATTTTCTCTCTGTTATCACTTGCAAATGAAGGTCATGAGCCTAGAAATTAAACTAAGAAATTCAAAAGAAACTGTTAAACCTCATTGGTCGAATGTGCATTTTGTTGATAATGATTCAGATAGTTCGGACGATGAGGACAAAGAAGTTGATGCTACTGAATTTGTATGGCCATCAAAGGGTAAACCTAGTTCTTGTCCTTCACTTAAGCCGGTTCAGAAAAATCGGCGAGAAGAAATTAAGTTTACTTTTGATGTTGCTAAATGTGATCGTGTTTTTGATGAATTGCTTAAAAATGGCTTTATTAGACTTTCTCATGCAATTCCACCAGCCGATCAATTGAAAAATCATGCATATTGTAAGTGGCATAATTCTTTTTCGCATGCAACTAACGATTGCAATGTTTTTCGACGACACGTACAATCGGCTATTAATGAAGGTCAATTAGAAGCTGAGATGCAAGTTGGCAAGGCTCCTTTCCCTGTTCATACCCTTGATTTGAACACTAAGATGCTGATTCGGCCAGAACAGGCCGAAGGTACTAAGGGTAAGAATGTGGTGATTGGAGAACCGAGACCGGAAAAAGTTGATGACAAAACTCCGATCAGAAAAGTGATGCTTGGAAAGAATCTAGATGGAAAAGAGTCTCTAAAGATTACCATTGACACATCAAGTCCCGAGGGGCAAGAAAATTGGTTCGCTGATCAAGCGAAACCGGTCAGACCGGTTTGCCTCTGGACCGACCAAGGACTTTCAAGCCTAGGCGCCCAGAATTGGGTACTTGGAAGGTGAATGAGCCTAAGGTTAAAGGCACGACTCTGAAGCAAGGACCAACTTTTTCTCAGCTCCTGAACAAGTACACAAAGGCCGTTCAAGTTGATCGGCTAACAAAAAAGAGACCAAGGTCACCGCCGCGTTGGATCAACTATACAGCTCCTAGAGAGAACAACAAGCGTCGTAGTGATGTTACTACTGTGTTTCCTCCATAAAAGGTGTACGCAACCATGCCATGGGCATCAAATTCTCAATATCCGAAGAGGGAACAAGGAACGTGGATGCAATGCTTCCCCATGCCACAACCACCTCAGGATTATACGAGGGATAGTCCCAAGCGGGTGGGATAGTCCCAAGCGGGTTCCTACGCGGGCGGCCGCGGGATCTTGGTAGGTGCATGAGGGTCCTGCGGCTTGGGCGGGCGGCCGTGTCGGCGCGACGGGGCCGCGGGGTCGACGGCAGCCCCGGGCGTGTCAACTGGGCGGGGGCCCGCAACTTTGGACCCGGAACTGTCTTCTTGACTGATGGCGACGGGGCGGCGGCGTGGGTAGAGGGCGACGGGGCGGCGGCGTGGGGGGATGGAGGCCGGCGGCGGCGGCGCTTGTGAAGGCGGGCTTGTGGTGGCGGGCGGCGACGCAGGGGGATGAGGCAGGCGACGGCGCAAGGGGGATGGAGGCTGGCGGCGGCGCAGGAGGATGGATGCCGGTGGCGGGTCTGTGGATCTGGGCGGCGGCGGTGGAGGTTGTAGGCGACGGGGAGTCTCGCGTGCCCTCGTTACGAGAGGGAGGGGGCGGCGTCTGGATCCGGTGCAGAAGGGAAAGGGAAAAAGTGGAGTAATAATTGTGGACCCCACTAAAACTAACATCAATTACCACCTTTTGGAGGGGTTAGTTTTTTTGGGGTCTTAGTTCCAACTAACACCAAACTACCAAAGTAACACATATGTTTGGATCCAAAGTGTTAGTTTGGTGTTAGTTTGCCGCAAACTAACACTAATATATGGATCCAAATAGGGCCTAAAGGTGCTTGATCATATGCTTTGACCTTCTCTAACTAAATTATTCGTAATTTCTACGGTCCTTCGGAAGATGAGTCCCTAACGCCAACATCTCTTCTACAGCGCTTCATTCCTCTCTGCCGCGTGCACCAGCATCCCGTTTGGATTGTAGGAAATGTAAAGGAAAATTGCAGGAATCAAAAACGGAGGAAAGGAAGTTCGTGGGAGCGTTTGGAATGGAGCATTTGGCCATCCCTAATTTTCTATTGAATCCTGTAGCTGGATGCCGATTTCAAAGGGAACTAAGGGCACCTTTGGAACATATGATTCTCAAAACTTAGGAATAGAAAAAATTTAGGATTAGAGTTGGATAAAACTTGCAATCCTATGGTAAATCAAAGTGTAGGAAAGATTATAAAGTATTCTTTGGATGCACCATAGGAAACATACATAAACTCGAAGAGAGAGATAGACACAAAGAAAAAATTTCGGGCTCCTTTGGAACGCAGGATTTCCAAAACGCAGGAATAGGAAAAACACAGGAATCAGAAAGTATGACTTGTCCAATCCTATGGATTGTAAAATCATAGGAAGTTTGTTTGCAAAACCATAGGAATATTTCCATGAGGTCTTAGCTCATGGGTAAAATCCTATGGAATTAGACACAAAGGAGGTCAATCCATGGGAATTTGGTTGTACCAATCCTTTGATCCAAATTGGAAATATTCCTTGGGAACTAATTCCTACAAAAATCCTATGATATTCCTCCAATCCAAAGAAGCCCTTCATGAGGTCCAACCTCATGTTAGTTTTCCTCCAAAATTTCTATGGTTCCATGAATCCCATAGGAATTCTAAAGGAATTTCATAGGATTCAATCCTTTGTTCCAAAGGAAAACATAGAAAATTTTCCTATATAGATCTAAATCCTTCAAAATTCCTATGATTTTCCTTTGTTTCAAAAGAGGCCTAAACATCCCCTCTAGCCTAGGGTTTTCCTTTCCTTCGCGTAAGCCCGAGGCGACGAACGCGAGTGAGCACGAGCAAAAGTCGAACTGGCCACCGTGGTGTCGCGTCCATGCATGTCTCACGCTGCACCACCTTCCTTGGCATGTCTCCGCACCTGCCGCGCTCCTTGAGTCCTTGTCGTTGTGATTTATTACCTGCTTCTGCTCACGTCCAGCTACTCCTTTGGATCAGGGCTATAGAAAGAAGCAGCAGAGAACACTGAAGAATGCTTAACGGAAGAGGATAAGATGAAAGGGTAAGAACGAGGAAGCTATGAAGGTTCTAGCTACCAGCAGCTTGTTGGGTCAACACGTCAGCAGCTTAAACATGAAATGAGATAACGTTAACCTTGAAGCGGGATCACTTCTGGTTTCACATTCATCTAGTTTCCTGTGTTTACAATTCCTACGTTCCAAACACCACTTCTTAAGTTTTTCCTCCGTTTTCGATTCCTCTGCTTTGCCACTACATGACTATTTCATTCCTATGGTTTTTTCCTTTCCTCTGTTTTGTATTCCGTTGTTCCAAACAGACCCGGTAGTAACCCAAACCTCCGCCATCGCTGGTCATTTATGCCACCTGTTGGCACTCCTCTGTCTTCGAGCCCTATAAGGCCTTGTTCGGTTCTCTCGGATTTATTGTATATAGAGTGATAAATGTAAGAAGATATTTATAATAGATACAACAATAGACCGAGATTCAATCCAGGTTGGGAATATAAAAAGACACATAATAGGCACAACAAGAGACCAGGATTAACTATATACCTCTTGACTCATGGATTGATTCTCCTTATCTCGTTGTGCATATTATAGGCATTTTTCGTTTCTGGCCCAAAATAAATTCCAGTCTCTTATTGTATCTATTATAAATATTTTTTTGTATCTATCGTGCCGCTAAAATAAATCTAAGGATACCGAACGAGGCCTCAAATAACTGCAATAGAAACTCTCCTTCACCTTGCCAGAGAGTCCCATTCCAACTCAATATTTCATTAATCATCACTGATGCATGTTTCACCTGTGGCTTGTTCCAGAAACTCTCGTGGACCTTATCTTCCTTGACACCAATAAGTTGTGGCTTCTGTCTTTACCCGAAGGCTGTCACAATCTCTATCACATCTTTCCCTCCTCGATCCATGTTAATTACAGGAGTACCAGAAGGATCCAGCCTCTCTGATCTTTGGCATCGTTAGGTTCCGAAGATGAAGTTGAGCAGGTTGAAAACCTCGATGATAGGTTGGGATTGGGAATATGAGCAGGACCGAATGGTATAATGATTCGATTGTTTTATTCAAAGTTTCTAGGTTTATGTTGGATTCGTGACTTAGATTTTAAGGACCGATTCATGGATAAATAACCCGGTAAAACAAAGCCTCAAAGTCTATTAGGCTCTAGACCTGACTAATTAATTAGCTGCCCAAATTATGTACATTGTCGGAGATTGCATGGTAAATGTGGCACAAGAAGGGGCCTAAATTAGCGAATTCTTAGTGGGTCTACAGATTAGGAACAACATCTTTATAAAAGCCTAGTATTGTAACTCTGACTGATCACCTTGACCGTGTGAAGCATAATGAAAAGCATGACTTATGATCAAAGCCTAGTATTGTAACTCTAGCTGATCACCTTGACAGTGATACAGTGTGAAGCACAATAGGAAGCATGACTTATAATGAAAATGTGCAACCTTTGAGTAATTAATATCCTATCTCTCCCATGTTTCACACAAGTGCAAGATCAAAACCCTCCTACTCCTGAAGTAATAAGCCTTTCTACATCTCCCTTCCTCACTCTTCCACGCTAGTCTGGGTCTCCGGAGTCGCAAGCGACGCGAGAGGGGACCATGCAGACAGCGGCACGGGCGCGCGGCGGTGCGAAGACGAAGGGGCCCCACGGGAGTGACTACACAAACAATTTTTTTTTGTCGGTGTGTGTTTCTGTTTCTGTTTTCGATCGATTTTTTGTGCCTGCTAAGTTAGGAATCTATATAATCTGCTCCACTAAAAGTTATTAACTTTTTATGTTTTATAGTAACCCACTGTTTCAGACATCATATCATCAATGACTTTCTATTTATATCTTTCACAAATTTTCTATGACTAATAACATTCGTACATATAATTTATTAGACTTTATGAGTATAATAATAAAAAAAACTCATAATAAAAATACATAAAAAATTAAATATGTAAGAGTATTTTTTTCTCAATAAAATAAACATGTTTTCAGTATAACATCGTCCTCGCCCGCCAGGGTCGCTGGTCGCCGAATCTATTGCCTGCGACTCTGCTTTCTCAAACCAGAGCATGTTCCTGTGCGGTACTCTGAAGACGACAGACCACCTGCCTCTTAGCATCGGAGTTTCAGTTGACGGTGCAGTTCTCAGCTTCTCATCGCAGTAGGTCTCGCGGTTGTGGTCATCACGGTCAAAAGACAAGGTCAGTGCAAACTGAAGAGAGAAGCCAGCCGTTTGGTTATTTAGCACTGATGAACATCTCCCCCTTTTCCCTCTTATTTTCTGTCACCGCCCCTCTGTTCTGCAACTCTGCATAGTGGTCTCTGAAAAAACACCAGGGGGTACGCATCACCTGCAGTTTTCCTGGGGCATGAAGAGCACGGCGGTGTCCCCCCAACTACACGGGATACGCATGTTCACGTTCGTTGAGCTGATAGCTGAAGAGTTTGTCAGTGTTCGATCTGATGATGACTTATTGACTACGGCTATCATCACTCAAGCCAAATGGCGCAATGGTCGGTCACTCGCTACACTTCACAGCACTACTTTTTATTGTACTAATGATTTTTTTTTAAATGTGCGGCAAGAAATTTGCAGGTCGATAGAGAAGAGATTATTGTACTAAGAATTGATCGACAGACACGTCTCTGCATTAAGAATTGATCGTGTGCAAGGACTCCATCAGAGATAAAGATAATGAGATTATTTGTACGGAAAGCTCATTTTTCTCTGCATTGATAAATACATGAACCAATTGTCCATCTTTTAAGTTTGAAATCCAGGATTCGAAGTAGGAGTCAATCACAACACCTACTGACCTGCCCAGAACAAACATGGATGGGGAAAGTTCACTCTACGAAAAAGGGATATCACACATCAAACCACATGAATATCCACAATACTGAACTTGGGCCCGTTTGGTCAGTCCTAGTTACATTCCTCGCTTGTTAATGTACAAGGATCTTTCGTTTCACAAAAAAAAAATGTACAAGGATCTTTCGTTTCACAGAAAAAAATGTACAAGGATCTTTCAGAGTCCCTGTTCCACGTGTTGTCCAATCTACAAACAAGGTTGAGTTACTTGCACCAAATCGTGGCGCAAGCGCACTTCGCTGAATGTCATGCCATGAGAATCTTTCTCCACTTATGATACGCGTAGATCCTCTGGTAGAGAATAGGCCTCCATATTCACAACTTCATCCCATGCTGCTTCTGCTGATGCCCGGCAGGACGAACAAGATCTCCCCCGCACAAATTGAGGGGCAGATCTGGTTGGAACGCAAGCAAGATGTGTCTAGCTTGTCTCTGGACTAATTCAAGGAATCTCGGTCGATGGAGTTACATTAATGCTCTGAGAGCGAACCCTGTCGATAATCTTTTGCCTGCCAGTCAGATCTTCCTCGTATCCAACAATCTGCATGAAAAAACAGAGTTTAGAGGAGTTGACCATCGCTGGTCCAAGAGTTGTTATAGGACATGTTAATTGTAGGACACACTGACCTGAGATTCTGTCTGTGTCTCACTGAAAGGGTAGTAGGTAGTGGGAGCTGGGGAGGGTGCAGGGGAGGAGTTCAAGTTTTGGACCTTGATGCCAGATGTGTTGTCTTGCTTCTGTTGCCTAGAATAAACAAACAGCAGTACGAGTAAGGGAAATCCTATGCAAGCAAAGTAGCTACATGGAATTCCATTGTAATTAGATGTGTTAAAGTTAACATGCCGGTCTGTGTGAATATTCATTTTATCATTGTATTGTAAGAAGTGGAAGTTTTAGTGAGCAGGCATGATGATCGAGTGCATGAATAGCTCCTTGAAATGCATAATGTACCAACTTACATATTCAACCAGCTCCTTGTAATGCCAAAGGAGTGTGTATCTTTCTGATCTTGAATAACAGCAGAATTGTCAGGTTCAAATATCTGCGTTAGTTAAGGATACAATAGTGCATTTCTAAAGTACAGGAAGTAAGAAAATCAATAGAGGCATTGATCACCAGAAGAATAGGATACACTCCTAGGAGATTGCACATATTGAATCTGCAATTTGAAAAATAAAATGAGGTGACATATTTAGATAATGTCCCATAAAGATGTCCTTGTAGTAGTGAAGTGTATGAATTGCATTAACATTACCTTAGATGATAGGACCTCTATAGCATCGGCAACATTAGGAACAGAGCCACTATCGAGGTTTTTCTCAGTTCTGATGTTCCCGCATGTATCATCACCCTTGCGAGAAACAGATAACAGCCTTCTTTTACTAACAGCAGGAGCAGTTGTTTCTTCATTAGCTGAGGCAGCGCCTGCTAAACAAACACGATGAGTTTGTGGTGAAAAAAGTCTCTACTCACAACTTCTATAACAAACAATTACCAGAGATGTGTGTTGGATTGCTCGTTACTTGACATCCACTAAGAAGCTCAGAGCAGTTAACTCTGGTTGCCTGAGTGGAATACTGACTGATAGTGCACAGATTAGCCTCTTTGTCCTGAGAAGTAAGTGGTTTCGGTTGAAAGTGATCAAAAGGGACAATTGTATCCTGCAATGAAAATTCACCATCTTGTCAATATAAGCATCCCATGCTCACAAGCTATCTTCAACAGAACAAATAACTGAATGAAAAGATGTAAATATGCTCAAAACCGTGTATTGAATATGAAAACCTGTTCTACACACTCGAAGAGCCACTCTGCAGTAATGGTTGGAGTTCCTCTTTTGGTGTAAACCTCATACTTGTCACCACTTGCATATTTGCAGAGAAGATGCGTCACTGTCTTATATGCTTTTTCTGTAAACTTGGCTCCTAAAGCGAAGCACAAGTTCTTCAGCAGAAAACTTTCTTTCTCTCCATATTGTGAAAGTGTAATACAGAATTTGAACTTCTCAAATCCTGGGAATGGGATGCGACAACGCAAAGGAGAGAAGATAGGATGGCTTCCAACATCTTGCAAGCAACACTCCTTTACAAATTTTTAAATGTATAAGAACAAGAAGGTAGCCTGCACTTTAAAAGCTTAAATGGAGATAAGAGACCAAAATCACAGAAGGATACCTCCAAACATGAGTGTACCCAGTGAGTTGAAACAACTGTCGAATTAGAGAAGTCACAAGGCATGCTATTTCGTCCATGGCACTCAATTATGTAATCCACAATTGTAGATTTTATATCATCCACCACAATGCCTCCGCCTTCTCTGATCCAATCAACAACCTCAGGTCTCTGATTCAGATGAACATAGCCGCCTCAGCAACAGAAATGAAAGCCAGTGGAAACTAAACATTTATGAATAATTAAAAGACAAATACTCCCTCCGGTTTGGTAAAAGAAGTCGTTTTGGACAAGGTTTGAGTCAAACATTGGAAATATAAATCATGAATAACATTTAAATCGTTGAGTTTGGAAATGTGAAAATCATATAAATAGATTGGTCCTGAAAATTACTTTCATAAAAATATACATATGTAACTTGTCAAGAAATATTTTTAGAGAAAAGATAAGTCAAAGTTGTGCTTTGGTGACCGTGTCGATGTCCTAAACGACTTCCTTTACCAAACCGGAGGGAGTATGCACTATCTAGATTATTATAATTACACCATTCTTTTTTCAGTTTTGGTGTACTATGTCCAGTAACTTTGGTGTTGAGTAATTTATCAAAAGCTGATCGGTCAACAAAAAATATTTGAAAGTTTTGAAAGCATAATTTACTGTTAAGAGGAAAAGGGAGGTGACACAAAAAAGGAAATGATGCCAATAAAGTGGATGGAAAATACAAAGCAGCATACCTTCTCATGAGAAAATGAATTTGAGAAGCCAAATGTTCTCCCTTTGAAAATATTTGATCTGCTACTTCCTGAACAAACTGCAGATGTTCCTTGAGATTTGGGATGGTACTTGCTAATATTGACCGCTCCATTATGTTGGCTTGAATTTGCAGACCTGGTTGCTGACCGGGTTTTGTTCATGCTGTTTTCATGTTTGCCTCTTGCTGGTTTTCTTTCAGATGGCATATCTTTTTCAGGTTGTTTGTCATGTGAGTCATTAACAGTTGGGACATGAAAAATCCCACATGAGCTCTTGGCTACCTTCGTTTCACGTGTATCAGCAGATTTTTCCATAGCCACGTGTGAAAACTCTACATTCAAAAGGTAGAAAACAATGAAACTGGACTCAGGCAAGGACAATATATGCTTTAAAAATGTTTAACATGGCCCACTTCAATAATGCAAAATACAACTAAATCTAGTGCTTCCAATATATGTTTTAACTTTTAACCTTTTAAGAGTAGATCTGCAGCCACATGAGTTGGGGATACTTTTACTTCCTTTTTTGCTCTATTGCAATCTTCTAACCACGTTACTTTCACTACATTAATTACACCCCATGCAGCCAGACGTCTAACCTCCTTTTTTTCACTGCCACGAAAAACAAAAGCAACATCAGCTGCAACTGCAACCAGTTCACAAAAGGATATACAGAAGAAACATTTGCGTGAACTTACTCCTCAGAAGGTGCACCAAGAATAATATGAGTAAGCTTCTCATTTAACAAAATATGCCGGGACCCACCACCATTGCGTATCATCATGAGTAGCCTTAACAAATCTTTCTCTTCAAAACCCACCAGAGAAATTCTGCAATTTGATAAGTATAGATCATCATTTTCCGACTCTGAGTCCTCAGCGACATGACTATCGATCTGCATCTCATCTGCCTCTTGGACACCAGCTGCACCAACAATATCAGTGTTGCTGATCTTTGAAGCATCACAAAATGAAGCAGGCACATATTGTGACGTTGATACTGAATCATCCACTGATATTGCTGGAATAGGTTGAAAACTTGCACTAGCACTACTGATCTCTGGGTTGTGTTGCTCCTTGGATGAAGTTTTTAAACCGCTAGAAGCAGACGAACTCTGACAAACAAGGTAGCTATTTTCATCTAGGCAAGCTTCATTCCAATAAAGAAAGAAGTTAAAAATGTTAGACTAACCAGAGCACAGTTGGTAACAATTACAGGAGAAACAAGCAATTTGCCGGAGAAAAATAGCCCTGGGTATGTTATTACCTCTTCGAGCAACGGATTGTTCAACCCATCTCGGATTTACAATGTGGATATTACCCCACTTTTGGGCCACGACATATTTGTCACCTCCAGGTTCGTAAATAACATATTAAGGAAAGTTTCCTTCAGATTATTGTGATAGATCACAAAATGGAAATCAGTAACATTTAACAAATGCCAAGATGCACATTTCACTAACACTAGGGCAAACATTAAGTAAATGCTCAACTCCTAATGGTATTTCTTTCAGTGTCATGTCTTGTTTTCACATAATGACAAATGGGCACATGAGCACATGGCTTTGAGGAATTCACAGATGTGATGTGCATCCATCAATCGTCAGTTTTAACTTTGGATAACTCAAAATTTTCATTCCTCAACTTTTCATTTCCTGTTTAATGGCTGTGAAAAAAAAAATAACTAATTCATACAGAAAACATTAAATGCAGAAAGCATCAAAGGATATATTTGCGACTAAATGGGTGCACTTCCGTGTAAGACACGCTGAAAACTGGCCACCATTCTGCAATATCATTTTCTCCAATCCCTTCCGTTCAACTGATCAAACAACAGAAAAATGAGGCACCACTAATGAATGATGATCATTCAATAGAATAAAGCATGCATTAAAAGATCTAGTTTTTGTAAGAAGGTAGCTGGCAGTAGCTCTGAATGAGGTTGGGAGCTCTTTGTCTATAGGCTGAAGTTCATTACCTTGCATTTGGACTAATTACTATCCTCACTGGTCAGATTTACTTGTTGTTTAGGGTATTTATACGTTCTCCGATGCATATGTATGACAAGAGAATATGTTATAATAAATGGCATATATGAAACTTCGACGTTGAATCTATTAACATCACATTTCATGTAATATATAATTTTATGTATAGTAAGGATCAAGTTAAACTTATTTTAATGTTTGATTCCATACATTGTTTGACATTATATATTTTTAGCCACAGTAGTAGAAGCTATTAAAGGCTTCTGGTCAGCTTCCACAGGGATATGTCACAATTCCTAGCCAGTCACCGCAAGACCCCAGCTACAAATCTGCCAAAAATCTGAGCATAAATACCTGCTCACTGCATGGTCTAGTCCAATCTCAAAGTGGAAATCAAGAAATCTTATTCTCAACTGATACCGAGAAATCTTATTCTCAACCGATCATTGATGGATGTGAGAAACTTTAAAAGATAGAATAAATCCATTTTACCATCATCGACTCTAATCTAAATGATAAAATCAGCTCTCAACTTCAGAACTGGGCATTTAATACGGCTTGCTTACTAAACACAACATGAAAGTGTGGTATTTTTTCACAGTTTTGACTTTTGAGAATTAACAATATATCAAATACCTTGTTTTGAAGTTGAAAGTAGATTTTGGTCATGAAAGAATAAACTGAACCTAATCCTTTAAAAAAATATCATTTAACAACAAATAAAGTTCAAGACACCAGCAGGTTTTGTCAGCTACAATTCAAAATACCACTATACAACAAAGAAGGTATTTTTCCCTGTAATAGACAACAGTTACCAGTTTACTGAGTTTTGTAATAACCTTTTCTAAAGCATTACATATAATATTCGATAATATCAGCCACTTACTCAACAACCATAAGGGCATGCTTGAAATAAGCGTATGGGGATCCATCATAATTTTTTCTCGAATACGCAGGAGAACTGCGCATCATTGTATTAATAGAAGAAGAGAGTCATACAGAGACCCAACACACACCCACGCACACACTTTAGTTTGAATGTGATCCATCATAATAATTTAGTTTAAATGTGAACTAATAGTAGAAGTTACCAAAGTATCCCCCTCTTTCATACAGGCCCTTGATTTTCAGTAAACACGCAAGAAAAAAGCATGCACGCAGCAACAACAACAACATAGCCTTTTGTCCCAAGCAAGTTGGGGTAGGCAAAAAGCATGCACGCAGAAAGAAGGAAAATGTGGAGCTGACTTCCAACACCAAGCTGAATTAAGTTCAACTGCAAATACCTGGATTAAGTCTGGTGACACAGATATTCAATCCAGAAAAGGGAAGAATCCTGTAGGGCTCATGAGGCACAACACGATGTTCAATCCAGCATTGTTCTAACCAGTTCATGGTGACAACAGGCTTCTTCATACTATTCACAGCATACTACAAACACAAAGAGAGTAGGCACATCACTATTAGTCATGCCGAACAGCACAAGTGCACAACGGTACCAATGCTGAGAGAACATGACAATTTAAAGTAATTCTTGCTTTGTTGCCATCTGCCACGTTCAAAGGAGGTAACAGCACTAAAGGCAGCATGCAGTTATTCATTTTCGCTATACAGCAATCAGAGTACTTCCGTATCGGATTATTCTGAGTTATCTAAAACAAAAGCTCTTTGTCCACATTCAAAGTACTCATTACGCTTATCGGGTGTTTTAGTGATAGGTTCTATAAGAACTGGACAATCCTAACATCAACATGAACAGTAAATTAAACTGTTGTGTCCAATTCAGATTTAACCAAAAAATACCAAAAACCAAGAAACACATTTTCGGTTGTGATGAGCTAAAAATAGATTGAAAATAATAAAATGCATACCAAAACCATCAAATCCCCACAGGTCATTGTAGCAGGGTGGAGGCTTATAATTTACTATTGTTTTGTGACAATAGATAACTGGTAATCTCCTTTCAGGGTAAAAAAAAGGAAATATTTGCTAGAAATGATAAACATTATCTTAACCAACCACAAATTACCAAAGCTTGACTTGATAAGCCATAGTAATTTTTAAATTAGAAGGCCATTGGGACAACTCTTAAGAAACTGACAAAGATAAACAGGAAATGGTTCACCAGATTAGAACAAAATCAAGTCCTAAATTGGCGCTTGTAGGATCAATTAATTAAACTGGCACTATGGACAACACTGCACAGCATGTATATAAAAAGTAAAGTTATTGCACAGGTAATACAATGCCTCAGAGTTGCGGTAATGTAACGAAGAACTACTTCCCATGCTAAATGGGATACATAGAAACTAGTAGGACTAAGCATATTTGCCACGGTAGAAATACAACAGAGGTATCCGTACCATTTTAAAAGTTTTTAGCACAACTTATTAACTTACTTTGTATTTAGCAGCCATGACGTCCTTTACAATTACGAAGTTCACATCCATGGAGGATTTACTTTGTAAAAGGCCTCCCATGGCTGTCACTAATTCTTCAATCTTAGCCTGCAAGAACCAAATCAAACTTGAGATAAATTAATAAATTTACTAATTAAACTGTAAATTAGAAGAAGTTTTGATAAATGCACCTTCTCAGCTTTTTCAAAGCCTGAACAAAGTATCTTAACCCCATCCATTGCAAGGCAACAAGTATAACTCTGTTTTGGTAGAAAACGGCGTTCCTTAGCACAAGAAATAATGCACTGTGGTCCTGTCCAAATACAAGCATGATCTTAAGTTAACTTTTGGGCTCCACATTAACAAGAAAACCTAAATTTTCGTCAAGAAAAAAAAATAAGCTTGAAGAAAAAGATAAACAGGTGTTTTATCATAGCTTCAATTGGAATGTTTGGGGAAGAAAATTTTAGATCGACTTCATCCACATTTTTCAATATCAAAGTACTCATTGACTCATGAGACAGTATCATATTCACCCCACAGACTATTCTAATAAATAACTGTTTCTACACGTTTGAGCCCTAAAGCATGAAAACTAACCACCAAGTAAACTTGGGCCTTTTGGCTGCACCTATATGAACTACGAACTTATCCAGGGAACCAAACATGAAAGACAACAAATTTGTCCTTGGAAGTTGAGAGAAAGCACAGTATTGTGCAGCAAACCAAATTCTGAAACCAACATAATCTTAACAAATCAAACACAGAATTACAGTACAGCCAACTTTGCATAACCATACATGATGTAGCCTACCCTCACTTGGGACAAACCATAGTACCATACATACAAATCCTACTTGAGCTTTCATCCTCATTTCATTTTTCACCCAAAAAGGTTGATTGGAGGTATTTAGATACTTATGGCCTTATATGTTGGTTATTACCAACCTTAGCTAGAAAGGCACAACTACTACTGGCATTCTTGCACCTGTTATTCTAATGAACCAAAATACAATCAGACTGGGATATCAGCTATCCAAATTCAAGAATTTGTCTCCGCACGTCAGAGTTCAGCACAACTAATGAATCAAATCAATCTAGCAGTCCTCGCAACTTCAGTTATTTGCTAATTGTACCACTCTAATTTGAAACAATCTGACACTAATTTCTAGTGTAATCAATAAGTACTGAAAATAAAGTACTGAATTTCAGAGTGATTATGCACTTAACCAATCCAACCCTAGCAGCTATGGATCACAGATGAAAAAACTTCTTAAAGAGAATAATGGAGCTTCTAATTATCAAGGCATTTTAAGCAGTTGAGCCTAATTTGACTGGCATCAGGACTAAATCCCACTAGCTATTAAACAAAACAAAAACTGCAAAACGACCCTATAAAATTTAGGTTCCCGATTCCAGAAATTTAGGTCACCTAGCAAATTGCAGCCTTTGGCCCTCAGATCGGCAAACCTCTCCTGTAGAAATTCACACCAAAATGGAACCAGACATTATTAGGTATTGGGGAAACCGAAGCGACGGTCTGATTTGCGCAGGGGAAGGGGGAGTAGGCGCGGCGTGCGTACGTGGGAGGAGGATGAGATGACGTGGAAGTCGAGGGGCCCCGTGCGGCTCGGGTCGGCGCAGAGGAGGACCTCGGCGCCGTTGAGGCGGAGCGCGTCGTGCACGGCGTCGAACACCTCGGGGGCCACAAGGTTCCGCGACAGGAACACGCTCGCGCCGGCGAAGGTCGCCGCTCGCCGCCCCCCAGCGGTCCCTGCGGGGCCGGAGCTGTAGGACGGCGTCATCGGCGAGTGGCGGGGGCGGACGCGCCGCCGACGGCGAGGTGGGAGGGTAGGAGGCGGGAAGTGTGGCGGGGGAATAATTTTTCAGTTTTTTCGGGGGAAACAGACAAATCGTCTGGAGGCGCCTGGAGTACTCTCAAGTTGGGTGACGGAAACGTGGGCCCAAATGTCAGTGATTCAACATCAGAGGTCCGTACCACAGAAACTTGGTTCAGGGAGTTCTCGACTCATTTTAATTACACATGTTTCAAGTTGTGACCTAGTTTTCAAATTAAATTTGAGAACTGATTCTTTTGAGTGTCAATCGCATACGAACCTTAGCACGCGGAAGTACAACAAAATCAATTTGTTTGGAGATAATGGCTACGTCCTACTACTTAAAAGGAGCAGTATCTACGAAAGTCTAAACCCCGTCTTTAAATTCTCATTTAGAGAGTTATTTGTATAAAAATTATTTTCTATATGTTTTCGTATAACAACAGTTTTTTCTATATCTTGTGTGCACTCTGAAAAGCTATTTTCTTTTCTATATTTGAAGAGCGAGAAATTCGGAATAGAGAGTGGCTATGTTTACATAACCAAATAAAAAAGCTGTTGGAAGGTACCCTTTTAATCAAAATCTCGAAAACTAGTAATTATAATGAATTTAGAGAGTCTCTTGGAGTTGCGAGCATCTCCAAGAGTGTCTCTAAACCCCACTCTCTAAATCCTCACTTAGAGAGTCATTTGTATAAAAATCGTTTTCTATATGTTTCCGTTTTCCAACAGCTTTTCTATATCTTGTTTGCACTTTGAAAAGCTATTTTCTTTTCTATATTTGAAGAGCAAGAAATCCGGAATAGAGAGTAGCTATGTTTATATAATAAAAAAAGAAGCTGTTGGAAGGTACCTTTTCAATCAAAATCTCTAAAACTAGCAATTATGGTGAATTTAGAGAGTCTCTTGGAGTTGCTACCATATTTTATACTCGTATAACAGTAACATTGACATTTTCGAAACAAGCTATGGATGAAAGTTACTGCCCTCCCAACATAGACTTTTTTTTCGGATAAGCGGCTATTTTAAACATAAGACATCAAGCTACAATCCCGTTCTAGGAGAGACTTTAGAAGATCTCGTGTACAAGAAGATAAATTGGTGGCATGGAGACATTTGATGGTTAGAGTTCAACCAATATGATAAACCATGAAAGTGATTTTTATATGGTCTCTATACACTACCGTTTGTAGGGCGGTTGAAAGTATATATAAGTATATTTGTAAGGGTGGCTCTAGAATCCATCCCTATTTCTTGCCGCTAAAAATAGTATATTTTTAGGAGAGTCTTGAGCCGCTCTTGCAAATCGATTTCTAGGTTAGAAATTGATTTAAAAAATAAAAAAATGTAAATAGCTTTCAGAAAATAGGGAAAATATTATTTCTATCCAAGAGTCACTAACTCACCACACACGTACTCACGAAGTCACAAATCACAAGCTATTTCATAGTGTATGGAGTAAGGGCAATTCACAAGCTATGTGATAGTAATTCTAAAAAAAAAAGCTATTTGATAGTATAAACAGGAATCTAAGGGCTCACGCACGTGGGAAACTCTGTGACTACACCACAAAGTCAATTGTGACTAAATGAACTTCGCCAAAACCTATATTGAATCTTTAGGGCCCTAATTGATCTGAAATGAAAACATTTTGAACTATAAAGTTATAGAGCTTGTTGACCACTACAATTTCATATATTTCACATTTATTTCTTGAGTATTTTTAATGGTCAAAATATCACAATCTCAATACATATATATGCCAAAATTACATTTACATTCACATATACTCATATATTGATACTATAGAGTCCATCACATATACTAAACAGTCTGACTTCAATTACAATGCAGATATGCACGTAAAATACGGTAGAAAGTACAATTTATATCAAATATACTCTTATATGGATCTATCTACATAAATCTAATGTATATATAAGCACACTATTCTTAGTCTTGTATGGCATGTAAGATAACTCTTCATAAATTTTTGCATTATTTATGATAATAGGTAATATAAATGATACGCCAGTTATAAAACCCTACATTATACTCTATAGTCTATACACTCAAAAGACAAAGAAACCAAAAAGCACACGCTGACATATCATCTTGATTCTGTGTATGTGAATATGATGCTACGCATTGGTAATCGTAAACAATCTCAAATAGAAAACTTATTAAATACCAAATTTAGATAACTTATAGTAATATAACTTTGATATAGAGCTTTTCTTCGTCTGAGATCATTCGGAAAATTCAAAATTATAGATTTCAAAATATAAGAATTTATAATGATTTGAAATATTAAAGGATCTCAAATAAAAAAGTGTCAACTACAAAATTTTATATCTTGGTGAGCTCTATAGTTTAGATATAAAGTTTAGCAGGTGGGAGGAGCAAGTTATCAATAAATATACCTGATCCCATGAAATGTTTAATTATTCTATCCCAAATATTGACCAACAAATATGTCCGTGTAACACGCGTGTGCTACCTTCATTATGGGGTTATTTTAGATTTAAAATATGTCCCCCGGGCCGTATATGAAAACTCACTACCAACTCTTTTTTTTTATTCTCTAGAAACATCGTTTTTTCTTGTTTGTGGGAATTTTCCACGTCTTTTCTACTATTAGACCTGATATGTTGTTCTATACTAGGGATCGATATAAATTATTTAGGTGAAAAGTGTTTTAGAAAAGTCCTTCTTTTGCATTAATAATTATTATAAATATTATAGGTGTACGTGCGTGCACCAGAGCACCGCCAAGGGCCTCCTTGTGGCCTTGTTCTCGGTCTCGCCACCGTCAGCCCGAAGCTCGCGCCCCCCGTCGGGAGTGTCCATGCGGCGACGACTTGCCCGTTGAGGTCCTCTAGGACCGTGACCCCAGTCTGGACTTGGACAGCCTCATGCGGCACCTTGACGACTGGCCGGCGATCGCGGCGCTACTATTTTGACAATGAGGAGTCTTGGGTTCATGCTTTATAGGCCATGTGGTTCTGGTATGTTTTGATTATTAGAAGTGTTGGGTTCGGACTGTTTCGCCAAGCCTAGTTTGACCAAAAATGAGCCTGACAAGTGGGGTCACTAGGAGGATAATGTTTTAATGACCGGTGGGCCCGTCGGTCGTCGAAAGTTTTGGATTTTATAGTGTACTAGAAAATGTGCTCGCGCAAAACGCGTGTGCTACCTCCGGATTCTTGAAACTGAGAATCCGACTCCCTATACCATTGTGATAGTCCCTGAATCAACAGCTATCACGTACAGAACTCATTTCAGCCAAATTTCACATCCATACAACGATAAACATGACTGCATTCATTATTTACATATCAGAGTACGAGGTTTGTACATGCCACATGGGCTAAACGACAAGGTGAAACCTCTACGCAGTGGTAGCTAGGCCTTCAAGTCTTCATCTTCAGTCTACACCACGGGCATCCTTGAGCGAAGCACGTAACCCTCCAAGCAGCATCCACCGAAGCTGTAGTAGTCGCCTGAAAGCCCCATAATTGTCCCCAAGGAAATGGGACAGGTCCACGTCACCAACCATATATGCAACAAGCTTTATAGTGGCCTAAACTAGTAATACAATAATCAAGGGATATAAGCTAGGGTTTCCTATGCGAGCAGCAGCAATAACCCAAGATCAACTCATCTCCAACACCTTTCCTCACAATCATGAATCCACTCCCCAATTTCCAACCATCAATCTCACATCCACGTCGGGCTCATCCTGCCACCGCAGGTTCCCGCAAATAATCATCCGCCAACTCCTTTCACACACTAGTCGACTCGGTGAGCTCCCTCCCCACCTTGTCTCAACAGCATCAGCTGGTCCAACCTCTCATAACCCAAATCAAGGATGAGGTAAAAAAGCAGATTCCCATGCTAATCAGAATAAGCCAGTCGAGGGATCATCCGTGACCGTGGACACGGCTATACGTATAGTTTTCACTCTGCAGAGGTCGCACTCCTGGAACCATCCGGGCTGCAGGCGGACATGACCCGCCTTGAGACACAGCCCACAGCAAAGACCCCAAACGGTAACCGCACCAATCCTGTCTCCCTGGGCTCGGGAAACAATCTGAACTAACAGCTGCCCCAGGGGTGTGAAACCTTCCCACCGGGGCCAGTCGGGGGTCGTGGTAAATCAGGGAGCAAAGGTCAACACCAATCCCCCTTACACATATCAAACTCGATTCTCCTACAGTCTCGGCGCCGCACTAGATTAGGCTTGCTGGAACCCTCCCCATACTAGGTAGATGGTGAGCACTGTAATTCCCACTTCCGGGTCGCCCCGATACGGTCCTTAATTGTCGGTAAAGCGAGTATCTGCATCATAAGCGGTCCGACACCACAGTCCGCAATCGGCACCCATGACAGGTATAGCCGCCCAAACTCCTCAAGGTATCCAAAACAACCATGTACCCGCAATAGGTACTCCGCAGGGACTGCCCGAGTGCAGCCCCCAAGCACCCCGGTCAGACGACCGGGTTGTTATCACTCGCTTACACCGCCTAGCTGCACTACGCCACCCATACCACCCATAACTCACGTCAAGAGGATCAAATCACATCCATCCCAACACATGCATAGCATAGCATAGCATATTTCAAATAGTGGATAATAGGTAGCAAGGCAACAGGATACAAACAAGGGCAGTGCAGGTTTATCATGCGAGTAAAGTAAAGCGCTAGCATACTAGTTGCAATGACTACTAGGTATTTCAGAGAATGGTTGGGCGTGATCCTGGGCAAGTGTTCCTTTCCACGCCGCCGTAGTCGTCGTAGAAGACGATCTTCTCCTGGTTCTCCGGAACTCCTAGAGTCGCGGAAATAAAATAAGAACGGCGACTACTAGCAAAGAAACGCCAAAACAGCGAAGAAAGAAGACCCAAAGAACACCAAACTCTACACTAACGCATAGATCATGATTTTAGAAAAATATAGAAACTGGTTTCATATTTTTCTGAGCTACGGTTCATTTATTATGAATTTTCGAAGTTTAAATCATTTTCTGAAATTAAGAAATGAATTTCCGAAAATAAAAAACGGCAGAAATTAGCCCGCTGACGTCAGCAGTGGAGTCAGCTCGGATGACGTCAGCAGTGGGCCCTGCTGACGTCATCGTTGACTTGGTCAACATTGACCGGTCAACGCGGTCAAAGGTCAGCGGTCAGTGGGGCCCACAAGTCAGCCTAAGCCAGTCTATGGCAGGTGGGTCCCGCTGTCAGTTAGAAAAAGAAAAAGGAGAAGAATCCGCGGGCTGGAAATGGTCCGAAAGGCTACTAGGCCGAGGTTGCACGTTGGACCGGAGTGATAGCTCAGGGGTGTCGAACAGACTTTGGGGCTAGCTTTAGGCCCAAGATGGTAAGGCTGCTGGATTCGGCGTCGTGGACTAGGTCCACCATGCGCCAGGTCATAGGTCTATGGTACACCGAGTCCATGGGATCAGCTTGTGGCCGCGGCAGGATCGTCTGTGGGTGCCCGTGGGTGGTGTCGGTGTGGTCGCTCGTGTGGCCTCGGCCGGCCGCGCACTGCACGCACGCGGCGCGCCCTGGCGCTCGGCCGGCGGCGACGCCCACCGGTGGCGATGGCCGGAAAAGGTTCAACGAGGGCCTAGGAGTGATGCACGGCTCGTCTTAGCTTTGGCGGTTAGGTTTGGCAAACAAAAGGTGAAAGCTAGGCTTGCTAGGCGGTTCTCCGACGCGGCGGCGGTGGCACGGCCATGGTGCCGCGGCGGCGACGGCGAGAGCGAGGCCAAAAGATGGTCAGCGAGGCTCACTTAACAGGGTAAAGGCTTGGGCTAGGTCTCGCGATGGTGCTAGGCACGAAAAGCGGATGAATTGGCCGTCGAGGCGGCTCCCCGACGAAGGTGCGCGGCACCGCGGCCATGTCGACGGGGCACGGCCAGCGGCGACGGCTCAGGCGGGGTTTGGCGAACGCGAGAAGAAGGCGGAGGCTTGGCCTTGGTTTACTAGGCACACGCACATGCGCTACAGCTCAGTTTGCGCGGCGCGGCCATGGCGCCCGCACGGTCCGGGCATCCCCGGTGCGCGGCGGCCATGGCGGCCATGGAACTGCGGAGCAAGGCGACGGCGGGTCTGCAGCTACGGTTTAGCGGCGCATCGACGGGGTCCTGCACAGAGAATGATGGCCGCGGTACGATGACCGGGTCCCAGGGGCTAGAGCGGCGGCGCGGCGACGACAGTTCATCGGAACAGGGAGAAAACAAGGGAGGCAAGGCGGAGGTCACCCTGGGGCGAAGGAGTAGAACGTGGCCGGCTTGACGAAGACGCGCGGCTCGACGATGTGATGACGCTCCTCTCCTCGCGCTCCACTGGTCCGGCTCCTCCTACGCTGGCGGCGTCTCCCCGCGCGGCGGCGGCGTGGCTCGTCGGTGTCGCGGCGGAGCGGCGCTTCGGCTCCTCCCCGAGCAGTCTCCTCTTCTTCTCCTCCCCAGGCTCCTCCCCTCTCTCTCTCACTGGCTCGAGCTGTTGGAAGGAAAACCCCCAGTTGGGGCGGCGGCGGCTTGGAAGGAGGAAGCGGCTGGGAGGCGGATTTTATAGGGCAGGGACCCTAGGTTTCTAAAGCATGGACGGTCGATGGGGCTCGACGTGGTGCTCCTTTCCACGCAGCCAAATTAGGACGGCCGGAAAGACACAGGACAGGTGGGCGGAGGAAGGTCACGGGCGTCGCGCGTGTGCGAGTGTTGCGGTCTTGACGCGGCGGGAAAGAAGGGTTGGGGGAAGATGACGGCTGACGAGAGGGTCCCACTGGTCAGCGTCAGCGAGAGAAGATGGAGGCGCGGGTGTTAGGTGGGCTGGCTGTTGGGCCGAATGCCGAGCGGGCTGAGACGATAGAGAGAAAAGGAGAGCAGGCCGGGATGAGGTGAGTTGCTGACTCGGGGAAAAGATCGAGGGCGGAAAGCAGACTTTGGCTCAGAATCGGCCCAAGGGACAGTTAGATGGTTTAGAAATTAGTTGAGTTGAATTAGTGTTTGAATTCAAACCTAGAGTTTGAATTCAAACCAAACAAAAATCCAACCAAGCCAAATAAAATCCAACTCACATCTATTTGGTCCTTAGCACTTCAATTTAGATTTTTAATTTAATTTAAATATTCCCTAAGAATATAGGGAGCAATTAGAAGACACTCTTATATGTTTTTAGCATGCACAACAATTGCACCAGAAATTTTTAAAATTCAGGATTTTTACACTCAATATTTTTCTACGAATTTTCGGGATGTTACAGCCTGTGCGGCAAGAGTCCCGGTATTTATTCTTGGACGTGGAGTCCCGGGCGTTTAGATCGTGAGGCGTGTGGAATTTAAACCATGATGAGTCGTGGTGGTTTATTATTTCTTCAAAAGTGTGACTAAAGAATCCGACAAAAATTGTGAGTCTAAAAAATTCTACTGTGGCTGATTTATGAGTTCGTCCGTCCTCGAAAGTTTTGGATCTTTATAGTATATACTAGCAAATAGGGATGAAAACGGATCGGATCGGAGCTGATAATATCTTTACCATATCCTCATCCACCTTTTTTCGTCGGATGTGGAGCGGAGCGGATATTACCCGAATACGGTTATGGATACGGATTTTGTCGGATATCGGAGATGGTACGGAAGCGGATCGGAGTCGGTGCGGAAGCGGATTAAAATAGACGGATAATACATACTTTTGTGTAACTTTTTATGATGGTGAATATTTTCTAACGAAAACCACAATAAAATAATATAACATGAAAAATACTCCCCTTTTGTAGTTTACGACACAACTAAAGTAACCTTAACAGTTGACAGTGGTACTTCACACTTCACCGGTGTATTTTTGTGTGATAAATATACCTGAGGGTTTGTGGGCTATAAAATATTATGTATATATGTGGGTTGGGCTTAAATTTTATTATAGTAGGTTCACAAAAGTAGTCGGATATCCTATTATAAGCTTCGGATAATCTGCAATCAATTATCGGATAATCCATATCCATCGGATTTCACTAAAACCATATCCTACTCCGCATCCACACAGAATCGGATTCGGATTATCCATATCCGCGCGGATATCCAAAACTCTTCTCCATATCATTAAAATTCGGTTTCGGATCGGATCGGACGCGGAAACTATCCACACCACTTTCATCCCTACTAGCAAATATGCCCGCGCGACACGCGCATGCTACCTTCATTATGCCCGTGCGGCAGGAGTCCTGGTATTTATTCTTGGGCGTGGAGTCCTAGGCGTTTATACCATGAGGCTTGTGGAATTTAAATCATGATGAGCCGTGGTGGTTTATTATTTCTTCAAAAGTGTGACTAAAGAGTCCGACAAAAATCGTGGGTCTAAAAAATTCTACTGTGGCTGATTTGTGGGCCTGTCGCCCTCGAAAGTTTTGGATCTTTATAGTATATATATACTAGCCGAGTGCACGCGCGTGTATTAGAAGACACCGTATTGGTTACGAACTCGACTATTCCACGCAAGTGCGTGTCGTAACGTTTTATTATTTGTTCAAAAGTGTGACTAAAGAGTCCGACGAAAATTTTGGGTTTGAAAAAATTCTATTGTGGCTGATTTGTGAGCCCGTCAGTCTCAAAAGTTTTGGATCTTTATAGTATACTAGCAGAGTGCACGCGCGACACGCGCGTGTACGTATTAGAAGGCACCGTATTGGTTACGAACTCGACTATATTCCACGCAAGCGCGTGCCGTAACGTTTTATGATTCCTTCAAAAGTGTGACTAAAGAGTCCGACGGAAATCGTGGGTTCGAAATAATTATACTGTGTATGATTTGTGGGCCCGTCGCTCTCGAAAGTTTTGGATCTTTATAGTATATATATATATATAAGTATATAAGATATATAGAAAGAAATAGATAGATATAGAATATAGAAGATAGATAGAAAAATAGATAGATATATAGAATGAAATGTCCACAAATTGTCGAATGTAAGAAAAAAATTTAAGGACATGGACATCCGTGGTGTGGGAGATTGATGGGCTGCACTAGTTGAACTAAATGGGCCTATTAGGTTTTAAAATCACACGGTATTTATGATGGGGAAAAACAATTCTACGTTTGTTGCTTATTGACGACGAATTAGGGATGCAACGCGGCAATCCCTCTCTCCGGCGCGCGCCGACAAGTTGCTGCAGCGCGTGCCACGCCGGTGGCGAGGCATCCGAGGATAAGGAGGCGCCACCGGTGGACGTCGACGTTGAGACGGGGCGAGGCTACGCCGATGTTGGGACGACGATGTTCAAGTCTCAGGAGCTGACGGACGCTGAGAAGGAGATGCTACCTCACGCTGTGTTGAACAGGGCCGCTGCTAGGGTCTTTAAGTGCCTTGTCAGGGTAAGCATGTTCTGTTTCTGTCATCTATATATATTATGAGGTGATCCCAAGTCGCCGGTGCGAAATTGATCAGGCACATATATGCATCTGTCCTTGCTCGTTTGACGTTTGAATATATTTTTCCATCTGATGACATTGCGCACGAGTTAGGTTTAAACACCATATATATGTCTTATATATATAGAAATAAGGAAGAACTGATTCCGTGACATCGAAATTAAGATCTCGGTTTTAGAAATATATACTACCACCGTACTGGCCGTGATACCACCGAAAGATCGCGCCGTACAGATTCATATCACTCCGCTAGCTACATTCTCATAACTCACACATCCCGGCCGGCCCTCTCAAGATCATGTTTATGTCACACGCACCAATGGTCGCTGGAGTGGAACAGGCAGTATGGGCTAGGCACTGGACAGAGCACGAGCTGCAGGATTTGTCTTTCGATTTCTAGCTAAAATCATGAGGAGATCAGCAATTCGATCAGGTATGCTTTGCTGCTCCCTTCCAACCACCGAAGCATGCATGGATGAGCCCAATTTGTCTTGATGAGGATTCGAGGCATCAGCACGCTTGATTTGGGATGAGACGGACTCAATTTGGGGTGTGGTCTGCCATGGAAAATGGAGGAAAGTACAAGCATAGGAAATTTTGTCGTTAAGAAGAAACTAAGACTTTATTACTACATCATCGTGACCGTCTAGTAACAAATACATCTGAGGATTTCAGTAACAAAAGACAATGTAGTTAATTTTAAAAATATTATCATATAGTTTTGCACAAACTCTCTATTTATTTTATTATCTTAATGATTGTTGCATTCATATTTTTTTTGGGGCATTATGATATCATAAATTTAAAACCACATCTCTGAGCAAATTATTATGTTCTATAGCTCAATAAGACTTCAAGCATGCCATCTTATCGATGTTGTGTTCTATAATTACTCTAGGTTCGATCTATTATGCCATGCAATTTGAGCCTTTCCATTTATCCTTTACTACTATATATATACCGTTCCTGATAGTCCTTAAACTATCATTATACTAACTCTTTCTCTTTCTCTCTCTTTTGGCTTCTTACAGGGATTATTGATAGTATTGTGGGTTTATATGATCAATTTTATGAGAAAAATGTGGATACAAGGCCACAGCATGCTACTTGCCATAGTTTTTTCTCATCTTATCTTTGTGGCCTGTTTCCTATCATTTTGTCTTTGCTTTACAAGTGATTTGTTGGACACGTGTATCCCGACCCTCCGACACAGTTTGATATTGGGCAGCAAGTAAGCATTCTGCATTCGGTAAAGAACTTTCAAAAGCTCAGTATTGTGCTCATTAGTGGACACATTTGGCATGTATCACAAAGAAACAGCAATATATGTAGCCTCAATATTTGTTTCTCTTTGTCATGCCTTTTATTTGGATCATCATGATAGTTTTGCATATGAAAAATCCATTCTACACATGCGTGTAGCTACACCCACCATCAGATATCATTGTGCGTATGCATGCATACTCATTTATCATTTTTGTTTGTTCTTATACTAATTCTAAGATACTTCAAAACGAATTACACGAAAAAATTTCAAAATCAACCCTATTTTTAAATATATTACGATTATACCTTTATAATACTATATAAATTAGTATGTGCATATACTCAATGTATGCTTACATACCTAACGTATATATCATCCCAGATAGTCTAGTATCATCACATACTACCGGTACGTTGTATCATGAGATACACAGGTGCATGTAGCTACACATGCGTGTAGAATGGATGTCCTATATATATATATATATATATATATATATAGACACACACACACAATTGAAAGCTTGTATCTTGTCATGGGATGGATGCATGCATTTACAAAGGAGGTGTCCAATTTGTCAATATTTTCAACTAAAGAAGGAAACTTAGGTCACCAACCTTACATGGGCCAATGTCATGTGCTAATGGTCCAAATAACATATGTGGAGAGTGGTGTCGGCTGAGGGGATATTGCTTGGTGGTGTTCATCGATATCAGGAATTTGATGCATGGTGAACACAAGACAAAGTTTAGACAAGTTTGGCCGCCTTGAGAGCGTAATACTCTACGTCATATGGGATTGCCTTGCCTTGCATGGATTTTATATATGTGTTTTGAAGGAGGTCCCTCTCCCACCTTATATACTAGGCGCGGCAGGATTACAAGTTGATTATGCATGTTTCCTAGTTGTACGTCTATGATAAGAAGATATCTATCTAATACAATTACAATCTTTACTTTCCTATTGTTCGACTAGGTCTTTATAACAAGCAGCTACAACATCTTGCATTGTAACAACCTCTTGGAGTAGTCGGGTCCGCACATCCCTTTCTGGGGTGAATCAGGGTGGGCATGCTTGCCCTTGCCTGATGTGTGACCAGACCAACCCCTCTTGAAACAAGTTTGCAGGGGGGACTTCTATATGTAGTAGATGAACGCGCTGCCATGGCTCCTACCATATGTACGTGAGTCTCCTTCTCCATCTCTGGACTCTGGTAAACCCTCCCTATCCGCGGATACGTGATGGGCATTCTGCAGCATGGGTCCTACCAAATCCACCCCATATAGATTTCTGTATTATTTAAGCTCAAACCAGTCAAAATTAGCCCAATTTCAATTAGCACAGCACTTCTCCACTGAATTAGCCCAGACCGGAGGGCCATTCTGGCTCCACCCTTGTCCCTATCTCATGACCAAGATACCGCCACTACCCTAAGAGCATCTTCAGTACACTAGCAATAATGTTCACCTAATGATAAATTATGGGGATCTCTAAAACTTTTTCAAGATCTCCTTGCACCGGCAACGGTAGCAAGGCATCTTAGTGGCCTGGACCATGCTCGAGAGGAGCTCAATAAGGTTGATTTGTGGCTGGAAACCTAGAAGTAGCCCGACCCTTACGTTTGCAGCTCAAGGGCGCCCATACGGTGACCAACGATGCTTGAAATGAAGATGAGTATAGCAGCAAAAAGAATCACACTTGGCTGTGAGGAGGGGTGTACATCGTGACTGTTGCTAGCAGTCATGTATGTTGTCTATAATATTTTCGGGGAAAAAGAGGATCAATAATGTTTACGAGATCTCCCCTGCCATGGAATTTGTGCATGCTACTCCCTCTGTTCTTCTTTGTAAGACGTGGCTATTAGATGTGATTACCAGAGCAATGATTTAACTAGGATAGTGCATGCATTAATTACATTATTATATTGGACTGTTAGGTATTGTTGCACTACATTAAATGAGAAAGAGAAGGAATAGACGAAGAAACCAAATTTTTTTTGCAAGAAATGAATCTATGAGAACACCAATGCGCTTGATAACATTGGGAGAAAGTTAATTGGTGGACATGAGGGATAGAGAATTAGGTCTGTGTATCTAGACAGGGGACATCACTAATAAGGTAGTAATAGACAAGCCCTACAGCAGTTATCTACAACAATAGTATTCTTTTACTTGTTTACAGCAACTGGCGGATGCACGTTGGGGCAAGATGGGGCAGTTGCCCCAGCTAAAGTTAGGGCCTTGTTTAGATCCCAAATTCAACCCTCAAATTTCACTATGTAAAAAAAGATTCCCATCACATCAAAATATTGACACAAGTATGGAGTACTAAATGTAGATGTAATAAAAAACTAATTGCATAGTTTTATTGCACTCTGCGAGACGAACATTTTAAGCCTAATTAATCAATATTTGGATAATTTTTCACAAATACAAATGAAATGCTACAGTGACGCGTGATTCCCAGAAGTCCCAAATTGGCACCCCCAATTTGGCATCTGCCTGGCTCCTGACCGGCTGGCCCATCATCGCTGCTGTGTGGCATCTGCCTGGCTCCTGACCGGCTGGCATCATCGCTGCTGTGGCCTGCGGCCCATTCGCCAGCAGCCAGGCCTAAAAAAAACATTGCACGGTGGCACAGACGCACCGCACTGCACCGCACTGACCGCACGCAAGCCGCAAGCACAGAAAGCAGCAACCCTAGCCGTGCGGCGGCGGCGGCTCCGGCCTCCGGCCTTCGGGAGCGCCGAGCGCGGCAGGGGGCGGGCGTGCGGCGGCCAGCGGGGGACGGGCGTCCGGCAGGGCTGGCCTATGGCTGCGGGCGTGCGGCGGTCAGCAGCTCACGGAGGAAGATGGCGGGATTGCGCCGCCGCCGGCCGCTACCGTAGTTGGGCGTGGCCGCTGCCATTAATTTTTTTCTTCAAATTTGAGGTAATATCTCAACTTCGCTTTAAAATTGTACGATTGTAATGTATGGATGCATAAATGCGATGTGAATTGCAATGTGCGATTTTGGTTCAATCGATCGTTAAAAGTTCGCCCAAGCTAGTTTTTTTCCTGGCTACGCCACTGTTTACAGCGATAGTTTTCTATACCAATCTCATCTTTCTCTCATCCCTCTTGCATTTCACCAGATCACTCGTCGTTGGCTCTTCCTTCCATGCATTGGCTCTTCCTTCCAAGCATTGGAGGTCTATAAACTCTTTTCCCCCTTCAACTCATTCGATATGCTGACGTGTTTTTGCTATAAGACGATTACCGTGCCTGCTCTAATAGTTTTTAAGTGTTCATATAACATGATAATACTTGAAAGCTATTTAGTAGTCTGTTAGATGGGATTGCCTTAAGTCCTACTCCTAGTCGGGTCCAATATGTCAGTGAAAGCAGTAAATTGATAAGATAGGACGGATGGCGCAACCAGAGTTAACCTGTCTTCAGTTTCGTATTGCAATGTTTGGGGGTGCGATTTCATGAATTGCCACTGTGGAATCAAAGAACTTCGGATACTGGAGGTAGGGTAGTATGACATTTGTGGTGATGATTCTCCGTTGTGGCTACAGAGGATGAAGCCTCTGTTCATGGGCAAAAATCATGTCTTGCATAGCTGCATCCAGAGAAAGTCAATTATTTTCCTTACTTCTTCACTCATCAGTTCCATTATTTCCTTCATGAAAAAAAATATTTATGATAGAACTGTGTATGGGCAAAAGTTGGACTGGGTTCCAGGCGCAATTGCCATCTTTGCTGCCGATATAAAGGTTCGATTGCAAGGACCAGTGGAGGGAATTACAAGAAATGCTCTTTTGATCTCCAGTGAACACCTAAAAGTGGTTAGCCTTTTAACTTCCAGTGATTAGCTAAATGGATTCCTTGTAGGAGTTACAAGATCAGGCTGAAGTCAGATGTAGAACTGGAGCTTTAGGTGGAATCCCGACGTGGTAAGTCAGCTGGATTATTCAGCATGCAGGGGGTGATACAATAGTCACGCAGGAAAGGCACAGCCACATCTTGGCAGCCACCATGATTTACTTGCTCTGCTACTGCTAGTGCTACAGCCTACACCAGACCAAGTTCCCCCACCAAACAATGATGCCTACCTGGTGTTGCATAACAAGTTGATACAAGCACCAAGATCTATATAATGTAGTGCACATAGCATACTCCTGAGAGAATAAGCAAAATGTAACATAACGCAGAACACCAAATGAGGTATTTGTTCTATTTACAGAGTATGAATTTCTCACCAGAAAGGTGTTCCATGACCATGGGTTACTCATGTGTTTCGTGGTGTGGTTTTCCATTGTTCAAAGCAGATATGAACACCAGACAACAAGTTAAATCTGTCACTCTGCTTACAAGAGAATCCAAAAGGGCAAAAAATGAGCATAAAAGTTCTCCAATCTGGACTGGAGGCAGTGTCAGGGGATGAAATATCTCCAAACCGCTCTAGAATTGCAGACTTATCCAAACCATGGTACCAAAGCCTCATCAACCATGAATTTGTGAATCTGCATGTAATGCAAAGTACAGAATTTGGTCATTCTGACTGTCGAAGTAAGGAAAAGATGTAGAGATATTACTCATGAATACTTACATCACTGTTTGTCATATATACTCTCTGGAGTACTTACACCTAATCATCTCGATTATGCCAGCGAAGACGAGGGAGAAGCCTGGAATAAATACAATCTCATATCATGCCAACGATCAAAGATGAAAACCATTGAGGAAAAATCAATTCAAACTTTATGGATCACAAATAATGAGAAAACAACTTAATTTGAAATTTGTGTTATGCTTACCCTTGGCTTCCAGGGCCATTGCCGAACCACTTGCCGATGTTGCCTTTGCAGCTCCAAATATAGCTATTAACACAAATGGAGACAGGCACAATAAGCACTTGAAGTTAAAAATAAGACATCAATATGGAAACTCAACTAACCTGAGTACAGAAAATGGGAACCAGACAATGAAAACTGCAGCTTTGACCAAAAGGAATAAGGTCTGCAAGCAAAGAGACACATTAATACTAGGTAAAGGATTTCTCAAGTGTCGTAAAATAACTCAAAGTTACTCTGACACTATGGATTTCCTAAGAACTATAAATGCAAACTCACCCAGCAGATGGCAGTCCAGAGAATGTAAACAGTTCCAATTAGCAACTTTCCAAGGAAATGCAAGATCTGCAAGCAAATGTGTGACAAGCTTGTTAGTACTGCTGGTACCTAGCTGATATATATAACAATCCGTTAGCGAATAGTCCATTAAAGACTCACCATAGGATCTTGGGGGCCTAGTGACCAGTAAAAGGTCACAAGAAGAGATGTGCCAATCATAGAGTACTCAGTCTGCTTTTGATTCTCATAGTACTCCATGACATTCAGATGAAAGATGCCTAGACCAAACATTGCGGACTGCCATGCACCAAGGCCTGCGAAGAAAAAGAAAAACGCCCATGGAGAGCTCGAGGGGAAGGTCGCAGAGATGAGCCCAATGAGCTGGCACAGGAATGCAAATGTGAGGTACATCACACAATAAGAAGCTTCCTTTGGATGATTCCTCTTCACGTGCTCCAAGACCTGAGTTGCTCCTCCCCAGCACATTGCTCCGAAACCCAGGGACGAAAAACTTAGAAAGCCCTTGATCCTGAGATTCCTACTTGCTTCCAGCTGTTCTTGAGTCTTGCCATCTGCCCTCTCATAGTCCTTGCTCGTCAGGTACGTGAAACTGTCTTTCACTTTAGTGCATGCTGTGGGGAAAGTCGCCTGCAAAAGCATATGAACAAACAGGTTGTCACTTGTCAGTCTCTGTCTATAATTTTTTTTACTACTCCTAGGCACGCATTGATCCAATTGGATAGGATTCCTAATTGATTAATTCAATGGTGTGCAAGTTTCATCAACGTCACACTCTCATCGACCTACACGCCTCCATACCCTGATCAACACGGATAAACCAGCCACCGATTGTCTCCCACCACCACCTTCACTTGCAATAAGGACTATGGCACATCACTGATGTATTTTAAGTAGAACTGAGAGATCACAGGATTTAGAAGTAGACGCAATCAAAAGGAAAATAAAAAGAATTCACTAGCACAGAGTTTGGGATTGAGCAGAGTATAGAAGGGAGAGGTTCAGGAAGCTTCTAGAGAAAGAGATAGAGAGACAGAAGATAGAGATATGAGATAGAGCAGTCTAGAGGAGTAAGATGAGCAGTAGCCAATAAAAGTTGATTCGGTTTTAAATAATCAATGCCTTCTGTCCTGTTACCATTCCTACTCAGTCACGGACTAGCTTCAGCCATGCCCACTCCCAGTATGCATTGTTTCAAACACTCCCTTTCTTGAGTCTCAGCTTGTCCCTAAGCCAATGGAGATTAACCAATGCCGGGAAGGAAAACTATTTTCTAACATGCCCCCTTTTGGTTAGCCAAGCCAAGATACCAAACTCACAGTTTCATCATGGAAGTAAGCCCCAGTGACATTAACAATTGTCATCTCCAAGCAATCAGTGTCATTTCCATATCAGAAAGGCACTCAAGCTCTATAAATCTGAGCACTTCCACAAACAGAACCACTCTTCTGCTGCACAACCTTTGAGTTCATCATTGCTTGATTAATCTCAAAATCACTTCATTTTGACCAACTAAATAAAAATGATTCTCTTCCTTTACAATTGCAACTGTGGTAGTAAGTAGTAACCCTAATATCTATGTAACTCCGGCAGGAAGTGTTTCTTAGATCCCATGGCCTATGTCTTTTCATCTCCAAGATTCACCCTTGCAAACTGGAAACAGCAATATCCTTTTTGCAAAGCAAAGTTAAAGACACCACTTGAGGACCAATTCCCGATGAATATGCCCAGTCAAACACGACACAAGCAATGCAACAAACTCCCATGAATTCTCAGCAATCAGACTAAGTATAGGTAGTTCAATACCAATAGTATGACCATGCCACGAGTGATAGGGGTCGCCAACTAGTCCCAGTACTGATAATTATAATACCTCTGAACTGTAACCCTTTCAAATTGCAGAACACCTAAATTTATCGTTGCAATGGTGACCTTTTGGACCTCGATTGCTCCTCTTAGTGATGGAAATAGCACATGTCTGTTCCTGTGGCTGCAATCTGACTGCATAGCAACAGAATACCAACCATGGAATTATTGTTGCAGTATAATACTGCATCTCGAAATCTTCACCATGCATCCATTACCCTCACTGTGTCTACAATTAGTCACACTATCAATCTATGATGTATGAATAAGGCCATGGATTTTGCCATGGTAGTGACATGCATGTTCTCCAGTGTCTACAATCAGTCACACTATCAATCTATGATGGCAATGGCAATGGTTGCCACTCAACACAATTCAAAGACACTAGCCATAAAACTAACAGACACTCATCATAATTGGTTTGCTCTCTAACACCTCATGTGCTCCTGTACTGAGCTGGTGACCATGTCACAGCTGCCGCTAAGCAAATCCTCCCGTGGAAGCAGAAGTTGCTGAATGTTGTGATGGCTGTCAGTAAAGACAGTGTTGATATATGTGTAGAAATTCTAAGGCAGCAGCACCATCACATGTGCCGGGCCGATGTCCTTGGTGAGATGGTGGACACAGAAGCAGGAGCAGCACTGACACCATTACTCGGATCCAAGGCGAAAAGCTTTAGAAATAAAACCCAAACTGAATGTCCAATTGCCAGCAATCATCTGGCCATGCAATTCTCTTAAAAAATGAAAGCACCAGTCCTCGAATTTGCTTGTGGAAATTCATCGAACACGTTGCAGGCGCCCCTCTTGTAGTCACTACCTGTGCACCTCCCCAGCCTCAGACCAAACCGACTGTTACTGCATCTCTCCCACGCCATCCTGGTGCCAAAAACTCCGAGGATTCGAACAGGTCTGTTGCCAAATCGTTAACAACGCAAAACCACAATGTCACACACACTGACGTACTAGCACAACCGTGAGATGCAGGGGATTTCAGCAGCACAGAGTTACGGATCGAGTACAGAAGGGAGAGAGAGAGGTTCTGGAAGCTTCTACATATAGAGAGTCTAGACACACAAGGGGGCGGGGGAGAAATCCAAACGAGGAAGACGACCAATAGCAGCAGATAGGAAGAGGATAAGAGTGGTTTCGGTCAAACTGATGGATGCCTCTGCTCGACTGCTCTTGTACTCTCGGTAACTCTGGTTCAGCCCAAAAGCCCATGGAGCGGTCCAATCCCACACCTCCCTACGCCGCGCGCGGCGATTGGCGCCGACCGCCGAGCACCAGTGGCCACAACCACAACCCACAACTCATCGCCCCGGCATCATCACTACGCCTACGCCGAAGCCTACCGGCGCCCAGCGCGACGACGCACGACGATCACACCCGCAGCATCCCTGTGTTGCCAACTCGCTGCTCAAGCACGCGGCGCCCTCTCCGTACGCGCACGCGCCTAGTGCGGCGAGAGCATGGAATGGAACCACAATGGGGGCGACTCCGACTCGAGGGAGACCCCGACCACTGCGCTCCAACTCGGTCGGGTGCTCGCCGGTCATGATCACCCACCGCGCTCGCGCCGCCCCCAAATGCGAGTATCGATCGAACTCCCCAAACCCGCGCGCCCAGCAATAATCCGCCGCGTGCTCCTCGACTCCCCAACCTGGCAACTCGCAAGCAAACGCAACCGCTCCGCCTCATCGGAGACCCAGCACTACGCCGACCACCGGCGCGGCGTCCCGCACCCGCGCGCTCGAAATCGGCACGAAGCGAAGGAGGCGAGCGATTCGTGCGTACCTGGCACCAGGCGATGCAGCGGCTCGCGAAGCCAGCCGGAGTAGCGTCGGGGCCCTTCGAACCCATCGGAGCCGCCGCGGACGGATGCATCCGCGAGCCGTCGACGCGTCGCCTCGCCGGCGAGGAGCGGAGCGTGGGAGGCGAGGAATGCAAGGGCTCTCTCTCCCGGGCTCTGGCAAAGGCGCAGGGCTGCAGCGACCCGGCTTCAAATTCCGCACCGGCTGGCTGGGTGGGCCCTGCTTCGCAGGAAGGAAGGAGGCCAGGTAGCCCCAGCTGTCGGCGCTGTGCATCCCGCTCCGCTCCGGTGGCGAGGCGTGGCCCTTCGGTGCCGTCGTCGTTACCGACTGACAGGTGGGCCGAAGAGGCTCTGCAGCCCACCTGTCATTCAGCCGTATTCCTGTGCGGGTGGCCCGACCGGCAAGCCTTTTCCTCCGCTCCCGCGCCACAAGGCGGCGCCCCGGCGGCGCAACGGAAACTCGGCCGGCGCGACGAGGAGATGATGCCGCGGCTGGAGGGGCCCATTAACAATCTGGCCCATTAACAAATAACGGCTTTCACACACACATCCGGAGGACAAACTTTTTGGGCCTCAATGACGGGCTACTTGGATCAGGTTTTGGGCCAAGCCAGCCCAGATCGAGCTCACGATTCACCTTTTTCCTAAAATGTCTCTCGCCAGCGAATTTGGGATTCTCGCTTATACCGGGAGACTTATAAGACGCACCGAAATTCTACTAATTATTCAAGACATATTAGGGATGCAACGCGGCAGTCCGACGGACGTCAGCGACAGCTCCTGCGGTGGGGCTGGACGCGGTAACCGGACGGGGAAAAGTCTACTTCACCGGTTCACCCCCAGCCTATGATGTGGAACCCTACAACCTATGAAAATTTTATAGGTTTTTTACCCCTGAACTTTCTAAAACCAGATAAATAATCATCCCCTTAGGCCTTGTTCAGTTCTCTTGGATTCGTTCCAGGTGGAATGATAGCCACAAGAAAATACTTATAATAGATACAACAAGACACCGGGATTAATCCGGATAGGGAACAAAAAGACTCGTACTATGCACAACAAGAGACTGGGATTAATTCTAGACCTATCGACTCATGGATTTATTCCCCTTCTCTCGTTGAGCTTTTTTTCCCCCGACCTGGATTGAATCACAATCTCTTGTTGTATCTATTATAAATATCTTTTTATGCCTATCATTCCACTTGGAACAAATCCAAGGGAAACGAACAAGGCCTAAGCAGTTTTGAAAAATCATAATAAATCATAGAAAAATCATAAAATAAAAAATTAATTTGTGACTTTAGATTAGTAATTCTACGCAGTGAACATATAATACAAAATGCTTTAGTACATTTTTTCTATAACTTTAGATTTATGCTTTTCTTCATAGTTGTAAAAAAATGTACTAAAACATATCATATTATATGTTCACTGCATAGATCTACTCATTTGGAGACCAACACAATTTGATTTTCCATTTTATAATATTTATGATTTATTATAATTTTTTCAAAACTACTTCAAGGGTGTTTTGTCGGGTTTTACGAAGTTCAGAAGTAAAAAATCTATTTTGAGTGATGTGTTCTATCCCTCATAGGTTATAGGTTAGGGGTGAAGCATACTTTCCCTAACCGGATGGCAGTGCGAGCTCCTGCGACGGGGCTTGGGCTCGGACGGCAGCGCGAGCTCCCGTGCGCGACGGTGAGGCGCGGCCTCAGCACAGCAGGCGAGCCGAGTGCATATCGGACCGATTTTTTTCTTTTTTTCTATTTTTCGTTCCTATAAATAAATTTGTGTATAACCTTTTTGTCATCCATAATTTTTGTGTATAACTTTCTATATCAAAAAATTTGTGTTTATCTTCTTTGGTGAATATTTTACTTTTAAATTTTGCTGTCCTTTTTGGAAAAAAGATTATGACATAACTTTTTTCACGTGCCTTTCTGTCCGTTTCTTTTTTTTGTCACTCTTTTTTCTCCTAATTTTTATATCCAAAATGTTTTTGCCTGAAAATTTTTATTAATCTATTTTTATATTTTTTCAAGTTTTCTTGATTTTTTTTCAAAACTTTGTTCCAAATATTTTTCTAGTATATTATGTTGCAAATTTTTTTTTAATAAAAATTGTGGAAACAAAGTTTTGTGGCCTAAAATTTCATGTGTATAAGTATTTGTATATAAAAAATAAGTATTTGTGTATATTTCTTTTGTTGGAAAATAGAAGCGGAGGCGGCCTTGGGCGATGTGGACATGTGGTTGCCGTGGTGGCTGGGTAGACTGACCTAGTTTATTTGTTAATCATGTTTCTAAATTTTTGTAAATGCGTGTGGAGGCGTCGGCTCTAGTTCAGATGATGGTGGCGGCGGCTCGTAGAGGAACTAGGGTGGAGATACGGCATGTGCTGTTGGCAAAAGATATATAGGAAGGAAGAGGCTGCCTGCTAATTATAGGCCACGCCTCGTTGGCTTGGTCGAGTCCGTTCCTCTTGGTTGGGCTAAACCGGCTACAGGCGGAAAACAACTCAGATCCGAGCTCTAACTCTTGTTCATGCAACTTTGGGGAAAGAAATGCTGACGTGAGAGACCATATATATGGAGAGAATCAAGGGAAACCAGGAAACTGGCCTTGGCGCCTTCTGCCCAGATGCACGGTTGCAGTTGTCTCTAGAACTCCAAATACAGAGCAGGCCAAACTGAAGATTGTGGTGAAGAGAAGAAATACAAGATTTCGTATTTTCAGAGAATGTGGCCGTTGTCATCGTGGCATGCATATACGTATGCAGATATGGAGCTTTTCATCACCGATGCTGCTTCCAGAACGTAGCTTCGTGGCTAGCT
Source organism: Echinochloa phyllopogon (assembly GCA_033239725.1). Lineage (NCBI taxonomy): Eukaryota > Viridiplantae > Streptophyta > Magnoliopsida > Poales > Poaceae > Echinochloa > Echinochloa phyllopogon. The sequence continues at coordinate 6,972,998 of BTCW01000017.1, read as the reverse complement.
TCCAACTGGGCTTGTAACTTGCATGGTATATTTCAGCATTTGAAGAGAGGCTGCCTTGGCGAAGTAACTGGCTAATGTGTGCTGAATGGCTCGGCCTCACCGATGTGAATGCAGTGGCTGGCCATGCTGGGGGTACGAGTGCAGGTACTTGAGATCAAGTTCGATTACACATAGTAGTAATGCCTTGGTGGCTGCTGGGTAGCAGCACAATGCACAAAAGGCTCCGGAAGGGACCATGGGAAGGAAAAGAAAAAGGATAACACGCCAGGAGTAAGCATGTCATAAGAATTTTTGTATGGAGTAAAGAAAAATGAAGTTTTCTCCAGACAGACCCCGGGTAGCTGAAATAAAAAGGACTCCAACCCTTGAGACTTTCAGGAACAAGCTAACGAGACTATTCTATTCTAAGCAATAAAGAAATATGCAACAACATGAATGCATCAAACAATGCATCTTAACCTATGTTGTTTTAATCTGATTTAGAAAACTAAACTTTTTTTCCTTTACTAAATTCCCTGATAATTATATAAATGTTGGAAAAAATTTAGAAATTGAAGAAAATCGTTCTATTAATTGAACTTATTATTCACATCCTAAAATTTGGAAAATTTAGGGTGTGACACCCGACCCAATTTGTTTGGCCCAATAACGACCCATGAATGCAGGATGCACATGTTTAGTGCCACTTTGCTAGTTTAGCAAGGGTGGAGCCAACTTATAAGCCTTTGTCTTCCAGTCATAGCACATTCGGGTTAACCCTTTTACACAAAGCGATGACAAAAATATAAGCATGGTGCTATGTGTAAGCGTCCACACCCCTTGGAAGGGTCGTGTGGTGCAGCTTTGGAGGGCAGGGTGTTACACCTATGTGGGTAAGTTGGGCCGACGAGTACGTAGAGTTCTTTTAGGGAGGGTGTATGTGATACCCAGACTAGTTTAGATGGCCCAGTAGTGCCCCATTAGTGCAGGATCCACATGTTTAGTGCCATCTTGCTAGTTTAGTAAGGGCGCAGTCAACTTATAAGCCCTTGTCTTACAACCATAGCACATTCGGGTTAACCCCTCTTACACGAAGCAAGGGCGAAAGTGTAAGTAAGGTGCTATGTGTATTTGTACAAGCCCCTTAAAAGGGTTGTGCGGTGTGGCTTTGGACGATGGTGTGTTACAACATATTTGTACTAAAATTTTGAATAAGAAGAATTGTAAAATATTCTCACCAAAAGTCAACAAGTAATAGTAGTTTGTGATGGGGAGCATATTCTTGTGATGCTCCCCTGAAGTCTCTCAATTAACCTTTGTCCTACCATTTGTAAAAAAGTTAATAAAAATAGAACTCATTCCTTCCATATGTTTAAAAGTTTTCTAGAATTATTTGTTGTCTAGATATTTTAGTATGGAAAATTGGTATTGCTAACTGTCATAAATCTAACAGTGATAAGATTATAAATAAAATAGTGTCTGTCAAGCAAATTTGAATAGAAATGTGCTTTAATGTTCTTGAAAATATGAGATAACAAAAAACCCAAGTGTTACAAGGCCTCCTAACACAGGATTTTGTTTTACCATAGGCATACTTATTAGTTTACACTAAAATTACACCTACTTTACACATAAGTTACACTAAGATCCTTTTATGCAAAAGTGGTATAGAAGTCCTTCATAACACTACAATTTCACTCGACTAAATTGCTATATAATCTGGGTTATCAATTCCATCATACATATGAGTGTTATTTTTCTTGAGAAATCTAAAGCATGCACTCTAATATTAAATTGAGCTCACCATTTTTATATAGTAATTTGTAAAATGCTATCACTATGTTTCGATATGCATACAAATGTTCTCCATAAGTGTATACACATATACTTTAGGTATTAATTGGTTTTGTAATACATAACAAACATCACATATGAATTTGTTTCGTAATACATTGTACAAGTTTATCTTAGACAATAATTCTCACATTATTGAAGTGTACGTCATATATTTCACAATATAGTATATCCAGACAAGATCCACAAAATTTAAGTTGAAAAAAATATTTACAATAAGATTCTTTGAAGGTTTCGTTCCATGCCACTGACATGACAAAACGTGTAAGAGTATAAAATGAAGTAAACATAACAATTGTGATAGTAAATAAACATTTGTGCGGCGGTATGATTGTACTAATACAACAAGTTGAGAAAAACATGCTTGTTCATTCGCATCATAATAGTTACACTATCTTTTTACCTAATTCTAAATTACATAAAGAATCTTTATGCATGTTTTGCCTCTCCCCTCATTTGTCGTTCGGTTGGTCTGTGGTCATTAATTGCTGGTTGGACTCTTCCTTGCCAAATAATTACCAATTAAATACATCACGCTTGTTCAGAATAGGTATGATTAGTGCAAGAACAGATATTTGTATTCATTTGGGACATTGTTTGAATTCAATTTCTAGACTATTTTTTCAGCAAAGTATCCATCCATAAATCAGATTGAACTTAATCTATATATATAGGCAGATATCACACCCCAAAACTACAATTTTAAGTTGTGAATAGATAACACTAAATGAAATACATGATTTATGAAATTTTCTAAAGTTATCATAACTTTAGTTGGTTTATTATCAATTTAGATAGAGAAATAAAATTTTCTAAGTTCTTAAATTAATTTGTGTGGGATGTTGCATTCATGCTGGTCTGCATGGTGTTTTATTTGAAAAATGAATTTATAATAGGTTTTAAAATGCGATCAAATTTTGGTTTACCCCAAATCTAGTTTCTATATATTAATCAATTCTTAACCCCATGTTGGACTAAATTTTTTTTGTCTCTCTCCCATGTGTCTCTTCTCTTCACTCTCTATGTTCCTTTTGCCATGCATGTTTGCATGTGTGGTCGCTCAAACTCCTTTACGTCATTCACATGCTAAGCTGACTTATTAGATCCTAATCTCTCTACCTCCCATTACTACAATCATTCATTAAACCATCCCATATATAACCCTGCATCAACCATCTCTCCTTCCACATAACATCATGTGTTTCTGTTACTCGTTGAGGTTCACAAAATTGGACATTGAAAGATCGCAGCCACTAGTAAGCAAATTGAATTCACTACAAGGTTTTCCCCCTAATGCCATGAGTCACAGAAGCAACACCCCTCATTTGGGCATGATAGGTGTCGGTGCCGGAAATATCTGCCACTCCCTACACCGATCAGAAATGCATTGTGTCTTGTTCCTTGACGGTTGATGCAAGAGCTAACACAAGGACACGGAGTTTATCCTGGTTCCGGCCACAGGGTCGTACGTCCAGCAGGGTGAGTTCGTGCACTTGTATTATCTTGCACCGGAGTGCTCGCAGTGGGGGGCTACAAGCGAGGCGGGAGAGGAGAAGAAATCTCCAAGTCCCTGAAGATGGATTGATTGAGGCGAGTGCCAATATCGGGAAGGCGATGATTGTGCATGTGTTCGTGTGTTCTCTCTCCTTTGAAGGGCTCCCGGCTCCCCCTTTTATAGACCAAGAGGGAGAGGGTTACAAAACGTGGTTACAGTAATTCGCTACAGTCGAGGGGTACGGGCGATCGTGCGCCGGGCGTGCGTCCGTCCTTGTGAATCCTCGCCCTAAATACGGATAGAGATCGTGCTCTAGCTTCGGCGGGCGACGTGGTGACCCCTGTGCTTGTACTTGACCCAGCTTCGATGGGTGGGTCATCTGTTGTCCTGGCTCGATAGTCGCCCATGTGGCCGTTCGAGGGCGTCCTGCCGCCCTTTCGAGGGTATTAACGCTGGGAGATGACGGGAGTTGGCAGCATAGGGGATGCAGTGACGTTTACTGTTGGCACAGTACCGTGCATGCTCGCCCATTACGGGGAGCGGCGACACAGTGGCCATGGTCGGCAGATTTGACTTGACCATCATTATCTGGGCGGCCTCGTGGCCGGGGCGCACGTCCGACTGCCACCCCCATGCCCTTTCGAGGGCATGGTCGTGGGAAAATGACGGGGGCAGTTGGAACAGTATGTCGGAATGATGGTTGTCCGTCCGCACGCCTCAAACAGTGCCCGCCTGTCCGCACGACGGAGGAGTTGGCAGCACAGTGCACCTGGATTCTGTCAGTCGAGGCGTGGCGGGGGAGATTCACCTTTTGACTTGGGCGTCGTGCGGCAGGCCGTGGCATTAAATGCTGCTATCGGGGTGGAGCACTCGCTCGAGGGTGTTGTCGGACCTTAGGACCGGCAATCCACCTGGGGGTACCCGGCTGGTTGATTTGTTCGGAGGGGCGAGCGATCGTCGAGTTAGTAGCTTGATGGTACACAGGAGACACTGATTTAGACAGGTTCGGGCTACCCGGAGGTATAATACCCTACGTCCTGTGTCGGTGGTGTTATTTGTATTGCTGGAACTATGGATTACAAGACGATTTGTCGCCTGCCACCTGGTCTGTTTCTATCTAGGGACCCCTGCCCTCCTTTATATATCCAGGAGGTAGTGTTACAATCTGAATATTTTCCATATGGGACTATTTACAATATGGGGGTCCTAGTAGGAGCCTACTAGGACTCGGTCTTCTTTGGGCCGCCTGCCCGCCCCAGTCGGTGATGGGCCCTAGGGTACCCATATCCCACAGGGGCGACCGACCTTCGTGCGAGGCGGAGATTGCGCAGCTCCCGCTCGAGGGGGCAGCCCACCCTCTACCGAGGTGGAGATTACACAGTACTCTGCTCGAGGGGGCGAACCATCCCTTGAGCGAGGCGGAGTCGGAGCGTGAGCCTGGTGCGTCCTTGGTGGGTAAGCTTTTAGCGTCTGTCGTGCCGCGTTGAGCGGTAGTGGGCCGCGTTGCCTTGTGAGTTTGAGCCTATGCGAGTTTTGATGATGTCGCTATTTTTGTGTTTTTGAGGGTGATTATCCCGTTAGTTAGGGAACCCCTTATGGTTGTCCCCGACAATAGGGGGGTGTATTGCACCCAAACTATGAAATGGTCGCAATATGTGCGTATATTGCAACGGTGGAGTTGCGTTGTGATATTTATAGATTTGGTTGTAGTAGAAAGGTCCTGCTGCAACCATCTTCTAGTTGTTGTTGCAATTGGTTAGGACTATTGCAGCGGTGTCTCGGAGTTACAGTAGTTGTTTCTTTGTTGCAATTGAAAGAAGTTGCAACCTTTTAGTGTGTTGCTTTTTTGTTTGCCACTATCACTATAGTATATGTTAGTTGCATTAATCATGGTATGGTGCTGCAATAGTGAGGTGGATATGGAATCGAATGGTGCCCCTAGATGCAATATCATGGTTGTTGTTGACGCAAAAAGTCGGGCGGCATGATGGTCCTGCGCCAACACAACACGATCGGCCTCGGAGATTTGCTTCACTCCGATGACAAGCCGGTTGTTCCTGAGGTTCGGGGCTTGCTAGTCAATTTGACCTGCAATTGACAAGGTAGATAGAATGCGTAAAATTCACATATTGGCTATGACTCCGAACCATATGCTTACATATCAGACCAGCTAAAATAGCCGATTTGATAGTTTAACGTCCAAGATCAAGATCTAGACCACCTGCGTGTTTAAAAACCCAATAGCCGATTTAGGTCTCGAGGTTGGACCAGATAAATTGTGATATAGGCTAAAACTCAACAGAAATAACAGGTTAAATCTATCAAGATATAGAAAATATCGATAATTGTGAACGTATCGGCTAAACAGAGCAAAACAACCTAGAATCAGCTATCCTGACCAGCTAACGGATGCGTTCGATAACTTGGTGTAATTATCAAATCTAGGAAAAACAGGAGCGGATTCGCTTAGGCTTAAACTTAACAATCACGATAAAACTTGTGTAACAATTAAAACTAGATAAAAGCGGAGTAAATTCGCTTAAACCAGAGATCTAACAGCTACGATAACTTGGTGCAGCAACCAGAACAAAGGTAAAAATGGAGCGTATTCTCTTAAACCAAAGATCTAACTGTCACGATAAATTGGTGCGAGAATTAGATAAAGACAGAAGAAGAGCTGGATGCTTATCTAAACCCAACAACTGCAATAACTTTTAGGAGATCTAGACGAAAGCACAGCGATACAAGCAACGCCAGAGATCACGGAGATGCAGCCTAGTGAGTACTCAAAAGAACTCGTGAATCTACTGAAACTAGATTGAAAAGTAAATTGCAATGCGAAAAAGTGTAAAGGTTTGTTTGATTGATGTGAGGACAACTTTATTCGTAGCCCTAAGGCCTCTATTTATAGTCCCGGATACAGACTCCATGTCGATTACGACTCCAACAATCTTGACAGAAAAGAAAACATTACTTCCCCAAAACAAACAACTAAAATATGCCGAACTCTTTGTGGCCCCTCCACCACGTATGTCGACCAATCCTACGTCTTTCAGCCGCACTTGTCCTCGATAAACTCCCGTTTCGTCATTGCATCAAAAATCGGTTGGCTTCTTATTCATCGACTCTTCTAGCTTCCGAGAAGATCAGCTCAACTTTTCGGCTATTATCTTCTCGATCATTTCTTACATCACCGATGCAAAATTCGGTGTCAACACATGCCCCCCCCCAGTTTTGGGACAAAACGTTATGTTTGTTCCAAAACTCTTGTCTAGTCTTCGTATATCCGTTTGTTCTTGGTTAAGCTTCTTGAAACTAGCAAAATGATGGAGGGGATTGTGTTTGTTCATCACTAATATTCAGCCAATCGTGAGACCGGCTGAGGGAAAACCATTGATCTACTTAACCATTCTTTGAATGAAACTCCATACTGGTGTATCTAATTCTTGTTTATTTTCGGTTACGTCTTCACGTGTTGCTCGCTTCTCTTTTACTCCCTTAGGGTACAATCTAGAGGTACTCAAAATTTCTTTCGCTTCTTGGAGCGAATTCTGCCTCGGGAGCATCCAAATATCAGATTACCAAGTGGTGAAACGTTAAAGCTCCTTTCCAAGAAATATGATCTTCTAGCGAGCCCGTGACTCCAATAATGCTGTAAAGTTTCTTCACCAAGTTGCGCCAAAAGAACAAACAACCAGTGCCAGGAACGACATCTTTTTCTGAATATATTTTGAAGTCACGATGGAACAGTGCTCTTCTCTATATGCATATAAATAGGCACCATCGGCCTGATCTTCGAAGCATAGGAAAGCTTTCCACTGCCCATCATCAAATTTCTTGTCTTTGGAGAGGCTCCAAGAGAGAATAATATGAAAGGGTGCAAAATATTATGCTGCCGATGCTTGAAGAGAACTCGCAAGCAAAAAATGAGGTGCAAAGATGAGGCAATACCAGGATTTTTGGCAAAAGGGCGATTCAAAGTTCAACCAGGTGCGACAGCACCTTGTCCTGCTGCCAAATGCAATCCAAAGGCTGACTTTCACTAGCTCCTTTGCTGCATCTTTCTCAGCTGGTATGACGCTAGGAGAAAAATTGCAACAATATCATGCAATGACCCGAGTTTCTCTCGTGGCTTATATCATGGTGCAGAAAGCCTAAAACTGCCAAATATGCAGTTTATGCCTTTGTATCTGTAAATGGCTTTGTAGCCGATCATGTCAAATATATTATAGCTTCAATGAACTTTATGATGTTATTACAAAACTTGTCAAGCTATATCTTCTCACGCATTGTTTTGGGTTTATAGTTTTTGCTCTAAGGGCGACATGTATTGTATCGGTCGTATCCAATTCAAAATCGGCTATACATTGTACTTGCTTCATACAGTGCTTCGCTTTTTCCTTTAGCATTTTTAAACTTGAGGTGATATCTAATATCGGCTACAACCGATTAAATCATAGGCTTTTTGTGCACCTACTTGGACACTAGAGCACGAAGTCAGCAGTCTTAAGGAAATCTCCATCGAAAACATTTCTGGAGATACACTTCACACCATCGTAACCACATACATGAGTATTGGCAATGGCTACACTGAACGAAGTATCAGCATGGACCACTTCTACCATGTCTCTGTGCTAATGGATCAAACATTGATGCATTGTAGATGGAACATAGCAGTTGGCATGAATCCAATCTCTTCCCAGCAGTAGATTGTATCAACCCTTGCCGTCGATCACAAATAAAGTAGTGGGCAGAGTCTTGCTTCCGACTGTTACATCAACGTTAATTGCCCCCGGAGCCTGTGAGATTCTTCCTTTGAAGTCTTTGAGCACCATGTATGTTTCAATCAGATCTTCTTCACTCATGCCAATCTTGCAAAAAGTCATGAATGGCATAATGTTGACTGATGCTCCTCCATCGATGATCATTTTGATAATGGGTTTACCATTAACATGGCCCTTCATGAAAAGGGGTCTTAAATGCTGCTGCTTTCATTCTTCTAGCTTATCAAAGGTGGCTTGCATCGGGTCAAGGTTCAGAAATGACATTGCTTCTTCTTCATTTTCTTCGTCAGTAGGTATCATGAACTCTTTCGGCAGAACGAAAACCATGTTAACCGATGGAGTATTATCCTCCTTATTAGCTGTTTTCTTAATGCGCCAAACTTTACGTTTATCAGAGTTATCCGGTTCTTCTTCCTTTTCCTAGAGCATCTCTTCTTCCATCTCCCTTTGGCGTAAGCGCTGAAGTCTTTGCCTTTTGGATTCGGACAATCCCTTTGGGCACCAATTGGGGTAGACCTCTGGATCATACTGATACCCCTGTCCCTTGGTTTTCTCTTGCTCACGTTGTCGTTCTGGTTCGCGACACAATATATATTCATCGGGAATGCGTGTGTTGGCCAACTCTTCAATCTGATCACATTCGTCTACTTTGCCCCCAGTCGATCGTGCATAGATACACGCCTCGGATAATGATCATGCACACTTCAGGAATTCAGCCAATTATTATCATAGCACGGCCTCTTGTAACTGCGGCGACTAAGTCTTGCCAGATACATTCTTCATTGTCTAGCCTCCACCACCATTTGCATAGGAGGCTAACATTCATATTTCTTATATCTTTTATTCCCAACCCACCTTTCTCTTTGGTTTTGCATATGGTTTCCCACTTTACCTGGTGGTGTTTCTTTTTTTTTGTCCACCCCCTTGCCAGAAGAACAATCTTCTTTGCTTAGCTAGTCTGTTGACAGTTGTTTGGGGGCAGGGGGGCAATCCGCCACATGCAGTTTGCAAGGGCTCACCATAACACCTAGATATTTTAAAGGGAAATGACCAATTTGGCAGTTGAACATCTCAGCATAATGTATATTTTCGTCCCATTCCCGTTGAAATTATCACCTCACTTTTTGCGAAGTTAATTTTCAGACCAGACATTATTTCATATAAGTATAGCAAGAGCTTCATATTCCTCGCACCCTCAGCATCATCCTGCAAGAAGATGATTGTATCGTCTGCATATTGCAGCATACGCACCCCTCTCATAATGACATTAGCTTCAAGGCCCGTGATCCTCCCATTGTTTTGTGCTTGTCTTACCATTCTTGCTAAACAGTCAACAACAAAGTTAAAGAGAAGAGGAGAGAGCTTGTCATTTATCTTCACACTCACAGTTCCACCTTTGACCACTTGTTGTACCCACCCGCACCATTTGTCACTTAATCCTCTTATCTTGAAGCTCACTATTAGGAATTTCCAGCTGACTTTATGGTAAGCCTTTTCAAAATCCAGCTTAAGGATTATCACATACTCACCACTTCTCTATCTCATGTATAATTTCATGTAGTGCCATTACCCGTCATTATATGGAAGGGATTGAAGGGGATTGAGAAGGATTAAATCTCCAACTGACTTGTTGGCTCAATCCCCTTATAGAAGGGATTGAGAGGGATTAAATCTCCAACTGACTTGTAGGGCATGTAATCCCCTTCAATCCCCTCTAAAACCTCCTACGAAGGGATTAAACGAACAAAGTCTCAAGTTGCGGGGCGCCGACACCCTGTTGGGGGCTTCTCCATGGGCTACGTGCTTCAGCGGGAGGATACTGATGAGTGACAAGTGCACTATCGTTGTCACCATGCCAAATATGTGATTTGATGGGGATGTATGTCGATCCCACCCCTTGTCGCTTCTTGCCCCGTGCTGGTGGGGGTGGCTATAGCATCGACAACACAAACTCATTCTACAAATAGATCTACCAGTGATGCTATTAGTTGCGGTCAGTTATTTAGTATATGGGTGAATTTATTAACACAAAGAAAATTTTGTTTGAGTTAATTTTGCTTTCAAACAGGGAAAAGATCCAAATTACTACCCTCAAATATGAAAAAAGTCCGGATGACCCCTAAAGTATGTTTTAGTTTAGAGTAAAGTCTATTTTGGCCATTCAACTATCGCCTCGGTTTAGTTTTGACCATCAAACCGTAAAACCAGGAATCAGTGGCCATCCGGCTGTTTTGACGAGCGGTTTTGCTGACCTAGACGACATGTGGCGGTAGGCCGGCATGTCAACCCCCCCTCTCTCTCTCATCTCCTTCTTTGTCCTCTCTCTCCTCTCTGCTCCCACCTCATAGTCACGACCATGGCCAGCCAGCGCCGCTCAGCTACACTCCGTGGTGAGCTCTAGCGCAGCCGTGAGCCGGGCGGCCGTGCGCCCCTGCTTGCTCCCCGCGTTGGGTGGCTGCGCGCAAGGATGGAAATATATTTGATGTCTGTCTATTGCTAGCGCAGGATCCTTAAAGTAAACTTAATTTATATTCCTGGCCAAAGAAACTATCGCTTGCTTTCTCTCATATACGTAAAAATCCTGTTCTCTTTTTTTTTGTTTCTTTTGACCGCAAGCTATACTTCTTTTTCTTTCTCTCACATAAAGAACATGGCCTCTCTTTTTTTCACAGCCAGCTAACAAACTAATACCGACTCAAACTAGACCTCGACTTGTTGTAGACACAGCGAACACAACGACACAACAAGGGACTAAAATTCAGAAAAGCAATCTAAAAAGAAAAATTGCGAGGCACAAAGGGTTATAGGATAGCGGAAACACGATGAACAAATATTTTTTGTGGGGAAATTTCTGGAGTTTTAGGACGAAGGCACAAACTAAACAAAGATAGGGATACGAATTGAACCTGTCTCTGAATACCACTTGATGGGAATTAGGGTGCCCGATCTTCCGTCAGGTGAAGGATAACTCGTTTTGGGCGGAGCGCAACACACCGATCCGGCTTCAAGTTAGCAAACTCGAACCCTGCAATCTTAGCACCATGACTCCTCTGATTATCAACCGTGTCTAGGGGTGGACGCCGAGCCAGCTCGGCTCGTTTTGGCTCGGCTCGTTCTGGCTCGTTAGTCTAACGAGCCAGCTCGGCTCGGCTCGGCTCGTTAAGAAAACGAGCAAAAACGTTGGCTCGGCTCGGCTCGGCTCGGCTCGTTAAGCTCGTGAGCTAGAGATAAATTTAAATTTGTCACAACAATATATATGAAATAAAAAATTATAATAATTATATGGTCTTAATAATTTTAAAATCTACTTTATCATACTATAATAATAAAATATAATCATAACATCGTCTAGAACCATATAAATAGTATATACATGTTATAATTATTTAATAATTTACTCACTAGTCTATTAAAGCCTTCTAGCTCATTTGGCTCGCGAGCAGCTCACGAGCTGGCTCGAGCCAGCTCGTTAATGAAACGAGCAAAAACAGTTGCTCGGCTCATTAAAAAATACATCGAGCCGAGCCGAGTCGAGCCGAGCCAGCTCACGAGTTTCGAGCTTTTGGTCCAGCCCTAACCGTGTCACAATCCGGTTGACCTCGCCAAGAAGGCTAATCCCTACCTGCGAAACGAAGAACACAAGCAAGAACTCGAAAGAACGCAGCTCTCAATATGAAGTGACACTGCAGATGAATGATTAAGCACGATAGTTGGGGTTCTACAAACCGATAACGGCGAAACTGTTCTCGACAGATTAATCTAAGCAAAACCCGAGTCTAAACGATGGCGGCTACTGAGTTTATATAGCCTAAAGGGGTGTGCTGGGTTGGAGGGGACGCCCCCTAATGGGCTCCACACAATAACATGGCCCAAAAGCCAAAATACGGCGACGCAACACCGAGACAGATTCTGGACGTCAACTTGTTTCGATGATTCCTGACGACTCAGAAAGAATTTTGTGATGCTTATCTCCTTAGCTTTCCATGCATATATAGAACGTCCAAATCCGAGCTCGTATGCGACCTGGGCGTCCGTTTTAGTGTTGACTGCTCCTGGACCCCGAGGTGGACTCGAACTTGATTTGTTTTGGGCCTCCACCTTGACGTCTCGAACCGGATAAGCTTCGGGCCTCCTTCTTAACTTGGACACCCTTGCTGATCGTCTTCAACTCCATGTCATCCACTAAGCATGGTCGTATGCATGGATCCACTAAGCATGGTCGTATGCATGGATGTCGTTCTCGTCAAGGCACCTCAATGCTGCTGGGTTGTGCACGTCTGTCACCCCCTAGGGCCGCGTGTGCGTGCTATTCGCCGCTGCTGGGTCCCTGAGCACGTGCGGAAACCGGCCCATGCCGCCGTGGGGCTAGGCCCTGAGACACCGCTGCATCGTTGAGCTCGGGCGCATCTTCCCGCACAAAGTGGAGTCTGACTCAGGCATGACAGCGGCGGACGACGCATGGTGCTTGATGGTGCTTGTCGTCATCAGGGAGTTGGTCATCTGCCCGGCATGGATGCGCCTCCAGGGCAAACGAGAGGAGAGGAAGAGAGAGAGGAGAGAGAAGAGAGGAAAATTAGCTCACATGAGGCTCCCACCACCAAATGTCGTCTAAGTCAGCAAAACCGCTCACCAAAACACTTGAATGGCCAAATATGAACGGTTTTGATAGTTGGGTGGTCAAAGATTTCTGGTTTTGCGGTTTGATGGTCAAAACCAAACCGAGACACAGTTGAATGGCCAAAAATGGACTTTACTCTTTAGTTTACTTTAAACACATAATTATCTTAATCAGTCCAATCTAGCCATTCACAAAACTTATTTTGTTTCTTCATGCATAACTGGTGTTTTAAGTTCAAATTTTATGGCACGATAGAGGGCGAAAAAATATTTTAAAATATATAATATTAAATTTTCATCAGTTATGGCACCCACGTATTGAAGCTACCCTTCTTAGGTGATGTTGGGCCTTAAAAAGTTAAAACTGCACACCTTGTTTTCTCAGAAGGTGTAAATGCCATCAAACTGTATTGCTGATCAAAGCTGTTTATCTTTTTTTTCATGTTCACTGTTTCTTGCTTTACGTAAGTTTATTTCCGTGCTAGTGTCACAGTATGCTGATCAGTACACCGAATCTTTTTCCAGCTTTTCGTCGATGCCACAAACTCCAAAATCTAGCAGCACTATCTTTATTTTAAAATCGTTGAAATATATCTTGACAAGTATTGACTAGTGAGTCTTCCAAAATGCCACAGTAACACAAAAGAAAATGATGAAGTAACGCGTTTTTTCAGAGGAAATTTGCATTCCATTTACCTGAAAATTGGAATGTGCAAGGTTTGAATGACTGGGCAAGGAGGAAGTTTTTTTTTCTGAAACAAACAAGAAGAAATGTTGCCAACGACTTATTAGTAGCACAACAACACTGCACAATTGTCTGCCTACCAGTTAGCTTGTATGACCTACGGAGTATATATGAAAGATACACAAGTGGCGTCTGCTACCTGCCGGCAAAAGATACCAGAGAGGAGGAATAATCATTGCCTGTCCTGATGATGGCATTTCTCTCCGACCTGAATGAAAGCTCTGAAGCACATGATTACAGAAGATAGAAACCTGATCAGGTCTGGGTCAGTTAGCAGAACATAGAAGACCAATCAGGCTGCGGAACCAATCACCCGTTTGGCCAGATTTATTAACAGTTGGTAGTGGGTGCTGGCTCATGGATATACGAACAGAGTCTCCTCTTGACAGTTGCTTCCTTCTTTTGCCATCAAATGAGACCCAGGCATTACTTCTTGCTTCATCTGGTATCTGGTATCTGGTATCTGGTACAGTTGCAAGTGCAATTTGCAGTCCCACAATAGTGCAAAGATTACCAGTCAGCAAACCAAGGTATGATTGTTGGTTTGTATTTTGCCACAATATACGAAACCGGCAGTGAAAGAAGACAAGATACACACTTTGAACTCTCAATTAGGGTTTCAAAAATGTGATCCCCTTAAAAGGGAGGGAGGGCCAGTCCTCGAGGTCTTTTACGGTGCCTTATACCGCTAACAGGTGGTATATAGTATATTTGCATGGGTAATTTAGTAAATATCGTATAACTATATTAGTATACAATTAATAATCGCGGAAGTAATCGCAGCAGCCTACGACGTCGAGCTGCCGCCGCCGACGAAGGGGACTCACCGTCCAGGCCATCGCACTGTGTCAAGCTCGTTCGGTCCCAGGGCATGCTCGACTCCGCTGGAGGTCGACCCGCTCGACGTCGCGCTCCAGGCGGTGGGCGGTGCAGCATGACGCCGCGCCCGACCTGCTCGACCCTCCTTCAAGCCACCACGAGCTGGCCATCCACGCCATGGCATCGGCCAAGCCGAAGACGTGCACCATCTCACTCATGTCGAGTCCACAGATCATCCCAGGATTGAAGATGATGTCGACGAACTCGACCTCCGATCCGGCCCCGTGTCGAGTTCTGCCCGAGGTAGTTGCGAGGAGTTGTACGGCCTTTTACTGCCAGATTCCCTCACCGGCGGCTGCGGCAGGCCGCTGCCGCCATCTGCTAGCTAGCCGCTGGCGTTGCTGCCATTAGCGCATACCCACATGGCCCCGTGTTGTTTTCCGTTCCCGTCGCCATGTCTGCCGCTCGCAAAACCCGCAGCAACGTGAGGCGGTCAAGCCTCCATGCTCGTCGTTGTGCCCAAACCAACTACTCAGCCTTATGTGACTCTCGGCCGGTGACTGCTCGCCGCGCTCATGCACTTCCGTGCGCAGATGACAACACACAGATGCCCCTACCGTCAACACTGCAGCCGGCCGGCACCCATGGCGAGATCCGGAGGGTGAGCAGGGGCCTAGCTCCAGCAGCCTGGCAGGAACTCAGCGAAGGCCGCAGTTGGAAGAAGCCGATTCATGGATATATTAGACTAGTTCCAATAATACCCTTATACTACTATACTACTAATATAATCGAGAGAATTATTGCTTGTTGTTGGAACCAGCCCTTGGATCACTCTTCTCTCACGCACGGACGCAAGCAGGAAGACGAACAGCGAGTTCCGGCGACGAACGCCGCGGCCGCCGAACGGCCTGTATCTTGGCTGTTATTTCATCTCAAGGAACTGAAACACAAACACCGGAGAGTAAAATGGCCTTTTATAGACCTGGGAACGCACGCACGCCTAGAGCACGAACTCCATTTTTCCGGTCTTCAAGCTGTGATCCACACGACCCAGAACGCTGCATGCGCCAGCTCCAACTCCGGCGGACGACTCGCCCAATCCTCGCGTCACACACGCACGCCAACTGACTCCGTCCCCACTGCACAACGGACTTGCCGCACAAATCCATCGCCTGATGCCTAGACTTGATCAAACCCACGAGCTAACAAACTAACTTAGCCTAAATGTATGCACGCACACACGCGCGATGCACGAGACACACACAGCACACCAGGCACACACCATGGCGTGGTTTATCCCAACACTTGTACCTTTAATTCAAGACGTGCTGAGTCCGGAAGGATGACAGGTCTAAATGACAGTGAGTGAGGGCAGATCGGAGTAAACAGCATGCATGGGACATTTGGATGGACCTAGACAGGAAAAACCACAATGATCATGTTGTATTACAGTTCATTTGAGCGACACACATATACACTAGTAAATGATCATGTGCGTGGATGGAAGTCCGGTAGAGGAGTGTCCAGATTTCTAACTATTGAAGAGTACAAGACAGCAATGATTTATATATTCACAAACTTAACTGAAATGGATGAATATGTGTAGTGAGTTCACTACATTTGATAAATTAGCGTACTACCAGTGCTTATAACAACATATAATTAATGATTCTGTGTTCTAATTTGTAGACAATTTGAACAAAAACAATGGAGATGTGTGAGACCACCAAATCAAAAACAGCTAGATAATTTAAGGATGAATGGGGCTGGCAATGGCAAACCAGACTTGCTGGATTGGTTTAGAAGCTTGGTACTAGTTACTTGGTTGATTTCAATAAAGTTTTAAGAATTCCTCTAAAATTTTATTTACACTATATTGTAACATTGCAGTACTGTGACATGGATGCTAGCATACCTAGTGAATTGTGTCGTTTGTCACGTGGATGTGCCCTTAAGGTCAAGTCATATGATATTTATGAAGTTAATGGGCATAGATTCAGATCTGAAAGGTATGAAAAACATAGAGGAAACTTAACTACAACCAACACAGGGGTGCTTGTTGTTGGTGCTGGTGATGGGATGAACAGTGAGCTTGAGTATTACGGTATTATCAAATAGATTATTGAGGTGAAGTTTGATGGTGATAGTGAATTCAGCCTTGTTTTGTTTTGAGTGTCATTGGTTCCACTCGACAAATGGAGTGTGACACTTGGATAGGTTTGGATTAGTTGAAGTTGCCCATGCATCTTGTAATCCAGCAAATGAGCCTTTTGTGCTTGCTAGCCAAGTAAAGCAGGTGTACTATCTTCCATATACGTGTAAATCTGATCCAAGCCTTAGTGCATGGTGGGTTGCATATAAGGTGAGCCCTCTTGGAAACTTGTCCATTCCATTAATGGATGAATACAGCGACGAAGACCCACCATGTGTAGATACCTTCCAGGAAGATGGTTTGCTGGGTAATTTCTTTGTAGACATTGGACTAGGTTTAGATGATATTAGTAGTACTGATGGCTTTGATGAGATTAATGATCCAAATGAAATCACAATGCTGATCAAACATCGAAATGGTGTGAGTGAGGACAATGAAGCACAAGTTGAAGAACAAGGACAATCTGATACAGAATCTTTTCCTGATATAACAGAAGAGGAATACCTAGATCCTGATGACTTTTAGATGGACAAAGCATTGGATAACATTTAGGTAGTGTATATGCTTTATGTTTGATACATACATGATTTTGTATTTACACTTTACTCTTAATTGCAATCTCTGTTTGATTACCATTTTTACTCTTAATGTCATGTCTATTATTTAGTACAGTTTCTCACCCCTAGTTGACATATTTTTTCAGGGATGACAATCTCACATCGAGGGTCACGCAGTCGGTCTTCTAGCAGTTCTGTTGCTAGGGAGAACACAGTTTCAAGTCACAATGAACTTGTTGATCCTCCCACAGCAAATGAGCAAGCTGAAGAATTCCACTTGCGTGGTGCGGCAGATCTTCCCCCTGCTATTCCCAACATACAAGATCGTCCATTGATTGAGCCAGAAGGAAAATCATGAGTATAAAAAATTAGTCTGATTCTGATGTACTGCGAGCATATGGTATTTTTTAATTGAATTCTTCGTTTATATAATTCAAGGCACTGGACTGAGGTACCGGGAAGGACTCCTGCAAGTGTGCTAACATGCTTGCTAAAGAATTATCATCCTGGCTTGGTTACCTACAGAGGTAAGACTGTGGTGGCAACTAATTGGAAACATTACCAAGCAGCAAGGGACTCATTTGGGAAATCTGCAGCTGATTTTGTTACTGAAGATTTTTTGGTAAGGGGCTAATTTTTTGTAATTATCTTATGTTTTTTTCTTGAAGTAAGCCCTGAAACCTGATACTCCCTAGTATTGTGGCCTTGAATCTGAATGGAATACCAAACATGCTTAACATTTTGTGCCTTATTGGCTTCCTGCTCAAGCCTGTTCATAATCAGTACTCTTACAGGAAAGGTTTAGATTCAATCCAGCCAAAGAAGATGAATTAAGGAAAGCTATTGGTGCTTGTTGCTCAGATCTGCTAGGGAGCATCATGTATTATGCAAGAATCACTGCTACTATGGATCATTTTCGCATAGTGGAGGGAAGAAAAATATGTGATAAGATTGCAGGACAGTTCTATTTGACGCGGGAGGACTACATTGCCCGACGCCTCGCTTGGTGCAAAAAACAATTGCTGGGATGCTCTGGCAACAGAATGGAGCAGTGATGAATTTAGGCAAAGGTCTGAGAAAAATCGTTCAAATCTCTTGAGTGGAAGATTCAAACCACATAGAGGAGGTTCCCACTCCATTGCAGTAATAAGGCAAAAGATGATTAGTGTTCACTTACTCCTGAATTCTAGTTGGATAGTCTTTAATTTTGCAGCAACACACAATTGATTTTTTTTATTCTTGTTATTATAGTCTAAGAAATTAGGGAGAGTTGTATCTGAAGTTGAGGCATGGGTCTATACTCATAGAGGTTCAAATCCTGAAGACATTACTTCACTGAACACAGAGGAGGCTACAGCCTGTTTGGTAAGTCCTAAAGATGTTTATCTACTATTTGCACATGCAGTAGTTCTCTCTTATTATATATTCTAAAAATTCTAACACATTAATTTCTATGTGGAATAGTAAAAATACCAAGGCCATTGAATTAAATGGACCCAATTTTTATTGGTTGCGTTCACCGGTGGATTTCAGAGCTCTTTATCAATGTTCTTGTGGTCGGCCTCATGAAAATGGGCTACATTTAATGGAAACTATCAATGACAGAGAAGCTCTTCCTGAGTCGAAGAGTCATGCCTCTATAATGGCTGCTAGGCGTCAACGCCAAGAGGAAGAGGAAAATTTAAGGAAGGAAGCTAATGATGGCAAAATGGCCAAGGAATATGCCCAAAGCATGTTTTTTATTCTCGAACACGCAAGAGAGCTGCGTATCTTTGTATTAAGAGGGAAACAGATGGTCCAATTACAACGGGTAGCGCCTCACCTTGGACCAAGTGAGGGCTAAGGGAATAACTAACAGACTATTACAAAAAAAGATGATCTTAAGACCTGACCACCACGCACCATTGAGCCTAAGTGGGCTCAAGTGTCCTTCCTGGGAGTAAGGCAGCAAGTGCTTTAGCTCCCAAGAACATCCAAAGGAGGGATTCATCTTTGAATGCCGGTAGTGCCTGCCGCAGATTTGGAGCCACTCCATCAAAGACACAAGCATTTCTTTGTTTCCATAGAATCCAAGCTCCCAGGATACATAGCGAGTTAAACCCCTTCATGTGCTGTTTTTGCATTCTCTTCCAAGACCTCCTCCACCAATCAGCAAAGGAGCTAGCTCTATCATTGGGTGTCAGGTGGGACAAATTCATGGGTTGTAAGATAGAAAACCAAAATTGTCGTGCAAAGACGCAAGAGGTAAGGATGTGCTGAACATTTTCTTCTTCTTGATCGCAAAGAGGGCAGCGCTCCGGAGGTGGGAGACCTCTTCTCTGCAGTCTGTTCGCAGTCCAACAACGATTTCGAATTGCCAACCAGACAACGGTTTTACATTTGCTCGGGGCCCAGGACTTCCATAGTCTCTTCCAAGGTTCAAAAGTGATAGAACCAGCAAAAAAATTCCTGTAGGCTGATCTTGTGGAGTAGATACCTGACGCTTCGAATTTCCAATGGTGAATATCCACAGTGGTAATAAGCATGAAGGTAGAGATGGTGTCCCATAACTTGAGATATTCTACAATACCGTGCCAGCCAAGTGCACTTTTAATGTCTCTCACCCATGCCTGATCCTGTAGAGCCTCAAACACTGATCTTGTTCTTCGTATTTTCAGCGGTACTCCACTAACAACATTAGGAGCAAGGTCTTCTAGACAGCAGCCATGTAACCATCGATCTGACCAGAATAGGGTGTTCCGACCGTTTCCAATTGTGGAGACGACCGATAGTGTAAACATAGCCGTTGTGTTGGGATGAACTGGCACCTCTAGCCCAGTCGATTGCTCTTGCCCAAAGCCTGTTTGAGTGGGGTAGAACCGTACGATCTCAGTATGAAATTATGAAAAGGTTTATGGAGGTGAGATGTGACATGCAATCATCTATGTTCAATTTTCTGTTGCTTCATTGAGCTACATTCTAATTATGTGTTGTATCATTGAGCTGTAGAGTGTTGCTTCCCACACTGGTATGCCTCTGATCCCATATGTGTTCCTTCTCCTCTGGCTCCCCCACCTCCACCTCCAGGTTATCCTATTTCAGTACCTCCAAATCCCTCTATTGAAAATGTAAGCTTATTGGTCTTGAGTGCATCAGTTCGTAAATATTATATATATTATATATATTATATATATAGGGAAAATGCATTCTACACACGCGTGTAGTTACTCCCACCTATGTATCTCATGATACAAGACGAATCTGATCCAATGAAGAGTATGTATACGTAGTATGTGGTGATACTAGACCATCTGAGATGATGTATACCTTGAGTATGTAAGCATACATCGAGTATATGGACATACTATTTTATGTAGTATTATAAAGGTATAATCACAATATATTTAAAAATAGGGGTTAATTTTGAAATTTTTTCGTGTAAGTCGCTTTGAAGTATCTTAGAATTAGTATATGAACATACTCAAAATGATAAATGAGTATGCGGACATACACACGATGGTATACTGATGGTGGGTGTAGCTACACGCATGTGTAGATAAAACTATATATATATATATATATATATATATATATATATATATATATATATATATATATATAACGCACCACTAATGGGAGCCCAGGCTCGGGAATAAAACCGAGAGCCCCGGGCACCCCCGCGCAGACCGGCGTCCCACCCGAGCCACCCGACCACCAAAATGTCGTAGATATTAGTACTACAATCGTAAATTCTTCGCCGAAAGTCATAGAAACCTTTTCACACAAAAGTGAATAGCTGCCAACTGACACATCCTACCTGCCACCTGACGCATGCATGCAAAGCAACGAGATTCCAACTATTTTTCTCGATAATTCTTCACTCGAATCTTCAATTCATAAACGGATTTCACCACTAGTTTGCTGACATTTTTGTGCACAGTTTGAGATCCATTTTGAATATATTTTTTTGAAAATATTTAAATTTAAAAATCTACATCATAGAAAGTATGAGTAAAAATCATAGAATGATATTTTTTTACGCTGCCTCATAGAAAAAGTCATAGGAACTAGTAGTGACAATCATAGATAGCTTTCAAGTACGCAAGTTTGCCAACTTCTCTTCAGTTTCTATGATTTCTGAGTTTACAAACACAAGAACACCGCGATTTTGAAATGAATAATCAGAGTTCTATGACAAATGCACGATTTCTATGATTTTTAAGTATAATTTTTTTGTAGTTTCCTTCGCTTGCAGCAGATTGTCTGAACACAATTCACATGAGAAGTCGTAGAAAGCAGTTATGACTATCGTAGAACTGATATTGTTTAAAATTCCATCCACATTCAGATGTCATATATACTTGTACTCATAGCCGTAGATTCTTTAGCCGTGAATCATAGAAATCTTTCAAACAAAAGTGAATAGCTGCCACCTGACACACACATGCATGCATATAAAGCAACACATTGGAATTTTGAATTTCTCTAGTATGGCCCACCACAGTACTGCTATACAACCTCACATTAGAAGTCATAGAAAATAGTGCTGACAATCATAGATAGTTTTCAAGTATATATTTTTGTCTTTATATTACTTATAAGGTAATTTTCAGTTCACTTTTCGACTTTCGGTCTTGTACATGGTTTTCACCTTCACCAAAAAAATGTCGTAGGAAATATACAGGAATGCATAGAAACATCAACTTAGTTTCAAACATGTACATACGTCAACCCAGCTTCATACATATGATTTTCATGATAATAATAACATAGAAAATATGCCAGAAAGGCATAGAAACTCGAAATAAGGAACCCTTGAGAAAACTTCAAAGTATAGTGTCAACATTCACGAGCTTTCTATGAAAAAACTAGAATTTCTATTCCTTTCGGTGGGACCTCCCAACAGCCATCAGCCTCCGGCACCCTGTTCATGAGAAAAGAAAAGGAAATAAAATCACATAGGAAATATACAGAAAAGGCATAGATACGATTTGGATACATACACAAACATACAGCAGCTGTAGAAATACATGCACAAACGCAACATAAAAAAGTATAGGAAATATACAGTAATGCATAGAAACATCAACTCAGAAAGGCATACAAATACACAGGAAGACATACAAACATTAACCCAGCTTATAATATAGTATCTATGCTAAAACACACATATTCTAATCGCATAGAAAGTGACCAAGATAGCATAGTAAGTGGCAAAAATAGTATATCATAGTCAATCGAAATCCACAGCCACATGGAGGACAACGCGGTTTCTAAAACCTCAGTATTCATAGAACTCTACGAGAAGCTGCGTTGTCCCAATGGAGTTCTATGACAAAATCGATTGAAACAAATTTGTTTCGCCATGCGTAGAAACCTACTCATATATCATAGAAACCCATCGGACACATACATATGATTGTTTTCGGTTTGTAGTTCAAAATCTTGTCTACATTCAGATGTCATAGATATTACAATTGTGATCATACGTTCTTTCGCTCATAGCATAGAAACCATATTTCAAAAAGATAACAACTCACACATGATGCGTGTAAGAAAATAACTCAAAACAGATTCTATGAATTTTGTTGGTACTTTCTATGACAGTAGATTTTTAAATTTAATTGTTTCAAAAAAATATATTCAAAATAGATCTCAAATTGTGCGTAAAAATGATAGCAAACTAGTGGTGAAAACCGTTTGTGAATTGGATGCTCGAGTGAAGATTTATCATGAGAAAACTGAAAAAAACCCGTTGGTGATGCATGCATGCATGCGCGTCAGGTGGCAGGTACCATGCGTCAGGTCTCTAGATCTATTCATCTTTTTAGGGGAGGTTTCTATGGCTGGTAGCGAAGAATCTACGACAAACAAACAAGTTTCTATAACATTGGAATGGACCAAATCTTTATGACCACTTGAGGCGCTATTAGTGGGTGGGAGCTGGTGGGTTGGGTGGCCGGGGCTTCCGTTTCTTATTGGGAGCTCCTAATATAATCCATATATATATATAATATAGGCCAGCGCTATTTTATACCCTGGTACGGAACAGTTATTCGTACCCGAGCCAACCTCCGACTCGGGCGCCAGGCGCGACCCCGCCCATCCCCTCGCGCTCCCGCGGTGTTTTTTTTTTCACGTGAGTTCCACGTGGCCCCGGTTCCTGGTTGTCTTCCACATGCTGGGTCCATTCCCGTGCAGATAAGTTTAGATTGCCAAATAAAGACCATCGCAATTATATGATTTCGGAGGCTTGAGAAATTGATTTTTTACGTTTTCAATGGAAGTTTGATACGACATCAGACATCTTTTATTGAATGCAACAAACCAAAAAATTAAATATAACAAGGCCATATAGTTTTTCACAAACATAATTATTTGAATTAGAGACACGGATACTTCTTTCCATGTCATTTGTTTGTGAAGCTGGACCATAAAAACCACAGAGTAACCGTCTCAGGTTGCGGCTGAACTATCGTTTAGAACACTGAATGCAACACAAACATTTTTAAAATATAATTTGAGTTGTAAAAGAAAACGTAAGTAGGTGACATCAGATTCTAAACATTTGGGTCTTAATAAACATTGCAAGATGATGTACAGTGTACAACCAACCATGTTCAGAGTTTAGAAACACAGCACCTTGCACTACAGAATTACAGGGATCATAGATGATCCCAACTCCCAAGCCTGTTGGGCTGTTGGGCAGATTCAGTGCAAGCTACTGCATGCAGACACAAGGCAATCCACACTGAAGAATAACCATAAGCTCAAAAGTGTGTCGCGCGAAAAAGGGAGCAGGCTTTTATCAACTGTGATTAAACTATATATTATTCTAACTATAGTTCAAGCCAATTGGCCAGAACTGGTGACAGGATGAGTAAGATATGCTCATGTTGTTGTGGTCATGAACTGGTTCCTTGCGGATGTTGGTGACAACCAAAGAGTACTTGGTGGCTACGGCCTCTGAACACATCATCGTGTTACTGCTCTTATGCTCCCCGGCACCCTGCCGCACCTGATGGATCGACAATTATGAGCTTGGTTTCGAAAATAATGCTTAATACTGCTAGTTGTATATCAACAGGGATTATTCCATACTTGTTAAACTTCCATAACCTGAAAAAAAAAAGGTTCAGTATGCTTATGAAGATGGGACCAGAACACATCATCCTAGCAAAGACCAAACCAGGTCTGCACCTAGCATCACATTTGGATCGGCAAATCTGATCAATATCCCTCGGGTGAATGCATTTCTGACAATACTAACGTTTTAGGATACCATTCTTGTAGTTTGATTGTGACCTTGTCCCATTGACTGCCATCCTCAGATGGCCTACAAGTTAACCAAAGTTGCATATAATGCCATGCATGAATAGAAAAACTTCAATTACCTAGCAGACAGAGTTAGTTTCCTCGTCATAAATAATGATGCAAAAACTTTGCTATCTTCTAAAATGAAGCAAGCTTACTATAAAATCCTCAGTTACTTGGAGCCAAACTAGCCTGATCACATACCATGTGTGACGAGAAAAACCTTCAATTATGTCCATGCCAAAACCTTACTATTTTACAAAATGGAGTCAACAAATCATAAAAAGCTCAGGTATTTGCAACCAAACTATCCTGATCACAAATGTCTTCATGTGTGACCAGAAAAGGTTGAATTATATGAAATCAGCAAAGCAGCAAAGATAATTCCATTAATCTAGACCTTATGTATCCTGACAACACTTGCACAAGAATGCGTCAGTTCTGAGCAATCATGATTCTAAAAAAGAGCACTGAAGGTACTGTACAAGTGAATTAATTTGGGTAGCATCACTGAGCAAGGCATCAAGAATGTTAAATGTATGAGGAAGGAAACAAAGTGAAACTGTGAAAGGATACCTTAAACCTGTCACAAAAACAATAGATCTTTTCTTAGAAATTTCAGCTTTCAGACCCCAATGTTCAGTTTTTTTATTAACAAAAAAATGTTTATTATTTCCAGATGCGCAAACAATTGTGAATTGATGAGACATTATTACTGTGCCGCATTTGAAAGATTCAGGAGGAACATGAACGTAGTTGTTCAGTAGAAAAAAAACATTATGGGAAAAGGACTGCTAGACTATCCTGGAATTACTTATCAGACTGCAGAAATGTAAATAACTAAAGCAAAGATTTACTTGAATATTACAGTCATATATTCCCATCTGGTTTGGGTGGTCAAACTCCAATTTGTTCCATGCTTCAAATTTGTACATACCTGCGAGAACTCTCCAGCGAAGAGGGAATGGGAGGTCACAGCAGTCCACCGGCAAACACCAGTGATCAGCATAAGTAGTACTCCTGCCATGTGCTAGCCCATGTTACTGTATGGCCTTCTTCTCTGCATCCAAATCACTAAATTGAAAACACTGAAATGATCAATGTGCCCAGGATCATATCAAAAGAGAAATTGGTTAGTTGATTGCGTGGGTACGAGTGTTGCAGCTAACTCCTCTAGCTTGCTTTGGCGGCTCGCTTGCCGTCCTGGTACAGAAAGCATCAAATTGAATGGAGCGTCTCAGAGAGAAATGAAAGTAATTCACGAATGAATTCCAATTTGAGCACATACGCATATTCGTTCTTGCTGCTGGTGAGATATTTTTCTGAGAAGTTGATTAGGGATGGGACATGCAGATGGAACCAAAACAAATCAACATACATGAATGTGAGAGAGAGTTAGTTATAAGCAAATATAGAGAGTATCTGAGATAACACAAAAGGTTTATGAATCTGTCAGTATGATATCCGGTAGCAACTAGCTACACGAAAATAAAAATAGAGCCATGAAACAGAGGCAACTAGGAAAAGGAACAGAACTCACAATCTGAATATTAACAAATGACTAGCCTAACCACAAATAATTCCATATGTGAACACAAATCTAAAACTCCATGTTCACGCAGTTATCATCTAATTCAAATGAATTTACTCACTGCAAATACCATGAGCACTCCCCTCCCCAAATATGCTGTTAACAACACCAGAGAATTCTGCCTCAACAAACCACCTATCGCACATCATACTATGATTCTGTGAACAGTGCAAGGAACTATGAACTAGCTATCAGTATACCGAACAACAATGTAGGTGTTTCTAATTAGTGTGTCACAATTTTGCTTAGTTGCATAATAAGGAGGCAGGTAGGTTTCTGGAGGAACATGCTTTCACATGGGCGGGAAGCCACTGCTGTAAGAATACAAACAGCATGATCTTCTACTCCAATGCACCTCATGTTCCAGGCTTCCAGATTGGACAATAATTGTCCAATTCATCCAGGGAAATCAATTATCCTTTGCAGCCTATGATCTGCATGCATGCTGTTGGAAAATCAGTCATTTATCATTGGACCTTGTAAGTATTGGCTATGCTAAAAACATGCAGAAACCATATCCTGTGGCAGGAAGGGCCTACTATCAGCATGCACCTGGCAAATCGAAACATGAAGGGATATGTTTCTTGCCATTTTACAATATAAAATTAAATTTCACGCATGACAGCTGAATAAAGTGCAAAGAACAGATTGAAAACTCTGATACATCTTTTCCAACATCTTGGTGTAGTGAAACCAGGCAAAACTAACAAGAAACTAAAGTATTCTGGATAAGACTGATGAACAAGGTAGAAACCTTAATTTCAATAAGAATAATAGAACAAATTGCAGTATACTATGGTTGAATCAGGCAGAACCCTGATCATGTATCTCACGAGGAATGGGATGCCACCATGGCCGTCAGCCACCATAGTCGCCTGCTGCTATTCGCTGCAATGACACTGCATAGAGCACTTCCACATCCACACCTATCTCCCACCACAGTGTTGTAGAAGACGGTGGAGATGAGTGAGACAACAAAATGAGCTTATGTAAGCACGGACTATACCCAGATATTCTAGGCCAGTTTATTCGACCAGAGGGGACAGCTGTTTAGTTCAAATGTTCTTGCTTGTGTTCGTGCCTAGGCATTTCTACAAACAATTTGTGTGCAGTACGAAGAGCATAAGAGGGAGCACCAATTAAATGTATGCACATACTGAGAAATTAGGCATATGCACAAAAAAGCTGAGAAAAGGGATGGGGAATATTAGGATGACAACACACCTTGGATGTCAATGAAGAGCCGACCATAGTATCCATTCTTGCACAGGACTACACGTTGCTCTAAGAAGCACCAGTACAACATGGCAGCTTGTCTACCGCCGGCCTGATTGGGGCCGATGTGCACTCAATGATAAATTCCTCCAGATGCCACACACAAATCTCACCTAGAGGTCAGACAGTGCATCCCAGAACCTCCCAGCATCCATCCTGCCATTTTTAATGTGAAAATATGTGATTTTCCAAATCTGGGAAAGCGGATAGGGAATACAGTGAGGGACTCGAGTATCTACTATGAGTTTAAACATCCAGCCACTTAAGATATGCTAATACCTGTACAAATCGTCAACACCTATGCTTGGACTCGAGCAAGCTCTTGTGTAGATGGACGGGGATTTGAGCAAACTTTATGCTAGGAATCGTATGTGGTAGATGGAGCGACTGAGGATGGAGGGATACCTTGCGCAGCTGGGGATCTCCGAAGGAATAAATCGTTAAGGCCTACATGTGTGACAGAGGATAGGCTTGAAATCAATTAATCCGATGCATGATCAAAAGAATTAACAGGGTCGACTGAAGGATTTTGCTAGAGGGAGGGAGGTGCGCTGGGGTGGCCGCAGATCGCCGCATGAGGCCGGTCCGGAGTCCGGACGGGGTGCCGCGGCGTGGTGGACGGATCCGCCGCAGAACAGATCCAGAAGGAGGCGGCAGGGTGCACCTCGCCGCCATTCCTGACTGGGCGAGCAGAAAGGTGGTAGAGGCCAGCTCGTCGCTGTCGTCGTCTCGCCGAGCAGAGGGGCGCAGGGGAGGCGGGAGTGGAGGGTAGAGAGCTGCGGGTACCTGCTTTCTTCCGCACGCCCGTCGGAGCGCCGCGGTGGCGGAGCGTCGGGGCCGGCGAGAGCGGTAGGGGAAGAGGGAGCGGCGGCGAGGGAGCGACGGCGGCCGGCCAGGAGGTGTATGATTCGCCGGTCGCCACCTCACCTGAGCCGAAAAAAAAAGAAGCTGGGCGCAAAATTTGGAACCGCCGCTTTTCAGTTTCCAGATCTATTTTATTCGGACGTACGGAGGAAGCTAGGAAACCAGACGCGGTGGGAGCTCGGTTGGGCTCGACCGGGGGTCTCGGGTACGGAATTATTCCGTACCTAGGGTATAGTATTACTTTTATATATATATATATATATAGAAAAAATGTATTCTATACGCGCGTGTAGTTACTCCTACTTATATATCTCATAATACAAGACGAATCTGATCCAACGAAGAGTATATATACGTAGTATGTGATGATACTAGACCATCTGAGATGATATATACCTTGAGTATGTAAGCATACATCGAGTATATGGACATATTATTTTATATAGTATTATAAAGGTATAATTATAATATATTAAAAAATAGGGTTGATTTTAAAAAAATTTTGTGTAATTCACTTTGAAGTATCTAAGAATAAGTATATGAACATACTCAAAATGATAAATGAGTATGCGGACATACACACGATGGTATACTGATGGTGGGTGTAGCTACATGCATGTGTAGATAAAACTCGTCCTATATATATATAGCTACCATCACCATCAGTATACCATTGTGTGTATGTTCACATACTCATTTATCAGTTTGATTATGTTCGTATACTAATTCTAAGATACTTCAAACTGAATTGCGTGAGAAAATTCAGAAGCAACTCTACTTTTTAAATTTATTATGACTATACCATTATACTAGTATATAGAAATTAGTATGTCTACATACTCAAAGTACGCTTACATACTCAACCTACGTACCAATAAGCTAGAGATACTCAAAGTACGCTTACATACTCAACCTACGTACCAATAAGCTAGAGGTGACGAGCCAGATGGTTGACATAATGCTACGAAGCCCCCAATCTGAACTCAGCCTAAAGAGTATCTGTGTCAAGGTGCCGAGCTGAGTGCCAGGTCCTGTGAAACTTCATGTGCTTCTGGTTCATTTGTTTTTGCTGCTGCATGATACGTGTCCTGCATACTTCTGTTGCGTGGGGATTAATTTTATCAAATGATTACTCATTTAAGTTGTGCAATAAAGGGTGGATCAGATTGTTGATCTCGTGGCTTTGCTAATTGATGATACGTGCTCATGATTAGGAATATTGAACTTCAGGCTTGTTTGTGTAGCATTTGTGTAGCTTTTCTAAAATTCTTTCAGTATCCCCTCTTCTAAATTAGGAATATTGAACTTCAGGCTTAGGTCCTATGTTGTGTTTCATTTGTGCAACCAATAATGCTAGATTAGCTATATGTTTTGATGGGTGAACAAACCGGTGCACAATTCATCTAAAGGCTCCAGTTATACAGAGATATAAGAAATAAACTGGCATGGCCATTCTAGTTCAGTTAAATAATTTTGGTGTCCTTTGCCATGAAATTCTAGACTAGGTTCATCAGTCCATGTGCTACAAAAGATTAAAACTTTAATTGTGGCTGACTTGTGCTCTGTATGTGGACCTAAGGTTCTTTCGCTATATGGATTATCCTATTTTCAAGCTACTGTTGCCAGTTTCCTATTTTCAGGCTATTGTGTACAATTTCCTCTCATGGCAATATTCTAACCTTTCCATGCTAGAACTGCGAATATGGTGAGCCAATACACATGGCGGTTACCATGGTTTTTGTTCTTTATTGTGGGGTACCTATTTAAGGATCCTCTCACATGTCTAAAGCACATATTCAATTCAAGATGATGGTAATGAATTCTTCAGAGCAATGGACAGTTTGCACCACTATTTACTAGCAATCATCCTTTCACAGATGTCATGGTTGTACATTGTAGATGTGTAGCTTTACAAGGATTCATGTATATAAAGATTTCCACATCAGGTCTGGCATCACCATCAGCACCATCCTCTGCTTGAACTTTGTCATCCATCCCTATCTACCGACTGCTGTGTGGCGCATATTATTGTGATCAAGGACTCATAGGACCCACCCAAACAAGGTAAATGTCTAGATTGCACTGCTCAAACTTGTTTTATGCTTGCTCAAATTTATCTTCTTCAAAAAGGAAATACAGGCCAATAGCTCATTCAATAGTCTAGTTTATAATGCAATCGTGTTCAATTCATTTACCATTAGAGTATTGCATGATTTTTCATTATCGAAAGTCGAAACTTTTTGCTTGTCATAATATTTCTATCCTTGAAGGTTAATTGCTTTGACACACATGGAAGATGATGTCTGGTGTGGCTGATCCTTGCCATCCCAGCTGATGATACATCCAGTAGGCCTTGACCTAAAAAGAAAATGACAATTCAACTGCGAAAATATAGCGATGCTGCAAGAAACAGCCAAAAATAGGACCTGCGTATATGAGTAAAAATTGAAAATAGTTACAAGAACAGTTTATGTGTAGGAATCAGGCTGCTGCTTTGAAATGGGGATAGATACTACATGATGCAATGGGAGTTGGGAGCATACACTACTGCACCGAGCATTGGAGCATCACCAGGAACATGAAGTGTGCATCAGCATTACCTGAAATTCATCCGCCAAGCACGCATACCTAAAGCTACATAATTGATATTAATAGGATATAGGTTTTCTCATAACATGTTAATGGAGGTGAAGATCCTTAACGGATTTCCTAGAAAGATATGCCAAAAGTATTTTGGCAAAATTTGCTACAACACAGAAGGTTACAATTCAATGTGCTTTCACAGAAAAACAAGCAATCCAACCTTCTATAAGATCATTATTTCGAAATTGCAGTTAAAAGCAGAATTCATGCTTGTTTGACCCACCTGATCGCTCACATCCTCCCGTCCAGTGTGTTTACTAGATCCCAATTCTAGCAGGATCTATCTGTGCATATGGAAAACAGAGAAATGTGTTTAAAAAACAGAGTCCATGGAGATTGGCGACGGCATGACTGACCCAAAGCTCGTACTATTGCAAGATAAAGAATAGGCAAACTAGCAGAGGAAAAATACATTTGAAATCTGAATGAATCAGGTTGCGGACAAAGCATATTGTGGAAGAAAGGACTTATGATTTGACAAGAATACTCTGTACTACCCATGTCACAAAATTGGGACACAAGAACAAACCCAAACTGCTTCTGCACCCGTCGGCGCGTGTGCTTTCCGGCGGCAACCGGCAAGCATCCAGTCCTCCTCCAGCCTCCTAATAGTTAACGATCTCATCCACACCTCGACTAACCATCACAAAGTACACTGATTTCTTATTTTCTCAGGGGTCACATCTCTGCAGTTCTTGGGTTCAGAGTTTTCCCCATCGCCATGTTCCAATAATATAATATGTTGTGCTAGCTGAACATTGCGTGCAATCCAGTTATTCATTTTCTTCATGTGTAATCCGCACCCAACTACCTGAGATTTTGCATGGGACTAATTACTTGCTGTGATACAAATCAGGCTATTCTTTGCTAATTACTTGTTGTGATACATACCAGGCTATTCTTTGCTTGATAATTTTCGTTGGTGTCAGGGTCATTTTGTCTATTCTGTACCTTCCTTTCTTCCTAGGTGTGAATTTAGGAGATTTTTGCACAGGATTAATTACTTGCTATTATACAAATTGAATTAATCCTATTTATGGTAATTTTTCCCATCTCGTGTTAGGTGCAATTTATGGTGGTTGCTGGCCGCGATCAAGGGACTCGGCAGAACACCTGATTGCACGATAGAGGATATTTTCCAGAACAGCCAGGAGTATTTCAGAATGTTTTGTAATGTTGCAGGTGAGTCCAATGATTCTGTGCCGGCTACTGAGGGTTATACTGGCTAATTTGAAACTGGAAATTTCGTAAAGGAATAATGTTGGGAGTGCAGTTGCAGATTTAGAATGAATCTGATAGTGATAGTATGAACAATTAAGCATGAAGCTCTGTGGTAATCTGCACCCATATCTAACGTACTCTGTATGTGTTTATTAATAGAAACTCTCTCAAATTTATATATTATTCTCTATGGTTGCACAGAAAGAAACATGGAGGTGAGTCCTTCCCCTCATCTTGATTTAGCTAAACAATGTCATGGATCCACCATGTTCTGGCACAATCTGTCAATCCATTCTTTCATTCTTGGTTATTCATGCAGTCCGCACCATGCAATTCTTTCAGTTTGGTATATTATTGATTCTGTGGTTTCTTTTTTCAGGGTTCCTGGTGATTCCTGTGTACAGATTCGATGGACCGCCCAAGCACATGATAGGTATGATCTTCAATCATCATTCCGTTGTGGAATGCAGTTGCATACATGCAGTAACTCTGAATCTCGGATAGTGGTAATATAGTCAGTTAACTTGAAGATAGAGCTGCTGCGGCGTCATCATGTGGGCATGCGTTTGTCTGCACTAAATTAATGATTGTTAATCCAAAATTCGGTTCTAGCTGTGTAGATGCACGCACCTATGTATTCATCTACAGTAATCTTAACCATACGATTGATGCAGTCACGGCGATCTGTTCCGATTCCAATCCATGGCGTTCTGTTCATTCCGCCCCGTGGAGCACCAGGTAAGTTTCCTAATCAAGATTTGTGATGACAGTATCACACACGGATACACCTGGGGAGCTGGTTCTGATGTTTTTCCAGAAGCTGTCCCATTTGCTAATCTTCTTTCAGGCACCCATGTAGTCATTGATCTTGAAGATAATTATCTGTTATTCGGGTATTTGGTTATGGCGAAATCATTTTTTTATGGAAATGGCAATTCTTATCTCAAATCCAAATTTGTCTTCTTCCTGCAGCTTTGAGTTCAACTTGCAGATACTCTCTTGGTGTTCTGGTGAGTCTATCGATTAGACTGATAATTGTTGATGCGTAATCCGAGTGAGTCCTACATTTGTGATTTCCCGTTTTCTCTCAGCTTATTTCAAATCAAGCGTTGTATGGCAAGTGCATATCATGTTCTCCATATGCATTCTGTGTTGTTGGAATTTTCTTTATTTATGGAGTATGTTACAGCAGGTCAACATGATTAGTCATTGTGTAGTACGTACACTCTAACTTTATAGGTCATCCATAAGCAGCGGTCACCGTGGCAGCATTCAGTAACTTCTTGTTTTGTAAAGATTGCCATTTCATGGTAGAAACAGTAAAACATGTATCAGGTAGATTAGGCTGGTAGTCTTGAAAAATTCTTGGTTGACACTGAGATTTAACCTAACCAATGTTACAATAGGCCAATGTTTAGTCTTTGTGCAGTTCTTTTAGCTAGATTATTTTATACCACAATTTACTGACTAAACTCATTCAATTTGTGATGCAGATACTACGGCTTGACTACAGTTTGTTTGAATCTAGGCAAACACATGATTGTTATCCTTAGTTATATAGGATAGCTGGTGTAATCATATATTTGGATTTTTCCTTTGTTCATGTGTGTAAAATCTTCTGAATTCCATGTACTCTGTTTTATCAGTTAATTGATTGTACAATGTTGTTCCGTTCTGTGCATGTATAAATGTCGTACATGACAATAATCAGTATAATTTAAAATTCAAAAGAATTTTCCTGTTACAATAGCTATCAATTGTCGGTCTCATACAGCATCCAATGAAGTTTTCCGGTTAGAGAAGCTGGTCAAAGTACCAGCTAATCATTCTGCCAAAAGAAACCAGCAAATTTTCCGGCCAAACGATTCCAGTTAAAGGGATAAAAAATTGTTTTCTGGCTAAAAGTTAACATCCGACCAAAGTTTTTATCCTTTCAAAATAAAAACCAAAGTTTTTCCGGTCACATCAATTTTGGTCATATCTGTTCAGAACAGATGTTCCCAGCACTTTTTCCAGTCAGATTTAGACATCTTCCGGTTGTGGACAATTATGATTCCGGTTTAAATTCGAACCACGTCACCATTTTCCGGTTTGCGGTGGTTGCAGAGAGCAGTAGTACGCCCTTTCCGGTTATATGGGGCACTTTTCCGGTTACTATTATTTTTTTCCCGGTTGCAGTAGCAACCAGCGGCATCTTATCGGCATTTTCCTGTTAGAAGGAGTAATTTCCGGTCAGGCAACAAATATTCCGGTTGCGGGATCATAATAGGCTGGCTTGGACATGGCTCGTGGGCGGACTCGTGTGTTAAATAAGCTATTTAACACCCAGCGTGTTAAATAGCGCCACCCTATATATATACACACACTAGAATGAACGCACGTGCGGCACGCACGTTTATTGATGACACGTATGTACTAAAACAATATCACTTGAATGGACCATGGTAAATAGACCAGTCGTGTGAAGCGCTTTTAAAAATACTTTATATTCGTTCTCTCATGTATAGAGAGTTTTAGGTATTCTCAAATGTAGATGCACATCATTTTTAAGATAATTGGACTTTATTTATATGAAAAAAGTCTTCAATCTATTGTCTATTAGCAATACGGGATAATTGTGTATAAACGTGGTTACAAATATGGGTATATCATGAGCAGGTGGGTCCGCGTGGGTATGGGTAGAGTCTTAGGTGAAAAAAGTTTCGCATTTTGCACTGTTTTCCCACGTTTTCCTACGTCTTCCCACGTCCTATAACCTGACAGGTGGGCCCTTTGTGAGGGGTGGGGTGGATTTTTTGGGTGAGAAGTGTTTTCAATTCTCTAGGATCCTTTTTAGTAGATAGATAGATATAGGTCTGACCGGAAAATGTCAACATGGCACCACGGTATCCTCTCCCCAACCGGAAAACGTTGTTACACGACCAGAAAATGCTGGCAGGCACCATGAGTAACATCTCGGCAGCCGGAAAACTCTCATCTCTTAACCGAAAAATATTGTTTACAATGAAATATTCCGGTTCGTGAAAATGGACCATTCATGAGAACCGGAACTCATTGGCTGCTGTAGGAGACCAGAAAGTGATTGTCACAATAACAATAAAATTCTTTCGTTACTGTGATAAACAACAAAACCCATATTTTCTATATACAACATGCCGAAGACATTTATACATACAAATATATACAATAAATTAACATGAAAGGAATGAAGCATCATTGTACACAGTTCACCTAAACCAGAGTACAAGGAATCAGTAAGAATTTACACACACGAACAGAGGAAAATTCTAGTAATATGATTACACCACCTATCCTAGCAGATAGCTGACAGCAAAAGGCTAGCCAACAACCATATGTTTGCCTCATTTCAAGCGAACTGTAGTCAAGCCGTCAGAGTATCTGCACTGCAAGTTCAAGCAATTTCTTCAGTCAATTGGAATTGGGGTATAAAATAATGTGAAGCATCTAAGTAACTTTAGGGGCACATGACCATCAAGGACCTGTGTGCTCCACCTCCCCAATCCCGAGATCCTCTGGGTATACTCCAACGTGGATTGCTCTGATTGTGCATGAAAACGAATCTCTTCATATCCGCAGCGGCATATTGAGGTCCACCAAAGTGCAGCAGCTGTGGTGACTACTGATAATTGATGGCAGGACGCACCAATAGTGATACCGGCACCTAAAAGTTGATCATATCAGTTGATTTTGCTATCATCCTTGTAACATTCAAATTAAGCAGAGATTTCAGATAAACAATATAGCATGAATTTGCCTAATTCTGAATACAATGTGTTAATATTACCATTTGTTTCATCCAAAAGTCCTAACCATAAATTTAGTGACGTGCTTCTGATTATATAGAGCTGGCCCCAAACAAATCCTAACAATCCTATCTCCTAATGATCCTATCATAACCAAGCCTAAAAATCCTATCTACCGAGCCTAACACGAGGGAGCTGTATTTTCAGTCAAATGGAATAGTCATTGCTCAACAAAAAAAACACCAATTGAATAGCACTAAAACTTTAGAAGTTACATACCTGCCGGTCCAAAATCCATGGAGCCTCAGCACAGTGTTTCCTTTCAGGTTGAGTATCACACACCCACCATCCCGCCAGTACGGTGAGGGGGAGCAGGGCCGCAAAAAACACACCCCAGCTGCCGAGAAATCCGCTAACAAAACAGCCAAGACCACTAAATTTTTTTTAAAACAACAGAGCAACTACAGAAGATGCCATGGACTATTCACCTAAAACTCACACGAAATAATGAAATATATCCTTCTCTGCAGACTGGACGTGAATCTGATATAAGGCTGTGGCTTGGTACGTTACTTGGCCGGAAGCAGAATTAGGTAGAGCACTAGGAATCCACCAGCGAACAGATCACATGGGCATGGCAAGAAATCTGCCAACAAACCGTGACAATAAAATTGGGAACAACTATATTGTAACTAGTAGTTGTGGCAATATTATGATTTTGGTTAAAGCAAAATTGCCGAGAACATATTCTTGCATCAAACCAAAAGCTTGTTATCTGATAGGTATAGCACCAGCATATACTTGCAGCAAACCAAAAGCATGTTATCTGATAGGTATAGCACCAGGACAATATCCTTTGCTTCGGAATGCAGGAGAAAGACTCCAGTTCCTGCTGGCACCTTTTTGCAGGCAGACCACCAGAATATACAGCTTGTTCGGCTGTGATTGCTGTTGCACAGGATCTCTTGCAGCAGCATCCTGCGCTCCAGTCTCGAGGGCTATAGACTAGAGTTTACTGTGTCCAAGAATTTAAAATGTTCAAACATTTAGTTTGTCTATATATGTTATATATGTCCTTGCATTGTGATGGTCTTCGACTATGTCCAAAAGTGATTTAGTCCTGTTGACGATCAAAATTGGCACGGCTGTGCAGACCGGTGTGCACAAACCGGTCAGACTGGTTTGGGTAACATTGTCAAATGCAAATTGGACTTCATCATTGTGTAGCTCTCATCGAGACGATCAAAATGCATATGTGGAAACCCTAATTTGGACTCCGGATGAGTTATGACTTCGGGAAGATCTGCATATGGGAAGACCGGTCAGGCCGGTTTCCCAATCCGGTCAAACCGGTTTGGGGCTGTGTAATCCGAGTTGGAGTTGTATTTTAGCATGAGATTTGTTAGGGTTTCGACTTCTGAAGGGGTAAGACCTCCCCGTACTATAAATATAAAGGCTTGTGGCTGATTGAGGGTACCATTCAGTCGAATCAACACATTTATCTTTTACTTTTTATCTCAAACCCTAATCTCTTCCAACCTCCATGTTGTTCATCCGTTGATCTCCATGACCAGAGATGACTGTTGGATTAATTGGGTCTTGGCCCAAATTTATTCCAATTAATCAAAAGAATTAAAAGGTCCACTAGTAATGCAAGAGAGTTATGAGAGGAAAGGTGAGGTGGTCGTTACGTCATTTATGACAGTACTAGCCGTTGATGAGTAACTCATGGTGGGTGGCTGTTGACTGTACGAGCCGTCGGTGACTTGTGACAATTTAATATACTGATGGTTGGTTCACCTCTCCTTCTCCGTGTGTGCCTATAAAAGGAGGCTCTCCTTCCAGGCAAACGATACACAACTACTCTCTCTGGTATTCCTGTTCAGGAGACCGTTCTCTTCTATCTCACCGTTTGTTGCTCTCTCTTGCATTCCCAGCGCAAGCCATGCGCGCACACTGCTTGCGTGAGCAGAAGCCTCCGAACCTCCCTGCCTAGTGATCCTGCTCGGGATAGACGGGCGATAAGGTTTTTGGGGAGCGTACTCGTACGCAACTGCTCGCCCATACGACTACTTCCCGGCGTCCATCTCCATCAAGCGAACGACTACGTCCTGGTGGCCCTGAACGACTACTTCCAGAAGGCCGTTCGAGGGGCTCCACTGCAGCAACTCGTCACTGCACCAAATTAGATCGACTACTTAAAGCAAGGCTAGTTGAGGATGGTGAATACCATTCCTCCAGCTAGTGACAGCGCATCCGATGCCTCTGGTACCGGCCCCGCCTCTGGGTACACCCTAAACCATAACTTGTTCTGGTTTCTCATGTTGTTCTTGTTATTTAGGATATTTAACTTGAACACGCGCACATGCTCTGTTATCACTGGATCACTTATCACTGTCATGAATTCGTTGTTAATCTATGGAATTAAAATATATCGAATATTGCCTAAATTTCTAACAATAACGTCCTAAGGCTCGTTGGTCGACTTAGGGCACACCAGCGACATTCGCACCCTGACGGGGTCCCTCCCGGGTGAGAGCTTCGACGGTATTTGCTAGTTTGCTCGTAAACTAGTCGTTCTTTGCTACGTAAGTGTGTTGGTTACCCCATTTGCTGGTTTTCTCGTAAACCTAGCCGTTCTCCAACACGTAAGCTTGGTAGTTATCCTCACGAACAATCGATCCAGGCAAAACCCTAGGAACTGGTCTGACCGGTTGATAGACCGGTCTAACCGGTAGTTATCCTGTCGTTTGGTCTGTTCACGACCCGCGCGTCTAGCGCACTCGTGTGTTGCCCCCAAAAGGCGTCAACAAATCCTTTGCTTGTTTAATTGCACAGGTTGGGACCTTTAGCTCATCTGTTGGAATGGAAACTCCAGAACCAACGTTGAGTAGAATCGCAAGTGAAATTTCCGTGGCCATGTGAATGCGACTACAAGTTTCCTCTTAATGAAAAACGTGTCGAGGCACGGTCGCGAAAAAAATGCGACTACAAGTGGCGGGGGCACCTACTCTCCATCCGCACATGAAGAATTTCCACTGTTCTGATAGGGTTAGGCAAGTGCTTTGGTCTCATGTGAGTTTGTAGGATGTTATTTTGGAGCTAATAAAATTGTAGGAGTGGACCGTCATGCTTGTGTTAGTGAACCATTATGCATGGATTAGTGGACCAGAATGTTTGTACTGTCAACTTGAAATAGTTGGATTGTGGAGATGTTGATCTCATGAAATCATTGGTTCTGTTCCTGTTCATGTGTGTTTGAATTTGATTTTTCTGAAAAAAACGTATGTAAATTTGAATTCAAATCTGAATTTTGAATTTAAATATATATTTTGTATTGATTTCATATATGAATTCACATTGGAGCTAGGCTAAAACTATCTTTTATTATGCGGTCATTATTTTGTGAAAGAATAATATAAACAGTAACAAGAAAAGGGTAATTATGGCTTCTCTAGTTCAATGTAGCTGCTGCCTAAGCTTCGTCAAGCATAGTAAAGTTGAGAAAAAAGGCCTACCTTCCTGATTCCATTTTTTAAGTTTCAAAGTGAAAATATAAAGAGAACATTATGATGCAGTTACACAATCATCACCATGCAAAGAGATACATCTTATTTTGTATGACTTTGTGTATCATACCTTACTGATAAGGTGGTTATGCTCGTAACATTCAATTTTTGACGGGTACGGATTAGAACCCGACCCGATCAACAGCAACTTCATTTAGCACATCAAACACTTTCCCAGGCATTGCTTTTCCATTACGAAAGATCTCACATCTTAAACGCATTCTAAGGGTTATATAAACCCTAAGAGTATTGTTCCCATGGCTGAGTTTTGCTTCCTGTAGTTCATATTGCATTGGCTTGAGGGCAAGCCAAATTTCAGAAACTATCCGGTGTATTGGGCTGTTACTACATGGGCCGGTATGCACTGGCCATATAATGGCCCAAGTGAGATATTGTTAAGAATACTAAAGGGAAGGAAGATCAGCATGGGAACAGGACATCGATGAATATTCAGAAATTCTATCTCGTATAGGAGAGTTCTTCCTCTCTAATGCTCTCTCTCATGTACCTCTAATCTTATAGTATCTTCTAGAACCTTCTAGTATCTTCCTCCTACCTTTGATTCTCCTTGCTTGTTGCCTATCCCAAACTCTGTTCCTCTCAATCATGTTGGATCAAGGTATCAGTGTTTGATTGTACATGTTAATGGTGGCGGATTGAGTGGGTAGTTAAAACAGGAAATTTGGAGATTACATGAATATACCTCGGCACTGCAAAAAAAAAGGAAAAAAAAACTGCGTGTCTAGCATTAGCTCGCAGATCACAGCGCTGTGGTAGGCACAGCCATGGTTTGCCTGGGCACCCACCGCACCGCGCGCGCCCAACCGCGACACGGCATGCGCCGCATTCCGTAGAACACGCACGGCGCGACGAGGTAGTCCACGACGGTGGCGTCCCGACGTCGGTGGCGGGTCGATCCATGCCCCTCCCCGCTCGTGACCTCGGGCGCCATGAACGCCGGCGTGCCCCGCCGATAGGGCGCTTGGATGGAGCCCACCGCGCTGGCGCACCCCAAGTCGATCCGCGAGCTTGGCGCGGCCATCGGCGCCGAGCACGACGACGTTCGTTCGGCGTCCCCGTGCACGAGCGACCGCCCGTACGTGGAGGTACGCGTACGCCTTTGATTGTGCCCTCGTTGAGCGCTGCCCGCCTCCACTCTGTAGTCAGGCGGGCGGCGCCGGCGAGGAAGCCCAGAGGCAGGGAGGACGTGCGGCGAGCAGAGCGCGGACGTGCATGATGCCTCGCGCAGCAGCTGCTCAGTGGCCCCGGCGCGTGCAGACTTGACTGCCAAGAGCGCGCCCGAGGTGTCGGCGGCGGCGAGCCGATGCGCCGCACGCGGGGCCCCGCCGTCACGAGGCTGAGGCCCTCCGGCGCGGCGGCCGGGGAGGTCTTTCGCTGGCCCGTGCCGCACAAGTCCTCCAGCACCGACGCTGACGCGGCTGTTACGTAGCAGTGACTAATTATTGGTCAAAAACAATACAAAAATTTGACAATTGCAAAACAAAATGCGCCTGGAACTTTGGCAAGTGGTATATACAGTCAAAGCAAATGCAAACTTAAACAATGTCAGGAAAATAAACGCAATATCAGATCACGCGCTTCAGATGAATTACCGGCCCAGAAATAACTGGATATATATATTCTGTTGATTTACACGGACGACGGCCGTACATGTGTGTGATGATGCAACATCAGTAACCTATATGGAGCATCTTGTGTGCTAGGTCAATGTTGTACATATTGTACATGTTGGCAAGAGGGGGGAAAGAAGCCTATATCTGTGTCATGTGTAATAAAGTTATATATGTACAACAACAATTGGAAAAAAAAAGGTTATAGTGTCTATAGCGCCTTCTGGTCCAGTCTCTCGTTCCAGTTGAGACATCTGATCAGGCTGCGGAACCAATCGCCAGTTTGGTCAGATTTATTAACAGTTGGGAGCGGGTGCTGACTCATGGATATACGAACAGAGTCTCCTCTTGACAGTTGCTGCCTTCTTTTGCCATCAAAAGATACCCAGGCATTACATCTTGCTTCATCTGGTATCTGGTAAAGTTGCCAGTGCAATTGACAGTCACACAACGGTGCAAAATTTACGGGTCAGCAAACCAAGTTATGATATTGTGGGACAGAATGCGATGAGTTAAATGAGATGGCAGGGAAACAGACACTTCAGCTGTTGCCCGGTACCTTCAATTCAAGACATGCGGAGTCAGGAAGGATGACAGGTCTAAATGACAGTGAGTGAGGGCAGATCGGAGTGAACAGCATGCATGGAACATTTGGATGGACCTAGAGACATGAAAAACCACAATGATCATGTTGAATTACTGTTCAAATGAAAGAAATACATGTACTGGCGAAGAAACCATCTCCTAGAGCATAATACACATCATTCAACACTACACTATAAAAGCAAACAAACAAGGCATACTATTGTTTCTCATTATTGAGCTCTGAAATGCTGCGTTCTTAGAACTAGAGCTCCAAAACCAAAAGATCTTTAGTGCAGAAACCAGATTCAATATTAAATACTTCAGACAACATAGTTATAAAAACCAAAATTCTTGCTCACATGTGATGGAGATAGACTGTTTCTATCAATCCTAAAGTAAATGCTGAAAGAATCTGTTTTTTAAAGGTTAGGTTTACAGAAGCCAGCCTCTTGGAACCACTTAACCAGTAGGCAGTGGAATTTGCATCTCATTTCTTTTTAAAGAAACATGTACATGACAGATGAAACAATAGATATAGTATTTGTATGACCGACATATTGCCATTCATGTAGAAGTAACAACCATGTGCTTGATAAATAGAAAATATCCATTTGTTACATGGAGTGAAAGAGGCATTTGAAGAAACTGATGTCATGTTATATTACTTATAAATGCCTTTTGTCCCATGTCATTGATACAGTTAAATGATTATAGCTTGTAAGAATTAACCTACCATTGATCCCCCTGCTGCAGTAGAGTATGCCGTACTGCCAGTTGGCGTTGCTACTATCACTCCATCTCCTTGCACCTAGATATATTTTTGAGTTAGAGTAGATACAGAGTATGTTCAAACAATAATCTTGAATTTACACATAAATACTATTATAGAATGGACATAATATAATCTTCAAAAGTAAAGTGTATCTGCATTAGTATTCGACAATTATTTTGCAGCAAACAGTCCACACAGTGATGCAAAGAAGTATGCAGTATTTACGAACAGTTAAGCTCGAGAAAACTTGAAACATGAAGTTAATACCTATATCTTTTATTACACGGTCATTATTTTGTGAAAGAATAATGTAAACAGTAACAAGAAAAGGGTAATTATGGCTTCTCTAGTTCAATGTAGCTGCTGCCTAAGCTTCGTCAAGCATAGTAAAGTTGAGAAAAAAGGCCTAACTTCCTGATTCCATTTTTTAAGTTTCAAAGAGGAAACATAAAGAAAACATTATGATGCACAGTTACACAGTCACCATGCACCAAGATACAAAGAGATACATCTTTTCTATGACTTTGTGTATCATACCTTAGTGATAAGGTGGTTATGCTCGTAACATTCAATTTTTGACAGGTACGGATTAGAACCCCGATCAACAACAACTTCATTTAGCACATCAAACACTTTCGCAGGCATTGCTTTTCCATTACGAAAGATCTCACATCTTAGACGCATTCTAAGGGTTATATAAACGCCAAGAGTATTGTTCCCATGGATGACAGCTCTCAAGTCTTGTCTGAAACCTTCGAACTGAGGTAAATAAATGATAATGCTTAGTTTTGAACCAAAAACAGGTTAAGCTGATGAAATTCTGTCAGAGAGGATATTAAGACGAACATTGTGTGAAGTCAAGAATCCAAGAGATCCAAGATTGAAAGAGACAACAGGTGGTACAGAAGTTCTAAATAAGTTTGATGCATGCAAAATGAGTCCATCACCACCCAAGCATGTGACAAAATCAACTCTCTCGTGCAGGTCACTGATTTTAACACAAAGCATTGTTAGTAAATAGTAATAGGAAACTGATGTGCCCCTTAGCACTTATCACAAACTGAAATATGTTTAATTTGTACCTGGTATCTTGAGTATAGAAGGTTTGCACAAAACCATAACCAGGAATTCTAGCAAATATATCATGAACATCAGGTTCCACAAGAACATTCATCTTTTCTTGATGATGAAGAAATGAAGCAACCTGAAAAGGAAGTGATTGGAAGTTTATAGCATACCAATTCCTATGCACCAAACATTCATATCGCTATACAGGCCTTCCAGGATGAATCCCAACTGTGGATAGTGGGGGATCCAAGGGCCTTTCTGGTCAAGTGTAGTGTGTTGATCCTAGGTCAAGTCCTTTTATTTTTGTTGTGTAATGGTCTTCTGGTCTTTTGTTTTGTTCC
This sequence comes from Echinochloa phyllopogon, assembly GCA_033239725.1. Lineage (NCBI taxonomy): Eukaryota > Viridiplantae > Streptophyta > Magnoliopsida > Poales > Poaceae > Echinochloa > Echinochloa phyllopogon. The sequence goes on along the minus strand of BTCW01000017.1, from coordinate 6,929,379 downwards.
TCCATCCACTCTAGTCCAAGGTGGTGGGAGGTTTCTTTGTAATTGGATTATTTATTCTTGTTAATGCTGATACGCAGTTCTCCTGCGTATTCAAGAAAAAAAAATTCCTATGTACATTGCTGAACATAGAAGAGCATTAAGACTACTAGACTTTGAAGAGATATAAATCAAGACCATATTTGATATGTCCAAAGATATGGTGCCCAAAAGCATACACTGAAATCTTGAACAGTTACTTAGCCACAACATTCCAAATCCATCTCATATGAGAACAGGATATGGTTGCAAGAAAGCAACAACCAGACAAATATCCCCATTTGTGCATCCCAGGCTTCATACAGTTCATTTCAGTTTAAAGCAAAGCCCTCAATTGGCAATTGCTGATCAATCCAACTCTTTCTACAACCTAAAGCCAAATCAACAACCTTAAACTACGAAAGATATTATTACATATATTCATTATATAATCATCTCTCTGATTCAGTCCTTGGATCTCTCTGTGCATTCAATTCCCCCAGCACTACCATAAATTAGTTATGTACTCATGCGCAGAAATCAGGTAAGTACATACCAGACATGAAACAGGTTTTCAAGCAAAAATTTCTCTAGCAGTTATAGTCAAAGGTGCCACATCCAACCCAAGAACCCTAGTCTTATTTGAGATGATTAACACTAATCCATTCTACCAGATAAAAGAAATTAATAAAACCTTTGTGGGTATCTGAATGATTAGCATCTAGCAATATATATGCTCCAAAACAAAATTTGGTATGCACCTCTTTAGCTTCTTCCATGAGCTCATCACCTAATTTCTTCAAAAGTAAAACAGTCTTTGGAGGAGATTTCCACATAAGCATCTGTTGCTGGGTGCTCGGATGCGTAAAAGCCAGAGATGATTCTGTCACTTTTTCCCGAGTACAAGAAAATCCATCGGTACGTACTAGAAACATCTCTGCTTTTCTTCTCGACTGAAGCCTAACAACACCAGTTGCAGATGCACACATATTTCCATCAACATGATCTGGTTTGTTTTTCTCCAGATAAGGGGCACCATTCTTTTCAGCAGATTTTTGTGATGCAACATGAACATTCCCATTAGAACTGCTGGGAGATGTTCTATTATCAACAGTAACTACTGAGGCTTCTGTTTCCATTTTCTCAAGTAACGTGGAGGCTCCGTTGTTGGATGGTTTTCCATTGGTAATACCTGAAGCAACTGACAGAATATAATCATTGTCGAATGTTGTTCCATTTGAACTTTTCGAAACTGCAAACTCTGCTGCTTCATAGTCAATGGCTCCATTGTGCTCCGCACTGAGATTTTGTTTTCTCCTTGAGACAAGCGAGCTACTTGATCGTCTCCTAGAGTTCAGAGCAGATTTTGGATAAACCTTTTTGCTTCTAAAAAAGCTGGTCATCTCTTTTCTAGAGAAAACATCGCAAGTAGGAAATTGTGCTTTAAGGGGGTTACTCTCCAGTGTGAAGTTTGACAGGAGTTCTGATCTAGTGCCAGGCACTTCACCTTGTTTGGTGCTTTGATCATCCGGAAGGGCATTAGTGACCTCCAGATTGTGACGTGCTGTTTCTATGTCGATCTCACATGATTCCCCATTGTTATCAGATTCCACTGGTGTAGCACTTTTAGTTCTATTTGTGGAGGAACCTGAACTGCCTATGCGCTGCTCTGTCTTGTCATTTGTCAGGAGTTTACCATTCCCATTTTGAGAGCGAATTTGGACAGCCAATCTCTCTGATCGAGTAACATACTGTTTCCATCTTGAGACCATCGCAGAGGTCCTAGAAACACCTTCTTTGCTATGAAGGTAAATGGGCTTCTTTGTGCCATTTGACACAAGTGCTGCAAATTGCTGAACCTGTTCGGCTGAGGGTGCAGTTCCAATCTCAACTGGCATATTTACCACCTCTATCTTCCCAGAGGAGACGGCTTCCTGAACTGCTGAGAGGTACAAATCATCTTTTACATCTTCTTCCCGGAGGTCAACAATAGTTTTGAATCCCTTCTCTAGTAGCCATGACAATCCCTCCTCACTGACTTGCCCTCCCCTCCAAAATGCAACCTCTAACTCTTCTGTCCCTGAATCATCTGATGCAGTCGAAAGGTACACTGGAAACCAATTTGCAAACAATGTTGGACAGGGATAACCATCAGCTCTTGGGAAACCCGCATTGTAACAAGCATTCTTCAATCTTTGTAGCTTCCTCCATATGTCCAACCCCCTAGGCTCACTCGGTACAAGATAGCTGGCAAGGGAAACCTGCATACTCTCACAGCATCGCTTCATGTCTCCACGGAACAAGGCAAGTGGTGGGATCCTATCTGCAGTGATGTCTTCAGATCCCTGGAAAGCACTTGCAAAACCTGACCGCCCTGATAGCACCTCATTCCTTCCCCGGTTCAGCAATGCCAGCATGCAGCCAAGGACGGCAGCGACCTTGTCTTCCAGCACCGGCAGGTCCTCCGATTCAACATCATAGCGGACAGGGCACTCTCCTGTCTCTGGATCACAGAGGGCCGACATCACCGCCGTGTGGAGCTGCTCGGCAGCACGGAATATGCGGCAGTAGGCCTCAATCTCCGCGATGTCACCAGGCACGGGACCGGCCCACAACAGCTGGGACAGGTCCCTCGTGTGAAAATTCTACAAGAAACCATTTGATCCATCAATACAGCATCATCTCATCTATAACAAATGGAACTAAAACACATACTGAGTACAAAATTGACGTGGAGCTATCGATGCAAGTAAACAAGAAAGAAAGTTCAAGCTCGTCATATCACACAGCTCGACCAAATACCCCCGAGAATCAACAGGAGCTACAGGGTAAGCAAACACAGGCCAGCAGCTGTATGTCCTACGAGGCGATGAAATTTACTAGAGAAGGCTGCAGAGCTAGACAGACGCCGCCAAGACCACAGGAGCGCGTTCGGAGACGCTCCCCAACCGTTCGACGAAATGCTCAGGAACGCGGAAGGAGCCCAACCAACCTGGGAGTCGAGCCCGATCCGGGAACTGAAGGACAACGCCCGCGCGGCGACGCCATGACGCGCCGCGGCCGCGCCCGCCGCGGGGCGCCACCACCACCTCCCCGCGACCCAGGCGACCCGCGCCCCGGCGAGATACGCAGCCGGAAGCCTGGCGGGACCGTGAGGCGCGCAGACGTCGAACATCAATCCAAGCGCGGCGCGCCCGCTCGGCGCCGGCGGCGGGGAGGGGGCGGGGCCAAGAAAGGCCGAAGCTATTCGCGCGGCGGGCGCTACGAGCTCTCGGCGAGCGGGGAAGCTCGCGGCGGCGGCGGCGGCGGCGGCGCTGTCGAGGCGGATGTGCTCCCGGCGAGCGCCCCGATGGCATCCACAGACAGGCGTAAACTAGAGATCAGAATTGACTGGATTGTCGCGGTTGGTTCGTGTAAAAGCCGTGGCTTTTGAGGAGGGAGCAGGTTCCAGTGGAATCGTCGAGAACAATGGGTGAAGCTGAAGGCAACCGCGGCGGCAGCTGCGCCATTGCGATTGTGTGCACACTTGTTCCTCCTGACCCGGCCAAATGGAGCACACGGATACACAGAAAATCAGAGAGAAAATGTGGTTACGATTTTGCAAAAGGGGAAGAGGGGAAAACGGAGCCATGAGATATGAGGGGGGAAGTTTTCCTTTTCCTGAAACTGACGTTCTTGGATGCTTGCTGAACGGATGAGGTTCGAGTTGTGGGGATATCGATCGTGGACCACATTTAGTGGTTGAGTTTCTAGACTGTTGTGGGTTTTATGTAACATGCGTGATGCCGTGGGGAATTGGTAGATTCTAAATCTCTATTTAGTGTTTAGATTTGTCAAAAAACATGAGGTCTATTTTCTCCCCGTAATTCATGTTACCTCCAATACACCTTTGCATTAAAAAAAGAAAAAGAAAAAACATCAATACACATTCGTCCGTGCAATGTCTTTTTTATTTGGCACTTGAACCATAAATGGTTCAATTAGCACCATCAAATGGTTCAGTCTCAGTGCAGGATTTCATCACACGGTTACCTAGACCAGAAACTAGATAACTGTACCAGATGAGTTTCATGGTGACGAAACTCCTCTCACATCCCATAAAACTCTTCGCTCTCTCCTCTGCCACATCAGCATATTTAATGTCATGAAACTCCCATGAAACCCCCACTGAGACTGGCCTTAGCACCACTGAACCCATTGCATCTTCATTCGGCGGCCTTGGAGTTGACCTTGGAGATTTTAACTCTGTACTCCCTCCGTATGTAAAAAAACACGTTTAGGATAGCGATACGGTCTTCAAAACACAACTTTAACTTCTTATTTTTATAAAAATATTTGTCGAGAAGTGATACTTGTATACTTTTATGAAAGTATTTTTCAAAATAAATCTATTCATATAACTTTTACAATTTTAAACTCAGCAACTTAAAAGTTATTCATGATTTATATTCTCAAAGTTTGACTTAAACCTTGTCCTAAACGTCTTTCTTTACACCAATACGGAGGGAGTACGGTTTAGTTGCCTGGCTGATTATAAACGAGACCGACAAACTCAGGCAACCAAAAGATTTTTATGTTCATCTTTTCACGATTACTTTTTTGTCCTTCCATATGAGTGTGCATGAAAATTCGTGGTGGTTGTGAGTGAGGGGCAATTTGCTCCGAAGTTTTTAGTTGGAGATGTAAACAGAGATGTGATATTCTAACTTTGAGGGGCATGTCCAACTTAATCCATAAATATTTCAATTACATTTAATTTAATAATTTGATTCTTTTTCTATTAAAGGATAGCTCTATATATATACTTACCGACAATAAAAATAAGGTCAGACAGATTTATTGGTAAGACAAAAAGGTGACAGTCTTTTCATATTGTTCAATAAAATACTGGATTCATAATGAAATATATATATCTAGATACCAAGTAGACGGTTTAAAATTCAATTGGTATGAAAAATATTCAACCAAAATGTGTTTATATATAGCTGTATAAAAATACTTGATCGCGTGATTTAACATATATGTAACCAAGTCACTAAGGTACAGCGTGCACATGTTTCTATACAGCAAAAAAAATTTATAGATTTTTTCATTGTGATGAATTTCAAACGGAGCTTAAAACGGACAATCTGGAAAGAAAATGGCACATTTTAAAAGACCAAAGAATGGAGAAAAAGTGGGCCGCAGCAGCCCATATCTCCCTCACGGGCCGCAGCAGGCTGCGCACGACCTGCCTGACGCGCGCGGCTGCATCGCCAACCTTTTCTCATCGTCTTCATTGAGCTCCGTCATGGCGTCATCACATCATTTCAGATCTTGAAGCCTTGCGCGGGCAAAACGTACAAGGTACAACCTCGTCGCCAGCATCGCCGTCTCATCCTTCCCTGCTTCATCTACTCCGGGCGGTTCTGCCCCTGCCGGTCTGCATGCACGCCGATTATCGTGGAGGCTTTTCTCTGCTGGTCCATAGCTATGGAATCGTCAAGTAAACAAGCCCTTTTTACAGGGCACATTCCATTAACTAATATAAGCGGCACGGCACATTCAAAAAGCACTGGACAATTCATAACAATACCCGGAGCAAACGTCAATGCAGAATTCCTAGTGGATAAAATGTTCTCATGATATACCTAGATATGGTACACGTAGACGTAGTGATCAGTACGTGCCCATGGGTCTAATCCAAGAACAAGCCAGCCAGAATTATAAAGACATCAGCCATAGGTACGGCCACGACAATCACTACGAACTTGCAAAACCATGTATCTTGGTCAATGCTGCTGGTCACATATCTTCTCATGGAATCGTACAAGTACAACCATAGCAAGAGCAACACTGCCTGCAACAAGGAAAAAACTACCGTTAGCGCTATTGGTGAAAACGTATCGCAGGAAAGAACTTCAACAAGGAAAAAAAAGATAAGCTAGAGAATTTGTGGTATATATAGGTTCTCGCATAAATTGAAATTGAACGTTTGGATATGATGCTAGCTATCTAGCTTTGCCATACTTTACAAATAATGTTACAATCGAGCTGAGTGTAGTGGAAACCTTGTAACCATGCCGATATACTTTTCACCCAGCTTGAATTTATAAATTATATAAAAAGAGAAAATAACAACCTTCAATGATATCATTGACCAATATTGGATACTACGATAATACGTTCGCACCATATTCGATCAGACGTGCAATAAATTTATGCCAATACTCCGTATATAAAAGTGATACACGTGTGGTCGAATACAAATAATTTGACTGCATGAATGAAACTCATAAGCATCGCTTGTAAGAGTATAATTATTGATAAAATGAGCGGCGCATACAGTAAATAATTCAGCTAAGCGCAAGAAGCGAGAGATGAAATTGAACAAAGAACTGATTTAGTGCCCACACATATATCGGCATAGCGCCATCTGCCCCATATAACACCAGAAACCGAGTAAACTTGCACGTACAGGGAGGCCTTTTGTTATTCAGAGGCATTGCAGGTCGGGCCAGAGTGCGGGTAGCGGGTAGGCCCTGGGCTTCCGCTTCAGCCCAGGCAAACGCGACGATTCATACACGGGCCACCTGGTTTTCGGCCTCCGGCCTGCATGCAAGGCGGGGGCGCTGCCGGGTTTATTTATTTATTTTTGGGTGTAATAATTGTAATAAAGCAGCTCCAGTGTGCCTTTGGGACACGAAGGGCAAATGGGCCAGGGGCACTTCAAGTCGCATGGGACCCACCCACCAGTCAGGTGAGAAACGAGTTCGAGCAAGGGTGACGTGACGTCAGGCTTCTTAAACAATGCCGCAAGTGTATTATCGTAGTATCTAACGTGAATGAACTTGTGATTAATATTAACTAGCAAGGTGGCCCACGCAAATTTTGCGCGGGTAGCTAGTTTTCTATATTAATATTTAGATTTTTTAACTTAAATATAAATTTATTTAAATATCTGTTATTCCACTGTCAAGACGGTTCGCCCAAATGTGCCCAAACTAACATATCATACTTTATCATCATGTATGTGGCACATGGCATGATTAATGATGCAAGCTTATATTTACTAATTGTATTTGATATTGATTCTTTGATCAACTTATATTTTCTTTATTTATTTAATTTATAATTTAACTATTTATCAACTCTAATTAACGTACTTTAAGGTTTAGTATAGATTCTTAGATCTTACAAAAACAAACGGTGTGTATTATTTTTATTTCAATTAATATGATAATAATATTATATTATTAAGATTAACTCCACCAATACCTGCCGCGGCAGCTTCTGTGGAGCGGCGGTGTTGGAGGGCTCCCATGGCGGCCGCGGACGGCCCCGCGGCGACGGTGGAGGCCTGCTATGGCGGGCAGTACGACTGTGCATCGGCAGCGGCGGAGATCTCCCGCGGCGGCCATGGAGGGGTGGCGGTGACGACGGTGGCGAGAGGTGCTGGTCTCCCCGTTCGACAGCCTCTAGCCCTGTCGGCCTGTGGCGGCGCGCGGAACGGCCGGACCCCGATCTCCGAAGAATTTAACTATTTATATACTTTAATCAATAGACTTTAAGGGTTAATATAGATTTTTAGATCTTATAAAAAACCAGCATTGTGTATTATTTTTATTTCAATTACTATGATAATAATATTATATTATTAAGATTAACTCCACCAATACCTGTTGCGGCAGGAACCAACGGTCGCGCGGCGGCTGTTGAGGGCTCTCACTGTGGCCGCGGACGGCCCCACAGCGACAGTGGAGGCCTGCTACGGCAGGCAGTACGACTGCACGTCGGCAGCGACAGAGGGCTCCCGCGACGGCCATTGAGGGGTGGCAGCGACGGCGGCGGCAAGGGGTGTCGGTCTCCCCGGCCAGCTGCCTCCAGCCCTACCAGCCTCTGGCGGCGCGCGGAGCGGCCGGACCCCGATCTCCGAAGGTCCTCGGACGGCTCCCGTGGCGGCGGCGACGGCGGATGGCCTGGCGGTGAGGGGTGCGGTCTACCTGGCCGGCAGCCTCCAGCCCTGCCGGCCTGTGATGGCGTGCGGAGCGGCTGGACCTTGATCTCCGAACAATTTAACTATTTACTTAATCAATGGACTTTAAGGGTTAATATAGATTCCTAGATCTTACAAAAAAACAACATTGTATATTATTTTTATTTCAATTACTATGGTAATAATATTATATTATTAAGATTAACTCCACCAATATGTGCCGCGGCAGCAACCGACGGTCGCGCTGCGGCGGTGGAGGGCTCTCACTGCGGCCACGGGCGGCATTGCAGGGACGGTGGAGGCCTGCTACGGCGGGCAGTACGATTGCACGTCGGCAGCGGCATAGGGCTCCCGCGGCGGCCATGGAGGGGTGGCGGCGACGACGGCGGCAAGGGGTGCCGGTCTCCCCGGCCAGCTGGCTCCAGCACTGCCGGCCTCTGGCGCGCGGAGCGGCCGGACCCCGATCTCCGAAGGTCCTCGGGTGGCTCCTGTGGCGGCCACGGATGGCTCACGCGGCGGCGCCGGATGGCCTGCCGGCAGCAGACGATCGCGTGGCGACAGTGGAAGCCTCGTACGGCCGGCACGTACGACTGCGAGGTGGCGGTGGCGGAGGTTTCCTGCGGCTGCCGTGTAGGGGTGGTGGTGGCGGCGGCGAGGGGTGCCGGTCTCCCCGGCCGGCAGCCTCCAATCCATATCTCCGAAGGTGCGCGGGTGGCTCTCGCGGCGGCAACGACGGTGGATGGTCGCACGGCGATAGCGAGGACTCCCGCGGCAGCCACAGACGCTGCAGCGGTGGAGGGCTCTTGCAGTGGCCGCGGACGGCTGTGCGGTGAGGGTGGAGGCCTTCTATGGCGGGCATGGACGGCTGCACGGCGGCGACGACGGAGGGCTGCCGCAACGGTCGCGCTCTGACCACGGAACGATAGCGGCGGACTGAATAATATAGACCGTTTGATCTTCATCAAATCCAACGATAAAATTTTTCTTTTTTGGATTATTAATGGAATAATATAGACGGTTAGATTTTCATAAAATTCGACGGCATATATTCTTCTCTTTTTTGGATTAATGAAATAATATTTACCATTAGATTTTCATAAAATCTGACGACATATATTTTTCAGTTTTTTAGATTAACGGAATAATATGTACCGTTGGATCTTCATAAAATCCGACGGTCGATGATCTTCTCTTTTTTTAGATTAACGTGAGAATTTCTTAACCCTCTCGACGAACGTGGTGGCTCTTTTTAACTCTGCTGTAATCTCTACCTGATACTAAAGCGAGGACCGTTTCTGCGGTTATTGACTCTTTAGTCCGTCATCTGTTATTGACAGGTGGGCCTTCGTCGTCCCTGATACACTTTCCGAATTGTATGCATATCGGGCTCCTGTGTAGTCCTGTTTCGCTTGCGTCCTGACCCCTGGTCCCCGCGTCGCTGGCAGCTGGGCGCTCCTACTGGTTCCGCACGGACGAAGCCACGCACAACTGCACAAGAGCACCAACGGCCTGGCCTGGCCCGCACGTGCCTGGCAAGCAAGCAGCCGAAGGGCGAAGGCCACTGCCACCTAATATGCAGTCAGCGAACAAGCGGGTTCAGTTCTTACTTAGTGGCCATGATCTTTTCTTTTTCATGGTTGGTCTCTACGTGTTCGTCAGACCGTCACGTATCCGAGGTTCCTACAGCTACACGTGCTTGGCCCCACGTATGTCTAACCTCGAGCCACTCGAGCCCTGTTCGCCTGGCTTATCAGCACCCGCCAATAATATTTTTCTCTCACAATAAATCAGCACCGACCATCTGTCACCAGCCAGTCAACAATATTTTTCTCTTGGCACGAATCAGTTCAGCCACCGGCCAGCCGAATAGGTACGTGTCCTCCCTCGCTCGGCACGTGGTGTCCGCGTCGTGGTGGTGGCCAATTGGGTCAGTCGCCTACGCCTCACGCCGGGGCCTCGTGTGCTGACGTCCGTGTGTACGGACTAAATCAAACGCTTCTCGTTTGTCGCCTCCTCCACAGTCCGCACGCCTTGACGCCACCGCCATTCTTCTCCATACCGGCGCTGCAGCCTTGACCGCCATCCTCCGTCCATAGCTTCTGATCTAAACCCCAATCCCCAGCCATGTAGGCATCCCCGTGCGGCACAACGGCAGCGCAGCGGCATCGACACGACCAATCCATTCGCCCCCTTCCTCTCCTCCCTCATCCCACGGCACAAACGGATATGAATTGGGTTCTTTCTTCCCATCGTCGCAGCCCAAGGTGAAGCCAAGGCACGGGTTGAGGAGAAGATGGAGCCGTGGGTTGCTTCTTAAGGCCAGTCTCAGTACACAGTTTCACTACACAGTTATCTAGATCAGAAACTAGATAACTGTACCAAAGGAGTTTTATGGTGATGAAACTCCTCTCACGTACCATAAAACTCTACCTTCTTTTTTATGTCACATCAGGTCATGAAACACCCATAAACCTCACTAAGACTGGCCTAAGAGCTAGGATTGCTCCTCCTTCGTGCCTTCCGCGCTGTTCTAGCTTTACAGGCACCTGCACCGTGTCGACCTGGCCATGCTTAACACGCATGAGGACATCAGCCACATCGCCATGCGTAATGCCGAGTGCTATTGTGTGCTACGATTCCATTCATTAAAAAAGATGATGTATGAGATATTGCACTTTTTCAAATTACATTAAAATTATAGTATATGATGATCCATTCTAGATATTCAAATTTGAATTTATGTATCATTCCAATATTTTATATTTTTAATTGTTCAATAGCGTACGCTTTCTACCTCTTCGGATGCAAGATTGCCAGGTTTGGCTGCATTTCATATGTACATATAATTTAGGAGTACAATATCTAATATCTAATGAGTTTATCTAATGTTTAGGAAAGGGCGTGCTGCTAATGATGGGTAAAGTTGATTACTATGTTCTTTTATTTTATTTTTACTTAATTTTATCTCGTCTGACATGACATAATTTGCAGAGGGAATGCCCCTAATCTCCATGGACCCCTGCTTCCTCCTCAAGTACCACCGAAATAGGTACTGTATCCTCTACATTCCCCTCTCCGTTAAGTCATTTATAGCAGTGGCTCTCACTGTATCTTCTTGTTCTTTTCTTAGTTCTCAAACTTATTCTGTCTGCATTATTTGTTTCTTATTTAATTATGACGCCTCTATGGTTCTTCTGCAGTTCAGAAGATGACGGTTCTAGATAGCCAAAGACAGTTCCTACTGAAGACTCACATCACATCCCCTCGGTTCTTCAATGGAGTACAGACAGACTTATGATCATCCACTAGTGGTTCACACACAGTAGTGTAATGTTCTCTGCTTATTCACAGTCGCCATGGTGCGGGGAGATCTGGAGAACGCCTTTGCTTGAGGCAGTGGGATGTGTTGTTTGACATGCCTGAGATACTGTTGCAAAGATGTTGATGTTTGCCTGCAAACAAATCTCATCTGTGATTTATAACAGTGATGACCTTTTGGTTTGTTGTCCATGCATGATAAGTTTTTCTCCCTGTTCCTTCGTGGAGATTTCTTTCAGTTGTTCATAGATATCATTCCTCTTTAATGGATGCTGGTCAAGTAACTGGTTCAGAATTCGTAATTCCTGAGCTACAATGTCTATTGCGGTGCTACACTATAGAGTATAGTTGATGATACGAGCAATTTTTTTTCTGAACCTGAATTAATTCCAGCATGTTATGCATTTGAGTTATTGATTGCAGCATCCGAAATTTTTGGCAACAAGAAGCTGACATAAAGCAAAAATATTACTCTGTGACCTGAATATTTATTTGCTCAGATTTTTTATCAGTCGGCAGCATATACAGGTTAAAACATGCTGCTAGTGTGCACAGCTTGGAGAATGGTGGATTGGTGGGAGTGGATGATGCTCGGTGCGTCTCACTCTCACCCTCTCTTCTTCAGTCTTCTGTCCCATCACATAAGCCATGGTCTATGGATCGAAACTGCAGGCAGCAGCAGCAGGCATCTTGATCCTTTCGCCTTACAGTCGTCTCGTACTCGTCGTACCCTGACTTAAATTGCATCCATCTCAGATTTATTCTGGCTGTATCCAAACTACCACGAATAAATGGGCTGGTGACCCGGCGAGATCGATCGATGGGAATGAGCGGGCCTTGCTACCACTTATTGGCCCATATAGGATAAACCAAATGGGTGTTTTTTTTTCCAGAAAAATTGGATAAAGTTCGGGCGTCTGCAGCCACAGCTCTCGTATCTATTGCTCGTCACCGCACCGTCGGATGTATAGATCACTTGCCCTCAGTCCCTTGCATGATTTGATTCTTTCCATCACGCGCGTACGCTCACTTTCTAGCGGCAGCGGATTGAGGATATACACGATTTAGAGGCACGTGGATCGAATGGCAATGAGGACGCACATGTTTTATTTATAGTGCTGTAAAAAATTAATAGGCCAATGATGGGGTTCAAAGGAACAGGACAACTATATAGAACATCTTAGGTTAAGAGGTACGTGCATGCGTGCTAAAAAAATCCATAGCCAACACTAGAACTATATAATGTATATACTTCTGGTTTCCTAAATTTACTCTGAAAACTTATTAATTCTAACCAGAAATATATGTCCACCTCAATTTGTCAAGTAGCGGTTTCACCATTGACTAAAAATACGTACAGAAACATTTTACCTTCAATCAAAGACTTACTCCGTCCCTAAAAAATGACGTATGGGATTTTTCATACATATTAAGAACATTTTATCTTCAATCAAAAGACTTACTTCATCCCTAAAAAAATGACGTTTGGAATTTTCATCTATATATTATAAGGATTCAGAAGAATTGAAAACACTTCTCATCTTTGTAATAGTACCCACACCTCACGGAGAACCCACGTGTCAGGTCACGGTGGAAACGACGTGGAAAGTTTTTAAAAACGACATTTCTAGAGAGTTTTTGCCATTTTGGGCATTACTTTTCTCGCCATAGAATTTGTTTACCCACTCACATACCTACTAATAAAATAGTCTATTTTCTTTGGGTACTAGTGGAGTGCACGCGCGACACACGCGTGTATTAAAAAAATATAGTGAACAAGAATTTTATTTTTTTAAAATAGAATATCTAAATACGACAGTAATTTAATGGATGAACAATATGAAACAAAACAAACTTGTAATTGATAGATCCAGTACAAAAAATATAGGTCACAAATTGAGAGACAAGCATGCAAATAAGTGATTCAAAATTATTAGGAAGCATATCATATACACTTACCTTTTATCCAAATGCTAGCTCCTTAGATAATCTTCAGTTTTTTATCTTCGTACCACACATAATGATACTATAGATTTTTTTTTCAGACAGATTGACAACAGATTTAAAAGACGCATATGTCCATTGTTAGTTGAGTTTGCATATATAAGATAAAAATATTTATTTCCCTTTAATCATGTACGCATGAGATTAACACATCTGATTATACATGGGCATGGGATTTCAATACCAGAACATTATTATTTTAGGAAAAAATAGATGCCATAATATTATTATTTTTGGATTAAAAAAGTATAACATAAATCCATCACAACACAATGCATCACCTTGCGTGCAATTGCAACTTGCATATGTGGTTGAGGGAAGGGGCGGCCTCTAAAGATAGAGAACAAAAATAACAACCAAACCGCCGTAGTTAACCAGCTTGGATGTACAGAATGGTCGGAACTGTGAAAAAGTACTTGCTCGGCATGGCTATAGGAAATTATTTCAATGACGGGAAATATTCCTCCACGGAATCCATCAAAGTGAAAAAGAATAGCGTCATGGGTACCGGCAAGGGTGATAAGGGGCATAAAATAAAAATCAGTGCTGGATCCTCACAGGTGACCAAAAGTTTTCTGAATAGGTTGGCCAGAAAGACCCACAGCAAGGCCAATAATCCCTGCAAACCAAGACAAATGTTTAATATTACCTCTGTCCCGAGGAAAATACAATTCTAGCATAGTACCCAGTCAAATCTTTGAAACTTTGACCAAAATTACAATAAAAAATACTCATATTTATCGTACTACTTATTAAATATCATTAGATACCTCGTATAGGATAGTTTTATATGATATCTATTTAAAATCATAAATATTGATATTATCTTTTATAGATTAGTCAAAGTTAAGATTCTTTGACTCTAACTCAATCTTTTTTGCTTTTTGGACAGAGGGAGTACTAAGTAAACATTTTTTATTATGCACGGCGTCAAAATATAATCTTATAACAGTGTTCCTCACACACAAAAAAAAACTTATAACAGGGTGATGTTTTCGTGTGTTAAGCTACTAGCAAAACATCATACTCCCTCCAAATCATAATATTTGACGTTGCTTAGTTCAATTTTGAACTACCTAACGTCAAATAAAACGATATGGAGGTAGTATCGCACATGCACGTTAAAATCTTGGGAATTGAGATCGATTGGATCCGGGTAACATTGGCATCATATCAGTGGGGATCGATCAACGTACCCTGATAAAACACCTCGCGATCCTCACACGGCATCTCGACTTGTCGTGGGTCTCCATCATGGCGTCCGGCGGCGGCGCAATGGGTGCTACCTTCTCGACGTCCAGCAGCAACGGCGCGTCCAGCTCTTCCTGTTTGGTGTTATTGCCGCAGGCGCCGGCGGCGTGGCCGCAGCAACACGGCATGGATGGCTCGATGGGAAGAAGATCCAAAGAGAGACCCCAACACGATATCTAATTGCACCTGGCGAGGCGCGTACCCTAGCCTGCCTCTCGTTATAAAATGTGTTGGATTTGTATTGCGCGTCTGTGTCACAACCCTTTTCGGCCTGCTTTTCCTTTCTTTTGGGCCGAGCTCGTTTCCTTTACTTTTTCATTCTTCCCGCGTAGTGTTGGGCCGAGCCCAGAATCCCGCTGGCGGGGCAGCAGATGGCCCGCCTCCGCCGCCGCCTCCTTTCTCTTCCTATCGCTGACTGAAGGGCCCGCAGGTCAGTGTCCCATCGCCCTCAGACCAAGTCAACCCGGGTGAACCCGTCCACGTCAGCTCGACCCCGCGGCCACGCCGGCAGGTTGACCAATCTACAGCTTATAAATTCAGTAATCAACCCGCAGTTTTGGTTTCAGCTGTTTTTCGAGTAATAAATATGTTCAAGCCCGGCCTTACAGATTTATATTTATTTATTTACAGACATGCCAGCACTCACATGATCTAACAGTGTATAATAGTTTAAAGTGCTTTTACTTGTTCTACAGTGATGTTTTGTGTACGTTTTTTTTCTGTATTTACTTTATTTATTTGCTCTTATGTACTTTTCGATGCCTGTGAGTTAGTGATCCCTACTAATTAAAAAGGGAGCAATATGTGAACACACATTGCCAATAATTGAAAGTCTATGAGAAGTAGCAACATCTTGAGAAAGAAGTGTTTTTGACAATATTTCTCCAAATACTCCGTAATATTTAATTGCATCTTTTATGCTGTATCGGACATTGCGGGACCCAAGTTATGATTACTAGATTCGATATTGTCCAATCATGCGGGTTTTTACCCTACATGTTAGGTAAACATGTTTAGTGTGCACCCGCGGCACGTTTCGTGTTTTTAAAAAAAGCACATACAAGCTTCACACTTGAAAATAAATTTACTTTCACACACTAAAAGATATCACATGTTATCCATTAACCATCAAATTATGATCTAATCAAACGTAAATCATCCATAATGATAATAAATATATATACCTATATTAGCGACTACAATTAAGTGCAAAGGTATTTTTCTTCATTGGAAGTATAGTTCTACTACCTTCTAGTTGAGTGCACACACACGTGTTTAAAAGAAATAATGTATTTTCAAAAGAATCATTAAGCACCAAATTAAGATACAATATACCATTAATAGTATCTTTTTCTTGAAAAATATATAGGAGAGATGTTTATCTTTAATTTGCACTACTACGAAGAATATAAACGTTGAGGTCGTTACAACGCGAGGCGTTGCAGCACTCGCACGCCCTTAGCCATAGCCATAGCCATATACATGAGTTGTGATATATCGAACACCATGAGCAAATAGAAGCATGCAGGTGGCCGGTTTGCACTGCATCCCGTATAGAGATTTCGATAGTAGCCTCGCGTAGGATGGGCTTTTGCTGTGACCGTCAGGACCACGGTCTGATATGTAGCAGCATAGCTTGTTTGTGTTGTAAAACATGGACTTTTGGAGAGTCATAACCGGACCTGCCGGCCATAGAAGGCAAGGGAGGCAAGGACTCCAAATCCTAGTCCGGTTATGTTGTGGGCTCTTACCAAACTCTACCCTTAAGTTCGGAATATATATACGGAGGAGCACCCCTATCGTAAGATATCGATTTGAGGAATAAAGAGAAGCTCCACCTATATTGTGTCTTGTCTACTTTATACTTGCGTTCCTATGCTTGACGTGAGAGGCGTGAGAGGGTGAAGATCCAACCGTTGACGACGTGTTTTATAACACGTTATCAGCACGACCGCTCTTCGTCGACAACGCGCGTCGGAGGAGACGTCATCAAGCTCGACGCCGGCGATCTCGCCGTCGTCCTCGCCAACGACTACTTCGACGACGTCGACTACATCGACGTCGCCAACGAGCGGATCTGCACCGACTCGTCGTCACGCCGGCAAGTCCCCCGGCCCCGCCGAACTGTCCTACGCGACAGGCTTCGAAACCGTTCGTTGAAACAAGACATACGGTATGAATTATAAAATTATTATGTAGTAGATTAGATTTGTGCTCGTATCATGGAGCCAAAATTTTTTTCTTCCAATCTACTATTTGGTTGGCCACGAAGGCCGGTACCGCATATAACTAGCTAAGGTTCATCTGAACTTTGGCCTTCACGGCCCTGCACATGTTCCTGTTGAACGCATAAAAAGAAAATCAGGTTCACCTGTACGTGACCTTTGGCACTCACGACCATGCATAGAATGCATAGAAGAAAAGCAAATCGAAGCTGCGGAGGATAAACGTACTAGTATACACGAAGTATACAGATAAATGTATTGCATATTGGTTTAGTCGTTGCACGACAAATGCATCTAGAGTGGCCTTGAATGGCTGACTAGCAAGACTGTGACGTCCGACCTTATATGTCGCTGGTACGAAGTCCAGCTAATAGAACACAATCAGCAGGAAGACTGATTTTACAACATAAATGAAATAAGGGCATGCAAGCTTTCAATCCACACGCACCGCGTCCTGCAGCTATGCGCCGTCGTAGCTGAACTCTCGGCTGCGTTCAATGCCAAGCTTTTACTTTTACTAAGCCGGCCTGTAGTCGAACAACAACAGCAAACCGCACGAAGCCAAACTCGTCGAATCCGCTACCGGCTTTGCGTGCAAGCAAGCTTGACACTACCACAACGCTAGCACCATCCACCAGAAGTGACACCGCCCATCACTGCTGAACATGTGATCCAGCTGATGAGCTCTTCGCCCCATGAAGTTGAACAAGCGACCAGCACGCCTCCGCCTGTGCTCGATCAAGCCTACCCAGCTCCGCCTGAACGCGAGCGGCTCTACCCCGAAGTGCCCGCACAGCCGTGTTGGAAATCTGCATCGGCCCAGATTTGTAGAAGTAAAATTGACTAATGTGCCACAATTTGCGGTAAACCCAATGAAGTTTTTTTATTATAAATTGTTAATTAATATGTTTATTTACTGTTTTTGGTATATTATTATAATTACGCATAAATACAGTAAATAAAATGCCTTTAATCATAGAAACATGGTCTTTAATCATAGAAACATGGTTTTAGATTTATGACCTCTCTCAATCTTGAAGAACCTTAGACATAACCCCCCCATGAGAGTGTCATATTTTTTCCCTAGCAATTTGAGAATGGGATATATATTTTTGCTAGGGAAAATTCTGGGAAATTAATTGAATTATCTATTGAATAGATTTAACCAATGTAAATTAACTTTGTGCTTATTTCACGCATTTTAAACACATGAAGTGAGCCTGTAGCAAATGCATGAATAATGTAGGAGTAACATGAAGTTCATTATTTCCCGAAGAAATATTTTTGGTTTAAGTCTAGTTCAATATAATTTTTAGAAGAAATATTGTATAACTCTGAAAGTTATTTTATACACATCACATTTTCATCCCAACACATGGCATCATGTTTTTACAATAGCAGTAAATTCGTACGAAGCATGCCAAATATTTGAGTTCATACATAACATGAAGTTATGCACATTCAATATTTGATTTCTTGAAGAATCATCTTATTTGTCACGTAGGCATTTTTGCAATTCAAGAAGAATATGCATAGACTCATACAGAAAATGTTTATGCAAATAGAATATGCATAAATCATAGAAGTGGATGAAAAATAATATACATTCTAGAAGTAATGCTAGGCTTAGGGGGAGATGAATTGAGACAAAGAAGCTTCATACCCCTTTACCAAAAAAAAAGTAAATAGAATTTCCTACATAAGCTGCACTATTAGTTATATTCATGAAGAATTTTGGTTATACTCATGAAGAGCAAATAACTTTTGCTTTTAGACTAGAAGTTTAGCATTAGTTTATGAAACTTTCCCAGAATAGAAGGGCAAACTTAACAATTTTGTTTTACCTCTTGTATTGGTTTTATCACCTTATTTTGTGCATGCTTGCTCGTAGCATTTTTTTACCTGCAGTAACTTATTTTTAATTTCATGGAATATATACAGAATTACAAACTGAATATTGTAAATATTGCTTTAAAATGCCTATTTGATAATCATTTGAAGTGATATTTCCACGAAAGAAGGCCTCAAGTAACCTTGGAGGTTATATTTGTATTGTGCATTCCTATCATGCAGATAGAATGGAAATTGAATTTCCATGAAGCACATGAACTAATAATATACAGACTTTTAATTGATCTTGGAAGATTCAATTTAGTCATGGAACTGTATATTATTTAATTATGTACCGAATACATAACCCCTATAACTTCAAGTTTATTCTACCCAAATCATATTATTGTACATCGAATAGTATAATCTATATGTAATTTTCATAACACTTTATGAATATACTAGAAGTATAACTAAAGTCTATGGAACATTAAAATGATTCATAGATTATGCTTGAAGCATAGCACCACATGAAGTGTAATTATGGTATGAAAAGGGGGAGATACTGGGGATTTATAGGCATATATGAAGAATGTGGATACAGTTGGAAATCTAATAGGCATATCCCTAATCCTGCAATATTGTTGGTTTAGAGCCGTATCATGTTAGATTAATGGACAAACCAATGCGCAAGTTGGCATGTAGCCATGGTCACCGTAATGACTAAGCATGTAGCTCTGCGCATAGCATTTGTGATCCATATACCACTATGTCAATAAGAATGGCTTGTTAGAAGAAATTCCACACTAATGTAAGGACATGTATGTAATTACATTAATTTATAATCCTTGCAATGGTATTACATCAAAATTCCGCTTCATTTTGGCTTGTAGCTATCAAATATTTTTGTCATTGCATTAGCTTGCATGCTATGTGCACTCAAGTTTCTCACCTCCCATTTAGTTGAGATGGTCAGGAAGCCATTACAACACATAACTAATCATCAGCTTGAATGCTATATATGGCTAGAAGTCATCGGTGCATCTCTTATCAAGAAGGTTGAGATTAGAGGGAGAAAACCGGTCTGAAATCGGCTCAATAGTGAATTTATCCAATTAGAAATTGGATGACCCAATTAGAATGGGTTTGCAGATAGTGAAAAGAAAATGGACATGTAAGTCTGTTGTGTGGAAAATAATTTGGTATTAATGGGTTTAGAATTTTAATGCATACTGGGAATTCTTGAATGAGCGAGCAATTAAATTTTCTAGTAGAAATTCCATGTAAACTATATTTGCGTAATTATAACTTGAAGTTTAATTATTCAAATTACTTGAAGTATATGGTATGAGTATTTGAATAAAAAATTTTGGGCTAAAGAAATAATGAATTTAGACAATGAAATAAGTTCTGAAAACTTAAAAGATGTGCATATGAAGTTTTGTAGTTTTTCATGCCACTACAATAATATGTCTAGATCACTGCATATATGAATGTCAATATTTGAAAATGTGCGTGAAATATTTCTGAAATAATTTCACCAATTTAGCATACACGAATGGGCTTCCACTTGAAGTTGGAGAAATATGGATCTGAATTTCCATTAAACATAAGCTCATGATATGGGGATATCTTATGAAAAGTATGCTATTAAGAATATCTAATATCGGCATTAGGGGGAGAGAAAGCCCATACCTATTGAATGCCTTATATTAGAATTCAATCATTCCTAGAAAGCTTGAAGCAGGAATATAATCACGCACTAGATTTCTAGAAGAAACAAATCTCAGCATGAAGCAAAGTATAATGCCAGAAAATCTAAATGTGAGGAAGGCATAGGATAGAACATCACATGAAGTGAAACTCCTTGAAGGACTTGACCCAGTGAGAATGTGTACACAATGAATACTCACGAATGGGAAACCGGAATCAGGAAAAACAACATGAAGTTATTAACCAGAAGTTAAGTTTACTTGCAGTAAACATAATGTTATGTGTGGAAGTATACCCCGGGTATCTAAATAGTATGCTCACCATAGCAAATGACTTGATCATTAATTTAAAATCTATGGGGACGCCTATTGGTTTTGGATGAAATGAACTTGTCAAACAATCCCAATGATTTTTCCATAAACTCCGGAAAGAATATTGTTACCTCACATATTAAATAATCATCATGAATATGAATGCCTAACACTATCAAACGCGCGCAATATTTTGTGTTGGCATAGCAGATACTAGTTGACTATATAATAGTCTTATCCTGAAGATATGGGAGATAATAATGAATGTCGACAACATTACCTCTATTATTGAAAATGTTTCTCTAACGAGAAAATGGATCCACAAACAAAGTCCATGGCAGAGTCGCATGAAGCGCTCATATCGGGTCAATGAAAGAATGCAATAGAGGTTGAACCATGAAGAAAATATTTGAACCTAGAACTTTGAATTAGAGAGTCATTATGAAATAATGATATGGTGAAATGCAATGGTTCATAAGTTTTTTGAGAAAGGCTATTAAACTCCCATTATATATGAATGAATATTCTGCTATATATCTGGCAAATGGCATGAATGAATAAAAATAAATATTATGCAGTTAATTAGTAGGTTCTGAAAATCCATAAGAAGAGATACTTGAAGGACTCATAATTTCCTCGAAGGATATAATCATAAGAAATAGAAATTTAATCTCATACCAAGTATTAAACGTCTAAGTAGATAATATTATTTTTGAAGAATTAGAAATCCACGAAGGAAATAGTCAGTGAATGACTTATCAGTCGAATTTCTGAATGAACACCAATAATCCTGAAGATATGAATGATGACTCATATAGACCCGAGTTATTGAAAAGAAGCGAGGAACCGTACAGCCGTGAATGTGCCATACAAGCACTTTTAAGTGCATATACAGCTAGGTAGCACTGAATATCAAGTATCCTCAAATACCATAGAAGGTATATCAAATACCATAGAAGGTATATGAAATACCATAGAAAGTATGATTGGCAGATTAAATTATCCCCTATTTAAATGCCAAAGAAGACTGATTAATCCCCACAATCCTATGAAAGGATTAAACTTTATTTGTATTGCACAACTAAAGTGGTAATGAGTGCATGAAGCATATTGCTCCCAATTACTCATTCATAATCTAGAAGATTAAGTCTATGAAAGACTAAGTATGTATTATGATTGAATATCATTGCTTACTCATATTTCTGAAAAATATGACTAAAACACTTTAAACATTGAAGTTTAAATAATGTCACTGTGAGGGGGAGCATGCATAGATTTGAAATCTTTATATTGAACCTAGAAGGTTTACCACTTAGATTATTTGAGATCAAGAAGATCATTATTGTAAGAATCTGAAAGTTCATAATCTTGAAGATTGATAGCTATTCATGAAGAATAACAAATATAGAATTTATATGACCGAGAAGATTTAATGTTGTACTCTTTTCCTTTGTGAGTTTTTACTTGAAGGTTTCTCACATAAGGTTTTTAATGAGGCAACACGTGCAATACAATAACGGATGCTATGTACTCTTTTCTCCAAGTACTGTTTTTTCCCGCTGGGTTTTCGGATGGAGTTTTTGATGAGGCGTACGTATTCGTGGTAGTCGCCCAAGGGGAGTGTTGTAAAACATGGACTCTTGGAGAGTCCTAACCGGACCTGCCGGCCATAGAAGGCAAGGGAGGCAAGGACTCCAAATCCTAGTCCGGTTATGTTGTGGGCTCTTACCAAACTCTACCCTTAAGTTCGGAATATATATACGGAGGAGCACCCCTATTGTAAGATATCGATTTGAGGAATAAAGAGAAGCCCCACCTATATTGTGTCTTGTCTACTTTATACTTGTGTTCCTATGCTTGACGTGAGAGGCGTGAGAGGGTGAAGATCCAACCGTTGACGACGTGTTTTATAACAGTTTGGTCAGAAAAGAAAAAAAATGACTCGCCCCAGCAGTTCTTTTCTTTTTATTTTATGTAGAGCAATATAAATAATGGAAGGAACATCTAATGAGTGGGCCAGGCTGAAACGCCCCCCGTTGAGGCCCAACGCCCAGCTGGATCTGGGCCTCTACAGGCCGCCTACTATGCTGCCAACCACTCGTCCAGCCAGCCCAGCCCTTGTCGGCCCAACCCAAGTGACACAACGCAGCCCCAACGCTCTTCGAGTCCATCTCCCTCTTTCCTTTCTCTGGAAATTTGTTTGCTCTTCAAATAGTTTCCTTGTGTTTTCAAAAAAATAGTTTCCTTGTCGACGACGATACAGCAAGACCGATCGTAGCAACTCAGATAGTCAGATCACAAGAAGAAGGAGGAGGAGGATCGCCGGCGTCGTCTCGTCTTCCACAACAAACCATCCATGCCGTGCGGAGCGTGCCGGTGCTGTTGCAACGCCGGCCGCGAGCCCCGCAGGGAGGAGCTGCCGCTTGGCTCATCGGCTGAAATCGAGAACGGACGGCCCACGGCGACGGCGACGGCGACAACGGCCGCGGAGAAGGACCCTGTCAACGTGGTCGCGTTTAGGGCCGTCAGTAGGATCACCAAGCTCATCGTACGGGTACGTTCGCCGCGCTTAAGAATTAGTATCGGATCTGGAAACCACATGTAGTCGCCCTGATTATTCCAATCTAAAAGAATTCCACTGTTGCATAGATATCTGAACAGTTGTAGTAGAAACCTAAAGAGAAATTTCATGTTGATCTCAGGGGCTTTATTCCTTCGATGTTGATCAGTTGCCATTTTAATTTTTACTTGTTGAGCCCTTCAGGTTGTACTGTTGTAGTAGCTTCATCGGTATTTTGTCCTCCACCTATTACTGTAATTATCTATTTTTTTCGGAAAAGCAGATGGTGACGAGGTTTAAGTCTCCCCATAAAATTTCTTGAATGGATTGGTTGGGGCAAAAGGAAAGCTATGTGCAAACGCACCTGAAGCAGAGCATTCAGTGTTGCCCTGACATGACGGCTTTTCTGATTTTTTTTTCGTTCACTTATAGAATCCTGACTTGCCCTGACTTGGACACAGCACAAAAGCGCACGACATGCACATGAACCAGGACACACAAACTTCTGCATAAGAAAATCAAGGAAGGATGGAACTAGCCTATTAGAGAGCATATGATTATTATTCATAACTCTAGAAGGCAAAAGCCTCCTTCTGAAGATGAAATTCCAGTTAACCATCCAAACAACAATTTTCAAAGCATTCTTGCATATTCCATGCTTCTCAACTCATATTTTATTCACACTATTCATCCCTCTGTTTTTTTTTATGTTAGCATGTTCTTTTATGGGTACGGTTTATGGGCAGTAACTGAATGTTTGCCTGGTTGCAGGGATTATTGATCTTACTGTGGGTGTATATCTATAATTCCATGAGAAGATACGCAATCAGCTACATTGGCAATGATACATGGTTTAGTAAGTTTGTTGTGATTGCTGTTGCTGTACCTATAGCTGAATTATTTTGCATTTTGGGCCATATCTTGACTACCCCACCACCAAGATCTTTAGATTTCTGGCCCAAGACGTTCCCACGACGGAAGTAATTTCATGTTGGACTAGGAACATGGTCAAGAATCAAGATTCAAAGTATTTGTACCTATCATAGTTATTATGTATCGAACTTTTCAAGCGTGATCCATGGTGGCAGCGCAATTCTTGAGTTGCTTCTAGAAATTTGAATGAGAAAGAAGTTTGGTGGATGTAGGATAGGGGTCTGTTTGTTGAGTCTATCTATTGTTGCTAATGAAGCGTGAAGGATGGCATTACTTGTACACGCGCACAATCTAGTGGAAGGCCGGTCTGAACTAGGATGTGCAACTCATTACTACCGTTGGAAGAACATGACACGACGATCGCAGCCACCAACATCTCCGCTGCCAGTCACCGTTGTGATGCACTGCCACATTTTTCATCTTTCTCTTCTGTATTTACATTTTTCAGATTGTCAAGTGTATATTGTAGGATTTTAGAATATATGATGCAAAACTTTGTATACAAAAACTTTAGCGGACATCTAGATAATAGTCATGTAGTCTTATATGAAGTTTTGAGCATATGTTTCTAAGAAACTTAATTCAACACCTCTTAGTTTGTCATGTGCCCTACATAATTGAAAAGCAAAGGTAGCTCGCCTCCTAGGTTGCGCTACTCTGTTTTTGTGGAACCAGAACAGATTTTTGGCGCCAAACATTAGGTTGGGTTCGTCTGCCCAGCGCCAATTCTTACATGGGCCAGTAGCCCGCCACGACCCATACAGTAGTGTTCGATGGGTTTACATCACCACTGGCCCACTTGCTATAACCCAACCAAACAGGGATGGTGAGAAGGCCCACACAGTTAAAGTTTTTGAGCTGCTCTTCATTCATCAGATCTTTGATGCATTGGGCACCGTTTAAAGAAAAACACGTTTTAAAAATGATGCATTGGTACGATTATGAGGTCGTGGTGCTCCACGGAGATGAAAACGAGGGGGAGATTCAGACGCTCGCCCGAGGTGAAGACGATGACAAGGGATCCCTGGAGCTGACGCCGATGAGGCGGAGGGTGGCAGCGGGGGATCGGGTGGAGGTGGCGGTGGCAGACGGCCTATGCGAGCGAGCGCCGGAACCAGGAAGGAGGAGTAGTAGTTTAGATGAAGTCTAGGATCGAACCGGCGCCCTCTGGATTCAAATATCAATGCCAGCCATCCAAACCACCGCCATACTTAAGCACAGTCAAGGCCTTGTTTAGATGTTAAAATTGGGAGGTTGAATTTGGGAGTAAGATGTCACTTCATAATCATTGCGCTACTGTAGCATTTCGTTTGTATTTGTGAAAAATTATCCAAAAATTGATTAATTAGGCTCAAAATGTTTGTCTCGCAGAGTACAACAAAACTGTGCAATTAGTTTTTGATTTCATCTACATTTAGTACTCCATACATGTTATGACATTTTGATGTGATGGAGAATCTTCTTTTTCATAGTGAATTTGGGAGTTGCTTTTTGGAACTAAACATGACCCAATACTCCTGAAAATGATTCATTATTGGATATCATATCGGAGACACGGGTTGCTCAAACACATCCTCGATACGTGGCTATCCATTCCACCTCATTCGCTAGCTATTTTTAGCTAGCCTCTCTCACTAGCCATCTTTACGGAATCTGTTGGACTACTCTGTTATTTGTTAGTCAAATCTATTTTTAAAAGTAGCTAAATCAGTCAATTTGATTAGTTTTTTTAGCTAATCTCTTGGAGATGCTCTTAGCCGATACCTATTTCTAAAGGATCCATGTATAATAAGACGTGTTTCAACAAGAGACGTCACTGATAAGATATCA
This sequence comes from Echinochloa phyllopogon, assembly GCA_033239725.1. NCBI lineage: Eukaryota > Viridiplantae > Streptophyta > Magnoliopsida > Poales > Poaceae > Echinochloa > Echinochloa phyllopogon. Next base: position 6,903,414 of record BTCW01000017.1, on the reverse strand, counting down.
TCTTTGATGTGTGTGATCAAGGCTAGTGTAGGATGAAGGCAAAGTGACATATTTCGTCTGAGCCCGTCACTATATAATGCGTATCATATTGACACATGTTTTATTTTCGCATCACTAAGTTATGTGTCTTTTTTCTTGGTTTTTTAGGTAGTGAAGTTTGATCCTCAATTCATATATGTTTACCAATTGGACTGGATTGATTACCGAACCAGATACCAACAACTTGCAAAAGTGAGACTGAGACCAAATTTTTTCCTGCCTCAGGAAGCCACATCGGCTATTCCGTACAATCCTATGATTAGTACAAGCTGAGATCAAACAAAGGTAATCACAATATGCAAACTAAGTTCTCTTCTGAAACTTAGGGCATGTACAACGGGAGTCGACTGCCGTCGACATGCAACATTTTTTTTTGCGAATACCCCCGCGACCGGCGAGCCGTCGTCTCGTTCGTCGACGGCTCGGGCGCGTGCTCCGACGCGAGTCGTCGACTCCCGACGCGCGTTGTAGCTCCCGCTGCGGCTCATCGACGGAAGCGGGGATCTGCTGCGCGGCGCGCGCGGGCTTCCACTTTGGCGGAGGAGAGCTCGGACGCCGGCGCAGACGGAGACGGAGGCGGAGTTTGGGTCGTCGAAGTGTGGCGCGTGGTCGGCGGCGAGGCCGAGGCGGGAGAAGCTGAGCGACGCGTGGAGGCGGTCGACGGTGAGCGACGGCGCGCGCAGGAGGCCCCGCCGTGGCTCGTCCCCGCCTGGCGCGGCGGCCGCCGCCGGCCCCACCAGCCTCGACGGCGATGGTGGCCATGACAAGGTCGAAGCACCGCGCCATCTCCTCCCTCACCTGCGAAGGCAACCAGCAGCACACCAGTCAGTTGACGGACCCACAAACGACCTGGGATTGATTGGGAACGAACGAACGACGAGCGAGCCAGGGACGGGGATGACCTCGCGGGAGCTGTTCCTCGGAGGGCCAAAGGCCGAGCCGGCTTCCACCTCCGCCTCGAGCTCTCCCATCTCACCATCTGATAGGCCGGCCGTGGGCACCAGCCAGCAAGCCGCCAGCCAACCTTGTTGCACGCGAGCTCGGCGATCTCCCCGGAGCCGAGGTGGAGAGAAGCCGCGGCCGCGACGGCCTGCGGCGCGGTCTGTACACCGGAACATCAGATGCGGTCGTTCCTGGAGCGGAGGAGGCGGGCGGGAAGAAGAGCGAGGGAGGCGGGCGGCGTGGCCGGGGCATGTCCTGTCCGACCCAGTTGCCTGCCTCTGCCTGCTTTGCTGCTAAAATCCCGTCGCCAGGGAGCTCGGCTGCAGCAATGGAGGGCCGGGGTGGCTAGAGAAGGAGATGGAGCAGCTGTGGGCAGCGTCGATTTGAAAATGGTGGTGCACAGGCGGCGGATTTTGGCCGGCAGCACTGACTGCTCCCTGGCGCAGCTCAGTTCTCGGCTATGTTGGATAAGCGTGAGGGCAGCAAGGATGGGATAAGGCCGGGGCGGAGTTGTTGGCCAGGACGGTGGCGAGGAAAATATATTTTCCCAAATATGCTCTGCTCAGCTCTGTTCGTGGCTTCGTGCGACTCGAGTTGGAAGAAAACAGGCGAGGAGCAAGGCCAGCGGTGTGGAGTGTGGCCTGGAACAGAGCACGGCATGGGCAGGACCGGTGAATGGCTACAAAGACAATGGTGCACTATCGTGTGTCAAACGATGAATTGATTATCATACAGACGGTCAAACAGACAGCTCATAGACAGCTCATTGTACAAGCTGTCTGTTCAGTTGTCTATTTGTGTTAAAAAGACAGCAGCTGTCTTCGCTATTGTACTTGCCCTTACACTGAAGACTTTTTTTGTCTTATACAGAAAGTCAATCTATTCTTCATTCTCTCTTTGAAGTATAAGAAAAAGGAACTGCTACAAGCACAGCAATAGGAACCAAGACTAAGGTGAATTTGCACGGCTCTTGGACTGTGCAACTTTGTACGCAAAACTTGGTATCACTCAAGCTGGGATTTTGGTGTGACATATTCATCTATGCACCTCATCAAAATGCAAAAGAACATCGACACGGCTAGAACAAGAATACCCAATGGACAGAGTGAAAAATAATTCTTCTGTACTGTGGGTAGTCACGTATCTTCTCATTAAATCGATCAAATATACCCACAGTAATATGATCAATCCCTGCAAACCATCCAAAAGTTACAGTAAGATTTTCTTCTTTATATTAACAAAAACATGCTAGACGTCCTTATTTTTGTTTGCGCTCAGATTTGACCGGCTCACCTTCAATTCGATAAAGATTGGGGTTTGTAACGTACCCGGAAAATACACTTGATGATCTTGGTGGCGGCCTTCTCCATCTCTGCGTCGTCGTCGTCCTGGGCATCATCCAACGCCGGCGCTGTTGGTGCCACGGTGTGGCGGCGCTGGCCCCATCCGTTTTCGAGGTCCAGCAACGGCGCGGCGTTCAGCTCCGCCCTGGGGGCCTCGACGGCTGCGCCGCACCCGCAAGCGCAGCCACACGTGGACCTCTGCGTCTGCATGGATGGTTCGATCGGGAGCAAAACGACGTCGACCGGGATTTTTAGGCGTTTGGAAGCAGTCCGAGGGACGCGAATTTCTTTTCTTTTCCTTTTTATTTCGTTTAATAGTATTTATTATTATATTTTTTTTAAAAAAAATATTATTATATGACTCCATATGAGTGGGACGCGTATTCGATTCCGAGGACGCGTTGGAGTAGGAATTTTAATGGGCTAAGGGCTCTTGGCGCATTGCAATTTAGAACCCGGGGATCCTATGTGGCTTCCGAAAGTTTTTTGAGTGTGGTGGCTTCAAATGTTTGAGATTCGTGTTGTTGTATTTGAAAGATCAAGATTGCATCTAAGGTGGAGAAGGCACGCGCGTGGAAGCGAAAGATGACGCCAGCATGCAGCAACACGTGGGAGATACGGTGGGCAATAAGGTTTGGCTGGCGAGACGGAAGAATGCTAACCAATTTCAAACTTCAATCAATCTTTTCTCTTAAATTGTGCATCTGATTTAAAATCCGTTTTAACTATAGTATCTGTTGAAATTAATGTAAGATCCAATATGTTATTATAAATTTAAATTTTACATTTCAACATTTTAATATAGTAATTCAACATTTTTATTATATTGTCCCAACATTTATCATGTATTATTTCAACATTTTCTAAAAATGTTGAATTGGTTTTTTCAGAATGTTGACCCCGTTTAACAAAAATGCTGAATATGGCATTACGGGGATTTAATAGAAAAATAAAAATGTAAGAAACAGAAAAATATGCTCACAGATTAATTCTCATTCTTTGTTAACAATAAAGCAGCAACGAGCGGTATGATTGTTTGTTATCCACCATATACTGTTGGCTGGCTAATGTATGCATCTGTTACTTTGTTTGTGATTGGCGGGTTGTATGCCGTTGGAAAGATGGGTTGTAGTGGCCGTGCGCTGTATAGCTTATTTAGCTTGCGGATGCTACATAAGGACCACTTTAAAACCCTGATAAAAATTACAGTTACAAGTTTTTCTTTTTTTCACTTCTGTAGAATTTGCATCCACCACTCAATTAGTTCCTGAATTTTTATAGGGCCCACCTATCTTCCTTTTGACGTATATTTTATTTTCCTTCTTTTTGCGGTGATACTAACTTTTCTTATCTTTTTCCTTTTTTCTTTTATTTTATTTTCTGTAATTATATATTTTATTTTCAGTCTACTTCTTTTCTCATTTATTTTTGGTAATACTAAACTTATTTTTTTATTTTTATTAATTCTTTATTCATCTATATGTAAATATTTTGTTTATCTATGGAAAAAATTGTTCGACAAATACATGTAGAATTTTTTTGTCAGTTTGTGAAGCCATATTTTTTTTATTTTTATAGGCTAATTTGTTTAGGATGTTAAATTTATCGATAATTTGTTTGTGTATACAATAATTTGTTCGTGATATCTAGTTTATATGGTTTGTCATATACAATGAAATATTCACAGTGTTCAGTCTTTTGTTTCTAGTATTTTATTGTTTGTTCACCATGTTTAATATTTCATAAAAAACAATTATTTGTCCGTGTAGTTTAAATTATTAGTAAAAATGTTCTAGCTTGATAAAAAAGTATTTTAATAAAATATTATCCAAATATAGTCAACTATTGTCATGTTTTGAATATCTTGCCAAAAAGAAATGTAATTTAGATATTCAGTTTATAATATATGATTCTTTTAGTTTCGAACTTCCATTCGAGTAGGCTGATGTCATCAGCTATAAACTTATAACTTTCTTTGAATTGAAGCAGGTATCGGTTTCTCATGTTTCTAAAAAAAGATAAAAGCATGCTGCGGTCCATGGCTAAAGTGACAGAGAGCTACACCTACAAACCCCATGGACTGCAGGCGGATATGAAAACAAAGATTGCCTTTTGCCTCTGTGATGGTCGGCATGACAGACGACCAAAAAATGGCATTGGACACGAAAGCTGCAAGAATAGTTAAATGCATTGTACGGATACGATTACCAATCCTAACGGAATATAATTAACGGAATCTGATTTGTCTAAAACTATGTAATGCTTAATTTTATACCTATTTACACCTGTTCGTTTGGCTTATCAGCAGCTAGCCAGTAGTATTTTTCTCTCAGCACAAATCAACACCAGCGACCAGCCACCAGCCAGACGAACAGGTCGAAGGAAGTCTTTATTCTCGAACAAAGAATAACTCAAGAATGTTGTTGACAGTCAAATTTGGCCCTGTCCTGGCCAAACCGGTCAGACCGGTTTGCCAAACCGGTCAGACCGGTTTGGTTCTGTAATTCGAGTAGGATTAGGATTCCGAGTTTAATCCCATATTGTAACCTATTCGAAAGGGGTAAGACTTCCCCGGCCTATAAATATAAAGGCTAGACGGCCGATTGAGGTATTCCAATCGAATCAAACACTTTATCTTCTATTTTTTGTCTCTCAAACCCTAATCCTTTTCCAACCCCATATTCTGTTCTTTCTCGTCTCTACGGCGTACAAAGGCGTTCTAGGTGGCCTGCCGACCCTAGAGCAACCCTAGATTGCTTGAGCTCCGACGGGGTCCCTCCCGAGCTCGAGTTTCTAGGTCTTCACGTTTTCCCGACGAAAAGCGGTCAGACCGGTTCTGTAAACCGGTCCGACCGGTTTTCCTGAGGAAAGCCGGGTTTTGGCCGTGGTGACGGCCGTGCTGCGCGTTTGATCGATCTCGAGTTTGTTGGCGCGTTTTCGTGTCAACATACTTTTTGGCGACTCCGCTGGGGAAGATTAATCTGGTGCCAAGACCGATTCAATCTACTCCGGATATGTCTGGATCGACGTGCGACCTTGACAAAGACAACATCATCGCCGCGACGATGGAAGAGCTCACGGACGAGGAGCGGAAGCGGTACTTGATCGCTGAGGAGCACTTCAGGACGCAATTCTTGAAGGGCTTCAAGAAGGATCGCGGTGGTCTTGTCAAGAGAGTGGAGGAATTCGTCATGCCGGCTTTCAAGCTGGCAAACGACCAAGTTGAAGAACTTCCTAAGGTAACTGGCGAATCCTCTGATTTAATGCAGCAAATTACTCGCATGATGGATGATAAATTGCTTGCTGCACAAACTGTTACTAGTGAGTTGATTGCTACTATGTCGGGTAATTCTGATAAGGGTAAAAATAATGTAGAAATTAATGGATTACCTAATTCAACTCCTAGCTCATCAGGCGTGCCAGAACATGTTTTAGATCCTAATTTGGGCATGCCGATGAATTTCTATGCGGGACAGTCAATACACCCTGGTTCGGTCCACGAACCGGTCAGACCGGTTTTTGCAACCGGTCATACCGGTTTGGCCCCTTCTGGCGGTCAGACCGGTTCCATGGGTGCAGGGGCAACGAGTGCGATGGTTTTATCTAATACGGTTGTTCCTGGTCCTGTTTTCACTATTCCACATACTACGGTTGCGGGAAGTATACCCCACGGATCTGGCATGTCTCACGGGCCGATTCCGAGTACTTCCCAGAGTGCTGCATATAATGTTCCTCGTTTTCCACAAAACCGAGGTGATGGGAATTATCAGACCGAGTTAGCTAAGTTTAAAGAAGACATAGCTAATACACTTAGAGCAAAACTCGGGCTTGAATTGGGTAGTGCACGCTTATATCAGAAACCGTATCCGCCTGAATTTGATTTGGTTCCTTATCCTAATGGTTGGCGTGTTCCCGATTTTATTAAATTCAGTGGTGAAGATAATAGAACTCCTTGGGAACACATTAGTCAATATATTTTGCAATTAGGAGAGGCATCATTTTATGAGGCATTGCGTATACGGTTGTTCTCATTATCTTTAACTGGAACTGCCTTTTCATGGTTTTCTTCGCTTGCTCCAAATTCTATTCATAATTGGACTCAATTGGAGCGAAAATTTCATGATCACTTCTTTAGCGGAGAAAATGAGGCAAAATTATCTGATTTAACATCGGTTAAACAAAGTCGTGAGGAATCGGTTCTTGAATACTTTAAAAGATTTAAGGATGTTAAGAACCGATGTTTTAATATCACTGTTTCTGAAAAGGATTTAGTAGATTTAGCTTTTGCGGGCTTACGGTCTCATTACAAGGAAAAATTAGAAGGTTCTGATTTCCTTACTATTAATCACTTGCAAATGAAGGCTATGAGTCTAGAGCTTAAGTTTAAAAATTCGAAAGAATCTGCTAAACCCCATCGTTCGAACGTGCATATTGTTGATAATGATTCTGATAGTTCGGACGATGATAAAGAAATTTATGCTGCTGAGTTTGTTTGGTCATCAAAAAGTAAACCTGGTTCTTGTCCTTCATTAAAGCCGATTCAGAAAAATCGGCAAGAAGAAAAATTTACTTTTGATGTAGCCAAATGTGATCGTATTTTTGATGAATTGCTTAAGAATGGCTTTGTTAAACTTTCTCATGCAATTCCACCAGCCGATCAATTAAAAAATCGTGCATATTGCAAGTGGCATAACTCTTTTTCTCATGCAACCAACGATTGCAATGTTTTTCGACGACAGGTACAATCGGCCCTTAATGAAGGTCGATTGGTGCTCGCCGAAATGCAAGTTGACAAGACTCCTTTCCCTGTTCATACCTTGGATGTGAACACCAAGATGCTGATTCGGCCGGAACAAGCCGATGGAGCTAAGGGTAAGAATGTGGTGATTGGAGATCCAAGACCGGAAAAAGTTGATGACAAAGTTCCGGTCAAAACAGTGATGATTGGGAGGACTCTTGATGGAAAAGAGTCTCTGAAAATTACAATTAATACATCAAGACCCGGGGGGCAAGGAAGTTCTTTGGAAGAGAATCGGTCCGCTTGTCAGGCGAAACCGGTCAGACCGGTTTCCCAAACCGGTCAGACCGGTTTGTCTCCAGACCGTCCAAGAACTTTCAAGCCTAAGCGCCCGGAAGTGGGTACTTGGAAATTCAATGAGCCAAAGATTCAAGGGAGGGTTCTGAAGCAAGGACCTACATTCTCTCAGCTCATGAACAAGTACACAAAGGCCGTTCAAGTTGATCGGCCAATAAAAAAGAGACAGAGGTCACCACAGCGTTGGATTGATTCTACAAGTTACAAGCGCCGTGGTGGTTCTGTACATGACCGATTGGGCTCATACCAATCAGGTTTTTCGACTGCTCATCAAAGCGGTCAGACCGGTTTTATGAACCGGTCAGACCGGTTTCGGTCTGAGCAAAGAATTCATGTTCCTCCTAAGCAAGAATACTGTATCAAGGAGAAGAAGGAGGATGTGCAAGCCAAAGCCAATAATTTTATAAAAATTGGCGATATTCCAGTGGCTATGCAAGACTTGGGTAGAAAGCCGATAGTTATTGGAGATTCGGCTCCTGTTCCAGTCAAGAAGCCGATCATGGTTAATGATCATGAGGCTAGCAGTAGCAAGGGCGTGAAGAAAGTTTTTCAACCAAGGTGGTGTCCTTCTGGGTTGACTCATACACAGAAGCGGAAGCTACAGCGCTTGAGAAACAAAGAAAAAAGGGATGACTACTTCAACAACTACAGGCCTATGATCCCTCAGACCAAGATTTGGCAAGCTAAACCCGTTGTGCAATCAGCAGCACAACCGGTCAGACCGGTTTCTGAATCCGGTCAGACCGGTTTGGGTCAGCCGACCGCTGCAGAAGCGGTCAGACCGGTTTCTGAAACCGGTCAGACCGGTTTGATGACAGAAGCGGGGGCTGGTGCTTCTTCAACCATCGAAACTACTCCACCGATTCCTCCAGTGGTTGAAGATGAAGAGTTATTTGATTTTGAGCCTTCTCCAGAGCGTGACAACATGGAAATTAATGTTGTCTATTTATCTTCTGATGATTGTGTGGTGCCGGAGGAGGAAATTTCTCATCTTCAACTTGGGCCGCGAGATGCTGTATTTCAGAAGCCTAGTGAATCAGAAAATCATCTCAAGGCTTTGTATATGAGAGGGCACATCAACGGGAAGCCAATTTCTCGTATGTTGGTTGATGGTGGAGCCATTGTGAATCTCATGCCATACTCTCTCTACAAGAAAATTGGCGGGAAAGACGAAGAACTGATCAAGACGAACATGACGGTCAGTGGAGTTGGTGGAGGTGATCCCATTGGTGCCAAGGGGGTGGCTTCTATGGAGTTGACCGTCGGGAGCAAGACTATTGCTACGGCTTTCTTCGTCTCCGAGGTGCAAGGTAACTTCAGTTTAATCCTTGGTCGAGATTGGATTCATGCAAATAAATGTATTCCATCTACCTTGCATCAATATCTCATTCAGTGGATCGGCGACGAAGTTGAGATTGTCCATGGTGATAATTCTTCCTTTGTTGCAACGGCCGATTCCGACTCTCTTAGTGCAAATGAGAAGGTCCAATGTTTGTCGGGCATGGATTTGACCGACTATGAGCTGATCAGTTGCACTAAGGATGGTTTTGTTCCTGCTACATTAAAGCCGATGGAAAATCGGTTGAATTACTTGCTGTAATTAATGGAGCAACAAAATCAACAGAGACAAACCGGTCAGACCGCTTCTGGAAACCGATCAGACCGGTTTGGATCTGAACAGCGCCGACCGAGCCAAACCGGTCAGACCGCTTCTGGGAACCGGTCAGACCGGTTTGCGTCTGGACAGTGGCTTCAAGACCGAATTGATCATTATCAAGAACATTCGGCCGGTACGTTCGAAGCCATTGAAGATCTTGGTGATATGGATAAGCTGGGTCAAGGTTTTACATCAGCTGATCCTTTAGAAAAAATAGATATTGGTGATGGTACTATTCCTAGGCCTACTTTTGTAAACAAAAATTTATCGACTGAGTTTAAAGCCGAATTAATAAATTTGTTGAAAGAGTATGTTGATTGTTTTGCTTGGGAGTACCGTGAGATGCCTGGTTTAAGTCGTGACTTAGTTGAGCATCGTTTACCAATAAAAGCCGGTTTTAGACCTTTTAAACAATCGGCTAGACGTTTTAATCCCGCTATTTATGACTGAATAAAAGAAGAGATTAATCGTTTATTAGATGCTGGTTTTATTCGGACTTGTTGTTATGCGGAGTGGATTTCCAATATTGTTCCCGTTGAAAAGAAAGATTCGGGAAAACTTAGAGTTTGTATTGATTTTAGAGATCTTAATAAAGCTACTCCAAAAGATTCATATCCCATGCCTATAGCCGATGTCTTAATCAATGAAGCTTCTGGACATCGTGTTGTTAGTTTTCTTGATGGTAATGCTGGATATAATCAAATCTTCATGGCCAAAGAGGATATGCACAAAACGGCCTTTCAATGTCCGGGATTTATTGGTTTATTTGAGTGGGTGGTTATGACTTTTGGATTAAAGAATGCCGGTGCAACTTATCAAAGAGCTATGAATTTAATCTTTCATGATTTACTTGGTGTTATTGTGGAAGTATATATTGATGATATTGTAGTTAAATCGGATGGCTTGGATTCTCATTTAGCCGATTTAAAACTTGCTCTTGAGAGGATGCGACGGTATGGCTTAAAGATGAATCCATTCAAATGTGCTTTTGATGTTTCGGCTGGGAAGTTTCTTGGGTTTATTATTCATGAGAGCGGCATAGAAGTTGATCCCAAGAGAATTGAAGCTATGAAGAAAGTCGAAGCTCCTACTTGTAAGAAAGAATTGCAAAAGTTTCTAGGCAAGGTAAATTTCTTAAGAAGATTTATAATTAACTTGTCTGGAAAGGTTGATGCTTTTACTCCTTTACTACGGTTGAAAGATGAAGCCAATTTTACTCGGGCTGGGACTCGTCGGGCGAGGAAATGTTGAGGTCGCGGATCGAACCCAGCTGGTAACCCGGCGGATCCTCGTGCGCGTTCGGGCCGGCGCTGATTGCCGCGGAGTAGCTTGCGGCCGCGTTGTTCATCCCGTATGGGAGCTGCACCGGCCCGACCACATTTTCCCGGCGCGCTCCCTCCGCAGGAGCCGCCGGCGGGGGTCCGCCCCCTGTAACGTGGCAGCGGGCTTGAGCAGCAGGTGTGCGTCCCAATCGGGGAGGACGACGCGTGGGGCAACGCGCCGCTCTACGCGAATCTGCAGCTTGTGCAGCATTCAACGTCTCCTGAGCTGGGCCGGCGTCGACGGTGTCGGGGTGACGGGCATCACGTTGGGCGGCCCGGAGGCGAGCCGCATGAGGAAGCCCTCACCGGTCGCTTCGAACTCCAGGCTCCCAAACGTGATCCGATACCCGCGGGAAGCGGGCCGGGGGACCCCGTGGCGGATCGTGGCGACATGGCCTTGGCGTGGCCTGCCGTTAAGGGAACTGATCGGGCGAGGTTGATCACAGCGCAGCCCCCTACCTGGCGTGCCACTGTCGTTGCTGGGATCGGTCGGTCAATCCCCAGCGCCAAACAGAATGCGCTGTGTCCCGTCCCTTGACGGTTGATGCAAGAGCTAGCACGAAGAGACAAGCGTTTATCCTGGTTCCGACCGTGAGGTCGTACGTCCAGCAGGGTGCGCTCGGGGCGCTGTACTATCTTGCACCGGGGTGCTTGCAGAGGCGGGCTACAAGCAAGGTGGGAGAGGAGAAGCCGTCTCCAAGTCCCTGAGGATGAGTGTGAATATCGCGTGAAGCGGTGTGTGTGAGTGTGTTTTTTCCAGGTCGGTCCAGCCGTCCCCCCTGCAGGTCGGTCCCTTCCTCCTTTTATAGACCAAGGAGAGAAAGGAGGGGGAGGCGTTTACAAGTACAAGCGTGAGGTGTGCCAAAGGGGTGTGTACTGGTGGGTATGGCATCGGGCCTGCCATCGTCCTTGTCCCTGGCGGGGGATTTATGGCGAGCCCCGGCTTCTGCGGGTGTCGTGGCCGTCCCTGTGCTTGTCCTGGAGCGGTTTTGAGGGGTGTCGTTGCCGTAGTCGGTGTCCTGCTGCCCGTCGCTGGTTGACTTCGAGGGCGGGGCAGGTGAAGGAGGACAGGAGTTGGCAGCACAGGGGTCGGCATGGTGGTTGTCGTCGATCACAGTGCGCGGCGTACCTGGTTTACCAGGGCATGGCCGAGAGTTGGCGGAGTTGACCTGGCGTTCGTCATCACCAGGCCACGCCTGACCGGAGTCTGCACTCGGCTGCCGCTCGTACATTCGCTCGAGGGTTCCCCATGCTCATTCGAGGGGTGTCCCTGGGGGGAAAGGACGGGAGTAAGTGGAACAGTGGTGTGGGGATGACGCCTGTCAGTCTGCACAGGGCCTTTCGCAGTGCCCCGTGCGTCCGCACGGCGCTGGTGAGGACGCATAGTGACCGGAGCAGGTGGAACAGCGGAGTGGAATGACGCCTGCCTGTCCGCAGAGTGCCGGCGAGGACGCATAGTGACGGGAGCAAGTGGAATCAGTGAGCTCTGCTGGTGTCAGCGGCACGGCGTGGGGGAAAGATTGCCTTTTGACTTTGGTGCCCGCCTGATGGGGCGACCATTAAATGACGCTGTCGGTTGGGGCGCCGGGGAGCGCCGCGTTATGTAGAGGAGTGGCCTCGAGCGAGGCGGAGCTGACTCGCCCGCTCGAGGGGGTGCGCGGCCCTCGAGCGAGGCGGAGTTTGCGTTGTGCCTGCTCGAGGGGGTGCGGCTCTTGAGCGAGGCGAAAACGGGGGAAGCGGCTTGGTCCCCCTCGATAGGCGGGCTTGGACGTCCGTTCGTGGGCCGCGATGGGTCGTGACGGGCCGAGCTGCCTTGGTGGCCCTTCTGAGCTGCCGGCGATTTGGCCTTTCGTGGTATATCGTTTTTTGAGGGTGATTATCCCGATGATTAGGGGACCCCCTGGGTTTGTCCCCGACAGTAGCCCCCGAGTCTCTGCCGGACTAAGGATTAGTCGGGCAGAGGCTGATGGTTCGCGGGATCGTTCCCGGGCATTCTGCTGGGATTACTCCTTCTCGATTATGCACGTTCTTCCGTGGGGGCGCGCAAGTGCACCCGCGGGTGTAGCCCCCGAGCCCTTGGAGGAGTGAATTCACTCGTGCAAGGGTTTTGACTTTCGAGGGTTGTGTCAGTCGCTCCCCTTTCGACGTGGTGAGGGCGAGATCGAGTTATACGGAATTCGGGGGACGGACCCTGCACGGCTTCGATATGTTTCGCGCATAAGAGGAGGAGGACATGCTGCAAGGAGCCCCCGAGCTCCTGGCCCGCGCGGAGGCGATCGGAGGGGCTTCTTGTCTTTGAGTTGCGACCCTCGCCTCCCCTTCGCGGGGGAGTGGGGTGAGGTCATTCGTGCAACCCTCGAGTCGGGCAGCGTACACGGATGCCTCGGTGAGCTGTTAGCGGGTAGTTCAAGTGGACGTCCGTGCCCCGTTCGCTAGGGTCGGCTCGTGGTCGGGAGACACGTCCATGTAGCGCTTGCAAAGGTTTGCTAGGTGGGGCTCGGTCCTTTTCGCTGGGACCGAGGGCGCGAAAGCTCTCCCTCGTTGGGATCCCCCCTACTAGCTGCCTTTGTCCGGCCTCGAACACAACAGGGGCGCCCGCAAACTTCGCGTTTGGGGTAAAGTTCGTCGAACACGCCCGAATTGTCCCTGACTCTGTCGATCTGGAGCGCCTGTCGAACCCTTTCGCGGGCCAGGCTTCGTACTCCTGATCAGTAGGGCCTTGCGAAAGGTGCAGCTCGCCCTCGAGCAGTGGGCTCGAGGACTGGTCGAGCGTGACCGGCAGCCTTCGCATCGCTTAATCTGGGGCGCCCGTCGAACCTTTTTGAGGCCCGGGCTTCGAACCCCTGATCAGTAGCATCCTGCGCCTCGGGGCGGAGGAGGGTCGTTGTCTTACCTTTTTAGGCGGAGTTGGCGTGCGCTGGGGAGAGGCGAGGCGACGGGCGGTCAGGCGTTGCTGCCGCGTCGTTTCGTTTTATCGTGCCGTAGTAAATGTTGCTGCCCACGCGTGCCGTTCCGCGGGAAAAAGGGGAGGGAGGCTTCCGGTTGCCATTGATGCGCCGTGCGTGTCTGGCCCCTGTGTCAGTGGGTTGTCGTGTCGCTACATTTTTGCATGCGCTTCCCGGTCCGGGCGGCCGGGTCGCTGTTGATGGTGCGTTTGAATCGGGCGCGCCTTTTATGATGGGGCGCCGCGTACGGATAGGATCTAAGGTGACGCAACGATTCCGGCCGTCTGGCGCGCCGACTCGTCTTTCTGTCTGCTGGATAAACACGGTTTCCCCGATCTGGCGCCTTTGAGTGGCTACCTTTGACCCGGTCCGTTCGCCTGTTTCACGGCTGATTCGCCCGTGATGTGTCGGGCGTGAGAATCGCGCCGTGGGCAGGCTGAGTCAAGGATGCGATCAAGGCTGCCCACGTGATGCTGCTGGTGGCTTGCATCTGCGCGCGAATCTCGCGACCACCCATCCACGGGAGAAACAGTCGCGACCCCTGGGCGCCTATAAAGGCAGTCGCCCAGGCGGGGGAGAGGATCATCGCCGGGCTCTTTGTGTGGCTTATCGGGTTGGAGAGTGGGAGTAGAGTGGTCCGGGGTTTCGTCCCCGGCGCGCGCCATTGATGCCAGAAGAAAGTCGACGAGACGTGGTGGGCATGCTGCGGGAAAGGAGCAGGGCATCGCGCTCCTCATCGGGGAGGCGGTGACCTTGCCGGTGGCGAGGCGCAGCAAGGACGCTGCGGCGGGCGCCTTGTTTGCTAAGAGATTAGCAGACAACGCTTGCCGGCCATTGTCCTTGCGGGGGCACTCATCGACGGCAGGGCGTGAGGCCAGGCCCTGTTCGGCGGTCGAGTGGTCCGGCGTCCTTCGCTTCCGCAGCTGTCCGACCGTCTGCTTCTTCGGTTAGCCGGATGCCAGAAGAAAATCGACGAGAAAGCTGTGGAGACAGGTTCTCGCGATAGTGTGCTGGCCGGCTAACCGAAGTAGGACGAGGGCCCCGTTAAGGTGGCTCCGATCTTTGTATCTTTAAAACGGCTTATGGCCGAGTGTAATTTTTCATCGTGATCTCGCCATTCGCGGCGTGTAAGGAATGAATCCTGTTTGTGCCTAACCCTTTCGTGGGTTGGCGCGATCTCGTGTTTGTGCTTTGTGCGAAATTGTGCCCTTTCTCATGATTTAGGGACGACCTCTGCCAAGGAGTTCGTTTTCGCGAGTCACTTGAGCGTTGCGCGACGGGGGGATGCCGTGGCCTTTCGGGGGCGTAAGCAGTCCCACGACCCTGCCAACCGTCCTCTGTAGTAACTCACGCCTTGCTTTTGGTCTTCCTTGATCAATGAGGGGAAAGGATTAATAACGCTTTCTGGGTTTCGATCAGAGGAAAAGTAGACCCTTCTCGCGATCTCCGGGATGATGGGTCCGTTTCCGTGAGTTCCTGCAATGATATCGGGAGTTCGGTCCCGTTAGTTAGTAGCATGATAAATACAGACGCTTTGATTTAGTTAGGGCTTGCGACCGTGGTTTCGTTCGTTTGGCTAGCCGTGCCTTCTTCTTAATTCGAGATCAGTTTCGGCAGGGGAACACCAGTAACTTTGGCGCCGAGTGGCGAGGGGGATGCCGTAGCCTTTCGGGGGCATAGGCGGTCCCACGACTCTGCCGTCTCTTAGCCGCGGTAGACTCGTGCCCTGCTTTCACCTTTCCGGACTTAAGGAGGAAAGGCTTGGCAGCCGTGGTTTCGCTCTATTGTGCTGCTCTTGGCTTGTTGAGGTTTCGGCCGGGTATTTCGAATCCGCGAGTAACTAAGGCATGGAGTGGAGAGGGAGATGCCGTATCCCTTCGAGGGCGTAGGCGGTCTCACAGCTCAACCGGCTCTATCTTTAGTTAACTCGCGTCCCGCATCTTTCCAGTTGCCTCGAGTTTCAGCACAATTTTCGAAAATTGGGACGATTAGGGGGTAAACCCCCCTGCAGCCCCCGAGGAGGGCTTGGCTCTATTAAGAATAGGACCAAGTCCCCCTTGTTCATGCTGTTAATAACAATGTTTTTATGTTTTTTGCAAACTTTTCATTATTGTTAACTGAGAACATGAAGTATTTACAAGAAATACTGAGAGTTTTAAGGATAGAAGCGACGTAGCTGTTGGATGTTCCAGGCGTTGGTGAAGACTTCGCCCTCTCGTTCGCCAGCTTGTAAGTGCCAGGTTTGAGGACCTTGGCGATGATGAATGGTCCTTCCCATGGCGGAGTGAGCTTGTGGCGCTCTTGATTGTCCTGGCGCAGCCTCAGCACCAGGTCCCCTTCGTGGAGGTCTCGGCGCCGCACCTTCCGAGCTTGGTGTCGACGGAGCGATTGTTGGTAGCGTGCTGAGTGAAGCAACGCTACGTCGCGAGCCTCGTCCACCTGGTCCAGCGAATTCTCGCGGTCCCACTGGTTTGGTCTTCCTGGTAGGCCTTGAGCCTCGGAGACCCGTATTCCAAGTCTGTTGGGAGGACGACTTCGGCGCCATAGACGAGGAAGAACGGGCTGAAGCCTGTGGCCCTGCTTGGGGTTGTCCTGAGACTCCAGACCACCGATGGCAGCTCAGCGACCCACTTCCGGCCAAACTTGTTCAGCTTGTTGAAGATTCTTGGCTTCAGGCCTTGTAGTATCATGCCGTTGGCACGTTCTACTTGGCCGTTTGTTTGTGGATGTGCTACGGCCGACCAGTCAACGCGAATGTGATGGTCGTCGCAGAACTCCAAGAACTTCTTGCCGGTGAATTGGGTGCCGTTGTCAGTGATGATCGAGTTGGGTACCCCGAATCGGTGGATGATGTCGGTGAAGAATAACACGGCTTGTTCAGATCTGATGCTGGTGATGGCCCGGATCTCGATCCACTTTGAGAACTTGTCGATGGCTACCAACAAGTGAGTGAATCCCCCGGGCGCTGGGCGGAAGGGCCCCACGAGATCCAACCCCCAGACCGCGAAAGGCCACGTTACAGGGATGGTCTGCAGGGCGTGCGCCAGGAGATGCGTCTTTCGTGCGTAGAATTGGCACCCTTCGCAGGTGCGCACGACCTCGTTTGCGTCGAATACGGCGGTGGGCCAGTAAAAGCCTTGCCGGAATGCGTTACCCACGAGGGTACGCGGCACTGCGTGGTGTCCGCATGCCCCGGCGTGGATGTCGTGGATCAATTGTCGTCCCTCGGGGATGCGGATGCATCGCTGCAAGATCCCCGAGGCGCTGTGTTTGTACAGCTCGCCACCGACCGAGACAAAGGTCTTGGCCCTTCTGGCGATACGGCGCCCCTCGGTTCGGTCCGAGGGCATCTCTCCGTGGTCGATCCATGCGAGGTACGGATCACGCCAGTCTTGTGGTCGCGTGTCCGCGTCGATTTCCATGGCCTCGGCCGAAGAAGTTTCAGCGTCGAGGGCTTCGAGTCCCTCCCCTGAGGGGCCCTCTTCCATGGGCTCGACCCCCGCAGCCCCCGAGGGTGTCTTGAGGGTTCCAGCCCTTTGCTCGAAGTTGACGGAGGGTTGATCGAGGTCGCGGGCGAAGACGTTCGGAGGAACGGTGATTCGCTCCGACGCGATCTTGGCCAGCTGATCTGCTTTCTCGTTGTATTTGCGTACGATATGGTTCAGCTCGAGGCCATAGAATTTGTCCTCGAGACGACGAACCTCGTTGCAATACGCCTCCATCTTTTCGTCGCGGCAACTTGCGTTCTTCATCACTTGGTCAGTGACCAACTGAGAATCTCCCCGGACATCGAGGCGTTTGACGCCAAGTCGATGGCGATGCGGAGCCCAGCGAGGAGGGCTTCGTACTCCGCCATGTTGTTGGATGCCGGGAAGTGCAAGCGAACCACGTACCGGATATGCTCTCCGAGGGGTGAGACGAAGAGGAGGCCCGCGCCTGCTCCGGTTTTCATCACTGACCCGTCGAAGTACATGGTCCAGCATTCGGCTTGGATCTGCGGCGGCGGAAGTTGGACGTCGGTCCACTCAGCGACAAAATCCGCTAAGATTTGCGATTTTATCGCCTTTCGCGGTGCGTAGGAGAGAGTTTCTCCTACGAGCTCCATAGACCATTTCGCTATTCTACCCGAGACGTCCGGGTTGCGGACTATCTCTCCCAAAGGGAAGGATGAGACCACGGTGACCGGGTGGGCCTCGAAGTAGTGTCACAGCTTTCGACGCGCGAGCACTACAGCGTAGATTAGCTTCTGGATCTGTGGATACCGCATCTTAGTTTCGGTCAGCACCTCGCTGACGTAGTACACCGGCCTCTGGACCGGCAGAGCGTGGCCCTCCTCTATCCTTTCCACAACGATGACGGCGCTGACAACTTGCGTTGTCGCTACCAAATATAGGTAGAGGGGTTCGCCGCTCTGCGGAGGAGTGAGGATGGGTACGCGTGTGAGCGACGCCTTTAGCCCGTCGAGGGCTTTTTGGGCTTCGGGGGTCCACGAAAAGCGTTCGTGCTTTTTTAGGAGCCGGTACAAAGGTAAGCCCTTTTCACCAAGTCGAGAGATGAAGCGGCTGAGAGCTGCGAGGCAGCCCAGTACCCTTTGCACCCCCTTGAGGTGCCGAATTGACCCCATTCGTTCCAGGGCCGAGACTTTTTCGGGGTTGGGTTCGATGCCTCGTTGGGAGACGATGAAACCCAATAGCATGCCTCGCGGCACACCGAATACGCATTTTTCCGGATTCAACTTTACCCCGTTCGCCCGAAGGCAACCGAACGTGATTTGCAAATCGTTGACCAGATCGTTCGCCTTTCTGGTTTTTACAACGATATCGTCAACATATGCCTCAACGGTCCGCCCGATGTGGCTTCCGAAAACGTGTTGCATACATCGCTGGTATGTAGCTCCAGCGTTTCGGAGGCCGAACGGCATAGTGACGTAGCAAAACATGCCAAACGGGTGATGAAAGAAGTCGCGAGCTGGTCGGACTCTTTCATCTTGATTTGATGATAACCGGAATAAGCATCAAGAAAGCATAGCAATTCACACCCAGCGGTGGAGTCTACTATCTGATCTATTCTAGGTAGAGGAAATGGAACCTTAGGGCATGCTTTGTTTAAACCGGTATAATCTATGCACATGCGTCATTTTCCATTTTTCTTTTTAACTAGAACAGGATTGGCAAGCCAGGTCGGGTGAAATACCTCTTTGATGAATCCGGCTTGCAGGAGCTTGTGCACCTCCTCCCCGATGGCGCGACGCTTTTCCTCGTCGTACCGCCGCAGTCGCTGTACCACCGGCTTGGAGTGAGGCTTGATGTCGAGGCTGTGCTCGGCGACCTCCCTTGGGATCCCCGGCATGTCCGAGGGCTTCCACGCGAAGATGTCGGCGTTGGCGCGGAGGAAGTCGACGAGCATTGCTTCCTATTTGGGGTCGAGGGTGGTGCTGACCCTCAACGCCTTGCCTTCGGGGGCATTAGGGTCGAGGGGCACCGTCTTGGAGTGCTCGGCAGCCTCGAAGGCGCCCGCGTGCCTTTTGGCAGAGTCGGCGGCCTCGTTCGCCATCTTCTCCAAGTCCGCCACCAGGGTCTCGCTGTAGGCGAGCGCTTCAGCACCCTCGACGCACTCGACGTCGCACGCGTAAGCGTGCTCGTATGACGATCCCACGGTGATGACGCCCTTTGGCCTCGGCATCTTCATCTTGAGGTAGGCGTAGTTGGGGATCGCCATGAACTTGGCGTAGCACGGACGCCCGAAAATGGCGTGGTACGCGTCTGGGAACCCCACCACCTCGAAGGTGAGGGTCTCCCTCCGGAAGTTGTCGGGAGTGCCGAAGCAAACGGGCAGGTCGATCTGTCCGAGGGGTTGGACCCGTTTCCCCGGTGCGATGCCGTGGAACGGCGCCTTGCTTGGCCTCAGCTGGTTCGTGCCGATGCCCATGAGCTCTAAGGTGTGGACGTATAGGATGTTGAGGCTGCTGCCCCCGTCCATCAGCACCTTGGAGAATCGCGTGTTGCCGATGATGGGATCGACGACGAGCGGATACCGCCCCGGGTTTGGGACATAGTCCGGGTAGTCCTCGCGGCCGAAGGAGATGGTCTCGTCCGACCAGGCGAGGTAGGTTGGTGTCGCGGGGTGAATGGAGAAGACCTCTCGTCGTTCACGCCGCTGCTCTCGGGGCGTCGCGTTCGCCGCGGGCCCCCCGATGATGAAGAACACATTCTCCACATGGGGGAATTCGTCGTTGCCGCCATCACCCGCATCCTTCTATTGTATGCATGGTTATGCCTGTGGAGTTCCAGGCGAGTCTCCCCCAGTCAATGCCTGTGGAGTTGGAGTCACTTTTGCTTCATTAGATAAACATTTATTTAAGTCTTCCGCTATGACCTTCGTGTCAACTCTGAGATTGTAATAAATGCACTTTGACACTCTTTCGTTATGCATGGTTATGGATATTCACTTGTGACGTCTACCATATGTGTGTAAACTGATCCTGGCGCACATATGAGATGCACCTAGTTTTGCCTTTAAAACCGGGTGTGACAGAAGTGGTATCAGAGCTATGTTGACTGTAGGACACAAGCCTAGATAGCAATGGTCATTCTCTAAGGATTAGTTGCTTAACTACTTTTGGTCTATCTATTCTTGGTTTAATTTGCTATTATTCTAGGTCATTGATAATTGTCTCCTCCTTGATTTTGTTCTATCTTTCTCACCTTCTCATCTAATTTCGAGGTCTTTAGAACTGTTTCTAACCCCCTGCTTGCTTAAACCATAGATGGTGTTGACAAGGCAAGATGCTCGTAGACTGTCAAGCACCCGTTCATCTTTTTCGTCGCATTCAGTGCAAGAAGTGGAACAGGAACCTGAAGAGATGGAAGTAATGCACGAAGAAGTCAACTCAGGAGGGAATGCTCCAGCTGGACCTGAAGGAAGTGAAGGACCCTCTCCGCCGCCTGGCATGTGGGTAGTGACCATCCATCACCACGACGGAGGCAACATTGGATTCCCGATGATGCTTCGAATGCTCTTCGAGCGTCTGAACTATCCAGTGGAGATAGAATATTGTGGAAGGAGGAGGACAAATCCAGATTACCCAGAGGACTGGGAAGTCGCTGTATACATCAGGGAGCCTGATTATGAGTTTGGAGGAACCAAAGAAGCTGCATTGCATCATGCTATCGCCATAAGGTCAACCTTTGAAGCTGGAATCCAGGATGCAGCAAGACGCGCACTTTCTGTGTTTTGTCATGAGGAGGCTGCTGAAGTACGTAACACTGCTTGGGCTTATCTCCCTCGAAGGAAGCAAGGCACTCCTACTAGTGTCGTGCCACATCCGCCGGGTATAGACTCTACACTCAACGTCCAAGTGGCGTTCACCTATATGCTCAACGTGCACGCCGATGACACCACAAGGGAACTACAAGAAGTGAGTGAAGAACTCGCTGCCGAATGAAGGAAGAACAAGAGGCTGATAGCTGAACTCAAAGGAGAAGAACTTCCGCCCCTGGATGAAGATATCGAAGGATTGATGGGTCATTCACCGCCCCGCTAGACAGTGCTTGGTGGATCGTCTAGTTGATTTACCCATACCTATTAAGATAGGATACCCTCTCTTTTGTTAGTCCAGTACGTTTAGAAGCGTTGAGTCTCATGAGTAGCTTGTAATTTAGTTTGGTTAAAAAGTGTGGTAGAGATGTTTGCTTTTGTGCAAAGTGTGTGATTTGGATCTTTGTAATGATTGAACTTAATTGTGGAGTGATGACCACAATTGAGTAATTATTAAATAAATAAATTTAGTTAGTTTGGATTTATCTTGGTCTCTGATCTTAGCCTTTAGCTATCACTTTATCCATATAGTTATATCCCTCCTATAAATCATGCTACGCGACATTCTGTTCTCGCGGCTGCATGATACCCTGGTACTGTCCGAATTGTTTCTGGAGTTTCGTAACTCCGTTTGATGTAAATCCAGTTGGGTTGGATTAAGGACCTGATAACCTAGGTTCTGGGAAGTTTTCGCGATTTTTGAAGGTTCTGGCAGAGAGATATAACGGTTTTATTGGAGTAACCAGAATCTGTCTCGTGGTCCTGACACAGCTGTCTTGTTTATTTTATACCTCGAGCCACAAAACTCCGATTGAGGTGATTCAAGTTGGGATAGTTTCAGAACTTTATATCCTACGTTCAGGAAAAATATCATGATTTTTGGATAAACAGAATGAGAGTTACAACTGTTTAATTAGGACGAACAGAATTTGTTTCAAAATTTGGATTGCCCGACGTTGGTAACTCGTTCTACATTAACTCTTATCTGTTCATGATTTGAGTTATATCTTTTTACCACCCTCTGAACTTCATGTTCTAACCACCAGATGGTAAACACCAAGTCTGGAAGTGGAGTGGATCAACCACATGTGAATCGTCAAGGACGTGCCAACCCCAATCCAAATCCTCCGCCGAATCAAGCAACCATAGCAATGGAGCAGATCCTCGCCAACCAGACTCAGATTCTCCAGGGCATGGCTAATACCTTGGAAGCCATGCAAGCACAGAACAACAACAACAACAACAACAACAACAACAACAACCAGCAGAGGGACAAGCACCGGGAGTTCATGAGTCGCAAACCCCCTACCTACTCCCACTCTGCAGATCCACTTGATGCTGATGATTGGCTGAAGACTGTTGAGAAGAAGCTGGATATGGCTCAGTGCAATGACAGGGAGAAGGTCCTGTATGCCTCAGGTCGCTTGGAAGGATCAGCTTCAGATTGGTAGGATGCTTATCTTGCTGCTCATGCCACCCCTGATGCTATCACCTGGCAGGAGTTTAGGACCAACTTCTGGAGCCACCATATTCCTGCTGGTGTCATGAAGCTGAAGAAGAAGGAGTTCCTCTCACTCAAGCAAGGTGGGATGACCGTCAGTGAGTACCGGGATAAGTTTATCCAGTTGTCCCATTACGCCCCAGATGAGGTGAAGGATGATGAGCAGAAGCAGGAGCGATTTCTGGAAGGATTGATTCCGCCGCTCCAATATCAACTCATGTCTCATACCTTCCCAACATTTCAGAAGCTGCTGGATAAGGCTATTGGCTTGGAGAACAAGCGTTGTGAGTTGGGAGAGCAGAAGAGGAAGTTCATTGCCTCAGGACAGTCAAGCAGTAACACCCGCCCTCGTTTCCAGCAACCTCAGCAGAACATGCCCGTTCATTTTGGTGGGCAAGGGAGTAACTTTGTGCAGAGTCAGGGTCAGCGGTCCGCACCTCCACCTCAGCGTCCAGCATTTCAGCAGAACCGCCAGACCACCCCGACTCAGACTCCAGTGAAGACCCCTGCACCCGGCAGTGCTCCTACTCCCCGTACCTGCTACATTTGTGGAGATCCCAGCCACTACGCCCACAACTGTCCTAAGAGGAATGCTCAGACCCCACAGCGCCAGAGTGGCAGTGCACCTATTCAGAATACCCCTCAGCAGCAGAACCGGAATGTGAACCCGACGCCCCAGAGCAACAAGAGCCAGCAAAATCAAATGCGGGGCAAGGTGAACCATGTTGCTGCAGAGACCGCACAAGAGTCCCAGGATGTGGTACTTGGTATGTTCCTCGTCAACTCAGCCCCGGCATCGGTTTTATTCGACTCTGGAGCATCTCATTCTTTTAGTACTGCTCAGTACGTAGCTAAGTATAGTATAACTATGGTACCTATGAAAAATTCCATGCTAGTTAGCTCTCCCGGTGGAAACATGAAAGCCAATTTTATCTGTCCCCGAGTTAACCTGAAAATAGTTGGGGTAGACTTTCCTGCGGATTTGATAGTCCTGAACTCTGAGGGAATTGATGTCATACTTGGAATGGGATGGTTAGCTGCTTTCGATGCGGTGATTCAGTGTGCCAAGAGGTCCGTGTTGTTGACTAGCCCTCAGGGAGAGAAGATTGAATTCGGAGCCACACAACCCTCAGCTTCAACTTACTCAGTGAATCAGGCCAGTGGTGCTTCTTTGGAGGATATCAGAGTTGTTTGTGAATTTCCGGATGTCTTCCCAGATGATTTGCCAGGTATGCCACCCGAACGAGACATTGAGTTTATTATTGAGCTTTTACCTGGTACTGCTCCTATTTCTAAACGACCCTATAGAATGGTTGTTAATGAACTAGAAGAACTTAAGAAACAACTTAAGGAATTGTTGGATAAAGGTTACATTCGTCCTAGTTCTTCACCTTGGGGAGCACTTTTAATATTTGTGGGTAAAAAGGAAGGTACTCTGAGGATGTGTGTGGATTATCGTTCATTAAATGAGGTGACCATCAAGAATAAGTATCCATTGCCCAGAATTGAGGACTTATTTGATCAGTTGAGAGGAGCTAAGGTTTTCTCCAAGATTGACTTGAGATCTGGCTACCATCAGTTGAGAATCAGGAGTTCCGACATTCCTAAAACAGCATTCACCACCAGATATGGGTTGTATGAGTTTACGGTGATGTCGTTTGGATTGACAAATGCACCCGCCTACTTTATGTACCTGATGAATAAGGTGTTCATGGAGTACTTGGATAAGTTTGTGGTGGTGTTTATTGATGATATTCTCATTTACTCTAAGAATGAGGAGGAACATGAGGAGCATTTGAGGTTGGTGTTGCAGACTCTAAGAGAGAACCAGTTGTATGCCAAGTTTAGTAAATGTGAGTTTTGGTTGAATCAAGTGTCTTTTCTGTCATGTGGATACTGATGGAGGTATTGCAGTGGATCCAAGTAAAGTCAAGGATGTG
Source organism: Echinochloa phyllopogon (assembly GCA_033239725.1). Taxonomy (NCBI): domain Eukaryota; kingdom Viridiplantae; phylum Streptophyta; class Magnoliopsida; order Poales; family Poaceae; genus Echinochloa; species Echinochloa phyllopogon. The sequence continues at coordinate 6,879,313 of BTCW01000017.1, read as the reverse complement.
TTGGATTGGGAACCTCCTACCACAATCTCTGAGATCAGAAGCTTTCTGGGATTGGCTGGATATTACAGGAGATTTATTGAATGCTTTTCTAAAATAGCGAAACCTCTTACTTCGCTATTAGAGAAGGGCAAGGAGTTTGTTTGGTCAGAAGCGTGTCAGGCCAGCTTTGAAGAGTTGAGAAAGAAGTTGACTACAGCCCCAGTGCTTGCTATGCCAGATATTCACAAGAACTTTGATATATATTGTGATGCTTTTCATAGAGGTCTTGGGTGTGTGCTCATGCAGGAAGGCAGAGTTATAGCCTATGCATCCAGGCAGTTGAGGAAACATGAGCTGAACTATCCTACTCAAGATCTGGAGCTTGCAGCTGTTGTCCATGCCTTGAAGATCTGGAGGCACTATATTCTAGGTAACAGATGTGAACTGTATACCGATCACAAAAGCCTGAAGTACATATTTACTCAGAAGGATCTGAATTTGAGGCAGAGAAGATGGTTGGAGTTGATCAAGGATTATGATCTGGGGATCAACTATCATCCTGGCAAGGCTAATTTGGTTGCTGATGCGTTGAGTAGGAAGTCACAAGTAAATGCAATGTTTGGTCGCCAGTTACCAGCTGAGTTGCTTGCAGAGATGGAAAAGCTGAACTTGGGATTCCTGAATCAGACAGAAGGTGTGACAATGGAAGTTGAGTCTACACTGGAGCAGGAGATTCGGAAGGGTCAGCTTACTGATGAGAAGATAAAGGAAATCAAGGAAACCATGTTAGCAGGGAAAGCTCCCGACTTCACCGAAGATGATCAAGGTACAATTTGGTTTAGAAAGAGGATATGTGTACCGGATATCGAGTCTCTCAGAGAGCAGATATTGAGGGAAGCTCATGATTCCGCATATTCTATTCATCCTGGAAGTACCAAGATGTACCAGGATCTGAAGCAAAGGTATTGGTGGTATGGACTAAAAAGGGATGTGGCTGCCCATGTGGCATTGTGCGATGTCTGTCAGAGAGTCAAGGCTGAACACCACCAGCCAGTTTACTTCAGCCACTCAAGGTACCTGAATGGAAGTGGGAAGAAATCAGTATGGATTTCATTGTTGGATTACCTCGCACTCGAGGAGGATATGATTCAATATGGGTTATTGTGGACAGATTAACTAAGGTAGCTCACTTCATACCCGTTCACACTACTTATACCAGCGCTAAGTTAGCAGAGTTATACATGTCCAGAATTGTCTGTCTTCATGGTGTACCTAAAAAGATAGTTTCTGATAGAGGTACTCAGTTTACATCTAGATTCTGGCAGAAGTTGCATGAGTCTATGGATACAAAGTTGAATTTCAGTTCTGCATATCATCCTCAGACAGATGGTCAGACAGAAAGGACTAATCAGATTTTGGAGGATATGTTGAGAGGTTGTGCTCTGAAGCATGGAGGTAGTTGGGACAAGAGTCTTCCATATGCAGAGTTCTCATATAACAACAGTTATCAGGCAAGTCTAAAGATGGCCCCGTTCGAAGCGCTTTATGGTAGAAAGTGCAGAACACCGTTGTATTGGAGTGAAACAGGTGAAAGTCAGCTGTTTGGGCCAGAGATTTTGCAGGAAGCTGAGAGACAGGTTCAGATTATCAGAGAGAATTTGAGAACGGCTCAGTCTAGGTAGAAGAGCTATGCAGACACAAGGAGACGAGAATTAACTTTTGAAGTAGGTGATTATGTGTATCTGAAAGTATCTCCTATTCGAGGCTTGAGACGGTTTAAGGTCAAAGGTAAATTATCTCCTCGTTTCATTGGACCTTTCAAGATTGTTGATATAAAAGGCGAGGTTGCTTATCAATTGGAATTGCCAGCCAGACTGTCAGATGTGCATGACGTGTTCCATATCTCTCAGTTGAAAAAGTGTCTTCGAGTTCCTGAGGAAGAATTGCCTATGGATGAGTTGAATGTGCAAGATGATCTGACTTATATGGAATATCCAGTTAAGATTTTGGAAACTGCCGAGAGAGTTACTAGGAGTAAGGTGATTAAGATGTGTAAAGTTCAGTGGAGTCATCACGCAGAAAGTGAGGCAACTTGGGAAAGAGAAGATGAGTTGATGGCAGAGTTCCCTCAGATTTTCTCTAGTCCGTCCGAATCTCGAGGACGAGATTCTTTTTAAGGGGGTAGGTTTGTAACACCCTAAATTTCATCACAATTAAATTGTAGCAACCCTCTGAATTTTTCTAGGATTTATTAAAGCTTAAATAAATTTTCTAGGATTTAATTGGAATTGCTATCCTTTTTATCAATTTAAATATTACATTAAATAATTATTTTAGTCAAAATAAGTTTTTGTTGCATTCATGCTGTTGCATATATTTTTGGTTGCTAGTAAATCAAGTTGGAATTTAAATTCTGTTTAAATTCGAATTTGATTTGCTTTTGTTTGAGTTTTAGAAAAGTTAATTTAGCCGAGTTCGTTTTCGCCCCTCGAACTATTGGCCCAATTCGGTTTTGCCCCCTCTACTTTTTCCTTTCTCACCGAGTCGGCCCATTTCTTTTCCCCGGGTCCGAATCCTTTCCTGGCCCGTTTCCCCGCTTTCGGCCCAACACCGGCCCGTCCTTCTTCTACTCCCGCCGCTCTCTGTCTGTCACTGACGCGTGGGGCCCACGCGTCAGCTTCATCGTCTCCGACGGGGATTCCCCGGCAGAGTCCGTCCCGATCTCCTCCGCCTCCGAGTTCGACTCCTGCCGCCGCACGACTACCCGGGCCTCAATTTCCGCACCTATTTAAGTGTGCGCACCGCCGTCTTGTTTCCCCTCCAATCCAGCCGAAGCAGCCAACTCGAGCCGCCCGAGCCGCCGCCATCGCCGAGCCGAGCGCCGCCGTCGTCGATTCTCGTCGTCGCCGCCGCTCCTTCACCAAGAAGCATCCCAGGAGGTTCGCCTCGACATCCCGCACCTTCCCTTCGTGATCTTGACCCGATTTCGGTCGCGCACCGTGCTAATCGAGCTCGCCGCCGTTCTAACAGTGTCGCCGACCGCCGTTGTTCGTCGCCGGCCGGCATCATCGCCCTTCCCTCGACAAGACCTAGCCCCGTGAGTTCCGCATCTCCTCCTGGTGCTATAGCGCTTGATCTTGTCGCAAACCGTGCACCGTAGCGCCGAATCGACCGCGTTCCTGCGATCCTTCGCCGTGGGAACGCGCAGCGCCGCCGTCCTCGCCGGCGACCGAGGTCCCGAAACCCCCTGACCGTCCGATCTACATCCAACGGCCCGTATTAGATCTAACCCGAGTCAAACGTGCCGAATAACGGTCAGCCTTGGATGTTTTGCAAAGAAGCCCTCCAAGTTTTCAAAATCAACCCGCAGTCCATCCTAATTCAAAAATAATTCCAAATAGGTCCTGTTTTCTTCTGTTTTAGCCCCTGCAAGTTTTAAAATAGCACCCGCAGTCCTGCCCCTTTTATTTTATGGTTTAGCCCCTGTAGTTTTATAAAAATTATGTTTTAGCCCTCGGATTTTCGCAGTTAAGCCCCTGGAACTTTTAAAACTTTGCCAGCAAGTCAAGCCATATCTTTTGCGTTTTAACTCCGATTTTAGTGATTCTCGCGCCCACGCGTTCGTTGTAACGTGTAGATTAGTTTTGTACTGTTGTTTTCTTCTGTTGGAATTGTTTGGTGTACTGTTTCTTATTTGTTGTATTGTTTCCTTGCATGTGAATGTGTGATGCGATTAGGAAACGAGCAGTTCGAGGATTTCTCTGAAGAACCAACTGTTGAAGAAGGATTTGAGCAGAAACAGAGTTGGGAAGAAGGCAAGTGTATTATGTCATGCAAATGTCCTAATAATTATTAATTTCACCACCCATGCATGTGTCTTAATTTGATGGGTTCCTATTTAAGGATTTGCCTAGCCACTATACTTTCATTTGATAGTAACTAGTTGCTTAATAAAACTTGACCAACTAAAAGTGCTTACTGCAGTATGGTCAGCCAACCTTTTTGCCTCAACCTTGTATGTCATATTACATTTGCTGAGTACGTTATGTGCTCATACTTGTTGCCTTTCTTTCTTTCCTTTATTGCATCTACTACAACCGGAATGCTGCTCAGATTGGGAGAATTTAGAGGATTTCACTGCTGATTTTGAGGAGTTCTAGGCGAGTCTCCCCCAGTCAATGCCTGTGGAGTTGGAGTCACTTTTGCTTCGTTAGATAAACGTTTATTTAAGTCTTCCGCTATGACCTTCGTGTCAACTCTGAGATTGTAATGAATGCACTTTAACACTCTTTCGTTATGCATGGTTATGGATATTCACTTGTGACGTCTACCATATGTGTATAAACTGATCTTGCCGCATATATGAGATGCACCTGGTTTTGCCTTTAAAACCGGGTGTGACACTTTTCATAAGATATCCCCATATCATGAGCTTATGTTTAATGGAAATTCAGATCCATATTTCTCCAACTTCAAGTGGAAGCCCATTCGTGTATGCTAAATTGGTGAAATTATTTCAGAAATATTTCACGAACATTTTCAAATATTGACATTCATATATGCAGTGATCTAGACATATTATTGTAGTGGCATGAAAAACTACAAAACTTCATATGCACATCTTTTAAGTTTTCAGAACTTATTTCATTGTCTAAATTCATTATTTCTTTAGCCCAAAATTTTTTATTCAAATACTCATACCATATACTTCAAGTAATTTGAATAATTAAACTTCAAGTTATAATTACGCAAATATAGTTTACATGGAATTTCTACTAGAAAATTTAATTGCTCGCTCATTCAAGAATTCCCCGTATGCATTAAAATTCTAAACCCATTAATACCAAATTATTTTCCACACAACAGACTTACATGTCCATTTTCTTTTCACTATCCGCAAACCCATTCTAATCGGGTCATCCAATTTCTAATTGGATAAATTCACTATTGAGCCGATTTCAGACCGATTTTCTCCCCCTGATCTCAACCTTCTTGATAAGAGATGCACCGATGACTTCTAGCCATATATAGCATGGAAGCTGATGATTAGTTATGTGTTGTAATGGCTTCCTGACCATCTCAACTAAATGGGAGGTGAGAAACTTGAGTGCACATAGCATGCAAGCTAATGCAATGACAAAAATATTTGATAGCTACAAGCCAAAATGAAGCTGAATTTTGATGTAATACCATTGCAAGGATTATAAATTAATGTAATTACATACATGTCCTTACATTAGTGTGGAATTTCTTCTAACAAGCCATTCTTATTGACATAGTGGTATATGGATCACAAATGCTATGCGTAGAGCTACATGCTTAGTCATTACGGTGACCATGGCTACATGCCAACTTGCGCATTGGTTTGTCCATTAATCTAACATGATACGGCTCTAAACCAACAATATTGCAGGATTAGGGATATGCCTATTAGATTTCCAACTGTATCCACATTCTTCATATATGCCTATAAATCCCCAGTATCTCCCCCTTTTCATACCATAATTACACTTCATGTGGTGCTATGCTTCAAGCATAATCTACGAATCATTTTAATGTTCCATAGACTTTAGTTATACTTCTAGTATATTCATAAAGTGGTATGAAAATTACATATAGATTATACTATTCGATGTACAATAATATGATTTGGGTAGAATAAACTTCAAGTTATAGGGGTTATGTATTCGGTACATAATTAAATAATATACAGTTCCATGACTAAATTGAATCTTCGAAGATCAATTAAAAGTTTGTATATTATTAGTTCATGTGCTTCATGGAAATTCAATTTCCATTCTATCTGCATGATAGGAATGCACAATATAAATATAACCTCCAAGGTTACTTGAGGCCTTCTTTCGTGGAAATATCACTTCAAATGATTATCAAATAGGCATTTTAAAGCAATATTTACAATATTCAGTTTGTAATTCTGTATATATTCCATGAAATTAAAAATAAGTTACTGCAGGTAAAAAAATGCTACGAGCAAGCATGCACAAAATAAGGTGATAAAACCAATACAAGAGGTAAAACAAAATTGTTAAGTTTGCCCTTCTATTCTGGGAAAGTTTCATAAACTAATGCTAAACTTCTAGTCTAAAAGCAAAAGTTATTTGCTCTTCATGAGTATAACCAAAATTCTTCATGAATATAACTAATAGTGCAGCTTATGTAGGAAATTCTATTTACTTTTTTTTTGGTAAAGGGGTATGAAGCTTCTTTGTCTCAATTCATCTCCCCCTAAGCCTAGCATTACTTCTAGAATGTATATTATTTTTCATCCACTTCTATGATTTATGCATATTCTATTTGCATAAACATTTTCTGTATGAGTCTATGCATATTCTTCTTGAATTGCAAAAATGCCTACGTGACAAATAAGATGATTCTTCAAGAAATCAAATATTGAATGTGCATAACTTCATGTTATGTATGAACTCAAATATTTGGCATGCTTCGTACGAATTTACTGCTATTGTAAAAACATGATGCCATGTGTTGGGATGAAAATGTGATGTGTATAAAATAACTTTCAGAGTTATACAATATTTCTTCTAAAAATTATATTGAACTAGACTTAAACCAAAAATATTTCTTCGGGAAATAATGAACTTCATGTTACTCCTACATTATTCATGCATTTGCTACAGGCTCACTTCATGTGTTTAAAATGCGTGAAATAAGCACAAAGTTAATTTACATTGGTTAAATCTATTCAATAGATAATTCAATTAATTTCCCAGAATTTTCCCTAGCAAAAATATATATCCCATTCTCAAATTGCTAGGGAAAAAATATGACACTCTCATGGGGGGGTTATGTCTAAGGTTCTTCAAGATTGAGAGAGGTCATAAATCTAAAACCATGTTTCTATGATTAAAGACCATGTTTCTATGATTAAAGGCATTTTATTTACTGTATTTATGCGTAATTATAATAATATACCAAAAACAGTAAATAAACATATTAATTAACAATTTATAATAAAAAAACTTCATTGGGTTTACCGCAAATTGTGGCACATTAGTCAATTTTACTTCTACAAATCTGGGCCGATGCAGATTTCCAACACGGCTGTGCGGGCACTTCGGGGTAGAGCCGCTCGCGTTCAGGCGGAGCTGGGTAGGCTTGATCGAGCACAGGCGGAGGCGTGCTGGTCGCTTGTTCAACTTCATGGGGCGAAGAGCTCATCAGCTGGATCACATGTTCAGCAGTGATGGGCGGTGTCACTTCTGGTGGATGGTGCTAGCGTTGTGGTAGTGTCAAGCTTGCTTGCACGCAAAGCCGGTAGCGGATTCGACGAGTTTGGCTTCGTGCGGTTTGCTGTTGTTGTTCGACTACAGGCCGGCTTAGTAAAAGTAAAAGCTTGGCATTGAACGCAGCCGAGAGTTCAGCTACGACGGCGCATAGCTGCAGGACGCGGTGCGTGTGGATTGAAAGCTTGCATGCCCTTATTTCATTTATGTTGTAAAATCAGTCTTCCTGCTGATTGTGTTCTATTAGCTGGACTTCGTACCAGCGACATATAAGGTCGGACGTCACAGTCTTGCTAGTCAGCCATTCAAGGCCACTCTAGATGCATTTGTCGTGCAACGACTAAACCAATATGCAATACATTTATCTGTATACTTCGTGTATACTAGTACGTTTATCCTCCGCAGCTTCGATTTGCTTTTCTTCTATGCATTCTATGCATGGTCGTGAGTGCCAAAGGTCACGTACAGGTGAACCTGATTTTCTTTTTATGCGTTCAACAGGAACATGTGCAGGGCCGTGAAGGCCAAAGTTCAGATGAACCTTAGCTAGTTATATGCGGTACCGGCCTTCGTGGCCAACCAAATAGTAGATTGGAAGAAAAAAATTTTGGCTCCATGATACGAGCACAAATCTAATCTACTACATAATAATTTTATAATTCATACCGTATGTCTTGTTTCAACGAACGGTTTCGAAGCCTGTCGCGTAGGACAGTTCGGCGGGGCCGGGGGACTTGCCGGCGTGACGACGAGTCGGTGCAGATCCGCTCGTTGGCGACGTCGATGTAGTCGACGTCGTCGAAGTAGTCGTTGGCGAGGACGACGGCGAGATCGCCGGCGTCGAGCTTGATGACGTCTCCTCCGACGCGCGTTGTCGACGAAGAGCGGTCGTGCTGATAACGTGTTATAAAACACGTCGTCAACGGTTGGATCTTCACCCTCTCACGCCTCTCACGTCAAGCATAGGAACGCAAGTATAAAGTAGACAAGACACAATATAGGTGGAGCTTCTCTTTATTCCTCAAATCGATATCTTACGATAGGGGTGCTCCTCCGTATATATATTCCGAACTTAAGGGTAGAGTTTGGTAAGAGCCCACAACATAACCGGACTAGGATTTGGAGTCCTTGCCTCCCTTGCCTTCTATGGCCGGCAGGTCCGGTTATGACTCTCCAAAAGTCCATGTTTTACAACACAAACAAGCTATGCTGCTACATATCAGACCGTGGTCCTGACGGTCACAGCAAAAGCCCATCCTACGCGAGGCTACTATCGAAATCTCTATACGGGATGCAGTGCAAACCGGCCACCTGCATGCTTCTATTTGCTCATGGTGTTCGATATATCACAACTCATGTATATGGCTATGGCTATGGCTAAGGGCGTGCGAGTGCTGCAACGCCTCGCGTTGTAACGACCTCAACGTTTATATTCTTCGTAGTAGTGCAAATTAAAGATAAACATCTCTCCTATATATTTTTCAAGAAAAAGATACTATTAATGGTATATTGTATCTTAATTTGGTGCTTAATGATTCTTTTGAAAATACATTATTTCTTTTAAACACGTGTGTGTGCACTCAACTAGAAGGTAGTAGAACTATACTTCCAATGAAGAAAAATACCTTTGCACTTAATTGTAGTCGCTAATATAGGTATATATATTTATTATCATTATGGATGATTTACGTTTGATTAGATCATAATTTGATGGTTAATGGATAACATGTGATATCTTTTAGTGTGTGAAAGTAAATTTATTTTCAAGTGTGAAGCTTGTATGTGCTTTTTTTAAAAACACGAAACGTGCCGCGGGTGCACACTAAACATGTTTACCTAACATGTAGGGTAAAAACCCGCATGATTGGACAATATCGAATCTAGTAATCATAACTTGGGTCCCGCAATGTCCGATACAGCATAAAAGATGCAATTAAATATTACGGAGTATTTGGAGAAATATTGTCAAAAACACTTCTTTCTCAAGATGTTGCTACTTCTCATAGACTTTCAATTATTGGCAATGTGTGTTCACATATTGCTCCCTTTTTAATTAGTAGGGATCACTAACTCACAGGCATCGAAAAGTACATAAGAGCAAATAAATAAAGTAAATACAGAAAAAAAACGTACACAAAACATCACTGTAGAACAAGTAAAAGCACTTTAAACTATTATACACTGTTAGATCATGTGAGTGCTGGCATGTCTGTAAATAAATAAATATAAATCTGTAAGGCCGGGCTTGAACATATTTATTACTCGAAAAACAGCTGAAACCAAAACTGCGGGTTGATTACTGAATTTATAAGCTGTAGATTGGTCAACCTGCCGGCGTGGCCGCGGGGTCGAGCTGACGTGGACGGGTTCACCCGGGTTGACTTGGTCTGAGGGCGATGGGACACTGACCTGCGGGCCCTTCAGTCAGCGATAGGAAGAGAAAGGAGGCGGCGGCGGAGGCGGGCCATCTGCTGCCCCGCCAGCGGGATTCTGGGCTCGGCCCAACACTACGCGGGAAGAATGAAAAAGTAAAGGAAACGAGCTCGGCCCAAAAGAAAGGAAAAGCAGGCCGAAAAGGGTTGTGACACAGACGCGCAATACAAATCCAACACATTTTATAACGAGAGGCAGGCTAGGGTACGCGCCTCGCCAGGTGCAATTAGATATCGTGTTGGGGTCTCTCTTTGGATCTTCTTCCCATCGAGCCATCCATGCCGTGTTGCTGCGGCCACGCCGCCGGCGCCTGCGGCAATAACACCAAACAGGAAGAGCTGGACGCGCCGTTGCTGCTGGACGTCGAGAAGGTAGCACCCATTGCGCCGCCGCCGGACGCCATGATGGAGACCCACGACAAGTCGAGATGCCGTGTGAGGATCGCGAGGTGTTTTATCAGGGTACGTTGATCGATCCCCACTGATATGATGCCAATGTTACCCGGATCCAATCGATCTCAATTCCCAAGATTTTAACGTGCATGTGCGATACTACCTCCATATCGTTTTATTTGACGTTAGGTAGTTCAAAATTGAACTAAGCAACGTCAAATATTATGATTTGGAGGGAGTATGATGTTTTGCTAGTAGCTTAACACACGAAAACATCACCCTGTTATAAGTTTTTTTTTGTGTGTGAGGAACACTGTTATAAGATTATATTTTGACGCCGTGCATAATAAAAAATGTTTACTTAGTACTCCCTCTGTCCAAAAAGCAAAAAAGATTGAGTTAGAGTCAAAGAATCTTAACTTTGACTAATCTATAAAAGATAATATCAATATTTATGATTTTAAATAGATATCATATAAAACTATCCTATACGAGGTATCTAATGATATTTAATAAGTAGTACGATAAATATGAGTATTTTTTATTGTAATTTTGGTCAAAGTTTCAAAGATTTGACTGGGTACTATGCTAGAATTGTATTTTCCTCGGGACAGAGGTAATATTAAACATTTGTCTTGGTTTGCAGGGATTATTGGCCTTGCTGTGGGTCTTTCTGGCCAACCTATTCAGAAAACTTTTGGTCACCTGTGAGGATCCAGCACTGATTTTTATTTTATGCCCCTTATCACCCTTGCCGGTACCCATGACGCTATTCTTTTTCACTTTGATGGATTCCGTGGAGGAATATTTCCCGTCATTGAAATAATTTCCTATAGCCATGCCGAGCAAGTACTTTTTCACAGTTCCGACCATTCTGTACATCCAAGCTGGTTAACTACGGCGGTTTGGTTGTTATTTTTGTTCTCTATCTTTAGAGGCCGCCCCTTCCCTCAACCACATATGCAAGTTGCAATTGCACGCAAGGTGATGCATTGTGTTGTGATGGATTTATGTTATACTTTTTTAATCCAAAAATAATAATATTATGGCATCTATTTTTTCCTAAAATAATAATGTTCTGGTATTGAAATCCCATGCCCATGTATAATCAGATGTGTTAATCTCATGCGTACATGATTAAAGGGAAATAAATATTTTTATCTTATATATGCAAACTCAACTAACAATGGACATATGCGTCTTTTAAATCTGTTGTCAATCTGTCTGAAAAAAAATCTATAGTATCATTATGTGTGGTACGAAGATAAAAAACTGAAGATTATCTAAGGAGCTAGCATTTGGATAAAAGGTAAGTGTATATGATATGCTTCCTAATAATTTTGAATCACTTATTTGCATGCTTGTCTCTCAATTTGTGACCTATATTTTTTGTACTGGATCTATCAATTACAAGTTTGTTTTGTTTCATATTGTTCATCCATTAAATTACTGTCGTATTTAGATATTCTATTTTAAAAAAATAAAATTCTTGTTCACTATATTTTTTTAATACACGCGTGTGTCGCGCGTGCACTCCACTAGTACCCAAAGAAAATAGACTATTTTATTAGTAGGTATGTGAGTGGGTAAACAAATTCTATGGCGAGAAAAGTAATGCCCAAAATGGCAAAAACTCTCTAGAAATGTCGTTTTTAAAAACTTTCCACGTCGTTTCCACCGTGACCTGACACGTGGGTTCTCCGTGAGGTGTGGGTACTATTACAAAGATGAGAAGTGTTTTCAATTCTTCTGAATCCTTATAATATATAGATGAAAATTCCAAACGTCATTTTTTTAGGGATGAAGTAAGTCTTTTGATTGAAGATAAAATGTTCTTAATATGTATGAAAAATCCCATACGTCATTTTTTAGGGACGGAGTAAGTCTTTGATTGAAGGTAAAATGTTTCTGTACGTATTTTTAGTCAATGGTGAAACCGCTACTTGACAAATTGAGGTGGACATATATTTCTGGTTAGAATTAATAAGTTTTCAGAGTAAATTTAGGAAACCAGAAGTATATACATTATATAGTTCTAGTGTTGGCTATGGATTTTTTTAGCACGCATGCACGTACCTCTTAACCTAAGATGTTCTATATAGTTGTCCTGTTCCTTTGAACCCCATCATTGGCCTATTAATTTTTTACAGCACTATAAATAAAACATGTGCGTCCTCATTGCCATTCGATCCACGTGCCTCTAAATCGTGTATATCCTCAATCCGCTGCCGCTAGAAAGTGAGCGTACGCGCGTGATGGAAAGAATCAAATCATGCAAGGGACTGAGGGCAAGTGATCTATACATCCGACGGTGCGGTGACGAGCAATAGATACGAGAGCTGTGGCTGCAGACGCCCGAACTTTATCCAATTTTTCTGGAAAAAAAAACACCCATTTGGTTTATCCTATATGGGCCAATAAGTGGTAGCAAGGCCCGCTCATTCCCATCGATCGATCTCGCCGGGTCACCAGCCCATTTATTCGTGGTAGTTTGGATACAGCCAGAATAAATCTGAGATGGATGCAATTTAAGTCAGGGTACGACGAGTACGAGACGACTGTAAGGCGAAAGGATCAAGATGCCTGCTGCTGCTGCCTGCAGTTTCGATCCATAGACCATGGCTTATGTGATGGGACAGAAGACTGAAGAAGAGAGGGTGAGAGTGAGACGCACCGAGCATCATCCACTCCCACCAATCCACCATTCTCCAAGCTGTGCACACTAGCAGCATGTTTTAACCTGTATATGCTGCCGACTGATAAAAAATCTGAGCAAATAAATATTCAGGTCACAGAGTAATATTTTTGCTTTATGTCAGCTTCTTGTTGCCAAAAATTTCGGATGCTGCAATCAATAACTCAAATGCATAACATGCTGGAATTAATTCAGGTTCAGAAAAAAAATTGCTCGTATCATCAACTATACTCTATAGTGTAGCACCGCAATAGACATTGTAGCTCAGGAATTACGAATTCTGAACCAGTTACTTGACCAGCATCCATTAAAGAGGAATGATATCTATGAACAACTGAAAGAAATCTCCACGAAGGAACAGGGAGAAAAACTTATCATGCATGGACAACAAACCAAAAGGTCATCACTGTTATAAATCACAGATGAGATTTGTTTGCAGGCAAACATCAACATCTTTGCAACAGTATCTCAGGCATGTCAAACAACACATCCCACTGCCTCAAGCAAAGGCGTTCTCCAGATCTCCCCGCACCATGGCGACTGTGAATAAGCAGAGAACATTACACTACTGTGTGTGAACCACTAGTGGATGATCATAAGTCTGTCTGTACTCCATTGAAGAACCGAGGGGATGTGATGTGAGTCTTCAGTAGGAACTGTCTTTGGCTATCTAGAACCGTCATCTTCTGAACTGCAGAAGAACCATAGAGGCGTCATAATTAAATAAGAAACAAATAATGCAGACAGAATAAGTTTGAGAACTAAGAAAAGAACAAGAAGATACAGTGAGAGCCACTGCTATAAATGACTTAACGGAGAGGGGAATGTAGAGGATACAGTACCTATTTCGGTGGTACTTGAGGAGGAAGCAGGGGTCCATGGAGATTAGGGGCATTCCCTCTGCAAATTATGTCATGTCAGACGAGATAAAATTAAGTAAAAATAAAATAAAAGAACATAGTAATCAACTTTACCCATCATTAGCAGCACGCCCTTTCCTAAACATTAGATAAACTCATTAGATATTAGATATTGTACTCCTAAATTATATGTACATATGAAATGCAGCCAAACCTGGCAATCTTGCATCCGAAGAGGTAGAAAGCGTACGCTATTGAACAGAAGCCCCATACGACCAATTTTGCAGTTACAAGTAGAAACTGAAATAATAGTACCGACATCAATTACCAGTAGCTTAGAAGGAATCTTAGTAAACAATTTTCCGAAGACGAAATACTCACCACTGGATCCTCCGAGCTGATTCCCCAAAAGATACTGAGCAAAACTAAGAAGCCAATCATAGATATCCAAAAGAATACAGGCCCAGGATGTAACTTGAATGTGGCCAAGTGAAAACTAGTTATGACAAATATCGTAGCCTGCCATGCTCCAAGCCCAGCAAACTCCATTTTGCCAGGAGCAGTAGACGGGAAAGTACCAGCTATAATTGCTAGAAGCATAACAGTGAGGCTAAAGATAGAGCACAGTAGGAAGGAATATGCTACAGTAGAGTTTGTCGTGTTCAAGTCCAAAAGAATTGTGGTAGCCCCACTCCAGTACAATGTTGTGACACCAGAGAGGCACATCGACAGATATACATTGAGTCTGCTGTCTTTTTCTTTCTCTCTCTGAAAACCAAAGTATAAACATGTTTTATAGCACCTGAACAGACATGTCAATCAGCAAACAAGTACTGTAGAGTGGTTACCTCTTCTTCTGTTTGAACTTTTAAATAGCCCTTCACAGTTATATCAGCCATGAAGCTAGCAGGAAGAAAACCAGGTGTGGCTTCCATATAACCTCTGTGACATTTTTATGATATGTGTCATGTCAAAAGAAAAGAAAGGGACAAAACAAAAAAGAACATTCATAACCAACTTGTTTAGTCATACCTAGCTGTATGGTAAGCAGAAACAACTGGAGAGAAGTCTACACCATTGAAAGGCTTTGCCAACCAACTGGACATGTCATCAATATTACAATTGTCCAATCAGCTTTAACCTCTTAATATAAAAGACATTTGATTTAGTGCTACTAACCTTAAGGATTCGCAGACACCCCATACAGTATACTTAGCCAACACGTGCAGAGCCTAGAGAATCATAATCATAAAATCAATCACAAGCCAATACCTGAGCTAAAACAAAGTTTGAATACAAACACTTACAACAGGATCTTGTGCACATATTCCCCAGTAAGTGCTCACTATGAAACCACAGACAACAATGGAGATAAAGAAATGCAGGGGCTGTGGATGAATATTGAAGGTTGCGAGATGAAATGTTGCAAGAGCTGATAGCATTGCCTGCCAAGAAGCAAAACCTGCAATGCCCAGTGCCCATGGAGTTGTAGAGGGAAATGCTGCAGCTGCCGCTCCAACCAGATTCAGGAAAAGAACAACAGCAGAATAGATTACACCAAGATAGGCAATATTGGGGTGAGTTTTATGTGTTTCTGTAAGCATGGAGGCCGCACTACCCCAATACAAGGTGGCAAGGCCTGATATGCAGATTGACAAATATCCCTTCAGTCTATTGTTGCGGGCCTGTGCGACCTGTAAACAGTTCACATGTAAACCAAAACGAACATCCCATATGTCAAATAACAAACATGAAAAGTGTACCTCTTCATCAGATTTTCCTTTCTCGTAACCCTTCTTCGTCACATCGGTAAGGTAATCATCAGGTAGGATTGCCATCCTGAAAAAAACAGCAGAAATATCAACTGAATATATTCCCAATTCGGCCATATCAACAACCAATCGAGTATAAACGCATGAGCCATGGACAACTGCATTACCCACCAAGGCACCCTCATTTCCCAACCCCCACTGGATGGCATCGAGGGCCATAGGTGACTGGAACTGGAACCATGTCGCGGCAATCAATCAATCACAATGTGTGCCACACCCGTGCTGCCACGGATGTTGCTCGGGCTCTGGTCGACCAACAACTAGCCGCAACCCGCGATCCATCGTCCCGCTTCTGCCCCATATTCCCAGAAGCTCGCCCGCTTCCACCCAACCAAGCCACCGCGCGCGGCGAGTGAACGCGGCCACCGAGCACCACCGCGGTAAGCCAATCGCCAATCATCCGTGCGCTGAAGCGGAACCTGCTACTGCATCTCCAAAACTCGGCAATCGGTGATGACCGCCGCGCCGCAGCTTCTTACCCGAGCCGTGGCCGCGAGCGCGGCGCCCTCCCCGTGCGCGCGAGCACGTCCTCGGCACCACCGCCCGCCGCACGCCCACCCACAAGTCCTCTCACACCAATCCCCACCGCGCGCTGCAGGCGATGTCGCCATGCCACGCGCCGAGACCCGCGACGAAGCTTCCCTACCCTGCCGAGCGCGGCGGCGCCCCTTCCCGCACGCGCGTGGCGTGGTGCGCCGCGAGCACGGGGGAGGATCGTCTGCGACGCGCGTCCGGCCGAATCGGAGCGAGTCGAGGACGCCGACGAGCGCACTCGACGGCCTCCTAGGATTGCCCCAACTCCGGCCAGGCGCGCACCACGGATGATCGTCCTCTGTGCTCGCGGCGACCCCCCACCCCGAAACCCACACGCTCCGCCTCCAATTTCCCACAATATCTGATCTCCCATCCCAAGTCATCATCACTCCGGCGATCATCGTCGCCCCCGAGCGTCCCACCCGCACACCCGACAATAACAAGGAAGCGCCAGGAATTGAGTTCGAATTGGTACCTCCAACGGCGAGGAAGACCTGCTCGGTGAAGTCGGCGGAGAAGCGGTGAGCCGGCGAGATCGCCGGAGAGGTGGCGCCGCCGAGGAAGACCTGCTCGGTGAAGTCGGCGGAGAAGCGGAGAGGTGGCACGGCCGCCGCTGCGGCGCTGCGCCGAGTCGAATCGGGCAGGCGGAGGGGAGGAAAGCGTGGGGGAGAAGAGAGAACTCGCGTTGGGATTTTGAAGACAGCGGGAGGATTCAAAATTTTGGACTCGGCTGGGGCCTCAAGCGCTGGGAGTGGGTGGGCCCACCTGTCAGGCGGGCGGCGGCGTGGCCGTCGTGACGTCCGTGACGGACGTCCGATTTCTGGTTGTGGCTGGCTGACTGGTGGGGTGCGGCGGCTTTGCGGTCCCACCGGTCAGTCACCTCGTACCCTTTGACTCCCTGTCGGGTGGGTGGGTTGAGTTGCGTGGGCCCAGCCCAATCACTTTCCCCACCCGTGGCGGCGGCGGCGGCGCCCCTGGCCGGCGCGGCACCGCTTCCTCGGGAGCTTCGATCGGTGTCAGCACCGGCGAGGAGGGCTTGGCCGGGAGGCGGCGGTGAGGCTGCTCCGGGCCCTCATGCGCCGGCTGCTCGTCCTCGCGCCGCTGCAGCAGTTTCACCGCCTCATCTTCCCGCTTGCCGCCTGCTTGTCGTCGGCCGTCGAGGAAGGCCGTGGCGTGCGGCCGTGGCTGCGTCGCGAGGGGGTTTCCCCTGCTTTCCTTGTAGCTGCGAATGCCGGATGCCTGAACCTGAAATGTTTACACTGCATTTCTGAACTCTGATACTGCTCCTGATCGTTTGTTTAGTTACTGAAACCGGAAGAAAATCTTAGTAGTAACTAGTAAGCTCCACGTGTCCATATTAAGTGAAAGTACCGTATTTCAAGGAGTTGATCCATACAGTTCTAATTCTCAGATCTTCAATTTGGAAAATAGACTGCTTGTTTAATTCTCAGTTTCAGAGTGGCAAAAGCCTGAATTCAATTTCTTACCTTCTTTTTTATATGCAATGAAGACACCAAGTTTACATGCTTGAGCAGACAAGTTTTCATCTAAATTTGAAGCAGTGAAGGAACAGGTGGCCTCTGTTGCATTGCATTGTCGTCTTCGGAAGGCCCTGGAAACTGCTTGCACTGCATCGTGTGATGTTACTTACATGGTGCAATGACAAGAACTGCTTGCTGTTTTACAGAGCAGATAAATATAGATGTTCTGTCATGTCAGTAAGCTAATAACGAGCTGCTTGTATGATGTAGTGTTTCATATACTCTAAACTACCTTTATATACAGGTAACGTGTAAACTGTAAACAAGGAGAAAGAGAAACTACTGTTATATATAGAAAAAAAGTAAGGAACTAGGCCCCAGTGCTGTCAGTTTGCATGCAGGTAAATACATGGAACATCTATTTTTATACTAAAAAATTCTGGAGCACTGAATGTTACATGTCAACACAACAAAATCATTTGCATCCAGGAATTCTAGGTGCTGCTAGGTGCTAGATAGAACAAATAATTTCTACTGAATGATAAGCACTAAGCAATACATATGCACTAGGAGCTTAAGTATGCACCTGCTCAGCCTCTTCCTTGCGCTCATCACCTACATTCTTCAGAAGTAAGACAGTCTTTGGATACGGCTCGCTGGGTGCCAGGGTGCCTAAAAGCCAAAATTGATTCTACAAGAGAATTTCATATCTACAGCGCCAGCTGCAACCGCAAGTCACACATATTTCTATCACCAAGATCTGACGAGTTCCCACCCGACCATACAAAGGGCGTTGTTCTTTTCAGAAGATTTCTGTGATCCAGACTGGGAATTTGCTATTTCTTTCACTAAAACTTCCGGCAGTAGATGCTCTAGGATCAACAGTTAGCACTGATGCCTCCATGTCCCATCAGTAACACCTGAAACTACCAGATTTCAAAAACATACCTGAAACTACTGATGGAATATGACCATTCTCCAATGATGCCTCATTTTATCTCCAACAGTACTAGTTCTGAATCCATTTGCTAATAGCCACGCCATTCTCTCTTCAGCGACTTGCGCGGACCTCCAAAGTCCAAACTGCGACCTCACTCCATCAGTATGTCACTGAATCGTCTGATGCCGTAAAGAAGCAGTACGCTGGAAACCAGTGCCCGAGCAACGTCCCTGCCAGGTCTCACCTCCATGGCATGCGATGGTGCGAGAAAGCTGGGTCGCGCCACCTCCATGGCATGCTCGCACAGCACCCCTTAAGTAGTCGGCGAGAGCGGTGGTCCTGGCTGCTGGATCACAGAGCGCAGGCATGGCTGCTCCCCAAGTGTTCGCGGAAATGCCCAAGAAACGGCGAGGGGCCGGGGCCCGGGGCAACGAACGAACCTGATTGGTAAAGCGAAGCGGCGATGCCCGGGCGGGGACTCATGCTGGTGCCGCGCCGCCGCCGCCGCCGAGGACAAGGAAGGGTGGCGCTTTTCCGCGGCGGGAGCGCCAGCAAGCAGCTCGGGTCGCCGGGAGCACAACCGCCTCGACATGGACACCGGCGCGCCTCGCCCCCTCCGTCGCGGAAAAGCGCGCGCCACCCTTCCTTGTCCTCGTCGTGCTGCCCGACGCCACCACGTGAGGTACCCAGCGGCATGGAGCACCGACAGAGGCGGCGCCCGTGTGCCGAAGCCGAGCCGGGCGTGCCAAGCAAGCACTCTTCCACGTTCCTTCCCCTCCTGTTTGGCAACTGTAGAAATACCGTCGTGATGTTCTTGTATATCGGGAAAGGCAACGTATCAGGTCAGGTGGGGCACTCACTTTCCCGCTGAACTTGTAATTAAAAGAAAAAAAGAAGAGAAAAAAGGAATCCGGTGCAGGACTCCTGCGCATAGTCCACTGTGCATGACCTAGTATAGATCTCAACTTTTGGCATGCCAAACTTGATGTTTTGTGGTCATTGCATCATTGTAGTATTTCGTTTGTATTTGTGTATAATTGTTCAAACATTGATTAATTAGGCTCAAAACGTTTGTCTCGTAAAGTACAACAAAATTGTACGATTAGTTTTTAATTTCATCTATATTTAGTACTCTATGCATGTACGGACCTTTTGATATGATAAGAATTTTCTTTTTGTATGGTGGAATTTGGAGATGAAATTTGGGAATAAAAAAAAAAGGCCCTAGACGGTTTTTTACTGTCTTGGTCACGTGGGAGGGAAATCGCTCGGCTCCGTTTTGCACTCGCTCGGCTCAATCCTACGCCGCTCTACTCCTCGCCAGGACACTGCCTCGACTCGCCGGTCGCATCAGATGGTTTGACTCATGGTTTCTTGGCCCTGCAAACTTGATCGTGTGCCGGCGCGACTTGGTTTGACCCTAGCTAGGTCGAAGTCCTTGCCGCCATGTAGTAGAAGGAGGCGAGGGGGACGATCAGTGGCGGAGCCAAGATCAAATCAAAGGGGACTAAATACTAGTATGCTAAAAATCTTACTAATGTTAAGCTAAACAATACACAGTTGCTATGGGTAATATGAATATATTATTAACATAACATGACTGCATTGATTGCTTCATTCTCTCCGCGCTCGCCACTATACATGCTGGATGGTACTTCTACAATACCATGAATTTGAGTTTTGATGACAACAATTAAAAATATAAAATATTGGAATGATACATAAATTCAAATTTGAATATCTAGAATGGATCATCATATACTATAATTTTAATGTAATTTGAAAAAGTGCAATATCTCATACATCATCTTTTTTAATGAATGGAATCGTAGCACACAATAGCACTCGGCATTACGCATGGCGATGTGGCTGATGTCCTCATGCGTGTTAAGCATGGCCAGGTCGACACGGTGCAGGTGCCTGTAAAGCTAGAACAGCGCGGAAGGCACGAAGGAGGAGCAATCCTAGCTCTTAGGCCAGTCTTAGTGAGGTTTATGCGTGTTTCATGACATGATGTGGCATAAAAAAGAAGGTAGAGTTTTATGGTACGTGAGAGAAGTTTCATCACCATAAAACTTCTTTAGTACAATTATCTAGTTTCTGATCTAGATAACTGTGTAGTGAAACTGTGTACTGAGACTGGCCTTAAGAAGCAGCCCACGGCTCCATCTTCTCCTCAACCGGTGCCTTGGCTTCACCTTGGGCTGCGACGATGGGAAGAAAGAACCCAATTCATATCCGTTTGTGTCGTGGGACGAGGGAGGAGAGGAAGGGGGCGAATGGATTGGTCGTGTCGATGCCGCTGCGCTGCCGTTGTGCCGCACGGGGATGCCTACATGGCTGGGGATTGGGGTTTAGATCAGAAGCTATGGACGGAGGATGGCGGTCAAGGCTGCAGCGCCGGTATGGAGAAGAATGGCGGTGGCGTCAAGGCGTGCGGACTGTGGAGGAGGCGACAAACGAGAAGCGTTTGATTTAGTCCGTACACACGGACGTCAGCACACGAGGCCCCGGCGTGAGGCGTAGGCGACTGACCCAATTGGCCACCACCACGACGCGGACACCACGTGCCGAGCGAGGGAGGACACGTACCTATTCGGCTGGCCGGTGGCTGAACTGATTCGTGCCAAGAGAAAAATATTGTTGACTGGCTGGTGACAGATGGTCGGTGCTGATTTATTGTGAGAGAAAAATATTATTGGCGGGTGCTGATAAGCCAGGCGAACAGGGCTCGAGTGGCTCGAGGTTAGACATACGTGGGGCCAAGCACGTGTAGCTGTAGGAACCTCGGATACGTGACGGTCTGACGAACACGTAGAGACCAACCATGAAAAAGAAAAGATCATGGCCACTAAGTAAGAACTGAACCCGCTTGTTCGCTGACTGCATATTAGGTGGCAGTGGCCTTCGCCCTTCGGCTGCTTGCTTGCCAGGCACGTGCGGGCCAGGCCAGGCCGTTGGTGCTCTTGTGCAGTTGTGCGTGGCTTCGTCCGTGCGGAACCAGTAGGAGCGCCCAGCTGCCAGCGACGCGGGGACCAGGGGTCAGGACGCAAGCGAAACAGGACTACACAGGAGCCCGATATGCATACAATTCGGAAAGTGTATCAGGGACGACGAAGGCCCACCTGTCAATAACAGATGACGGACTAAAAAGTCAATAACCGCAGAAACGGTCCTCGTTTTAGTATTAGGTAGAGATTACAACAGAGTTAAAAAGACCCACCACGTTCGTCGAGAGGGTTAAGAAATTCTCACGTTAATCTAAAAAAAGAGAAGACCATCGACCGTCGGATTTTATGAAGATCCAACGGTACATATTATTCCGTTAATCTAAAAAAGTGAAAAATATATGTCGTCAGATTTTATGAAAATCTAATGGTAAATATTATTTCATTAATCTAAAAAAGAGAAGAATATATGCCGTCGAATTTTATGAAAATCTAACCGTCTATATTATTCCATTAATAATCCAAAAAAGGAAAATTTTATCGTTGGATTTGATGAAGATCAAACGGTCTATATTATTCAGTCCGCCGCTATCGTTCCGTGGTCAGAGCGCGGCCGTTGCGGCAGCCCTCCGTCGTCGCCGCCGTGCAGCCGTCCATGCCCGCCATAGAAGGCCTCCACCCTCACCGCACAGCCGTCCGCGGCCACTGCAAGAGCCCTCCACCGCTGCAGCGTCTGTGGCTGCCGCGGGAGTCCTCGCTATCGCCGTGCGACCATCCACCGTCGTTGCCGCCGTGAGAGCCACCCGCGCACCTTCGGAGATATGGATTGGAGGCTGCCGGCCGGGGAGACCGGCACCCCTCGCCGCCGCCACCACCACCCCTACACGGCAGCCGCAGGAAACCTCCGCCACCGCCACCTCGCAGTCGTACGTGCCGGCCGTACGAGGCTTCCACTGGCGCCACGCGATCGTCTGCTGCCGGCAGGCCATCCGGCGCCGCCACGGGAGCCACCCGAGGACCTTCGGAGATCGGGGTCCGGCCGCTCCGCGCGCCACAGGCCGGCAGTGCTGGAGCCAGCTGGCCGGGGAGACCGGCACCCCTTGCCACCGTCGTCGCCGCCACCCCTCCATGGCCGCCGCGGGAGCCCTATGCCGCTGCCGACGTGCAATCGTACTGCCCGCCGTAGCAGGCCTCCACCGTCGCTGCGATGCCGCCCGTGGCCGCAGTGAGAGCCCTCCACCGCCACGGCGCGACCGTCGGTTGCTGCCGCGGCACATATTGGTGGAGTTAATCTTAATAATATAATATTATTACCATAGTAATTGAAATAAAAATAATATACAATGTTGTTTTTTTGTAAGATCTAAGAATCTATATGTCGGGGACAAACCCAGGGGGTCCCCTAATCATCGGGATAATCACCCTCAAAAAACGATATACCACGAAAGGCCAAATCGCCGGCAGCTCAGAAGGGCCACCAATGCAGCTCGGCCCGTCACGGCCCATCGCGGCCCACGAACGGACGTCCAAGCCCGCCTATCGAGGGGGACCAAGCCGCTTCCCCCGTCTTCGCCTCGCTCAAGAGCCGCACCCCCTCGAGCAGGCACAACGCAAACTCTGCCTCGCTCGAGGGCCGCGCACCCCCTCGAGCGGGCGAGTCAGCTCCGCCTCGCTCGAGGCCACTCCTCTACATAACGCGGCGCTCCCCGGCGCCCCAACCGACAGCGTCATTTAATGGTCGCCCCATCAGGCGGGCACCAAAGTCAAAAGGCAATCTTTCCCCCACGTCGTGCCGCTGACACCAGCAGAGCTCGCTGATTCCACCTGCTCCCGTCACTGTGCGTCCTCGCCGGCACTGTGCGGACAGGCAGGCGTCATTCCACTCCGCTGTTCCACCTGCTCCGGTCACTATGCGTCCTCACCAGCGCTGTGCGGACGCACGGGGCACTGCGAAAGGCCCTGTGCAGACTGACAGGCGTCATCCCCACACCACTGTTCCACTTACTCCCGTCCTTTCCCCCCAGGGACACCCCTCGAATGAGCATGGGGAACCCTCGAGCGAATGTACGAGCGGCAGCCGAGTGCAGACTCCGGTCAGGCGTGGCCTGGTGATGACTAACGCCAGGTCAACTCCGCCAACTCTCGGCCATGCCCTGGTAAACCAGGTACGCCGCGCACTGTGATTGACGACAACCACCATGCCGACCCCTGTGCTGCCAACTCCTGTCCTCCTTCACCTGCCCCGCCCTCGAAGTCAACCAGCGACGGGCAGCAGGACACCGACTACGGCAACGACACCCCTCGAAACCGCTCCAGGACAAGCACAGGGACGGCCACGACACCCGCAGAAGCCGAGGCTCGCCATAAATCCCCCGCCAGGGACAAGGACGATGGCAGGCCCGACGCCATACCCACCAGTACACACCCATGTGGCACACCTCACGCTTGTACTTGTAAACGCCTCCCCCTCCTTTCTCTCCTTGGTCTATAAAAGGAGGAAGGGACCGACCTGCAGGGGGGACGGCTGGACCGACCAGGAAAAAACACACTCACACACACCGCTTCACGCGATATTCACACTCATCCTCAGGGACTTGGAGACGGCTTCTCCTCTCCCGCCTTGCTTGTAGCCCCCCTCTGCAAGCACCCCGGTGCAAGATAGTACAGCGCCCCGAGCGCACCCTGCTGGACGTACGACCTCACGGTCGGAACCAGGATAAACGCTTGTCTCTTCGTGCTAGCTCTTGCATCAACCGTCAAGGGACGGGACACAGCGCATTCTGTTTGGCGCTGGGGATTGACCGACCGATCCCAGCACCGACAGTGGCGCGCCAGGTAGGGGGCTGCGCTGTGATCAACCTCGCCCGATCAGTTCCCTTGACGGCAGGCCACACCAAGGCCATGTCGCCACGATCCGCCACGGGGTCCCCCGGCCCGCTTCCGCGCGGGTACCGGATCACGTTTGGGAGCCTGGAGTTCGAAGCGACCGGTGAGGGCTTCCTCATGCGGCTCGCCTCCGGGCCGCCCAACGTGATGCCCGTCACCCCGACACCGTCGACGCCGGCCCAGCTCAGGAGACGTCGAATGCTGCACAAGCTGCAGATTCGCGTAGAGCGGCGCGTTGCCCCACTCGTCGTCCTCCCCGATTGGGACGCACACCTGCTGCTCAAGCCCGCTGCCACATTACAGGGGGGCGGACCCCCGCCGGCGGCTCCCGCGGAGGGAGCGCGCCGGGAAAATGTGGTCGGGCCGGTGCAGCTCCCATACGGGATGAACAACGCAGCCGCAAGCTACTCCGCGGCAATCAGCGTCGGCCCGAACGCGCACGAGGATCCGCCGGGTTACCAGCTGGGTTCGATCCGCGACCTCAACATTTCCTCGCCCGACGAGTCCCAGCCCGAGTCGGACGATGGGGAAGATGTGCGCGGCCAGGAGCACCCGGACCTGGACTAATCCGGGTTGCGCGACCGCGAAGGCCTGGCGTCCTTCCAGGCCGTCGCGGACTTCTGCCTCACCTGCTCCGACAATTCCAGCGAAGGGGAATACGACCCCACGCGGGAATGTTTCTTCCTCGACGGCGAAGTGGAGTCCGTGGGAGAGGATGAAGAAACGCGCAACGGAGACGGACACGACGAACCACCACCAGCGCCCGCCGAGCCAGCGGGCGAAGCTGCACTCGCGCAGGCACAGCTTGCGCAGGTACAAGAGCTGGAAGCCAAGCTCCAACAGGAGCGCCAGCAGGTACAGGAGCTGCGCGCAGCCCTGGAAGCCCGGCAGCCCAAACGCGGTGAATGCGCACGAGCTGCCAGGCGTATTGCTCAAGCGCGCATCATGGGTGACGGCGACAACGCCAGCCCTGCCATGCCGCCACGAGCAAGCCAGAAGCTCGTCGCCGCAGCAACCCTGATTCGGGCCATGCCCGAGCCATCAACACCGGAAGCGCGCAGCATGCGGCGCCAGGTGCAGGCCCTCGTCGAGGAAGCAGCCGTTCAACAAGCGGAAAGTTCCGCCTCCCGCATGCGCCACCAGGCCAGTTCGAGAGCCGGTGGCAGCAAGTGGGATAAGGAACAATCCATCCATACCCCACCCAGGGGCACGTGGACGCCTCACCGTCCAACGAACGACGGGAGGGCGCTCATGACCGGCGACCAAGAGACAAGGAGGTCCGCGAAGGACCGACTCGTGGACACACGAGGCGCCGTCGACGATGGCGATGCGCGCAACGTCCTGAACAAGAAGAGGCAGGACGCGACGCCTCCTCGCAGCAGACACCCCCGACGGGGAGGTCGTTATGACAGTGAGGAGGACAGGAGCCCGACGCCGGAACCCCCGGGAACCCCTGTGTTCAGCCGGAAGATCCGCTCGGCCGCCATCCCGCCGCGCTTTTGCCAGCCGACCACCATCGCCAAGTATTCGGGTGAGACGAAACCCGAGACGTGGCTCAACGACTATCGCCTGGCTTGCCAGTTGGGCGGGGCCACCGATGATGCCATGATCATCCGCAACCTTCCGCTTCACCTCGCGGACTCGGCGCGGACATGGCTCGAACACCTACCCGCGAACCAAATACACGATTGGGACGACCTGGTCAAGATGTTCGTGGGTAACTTCCAGGGCACATACGTGCGCCCCGGAAACTCCTGGGACCTGCGCGGGTGCCGACAAGCGGCCGGCGAGCCGCTGAGGGACTTCATCCGCCGCTTCTCCAAGCGCTGCACTGAGCTGCCGAGCGTGGGCGACTCCGAAATCATCCACGCCTTTCTCGAAGGCACAACCTGCCGGGAGCTGGTGCGCGAGCTGGGGCGAAACCATCCCACCAGCGTCAACGCGCTGTTCGACATCGCTACCAACTTCGCCTCCGGGGAGGAGGCAGTTGGGGCGATCTTCGACGGCAAGATGAAGGGGAAGCGCGCGGAGGAACTGCCCGCGGAGGGCAGCAAGCCCAAGGGGAAGGCCAAGAAGCAGAAGCGTGGCGGCAAGGGCAAGAAGCCTCACCAGGCCGCGCAGCAGCAGCAGGGCGAGGACTCTGACGATGCCCTCGTGGTCGAGCGAGGCCGTAAAGGCCCTCGAGGGCCCCCTCAAGGGGGAGGCCTGTTCGACGAAATGCTGAAGAAGCCATGCCCGTACCACAAGGGCCCTGTCACCCACACCTTCGAACAGTGTGGGATGATCAAGGGCTACTTCAGGCGCGCCTCCGCGAAGGAGGATGGCCCGAACCACAAGTTCCAGGCGAGCCTCGTCCACCTGGTCCAGCGAATTCTCGCGGTCCCGCTGGTTTGGTCTTCCTGGTAGGCCTTGAGCCTCGGAGACCCGTATTCCAAGTCTGTTGGGAGGACGACTTCGGCGCCATAGACGAGGAAGAACGGGCTGAAGCCTGTGGCCCTGCTTGGGGTTGTCCTGAGACTCCAGACCACCGATGGCAGCTCAGCGACCCACTTCCGGCCAAACTTGTTCAGCTTGTTGAAGATTCTTGGCTTCAGGCCTTGTAGTATCATGTCGTTGGCACGTTCTACTTGGCCGTTTGTTTGTGGATGTGCTACGGCCGACCAGTCAACGCGAATGTGATGGTCGTCGCAGAACTCCAAGAACTTCTTGCCGGTGAATTGGGTGCCGTTGTCAGTGATGATCGAGTTGGGTACCCCGAATCGGTGGATGATGTCGGTGAAGAATAACACGGCTTGTTCAGATCTGATGCTGGTGATGGCCCGGATCTCGATCCACTTTGAGAACTTGTCGATGGCTACCAACAAGTGAGTGAATCCCCCGGGCGCTGGGCGGAAGGGCCCCACGAGATCCAACCCCCAGACCGCGAAAGGCCACGTTACAGGGATGGTCTGTAGGGCGTGCGCCAGGAGATGCGTCTTTCGTGCGTAGAATTGGCACCCTTCGCAGGTGCGCACGACCTCGTTTGCGTCGAATACGGCGGTGGGCCACTAAAAGCCTTGCCGGAATGCGTTACCCACGAGGGTACGCGGCACTGCGTGGTGTCCGCATGCCCCGGCGTGGATGTCGCGGATCAACTGTCGTCCCTCGGGGATGGGGATGCATCGCTGCAAGATCCCCGAGGCGCTGCGTTTGTACAGCTCGCCACCGACCGAGACAAAGGTCTTGGCCCTTCTGGCGTTACGGCGCCCCTCGGTTCGGTCCGAGGGCATCTCTCCGTGGTCGATCCATGCGAGGTACGGATCACGCCAGTCTTGTGGTCGCGTGCCCGCGTCGATTTCCATGGCCTCGGCCGAAGAAGTTTCAGCGTCGAGGGCTTCGAGTCCCTCCCCTGAGGGGCCCTCTTCCATGGGCTCGACCCCCGCAGCCCCCGAGGGTATCTTGAGGGTTCCAGCCCTTCGCTCGAAGTTGACGGAGGGTTGATCGAGGTCGCGGGCGAAGACGTTCGGAGGAACGGTGATTCGCTCCGACGCGATCTTGGCCAGCTGATCTGCTTCCTCGTTGTATTTGCGTACGATATGGTTCAGCTCGAGGCCATAGAATTTGTCCTCGAGACGACGAACCTCGTTGCAATACGCCTCCATCTTTTCGTCGCGGCAACTTGCGTTCTTCATCACTTGGTCAGTGACCAACTGAGAATCCCCCCGGACATCGAGGCGTTTGACGCCAAGGTCGATGGCGATGCGGAGCCCAGCGAGGAGGGCTTCGTACTCCGCCATGTTGTTGGATGCCGGGAAGTGCAAGCGAACCACGTACCGGATATGCTCTCCGAGGGGTGAGACGAAGAGGAGGCCCGCGCCTGCCCCGGTTTTCATCACTGACCCGTCGAAGTACATGGTCCAGCATTCGGCTTGGATCTGCGGCGGCGGAAGTTGGACGTCGGTCCACTCAGCGACGAAATCCGCTAAGATTTGCGATTTTATCGCCTTTCGCGGTGCGTAGGAGAGAGTTTCTCCTACGAGCTCCATAGACCATTTCGCTATTCTACCCGAGACGTCCGGGTTGCGGACTATCTCTCCCAAAGGGAAGGATGAGACCACGGTGATCGGGTGGGCCTCGAAGTAGTGTCACAGCTTTCGACGCGCGAGCACTACAGCGTAGATTAGCTTCTGGATCTGTGGATACCGCATCTTGGTTTCGGTCAGCACCTCGCTGACGTAGTACACCGGCCTCTGGACCGGCAGAGCGTGGCCCTCCTCTATCCTTTCCACAACGATGACGGCGCTGACAACTTGCGTTGTCGCTACCAAATATAGGTAGAGGGGTTCGCCGCTCTGCGGCGGAGTGAGGATGGGTACGCGTGTGAGCGACGCCTTTAGCCCGTCGAGGGCTTTTTGGGCTTCGGGGGTCCACGAAAAGCGTTCGTGCTTTTTTAGGAGCCGGTACAAAGGTAAGCCCTTTTCACCAAGTCGAGAGATGAAGCGGCTGAGAGCTGCGAGGCAGCCCAGTACCCTTTGCACCCCCTTGAGGTCCCGAATTGGCCCCATTCGTTCCAGGGCCGAGACTTTTTCGGGGTTGGGTTCGATGCCTCGTTGGGAGACGATGAAACCCAATAGCATGCCTCGCGGCACACCGAATACGCATTTTTCCGGATTCAACTTTACCCTGTTCGCCCGAAGGCAACCGAACGTGATTTGCAAATCGTTGACCAGATCGTTCGCCTTTCTGGTTTTTACAACGATATCGTCAACATATGCCTCAACGGTCCGCCCGATGTGGCTTCCGAAAACGTGTTGCATACATCGCTGGTATGTAGCTCCAGCGTTTCGGAGGCCGAACGGCATAGTGACGTAGCAAAACATGCCAAACGGGTGATGAAAGAAGTCGCGAGCTGGTCGGACTCTTTCATCTTGATTTGATGATAACCGGAATAAGCATCAAGAAAGCATAGCAATTCACACCCAGCGGTGGAGTCTACTATCTGATCTATTCTAGGTAGAGGAAATGGAACCTTAGGGCATGCTTTGTTTAAACCGGTATAATCTATGCACATGCGCCATTTTCCATTTTTCTTTTTAACTAGAACAGGATTGGCAAGCCAGGTCGGGTGAAATACCTCTTTGATGAATCCGGCTTGCAGGAGCTTGTGCACCTCCTCCCCGATGGCGCGACGCTTTTCCTCGTCGTACCGCCGCAGTCGTTGTACCACCGGCTTGGAGTGAGGCTTGATGTCGAGGCTGTGCTCGGCGACCTCCCTTGGGATCCCCGGCATGTCCGAGGGCTTCCACGCGAAGATGTCGGCGTTGGCGCGGAGGAAGTCGACGAGCACTGCTTCCTATTTGGGGTCGAGGGTGGTGCTGACCCTCAACGCCTTGCCTTCGGGGGCATTAGGGTCGAGGGGCACCGTCTTGGAGTGCTCGGCAGCCTCGAAGGCGCCCGCGTGCCCTTTGGCGGAGTCGGCGGCCTCGTTCGCCATCTTCTCCAAGTCCGCCACCAGGGTCTCGCTGTAGGCGAGCGCTTCAGCACCCTCGACGCACTCGACGTCGCACGCGTAAGCGTGCTCGTATGACGATCCCACGGTGATGACGCCCTTTGGCCCCGGCATCTTCATCTTGAGGTAGGCGTAGTTGGGGATCGCCATGAACTTGGCGTAGCACGGACGCCCGAAAATGGTGTGGTACGCGTCTGGGAACCCCACCACCTCGAAGGTGAGGGTCTCCCTCCGGAAGTTGTCGGGAGTGCCGAAGCAAACGGGCAGGTCGATCTGTCCGAGGGGTTGGACCCGTTTCCCCGGTGCGATGCCGTGGAACGGCGCCTTGCTTGGCCTCAGCTGGTTCGTGCCGATGCCCATGAGCTCTAAGGTGTGGACGTATAGGATGTTGAGGCTGCTGCCCCCGTCCATCAGCACCTTGGAGAATCGCGTGTTGCCGATGATGGGATCGACGACGAGCGGATACCGCCCCGGGTTTGGGACATAGTCCGGGTAGTCCTCGCGGCCGAAGGAGATGGTCTCGTCCGACCAGGCGAGGTAGGTTGGTGTCGCGGGGTGAATGGAGAAGACCTCTCGTCGTTCACGCCGCTGCTCTCGGGGCGTCGCGTTTGCCGCGGGCCCCCCGATGATGAAGAACACATTCTCCACATGGGGGAATTCGTCGTTGCCTCCATCACCCGCATCCTTCTATTGTATGCATGGTTATGCCTGTGGAGTTCCAGGCGAGTCTCCCCCAGTCAAAGCCGAGGAAATAGATGTATATATATGGACGTGTCTAGACGTCAGCGACTGACATTTGGGTTATTCATCAGTCACCTTTACTAACCATTAGATCAGCATCCGACGGCTAAACCTGTTGTATGTTACCGGGTCCACTTTTCTGTGTTTCGCACGCGTCAAACTTAAGGGAACTTCACTGCGAGTCTGTGATGCACCGGTAACGCTAAAGACATGCCAACAGTGTTTTCTGTGCATGGCATGGCATGTCTATTGTTGGGCCGTTGTTTTGTACTTTTAGCCCGGTAATTCAGTAGGTCATAGGAATTTTTTGGTTATTTATCGACCAACAGTTATAATTTTTTAAACATTAACAGAATAACAGACCAATAAGTATCTCCAAGTTTTGGTTGTGATTGTACAACAACATTGATATAGTAGCTTAGAAAAAGGGCCAAGCCGTTGAGTTGCCACGTCTGTGTTGTCCCCGCGGCAGTCTGGCTGAGCGGCTTCACGAAGATGACTTGCAGCACAACAGTGTCAGCAGCTAAAAATTCCAAGCAACGCTTTGGTCTCCAGGTCTGAAAATGAAGAATTCTTGCAAGTAATATTCATAGAGTCAAGGCAGCACAAAATATACTATTTTCCAGGGCTCAGTAAACAGAAAATTGTAGGTTTCAGAGGCCATGCCAAAAATAAATTGCTGTTTATTAGACAACCCATTTTGTTGTTATATGCCACAAATAATTTTTTTATGAACTAAAAAACCATCAGAATAGCCGACGAGAATATAAATTGTGAGACTACATGTTACAGAAAAATACATGTGAGAACTCACTTGAAGGAATTATTGATGACATGTTCATCACAGCAATCATACTTCCAGGGCACCCTGCTGTGATACATGACCAGAAAAAGGAGCCTCATATTATTTGTCAGTTACCCATATAATTCTAACTATGATATGAAATCACAGCAAACTAAGTTTTTAACAACTATTCTGAACGATGCAGCTATACCTATAGATCATCAACTGAAGTAATTCTTGAATAAAGAGAAAAACAACAATGATTGCTTACTAAAAGAAAATTTTATCCCTAAGAAGAACACCAATGCTTCAGTAGTAAACTCCTACATGCAATTCAGGCTCATGTAACAAAGGTCAAAATTAACTAGTGTTTCCAACTTGAATTAAAAACACAATTGACAAGAAAGAATTTAAAATTTCTGAATAGTCAAACAAGAAAAATCATAAAGTGTTTCTATGAAAAAACAAGAAGATTGTAATTAAATACACAAGTGACAAGGTACAATTTACAATCTTTTCTATGGTCAAACATGAAATAAATACCAAGTATTTTATTTGGCATGACATAAATATACATAGAAAATTAGAATCTAGCGCAAATTAAGATGAAAAAAACTATAACTTTTTCTTGGTTCAATTTACCTGTAGAGTAGGGTTTACCATATTTTTTTTCTTGACACGAATATACACAGAAAAATAAGAATCTAGCCTAAATTATGCAAGCACTATAACAAGAGTAAATTTTGAGAAAGAAACACGCGCGCACGCATACGCAC
The DNA here is from genome assembly GCA_033239725.1 of Echinochloa phyllopogon. Lineage (NCBI taxonomy): Eukaryota > Viridiplantae > Streptophyta > Magnoliopsida > Poales > Poaceae > Echinochloa > Echinochloa phyllopogon. The sequence goes on along the minus strand of BTCW01000017.1, from coordinate 6,847,282 downwards.
ACAGACAAATCACATAACACAAACACACACACACATGGGATCAGAACAAACATGATACATAACAGAGATATCACATAATAAGGAACCAAGATCAGTTAGCATCTATCAGCTACTAGCTCCCAATGTTTTTAAAGAATTGAACCACATATGGTAAATCACACAATAATATCCAAGGAAAAGCTAGGATTAGATCCATTTCCCCCATGAACGTAATTAGTTGTCTCCAATAAGCCACATGTTTCATCTCGCAATTAAAATTTTCAGAGCTCCAACCCACAAATCAAACAAAACAATAGGCGAGAAAAGAAGAATTATTTTTTCAAGGAGAAAGGCTATTGATGGTAAAAAGAACAGATCGAAAATAAAATGTTCTACAATGTAAGAAGCTGCTACTTTACATCACAGCTTATAAAAAATTATCATAACACTTTCGACACAAAAGATAGTAGGTCTTGATGAAAAAAGAAAACCAAGACAATCTCAAATTACTAACATGATTCAATATATGAACATATCAATAGAAATAGCAAAACATGAGAAATTACAGTTTGAACAACACTAGATGGTACAAAGCTAATGGCTAGATGATTCAAAAATTATTTTTGAAATGTCAGGGTATTGCCTGACTGGAACTACCATAAGAAATGCTACAAACAAATGTTATACAACACGCCGCCATGGCTTCAATTTGAGACAAGGATTATAGTATATGTGACCTAGCAATTATACTGGTTGCCAATTTGCCATAAAAATCAACCGAGATAAACTCCTAACCGATTCAACAAGTCAACAGTATAGACTAAAGGAAAATTACAAGCTTTTAGATACTGTTGCTAATACAAAGAAAGGGGCTTATGTTGAAATTATTTACATATCAAATTTTACAACGTACAAAAATATTAAAGGTCACACTCAAGTATCAAGCCCCAGCCAATCAACCATGCAACTCTGTAAAATTAAAAAGTAAATAATGTGAGAATAGAAAATGCTAAAAGCAACCAGAAATGCAATCTCCACACACACATACACAGCTGCAACCTCAGGTGGCTTAAAGTACCTAAGACTAGCCATGATTCTATTCTCCTCTTTTCAGAACTTGTTAGAGTACCTGAACTATGAACCCTTCTCTCCTCTTCAGTTTCTTCTTCCTTTCCCAGAAAATCAAAACTTGGAAGTCAATAGTTGTCAGCATGACACAGACAAGCCAAATCAACTATAATGCATAGAATATTTAACAGAAATAACCACATGTGTTGCCAAATCTATGTATCCATTTAGAAACTAAACAGAATATAAATGAGTAAGCAATACAATATACATTCCTACTAATTTTCAACAAATAGTTAACATATGTGACATATCCTGATAACCCATCTACAATACATATCAGCAAAATACTTATCTGCTACTCAGCATAATTGCATTTTCGGCTAGAGCATGCTTCTAGCCTGAAAAATTCACATTTAACAAGGAAAGGGAAGGATTTGATGCAATGAACACTGAGCTTCATAATACACAAAGCCACAAGAGTGTTTGTTTCAAGACAAAGCGATAACATTGTCCAATTATAGAATTTATGGATCCGATACAAATGATGGAAACCATACTGCACTTGAGTAATTTTAACAGATTTCCACGAGGCTTCCCTGCTATCTACCACAATTTCTCACCCACAGACCCTAATCGACCAAGTTAGACAACAACAGAACACATATGGACCAGAGGAAACTCGAAATGGAACCCTAATACACCTTGAAAGAACATGACTGATTACATAAAGAAGACACAATCAAACATGAACAGCTAGAAAGAACGGTGCTAAAACATACATAGATATGTCACCGATTCCAACAGCAAAATAGAACTAGAACTAGTAATCCTATGGAGGCTCCTAAAATTTGAACCCTCACTATCGAGAATTTTAAAATGTAATCAATACATCACACGAAACCCTAAATGAATCCAGTCCCCCTCTTTGAAACAAAAGTTGAATCAACATCAGCATCGCACATCCACACAAATCCAAACCCTAGTTGAATCTAGGAGGACAACATCAATAAAATGTATGTGGTGACTCTGTGTACAAGATCCAGATGAAACCTACCAACAACGTCACCTACTGGCTGCCTTCACCACCTCACTCCGTCTCAACCTCCCCCACAGGAATGAATCCAGAAAGGGAAGAGGAAGAAGAGAGGCAGTGGAGCGATCGACGGAGACGAGGATCGCGCTCCAGGCTTCAAGGATGGATCCCTCCCCTCCGTGGGCATCGGAGAACACGATTTGCGATGGAGCCATGGATTTGCGCCCCAAAATCGCCTCTCATCTCTGCAGCGCTTTTTTTTAATGGAATCTCTGCAGCACTTACAGATGGGTGGGAGAAATGAGGACAGACAAATATACAGAGTACTCGTCGATCCGTTAGCGCCTTAACGGGCGGCCGTACACAACGTTCGCCTCCGATCTGACGGCCCACAGCGTCGACTGACGCTTAAGCCGATTTTCAGTCGACTGATACAGAGTAAATCTCTATATATATAGTTGTGCCTGTTAAAATTCAGGACGTGTAACATTAATGTGCTATGATACGATGACCAAGAGTCCCAGCCCATTAAAATCCGACTCGTTGTTGTTCTAAAAACATATAACAATAAAATCCGACTCGCCCAGTAATAAACAAGTAAAAAAAAAGAATACGCATCGCACGAACTACTTCCAAATTACGTACCCAACAACAAATTCCTCATCGTCCTCGCCGACGTGTTCCCCGGTCGAACCAGCTAGCCATGCCGCGCGGCGTGTGCCGCTGTGCTTGCGGCGCCGGCGGCGTGATCACCCCAATGGCGGCGGAGCTGGACGCGCGGTTGCTTGACCCGGGCTGCACCGTTGCGCCAATGATGGCGTCGCCGGCGGACGCCATGACGAAGCAGGCTACCAGGGATGCCCTGTTGGATGCCCAGGACGTGGAGATCGGGAAGGCCGCTTCCAAGGCCATCAAGTGTATTTTGCGGGTATGTCCAACGGTCCTAACCTCGATTGATCCTATTCCTGTCGACGTGTGTTTTTGATCGGATCTCTTCGATCTGTGCCCAAGCCGCTAGAGCGTCTGAACAGAGGAAATATATTTACGGGATGTTTTTGGTCCTTCACAAGAGTTCTTTTCAACGGGAAAACTAGTATGCGAGGGGGGGGGGGGGGGGGGGGGGTGCGGAGAGGGGAAAGAGTAAGGACGTCTATTTGTGCTTCTTATCTGTTTGGAATTTCAAAATGTTCACATGTACATTGTCATTGATTTCCCATGTGTTGGTGACGACACTTTCGAAAATTTGTTTCAAATTAAATACCGTAGTTCTGGTAGCAACTTTAACAATTCATGTAGGTTGAGGCTTATGAAAAGCTTATCTTTTCGAAGCGATGAGTCACTACAAACAATTTCCTATTGTGCGTTTAGGACAAATAAAATGGTAGCTCTCTCTAAACATCAAAGCTCTCATCTCTTCAACTTGAAGCAAAGGGGATAAAAGGCATATCATGTTTAACCTCTTTGCTATAACACTCTGTAAACTCTCCTAACCTAGTAGTGTAAACTATAAACCATGTGAACCTCCCTGCATCTATTGTTGAAGATGAAGGGTCCATCAGCAACAATTTTTGAAAAATACTCTTCATGCTCTACAATTTATCAACATCAGATTGGACTAAAATTACTTTTGTTTTCCTCTAGCCCGATATGATTTTCCCCGTCTTCAGAATCCATCAAGTATATATGAAGTCACTCTTTTCTTCCCTATGTAGCATTTTGTTTGATACAACGCAAAATGCATACTAAGACTTGTTCATGGTTTGAAGGCATTGATCATCTCATTGAAATTCACATGACTTTCAGTAGTTCTATATGAATTTTCCTATGGTTTATCAACTCATGTTTTGCTTGCATCTACTGGTAGATATAATCTTTCTGGTAGATATAAGTAATCTTTCTGATAGATATAAGTAAAATTTTTACTAATTGTTTTTCCTGATTTGCAGGGACTGATCATCTTAACGTGGGTATATTTAGTTGATTTAATGAGAAGATACGTGGCCACCTACACTGTTGAAGAATTGATTTTCGCTATATGTCCTTTGGGTATTCTTATTGTAGCAGTGTCGATGTTCTTTTGCATTTTGATGGGGAGCTTGGATGAATGTATCCCACCAATAATTCCACGTTGAGTGATGCAGAGTATCCTGCAAATTCACCCTAGATTGATTTTATGGTTCTTGGATTCCTATTGTTGTGCTTTTAGTGGCAGCAAGGTATTGCGCCTTTTTTTCTTGTTCTCGATTCTGAACAATGGACGAATGGCCTAGGGTGGAGCTATGGGGGAACAGAACTGACAGAGACGGGTAGCCCCGCGGGGGAGTGGGCAATGGCTCATTTATCTGATGATCCACATGCTGTTGTCATCTGGGGATCCAAGCTTTCACTCAAGTGCAAACACTTCCTCTGGCTCATACATCGTTTACGGCTGCCAACAAGAGCCCTGCTCCATCACCGCCATATCGCAGCTTCTGTTGTTTGTGCTTCCTGCCCATTACCAGAAAACACCTGTTCTTGTACTGTGACCAAGCCGAAGTCTGGGCGGCTGTGGGAGCTCCCCATGTTCCACAACTACTACATGTATCTGTTATATATTTTAGGAGGAAAATTCTCACTTCACATGTTTGAAAAAGTGGTCTGGATTGGTTACCAAAACCAAATACCAACAACCTGCAAAAATCAAGCCCAGTATTTTCCTGAGATTCAAGCAAACGTCAGCCATTACATATAAACCTAATATTAGGACAAGCTAAGATCAAACAAAGATAATCACATGAATATGTTGTTGCTGGAGCGGTTATGGATGTTAAGAAACCTCATTTTGATGGAGCTCTTTTACGGTGCCTTATACTACCGTATAGTGGTATAGGGTATAAAAAGAAAATTCAATCTTTTATAGTATGGATAATTTAGTAATTTGCACTAGTTAAATTAATTTGATGATTCTTGGGCTTTGTCGTCTTGCACGATCGATCTAGCAGCGATTTCTGATGTCCTCCCCATCTGACCGCTGTCGCAGACAAAATTCCGGTGAAGACCGGCACAGACAGGCGGCGGCTTGAGCGGGCATGTGATAATCCCGTACGGAGTATAGGGCAATATAATTTGATTTACTAGCAATTGAAAACACATCTCAAGAGCATTCCATTTGATCTGCTGGGGTCCGAGACGCTCCTTTAGATTTGATTTTCTTAATCTGGCAAAGGGAGATTAGTTCCGCCGCGGCCGCGGCGATGCGCGTGCCCGGCCGGCCAAACAGATCGCGCGTCATCTCTGTTTCGAGGAGTACATCTAGATTACATTGATGTCACTTATTTTTTTTCCATAATACCCATATACTACATATACTACCTATGCTATACTATCTATACCACTCATCGAGGTTACAGTGGTATACAATTATTCTTAACCGTCAGATCTTTATATACTAGTCCTTTTTAGTTAGTGGTATTGGTACCGTAAAAGAGCTCTTTTGATATTGTAGCCATCCAAAGAAGAAACGGATCAAGGTGGCCACAAGGCACTATGTAAGACACTAAGACTTATACATGTATATGAATCGAATACAGGACCAAAAGGGGAGTTTGACCTTCAAGGTATTGCCAATGATTCAGTTATAGATGGTTCCCCCTATTAATGTTTTGCCATAAATGAAGGCCTTGTTTAGATGCAAAAAGCAACTCCCAAATTCACTATGCAAAAAGAAGATTTCCTATCACATCAAAATGTCATAACATGCATGGAGTACTAAATATAGATGAAATTAAAAACTAATTACACAGGTTTGTTGTACTCTACGAGACGAACATGTTGAGCCTAATTAATCAATTTTTGAATAATTTTTCACACATACAAACGAAATGCTACAGTAGCGCAATGATTACGATGTGACATCTTACTTCCAAATTCAACCTCCCAAATTCAACGTCTTGTTATGTAAAAGAGAATGGCAACATACGAATGAAACAGTGGGCGAACAGTGGCACGGCGCGTGTTCCTATGGCGAGGGACAGATTCACTGTCAGGCGGCCATTGCAAAGTGGCATGCGAAACTGTTTGCTGCGATGACCACCTGAACTTGGCGGGCGAGCTAGGGATCATCAATCAATTTTGGGCGTGTTTGGGTTTGCTCTCGGCCGCCGAGCCTGCGCTGGGAATGGCTCCGGTGAACTGAACCGTCAAGAATCTTGTGCTCCCTGCCGCAGTGCACAGGCCATGTTTCAGGCCTTGGTTCAGGTGGTGGAGCGGTTCTGAACTGACAAATGGTTGAATGGGTCGGCGATTGCATCCATCATCACTCCCTGCTGCCTCTTCCAGGCAGTGGAGAAGTGCTAACAGAATACATGAAGATAGGTTGACTTGGCTGAAGGCACTTTTTCTGGAATAGGGACGTGAGAATAGCTAGGTTCATTTCGCAGTGGTCGAGCAACCTGCAGTACCCATCGAAATCTGCCTACCGCACATTCTTCGTTGGTGCATCCAAGGCTCATGTTTTTAAGTCGTCCGACTAATCACGATTAGTAACGATTAATCAACCTTATCAGTCTCCTGACGTCGATTATGCCAACGATTCGATTAGACCGACTAAATATCTAGTCGTCCGATTAGTAACCGACTAATCACGATTAATCGTCCGATTAGGTTAGGGACGACTAGCATTTTGATCGTTTTAGGCTAGTCTTGGACTGGCTTGGTGGGAATTCGACCCATTAGGTTTTATGTATATACTTTTTTTTTGAGGAAACAGGAGGGGCAAGCCCCTACTGGTTAATTATATTTATAAATAAGAACATATTACAACAGCACCTGAGTTCATGAAACAAAAAAAGAAATGAAGAAAATGAGTTTAATTACAACCAAGCTTCTGGCCATTGAGCAATGTATGATGACTTTTCAGCTGTAGATCTTAGTATAACTAGATCCAGCTCATGCCTGAAAAGCTCCCGACAATTTTGAAGTGAAGGTGCTAGAGCCCTAAATATGAGATCATTCCTTAACATCCAGATACTCCATGCCATGAGTATAATTATCTCCATATCCATTGGGACTGCCAGAGCATTTTTACAGCTCTCAAAAAACTCCCAAATATCAATAACCTGTGTTGGCTGGCAGCCTACCATCGCCCAACATTGCTGGGCCAAGGGGCAGGATAGAAATAAGTGGTCTCTGGTTTCTTCTATATTTCCATTACAGAGAGTGCATGCGTATGATGGCAGAGCCATATTCTTTCTTCTCAAAATATCCCTTGTGCTTAATCTATCCTTGAGCAACAACCAAAAAAATACTTGGTGTTTGTGTTGACAATCAGATTTCCAGATATCCTTAAAAAGAGGATTTGCCATGGATGAACCCATCAATCTTTTATAGATTTTTGTGGAGGAGAACAAAGATGATCCCCAAATATATGTCCAAAAGTCAGTATCCTCTGAAAGCTGAATTGTGTCAAGTTGCTGAGTGAGCTCCTGGAATTGGGCATATGCTTGTACTGACAAAGGCAGATGCACTAACTGTGAGGCATCTGTAATGCTCAATGTCTTTTGTACAGTGATAAATTTCTGTTTGGCAAAAGAAAATAATTCAGGGAACACTTGACTAGGTACCATGCCACTCCACAAGTCCTGCCACAAATAGCATGTCCTACCATCCTTGATATTAACAATAGCCATTCCTTTGTAACTGTCCAGCAGCTTCAAAATGTCTCTCCACCAAAATGAGCCCTTCCTTGTGTGGTTTGGCAACTTATTATTATTGTAATATTTTTCCCAGACCAAATTCACCCAAGGTATGTCTTCTCTATTGAAAAACTTATGAAGATTTTTCATGAGTAAAGCCTCATTTTGAGTATTTAGCCTGAGCACTCCTAAACCCCCTTCAGACTTTGGAACACACACCATCTGCCAAGCAGCCTTTGGTGGAGCCTTAGCATTAATATCTGCACCTCTCCATAAACAATGTTTTCTAAATTTGTCCACCTGCTTGATTACTGTCTTTTGTAGGAGAAAAGTGCACAGCCAAAAAGTTGGGAGGGAACTGAATACAACATTAGTCATTTGTAATCTACCTGCTTGTGAGAGAAAGGTGGAAGTACTGGCCAATCTCCTTTCACAACGAGTGACCAGAGGCCAAAATTCCTCTATCTTCGGCTTTGAGAGGCCTAAAGGAAGACCCAAATAGGTGAAGGGTAAGGATCCCACAGTGCACCCAAGAACCTGAGCTAAAGTTTGTGTTGCAGACTCATCAATGTTAATGGGGACCAAAATAGATTTCTCATAATTAATCTTTAATCCTGTGGACACTGAAAAATCATTTATGTATATACTATATGATTGTGTGAGTGTGAGTGTTGAGTGTAGGATATGGAGCCTGGAGTTTCTATGATGGACTGATGCTTGGTATACCTCCTTCATTTTGTTGTGTTACTACTTTTTTTGTTAATCCTTACTTTGCATTATATAGTATACTATATAGTATATCATATCAGTCCTATTATATACACAGGATGACTAGGTCATCGACTAGGAACGACTAGGCTCGACTAATCGAACCGATTAACGACTAATCACGACTAATCAACTTATCGGTCCCCTTACGACTAGGATCGATTATACGATTTGAAAACATGATTCCAAGCTCAAGGAGACGGGTGAAAACTTTCTTGCTGGACTGCTGACCGGCGTCGGCCGCATCAGCCAAGGATCATTGAAGAGGGAAAGCAATGGGTGCTTGCAACCTGGAGAGAAGCCATCTTCGTTTGAGCAACCTGCGATCCGCTCGGGATTAGTCCTGCTCGGATCGATGTAGGATTCCGCCGCCAATTTCTCCGGCAACCCGACCAATGCAGTCAGTCTATCCTATTACACGGTTCATGCCTGAGGAAGAAGAAGAAGAAGAATCACGTCGCCCAGCTTGGGCCGAAACACCTGGAGTTGGGCCTTCGAGTTCTGGTTTCCTTGGCCCGTGGAGATGGATGACTTGATGGCGTATTTCCTTGAGTGCCGTCAACAGAGCTTGATGACGCCTTGGGGTCCATGACACCATGGCGTCTCTGTGGTGGTACGGTGCGTGCGTGCATGCAACATACACCAGGACTCGGCCTCCGATCCATGTGCAAGATGTCGAGCTTTGAGCAGCAGCGCGGGAGCACCACGCTGCCGCCGCCGTTCCTCGCATCCGTGGACAGGGTGCCGCCGCCGTTCCTCGCGCCGGCCTGGTGCCAATAGCTGATCGATCTTGACGATGCCAACACTGGCTCCCTTCCCGCCTTCACCGCTGCGGTTTCGTGCTCCTCGGCGACAGCGCCGGCCGCCAGCGAAAGACCTTCCGAGACCAAGACGTGTGCATGCATATGTGATCCGTGAGTACGTGTTGGACGGCGCCACGCCGCTCAGCTAACTGCATCAGCCTCCTCCTCCGGTCGTCGCAACTGTGCGTGCAGTGGTCGGCTGCTCCGGCTCTCCACCCCTCAACCCGGCGTCCCGGCCGGCGGCGACACATCTCCTCCGGCTCTGGGAACCGCGGCCGGCTGCAACCGACGTACGCCGTCGAGGTCGCAGCCGGATCTGGCTCCAACGGCCGGGCTCCCACCCCACCCCACCGGCGCCGGCTGCGGTGCCCAATAACATCCTCCGGGAGGCCACATGCACGGTGCAAGGTGCTCGTGTCCCGCCACGTCATCTTCGATGAATATCCTGCAAGGTCCACGTACACCATCACCCGCGTGTCGTCGACCCACCTGCCGTGCCACGACCCACGCCGCCCGACTCCGCACGCGCTCGGCGCCGATTCTACGCTCGTCGACCTCGCCACCCGGCTGCTGCTTCTCCACAACCGCTGCTGGCTGCTGCTGCGCACAGTCACAAAAGTTCCCGGAACATAGTTATGGAACGTAGTACAAAACAGCACTGAGCGGCAGCGCGGGCCGTCCCGGCGGGCAACAAAGGCAGCACCTCCGCTCCATGCTGCCCACCCATCCTGCCGTCCGTACGGAGGGCTCCAGCACATCAACGCCTTCTCCTTCCCTCCTCTCGATATGGTTCGATTTGGAACGAAGTTCCCATTCACGTTCCATACAAGTTCCTGTGAAGTTCCACGTTCCCTGTGACTGTGCTGCTGCGTCGCGCGCCGGCGACACAACTGCCTAGATATATTCCCCTTCGACGCCGTTCCCGCTCCCTTCATCCTCGATGTTGCTGTCTCCCGTCTCTATGCGCCACACTGTACGTTTGTACGTCCAGGTCGGGCGGCTCTCCATCCACCGGTACGGTGTTCGACTCCTCGCCGCGCGCGCGCCCGTCGTGCCGCCACATCACCCGATGGTCACGCGAGCGAGGGCGCACTGCTAGTTGGTTGGACTGGATGTTTCAAACGCTTTCCTCCACGGCACACGTACTACGTACACCATTAATAAAGCGCCTGGCGCTTGTGCGTTAAGCGAATCCCGCGCTATGTTGGCGACACCACGTACGAAGCAGCAGGGTCTGCTCTATCTCTACGGCTGCGGGTCTTCGCGATCGCTGCCTACTCCGACGCCGACTGGGCTGAGTTGCCCGGATAGGCGCAGCTCGACTTCGGGGTTCCGCATCTCTCCGGCAAAGGGCCAGCTAGGCGGCGCCACTACGCGGCCGGAGTCGTCGTCATCGTCGTATATACTCTCTTCTCTCTTCTCCCTCTGCATGTGCCCCGGCCTGCACAAAATAGCTCCGGCCGTAACGTGGCGGTGGCGCGCGCGATATGATGATGGCCTCCTCTCGGCCACCGATCGACTTGTATTAATATTACGGCCGGCATGCATGAATGCACGATGATGACTCGGTCAAACCGGGATGCTATCCCTTTCCCTTGTGGTCTCTGCTGCTGCAAGTGGCCCTGCCCTCTCGTTCGCTCGCTCGCTCGCTCGCTTCATTACTGTTACTGTACATGTAGGAGGAGTGTACTGGTGGTGGTGGTCTCCTGATGCATGAATGGTTAGTTTGGTGCCTGCTGTACGTCTCGCGGAGATAATTCAACTCGACCGATCGATCGCCATGGGCTTCGATCCGATCCACTGACCTGCTGCATGCTAAGGGCTTGTTTGTTTGAGCTGATGCAGGCTTTTGCTGTGGAAAAGCTGGCTTTCTGAAAGCTGAGGCCGTTTGGCAACCCAGCTTTTGAGATGACGCTACACTGGAAGAGATGTATAAATATGTCTATGGCTTTTGTGTGTCTATAAACTCTATATACTTATTTTATTAGATTCATTCATGTCAATATTTGCATAGTTTTTTTTGGCAATACAATTTTAGTAAATTGCGAGTTATTATATATTCATTTTAGAATATACATATCAAGTCACAAAATATGATTACAACATCTCTTGATTACTATCATCATTACCCTACTCTCTCAGGTCAACAAAGCATTGGCAATACTATCACCAAAAGTATTCATGTTGCTCTACTCTTCTCCATGTCTTCTTCTCTCTCTTCTCCCTCTGAATGTTCCCCTGCACAAAATATTAAACGCATGCATACATGGAACATCGACAGACTCTTGCGTTCAGTGTGCCTAAGAGGTCAATTCCCTGCTCTGATCTCCTTAACAAGAAATTTACAGAATATTGTGGTAATCACAGGATTATCCCAATCTGATTTGCATACAATTATATCCTTTACCTAGCCCTTTCCTATTCTCCATCTAAAAACAGAGTTGCAAAGATTTGTACTACCAAATCAATTCACGAATCCTATCCATGATTCTAGTATATAGGTTAATTAATATAAGGAGGGGAAGATTGAGGGAGGGACAGTGCTCACCTCGCAGTGGTCGGCCTAGAGCTGCCCCGGCTCGGAGTGGGAGACTGCCTGGAGGGGGGCACCCACGCCGTGCGAAGCTGCAGGACCCTCGCGACGGTGGACCCGAACAGGCCGCGCTCGCATGCCTTGGGGGACTCTTCCGGCGGTCGGAACCGTAAAACGGGGCAGGGATATAGGCCCGATGGCTTGAGTAAAATGTACAAAAAAAAGGTCTATAAACTCCAAAAGTATATTTTTGTGTCCATAAATTTTTTGTATTGTGTCATTTAGGTCCGTATCCTTCAACGTGGGCACCTAGCGCTGACATGGCGTGCTGACTTGGCCTCACAAAGCAGTTTCTCGTTGAGACATGTTGTCAAGCACGTTGTGGGAGACACCGGTGTCACAGCCAACGGCGCCATTGCCCGTGTTCCCAGTTCGAATTCCCCACACCCGGCCATCATCCACCCCAACTCCAAGAGGCTACTCATTGTGCTCTGTGCGGTTCACCGTGAGGTCCGAGTGCCATGCCCCGTGGTGCAGACCTTCTTCAAGCTCGTGGCCATGGCGTTCCCGGGGGCCCAGCTCGATATTTCCTTGGCTGCCACCATGACCGCCAAGCCGGAGGCCTCGATGATCCCGACCAGCAGCACGACGACGGCCGCCGCCGCCACCCCCACCCCAACCGCCACCATCATAGTGTCGGCCCTGCCGCCCGGCCGCGCAGGTCCATGTCCGTGTTCATTCGTCGTCGTGGCTGCCTTTGCAATGTTCAGAGTCGCGGTGGCCGTGGTGTAAGTGGTGACGTGGTGTGTGGCAAGCATGGTGCATGGTGCACGAAGGACGAAGCTCCAGGCCGTGGAGGGGATGCATTTGTTACTTGTTGTTGCTAATACCGTTCTGCTACGTCGGGGCTCCTCCTTCTATGCTCCATGACCGATCACCGACGGATGTCAGCCCGCTAGTCAGGAACTCCGGCACCCGGCAGGCACGCTCAGCTACAGCCAATGGCCCACGGCTTTGTGTTCAACCTCTTTGTGTTCAAGTGTTCAACCTTGCATTGGCATGGCGCGAGCTCGCACCAATGGCGCACGGCTTCACGACATCGAAGTGCCCAATTAAATCAGTCAAAGCAGGATTGCCTCGTCAGTTCGTCGTGCAAGGCATGGCGAGCCCTGGCGGCCAGAGAGCGGCCGGAGACAAGGCCTCGTCCCTACGCGTGGCTCACCGAGGCGGAGGCGGCCGCATTGCCGGGAACACATTGAGCACGAGGTCGCCAGTCCTTTGCGCCGACGACGGCCGCCGAGGGGAACGGAAAGAGGACAACAGTCGGACAAGGTCACAGCACTGATGGTGGCGATGGTGTTGCTCGGAACCTGTTTGAAGAAATGCCTCAACCAAGAACTACTTCATGGAGCCATGTCAGTATGCCATGTTAGGGGCGCTAAATGTCTACGCGGAGAGGCATGGCCTGAATGATACAACTTAAAAAGTTTATGGATCCAAAAATACAGAACTAGGCTCATCCCTTCACCGCCGCTAGAAATATATAGAACCAGTCGCCGCCAAAGACTGTAGCAGGATGGATTGGCAAATGACATACTACAGATAAACGAAATAACCAATTAACAAGCGGTAGTTAGAAAGCGGTAATTAAGTGGTCTGAGAACACTTTTATATATGTCCTACTGAATTACTTGGATGTGGACAGGAAAGTCTCATGAATCTTCAGCGGAGATGGAAGCAAGCAAGTGGTGCTGCACAATGCGGTGAATCTAGCTTCCTAGTGCAGGCGAACATCTCTGTTCCAATAACAGGGGTGTTGGGGGACGCGCAGAGTCAGGCATAATCATGCATGTATGCTTGTGTCAGAAACTCGGAATTGTGTTTGCAGTTGCAGCATTGTCGCTGCTTGTCGGTACCAACCACCGACCTTCCGACGTAGGGGGTGACGAGACCGAGGGGTTGAAAATTCTGGGGAGGTGCTGTGCTCGTACCGGAGCTCGTCGGCGCCGCACGCACACGGCAATCGAAGACCTCCCGGTGTGCGCGCTCCTGCCAAAATCAGGGAGGCGAATGAAAGGCGCCCCGGCCTGCCTGCCTGCTGCGGAACACGATCGACACGGCCAGAGCGATCGGGCGGCGTGACGCAAGAGGACAGCCCACGTCGGCCCAAAGTCACACAACATTAGAAATCGCGTCCTACCTGTATAAGGCATATATGTGTCCGGGAATCAATCAGCTCAGAAACGTACTCGTTCCTGTTTCCGTTTCGGACAGCCAATATATGCCTTATACGGAGCAGTACAGTTATCTGAGGCCTGGGGTTGTCTGTGGGGCGCCAGCCGGCTCAGCTCCACTAGAAGAGGAGGAGGAGGAAGGCAGCCATGGTGGTGGGGGAGTCACTGCCTGACCTGGAGGCCGCGTGGCCGCCACCGACGAAGCCCGGTGCGACCAACGAGGTGGTGGACGGCTGCTCTACCCTCAGCAGCAAGGAGCCTGATTCGGTGGCGAGGCTCTTCACGGCAATAAATTTCCTCCGGGTACGTACGAGCGAACCGATCGAGCATCCGTGCGCGTCTGATTTATTTGCTTGGCGCCTTTCTGAAATTTTGTGCTTGCTGTTCTGCAGGGAATACTGGTCGTGCTGTGGGTGTACATGATTTATGCGATGGTATGTTTCGCGAGGAATCACAACAACGAACAAGGCTGGGAGCTCATTATCATGTTTCTAGTTTTTATCGCCATAGGCGTCACTCCTTGCTTTGGTATCGCGGCTCAAGTCTTGGACGACGCTGAAGCATATAACGCACAAACATGAGGTTATATTTTTTACGTCTTGTTTTAATTAGCACAAGGGCGAGACATTCAACAAAGTTGAGTTTTGTGCGGTGATTTTGAATATATGATTTTTTTAACTACCTGAAATCAAATTCCTTTTTATCAAACTCTACTAGCAAATATGGAGTATGCCCGCACGTGCTGCCTTCGTTATATCGGCCATCACGCCGCTGCTGTTTTGACGATGAGGAGTCTTAGGTTCATACTTCATAGTGCATGTCATTTTTGGTTCCTGTATATTTTGACGATGAGTAGTCTTGGGTTCGGATGTTTCGTCAAGCGTGGTTTGATGAAAAAAAAGAGTATGATAAGTGGGTCGTAGGAGGGATAATGTTCAACGACCGGTGTATCCGTCGGCTGTCGAAAGTTTTAGATCTTTATAGTACAATACAGATAGATAGATAGACATATAGATGTCACTAGACCTATCTTCCTGTGCCAGATTAGTATTTTGTATTTGACGAATATCATTCTATTTTGCATTTGACGAATATCATTCTTCTCCATTACCTCTGCTTGCGCCGGATTGTCAGGTTAAAACCTCTGAGGCTTCAACAATGCATCTCTACCAAATTTTCCATTTTTTGCTCTTTTCAGAAAATCTTGTAAATACCTTGTTGGAGAAAGTATAAGATTTTGCTTGTCAGGCTTGAGCTCAATGCCTAAAAAAATATCAAAGTTCACCCAAATCTTTAATTGCAAAATCCATTGTCAGCTCTTGTATCAACCTGTCAGTAGCACTTGATGAGGAACTCGCAATGATGACGTCATTAGCATAAATCAACATAACATGCGAGATCTCTTCTTTTGAGAAGTATGTCGATCTTCCTCAGTTATTGGCTTAACTATTAGGTCAACATAACATGCGAGATCCCTTCTTTTGATACAACTCAAATAATCACTCTGACAGTTATTGGGTTAAGTATTGGGTCGTACTCCTTAGTGTCAAACTAGTCAATACCAAACCTCTAGGATCCTTTTAGTATAGACAAGAGGCCACGAATTTGAAGGCGTGGATCGCTAACGTGGCCACTTGTGTTTTCTCTGTGCGCTTTTAACAAAATTTTGGATGGTTAAAAGAATTTGAAACAAAAAAGTTGTAAACTATAAACTTTTACATCTCTTAAAGACCTCCAACTTTGATATAGAACCTATTTATATCCAAGGTCATTTGAGAATTTTAAAAATTCAAGATTTCAAATTAGATACATTATAAGTATATTTTAAAGTACTAAACAACCTCGAATTAAAAAGTTCTCAATTATAAAGTTTTAGATTTTGTCGATCTATACAACTTTGATATATAACTTATTCACATTCGAGGTCATTTGAAAATTTTAAAATTTAAAATTTAAAATTAGATAACTTAAAATAATATTTTAAGGTATTAAATAATTTCAAATATAAAAGTTGTCAACAACAAATTTTAAGATTTCGTCGAGGGTTACGACTTTGGTGTAGTTTTTTTCATATAAGATTGTATAAAAAAGTTTGTATTCAAAAATACATTCACTAACTCTCTCATATACAGTCACCATATACTTCTTGTGAGATGTTTCGATTTTGTAATGTTTCATTATGAAAAAATGTGCAAAACCTTCTCAACTTTTTATCACAACCTTCATGTGTGATACCATCACAACATGACAAATCTCATGATTTTCAGACTTCATTTGTTTTTTTTTAAAATTTAAAAATCATTCGGACACATGTTAGTGGTCATATTTCTTGAGAAAAATGTTTGAAATTTCATTTCATTTCATAGGGTAAAGCCTCAAACTGGGCTCAATAACATGAATATAATTTTTATACTTATTGTATTCTATTATTTGAATAACTTGTAGTTTAAATTTGACTTGATTCAAAAAATATTTGAAATATAATTAATTAAATAGTTAATTAAATAAAAAACAAATACAAAAATATATCAAATTTTAACATAAAGTAACACATGCTGTATGTCGATAGTAAGAAAAGTTTTGAGGCTGGAAGAGGTAAAGAACTTAATTATGTGCCGAGTGCCAGGAAAAACACTCGGCAAACTCTCATCTTTACCGGGTGTCTAGAAAACACTCGGAAAAAACTTATTTTTGTTGAGTGTTTTTTTGGCACTCGGTAAATTATATTATTTTTACTTAGTGGTTTTTATCTAGCACTCGGCAAAGAGCTTGTTTGTCGAGTGACAGAAAAAATACAGCCGGCAAACATCGGGTTTCCTGTAGTGGTAGGTCCACCATCAGTGGGTGAATCATCAACCACTGGGGACTCTGCTCGGTGGGTTATTGGAGAAGGTATTGGCTATACTTTCATATGCAATTTGTCTCCATCTAAGTTCATATGAAAATGTTATTAATTATAACAAACTAAAATTCAAAATATGAAAGCATAAACTATATATATTGGCTTCAAGTAAGCATCGTCATGGATAATAACTATACATGTGAGTGTATATAAAGCTGACAAATATCACCATGTAGGAGTCTGTGCCCATTGATAAGACGTGGAAGGCTTATAGCTTCAAACATATGCTATGGTGAATTATACGTGCCATTTATACAGTGGCAACAATAATAGTTTTATCTTCATGGCAACAATTTCATTTAGGGTTATATATAGGTTCAAACTACGTGTATAAGCTTGCTAACTTGTATGGTGTTGCTCCTAGCCTAGTTAGTTATTTGCAACAAAGGTTTCAACAATATTTATAAAAGTTTTATAGCGTGATCATCAAGTTAAATATAAATAAAAATTTTCATCATATGTCTTACTTAGGTGTTTAAATTTGACAATATGCATAGGTGTAAATGTAAGGTTAAAGATGCAAATAGTAAACTTTTATCATGGGTTTCTATGTATTAGTCTGACAACTTACATGGAATAGTTGCTAGACTAGTTAAAGCATTTACAAAAGATTACTAAAAATTTGGTGAATGATTTATAGTATCAATGCAAGGTTAAACATTCAAATATTGAAGTTTCATAATGAGCCTCACTTGCTTTTACATAGCAGCTCTTAGACTAAACCATCTACTTACAGTGCGCCACCTGCTCAAATATTTATGAAAGGTTGTTATAGTAATTCACTGACATTATCATAAATATTGATAATAAATAAAAAATAACACTAAATTGGTGAATATATTATTATGATACATAAGATAAATGGTTTCAAATTATTATTGTGGTGCGGCTATCCTTGTGTGTGTATAGAATGATCTACGCCTCAAACATGTTGATAGACTACTTTTCCTCTCAACCATGTCTCTACAAATATTTGCAACCTAGACTATGCTTCTATTGGTGTCCATATTGCTTGGACTAGTGTAGTTATTTACCTGATTTTATGCCTTATATTTGTCTCATAAAACGATACACAATCAATCGTTTTCATGAATACTATCTTTCATTTGAATTTCAATAAGTTATATCTTTTTTCTATACCATATGTTATGGTAATATTACAAAATTTAGTACTATGAATGCTTGTTAGTATTGATGGCATTCTACAATTTGGATTTTACTATTCAAAAATATTATTATGGTTTATTGCATTATTTGTGCTCACATCTACATTGTTCAATGTGTATTTGTGATGCAATTGCATAATTTGAATACATGTTTTATTCTTTAATATTGTACATATTGGCATCTAAATCAAATCTATGTTATGCATCACTGAACCAATTAGTTTATGTGGTTTCTCCTTTTGTAATCAGTTGATAATAATCAATCAATAAATCATGCTTACAGAGAACAATACAGTTTATTGTATAAAAACCATATGTTCAATACAATATTCCAATATAACCTTTTCTCAAGAGACTTTAACAATCTTCTATTTTTTCTTTTTGATTGAGCATGTGAACAACAATATTTTATTTGCAATGTTATTTAAGAAAATTTAACAATCTTCTATTTTTGCTTTGTGATTGAGCATGTGAACAACAAACATTATTTTATTTGCAATCTTATTTCTATTAGATTTATGACAACTAGCAAAAGCCAAGTTTTAAAATAAAAATATCTAGAAAACTTTCATACTTCTAGAATGAATTCTAATTTTTATTGGGTCGAATTAATTGGGTGTATTTCCTTGGAACATACTACAGATGCAAATCCTCACATACATGCATGCATTGGATTAGTATTTTGCATTTGACGAATATCATTCTTCTCCATTACCTCTTCTTGTGTGGATTTGTCAGGTATTGTACCTACGAGGCTCCGACAATGCATCTCTACCGAAATTTTCCATATTTTGCTCATTTCAGAAAATCTTGTAAATACCTTGTTGTAGATAGTATAAGATTTTGCTTGTCAGTCTTGAGCTGAATGCCTAGAAAATACCGAAGTTCACCCAAATCTTTAATTGCGAAATCCATTGTCAGCTCTTGTATAAACCTGTAAGAAGCACTTGATGAGGAACTCGCAATGATGACGTCATTGGCATAAATCAACATAACTTGCGAGATCCCTTCTTTTGAGAAGTATGTCAATCTGCCTCAGTTTTTCAGTCTCTTGACACAGTAACTCAAATAATCACTCTGACAGTTATTGGGTTGTACTCCCTTCGTTTTAAATTATAGTTCATTTTACTTTTTTTACTCTAAGTTTAACAGCTCATCTTATTCCAAATTTTTATGCAAACTATCATAGTTTTTGTGGTAGATTGCTTTGTTAATAAAAATTAACATATCTTCAAAAATGCCTTAAATTTGACTATATTTACATAAATTTTTAAAACAAGATGAGCGGTCAAACTTGTGGTAAAAAATTCAAACGAATTATAATTTGGAACGGAGGGAGTAGGTGTCAAACTAGTCAATACCAAACCTCTGTTTGAATCGCTCGCCACCGACCTAGTCCTGTATCAATCAATACAGGACTCACACAAGATTTTGACATAAAGTTTAACAAGCAATGCGAACTCTGGAATGACTTCGTGCAGTATAAGTCATAGAAAGATGTTGCGTCCCTATCTAATAAGAACAAAATCAATGCAACCAAAAAGAGACAGTTTCATTTAGTCTCACAACTTACACAAAATAGTTGCTAGACTACTTAAACTATTTACAAAATTTTACTAACAATTTGGTGAAAGATTTATAGTGTGAATGCACGGCTAAAAATTCAAATATTGAACTTTCATCATGAGCCTCACTTGCTTGTACATTCCACCGCTTTGTACATATATAGCAGGTCTTTGACTAAACCATCTACTTGTAGCGCACCACCTGCTCAAATATTTCTCAGAGGTTGTTATAGTAATTCACTGACATTATCATGAATATTGATAAGAAATAAAAAATAAAACTAAATTAGTGAAATTTTATTATGATCCATAAGATAAATGGTTACAAATTTACTATTGTGGTGCAGCTATCCTTGTGTGTATATAAAATGATCTACCCCTCAAACATATAGATAGGCTACTCTTCCTCTCAATCATGTCTCTACACATATTTGCATCCTAGACACTATGTTTCTATTGGTCTCCATATTGTTAGGCGTAGTGTAGTTGTTTCCCTGATTTTCTGTCTTATTTTTTTCGTAAAACAATATGTAATCGATCTTTTTTATGAATACTTTCTTTCATTTGAATTTCAGTAAGTTATATCTTTTCTATACCATATGTCATGATAATATTAAGATTTGAGCACTACGAATGCTTGTTAGTATTGATTGCATTCTACAATTTGAATTTTACTATTCAAAAATATTATTATGCTTTATTGCATTATTTCTGCTCACATCTACATTGTTCAATGTGTATTTGTGTTGCAAATGCATAATCTGAAAACATGTCTTATGCTTTCATATTGTACATATTGGCATCTAAGTCAAATCTATGTTATGCAATACTAAACTAATTAGTTTATGTGGTTTCTCATGCATTACAAAATTAATTAATCTTTGAATTTTATATGAATACAACAAGGGATAATAAATAATATCATGTGAATTATACAATTGTCATGCTAAATGCTATTCCATTTCTTTTGTAATCAATTGACAATATTAATCAATAAATAATGCTTACAGAGAACAACACAGTTCATTGTATAAAACCATGGGTTCAATATAATATTCCAATATAGCCCTTCAAAAAAAATAATATTCCAATATAACCTTTTCTCAAGAAACTTTAACAATCTTCTATTTTTGCTTTGTGATTGAGTATGTGAGCAACAAACATTATTTTATTTGCAATCTTATTTCCGTTAGATTTATGACAACTAGCAATAGTCAAGTTTTAAAATAAAAATATCTAGAAAAGTTTTGTACTTCTAGAGTGAATTCCAATTTTTAATGGGTCGAATTAATAAGGTGTTTTTCCTTGGAACATACTACAGATGCAAATCCTCATATACATGCATGCATTGAAACCTATGTGCATGTCTCTAATGGTATCAATTCAATGAGCTATAAGCGTGCTTACATCACCATCTTGCTGGTAACATGGAAAGTTAATGTCGAGATAGAAAAGATCACTACTAGTGAGTATATAGTTTACTCATATCTTCTAGCACACATGCAAATAATAAAGGTCTATGGTATGTTGTCCCATTAACTTTCGACAATGTTCTCTCACTATGTAAAAAACGCTAAATACACATGGTTAACATTGTAACAACCTACGTTCAAAATTTGCTTATGGCCTGGACTTTCCAAGAGGAGAGCCCGCATATGCATTGCACCTATCTTACACTTTCGTCATCGCTTCATGTAAGAAGGTTAACCCCGAGGTGCTATGTTTGGAACGACAAGGATTATAAACCAGTCGAACCTACTTAGACTACTAGGATGGGACTAACTCCAACCAAATAGGACATGTGGGCCAGTAATGGCGCCAAACTGGAATACTATTGGGCCGGGATATTACAATCATGACATCTAGTTGATACTTTGGTGATATTTTTGCCTACTGAGATGGTAAATTCAATTGTTGTGTTCAGTTAAATACAAACGATTGTTAACATGAAAAACATGAAAGATGCTCATAACACATGGATCAGAAGAGGATATCCAATACATTACCATCAGAGTAAAATGCACCCCAAGTCCTTAAACTTGTCCCGCAGTGTCAACCAGGTCCCCAAACTCTCCAAATGCACGTTCAGGTCCCCAAACTTACTAACTGGTTCACACGAGGTCCAAATCACCACTAAAGCATGTGTTTGGACCGAATTACGAGCAAGATTGGCAGGACACAAGTCATCCGAGCTGATGCTCGTGCCTCCTCGCGCTGGCGTCCGATCCCTTCAGCACGCCAGCATGCTCGCACGCGCACTGCCGTATCCACCCCGACCCCCCACGCGTCCTGCGCTGGCCGCCACCATGCGCACGCCTTCTTCGCCCGGCCTCCACGCGCCCTCCTCCCTTCACCGGCCACGCATCCGCCCTGACCCCAACCGCACGCCGCCCGGCCCCGCCACAGCGCCGCCCGGCCCCTCCAACTGCGCCACCCGGCCCCTACCGCGCGCACGCCTCCTCCACGCCGGCCCCTACGCCGCCGAGCACCCCCTCTCGTTGGCCGGCCCCCTCAGCTCATCCCCGCGCCAATAAATAGGCCCGCAAGCCTCTCCTACACCTCCCCAAACTCACTGGCCACCTCGCTTCCCCTCCCACTCGCTGCAGGACCCATCGCCCAGTCAGGGTGGCCTAGTAGTCCTTAAGGGTGCCCAGGGATCCTGATCCCACAAACCACCGAGCGCTTCATAGCTGAACAACAACCTCTTTTTAAGTCTTGTTTTTGGTTACTAAGAAGCTATGGAAAGCTTCATAAATCTAAAAAAATATGCTCACCGAATGTGAAGCATATATGCTTAGCTCCCGAGCCCCGAGCTTATTAGACTAATCAGGTGAAGGGTCTTGAAATTTTTTTTTGAATCTTTGTTTTGAAATGATCAACAATAGGCACCGAAAAAGTATACCCCCTGTATAGCCCCTGAGTCTCGAAGCGCACGGTTCTCCATTCGGTTCAAGGGTTAAGAAACATAATCCTCATAGGAGCTACCATGTAGATATCCAAGTACTGACTAACTGTCAACATTTGGTTAGTCGTCGAGACATCATGATTGCCATGTACCGACTAATTTAAGTACACACCTAGCATTCACTATGGGAAATCCCGTATATGCCGAGTGCCTACACCTTTGCCGAGTGTTTACTCGGCATTTGGTTATACCAAAAAATATTTTTTTCTTTCTTCTAGTCCTAAAACTTTTTCTACTCTCTACATACAACATGTAATACTCAATGTCAAAATTTTCTATATTTTTGTATTTGTTTGCTATATTTAACTAATGAATTACATTTCAAGCAATTTTTTGAATCAAATCAAATTCAAACTATAAGTGATTCAAATAATAATATAAAATGAGTTAAAAAATTATATTCATGTTATATAACCCAATTTAAGATCTTACCTATTTAATGAAAATAAGTTTTGAACATCTTGTTCAAGAAATATGACCACTAACGTGGATCCGTTTGATTTTTAATTTTTTTAAAAAATAAATAAAGTCTGAAAATTATGAAATTTGTCATGATATCATTATATCATACGTATAGTCTGTGGTAAAAAATTGAGAACGCTTTGGATAAGTTGTTGTGCAGGTTGCTTGTGAATCGAAGAATCTCCAAAGAAGTTTCAGAGAGTTGAGAAGTACTCGTTAGGATTTGGAGTCGAATTGATGATCGAATTTGAATTTGACTTAAATTCATTTTGTATAGGTCATAGGTTATATAAATTGTTTCATACCAAAATTTAATTATTTTTTAAACTTGTTTGCTAATTTTAAAATTTTTTGAAAGAATATCTGCCGAGTGTCGGCTGTTTCTTTTTTTAATTTCTTGAAAAATGTTTGCCCAGTGTCGGTTTTAGCACTCGGCAAAGCCTTTGTCGAGTGCCCGACAAAAAACACTCGGCAAAGGCCGCCTTTGCCGTCACGAGATATGCCGAGTTGGCGTTGCCGAGTGTAACACTCGGCAAAGGTTTTGCCGAGTGTTTTTGGGCCTTTGCCGAGTGTCTGGGGCACTCGGCAAACGGCCGGTTTCCCGTAGTGATTGTAGTGCCGTGCTATTTGAGTACCGACTAGTTCTAGAACTCAGTTACTAGTTGAAGTACTTGGAGCTGCACCATGTAAGCACTGACTAATGTAAGTACTCGGATGGTGTCGTGGCACCATGGAGAAGCGAGGTGGTGCCAAGTCTTGACTAATGTCAGTACTCAGCTAGCAATCCTGCATTTGGAATACGAAGGATGAGTAGTATTTTATCAAAAAATATTCACAAAAGAAATTAATAACATGATCTAATGCATGTAAAACTTGTGCTCATTGCTCTTGTTAGACGCTAAACCACTCAAGCGGTCGCCTGTTAGATTTAAACACTTGGTCCTACGTAACCATAGCCTATAACATAGAGAACTGGGTCCTCTGGATGTGTAGATGCATAGGTATCGTGAAGGATCCAAAGTTTCACGAGTGAAGGTGCATGCTACCTAGCAGTGTTGGTCGTTAAGAGGAGAGAAATCATAAAGTCGTCGGCAAGGGTTTTTCAACCGTCGGCGAGACTTGGCGATGGTGGAGGCCACGAGAGTTGTTGTTGTTAAGGGACGTACCCAAAAGGTAGTCGGCGATGGTAGCTCTTACGTGTATGCAAAGCAAAACATCCAAAAAAATTCCTTTCCATGCGGAGTACTTGCAATTGGATAAGCCTCTTGTGATCTCATTCTCTTGTCTCGATCCAGGTATGAACGGTTGATGTTTCCTTCGGCCATGGAAATATTGCCATTATTTATGTCATCAACGGCTGATCCAACTAGCGAGCTTCACTGCCCCCTCAGCCTTCATAGATGGGTCTACCAACATATGGAGTATGCAAAGCAGTCCTCGCTCCAGATTCCCATTCAATAACGCCATCATGCAGCGACAACACAGCTTCCGAAATCAAATTGGAACTGGGGATCCAATCCGTTTTGAACTTGATCATGAAGTAGAATTGTCTGAGCCATTGACCTGCCTCATCAATTGCAATTGCTGCTCGAGTTGTTCCTTGAGCGTGACGGTGAAGTCACTGCGTTGCCTATCTTGAAGGTGTTGTTGTTGTAGTAGATGATTCGGTCCATCAAGCTCACCCATTGACCACAGCGATCAACCCCACGATGGACGTTGTTGACATCATTTTTTTTTGCACCGGTGATAAAAAAAATGGTCAAAGGAAGGATGAGCCGATGAAGCCGACAGAAAGATTCGATGCTGTGGAAAAGTTGATGCAATATATAGCTGGTAGGGTTGATACAGTCACAACCGATGCTGATGTAGTCATAGCCGATTGAGCCGATGGTCAGCCGAATGAGCCGATGCGGTCAAAGCCAATGGACTGAAGGTTTGGTCGACACGTGGTGGTGGGGCAACAAAGAATTCGACTTATGTTAGGAGTATTTTTATTTTTTAGGAAATTGTTATTTGTTTTTCGTCAAGTTTTGTAAGTCGTAATTGACAATGAGTCTTTAGCTTAGACTATAAATAGTAGTCTGATGGCTTTGTAAAAGACTGTACATACCAAATCAAACAACAAGTTTTTACTTTTCATCGCATTTAATTTCAACCCTAGCTTTTAGTAGTTTTCTCAGGGGGTTCCATCAAACCGGTAGGGCTACATCATCTCCGGTTTGATTGTAAGTTCCACTTTTACTTGGTGCTCTCTAGGCTTTAACTATCAAGCGTATTGCTGTGGTTTCGTCTAGATCTCCTAAGAGTTATCGAGTAAATTAGGTTTTTCAATCTAGTTTATTCACCAAGTTATCTTATCTGCTAGATCTCAGGTTTAAACATTTTGTTTTTCATCTTAATCTAGTTGCTACACAAGTTATCGAATGTTTCTAGATCCATTTCAAGTTTGTCGTTTTAGATTTTCTTGATCTCGTTCTATTTACATTCACTAATTTATCGATATTTGCTAAATATTTGATAGTTTTTATTATTTAAATCTATTAAGTTTTTAGTTTTTATTATAAATTATTCAGTCCGCTTACAAGATTTTCATCGCCTTCTAAGCTTTTAAGCGCATAGCCGATCTAGACTTGGACTTAGACTTTAAACTATCATTGGCTGATCCTAGCGGATACGATCTATAGAAGGATAGTTCGGAATCATAGCTGATCTATGAATTTTATACGTTTTATCCCTTGTCTATTACATGTCAAATTGACCGGCACGCCTTGAAACTCAAGATCTACAGGCTTTTCATCGGAGTGAAACAAATCTCTGAGGCCGGGGTTGTGTGTTGATTACGCCATCACCTGATTTTTTGCGTCAACATATGCTAAAGTCGATGTTTTACCACCGGCATGCGCACCTAGGGTTATCCCAGGGCGTAGAGTTGTGGGGATCTCTGTCACACCTTAAAATTCAACATAATAAATTATTTAGCAACATTCTAATTTTTTAGGATTTATTAAGGTTTAAACAATTTTTTGTAGGATTTAATTGGAACCTCTAGCCTTTTAATCAATTTAAATAGCATATTAAATAATTTAGTCAAAATAAGTTTTTGTTGCGCTCATGCTTTTGCATTAGTCTTTGGTTGTTGGTAAATCAAGTTAGAATTTTAATTTGGTTAAATTCAAATTTGATTTGCTTTTGTTTGTGTTTTAAAAATTCAGGTTTGCTAAGTTCATTTTCGCCCCTCCAATTCTTCTTTGGTTCGCTTTTCCCTCCTTCCTTTTTCTCTGGCAGAAGCCCAGCCAGCCTGGCCCGCCCTGTTTCCTCTCTCTCTTCTCTTCGGTGCCTGTGGGCCTGCGCTCCAGTGACCCTCTCTATCACTGGCTAGTGAGCCCCGTATATCAACCCTTTTTCCCGTCGTGGCCGACTCGAACTCCATCCCAAGCCAGCGCCTTCAAATTGGGCATGCACGACGAGGTTCGTTGGGGCTACCTATGCGCCACCCACAAACTTTCGGCTGCCACCCTCTTTCTTCCCTTCCCCTCCGCAAAGCTACCCCTCGAACTCAAGTGATTGTCGCCGTGCCATCAATCTTCGCTCCTGTTGCAGCTCTGCTCAATTCGATTCCCTATGAAGCGTCGCGTGAAGGTATGAATTCTCAAAGCGACTGCTTGGTGGTTAAAATTGGATGAGTGTTAACAACCCACTCCTTAATCCAACATAAACAGCACCCGTTGTCTGATACAATTGTAGTTGATACAAGTGCAAGGAGAATATAGTTTGAGAAGGGAAGCACAACAGGGGAATCGGAATAGACTAGAGATTCATGAGGGATAATCGGAGGAATAAGATCATGGTACAGGGAATTGGAAGGAAGAGAAGTATAGAGAGGAGCAGTGGCGGAGCCAGCTTTTACTCACGATTAGGGCCTTATTTAGGCCTTGTTTAGATCGAAACTTTGGTGCCAAACTTTCTGCTAAAGCTTAGAATCTGTAATAAATGCGCCACTATAACATTTCGTTTGTATTTATGAAAAATGTCCAAACATTGATTAATTAGTCTCAAAATATTCGTCTCGTAAAGTACAACGTACAAAACTCTGTAATTAGTTTTTGATTTATCTACATCTAGTACTCCATGCATGTGCCAACATTTTTTTTAGAATCACACAGTACAATGCAGACGCTCACACACGCACGCACAATCACCCCTATGAATACACGTACGCAAACCCTACCCCTATAAGCACCTCGGCTTAGTTCCCAAATTCCACCTCCAAATTCCACTATGCAAAAAGAAGATTCCCATCACATCAAAATATCGGCACATGCATGGAGTACTAAATGTAGATGAAATCAAAAACTAATTGCACGGTTTTGTTGTACTTTGCGAGACGAACATTTTCAGCCTAATTAACCAATGTTTGGACAATTATTCATAAATACAAATGAAATGCTACAGTGACACTACAAGTGTAAAGTTTGCCTTCCCAAAGTTGGGATCTAAACAAGGGCTAGGGCCAAATTCAGCCGCCAAAATGGCCGTGAATATGATATGATATAAAGTAATAGCAAAATGTACAGTAAATGGTTCAAATTGGCAAAAAAACTAATAATTATTTACTAATATGATATAATAGTTAAGAACTATATGGATTACAGAATTAGAGAATATAAAAAATACATTTCTAGTGACGATTTGGGGCCTCAGAGTTGTGGTTTTTGGGTCAAAAGTTATTAGGGTACGTGGGCTTCTATGGGCCAGGACTAGGGCCTCGGCCTGGGCGGCCCTAGTCCCAGCTCCGCCTCTGGAGAGGAGGAGGAATAGGAGAACAGGAGATTGACTTTCTAAATAATTGATTGATTCCCTCCTGATGAGTGTTTCTCTCCATTCTTATGTACTGTATTGATCCAACCTGGCTTGCTTGGGCCATGCTTGCTGATGCATCACGGCCCATGGTTAAGTGTTGTCTCACACATGGGCCCTAACATTCCCCCCTTCTTAAGATCCGGCTTGCCCTCAAGCCGATGCAAAATTGATGAACCACTAGGATTCCAAGGTAGAAGTAGGTCCTTGACACTATGATTTGATCTGTAGCCATTGATGTGCTTAACAGTGTCACTTGGAATTCCATGCCTTTCCCGTGTCACCTCCAGTTGATATGGACGTACCTTAGTCTTCATGGATGATAGCAATATTGTGATGCTCCCTTCAGTTGGACAGGATTTGAGAACATCATCATGCTTATTTGCACATAAGTTGAACTGAGCAATACTACCAAACTGATGCCCACTCACTTCCTGAAAAGCCATCAATAAGGGCCTCTTTGGAACAAAGGATTCTCAAAACATAGGAATAAGAAAACCATAGGAATTGAGGTGCATGTAACTTGCAATCCTATAGGGTTTGAAAACATAGGAAATTTTGTTACATAGTGTTTGGATGCAACATAGGAAAAACACAAGAATGTGAAGAGAGAGATAGACACAAAGGAAAGTTTCCAAGAGGTTGGACCTCATGTTAGATTTCCTCCAAAATTGCAATGGATTGGGCCATTCCATAGGAATTTTGAAGGATTTTAGGATAGCCAATCCTTTGTTCCAAAGGGCTACATAGGAAAAATTCCTATAGGATTTCAATCCTACAAAATTCCTCCATAAATCCTATGTTCCAAAGGAGGCCTAAATCCCAAACTGCTCCATAAGTCCAGCATAGCAATGATGTAAGCTCTATGAGTCCAAATAATACTGCCCCAAAAACCCAGTGTGGCCTCGAGAAAAACTCTTTTTGCCCAGTCAAACTTTTGCTCGTGCACTGGTTTCTATAGGCCACTAAAAATTCTGCGCACACAGTAATGCACCAATGGAACTGAGCCTGGAGTAAATTGTTTCTCTCTGACCATTTCCATATATCTAGCATCTTACAAAGTTCCTTCAAGAAGCAGCTTCTTGTTGTCAACAACGTGCATTCCTGTCTCTCCAACATTGCAGCTGGAACACATCTACAACCTCGACAAACTGGAGGTGGCCAAGGTGGTTTCCCAAGCACACAAAAAACACAAATAAGCAGAAATCCAAACCTCCATTTTGAAGGATGGCCAAGGTGCCGGCTGGATCTCAGCACTATCTCTCATCAGCTTCACTTACACAGGTGGTAGCCATGCTTTGCACTTGAGCCACTTCACCAATAATGGCCACCAAACCAATGTTTTCTCCCTGTGAACAATGGTTATGGCATAGAAGACATTTCCCATGTCGATGGTCTCTGCTCCTCGCACCTATCTAATGGCAACAAGAGATACGAACATGGCCTCAACTGCTCTTGAACAAACACATTACTGCCACCGAGTGAATCCTTGTCAGGTAAGATAGGGCTATAGAACACATTGCCCAGTCACTACTACAAAAACCCCTATCACAAATGGTTCTAGAGGGCCATCACAAACGGTTTTGAGATGTGTTTGTAAAAGGTCGTTTGTGATGTCTCAGTCATCACAAACGGTTGTGATAGGGGGTATCACAAACGGTTCTTAAAAATTATTTTAAGAACCCTAAAAATACCGCATCCGAAAAACCCTAAAAATACGAAAACAATAGGGAAAAAATTATTTTGATCTGGGAAGGCCACCATTTTTCGCGCATAAATCACGCGGCTACGCAGCCGGCGGGGTTCAAACCCGCGCGAGAGCTCCTCTACCACTGCACCACACCGTCACTTGTGACTAGAAGCCGTTCCAATTTCTATCATATTATACGAAATCGAGTTTAAATTGCTTGTTTGAGCCCATAAACGACTTCAAATCAAAAAGTATCGAACTACAAAGTTTCCTAACATCTGAAGATCTACAACTTTTATGTTGACCGTTTTCTCATCCGAGGTCATTTACAAAATTTGAATTTCAAATTTGAGAACATTAAAACTTAGATCTAGTTGACCAGATGATTTCAAATGAAAAAGTGTTGAACTACAAAGTTTCATAACTTCTGAAGATCTACAACTTTGATATTGACCGTTTCCTCATCCGAGGTCATTTGAAAAACTCAAATTTTAAATTTTGAACCCACATCACAAAGGGTTTTTGTTACAAACCATTTGTGATGTGGGCATCACAAACGG
Organism: Echinochloa phyllopogon; assembly: GCA_033239725.1. Classification (NCBI taxonomy): domain Eukaryota; kingdom Viridiplantae; phylum Streptophyta; class Magnoliopsida; order Poales; family Poaceae; genus Echinochloa; species Echinochloa phyllopogon. The sequence continues at coordinate 6,817,022 of BTCW01000017.1, read as the reverse complement.
TTTGTAACGTGATGCCCACATCACACATCAAAACCATTTGTGATGTGAGGGCCATCACAAACGGTTTTTGCTACAAACCATTTGTGAAGGCCTCACATCACAAATGGTTTTGGTTAAACCGTTTGTAATGTGGGCCATCACAAACGGTTTTTGTGATGGGGGTATCACAAACGGTTTTTCAAAACCGTTTGTGATGTCGCTTTATCTGGTAGTGAGTGAGCACTTCCTAGAAAACACAGGGTAACCGATGCTTATAGATGTCTGTGGTGATGCAACTCCAGTTCTAAGTGGGCTCACAGATGTTGGAACACCAACAGCGCTGACCTGACATTTTATCAAATAGCTGGCAGATGCACTGATGTCGATGCCTCTGGGCACATTATTGTTTCTGGCCAATGAAGCTACCTCAGTGATGTTGGGCACAAGTAGGACTTGCTTCTCAACAATCGATGCTACTGGCCTTTGGAGCTCATCATCGGCGTCCTGAACCATGATGTCAGGGATGGAGATAGGCCGAACAACAAAGTCTGTGTTGCTGCATGCCAAAAGAGAAGATGGTACTGCAACATTCTACGCAGAAATCATCTTGGAACTATGGTCTTTAAGAGTGGACATAGTGGCATCAACAGAAGGAAGCAAAACTGAAGACAAACTTGTGATGGTGTTTCTATTGCTCGTGGTCACAGAAACATTAGGCTCCTGGGACAAACTCCACTTAATATCCATCTGGCAGCAACCATCCGATGGCACATGCACTTGGAGCTGATCGGCGATGTCGTGGTCCACAAAATCCAAGACGGTGACGGGCTGGACAGCAATGCTGCTGTTGCCATGTGCTGCTGCACTAGCAGTGCAAACAACACAGAAGATGAACTTTCCACTATGTTGCTCGAGCTTTTGACCAAGGAAACATCAAACTGGCTGGACACTCCGTAGTGGATGTCAAGTTGACAACAACCATCATAAATGTCAAGTTGACACTAGCACTTAATGTTTCCAAACACTACGTGAAAACCTCAAATAGGTAACGCAGGATTGGTAACGGACAAACGCAGCCCGTTACAAGGTGCGACATCAGTAACGGGCGGAAACAACGACCGTTACCAATAAGCGTTTCAGGACCAGGCCCAGCCCCTGCACAACAACGCCCGTTACTAATAATGATTTCTGGTAACGGTCGTTGTTCGCGACCGTTACTAGTATTCCTTGTAACGTACATTAAACATAACCGTTACCAATAATACTACCATCCGTAACGGTCACTTCATGTCCGTTACAGGCCGGGACAAGTAGTAACGGTAGTTGTATTAGGCACTTAAGGCCCGTTACGTATCTTTGACTAGTGGTAACGATGTTAGGTTTCGCCAGTTAACGCCCGTTACTAGCTTCGGATGCCCGTTACCTTTCTTTGACTAGAAGAGCATTGGATGCCCGTGATCCATGGAATCCTGACTGGCATCGGGAAAAGACGGTAAATGAGCAGGCGTAGTCAAAGCAACAAAAACCGAGGGTCACGCGGGAATAGTGCGCATGCGCATCTGTGCCAAGGTTCACGAGCATGCGCATCCTTATCAGATTACACCGCGGGAGCGCCTATAAATAAGGGGCACTGCGTGCTTGGCTTGCCAAAGCAGCGCGTAGCAATATGTGGTTCTTCCAGTTTCACCCTCCAGATGCCTCCAGGGGCGGTTGTAGTGTAGCCATGGCGCAATGCAGGAGCGCGCACCATTGATGCCAGAAGAAAACCAGCGAAACGGCGAGGCAGCTGATGAAGAGGAACGGCAGCGAGAAGGAGCTCTGATGGCTGCTGTTGCTGAGGCGAAGTGCCTTGGCGGGTGGCGGGTTTCTTCTAGTCTGGCTGTGTTTGCCACGGCTGTAGCAGTGCTCGCCGCCTGCGGCATCTGTTTCATGCCATTCGAGGTAGAGCACCTGCGGCCCTCTTCCATTCATGCAGCCTCGTGAAGCCCTGCAGCTTGTGTAGGATGCCACAAGAAAACCAGCGAAGAATAGCAGGCAGTACATGCCTTTGTGCCAAGTTTGCTAGACTGGTTTGCTTGGGTGGAGTGCCGAGCTGTTGTGGCATGAGTACTGACTAGCAGGCAGTACATGTCTTTGTACTTGTAAACGACCGTTTGGCCGAGTGGAGTTTATCTTTGTAAACTAGATGAATTTGTCCTGGAATTTATAATATATATGTGTCCTGATATCAGTGCAATTTGGACTGAGTTTGCATTTCAGACTCTGTTTCAGACTCTGTTTCAGACTCTACAATTTGTACTGAGGTTGCACTTGAGACACCATCAGTAACGGGCTTCATTCAAATGTTCGTTACCAATAATACTACCATCCGAGTAAACTAGATGAATTTGTCATGGAATTTGTAATATATATGTCCTGGAATTTGTAATATACATGTGTCCTGATATCAGTGCAATTTGGTCTGAGTTTGCATTTCAGACTCTGTTTCAGACTCTGCAATTTGTACTGAGATTGCACTTTAGTAACGGGCTTTATTCAAATGTCCGTTACCAATAATACTACCATCGTAAAGGTCGCTTCGCGTCCGTTACAGGACGGGACTTAAGGCCCGTTACGTATCTTTGACTAGTGGTAACAATGTTAGGTTTGCCAGTTAACGCCCGTTACTAGCTTCGGAGCTCAATTATTATTTGCATAAGCCACAATAGCTACAGTGTGTCGTCTTCCACCCCCGCTGCTGCTGTCGGAGCACAGCAGCAGCCGGCGGGCGACGTGCACTCCGCCGCCGTCCTGGCGCCCGCCCGTTCTCTCTCCTGCTTTTCGACTCGTCGTCGCCGCGCGCGACCGCGCCTGCTTGCCGCCCGGCCGGCCGGCCGCTAGCTAGCTAGCAGCTCTGCGACGCCAGCGCGCGGCGCCGCCCCGTCCTCCGCCGGCAGTCCGCGCGCCCCGTCCTCCGCAGCTCGCCCGGGTATGGATTTTGCCCCACTCGTCGTCCTTCGTCGTAATTCCTAGCTCGATCATCATCATGATCGATTTTGATGTGATATATGTAATTTTTTAATTAAAAAACATCTATTTTAATCGAAGTTGTGTAGATGATGGTGGCTGATCGGGCTTGGATGTATATACCACCTCGAGATTTGGGCCTGTTCGTGACACATGTCAAAGGTTTTCTTGGTCAAGCGGAGGCGAACATGAGAAACCGGGGTGTGACTCCAATGTGGTGCCCATGTGTTGATTGTGCCAACCAAAAAAAGTTCGCACAAACGGAGAACCTTTTCTATCATCTAGTCAAACGTGGATTCACAAAGAATTACACGTGTTGGAACAAGCATGGTGAGGAAGGCCTTAATGAAGGCGAAGAAGGAGCTCTTAATGAAGGTGAAGCGCGGCATGATGCTCAAGGTGGTCATAATGAAGGTGAAATTGCATGAGTGCATACATAATGCCTTAATTAACTAACTCATTGATTTCTCGTTGTTCCAGGGTAGAGCGGAATGTCTTAACTCTTTGATTTCACATTAATTATTGCGGGGGGGGGGGGGGGGAGGGGGAGGATGCGGCAATAACTCTGAGGAAGATGAAGCATTCCCACCCAATGTGATGAGGCCTGAGGATATGACTGACCAGGAAGTTACGGGCTTCGATGATGATGTGCTGCCTCAAGTAAACAATGTTGATCAAATGTTGAGAGACGTTGAGTTTCAAGGCGTGTACTCAACTTCTGAATTAGCGAGGCTGAAACAATTTGTCGAAGATTCAAAGAAACCCCTCTACCCTGGTTGTCAGAAGTACTCTCGCCTTTCTGGAGATCTCAAACTTCTACAGCTCAAGGCAGGTCATGGTTGGACCGACAGAAGTTTCAAAGAACTACTGGATCTTTTAAAAGATATGCTACCAGAGGGAAACCAAGTGGCTGGGTCTGTCTACGAGGCCAAAAAGATAATCTGTCCTTTGAGTCTAGAGGTTGAGAAAATCCATGCATGTAAGAACAACTGTGTGTTGTTCCGGGGAGAATACGAGGACCTTGACAAGTGCCCGAAGTGTGGGTCCGATCGGTACAAGAGGAAAAAAGATGGTGGAGACGATGATGCCGATGATGGAACGAGCCCGTGCAGATCAGGAAGGGTAGGAAGGCGAACCGAGGGGGTCCTGTGAGGGTGGCATGGTATTTCCCCATTATTTCCCGCTTGAGACGCATGTTTGCCACACCAAAGGAGGCCCAACTCTTACGTTGGCATAGCGAAGGGCGAAAAAACAAGGGAGATGGCAAGATTAGGCACCCCGCAGATGCGGCACAGTGGGGTAACATTGATGCCCACTATGGTTGGTTTGCCAACGATTGCAGGAACATCCGGTTCGCTATGAGCACCGACGGCGTGAACCATTTGGTAACCAAAGTTCAACACATAGCACCTGGCCTGTTGTACTGTCAGTGCTGAACCTTCCACCTTGGCTATGCAAGAAACAGAAGTACCTGATGTTGTCAATCTTGGTCTCCGGGCCAAAGCAACCCGGTGACCGTATTGATGTGTACCTGAGGCCATTGGTTGACAACCTGAAGAAACTTTGGTGGCCTAGTGTGCCGGATGTTTGGGATGAGTTCAAGCGTGAGTACTTCACGTTGCATGCCATGTTATTCACCACCATAAACGACAATCCGGCCCACCGCAACCTCTCCGGGCAGAGTAAAAGGAAAGGCGAAGCTTGCCCTCATTGCTTAGATGAAACATGCTCGTTGTGGCTCATGCACTCGAAGAAATTCGTATTTATGGGTCACCGTCGTTTCCTCCCCAAGAAACATGCATACCGGGCCATGGATTGTCAGTTTAATGGAGACAAGGAGAATCGAACGACGCCTATGCATGTTTCCGGAATGGAGATCCACTTGCAAGTCCAAGGCATCAAAACTATCGAGGAGTTACCAAAGAAGACCATCCTGGGCAAGAGAAAGAAGAGAGATGGTGAAGAAGAAGATGTGCAAGGGATATGGAACAAGAAGTCAATACTATGGGAGCTAGAGTATTGGGAGGTGTTGGATGTGCGTCATTCAATTGACAACATGCATGTCAGGAAGAACGTGTGTGAGAGCATGTGTGGAACACTGTTACAACAGAAGGGGAAGGGAAAAGATCACGAAAATGCAAGGGAGGATCTTAAAGAGATGGGCATTAGGCCGGAGCTCTATGCAAAGCAAACTGACACGGGGACAGACCTTCCCGTAGCTGCAACCACATTATCAAAGACAGAGAGAAAACAATTCTGTGAGTTTTTGCATGGTTTGAAAGTACCTTCGGGCTACTCATCCAACTTCAAGAGGCTAGTGTCGGTGAAGGACATGAAAATGAATTTCAACCTGATGAAATCTCATGATTGTCATGTGTTGATGACGGCAATTCTTCCTGTTGCACTTAGAGGCATCAAGACAGTAAAGGTTCGTGAGGCTGTCACGAGCTTGTGCTTTTCCTTCAATGCAATAGAACAGAAGGTGATTGATGAGGTTGCACTTGTTGAGATAGAGAAAAGGCATTACGAGACCCTATGCATGCTTGAAGCTACTTTCCCACCATCATTCTTTGATCTCATGGTCCATCTAACAGCACATCTTGCAAAGGAGATCTTCTACCTTGGGCCATCTTATCTTCATCAGATGTTTCCATATGAGAGGTTCTATGGCTTCCTCAAATCATTGGTACATAACCGGACATTTTCGGAGGGAGCCATGGTTCGTGGCTACAGTACATCGAAGCAGTGGAGTGGGCCATGGGTTATATGGACCCCCAAAAGCCCATTGGTGTGCCTCGTTCACGGCATGAAGGTAGGCTTGCAGGTGTTGGGACATTGGGCAAAAAGTCAATCACTCCGAATCAAGATTTCTTCTCCAAGGCTCATTTCACCGTGCTAGAACAGACCTCAGCAGTTACACCGTATGTAAATGAGCACATGCGACAGCTACGTGAAGCTAATCCTAACCATAGTGATAATTGGGTTGCAAAGAAGCACATGCAGGGGTTTAACACTTGGCTCCGAGATCGTGTCCATAATGCCAACCCTGCTATAACTGGTGAGCTGGTAAGAAAACTAGGAGCGGGGCCATTATTCACTATTACAACATACCAGGCATATGATATCATTGGATACACGTTCTACACCATGGCCCAGGATGCCAAAAGCATATATCAGAACAATGGTGTGCGTATAGATGCCGTCGGCAACGACAAGGTGACATGCACATATTATGGACAAATCGAGGAGATCTGGGAGCTTGACTATGTAGGCTTCAAGGTAGCCTTGTTTCGGTGCCGATGGGTCAGTGGGAACAAAGGTGTGACCAAGGACACATATGGGTTTGTCAGTGTTGATCTACGGTCCTCTGGCTACAAAGATGAACCGTTTGTCTTTGCTAAGGATGTCCAGCAAGTGTTCTACGTACCTGACCTGGCAAAGAAGAACTGGCACGTGGTTATGCCTGGAAAAAAGAGGGTTGTAGGGGTTGAAAATGTTGTTGAGGAGGAGGAATACAACCAGTTCGACGAAATTCCGGCCTTTGACACTTCATACATGCCCCGACTCTTGGCAGATGATAAAACACCATACTTGCGAACCGACCATCAGGAAACAATCCATGTCCACAAAGCAAGGAATAAAAAAAGCAAAATTAAACCTAAACTCTAAATTAATATATGTCCTGGAATTTGTAATAATATATATGTCGTGGAATTTGTAATAATATATATGTCCTGGAATTTGTAATCTATATGTCCTGGAATTTGTAATATATATGTGTCCTGATATCAGTGCAATTTGGTCTGAGTTTGCATTTCAGACTCTGTTTCAGACTCTGCAATTTCAGCTGTAACGGGCTTTATTCAGCTGTCCGTTACAAAATGCCTTTCAGTAACGGGCATTACCAAAGTGCCCGTTACAGATATGAAAACAGAGTTTGCAACAGGGTTATGCATTTCAATGAAACAGTATGCATAGACAAAAATATATGCAGCCAACATATCATAGATAATTCCATTTCATAGATGTTCACCTAGTGAAAGGTAACATATCCAGCCAACAACAAGCTACACACAAACACTACCAGAAAACACTTCAAAAGGACTACAATTTCCTTTCCAATGCATACTAGTGCTCTAACATCAGACACCCATACTAGTGCTTCACCTTCTGCTTCCTTAATCTTGTTCATCAGCTTGTCTTATCTCACAGTGGCACTGTCAACCTTCATCATGTTCAGCTTTTCAACGTACTGTTCCTCCCAATACCAAAAGCCACAACCACTGCCATCATTCTGCAAAGCCAAACACAAAATTTTGATGTCATTCAAACAAATCTAACACTGAATATGAATCAGGGCACTAGCAGCAGAACCTTGCGGCCGGGGCACTTGTAGAAGATGCGCCCAAGATTCCCATTTTCATTATTCTTGACCTCAAACTCACGAATGGTGTACCGTCCACAGTCATTGCAGGTAATCAGTGGCAGATGCGGTCGCTTGCGCACACGTTGTGTCACTGACGAGCTCGATGTTGGCTGCGTTGGAGCCATGAGTTGTGCGCTCCGACGGGCGGCTGGATGCGTCGCGGCAACGGGTGGCCGGACGGGCGGCGGGATGCGTGGCAGCGATGGGCGGCGGGATACGTGGCGGCAACGGGCAGTGGGATGCTTGGCCGGAGCTTGGCGGAGAATTTGGATTTTTGCAAGTTAGGGATTTGAGTCAACACATATACGCTTATGTTGACCCCCCTGCCACGTCAATCTGCCACGTCAGTAACGGTCAGACTCTGTTTGTACTGAGTTTGTATTTCAGACTCTGTTTCACTATCAGTAGCGGTCTTTTTGTAAATGTCCGTTACAAAAGGTCTTTCAGTAACGGACGTTACCAAAGTGCCCGTTACTGATAGTGAAAACAGACACAGGGTTTATGCGTTTCATCCAAAGACAGAGAGTACACAGCACAAGTTCAGAAACATCTCATAAATTACATGCATACCAACTTCACATATATATAGAACAGCATACCAAGTTCACAAACATAAGTTCACAGACATTCCAAGCATCCTAGTTAATTAGTTATTTAAGTACTACATACATCCTGCCAGAAGCAACAAAAGGCCAGAGCAGCTTCATCTCTTTTTTTCTAACTCCAACCGCGCATCAAGAAGTGCATTTTGAAGAACTCCTTTTTTCTCTTCTGTTGCTTTGAGTTTTTGTTTGAGTTCTTTTTTCTTTGCTTTGATGCGCTCGAGTTCGGTGGTCAGATATTCCTCGAAAACTAAGAGATTTGCTACTTTTTCCTTTTCCGCCTCGAGACAAGTCTCGAGACTTTCTTGCTTCCTTGCTGCATGATGAAGCTTCAATGCGAATTGTTGACATCTCTCCCTAGCGGCATAAAGCTGCTCCCTTGCATCTTTGTACTCCTCGACCCTCAACCGACAAATAAGACAAGGATGGATGGTTTGTCCCTGAAAATAAAACAGATTGTCAAATGAGTGATACACAATTTCTCAAATTTTACACACATTAACGCACATGAATTTGTATTCCCAGCTCACAATCAGAGGCATTCCCAGATCACAATCAGAGGCATGTCTAGTTTATCAAACACTAAACCCTTATAAGCAGAGCAGATTCTTCAGAATTAAGATACACAATTTCTCAAATTTTATAGACATAAGAAGCTAGCCTATTATTTCACACACATGAACTGCACACCACAATTATTTCACCCAGCCTGATAGTCTAGCAAAGAAATTTCGGAATTTTATATGAATCACACAGCCTATTATTTCACACACATTAACACACATGAATTTGTATTCCCAGGTTACAATCAGAGGCATTCCCAGATCACAATCAGAGGCATGTCTAGTTTATCAAACGCTAAACCCTAATCAGAGTAGACTGGGGGAGGGAAAGATTGCTCACCGAGGCGTCGGAGTCTTCGTCGGAGGAAGAGACTAGGTCGATTTCTACCGGAGGGGGAGCCGGAGCCGCCGCCGCCGCCGCCGCCGCAGAGGAAGCCGGAGCCGGAGCAGGTTTTGCCGCCGCCGCGGCTTCCCTTGCAGGTTTTGCCGCTGCCGCTGCGGAAGAAGGAGCACCCTCTCCCAAAGGGACGATTCCTCGCCCCGGCATCCAAACGCCCCACGGTCTCACGCGGGGAGGACTCCTCCTCACCGGAGCCGGAGCCGGAGATGGAGCCGGAGCCTCCTCTGCGCCGCTCGTGCAGGGAGGACTCCTCCTCGCCGGAGCCGGAGCCGGAGCCTCCTCTGCGCCGCTCGGAGGGCGAGGGAGGTCCCTCCCCCTGGCGCGAATGAAGCCGCGGCAGCGGGCCTCCTCGCCGCTCACGTGAGCCCCGGTGGCGGCCTTCGCAGCAGCGGCGCGCGTGTAGGGACGAAGCCGGCCCACCGCGGCGGCGGCGGTCTTCGTCGTGCAAGAAACCCTCTCCTTGTGAGGAGAGGGCTTCTTGGCGCTTCCGCCACCCCAAATCCACCGGATGGTGCTGGGATCGTGCAGCCGGGAGGGATTGAAGCCGGACATCCTCGTCTGCGCCGCCGCACGCCTCTCCTCTTCTTTGCATCGCCGCTCGCCGCTTGCGCTTCTTGGATTGTCCGAGAGAGAGAGAGAGTCACCGCTCGCCGCTTGAAGACTGTAAAAACCGCTCGGCGCTTGGATTATCCTATTCCCACCGAAGAAAAAAAAATGTAAAAACTGTAAAAAAGCTGGACCAGATGTTGTATTAGTAACGGGCTTTATCCAAGGGCCTGTTACGAAAAAGCTGATGCCGCCTTCAACTAGATGAATCGCTTCATGTAACGCGCTTGACCAAAGTGCCCATTACGAAAAAGTGGATGCCGCCTTCAACCAAATTAAATCAAATCTTCGGGCTCGAACGAAAAAAGTTCAGAACGAAAATGCAAAATATTTACAAACCACACATAACATTAATTAAAATAGTTCAGGCGAAACCACGTACTACAACGAAAATATTTACAAACATTAATTAAAAATAGTACTACTACTCCTCCGCCTCCTCGTCCTCCTCCTCCTCCGCCGCCGCCGGGGGATACGCCGCCGCGATCACCGGATGATGAATCCTCATCACCTCGGAGACCTGCCACAGACCGAAGACGTAGTGCTGGACGGTATGGTCCAGCGGCTCGTTGACGCTCGGCAGACCAAGAAGAGGCAGATAGGCGTTCATCCTCCCAAAGGTGTCCCGCAGGACGTTGCACGTCCACTGGGCGTCGATGCCTGGGAGCGGCACCAGAGGTGGAGGCTGCGGCACGGCCGGTGGCGGCACCGGCGCCGGCGGTGGAGGCTGCGGCGGTGGAGGCTGCGGCACCGGGTTGGCGGCGGAGGAGGACTCACCCTCGGTCCTGCGACGCTTCGAAGAACTTCCCTCGCCGGCCATGGCGGTTGCTAAATGGCAATGGAGATTGGGGAGAGGAGAGATAATGGCAGCGAATGGCGGCGAATGTGGGGAATGCTGCGGCCAATGGGGCGCTTGATATACTGCGCGCGGTTGCGCCCAATAGGGGGAATGGGAACGGTTGCTATACTGCGCGCGGTTGCGAATTCGAGGCGTTAACAGAGTCCGTCTGCAAAAGCCGTGAACTCTTCGTCTTCATCCCAATCCGTAACGGGCATTGTCGAAGTGACCGTTACAAATGCGAGGCGTTCCTCCGTCACCCATCCCCATCGGTAACGGGCGTTGTGTCAGTGACCGTTACAAATTGATATCCGTAACGGACATTGGGAAAGTGCCCGTTACAGATGTGAGAGCAGATTCCGTCAAATTCTATTTCAGTAACGGGCTTTAGAAGTGTGCCCATTACGAATATGTGTGAAGCAGAGTCGGTCAAAACCGAGTGACTTTTCCTTTGGTTGTTACCTCATTTCCCGTGCTCATTACTTCTTCCTCCACTATCTCTGTCCAAACCGAGTGAGCTTCTTCTCCAGTACTCCACTATCTTCTTCCACTAGCTCATTTTCTCTCACTACACGCCGGAGGAGTCGAGGTAACAAAACCCCGCCCTTCTCATCTGACGCCGGCGAGGACTCGATGTAACAAATTCCCTGTTGATTTTTCTTCTTCTTCTTCTTCTAATTTATCTCTTGGAGGACAGTTGTTTTGTTCAGTTAATAAATCTTGGATTCTTTTTGTTCAGATCTGGAAAAGAGCCTACGAGCTGTGTTCAGATCTTGCAACGTAGGTGACTCAAGGTAACTCGATCAGATTGACTCTATCCCCTTCTTATGTCACTATATTTTACTAGTAGTTGTTATATTGCATCACTGGTAGATTGCTTAATATTTCTTTTGGTTATTTCTTGCTCCTCCATCCCAAAATATAAGCACTTATTGACTTTCACACATCACGTTTGACCATTCGTATTATTTAAAAATTTTGTGAATATATTATTTATTTTGTTATGACTTGTTCTATCACTATACTTCAAGTGTGACTTATTTATTTTATATTTCTATAATTTTTTTTGAATAAGACGGATGGTCAAACGTAATGTCTGAAAGTCAAAAAGTGCTTATATTTTGGGACAGAGGGAGTATATATCACTGGTAGACTTTCCTTGTTATTTCTTGCTATATAGATCATTGGTGGTAGACTCTGTTCCTTCTTTTGGTTATTTCTTGTTATTTCTTTTGGTTGTTATATCAATGATTTGTTTATTTTTCAGATGGCGCCGTTGCGTCTTAAGGATTCGGCTTTTGTTATGGAGATGGTTCCCATCTGAAGATCTATCTTGGAATAGAAGATGGTCCACAGGAACGTCTTGTGTTAGCTTGGTCTTCGCACAATACGGATAGGTTCATGACGACCGTTCGGGCTTTGGAGCGTATCGTCACTGATACGAAGAGTGTTTCTGGGTACCGCATTGCTCCTAATGCTGCACGGAACTGTGCATTTGTTCTTTGTCCGGATGCTGCAATGGCTCAGGAGCTTCGTGGTCGGTTTGTGAAGGTTGACAAGGAGACGATATTCTTCGACTTCGTGGCAAATGGTGTGCCATTGTATGAAGATGTCAACCAGCACAAGCGAGTCCGTAGGTGCAACTGATCCGTGACGATGGAGTTATCAAGCTTGCATTGATCTTCTGTTATCATCATCACGTGTGTCAAAGCTTCGACTTTGTGATATATGAACTTCATGTGTGTTTGTGTTATGAGGTGGCTGAACATTTACGTGTTTGTATTATTGTGCAAGAAGTTTAAGTGCACTTTCATCATTGTGCAATGTCTAATGAATGGTTGCATCTCAATAATTTGGTTGAAACTTATTCATATATAAGATGTAGGGAGTTTGACTTTTTGGGCCCCAACGTTGACCGCTCGTCTTATTCAAAAAAATTTGTGAAAATATAGTCAAATTTAAGTCATTGATGTAGACTTTGTATTAATAAAGCAACTCACCACAAAAAAATGATAAATTGCGCAAAACTTTGAATAATACGAGCAGTCAACTTTGGGGTCAAAAAAAGTCAAACGGCCTACACTTTAGAACGGAGGGAGTATGAAGTTTCAAAATTGTATGAAACTTTATGAGTAAAGTGCACCCACCATACATAAAGTTGGATTATCATGTCACTTTGGTCCAACAAGTTGCAAATGTAGCAATAAGACACTTTAAGTTACATAATACAGTGCCTATGGTCAAAATTATGCAGCAGTTGTATTTTGTGTCATGATATGTACTAAGATGGAGTTACCCTTCATATAGATGTGTGGATCTCAGAAATGTGGATGAAAAATTTCAACAATTACATGAACTTTATGGAAGTTCATACTCCCTCCGTTCTAAGATGTAGGGAGTTTGACTTTTTGACCTCCAACGTTAACCGCTCGTCTTATTCAAAAAATTTGTGAAAATATAGTCAAATTTAAGTCATTGCTGTAGACTTTATATTAATAAAGCAAGTCACCACAAAAAATATGATAACTTGCACAAAACTTGTTATAGTACGAGCGGTCAACTTTGGGGTCAAAAAAAGTCAAACGGCCTACACTTTAGAACGGAGGGAGTATGAAGTTTAAGAATTGTATGAAACTTTATGAGTAAAGTGCACCCACCATACATAGAGTTGCATTATTGTGTCACTTTGGTCCAACAAGTTACAAATGTAGAAATACTATACATTAAGTTACATAATGCGGTTTCTATGGTCTAAAATTACGCAACAATACATTGTGTTTTGTGTCATGATATGTACTAAGATGGAGTTCCCCATTTTGCAATGTGTGGATCTCAAAAAGTTGGATGACAATTTTCAAAAAATATATGAACTTTATGAAAGATCATACTCCCTCCGTTCTAACATGTATGGAGTTTGACTTTTTTGACCCCAACGTTGACCACTTGTCTAATTCAAAAAAATTGTGGAGATATAGTCAAATTTAATTCATTTATGTAGACTTTGTATTAATAAAGCAAGTCACCAAAAAAATATGATAAAGTTGCGCAAAACTTTGAATAGTACGAGCGGTCAATTTGGGGTAAAACAAAGTCAAACGGCCAAAATGGTTTCCTTGTTTTGCATCTCTTTAAGTAACGGGCTTTACAATGTGCCCGTTATGAATGAAGGTTGGTTTCATTAGATGCAGATCCAATGATCAAAATTTCATCCGCGCCTCATTCCCGCGCCCAAAATTTGCATATTTTCCCCCGACCCCGCGCCATTCTCCCCCGACCCCGCGTCATTTCCCCCCTCCCCCCCGACCCCGCGTCATTTCCCCCAAACCCTAGCGGCGGAATCCACCCCCGGCGACGCGGCGGCATCCACCCCGGCGTGCGCGGCATCCACCCCCGGCGGCGCGGCGGCATCCACCCCGGCGAGCGCGGCATACACCGCCGGCAGCGCGGCGGCATCCACCCGGGCGGCGCGGCTGCATCCACCCCGGCGGCGCGGCATCCCCGCCCAAGAACCCGGGACCCGGCCCTGCAACGGCGACGCGGACCCGGCCCTGCGACGGCGACACGGATCCACCCCTCCGGCAACGACGACGGCGAGCAGGACTGCTTCAGCTGTGGCGCAGGTCAGTGCTCCTCCAACCCCATACTGCCGTGCACTGCTTCATCTGATGCTGCTGTGCCTACTACGCTGGTTGCACCAATCTTCCTTTTACTTTGCTGTTATTTAGGCTCCGTTCACCTTGACCAGATTTGGATCGATCTATATGTCATGGATACAGATTCTGCTCTGGCTCCTGTTACTTTCCTATTTTTATTTGTTCAAAGGAAGCTCGATCTGTATGTCATAGACACAGATCCTGCTGTGGCTACTGCTAAGTTATCGTTTTCCTTCTGCATTTTTCCATTAGTTGTTGTTAGTTATTGTTAGTATGTTAATCTTGTGTAGAATCATATAATCCTAGTGCTTGCTCTTAGTGCTTGTTCATCAACCAATCAGGCATTTAATCTGCCTTGTTAATCTGCCTTTATCATATAGATGTACTTACTGTATCTGCCTTGTTTATGTTTAAGTTGCAAATTATCTATCAATTGTTCTGTGCTGCTAAAATTGTACTGATTTGTACATTTACTACATCTAATATATGCTGATTTGTACTGATTTAGTTCAGCTAATATATGCTGATTTAGTTCATCTTGCCATTTGTACTGATTTACTGGACTATATGCTGGTAAAATTGTACAGATTTGTAGATTTAGTTCATCTAATATATGCTGATTTTTATCTTGCTATTTGTACTGATTTAGTTCATCTAATATATGCTGGGGCTGCTGTTAAGTTATCTTTTGCCTTCTGCATTTTTCCATTAGTTCTTGTTAGTTCTTGTTAGTATGTTCATCTTGTGTAGAATGATATAATCCTAGTGCTTCCTCTTATTGCTTGTTCATCAACCAATCAGGCATTTAATCTGCCTTTATCATATATATGTTCTTACTATATCTGCCTTGTTTATGTTTAAATTGCAAATTATCTATCAATTGTTCTGGACTATGTACTGCTACAATTGTTAGTTCTTGTTAGTATGTTAATCTTAGTGCATTTTACTAACTGTTGCTTTGCCCTCTTCTTTCATGTACCCGCCTAATGTAATGTACACTTCAATGATGCTTTGGTATATAAGCACCGCACAAGGAAGTAGTTGAAGGAACAACAGAGCTGCTTTGATATATGATCTCATTTCTTCGGCCTGTCTAAATATGGTTAGTACCTATCCCCAACCAGTATGCTAAGTAAACTATCAATTCTATGTGTATATGTTGTACATGCTGATTTTATTTAGGACCTGTATTGATTTCTAGTCTAATAGTAGCTAATAATAATTTTGTTCACATTTCCATCCTTGCTTATATTTCTGTACTGACAAACTGATATATCATCTATGCAGGTTAACTCATCAGGAAGCTCCTTTGGTGACAATGGTGGGAGTACACATGATGACGGTGCACATGATGTACATGACGACTATAATGCACCTGCTTCACAGGGTAATTCAGCACACACTGCTGGGAGTACTAATCGAGGACGGTGGTCACGGTCACAGACCAAATGGCCAGAAGACAAGGTGATTGCAACTGGACTTGACGACCATTGTGTCCCTACCCCAAAGGTGGCGAGGGACCGATTCATATTGCTCTGTGGCCTCATTGGTCGGGAGAGGGTGTCAATCAATGTAAATCTTGAGGATCTCACACTGGAGCAGAAGAAAGACTTGTTCCCTGCTCTTGAGGAGAAGCTAGAGTACCCAGCCATGTCCGCAGCTGACCGCGATAAGGCAATCAAGGCAGCTGTGAGCAAGATTGGGGAGTTACACCGGCGATTCCAGAGCCATTTGAGAAAAGAGTTTGTGGACCAAGACGTGCTTCCCTTTGAGAAGCATCCGTTTTTGAAGGCAGCAGACTGGCAGCAGTTTGTGGAGACATCCAAATCTCCAATTTTGGAAAAGCTGAGCCAGGAGATGAAAGAAAAGAGAGCAAGGCACGATAAGCCGCATAGGACGGGCAGAAAAGGTTATGCTGGTAAACAACTAGAGTGGCAGGAGGAGGATGAGAAGCTAGCTGCAGAAGGAAAAGAGAACCCTTGGGACCAATTTCCCGGCCGTACGAGGGCATATCTGCGGGCAAGGGCATCGAGGCAGGCCACTAGTCAAAGCGGGGCGGGGGAAATAACATTCAACTCCCCTCTGGTGTCAGATGTAGCAGAAAAGGTGAAAAGAATTGCAGCTGAAGCTAGCGAAGGTTCTTTCCCTGGGGTTAGGGAGGATGATATTCTGACCAAGGCACTTGAGAATCCAGAGCATCGAGGTCGGGTCCGAGGCGTGTCTAGCTCAATGGGCTGGGGTAAAGGGTTTGGCCCAGAGTTTGCTGGGATGTACCAGAAGAAGAAGAGGAAGAGGTCTGCTGCCTTGGACAAGGAAGAACTATTTGGTGAAACACTCACTAGAGTTCTGAAGGTGCTAAGAGTTGCAGGCGTGCAGATACCGAATGATGTAGAGTTGCAGGGGTTACACAAGGGTAGTATCTGCGACAAAGAAGCGCTTGTCAATGAGGACAGCAGGCAATCACCTGAACAAGCGCTTGTCAATGAGGACAGCAGGCAAACACTTATCAATGCGGATTACAGTCTGGGTCCATCACCTGAACCAGACACAATAGATCTGCTGACAGAGCCAACCAAGTGTAGTCTTGTGATGGATACCAACGACATGCTCATGGAGCTTGCATTGGCAACTGTCGAACCAAATCAAGAGTTTTGCCATACAGTGCCGGTAGAGTATGGGTATGCTGTGGTGAGAGTTACTTATTTGTGGTCCTATGCGAATCAAATCCCTCTGCCTATTCCAGTAGAGGATAAGTACACAACCCTAGGTGGTGCTCGATTTCAAAGGATAGAGTGGCCAAGGAACCGGATCCGTATACCACCCTTGTCGAAACCTCCCACCTCTGCAGCCACATCTCAGGGGACAGTCAGCCAGAGAGACAACAGCCAGCAGCCAAGACCTCCGCCTCAGGATCAGCCACACCAGCAGCAGAACAGCCAAACACCTCCGGTTCAGGAGCAGCCACAGCCGAAGCAAACCCTGCAGCACACACACAAGCGGCGACAGCAGACAGCAGACAGCAGCAGCAGCAGACTGCGGCAGGAGAAGATCATCAAACCTCCAACTCTGGAGCAGCCACAGCAGCAGCAGGAGAAGATCATCGAACCTCAAACTCTGGAGAAGCACACACAGCAGACAGATCAGCAGCAACCGAAGAACCAGCCGCTCCCCAAAGAACAAGTCCTTGCTGCTGTTGCGAGCTTTTGGACCTCGGCTGATCCAAAATACAAGCCTGGTGAGCCTTTGTTGTCAGAACAGGCTTTAAAAGCTGCTAGACCAAGCTGTAAAGCCTTGCATGGTCACTGCATGCAAGGCTTTCTTAATGGTGAAACTGGCTTTTGGGCAAAGTTAGATGTATCCTACTTCTGTGGTGATGGTAATGCAGACTTCACAGTTCAACATGAGAACTTGTATGACCTTTTCAACTTCGGAAGTCTGGACGTGAGTTTGATGAGGTGCTGGACATTGTAAGTCCCTTCACAGTTCAATTCAACGACCTGTAGTATGACCTTACCACAAATTTCATGCTAACAAATTTCATGCTAACAAATTTCATGCTAACAATTGTAGGATGATGATGAAACGAGCACAGGAGATGGGATTGAGTGTTGGGTTTGTGGACCCACAGGTATTCTGTCTCGCAATGGTTGCTAGCCAACCCATAGTGATAAAAGACACACTAAAAAATGTTATGCATAACAACTTTGTGGTGGCTCCCTACAACACCGGTGGCCACTGGATACTGGTGCTCATTTCTATGAAGTGGAATTGCGTTTGGATTTAAGATTCTGCGAAAATTTTTCCAAAGCGGACGTTCACCGATATCATACGTCTTGTCGACTGGTAAGTATATATATTGTAGGTTTTGTTCAGAAAAAATCAATCTCATAATGTTTCTAAACGATATTGCTGATCAAGCAGGGCCTATGCAGAGCACATGAATCAGAATCAGAAACAGAAACAGAAAAGAAATTCTAGAGCCAAACCACCAGCCAAACCACCTACACTCACCTACAAGGCAGATTTTCAGGTAAGATAGAAAATCACGTTTGTTTGGAGACTTCATTATGGATTAAGATACATATTTGGTACCGCCTTAACTTGTTTCGTTTTGGTACATTCATTCAGTGCCCTCAACAGCCATCGGGGTCCCTTCTGTGTGGATTCTATGTATCGGTGTTTATGATGGATCTAATCTCTGAAATGACCGCATTGAAAAAGGCTTCTGTAAGTATACTGCTCAGCCTTCTCCATTTGTTTTTAGAAACTAATTGACTTTTACCCTGTATTCTCCTAAAAATTGTATTATGCAGGATTTCAAGCTTGACAAAGCACCGATTAATCTAAAAACACTAAGGGTGGTCCAGGAGATGCTGTGCGATTTCGTTATTAACGAGATCATTGACCCAGAGGGCGAATTCCATAAAGTTCCAGAACCAGCAGCTGATCAAGTTCCAGATGTTGATCAACTTCCAGCAGGTGATCAAGTTTCAGATGTTGATCAACTTCCAGCAGGTGATCAAGTTCCAGATGGTGATCAACTTCCAGCAGGTGGTACTACTTGAAACTTTTACCCTGTGGCATCCCTGAATGAAACTTGATGATGTTTATGGTCTTGATGAAACTTGTAGTTTACATGATTAGTCTGCCTATCCCAGTAGGGGATAAGATTCATCCAACTTGAAACTTGTTGCATGTGTATGATAAGATACAAACTTGATGTGTACTTGTGTATATATGTGATGTGTATCTCAATCTGTATGTGATGTGAATAACCTGGGGGCTGCCAAATCCTGGCTGGTTCCAGGATGCAGCTAGAACCAGGCCAGATTCTGTGGTGGTGGAACAACAAAAGGTAACGGGGACATTTATACGACGTTACAATTGAACACAAAGGTAACGGGCATCAAGTAAGAACCGTTACCTACACAAATATCAGTAATGGTCATAATGAAATTACGTAATGGGCGTTAGTAAAAAACCGTTACAAACACTGAACAGCCCGTTACAAGACCTGACCAGTGGGACCAGAAAGGAGACCGGTCGATGGGAGACCGTAACGGTTGCTAAGTAAAGCCCGTTACAAATACTGACCGGTGGGACCGGACAGAAGACTGGTCAATGCGCGGCCGTAACGGTTCTTAAGGGAAAGCCCGTTACAAGAACTGACCCGTGGGTCCAGAAATGAGACCGGTCAACGCGAGACCGTAACGGTTGCTAAGTAAAGCCCGTTACAAATACTGACCGGTGGGACCGGACAGAAGACCGGTCAATGCGCGGCCGTAACGGTTCTTAAGGGAAAGCCCGTTACAAGAACTGACCCGTGGGTCCAGAAATGAGACCGGTCAACGCGAGACCGTAACAGTTGCTAAGTAAAGCCCGTTACAAACTCTGACCGGTGGGACCGCATAGAAGACCGGTCAATGCGTGGCCGTAACGGTTCTTAAGGGAAAGCCGTTACAAGAACTGACCCGTGGGTCCAGAAATGAGACCGGTCAACGCGAGACCGTAACGGTTGCTAAGTAAAGCCCGTTACAAACTCTGACTGGTGGGACCAGACAGAAGACTGGTCAATGCGCCGCCGTAACGGTTCTTAAGGCAAGCCCGTTACAAGGATTTTGTTTTCGTAACGGTTGTTACGTAGAGCCCGTTACAAGTGTTGTGGTTTCGTTACGGTTCTTAAGTAAAGCCCGTTACAAATGTAGTGTTTTCGTAACGGTCGTTTGTTTGTGCGCGTTACAAAATTGATCTGTGGGCCCACAAAAATCGCAAGTTTGGGTTACTGGGTGTCTATATTGGTTACGGTCGTTGTTAAGTGCGTGTTACAGGTTTTGGTCGTTGGTAACGGGCAAATTGCCCGTTACCTTTGACCGACTATTAGTAACGGAGTAAGGGTAACGGGTGCTATGCCCGTTACCTATGGCCGTCTACGCCCGTTACAAATCTAGGTTTTTCACGCAGTGAAAGTTTGCACGGAAGGGTTGATTTTCACCTGATGCGTTGCTATCTTTTAAAGACTGAAACCGTGTCACGGTCTCGCCCAAGCATTGGGCAACATCAACTTATAAACAACACGTCCGTTCAATTTCCGTTGCACGACAAAACTAATAACAGTAATACTCAGGAACGACCGTCCGGAGCCTATACAAAGAAAACAGACGTACGTGTGGCAACATATGGTCCACAAATTTTCATCGGGTGCTCTCCATATCCCATTTCTCCAACGTCTTACCCCCTCCCTAACTCTTCCATCCTTCTCGTGATCGAGTTCTGCCCTACTTGGTCGGCGGCCGCGCACGCGACAAGCCGCTTCTCATTGGCCGGTGGGGGCCGCACGTGCCACGAGCTGGCCATCCAACGCCGCCACGGCCTTCTCCTCATTCCTTCGTGCCGCCGCCGCCGCTTCCTCCTTTCTCAGCACACCGCCACGCTGCCGCCTCCTCCTCCCCGTGCACCACTTTCTTCCTCCGCTGTGATCAGGGACGGAGCCAGGAAAATTTTGGGGGGGGGGCTGAACTATAAAGCTATATCGACATAACACTACTACGTCCTCTAAAAATAGTCAAATATAATAGTTTAAAGTAGTTTTATATAGTTGAGCCCCTCCTACTATACGTATTTGAGTATAAATTTCAAGAGAGAGGCTCTATACCACCTCTATGTATCTGCAAGTAGTAGGGTGGCTGGCATTGATTGTCGGCAGGGGGAACGAGATCCTCTGCAGTTCTGGGATCTACCTCAGAGGGAGGTAAAGAGCCATCCACCGTTCATCTCGCGTCCAAAGTCTTCTGCTGCCAGAGCGCCTAATAGCCAAGCCTAGCGCCTCGTCAACAGTATTTGGGTCAAGCTCCTGCCGCTGTAGCTTCTGAAGGTTAGAAGGTCAACTTCATCACAAATTTTCTGAAGATTTTTCGTGGAGACTATATGCTGGCCCAAAGCAAAATAGAAATCCCTACGTTTGGTCAACATCATAGATCAAATCTGGATTAGAGAAATCAAGTATTGGTATTTTATTTTGATCTTTATTTTTGGATGAATAACACTGGTAGGTGAACTCTGAAGAAATTGCTCGTGATTCAGTGTTCGGAATAAAAATTCAGAGTTTAAATTCGAGCCAAATGAAGATTCTTTGCTCGAGAAACATATACAAGTTTTGAAGCTATATGGACTGTTTATAAAATTAGTTCCAGACGTACATAAGGTTTTTATATGAAAAAGAGAGAAGTATTCAAAGGAAAAGCGCGGCCAGGAGCAAGAACTCGCAGGGATAGGAGGAATGTTAAGAAATCAGCTGTTAGTCGGTGTCTCGGCTTTGTGTTGAGCATTATGGCTCAGTAGAAATAATTTGGTTTTTGACAAATCTCCGATGAAAATTTATTTGCAGGTACTCTTCAGAGGGATATACTGGCTTCGGTTTTGGACACAGCTACAAATGCGTGAACAAGATAGAGATGCAATAAAGGAGGCATGCCAAGCATTGAAGGTTTTGGCAATGCGTATTTTTGCTCACCATGGATGGAGATTTAGCAATAGGATTGCTTTGTAACTCTCTCATCGTTCAGGGTGTTTTACTTCTTTGCTAAACTGTGTGAGGGCAGGCGGATGTGCTGCTAATTTGTAAACTGTGGCCGTAGCCTTCTAGTCAAGGCCGGATTTATTTAAATCCATTATTAAAAAAAAGAGCAAGAACTCGAGCTTCAGGTCAAACACGTCGGGAGTGCCAGCACCTAAACGGTGGGGTGAAGCCGCTCCATGCACGCGCCGCTGCGACCAAATTGCAAGCTAGCAGGCAGCTAGTACGCTCGCTCTTCGTCACCTGTCACTGTTTCCCGTCGATTCATAGTCGGCGACAGCGCGCTCAACGGTTGGGTCTTCGATCCATCACCGTTAACAAGACCCTGGACACTTGCTACTAGACATTGGCTGCAGGAGATGTCCGATGCATGATGGATGGTGGATAGCATTTTACCTCCCTCTGATGTAGATCTCAGAACGACAGAGGATGCTGTTCCCGGCAGGGGAGGTGACCAATAAGGTAGGAGACGAACAAATTTTGAATGTTGCAACAAGCGACTTATGATGTTGCAATTTTGTGTTTTTATTATTACATTGCGGATATTGCATATGTTTCGTAAATTGTGATGTTGCAATCGTGATTTCGTGATGTTGCAATTGTGATCTTGCGATGTTGCATAAGGTGTTTCTAGATGTTTTAATAGCCGAATTTCAAAATCATCGGTTCTTTCTATAGAAAAGTGGGATTTGAGTTGATTGTTCTATGAAACCTCGCCATTTGTTGCAACAAAAATTTATTGTTTATGAGAACCCCATGAGATCTATGTTGTATTTTTGGTATATATGTATGATGTTGCAAAAGGTAATTGTTGATGTCGCAACTTCTGATTTTTTACGTTGTGATGGATCGTATAGGACCTCCGGGGGCTAGTACCGAACTTAAACGGACTACTACTTTCTTCTCGAGGCATCCCAAAGTCTCCGCCAATCTCGCACTGGGGCGAAGACACATAGACGGATGGCCTGGTGCCCCCTCACTGCGGCCACGCTCGACAAAGGAAGGGCCCGTATCCCCTTAGCTGCCATGGACAGAAATGATGGTTGAGGAAGGCAGACAGCGGTTGGAGAAACTCTAAGCGCGCGCCCGTGAGACAAGCAGAAATTGACGACCAATTTTGCTAGTTCTTTGCTATAAGATGTCCAGCTTTTAAACTCATCGCTTGATCTCATGGGTCGAATTAGTCATATTTGATTGAATAACAATAGTGATAAGTTTCGATGGAATCTCACTCCATCGGGTTTGTTTTCTGTTAAGTCAATGTATATGACTCTTATTAGCAATGAAAATATGTGCAGCGAAACACTCAGATTTAGAAACACTCAGATTTGGAAACTGAAACTCCATTTGAAGATTAAGATCTTCCTATGGTATTTAAAAAAGGGGTGATCCTGACAAAAGATAATTTAGATAAGAGGAATTGGAATGGGAGTAAACTTTGCGCTTTCTGTTCTAACGAAGAAGCAATTCAGCACCTCATTTTTTATTGTCATATCGCTAAATTCCTTTGGAGAGACGTACACTATGCTTTTAACTTACAGACACCTTATAGCTTTAATTATTTATTTAATACTTGGCTTGTAGGGTTGGATGGAAAGTTAAAGAGTCAACTATTAGTTGGAGCTTCTGCTTTATATTGGGCTCTGCGGCTCAGCAGGAATGATGCTATTTTGACAAATCACCTATAAAAACTTACTTGCAGGTACTATTCTAGGGATGAAAACGGATCGAATACGGACGGATACCACCGGATACGGATCGAATATATTTTTTTTCTCACGGATTCGGATCAGATACAGATAGTGTCCACTTGTGTCGGATAAGATAGGGATGGATATCGACATTCTAAATATTCAACTTTTTGTATTCGGATTCGGATCGGTACCGGATACTAACTATCCGGATTCAGATTCGGACGGATATAAACCCCTCCAAACAAATACAAATTCGAATACGAACGAATCATATCCATACCATTTTCACCCTTATACTATTCAGAGGTACAAACTGGCTCCGATTCTGGGCGCAACTACAACGGTCTGAGAAGACAGACAAGCAATAAAGGAGGCATGCCAATCTTTGAAGGCTTTGGCAATGCGTTTTTTCGGCCACCATGGATGAAGATTTAGCATAGGATTGCAGACAAATTTATCTTCAAACTTTATGGTGTGATTTCTTTTGATTAATCAGTGAGGTTGCAGACGGAAGTGCTGCAGTTTTGTAAGCTTTGGTTGTAGCCCTATTGGATCAAGGCTGGATTAATTTTCATTATTAAAAAAATAAGATGTCCAGCTGCGATAAACGTAACAGTGGCCTGAGTCGGGGAAGAAGCAGGGCACGGAGACAATGGCTGGAAATGCACCGCAACAGTAGTATTGGAACTTTTCCAGTACAGCACAAAACAGCTGCAAGGTCATTTTTGCGTCAACGATGCGTCGTCTTCTATAATCTCTTGGCCTGCCTCGCTTGGCAGGGGCAGTACTAACCCAATAATTAGGATAGTGTTCAAAAAATTAAATGAGCTGTCATCTAGAATAAAACATTTATGTGAGAAGTGATCGAATGAGAAACAAGAAGAAAATCAGGTCTTGCATAAGACTTCTATATAATATTATAATATATAAGATGAGTAGTATTAAATTAAAGTATGAAGAATAATGTTTGCATTGAGAAAGTAGTGTCTAGTAGTAGTTTTTTTATCACTCAACGGAAACATGTGGGCTAGTAGACCGGGCCACATTGAGAAAGTAGTGAGATTGGCCTTAGCCACTCAACGGAAACATGTGGGCTTTATCTCCACCCACAGGTCAAACCGGGCCATGTATAACTTCCCTTCCGGGCTGGGAGTAGCCCGGAGCCAACACGCCACGGTGCATAGCAAAACCGTGGTGATCCAGGTCAGATGCCACCGGCCCACACAGGCGGCGCCGCATCCGACTCCTACAGTCCTACTTCCCCGGGCTAGCTTGTACATACCGTTTGCTACAGCCCTCAAATAGCCTTGTGAATTCTAGTATTTTTGGGAAAAAAAGAAAAACACTCGATACCCGACGCGACGCCGATTGACTCCAGAAGATCACTAGGCCGGGACCCTAGTTTTCATCGATCGCCGCCGCCACCGTTTCTCCCCGTCGTATCATTGAGGCATGACGTGCAGCGCATGCGGCTGCAATTGCGGCGGCGTCGGTGCTAATAACGGAGACCTCGGCCGGGAAGCGGCGCCATTGCTGGACCTCGACAAGGGCCGCAACGCTGAGGCACCCTCGGAGGAGGAGAAGGATGTCGTGAAGGTGATGGCAGAGAGGGCCGCCAACAGGATCGCCAAGTTCACCGTCCGGGTACGTTCGTTCGTTTTTATAAGTTTTCTCCCCGGTCTGCATCAGCATATATGCTTAGCTTTTCTAGATCTGGTCGACTACGGTGTGGCGGTGTGTGGCCAGCTTTGCACAAACACATCTTGCCTTGGCGCGCTTATACTCCGGAAATCTGCTTACTTCTTGCAAGGGATTTTATTTGTAGATGTTTTACTAGGAATGTTTTTAGTCAAATGTGTCACATTTGCGTGCCCGTGAAGGTTTGGACATGCAAACGAGGCTTTCCGTCTCTAGATAAATTTTCGTCATATTGGTTTGGAGTTTTACTTCATTGCGTAGCCTTGTCACTCTCTTGTGAGCGTGACGGCATACAATGAAATTTGCAATTATATAGTCATGTGGTATCGTCCTATAGAGTTGTTCGGTACTATTGTTTTTGTTGATACTTAAAAGTAGAGTTTAGTGATATATCGATGCATTAGCCATCGATGATCTACCAAACACAACTTTGAAAGATATTTCTAGTTATAATAAACTCACTCCATTTCAAATTATAACTTATAAGACGTATTTCATATAGGACAAGCCAAAAATTACTCTACCGATATAGTATAATTTTTGTGTTAGAAAGTTGATGCCATTAGATTCGTGCATTCAAAGACATTCTTATGGGTACACTTTTGTATCATATAAATAAAATACAATAGAGTAATCTTTTTTCAAAGTATTATCCAACTGAAATTAAATGTCTTATAATTTCAAATAGATGGAGGGAGCATCCATAAAATTATATATACTTTTGTAAAGCTACTTGAAACAAATCTACATATAATTTTCATGTATCCAAACACAATACATTATGAAGTGAATGAAGTTTCTAATGATGGACTGTTCACAAACGATAACACCATTTACTTATGTTTACTGTACATGGTACCTTAATTAATTTACTGGATTTTTTTTTCAAATGCAGGTAGTTAAAAAGTACATTTCACTTGTTTTTTGATAAAAGTTCTGTTAATTTGCTATCAATCATTTTTTACCTGGAATCCCACGAACTTCTGGTACCATTTTGAAAAATACATAATTTATATGTTTGGATGAGCTCCAAACGAAATCTCTATAGAGAGTGAGCTTACTGGGTAATTATTATATTAGAAAAAACTGACAAGTGCTAACCTCATAGTTCACGTAATTTTCGGTGATGCAACCTGTACGTCACTCCAATTTTGTCACATTGATTTTTTTTTTTCAAATTAACTATCAATATGGTACTTTTAAGATAATTCTTAAAAATAGTTTATTCTAACAACATATATTAGATGACTGAGGGAGTATATTTACGTAATCTATCTGAGTTAGTTTGGATCAACCAACGCCTACACTTTATTACTTAACTTTATTTCCCTTGCGTCAGAATAGTTCCTCCTTTTGAAGAAAAGAATAGTTCTTCATCTGTTCTTTTCTTGATCGTTTATGGTCCCTTGAGTCATGCTGTAACTAAACCTGTGTGCGTTTGCAGGGATTACTGATCTTACTGGGGGTATACTTGTTTGATATCATGAAAAGATATGCGGTCAAGTACATTGGCGAGGATACATGGTTTAGCACTTTTGCAGTGATTGTGGTTGCCGTACCCGTGGCTGAGATTTTTTGCATTTTGGGCCAAAGTATGACGACCCCACCGCAAAAATGATTTCATATTGGCAGGTATGTTTTATAGTTCCGTCAAGTTGAGAAATACTTCTTGTAAAGGATTCAAACAGGAGATTTGTTTCAAAGCATGAAGAATTAAAGGACAACCCATTTGATTCTTTAAATAATTCTAGAAATTATGCGTGATAATTACAAGGAGGGAACAATAATAGTTTCTATTGCTAGAGAGGTTTCAAGCGCAAATCTTGTTTCTGAGTTGGTTATTTGTCAATGCTTCCCTCATTGTTGAGAAGATGATGTCTTGTCAACGATGCGTTTGTGTCTTAGGGGGTGTTTGCTTTGTGTCCACACCGTGCCGTGCCGCAACTTCGGCACGCTGCCTTAGCTTAGCCCACAGTTTGGTTGATCTCCAGAGATTTGGCGTGCTGCACCTGCTATCAGATTCTCTGTTCGTTTTGCTGCCGAAGCTCGCCAAGTGTTTGGCAGACGATTCCTTCGTCAGACTTGCGGCCGAATTTGCATTATGGCCAAATCTTGATACGAAGCAAACAGACCCTAATCTTTTATATATATGTTAATTAGTATGTCCGTGCATTGATGTTTGGTTTATTAGCCGCACGCTGGTGCGCAAGTAGCAAGTGGTTGCTGAGCGTATGTGTACTGCAGCCAGGGGGGGACTGGTTTTATGCAAGTATACGGTAAACAAGACATGCGGAGGAACATCACGCGTGGACATGCAGCTACCGTACGTAGCCCACGGGCCCTCTGTCGAGACGGAGGTCTCTGCCATTCGCTCCCCGTTGGTTACACTTTCCTATCAATCCAGAGTCCAAATATATGGCTGGTGTCACCCTCTACAATGATCCAGCAAGTGTTTTAAGCGTACTGCCCAGAACTAAGAAAAACTGATCTGAACATCGTGCAAATAGAAAATTATATATATTATAATCACTCTGTGGAGCATCATATTAACCTTCATCAGTAGGGTTGTTCTGGCGATCGTGGATTACTGACTCTGGATTGTCAAGACACAAGAGCCAACTTGGTTAATATATACGTTCAAGCAACTAGCGGGCCTGGTTTCAAAAACAAATCCAAGTGCACACTAATGTCCACCAGAATTAGTTTATACACATAAAAACCAAATAATCAGTGTGGGTTGCAAAAAATGTATCACGAATTCATGACTAAATCCAAGGGACTTTAATTTATTTTACAGAGTTGAGTCAAAGTTTTAACAAAAGAAATAATAGCAAAGGAAATAAAACATCTCATGTAACTAACATAGCAATAAACCAGAGTTCATGTGCTAGTTGCTCCTATACAGATTAGTTAGCTGAATGCAATATTGCTAATTTTCCATGCCTAATTGCTCCTCGTACAATATCCACAGTTCATGTGCAGTTGTTTTGTTTGTGACCTACTGAAAAACACTGACCATTTCACAGTTTGTATAAAAATTCCAATTTGTACTTGCATTGTTTCACAGATGCAGTGACTATGACTAGGATATTGCTCCTTACTATATAGCTTTCTTTTGCTATATATCTCTCTCTATATATATACATATATAACTTGGAGTTTCATGTATGATGATATGATGTATCCAGTATTGCAGTGTTACACGTGAAGCTGCATATATTTAGTGTTTGCACATATCTTTTTTTGCCATATGAACTCACCATGTGCACCATATTTGAACTCACCATGTGCTATACCATGTCCAGATCTGCAAAGAATCAAGCTGAGATGGACGCAGAAGTTGAGCTTGTGCTAAATCATATTCAAGCAAGTGATGTGGTGTGCTGCAATAAACTTTTGTTGCTACAACTAGCTGTGTGATATGATGTTGGTTCTGTTGTTGGATGAATTGGATGAAAACTTGAGATGATGTATCAAAATGCTAATTTTGAAACTTATTATTGCTTGTGCTAAAAAAATTATTGTGCTGTTATATTGGTTTTATAGCTTCTCTTGGGATGGGCTTGAATAGTTGTGAAAATGGGCTTTTGAAATTTGTTGTGTCATAAAATTTGCTGAATTTAGTGTGCTATTGGGCCTATAAACATTTGGTTCCAGTTATCATTTTGGCCTGCTAATAAATGGGTCACGCTCATTTCGGCCCGCTAATAAATGTGTCATCATGATGACGTCATCATCCACATTAGTGGCCATGTCATCGTCCACATCAATTCCATGTCATCAACCACGTCAACAATAGTTTCCATGCTATCAGCCAGGTTGGCATCCATGCCACCATTCACAATAGCAGCCACATCACCTCAGTATTCATTCTGTGACGAAGTTTGTGACGTTTATTCTCGTCACAAACACTGGGCCTGGGTTGGGCTACCCGGGCATAAGGCCAATCTATGATGGCTTGAAAACGTCACATACCGCTTCAATCTGTGACAAATTCTGCTTTAATCTGTGACAGATTCTGCTTCAATCTGTGACAGATTCTGTTAAACTGTCACGCGATTTAATTTCTGACGCGCAATCCATAATGTTTTCAGAAACCGCCGCATACACTGTTTTATGATTTTTAAAGTGATCTATGATGAAATTGTTCCGTCATAGATCAAATGATTTCTTGTAGTGGGGTAAGTTCAGTTATGAATTTAGTATGTCGAACAAAAATAGAGAACTTTATAGAGGGTTTTCACCGTTTGGGCGCTATTTTTTTTCTGGTCACAAAACTTACCTATCTTGGATATCCACGTCCCTAGCTATCCATGTTATGATCTTCCTAAATTTTTTTTTGAAACGAATGATCTTTCCAAACTGATTTCATCTTTATATATGTTGACATTCATAATAACTTTGACGGTCCGGTATGCAGTCATGTTTTCTATTGAACGTGCGTGTAACACGTGTATTTTTGCTAGGGCTAGTAATGACTGAAACAAAAACCTTCACATGTGTACGGTATCCTAAAATGGTAACGCTTTTTAAGTTTTCGTTTCCCGTATGTTAACGTGTTGGAGTCAAGTCCAGTTTCCACTTTCCATATATCAGTTGCACGCGGTTTGGTCGAGTCCACGGTCTCTCTCTCTCTCTCCGTCTTGGACTCACACTGTCAGACATCCTTTTAATTTATTTTTCTTACCCAAAAGAAACGAAAAGGCAAGGGTCGCGCGGCGCGAAGATTGTTTTGGCCGCTCGATCCCGGCGTTTCCTTTCGGTTCATCGATGACGTGCGGTGCGGTCCTCAGCAAGGAGCAGGTCGCGCCGTTGCTGGACCCGAAGAAGAAGGGACAACGGCCCCGGTGGCTGCGCCATGGACGTGATGCTCGACCGGAGGGACCCCATCAAGATGGCGGCAGAGAGGGTCGTCAAGTTCATCCTCCGAGTATGCCTTCTTACATCTGCCGGTCAATCCTTTTCGAGAGGTCGTTTCAAGTTTTTCAATCCACCACGCATAGCTTTAATTTGATGAAAACCCGGCCAAAAGTCGAAGTTTAATTAGCTGTCGACCAAACTTTTTCTTTGCCATGCATGGTTGTATATATCTTCAACTTATTAACTTAAAAAAAAAGATGCTACATCATGATCTAATCAATACCAAACGACATTGAGGGTGTTATACAATTTCTCACAGCAAGACCGCTTAGTTCAGTTTTGCTGCAAATATGAGAGTTGGGAGGAGATGAGATTAATTATGGAGGTATCACATTTTTTTAGATGAAGGAAACTCCTGCCTCGACATCCAGTTCGCTGATGCCTACAGCTACATAAGTACAACCACACTCCATGTCCTAAGACATGGAAAACAAGTGCCTTACAGCAATAGGGCATGAACCAAATACAAAGCCAAACAACCCCTAATAAAACATCTCAGAC
Organism: Echinochloa phyllopogon; assembly: GCA_033239725.1. Classification (NCBI taxonomy): domain Eukaryota; kingdom Viridiplantae; phylum Streptophyta; class Magnoliopsida; order Poales; family Poaceae; genus Echinochloa; species Echinochloa phyllopogon. Next base: position 6,786,563 of record BTCW01000017.1, on the reverse strand, counting down.
CAAACCTTCAAAAGACCAGACTGAAGCCTATTCCTGACGGCCCAACCAAACTTTTTTTTTGAAAAGGGAAGTTTTATTGCTTTCAAGAATGTTACATCAAGATGATACAGCATGATCGAAACCTCCCGGCCTCTGCCTGATGCATGGCACACAGCCGCACACAAAAAAGAAAAAAAAGGACACTCGAGTGACTATCAATCCAAAAACTAGACTGCCGCCCATGTACCCGGGTAAAAAACTCCTTGGCCACCAGCGCCAAGGACTGAGATGCCGCTACAACCAAATCCTGGTAAGTAGGCTTCTAAAGGATAGACCAAGTGCGAAGCCAATAAGTAATTGAGAATATGACCAGCAAAAAACGAAGATTGTTTGTTCTCAAATATAGTTGCATTTCTACAGAATCATAACGACCAACAAGTAGCTGCTGCTCCAAGTAAAACTAAAGGTTTTAGATCTTTACTAACCCCCGACAGCCATGTGCCAAACATATTTGCCACACTGCAAAGCTGAGTTGCTCAAACCATATTTATTTTCAAACTAGATAATTGCTCAAAAGCACAAAGTAGAAGCTTCATATTTTGAGCCTTTTTCAAGTCGTGCTCCATAAATAAAATAGTGTCATCGACATATTGCAGTATAGATAAACCTCCATCCACTAGATGAGGCACCACACCACTTATTTTCCCATCTGCTTTGGCTCTGTTGATTAGAATAGGTAGCATATCGGCAACAATGTTAAAAGTATTGGTGATAGAGGATCACCTTGTTGAAGACCTTTTCTCGTCTGGAAATAAGATCCGACTTCATCATTAACATTGATTGCAACACACCTGGCTGATATAAAAGAATACACCCATGATATCCATTTGGGTGAGAAACCTTTCATCCGAAGCATTTGCAATAAGAATGACCACCGTACTTTGTCATACGCCTTTTCAAAATCGATCTTAAAAATTACTCCGTTTTGTTTCTTATAGTGCAACTCATGAACCGTTTCATGCAAGATGACGACTCCCTCAAGGATGTTTCGTCCTCACATGAATGCTGTTTGTGCTGGGCTAATAATACGGTTGGCAGCTTTGGTGAAAACCTTGAAGCTCACATTTAGCAAGCAAATTGGCCTATACTGTTGGATTCGATTTGCCTCCTGGACTTTTGGTAAAAGAGTTATGATTCCAAAGTTGAGACTAAATAGAGGGATATCGCCCCTTTGTAAATCATGGAACTTCTGCAGAATGTCACATCTATTGATTTCCCAAAACTTTTGATAGAATTCAGCGGGAAAACTACCTGGGCCTGGTGCCTTGTTATGTTCCATATCAAAAACGGCATCCTGAATCTCATTTTTAGTAAAGGGAGCCGTAAGGAATTCGTTTTCATTTGAACTTACTTGGGGGATGTCATCTATCCTATTTTCAACCAGCAAAAAGGAATTCTTCTCCAATGGCCCGAATAATTATTTATAGAACTGTGTGATGTATCGCTTAAGATTAGCTTGTCCCTCAATTTTTTTCATTTTCATGTTCTAGGGAGAAGATTCGTTTTTTCCTATGTCGCCCATTGGCGACCATTTGGAAATAACACGTATTATTATCCCCCAAGGGCATGTCCGTGACTTTAGCGCGTTGATAATACTTAATCTCCTCCTCCCGGAGGAGTTTTGTTAGATTATCACGTGCCTGTTCTAACTGTTCATGCTCACTATCAGTGAGCAAGCGGGTTTCTGCAGTTGTGTCCAAGGAGGTAATGATAGACTGAAGGGAGGTTTTCTGTTGTTTGTACACCCCATGGGAGTGGGCAGCCACCCCCGAAGGTGTTTACGTAGGGCCCCCAATTTCCTATTCCATCGTTGGACAGAGTTTTGGCCATTCACTGGTTTATTCCATACCTCAACGACACACTCGTAAAAATCCTCACGAGAGAACCAACTAAGCTCCATTTTGAACTGTTTATTAGTTCCCGTATAGGATGGTGTACCGGTGTCTAATAATAACGGTGTATGGTCCGAGACCCCTCTATCTAGGGCATGCACCGTCACCAGAGGATATCTGAACTCCCATTCCGTTGACATTAGAACTCTATCGAGTTTCTCATAGGTGGGTTGTGGTAAGGAGTTTGCCCAGGTAAATTGCCGGCCTGTTAAATCAATTTTCCTAAGATCAAAGCTGTCAATGACTGCATTGAACAGGAAAGGCCAACAGCCATTAAATCTGCTATTATTTTTCTCCTTACTACTTCTCATTATATTGAAATCACCACCTATGAGTGTAGGATGAGGATTCTGCTAGCAAGCTCGAACAAGTTCAGCCAGAAAAGGAGATTTAAACTCCTCTTGCGTTGGGCCATACACAACCATAAGAATCCATTTAAAGTTATCGCTCTTATCACAGAGATGAAATTTTATATAGAATTCCCCTTCCACAATTAGAGATATATCAAGGACTGGTGCATTTAACCCAAGAAGAATGCCGCTGGATCTACCTCTAGGAGGAAGACAATGCCAAATAAATTCTGCTCCCCTCCTGAGAGACGAGCAAGATTCGCTCTAGACATGTCTTGTGTACCAGTTCCCATGGCAGCAACGAAATCAAGGTTATTATCCTTGATGGCTTCAGAAATGTACCGGTACTTAGCCAAGTCCGAAAGACCTCTGCTATTCCAGTAAAAACCTTTCATGGAGAAACTTGTTTTTTATGTTTGAGATCCCGTTTACGTTCCTTAGCTCTTTTATGTGCTGACTTAGATTTGCGACCAGATGCCCTAAGATCACAAACTCTTGTGTCTAGGTCCAAGTCATCTAAGCCTATATCGGTCATTTCTTGCACTAGGTGAGAGAGCAGAAAGCTGTCATCTTCAGTTTCTTCATCATCACTAGGCGCAAATGGGTTGAGCTCTATATCCTTGCCTACTTGCTTTGTCCCACTTGATTTTGGTGCTGCCGTTAATTTATCAACTTCCATTCATTTTAGCGCTTTAATAGACACGCTAATCACATCGCTGCTGCTACCCAACGAGAAACCTATATTGCTTAAGTTTGATACACATCTTTCTTTGGATACAGAGGCAATAGATAGAGGTGAAGACGATGTAATGGTACCTGGCACCAGGTTGCAGGGAGATGGAGGCAAGGATGGATACATCTCTTTGTTCCCCTTTGCCTTGACTGACCCCGTGCTGTCCAGATTCCGCACTGCTGCTCGCCTCATGGCCTTGTCCATGACTATTTCATCTGCTGCAGTTATGCCATCAGCAGTAGAAGTAAAATTAGAACGAGCACTTCGGCGTTTGCCTTCCAAAAATATAGAGCCAGTGCATGGTGTACCTTGCAAATTCTGGGGTGAACTTTTTGGTGTGGATGTAGCCTCCCTCAGATTCTTATGCATGCACGTATCAGTGCCGCCCATCGATTGCTCCAAGGGACTATGCAAGACAGTGGCATGGTTGCCTTGTGCCACACCCTGCAGCACTTGGTCAGACTCCAATTCCCGGAGCCCACCCAAAGCCGGCGTGAGGCCAGCCTGCACGGTAACGTAAAGTGACTGGTTGGCCACCACGTCTCCGAGCGGGACTCGTAATTGGGCAGCCGACCCTGATCCAGATGGCGGGGACGCACTAGTTCTCGGACTCGAAGTCTTGTTCTTGCATATGCCGATGCCCTGCGACGGTAAATTCAAGTGCGTACCATCTATCGATTGCTGCGCGCAGCTGCAGCTCCGACTATCAGATTTGGCGCTGCGCCCACACAACTTCCCAAGAACTTGGAGGCAGCCTGTGCTTCCACATCACCTTGAGTGTTCATTTGTTCTTTATCTGCAAAGAGAACATCAGCTTGTGTTGAGCAATGGTTAACATCATAATAGGAATTATTAACAGACTTACTGTTATTGCTTCCAGGACTTGGTGCCGACCATGAATGTCTAGGCCTTGTAACCAAAATCGGAGGCAGGTTAGATGTTCCATCGAACACAAGCGGCTTCATCGGAGGACATGGTCGATGATTACCGCAATCATATTTTGCCTTGCTGCAGGACCAGTGACTTTTCCTAGTTTTTCAACTGATGATGTAGAGCCATTTGCCCCCGAGTCACTTTTGATCTTTATGGATGTTGTTTCTGGATCTTTTTCAGTAGCTCCACCCTTATCATCCCCGGTATCGTCTTGATCCACTACTACAGAAAGCATCATCACAAACGGCTACATCACAAACGGTTTTGAAAAACCGTTTATGAAACCCCATCACAAAACCGTTTGTGATATGAGCCATCACAAACGGTTTTATAAAAACCGTTTGTGATGTGATGCCATCACAAACGGTTTGTAGCAAAAAGCGTTTGTGATGGCATCACAAACGGTTTTGTGATGGTCCACATCACAAGATGCTTTATCATCACTAACGGTTTGCCGTTTGTGATACCCACATCACAAACAGTTCGTGTTACAAACCGTTTGTGATGCCCACATCACAAACGGTTCGTAATATGAACCGTTTGTGATGTGTGTATAACACACGTTCAAACCATATTTTGATGTACTAAATGACTTCAAATCAAAAAGTGTTGAACTACAAAGTTTCATATCTGCTGAAGATCTACAACTTTGATATTGACCGTTTTTTTTATATGATATTGTGAGAGTAACATTGACAACATTGTCAATGTTACTCTGACAACATTGTATGAAAAAACGGTCAATATCAAAGTTGTAGATCTTCAGCAGATATGAAACTTTGTAGTTCAACACCTTTTAATTTGAAGTCATTTAGTACTTCAAAATGTGGTTTGAACGTGTGATATACACACATCACAAACGGTTCATATTACGAACCATTTGTGATGTGAGCATCACAAACGGTTTACAAACCGTTTCTGATGATGAGGCATCACAAACGATTCGTATTATGAACCATTTGTGATGTGGACCATCACAAACGATTTTTGCTACAAACTATTTGTGATGGCCATCCACCTTCTTCTGGATGAAGCCGCTTGTGCTCTACGTATCTCTACATATTCCATTGCTGCTGCTCCCATCGCTCCCAGGTCACGAAGGATTCAGTTGGTATGAGCTGCACAGTCCCTTTTCCTTGCCTCGTGCTTGTGCTTGACTGCTCGTCTTTGTGCGATGTGTCTGGGAAAAGGAACAGTAGAAGCTAACAAGTGTTGCTTCACTACAGGATACCAGGCGTTTGCCGAGTGCCCCAAACACTCGGCGAAAGCCCAAAAACACTCAGCAAACAGCACTTGGCATGTCAGGTGTCGGCAAAGAGGCCCAAACGGACACTCAGCAAAGATGCAACTGGTTTTGCCGAGTGCCCCAATCCAGACATTCGGCGAACAATATTTGCAAAAAAAAAATCCTCGACGGCTGGCTCCCCGCCGACCGACCGCCGGCCGCCTCCAGCCCCGCCCCTGGCCGCGCCGCCGCGAGCCGCCCGGCTGCCTCCAGCACCGCCGCGAGCCGACCAGCCGCCGGCCGCACCGCCGCACGCGCTGTCCCGCGTGGCCGCCGCCGGCTGCGCCGCTTGGCCGCCGCGCCACTCCCCGTAGCCCCCCCAGCCCGCCTCGCTCGAGCTGCTGCTGGGGCCGCCGCACCACTCCCCGTTGCGCCGCCCCCCAAGCCCGCCGCGCTCGAGCTACTGCCGGGGCCGCGCCGCCTCGAGGTGCCCTCCCCAGGGCCGCGCCGCCGCCTGGCCGGGCTGGAGCCGCGCGCTGGCCGGCTCACCACCGCCTAGAGAGAGAGAGAGGAGAGAGCTGAGGGCCGGAGAGAGAGATACGAGGGAGAGAGAGACGAGAGAGATGGATAAGACAGGGGGGATGGATCCGGTTCATTCCTTGGACCAATGAGAAGCCAAGGTTTTGAGGTCTAGGATTGATGAGGTAGCACTCATGTTTTTCTTTGTGTTTTCTATGTGTGCTTATAATTAAATTTTGGATCGCTAAACAATTTCAAATAAAAAAGTTGTAAACTACAAACTTTTATATCTCTTCGAGACCAACAACATTGATAAAGAACATATTTACATCCGAAGTCATTTGAAAATTTTAAAAATTTAAGATTTCAAATTAGACACATTATAAAAATATTTTAAACTATTAAACAATCTTAAATTAAAAACTTTCATGGATATATAAAACTTTCATATATAACTTTTTCACATGCGAGGTCATTTAAAAACTTTTAAATTTCAAATTTCAAATTAGATAACTTATAATAATATTTTAATGTGTTAAACAATCTTAAATATAAAAGTTGTCAACTACAAAGTTTTATATTTCGTCGAGGTGTACGAGTTTGGTATAAAGTGTTTTTTTCATATGAGATCATATAAAAAAGTTTGTATTCAAAACATACATCCACTAACTCTTTCACATACAATTACAATACAATTCTTGAGAGATGTTTCGATTTTGTAGACATAGTTATAACAAATGTGCAAAATGTTCTCAACTTTTAATCACAGTATCTATATGTGATAAAATCACTTTATGACAAATTCCATGATATTTAGACTTAATTTGCTTGTTTTAGAATTAGAAAATCATTTCGTCTCACATATTTGCCGAGTGTCAATGAAAATGCACTCGACAAACATGCTCTTTGCCGAGTGTCAAATAAAATACACTCGGCAAAGATCTTCTTTGCCGAGTGTATTCTTTTGACACTCGGCAAACAATATGCATATATTTTTTTGTTTTTTAGAATTAATTTTTTTTTGCCGAGTCTTTGCCGAGTGTCACAAAATATACACGCGGCAAAGAGATTCTTTGCCTAGTGTATTCTTTTGACACTCGGTAAATAGCATGCATATAATTTTTTTTTGTTTTTTAGAATTTAAAAATATTTTTACCGAGTCTTTGCCGAGTGTCAAAAAAATACACTCGGCAAAGAGGTGTTTGCCGAGTGTATTTTTTGACACTCAGCAAAGATTCAGGAAAAAAAATATTTTTTTCTCTTTTAGTCTAAAAACACTCAACACAACTGTGATAGTGATCTTTGTCGAGTGTCGAAAAAACACTCGGCAAAGTGGTGTTTGCCGAGTGTTTTTTATTTGACACTTGGCAAACAACTCTTTGCCAAGTGTTTTTTATTTGACACTCGGCAAAGACTTGTTTGCCGAGTGTATTTTTTTTTGCCGAGTGTTTTTTTATTTTACACTCGATAAAGACGTTGTTTGTCGAGTTGTCCGAAAAAACACTCGGCAAAGGTGCAGACACTCGGCATACACGGGATTTCCCGTAGTGCTTGTTGTACTTGTTGGTTCAGGAGTTTGCAAAAAATCCTAGTAAAATATTTATAGATCCAAAAATCTTGATTCTTGTTTTGCTATGCTTCTGTGGTGATTTTTGAGTTATAGAAGGAGAAGAATGAGACATTTAATTTATGATATGCTGCTAGTTTTACTATTCACTATCAACTATTTATTATATTTATCTATTATATGACTATGAAATTTTTTGTTTGTCGTATGCCCGTATTGTTGTTTTTTAAAAATACCGTATCGCTGTATCTCCGTATCCGTATCCCCGTACTGTGCAACATAGTTGCTCACAGAGTAGATGGTGTTGCTCTCGAGATTGCTGAATCCCGCGGTCGGCATCGCGAACCCATGCTGGGAATCCACAAACAACATGCGGTCGCCGAAGCCGGTGAGCTCCTGCCATGCCGGGTCGGCGCTGCGGTGGTTGGCGTGGAAGGCCTTGGAGAAGTCGACGTAGTCGCCAAAGAGATACATCCACTTGGACTTAACGAGGAGGAAGAGCTCGTCTCCGGCAACTGCGAGGCGTGCCTCGAAGGGGAGCTCGACGGTGAGAGCCGGGATGACGGTGGCAACCTCAAGGGTGCCGGCGTCGACGATGGTGGTGCGACATACGTCCTCCTCGAAGACAAAGAACTCGCCGGCGATGTAGTTGATGCTGCTGGCGTTGCAGTCGGGCAGGGCGGGGATCGGGGCCCAGGAGGCGGCGGGTGGGTCGGAGGCCCAGAAGAGGAGGCCTAGGACGCCATGACGCCGTGCGGGGACCAGTCCTAGGCCAGGTCGTCGGTGTCCGCGAAGAAGGCGGGGAGCGGCGGCAGTGGCAGAGGCAGCTAATTTGGCAAGGCTTGGCCTCTGCCATATCTAAAACAAATAAAAAATATCGAATATATGTATAATATACATACACGTGCATGATATATGTCTACTTATTAGGCAATAACTAATGATCCAATACACAAATCTACTTGACTACTTCGGCAGTTTGGTGCCCGCCGGTCTTACATAGTTGATAATCGTATTATTATACATATTTTACATTTACAAACTCGTCACACCTAAAAAATATTCCTTCCTGAGCGACCTAAAAAATATTCCTGCCTGAGCGGCGGGAGTGTGCGGGTGGCACCTCTGAAGGGGTGGACGAGGGAGGCCGCGAGATCGCGCTGAAGGAAGAGCTTCAGGTAGGTCTTCTAGTGTCGTTGCCGTTGGGTAAGCTTTGGAGATCCCCGTGCTTTCCCCTGTCCACACCCACGAGCTAATTCCCCAATCCACAGTCTTCTAGATTTGTTGTTTTTAGACGTGTTACCGAAGAGGCAGGCCTTGCGTTACTAACACAGAAAGGAAGAGAGAAGGCAGCACATGGGCCGGGGTTCTCACATGCTTCAACGATACGTGTGGCATGATCAGCCGGATGCAAGTGGACGGCGATGACCTGAGCTGATCCTCGCGGGATGCTGAAGTCCAAACAACACGGGGCAGCGACGGATGTGGAGATCACCGGCGGCATGGATGACGGCACGATGCGACAACAACCAGCGGCCATCGGCGCGACGCGCAGCAGGGCAGCTTCGGTCGGTCGATGTCGGCGGCAGCTTGTAAAGGAGCTAGGGCATGTAAAGAAGAAAGACAACGCATGGGCGCTGGCGTTCAGGATCGGTAGGCCGGTGGCCTACGTACCTGGCACGGAGTTGGAGATCAACTCCTGCTCGGCCCTATGCTCGTAAAAACTTGCCAATTACAACATCATGGATCCACGCGGAAGGGTAGGTAGGATACAAAGACTATTATTTGATTGGTGGGTACATGGGGTGGGTAAAAAAAGCTTGGTGACAAAAAAAAAGGGAAGGTGGACTCACCCCTTCTCAATACAAGTTTTTGTTATGCTCTTTTCGAGTTCACAAAAAGGCTTGACAGGTGGGGCCTCTACGAGGGGTGTGGAGTTTTTTTCGGGTAACAAAAATTTCAATTCTACTGGATCCTACAAAATTAAAAATACTTTCCACCAAAAAAACCCACCTCACCCTCTCACAGGAGACGCACCTGTCGGGCTTGGGGAGAAGGGAAGCAAAAAACGCAACAAAAAATTAACTGTTCCAGGCACTTTTAGTTGTTTCCCCGTTCAACTTTTTTCACCCAAAAAAGGACGCCACCTAAATATACCCATATTTGTACCCACGTCTATACATAATTATCCCGTATTACTAATATACAATAAATCGGAGAGTTTTTCTTCATATAAATAAATGTCAACTATTAAGTTTTGAGAATACATAAAGCTCTCTATACAGAGAGAGCGAATATAAAGTATTTTTAAAAGCGCTTGACACGGCTGGTCTGTTTACCATGGTCCACTAAAGTGACACCGTTTTAATACCTACATGTCATAAATAAACGTACATGGCACATGAGTTGAGACAAATATATAGAAGAGAGTTTAGCACGCGCCTGCCGCGCGGACATTGCAACTATATTTTATATGTTATATTTGATTTATTTTATATATGTACGTACGCACATGTGCCTTTACTAGTATATATATATTATATATAGAGAGAGACTAGAGAGTCAAAAAGCCTTCCGTGCCCTTCCTGAAAAGATTTCCTCGACCATAGCCACCGGTCCGAGAGACTGTGCTCGCCAGTATACTTGCCGCTGGGTAACGGTTCCCCTTACCCATATCCGCACCCGTGACAAACGGGCAGGGTAGGGGCGTACCCATGTCGAGCGGGTAGGATTTGGATATACCCGTACGTGAATGGGTAAGGGGAGGGTAAATAGTACGCTTCCCTGTTTTCCCCGTTACCCAGATTCTTCGACGGCCAAGGCACTCCGCCGCCGGCCCGCCGCAAGGGCGACCTCACCGACGCCCGCGCTCCGGCGGCCAGCACGCCGCGCGGTCCGCTACGTCGCGCCAGTCCCTGACGCCGCCTAGCTTGGTGGCTAGGAACGGCGGCATCCCGGTCACCAGCCGGAGGAGCACCACGCCCAGCGCGTACACGTCGCACCGCGGGGTCAGCGGCGTCGCCAGCGCCGCCCTCGCCACGCCGCCGCGCGTCCGTCAGCTTGCACGACGACCCCCCGACCTCGTGATCTGGAGCTCTTGGATGGCCGCGCGCTCTCTGGACAGCATCTCCTCCGTCGATGTCTCTCCGGTACCACCTCTCTCTCTCTCTCTCTTTCTCTCTGCTTCATCGGCCTGCATCCATCCATCCATATATACATAGATCATCATGCTCAGGCGACCATATATGCAAGGAGGCCTCCCGATGGTCCTGAGACTCCTCATCTTCTTTGTTTCCCCTTCCTTCTCGCCATCCAATTTTGACTCAATTCAAATGTTCTTCTTGTTGCAGTTCGACTTCCATTAGCAGATCAAATAATTTAAGTGATTGGCCCAACATTTTATCTTCTTGCGGCTAGATCTATGCAAATAGCAGCAGGTATGCATGCTTTCTATTTTTTGTCTGATTTCCGATTTAATCTCTAGTTGGTTAGTAGAGGATTGAATTGAAGCTAGCTATCAGGGTGTATGTGGTCATCTATACAATATAAAAAATTGGAATGGGGGATGGGATTGCGACAGGTGCTGATAATAATATTTTTTTTCTATTTTGTAGTGCTGCGTAAACAATCATGCAGCCGGTTAATACTTCTACCGCAGCTGGAGGTTCTAATGAAACTCTTGGGATTGTTGGAAGCTCTCATGGAACACTAGAGAGGGAGAACAACTCTCATGACTTGTACCCTGAAGGGGATAGTCTCAAGTAAGGCTTCTCTTTCTCACAAGCTGTTCTTTTCCATGCTGATTACATGTTTATTTATTTCTTCAAGTTCTATGTATACTCTGTTTTTCTTTTTTCCATGAATACATATTTCTTTTATTTTGTTAGTGTGCTACAACCAAATTTGGAGGAAGATGTTAGTGGAGAAAGTCTGCTTGCTAATAAAAAACTCAGGGCAGCTTGTTGGAAAGATTTTGAGTTGACTATGCTCGCTGATGGTACATGTAAAGCATTATGCAAACATTGTAAGAAAGATCTTGTAGCTGGAAATAGGGCTGGGACAAGTCACTTAAATTATCACATCAAAGTCTGTCCTAAGAATCAGTCATCAAAAAGAAGAAAGTTTGGTAGTCCAAGTGTGGAAATTCCTGTCTTTGATCAGCAGCGCAGCCGTGATGATTTTGCTAGAATGGTTCTTGCTCATGGCTACTCTTTTAATATGGCTGAACATTACTATACAAGAACATTTCTCTATAATCTTCAACCTTCATTCAAACTAGTACATCGAACTTCTCTAAAGGATGATTGCATGAAGATTTATGACGAGGAGAAATTGAGAGTATACCAAATCTTTGATAAACAACAGAGTCGGTTCAGCATAACATCTGACATGTGGACACATACTGAAATGAGTGGTTACATGAGTATCACTGCACACTATATTGACGATGAGTGGAATTTGCATAAGAGGCTCATAGGATTTGCACATGTTGAGATACCCCACACTGGTGAGCACATTGCAAAAGAAATCATAAGCAGGCTATATCCTTGGAATTTGGATAGAAGACTATTTTCTCTTGCACTGGATAATTGTACTGTCAACAATGTTGTTATCCGGGATGTCAAGAAGTTTCTTTTGTCAAAGAAAGTGTTACACTTGGATGGGAGTCTATTTCATATTCGGTGTGCTGCTCATGTGCTAAATTTGATTGTCCAAGATGGTTTGGCTGTCATTTCTTCAGCTATAGGGAAAATTCAAGAATCTGTCAAGTATGTGAATGGCTCAACACTGAGAAAAGAAAAATTCAAGCTACTTGCACAACAAGTTAATGCCCCTAATTTATCTCTCAAGTCTGATACCCCTACTAGATGGAATTCTACATTTCTTATGCTAGAAAGGGCTATGAAATTTCGTGCTGCTTTTGATAGACTGCATGAATGTCATGGCTCATACAAATTTGTACCTTCCGAAGAGGACTGGCAGCATATTGAATGTGTATCAGATTGCCTCAAGGTGTTTTATGATGTCACGAAAAGAGTTTCATGTACAAAATATCCCACTTTAAGTCTGTACTTCAATGACCTTAGTGGAATTTATCTGCTTCTTCGAGAGTGGAAGTTCAGTGCTAATGCATTTGTTGCATCCATGGCTGTACCAATGGTCGAAAAATTTGAAAAATATTGGGATAATGCCAATAAATTATTAGAAATTGCAACCATTCTTGATCCCCGGTACAAAATGAAATCCATTGAGTACTATTATGGTTTGCTTTATGATTCATTTGTGGCTGAACTGAGAGTTGAATCAGCAAGAAAATCATTTTCTGAGTTATTTGGTGAATATGCAAGGCAACCCTCCAGAATTTCATCACAAGCCAGCACAACGAGAAATTTTGAGGTGGAAGTAGCTAGTTCAACAGAACCATCATCTAGTTTGGTTGCAACTAGACTAGGACTTGAGAAGTTTATATATGAGAGCAATTCAAGTCAACATAGTAAATCAGATTTGGAGGTCTATCTTGAAGACCCTGCCGTCGAAGAATCTGGGTAACGGGGAAAACAGGGAAGCGTACTATTTACCCTCCCCTTACCCATTCACGTACGGGTATATCCAAATCCTACCCGCTCGACATGGGTACGCCCCTACCCTGCCCGTTTGTCACGGGTGCGGATATGGGTAAGGGGAACCGTTACCCAGCGGCAAGTATACTCGCCAGCAACCGGACACAAGCCAACCTCTGATGAAACAGCTGAAGAATTTAAGACCAGCCTAGTCTCGAGAAAGAGCAGCCAAGTAAGAGGTGCGTGATTGTCTCGCTCTCTACCAGAAAAACGTCCACCCACCCCCTCATAAGCCTCGACCATTTTTTGATCAGGTGTTAATGAAACATCAGCATCCCGATCCAATGGCTAGGAGCAGGGTTGCACACAGGTTTGAGAAAAGAAAACTCATTAACACCGGATCGTAGCAAAATCCGATGCTAAAAATCTCCATTAGCACCGGATGCAGCTACCATGCGGTGCTAAAGCTGCCGAAATCTTTTGAAAGCAACCGGTGCAAATACATTCCCACCGACGGTATCCTTTCTCAATCTCTCTCTCTTTATCTCTGGTCCTTGTTCGCTTGCGCGCACAACCATTCATTCTTCTCCTTCTTTCTTTCTTCTTCTCTGTCCTTATCTATTCTCTTCACTTCTTGCGCAGGGAGATCCTCATGGACCAGCACGTACGCGAGCTCCGGCGGGCGCACGGCTCCTGCAGCTACGACGCTGCGGCGCCGTTGGGCTGCGAGCTGCCGGGCAGGCACGCGTGGGCCTAGCGGGCAGGCCCGCATGGGGCCTGGCAGCCGCCGCGAGCTGCGAGTTGGTGGGGCAGGCCTGCGGCGTGGCCTGGCGGCTGGAGCGTGGTGCTGCGAGCTGGCCGGCGGGGTAGGCGTTGCGAGCTAGAGCCTGGAGGGCAGGCACCGCGAGCCACCGGCCTAGGGGGCAGGCGCGCGTGGGGCGGCGACTGCTGCCGCGAGCTGCCCTGGCGGGACCGGCGCGCGCGGTTCCATTGGCCTGGCGGGCATGCGTCGCGAGCGGGCCGGCGGGGCAGGCGCGCGTGGCGGCGCAGGCCCGGCCAGGCGCGCGGCCGCGGCGGCTTGGCCGACAGCGCGTGAGTCTGCTGTTCTTTTCAATTTGCGAACCTGAACTCGCTTCAATTGTTTTAAATCTTGTGTTATCGATTTCGCTGTAGATTGAATTGATTTACAAATAATTAATTTACCAGATAAACTTATGTGATATTGAATCTGTTGTGAGATATCTCGTGTGATGTGAGATGATTTTGTGATGAACTTGAATGAACTTGTGATTGCGGTTGAAAAAAAATATAAAAAAAGAAATCCATGAACAACCGGTGTTAAAGGCTGGCTACCGGCGCTGTGGTGGTTGGGCCTTTACCCTTTAGCACCGGTTATTCAACCCGATGCTAAAACGTACCCCTTTAGCCTCGGATGTTTAACACCGGGTTGGAAATCCGGTGCTAAAGTCTTTTTCCAGCAGGTGCTGAAGTGAATCTTTTTGGTAGTGTCTCCTGATTACATAAGGCACATGTAGTAGTTGATTGATGTATGTATGGCAACTTACTACAAATCGAGGGAAATATGCTAATTAATTAAGCACAGGATATGCACTGATATGGAGGCTTCTATATTTTAGTGCTTCTATATGTATAGTTGTATTAGTATTGTATACGCGTATATGTAAAGCACGATCCGTCCCTAATTCACTTTCCTTTTCGTGCACGTCATGGCAACCAGTATAAATGTGTACCATCGATGGCCGAGCTATTATATATAAAGCAGCTGATCTATATAACCTATATAATTGATACCCACTAACAAACCATGATTGGATTTCTCTCATCATATAACCATTTCACGTCATCATCCACTATGCGCCATATCACTATCCACTATAAGCCATGTCATCATCATTCACTAGACCATCTATTTATTCTTTGACCGATTTTCTAAGACCATATTTTTGTGAGTAGCAATTACAAATTACAGGAGTAGAAATTACATGTATGATTAGTCATACTTCCATGTATAATGTTTACAAAAAAACATTGCAATGCAATCACTTTAGTGTTTATACTTTCACATTTCACTTTAAAATTTTGTTTAACAAATTCCCGCAGCAACGCGCGGGGTATCACCTAGTTGATTATACACGTACGGAGTTGTTACATATCATACTGGGTCTTTATCCGGCCCGTGCGTCGCTCTCCTCCCGAGCGACACGGACGCCCCCCCCCCCCCCCCCAAATCTCCGCCATGGCCCTCCTCCCCACCCCCACCCTCCCCTCGCCGCCGCTCGAGTAGGGCAGCGGAAGCCCGCCGGCCTGCTAGGACGGCGGCGGCAGGGTAGCTCTCATTTTCGCCGGTTGTCTCAAGACCGCGCATGGAGGAGTCCGGCCACGAACAGCGACGGCGGACCAGTGGCTGAGGTGTGGCCGTCGACGGCCGGATCCGGCGTCCCCGGGGCTGGATCCGACGTCCCCTGGACGGATCCGGCAATGTGAGGCGTGGCCGGCCGGATCTACGGCGTAGGCGTGTGGAGGAGGCCGGCCGAGGTGCTACTCCGGTGCGGGCCGTGTGGGAGGAGGAGCTGCGGCGTGGAGGTGCCGGTGCGCGAAAGGTAGGTGCGGCACGACGAAGGGGCTGTGGCCGACGCGTCTGGAGTCGACGGCCGGTCTGCGGCGGCGCGACGACCGCGCAGGAGGAGGCTGCGTGCGCGAGGGCGTGCGGGCGCGGCACTTTAGGCCAGTGCGCCTTGGTGGTGAGGCTGGTGGTGTTGAGGCCAGCGGTGATGAGGTCAGCGGTGTTGAGGCCAGTGGTGGTGAGGTTTACACGCCATGGTGATGCTGATGGTCTTCTTGTATATCAGGTTCTCAGCCTTCCAATCCTCCATGCTCCTATGCCGTCGAGGAACAGTTCCAGTAGTCGGTGGGTGGCCCTGCTGCTGGCCAGCGCGGCCGTGCACCGATTTCTCATGCGGGGATATGATGGTTGAGGTTAGGGCAAAAGCCTGGACGGTGACGCTTGCGGGCGTCGCTTCCTCCCTAGCCCATTTATAGGCCGGCGATGGCGGCGCCATTGGCGTCGTAACCTTTGTGAAGGCGTCGTCGTGTGAACTTGGCACCATATTTGGAATCGCTCGTTCGGCAGGGAGCCAAGTTGCATTCTTCGGAGAAGTCGGAGCTGCTGCGTCGGGGTCAGCGGGTTTGGCAACGATGACTCAAAGATGTACTTGGTCGTTGGCGGTGGTTGGCATTGAGGATCTTGGTGGATACTGAGACGACGTTCTACCCCATTATTGATGGGTTCGTTGTCTGGTGGTAGTGATAGGTTTTGTTTTTGTAAGTAGTTTTCTAGGTTGCAGATTAGTAGTGTATTGGTTGTATGGTTTTAGGGCCCGGTTTTCCTTATATACTGGTCCAACTCTCTTCTTCTTATTAATACATGCCGAAACATAATTTGTTTCGGATCTTTCAAAAAAAAGATTATACACGTACGCGCTGAGCCTTCTTCAACCAGCCGAGGTTAAGGTATATCGATGGGTCAAGCAGCTTTCTTTGTCGCTACAACGGCGCAGTTGCAGCAGGCGCATGGTGGATTACATGTCGACGCCGAGGACATCAGCAAGACAATAAAAGTAGGTACTTCGAATGATCGATCGCGTAACATGGCTATAGCGATAGATTCAATTGAGTTGGTCGATTCAATGTCTATGATTTCTAGCAGATTCAACTAGTCCGTGCACACAAGACAAGCACAACAAAGTAGATCGAAGTGGAAGCAAATATATGTGCTAGAATTGAACAATGAGAGGCAAACCAAATTGGAGACGCGAACATTTGTTTCCCGAAGTTCAGATTCACTGCTTGCCACTAAAGCCGCCACAAAAGCACAGTGAATCCTACGTCTCCATTGAGGAAGCCCCCTAGTGACCCAAAGGTCGAGCTCTTTACTCGGTTCCACTAACTAGTGATCTTTTCCCCAAAGGAGGCAAGACCGATCCTTCACAAACTTGGTGGCTCACCGGCGACGCCTAGTCGTCTAGGAGGCCTCACCTCCAAAAGTAACAAATGCTTCAATGAGTTGCTAGACCTCAACCACGAGTGCTCAAGCTATGGATTAACTCTTCACTGATTTAGCTAGCTCTCTCCAGCTCTCTACAGCTCACACACAATCCCTCTCAAACCAAATCCAAAGATATGAACTATTTCAACCAATCTCACAAAGAGATGCTTGGGGAGAGCTTGCTGGTGCTTGAAGTGCTTCTAGATGCTCAAGGGACCCAATAGAACTAGCAGCCTTCAAAGGAGAAGGCCAAGGGGTATAAATACCCCACACACAAAAACTAGTCGTTAGGTCAGTGGAAAACACTCCTCTCAAAGGCTATCTCACACCGGTTTTCAAACCAACTAGCCGTTACTCACCTGAGCTCCCAAACCGGTCAGACCGGTTTGGGACCAACCAGCACACTAAGCCCCAAAACACTCCTCTCAAAGGCTATCTCACATGGGTTGACTTATGAGCACTTTTTGGTGTGTAGTCAAACAACTAATGTTGCATCCCTCTTGATAGTACGACATTCCTATACTCAAGATTACAAATAATAAATAAAACCTTTACTTGAATTTTTATGTCTTCATTGATGCCATACTTGATCAATATCAACTTGAGGGCTTCAACATTCCATTCTTGCTGAGCGAATCCAACTTGAGCTAGTGACTTAGAATATCCAAGTGTATGATCACGAATCCATCACAAATTCATAAGCCACTTCATCATATGATTAAACAATGATTGGATGCATTGCATTCCTTCACTCGATAAGGCTTGATTAATTCCTAGAGATCAAACTACAATACTAGCTTCTTCACCTTAGCAAAGTTCCTTGGCCACAAGTCTACGTTGTCCTTCACTTCGCTTAGTACGTCGTCACTAGCCATCTACTCCCTTCGTCCCAAAAAAGAAGACACTTTAAGTTTATCCTAAGTCAAACTCTCTCAAGTTTGACCAAATTTATATACAAAATTGCTAATATTTGTAATACCAAAAAAGTGTCAATAGATTTATCATGAGCTATATTTTCATAATATAATTATCTGATACCATAAATATTAGGAAGTTTTGCTACAAACTTGGTCAAACTTGAGAGAGTTTGACTTAGAACAAACCTAAAACATCTTTTTGGGACGGAGGGAGTAGTTTGATCCCTTTCATCCTACCTTGCCACTTTAAGCTAGGCTTTGCTTTGCATCCACATGAAATTCTCAATGAAATCTATGTCTTCAACTAACCGAGATATATCCAATATCATCACCTAAATTGTCCCAATATTATTTGACAAGCTTCTTCTAAATGAGACCTAACCATATGCATAAACTCTTGTCTCATTTGTCATTTCCATTTACTTGTCATTGTCTACTTTAGTCACATGGGATCACATCCACTTGTTTGCTTTCACAATATTAAACCAATAGAGCGCATATTCTTATTAACAATTACATCTCATGAATATCCATAAGAATAATTCCCTGCTCATATACTTAAGCAAACAAGTTAGACCATTAATCATGTTGTCATTTAAATCACCAAAACACTTAAGTGCCTAGATGCACTTTCAGAATATTTTCATGTTTAGCTTGCTGACATATTGAGCACTGCTTGACATAATTGTCCACATCCACTTTCAAACCCTTCCAGTGAAACAGTTGCTTAAGTGTTGGCGGTCGTTACAACCCAATTTTGACCACCAATACTCGGGAATAACCGGAGACTATGCAACATTCCATGTACTTAGGTTTTATTTCTAATAAAGTTCCACGAGTTTTGGTGAGTGTCATGTTTGCAGGTACAATGTTTACAAATACGCGCTATTGGGGTCGGAAATGACCGAATCGGCCGAACGACACGTTCGGCCGGTTACCCCCCTTAGCCGTACGGGCCGGTGGGAGCCGTCCATGTCATCCAATGACTATACAAGCCATGTAGGACGACCGCCAACTCAACCCGGACCGCTGCCACATCAACCTGGGCCAGATCAACATGAGTCCAATCATCACAGAGGAAGCCCAGGGGAGCCCAGAAGCAAAGGCGGTGCAGGGGGGCTGGTTCGGGCCACCGGGCCCGTTCGGCCGAACAGGCCCGTTCGGCCGAACCAGCAACCAACCCCAAGAAGCCATCCAGGCCATCCAGGACAGAGGCGGTGGATCTGAGGGGTTCGGCCGAACCGACCTGTTCGGCCGAACCGCCTCCCTTCGGCCGAAGGATCAGGGGGTATCCCCCTGGTTCCCTTGACGGTTACTCCATCCAACCGCCTTAGGACACCTATATAAGTAGTGGCAGGTCACTTGTATCACACACACCACAAGCCAAGAGCTCTTCTTCCACTTCTCTCTTTAGTAGAGTTAGGTTAGTTTAGTTGGGAGTTAGAGTTGAGTCGAGCTCTGCCTCGGAGGTTCCGGAGTAGTCTTCAGAAGCTCTGGTAAAGCTCTTGTATATTTCCTTTACTTTTGTTGACATTTGAGTTATCAATATAGTTATCTACTTTATTCTACTTCTGTCTTATATAGTTGCATCTACTTTAGTCTAGTTACTTCTATATAGTGTTTAGACTATAGTCGGTTCTAGTTCTAGTGCTTCTAGTGCTTGCTTAAGTCTTTGTCTTAATTGGTTCTTTGTCTCTGCTCACACTAGCGGTGACTTGTCATTGGGGTGTGAGTTAGAGTTGTTTGCTTCTGCTAGCGAAGTAAGTAGTTATTGATCTGTGTAGGAGTGGTTCCTAGACTTGACAGTAACCTTAGTTTCTGCTCGTCGCAACGGAGGTGGTAGCCGGGAGGTGGTGACAGCCCTTTCGGTCTTCGTAGCCCATCACGTTAGTTCCGGTGTCTTAGGACCCAAGGTTCAGGGTAGTCGGCACCCCTTCTCATCCCTTTCTGCGTGTCGGAGGCCCTGTAGTCCCCAAGTAAGGTTGTAGACTTATTCCAGACCAACTAGTGCTGGCTCTTTAGCCGTTGTATCTCTAACCACTTGACTTAGGTAGATAGAGTCCAGAGGAATCCTATGTCTCTTCTCGTTGTCCTCCCAACTATCTATACCTTCTCTCATCTATCCATGCCTCCTTGAGCTGTGTGTGTCACGGTATATCCATTCCTATCCAATACTGTCTATCCCTCGTCTTGTCCAGTAGTACCCCTCTCTGATAGTATCGAATATCTATTTGTTAGTACTCTTGCCAAAGCTTCCCTGCGGAAATATAAATTACGATACCTCGGGATACTCCCAGGTGAAGTGCTATAGCGGTGATTCTGTGCGCTTGCAGAATATTTATATATTTTACTAGCCATAAGGAAAACCACTGAAACACTCCTTGCACCCAGTACCGGGATTCCCAATCCTGATATTGGATCGTAAGAAGTGCCAACAAGCATTTCTGGCGCTGTTGCCGGGGAAGCAATTGGCTAGATACTTTCAAATTCTTATCTCGAGCTATCTTAGTTGAGTACCGCTACTCAAGCGGGTTTATCCTTGCTCTGTTCGTTGGTCTTGTGAAGCAGAGCAGTGCATGACTGGTTTCCAACTACCGTCAAACTATCAAGAAAATCCGGAGTCTCTTATGAGGAAAGTGCGACCTCGTGTTGTACCTCCTCAGAAGCAGCTCCTTCCAACGATCCCAGTCTTTCCCGTCGTCAACCAGACTACACCGAGGATGGCTTCCAAGATGATCCGCGAGTTCTCTGCTCCATCGAGCGAGAATGTATGGACCGGTCCAGCTCCGCCAGTCGGAGATGGTAACTTCGACCTCAAGCCAGCCCTCATCAACATGGTCCAGGCTAGTCCGTTCTGCGGCAAGCCTCATGAAGATGCCAATGCCCATCTCCAGCATTTCCTGGAAATCTGCAACACCTTCACCATTCGTGGGGTAAGCATCGATGCCATTCGCCTTCGTTTATTCCCTTTCTCATTATTAGGCAAGGCGAAACAATGGTTTTATGCTAGCCGCGAGGCTATAGATACGTGGGAAAAGTGCACTAGTGCCTTTTTGCTCAAGTTCTTTCCAGTTGGGAAAACCAACGCCCTCCGGAACAAAATAGCTAGTTTCCAGCAGGTTAAGGATGAAACCATCCCGGAGGCATGGGATCGCCTCCAGGACTATATATTTGCTTGTCCTCACCATGGTACGCAGAGTTTTTATTATCCAAACTTTTTATCACGGGCTGAGAAGCTCTGCCCGTGAGTATCTTGATGTTACTGCTGGAGCCTCGTTCTTCTCTATTGAGGAGAGTCGTGCGAAGGCCCTCATAGAGAAGATGGTCGAGAACCAAGGTTGGTCCAACGACCGGACTCAACCGAAGACCCGAAGAGTTCACCAGATCGAAGCCCTGGACATGCTCGCTGCCAAGATGGACCTCCTGATGAAGAAGCTGGAGGCCCCTATTCAAGAAACGGTGCAAGCCATGGACGCTCGCATGACCTGCGAAGTCTGTGGCAACACTGGCCATTCGGGGAACGACTGCCCCGAGACGCGAGAAGACGCCCACTACGTCAACAACTCCAACAACGGGTATCCACCGAACAACTACGGCAACCAAAGCTGGAATTCGCGCCCAAACCTCCCATTTGAGAGGCCACAACAAGGTAACTTATACAATTGCAGTAATTTCAATAATCAGCCATCTCTTAGAGATCTTGTGTTTGGCCAGATGAAAATCACTGAAAATATCAACAAAAAGCTAGCTGCCAATGATAAAACTTTGGAAAACATAGACTCTAGGATGGAATCATTCTCTTCTTCTATGAAAAACCAACTGAGCTTTAATAAAATAATAGAAACCCAAGTTGCTCAGTTAGCTACTGCGGTGCCTGTCACTGAATCGGGGAAGATTCCGGGGCAACCCAAACCTTCCATCGAAACAGTAAATGCTATCACTACGAGGCAGGGTAAGAAGCCCCGTAGTACGTTCCGCACTAATCATGCAGGTGAGGTCAAGCTCATTCACGTACAACTTCCAAGAAGGACCTACCTGCCAAGAGCCGCTGTCAGAGCCATCACCAAGACCGCTCCGAAAAGAAAGGAAGACCCCGGAGTGCCCGTCGTTCAGTGCACGATCTGGAATCGTCGCATTGATGACACACTTTGTGATCTGGGGGCCAGCGTAAACATCATGCCAAAGGTACTATTCAAAAAGTTACGCTACCCTACTTTGTCTCCTACTACTGCCCAGGTTCAGCTTGCGGACTCAACCATCCGCTATCCCGAGGGGGTAATCGAGAATGTGCCGGTCCGCATCTGGGGACGTTATGTCCCTGTGGACTTCGTAGTCCTCGACACGGTGTCACACCCGGGTTAACACAGAAACCCTAATGCTGCCATATGTGTGCCCAGAATGTCCACAGAACACATAAAGTTTACAAATATGGAAATCAGAGTACATATGCTCGAATAAAAATAGTTTATATCAGAGTTTAGCACATACACAGCGGAAGACAATTTATTAACTCGGCGGGTAGAGCCTCAAGTCCACAGGGACACTGACTGGTTGACCTCAGCTCAGAAGTACGGAAGATCGTCATAATACTCAGTAGCTGTCTCAATCACTCATCATCTGTTACCCATCCGGGATTTTGTTGAATAATGGCAAGTGTAAGTAAATCACTTTACTTAGCAAGTATAACACGGGTGTATGAAGGCTTAAAAGAAAGGCATGACACGGCTGTACTGCATAAGCAATTTTAGTTGATTCATTTTATCATAATCCAAGTTACTACCATTAAATGAATCCCTGTTGCAAACCCCCATTAATAAAGTAGAAGTGAGCTTTTAAACAGTAATAAACATCAACTTCTAATAAAAAAGGATCCAGGCCGCTCGTGACCCTGAGCAAGTCTATCATGATAGATTGTACACTCTGCAGAGGTTTCGCCCTTTGCCCACCAGTCGCATAAAAGTTCATGGAACTTTAGACCAAACCATGCGGAGGTGGATCAGACCTCACAAACCACACTACCGAGGTGCGATCGCATAGGGATGCTACGAGGCTTTTCACAAAACACCCTAACCAGACAGTAGCCGCTAAGGTAATACAAGGCGGTGAGACCTTAGGCACCGAGATTGACTTACGCCTACAGAGTCCACCGTAAGGGGGTCAATGGTGTCTAGAGCGTGGCAAGAATGCCAACAACAAAAATAATGCGCAATGTGCAGAGTGCCCCATTGCGAGGACTCCCGACACGGGACTAAGTCTAACAAGACTTAGCCAACGGATTAACCGTCCTCGGTGGAATCGGGAATCACCTCGTACCTTGCCTCCCATAACGCCGCCGGCCCGTCGGTAACCACTGCCTAGCTAGAGACGTACAAGTTACTTGTCCAAGACCGGAGCCATAATAGTTCTGGCGGTGGCGACAGGCTCCTAGGTTGCCGCTTTAAGAACCGGACCTTACGGAGAGACCCTAGAGCAAAGCACACAGCACATGCCCTAGTTCCCTAAACCATGTTGCTAAAAAGCAAGTTTTACAATCATCATTGAAGTGGACCATTAATTCAAATTCATTAATTCAGTAAAAGTGGCAGTAGCTGCGCCTAGCAAAATAACTACCCATATGCATGAACCCGGGTAATCAAGGTATAGGATAATCAAAAGTAGGTACAACCTTAATAGGGAACAATTTAGACACATGCATATGAAGTAAATGAAATAATTACAGGGAGTGTTTAGGTAGCAAGGATTGTCCGTGCTATATTTGCCGTTATCCAAATACTAGCTGCTTAGAATCTTGAACTCTTGCTCTTTTAATCTTCACAGGGCTCGTACTGCATTTCTTCTCTTGAAATCTCTTGGCGACGTTCCACTACTCGCAGCAATCAATCATCGAGCACAGCATGCTAAACAAGCAAACAAACAATATACACTAAGAACAGTACACCAATCAAAGGAAAGCTTTAAAAGAGCGCGCTAAAGGATAGGGCTTGGTTTTATGGTCACGGGAGCGCAGGGATCGCTGAAAACGGAGCTAGGGTTGAAAAGATACAACTATCGGAAGTTTTGTATTATTAAACAACGACTGTATGCTTGATTTATTTTAATTAAACAAAATCATATATAACGATTACTTCAAATAATTATATTTGAATTTATAAAATCGAGGTAAACTTAATCACATTTTATTTATAATTGTTTATGTATGAATTATACCAAATTAAACATTAACTTGAAATAAAACATGTGAGAGCATCTAATCGAAAACTTTATGAACCGTGTTGAACTAGTCATATTATTTATTCAGAACACGTTTATGTTGATATTAATCAATATTAACAGATTATTTATGAAAACTCGAGGTTTAACTTTAATTAGCTTTTATTTAGAAAAGTAGTTGTCATAAATATTAATCGTAACATTGATATTAGTTTATGAAAACCGAGATAAAACTTAATTATATTTTATTCAAAAATCTAATTGAATATTTATATTAATCAATTTAACATTTAATAAGAAAATCCGGAAGATAGACCTTAATTAGATTTTAATTTGGAAAGGATATTTAAATAATCTTTAGTCAAATTAATAAATATTAGTGCTAACACGTAGTTTCGAGTTTATACGAGTCTACCGCAAAAAGAGCGAACCGAAACGGATCTAAAACGCGGATTCTATGGGACTAACGATGTTGCAGGGACCTATTCGCGATTGCCCCTAGATCTCAAGGGCTAGCTGGGTTGTTTTCGTAAGAGTCTTGCAGCAGGGCTTGCAAAAAGATCAAAGCTTAGGGTTACATCTGAGAAAGTTCGCAGGCTGGACTGGATTGCAAGGATCTAATGGGTTCAGGGGGCTTTCTGCAAAAGCTCGTGGGAGCTCTTGGCCATGGCCGTCGGGCGGCACTGGCGTTCGGCTCGCCGGCGCTCCGGCGACCTAGGGTGGCGGGGATCAAGCGCAGGAGGAAGAGGAGAGCGAGGGTTTCGCGTAGAGGTCCTCACCACCGATGATGAAGGGCGGACGGCGGCGCTCTAGCGGATGGGCCATCGGCGGCTCGGGCGCATCGTGGGCGGGAGGCTCCGGCGACGTGACGGCGACGGGGAGTGGCGGAGTCGATGTGGCTTGTGCCGACGGGCGATGGAGGCAGCGAATCAGCCTGGCGGACGCCGGCGGCGGCGCCTTCACGCCGGCGATGGTGCTCCGGTGAAGAGGTGTAGGCGATGACCGGCGTAGGAGCTTCCTTAGGAGACGCCGGAGCTCTTTGTGGTGACGGATTTGGTTGACCGCCCCGACACGCGACGAATCGGCGCCGGTAGAGCTCGGCGGCGCATGGCGGAAGGCGGCGGTGCTGCGCGAGGAGGCGAGGCGCGGGTGGAGGAGGCGGCTAGGGCACGCAGGCTGTCGGGCTGCCTGTTAAGTAGGCGCTGGGGAAGGCCGGGGCCCTCGGCGTGCGAGCCAGGAGCGGCAAGCGCGCGCTCGGGCTCCATTAGCGCGGACGAGGAAGGTGGAGGAAGACGCTGACACGCGGGCCCGGGGCGTCGGCGACAGGGAGCGGGGGAGTGGTGTGTTGGGCTGGCGTGCGAGCGGCGTGGGCCGAAAGAGGGGGGCAGCTGGGCCGAGGGAGGGGAACTGGGCCACGCCGGTGGGGAAGAGAGCAAGCTGGGCAGGCGGGTTTCGGCCCATAGGGCTTTAGGATTTTATTTTCTTTTTATTTTTGGAGATCATTTTCCAAGGCAAAATAAAGCCACGAAAAATACTCCAAAAATTCCAAAAATCCCAGGAAAAATCCTAAAGATAGATTTGGACATGAGGAAGCCAAATAAAATATTTGGAGCTCATGAAAAAGTTTTTAGCATCTTCAAAAAATTGGAATTAGCTAAAGAAAAATAGGAAGAAATCCCAAAAAACTCTGGAAAATTCCCATTAGGCTTCTAAACGTATTTTAGAAAATTTTGCACACATAAAGACACTAGATGCAATCCGGCATGAATGCAAAGCACTCAATATTAACCCTATATTGTTTTAATTTAATTTAGAAAATATAATTTTTCTATACTAAATTCCCTGTTAATTATATAAAGCTTGGAAAAATTTTAGAAAATTGAGAAAATCATTGTATTAATTATGCTATTAAATCACATCCCAAAATCCAAAAAATTTGGGGTATGACACACAGGGAACGAGCATTTGTTTCCCCTTATCCTGGGCCGACCATTCTTGAACACCGCCCGGACTAGGATCGATATGGATGCGAGAGAGATCTCGTTCCGTATCGACGGAAGGTTGACATACTTCAAGTTCCAACCGCGGGAAGAGAAGAAGGCAGAACCACTTAGACCAGAGCAGAAGAGCACCAAGTGCTTCCTTAAGGCACTCATCAACGGAGAGCTGGAAGTACTTGGGGGAGAGCAGTTCGAGTGGGACGAGTTGATAGGACCGATGAACGCAGAAGAGATGGACCTCCTCGTAAAGAGATACGAGGAAGAGCAAGCCCTCTGGAACGCCCCAGAGGCACCGATCCCACCGCCACCGCCAAAGAAGAAGAAGAACAAGAAGATATGGCAGAAGAAGGTTGCATCGTCCAAGTTGTCCACTCCGGGACCGGACGATGACAAGAACAATTGAAGCCAGGAGAAGTCCCGCTCGCGGACTTAAAAGCTGAGCGCTCGCCGCGAAGATAACCGGTATGTATCCCATATTTCCCTTCCAATTTTTATTTCCCAAAATTGCATTTGCATATTTCCCTTCCAAATAAAATCAACCACTAGAGTAAAAATTGAGAGAGAAAATTTTGCAAGCATGGTTTAAATAAATGGTCATATGCTGAATTTTTACCTAGGGTGGATGTAATTGGTAACTTTCATCATTTTCATCCCTTCTAGAACATCTCCATTTATTTACCATCACCACCAACCAGCACCAAACATGTTTACCCCACTAAAATGACTGCACACTCACCAATTATCACAAAACATGGCAGCATGGGGGTGACTCCACTAAAACCAACTTTGGTCAAGTCAAATTTGCATCTCACCTACCAAAACCCACCAAAAACCCCATGACCTAGTGCTGGACCTATGGAAAAACATTGTGCTGGTGGGAGGCAAGAGGTGGGTGCAGCACATGGGGCACTCAGGCACCCTGGCCTGGTTCGACCGAACCAGCCAGTTCGGCCGAACTGGCCCTGATGCCCCTCCTCGCCTATAAATGCCACCCCTTGCTTGAGAGCTGCATCACACGCTCATACACTCTGAAAACTTTCTGTTAGAAGCTCTCTCTCTCTCTCTCATTTCTTGCTCTAGCTTGTGCTCAAGTTCTTCCCAAAGTTCTAGCTCAAGTTTTGGTTCACTTGCATCTCTAGAAAAACCCAAAAATATCTGCTCTGTGTGATCTTAGTGCTGAAATTTTGTTGGACGATTTTGTGATGGTTTCCGACACCCACAAGAACGACTAACATTTGTGGTAGTTCGCATCCCCGTAAGAATGACTAACCCTCTCGAACGACTGACTCGATTCTATTGTGCTAACCTTTGATATTCAGTCCTTCAGGTAGTCATTGTTGTGCTAACGTTTTGCAGGAGCCATGTCGAAGCTCATCGCCGCACTCCGTCGCTCCACCCGGCTTAACCACTGCTCGGACGATGCTGGGAGTTCCCCAGCCCCCACCCGTGGCTCGAGCCGGATGGACGAGGATGAGCCAGGAGCAGCCGGCTTGGGATGGGGCTTTGCTGCACCCCCAGCCAGGCAGCTCCTGAGTGAGAGCGACATTGTCCTCAGGACGGACCGGAGAGAAATGTCGCCAAAGAGCTCGGGCTGAAGGAGTTCGAGCACACCCGTGTGTTCGAGCAGGACTTGCTCAGAAGAACGGGGATGGACGAGGAGTTCCCAGAAATCTTTCACGCCGTTGGCTGGGAGAATTTCTAGGAAATCAGCGAGCCAGGTTCGTATCTACTCACTCTTGAGTTTCTCTCTACTTTGGTTTCCGAAAGTGGGGGGATTCGCTTCCGATTCTTTAACCAAGAGTTTTTCTGCTCTTGGAGGGATTTTAGCTCGGCTCTTGGTTTTTCCAATCGTTGTTCTCTAGAGCCGAGTAAAGCTTTAAAAAGGTTTGATCGGGTTGCGTTCTGGGAGAGGATTTCCGGGAGTACCAACTGTCGTGCACCTCGCACAAACAGTATTCGTAACCCCACTCTGCGTTTCATGCATAAGTGGGTGGCTATGACGGTATTCCCGCGAGCCGATATCCGACCCGTGAACACAGTTGAGTTGCGGATTCTGTACGCTATATTTAAGAAAATTCCGGTTTCTCCAGTGAAGGACATGGTCGATCACTGGCTGTCTCACATTTCTCGTGTGGGTAGCATGGCGATGACTTCTCTAGTCAGTCGCCTCGCAAACCACCTGGGAGTCCTCCAGGAGGCCCAGTGCACGTACATAGAGACAACGCGCTCTGTCGTAGATGCTGAGCACTTCGTACAGGCTCACATCTTACGAAATATGCCTGATGCTTCACTTGTGATGATTTATCACGGTTATACAACCGAGGTGCGTCTGCCTTGTGCGGCACTAAAGTTGTATACCGCTAATAAATTAACGCTTCATTTGAGCGCCGATGCGGACGAATCTCCTCCACCGAGAGAGCCCGCTCGGCACAGTGTAGCAGGAGAAGGACCGTTCACGAGGGGACGAGCCAGGCGTGATGCCGGGCTCGCCACCTCACAGGAGCCGGAGGATGAACCAGAAGCACCACACCGACACACGTCCGCGTTCGAGGCCACTTACGACATGTACACCGGGGCTGGTACGTCTAGAGCAGGAGGCTCTGGGCAACACCAGGACCCGAACTACCAAGCCTCGGGACGCTGGGACTACGGTCAGAGCACGGACTCTGAGTAGTCCGGGAGCTGGTATGCAGGGGGGTACGACAGTGCCTCCTAATCATACTACCCCAGATACTCACAGTCCACCCGCTACGACTACGGTCGGGAGTTGTCCTACATCTCCGACCGAGTCGACGTCATCGACGACCGGACTCGGGGCATCCAAGACACACTAGCCCGTCATTCTCAGTACCTTCAAGAGAACGACGGGATGGTGGCATCCATCCAACATGAAGTCCGAGAGCAGTCCGAGCAGCTGGCCGAGTACCTTGCAAGGCTAAATCCCTACCAGCCGGGAGGACCCCCACCAGGTATGTCCGATTTACCCAGCACTTTGTTCATGCATTTGCATTTTTCCATTTCCTTAGGTTGCATTTATAAAAAAATCCAAAAAATATTTCCCTTGAATAAAATTAACTCCCAACTATGCATGGAATAAACCATATGCCTCTCACCTTGAAAATGATGAATAGTTGCTCTGTCATTAATCTTGCTTGTACTTTGTTACAACTAGTACTTGGTTATGCTTGAGTTATTTGGCATGGGTAAAAATGAACCTGAAACCTTGTGGGAGCACATGCTTTATTCCAAGTCTAAGTTGTTGTGGGAATTGATATAGTGAGACTTTGGTTGAGTTCTATTTCTGCTCTTAGTATGGTGAGAATCTCGGAAGTTTATGCTTTCAAAAATAAAATAAAGTTCCTCATTGGTCAAAATTCCTACCAGAGCCATATGATAGGACTAGTTCTAAACTTTCTACCATATGCTGCTTGTCATCTTAGCGAGCTTTGTCAAATTGTTGTGACCATTGTGAGGAATCTTTCATGCTCTCAAGATCGAGGTTCACGTACACTCCACCTCTCACTTGCAATTCCTACACTGGGAGTTAGCAAATACCATGCCATCATCCATCCACAAAATAAAGCTCCATGTTCTATGATTCCATTCTCCAAATATATGTGAAGTAGAGGCATGGGCAATGCAAAAGTATGAGAAAAAGAAAAGCATGCCAAGTGGCATGGCAAAAATATGAGAAAAAGAAAAGCATGTCAAGTGACATGGCAAAAATAGGAGAAAAAGAAAAGCATGCCAAAAAAGGCATGGCAAAAATATGAAGAATAAAGATAGCCCATGCTCTCGAAAAATAAATAAAGGAGAGGAAGAATAATCCCAAGGAGTTCCACCATATTCCACTCCATATATTCCACACACTTGCACTTCTCGATCTAGGAGTATGATTTGATCCTCCTAAGGTTCGGTCTTTGACTTAGCAAAATATAAGATGCTTGTATGCCTTTCTCCTTTGTCCCTGAGCCACACAAAAAACCAAATTAGATGTTAGGATGAAAAGAAGGCAAAGCCTTTGGTGAGGAATCAAATACACTTGAGCAATTGAGTGAACCAATGAGGAACTACTTATCTTTCACAAAAGGGAAAAAACTCCGAGATAGGATCCTGAAAAGAGTAGGGTGGAATAAAACTGAGTTAAACTGTTTGTTCTTTCAATCGCCCAAAATAAGGAGATTGCTATAAGCCCCATAGGTAAAATGGTGAATTAATGCTTTGCTAGTGATTCAAGTAAAATTTGAGTACTAGTTGTTTTAAAGTTACCTGCAAGAGAAATGACATTGTAGCAACTCCTGATCCACCGAGCCTAAGTTTTATCTTTGCTCGAGGACGAACAAAGAGCCTAGCTTGGGGGAGCTTGTTGGCGGTCGTTACATCCCAATTTTGACCACCAATACTCGGGAATAAATGAGATACTATCCAACATTTCATGTACTTAGGTTTTATTTCTAATAATGTTCTATGAGTTTTGGTGAGTGTCATGTTTGCAGGTACAATGTTCATAAATACGCGCTATTGGGGTCGGAAATGACCGAATCGGCCGAACGACACGTTCGGCCGGTTACCCCCCTTAGCCGTACGGGCCGGCGGGAGCCGTCCATGTCATCCAATGACTGTACAAGCCACGTAGGACGACCGCCAACTCAACCCGGACCGCTGCCACATCAACCTCGGTCAGATCAACACGAGTCCAAGCATCACAGAGGAAGCCTAGGGGAGTCAGAAGCAAAGGCGGTGCAGGGGGGCTGGTTCGGGCCACCGGGCCTGTTCGGCCGAACCAGCAACCGACCCCAGGAAGCCATCCAGGCCATCCAGGACAGAGGCGGTGGATCTGAGGGGCTCGGCCGAACCGACCTGTTCGGCCGAACCGCCTCACTTCGGCCGAAGGATCAGGGGGTACCCCCTGGTTCCCTTGACGGTTACTCCATCCAACTGCCTTAGGACACCTATATAAGCAGTGGTAGGTCACTTGTATCACACACACCACAAGCCAAGATCTCTTCTTCCACTTCTCTCTTTAGTAGAGTTAGGTTAGTTTAGTTGGGAGTTAGAGTTGAGTCGAGCTCTGCCTCGGAGGTTCCGGAGTAGTCTTCAGAAGCTCTTGTAAATCTCTTGTATCTTTCCTTTACTTTTGTTGACATTTGAGTTATCAATATAGTTATCTACTTTATTCTACTTCTGTCTTATATAGTTGCATCTACTTTAGTCTAGTTGCTTCTATATAGTGTTTAGACTATAGTCGGTTCTAGTTCTAGTGCTTCTAGTGCTTGCTTAAGTCTTTGTCTTAATTGGTTCTTCGTCTCTACTCACACTAGCGGTGACTTGTCATTGGGGTGTGAGTTAGAGTTGCTTGCTTCTGCTAGCGAAGTAAGTAGTTATTGATCTGTGTAGGAGTGGTTCCTAGACTTGTCAGTAGCCTTAGTTTCTGCCCGTCGCAACGGAGGTGGTAGCCGGGAGGTGGTGACAGCTCTTTCGGTCTTCGTAGCCCATCACGTTAGTTCTGGTGTCTTAGGACCCAAGGTTTAGGGTAGTCGGCACCCCTTCTCATCCCTTTCTGCATGTCAGAGGACCTGTAGTCCCCAAGTAAGGCTGTAGACTTATTCCAGACCTACTAGTGCTGGCTCTTTAGCCGCTGTATCTCTAACCACTTGACTTAGGTAGATAGAGTCCATAGGAATCCTTTATCTCTTCTCGTTGTCCTCCCAACTATCTATACCTTCTCTCATCTATCCGAGCCTCCTTGAGATGTGTGTGTCACGGTATATCCATTCCTATCCAATACCGTCTATCCCCCATCTTGTCCAGTAGTACCCTCTCTGATAGTCTCGAATATCTATTTGTTAATACTCTTGCCAAAGCTTCCCTGCGGAAATATAAATTACGATACCTCGAGATACTCCCAGGTGAAGTGCTACAGCGGTGATTGTAACACCCTAAAAATTCCATCGCAAGCAAATCATAGCAACTTGGTTAAATTTAATTATTCTAAGGACTTAATTAAATTTTTAAATTAATTTGAGCCTAAAAATATTTAAACATCATTTAAATAATTTTGGAGCAATAAGTGCATGTGCATCATATTTGGTTTGCATGTCTTTTGTGTGTTTGGTGTGTGTATTTCAAAATCACGAAAAAGTCCAGAAACGCTCCCTCAACTCTCTTTCCATCTCTCCTTCTCTCCCGCGGCCCATTTCCCTTTCTCTCTTTCTGTTCGGCCCAGCACCGCGCGCGCGGCCCAACTCTCCCACCCCTCCTTTCTTCCCTTCGCGCGCGGCCCACTCCCTCTTCCGGCCCAGTTTCGGCCCAATCTTTCTCTCCTCCCTCTCACCGCCACCGACAGGTGGGGCCCATCTGTCGGACTCACCCCCGACCTCCAGCGCCCTCCCCTGCCTCGCCGCCCGACCGAGCCGCTCGGCCTCCCCTGCGCCGCTCCCTCTCCCGCGTCCCTTCCCCTCCTATCTCCACTGAGCCGCAGCAACGGCCGCGCCACTCCAATCACTTCCTCTCCCAATCGAAACGCCCGCACCACCGAGCCCTCCCATCGCCGCTCGCCATTGATGGCCGGCCCATCCTTTCCCCTCGACACCGACTCTCCCCACTCCCCTCTCCGCCCTATAAAGAGGACAACCGAGCCCCTAGGAACCCCCTTCGACCCCTCGCGCCACCCACTCCCCTCAGAGCAACTCCAATTCACGACGCCGCCGCCGCCCGAGCGCCGCCGCGTCGTCGATCCGTCGCTCCGGCACCGCTCCACCCCGTCCAACCGCACACGAAGCATCGCATGGAGGTAATGATGCTCTCCATCCCCTTCTCACTCTCTGTTTCACACTCCTAGCACCCCGACGGCCCTCACCGGCGCTCCGTCGCCGCCGTTCGTCGTCGAGCACCGCCACCGTAGCAATATGAGCGACTAGAACCCCATGAACGCACT
Organism: Echinochloa phyllopogon; assembly: GCA_033239725.1. Classification (NCBI taxonomy): domain Eukaryota; kingdom Viridiplantae; phylum Streptophyta; class Magnoliopsida; order Poales; family Poaceae; genus Echinochloa; species Echinochloa phyllopogon. The sequence goes on along the minus strand of BTCW01000017.1, from coordinate 6,753,614 downwards.
CACCAACTTCCCAGCAACATCCCGAGCCTCTTCTCACTCTCTATCTCGCATGCTAGCATCCCCAATCGCGCTCGCCGGAGTAATTCACCGCCGCCAGCCTCTGTTCACCGTCGATAGCCGGCCTTGCCGCACAATCCTCGACGAGACCACCCCCATCATGTTCGCCCTGTCTCCCTGATGCCGTAGAACCAATCCGCGCTCCAAACCGAGCCCGGCAGCTCGAGTTCGAGCATCGCCGGCGAAATCCCGGCCCGGCGCCGCCGCACGCCGGCGTTCCCGCCGCCTCCCGAATCGGCCCTCACTGTCAGCCGTCCATCCCAAGATCAACGGCCCACATCCCACGCGACCCAAGTCAATCGGCCGAATAACGGTCAGCGTAGGCCATTTTGCAAAAGAGACCCTAAGCTTTTCCTTAATCAACCCGCCGTCCTGTCTAGTTCAAAAATAATTAGATTTAGGTCCTGATTCTTACAGAAAGCACCCTAACCTTCTCTGTATTTATCCCGAAGCCCAGCCCCTATCTTTTTACGTGTTAGCCCTCAGGTTTAATGCGTATTTATGTTTTAGCCCCTGGTTTTCTTCAGTTTAGCCCCTGTAAACTTAGTTTTCTTGCCAGCAAGTCCCTAAATCTTGTTTTAGCCGTATCTTTTCTGTTTTAGCTCCGTTTTTAGCGTTCTTGGTGTCCAAACGTTTGTGTTTTTGAGCTTGTTAGTTTTAGATGCTTGTTTTAGTCTGTTAGAAATGATTGATGTACTGTTTTCTTATTGTTTTATTGTGTTGATCGTAGATCTCGTGCCAGTTGCAACCGAGTCGCCCGTCGACGCGGATCAAGAACGACTTTACGAGGAGGAAGAAGATTTCTTTGTAGAACAAGGCAAGTGGCCCTCCCCGCATATTCTTTTTGTCCTATATAACTGCATGACAAACTAAAATTTACTTTTATTGCATTAAATTGACGGGAACACCTTTTTAAGGATTTATCTAGTCTTTTACCATGCTCCCTTGTATCAACCCCTGTTTTAAATAATATTTTTGGGTTAGTCTATGCTTAGTGTTGCAATACCTTGGGAATGGTTAAAATTGAATCTTTATAAAATTATTGATCATGATAACTTTGATAATAAATGGTGGTTAATACAAGAGAACGATTATCTAATCGGAACATGAAGAACCACCCAAGAAAACAGTGCAACCATGGTGTCAAAATGGGCTCTGACCTTAGCCGAATAATTAGGTGTGTAATTGTACCGATGGCCTTATCCGAAAGGAGCAGAGGGGGTCTGGGGTTGCAAGGGTACAGCCAGGTCCTTTTGGGGTAGCAGCCTTTGCTAAGGTGTTGACCATTAGGGAGGGTTGTGGTCCGCCCTAGCTGTAACTCTTGCGGGTTGTTGGACTTTTGCATATCTTTGTAAAGGCTCCGAAGTGGACCCCTAGCCACTCACCTTGGAAGTGTTTAAGGATTTGGCCAACCCGGGCAACATGGGGAACACGAGCTATGGTGAAAGTGTACAACCTCTGCAGAGTGTAAAACTGATCGATCAGTCGTGCTCACGGTTAAGAGCGGCTTGGACCCTCACATGATAATTGAACATAAAGATGAAATCTAAATCGTGGTTTTACTCGTGGGTTTTTGGAAAAAGATGGTCTTTTAAATGCTTAAGTGGGTTGGTATAAACTTACACCTAGTAAATAGGAAATTGCTAACAAAACTTGATCAACTCTAAAAAGTTCATTGCTGTGAACCTTAGCCATTCCTTGTGGCCTTGCATTTTCACCCCGCTTGCTGAGTACCTATTTAGGTGTACTCACGCTTGCCATTGCTGATTCAGAAGAAGGAAATGGAGAAGAGTACTTCAGCGACTATGATGAGTTCTGAGGCCTGCGTTTCCCCCAGTCAAGATGCCTGTGGAAGATGGAAGCTGAAGACGCTTCGTTTAGCTATCGCTTGTTCTGCGATAAAGACCTTCGTGTCTCTCGAGAGTGTAATATGAATATTATAATAAATCCTTTGTATTCTAGAACACTGTGTTATGATATTACACTCTTTTGTCTATCATATGTGTGTAAACATGATCCTGGCGCACATATGGGACGCACTTGGTTTTCCCTCGAAAATCGGGTGTGACAGTGATTCTGTGCGCTTGCAGAATATTTATATATTTTACTAGCCATAAGGAAAACCACTGAAACACTCCTTGCATCCAGTACCGGGATTCCCAATCCTGATATTGGATCATAAGAAGTGCCAACACGGAGGAAATTCGTTCACAAGTAACTTTGGTGTGGAGTGGTGAGGGGGATGCCGTAGCCTTTCGAGGGCGTAGGCGGTCCCACGACACGGCCGACTCTTAGCCGCAGTAGGCTTGCGCCTCGCTTTCATCTTTCTGTGTGGTCGAGAGGAAGTTTGGCAACGCATTTTTGAAAAAAGCGCATGGAAAATAGTTAGGACTGTTAGGGGGTCAGCCCCCCAGTAACACCCGAGGGGGGCTCGGCTTTACCCAAGTTCGTTTTGAGGGTAAAGGCGAGTCACCCTGTCTTCATTGTTGTTATTAACAATGTTTCCATGTTTTAGAGAGACTTTATTATTGTCATCATGCGATAAAATGAAATCAAAAAGCTGTTGGATGTTCCAGGCGTTGGGGAAGATTTCGCCCTTCTCGTTCGCCAGCTTGTAGGTGCCGGGCTTGAGGACTTCGGCCACGATGAATGGTCCTTCCCACGGTGGTGTTAGCTTGTGGCAGCCTCGATTGTCTTAGCGTAGCCTCAACACCAAGTCGCCCTTGCTCAGGTCTCGACGTCGTACCTTCTGCGCCTGGTATCGCCTCAGGGACTGCTGGTAACTCGCCGAGTGCAGGATGGCCACGTCTCGAGCCTCGTCCACCTGGTCCAGTGAATCCTCGCGCGCTCGCTGGTTCTGCTCCTCTTGGTAGGCCTTGAGTCTCGGGGACCCGTACTCGAGGTCGGTTGGGAGGATGGCCTCGGCGCCATAGACGAGGAAGAATGGGCTGAACCCCGTCGCCCTGCTTAGAGTGGTCCTCAGGCTCCAAACTACCGAGGGTAGCTCAGTTACCCATCTTCTGCCGTACTGATTGAGCTTATTGAAGATTCTTGGCTTCAACCCTTGCAATATCATGTCGTTGGCACGCTCGACCTGGCTGTTGCATTGAGGGTGCGCTACGGCCGCCCAATCCACATGGATGTGGTAGTCATCACAGAACTCCAAGAACTTCTTGCCCATGAACCGCGTGTCGTTGTCAGTGATGATTGAGTTGGGCACACCGAATCTGTGGACGATGTCGGTGAAGAACAGCACGGCTTGCTCGGACTTGACGTTGGTGATGGCCCGGACCTCGATCCACTTCGAGAACTTGTCGATGGCCACCAGCAGGTGCGTGAAGCCCCCGGGCGCTGGTCGAAAAGGACCTATGAGGTCCAGTCCCCAGACCGCGACAGGCCATGTGACGGGGATGGTTTGTAGAGCATGCACTGGGAGGTGCGTCTTACGTGCATAGAACTGGCACCCCTCGCAGGTGTGCACCGTTTCCTTGGCGTTAGCCACTGCGGTGGGCCAGTAGAAGCCTTGTCGAAAGGCGTTGCCCACGAGGGTTCGTGGTGCCACGTGATGTCCGCATACACATTCGTGTATGTCGTGGATCAGCTGCTGTCCCTCAGGGATGGGTATACATCACTACAGGATCCCCGAGGCGCTGCGCTTGTAAAGTTCTCCGTCGGTTACGACAAAAGATTTAGCTTTCCTCGCGATGCGGCGAGCCTCGGTGCGATTCAAGGGTAACTGCCCCTGGTCCAACCACTCGAGGTATGGGGTCCGCCAGTCTCTAGGTGGCGTAGGGTCGGTGTCGATTTCCATCACCTCTGTCTCGTCCATCAAGGAGGTCTCGAAGTCGGGGGCCTCGAGGTTCCCTTCCGAGGGGTCCTTGTTCGTGGGGTCGCTGCTTCCAGCCCCCGAGGGTTTCGAGGTCTTCCGAGGGGGGTGTTCGGCACCCTCGAGGAGGGTTTTGAGGTCTTCCGAGGGCAGTCGCACTACGTAGTGAATGTGCTCCCCTTGCGGTGAGATGAAGAGGAGGCCCACGCCTGCCCCGGCTTTCATTACCGACCCGTCGAAGTACAGAGTCGAGCATTCGGCTTGGATCTGTGGCGGGGGGAGCTGCGTATCCGTCCACTCAGCCACAAAATCCGCCAGGATCTACGACTTTATCGCTCTTTGAGGGGCGTAGGTGAGGGTCTCGCCCATTAGTTCCATCGACCATTTGGCTATTCTGCTAGCGACGTCCGTGTTGCGGACTATCTCCCCAGGGGAAAAGATGAGACCACAGTTACCGGATGCGTCTCGAAGTAGTGCCGCAGCTTTCGACGCGTGAGCATTATGGCGTAGAGCAGCTTCTGGATCTGGGGATACCTCACCTTCATGTCGGATAACACCTCGCTGACATAGTACACCGGTCTTTGCACTGGCAGGGCGTGGCCCTCCTCCATCCTCTCGACGACAATGACCGCGTTGACTACTGAGTAGTCGCGGCCACGTAGAGGTAAAGGGGCTCGTTGTTCTGTGGCGGTGTCAAGATGAGCGCACGAGCGAGCGACACTTTCAGCTCGTCGAGGGCTTTTTGCGCTTCGGGGGTCCAAGTGAAACGTTCGTGTTTCTTCAAGAGTCGGTATAAGGGCAGACCCTTCTCGCCGAGTCGCGAGATGAAGAGGCTCAGCGCCGCAAGGCAACCCAACACCTTCTGTACCCCCTTGAGGTCTCGAATCGGCCCCATTCGTTCTAGGGCCGTTACTTTCTCGGGGTTGGGCTCGATGCCTCGCTGGGAGACGATGAAGTCCAATAGCATGCCGCGCGGCACCCCGAATACGCATTTCTCTGGGTTCAGCTTTACCCCGTTTGCCCGGAGGCATTCGAACGTAATTCGAAGATCGTTGACTAGGTCGTCCGCCTTCCTAGATTTCACAACGATATCGTCAACATATGCCTCAACGGTCCGCACGGGGTGAGCACAATCCCCCTCACAAATCCTTCTCCGGAGCACCGCACAATCTCCTTGCGTGCTTTAACGGAGCCTCAATCCACCAAGCCGTCTAGGAGGTGGCAACCTCCAAGAGTAACAAGCAAACCGACTTGCAACATGAACACCTAGTGCCACTCGATGCAATCTCTCAAAGCAATGCACTAGATTCGCACTCACTCGCAATGGATTCGCACCCATTCAAAAAACTAGCCGTTGAGATCCAAACGGTCAAAAACTCGTCATCCGCGGACCGTCCGCAGTCACCCGCGGACCGTCCGACCCCCTAGATCTCGAACCCCCGAACCTTCTGGTAAAACCGGGCGATTTTATGGACTGTTTCGCGGACCGTCCGCCACTCTATTTTCAGCACAGCCGACACTCGGTAAAACGCCCATAACTTTTAGCTCCGATGTCCAAATTAGGTGATCTTGGACTCTATGGAAAGCTCATTCAGAGGGCTATCCAACCCAACTGAATTCTTGATCCAAAACACTTTGGATCAAATAAGAATTGCATACCAAGATCACCACAACCCATGGCCATCAACCAATTTCATCAACCGCTTTGCAAATGTGCTAACCCCATAAGTGTAGCTCCTTATGTGTGAGTGAGTTAGCATTTTCACAAACGTTTCTTAAAGGGTTTTTCACTCTCTTCACCACACCACTCGATCTTAGCAACATCGCAAAGTTAGATCTCTCAAGTGGCACTAGATGACCGATATGCAAACAAGTTTGCCCCTCTTGATAGTACGGCCATCTATCCTAAATCCGGTCATAAACTTCTCTACTCACCTATGACCGGTTAAATGAAATGCCTATTGGTTATACCTTTGCCTTGCGCATTCCATTCCACCTTCTCCCATGTTGATGCAACACATGCACCAACATCATCACAAATGATATGATCCACTTCATATCATCATGAGACATATTGGTTCATCGATCTTGACTCCACTTGCTTTTCACCGTTGCAACGGTCCATCGGCGCCAAGTCATTGCTCAAGCATCCCGCCACACGGTCCAGTGCTTAGCCTCTAACTTGCCCTTCACACTTGCAACCGGTCCATCAAACCAAGTCTTGTCTTGATCTTCTCCACTTAGTCACATGACTCCATGTCATGTCCCATATGCAATGAGCTCCTTCATCACATAATCACCTGTGGACTAATCACCTGTGTATTTCATTTAAACACATATTAGTACACCTAAGTTGTCACTCAATTACCAAAACCAAACAAGGACCTTCAATCTCCCCCTTTTTGGTAATTGATGACAACTTTACAAAGATATGGAAATTAAGTTTCTTTGGATTTTATGCTCCTTATCCAACATTTAAGCTTTATGTTAGAATTTGGATAAGCACCATAAAATCCGAATAGGTAGTGATAACTCCCCCTACATATGTGCTCAAAAGTTTTGTTTTCAAGCTTGCACATATGCATAGATATGAAATTTTGGGAAAGTTAACACTACATGATGATGCTAAGGTATATAGGATGAACCTTTGTAGCGTGATACCAATTAAGCTTGCACATTAAAGACCATCCTTAGCATCATGATTAGCTAGATATCACAAGAAACACACTAGATACCTCATGTCATCAACATTATAGGCAAGGTTCTAGGTGTATATGAAAAATAAAACATATCTAGCTACCAACATATGAATGCTAGTTGACATTTCATCATCCAAATCCTATAACTAGCATTCACAATTCAAGCATGCATATTGAATTTAGAACTTATGCAAAAATGCAAGCAAGCACATGAATATGCGCATATCAAATGCAATCAATCAAGTTCATGAGCTTGCTCCCCCTACTTGTGTGCTTTCCTTTGTCCAAGAATTATGATCCTTTTTGCTCTTTCTTGACTATGTCCAAGTCCATGTCCAAATTCATAGTGGCACCAATATTTCATATCATTCACTCTCATTTCATTATACCATTCTCATTCTCATTCCATCTTTTGCAATATTTCATATCTTTGTACCACTCTCTCCCCCTTTGTCATCAATTTCCATAAAGGTATGCTCATTTGACACTAAGGGTTGGGTGATACTCTCTCCCCTTTATGTGATACTCGAATCTTAATTTTTGATGGACACTATCACATATGTAGAAATTATGTCATTTGTTGGATGCCAAAGGAAAGATACCACTTATAGTTTTCTTGGAATGTCTCATGAAGGATCTTTTGACCTTGATACCGGTATGTGGGGCACCTTCGCATGTCAAATATTTGGTCATTCAACTTGATCAACTTGAGCTCTTATATGTGAGAGATGCATTCTTCTCATGATGATCACTTAAAGTTGAGGATCACTTGTAAACTTGTGCCAATTTGTAGGATATCACTTGCAATCTTGATATAGACACCAATTTTGAATAGCAATTAAAAGTATACCACTTGAAGAAATCCCAAGAAATACCACATGAAGGAATACCAATTCATACCGTACCACTGAAGAAATACCACTTGAAGAATGATTGATAAAGTTCATGATGAACCTCACAAGGACCATTGAACCCTCTTTTTGACTTGATCAAGGACATGATATAGTTTATGACATTCCAATAATGCTTCACAAATAGCATCCATATTTCCATTCTTTGGTGAAAGTGCATTTGAGGATTTTCAAGCAAGTCCAATCCATCTTTCCTTCCTCATGATCAATCTCATAGTTCTAGGAGAGGTCTAAGTCTAAGATTTTCAAGCTTAATTACCACTCCCACTAACACTTCCTTAGATACAAGATAAGTAACATCAATTCTCTTGTAGGGAAAGATAGTGCAATCAACCAAGTGACCAAGGAGAGCATTTTTTTATGAAACCACTAGTAGGATGAAACTTGATAACCATTTGCATTGTTGTCTTGTTCTTGAACTATTGTTCCCATGAGCTTCTTAAATTGGACTTGAACAAATTGATTTGCCTAAGCTTTTCAAATTTGGTTCAAAACCTTTCTAAGCTTCTGACAAGCATAAAGTGATTATCTTATCAAGGTAATGCTTGTCACTCATAGGCAATCCAAAATATATCAAGTACTTGGGTTTACTAGCTCATGAACAAACTCATACACTTACCACTAGATCAAATAATCATTCAAACAATAGTGGTAGGCTATGAATGTCAAAACTTCATTTGTAATGCATGATCCTATAAGCATGTACTATATGCACTAACCACATACTAGTAAGGGATGAAAAATGATCAATGCACATTACAATGATACCTTTGATATATTGGAGTAGAGGATAGTCAATAAGATTCCAATTTATCTCCATAATAGCAATATGAAGTCCAATTAATAGCTTGGTGAAGATCAATTAATACCAAGTTGAATTTCATCATTCACCCATATGAATTGAGAACCACTAATGATTAAGTGCATTCTTCATGTTGTGGTTGGCTTGCTTCTTCTTTTGATGAATGCTTGCATGAGAGAACTATTTAGAATACCACTTGAAATCCCATTGCTAACTCTCTTTTGGGTGTTGCTTGCTTTCTTGATCAACCCTTTTGATTGATTCAAATAAACATCTTGAATGCCCTTAGATCACCACTTCCATGTTGGCCTTCCAAGCACCGTGCTTATCAATCCCACCATTTGGCGGCTCGCCCCTCTCAAGGGAGAAGTGACTACTCCAAAAACCATTCTAGACACTCACTTGAATTGAATTGAATGATTGATCGAGGTGAAGAACTTATCTTGAAGAATAACTTTGAGTTCTTCATTGAATGTTTTATTTCTACCAAATGATCTCCAATAATCACTAGAACTTAAACTCCATCATTATCTTGAGCTTGGTCTTGATTTTCAACTTGAGTACCAAATGTGTGCCAAATGCACTCTGCAATCCAATGACCTTGTACTCATTTATTCCATGCTTCTAGCTCTCGTCAAAACCAAACTTAGGTTCCCCAATTTCTTATAACCATGATTCCAACTTGAGGACCTTTCAATCAAAGTGACTTGATTTATCCAATGATTGTCACTTTTAAGGCAGATTCTGTACACTTTAAAGGATAATCCATAACTCCCAATGTACAGCTCCAATGATCACGAAATTTGGTGGAGATGTGCTTCACTAATTCATCTTGCAGCTATAAAGATTTGAACTTCATTTGACATCTAAATTACTACCAGATTTCAGATTTCTCAAACATCTACATGCTGAAAACTGCTGCACTTGTGTTGACAAGATCCACTCGAAAACCAAAGTATCTTTTATCCAATACTCATGGGATTTCGCAGCAACTAAAATCATATGTGTAGAGCATGTATACCAAATTTCAAGCCAATCCAAGTAAATTTGATCACTCAACCATGGCTATCATCATAGCTAGCTCGGTTTTTGCAATATAGGACAGATTTGGGCAATTGAGCTATGCATCATCAATTTGAATCAAACTTGATACCAACTTGTTTGAATACTATCACAAGACATATATCTATTGATTTCACATACTAAAAGTCATCTCATGAATATATCCATCCAAACTGACTCAAATTTGACTACTAAGCATTGAATCCATTCAATCATCTCATAGCAAACAACATTTGCATATAATTCCAATTCAATCATCTCATATGCACCCAAATGAATGTGATCAACTAAGAATATACCTTTGTAGCACATGATCATCCAATAGCAAGCTTCAACTCAAATATATGCAAGACATCCAATATTTCCAATAAATCACCACAACTAGGATTATTGCATTTGTATGTTGATAGCACTTGGACTTCACTTGTCATGACTTGGCATTGAGATGGAGATAGCATTAAGCTTCAAAACTTGACTCAATAACATGATGAACAATATGAAATCAATTGAATCAAGTCTCCAATGCCATGGTACCTACACACATTCATCCACTCTTTGATGGTACCCAAATAATTTTGGGTCCTCTCAAGTTAGGTGCGACATACTTAGGCATAGCCTTAGTATGGATAGTGGGATGTTTTGCAATAGCAACCTTGGAGGTACCATTACCATCCTTTCTAAGAATAATATCATCAACAATTGAAATGGGCTTAGAATTGTTACCTAGAGGACATGAATTAGCCATGTGTCCCCTTTCCCGGCATGAGTAGCAAACTCTCTTTGATTGAGCCATTTCTTCCTTGCTCATGTGTTGCTTCTCATTGCCTTGCCCCTTCAATTTTGCTTGAATCTTCTTCTCAAGCTTGATAGGACACTTCGAGGCAAAGTGTCTCACATCTTTGCACTTGATTTGAGCATAATCTTTTGAGTCTTGATTCTTGCTCATTATTCGGGTGGCTTGATTTGAAGCTTGATGCTTTGCTCTTGCTTTGCCACCTCTTCTAGTCTTCTTCTTCTTCAACCTCAAATCATTATCTTGATGGTTGGCTTGGATGTGTTTTTGAGGTTTTGCTTTTGGCTCGACTTGAGGCTTCTTGGTTGGGCAATACTTTGCAAGGTGTCCCGCATCATGGCACCGATAGCACATGAGGTGAGATCTCTTTTCTTCTTGCATATTCTTGTTGTTGCCCTTACTCTTGCTTTCTAACTTGTTGCTCAAATTCTTCACTTTATTTTTGAGCTCATTGTTCTCCTTTAAAATGTTAGTCTCACAAGATATGGAAGTAGAACAAACATTTATATGTGAAGAATATGGCATATTCAATAAATCATGACAAGAGGTGGATATATGCTTCTTCTCTACATCACAAGGGTTAGCAACATTATGTGATTGATCATTTGACCCAAGTGATGAACTCTCACTAGTTTTAATCTTTTCATTGGAAAGTTTCTTAGTGAGAAAAGCATGGTCTTGTACCAAATTATCATGAGCAACACTAAGTTCCTCATGAGCCATTTTTAGCTCATCATGTGAACAAGTAATGACATGAAGTAGATGTTTTTGTTGTTCACATGTGGTCTTTAGAAATGAGTTTTCATCTTGCAATTTACTTGTTTTAGTCATCTCATTTTCTAAAGCAATATTCATGCTAGCAAGTCTACGAACAAGCTCATCATATGAATCATGACCAATTACATTGCAACTTGATACATTTGTGTTACCTTGTGACATGAGGCAATGTAGTGGTGTTGGAGAGCTTGTGGTAGCATTATCACTCTCATAGCTCGAGCATGAATCATCCTCATCAACATCAAGTGTGCTTGGAGTAGAAATATTACTTGCATCATTTGAGTTTTGGCCTTCAACAATCTTGGCAAGTGATCTTGTGGTAGAATGAATATCATCATCATCACTTGGCCATGAGGTGGAGCAATCTTCCACAATCACCAAGTTGTGGTCATGCTCAACATCCTCATGAGCCTCTCCCTTGGGCTCATCATCATTATTATCATCACCGGAGATTGACCCATACTTCTCATTAAGATAAATCCAAATCTCATTAGCATTCTGCATGCTAGCAATCTCCCAAAATATGCACTTATCCAAAGAACTATGCATGATATCAATAGCTAGATAATTAAGTTGTAAGCATTTATCTTGTGCAAGAGTTCCATTATTTTCATCAATTGGATGAGAAAATCCAACATTGACAATCCACCAAATTTGAGGACTAATGAACTTAAAATTGCATGCCATCCAATTTTTCCATAGTGTAAAGTGTGTGACATAAAAAATGTGTGGACAATCAACATCTAGCCCGTAGTTCGCCATCCTCTCGGGTCGGTAAAGACCACAAAAGAGAGACCTCGGCTCTGATACCACTTGTAGGGTCGAGATGGCGGACTAGAGGGGGGGTGAATAGTCCTTTCTAAAATTTTAACTCGCCGGCTAACTGAAACAAATGCGGAATTAAAACTATCGGTCTAGCCAAGACTTCACCCCTCTATCTATGTTCGCTAGCACCTTATAAATGATTCTAAACAAGCAAATAAGGTGCTAAGCTAGCACGAGCTCACTTAATCAATTCTAGAAGCAAGGTCACACAAACCTATGCCACTAGTACTTCACACACCGGGGAGCTCCTACACAACTAGTAAGCAAAAGCACAAAGCTCCTAAGCTCACTAGCAATGCTCAATGGACAAGAATACACAAGTCTAATCCAAAGGCTCAAATTACTTAGCTACACAAACTAAGCAAGGATACTAATTAAGCTACACAAGCTAATTAGTCACAAGATCACTACTTCTAGCTACACAAGCAAGAAGACAACTAGCAAGCTACACATGCCAACTAATTGTAAGAGCAACCACACAAGCACGAGATATATAAGATGTAAATACAATGCTTGTGATCAAGAAGTGCAAACCACCGAGAAGAGTAGACAAGTTGACATGGTGATTTTTATCCCGAGGTTCACTTGTTTGCCACCAAGCTAGTCCTCGTTGTGTCGACCAACACCTCGATGGTTCTTGGGCAAAGCTCGCAAGCCGCTGGCCACTCCCGGGCAAACCAAGACACCACTCGCAAGTGAGGTAACTCAATGACATGCTCCCGCGGGGTGAGCACAATCCCCCTCACAAATCCTTCTCCGGAGCACCGCACAATCTCCTTGCGTGCTTCAACGGAGCCTCAATCCACCAAGCCGTCTAGGAGGTGGCAACCTCCAAGAGTAACAAGCAAACCAACTTGCAACACGAACACCTAGTACCACTCGATGCAATCTCTCAAAGCAATGCACTAGATTCACACTCACTCGCAATGGATTTGCAATCCCGCATGAACAAGTGAGTTAGTGGACTCCCAAGGCAAGCACAACCATGGGAAACACATTCCCAAGGTGCTCAACCTTCTCCAAGGCCCGGGCACCCTTCTATTTATAGATGGGAGGGGAAAACTAGCCGTTACACACTTTTCCCGAGCTCTAACGGCTACCTCGGACCGTCCGCGGTGCATTCCCGGACCGTCCGCCATTCAAAAAACTAGCCGTTGAGATCCAAACGGTCAAAAACTCGTCATCCGCGGACCGTCCGCAGTCACCCGCGGACCGTCCGACCCCCTAGATCTCGAACCCCCGAACCTTCTGGTAAAACCGGGCGATTTTACGGACTGTTTCGCGGACCGTCCGCCACTCTATTTTCAGCACAGCCGACACTCGGTAAAACGCCCATAACTTTTAGCTCCGATGTCCAAATTAGGTGATCTTGGACTCTATGGAAAGCTCATTCAGAGGGCTATCCAACCCAACTGAATTCTTGATCCAAAACACTTTGGATCAAAGAAGAATTGCATACCAAGATCACCACAACCCATGGCCATCAACCAATTTCTTCAACCGCTTTGCAAATGTGCTAACCCCATAAGTGTAGCTCCTTATGTGTGAGTGAGTTAGCATTTTCACAAACGTTTCTTAAAGGGTTTTTCACTCTCTTCACCACACCACTCGATCTTAGCAACATCGCAAAGTTAGATCTCTCAAGTGGCACTAGATGACCGATATGACGGTCCATCGGCGCCAAGTCATTGCTCAAGCATCCCGCCACACGGTCCAGTGCTTAGCCTCTAACTTGCCCTTCACACTTGCAACCGGTCCATCAAACCAAGTCTTGTCTTGATCTTCTCCACTTAGTCACATGACTCCATGTCATGTCCCATATGCAATGAGCTCCTTCATCACATAATCACCTGTGGACTAATCACCTGTGTATTTCACTTAAACACATATTAGTCCACCTAAGTTGTCACTCAATTACCAAAACCAAACAAGGACCTTCAACCTCTTGCCGTCGTAGATGGCTCGGACTGCCTCCTCCCCGGATGCGAAGCTGGACGCGATGTCGAACAGCTCGCTGACGCTTGAGGGGTGGTTGCGGCCGAGCTCATGCACTAGCTTGCGGCACGTCGTACCCTCGAGGAAGGTGTTGATGACCTCGGCGTCGCCAACGTTGGGGAGCTCGGTGCAGCGCTTGGAGAAGCGACGAATGTAGTCCCTCATGGGCTCGCTCAGCTTCTGGCGACACCCGCGCAGGTCCCAGGAGTTGCCTGGGCGCACGTAGGTGCCCTGGAAGTTCCCCACGAACAGCTTGACCAGGTCGCCCCAGTCGTGGATCTAGTTCGTGTGCAGGTGCTCGAGCCACTGACGAGCCGAGACCGCGAGGTGAAGTGGCAGGTTGTGCATGATCATGTAATTGTCCGTGGCGCCACCCAACTGACAAGCCAAACGGTAATCATTGAGCCAAACTTCTCGGTTAGTCGCACATGAGTACTTGGTGATGGTCATCGGCTGTCGGAAGCGGGGAGGAATGGTCGCCGTGCGGATGACGGAGCTGAACACCCGGGTCCCCGCGGGCTCGGGCGTCGGGCTTCTATCCTCCCGGCTGTCGAAGCGTCCTCCATGGCGCGGATGGTATCCACGGCTTGTCGCGGTGTCGTATTTCTTCTTGTTCAGGAGGTTGCGCGCGTCGCCGTCGTTGGTGGTGCCGCGCGTATCCTGAAGGCGGTTCTTCGCGGGCCTCCTCTCACTGGGGTTGTGGGCGGCGAGCGCCTTGCCGTCGTTTGTTGGACGGTTAGGCGTCCACTTAACCCGGTGAGGGGTGTGAATGGATTCCTCCTTGTCCTGCGCGCCGCCCTTGGCCTTCGAATTGGCTTGGTGTCGAATGCGGGAGGCGGAGCTTTCGGCCTGTAAGATGGCCGCTTGCTCGACAAGGTCTTGCGCCTCACGGTGCAGGAGCCGAGCCGAAGGCGTGGATGGCTCGGGGATGGCTCGCAGTAGCATCACCGCGGTGACGAGCTTTTGGCTCACGCGCGGCAGGCCGATGTCGTCGTCGTTCTCGATGCGGATGTGGGCGAGACGCCCCGCTGCTCTGGCGCGTTCACCGGGCTGAGGTTGTTGCGCCTCCAGCGCCGCTCGCAGCTGCTGCACCTGACGGCGCTCCTCTTGTAGCTTGCTCTCCAGCTCCTTCACCTATGCCAGCTGAGCCTGCGCCAACACCTCATCGCCCTGAGGCGTCGCGGCGTCAGCATTGGCAGGCGTTGCGGTGTTCGCAAGCGTCGCTGCGCCCGCGTCCGTTGGGAGTCGTTCACGGATGGCCCCGGGCGTCGCCGGGGTCTTGCCCCGGTTGTTGTCGTCGTCGTATCCGTCCTCACTCTCGGATTCGATTTCGCCATCGATGACGAAACATCCCAGTGTGGGGTCGCTCTCTCCTTTGCTAGATGCATCGAAGCAGCAATCGACGGAGTTCAAGAACCGTCGGAGCGCCTCGACGTCTTGGAGCCCGGCGTAGTCCCACTCCTCGCTGCTGGAACCTGGTGGGTACCACTTGTCAGGCGAGGCGGCATGATAGCGTGTCGCGTCATCCGACGAGGATGAGTGGCCAGCACGATTTCGGGCCCTGCGCGGGTCGTGCTGTCCTTCTCCCACGTGGCGTACTCATGTAACGCCGGTACGCCGGTGGCGGCCCGCTCCTTGAGGAAGCAGGCTGGTGTGTTACCCCGCCGCTGCGCTGAGCGGTAGCGCGGGGTGCCCTGGGCTGCTCCCGTTGCGCACGCCGTGGTCGCCGGCTAGTCTGCCCCTGGTGCGTCGGAGGCAGTCCGGCTCGCGTCGACATGGTGGTGTCAGCTACCGCTTAGAGCGTCGCGGCGGCGCCGCGCAGCCCCATTGGGAACTGTGCCGATGTGGCTGCCGCTTCCTGGCGGCTCCCTTCTGCAGGGTTTGCCGTGGGTGGTGCGGCTCCGCCTGACTCTGCGTCATGCGGTGGTGCCCGCGGATCGTCCCAGTCTGGGAGCGTTACCCGCACGGGCTGGCGCTGCTCTACCTGCACCTGCAGGTCTTGCAGTCGGCGGCGACTCAGGAGTCTGCCTGTCGAGGATGACGATGACGAAGTCTCTACCTCATTGGTACGATGAAGCTGCATGAGGTATTTGGACCCGTCCTACTCGAACGTCAGGCTCCCAAACTAGATCATGAATCCAGGTGGGAACCCGCTGGTGGTCTCGTCGGGGGACCCCGTCGCTGGCTGCTCGTCGCGGGATGTCATCAAGGGAACTGACGAGAAAGGCGAATCGCACAGCGCTCCCCCTACCTGGCGCGCCACTGTCAGTGTCGGAAATGGCCGGCACTCCCTACACCGCACAGAAATGTGTTGTGTCTCGTCCCTTGATAGTCGATGCAAAAGCTAACACGAGGACACGGGATTATCCTAGTTCCGGCCGCGGAGCTGTACGTCCAGCAGGGGCATGCTCGCGCACTCGTATTAGCTTGCACCGGGGTGCTTGTAGAAGGGGGCTACAAGTGGATGCAGGAGAGGAGAGATGGTCCCCAAGTCCCTGGTTGAGGATGAAGAGTGAGTGTGTGTTTTTGTGTCTGAGCAGGAGCTAAGACGGGTGAACGTTGGGTGCTTGTGGGTTGTCCCGTACGAGACCCCTAACTTTCCCCTTTTATAGTTCAAGGGGAAGAAAAGTTACAGTCGTGGGTACAGTGCGTGCTACAGTGTAAGTCGTAGAGCATATCTTGCAAAGGAGGCGCTTGTCCCAGGCGTATCCGTGCCTCGCAGGTTAATTGAGATCGCCTCCCGGTCTTGACTGTCGATGCAGCGCCCTCCTGTACCTGTTTTGATGGAGCTTCGAGGGGTCGCCTAATCGTCGTGGTGGTCGGGTCGTCACTTGAGGCTTCGCTCGAGGGGGCTTCCGCACCGCTTTGAGGGGTAGCTTGCTGGGGGACGCTGGGGCTAGCGCGGCGTAGGCTGTCGCCTCAGGGCCTGACACCTTTATCAGGTATGATGGCGGAGGGGATATGGTCTGCTTCACTGGGCCGATACGGCCGGCTTTTCCCCTGGCGACGGTTTCAGTTCAGGTTCGTACGGGGCGGCCGCCGCTGGGGCGATCCGAAGGTTTCCCGTATTTGCTATGGGGGGGCCCCTCCGTTGAGGATGGGCGTAGATGGTGTAGGCGGGGCGCCTACTGTTGCCACAGTGCGTGCACTGTCGCCGGGAGACGTGGTGGGCAAGGGTCAAGGGGTCCGTTCCTTGCCTTGCCGGACTAGCAACGGCGTTCGACCAGGGTCCGCCCCTGGTCAATGGTCGTTCTCCTGTTGGTGGGGTCCCCAGCACCCATTCGAGGGTGTTCTGGTGCGAGAGGCGATGGGGGGCCCCGGTGGAACTACGCAGAGGCACAGTTGGGATCAGCGGTGTCGGGGGCATAGTGCCGCGCAGGCCCTGCACAGCTACCGCCTGTCCGTGTCGTAGGAGGCACAGTGCTCCCGGGTCCTGTCAGGAGCGACGTGCTGGGGGATGTGCCTTTTGACTCTGGCGCCCGGTGCGGGAGTTGGGATTGTCAGTGCCCGTACTGCTGACGTGGTGCTCGCCCGAGGGGTCGGAGCAAGTTCTGGCGAGGCGGAGTGGCGATCCGTAACTCGAGGGGGGAGTGGACGAGGTACCATCGAGCGAGGCAGATCCCAAGCGCGGGGGTAGCGTGACCTCATGGGCCATTGCTGGGTCCTGCCGGTTGGTCATGGGCCGTGAGATTCTGCCGGTGTAAGCCCATGCGGTTATGGATGATACTCTTATTTTGCGTTTTTAAGGGCGATTAATCTGATGGTTAAGGGACCCCTTAGTTTGGTCCCCGACATGTATGAAACCCAAAAGACATGCTAACGACATTCCAAATAGAACGTGCCATCAGACAATCAAAAATCAAGTGTTGGATGCTCTCATTAAAGTCGCAATAACAACATTTAGTAGAGCCCTTCCACTTTCCCTTCACAAGGTTGTCTTTTGTTAAAATTACCCCCCCCCTTTCAAATATCAAAGGAAAATTTTGATTTTCAAAGGAATCTTCACTTTCCAGGAAAAACACCAATGGGGAACCCCTAACTCCTTTTTCATTAAGTCCTTGTACATTGATTGCACTGTAAACACATTTTTGTTCAGTAGCCAAATGAAAGAATCTCTTTGATCAACTAGCTGAACTGGAACAACCAAACTTACCTGTTCAAGCCAAAGGGCTAACTTATCTCCCACAATAGCTCGTCTAAATGATATATTAAGGGGGATGTACCTAGTACATTAGCCACAGTATCATTTTTCTTCCTGACTATGTTGTACAGGGAGGGATATTTCCTCATTAGAGGTTCCTGACCGATCCATAAGTCTTCCCAGAACCTTGTTTGACACCCATTTCGAACAGAAAACCGGCCCCTATGTAGAAAAAGATCTTTAACCTCCATTAGCCCTGACCAAAATTGTCAGTCACCTTGCTTTTTTCATACTTGCGCTAACGGCTTATTTTTTAAATAATTTTTCCTAAGGATATCTTGCCATAGGCCATCCTCATTTAAAAGTTTAAACAACCATTTACTCAAAAGATACTTGTTTTGTTCCTCAAGGTTCATGATTACCAGCCCTCCTACATCCTTAGGTTTGCAAGGAATACACCATTTTGCAAGTCGATACTTTTTCTTATGCTCATCGCTTTGCCAAAAAAATCTTGACCTATAATAGTCCAATTTTTTAAGGACGCCTTTAGGTATCCGAGAAAAGGACATCATACACATTGGTAAGCTAGAAAGCACCGAGTTGATTAAAACAAGCCCACCGCCAATGGATAAAACCATGCCCTTCCAGCTGCTTAATTTTTCTGAAATCTTTCTTCGATCAGGCCCCGGTCCTTGTTGGATATTTTACAAGGGCTCTTAGGAATACCCAAGTACCTAAACGGTAATGAGCCTTCTTTACATCCAAACAAAGTGGCATAATCTCTCACCTTCTCCTGTGCATTACCGAAACAAAACAATTCACTTTTATGGAAATTAATCTTGAGGTCCGAGAGTTTTTCAAAAGCATATAGTACTAATTTTAAGTTCTTAGCCTCCTCTATATTATCTTCCATAAACAGAATCGTATCATCAGCATATTGGAGAACTAAAAGACCTCCCTCCACCAAATGAGGCACTACACCGCTAAAGTGGTCATGCTCCCTTGCCCTTCCGATCATAACAGCAAGCATATCCACAATTAAATTAAAAAGAACAGGTGAAAGGGGATCGCATTGTCTCAAACCCTTTCTAGTTTTGAAGAAATGCCTAATTTCATCATTCACCTTCACTCCTACACTTCCTCCCGTAACAATTTTCTCAATCCAATTACACCAAAGAGATGAGAAACCCTTCATTCATAACACTTGTTGAAGGAAGGACCAGTTGACTTTGTGGTAGGCTTTCTCAAAATCTAGTTTGAGAATAAGTCCACAACGTTTTTCCTATGTAGTTCATGGATTGTTTCATGCAAAATAAAATTTTAATATAACGCCCTGGCATAAAAGCTGTTTGAGAAGGTCTAATCACTTTATTAGCCACTTTAGATAACCTGGTAGCTATCACTTTTGTGAAAATCTTAAAACTCATGTTGAGCATACAAATGGGTCGGTATTGCTGGATTTGCTTAACCTCCTTTTGTTTTGGGATCAAAGTAATTATCCCAAAGTTTAGGCTAAAAAGGGACAAGTCACCTTTATGAAAATCTCTAAACATTGCCATTAGGTCATCTTTAATGAGACTCCAAAACACTTGATAGAACTCCACCGGGAACCCATCAGGACCCGGAGATTTATTGTGTTTCATTTGGAAAATAGCTTCTCGAACTTCTTGTTCCAAGAACTCAGCTATTAATACTGCATTCTCCGCATCCGACACTTGAGGTATATCCTCTGTCATGGATTCCAACATAGAGAAGTTGTTTCTTTGTGAAGATCGAAAGACCTTTGTAATATTCTGTAATGAACCTTTTAAGGTTATCTTCCCCCTCAATAACTCCCTCTTCTTGCTCACGACAAAAAATTCTAGTCTTTCGTCGTTTGCCATTTGCTACAAGTTGAAAATACTTTGTGTTACTATCGCCTTTTAAGAGCTGTGTAGTTTTGGCTCTTTGGAACCACTTCAACTCTTCTTCTCTTAAGAATTGAGCAAAAGCTTTTCCTTGATGCATTGCTTTAGGTCCATTTCCTGCTGACTTAGCAACTGAACCTCAACTTTTTTATCAAGCTCATCAGCTTTTCTCAACAATTCTTGCTTCTCTTTTTTATATGCCCCTTTCATATTTTTTGCCCAACCTCTTAAAAATTTTGTAATAGTCTAATCTTATTTTGCCATCTTAATAAAGAGGTGGACCCTTTATTTTCTTTTGTCCAAACTGCCGACACTAGATAAAAAAAAAAATCCTCACGTAAGAGACACTTTGTACTACCTCCCAAGAAAGGTATAGATCTTATCGATAGTAAATGGGTCTTTAAAGTCAAGAGCTGAACAGATGGATGTACTGATTTACAGGACGGTCAGTGGCAGATGGATTCAAAAAGAGGTTTGGTATTGACTACTTTGACACCTACAACCCAATAGCTAAGCCAATAACTGGCAGAGTGATTATTTGAGTTGCTCTGTCAAGACTCAAGAGGCTGGAAAACTGTGACAGATTGGCATACTTCTCAAAAGAAGTAATCTCGCATGTATATGCTGATTTTGCAATTAAGGATTTGGGTGAGTTTGGTATTTTTTAGGTATTGAGGTGAAGCCTGACAAGCAAAATCTTATACTATCTCCAACAAGATATTTACATGATTTTCTGAAAAGAGCAAAAATGGAAAATTTCGGTAGAGATGCATTGTGGGAGGCTCCGAGTACCTGACAATTACCAGATCAGATATCTTCAGTATGGTCAATCAGATTTATCTGTATTTTTAGCCCCGACTGAAAAGCATTGGGCAGCAGACAAGCAAATACGTACTTGGGTATGTCAAGGGAACAATCAATCAAGGGCTGATGTTTCAGAAGTCTGACAGCGACACATTGCATGCTGAACCAGTGCGCAAAGCTTCTCCTACCCGAAACTGAAAGATGTAATAATAGCTGAAACTTGCAGGCTGTAATATCTCTGGAGCTCCTTAATTACATACCTTATATCACTCCTGGGTGGTATATGGTATATGAAAAGGGTAATATAGTAATAAACACAATATATAATGTGAATGATTTTTTCTTTCCATCGCCCTTCCGTCATTGTTGCGCATCCCCCGCCACCGCACGTCGTTACCCGCAGCCACCCGGTCTTTCCGCCGAACGTAGAGCAGCAGGCGCGTGCTGCGGCTCCTTCTCCCTCTTTCTCCGTGACGCGCTCCACGACGCAGAATGTGCTGCTGCTCATGTACATGAGCGTGCCGGGCTGCCGGCTGCCCTTGGCGTGGATGACCCTGTCCCTGGCCAGCTTCCACGCCGGCGCCTGCTCGTGCCTGTCGACACTCTCGTTGCCGGTGGCAGGTGTCACGACGTTGCAGCAGATGTCATTTATATTTCTTTTAATAATACCCTTATACTACTTATACTATTCACCATATACCACATATAGCACTGATCAAAATTATACTAGTATATCATACGTCGGATAGTTATATACTAGTCCTTTTTAATTAGTAGTATAAGGTACCGTAAAAAACCTCTATCTGAGATTAATCTCGAGGACTATTCTCGTGGATCGTGCAGTGCTTTACATTTTTACAACAATCCCTGAGACCCTGATCCACCGTTTGTTCGAACTTTAGAATTAATAAGAGTACATCATTTTGACATCTGCTTTGGGAACTTATTTTCAAACTTTAGAATTAATAAGAGTACATCATTTTGACATCTGCTTTGGGAACTTATTTTTTGTTCAAAAATTACTTGGTTCCTAACCTGATAATATCACTGTCATGAGTGGCCGATTTCTATATATAGCACACATGTTGGATACAAAAAATGATGAGAACGAAAAACAGCTAGAGAAAGTGTAATAACAAAAGGCTAAGCACACGCATGTTGTATGTACTCCGTATATATCTTCATCCTTCTTCACTGTCATATATCAAATTCATATATCAAAGCATGGATAATTGCTCACCTCAGGTCCCACGCGGTACTAGCAGTTGATAACAAAAAAAGCTAAGCACACATGTTGCGTGCAATCTTCATCCGCCTAATCAAGTTAATCATATATCAAAGGATGATTGCTCACCGTATATCCCACACGGTGATACTGTCGCAACGGTGGCCAATTATCCGGTGGGAAAACTACTTATCAACTGCCGATGTGGGATTATCGTTCACGCTGAATTTGCCTCCAAGCCGCGCAACGTTCGGCGTGCACCTGAACCGGCCCGTTATTGTTTTTCTTTAGGGTAACCCGCCCAGTATTGGTATTCCCGGGACCCACTTACCTCCTGATATCAGTGTATTGGGCTGGACCCATTCAAGCGGATCGGACCATAGCCGAGAGAGAGGCGGCATTGGACTTCAGTCAGCATCGAGTACAGGGAGGCGTCGGATTGGATGCGTGGGGTCCCAGATGGACAGTGTGGATGGAGGCGCAACTTGCCCCCTCTGGATTTTTTTTAAAAAGTCCTTTTAAAACTAATATCTTAATAATAAACCCTGAACAGTATTTTCAAAAATTATATAGCAGCCAGTCGGTCAGTCAGTTAGGTCTTGTTTAGGTCATAAATTCCACCCTGAAAAATCACTACGTAAAAAAAAGATTTCTATCACATTAAAATATCGACATATGCATGGAGTACTAAATGTAGATAAAATTTAAAACTAATTGCACAGTTTTGTTGTACTCTGCGAGACGAACATTTTAAGCCTAATTAATCAATTTTGGGATAATTTTTCACAAATACAAACGAAATGCTACAGTGGCGCACGCACTAAAAGGTGCCAAATTTAGAGTGCAAATTTTGCATTTGAACAAGAGCTCAGCTACAAAAGATGTCAAGGAATAGTATCATCTCCATTTCACCGATCAGCCAACCTATGCAGTACCCACCACAGCAAAGACCCTTAAAAACTATGGCCTTGTTTAGATCCAAAATCCACCCTAAAGTTCACTATGAAAAAATAAGATTTCCATCACATTAAAATATCAGCACATGCATGGAGTACTAAATGTAGATGAAATTAAAAATTAATTGCATAGTTTTGTTGTAATCTACGAGACGATCATTTTGAGCTTAATTAATCAATTTTTGAACAATTTTTTACAAATACAAACGAAATACTACATTGGCGCACACACTACGAGAGGCCAAATTTGAGGTGCAAATTTTGCATCTAAACAAGGGCTCTGATCACTTCTCAGTACCCGGGGGAGCTCCCTGGCGATGGCTAGCTGCAGCAGGCTGCCGTCACTGGAGGCGATGAAGCAAAAGAAGGCAGATGACCTCAAGTTCCTTTTCTCCCTGCAGGCTGCATCCATCCAGGACGTGGCAGCCAACTTGCTCAAGCACCACTCCATGCGGCTGGTACACGACCTGGTGATCCCACCAATGGAAGACTACATCGTCAAGGCTGCTGCTCTGGCAGTCTGGCTGACAGACTTGGCATAGCTGATGAGCCACTCCTGTCTCCCACTAACCAGCAGGGGAATGAAGCCTTGTCCGTGAGATTCACCACTGCTGCTATGCCTGCTGCCACATACACGTTCACTCCTGATACTACTGCTGTAGACATTCCTATGAAGGCCGTCTTCGAACGGCTTAACTCTTCCCTGCAGGTCCCCCCAAAGCCGTCAGTAACTATTGCTGAGGTCCAGGCGGCCTTAGATCAGCTGGAGATTGCTTCCAAGCAAGCGGAGATGGAGCAGTTGTCCCCGGCGCCTCCAGCACGCCCACATGCGTGCCCACAAGATGCTGGAGCCGAAGGGGACTGGGGCACTTCGGGCCTTGGGGTCTTCTTCACCACCCCGCCCCCGCCCATTCTGGCCGCCGAGCCGGAGCTGAAGAAGCCTCCCCAGGTGCGCCGGCGCCGAGTCTACGACATGTCCAAGGTGCGTAGAAGTGCAAGACTCGCAAAGAAGCCACCAGGCCCAGCTCTGAAGAAAGCACAGATCAACCTGTGCCGACGCCTGGGCATGCTGGATGAAGACGAGGCCTCCATCGAGCAAGTGCTGGACAAATTCGTCGCCACGTACAATGGTCCACTGCCGTCCAACATCATCGCTGCACTAACGGCCCTCTTCAGCATCCACAGTTAGTTCGTCGCCCAGCTGGATGCAGCAATGCTGGAATTCATAGGAGCTGAGCATGGTGATCTCCTGGCCCCTGGGGCTGAGGCCAACGCATAGTGATTAGGCACTGCTGATCATGCGCCCAATATTCTACAATGCAATTGTCTCCAAGAAATTTTAATTCAGTCTGTTCGAACTTCAATTTGAACTCAGTAGCTTCTGTCATCGTCTGTTGTAATTTGAACTCGGTAGCTTCGTTGGTCGACCGTTGTGTTAGATAAAACCGGTACTAGCGTCGAGATCCCGACGGCTCGACTAGCACCATCGCAGTGGAAACAACAAGATCACAAACGCCATCGTCAAGATCAACACGAGAACGACACCGAGGCACAATATTTTTTAACGAGGTTCGGCCATGTGCCTACATCCTCGGGGCCTGACTACGGGCGCTCCTCCCCATAAACAGCAGCTACACCGGCATATGGGCACCATCGCGGCCACGCCGCCGCCTACACCAGCCGCCAAGTCATCTCACGGTTACACGGGTAGTGCCCACATATTTATGGACCCTAGGCACACAAAGTACGGCTCAAACTCTATCCCTAACCTACCAATTACAACTCAAGTCCACGTCATAACCAAAACATACACATATTCGACACAACTCTAACAAACTCCATCTTGGCGAATATGCTCGCCACACCTTGAAGCTGTCGATGCCGAACCTCCATGTATCGAACTTGAGTTGACTCCTTTGGCTGCTCATTCAGAACAGCCCGATGAGGCCACCTCCTCATCATCGGAACTTGTCACAGCTGCTCTCCCGTCCATGACTCCACCTTCAACAACGCTTCCTCTCAGCTTGTACTGGTGTGTAGTTATTCACTTCTCACCAATCATAACAGTCTTGCCACTTTGCATAACCCTCAAAGTCTTCTTATCAGGAGCCGCTGATATAACAAGCCTTCATCATGCAAAATCCCCAGCGATATTAGATTCCTCCGCAGCCCCGGCACATGCTTCACACCCTTGAGTAGTATCTCTTGATCATCATACATCTTGAACTTGACGTCGCCTACACCAATGTCCCGATAACGTGAGTCATCTCCCATGTAAACAGATCCACCTTTATCTTGTTCAACGTACGACGAGAACCACTCCTTTTTGGATGTTGCATGAAACGAATTAGCTGAATCCAATAACCACGCTTCACAAGACCTCTCACTTGATACCGTGAGAACATCACCATCACTACTATCCGAGTCATCTTTCTTCTTTGAGAACACAACACTAGCAGTTCCTCCCTTCTTCAGTTCCGGGCAATCCCTCCTCAGATGTCCATACTCCTTGCATCCATAGCACCGCGGCCCCTTCTTTTTCTTCTTCTTGCTGGTCTCTCCGCCTCGATCACCTCTTATCAGCAAAGCATCTCCAGAAGACTCATCAGTAGCATTGTTCTTTCTCCTCTCTTCATGTGAAAGCAACGCAACAACAACATCCTCCACCTTGATGCTCACCTTGCCATACGTCAACGTGGTGACCAAGTACTCATATGACCTAGGCAAAGAACACAAAAGAATAATAGCCCTGTCCTCGTCATCAACTTTTACCTCGACCTTCACAAGATCCGCGATAACTTGATTGAAGACATTGATGTGCTCTGCAAGGTCTGACCCCTCTTGCATCTTCAAGCCATACAACATCTGCTTTAGATACACCTTCTGGGTCAATGTCTTGGACATAAACTGATCGCCCAACTTCTTCCAAATCTTTCTAGGGTCAGACTCCTCCATGACAGTGTACATGATACGATCGTTGAGACACAACCGAATTGTCGCGGTTGCTTGTTGTTGCATCTCCTCCCACTTATCATCGTCCACCTTCGCCGGCTGCTTTCCACTGAGCACCTTCAGGATCCCCTGCTGAGCTAGCAGATCCTTGACCCTTGTTTGCCACAGCCCAAAGTTGTCGGTCCTGTCAAACTTCGTCACCTCAAACTTGGAAGCCATCGACGTCATGTCGACCTGCAATTAAACCAGCTGAATAACCTGGTTAGATCGCAGCACCCTCGCTCGCGCACGCCTCCTCGCCGCTGACCGCAGACGAACGTCGCCGAGCCTTGTTGTGCACAGCCCGTGCACCACGAAGCCTTCTCCTCAAAGCTCCGACCACGCAGCCTCCGAGCCTCCCGTCAAACTCCACGCCGTTGCACGTCGACGATGTTGACCCTACTCGAACGCCGCCCGTTGTTCGCCTTCAACCGAGCAAGCATCGGTTTGCAAACAACCATATTGCCTTGATGCAATCCCATGGACTCCTCTGTTTGCTTATATGGAGACCGGACACACCCGACGCTAGTCCTAGTCGGACTTCTCCAGCCGTTGTATCCTTCCCGTGTTTCCTCCTACGTGACTTCCTGCAGCACCGATTGCAATTGGTTCTCGGAGTTCAACTCGCACACGTGCATGCATGTCGGCCGCATACCTGATTTGGATGCAATAATCAGACCAACCACCGATCATTATGCCAATATAATACACCATGCATGCTCTTTGGGTCCCACCGAACATGCACATGTACGTGCCATAAGCCCATAATGATGCATGCGACCATCTGCGACACGCCTGCAGCTCGCTGGCCACATCTGCATGCCCTCGAAGCCGCGTCTGGTTACGATCTGACGTACTCTCCTGCACGTCCCTGCTTCCTCTTTTGCCGGCCCATGCTGCAGTCACGTAATCCCAAAACAAAAACTGTCTCCATTGTCCTGTCGAGTCCACCGTGGCTTTGGCCACCGAAGTCGTTGCCCTCGTCCACGACGTCTTTCGGCTGCACCATCAAACATGGCTGTCACGTCTGACCGACCCCTATTGAACAGCAGCCAAACAGCTCAATCAGCCCCGATCTCCACGTCTGGACGCATCCCAATGATGTCTTGCTCATCGGATGGTTCGAGTCTCCTCCTCGAAGTGTCCGACTCCACCGATCGAATCATCGACCGCCACCATGCTCCACCTTGCGCCATGTCCCTCCATGGACATTGTGCAACTCCGGCGCGGTGTGGAAACATACTCATCGCACCTCTCTGAAGATCTTCACAGCTCTGGCTCCGGTACCACTTGTTAGATAAAACTGGCATTGGCGTCGAGATCCCGACGGATCGACTAGCACCATCGCAGCGGAAACAACAAGATCACAAACGCCATCGCCAAGATCAACACGAGAACGACACCGAGGCACAATATTTTTTAACAAGGTTCGGCCATGTGCCTACATCCTCGGGGCCTGACTACGGGCGCTCCTCCCCATAAACAGCAGCTACACTGGCATATGGGCACCACCGCGACCACGCTGCCGCCCACACCAACCGCTAAGTCGTCTCACGGTTACGGTAGTGCCCACATATTTATGGACCCTAGGGATACAAAGTACGACTCAAACTCTATCCCTGACCTACCAATTACAACTCAAGTCCACGTCGTAACCAAATCATACACATATTCGACACAACTCTAACACGTTGTTGGTGCTGCCCTGCCTGCTTGTTTTTGTTGAACTTGTACCTGTTAATCAAGGGAGCTCCATTGTGCTACGCTGCTGTGTTACTTGCTGCATACTCGTCATCCCTATGCTGCCTGCGTTTGTTGAACTTGTATCTGTTAATCAAGGGAGTTTCTTTGTGCTACGCTGCTGTGTTATCTGCTACATACTTGCCATCTCTGTGCTGTATGTCTGCGCTCGACGTCATTCCGCTGATGCTCCATGATCTGCCTGATGTATGTGTCGCTATTGTGCTTTATGTCATGATTTTGGTTGCTACTGACGCTGCTCGTTATGGCCTGATGCTGCTCCACCGCGCTGATACTCCTGTACCCCCGCTGCCGCCACCAGTTGGGGATGACGCTGATGGCAACGGCGCAAGCACTGATTCAACGCGAGACCTCTGCATTACTAATGACGCCGCCAAATCTTAATGTTTTACGCTGGAACGTATGTGAGAGGACTAAACAGCCCGAGCCGTTGTTTCACAGTTAACGAACTGCTATCATCGACCTTCTGCCACCTTGCATGTATACAGGAAACTAAACTTGCTGCCATCGACAGAGCTCTGGCAACCTTCCTGGGAGGCTATAAACATAATAGTTTTGCTTACAAACCAGCCGTAGGCACACGAGGGGGGATTCTCCTACTGTGGAACGACAATTACATAGACCTACAGGACATCAATATCAGAAGGTTCTCAATTACGGCAAACATGCAAATCAAAGAGTGCGCCACATCCTTACTATCACGGTAGTCTATGGGCCGACACGAGATAACCTCAAGCCGGCTTTCCTTAGAGAAATGAGAAGATCCAAGCCTGCGCCAGGACAAAAATGGCTTATCCTAGGAGATTTTATTCTAATCTACCGGGCAAGAGATAAAAATAATCGAAGGCTCCATCTGGGACGAATGAGGCAGTTCCGCGCCGCCACCCTATCTTTCTGCGAACTAAAAGAAATTCACTTGCAGAACCAAACTATTGCTTTGCCATATGCATGGTTGTATATATATGTTCAACTAACTGTTGATAGCTATTTGGCATTATCTTAATTATATTATGCAACAGATGCTACATCACGGGTCTAATCAACACCAAACGATATTGAGGGTTATACAATTTCTCACAGCATGACCTTATAGTTCAGTTTTAGTTTGCTGCTATATGCCGGTTTTCTGAAATGCTAACATACACTACCAGAATGATCAACATCTGCACCAGGTGTGAAAGCCCTTTAGCACCGGGTTTCCCACCCGGTGCAACTAATCCGAGGCTAAAGGGGTACTCCTTTAGCACCGGTTGCTGTCTGCAATCGGTGCTAAAGGCCCCGGATTTCTTTTTTTTTTGCTTTTTTCAGTAGCCATGCATGCACGTCTATATACGTGTATATACGTATATATTCTAATACGTGTATTCTAATGCGTATTCCGCCGACTCTATATTCGTATTAGCTGACATTTCATCAAAATAGAAGACATATATATTACAAAAGTAGATATTCATGCACGTCAACTCGAGTTATATATATTTAAACTGTATTTTCTACTTAATTAAGATTGACGACTTGTTGGACTGTCCGGCACGTCCTCCAGTACTGGCGAGTGGAATTCTCCTCGGGGATTGACGACCTCGTCCCAGATTCATCCGACAAGCTGTTCTACAATTGCGTCAATTCTTTCTAGCTCTAGGGACTCTTCCTTCAGGTTGAACATCTATAATTTACAAATAATTGAAAGATATTTAATCCGCCGAGTTGGAGACAATAATTGTGCACTTAATAATAATGGAAATGTGTTTATTAATAATAATATTATTACGTACCATAATATCGTGTTGTGTAAGCTTTTTATGTCCCCAATTCCACATGTAATCGCAAACATAGTATGCACATAAATTTTTTCCCTTCCCCTGTTTGGCACACTGTCGACCAAAAGAAATTAAGTAAAATTCATATAATATATTAGCCGAGGCCTACATATACAAATTACTTGCTTACCGGAAAGCCAATGTTCCATTTTAGTGTTTCATGTTGAATACCCGGGTGTTCTTGACGAAATTGATTCCAGGCCCTGCGAACAAAAAAATTGAGTGAAGTCATTGCGAGTGTAAGGGGTGAATTAAGTAGGGGAAAATATACATCACCTTGTCATCATGTCCATGATGTTCTGTAGTTTTTCTTTTGGAGTGTGCAATGAATCAAAGACGTTCACGACACCCCGGTCAGGACACAATATTATTAGGAACCAGTGGAATCTGTATACATGTATACATTATAATCAGAAATGAAATAGTACACAGACAGTATAAGAAGAAGCTTGTGTATGTACTCACTCGATGTTGTACGGGATTAGTATGGAGTCGCAGTAATTTTGTTTCTTAATGTACTTGTATAGGTTTCCATATGTTTCCTCAGGATTCATCAATATCATATTTTCACTTATCCTTCGAGGATCCACGAAACCAACGTCATATATCCCGGATCTCCGACATTTTTGAATCTCCATTCTGCATATGTTAAGCAATAAATAAAACCCGCGTCAGCATAGATTGGAATTATTGTTTTCAAACTGTGAATTATAAGCAACAACAAAGTACTTACAGTGTCCAACAGGTGATCAAATCCACGTCCATGGCGTCGCGGTGGTACAGCTCATATATATCCTTAAACCTCAGCCAGACCCAATCATCATCACCATTGTAGAAATCATGGTCCTTCACGCCTACTTTGATCATGCGCCGTTTATTCCTTCTTGATTCTTCCAAGTACCACTCATGGAATCGGCGCATCTTCGTCTGTCGCTTGCTCTCCATTTCAGGAGGGACCATAGGCTCGCCAAGCTTAAACGGCCACTTCAGCGTTGTGTTACAGGAACCTCTTCTTCCCCCAGGACTTGCGTTCTGGTTAGTCCAGTCTCGGCCATTACTCGTTGCACGTTAAGCTCGTCCAGAGATGGCAATGGACCCAAGGGCCGCTGAGGTTGTTGGCCGAGCTGAGGAACCTTTTTTGGATGGGCCCGCCTCCTTATCTGCAGCCTTCCGCTTCCGGCGAGATTTCAGTAATGAGCGGTCATAGTCTGTTACTATTACTTCCTTCTGTTGACCCTTGCTCAAATTACCGAGGAATGACTTGACGACGGTGGGATCAAGCTTCGGCTCCGGCTCAGGTTTTTTCCTCCACTCGGCCATTTGCCTCTTTGTGTCTGCTTTGACCGAGGCTTCGAGCTCCACTAGAGTCTTCTCACCCGCTCTTTTCTCTGGTGCGGGCTTCTCTCTGGTTTTCCACGCCTTCTTCGCTGGTGGAGTGGGGGCAGAGGCTTTAGTGCGGCATCCCCTCTTCGGCGGAGGAGTCGGAGACCTCTTCGGCGGAGGAGACGGGCTTGCATCAGGAGCTCCCGGAGAATCGTCATGATCCGGTGGATCTCTTGGAGACGGTGGAGGTGACGGAGGCTTGTTGGTAGCCGCAGGTGTACCGGGTATGACGACGTCTGCCTTGCTCCATAGAATGATGCAGTGAGAACACTGACCGAGTTTTGTTTCTCCGTCACCTCCGGGGATGTCAAGTTCCAAGTCTTCCCAGTTGGTGACGACTTGCTCCACCTCAACAGGTACGTAACCATGTGGAATGTCATTGCAGTGCCATTTTTGCCCTTCTTCCACACATTTGGTCATACCGTATGCGACCTGATAAGTTAGTAGTCACAAAGAAAGTTAGTAAATAAATGGTATTTACGGTGAAATGTATGCAGTACGAACTAAGGTCGCATACGTACCACCACAGCTAAGTTCTTCTGCCTGACGACAAGTTCGCACGCGGTCCGTTGAGTTATTTCATCCACGGGTTAACGGACCGCTTCGGCGGCCTGTGTGGAAGCGTGACTGCTTTGATATTGTTGTGGAGGGCTAATAAGGGCCGCATCTTGGAGAGGTGCATGCTCTGTGGAACCGGTCCCGCCTGCGGCTTGTTGGAGAGGTGCATGCTCTGTGGAACCGGTCCCGCCTGTGGCTTGTTGTATCTGCAGCCATGCTACCTTCATCCGTCGCTCCATCTCTGACTCCATTTCTTGGAGCTTTGAGCCCTGGGCGGCAACCGTTTGCTCTAGGTCCCTCACCCTCTGCTCATATTCGGCCTTCTTCCTCGAACGGCTCCTATAGGTGGCGGCGTGCTCTTGGAAACCTTTCTTCCATGAGATTCTTGTGCCTACGCCGCGGTCCGTCCAGGATGCTCCTTGTTCCCTAAGGCATAGGTTAGCTCATTTCTGTCTCTATCAGCAACAAATTCAACCCTCTCAGATGCCCTGAGGATATCGAGGAGACGCTGAGCTAGTTCTCGCAAGTCCTCGGGAAAAACTAAGGAGCCGTCGATTGGGTTTAGGGTACCTCCATGACCATAGTACCAAAGCTTGGTCCTTGTGGGCCAGTCATGTGTCACTGGAGTGATGCCTCTAGCAT
Source organism: Echinochloa phyllopogon (assembly GCA_033239725.1). NCBI lineage: Eukaryota > Viridiplantae > Streptophyta > Magnoliopsida > Poales > Poaceae > Echinochloa > Echinochloa phyllopogon. Next base: position 6,721,682 of record BTCW01000017.1, on the reverse strand, counting down.
ATAGATCTTCTTCCATCTTCTCCCATTTAGCGATGCTTGCCTTGTAACCTCCCGAACCCATCTTATGAGAGTACTTCTTATTTGCGGCATTTCCAGCGTTTCTAGCGCTAGCCGTTGCACCCTCTTCGGAGGTTTTGTACTCAAGGAATGCTTCTCACTCATCATCAGTGATCTTCTTATACTTCTCAGGATCCGGGGCCTCTCCGGTTTTGAGAAAATGCGAGTACAACTTCTTCTTGAAATCCTGAAACAGAACTGCCATCTTCTTCATTGTCCAATCCCTCAGTTCTGCTTCATGAGTGCTAGGCCAGTCGAATACTGCCTTTAATTCCCTCCATAGCATCTCCTTCTCTGTATCAGGGAGCACGTACTCCTCAGTGGGGTCCGCGGACTTCCATTTTCTGAAACTAATGGGCACATTGTCCCGTACAATTACCCCGCACTAAGATACAAATTTCTTGGCCACTTTTGGGGGCTCAACTGGCTCCCCGTCATCCTCCACTCGGGTGATGTGTAACTTGACATCCTTCAGCTTCTTCGTGGTCGATCGTTTTGATTTCTTAGCTCGACTTGTAGAAGCAGAGGCGGCCTACACAAATTACATATATACGAGATGATATAGAGATGGTATACATAATTGACATGTACAGTACAAATTTATGTTATCTATATACACACCTGACTAGACGAGGGCTCGTTACCGGCCCCTTCAATAGTGCTGCCCTGGACACGTTCGCCCTGGACATTGGCGGCCCCTTCAACATTTTCGGCCCCTTCAACATTTTCGTCCCTTCTAATGATCCCCAACACATCATCCATGGACATTGGTTGGGTTACAATATTGAAAAGTTGATTCGCAAAGAACGTGTCGTTGTCCTCTTGCATGGGTGGGACAGGGGTGTTGTTGTCCTATTGCATGGGTGGGACGGAGTTGTTGTTGTCCGCCATCTATAGAATTAAAAATAATTGATAAGAAATATATACAAAGCATACATATTCCCAATATTTCTAACATTTTCGCTAAGGGGGTCGGTGCGTGAAAAACGGATTAGCGAAGGGGTTCGGGTGCGCGGTGTGAATTGATTCGCTAAGGGTTCGGGTACGTGACACGAACGGGTTCGCTAAGGGGGTCGGTGCGCGAAAAACGGATTCGCTAAGGGGTTCGGGTGCGCGGTGGGTTCGGGTACGCCATAGAATTTCCGATAATACATTTAAATGAAGCACATATATTTCTAATATACATAGAATTAAAAATAATTGATAAGAAATATATACATTTAAATGAAGCACATATATTTCTAATATACATAGAATTTCCAATATACATTTAAATGAAGCATTTTCCAATATACGTTTCAAACATATAACATTTCCGATAATACATTTAAATGAAGCACATATATTTCTAATATACATAGACCAAATGCGCTTGGCCGAACGCGTTCGCTAAGCAACTGTGCATGGCCGAACGTGTTCGGCCATGCAACGGGTACCTGCACACACAAACACGTACACGGCACGAAGGCCGGCTCACAAACATTCACGCACGGCACGAAGGCCAGCTTCACAGAGGCTCACCGTGCAGTGACGGGCGCGGCGGGCGACGGCGGCGCGGGGACGACGGGCGGCGCGGGGACGACGGGCGGCGCGGGGACGAGGGGCGCTGGCGCGGAGACGACGGGTGCGGGGACGACGACGGCGGCGGGGACGACGGGCGGCGGCGGCGTGGGCGCGGGGACCACGGGTGGCGGCGGCGTGGGCGCGGGGACGACGACGGCGGCGGGGACCACGGCCGGGCGGCGGGAACGACGGGCGCGGGGACGACGACGGCGGCGGGGACGACGGGCGGCGGCGGCTAAGGAGACGAGGCGCCGGCGGTTTCGATCTGTGAGATGAGGGCAAAGTGAGGGAGGGGAGAGAGGTCCCCGGCCTATATAGGTGCCCCGTCTTTAGCACCGGGTGCAGCCACGACCCGATGCTAAAGGCCCTTTCGCACCGGGTCTGTACAGCACCCGGTGCTAAAGGCCCCCCCTTTAGCACCGGGTCTTCCCACCACCCGGTGCTAAAGGCCCTTTAGCACCGGGTCTTCTACACCCGGTGCTAAAGGCCGTAACTGCGCCAAATTAAAATTGGTGGGTGCCTTTAGCACCGGGTGCAGCCACGACCCGGTGCTAAAGGCCCCCCCTTTAGCACCGGGTCTTCCCACCACCCGGTGCTAAAGGCCGTAACTGGCGCTAAACGAAAATTGGGGGCCTTTAGCACCGGGTTTTAGATCAACCCGGTGCTAAAGGCCCCAAATTTTCGTTTGGCGCCAGTTTCCAAACCGGCCTTTAGCACCGGTGGCTACTATTTGGGAATCTTATAAATATAGTTTTTAATATATAGTTATTAATACTTGTTTTAATTCAGTTATTAATACCTATTAAAAATATATATTAAATAAGAAAATCTTATAAATATAGTTTTTAATATATAGTTATTAATACTTGTTTTAATTCAGTTATTAATACCTATTAAAAATATATATTAAATAAGAAAATCTTATAAAATGCTAGAAAATCAATATAAAATGCTAGAAAATCTTATAAATGCTAGAATTAATAAAAACAATCTTATAAATCAATAGAAAATCTTAGAAAATAGGTGGAACATAAATGCAAATATAGTCATTACAAATTGGGTGGAACATAGTGCAATTAAATTACATGGCATCATCGTTTACTCGGACACTAATAAACTTTCTCTTTACAAATGTTCCTTGATTGTGATCACGCCGTAGATACGGTGTCTCCTCCGCCGCTAACAGGATGCTTGGGTCATCAGCCACTAAGAATGGAGGCCGGCCATCGAGCATATCATAATCTTCATCCGTCGTGTCCTCAACTCCTACGATTTTTCTCTTTCCAGGAACAACTATATGACGCTTTGGCTCGTCTTGTGATGGGTCCAATTGCTTATCCCCACCTTTCTTAAATGCCCCTTTCTTCGGTCTGCTAGCCATGTCCTTCACATAAAAAACTTGTGTGACAGCTTTGGCCAGGACGAACGGTTCGTCTAGAAAGCCAATCTTGTTTAGGTCCACTAACGTCATTCCATAGTCCGCTTCAACTTTAACACCTCCTCCAGTCAGCTTCACCCATTGGCACTTGAACAGTGGGATCTTCAAAGGTCCGTACTCTAGTTCCCATATCTCCTCTATGATTCCATAGTATGAGTTTGTATTGCCATTGGTGTCTGTCGCGTCGATCCGGACACCACTGTTTTGGTTGGTGCTTTTCTTGTCCTGGGCTCTTGTGTAAAATGTATACCCATTGATGTCGTATCCTTGGAATGTCAAGATCGTGCTCGATGGACCTCTAGCTACAAAAGCTAGTTGCGCATCAATGCCCTCGACACCCATAAGATGTCTTCGCAACCAATCGGCGAAAGTACTATTGTGCAGACGCTGAATGAAGGCCGCAGACTTTGTTGAGTTTTCGTCCCTGAGAATCTGCATGTGCTCCTCGATGTACGGAGTAACTAAGGTTGATTATTGCAAAACTGTGAGGTGCGCTTTACGAAATGTCTCAACGGCCTTGATCACCATCGATCTTCTCCCTAGTGTGCCCTTTCCACCAAGTCTCCCCTCGTGATGTGATTCGGTCACACCAATCGGCATAAGATCGTCGACAAAGTCAACACAGAATTCAATGACCTCTTCTGTTTCGTATCCCTTAGCAATGCATCCTTCTGGACGAGAACGATTACGGACATACTTCTTTAGGACAGCGAAGAACCTCTCAAATGGGAACATGTTTTGTAGAAATACTGGGCCCAATATACGAATCTCTTTGACGAGGTGAACCAATAGATGTGTCATGATATTGAAGAAGGATGGTGGAAATATCATCTCAAAGCTGACAAGACATTGCACCACGTCGTTCTGTAGCTGATCTAAATGGTCTGGATTGATCACCTTCTGAGAAATTGCATTGAGGAATGCACATAGCTTCACAATGGCTTTCCGCACGTTAACTGGTAGCACACCCCTGAGTATGACGGGAAGCAGCTGTGTCATCAACACATGGCAGTCGTGAGACTTCAGGTTTGTGAATTTCTTCTCTATCATATTTATTATTCCCTTAATATTGGAGGAGTAGCCAGACGGAACCTTGATACTGTTCAAGCATTCAAACATGCTTGCCTTCTCTTCTTTGCTGAGAGTGAAGCTGGCAGGACGCAAGTATTGGCGTCCTTTATCTCTCTTTTCTGGATGTAGATCAGTCCGTTGCTTTAATCGTTTCAGCTCCTGACGTGCTTCTAGTGTATCTTTTGGCTTCCCATAAGTACCCAGGAAGCTTATCAAGTTCACACAAAGATTCTTCGTCAGATGCATCACATCAATCGCGTTACGGACCTCTAAACGTTGCCAATAAGGTAGCTCCCAAAAGATAGACTTCTTCTTCCACATCGCGGCACGACCATCCTCGCCCATCGGAGCAGCCTGGCTTCCGTCTCCCTTGCCAAACACCACGTGTAGGTCCTTCACCATATCGAATAGCTCTTCTCCACTCCGGTGTCTCGGCTTTGTACGGCGGTCAGCATTCCCGCCAAAATGCGCAGATTTCTTTCGTAGCTCATGCTTCGCCGGAAGGAATCGACGGTGACCCATGTACACAACTTTACGACAATGTTTCAAATACATGCTTTCGGTTTCCTCTAAACAGTGAGTGCATGCTTTATATCCTTTGTTTGATTGTCCTGATACGTTACATAGTGGAGGCTAGTCGTTGATGCTTATGTAAAGCAGTGCTCTAAGGTCAAACTGCTCCTGCTTGTCCTCATCCCACATGCTAACACCTTCATTCTTCCACAGCTGCAAAAGTTCGTCAACCAATGGTCTTAGGTACACATCAATGTCGTTGCCAGGTTGCTTTGGGCCTTCGATGAGCATTGGCATCATAATGAACTTTCGCTTCATGCAGAGCCAGGGGGGTAGGTTGTAGATACAAACAGTGACGGGCCAAGTGCTATGACTACTGCTCATTTCACCAAAAGGGTTCATGCCATCGGTACTTAAACCAATCCTAACATTCCTCGCATCAGCATCAAACTCTGGGAATGCTCTGTCGATGTTCCTCCACTGGGATCCATCGGCGGGGTGTCTCAACATGTCATCCTGCTTACGTTCTTCTTTGTGCCAGTGCATCAGTTTGGCATGGTCTTTGTTCCTGAACAAACGCTTCAGACGGGGTATCAGAGGGAAATACCACATCACCTTCACAGGGATTTTTTTCTTAGAACGCTCTCCCCCAACATCACCAGGGTCGTCCCGCCTGATCTTGTATCGTGCGTAGGTGCAAACCGGACAACGATCCAAGTGTTTGTACTGTCCGTGATAGAGGATACAGTCATTAGTACGCGCATGTATCTTCTGCACCTCCAAACCGAGAGGGCAAACAACACGTTTTGCTTGATACGTCGTCGATGGCAATTTGTTACCCTTTGGAAGAATCTTCTTTACGAGTTTCAGTAGCTCCTCGAAACCCTTATCAGTAACACCATTTGCTGCCTTCCACTGCAGAAGTTCAAGTGTGCTACCCAACTTCTTTAGCCCCTCTTTGCAATCTGGGTACAGGTCAGTCTTGTGGTCCTGCAACATGCGATGTATCTTTTTCAGTTCCTTATCATTGCCGCAGTCTTTCTCGGCATCACGCAACATTTGCCCGAGTCCATCAGTAGGTTCATTTTCCTGAGCAACATCTTCCTGAGCATCGCCTTCCCGAGCAACATCTTCCTCATCGGCATCACCCATTGCAGCATATGCAAAGGAACCGTGGTATTGAGCCAATAACGGAATGTCGTCATCGGCCTCGTCTTCTTCATCTTCATCCATTAGAATTCCTCTTTCACCGTGCTTCGTCCAAACAGAATAATTCCTCATGAAACCGTGCCTCATCAAATGCACTTGAAGACAACCTATTTGTTTGTACGATTGTATATTTTTACAATGGGTGCATGGGCAGAACATGAAACCGGACGACGTCCTGTTAGCCTCGGCGGCATCGAGAAACGTCCTAAGGCCATCACGGAACGCCTGAGCGTGGGGGTCCCCGTACATCCATTGTCTATTCATCTGCATTATTAACCAATAACAAATATACAATACAAATTAAAGATAAAAAATTTAATATATAAATAAATACAGATTATAATATATATTCCATTATATAAATAAATTTCTAAAATTACATTACTATATTCATTAAATAAATAAATATACCTTCCGTTAAATAAATAAATAACTATTCTACCTTTTAATAAATAACTAATAATATATATTTCATTAAATTAATAAATAACTATTCCAACTTTTAATAAATAAACCTCTCTAATAAATAAAATACATAAGCCTTATAACTATTCACAAATCATACAAAACAAAATACTAACTAGCTTGCCTTCTCTCTCCATTTAAAACACAACATGAACACTCTCTCCACCATGAACTCAAGCTCTCTCCTCTCTCTCCTCCAAGAACACAAGCTCTCTCATCTCTCTCCTCCAAGAACACAAGCTCTCTCTAGCTAGCTTTACTTTGATTCACAAATCCCTCTATTTCTAAATCATAGAAGGATTACAAGCTAAATAAAACATTAGAGAATGAAAGAGTGTACCTTGTAGTGCTCCTTAGATGAGTAGAATCTTCACAAATTTTGAAAAAAATTTGGGCAGCACCTCCCCTCCCACGGCCGAGCAGCATGAACACAGCGCCTAAGTGTTCAGCTGGCTCGGCCGGGGGAGATATACAAAAGACATTAGCACCGGGTCGTGGCAAGACCCGGTGCTAATGTGCACCCTTTAGCACCGGGTGCAGCCAGCAACCGGTGCGAAATGGCCTCGGCACATTAGCACCGGTTGCTGGCTGCACCCGGTGCTAAAGGGGGCGCATTAGCACCGGGTCTTGCCACGACCCGGTGCTAATGTGTCCGCCCTGACACATCGCAGCGCCGCCCCCGCTCCTAGCCGTTGGACCCGGTGCTGAAGCCCCATCAGCACCGGTTCCAAAAATGGCCGAGGCGGAGGAGGCGGGCGGATGTGAAGCATTCTGGTAGTGATAGATCCCCACCCTCATACGGATGAGAGGGCGATGAGAGGCGATGAGAGGGCGAGGACGAAGGCTATGGATTGCTCCCGTCGGTGAGATCCACCGCCGGTGGGCGTCATTCCCTTCTTCACTCAAGGTAAGTCAAGAGCAGGCACATCAGGATCCGGACCAGGTCTCACAGGATCAAAGTTTTGCTGGTTCAGAAGATGAGGCGGAAGGTGCAGTGGTGTGGGCGACGCCGGTGCAATCCTTGCCTAGTGACGGCGATCCGCTACATGGTCTAAGGACTTGTGGATCAATGTCGAGGTTCTGGGGTAACGGTAACGAGTCTGCACCACACGTACCAACGCCGGAATCGATCTCGACGGCATCTCTAGTTCGTATTGCAACAGAGGAAGGGTTCTCCGAGGAGGAGATGATCGCAGTTTCAGATGTGGTGGATGATCCAGGCGCGTGGGACAAGGTCATGGCCTCCTCTACGCCGTCATCCATGGATCGTCCGACGACGCTGGCGAGGAAACTTGACAAAACCATGGCTGCTGGACATCCGGTTGCTGGGGTATGGCATGGCCCTCTTCCACCGAAAAGGATTTCGCCGCCGTTCACGCTCGGCGACTGTCCAGTGACGGTGGTAGCAGGATGCTCCGGCGATGGACATCACCGGTCGTTGGTCAGGGGCGGCGAGCACAGTTTGAATTTCAATCTCGATCCGGTTTCCACGCATCGAAGCATGCAGCGGCGTCCATCGGTCGATCGCGTGCAGCGGCGTCCGTCGGTTCATCGCGACCTGGGGTCCGTGATGGGCCGACGCATGGCCCACTCGCCTGGAGTTTGGCTGCAGAAGGGCCCGGTCTGGACTCGTGTGGGACTGTAATCACACGTTGGATGCTTCCTATCACGGAGAGGAACCCTTCCGCAGGCGTTTCGCGACGGCGGCCGAGCAGAAACCCTAGTCCGCGGCAATCCCACGTACGCAGAAATTGTGTGCACCGGGAAGAAGATGGAGGGCAAGGAGGAGCACGGCGTGGGTCAGAACCGTGGTGTCTTTGGCATGCAACAACAACAGCAGCAGCACGGTTTGGTACCCCCTCATCCTCAGCAATCTGGTTTCAACAATGGCAACTTCCAGGGATCGTGAGGATCGATGGGATTTCAGGGAGGTGGCAGCGGTCTTGGTTTTCTAGGTGGTGCTCAAGCGTTTCAGGGACAACCACAATTTGCTCAAGGTTGGGGTAAGCATGCTGGTCCTTCGTTCCGTGGCGCCGGACAGCATGGTCACGGTGATGGTCACTGGAACAATTTCAGCGCGCAACAGCACAGTTTTGGTGGACAGCAGGTGTTTGGACAACATGGGCAGTGTTCTGGTGGGTTCCCAACACAGCAGCAAACTACTGGTGGTTTTAATCAAGATGGAACAGCAGGAGGTTGGCCTAGGCAGCAGGGTCGTGGTCGTGACAGAGGAAGAGGTAGACATTCAGGTGGTCGAGGATTCAACCGTGATGCTAGTTTCAGGGCTCTTACTGCTCAGCAAGGTTTAGAGGGGGGTTCGATGGGCTCCAATGCAGTGCCTGCACAAAACTTTGGGCAGCCTGGTTCTGCTACAGTAGGCACGGGTCCAATTAAAGAGCCGGTGGTTCAACCTCCAAATGTTCAGAACAATGCACCACAGGCAGATCAATCACAGGCTGCTGGGGATGCAGTGAAGGAAAGTGCTCTAGTTGGGGAGAAGAGGAAGAAAGCAGGAAAAGGCAAGCAGGAGGCCTGGTGTTTTAGGTGCTGTTCAAAGGGGCACGTTTCAGCTGAGTGCACCACACCTCTATTTTGCAACATACGTAAGAGTGATGAGCACGTGGCAGCTAAATGTCCGTTGAATCAGAAGCCTAAACCGGTGGCACTTGCGGTAGGCTACACAGTGGATGATCTGGGATTTTATCATATTCCTCATGGTCCTATCAAACCTTCTAAAGTGGATAATATCACAGCATTAATCAAGGTGAAAGGGGGATCTCTGTCTGAGGAGGATCTCGGAGGACATTTGAAGCGGTTGTTTTCTCCTAACTTTGATTGGGTCCTACAGGCACAAGCACCAGATGTGTGGGTGGCTCCTTTTCCATCGAAGGTAGAATTTACTCGTGCCATAAATTTCGGATCAGCTAATCTCAAAAATGGTATGCGGCTGAATTTTGAATGCTTTGAGGAGGAGTATTTTGGCCATGAGCTTCCTATGGTTTGGATGAGGGTGCTCAATCTGCCAAAAATATTGAGAACATATGAGGTGCTTTGGGCAGTGGGTACTATGTTAGGTGCTACTCAGAGTGTGGATATGGTGACAACAAGGAAAAATAAATTTGGTAGATTTAAGGTTGCTGTCCTCAATCCAGCCATTGTGCCAACTAAGATGGATTGCGTCGTCGGGACAAGATTCTTTGAACTTCAGTTCGAGGTCGAACCGTTTGTGCCATCCGGGGAGACGTCGGCTGGTACCAAAGAGAATTCAGATGGAGATGACAATGGCAATCGCGATGGTGACACAGAAATGGAAGATGCTAACAAAAACGCTAAACAAGCATAATTTCCCACAACAAAGCAAAGTGATAAACCTGAGTGTTCAGCAACAGGACAGCAGCACGATGTCGATGGTTTCATGGAAGACTTCGACGAAGATGACCTTTTAGATGATGTTGGGGGTATAGCAGCATGTCACAAAGATGGGCAGCAGGTTCCTACAGGCTCATTGATCCTTCATCCAGAGGACTCAGGGGTGATGGTTAGTAGAGGGGAGGCGCCTGTGTCTACCTCGGATCATGTGAAGGGAAAGAAAAAGGTGGCAGCTAGCACTGACAACCTGTCAGCACCTCCTGCATTGGACCTAGGCCCTCTTTTGGAGAGAGCTATCATGGGGCTTAAGGAGATGCATGGCAATGTGATGGTCAGTGGGGAGGAGGGGCTGGCAACAGGTACACAGGGACAGGTGACGCCTCCCACAACCATGCTTGTCAGATCTACCCAAAGCCCGCCACTCAGAAGGAGCAAGCGAAGGGAGGCAAATGCAGATGAGGACTCTATTGCTCGAGTGTCCAGGCTGGTTGCTAAGAAGAATTTAGAAGCAGATGAAGGTACGACTTATAATAATTCTATTCTTTCTTTCTCAAATGAGCATATTACAGATAGCATAAAGAATATAGGTATCTCTATTGGTACAGATGCTGGTATTGTTCAATCTTCTGTTATGCTTTTGAAGAAAGTGGAAAAAGATAGATTTAAGTTTCCTTCTAAAGTTCAAAATAGTCAGGACAATCATTTAGATGTAGAAGAGTCAGATTGCGAAATCGACCATTTGGCTATTGGACACCTATGTGGTGATTTAACCGAGGAGCTAATGGATGATAATAATCTGTTCTCGAGTCTTGCAAATTGTCCTAGGAAAAAGGGTTCTGGTGCTAAGAAAAAAATAACTGATCGAAAAATAAAGAGTAAAAATGTGCAGCCAAGCCGTAAAGGACAAACAACCAAAAAAATAAAATGTTCTGAGATGAAGGTGTTTTCTGGAATAGCAGAGGTCTTCGAGACTTGGCTAAAATTAATTTTCTTCGGGACATAGCTGTAGACAAGGACCTTGATTTCATTGCCTTACTCGAAACTCACAAGAGAGATTTCACTAACACTATGTTAGAGAATTTTTGTGGGGGTAGAGAGTTTTTTTGGCATTGGGTCCCGCCTAGAGGCAGATCAGGAGGTATTTTGCTTGGTGTTAATTTATCTGTTTTCGTGGTGGAGAACACTCAGGTAGGTGATTTCTTTGTGAATTTCACCGTTAAAAACAAATGTGATGGCTTTCGTTGGGTTTTAATGGCTGTATATGGAGCGGCTCAACCCGAACATAAAGAAAGCTTTCTTGCAGAATTTGTCAGTACCTACAGTAGTCAGACTCTACCACTTTTGGTGGGTGGTGACTTCAATATTATTAGAAGTCCAGGGGAAAAGAGTAATGATCACTTTGATAGTAGGTGGCCTTTGTTGTTTAATGCTTGCATCGAATCTTTGAATCTGAGGGAGCTAGCGCTTTCTGGAAGAAGATTTACATGGGCAAGTTCAGCTGAGATACCCACTTATGAGAAGCTTGATAGAATTTTAGTCAGCACTGATTGGGAGCAAAAATTTCCTGTTTCAACAGTAGAAGCGCTAACTAGAGAACTCTCTGATCACACACCGTTGTTACTAAATACTGGAGATGCATCTCATAGGGGCAATACACACCAATTTAAATTTGAATTGGGGTGGCTGGATAGAGATGGTTTCCATGATATGGTGGCTCAGGTGTGGCAAAGAACCTCTAGGGGAAGTTCTCCCATGCAACGTTGGCGAAATAAGATCAGGGCAGTTAGAAGGTGGATCAGGGGCTGGGCAAGGAACTTAGTAGTAGAAAACAAGAGAAAAAAAATCTTTCTTATTGGCGCAATTAGATTTTCTTGATAGGAAAGCAGAGGAAGATGCGTTATCCCTATAAGAAACTGATTATAAATGTTTACTTCATGCCGAATTAACCAAGTTGCTTAGAGAAGAGGAGTTATACTGGCTCCAAAGATCTAAAGCATCTAGGTTATTGCAAGGTGACGATAACACAAAGTATTTTCAGTTACTTGCAAATGGTAGATATCGCAAAACGAGAATTTATCAACTAGAGCAGGACGAAGGTGTGGTGGTGGGAGAGGAAAATCTAAAAACTTATATTACAAACTATTATAAAGGTCTATTTGGATCCGCTGAAAGTAATCATTTTACTTTGGTTGAGACCCTCAATGAGGACATTCCTCAGGTCTCAGATGTAGAAAACGAAATTCTTTCAGAGGCTTTTCATGAGAGTGAAATTAAAGAGGCAATTTTTCAAATGGAACACAACAAGGAACCTGGGCCGGATGGCTTCCCGGCTGAGTTCTATCAGCACTTTTGGGATATAATAAAGCCTGACCTTTTGGCACTGAATAATGAGTTCCATCAAGGTTCTTTACCTCTGCACTGTCTCAATTTTGGGGTAATCACATTGCTGCCAAAAAAAACAGAGGCGACTATGATTCAACAATATAGACCTTATTGAACGTAAGTTTTAAGATTTTTACGAAGGTTCTTACGAATAGAATTAATCTGGTCGCGCAAAAGGTTATTAGATCCTACCAAACGGCCTTCTTACCTGGTAGATATATCATGGAAGGGGTTGTTGTTCTTCATGAAACAATCCATGAGTTGCATAGGAAAAAAAGGATGGAATTACTCTAAAGCTTGACTTGGAAAAAGCCTATGACAAGGTAAAATGGCCCTTTCTGCAACAGGTGTTGCGTATAAAGGGCTTTTCACCTAAATGGGCGTCTTGGATTCCGCAGGTTACGTCGAAAGGTTCTGTAGGAGTTAAGGTCAATGATAATATAGGTCACTACTTTCAGACAAACAAAAGGGGTTAGGCAAGGGGATCCTTTATCGCCTATTCTCTTTAATATTGTTGTAGATGTCCTAGCTATTTTGATAGCTCGCGGGAAAGATAATGAAATGTTCAGAGGTCTGGTCCCAAACCTAGTAGACGACGGTTTATCTATTTTGTAGTACGCAGATGATACAATCCTCTTTATGAAAAATGATCTGGAAGAGGCCAGGAATATGAAGCTCTTGCTTTGTGCTTTTGAGCAATTGTCGGGCCTCAAGATTAATTTTCATAAAAGTGAAATGTTCTGCTATGGTAACGCTAGGGACCTCGGGAGGGAGTACTCAGAAATATTTGGATGTGATATATGGGGACTCTCCCATCATAGAAAACTCTTGAATTCTGATTGGAAAGAAGTTGAGGAGAGGTTTCAAAAACGATTAAGTGGTTGGAAAGGTAAAATGTTGTCTGTTGGGGGTCGGTTGACTCTTATCAACTCGGTTCTTAGCAATTTGTCTATGTTTATGCTGTCTTTCTTTGAGATTCCTGGTGGCGTCCTAAAAAGACTAGACTACTATAGATCTAGATTCTTTTGGCAGAGCGATGGACACAAAAAAAAGTATAGATTGACAAAATGGGGCATATTATGTACACCCAAAAAAGACCAGGGTGGGTTAGGAATCTTAGACCTAAGCCTTCAAAACAAGTGCCTGCTTAGTAAATGGGTATTTAGACTTATTAATGAAGATGGCATTTGGCAAGACTCCTTAGAAATAAATATTTGAGGCATAGAACAATCTACCAATTGGAATATATGTCGGGTGATTCTCATTTTTGGTCTGGTCTTATGTAGACTAAAGATGACTTTTTGAGAATGGGCAAATTCAACGTGGGAGATGGGTCACAAACTCGTTTTTCGGAGGATGCCTGACCGGAAGATAGTCCTTTTAAAATCCAATACCCAGCTTTATATAATATTGTGCGAAAGAAAAGCACGACTATAGCAACAGTTCTTAGATCGAATCCTTTGAATGTGGCCTTTAGGAGATCTTTAGTTGGCAACAATTTACAGGCTTGGCACCAGTTGGTTGCTAAACTGGTAAATGTTCAACTATCAGATCAGAGAGACAATTTTATTTGGTCTCTAAAACAAATGGTCAATTTACTGTTCGATCCATGTACGGAAGGCTCATCAGTCAGTTGCTTGCACCAAGGAAAAATGTGGTATGGAAATGAAAGTTGCCCTTGAAAGTTAAAATATTTATCTGGTACTTGCAAAGCGGAATAGTTCTAACCAAAGATAATTTAGCCCGTAGAAGTTGGAAGGGAAGTTTAAAGTGTTGTTCCTATAATCTAGATGAAACCATACAACACCTTTTCTTTGACTGTTGTCGGTGCTGGGATCGGTCGGCCAATCCCCAGTGCCAAACAGAATGCGCTGTGTCCCGTCCCTTGACGGTTGATGCAAGAGCTAGCACGATGAGACAAGCGTTTATCCTGGTTCCGACCGTGAGGTCGTACGTCCAGCAGGGTGCGCTCGGGGCGCTATACTATCTTGCACCAGAGTGCTTGCAGAGGGGGGCTACAAGCGAGGCGGGAGAGGTGGAGGAGCCTCCAAGTCCCTGAAAGCGAGTGTGATTGAGGCGAGTGCCAATATCGTGTGTGGCGGTGTGTGTGTGATCGTTTTTTTCTCCCCCCCCTCTCTCTCGCCCCCCTCCTTTTATAGGCTAAGGAGAGAAGGGGGGGAGGGGCTTACAAGTACAGATACAGTGTGTGCTACAGAGGTGTGTACTGGAGAGCGTGGCGCTGGGCGTGCGGCCGTCCTTGACCCAGGCGGGGGATTTATGGCGAGCTCCGGCTTCCGCGGGCGTCATGGCCATTCCTGTGCTTGTCCTAGAGTGATTTCGAGGGGTGGCGCTGCCGTAATCTGCACCCAACTGCCCGCCGCTGGTTGACTTCGAGGGCGGGGCAGGTGACGAAGGACGAGAGTTGGCAGCACAGGGGCCGGCATGGCGCCTGCTGTCGACCACAGTGCGCGGCGTGCCCGGTCTGCCGGGGAATGGCCGAGAGTTGGTGGATTTGACCCGGCGTTCGTCATCACCGGACCGCGCCTGACCGGAGTCCGTACTCGGTTGTTGCTCGTATATTCGTTCGAGGGTCCTTCGCGCCCATTCGAGGGCCGCCCGGGGGGGGGGGGGGGGGAAAGGACAGGAGCGGGTGGAATAGTGGTGCGGATTGACGCCTGCAAGTCCGCACAGGGCCTCGCGCAGCGCCGCATGCGTCTTCACAGTGGTGGTGAGGACGCACAGTGACCGGAGCAGTTGAAACAGCGAGCTCCGCGGTGTCAGCGGCGCGGCGTGGGGAGAGATTGCCTTTTTGACTTCGGCGCCCGCCTGATGGGGCGGGCGTTAAATGCCGTTGCCGGGCGGGGCGCTAGAGCGTGTCGCATTATGTAGAGGGGTAGCCTCGAGCGAGGCGGAGACGGCCCGCTCGCTCGAGGGGGTGCGCGGCCCTCGAGCAAGGCGGGGTTTGCGTCGTGCCTGCTCGAGGGAGCGCGGCCCTCGAGCGAGGCGGAGACGGGGGTAGCGACTCGGATCCCCTCGATAGGCAGGCTTGAACGTCCGTTCGTGGGCCGCGATAGGCCGTGACGGGCCGAGCTGCCTTGGCGGCCCCTCTTGGCTGCCGGTGATTCGGCCTTTCGTGGCATATCGTTCTTTGAGGGTGATTTGCCCCGATGATTAGGGGACCCCCGGGGTTTGTCCCCGAGAGTAGCCCCCGAGTCTCTGTCAGACTAAGGATTAGTCGGGCAGAGGCTGATGGTTCGCGGGGTCATTCCCGGGCATTTTGCGGGGATTACTCCTTTTTGATTATGCACGTTCTTCCGTGGGGGCGCGCGAGCGCACCCGCGGGTGTAGCCCCCGAGCCCTTGGAGGAGTGAATTCACTCGTGCAAGGGCTTTGTCTTTCGAGGGTTGTGCCGGTCATTCCCCTTTCAACGTGGTGGGGGTGAGACCGAGTTACACGGAATTCGGGGGGCGGACCCCGCACGGCCTCGACGTGTTTCGTGCATAAGAGGAGGACATGCAAGGAGACCCCGAGCTCCTGGCCCGAGCAGAGGCGATCGGGGGGGCTTCTTGTCTTTGAGTTGCGACCCTCGCTTCCCCTTCGCGGGGGAGAGGGGTGAGGTCATTCGTGCAACCCTCGAATCGGGCAGCGTACACGGATACCTCGGTGAGCTGTTAGCGGGTAGTTCAAGTGGACGCCCGTGCCCCGTTCGCTAGGGGTCGGCTCGTGGTCCGGAGACGCGTCCATGTAGCGCTTGCAAAGGTTTGCTAGGTGGGGCTCGGTCCCTTTCGCAGAGACCGAGGGCGCGAAAGCTCTCCCTCGTTGGGATCCCCCCACTAGTTGCCTTTGTCCGGCCTCGAACACAACAGGGGCGTCCCCAAACTTCGCGTTCGGGGTAAAGTCCGTTGGACACGCCCGAATCGTCCCTGACTCTGTTGATCTGGAGCGCCTGTCGAACCCTTTCGTGGGCCAGGCTTCATACTCCTGATCAGTAGGGCCTTGCGGGAGGTGCAGGTCACCCTCGAGCAGCGGGCTCGAGGGTTGGTCGAGCGTGACCGGCAGCCTCCGCATCGCTTAATCTGGGGCGCCCGTCGAACCTTTCCGAGGCCCGGGTTTCGAGCCCCTGATCAGTAGCATCCTGCGCCTCGAGGCGGAGGGGGTCGTTGTCTTACCTGGGAAGGAATGCAACGGTTAGGTCGTTTCGGTTTTGCGGGCCCGCGCACGACCGCCGGCGGGCGTGGTCGTGGCTGACGTATCGCGGAGTGGGCGAGATGGGCGTAGTGGGCGCGCCTTTTTAGGCGGAGTTGGCGCGCGCCGGGGAGAGGCGAGGCGACGAGCGGTCAGGCGCCGCTGCTGCGTCGTTTCATTTTACCGCGCCGCAGTAAATGCCGCCGCTCACGCGTGCCGTTCCGCGGGAAAAAAGGGGAGGGGGGTCCCCGGTTGTCAGCGACGTGCCACGCGTGCGTTCGGCCCGTTGCCAGTGGGTTGGCGTGTCGCGGCAGGGACGAGCCCGCTCCCTTATAAAAGGAAAGCGGGGGAGAAGGGGGATTTTTTACCTTCGCCATTCCTCGTACCAGCTCTCGCCTCTGCCTTTCGCTTGCTTCCGAGCCCGCTAGTCGCACTTTGTTCGTCCTTCACGCCTTTGTAGGCGGAGTTGGCGCGCGCCGGGGAGAGGCGAGGCGACGAGCGGTCAGGCGCCGCTGCTGCGTCGTTTCGTTTTACCGCGCCGCAGTAAATGCCGCCGCTCACGCGTGCCGTTCCGCGGGAAAAAAGGGGAGGGGGGTCCCCGGTTGTCAGCGACGTGCCACGCGTGCGTTCGGCCCGTTGCCAGTGGGTTGGCGTGTCGCGGCAGGGACGAGCCCGCTCCCTTATAAAAGGAAAGCGGGGGAGAAGGGGGATTTTTTACCTTCGCCATTCCTCGTAGCAGCTCTCGCCTCTGCCTTTCGCTTGCTTCCGAGCCCGCTAGTCGCACTCTGTTCGTCCTTCACGCCTTCGTCGCCTTTGCTCCGCGCTCCCTGCTCCGCCGTCCGCCATGGTGATCATCGAAGGCATCACGGAGTGGACTCCGTCCACCGCTACAGAGCACCTTCTGGAGGGCTTGGTAAACGGTGGGCAGCTTTCGCCCCGGGGCGATTCGGCGCGGCCGGCGTAGATCGTCCCGGCGCTGGCGGCCAGGGTGCCGAACCTGCCGGCGGGGTACGTGGTGAGCTTCGTCCGCTTCCACGAGCGGGGCTTCAACGCGCCCGCCAGCCAGTTCATGCAGGGCCTCTACCACTACTACGGCGTGGAGCTCCACAACTTCTCCCCCAACGCCATCTCGCAGGCGGCGGCCTTCGTCGGCGTCTGCGAGGCTGTGCTGGGGATCGAGGCGCACTGGGACCTGTGGGTCCACCTCTTCCGCGCCGAGCTCAGCACGTCCGGCGCGGGGAGGGGGGTGCGTCGTTCTTCGTGTGCCGGCGGTCTCACGCTCGCGCCGGTCGAGTCCAAGAAGCACTTGTACCCGGCCTGCAGGATGACCACAAACAACAGCGGCTGGGCCAAGGGATGGTTTTACCTGCGCAACGACGGCCTGGGGTTGCCGGAGTACACCGGCAAGGTCTTGACGGAGAAGGCCGACTCCTGGAGCTATGGCATTTCCGGCGAAGCTCAGCGGAAGAGGCTCCGCCCCGTCGTCGACGCCCTTCGTACCTTGGAGGGGTCGGGCCTGACCGTGGCGCACGTGCTCGCGCACTGTCATCGCCGCCGGGTGGTTCCCCTCATGGAGAGGCAGCTCCCTCTGTTCCGGATGACGGAGGGCGCCGACCCGGCGGCACTGGCAGCTTCGTGCATGTTGTCGGAGCCGCCGCTCGAAGAGTACGTTGTTACGAGGGTGCGAACGGCGGTGCATCCCGACACCATGCCGAGCGACCTCCGGTCGTTCCGGCTGCGCCCCGACGAGGGCCATGTTTTGTCGGTGAGTCGTCATTCCCCTTCTCCCCAGCGAGGGAGAGGATGAGGAGGAGATCGATGTCGGCGGGGTTCCGCCTGCCGGTGAGGAGGAAGAGTTGGCCGCGCCGCCGCCCGGGGCGGGCGTGGTGGCCCCGGGCGATGTTGCGCCGGTGGCGGCGCAGACGGCGGTCGCGCCTGCTCGACCCGCGGTGCCGCGGGCGCGAGCGAATTCTTCCCCTGCTGCGGGCGGGCCGTGCCGTGGCGGATTGAGTGCCGAGGGCTCGGGGGGTGCGCAGCCCCCGAGTGGTTTGAGGGGGTCCTCAACGGGCTGCTCGAAGCGGAAGCTGCAAGTGCTGCAGGATTGCATCCGGTAAGTTCTGCCTCGAACTTTTTCGTAGCTTTCCATCCTTGTTTGGTTTTTCGATTCGTGATTTCCGCTCTTTCTTTTTGATTTAGCACGCGGGGTGCCGCCAAGGCCGCCCCTAACCTTGCGCCCAAGAAGGCGTTGAAGGTCGGGGGGTCGGATTCCCCTCACGCCGGGGGATCGTGTTCGCGCGGGACTCCGCGTCCCGCAGCGATGTCTGCAGCGACGCCGGTGGAGCCGGCGCCGGGGGCGCGAGATTCTGGGTCGGCGGAGGAGGAGCGGGAGAGGACGCCCCTGGTGGCGGAGCCGAGGCAGGACGCCCCGGTGGTTGAGGTGGAGCCGGGGCACGGCGCCCCGGCGACGGAAGCGGGCAAGCAGGGAGGCCACGCCACTGCCACGGCCCCTACTGGAGGGAGGCAGGAGGCGGTCGTGCCGGGCGGCGGCACGGTCGTCCTGCCGGCTTTGGGTCGCGCACAAGGCGTGGCCCAGGGTGGTGATGGCGGGCGCGTTCCCCCCGCTGGGGTGTCTGCGGCCGAGGTGTCGGCGGCGCGCTTCTTGTCTCAGGGGCCGCCGCAGATGCCCGTGGCCGGGGGAGCGGCTGAGTGGGATGCGGCCGAGGTGGCGCTGCTTCAGGGTCGTCGCGGCCCGAGCGCGTGGCCGGAGGAGCCTGGCGTCTCCGCCCGGGTGTGGCAGAGCATGGCGGAGGAGAACGAGCTGTGGGCTCAGGCCGAACGGGTCGGGACGGACCTGGAGCGGGCCATCTCAGCCGCCGCCGATCTCCACTCCAGGCAGGCGCTGGAGCTCTTCGAGGTATCCCCGCGCTCATCCCAGCACTTCGAGATTGTTTTTAGTCTGTGTCTTATTCTTGATGGCTCTTCGTGCAGCTTCTGCGGCAAGAGGCGGTAGACAAGACCGCGTGCATCGCGGGCTTGTACGCCGATCTTCGCCGGTTCCGCCAGGTGAACGCGGACCTGGGCACGGAAGTGACCCATCTCACCGTCCGGGTGAGGGAGGCAGAGAAGGCCGCCCGCGCACACGAAGAAGCCAAGGCGCGCGCGGAGCGGGAGCGCGACGCTGAGAGAGGCGCGGCGGAGCGGGAGGCCCGAGCCTCGGCCGCGGCGTTGGAGCGGCTCGAGCTCGAGTGCAAGGCGCGCGAGGCCGCGCAGTCCCAGCTCGCGGAGGCGGCGGTTCGGGCAGGGCAAAAGGCCCAGGAGGCCGAACAGCTGGGCCGCGCACTTCGAGAGAAGGAGGCTGCGCTGGCGACCGCGGAGGGCCTGCTCCAGCAAGAACGCACAGCGCTTGCCGAGGCCAGGGCCCTGGTGGACGGTATGGCTTTATGCTTTCCTGGCTTTCTGTGTTGGAGTTTGTGTTGACGTGCTTGAGCTTTGTCAGGGCTGCGGAGGGCCGAGGCGGAGAAGGCGGATGAAGTGATGGCTGTTCAGGCCGCCTACTCCGAGGCCCAGGGGGAGCTCGAGGAGCTGAAGGTCGCCGCTGATGTGGCGTGCTGGGACGTCCAGTGCGTCGACGTGCAGTCGGGGTCGTCGTTGCCCAGCCGCCTGAGGTCTCTGAAGAGCTGCGTGGCGGAGCGCCTCGAGAGCGCGCTTCACCTTGGAGTGAAGAAGGCACTCGGCGTGGTGTCGACGCATTACGACATCGACCTCGCGGCGGTGGCGTGCGGCTACTTCATCGACGCAGACCTGGACGACGACGCCGCCCTTGCTGCCCTCGACGAGGCTGATGACGGCGCCGAGGATGCCGCCACGGCACTTGCCGCCAAGTTCGGGCGCGATCTTTTCCCCGAGGAGGATGAAGATGCGCGCACCGACGTTGGGCCTGAGGCTGCGACCGCCATCGAAGCCGAGGTTGACCCTGAGGCCGACGCCGTGGCGTCCCTTGAGGAGGACATCGCCTCGGTGTGCCGCGACGACGATGGTCCTGGGGCGCTTGCATCGGTTCCCTCGACCGTTGCCGCCGAAGCCACCGCGCCCCCGCAGGAAGGTGGAGCTTGAAGGGTTCAGGCTTAGTATCTAGATGTATCTTAGTTTTTAGGAGACTAGTTCTGTACATAAACTAAGATTAAAAGTCGATTGTGCGTGTCAAATTTGTTTGATTGTTCTATTGTGCTACTCTTGGCTTGGAGAGATTTTGGCCGGGTGTTTCGAATCCACGAGTAATTAAGGCATGGAGTGGAGAGGGAGGTGCCGTATCCCTTCGCGGGCATAGGCGGTCTCACGGCTCAACCGGCTCCAGCTTTAGTTAGGTCGCGCCCCGCATCTCTCTAAGCGCCTCGAGTTTCAGCACAATTTTTGAAAATTGGGACGATTAGGGGGGTAAACCCCCCTGCAGCCCCCGAGGGGGGCTTGGCTCTATTAAGAATAGGACCAAGTCCCCCTTGTTCATGCTGTTAATAACAACGTTTTCATGTTTTTCGCAAACTTTTCATTATTGTTAACTGAGAACATGAAGTATTTACAAGAAATACTGAGAGTTTTAAGGATAGAAGCGACGTAGCTGTTGGATGTTCCAGGCGTTGGTGAAGACTTCGCCCTTCTCGTTCGCCAGCTTGTAAGTGCCAGGTTTGAGGACCTTGGCGATGATGAATGGTCCTTCCCATGGCGGAGTGAGCTTGTGGTGCTCTCAATTGTCCTGGCGCAGCCTCAGCACCAGGTCCCCTTCGTGGAGGTCTCGACGCCGCACCTTCTGAGCTTGATATCGCCGGAGCGATTGTTGGTAGCGTGCTGAGTGAAGCAACGCTACGTCGCGAGCCTCGTCCACCTGGTCCAGCGAATTCTCGCGGTCCGGCTGGTTTTGGTCTTCCTGGTAGGCCTTGAGCCTCGGAGACCCGTACTCCAAGTCTGTTAGGAGGACGGCTTCGGCGCCATAGACGAGGAAGAACGGGCTGAAGCCTGTGGCCCTGCTTGGGGTTGTCCTGAGACTCCAAACCACCGGTGGCAGCTCAGCAACCCACTTCCGGCCAAACTTGTTCAGCTTGTTGAAGATTCTTGGCCTCAGGCCTTGTAGTATCATGCCGTTGGCACGTTCTACTTGGCCGTTCGTTTGTGGATGTGCTACGGCCGACCAATCAACGCGAATGTGATGGTCGTCGCAGAACTCCAAGAACTTCTTGCCGGTGAATTGGGTGCCGTTGTCAGTGATGATCGAGTTGGGTACCCCGAATCGGTGGATGATGTCGGTGAAGAATAACACGGCCTGCTCAGATCTGATGCTGGTGATGGCCCGGACCTCGATCCACTTTGAGAACTTGTCGATGGCTACCAACAAGTGGGTGAATCCCCTGGGCGCTGGGCGGAAGGGCCCCACGAGATCCAACCCCCAGACCGCGAAAGGCCATGTTACAGGGATGGTCTGCAGGGCGTGCGCCGGGAGATGCGTCTTTCGTGCGTAGAATTGGCACCCTTCGCAGGTGCGCACGACCTCGTTTGCATCGGATACGGCGGTGGGCCAGTAAAAGCCTTGCCGGAATGCGTTACCCACGAGGGTACGCGGCGCCGCGTGGTGTTCGCATGCCCCGGCGTGGATGTCGCGGATCAACTGCCTTCCCTCGGGGATGGGGATGCATCGCTGCAAGATCCCCGAGGCGCTGCGTTTGTATAGCTCGCCGCAGACCGAGACAAAGGTCTTGGCCCTTCTGGCGATGCGGCGCCCCTTGGTTCGGTCCGAGGGCAGCTCCCCGCGGTCGATCCACGCGAGGTACGGATCACGCCAGTCTTGTGGTCGCGTGTCTGCGTCGATTTCCATGGCCTCGGCCGAAGAAGTTTCAACGTCGATGGCTTCGAGCCCCTCCCTCGAGTGGTCCTCTTCCATGGGCTCGACCCCCGCAGCCCCCGAGGGTGTCTTGAGGGTTCCGGCCCTTCGCTCGAAGTTGACGGAGGGTTGATCGAGGTCGCGGGCGAAGACGTTCGGAGGAACGGTGATTCGCTCTGATGCGATCTTGGCCAGCTGATCCGCTTCCTCGTTGTATTTGCGTATGATGTGGTTCAGCTCGAGGCCATAGAATTTGTCCTCGAGACGACGAACCTCGTTGCAATACGCCTCCATCTTTTCGTCGCGGCAACTTGCGTTCTTCATCACTTGGTCGATGACCAGCTGAGAATCCCCCCGGACATCGAGGCGTTTGACGCCAAGGTCGATGGCGATGCGGAGCCCAGCGAGGAGGGCTTCGTACTCCGCCATGTTGTTCGATGCTGGGAAGTGCAAGCGAACCACGTACCGGATATGCTTTCCGAGGGGTGAGACGAAGAGGAGGCCCGCGCCTGCCCTGGTTTTCATCACCGACCCGTCGAAGTACATGGTCCAGCATTCGGCTTGGATCTGCGGCGGCGGAAGTTGGACGTCGGTCCACTCAGCGACGAAATCCTCTAAGGTTTGCGATTTTATCGCCTTTCGCGGTGCGTAGGAGAGAGTTTCCCCTACGAGCTCCATAGACCACTTCGCTATTCTACCCGAGACGTCCGGGTTGCGGACTATCTCCCCCAAAGGGAAGGATGAGACCACGGTGACCGGGTGGGCCTCGAAGTAGTGTCGCAGCTTTCGACGCGCGAGCACTACAGCGTAGATTAGCTTCTGGATCTGTGGATACCGCATCTTGGTTTCGGTCAGCACCTCGCTGACATAGTACACCGGCCTCTGGACCGGCAGAGCGTGGCCCTCCTCTACCCTTTCCACAATGATGACGGCGCTGACAACTTGCGTTGTCGCAGCCACATATAGGTAGAGGGGTTCGCCGTTCTGCGGCGGAGTGAGGATGGGTGCGCGCGCGAGCGACGCCTTTAGCCCGTCGAGGGCTTTTTGGGCTTCAGGGGTCCACGAAAAGCATTCGTGCTTTTTTAGGAGCCGGTACAAAGGTAAGCCCTTTTCACCTAGTCGAGAGATGAAGCGGCTGAGAGCTGCGAGGCAGCCCAGCACCCTTTGCACCCCCTTGAGGTCCTGAATTGGCCCCATTCGTTCCAGGGCCGAGACTTTTTCGGGGTTGGGTTCGATGCCTCGTTGGGAGACGATGAAACCCAATAGCATGCCTCGTGGCACACCGAATACGCATTTTTCCGGATTCAACTTTACCCCGTTCGCCCGGAGGCAACCGAACGTGATTTGCAAATCGTTGACCAGATCGTTCGCCTTTCTGGTTTTTACAACGATATCATCAACATATGCCTCAACGGTCCGCCCGATGTGGCTTCCGAAAACGTGTTGCATACATCGCTGGTATGTAGCTCCAGCGTTTCGGAGGCCGAACGGCATAGTGACGTAGCAAAACATGCCAAACGGGGTGATGAAAGAAGTCGCGAGCTGGTCGGACTCTTTCATCTTGATTTGATGATAACCGGAATAAGCATCAAGAAAGCATAGCAATTCACACCCAGCGGTGGAGTCTACTATCTGATCTATTCTAGGCAGAGGAAATGGAACCTTAGGGCATGCTTTGTTCAAACCGGTATAATCTACGCACATGCGCCATTTTCCATTTTTCTTCTTAACTAGAACAGGATTGGCAAGCCAGGTCGGGTGAAATACCTCTTTGATGAATCCGGCTTGCAGGAGCTTGCGCACCTCCTCCCCGATGGCGCGGCGCTTTTCCTCGTCGAACCGCCGCAGTCGCTGTACCACCGGCTTGGAGTGAGGCTTGATGTCGAGGCTGTGCTCGGCGACCTCCCTCGGGATCCCCGGCATGTCCGAGGGCTTCCACGTGAAGATGTCGGCGTTGGCACGGAGGAAGTCGACGAGCACAGCTTCCTATTTGGGGTCGAGGGTGGTGCTGACCCTCAACGCCTTGCCTTCGAGGGCATTGGGGTCGAGGGCACCGCCTTGGAGTGCTCGGCAGCCTCGAAGGTGCCCGCGTGCCTTTTGGTGGAGTCGACGGCCTCGTTCGCCATCTTCTCCAAGTCCGCCACCAAGGTCTCGCTGTAGGCGAGTTCTTCCACGCCCTCGACGCACTCGACGTCGCACGCGTAAGCGTGCTCGTACGACAATCCCACGGTGATGACGCCCTTTGGTCCTGGCATTTTCATCTTGAGGTAGGCGTAGTTGGGGACCGCCATGAACTTGGCATAACACGGTCGCCCGAAAATAGCGTGGTACGCTCCTGGGAATCCCACCACCTCGAAGGTGAGGGTCTCCCTCCGAAAGTTATCGGGAGTACCGAAGCAGACGGGCAGGTCGATCTGCCCGAGGGGTTGGACCCGTTTTCCTGGCGCGATGCCGTGGAACGACGCCTTGCTTGGCCTTAGCTGGTTTGTGCCGATGCCCATGAGCTCTAAGGTGTGGACGTAGAGGATGTTGAGGCTGCTGCCTCCGTCCATCAGCACCTTGGAGAATCGTGTGTTGCCGATGATGGGGTCGACGACAAGCGGATAGCGCCCCGGATTCGGGACATAGTCCGGATGGTCCTCGCGGCCGAAGGAGATGGTTTCGTCCGACCAGGCGAGGTAAGTTGGCGTCGCGGGGTGGACGGAGAAGACCTCTCGGCGTTCACGTCTTTGTTCCCGGGACATCGCGTTCACTGTGGGCCCTCCTATGATGAAGAATACATTCTCCACATGGGGGAACTCGTCGTCGCCGCCATCGCCCGTATCCTTCTTCGGGCCATCCTCCTTCGCGGAGGTGTGCCTGAAGTAACCCTTGATCATCCCACACTGTCCGAGGGTGTGGGTGACAGGGCCCTTATGGTACGGGCATGGCTTTTTCAGCATCTCGTCGAACAGGGCTCCCCCCTGAGGGGGGCCTCGAGGGCCTTTGCGGCCTCGCTCGACCACGAGAGCGTCGTCGGAGTCCTCGCCCTGCTGCTGTTGCTGCTGCGCGGCTTGCCGAGGCTTCTTGCCTTTACCGCCTCATTTCTGCTTTTTTGCCTTTGCCTTGGGTTTGCTGCCCTCCGCGGGCTGCTCCTCCGCGCGTTTCCCCTTGGTCTTGCCGTCGAAGATCGCCCCGACAGCCTCCTCCCCGGAGGCGAAGTTGGTGGCGATGTCGAACAGAGCGTTGACGCTGGTGGGGTGGTTTCGCCCCAGCTCGCGCACCAGCTCCCGACAGGTCGTGCCTTCGAGGAAGGCGTGGATGATTTCGGAGTCACCCATGCTCGGGAGTTCGGTGCAGCGCTTGGAGCAGCGGCGGATGAAGTCCCTCAGTGGCTCGTCGGCCGCCTGCCGGCACCCGCGTAGGTCCCAGGAGTTTCCGGGGCGCACGTATGTGCCCTGGAAGTTACCCACGAACATCTTAACCAGGTCGTCCCAGTCGTGGATTTGGTTCGCGGGTAGGTGTTCGAGCCATGTCCGCGCCGAGTCCGCGAGATGAAGCGGAAGGTTACGGATGATCATGGCATCGTCGGTGGCCCCACCTAACTGGCAAGCCAGGCGATAGTCGTTGAGCCATGTCTCGGGTTTCGTCTCGCCCGAATACTTGGTGATGGTGGTCGGCTGGCGAAAGCGCGGCGGGATGGCGGCCGAACAGATCTTCCGGCTGAACACAGGGGTTCCTGGGGGTTCCGGCGTCGGACTTCTGTCCTCCTCGCTGTCATAGCGACCTCCCCGTCGGGGGTGCCTGCTGCGAGGAGGCGTCGCGTCTTGTCTCTTCTTGTTCAGGACGTTGCGCGCATCGCCATCGTCGACGGCGCCCCGCATGTCCACGAGGCGGTCCTTCGCGGACCTCCTCGCTTCGCGGTCGCCGGTCACGAGCGCCCTTCCGTCGTTCGTTGGACGGTGAGGCGTCCACGCGCCCCTGGGTGGGGTATGGATGGATTGTTCCTTGTCCCACTTGCTTCCCCCGGCTCTCGAACTGGCCTGGTGGCGCATGTGGGAGGAGGAACTTTCCGCTTGTTGAACGACCGCTTCTTTGACAAGGGCCTGCACTTGGCGCCGCATGCTGCGCGCTTCTGGTGTTGATGGTTCGGGCATGGCCCAAATCAGGGTTGCCGCGGCAACGAGCTTCTGACTTGCTCGTGGCGGCATGGCAGGGCCGGCGTCGTCGCCGTCACCCATGATGCGCGCTTGAGCAATACGCCCGGCAGCTCGTGTGCGTTCGCCGCGTTTGGGCTGCCGGGCTTCTAGGGCTGCGCGCAGCTCCTGTACCTGCTGGCGCTCCTGTTGGAGCTTGGCTTCCAGCTCTTGTACCTGTGCAAGCTGTGCCTGCGCGAGTGCGGCTTCGCTCGTTGGCTCGGCGGGCGCTAGTGGCGGTTCGTCGTGTTCGGCCCCGTCACGCGTTTCTTCATCCTCTCCCACGGACTCTACTTCGCCGTCGAGGACGAAGCATTCCCGCGTGGGGTCGTATTCCCCCTCGCCGGAATCGTCGAAGCAGGTGAGGCAGAAGTCCGCGACGGCCTGGAAGGACGTAAGGCCTTCGCGGTCGCGCAACCCGGAGTAGTCCAAGTTCGGGTGCTCCTGCCCGCGCACACTCTCTCCGTCATCCGACTCGGACTGGGGCCCGCCGGGCGAGGAAATGTTGAGGCCGCAGATCGAACCCAGCTGGTGACCCGGCGAATCCTCGTGCGCGTTCGGGTTGGCGCTGATTGCCGCGGAGTAGCTTGCGGCCGCGTTGTTCATCCCGTGGGGGAGTTGCGTCGGCCCGGCCACATTTTCCCAGCGCGCTCCCTCCGCGGGAGCCACCGGCGGGGGTCCGCCCCCCTGTGATGTGGCAGCGGGCTGGAGCAGCAGGTGTGCGTCCCAGTCAGGGAGGACGATGCGCGGAGCAACGCGCCGCTCCACGTGAATCTGCAGCTCGCGCAGTCTTCGTCGTCTCCTGAGCTGGGCCGGCGTCGGCGGTGTCGGGGTAACGGGCATCATGTTGGGTGGCCTGGAGGTGAGCCGCATGAGGAGGCCCTCACCGGTCGCTTCGAACTCCAGGCTCCCAAACGTGATCCGGTACCCGCGCGGAATCGGGCCGGGGGACCCCGTGGCGGATCGTGGTGGCATGGTCTCGACGCGGCCTGCCGTCAAGGGAACTGATTGTTGTGATTGACCACAGCGCAGCCCCCTACCTGGCGCGCCACTGTCGGTGCTGGGATCGGTCGGCCAATCCCCAGCGCCAAACAGAATGCACTGTGTCCCGTCCCTTGACGGTTGATGCAAGAGCTAGCACGATGAGACAAGCGTTTATCCTGGTTCCGACCGTGAGGTCGTACGTCCAACAGGGTGCGCTCGGGGCGCTGTACTATCTTGCACCGGAGTGCTTGCAGAGGGGGCTACAAGCGAGGCGGGAGAGGTGGAGGAGCCTCCAAGTCCCTGAAAGCGAGTGTGATTGAGGCGAGTGCCAATATCGTGTGTGGCGGTGTGTGTGTGATCGTTTTTTTTCTCCCCCCCCTCTCTCTCGCCCCCCTCCTTTTATAGGCTAAGGAGAGAAGGGGGGAGGGGCTTACAAGTACAGATACAGTGTGTGCTACAGAGGTGTGTACTGGAGAGCGTGGCGCTGGGCGTGCGGCCGTCCTTGACCCAGGCGGGGGATTTATGGCGAGCTCCGGCTTCCGCGGGCGTCATGGCCATTCCTGTGCTTGTCCTAGAGTGATTTCGAGGGGTGGCGCTGCCGTAATCTGCACCCAACTGCCCGCCGCTGGTTGACTTCGAGGGCGGGGCAGGTGACGAAGGACGAGAGTTGGCAGCACAGGGGCCGGCATGGCGCCTGCTGTCGACCACAGTGCGCGGCGTGCCCGGTCTGCCGGGGAATGGCCGAGAGTTGGTGGATTTGACCCGGCGTACGTCATCACCGGACCGCGCCTGACCGGAGTCCGTACTCGGTTGCTGCTCGTATATTCGTTCGAGGGTCCTTCGCGCCCATTCGAGGGCCGCCCGGGGGGGGGGGGGAGGACGGGAGCGGGTGGAATAGTGGTGCGGATTGACGCCTGCAAGTCCGCACAGGGCCTCGCGCAGCGCCGCATGCGTCTTCACAGTGGTGGTGAGGACGCACAGTGACCGGAGCAGTTGAAACAGCGAGCTCCGCGGTGTCAGCGGCGCGGCGTGGGGAGAGATTGCCTTTTTGACTTCGGCGCCCGCCTGATGGGGCGGGCGTTAAATGCCGTTGTCGGGCGGGGAGCTAGAGCGTGCCGCGTTATGTAGAGGGGTAGCCTCGAGCGAGGCGGAGACGGCCCGCCCGCTCGAGGGGGTGCGCGGCCCTCGAGCGAGGCGGGGTTTGCGTCGTGCCTGCTCGAGGGAGCGCGGCCCTCGAGCAAGGCGGAGACGGGGGTAGCGACTCGGGTCCCCTCGATAGGCAGGCTCGAACGTCCGTTCGTGGGCCGCGATAGGCCGTGACGGGCCGAGCTGCCTTGGCGGCCCCTCTTGGCTGCCGGTGATTCGGCCTTTCGTGGCATATCGTTCTTTGAGGGTGATTTGCCCCGATGATTAGGGGACCCCCGGGGTTTGTCCCCGACAACTGTCAACTAGCTAGAACTATATATGGAGGATTGTACAAGTTTCCTTTAATCTAATAACGCCTGTAAGCATTACTCATATGTTTTCTGACTGGCTTAATGGGATTAATAACAAACTTAAGTATAAAATCTTGGTTGGAGCGTCTGCTTTGTGTTGGGCAATGTGGTTAAGTAGAAATGATATGGTCTTTAACAATGCTCGAGCTGTTACTCCTATGCAGGTTATCTTCCGCGGGACTCACTGGATCCGTTTTTTGGACATTGCTGCAGAAGAAGGACGAGCGACCACACATTATTCGTGGGTGCCGTGCGCTTGAGACCACGGCGATGGAGTTTTTTGCCCACAATGGATGGTCTTTTATTAATAGAATTGCTTTCAGTTAGTTTGAATTGGTTACCGAAACAGACTATTTTTTTCTTGAGTCCTGTTGCGTTCTTGCTTGTAATAAGAAACAGCTATATGTATAGGTCTATGCAGAGGCTGGAATATTGAAAGATATTCCCTTTTCTAAAAATATGAGAGTTAGGAGAGTAATGGTTAATTATGGAGGTTTAGGACCACATAGGTGTAACAATTAAAAGAGTTCATGCCAAATGCAATACGTGGGAATTCTCTTTATCAACGGGTATGTGACCCCGAATACGAGACAAGTGCTAACTGCATTGTTGTACTAGTATGTTTCCTTTCGTCACATAGTTCTGCAGATCTTTCCGATTACCATCCGAGCAGCAGTCTCAAACGATTCATACATATTAATTAATTCATTCCAATTTTACTGAGTCAAAATCCCATCCTTCTCCTTGAATATCCTTTTTTTCCCTTTGTCTTCCCTTTGTGTCTGTGTAGTCCTTGGCCTTCCTCTGGTCTTTTCTTTGTGGTTTATTGTGATGTTCTGACTGAGAGCTTACTCGATTTCAGGGATTGCTGATCTTACTTGGGGTGTATTTGTTTAATTCCGTGAAAAGATATGCGATCAACTACACTGGCGAAGACACATGGTTTACCACGTTTGTTGTGATTGTTGTTGCCATACCTATAGCTAGCTGAATGCTTTTGCATCTTGGGTCAGGCCTTGGTACCACCACCCATGCCTCCTTTCGGATCACTGACGCCATACAAAGATTGTGCCTTTGCTCCGACTACTGCTACAAATGGCAATGTTCCTAAGAAGGGATCGGTGTACTACACAACAGCGCCCCTGCAGGCAGATTTGAAAACAGTGATTGCCGCCATGAAAGATGCCCACAAAGAAGCATTGGACATGGACGTCGCTAGGTTTGGTAAATGCATTGTTCGGGTACGTATATCAACCGTAACCTGACCTATGTGGAATTAATGGAATCGGATTTGTCCCAGAATATGGGAAGCTTAAATTTGTACATATTTACACAGGAAAACTTAGCCAGATAAGGACGTTTTTTTCTAACTCAAGCATGTATGGTAGAAATTCCTATAAGCCTTTAGAAGGCTTCTCCCATATGTACTTGAAATGAAAGAACAAACCGGCAAAAAGAAAAAGGAAACAGAAGGATGTCTAACCACTGGGAATTTTGTTTTTATTAGTACTTTCAAATATTCACATCAACATTAGTTCATTTCCTGGGCTTTCCTGAAAAACATTTAAGAAATTAGTCCAACAGGTCAAGTTGCTATTCTATTTTGGGCAAGCGAGATGGTATCAGTCTCTAAACATTTTGCGCTACCTCTTTACTCTAAATTTTGGTTTGAGAGAAAAAAGGCTAGCCGTGTGGTTTATAATTTTATCAAGATAATGTGTGAACTCAACTCATCTCCTAGCAGGCATTATTTGGACCCTCCTGCCTGT
This sequence comes from Echinochloa phyllopogon, assembly GCA_033239725.1. Classification (NCBI taxonomy): domain Eukaryota; kingdom Viridiplantae; phylum Streptophyta; class Magnoliopsida; order Poales; family Poaceae; genus Echinochloa; species Echinochloa phyllopogon. The sequence goes on along the minus strand of BTCW01000017.1, from coordinate 6,691,137 downwards.
GTATTTCCTTACAGAGAAACATCCAAACAATGGTGTTGAACTATTCTTGTATTCTACCTCAAAACTACATTAGTTTGAATGTGTCATCAAATTGTTCACGTGCTTTTAATTTCTCTAACCATATATGTCGGGGACCGAATTAAGGGGTCTCTTAACCACCCGGGTAATCACCCGAAAAAACGCAAAAACAAACCATGTGGGCCGAGAACAACGAACTGACACGGCCCACAGCACCCACACGCGGAGCGGTGTAGACTCCGGCCCAGCAGAGGCCCGCTGAGCGCACGACAAACTCTCCGCCTCGCTCGAGGGGTCCGACCCCTCGACCGCCGGGTCACAAACTCCGCCTCGCTCGAGGGGTCCAACCCCTTGACCGCCGGGTCACAAGCTCCGCCTCGCTCGAGGGGTCCGACCCCTCGATCTTCGGGTCGCGAACTTCGCCTCGCCTGGGCGAGCTTCGACCCCTCAAGCGGATGCCACGTGGAGAGGGGACCCAGTAATCTCTCTCACCACACCGGACGCCAAAGTCAAAGGGCAGATCGCCCCGGTGCGTCACCTCTGACAGAATCCGGGGACACTGTGCACCTCGCAAGGTGTGCGCGGCGCTGACACCTGACATCGCCAACCCCAATTGTACCTCACAACACTATTCAGCTGGGCCCCACGGTGCATCCCTCACAGGGGCGCCCTCGAATGGGCGTGAAGGTCCTCGAACGGGGGTACGACCGGCGACCCGGGGCGGACCCTGGTCAAGCACCGCCCAAAGACTAACACGACATGGGACGAAACCCTTGAACCTTGGCCACTACATCTCTGAACGGGAATACTTCGTACCGTCGCTGCTGTGCACCCTGTCGCACCTAGGCCGTCTATACCTACCCAAGTCGGTAGAGGGGGGCCCCGGTGGCGGACACTGGAGCCCACGGATCTGGCCTGACACGAATGGCAGGACGAGGCCGCTTTCCCTGACCGGGCAAAACGGGCCCCTACACCTCCGGTCGCCGTGCCGGGCAAAGATGCCTGACATTGTGGCAACAACAGACATCGTAGCCACCCTAGGGGGTGCCTACGCCGACTCCCCCGCGACGGGTCACCCCTTGAAGGGGCACGGAAGACCCCTTGAGCGAGGTCGCGGGCAGCAATTCGCCCACTCCTGCGAGCAAGCACCCCTCGAAGCCCTTCCAGAACAAGTACAAGGCCCACCTCGCCGCCTGACAAGAGCCAAGAAGGAGATCTCCACCTCGCCCAAGGCACCGGATTCGCCAAGATCAGAGAATGTCCCTTCGCAGGATGCACCGTACTCCCGTCACTGTAGCATCTACTAGAAGTACACTTGTAACCCTTTCCCCTCTTGGAACTATAAGAGGGGGGAACAGGAGCCCAACAGGGCAAGCCCGATCTTTTACGGACGTCCCTCAGAGGAATTCCTTGGGAGATCTACACAACCACCAACACCACACACCCGATATTGGCACCTGCCTCAATCACTCTTCAGGGACTTGGAGATCCGCTCTCCTCTCCCGCCATTCCTTGTAGTCCCCTGCTGCAAGCACCTGTTGGCACTTCTTATGATCCAATATCAGGATTGGGAATCCCGGTACTGGATGCAAGGAGTGTTTCAGTGGTTTTCCTTATGGCTAGTAAAATATATAAATATTCTGCAAGCGCACAGAATCACCACTGTAGCACTTCACCTAGGAGTATCCCGAGGTATCGTAATTTATATTTCCGCAGGGAAGCTTTGGCAAGAGTAATAACAAATAGATATTCGAGACTATCAGAGAAGGGTACTACTGGACAAGACGTGGGATAAACGGTATTGGATAGGAGTGGATATACCGTGACACACACAGCTCAAGGAGGCTCGGATAGATGAGAGAAGGTTTAGATAGTTGGGAGGACAACGATAAGAGATAAAGGATTCCTATGGACTCTATCTACCTAAGTCAAGTGGTTAGAGATACAGCGGCTAAAGAACCAGCACTAGAAGGTCTGGAATGAGTCTAGAGTCTTTCTTGGGGACTACAGGGCCTCTGACACACAGAAAGGGATGAGAAGGGGTGCCGACTACCCTGAACCTTGGGTCCTAGGACACCGGAACTAACGTGATGGACTACAAAGACCAGAAGGGCTGTCACCACCTCCCGGCTACCACCTCCGTTGCGACGGGCAGAAACTAAGGCTACTGACAAGTCTAGGAACCACTCCTACACAGATCAATAACTACTTACTTCGCTAGCAGAAGCAAGCAACCTCGTTACTACTCTTGGTGACAATTCACCTCAAGTACTAAGCAAGATCGAAGAACCAATTGAGACAAAGACTTAAGCAAGAACTAGGAGCACTATGAACTAGAACCGACTATAGTCTAAACACGATATAGAAGCAACTAGACTAAAGTAGATGCAACTATATAAGACAGAAGTAGAATAAAGTAGATAACTATATTGATAACTCGAATGTCAACAAAAGATAAAGTAAAAGATACAAGAGCTAATACCAGAGCTTCTGAAGACGACTCCGAAACCTCCGAGGCACAGCTCGACTCGACTCTAACTCCCAACTAGACTAACCTAACTCTACTAAAGAAAGAAGTGGAAGAGAGCACTTGGCTTGTGATGGTGTGTCTTGAATGAGAGGTGTAGCACTGCATTTATAGGGGTCCCATGGCGGTTTGAGGCTGGGTAACCGCCAAGGCAACCAGAGGCGGTTGTGGGTCGGTTCGGCCGAACACCCCGGGTTCGGCCAAACTGCCCTCTTCGGCCGAAGCCCTTGGATGCACCGCCTGTGCTCCAAGGGCCAGGATGCCTCCCCTGGAGTCGGTTGCTGGTTGGGGGTGGTTTGGCCGAAGGGCCTGGTTTGGCCGAACCAGCCATGGCCCATGGCCGGCCCCCTCCAGCACCGCCTTCTGTCTTGGACCCCCCTAGCCTGCTTCTAGATGCTTGGACTTGTGATATTCTGGCCCAGGTTGACGTGTCAGTGCTTCCGGGTTGAGTTGGCGGTCGTCCACTTGTAATTTGATGTGTTCGTTTGGTTGGCGGTGACGTGGACGACTCCCGGCAGCCCGTACGGCTAAGGGGGGTAACCGGCCGAACGTGTCGTTCGGCCGATTTGGTCATTTCCAACCCCTATAGCATGTATTTGTGAACATTGTACCTGCAAACATGACACTCACCAAAACTCATGGAACTTTATTAGAAACAAAACCTAAGTACATGGAATGTTGCATAGTCTCTCGTTTATTCCCGAGTATTGGTGGTCGAATTTGGGTTGTAACGACCGCCAACAAGCTCGCCCAAGCTAGGCTCTTTGCTCGTCCTCGAGCAAAGATAAAACTTAGTCTCGGTGGATCAGGAGTTGCTACAATGTCATTTTTCTTGCAGGTAACTTTATAAACAACTAGTACTCAAATTTTACTTGAATCACTAGCAAAGCATTAATTCACCTTTTTACCTGTGGGGCTTATAGCAATCTCCTTATCTTGGGCAGTTGAAAGAATGAACAGCTTAACTCAGTTTTATTCCACCCTACTCTTTTCAGGATCCTATCTCGGAGTTTTCACCCTTTTGTGAAAGATAAGTAGTTCCTCATTGGTTCACTCAGTCGCTCAAGTGTATTTGAATCCTCACCAAAGGCTTTGCCTTCTTTTCATCCTAAAATCTAATTTGGCTTTTGTGTGGCTCAGGGACAAGGAAGAAAGACATACAGACATCTTATATTTTGCTAAGTCAAAGACCGGGCCTTAGGAGGATCAAATCATACTCTTAGATCGAGAAGTGCAAGTGTGTGGAATATGTGGAGTGGAATATGGTGGAACTCCTTGGGATGATTCTTCCTCTCCTTTATTTATTTTTCGAGAGCATGGGCTATCTTTATTCTCCATATTTTTTCCATGCCTTTTGGCATGCTTTTCTTTTTCTACTATTTTTGCCATGTCACTTGACATGCTTTTCTTTTTCTCATATTTTTGCCATGCCACTTGGCATGCTTTTCTTTTTCTCATACTTTTGCATAGCCCATGCCTCTACTTCACATATATTTGGAGAATGGAATCATAGAACATGGAGCTTTATTTTGTGGATGGATGATGGCATGGTATTTGCTAACTCCCAGTGTAGGAATTGCAAGTGAGAGGTGGAGTGTATGTGAATCTCGATCTTGGGAGCATGAATGGTTCCTCACAATGGTCACAACAATTTAACAAAGCTCACTAAGATGACAAGCAGCATATGGTAGAAAGTTTAGAACTAATATTATCATATGGCTTTGGTAGGTATTATGACCAATGAGGAACTTTGTTTTTATTTTTTTGAAAGCATAAACAACCGAGATTCTCACCATACTAAGAGCAGAAATAAATTACAACCAAGTCTCACTATATCAATTCCCACAACAACCTAGACTTGGAATAAAGCATGTGCTCCCACAAGGTTTCAGGTTCATTTTTACTCATGCCAAATAACTCAAGCATAACCAAGCACTAGTTGCAACAAAGTACTAGCAAGATTAATGACAGAGCAACTATTCATCATTTCCAAGGTGAGAGACATATGGTTCATTCCATGCATAGTTGGGAGTTAATTTTATTCAAGGGAAATGTTTCTAGTTTTTTTTTAATGCAACCTAAGGAAGGGGAAAATGCAAGTGCATGAATCAAAGTGTTGGGTGGTTTAGACATACCTGGTGGGGGTCCTCCCCCAAGCTAGAACGCTTCACTGGTAGGGATTTAATCTTGCAAGGTACGCGGCCAGCTGCTCGGACTGCTCCCGGACTTCATGTTGGATGGATGCCACCATCCCGTCATTCTCCTGAAGGTACTGGGAATGACGGGCTAGTGTGTCTTGGATGCCCCGAGTCCGGTCGTCGATGACATCGACCCGGTCGGAGATGTAGGGCAACTCCCGACCGTAGTCGTAGCGGGCGGACTGTGAGTATCTGGGGTAGTATGGTTGGGAGGCACTGTCGTACCCCCCTGCATACCAGCTCCCGGACCACTCAGAGTCCGTGCTCTGACCGTAGTCCCAACGTCCCGAGGCTTGATAGTTCGGGTCCTGGTGTTGCCCAGAGCCTCCTGCTCTAGACGTACCAGCCCCGGTGTACATGTCGTAGGTGGCCTCGAACGCGGACGTGTGTTGATGCGGTGCTTCTGGTTCGTCTTCCGGCTCCTGTGAGGTGGCGAGCCCGGCATCACGCCTGGCTCGTCCTCTCATGAATGGTCCTTCACCTGCTACACTGTGCCGAGCGGGCTCTCTCAGTGGAGGAGATTCGTCCGACTCGGCGCTCAAATGAAGCGTTAATTTCTTAGCGGTATACAACTTCAGTGCCGCGCAAAGCAGACGCACCTCGGCTGTATAACCGCGATAGGTCCTCACAAGTGAAGCATCAGGCATCTTTCGTAGGATGTGAGCCTGTACAAAGTGCTCAGCATCTACGACAGAGCGCGCTGTCTCTATGTACGTGCACTGGGCATCCCGGAGGACTCCCATGTGGTTTGCGAGGAGAGTGACTAGAGAAGTCATCGCCATGCTACCCACATGGGAAATGTGAGACAGCCAGTGATCGACCATGTCCTTCACTGGAGAAACCGGAATTTTCTTAAGCATAGCATATAGAATCCGCAACTCAACTGTGTTCACGGGTCGGATATCGGCTCACGGGAATACCGTCATAGCCACCCACTTGTGCATAAAATGCAGAGTGGGGTTATGAATACTGTTCATGCAGGGTGCACGACAGTTGGTACTCCCGGAAATCCTCTTCCAGAATGCGACCCGATCAAACCTTTTTAATGCTTTGCTCGGCTCTAGAGAGCAATGACTTGAAAAACCAAGAGCCGAGCTAAAATCCCTCCAAGAGCATAAAAACTCTTGGTTGAAGAATCTGAAGCGAATCCCCCCATTTTCGGAAACCAGAGTGGAAAGAAAATCGAGAGTGAGTAGATGCGAACCTGGCTCGTTGATTTCCCAGAAGTTCTCCCAGCCAACGGCATGGAAGATTTCTGGGAACTCCTTGTCCATTCCCGTTCTTCTCAGCAGGTCCTGTTCGAACACACGAGTGTGCTCAAACTCCTTCAGCCTGAGCTCGTTGAAGGCATTTCTCTCCCGGTCCATCCTGAGGACGATGTCGCTCTCGCTCAGGAGCTGCCTGGCTTGGGGTGCAGCAGAGCCCCAGCCCAAGCCGGCTGCTCCTGACTCATCCTCGTCCATCCGGCTCGAGCCACGGGACGGGGCTGGGGAACTCCCAGCATCGTCCGAGCGGCGGTTAAGTCGAGTTGAGCGATGGAGTGCGGCGATGAGCTTCGACATGGCTCCTGCAAAATGTTAGCACAGAAACGACTACCCGAAGGACTGAATGTCAAAGGTTAGCACAAGAAATCGAGTCAGTCGTTCGAGAGGGTTAGTCGTTCTTGCGGGGATGAAAACCACCACAACGGTTAGTCGTTCTTGTGGGTGTCGGAGACCACCACAAAATCGTCCAACAAAATTTCAGCACAAAGATTACACAAAGGCAAAATATTTTTGGGATTTTTCTAGTGATGCACGTGAACCAAATCTTGAGCTAGAACTTTGAGAAGAACTTGAGCACAAGCTAGAGCAAAGAAATGAGAGAGAGAAAGAGCTCCTAACAGAATTTTTTCAGAGTGTATGAGTGTGTGAGAGCAAGCAAGCAATGCACCAACATTTATAGGCCGAGGGGAGGGCCTTGGCCAGTTCGCCCGAAGGCTCTGGTTTGCCCGAACCAGGCCTGGTGGCCAGGGCTCTCCCATGTGAGTGCAGCACTCACATGCCTTTGTTTCCACTCCAAAATTGTATGGTCACAAATTTTTCAAGGCCATGCTCATGGATTTTAGTGGTAGGTAGATGCAAATGTGACATGATCAAAGTGGAAATTAGTGGAGTCACCCCCATGCTGCCATGTTTTGTGATAATTGGTGAGTGTGCAGCTATTTTAGTGGGGTAGACATGTTTGGTGCTGGTTGGTGGTGATGGTAAATAAATGGAGATGTTCTAGAAGGGATGAAAATGATAAAAGTTACCAATTACATCCACCCTAGGTAAAAATTCAGCATATGGCCATTTATTTAAACCATGCTTGCAAAGTTTTCTCTCTCAAGTTTTACTCTAGTGGTTCATTTTATTTGGAAGGGAAACATGCAAATGCGATTATGGAAATAGAAATTTGGAAAGGGAAATATGGGATACATACCGGTTATCCTCGCGGCGAGCGCTCAGCTTTTAAGTCCTCGAGCGGGACTTCTCCTGTCTTCAGGTGCTCTTGTCATCATCCGGTCCCGGAGTGGATGACTCGGACGATGCAACCTTCTTCCGCCACGTCTTTTTGTTCTTCTTCTTCTTTGATGGTGGTGGTGGGATCGGTGTCTCTGGGGCGTTCCAGAGAGCTTGCTCTTCCTCGTATCTCTTTACGAGGAGGTCCATTTCTTCTGTGTTCATCGGTCCTATCAGCTCGTCCCACTCGAACTGCTCTCCTCCCAGCACTTCCAACTCTCCATTGATCAGTGCCTTCAGGAAGCATTGGGCGCTCTTCTGTTCCGGCCTGAGTGGTTCTGCCTTCTTCTCTTCCCAGTGTTGGAACTTGAAGTAGGTCAACCTCTCGTCGATACGGAACGAGATCCCTCTCGCATCCATATCGATCCTAGCCCGGGCGGTGTTCAAGAATGGTCGGCCCAGGACAAGGCGAAACGACTGCTCGTTCCCCGTGTCGAGGACAACAAAGTCCACAGGGACATAACGTCCCCAAATGCAGACCGGCACATTCTCAATTACCCCCTCGGGGTAGCGGATGGTTGAGTCTGCTAGCTGAACCTGGGCAGTGGTAGGAGACAGAGTAGGGTAGCGCAACTTTTTAAATAGTACCTTAGACATGATGTTGACGCTTGCCCCGAGATCACAGAGTGCGTCATCAATGCGACGATTCCAGATCGTGCACTGAATGACGGGTACTCCGGGATCTTCCTTCCTTTTTGGTGCGGTCTTCCCGATTGCCCTTTTTGCAGCTCTCGGCAGGTAGGTCCATTTCGGTGTCGACACTTGGATATGCGTGACCTTTCTTGCATGATTAGCACAGACCATACTAAGAGGCATCTTACCCTGCCTCATAGTGACAGCTTTTACTGTCTCGATGGAAGGTTCGGGTTGCCCCAGAATCTTCCCCGAATCAGTAACAGGAACGGTAGCAGCTAACTGAGCAACTCGAGTTTCTATCATTTTATTAAAGCACAGTTGGTTTTTCATAGCAGAAGAGAATGATTCCATCCTAGAGTCTAGGTTTTCCAGAGTTTTATCATTGGCAGCTAACTTTTTGTTAATATTCTCAGTTATTTTCATCTGGCCCAACACAAGATCTCTAAGAGACGGCTGATTATTGAAATTGCTGGAATTGTAACTGTTAACTTGTTGTGGCCTCTCGAAGGGGAGGTTCGGGCGTGAATTCCAGCCTTGATTGCCGTAGTTGTTCGGTCGGTACCCGTTGTTGGAGTTGTACCCATTGTTGTTGGAGTTGTTGATGTAGTGGGCGTCTTCTCGCGTCTCGGGGCAGTCATTCCCCAAATGGCCAGTGTTGCCACAGACTTCGCAGGTCATGCGAGCGTCCATGGCTTGCATCGTTTCTTGGACAGGGGCCTCCAGCTTCTTCATCAGGAGGTCCATCTTGGCAGTGAGCATATCCAGGGCTTCGACCTGGTGAACTCCTCGGGTCTTCGGTTGAGTCCGGTCATTGGACCAACCTTGGTTCTCGACCATCTTCTCTATGAGGGCCTTCGCATGACTCTTCTCAAGAGAGAAGAACGAGCCTCCAGCAGCAGCATCAAGATAATCACGGGTAGAGCTTTTCAGCCCGTGATAGAAAGTTTGGATAATAAACCAACTCTGCATACCATGGTGAGGACAAGCAGATATATAGTCCTGGAGGCGATCCCATGCCTCCGGGACGGTTTCATCCTTAAGCTGCTGGAAACTAGCTATTTTGTTCTGGAGGGCGTTGGTTTTCCCAACCGGAAAGAATTTTAGCAAGAAAGCGCTAGTGCATTTTTCCCATGTATCTATAGCCTCACGGCTAGCATAAAACCTTTGTTTCGCCTTGCCTAGTAATGAGAAAGGGAATAAACGAAGGCGAATGGCATCGATGCTTACGCCACGAATTGTGAAGGTGTTGCAGATTTCCAGGAAATGCTGGAGATGGGCATTGGCATCTTCATGAGGCTTGCCGCAGAACGGACTAGCCTGTACCATGTTGATGAGGGCTGGCTTGAGCTCGAAATTGCCATCTCCGACTGGCGGAGCTGGACCGGTCCGTACATTCTCGCTCGATGGAGCAGAGAACTCGCGGATCGTCTTGGAAGCCATCCTCGGTGTAGCCTGGTTGACAGCGGGAAAGACTGGGCTCGTCGGAAGGAGCTGCTTCTGAGGAGGTACAACACGGGGTCGCACTTTCCTCACAAGAGACTCCGGATTTTCTTGATAGTTTGATGGTAGTTGGAAACCAGTCATGCACTGCTCTGCGTCACAAGGCCAACAAACAGAGCAAGGATAAACCCGCTTGAGTAGAGGTACTCATCTAAGATAGCTCGAGATAAGAATTTGAAAGTATCTAGCCAATTTCTTCCCCGGCAACGGCGCCAGAAATGCTTGTTGGCACTTCTTACGATCCAATATCAGGATTGGGAATCCCAGTACTGGATGCAAGGAGTGTTTCAGTGGTTTTCCTTATGGCTAGTAAAATATATAAATATTCTGCGAGCGCATAGAATCACCGTTGTAGCACTTCACCTGGGAGTATCCCGAGGTATCGTAATTTATATTTCCGCAGGGAAGCTTTGGGAAGAGTACTAACAAATAGATATTCGAGACTATTAGAGAAGGGTACCACTGGACAAGACGGGAGATAAACGGTATTGGATAGGAGTGGATATACCGTGTTACACATAGCTCAAGGAGGCTCGGATAGATGAGAGAAGGTTTAGATAGTTGGGAGGACAATGAGAAGAGATAAAGGATTCCTATGGACAACGAGGAGGACACGATGTCGTCACCGCCATCGGGCGGGCTGCGTCATCGCCGACAGCTGCAAGACTTGCGCGCGCAAGTGGAGCAGCGACAGCCCGTGTGGTCCACCCTCCCAGACCGTCAGTCGCGGAGACAGGCGGGACCATACCCTCTCCAGCGAGCCCAGCGGAAGGGAATCGCCAAAAGACGACTCCCGCGCCGTCCCAGTTTTCGGTAGGCCTGCGCAACGCCGCCGCGGCACACGCGATGATGACCCATGCCTGCGCGGGTGCAAGCCAAGGTGACACATCATCATCGTCACAGGCCAGGCTGCCCCCAGTTCACCAGGGGCCGCCAAACCGACGGCCGCTGCCCACGCGTTCGGAGCAGCGCCAGATGACCCGCGCTGACGCTCCTAGCCGCTCGGAGGGCGCCCAGCGCCCCACCCCTGCGCGAGGTGGTGCTCTGCCGGCATATCGCCGCGGAACTCATGCGCTCAGGGGGAGAGCTGCTCACTGGCCAGCGCGACCATGGAGGCCGCGCCCTCGTCGCACGGCCCTAGCCGACCACACGGCGTGTTACCACGCCTCTTCGCCGAACGAGTGGTGCCCTCGCAGCTCCAGCAGCAACGATTGGGACTACTCCGGGGCCCGAGACGCGGAGACGCTCAAGCAGTTCTTGGACGCCGTCGATTACAGCTTTGAGATCCCTAGCGAAGGGGACTGCGACTCCGCGATGGCCTGCTTCGTCATCGACGGCGAACTCGCGTCGGTAAGCGACGACGGGTCCGGAAACGGTGACAACCGAGACCGAACCCCCTTGGGTTCGGAACACACTCGCAACCCACCTCCAGTGGAAGCCGCCGTTCCTGCACCAGCCAACGTGAACGCCACGCCGCCTCCGGGCGACGAGGCGTTAGCGCATGCACAGCTGGTGCAAGTCAAGGAGCTCGAGGAAAGACTCCAAGAGGAGCGCCGGCAGGTGCAACAGCTTCGAGTGACGCTGGAAGCGCAGCGACCTCCACGTGGTGACCGTGCTTGTGCAGCGGGGCGACTCGCCCGCACACGCATCGCGAACGACGACGACGTCGACCTGCCACGCGCGAGCCAGAAGCTCGTTACAGCTGCAACGCCGTTATGGACCATCCCCGAGCCCTCCACGCCTTCGGCTCGGCTCCTGCATCGCGAGGTGCGGGACCTCGTCGAACAGGCCGCTGTGCTCCAGGCCGAGAGCTCTGCCTCGCGCATTCGCCATCAAGCCGACTCGGGGGCTGGAGGCGACGGGTGGGACAAGGAGGAATCCGTTCGCACCCCTCATCGGGTGAAGTGGACGTCGACCCGTCCAGCGAACGACGGTAGGGCGCACACATCTCACCGTCCAGGTGAGAGATGGCCGGCGTGGGACCAGCTCCAGGATACGCGCGGCACCATCGACGACGACAACGTGCGCAACATCCTGAACAAGAGGAGGACCGACACGGCGATGAGCCGTGGGTATCATCCACGGCGCGGGGGGCGCTTCGACAGCACCGAGGACAAGAGCCCGACGCCTGAGCCCGCGAGGACTCGGGTGTTCAGCCCTGCCATTCGCACGACATCCATCCCACCTCGCTTCCGCCAACCGACAACCATCACCAAGTACTCAGGTGAGACCAACCCCGAGGTTTGGCTCAATGATTATCGTTTGGCTTGTTAGTTAGTCGGTGCCACGGATGACAACATGATCATCCGCAACCTGCCGCTCCACCTCGCCGACTCCGCTCGCCAGTGGCTCGAACACTTGCCCGCGAACCAGATTCACGACTGGATTGACCTGGTCAAGATCTTCGTGGGAAACTTCCAGGGCACTTATGTACGCCCGGGAAACTCCTGGGACCCGCGAGGGTGCCGCTAGAGGTCCAGCGAACCCATGAGGGACTACATCCGTCGCTTCTCCAAGCGCTGCACCGAGCATCCCAATGTTGGTGACGCCGAGGTCATCAACGACTTCCTCGAGGGTACCACATGTCGTGAGCTGGTACACGAGCTCGGCCGCAACCACCCCTCGAGCATCAGCGAGCTGTTTGACATCGCGCCATCTGCGACGGAAAGAAGAGAAAGCGCACGGAGGAGGCGCCCGCGGAGGGCGACCGCCCCAAGGAGCATGCGAAGAAGCTCAAGCAGCAAAAGCAAGGTGCCAACGGGAAGCGCGGCTCGAGGACCGTGCGAGATCACCTCCGTAGGGACGATTCCGCCAAGGCACTCGTCGCCGATCGACCACGACGAGGCCCCCGACCTCTGCCACCTCCCGGAGGCAGGTTCGACGACATGCTCAAGAAGTCGTGTCCCTACCATAACACGGAAGTCTCGCACACCCTCGAGCAGTGCAAGATGATCAAGAAGCACTACCGGCGCTTGGCCGCGAAGGAAGGAGACACGAGGAAGGACGCTGACGGCGGCAGCGGGCCCGCTGCCGGAGGATTCCCGGTCGTGGAGAACGTCTTCTTCATCGCCTGGGGGCCTAAGGCGAACATGTCAGCACGGCAGCGGTGACGTGAGCGCCGCGAGGTCTACAATGTGCAACCTGCCACGCTGACGTTGTTGGCAGTCGTTACAACCCAATTTCGACGACCAATACTCGGGAATAAATGAGGCTTTATGTAACATTCCATGTACATAGGTTTTATTTCTAATGGAGTTCCACGAGTTTTGGTGAGTGTCGCTTGTGTAGGTACGATAACAAGAAATACGTTCTATAGGGGTCGGAAATGACTGATTCGGCCGAACAACACGTTCGGCCGGTTACCCCCCTTAGCCGTACAAGCCACCGGGAGCCGTCCACGTCAGCGATGACCGAGCGGTGACTTGTCAAAGCACATGGACCAACTCTACCTCACCTCTGGGACAGAAACACACGAACCAAAGCATATCAACTCAGCCTAGGAGGTCCAGAGGCTAAGGCGGTGCAGCTGGGGCAGGCCCGGGCCTCCGGCCCAGTTCGGCCGAAGCCCCTAATTCGCTCGAACCCACACAACCGACCTGGAACCGACATGGGGAAGCAATATGGAGTGTTGGAGGCCAAGGCGGTGCAAAATGGGTGGTTCGGCCGAACTGGGCAGTTCGGCCGAACCGACCCCCTTCGGCCGAACGCAGGATCTTCGCCCGAAGATGCTGGAATCACCCCTGAGCTTTCTTGGCCACTGCTCCACCTCAAACCGACCCTCCTTGCTATAAATACGACCCTCCAGCACCTGTATGAACACACAACAAAGGAGAAGAAGTAGAGAGTAGGCGTTGCGAAGTTCCGCCACTCATATCAGTAGAATAGGGAGAGAGGAGAGGTGAGCGTCCCGGAGAGGAGCCGGAGTGTCGGCCCCTCTCCTAGCTGTACCTCTATGGATGCGACTTCACTTCGAGTAACATCCGGGTCATATCTGGTAACTCTTGTATCTCTCTCTGATTAATTGAGCATTCAGTTCTTACTTTCATTTACTTGTTTCGTTCTTTGTTCAATGCTTAGTAGTTTAGTATAATTGTATCCTAGCTGCTTAGCTTGAGTGCTTATCTGTCTGCGTAGTAGATAAGTATTAGTCAACTAGTGTAGGCGTGGTGCCTATACTTGAGGCTAACTTCGTTTCTGCCCGTCGCAACGGAGGTGGTAGCCGTAAGGTGGTGACAGCCCTTTCGGTCTTCGTAGTCCATCACGTTAGTTCCGGTGTCCTAGGACCCAAGGTTCAGGGTAACCGGCACCCCTTCTCATCCCTTTCTATGTGTTGGAGGCTCTGTAGTCCCGAAGCAAGTATCTGTCCGTATCTTCTGATCTGCTCTGTTAATCGGTAGAATACCTTTACCAGATCTGTACCCTCTCTACCCTCTTACCTCTTCTTTTCTCTCCTTGTTGTCGTCATCTACTTCATCCATTCCATTTCATCCACTCCATCTACCTAGGACAACTTAGTTTAGAATTAGTACACTTCTCGTTCTCCATGGAAAGCTACATCGGTATCCGTCCGCTTACGGATTTATCTGTAGGTTGTAAGGAGTGCCAACAAGCTTTCTGGCGCCATTGCCGGGGAACGGTAGCTGTTCTGATTCCGAACTCAAGTTGTCCGTGTATCCCACCATCCATCATATGGATTCCACTCTCACCTTACGCCAACACTTGGCTCCAAAGGGCGATTATTTGGAGCCTCCACCATCATCACATCCCATATCCACACCCGGCTATGAGCTGCATCCCGGCTTCATAGCCATGGTTCGTGAGCAATCGTTCTCAGGAACGAAGGCCGAGAGTCCATACGCGCATTTGCGCGAGTTTGAGCAACTCTGTTCGTGTCACGTCATTGTGGGCATGACACAAGAGACACTCAAATGGAAGCTATTCCCGTTCTCATTCACGGGAGGAGCAAAGAAATGGTACTCTCTGGCTGTCGATACTACGGAAGGGAGCTGGGAGACCCTTAGAGAGAAATCCTGCCTAAATTTCTTCCCAGTTTCCAAGGTAGCCAGCCTCTGAGTCGAAGTTCTTTCCTTTAAGCAATTAGAGGGAGAGTCGCTAGGAGCTGTCTGGGCTCGTTTCAAGCAACTTTTGGCCTTAGGACCGGACCTAAGCCTACCAGAACCTGTTGTTTTACAACATTTTAGCCTAGGTCTCTGCCATGAAGCCACCACTTTCCTGGACTCTGCTTCAAAAGGGTCATTTTTTCATTTGACTCCCGGTGAAGCGAGGATAGTCCTGGAGCGTATCCTGGACGACACTCCCTACACTGGAGTCTATGACAAACTCCCTGATGAAGAAGAGAAGCAGCCTAAACCTGAAGAGCCTGTACACCAACAATCCAAATCTATCAGCTCTTCCATTCCATCAGAACCCGATGCTCAATTCGAACCACAACCTTACTCTAGCCTGGACTATTATCCTCCACTCTACACCACTCCCTACGATTTTGATGATGGTCTATTCGATGACATTGACTTTGCCATACGTTTCCCACGGGGACAATGTGTAGAGCAAAAGGATCCACCACCCGACAAGGAAGCACTAGAATATCAAAGAGAGTACTTAGGTCGTCTCTCTGCCATCAAGAGTCAGGAATGGCTAGACGAGGCTGAAGCCTCGACCGAGGTCGTTAAAATGCCCAAGAGAATCCGAACAATCTTTTGTGAGGTCCTGGGCACTGACCAAGAAATCGGGTATGACCCGAGCCTCGGAATCAACATAATTTCTAGCTCCTTGGTGCGAGCTAAACTCCCCGATGAACCATGGTCATTATCTTAGAAACATCTAAGGTTCACATCGGGAAGGATCCTCGATTGTTTAGGGGTCTTGCGGGTCATACCCGTTAAGATTAACGACCCTGAACTTTTCCTGGATTTCCATATCTTTGACCTACCCAATGACTCCACACATTCCATCATTATTGGTAGGCCAATCATGAAAATCCTAGAAAATGCACCAACTCAGCTAGTAGAGCCTAGGATCGGAGAAGAACTTGTTCCAGTCTCTTATTCTTATTCCTTGAACACACCTATAGAGGCGGAGCCCGATCCTGATCCTAAAGAGGAGGTCTTGTCAACATCCTTGATAGACTTAGAACAACCTTTCCTAGAAGAAGATGCCCAATTCCTTATGGAGGAAGAATAAATTCGTCCTCCAATCGAGCCTAAGCCTCTTCCCTCTAGACTGAAGGACGCTTCCCTCTTTAAGGACGAACACACTCCAGTGACCATCAGTGACAAACCCTCTAACGTTGAAACCCAGCAAATTTTCACTGTCCTGGAGGAATATCAAACAGTCTCTGGACACTCGGTCCAAGATTTTGATGGGATTACTCCTAACCTTCATACACATCATATCCCTGTCTCATCTTATCTTGGGGTTGCTAGACAATTGTCGCGGAGATTCGTCTTTGACCGGGGAAAGACTAGATTTAAAGCCAGAAGCCATCATCTTCCTCTGTCATACTCCCTAATACGATCCTCTGCCTACACCTCCCACGAGTAAAAGGGGATTCATAGTTTCCTTGGCCGCACCGGGCTTTATAGTTGTTTCATCGAAAAATTCTCTCAAAAAAGCCCGGTCATTGACCAATCTCTTAGCCAAGGAAACCCCTCTCTTCTCTGATTAAGAGTGCTCTTTCACAAGCTCAAGAAAGCACTCAGTTTCGCTCCCATCATCCAGTCCCATGACTAGAGCATTCCACTAGAAATCATGTGTGATGCGAGCGATTTTGCCATTGGAGCTGTGGTGGGCCAAACCAAGGACAAGAAGCATTATGCTCACTGGCCCCAGCTCAGCTATACAACCACGAAAAAAGGAACTCTTAGCAGCTGTGTTTGTTGTAGACAAATTCCGGTCCTACCAAGTTGGGGCTAAGGTCATAGTCTATTCAGACCGTGCTGCTCTGAAGTATCTCTTGGCCAAAAAGGATGCGAACCCAAGACTCATCCGTTGGGTCTGTCTCGGGGTACAAGTCCCGTTTGATCTTCGCATCAGCGATTGTCTTACGGGGTGATACGCTCCTCAAGGTCACTAGAGCCGTGGTACGCCACCATAGTTGACTTCATGGTGTTTGGGTATGTCCCATCAAGTGAAAATAGGAAAATATTGGTTTACAAGAACAGACATCACTAATGGGACAACCCGTATCTCTTCTGGATACAAAATGGACTCAGACGATGCATACCTGCACCTGAGTCACATAAAACCTGGGAGAGGTATCCTGGAGCACCTTATGAAGGACATTATGGAGCGTTCTGAACAAGGGTCTGGCAATATGGAGATTCTAAGAAAGTTAGCAAGAGATGCCCACACTGCCAGAAACACAGGAAGAAGACGCAAAGCCGCTCACCGATAATCTTCAAGTAGAAATCTTTGATGTAAGGGGAATAGACCCATGGGTCCTTTCCCTAACTCAGAGAACTACGAGATTATTCTGGTAGCCATATACCCCGTCTCTAACTGGGTAGAAGCCAAGCCTTACCGAGCCGCAGCCACCAGGCACGCTAAGCAAATGTCCCATGAAAACATCTTTCCTCGCTTTGGCGTTGTTGACACCAAAAATTGGCACCAGGAAGAGGCTGACATGTGGGCCGGATTCATTGAAGAGATACCATTCGGCAAAAGAGTTTTTCCCCAGAAGCATTCGGCAAAGACGTTCTGCGGTCGGGAACGCATCGTCATTCGGCAAGAGAACTGTTCCGCGAGAGGCATTCGGGAACGCGTGATGACGTGGATCAAGCATAAGGAAAAGGCCGGTTTAACTTGGAATGCAAGACGGATACGGTGCACCGACGTTTATCTTTTTAGGAAATAAAATAAATGTAATCGTAATCGATTAGGAGTCGTGTCGAAACCTGGGTATAAATATAAACCCATGGTAATTGTAAGACAATCATCCAATCAATCATACAACAAACCGGCCCCGTGCCAACATCGAGTCCTTTAGTCGAGTCGTCGAGTTCTTCGAGAGGAGTCATCGATCCGTCGACCTCCGTAAGTACCGGCAACCCTGCGCCATGCCTAGTATCATGCGGTGGATTTAGGCCTTGGTTCAGGAAGGTTCCATTGCTATATCATGAGCCATGCGGTGGGCTAAGTTTTAGCTTGGAACAAGTTATCGGCTCTACTGGATTTTGGCAAGATCTGATAGATTCATTAAGTTACCATGTGTTGCTCTGGATTTTACCTTCGTGTTCGATTCATTACAACACTCCTTTGCCCAGTCTAGGTTGATTAGAATCGGCTCCAGCTCACGATGTACTATGTTTCCATAGCCGAATTCGAAGTCAATCTAGATTGCCACGTGTTGCGGGTTCAGGCTCGTTGGTCTTGCGTAGATTTTGACAGAACCGGGTATCATGCGGTAGATGCAGGTTTTTGGGTCGTCTTAGAGCTAATCATCCGGTGGATTAGAATTCGATTCGATCTGATAGATCTATCATCATCGACGAAGCATGTTCCTTCTCCACGGAACCCGATTCGGCTATATAGCTGAATTCGGCAGTATCGTCACGAGCGAAACACGTCCACGGTTTTGTTTTAAATAAAGAATGCTTTTAGCCTTCCATGTTTAGGGTGTATCATGCGGTGGATTGCTCTATTCCTGGTTGGTGGTGTGATTCCAAGCAAGTCGTATCATGCGGTGGATTAACTTGTTTGTTTTCATGCCTGACGGGTTGGAAAGTACCTAGACATGCGGTAGACTAGTGCTTTTAATCTATGCATTCTTGTTTATTATGAAATTATGGTCATGCTTTCGCCCTTTTATTTATCTATCATGCTTTGTTTCTCGTTAATCGGCTATGAGTATGCGTTACAATGTTCATTCGGCTGAAAGCCGATCTTTCGTCATGCTTACGTCACGCATTCGGCAGTGCGCTCCCTGCGTGCCTTGCCGATTGCCGAATGAGGCTTTAACTGCCGACAGATAGCTTCTCTGTAGCTATGTGTCGTTCGAAACTGGCTCCGTAGCCGCAAATATGGAACTGACTGGTATTGCCCGGCACGTTCTAGGTGTTATCTAAACATCTTTTCTCCCTTTGTCAGTTTCAGGAAAATTGACTGGCACGCTTTCGGATTCAAACGCTCGTGGTGCGTGTGAAGCCAGCTAATTCGGCTTGCTGTGTGCTTGGCGTGGGGTGCGGATTTTACGTCCACGTGTTGCGGGTTCAGGCTCGTTGGTCTTGCGTAGATTTTGACAGAACCGGGTATCATGCGGTAGATGCAGGTTTTTGGGTCGTCTTAGAGCTAATCATCCGGTGGATTAGAATTCGATTCGATCTGATAGATCTATCATCATCGACGAAGCATGTTCCTTCTCCACGGAACCCGATTCGGCTATATAGCTGAATTCGGCAGTATCGTCACGAGCGAAACACGTCCACGGTTTTGTTTTAAATAAAGAATGCTTTTAGCCTTCCATGTTTAGGGTGTATCATGCGGTGGATTGCTCTATTCCTGGTTGGTGGTGTGATTCCAAGCAAGTCGTATCATGCGGTGGATTAACTTGTTTGTTTTCATGCCTGACAGGTTGGAAAGTACCTAGACATGCGGTAGACTAGTGCTTTTAATCTATGCATTCTTGTTTATTATGAAATTATGGTCATGCTTTCGCCCTTTTATTTATCTATCATGCTTTGTTTCTCATTAATCGGCTATGAGTATGCGTTACAATGTTCATTCGGCTGAAAGCCGATCTTTCGTCATGCTTACGTCACGCATTCGGCAGTGCGCTCCCTGCGTGCCTTGCCGATTGCCGAATGAGGCTTTAACTGCCGACAGATAGCTTCTCTGTAGCTATGTGTCGTTCGAAACTGGCTCCGTAGCCGCAAATATGGAACTGACTGGTATTGCCCGGCACGTTCCAGGTGTTATCTAAACATCTTTTCTCCCTTTGTCAGTTTCAGGAAAATTGACTGGCACGCTTTCGGATTCAAACGCTCGTGCTGCGTGTGAAGCCAGCTAATTCGGCTTGCTGTGTGCTTGGCGTGGGGTGCGGATTTTACGTCAACAGGCGTCCCTGGGCTAGTCATAAGGGCTCCCATCTCATTGACTCCATCTCCTGGAAATATCTAAGCTTGGGGGAGCCGCATATGATAGCCACACCTTATCACCCCCAAACTAGTGGTCAAGCAGAACATCCAGCATGAAGATCAAGAACACTCTACAAAGATCGTCAATGAGATGGGTAGGCATTAGAGAGATAGGCTCACTAGGCATACTAGACCACTCTAGTTTGGGCAAACTAGGACAATTCGGCCAAACCATGTTGGCTCGACCGAAGGACCCCTCTTTTGCCCCCTTAGCGTCCATTTGGACCCTAGACCCTATCTCTATCCCATCTCGTTTCGGAGTCGCTAGGAAAATGTTGGGAAGTCGATCTTAAGTCGGAGACCGTCGTCTGCCTCCATTACTTTCCCGAGCACGACCCAGTGCTCACATTTCCTAGCCACCTAATCCTCGACCTTTCCTCACCCAAGGGTTCCCTCTCCATGAGTACGACAAGTCCACCAATGAAGAAAACTATGGAGGAGGGAGAAGAGAAACCTATGGTTGAAGAGCCTGAAAAAGAACTGGCACAAACATGCCAGAAGTTGAGCAACCAGGATGAGAAGGTCACTAAAAGCGAGCCTTGGCAGATGGACAAGAACAATGTCCTGTACCAAGCATTCACAGCCAAATCAAACAGGCTCGCCAAAGCGATGTAACATCTATACCTTTACGATCCATCTATAGAGTAGATGTTATGTGGTTGTATCCTGTAGAGCACCATTAGTTTCAATTTATTTCCCAATTCAATTTCCCTTTGCTTAAATCATTGTTTAGGAGGTGCTCTCTTTATTTCCCTTCCAATATTTGTTTTCCAAATCTTAGCTTGATGAATAAATAAAAGTTGAATGCAAAAAGAATAAAATTGTTGCTCCGGTTGGTGCATTTGAGCCAACCGGAGATTGCCCTGTTTAACAGAAAGATACATGAGTACATGCATGACACAGTGGAGGAACAGGACGAGAACGAGCAGGCCGACCAGCTGACTCAGTACCTTTCAAGGTTGAATCCCTACCAGTGAAGAGTCCAAGCTTGGGGGAGGACCCCCATCAGGTATGTTCCGAATTACTCAACACTTTGGTCATTCAATTGAAAGATATTTCCCTTAACTCCCAACCATGCATGGAATGAAACATATGCCTCTCACTTTGGGAATGATGAATAGTTGCTCTGTCATTAATTTTGCTAGTACTTTATTGCAACTAGCTGCTTGATTATGCTTGAATTAATTGGCATGAGTAAAAATGAACCTGAAAACCTTGTGGGAGCACATGCTTTATTCCAAGTCTAGGTTGTTGTGGGGATTGATATAGTGAGACTTTGGTTGAACTCCATTTCTGTTCTTAGTATGGTGAAAATCTCGGATATTTATTCATTCAAAAATAAAACAAAGTTCCTCATTGGTCATAATACCTACCAGAGCCATATGATAGGATTAGTTCTAAACTTTCTACCATATGTTGCTTGTCATCTTAGCGAGCTTTGTCAAATTGTTGTGACCATTGTGAGGAATCTTTCATGCTCTCAAGATCGAGGTTCACGTACACTCCACCTCTCACTTGCAATTCCTACACTGGGAGTTAGCAAAACCATGTCATCATCCATTCCACAAAAAATAAACTTCATGTTCTTTGATTCCCTCTCCAAATATCCTTGAAGTAGAAGCATGGGCTATGCAAAAAGAAAAAGAAAAGCATGCCATCTGCGATGGAAAGAAGGGAAAGCGCACGGAGGAGGCGCCCGCGGAGGGCGACCGCCCCAAGGAGCATGCGAAGAAGCTCAAGCAGCAAAAGCAAGGCGCCAACGGGAAGCGCGGCCCGAGGACCGTGCGAGATCGCCTCCGCAAGGACGATTCCGACGAGGCACTCGTCGCTGATCGACCACGACGAGGCCCCCGACCTCCGCCACCTCCCGGAGGCAGGTTCGACGACATGCTCAAGAAGCCGTGTCCCTACCATAACACGGAAATCTCGCACACCCTCGAGCAGTGCGAGCTGATCAAGAAGCACTACCGGCGCT
This sequence comes from Echinochloa phyllopogon, assembly GCA_033239725.1. Taxonomy (NCBI): domain Eukaryota; kingdom Viridiplantae; phylum Streptophyta; class Magnoliopsida; order Poales; family Poaceae; genus Echinochloa; species Echinochloa phyllopogon. Next base: position 6,669,589 of record BTCW01000017.1, on the reverse strand, counting down.
TGGCTGCGATGGAAGGAGACACGAGGAAGGACGCTGACGGCCACGGCGGGCCCACTGCCGGAGGATTCGCGGTCGTGGTGAACGTCTTCTTCATCGCCGGGGGGCCTAAGGCGAACATGTTAGCATGGCAGCGGCGACGTGAGCACCGCGAGGTCTAAAACGTGCAACCTGCCACGCCGACGTTGTTGGCGGTCGTTACAACCCAATTTCGACCACCAATACTCGGGAATAAATGAGGCTTTATGTAACATTCCATGTACATAGGTTTTATTTCTAATGGAGTTCCACGAGTTTTGGTGAGTGTCACTTGTGCAGGTATGATAACGAGAAATACGTCCTATAGGGGTCGGAAATGACTGATTCGGCCGAACAACACGTTCGGCCGGTTACCCCCCTTAGCCGTACAAGCCACCGGGAGCCGTCCACGTCAGCGATGACCGAGCGGTGACTTGGCAAAGCACATGGACCAACTCTACCTCACCTCTGGGCCAGAAACCCACAAACCAAAGCATATCAACTCAGCCCAGGAGGTCTAGAGGCTAAGGCGGTGCAGCTGGGGCAGGCCCGGGCCTCCGGCCCTGTTCGGCCGAAGCCCCTAATTCGCCCGAACCCACACAACCGACCTGGAACCGACATGGGGAAGAAATCTGGAGCGTTGGAGGCCAAGGCGGTGCAAAATGGGTGGTTTGGCCAAACTGGGCAGTTCGGCCGAACCGACCCCCTTCGGCCGAACGTAGGATCTTTGCCCGAAGATGCTGAAATCGCTCCTGAGCTTTCTTGGCCACTGCTCCACCTCAAACTGACCCTCCTTGCTATAAATAGGACCCTCCAGCACCTGTATGAACACACAACAAAGGAGAAGAAGTAGAGAGTAGGCGTTGCGAAGTTCCGCCACTCATATCAGTAGAATAGGGAGAAATGAGAGGTGAGCGTCCCGGAGAGGAGCCGGAGTGTCGGCCCCTCTCCTAGCTATACCTTTACGGATGCGACTTCACTTTGAGTAACATCCGGGTCATATCTGGTAACTCTTGTATCTCTCTCTGATTAATTGAGCATTCAGTTCTTACTTTCATTTACTTGTTTCATTCTTTGTTCAATGCTTAGTACTTTAGTATAATTGTATCCTAGCTGCTTAGCTTGAGTGCTTATCTGTCTGCGTAGTAGATAAGTATTAGTCAACTAGTGTAGGCGTGGTGTGTAACACCCTAAAATAGCATATTTAAAATTTTTAGTAATTAATTGATTATTTATTATCATGTTCATAATTAATATAGGTTAAATAATTAATTTCTGGAAATTAAAATCAAATATAAGGCATAGAAACATTTTTGTTGCATTCATGCTGCTGCATTTATTTTGTATTGCTTGTGGTTCAAACGGGAATTTAAAACTAATTTAAATTCACTTTTGAACCACTCTGTTTGGCGCTCTAGAAAAGTTGTTTCCTGCCGAGTTCATTTCTGCCCCCTCCACTCTCCCGTCCCTCGGCCCAACCCAGCGCTGGGCCCAACTCCTCTTCTCCCCCCTCTTCTCCTTCCCACGCTTCGCTTCCGGCCCGAGTCGTCCCAGCCCAGCCCCCTTCCTCCACAGGCCCAGCCGTGTCGGCCCAGCGCCAGCGTCGGCCCAGCCCCACTCCATCCCAACTCCGCTCCTGGGCCCTTCGCCACGTGCCCCAGCCAGCACAGCTTGGCCCAACGCCACGCCGGACCGCTCCTTCGCCCCTACCACTGACACATGGGACCGCCTCGTCAGGTCCTTCTTCCCCGACGAGCCAGTCTCGGACTCGAGTCCGATCGAGCCGAGCGCGCGCGCCAAGGAGTCTCCGGGCCCACCTCCCGCGTAGCCGAACCTTCCCCGCAACTTCCTCCCCCGCTCCCTTCCTTCTGCGTGCCGATCCCCGCAAGGAAACTCTCCCTCCGCGTAAGGAAGGAGATCACCGCCGCCGCCTCCCCTCGGCGTGCACGCCACGCTCACTCCCCGGTGCCCTAGGTCCCCCTGGGCTATAAAAGCCGCACCTCCGCGACCCCTAGAGCACCACCAAGTCCCTGCCGAGCACCCAGACGCCTCCCCCTCCCTAGCTCAGCGCCGCCGCCGCCATTGAAGCTCCGTCACCGCGCCGTCACGTCGATCTACGCTTGTAGACGCGTATCAACTAAACCAACCCCTGCAGGAGCTTGGTGCTTCGGTAAGGGTCGCTCCCAACCCCTCTTTGCCCTCCCTCTCGCTCCCTAGTGCGTGCGTGACCCCGTCGGAGTCCGGGCGCCGCGGTTCGCCGCCGTCCGCCGTCGACGCTGCTCGGCTGTCGACGAGAACCCCTTAGGTGTGTTAGCCGTGCTCTCGTGGTTCCGTAGAACCAAACCTTGCTCCAATCCGAGCTCGCTAGCTCGATTTCCACTCCGCTCCGGCGAACTCCGCCGCCTGTAGAGCAGCACCGCCGCGATTTCCGCCGCCGCCGGCAGCCCTTCCCCCCTCCCCCCGATCCGATCTGGATCGTTGGATGCAGATCCAACGGTCGGCAGTGCCCCGAGCCCCGGAGTCAAACCTCCCAGATACCGGTCAACCTTGTGCTTTTTGCTAAAGAGCCCTCCCCCTTTCTGTTAATCAAACCGCAGTCCTTTTCAGTTCAAAAGTATTTACAAACCAGTCCAGTTTTATTCAGTTAAGCCCCTGCCCTTTCGAATTTTTAAACCCGCCGTCCTGCCCTGCCATTTTAGCGCGTAGGTCCTTCTGTTTTCATACGAAATTGCGTATAGGTCCTCGGTTTCTCGCAGATTAGTCCCTGGATTTTCAAAACGCCGTAACTTTCTCGTTTTAACTCCGATTAATGTGATTTTCGCGCTCATGTGTTCGTAGCGAAGCGTAGAATAGTTTAAAAACCCTCTTTTGTATTGTTTCTACTGTTTGGTGTATTGTTTCTAATAGAATACTTTTGCTTGCATGTATTGGCTTGTATGGATGCTTGTGTGTTGATCCGAGTCCAGTCGGTGAGCCGTTGCCGTTGGAGTTCGAGTACGGGGAGGATTTTCAGGAGCAGGACTCGCAGCAGCACTTCGAGGAAGGCAAGTTATAGCACGGACAATCATTGCTACCTAAACACCCATTGTAACTACATTATTTTCATACCTGCATTTAATTTGATGTACCTTAAGGTTGTACCTAGTTTGATGTATCCTGTCCTTGATTACCTTGGGTTCATTGCATTACTGGTAGACTTTTGCTATGCGCCACCACTATCACCTTTATATATTTTGTTAATATTGACATAATGGTTCACTTCAACATAATGGTTAAAACTTGCTTTTTAGCAACATGATTAAGGGAACTAGGGCGTCAGCTGCGTGCCAGGCCCTAGTGTCTCTCCCTAAGGTCCGGTTCTTAAAGCGGAAACCCAGGAGCCTGTTGCCACCGCCAAGACTATTATGGCTCTGGTCTTGGACAAGTAGCTTGTACGTCTCTAGCTGGATAGTGGTTACCGATGGGGCCGACGGCGTTTATGGGAAACATGGGTGAGAGTATGTCTTGATCCACCGAGGACGGGAGATCCGTCGGCTATGTCCCCGTGAGGCACAGTCCCGTGTTGGGAGTCTCAGCGATTGAGAACTCCGCATGTTGCACTTTTTATTTCTGTTGTTGGCATGCTTTGCCGCGCATTGGACGCCATTGACCCCCCTATGGTGGACTCCGTAGGCGTATGTCAATCTCGGTGCCTGGGCCATACTGCCTGTGATGTACCATAAAGCGGCCACTATCTTGTTAGGGTGTCTTGTGAAAAGCCTTGTAGCGTCCCTATGCCGTCACACCTTGGTAGTGTTGATGTGCGTGGTTGGGTGCAAAGTTCCCTTGAACTTTTACGTGACTAGTGGGTAAAGGGTGAAACCTCTGCAGAATATACGATCTATCATGATAGCCTTGCTCAAGGTCATGAGTGGCCTGGCGTTCCTTTTCGATTAGAACTTGATGTTTAATATTGCTGTTTAATGACACTTACACTATTTAATTGGGTTACATCTGGGAGTCCATTCACTTGTAGTAATTTGGATACAGTTAAAATGAATCAACTAAAAGTGCTAATGCAGTTAAGCCGAGTCAAACCTTTTTGGCCCTCATACCCCGTGCTATACTTGCTAAGTAATCCTGTTACTTACACTTGCTTAAATTCAACAAAATCCCGGATGGGTAACAGGTTGGGCTGAGCGTGAGTCTGCTGCTGAGTTTCCGGAGGATCTGCCGTTCTTCTGAGGGTGTTCTCCCAGTCAGACTCCCTGTGGGATCACGGCTTCATTAATTTGAGAGTTATAGTCTTCCGCTGTATTGGTTAGTTTATTTATATTGCACTCTGATGTAAACTCTCCATTTATGATTCAATAAAGCATTGTGTTCTCTGTTATACCATATTTGTTATGCTATATGTGTATGTGACTTCCTGGGCACATATATAGCCGCACTTTGGATTTATAGAAATCCGGGTGTGACAGATTGGTATCAGAGCCGTGCTGACTGTAGGAACGCAGCTTAGCTAGAACGGTTGAAGAAACACTAGGAGACCACCATGATTTTGTACTATGATTCGTCTAGATTTTCAAAACCCAGTCTTATCGAGTCTTGCATGAATTCTATCTCTAGGTGCTTGTTTTGATTATTATTATGCTCATGTTTGATTTGGATTTTTGTAATGATTGTGATGGGCGTAGACGCAAGTCTACCACCATCTAGATATTGGATTAAGGTTTAAGGATAATAGTGTTTACATAGAGGGGGAATTAATTGTTTCCTTTACCCTTTATCTGTCAAACCCTCCATCTCTAGACTCATGTCCTGACAAGAATTATTTGCTGATGATAGATGGTGAACACGAGGAGACAGGCTGGAGGCAGTGGGGGTCAACCGAACCCGAACCTGAACCCGCCACCGCCTCCACCGCCACTCACGATGGTGCAGATGATGCAGATGCAGCTCCAGCTGACGCAGCAGATGGCCCAAACTATAGCCTTGCTGCAACAGCAACAGCAGAATCCACCTCCTCCACCCCACATGCCGCCCAGAGACAAGAGGGGCGAATTTATGAAGGGACGCCCTCCGACCTTCACCAGAGCCAGCGACCCCCTGCAGGCTGAAGACTGGCTCAAGGCTGTGGAGAGACAGCTGGACATCGCGCAATGCGATGACCGGGAGAAGGTGTTGTACGCTGGAGGACAGCTTCAGGGGCAAGCATTGGAATGGTGGGATTCATACCAGTATGCCCACCCTAATCGTGGCCAGATTATGTGGCAGGAGTTCTGTGACAGCTTTCGCAAGCACCATGTGCCGGAGGCCCTGATGACCCTGAAGAAGGAGTTCCTGTCGCTGACACAGGGAGGGCTGAGTGTCACCGCTTACCGTGACAAGTTCATCGAGCTCGCCCGTTACGCTCCTGAAGATGTGGACACGGACAAGAAGAAGCAGACCCGGTTCCGTGATGGCTTGCAGGATGCACTGCAGTACCAGTTATTGTGCACCAAGTTCCCCAACTTTCAGGAACTAGTGGATGGTGCTTTGATGTTGGAACACAAGCGCCGTGAGATAGAAGAGAAGAAGAGGAAGTTTCAGGGCCAGCAGACCGGGAGAAGCAGCCGCCCCCGCTTCACTCCTCCACAGGTGAGCCAGCAGATGATGGGCCAGCATTGCCCCCAGGGTCAGTCCAGCCTGCTGAGCCGCAGTCAGTTCTAGCAGCGCCCCCAGTACAAGTGTTGGCGGTCGTTACAACCCAATTTTGACCACCAATACTCGGGAATAAATGAGGCTTTATGTAACATTCCATGTACTTAGGTTTTATTTCTAATGGAGTTCCACGAGTTTTGGTGAGTGTCGCTTGTGCAGGTACAACAACGAGAAATGTGTGCTATAGGGGTCGGAAATGACCGATTCGGCCGAACGACTCCGTTCGGCCGGTTACCCCCCTTAGCCGTATACAATAAGAAACACAACCGGGAGCCATCCACGTCACCGACAGCCGAGCAGTGACGGGACAGGACATGTGGATCACCACTACGCCACTCTGGGCCGGCTCAACCTGTACCCAGAAGACCGGCAACCCGATGTCCCCCTTAGTGTCCCGGGCCTACATGGCTCATGAGGGCCTTCACCAACACATGGACCACAAAGCAGAGGAGAGCAGGAGCCCGAGCCCACTTCGGCCGAAGGCCCACAGTTCGCCCGAAGCCACAAACCGACGCAGGGACGAAATCTGGACTGAAGGACGCGATGGCGGTGCATCGGGTGGTTCGACCGAACTGGGGCAGTTCGGCCGAACTCCCCAGTTCGCCCGAAGGCATCAACCGCCTCAAAACTGACCCGGGGGCAAGAACCAGGCCATAGGAGGTTGAGGCAGTGCACGTGGCAATTCGCCCGAACCACAGGGTTCGGCCGAACCGGCATATTCGGCCAAACTGCCCGGCACCGCCTCCCAGCTTGCTTGGCCGCTGCTCCACCTCAAACCGACCTGGCCTGCTATAAACAGAAGCCCTCCAGCACCTGCGAAGACACACAACACAAGGGTGAAGAGTAGGCGTCGCGAAGTTCCGCCACTCATATAAGTAGAATAGGGAGAGAGGAGAGGTGAGCGTCCCGGAGAGGAGCCGGAGTGTCGGCCCCTCTCCTACCTATACCTCTACGGATGGGACTTCACTTCGAGTAGCATCCACCTCATTCATTCCATTTCACCCACTCCATCTATCTAGGACAACTTAGTTCAGGATTAGTACACTTCTCGTTCTCCGTGGAAATCGATACCTGGAATACTCCCAGGTGAAAGCTACATCGGTATCCGTCCGCTTGCGGATTTATCTGTAGGCCGTAAGGAGTGCCAACAAGCTTTTTGGCGACGTTGCCGGGGAACGGTAGCTGTTCTGATTCTGAACCCAAGTTGTCCATGTATCCCACCACCATCCATTAGATGGATTCCACCCTCACCTTACGCCAACACTCGGCTCCAAAGGGCGATTATTTGGAGCCTCCAGCTTCATCACATCCCATCCTCACACCCAGCTATGAGCTACGTCCCGGCTTCATAGCTATGGTTCGTGAGCAATCGTTCTCAGGAACGAAGGACGAGAGTCCGTACGCGCATTTGCGTGAGTTTGAGCAACTCTGTTCATGCCTGACCATTGCGGGCATGACACAAGAGACACTCAAATGGAAGCTATTCCCGTTCTCATTGACGGGAGGAGCAAAGAAATGGTACTCTCTGTCTGTCGGCACTATGGACGGGAGCTGGGAAGTTCTTAAGGAGAAATTCTGCCTGAATTTCTTCCCAGTCTCTAAGGTAGCCAGTCTCCGAGCGGAAATCATCAACTTTAAGCAATTAAAGGGAGAACCGTTAGGAGCAGCTTGGGCTCGTTTCAAGCAAATTTTGGCTTCAGGACCAGACCTAGGCTTATCGGAGCCCATAGTTTTACAACATTTCAGCCTTGGCCTCTTTCCCGTAGCCGTGACTTTCTTGGACTCTGCTTCAAAAGGGTCGTTTTTTCATTTGACTCCCGGTGAAGCGAGGATAGTCCTAGAGCGTATTCTGGATGACACTCCCTACACTGGAGTCTATGACGAACTCCCTGATGAAGAAGAGAACCAGCCTAAACCTGAAGAGCCTGTACACCAACAATCAAAATCTATCAGCTCTTCCATTCCATCAGAACCCGATGCTCAATTCGAACCACAGCCCTATTCTAGCCTGGATTACTATCCTCCACTCTACACCACTCCCTATGATTTTGACGATGGTCTATTCGATGACATCGACTTTGCCATACGTCTCCCACGGGGACAATGTGTAGAGCAAAAGGATCCTGTTGACACCAAAAATTGGCACCGGGAAGAAGCTGACATGTGGGCCAGATTTGGTGGAAAGATACCATTCGGCTAGGAGGCTTTGCTGGAGCATTCGGCAGGAGACGCTCTGCGGTCGGGAGCGCGTTATCATTCGGCAAAGGTGAAGCATTCGGCAGGAGACGCTCTGCGGTCGGGAATACGTCATCATTCGGCAGAAGCATTGTTCCGCAAGCGAAGAGTGGTAGCATTCGGGAAGACATGATGACGTGGATCAACATAAGGAAAAAGCCGATTCGAACATGGAAAGCAATATGGGCACGAAGATTCGTCATTTATTTTTAGAAACAAGTGTTGAAGTCGTGTCCGACTAGGAGTTGTATCAAGACCTGGGTATAAATATAAACCCATAGCAATTGTAGAAAGGATCACGAATCAATCATACAACAAACCGGCCCCGTGCCAACATCGAGTCCTTTAGTCGAGTCGTCGAGTTCTTCGAGAGGAGTCATCGATCCGTCGACCTCCGTAAGTACCGGCAACCTTGTATCATGCTTAGTATCATGCGGTGGATTTAAGCTTTGATGCAAGTAGTCTTGTTACCATGCTTAGTATCATCCGGTGGATTTAAGTTGTGGTTTCAAGAAGGTTCCTCTGTTAGGTCATGAGCCATGCGGTGGGCTAAGATCTAGTATGGACCAAGTTATCGGCTCTGTTAGATTTAGGCAAGATCTAACAGATTCATTAAGTTACCCCGTGTTGCTCTGTTTTTACTATGTGCTTAATTCATGCAACACACCTTTGCCCAATCTAGATCGGCTAGAATCGGCTTTGCTTTACAGTGCTACGACATATCCCCTCACAGCCGAATCCGAAACCGATCTAGGTTGTCACGTGTCGCGGGTTCAAGCTTGTCGGCATTGTGTAGATCTTGACAGAACCGGGTATCATGCGGTAGATGCAGGTTTTTGGGTCGTCTTAGAGCTAATCATCCGGTGGATTAGAATTCGATTCGATCTGATAGATTTATCTTTACCGATTAGGCTTGTTCCTTCGCCATGGACCCCGATTCGGCTAAATAGCCGTATTCGGCAGTGCTCTCACGAGTGAACGTGTGTTCGCGGGTTTGCCTTGGGCATGAATGCTTTTAGCCTTTCACGATTAGATTGTATCATGCGGTGGATTGATCTAGTCTGATTGGTGGTGTGGCCTCAAACGAGTCAGGTGCTGCTTTCGGCCTAACATCGTTTGTTGCCATACCTGACGGGTGCTGCTTTCGGCCTATGCATTCTTGTTTCGATGTAAATTCGTGACTTTGTTGTGGGTTCGTAATTAAACATTGAATGCTTTTAGCTTTTCATGGTTAGATTGTATCATGCGGTGGATTGATCTAGTCTGATTAGTGGTGTGGCCTCAAACGAGTCAGGTGCTGCTTTCGGCCTAACTCGTTTGTTGTCATGCTTGACGGGTGCTGCTTTCGGCCTATGCATTCTTTGTTTACTACGAATTTATGATCATGTTCACCCTTTTATTTATCCATCATGCTCTGTTTCTCGTTAATCGGCTATGAGTATGTGTTGTAATGTTCATTCTGTTGAAAGCCGATCTTTCGTCATGCTTACGTCACGCATTCGGCAGTGCGTTCCTTGCGTACCTTACCGATTGCCGAATGTGGGTTTAACTGCCGACAGATAGCTTCTCTGTAGCTATATGTCTCTCAAGATTGGCTTCGACGCCGCAAATATGGAACTGTCTGGTCTCACCCGGCACGTTCCAGGTTTTGATCTAAACGTTTTTATCCCTTTGTTAGTTTTCAGGCAAACTGACTGGCACGCTTCCGGATTCGAAAGTCCGGGCCACGTGTGAAGCCAGCTTGTTCGGCTTGCTGTGTGCTTGGCGTGAGGTGCGGATTTTACGTCAACACACTTTTTGGCACGCCCGGTGGGACACACGCAAGTTTTCAAGATGCCTGAGTTGAGCGACATCATGGATGTCACTTTGGAAGAGTTGTCTGAAGAACATCAACAGATGGTAAAGACTGCTGCTAGTCAATTCATTAACAAATGTTTACTGTCTTTCACCAAGAACAGGAGCGGTGCACCTTTTCTCAAGTCCGATCTGCCAAGAGTTCTCCTTCCTGGGCAATCTGATCTTACTGAAGAAGAAGAGAGGGAGAGATTCTCGGGCTTGTTATACAAAGCTTTGGGAGAGACAATGACCAATCACAATGCTGCGTTCTTAAACAGTTTTCGGCATATAATGATAAGCATTTTTGGTCAGCATGTGGATAAACCCTTTGAGCAGATACATGGGCAATTGGGTGGTCCGACATACTTCAATGTTCAAGCACCAGTTCAGAAACCACATGGTAAAGGAAATGCTGATGAAACTGGAGGTTCTGGTGCTAAAGATATAAATGGACAACCGATTCGGCAAGATCCTCAGCTTGCATTGCCGAAAACTCGCACATACGGTGATATGGCATTCGGCACCACAGGGAATCCGCCTGCTTCTGCTTACAAGATATCTCCCTTGAACAACAGATTGCAGAGGGATTTATATGGAAACGGATATTCAGAGTTTATGGATTACAATGCTATCGATGCTCTCCCGAATCCTGGGTATGTTGGTACTGCAGGCATGCTTGCGGGAAGACCAGGGAATCAAGATACCAGTATTGACCTCATGGTGCAAAAAATGACCGATGTATTGCAAAACCAATTCGGTCTGAAGCCTAAAAATCAGGGATACATGTACTCATCTCCTTTCCCAGAATGGTACCAAAGGGTATCATTGCCGAATAGAGTCAAAGTGCCTACAGAGTTTACTAAATTCTCAGGACAAGATGATACTAGCACTGTAGAACATATAGCTCGATATCTGATGCAGCTTGGAGAGGCTTCGGCAGATGAGGCTTTCAGAATCAGATACTTTCCTTTGTCACTAACGGGTCCAGCTTTTACATGGTTTGCTTCTTTGCCTGCTCAGTCGATTTGTACTTGGAAAGACCTGGAACAGAAATTCCATGCTCATTACTACATTGGCAGTACCGAGAAAAAGTTGGTTGATTTGACCAGCTTAAGGCAGAGGAATAATGAAACACCTACAGAGTTCCTCAGGAGATTTAGGGAAACTAAAAGTATGTGCTTTTCTCTGAACATACCTGATGATCAACTAGCTGGTATGGCTGTAGCTGGAATGCTGCCTGCTATTCGGGAGAAGCTATTCGGGATGGAGTTTGATGATCTGGGCCAGTTGTCGCACAGATTGGCCTTGATGAGTAACCAGGCGTATGGCTTCAAGAAGGATGTCAGATTTGCTAAAAATAATGATGTGGCTGACATCTATAACCAATTCCTTGAAAGAGCAGATCAAGAAGATGAATATGAAGATAGCGAGGAGATAGCTGCAGCAGAGATAGTGTGGAGCAAAGAACCAGTTACAATGACTCAGAAATGGATCAAACAGATGAAGGGAACATATGATTTTGATGTGACAAAAGCAGACAAGTTGTTTGAGTTCCTGGTGAAAGAAGGCCGAATCAAATTGCCGGAGGGGCATTCTATGCTTCGGCCTGATGGAGTGAAAGATAAGAGGTACTGTGGATTTCATGATAGAAATTCTCATTCCATTAATGAATGCAGAGTCTTTAGGATGAAGATTCAGAAAGCTATCCAAGAAGGACATCTGAAATTCGACAACAAGATGAAACTGGACAGTAACCCTTTCCCTCAGAACATGATCGGGTTCTCGGTTAATATGGTGAATGCTGTTCCATCTGGAGAAAAGGGAAGATTGAAAGTTTTAACCTCAAAGAAGGCAAGGCAGGATGGTTCAGTTGATCCCACTCGGCAGATCACAATTGAGCAGGTTCGCCAGAAAAATCTTCGGTTCCCGAATAGCCGATTAGAAGTGGGAGAATCCTTTAAACCTAGAGTTACTACACGTATTCTCCTCAACAAATGGCAGCGTCAGCAAGAAAAAGAGCGTTTTCAAAGGCGTGAATACGAGGAGGAGAAAAGAAGACACGAAGAAGAAAGGTTTGAGGAAGAACAAGAAGAGTATGCTCGAGAGCAGGAACGTGCGCATTGGGGGTGTGCATTCTTCAGACACTGTTGGAACGAAGGTTTGAAGCTTCCTACATGGAATAATTGTCCTGAATGCAATAGTAGATATGATGAATATAGGCAGGGAACTGTCAATCGCCGATCTGTCCATGAAAGAATTGGCAGGGTGCATCCTAGTGATGATCGGCGTTTTAATGATCAACCAAGAAAGAGACATGCTGATCACAGATGGGTTGATCATGAGGAAGAAGATCGTGAGTACGTTTGGCAGAAAGGGCAGTGGTGCCCACCTGGTTTAAGAAGGAGTCAGAAGAGAAGAGTTCAACGCCTGAGGAATCAAGAATTAAAGCAAGCAAGGCCTAGGATGAGATCGATATGGCTCCCAAAAGACAGGCCTGACGAACATGGTCATTCGGCTCCTACATGTATGGTATGTTTTCTGCCGAATGAATTCATGGCTCCAGCTAATCAAATTGTACAGGAAGAAATATTGCCCGATATAGATGATGCCGAACAATTTGGGTTAATGGCACAATTGATGTTGAACAAACAAGCTGTTTTTGAGAAGCCAGCCCAGAATCGGCACATGAAGCCACTGTACTTGAAGGGATATGTTAATGGCAAACCATTGACCAAGATGTTTGTCGATGGAGGAGCTGCTGTCAATGTAATGCCATATACCACATTCAGGAAACTTGGTATGGGCCCTAGAGATTTGACACCAACAAGCATAATTCTAAATGACTTTGCTGGAAATCCTTCGGACACCAAGGGGTGCGTGCATGTTGATCTGATGATTGGGTCCAAGACTCTGCTTACGACTTTCTTTGTCATTGAAGGCAAAGGGGCATATAGCTTGCTGCTTGGAAGGGATTGGATTCATGCGAATTGTTGTATTCCATCTACTATGCATCAACAGCTTATTCAGTGGATAGATGATGAGGTGGAGATTATCCAAGCAGATGATTCAATAAGCGTGGCAAACATGGAACCAGCTTTCTGGGAGTATCAAGGCATAGATTGTTTCTCAGGTAAAGACTGGGGAGAAGGTCCTGTGGCACCAGCCAGCAGTGATCAACAGCCGATCGAAGCAGTCGGCTCTCATAGTAATTTTTGATGGAAAATCCAATTGATGGAACTGATGGAAAATTAGGACGTGGATTTGTGTCGGCCGATAAATTAGAAGAAGTGGACATTGGAGATGGTGACAAGCCAAAGCCGACATTTATCAGTGCTAACTTGGATTCGGTTTTCAAAGAAAAATTGGTGACATTGTTAAAGGAATACAAGGACTGCTTTGCTTGGGATTATTCGGAGATGCCCGGTCTAGACCGTTCTATTGTTGAGCATCGGTTGCCAATCAAACCTGGATACAGACCTTATAAGCAACCACCCCGGAAAATCTACAAGGAAGAAGTGTTGGCCGATGTGAAAAAGGAGATTGAAAGATTGCTAGATGCAAATTTCATTCGGCCATGTAAATATGCAGATTGGATCTCTAATATTGTTCCTGTCTATAAGAAAAATGGAAAGATGAGGGTTTGCATAGATTTTAGAGACCTAAACAAGGCTACACCCATGGATGGATATCCAATGCCTATTGCTGATTCGTTGGTTGATGCTGCTGCTGGATACAAAGTGCTCAGTTTCATGGATGGTAACGCAGGATACAATCAGATTTATATGGCATTGGAAGATATGGTAAAGACAGCTTTCAGGTGTCCTGGACACATAGGGTTGTTTGAGTGGGTTGTTATGACCTTTGGATTAAAAAATGCCGGTGCAACTTATCAAAGGGCTATGAATTATATTTTTCATGAGTTGATCGGCAAGATTGTGGAAATATATATTGATGATGTGGTGATCAAGTCATTGGATCATGAGTCTCATTTGGCCGACATAAGGAAAACTCTAGAATGTACCAGGAAATATGGACTTAAGATGAACCCGAACAAGTGTGCTTTTGGAGTTTCGGCTGGAGAGTTTCTGGGATTTTTGATACATGAAGGAGGAATAGGAGTTGGTAAGAAAAGCATGAAGGCGATTGATGAAATTGTTCCTCCAACTAATCTTAAAGAACTACAATCACTGCTTGGCAAGATAAATTTTGTGAGAAGGTTCATATCGAACTTGTCACAAAAGGTGTTGCCCTTTTCCTCACTGTTAAAAATAAAGAAGGATCAAAAGTTTGTATGGGGTGACGAACAACAGAAGGCTTTCAATGAAATAAAAGAGTACATGAAGAAGCCACCAGTATTGGTGCCTCCACAATTGAATAAGCCTTTCAAGTTGTACGTGGCGGCCGATGCCCAAACTATTGGATCGGCCCTCATTCAAGAATTTGAAGGGAAGGAAAGAGTGGTTGCATACCTTAGCCGAAAGTTACTGGATCCAGAGACAAGGTATTCGGCTATAGAGAAACTTTGCTTATGTGTTTACTACTCCTGTACGAAATTTCGGCACTACTTACTACATGCCGAATGCATTGTGTATTCAAAGTTTGATGTGATAAAACACATGTTGTCTATGCCAATTTTGAACGGAAGGATTGGCAAATGGATTTTAGCTTTGTCTGAATTTGAATTAAGATTTGAATCGGCAAAGGCTGTTAAGGGACAGATTATTGCCGACTTCATTACTGAACATCATGATGCATCGATAGATTTGCTTAACATTGTTCCTTGGGTGTTATTCTTCGATGGATCTTCATGCAACAAAGGTGGTGGAGCAGGTATCTTATTAATTTCACCCAAAGGAGAAACATTTGAATTTGCTGTTCCCATTCAATCTGTTGTTACTAACAATCAAGCTGAGTATGAGGCATTGCTCAAAGGGCTCCAATATTTGAAAGAAGCAGAGGCCATTGCAGTTGAAATTTTTGGAGATTCAGAATTGGTCATAAAGCAATTGAATGGTGAATATGAGTGCAAAAGTGATACCTTGAGGAATTACTATGAAGAATGCAAAGAAATATTGAAGAGCTTTCGGTCAGTAATTCTACAACACATTCCTAGAGGGGATAATGGAGAGGCAAATAGATTGGCCCAAAGTGCATCAGGTTATAAAGAGCTTCGAGAAGTTTTTGCTAAAGACGTATATGCATTCGGGAATAATCTGGCAGAAGATGATTGGAGAAAAGAGATTGCCGATTATCTGGAGAATCCATCCCGAAAGGTTTCTAGAAAGCTCAGGTATAAAGCTTTAAAATTTGTTCTTCTTGATGATAATTTATATTATAAATCCCTGGATGGAGTGCTGTTACATTGCTTAAGTCATGGAGAAGCAAAAAGGCTGATGAGTGAAGTACATGATGGGTTGTGTGGAGCACATCAATCGGCCTACCGAATGAAGTGGGTTATTAGAAGAACTGGATATTACTGGCCGACAATGTTGGAAGATTGTTTTGAATATTATAAAGGATGTCAAGACTGTCAGAAATTTGGAAACATTCAGAGAGTTCCGGCATCGGTTTTGAATCCCATTGTCAAGTCATGGCCATTCAGAGGATGGGGAATAGATTTGATTGGCCAAATAAATCCTCCATCTAGCAAGGGGCATAAGTTTGTGCTTTTGGCAATCGATTATTTTACCAAGTGGGTTGAGGCAATTCCATTAAAGAAGGTGATGTCGGAGAATATGGTTGAATTTGTTAAAGAACACATCATTTACAGATTTGGGATTCCTCAGACAATCACCACTGATCAAGGGACTCAATTTACATCTTCAGAATTCAGAGATTTTGCTGAGAGTATGGGCATCAAATTGTTAAATTCTTCTCCTTATTATGCCCAAGCTAATGGTCAGGCAGAGGCTTCTAACAAGATTATGATTAAGATTATACAGAAGAAGATTGATCAGAAGCCGAGAAAGTGGCATTCGGTACTCAATGAGGCTTTATGGGCTTACCGAATGGCTCCACATGGGGCTACACAGACGTCTCCTTATGAGTTGGTGTATGGGCATCATGCTATCTTGCCATGGGAAATGCAATTAGACTCAAGGAGAATAAAGTTGCAAAAGGATTTAAGTTCTAAAGATTATAAAGATTTAATGATGGACGAATTGGAAGATTTGCATATGATTCGTCTCAGGGCCTTGGAGAATATTGAGAAGAATAAGATGCGAGTTGCTAAGTATTACAACAAGAAGGTGAAGGTTAAGCAATTCACAGAAGGTGATCTAGTTTGGAAAGCAATATTGTCGATTGGAACCAAATATGCAGCATTCGGCAAGTGGTCTCCAAATTGGGAAGGTCCTTTCAGAGTGGGTAGATGCGTACCTGGAAATGCATATATTTTGAAGACATTATTGGGAGAAGAATTTGCTTCTGCTATAAATGGAAGGTATTTGAAGAGGTATTATCCCAGTGTTGAAATCGATCGGTGATTGATATATTAATTTGCCGAACAGCCGATTTTCAGGAAGAAATCGCCTTCAGAACAAATGTTGACAGAAAAGGAAAATGGCCAGTACTGAATGTATTGCCCTTAGCACAAAATATACTACATCAGATGTTCATGCGAAGTCACAAAAGATAAGTTTTATTGCCGAAATTCCATGAATCCCTAGTACAAACTAATGGAATAGCTTGTTCAAAACGGACTGGGGATGAATGGAATCGGCAATGGCGGAGCCGTGAGCATCAAGGCGATCTATGGAAGCCTCGATGTCGTCGATCTCCTCCGGGTTACCATTAGCGAAGCCGGTCGGTAGCCTGGAGTAGTCGATATTGGTGTGCGTCGACATGGCGACTAGGCCTGCGGCAGTGCCCAGACGGATGCCGTGCAAGGCCACCTCATCAATGCGGCCTGCCACCGCGCCGAGGCGAGCTTCTGGTGTGTCCCCAGGAGCATTCACCTTGTCCGCCAGCTCATTCGCCAGCACCTTCAGCCGATCGAGTTCGGCATCACGCGCTGCAAGTTTACAAAAGGGGCAGCAGAATAATATCAGTTGGGGGACAAGATTGAGATTGAGCGGATTGCAAGACTCACCATCAATGACTTCGAACAGTTGCTTGCGCTCGTGCTGCCATTCGAGGTCAGCAATCCCGGCTTGCTTGGAGATAGCCTCCAGTTCGCGACGAGAGTCGTCGCGCTCCGCCTTGAATCGGCGGGCATCGCCGTCCGTGTAGCGGTAGTCGTCCGATTCGAGAGATCGGTTGGACGAACTCGAAGATGCCGCAGGAGCGGCGGCTGGAGCTGCGACTGGCGCGCCGGCGCCGGCAATCCATTGGATTACCCTGAAAAGAACAAAGAGATTCGTCAAGAAAGAGGGAGGAAATCTCGAGAAGAACAAAGAGAAGCAAGCAGCTACTCACCTGCGGCGAGCGCCGGCACGACTTCCTTCGGCCTCATCAGCGGCCGGGCGCCTCCTGTTGTTGTCGGCCATTGGAATTTCCTTGGAAATACTGTGGATGGGGAAAAGAATGGCTTGGGCCGGCAGAAACTTGGAAGGCGAAGAACTTGGTGAAGAAACTGTGGGTTGCCTGGGTGTTTATTTATAGAACCCGCAGAGGAAATCGTGGCCAAAGATCGTGGCACGTATTCCGAAGAGTTCGGAAGGTGGAAAGGATTTTCCTAGCCGAATGGCTCCCATGTCGCTTGGGATCCTTGCCGAATCGTATTCGGCTTTGACTGGGTAAGATTCGGCTGCGTTAAGTTAAAAGCATTTTTTAGCTTAATATTATTTGTAGATGATCTTGCCGAATGAGTTGTTCGCAATGATGGAGAAGAAAAGTTAACAGCTACGAATTCACAAGATGAGGCAATTATTCGGCTACAGGTTATTGGTTACAAGTTACAAACCCAAGTATTTTGAAATTACATTTGTGGCATTGGAAATCATGTTGCTAATGTTGTCTAACAAGTTTTTGTCAGCTTCTTGGGTTTTAGCCAGAGCCTTGAGCTTTGCCTTGAGTTGTTTATCCTTGTTCAGAGTGGCTGAAGCTTCTTTTCGTATTCTTTCTGATAACTTGGGAAGCTCAGCAATATTCTTCTCGTCAGCTTCAATTTCGGCCGATAAGCGTTGCAATTCGGCTTCAAGTGCAGCTTTCCTGGCCTTTTTGCTCTCAAGATCAGATACCAGCTTGGTCAACAGCTCATTATTCTCTTGATCTTGAGAGTGCAGAGCTTTTACTGACTGCTTGATCAGAGATCTTTTTTGCTCTAAGGCTGGCAGAGAAGATTGATTGCTCAAGGCTTGCATCACTGCTGCGAATTGCTGATCCAATTGAGAGACTGGCTCCAATGCGGTCTTGATGTCAGCTGGGAGTTCTTGATCAATGGAGTCCAGTACGTCTCTTAATGAAACAGCATGTGTAGCCTGGTCTTGGATGCTCTTATTCAGTAAGGCTAAGATGTCTTTCAGCTTTGCTTTGGTTTCTTCTGATAAGTCTTGGCTAGAAGTAATCTCTTCTCCTTGTTCGGTAACCCAGTCATCCACAGCAAAGGAATAGCTGGGTGATGAAGTGGATTTCTCCTGAAAAGGGTTCTTGCCGAATTAGTGAAAGAATTGCCGAATGAGAGAGAGTCAAGAGAATTAAATGATTATGTTTACCTCGGCC
The DNA here is from genome assembly GCA_033239725.1 of Echinochloa phyllopogon. Classification (NCBI taxonomy): domain Eukaryota; kingdom Viridiplantae; phylum Streptophyta; class Magnoliopsida; order Poales; family Poaceae; genus Echinochloa; species Echinochloa phyllopogon. The sequence continues at coordinate 6,651,160 of BTCW01000017.1, read as the reverse complement.
CTGGCTTCCCGAGTGGGAGATGGAAGTGTTTTGAGTTCCATGATGGGAGTTTGTGTATCTGGCTGAGGAGAAACCGGAGTGTCAATTGAAGAGGATTCTATTCCTGTTTCTGGAAGGGGCAGCAAAGCTGAAGACGAATCATGAGGAAGGGAAGAGCTTTCCAAGGCAGGGTCTGTTGAAGCTTGTTCTGCAGTTGACAAGAGAGTAAATGCCGATGACAAGAAATTAAGAAAAATGAAGTGATATATTTTTTACCGTTCAATGAGGCATCGGCAATTTCTATGCTAGCCAACCATTGCTGAGCTTTGGCCTGAAAAAACAAGGAAAGATGAAGTTGAGCAGAATATTATTGACATCATGGCCAAAGAAAGAGAGATCTGACCTGGATGATTTTCTTGGGAACCACTTTTCTTTTCTTTGTGCCTGAGGAGGCTGCCAGGGCAAGGGTCTTCCTTTTGACAGATGATGGCCTGGTGATTTTTGGATCCAGGATAGCTTGTCTGGCCATTATTTGAGCTAAAGTTGGGGATTGATATCCCAGAGCTGAGATTGGGCCTGCTGCCTTGTATACAATTGCCCTGGCAAGAGGGGCAGGTATAATGTCCTGCAAAGATGGTAAAGTCAAGGTCAAATTGGATCTTTATTTGATTGAAAGTGAATAAAAGCTGAACATATTACCTCTGAGCTTGGTTGGTAGTCTGACATCAACTCGAGACAGAGAGGATGAATTGGCACATTGAAGATATGATCATGAAGTTCTTGCCACCAGATTATGAAGCTAGGGTGTGCAAATATTATTGGCACAAAGGGCTCAGGTGCATAGATTGTGTCACAGCATCTATAAGGGAAGATTCTTCTTGTTTCTGTGGCATCTTTGATGATTTCCCTAGGCTTGAGAAATTCATGAAGGAATAGCCTTGGGGGCACCTGGCCACATCCCAATTGCCTGGCTGCTATGTTCGGCTGATAGTATTCATATGTGCTCTGAACTAGTCTTCCCCCATGAAATTCGGCTGGCAGGATACAAGGATGGATAAAAGCATTGAAAATTGCTATAGAATGTACGTCAGTGCATCCAGATTCAAAGCCGAATTCACAGGGGAAGATGAGGTTGTCATTGTCCAGATATGGAAACCAGAGAGGATGATCAAAGCCTTTGAAGAAGAGCTCAAATAATTCACAGATATTTTTGTTGATGGATACAGTAGAAGCAGCTTCTCCATAAGTTTGACAACCTTTGGTTTTCTTGATCTCTCCCTCTGCATAGTTGATAGAAGGGAATTCTCTGCTGTTGAGATCAATGGCAATAATCTGATGCATGTACAGTTGTAGCCACATCTGGACAAACCACCAGGGACCATTCACACAAGGTATTTTCTTGTTGGTGTGCATCAATTGGGTAGTTTGATTAAGCATGTGATAGACGCTGCCCAGGAGGTATTTTCCCAATGGGATGAGTTTACCAGCAGCCAGTTCTTCAGCCATCACGATGTGGTTCAGAGTTGGCTCATTGGCTTTGCCACAGAAGACATACCTGCACAGCCACATATTCAGGAAAGCCCTGTACTCTACATCGGTCAAGGGGCCATCAGACATATAGTTTTGGATGTATCTTTTATATCCAACCCCTGTTTTGACTCCTGTCTGCTTGGAGGAACCCTTGTGGTCATATGGTCGAACAGTTTCTGTTATGTTCAGACCAGTCATCATATATACATCGGCCAAGGTGGGAGACATTGGACCATGACCGAATAAAAAGGCGTTGGCACCATTGGACCAGAAGTGGCAAGCTGCAATCAGAAGGTTCTCATTCTTGGGTGTTTCAGCCAATGACAACTCCAAGCAGTGAGATATGCGCAGACGATCCCAGTTCTGTGTTTGGGGGCTTTTATCATCTAATATTCTCTTGTACCAATTCCTCCAGCCTGCAATCGGGGGCAGAGGCCAGTTCTTGAAAGTGTCTTGCCACTTGTGAGGATTGGCCAGAGAGATCTTGAACGGGATCCTTTGGGATTCGGCTGCGATGAATTCAGAGGGATCTGAGTTCCCTACAGGGCCGAGAAAATACGATGGAGATTTCTCTTCAACAGGGATGAGGATTTCGGCAGCTAGGGCCTGTCAAGCATGGAAAAGGATAAAGAGATTTGAGACAGGAATCAAGAAAAGATTATCGAATGAGCTTGGAGAGATTAAAGTTTACCTGAAGTGCGAAATCTTGATTCGCCATGAAGAGGTTGAGTCTTGAAACGCTGATGACCTAGAGTGCGGATCTGAGTGGAAGCCTCGTGGATTCAAAGGAGAATGGCGGATGTCGAGTAGAGTTGGCTTGAGAATGTTTGGTGCTTGTGGTCGATTCCGAAATAAAGATCACCTTTATCCCGAAATCGAAGGGGCATGTGTTGACACCAAAAATTGGCACCGGGAAGAAGCTGACATGTGGGCCAGATTTGGTGGAAAGATACCATTCGGCTAGGAGGCTTTGCTGGAGCATTCGGCAGGAGACGCTCTGCGGTCGGGAGCGCGTTATCATTCGGCAAAGGTGAAGCATTCGGCAGGAGACGCTCTGCGGTCGGGAATACGTCATCATTCGGCAGAAGCATTGTTCCGCAAGCGAAGAGTGGTAGCATTCGGGAAGACATGATGACGTGGATCAACATAAGGAAAAAGCCGATTCGAACATGGAAAGCAATATGGGCACGAAGATTCGTCATTTATTTTTAGAAACAAGTGTTGAAGTCGTGTCCGACTAGGAGTTGTATCAAGACCTGGGTATAAATATAAACCCATAGCAATTGTAGAAAGGATCACGAATCAATCATACAACAAACCGGCCCCGTGCCAACATCGAGTCCTTTAGTCGAGTCGTCGAGTTCTTCGAGAGGAGTCATCGATCCGTCGACCTCCGTAAGTACCGGCAACCTTGTATCATGCTTAGTATCATGCGGTGGATTTAAGCTTTGATGCAAGTAGTCTTGTTACCATGCTTAGTATCATCCGGTGGATTTAAGTTGTGGTTTCAAGAAGGTTCCTCTGTTAGGTCATGAGCCATGCGGTGGGCTAAGATCTAGTATGGACCAAGTTATCGGCTCTGTTAGATTTAGGCAAGATCTAACAGATTCATTAAGTTACCCCGTGTTGCTCTGTTTTTACTATGTGCTTAATTCATGCAACACACCTTTGCCCAATCTAGATCGGCTAGAATCGGCTTTGCTTTACAGTGCTACGACATATCCCCTCACAGCCGAATCCGAAACCGATCTAGGTTGTCACGTGTCGCGGGTTCAAGCTTGTCGGCATTGTGTAGATCTTGACAGAACCGGGTATCATGCGGTAGATGCAGGTTTTTGGGTCGTCTTAGAGCTAATCATCCGGTGGATTAGAATTCGATTCGATCTGATAGATTTATCTTTACCGATTAGGCTTGTTCCTTCGCCATGGACCCCGATTCGGCTAAATAGCCGTATTCGGCAGTGCTCTCACGAGTGAACGTGTGTTCGCGGGTTTGCCTTGGGCATGAATGCTTTTAGCCTTTCACGATTAGATTGTATCATGCGGTGGATTGATCTAGTCTGATTGGTGGTGTGGCCTCAAACGAGTCAGGTGCTGCTTTCGGCCTAACATCGTTTGTTGCCATACCTGACGGGTGCTGCTTTCGGCCTATGCATTCTTGTTTCGATGTAAATTCGTGACTTTGTTGTGGGTTCGTAATTAAACATTGAATGCTTTTAGCTTTTCATGGTTAGATTGTATCATGCGGTGGATTGATCTAGTCTGATTAGTGGTGTGGCCTCAAACGAGTCAGGTGCTGCTTTCGGCCTAACTCGTTTGTTGTCATGCTTGACGGGTGCTGCTTTCGGCCTATGCATTCTTTGTTTACTACGAATTTATGATCATGTTCACCCTTTTATTTATCCATCATGCTCTGTTTCTCGTTAATCGGCTATGAGTATGTGTTGTAATGTTCATTCTGTTGAAAGCCGATCTTTCGTCATGCTTACGTCACGCATTCGGCAGTGCGTTCCTTGCGTACCTTACCGATTGCCGAATGTGGGTTTAACTGCCGACAGATAGCTTCTCTGTAGCTATATGTCTCTCAAGATTGGCTTCGACGCCGCAAATATGGAACTGTCTGGTCTCACCCGGCACGTTCCAGGTTTTGATCTAAACGTTTTTATCCCTTTGTTAGTTTTCAGGCAAACTGACTGGCACGCTTCCGGATTCGAAAGTCCGGGCCACGTGTGAAGCCAGCTTGTTCGGCTTGCTGTGTGCTTGGCGTGAGGTGCGGATTTTACGTCAACAGATCCACCACCCGACAAGGAAGCACTAGAATAACAGAGAGAGTACTTAGGTCGTCGGGAATGGCTAGACGAGGCGGAAGCCTCGACCGAGGTCGTTAAAATGCCCAAGAGAATCCGAACAATCTTTTGTGAGGTTATGGGCATGGACAAAGAAATCGGGTATGACCCGAGCCTCGGAATCAACATAATCTCTAGCTTCTTGGTGCGAGCTCAACTTCCCGATGAACCATGGTCCTTATCTCAGAAACATCTAAGGTTCACATTGGGAAGGATCCTTGACTGTTTAGGGGTCATACCCGTTAAGATTAGTGACCCTGAACTTTTCTTGGATTTCCATATCTTTGACCTACCCAATGATTCCACACATTCCATCTTTATTGGTAGGCCAATCATGAAAATCCTAGAAAATGCACCAACTCAGCTAGTAGAGCCTAGGATCGGAGAAGAACTTGTTCCAGTCTCTTATTCTTATTCCTTGAACACACCTATAGAGGCGGAGCCCGATCCTGATCCTAAAGAGGAGGTCTTGTCAACATCCTTGATAGACTTAGAGCAACCTTTCCTAGAAGAAGATGCCCAATTCCTTATGGAGGAACAAGAAATTCGTCCTCCAATCAAGCCTAAGCCTCTTCCCTCTGGACTGAAGGACGCTTCCCTCTTTAAGGACGAACACACTCCAGTGACCATCAGTGACAAACCCTCTAACATTGAAACCCAGCAAATTTTCACTGTCCTGGAGGAATATCAATCAGTCTCTGGACACTCGGTCCAAGATTTTGATGGGATTACTCCTAGCCTTCATGCACATCATATCCCTGTCCCATCTTATCTTGGGGTCGTAAGGCAATTGTCACGGAGATTCGTCTTTGATCGGGGAAAGACTAGATTTAAAGCCAGAAGCCATCATCTTCCCCTGTCATACCCCCTAATACGACCCTATGCCTACACCTCCCACGAGTAAAGGGGACTCATAGTTCCTTGGCCACACCGGGCTTTATAGGTGTCTCATCGAAAATTTCTAATAGTCCGTTCGCTGACCAATCACTTAGCCAAGGAAACCCCTCTCGTCTCTGATCAAGAGTGCTATGCTTCCTTTCAAACCCTTAAGAAAGCACTCAGTTTCGCTCCCATCATCCAATCCCATGACTAGAGCGTTCCACTAGAAATCATGTGTGGTGCGAGCGATCTTTGCCATAGGAGCTGTTGTGGGCCAAACCAAGGACAAGAAGCATTATGCTCACTGGCCCCAGCTCAACTACGCAACCACGGAAAAGGAACTCCTAGCAGTTGCATTTGTTATAGACAAATTCCGGTCCTACCAAGTTGGGGCTAAGGTCATAGTCTATTCAGACCATGCTGCTCTGAAGTATCTCTTGGCCAAAAAGGATGCGAACCCAAGACTCATCCGGTGGGTCTATCTTGGGTACACGTCCTGTTTGATCTTCGCATCAGCGATTGTCTTACGGGGTGATACGCTCCTCAAGGTCACTAGAGCCGTGGTACGCCACCATAGTTGACTTCATGGTGTTAGGGTATGTCCCACCAGGTGAAAATAGGAAAAGATTGGTTTATGAGAGGAGACATCACCTATGGGATAACCCGTATCTCTTCTAGATACAAAATGGACTCAGACGATGCATACCTGCACCTGAGGCACATAAAACCTGGAAGAGATATCATGCAGCACCTTATGAAGGTCACTGTAGAGCGTTCAGAATAAAGGTCTGGCAAAATGGAGATGCTAAGAAATTTAGCAAGAGATGCGTACACTGCCAGAAACACAGGAAAGAGACGCAAAGCTGCTTACCAGTAGTCTTCAAGTAGAAACCTTTGATGTAAGGGGAATAGACCCCATGTGTCCTTTCCCTAACTCAGAGAACTACGAGATTATTCTGGTAGCCATAGATCCCGTCTCTAACTGGGTAGAAGCCAAGCCCTACCGAGCCGCAGCCACCAGGCACGCTAAGCAAATGTCCCATGAAAACATCTTTCCTCGCTTTGGCGTCCCTGGGCTAGTCATAAGGGCTCCCATCTCATTGACTCCATCTCCTGGAAATATCTAAGCTTGGGGGAGCCGCATATGATAGCCACACCTTATCACCCCCAAACTAGTGGTTAAGCAGAACATCCAGCATGAAGATCAAGAACACTCTGCAAAGACCGTCAATGAGATGGGTAGGCACTAGAGAGATAGGCTCACTAGGCATACTAGACCACTCTAGTTTGGGCAAACTAGGACAATTCGGCCAAACCATGTTGGCTCGACCAAAGGACCCCTCTTCTGCCCCTTATGCATCCATTTGGACCCTAGACCCTATCTCTATCCCATCTCGTCTCGGAGTCGCTAGGAAAATGTTGGGAAGTTGCTTGTCGATCTCAAGTTGGAGACCGTCGTCTCCCTCCATAACTTTCCCGAGCATGACCTAGTGCTCACATTTCCTAGCCACCCAATCCTCAACCTTTCCTCACCCAAGGGTTCCCTCTCCATGAGTACGACAAGTCCACCAATGAAGAAAACTATGGAGGAGGGAGAAGAGAAGCCCACGGTTGAAGAGCCTGAAGAAGAACTGGCACAGACATGCCAGAATTTAAGCAACCGGGATGAGAAGGTCATCGAAGGCGAGCCTTGGTAGATGGACAAGAGCAATGTCCTTTGCCAAGGACTCATAGCCAAATTCAAGAGGCTCGCCAAAGCCACATGACATCTAGACCTTTACGATCCATCCATAGAGTAGATGTCATGTGGTTGTATCCTGTAGAGCACCATTAGTTTAAATTTATTTCTCAATTCAATTTCCCTTTGCTTAAATCATTGTTTAGGAGGTGCTCCCTTTATTTCCCTTCCAAACATTTTGTTTCCAACCTTAGCTTGATGAATAAAATTAGAGTTGAATGCAGAAAGAATAAAATTGTCACTCCGGTTGGTGCATTTGAGCCAACCGGAGATTGCCCTATTTAACAGAAAGGTACATGAGTACAGGCATGACACAGTGGAGGAACAGGACGAGAAACGAGCAAGCCGGCCAGCTGACTCAGTACCTTTCAAGGTTGAATCCCTATCAATGAAGAGTCCAAGCTTGGGGGAGGACCCCCATCAGGTACGTTCCAAATTACTCAGCACTTTGGTCATTCAATTGAAAATACCAAAAATATTTCCCTTGAATAAAATTAACTCCCAACCATGCATGGAATGAAACATATGCCTCTCATTTTGGAAATGATGAATAGTTTCTCTGTCATTAATTTTGCTAGTACTTTGTTGCAACTAGTTGCTTGACTATGCTTGAGTTATTTGGCATGAGTACAAATGAACCTGAAAACCTTATGGGAGCATATGCCTTATTCCAAGTCTAGGTTGTTGTGGGGATTGATATAGTGAGACTTTGGTTGAATTCTATTTCTGTTCTTAGTATGGTGAAAATCTTGGATATTTATGCTTTCAAAAATAAAACAAAGTTCCTCATTGGTCATAATACCTACCAGAGCCATATGATAGGACTAGTTCTAAACTTTCTACCATATGCTGCTTGTCATCTTAGTGAGCTTTGTCAAATTGTTGTGACCTTTGTGAGGAATCTTTCATGCTTTCAAGATCAAGATTCACATACACTCCACCTCTCACTTGCAATTCCTACACTGGGAGTTAGCAAAACCATGCCATCATCCATCCCACAAAATAAACTCCATGTTCTTTGATTCCCTCTCCGAATATCTTTGAAGTAGAGGCATGGGCTATGCAAAAAAAAAGAAAAAAAAAGCATGCCAAGTGGCATGGCAAAAATATGAGAAAAAAAAGCATGCCAAAAAGGCGTGGCAAAAAAAATATGAAGAATAAAATATAGCCCATGCTCTGGAAAAATAAATGAAGGAGAGGAAGAATCATTCCATGAAGTTCCACCAAATTCCACTCGACATATTCCAATCCTCATATTCCACACACCTGCACTTCTCGATCTAAGAGTGTGATTTGATTCTCCTAAGGTCCGGTCTTTGACTTAGCAAAATATAAGATGCTTGTATGCCTTCATTCTTTGTCCCTAAGCTACACAAAAAGCCAAATTAGATGTTAGGATGAAAATAAGGCAAAGCCTTTGGTGAGGATTCAAATACACTTGAGCGATTGAGTGAACCAATGAGGAACAATTTATCTTTTCACAAAAGGGTGAAAACTCCGATATAGGATCCCGAAAAGAGTAGAGTGGAATAAAACTAAGTTAACCTGTTCATCCTTTCAACCGCCCAAGATAAGGAGATTGCTATAAGCCCCATAGGTAAAATGGTGAATTAATACCTTGCTATTGATTCAAGTATATTTTGAGTACTAGTTGTTTATAAAGTTACCTGCAAGAGAAATGACATTGTAGCAACTCCTGATCCACCGAGCCTAAGTTTTTATCTTTGCTCGAGGACGAGCAAAGAGCTAAGCTTGGGGGAGCTTGTTGGCGGTCTTTACAACCCAATTTCGACCACCAATACTCGGGAATAAATGAGGCTTTATGTAACATTCCATGTACTTAGGTTTTATTTCTAATGGAGTTCCACGAGTTTTGGTGAGTGTCGCTTGTGCAGGTACAACAACGAGAAATGTGTGCTATAGGGGTCGGAAATGACCGATTCGGCCGAACGACTCCGTTCGGCCGGTTACCCCCCTTAGCCGTATACAACAAGAAGCACAACCGGGAGCCATCCACGTCACTGACAGCCGAGCAATGATGGGACAGGACATGTGGACCACCACTACGCCACTTTGGGCCGGCTCAACCTGTACCCAGAAGACCGGCAATCCGAATCCAACCCGCTTGAGTCTCAGGGGCAAGATCCAGGCCGTAGGAGGTTGAGGTGGTGCATGTGGCAGTTCGCCCGAACCACAGGGTTCAGCCGAACCGGCATATTCGGCCGAACTGCCCGGCACCGCCTCCCAGCTTGCTTGGCCGTTGCTCCACATCAAACCGACCTGGCCTGCTATAAATAGAAGCCCTCCAGCACCTGCAAAGACACACAACACAAGAGTGAAGAGTAGGCGTCGTGAAGTTCCGCCACTCATATCAGTAGAATAGGGAGAGAGGAGAGGTGAGCATCCCGGAGAGGAGCCGGAGTGTCGGCCCCTCTCCTAGCTGTACCTCTATGGATGGGACTTCACTTCGAGTAGGATACGGGGCATGTCTGGTAACTCTTGTATCTCTCTCTGATTAATTGAGCATTCAGTTCTTACTTTCATCTACTTGTTTCGTTCTTTGTTCAATGCTTAGTTGTATAGTATAATTGTATGCTAGCTATTTAGCTTGAGTGCTTATCTGTCTGCGCAGTAGATAAGTACTAGTCAACTAGTTTAGGCGTGGTGCCTGTACTTGAGACTAGCTTAGAATCCGCCCGTCGCAACGGAGGTGGTAGCCGTAAGGTGGTGACAGCCCTTACGGTCTTCGTAGTCCATCACGTTAGTTCCGGTGTCTTAGGACCCAAGGATCAGGGTAACCGGCACCCCTTCTCATCCCTTTCTGTGGGTCAGAGGCTCTGTAGTCCCGAAGCAAGTATCCGTTCGTATCCTTTGAACTGCTCAGTGATCAGTAGAATACTCTTACCAGGCCTGTACCCTCTCTACCCTCCTATCTCTTCTCTTCTCTCCTTGTTGTCGTCATCCACCTCATTCATTCCATTTCACCCACTCCATCTATCTAGGACAACTTAGTTCAGGATTAGTACACTTCTCGTTCTCCGTGGAAATCGATACCTGGAATACTCCCAGGTGAAAGCTACATCGGTATCCGTCCGCTTGCGGATTTATCTGTAGGTCGTAAGGAGTGCCAACAACCAGCAGCGCCCTCAGTACCCCCAGGCGCCACAGCAGCAGCGTCCCCAGCAGCAGCTGCAGACTGCCCCAACTCAGCGCAACTAGGTGCAGTCAGGTCCTGTTCCACGTCCCAACCCCGCCAGCACTGCACCAGCGGGTCCTAGGGCATGTTACCACTATGGAGAGTAGGGGCACTTTGCCAATGCCTGCCCTCAGAAGGCTCAGAATGTCGGAGGCCAGAATAACTATCAGAGGAATGGTCAGCAGCAAGCTCAGAACCCCGCTAGAGGCAAGATCAACCACATGGGCGCAGAGACCGTAGAGGCAGCTACTGATGTGCTTGTGGGTACGTTCCTTGTCAACTCCACCCCTGCAACTGTTTTATTCGATACTGGAGCTTCACATGCTTTCATCTCCACTGCATTTGTACAAAAGAACATGTTGACTCTACAACCTATGGGAAACCCCATGGTAGTTAGTTCGCCTGGTGGAGAATAACGAGCCAGTTTACGTTGCTCCAGAGTCACCATCACAATAAGGGGGGTAGACTTCGAGGTATACCCCATAGTACTGAATTCTATTGGGTTTGATCTAATTCTGGGGATGAGCTGGCTAGGCAAATATAGTGCCATGATCCAGTGCGTCAGGAAGGCAGTGCAGTTGATTGCAACGGGCGGAGAGAAAGTGGAGTATCAGGCAGTCAAGTCCTCAGAACATGGTCAAGTTAATCAAGCTGAGGGTGCAGCTCTTGAGGATATTCGGGTGGTGTGCGACTACCCGGATGTATTCCCAGAAGAATTGCCAGGTATGCCCCCAGATCGCGAAGTTGAATTCGTTATTGATCTTAAACCTGGCACTGCACCTATAGCCAAGAGGCCATATAGGATGGGAGTAAAGGAGCTGGAGAAGCTTAAAGAGGAATTAAGGGCTTTGCTAGCCAAAGGGTACATTCGTCCAAGTTCTTCACCATGGGGAGCACCGGTGTTGTTCGTGGACAAGAAGGATGGGACACAGAGGTTGTGTGTGGACTATCGAGCCCTCAACGAAGTGACCATCAAGAACAAGTACCCGTTGCCAAGGATTGATGATCTGTTTGATCAGCTGAAGGGAGCATGTGTGTTCTCCAAGATTGATCTCCGGTCAGGATATTACCAGATGAAGATCCGGGTGACTGACATACCCAAGACGGCTTTCACCACTCGGTACGGGTTGTATGAGTTCACAGTCATGTCCTTTGGATTGACTAATGCTCCTGCATACTTCATGTACCTGATGAACAGTGTGTTCATGGACTACCTCGACAAGTTCGTGGTGGTATTTATTGATGACATACTGGTTTTCTCCAAGAATGAGGAAGAACATGAGGAACACTTGAGGTTGGTAATGCAGAAACTCCGAGAGCATCAGCTGTATGCTAAGCTGAGCAAGTGCGAGTTCTGGCTGAAGGAAGTGGCATTCTTGGGACATGTGTTGTCCAATGGAGGAGTGGCAGTTGATCAGAAGAAGGTCAGCGATGTGTTGAGCTGGAATCCGCCTCGGGATGTGAGCGAAATCAGGAGTTTCCTTGGGATGGCCGGATATTATCGGCGGTTCATTGAAGGATTCTCCAGGATCGCTAAGCCCCTGACGGCGTTATTGGAGAAAAATGCCAAGTTCGTTTGGACCGAGGAGTGTCAGGCCAGCTTTGAAGAGTTGAAGAAGAGATTGTCAACAGCCTCTGTGCTGGTCTTGCCTGACCTTGCCAAGAGCTTCTCTATCTATTGCGATGCATCCCGTCTAGGATTGGGGTGTGTACTCATGCAGGAAGTCAGAGTTGTGGCGTATGCGTCGAGGCAGTTAAGGAAGCATGAGCAGAACTACCCGACACACGATCTGGAGTTGGCAGCGGTAGTACATGCTCTAAAGATTTGGAGGCATTATTTGATTGGGCATAAGTGTGACATTTACACTGATCATAAGAGCCTCAAATATGTCTTCACTCAGTCAGAGCTGAATATGAGGCAACGCCGCTGGTTGGAGTTGATCAAGGACTATGATCTGGAGATCCACTACCACCCAGGGAAGGCTAACTTGGTGGCAGATGCTCTGAGTAGGAGGAGCTATGTGAACAAGACCACTGGACACTGTCTGCCAGAAGAACTCAGCTTGGAATTTGAGCGGATGAGTCTGGGATTTGTGACTAGCATCACAGAGATGACAGTGGAACCGACTCTGGAACAGGAGATCCGGAAGGGTCAGCTTGAAGATGAGCAGATCAAGGAGATTGTGGGGAATGTTGCTGTAGGAAAGGCTCTCGGATTCCGAGTGGATGAACAAGGAACCTTGTGGCATGGGAAGAGGATATGTGTACCAGACATAGCACAGATCAGGGACACGATCCTAAGAGAAGCCCATGATTCAGCTTATTCGATCCACCCAGGAAGTACCAAGATGTACCAAGACATCAAGGAGAGATTCTGGTGGTACGGATTGAAGCGTGACGTGGCAACCCACGTGGCTCTATGTGACACATGTCAGAGAGTCAAGGCTGAACACCAGAGGCCAGCAGGATTGCTCCAGCCTTTGAAGATACCTGAATGGAAATGGGAGGAAGTTGGTATGGACTTCATCACCGGTCTGCCTCGCACTCAGAATGGGTATGACTCTATCTGGGTAATCGTGGATCGCTTGACCAAAGTGGCACATTTTCTTCCAGTGAAGACCACTTACACAGGCGCCCGATTGGCAGAGCTGTACATGGAGAGGATTGTATGCTTGCATGGAGTACCGAAGCAAATAGTGTCTGATCGGGGTACTCAGTTCACATCGCACTTCTGGAAGAGGTTGCATGAGTCGATGGACACAAAGATGCATTTCAGTTCAGCTTACCATCCTCAGACAGATGGCCAGACAGAGCGGACCAACCAGGTCCTGGAGGACATGTTGAGAGCTTGTGCATTGCAGTATGCTGTCAGCTGGGACAAGAGTCTGTCATATGCAGAGTTCTCGTACAACAACAACTACCAGAAGAGTCTGCAGATGTCACCATTCGAGGCTCTGTATGGCAGGAAGTGCAGAACACCATTGTTCTGGAATCAGACTAGGGAAAGTCAAGTTTTTGGGCCTGAGATACTCAAAAGGGCAGAGCAGCAAGTGCAGATGATCAGGCACAATCTGAAGGTGGCACAGTCCCGGCAGAAGAGCTATGCTGATGTCAGAAGGAGGGATCTCAGCTTCAAGGTTGATGACTTTGTGTATCTCAAGGTGTCACCAATGAGGGGTGTGAAGAGGTTCAATGTCAAGGGCAAATTGGCACCTCGTTACATTGGGCCCTTCAAGATACTGGAACGGATGGGCGAAGTTGCATACCGGATAGAGCTACCTGAAAGACTAGCCGGAGTGCACGATGTGTTCCATGTGTCTCAGCTGAAGAAATGTTTGCGGGTGCCTGAAGAGCAGATCCAGATAGAAGAGCTGAGTGTGCAAGAGGATCTCACCTATGAGGAGTATCCAGTCAAGATCCTAGAGGAGGCTGAGAGGGTGACAAGAAGCAAGGTCATCCGGATGTGCAAGGTGCAATGGAGCCGACACGCAGAGGATGAGGCGACTTGGGAGAGAGAAGAAGACTTCAAGGACGCTTATCCACAACTCTTCGCATCCACGTCGAATCTCGAGGACGATATTCATCTTAAGGGGGGTAGGTTTGTAACACCCTAAAATAGCATATTTAAAATTTTTAGTAATTAATTGATTATTTATTATCATGTTCGTAATTAATATAGGTTAAATAATTAATTTCTGGAAATTAAAATCAAATATAAGGCATAGAAACATTTTTGTTGCATTCATGCTGCTGCCTTTGTTTTGTATTGCTTGTGGTTCAAACGGGAATTTAAATCTAATTTAAATTAACTTTTGGACCACTCTGTTTGGCGCTCTAGAAAAGTTGTTTCCTGCCGAGTTCATTTCTGCCCCCTCCACTCTCCCCTCCCTCTGCCCAACACAGCGCTGGGCCCAACTCCTCTTCTCCCCCCTCTTCTCCTTCCCGTGCTTCGCTTCCGGCCCGAGTCGGCCCAGCCCACCAAACCAGCCCAGCCCCCTTCCTCCGCAAGCCCAGCCGTGTCGGCCCAGCGCCAGCGTCGGCCCAGCTCCGCTCCATCCCGACTCCGCTCCTCGGCCCCTTCGCCACGCGGCCCAGCCAGCATAGCTTGGCCCAACGCCACGCCGGCCCGCTCCTTCGCCCCTACCACCGACACGCGGGACCGCCTCGTCAGGTCCTTCTTCCCCGACGAGCCAGTCTCAGACTCGAGTCCGATCGAGCCGAGCGCGCGCGCCAAGGAGTCTCCGGGTCCACCTCCCGCGTAGCCGAACCTTCCCCGCAACTTCCTCCCCCTCTCCCTTCCTTCTACGTGCCGATCCCCGCAAGGAAACTCTCCCTCCGCGCAAGGAAGGAGATGACTGCCGCCGCCTCCCCTCGGCGTGCACGCCACGCTCACTCCCCGGCGCCCTAGAGTCCCCCTGGGCTATAAAAGCCGCACCTCCGCGACCCCTAGAGCGCCACCAAGTCCCTGCCGAGCACCCAGACGCCTCCCCCTCCCTAGCTCAGCGCCGCCGCTGCCATTGAAGCTCCGTCGCCGTGCCGTCGCGTCGATCCGCGCCTGTAGACGCGTCTCGACTAAACCAACCCCAGGAGGAGCTTGGCGCTTCGGTAAGGGTCGCTCCCAACCCCTCTTTGCCTCCCTCTCTCTCCCTAGTGCGTGCGCGACCCCGCCGGAGTCCGGGCGCCGCGGTTCGCCGCTGTCCGCCGTCGACGCTGCTCGGCTGTCGACGAGAACCCCTTAGGTGTGTTAGCCGTGCTCTCATGGTTCCGTAGAACCAAACCTTGCTCCAATCCGAGCTCGCTAGCTCGATTTCCACTCCGCTCCGGCGAACTCCGCCGCCGGTAGAGCAGCACCGCCGCGATTTCCGCCGCCGCCGGCAGCCCTTCCCCCCCCCCCCGATCCGATCTGGATCGTTGGATGCAGATCCGACGGTCGGCAGTGCCCCGAGCCCCGGAGTCAAACCTCCCAGATACCTGTCAACCTTGCACTTTTTGCTAAAGAGCCCTCCCCCTTTCTGTTAATCAACCCGCAGTCTGTTGGCAATCGTTACAGACCGATTTCTGACCTCCAACCAAGTATAAAATGAACACAATGGAGACACACACCATAGCTATAGGGCTTATCACTGACTATTTCCACAAGTTTTGGTGAGTGTCCTCTATGCAGCTACAAAATGGAGAAACATAGGCTACAGGGGTCGGAAATGACCGATTCGGCCGAACAACACGATTCGGCCGGTTACCCCCCTTAGCCGTACGAGTCGGCGGGAGCCGTCCACGTCATCCAATGACTGTGCAAGCCACGCAGGACGACCGCCAACTCAACCAAGGCCATGCCAAGTCATCCTGGGCCCACATAGAAGAATCCCCAGCACCAGAAGCTAGCCAGGAGGGCCCACAGGGCAGAGGGAGCACGGGGGAGCATCACTGGGCCACAGGGCCCATTTGGCCGAAGGGCCCACTTCGGCCGAACCGCCCCCAGGAGCTGCACCGCCTCTGCACCAACCCTGCACCAAGGCGGTGCCACGTTCCCGTTCGGCCGAACACTTCGGTTCGGCCGAACCGGCCTCTTCGGCCGAATGGCCCGGCACCGCCCCTGGTTGCCTTGGCCGCTGCTCTACCTCCCACCGTCCTTGCTCCCTATAAATGGCGGCCTCCAGCACCTGCAAACACACACAACACAAGAGAGAAGTGAGCGTTGCGAAGTTCCGCCACTTGTATCAGTAGAATAGGGAGAGAGGAGAGGTGAGCGTCCGGGAGAGGAGCCGGAGTGTCGGCCCCTCTTCTAGCTGTACCTCTACGGATGCGACTTCGCTTCGAGTAACATCCGGGGCATGTCCGGGGCCCTGTAGTCCCGAAGCAAGTATCCGTTCGTATCCTCTGAACTTCTCAGTAGTCAGTAGAATACTCTTACCAGACCTGTACCCTCTCTACCCTCCTATCCTTTCTCTTCTCTCCCTTTTGTAGTCATCCACCTCATCCATTCCATTTCATCCACCTCATCCAGTCCATTCCACCCAACTCATCTACCTAGGACAACTTAGTTTAGGATTAGTATACTTCTCATTCTCCGTGGAAATCGATACCTGGAATACTCCCGGGTGAAAGCTACATCGGTATCTGTCCGCTTGTGGATTTATCTGTAGGCCGTAAGGAGTGCCAACAAGCTTTCTGGCGCCGTTGCCGGGGAACGGTAGCTGTTCTGATTCCGAACCCAAGTTGTCCGTGTATCCCCACCATCATCTATCCACATGGATTCCACCCTTACCTTACGCCAACACTCGACTCCAAAGGGCGATTATTTGGAGCCTCCACCTTCATCACATCCCATCCTCAAACCTAGCGATGAGCTTCGTCCTAGCTTCATAGCTATGGTTCATGAGCAAACGTTCTCAGGAACGAAAGCCGAGAGTCCATACGCGCATTTGCGCGAGTTTGAGCTACTCTGCTCGTGCCTGACCATTGCGGGCATGATACAAGAGACACTCAAATGGAAGCTATTCCCGTTCTCATTGACGGGAGGAGCAAAGAAATGGTACTCTCTGGTTGTTGGCACTATGGACGGGAGCTAGGAAGTTCTTAAGGAGAAATTCTGCCTAAATTTCTTCCCAGTCTCTAAGGTAGCCAGCCTCCAAGCGGAAATCATTAACTTTAAGCAATTAAAGGGAGAATCGTTAGGAGTTGCTTGGGCTCGTTTCCAGCAAATCTTGGCATCCGGACCAGACCTAGGCTTGTCGGAACCTATCATCCTCCAACATTTTAGCCTTGGCCTCTGTCCCGTAGCCGCCACTTTCTTGGACTCTGCTTCAGGAGGGTCGTTCTTTCATTTGGTTCCCAGTGCAGCGAGGATAGTCCTGTATCGTATCTTGGACAACACTCCCTACACTGGAATCTATGACGAACTCCCCGATGAAGAAGAGAAACAGCCTGAACCTGAAATCGAAGAGCCAATACCAGTCCAATCCAAATCCATTAGCTCTTCCATTCCGACCATACCCGAAGCTCATCTCGAACCACAACCATACCCTAGCCCAGCCTATTATGATTCAGTCTACACCACTCCCTATGACTTTGACGATGATCTCTTCGATGACATCGGGAGTGCAACGAGTTTCCCACGGGAACGTCGTGTAGAGGCCATAGACCAAGCCCCCGACAAAGAAGAATTGGAATACCAGAGAGAATACCTTGGACGTCTCTCTGCTATCATGAGTCGGGAGTGGCTAGAAGAGACCGAAGCCTCAACCGAGGTAGTCATAATGCCAAGAAAGATTCAAAGGATATTTTGCGAGGTCCTGGGCGATGACACAGAAATCGGGTATGACCCGAGCCTCGGGATCAACATAATCTCTAGCTCGTTGGTGCACAACAAACTCCCTGGTGTACCTTGGTCGTTTTCTCAAAAATGACTAAAAGTCACTTCAGGAAGAATCCTGGATTGTTTGGGCATCTTGCGGGTCACACCCGTTAAGATTAATGACCCTGAACTCTTCATGGATTTCCATATCTTTGATCTACCCAGCAACACTACACACTCAATCTTCATAGGTAGACCGATCCATAGGATTTTGGAAAAAGCACCAATCAATCAGCTAGTAGAGCTCAGGATCGGCAAAGAACTCGTCCCTATCTCCTATTCGCAATCCTTGAACACCCCATCAGAGGTAGACCCCGATCCTGACCCATTAGAGGAAGTTAGGTCAACCCATCTGTTAGACCTAGAGCAGCCTATCCCAGAAGAAGATCTCCCATTTTTCTCGGAAGAAGAGGAAACACATCCTCCGACTGAGCTCGATACAAACGAAACTCCAAAACCATCCCCAATCGAGCTCAAGCCGCTTCCGCCTGGACTTAGGTATGCTTTCCTCTTCGGGGATAAGCAAACTCCAGTGATCATTAGTGATAAGCTCTCCGAACTAGAAACCCAACAACTTATCACTATCCTAGAGAAGAATCGATCGGTCTTAGGATATTCTCTCCAAGACCTGAAAGGGATTAGCCCAAACCTCTGTACCCATCGCATCCCGATCGATTCTGAAGCTATGCCATCTTGGGAACCTCAAAGACGGCTAAACAATGCCATGAGAGAGGTTGTGAAAAAGGAAGTTCTCAAACTCCTTCACGCTGGGATTATCTACCCAGTTCCCAATAGCGAGTGGGTTAGCCCCGTCCAAGTCGTTCCGAAGAAGGGAGGAATGACGGTAGTGCGCAATGACAAGAATGAGCTCATTCCTCAGCGCACTGTTACCGGGTGGCGTATGTGCATAGATTATCGTAAACTCAACAAAGCCACCAAGAAAGACCACTTCCCTCTTCCGTTCATAGACGAGATGCTTGAACGGCTAGCCAAACACTCTTTTTTCTGTTTCCTTGATGGTTACTCTGGATACCACCAAATCCCTATCCATCCTAATGACCAGAGTAAAACCACGTTCACCTGCCCTTACGGGACGTATGCCTATCGGCGTATGTCCTTCGGGTTGTGTAACGCACCTGCCTCTTTCCAACGTTGCATGATGTCCATCTTCTCTGACATGATTGAGGAGATTATGGAAGTGTTCATGGACGATTTCTCAGTTTATGGAAGGACCTTCACCGAGTGTCTGAAAAATCTGGACAAGGTCCTCCAGAGGTGCAGAGAGAAGCACCTCGTTTTGAACTGGGAAAAGTGCCATTTTATGGTGCGAGAGGGCATTGTCTTAGTACATCGGGTGTCAGAACGTGGCATCGAGGTAGATAGAGCAAAAATAGAAGTGATAGAGCAACTTCCACCTCCCACAAACGTTAAGGGAATCTGAAGCTTCCTTGGTCATGCCGGATTCTATAGGCGCTTCATCAAAAACTTCTCCCAGATATCTCGGCCCTTGACCAATCTTCTAGCCAAAGATGCCCCCTTCGTTTTCAATGAGGAGTGTTATGCCGCTTTTCACACCCTCAAGAAGGCACTCATTTCCGCTCCCATCATCCAGCCTCCCGACTGGAGCATCCCATTTGAAATTATGTGTGATGCGAGCGACTATGCCGTAGGAGCTGTGTTGGGCCAAACTAAGGATAGGAAGCATTATGCTATCTCATATGCTAGCAAAACGCTTACTAGCCCTCAGCTCAACTACGCGACCACGGAGAAGGAACTCTTAGCGGTCGTATTTGCTATAGACAAATTCCGGTCCTACCTTATTGGGGCTAAGGTCATAGTCTATTCAGATCACGCTGCTCTGAAGTACCTTCTGACCAAAAAGGATGCAAAGCTGAGGCTCATACGCTGGGTCCTGCTATTCCAGGAGTTCGACATAGAGATAAGAGATAAGAAGGGAGTAGAGAACTCAGTAGCTGACCACCTGTCCTGCATGGAAGTACCGTCTGATCTTCCAATCGACGACTACCTGCGGGACGACACCCTCCTTAAGGTCACCACTGGCGATCCGTGGTACGCCAACATAGTAAATTTCATGGTAACGGGGTATGTCCCTCCTAGAGAAAATAAGAAAAGATTAGCTTACGAGAGCCGACTCCACCTCTGGGACGACCCGTACCTTTTTCGGATATGTAGTGATGGACTCCTCAGGAGGTGCATTCCTGCACATGAGGCCTATAAAATCCTGGAGAGGTGTCATGCAGCCCCGTACGGAGGACACTACGGTGCATTCCGGACCAATGCCAAGGTCTGGCAGAGTGGGTTCTATTGGCACAGCATGTACGAAGATGCATGAGCATTCGTCATGCGGTGCCCCTGCTGCCAGAAACACGGAAACATTAACACTAGAGATGTGATGCCACTTACTAGCAACCTCCAAGTAGAAATTTTCGATGTTTGGGCAGTAGACTTCATGGGTCCCTTCCCAATTTCCGAGGGTTGCCAGTACATCTTAGTGGCAGTAGACTACGTCTCTAAGTGGGTGGAAGCCCTACCGTGTGTAGCCGCTGATTATAGGAACACGAAACGAATGTTCCACGAACACATTTTCCCTCGTTTCGGTGTTCCTAGGATAGTCATTAGTGACGGCGGATCCCATTTCATCGATTCGGCCTTTTGTAAGTATCTTTCAAGTCTGGGGGTGCAGCACAATGTTGCTACACCCTATCACCCTCAGACTAGCGGTCAAGCAGAAACATCAAATAAACAAATCAAGAATATTCTGCAGAAAACCGTAAATGAGATGGGTAGGCAATGGAAGGATAAACTCCCAGATGCACTCTGGGCATATCGTACGGCCTATAAGACGCCCATAGGCATGACCCCGTATCAACTAGTTTATGGCAAGACCTGCCACTTACCAGTAGAGATGGAGTTTAAAGCTCACTAGGCCATTAGGAAGTGGGGGATGAACCTTCCAGCTGCCGGTCTTAAGTGGAAGATCCAGTTAGCTGAGTTAGATGAGACGAGAGAACGAGCTTACCATAGCTCCCGGCTATATAAAGAAGGGACCAAGAGATGGCATGACAAAAGGATTAAGGTCAAAACGTTCAAGTCGGGAGACAAGGTCCTTGTCTTTAACTCTCGTGTCAAACTTTTTGGACACGGGAAGCTAAGGAGCAAGTGGGACGACCCATTCACAGTGCTCAACACTGCATCTCATGGGGCCGTCACTTTGCAAAGCGAGGACAGAAATACCTTTAAGGTCAACGGACAGCGGTTGAAGATTTTTCTAGAACCGGAGCCACCGCCACTTGACGACTTAGATGTCGTCGAGTTCGTAGAATTCTAAAACCCTGTCCGTAGAATTCCGGCCCGAATCCTTCATCTCCAAACCCTTCTGGGCCGAAACCTCCCAAAAACTCAAAAGCCGTCCTAATCCGGATCATCCCATGAGCAAATCTTCGAACCACAGCACAGGCCGCACACCTGGGACCTTGGGACCTGTTCGGGCAAACAGGCCCAGTTCGGCCGAACCAGTTGGTTCGGGCGAACTGCCCCCTGGTCCCAGGGGTGGATATGCACGCACAGATTCATCTGGAGTTAGGGAGATCCCGAAACAGACGAGGGAAACGTCGGGGAATCCTGTTTTTCGTTCGTGGAAAACACCGATAAAAAGTCAGGAACTCTCTGTCGACTTTTCCCATCTTATCTAAGCCATCTCCTAGCCCCCAACACCTTCAACACACAGCCACCATGGACTCCTCTTCATCCAAGGGCGCATCCTTAGCCCACGGCTCAAGCTACGACGGCCGGAGCGGCGATCCCGCTCACGAGCAAGCCTTCCGGATCTCTGACGTCGACATGACGGAAGAGAAGCCGCGGGGGAGGACACCATCGCGCACCTCGTCGCAGCGCCGCAACTCTCCGCTGCGTGCCATGGTTAGCGATCTCCTCGCCCCGACGAGAGGGATCAAGAAGCCCCCGCGCTCACCTTCGCCAAGACCTACCATGGGTGAACTACGCCCGAGGTCGGCATCCTCCTCAAGGGTGCCGGACTTGGGGCTATGTCTGCTCAAGGGAAAGGCCGAGGCAATACCGGAGGATGAGCCGGAAAAGCCGCCGCGGTTCATCATCAAAGGAGAACGCAAGCCGGGCGGTGGGTACGGCAAGGTTCTTGTCCCGACAATCAAGCGGGAAGAGATAGAGCTGGGGGACTCGTCCCAGTCCTCTCCTCCACGGCACCACCCAAGGGTGCGGCGCAACAGGCAGCCCCCGGCCATCAAAGGGCTGCCCGGGGAGAATGACAAGGAGGAGGAGGAGGAGAAGCCGCCCACGGTGGAGAGCCTGAAGGCGGAACTGGCGGAGGCGCGACAGAAGATCAACCACCTTGACGAGAAGGTGGCGGAGGGCGAGCTCGCGTGCATGGAGTGGGAGGACAAGATGGAAGTCCTCCACAAGAGCCTGTGCACGAAGCTCAAGAGGCTCTTCAAGGCCATAGGATTCCCGGACCTCTACGATCCGTAGTGTCCTGCGGCCGTCTCGTCCATAGTTAGCATAGAGCACCGTTAGTTTAAGATTAGTTTTTGTTTCATTTATTTATTTAGAATCATGTTTAGAGTGCTCTAAACTTATTTCCCTTCCAACATTTTGTTTCCAATCATAGGTTTGAATAATAAATAAAAATTTAGAATTGAGTGCAAACGAATAAATCCACGTCCCGGGTGGTGCATTTGAGCCATCCGGGGTATGCCCTGCCTAACAGAGAGTTGCACGAGCACAGGAACGACACAGGAGCACCAGGGACCGGGGACGAGCACCGGGGCCAGTTGCCCCCTCTCGCGCACCGACACGCTGGTTTGCACCTCCTTCCCCCTGATCTTTTTCCTGTGTTGTCACGTTTCGAAATTTGAAAGCATATGCATCATTTCCACGAAACGAAACTTGGTTATCTTTTATCTCATGATCTTGCCTATTGTTTATTTTCAAACCAAGTATCTAATGCCTGTGAAAGAAATCATTATTTTAGGACCCCCCTGATCTAAGTTGTTGACAATTGTGATATGAATTGATAAAACGAACCACTTGTTCATGCTTACATTCGGGAGAATTTAATTTTGAAAATATAAAAATCAAACTCTATCCCTTCATCCTGTCCACAAATACCACATTACATATATGCTTGAGAGTTTACTCCTGAAACCTGTCATGCCTAGTATAATGTCTTGTCGAATTTTGGGTCCCCAGAGTGATCACATTGTCTCAGTTCGGTTGCAAGCAAATCTATCATCGGAGTATTCTAGAAGTCTTCATGCCTCGGTGATACCCTGAAAAAAAAAGCAAATAAAGGACTCATGAAAGTCCCAATGAAAAAAAAAATCCAAAAGGAAGGAAAGAAAAAGAAAGGGGTCATGAGGCTGAAGACCAATATGAGCTCCTCATCTTCAACTTGCAATCCGACCGAGGGCAATGGTGAGACGCTCCGGGAACCAATCTTCGGCTCGACTGAAATACATGGCTTGACACGGCCACCACTTGAGAGACACAAAAAAAATACAAAAGAGATTGAGTGTGAGGGAGAAGCTCCAGAGAGCCGAGTGCTAGGGATGAAGGGACAAGAGTCATTTGTTTGCGAAAACAAGAAAACCCCGAATGCAGGATGAGCAAGAGGATTATGTTGTAAGAGTCGTTCTAGTTGTCAACCGCCCAAGATCCAGAGGATAGCCACTACAAATTCGCAGGTATGAGAGAAAAGTCTGAAATATTCAATATGCAAGTACTCATGTTATGAAAGAACCCTTACTTTGGTCTTGCTCATGTTTTAATTTCTTTACTCGGGACGAGCAAAGATCTAAGTCTGGGGGATCTAGTTGGCGGTCGTTACAGACCGATTTCCGACCTCCAACCAAGTATAAAATGAACACAACGGAGACACACACCATAGCTATAGGGCTTATCACTGACTATTTCCACAAGTTTTGGTGAGTGTCCTCTATGCAGCTACAAAATGGAGAAACATAGGCTATAGGGGTCGGAAATGATCGATTCGGCCGAACGACACGATTCGGCCGGTTACCCCCCTTAGCCGTACGAGTCGGCAGGAGCCGTCAACGTCATCCAATGACGGTGCAAGCCACGCAGGACGACCGCCAACTCAGCACAGAGCTCCGCCATGTCATCCTGGGCCCACATAGAAGAATCCCCAGCACCAGAAGCTAGCCAGGAGGGCCCACAGGGCAGAGGGAGCACGGGGGAGCGTCACTGGGCCATAGGGCCCGTTCGGCCGAAGGGCCCACTTCAGCCGAACCGCCCCCAGGAGCTGCACCACCTCTGCACCGACCCTACACCAAGGCGGTGCCACGTGCCCGTTTGGCCGAACACTTCGGTTCGGCCGAACCGGCCTCTTCGGCCGAATGGCCCGGCACCGCCCCTGGTTGCCTTGGCCGCTGCTCTACCTCCCACCGTCCTTGCTCCCTATAAATGGCGGCCTCCAGCACCTGCAAACACACACAACACAAGAGAGAAGTGAGCGTTGCGAAGTTCCACCACTTGTATCAGTAGAATAGGGAGAGAGGAGAGGTGAGCGTCCGGGAGAGGAGCCGGAGTGTCAGCCCCTCTTCTAGCTGTACCTCTACGGATGCGACTTTTCTTCGAGTAACATCCGGGGCATGTCTGGTAACTCTTGTATCTCTCTCTGATTAATTGAGCATTCAGTTCTTACTTACTTTACTTGCATCGTTCTTCGTTCAATGCTTAGTAGTTTAGTATAATTGTATACTAGCTGCTTAGCTTGGTTGCTTATCTGTCTGCAGTAGATAAGTACTAGTCAACTAGTTTAGGCGTGGTGCCTGTACTTGAGACT
The DNA here is from genome assembly GCA_033239725.1 of Echinochloa phyllopogon. Classification (NCBI taxonomy): domain Eukaryota; kingdom Viridiplantae; phylum Streptophyta; class Magnoliopsida; order Poales; family Poaceae; genus Echinochloa; species Echinochloa phyllopogon. Next base: position 6,626,779 of record BTCW01000017.1, on the reverse strand, counting down.
AGCTTAGAATCCGCCCATCGCAACGGAGGTGGTAGCCGTAAGGTGGTGACAGCCCTTACGGTCTTCGTAGTCCATCACGTTAGTTCCGGTGTCGTAGGACCCAAGGTTCAGGGTAGTCGGCACCCCTTCTCATCCCTTTCTGTGTGTCGGAGGCCCTGTAGTCCCGAAGCAAGTATCCGTTCGTATCCTCTGAACTGCTCAGTAGTCAGTAGAATACTCTTACCAGACCTGTACCCTCTCTACCCTCCTATCCTTTCTCTTCTCTCCTTGTTGTAGTCATCCACCTCATCCATTCCATTTCATCCACCTCATCCAGTCCATTCCACCCAACTCATCTACCTAGGGCAACTTAGTTTAGGATTAGTACACTTCTCGTTCTCCGTGGAAATCGATACCTGGAATACTCCCGGGTGAAAGCTACATCGGTATCCGTCCGCTTGTGGATTTATCTGTAGGCCGTAAGGAGTGCAACACACCCAGACGCCTCCCCCTCCCTAGCTCAGCGCTGCCGCCGCTATTGAAGCTCCGTCGCCGCGCCGTCGCATCGATCCGCGCCTGTAGACGTGTCTCGACTAAACCAACCCCAGGAGGAGCTTGGCGCTTCGGTAAGTGTCGCTCCCAACCCCTCTTTGCCCTCCCTCTCGCTCCCTAGTGCGTGCGCGACCCCGCCGGAGTCCGGGCGCCGCGGTTCGCCGCCGTCCGCCGTCGACGCTACTCGGCTATCGACGAGAACCCCTTAGGTGTGTTAGCCATGCTCTCGTGGTTCCGTAGAACCAAACCTTGCTCCAATCCGAGCTCGCTAGCTCGATTTCCACTCCGCTCCGGGGAACTCCGCCGCCGGTAGAGCAGCACCGCCGCGATTTCCGCCGCCGCCGGCAGCCCTTCCCTCCCGATCCGATCTGGATCGTTGGATGCAGATCCAACGGTCGGCAGTGCCCCGAGCCCCGTAGTCAAACCTCCCAAATACCGATCAACCTTGCGCTTTTTGCTAGAGAGCCCTCCCCCTTTCTGTTAATCAACCCGCAGTCCTTTTCAGTTCAAAAGTATTTACAAACCAGTCCAGTTTTATTCAGTTAAGCCCCTGCGCTTTCGAATTTTTAAACCCGCCGTCCTGCCCTGCCATTTTAGCGCATTGGTCCTTCTGTTTTTATACGAAATTGCGTATAGGTTCTTGGTTTCTCGCAGATTAGTCCCTGGATTTTCAAAACGCCGTAACTTTCTCGTTTTAACTCCGATTAATGTGATTTTTGCGCTCATGTGTTCGCAGCGAAGCGTAGAATAGTTTAAAAAACCTCTTTTGTACTGTTTCTACTGTTTGGCATACTGTTTCTAATAGAATACTTTTGCTTGCATGTATTGGCTTGTATGGATGCTTGTGTGTTGATCCGAGTCCAGTCGGTGAGCCGTTGCCGTTGGAGTTCGAGTACGGGGAGGATTTTCAGGAGCAAGACTCGCAGCAGCAGCACTTCGAGGAAGGCAAGTTATAGCACGGACAATCCTTGCTACCTAAACACCCTTTGTAACTACATTATTTTCATACCTGCATTTAATTTGATGTACCTTAAGGTTGTACCTAGTTTGATGCATCCTGTCCTTGATTACCTTGGGTTCATTGCATTATGGGTAGACTTTTGCTATGCGTCGCCACTATCACCTTTATATATTTTGTTAATATTGACATAATGGTTCACTTCAACATAATGGTTAAAACTTGCTTTTTAGCAACATGATTAAGGGAACTAGGGCGTCAGCTGCGTGCCAGGCCCTAGTGTCTCTCCCTAAGTCCGGTTCTTAAAGCGGAAACCCAGGAGCCTGTTGCCACCGCCAGGACTATTATGGCTCTGGTCTTGGACAAGTAGCTTGTACGTCTCTAGCTGGATAGTGGTTACCGATGGGGCCGACGGCGTTTATGGGAAACATGGGTGAGAGTATGTCTTGATCCACCGAGGACGGGAGATCCGTCGGCTATGTCCCCATGAGGCACAGTCCCGTGTTGGGAGTCTCAGCGATTGAGAACTCCGCACGTTGCGCTTTTTATTTCTGTTGTTGGCATGCTTTGCCGCGCATTGGACGCCATTGACCCCCCTATGGTGGACTCCGTAGGCGTACGTCAATCTCGGTGCCTGGGCCATACTGCCTGTGCTGTACCATAAAGCGGCCACTATCTTGTTAGGATGTCTTGTGAAAAGCCTCGTAGCGTCCCTATGTCGTCACACCTCGGTAGTGTTGATGTGCGTGGTTGGGTGCAAAGTTCCCTTGAACTTTTACGCGACTGGTGGGTAAAGGGTGAAACCTCTGCAGAATGTACGATCTATCATGATAGCCTTGCTCAAGGTCATGAGCGGCCTGGCGTTCCTTTTCGATTAGAGCTTGATGTTTAATATTGCTGTTTAATGACACTTACACTATTTAATTGGGTTACATCTGGGAGTCTATTCACTTGTAGTGATTTGGATACAGTTAAAATGAATCAACTAAAAGTGCTAATGCAGTTAAGCCGAGTCAAACCTTTTTGACCCTCATACCCCGTGCTATACCTGCTAAGTAATCCTGTTACTTACACTTGTTTAAATTCAACAAAATCCCGGATGGGTAGCAGGTTGGGCTGAGCGTGAGTCTCCTGCTGAGTTTCTGGAGGATCTGCCGTTCTTCTGAGGGTGTTCTCCCAGTCAGAGTCCCTGTGGGATCACGGCTTCATTAGTTTGAGAGTTATAGTCTTCCGCTGTATTGGTTAGTTTATTTATATTGCACTCTGATGTAAACTCTCCATTTATGATTCAATAAAGCATTGTGTTCTCTGTTATACCATATCTGTTATGCTATATGTGTATGTGACTTCCTGGGCACATATATAGCCGCACTTGGGATTTATAGAAATCCGGGTGTGACATGGTGCCTATACTTGAGGCTAACTTAGTTTCTGCCCGTCGCAACGGAGGTGGTAGCCGTAAGGTGGTGACAGCCCTTTCGGTCTTCGTAGTCCATCACGTTAGTTCTTGTGTCCTAGGACCCAAGGTTCAGGGTAACCGGCACCCCTTCTCATCCCTTTCTATGTGTCGGAGGCTCTGTAGTCCCGAAGCAAGTATCTGTCCGTATCTTCTGATCTGCTCTGTTAATCGGTAGAATACCTTTACCAGATCTGTACCCTCTCTACCCTCTTACCTCTTCTTTTCTCTCCTTGTTGTCGTCATCCACTTCATCCATTCCATTTCATCCACTCTATCTACCTAGGTTAACTTAGTTTAGGATTAGTACACTTCTCGTTCTCCGTGGAAATCGATACCTGGAATACTCCCGGTGAAAGCTACATCGGTATCCGTCCGCTTGCGGATTTATCTGTAGGCCGTGAGGAGTGCCAACAGACGTACCTCGACTGGTCAACGGAGGCCATATCCTTCGGTCGCGAGGACCACCCGGATTACATCCCTAATCCGGGGCACTATCCCCTCGTCGTCGATCCGGTGATCGGCAACACCCAGTTCTCCAAGGTGCTGATGGACGGAGGCAGCAGCCTCAACATCATGTTCTCCAACACCCTGGAGCCGATGGGGATCGGCACGGACAAGCTTTGTCCCAGTTTGTCGGCTTTCCATGGCATCGCGCCGGGGAAGAAGGTCCACCCCCTCGGGCAGATTGACCTGCCCGTTTGCTTCGGCACGCCCAACAACTTTCAGTAGGGGATCCTCACCTTCGAGGTGGTGGGGTTTCGAGGGGCCTACCGTGCTATACTTGGGCATCCCGCGTATGCCAAGTTCATGGCGATCCCCAACTAGACCTACCTCAAGATGAAGATGCCGGGGCCTAACAGCGTCATCACGATCGGGCCGTCGTTCGAGCACGCCTATGAATGCGACGTGGAGTGCGTTGAGCGTGCCGAGGCTCAAGCTCTACTCGAGGTCCAGGTGAATAACCTCGAGAAGATGTTCAACGAGGCTGTGGAAGCCAACAACAAGAAGCACGCGGGCAGCTTCGAGCTCACCGAGCAGACCAAAGATGTACCCCTCGACCCGAACGACCTCGGGGGGCGGGGGTGACGGTCAGCTCCTCCCTCGAGCCCAAATAGGAGGCAGTGCTCGTCGACTTTCTCCGCGCCAACGCCGACATCTTCGCGTGGAGCCCCTCGGATATGCCGGGCATCCCGAGGGAGGTCACCGAGCACTCCCTTGACATCCAGCCTCAAGCAAGACTGGTGATGCAGCGCCTGCGATGCTTTGACGAGGAGAAGCGCCGGGCGATCGGGGAGGAGCTGCGCAAGCTCTTGGAGGCCGGATTCATCAAGGAGGTATTTCACCCAACGTGGCTAGCTAATCCTGTTTTAGTTAAGAAAAAGAATGGGAATGGCGCATGTGCGTAGACTACACTGGTTTAAATAAAGCACATCCAAAAGTTCCCTTTCCTTTGCCACGTATCGATCAGATAGTAGATTCGACTGCTGGGTGTGAATTACTATGCTTCCTTGATGCTTATTCTGGCTACCACCAGATTAAGATGAAAGAGTCCGACCAGCTCGCGACTTCTTTTATTACCCCATTTGGCATGTTCTGCTATGTCACTATGCCGTTTGGTCTCCGAAACGCTGGGGCGACTTACCAGCGATGTATGCAATACGTTTCTGGGGACCACATCGGGCGGACCGTTGAGGCATATGTTGACGACATCATTGTGAAATCTAGGAAGGCGGACGACCTAGTCAACAATTTGCGGATCGCATTCGATTGCCTTCGGGCAAACGAGGTAAAGTTAAACCCGGAGAAATGTTTTTTCGGGGTCCCGCGCGGCATGTTGTTGGGTTTCATTGTCTCTCAGCGAGGCATCGAGCCCAACCCCGAAACGGTGACAGCCCTAGAACGAATGGGGCCGATCCAAGACCTCAAAGGGGTACAGAAGGTACTGGGTTGCCTTGCGGCGCTTAGCCATTTCATCTCACGACTCGGCGAGAAAGGCTTACCCCTATACCAATTCTTGAAGAAATATGAATGTTTCGTCTGGACCCCCGAAGTGCAGAAGGCCCTCGACGGGCTGAAGGCGTCACTCGCGCATGCGCCGATTCTTACACTGCCGAAGGTTGCTGAGCCCCTCTACCTCTATTTAGCTGCAACGACCGAGGTGGTCAGCGTGGTCATCGTCGTGGAAAGGACAGAGGAGGGCTACGCTTTGCCGATGCAAAGACCGGTGTACTACATCAGCGAGGTGTTGTCTGACCAAGATGAGGTACCCTCACATCCAGAAACTGCTTTACGCGGTGGTGCTCGCGCGACGAAAGCTACGACACTACTTCGAGGCGCACCCGGTCATCGTGGTCTCGTCCTTCCCTCTAGGAGAGATAGCCCGTAACCCGGATGTCACTGGCAGGATTGCCAAGTGGTCGATGGAGCTCATGGGGGAAACCCTCGCTTACACCCCTCGAAAGGCGATAAAATCACAAGTCCACGCAGACTTCGTGGCAGAATGGACGGATACGCAGCTTCCCCCGCCGCAGATCCAAGCCGAATGCTGGGCTCTGTACTTCGACGGATCGGTGATGAAAGCCGGGGCAGGCGCGGGCCTCCTCTTTGTTTCACCCCAGGGGGAGCATATCCGCTATGTAGTGCGGCTGCACTTTCCGGCCTCCAACAACATGGCGGAATACGAGGCCCTTCTCGCCGGGCTCCGCATCGCCATCGAGTTTGGAGTCAAACATCTCGACATACGAGGCGACTCCCAGTTGGTCGTTGACCAGGTTATGAAAACCTCTAATTGTCGTGACGACAAGATGGAGGTGTACTGCCAAGCGGTGCGTAAGCTGGTGGACAAATTCTGTGACATCGAGCTCAACCACATTCTGCGCAAATACAATGGGGAGGCAGACCAACTGGCGAAGATCGCTGCTGAACGCCTCAACGTACCGCCAAATGTCTTTGCCCGCGACCTCGACAAACCATCTATCGATCTCGAGGGTACCACGCGCGTCCCCTCGATGGCATCGAAACCCTCGGGGGCTGCGGACGGCGATCCCATAAGCGAGGACCCCTCGAAAGGGAACCTCGAGCCTTCGGATCTCGAGACGTCCATGATGGACGAGGCTGAGGCCATGGAGATCGATGACGAGGCACCACCTCGAGATTGGTGCACCACGTACCTCGAATGGCTCGACCAAGACAAGCTGCCCTCGGATCGGACCGAGGCCCGCCGCATTGAGAGAAAAGCAAAGTCTTTCGTCTCAATCGAGGGGGAGTTGTACAAACGTAGCGCCTCGGGAATTCTACAACGATGCATACCTGTTGACGCAAAGATGTGCCAACACACTCGAAAACGCACGAACGCGCAGCACGGCCGTCACAACGGCCAACACCCCGACCTCCCTGGGGCAAACCGGTCAGACCGGTTCCTGAAACCGGTCAGACCGCTTTCAGGCGGGAGACCATGAAGACCTAGAAACTCGAGCTCGGGAGGGACCCCGTCGGAGCTCAAGCAAGCTAGGGTTGTGTCGGACCTTAGGACCGGCAATCCACCTGGGGGTACCCGAGTGGTTGATTTGTAGGCGGGCGATCGTCGTGCTAGTAGCTTGATGGTACATAGGAGGCACTGATTTAGACAGGTTCGGGCTACCCGAAGGTATAATACCCTACGTCCTGTGTCGGTGGTGTCTGATTGTATTGCTGGTACTCGCCGAGCTCCAGGAAGCAAGGGTGAGCGTATGGGTTACAATGGGAGGTGTGATGGATCTGTTCTGGCTTGTCTATCTAGGGACCCCTACCCTCCTTTATATATCTAGGAGGTAGGGTTACAATCTGAGTATTTTCCGTATGGGACTATTTACAATATGGGGTCATAGTAGGAGTCTGCTAGGACTAGGTCTTCTTTGGGCCAGCCACCGCCCCTGTCGGTGATGGGCCCTAAGGTACCCATATCCCACAAGCCCCCGAGCAACGTGCAGGCGCGTGTCGAACTGCTTGATGGAGAAACGAGGCCAATGTAGTTGGTTGAAGGTGCTTCATCATGTAGTCGGCACAAGGGTGGGCGGTGCTCAAAAAAGAGAGAACACCCAACACGACGCCGAGTTCTTCGAGGTAGTCGGTCGGTTCTCATGAGAGCCGAGTACAGGGCGACGATTAGGAGCACTGTACGTACAGTAGCCCTCGAGCGTTGGGTTGGTTAGTATAAGCGAGCCAAGGCTCAAAAAGTAGTCGGACAACATGTTGTCGAAAAAAGGAGGTGAACACCGAGTCGCCGCGCGCGCCAGCCTCCGAGTTGCGAGGTCGGTCGCGCGACTGGAGGATTGCCGAGTCGCCGCGCGCGTCGGCCCCCGAGCTGGCGAGGTTGGCCGCGCGACTGGGGGAAATGCCGAGTTGCCGCACGCACCAGCCCCCGAGCATGCGAGGCCGGCCGCGCGACTGGAGGAAACGCCGAGTTGCTGCGCGCGCCAGCCCCCGAGCATGCGAGGCCGGCCGCGCGACTGGAGGAGCGCCGAGTGGTCCGGGCAAGAGCAACAGGTTAGAGCCATAGCTCGGTTAAGTTGTTCTTGTCCGGCCTATCTGTAGTCTGGTAACGCCGAGTCGCCGCGCGCCAGCTCCGAGCCTGCGAAGTCGGTCGCGCGACGAGAGGAAATGCCGAGTTGTCGCCCGGCCAGCCCTCGAGCGTGCGAGGTCGGTCGGGCGACGCGAAGACACGCCGAGTCGCCACCCGCGCCAGCCCCCGAGCATGCGAGGTCGGCCGGACGATGCGAAGAAACGCCGAGTTGCCGCCCGGCCAGCCCCCGAGCTTGTGAGGTCGGCCGGGCGACGCGAAGAAACGCCGAGTTGCCGCCCGGCCAGCCCCCGAGCTTGCGAGGTCGGACGGGCGACGCGAGGACATGCCGAGTCGCCGCCCGACCAGCCCCCGAGCATGCGAGGTCGGCCGGGCGACGCGAAGTAACGCTGAGTCACCGTACCTGTAAGGGAGATGGAGAAAAACAGTAGTTTTTTGGACAAACGATAGTAAACTTATTTGTAATAAGTACTTTTAGCTTTGCTTATAGCTTAATTCTGTTTGAGTTGAGTTATCAACCCCTATCACTTCACCGTGGTCATGGCGAGCGCTAGGTCCTAAGGCGAAATCTGGCTGCTAGAGCTCTCAGGGAGGCAGCACTCCTACATGCTACGATGCTCAGCAGGGAGGCTTAGTCGTAGGTAGGGTCACGGCCGAGTACTTTTGCACACGCTTAGACTTAAGCATATAGTGAGTCGGACTTGCCGTTTAATTTTGGTGCTTGCATGAGCAGTTTGGTTAGGGCGAACACATGGTTGTTGTAGATTAAATAATGCAACTTGGCAGATGTCTCATGGACATGGAGAAAAATTTACGCACATGGCGATATGTAAAAGCCGTAAATTAAATAAAATAAACAATACTTAGCTTGATTAGTAGCCGAGTTGAAGTAGCCATCATGCGTGATGAGGTGGTTGTCGATGAAGCCGACGAAACTAGCAATCGAACCGAGTAGTCAGGTTGCTTGGTTTCTAAAGATCGATGCATGCATCTCTCGGGCTCTTTTTTTTAGGACTTGCATGCAAGCCGCAACACGTGCATGCACATGTACACCTTATTAAATTTAGCTTCCTTTAATCACCGTAGTATGATCTAACATGCATGCATGTCGTACAAGCCATCTCATCTCGTTCGTGTCGAGGTAGGAGTCCATCACAGAAGCCTCGGCGACCGTATTCTTTTCACGGAGGGGACTCGGCGTCAGAGCCGATTGTTGCTCCTTCGTCCGTACCGTAGATATCTTCTGTGCTGACTCGTCGAGGGAGCGCTTGAACCGTCTTGCGTGCAGCGCCGCCGCCTTCGTAGATGGAATTGGATTCTTCGAACTCCGCTTCGGACTTCAACGCGGCGACGGGGTCGCCTTCCTGTACTTTAGCCTTCCTCGGAATTTGGGTGGGTCGGGTGGGTTCTCAGATTTCTTCAGGGCGCGCCTCCACGCATGCGGGGAAGACGACGCGAGATTGATCTGCCACCAAACTAACGGTGTTTTCGAATCGAAAAAGCACGATGATCACCCCTACCTGGCGCGCCAACTGTCGGACCTTAGGACCGGCAATCCACCTGGGGGTACCCGAGTGGTTGATTTGTAGGCGGGCGATCGTCGTGCTAGTAGCTTGATGGTACACAGGAGGCACTGATTTAGACAGGTTCGGGCTACCCGAAGGTATAATACCCTACGTCCTATGTCGGTGGTGTCTGATTGTATTGCTGGTACTCGCCGAGCTCCGGGAAGCAAGGGCGAGCGTATGGGTTACAATGGGAGGTGTGATGGATCTATTCTGGCTTGTCTATCTAGGGACCCCTGCCCTCCTTTATATATCTAGGGGGTAGGGTTACAATCTGAGTATTTTCCATATGGGACTATTTACAATATGGGGTCATAGTAGGAGTCTGCTAGGACTCGGTTTTCTTTGGGCCAGCCGCCGCCCCAGTCGGTGATGGGCCCTAAGGTACCCATATCCCACAGGTTGCTCTAGGGTCGGCAGGCCACCTAGAACGCCCTTGAACGCCGTGGAGACGAGCAAAGAACAGATGATAGGGTTTGGAAGAGATTAGGGTTTGAGGGATAAAAAGTAAGGTACAAATGTGTTGGTTCGATTGGAATAATCTCAATCGGCCTTAGCCTTCATATATATATAGGCCGGGGAAGTCGTACCCCTTTCAAATAGGTTACAATATGGGATCAAACTCGAAATCCTAAACCTACTCGAATTACAGACCCAAACCAGTCTGACCGGTTGGGCAAACCGGTCAGACCGGTTTGTCCCTGACTACTGCCAATTTTGGCTGTCAACACATGCCCCCCTGCGTTTTTAGTGAACTTGAGAACTAAAAAGCAAGATACAAGTAATTACAACTCAGTAGCCAAAATTTATGCTAAGGGCGATATCAAAATCTATCGGCCATCGATCTTCACGCGTCTTGCCAAACACTTGGATAATATTTCTTCAAGTATCTTCCGTTCATGGCTTTAGGCAAATGATCCCCTTGCAATGTCTCCCGCATATAAGAATTCCCAAAGATGACTTTGACAACTCTATACGGCCCCTCCCAACTTGGTGACCATTTACCAAACTTGTTGCTTTTCGTCCCAATAAGCAAGATCGTCTTCCAAACAAGCTCACCAACTTGAAAATATTTTCCTCGCACCTTCTTGTTGTAAGCTTTAGCAACCCGAAGCTTGTCTCTCTCAATCTCCTTCAAAGCCTTCAATCGCTTATCGGTCACCTCATCAATATTGTCCATCATTAAATCATTGTAATCAACAGCATCAAGGTCATTTTGTTTAGCCAACCTGTACGCGTCCAGATTTATCTCAACGGGCAAAACGGCCTCTTGACCATAAACAAGCTCAAAAGGAGTGACTTTAGTAGCACCATGTCTAGATATGCGATGAGCCCATAATGCTTCGGATAAAACCTCATGCCATCTCTTAGGATTTTCTTCTATTTTCTTTTTAATCAACTTGATCAAAATCTTATTGCTTGACTCGGCTTGTCCATTAGCCTGAGTGTAATATGGAGACGAATTGAGTAACTTAACCTTATAGGATTCGGCAAACTCATGTACCTCCTTTGACATAAATGAAGTACCTTGATCCGTCGTTAAAGTTTGAGGAATGCCGAATCTATGAATAATATTCTGTGTAATGAACTCAATTACCTCTCTATGTGTCATATTCTTCAAAGGAATCGCTTCGGTCCACTTAGTGAAGTAATCCGTAGCAACCAACACGAAACGATGCCCTTTTGACGACGAAGGATTAATTTGTCCAATGAAATCCAACCCCCAACCTCGGAACGGCCATGGCTTGATAATAGGATGCATCAATGCAGCAGGGACAAGTTGCAAATTTCCAAACTTCTGACATTCCTCACATCCTTTGTAATATCTGAAACAATCCACCATCATAGTGGGTCAGTAGAAACCGGCTCGTCTAAGTTACCACTTCATCTTGGGAGCCGATTGATGCGTGCCACAAATACCTTCGTGAACTTCACCCATTGCAACTTTGGACTGATCTGAGTTTAAGCACTTCAATAGCAAATCTTCGGCGTTTCGACGATAAAGCTCATCGTCAAGTAAAACATATTTAAATGATATTCGCCGAATATTTCTTTCTGCACCACGTCCACGATCTTTTAAATAAGAAATAATAGGCACTCTCCAGTCCTGATTCTCGACCTTGGAGTCACTAGCATCCTCCAAAGGGTTTTGGCCGCTGTCAGGAGACAAAGCGGTCAGACCGGTTTCCAAACCGGTCAGACCGGTTCTGGCGGTCAGACCGGTTTGAGAAACCGGTTGGACCGGTTCATCCAGAACCTGAACCTCGGCTTTTAATGCATCGGTTTTCGTAGATAGAAATATTTCTTTGCAACCACATAACCAAATGCTTTCTGAGCCAGAGTATTAGCCTTGCCATTCTCTTCTCTTAGAATATGCTTGATAGTAAATTCATCAAAAGAAACAATGATATCAAGGCATCTATCAAGATATGCATTTAGTGAACCATTATAACATTGGCATACCTTAGACACTTGTTGTACCACTAGGAGTGAATCACCAAAAGCCTCAACATGCTTTATTCCCATGTCTTGCAAAAATTCCAAGCCAAATAGAAGAGCTTCATATTCAACTTGATTATTCGTTCGCTTTTCTCCCAATCGGTTCGAGAATTCAAAGATGGCCTTACTTGGAGAAATAAGAACAGCACCAATCCCTTGTCCGTCACCACAAACCGATCCATCAAAATATAATCTCCATGGTGTGCAAGCAATATAGCCGACATCGAAATCATTGGTGTCATTTATCCGATGTTCAACAATAAAATCAGCAACAATTTGGCCTTTCATTGATTTCAAAGGTTCACAAACCAAATCATACTCAACTAAAGCATAAGCCCATTTACCGATCCTCCCACTTGAGATCGGCTTTTGCAACATATGTTTAATCACATCGGTTTGACATAACACGATGCAAGTGCTAGATAGTAAATAATGGCTTAACTGAGTGCAAGCATTATACAAGGACAAACACAACTTTTCAATGAAAGTATACCTTGTTTCTGCATCAATGAGTCGTCGGCTTACATAAGCAATCACATACTCCTTATCACCGATTTCTCGAGTCAAAACAGCCCCAATAACTCTATCTTCAGCCGCCACATAAAGTCTAAATGGTACTCCTCTCTTAGGCGCCCTAAGCACCGGTGGTGAAGACAAATATTCTTTGATTTTCTCAAAAACTTCTTGCTGTTTTGCCCCCCAAGTGAAATCGGCTTCATTTTTTAACCGAAGTAAAGGAGTAAAAGCATCAACCTTTCCAGACAAGTTAATTATAAACCTTCTCAAGAAATTTACCTTGCCTAGAAACTTTTGCAAATCTTTCTTGCATGTAGGAGCTTCGACTTTCTTCATAGCTTCAATTCTCTTGGGATCAACTTCTATGCCATTTTCATGAATAACAAACCCAAGAAACTTCCCAGCCGAAACACCAAAAGCACATTTGAGTGGATTCATCTTCAAACCATACCGTCGCTTCCTCTCAAGAGCAAGTTTTAAATCGGCTAAATGGGGAACTAAATTATCCGATTTAACCACAATGTCATCAATGTACACTTCCACGATAACACCAAGCAAATCATGAAAGATTAAATTCATAGCTCTTTGATAAGTTGCACCGGCATTCTTTAATCCAAAAGACATAACCACCCACTCAAACAATCCAATAAATCCCGGACATTGAAAGGTCGTTTTGTGCATATCCGCTTCGGCCATAAAGATTTGATTATATCCGGAATTACCATCAAGAAAACTAACAACACGATGTCCAGAGGCTTCGTTAATCAAGACATCAGCTATAGGCATAGGATACGAATCTTTCGGAGTGGCTTTGTTGAGATCTCTAAAATCAATACAAACTCTAAGTTTTCCCGAATCTTTCTTTTCAACGGGAACAATATTAGAAATCCACTCCGCATAACGACAAGTCCGAATAAAACCAGCATCTAGTAAACGATTAACTTCTTTTATTCGGTCATAAATAGTGGGATTAAAACGTCTACTCGATTGCTTAAAAGGTCTAAAACCGGCTTTAATTGGTAAACAATGCTCAACCAAGTCACGACTTAAACCAGGCATCTCACGATACTCCCAGGCAAAGCAATCAACATATTCTTTCAACAAATTAATCAAATCGGTTTTATACTCAACCGATAGATTCTTGTTTACAAAAGTTGGCCTAGGAATAGTACCATCACCAATATCTACTTTTTCTAAAGGGTCGGCTGACGTAAAACCCTGACCCAACTTATCCATATCACCAAGATCTTCAATAGCTTCAAACATACCGCCCGAATGTGCTCGATAATGATCAATTCAGTCTTGAAGCCACTGTCCAGACCTGAACCGGTCTGACCGGTTTCCAGAAGCGGTCTGACCAGTTTGCTTCGGCTGACTCTGTTCAGATCCAAACTGGTCTGACCGGTTCCTGGAAGCGGTCTGACCGGTTTTCCTTAGCTGGCTCATTTGCTCCATTAATTACAGCAAGTAATTCAACCGATTTTCCATCGGCTTTAATGTAGCAGGAACAAAACCATCCTTGGTACAACTGATCAGTTCGTAGTCGGTCAAATCCATGCCCGACAAACACTTTATGTTCTCATGCACACTAATAGAATCGGAATCAGCTATTGTAACAAAGGAAGAAGTGTCACCATGCACAACTTCAACTTCATCGCCGATCCACTGAATGAGGCATTGATGCAAGGTAGACGGTATGCATTGATTCGCATGAATCCAATCACGCCCAAGAATTAAACTAAAGTTACCTTGCACTTCCGAGACGAAGAAAGCCGTAGCAATAGTCTTGCTCCCGACGGTCAACTCCATAGAAGCCACCCCCTTGGCACCAATGGGATCACCTCCGCCTATTCCGCTGACCGTCATGTTCGTCTTGATTAATTCTTCGTCTTTGCCGCCAATCTTCTTGTAGAGAGCATATGGTATAAGATTTACAATAGCTCCACCATCAACCAACATACGCGAAATTGGCTTCCCGTTGATGTGCCCTCTCATATACAGAACCTTGAGGTGATTCTCTGATTCTTTAGGCTTCTGAAACATAGCTTCTCGAGGCCCAAGCTGAAGATGAGACACTTCCTCTTCCGGCACCACAAAGTAATCTGATGATAAGTAAAAAACATTGATGTCCATGTTGTTGTGCTCTGGGGACGCCTCATAATCAACTAGCTCTTCATCTTCAACCACTGGAGGGATTGGTGGAGTCGTACTCTCGTTGGTGGTCAAAGTAGCTTCAGCCCCTGCCTCTGTCTCCAAACCGGTCTGACCGGTTCCAGAAACCGGTCTGACCGCTTCTGCGGTGGGCAAACCGGTCTGACTAGATTCTAAAATCGGTCTGACCGGTTGTGCTGTTGACTGCACAACTGATTTAATTTGCCAAGTCTTGGTCTGAGGAATCATAGGTCTATATTTGTTGATTTGCTCATCTCTCAGCTTCTCAGCTTCCTGTTCCCTTTTCTCTTTGTTTCGCAAGCGCTGCAATTTTCTTTTTTGTGTATGAGTCAACCCGGAAGGACACCACCTTGGTTGAAAAATTTTCTTTACACCCTCATGATCATTAGCCATGACGGGCTTTTTAATTGGAACAGGAGCCGAATTTCCAATAACTATCGGCTTTTCACCCAAATCTTGCATAGCCACCGGAATATCACCAATTGTCACAAATCCACTGGCTTTGGCTTGCATTGGATCCACTGTAGGCTGAACATCCTCCTTTTCCTTGACACGATATTCTTGCTTAGGAGGAACTTGAAACTTCTGCTCAGACCGAAACCGGTCTGACCGGTTTAAGGAAACCGGTCTGACCGCTTTTGGAGCTGGCATCGGACATGATTGGTATGAGCCCAATCAGTCTTGTACTGGAGTCCTGGGACCTTCCCTCATATATTCCTGAGGTGGTTGCGGCATAGGAAAGCACTGCACCCACATTCCTTGTTCCCACGTCGGATATTGAGAGTTTGATGCAGGAGGTGCCCATGGCATGGTAGCATAGACCTTTTGTGGGGGAAATACAGTAGTAACATCACCACAGCGCCTATTATTCTCTCTAGGAGCTGTAGAATTGATCCAACGTGGCGGTGATCTTGGTCTCTTTTTTGATGGCCGATCAACTTGAACGGCCTTTGTGTACTTGTTCAGGAGCTGAGAAAAAGTAGGCCCTTGCTTCAGGACCGTACCTTGAACCATGGGCTCATTCACCTTCCAAGTACCCACTTCCGGACGCTTAGGCTTGAAAGTCCTATGTCGGTCCAGGGGCAAACCGGTCGGACTGGTTTGAGAAACCGGTCTGACCGGTTTCGCCTGATCAGCGGACCGATTCTCTTCTGAGGAACTTTCTTGCCCCCCGGGCCATGATGTGTTAATAGTAATTTTCAGAGACTCTTTTCCATCCAGAGTCTTTCCATGCATCACTTTTCTGACCGGAATTTCACTTTGAGTTTTTTCCGGCCTTGGATCTCCAATCACCACATTCTTACCTTAGCTCCATCGGCTTGTTCCGGCCGAATCAGCACCTTGGTATTCAAATTCAGAGTATGAATAGGGAAAGGAGCCTTATCAACTTGGATCTCAGCTAGTACTAATCGACCTTCATTAATAGCCGATTGTACCTGTCGTCGAAAAACATTGCAATCATTAGTTGCATGTGAGAAAGAATTATGCCACTTACAATATGCATGATTTTTCAATTGATCGGCTGGTGGAATTGCATGAGAGAGTCTAATAAAACCATTCTTAAGCAATTCATCAAAAACACGATCACATTTAGCAACATCAAAAGTAAACTTAATTTCTTCTCGCCGATTTTTCTGAACCGGCTTAAGTGAAGGACAAATACCCGGTTTACCTTTTGATGGCCAAACAAATTCAGCAGCATAAATCTCTTTATCCTCATCGTCCGAACTATCAGAATCATTATTAACAATATGAACATTGGACCGATGAGGCTTAACAGTTTCTTTTGAATTTTTTAACTTGAGCTCTAAACTCATGACCTTCATTTGTAAGTGATTAACAGATAGAAAATCAAAGCCCTCTAACTTATCCCTCAAATGAGATCGCAAGCCCGCAAAAGCTAAATCAGCTAAATCTTTTTCAGAAACTGTTAAATTAAAACATCGATTTTTAATATCTTTAAATCTTCTAAAATAATCCATAGCCGATTCCTCTCGGCTTTGTCTAATCGATGTTAAATCAGTTAATTTAGCTTTATTTTCTCCGCTAAAGAAGTGATCATGAAATTTACGCTCTAATTGTGTCCAACTTTGAATAGAATTAGGAGCAAGCGAAGAAAACCAAGAGAAAGCAGTTCCAGTCAAAGTTAATGAAAATAATCGAACACGTATTGGCTCATAAAAACCTGCTTCCCCTAACTACAAAATATATTGACTAACATGCTCCCAAGTAGTACGATTATCTTCACCATTGAATTTAAAAAATTCAGGAACACGCCAACCATTAGGATAAGGAACTAGATCAAATTCGGGAGGATACGGCTTTTGATACAAACGTGAACTACCCAAATCAATCCCGAGTTTATTTTTAATTGTATTAGCCAGATCCTCTCTGAACTTAGAGAAATCGGCTTGGTAGCTCGCACTAGTTGTATAACGAGGTGCACTGTGCATAGCATTTTGAGAAGTACTAGGAATCGGTCCATGAGAGACTCCAGATCCAGGAGAAGCACTCCCAACAACAATAGTACGAGGAGGTGTAAAAACAGGACTAGAAACAACTGTATTGGATAAAACCATAGCGTTTGTTGCAACTGTACCCGCAGAACCGGCCTGACCGGTTCGTTGGCCGAACTCGGGTGAGGTGGCTGTCCTGCATAAAAATTTGGTGGCATACCTAAACTTGGATCTAAAATATTTTCTGGTATGCCTGATGAACTAGGATCTGGTTTAGGTAACTCATTAGGTTCTTCTACAATGTTTTTGCCTTTATCTAGATTACCAACCATGTGAATAAGTTACTCACTAGTAGCAGCTTGCACAACATTCAATTTTTCATCCATCATGCGAGTTACTTGTTGCATTAAATCAGAGGATTCGCTAGTTACCTTAGGAATTTCTTCAATCTGGTCGTTTGCCAACTTGAAAGTTGGCATGACGAAGTCCTCGACTCTCTTGACGAAACCACCGCGATCCTTCTTGAAGCCCTTCAAGAATTGCGCCTTGAAGTGCTCCTCAGCAATCAGGTACCGCTTCCGCTCCTCGTTCGTGAGCTCTTCCATCGTCGCGGTGATGATGTTGTTCTTGTCAAGATCACTGATCAATCCCGTCATCTTTGGAGTAGATTGGATCAGTATTGAAACCAGATGAATCTTCCCCAACGGAGTCGCCAAAAAGTATGTTGACGCAAAGATGTGCCAACACACTCAAAAACGCATGAACGCGCAGCACGGCCGTCACAACGGCCAACACCCCGACCTCCCCGGGGCAAACCGGTCAGACCGGTTCCTGAAACCGGTCAGACCGCTTTCAGGCGGGAGACCGTGAAGACCTAGAAACTCGAGCTCGGGAGGGACCCCGTCGGAGCTCAAGCAAGCTAGGGTTGCTCTAGGGTCAGCAGGCCAACTAGAATGCCCTTGAACGCCGTGGAGACGAGCAAAGAATAGAGGATAGGGTTTGGAAGAGATTAGGGTTTGAGGGATAAAAAGTAAGGTACAAATGTGTTGGTTCGATTGGAATAATCTCAATCGGCCTTAGCCTTCATATATATATAGGCCGGGGAAGTCGTACCCCTTTCAAATAGGTTACAATATGGGATCAAACTCGAAATCCTAAACCTACTCGAATTACAGACCCAAACCGGTTTGACCGGTTGGGCAAACCGGTCAGACCGGTTTGTCCCTGACAACTGCCAATTTTGGCTGTCAACAATACCCAACCCCGAGGGTCAACAGCTGATTCGCGACATCCACGAAGGCATATGTGGGCACCACGCTACCCCTCGAGCCCTTGTTGGCAACGCGTTTCGGCAGGGTTTCTACTGACCCACCGCGGTGGCTGATGCTAAGGAAACGGTGCGCACCTGCGAAGGGTGCCAATTCTACGCGCGAAAGACGCACCTCCCGGCGCATGCTTTGCAGACCATTCCCGTCACGTGGCCTTTCGCGGTTTGGGGATTGGATCTCGTGGGTCCTTTTCGACCAGCACCCGGGGCCTTCACGCACCTGCTGGTGGCCATCGACAAGTTCTCAAAATGGATCGAAGTCCGGGCCATCACCAATGTCAAGTACGAGTAGGCCGTGCTGTTCTTCACCGACATCATCCACAGGTTCGGCGTGCCCAACTCGATCATCACCGACAACAGCACGCAGTTCACGGGCAGAAAGTTCTTGGAGTTCTGCGATGACTTACACATCCATGTGGACTGGGCGGCCGTGGCACACCCTCAGTGTAACGGGCAAGTCGAGCGTGCCAACGGCATGATACTTCAAGGGCTAAAGCCAAGAATCTTGAACAAGCTAAACAAGTTTGGTGGAAGATGGGCGGTCGAGCTACCCTCGGTGGTATGGAGCTTGAGAACTACACCGAGCAGGGCCACAGGCTTCAGCCCGTTCTTCCTCGTCTACGGCGCTGAGGCTGTCCTCACAACTGACCTGGAATACGGGTCTCCGAGGCTCAGGGCCTACCAAGAGGTGTAGAACCAACGAGCACGCGAAGACTCGCTGGACCAGGTGGACAAGGCTCGAGACGTGGCCACCTTGCACTCAGCAAGGTACCAGCAGTCCCTGAGGCGATACCAGGCGCAAAAAGTGCGGCGTTGAGACCTGAGCAAGGGTGACTTGGTGTTGAGGCTTCGTCAAGACAATCGAGGGTGCCACAAGCTGACACTGCCATGGGAAGGACCGTTCATCATCGCCGAAGTCCTCAAGCCCGGCACTTACAAGCTGGCAAATGAGAAGGGCGAGGTCTTCCCCAACGATATGAACATCCAACAGCTACGTCGCTTCTATCCTTAGAACATTTTCGTTTCGTTCTGTATTTTCATCCTATCGCATGATGATAATAAAGGTTCATTAAAAACATGGAAACATTGTTACTAACAACAATGAAAACAGTGTGACTCGTCTTTACCCTCGAAACAAGCCTACTGCGGATAAGAGCCGGCTGGGTCGTGGGACCGCCTACGCCCTCGAAAGGCTACGGCATCCCCCCATCCCTCGACGCCAAAGTTACTTGCGACATGGGGCACAAGCCTACCGAGGCCAAGAGCCGGCCGGGTCGTGGGACCGCCTACGCCCTCGAAAGGCTACGGCATCCCCCTCACCACTCGACGCTGAAGTTACTTGTGTACCCCCTCTGCTGAAGTCACTTCCAAGTCAAGAGAAAACACAGCACGTTTGAACAAACAAACGAACACAAACCTCAATTTCAAAAAACTAAAAGAACATGACGTTCGAACTAAGAATGCGTATCTTTATCTATCGCATAACTAATCACGAAAACCCAGGGTTAAAAGCCCGAAAATCTCTGCAGGGACTCATAAGAGGCAGGATACTAAATTCGCCTACATTTCCTAAAAATACAAAGGAAATCTAACCTTCCCTTAAAATACGTCATCAATCCTCTTTCTCAAAAAATCAGGGAGGAAGAAAGGGAGACGCGAGTCTACTATGGTCAAATAGTGGTTGAGCCGCGGGGCCGCCTACGCCCTCGAAAGGCTATGAGCATCCCCCTCATCGCTGATCACCTAAGTTATTCGCGATAAAACAAGTTCCCTCGCGAAGCAAGTCTTTTCTTTCTCAGGAAATCAGGAAGAGATAAGAGCGAGACGCAAGGCCGCTAGGATTGAAGGCAGGAGGAGTCGTAGGGTCGCCTACGCCCTCGAAAGGCCATGGCATCCCCCTCACCGCCAGAAACCTAAGTAACTTGCTAAAAACGAACCCCCTCGCCAAAGTCATCCTGAAGCCATGAAAGAGGACTCAACAATCCGAGAACATTCAGCTTGATTACAAAGTCGTGCTAACCCACGAAAAGGTTAGACATGCAAACAGATTCATTCCTTACACGCCACGAACGACAAAATTACAAGGACTACCAACACCCCAGTCACTGACAGTCGGACCCAACCATTGGGGCCACCGGCCTCAGTACGAGCGGACGCTCTTGGACCGGCTCAGCTTCTGTCAAGGATGGAAGCGAAGTCACGCCCATTAATTTCGCGGTGCAAGACAGCTAGGCCGTCTGGGCCGGGCGCTACACGCGTCAAAATGCGGCGGTAGGCTGAGCCACTGGTACGCGGGCCCCGCTGAGCAGAACCGCCCCCGACATGGGTGGCCGCATTAACCGCGGCACGGAGAAACGAACTGTCGCCCCTGGCAACTGGCGCCCCGTCCCTTCGCCGCCTGCGCACGCGAACCGCCCCGCCTAAAAAGGCGCGCCCATTACACCCGCTGCGCCACGCCGGGCACCACATCAGCCGACATCGTGCAGAGATGAACGGCTAATTCCGGTCGACGGGCCGATGGCTGCCACGTTCACCACGAATCGTGCAAAAGACAAAACGGCTAAGCCCCGGTCAACGGGCCAATGGGCGACGGACGCTTCCAAGAGAAGCCAAGACGCCTCGAGGCGTTTCGCAAGGATGGGGTTCGAAGCCCGGCCCTCGAATGGGTTCGAACGGGCGCCCTTGACGAGCCGAGAACAATCGAGGAGGGGACAACCAATCCACCCCTCGAAGCGGAGAGGCTCGAACGCCTCCTCCGTTGCCTTACTGATCAAGAGTATGAAGCCTGGCCCACGAACGGGTTCGACAGGTGCTCCTGATCGACAGAGTCAGGGACAATTAGGGCGTTCTCATCATGACTTTACCCCGAACGCGGAGTTCAGGGATGCCCCTGTTGTGTTCAAGGCCGAACAAAGGCAGCTAGTCGGGGGTCCCATCGAGGGAGTGCTTTCGTGCCCTTGGTTCCTGTCGGATGGGACAAAGCCCTACCTAGCAAACCTTTGCGAGTGCTCATTAATGGATGTGTCTCCGGACCCCGAGCCGACCCCCAACGAACGGGGCACGGACGCCCACTTGAACTACCCGCTAACAGCTCAAACGAGACAACCGCGTTCGCGAACCCGCTCGAGGGTAGCGTGGAGCGTCTCACCCCTCAGCCCCTCGAAGGGGAAGCGAGGGTTGAAATGCATAAGACGAGGAGTTCTCCCTGATCGTCCCTTCTAGGCCAGAGGGCTCGGGGGCTCCCCGCACAAAACACCCAACTCCTCATGTACAACCCAAGCAAAAATCCATACGGGACAAGCACCCCGATCCAAGCCCAGAGAATCATAGCCTTTGCACGAGTAAAAACACTCCTGCGCGCCCCCACGGATGACGAAAGTGTACATGAGCGGGCCTCGACACACGGCACCTACGAGATATCACCTCGATCACAAGCCTTTACGCGAGTAATCACTCCCGTAAAGGCTCGGGGGCTACTGTCGGGGACCGAATTAAGGAGTCTCTTAACCACCCAGGTAATCACCCGAAAAAATGCAAAAACAAACCATGTGGGCCAAGAACAACGAACTGACACGGCCCACAGCACCCACACGCGGCCCAAGCGGTCTAGACTCCGGCCCGGTAGAGGCCCGCTGAGCGCACGACCAACTCTCCGCCTCGCTCGGGGGGTCCGACCCCTCGACCGCCGGGTCACAAACTCCGCCTCGCTCGAGGGGTCCAACCCCTCGACCGCCGGGTCACAAGCTCCGTCTCGCTCGAGGAGTCCGACCCCTCGATCATCGGGTCGCGAACTTCACCTCGCCTGAGCGAGCTTCGACCCCTCAAGTGGATGCCACGTGGAGAGGGGACCCAGTAATCTCTCTCACCACACCGGACGCCAAAGTCAAAGGGCAGATCGCCCCAGTGCATCACCTCTGACAGAATCCGGGGACACTGTGCACCTCGCAAGGTGTGCGCGGCGCTGACACCTGACATCGCCAACCCCAATTGTACCTCACAACACTATTCAGCTGGGCCCCATGGTGCCTCCCTCACAGGGGCGCCCTCGAACGAGCGTGAAGGTCGTCGAACGGGGGTACGACCGGCGACCCGGGGCGGACCCTGGTCAAGCACCGCCCAAAGACTAACACGACATGGGACGAAACCCTTGACCCTTGGCCACTACATCTCTGAACGGGAATACTTCGTACCGTCGCTGCTGTGCACCCTGTCGCACCTAGGCCGTCTATACCTACCCCAGTCGGTAGAGGGGGGCCCCCGGTGGCGGACGTTGGAGCCCCCGGATCGCCTACAGGGCCACCGCCCCGTATGAATCTGGCCTGACACGAATGGCAGGACGAGGCCGCTTTTCCTGACCTGGCAAAATGGGCCCCTACACCTCCGGTCACCGTGCCAGGCAAAGATGCCTGACATTGTGGCAACAGCAGATATCGTAGCCACCCTAGGGGGTGCCTACGCCGACTCCCCCACGACGGGTCACCCCTCGAAGGGGCACGGAAGACCCCTCGAGCGAGGTCGCGGGCAGCGATTCGCCCACTCCTACGAGCAAGCACCCCTCGAAGCCCTTCCAGAACAAGTACAAGGCCCACCTCGCCGCCTGACAAGAGCCAAGAAGGAGATCTCCACCTCGCCCAAGGCACCGGATTCGCCAAGATCAGAGAATGTCCCTTCGCAGGACGCACCGTACTCCCGTCACTGTAGCATCTACTAGAACTACACTTGTAGCCCTTTCCCCTCTTGGAACTATAAGAGGGGGGAACAGGACGTCCCTCGGAGGAATTCCTTGGGAGATCTACACAACCACCAACACCACACACCCGATATTGGCACCTGCCTCAATCACTCTTCAGGGACTTGGAGATCCGCTCTCCTCTCCTGCCATTCCTTGTAGTCCCCCGCTGCAAGCACCCCGGTGCAGACTAATACAAGTGCGCGAGCACACCCTGCTGGACGTACGGCCCCGCGGCCGGAACCAGGATAAACCCCGTGTCCTTGTGTTAGCTCTCGCATCAACCATCAGGGATAAGGCACAGCGCATTTCTGTGCGGTGTCAGGAGTGCCGGCCATTTCCGACGCCGACAGTATATATCTTGTTTTCTTGTGGTCCAGAATGCCCTTCGTCTCTTAATTAATTTGTTGATATATAACTTATTTAGCTTATATAAAACAATGCTTACTGAAAAAATGTCTTGGTTTGCAAGGATTGTTCGTGTTACTGTGGGTGTATTTGGTTGATTTACTGAGGAGATATGTGAACACCCGCAGTGTAGCACTGATATTTTTCACTTTAAGTCCTTTGATTATTCTTGCTGTATGCATATCTGGGCTCTTTTGCTTTTTGATGGAAAGCTTTGGTGAATCTATCTTTCCACTGAAAGCTTCATATTGAGCTTCATTTGTAATTAAATCAACAAGTCAAGATCTATTTTGGTTATGTTTCAGTGTTAAGAAAAAGATCTGTGGGACCCACTTGTCAATCACAGTTAAGGAATGCTCGGTGTTGTAGAATCATTTCTG
This sequence comes from Echinochloa phyllopogon, assembly GCA_033239725.1. Classification (NCBI taxonomy): domain Eukaryota; kingdom Viridiplantae; phylum Streptophyta; class Magnoliopsida; order Poales; family Poaceae; genus Echinochloa; species Echinochloa phyllopogon. The sequence continues at coordinate 6,603,221 of BTCW01000017.1, read as the reverse complement.
CAGAAGCAAACTAAAGAGTAATACATGAGCGGTCCCTAAATTTGTCATGTAGTGTCATTTCAGTCCCTAATCTCTCAAAATACATTTTAGATCCCCAATTTTCTCTAAGTGTGCCATCTATGTCCCTAATCTTTCAAATTTAATTTTCAAGTCCTTGAACATGTATCCAGGACGAGCTTCCTCCATTTCGTTGTCACCCCATCTTCCACGCCCTTGGCCACGGTCAGCACGCTGCCACATGTTCCTTCCGCCCATGGGCACAGCCCCTTGACCCGCACGACCGGCGCCAAATCCATCCCTGCTACCTCCGCCACAATTCGCAGCAGGATAGACCATCGCTTCAGAAGCTGATTCAGCTCTCACAACTTCAGCATATGATTTTGATTTTGCTTTCTGCAGATGAAAGTATCCAACAAATCGCTGAATACACTCTTGGATGCTACGTTTTGGGAGAAGAGATGTAGAAGAAGAAGCCGATGCGGCGGACTGCTTGAACCCTAGCCTTCTCGGCCCGATTTGTTTCCCCATGTTCCTCTCACCTCCCACTTCTTCCACCTCCCGTGCACCGCCACCCAGATCTCGCCCCCGTGTCCCCCCATGCCGATCTACGCCCAAAATCCCAATGGTAGGTTTAGAGGGAGGCAGTGATCTTACCCTTGGCTTGGCGAGGATTTTACCCAAGCCCCACTAATGCGGGCATGCCTCGACGAGGTGATGCTCATTGGCGTTCTTCTTCCCACTGTCTCCCTCGCGAGCTCCTCCTCCATCCCCACGCGCTATTCACCATTGGAGCCAGATGTTCGTCGACTTCAGCCTCACCGACTCCCCATCGATCTCCCCAAATGGGAACTGCGGCTCCGACCAGGACCGTTTGAACGCTCTTGGCGAGGCACTAATCGGCAAGCTGACGACGTCGGGAAGGCCACGGCCAATCGCCGGCGACGATCGGGGAGCGCTCATCGCTCTCCGCCTCCTCTGCTTGAAACAAGTTCTCACCGAAAGAAGCCCAAAAGCATTGGTACCGGCTGTAACACAAATGCTTCTAGATACATAAATATTAAGTTACATTTGTATTAAGTATGAGCAAAAGGTTGGTGAAATACATCTCTTAGTGCCATGACATCCATCCTCTATAACAACTTTGTGTCAATCAAAAGGTCCTAGAGTAAGTGCAGCTGCATAGTTCATCTTAAGAATTCTAACCAATTCTCTCGGTGCCATAAAAATTTATATGGTTTCCCTTAGTGCCAAAAACATTTTCTTGAAATTCCTTCAGTGCTATTCCATTCATGTTTCCATCCATATACTGTTAAGTGTAGTAGGAAAAAAGACAAATTTCTAGTCATGGCCCCCATCTACGCGTGTTCATTCTCTCCCTCCCTCCCTCCCTCCCTCCCTCTCTCTTCACCTTGTCTCCCCCTCTCAATTTCCTCTTCCTTTATCTCACATGACACCGGCAGCCTTTGCTCCTCTCATCCTCAACACCTGCAAGGTGGCAAGCTTCACCACCAGCACAACTGCCAAGCAAGGGTAGCGTGGGAGCCACTCGACCGCCCGCACCACTGCCAAGCAGGGGCATGGCTTGCCAAGGCGGCTCGCCAACGCCGGGGGGCAGTGCTTGTCGTGTCGTGCCCCGGGGCTATGACAGCCCGCGCTTGTGACTCTGCTGGCGCACCCATTACGGTGTCGGGGCTAGTGCTCACCAAGTTGTGTGGCTCACCCATGCTGGCCCTGGTGCGGATTGAGAGGCCACTAGTGGGGGGTAAGGAAGAGGAGATGAGATTGAGATAGAAAAGAGCAAGAGGGAGATAAGGAGCAATAACAGGTGGGCCATAACTAGGGAGGGGCAAAATTGTCTTTTCCATCCTTAACAGCATAATGATGGAAACATGAACGGATGGCATTGAGAGAATAAATTGAATCCTCTATGGCACAGAAGGCACTACGAAATTTTTTGTGGTTCTATGTGAAAATCATGTAATTTTTTATGGCACCAAGGCAATTGGCTCTATAAAATACCTAATTTAGTGTTTTCATGGGAAGGTGGCCTATAATCAATGCTCTAGGGTTTTGATGATATCATGTTTGGATCCTCTCAACTTATTACCATAAGCTGCAATGGCTATCTAAGGGAGGCAACATATAGAATTTTAGGGCAAGTTCTGCAGTTTGGACGACTGTTGTCTACAAGCCTATGCCATACCATATATAATAAACAAACATAAATTCTATATTAAACTGTTTAGACAACAGATTAACAACAAGTTGTAGACAACTTGTTGTTTGTTTATTATACTATTTGTATGAAAAAAAACCCTCAAATATCTACAAAATAGAACTCACTGTCCAACCTCTAAAATCAAGCCTCATGTAAACTTGGACAATTTTCTCAAAACGCCTTTGGATTTTAGCAAAACAAAGCCACAACTCTTTGCATCCATAATTTTCACACCGGTAAAATATATGAGCGGTGCCTAAACTTGTCTCGTGCTGTCATCTAGATCCCGAACTCTGAAAATACATATTTGAGTCCCTAAACTTACTAAACTGTGTCATGTAGGTCCAAAGTTATGAAAATACCCCTATGCATGATGACATGACTGCTAATTAAGGTGTGATCTTTTATATTATTTCTCTCACCAAATCAGTTGTTTACATCACAATACTTGGACAATTTTAATTGATTGTACCATACCATAATTATAGATCAAGGGATGGACAAACATCATCAACATAGGGGTATTTTTGGAATTTTGGACCTAAATGACACACTTTAGCAAGTTTAGGGATGTCAATATGCATTTTGAGAGATTAGGGACCTAGATGACACCCCAGGACAAGTTTTAGGACCACTGGTGTATTTTACTATTTTCACACGAACTCCATTGCCCCTACAAGTTGAACACCAAAATACATCAAAATTAAAATTTGATCAATAAGAAAGTTTCCTAAAATTTGGAAGCCTACAAAAAAAGATGGTAATGGCATGCCTCGATTACACATACAATTTGAATACCAAAACACATTTGAGACAAAAGATGTTAAATACAAAAGTCCTTCAAAATTTCAAAGCCAACAACTTTCTTATGGGCCAAAATTTCAAATTGGAAGGGCTTTCATGTACATAAAATATCAAAATTTCAAATTGGAAGGGACATAGCTTGTAAAAGGTTCTCGAAACTTAAAGATCTACAATAAATTACAAACATTCAAAGTTAAAAGTATTGATAACTTTTTAACCTACAATTATCATAAAAAATGACTTCCTCAAATTCCGAACAATTTTCAGTACATCCAAAATCAAAGCTCGGGAAAAATAAAAAATACAGAAATTTTGAACAACATTTCCTAAAATTTAACCCAAAATTAAAAATTTAGATAATTACATAAAACTACAACTTCGGAATCAACTAGAGCTAAAAGAAATAAAAGCTCAGTAAGATCTAAATCTTGAAACTTATTCTAAAGTTTTACTCCGTACGTATACTAATAACTTAAAATAAGTTGATATTGAAATGCAGTGGACAGTAGATATTCATCAAAACTGATCCAACACCAAATAGCTATCTGGATGCAATGTCGTTTGGAGCGGTTAACGCCAGCGGCAGCAACACCTACCGTCCATAAGGTGAGCGTCTTATATAGTTGTTGCTCATCGTGTGTTCTGTAGATCACAACTAATATGGCTAACTGCTGGTATGCTAGACTGCAATTGCTTCAACGTCTCGCCTTGTAACAAACTCATCGTTTTTATTTCCGTTAATACAAAAGATAAGCAGCTCTCTCCAGTAAATTAAAAGACCACGGTCAGGAAACAAGATATATATATTTGCGGCCTATCGTGGCAGTTGCACATCTTGACATGTTGAACTTGACAAAGTTCTTGTTTATATCAGTACGATTCTCTGCATGTAGGCATATACGGAAGAATCAAGGTTAAACCGGGGCCGTTGATTAACTTTTGGGTGCATGGAACTTCAACAGCATACTGTTTTTTATATAAAAATGTGTATATGAAATAGTTTACTGCATTTGTTTTTCCTACGAAAATTGAAACTTTCAACTGCTTATGCAAGGTCATTCAGATTTGACAAATGATGACACCGATAGTAAGGGATCAGTACAAGAATTCTTCAGCAGGCGATGACTTGGAGGCGTGGCCCAGGACTATAAAAACACACTATGATCTTGTCGATCGCATGCTGCTCCCCCTTGACAATTCTGCGGATGATGTCAACCTGAACGGTACCTGAATTTTAATCCCCTCGCCCATGTCAACCCGGCATCGTCAGACAGCAGATTAGCACCAGTTGTCAGCTGTTCCGGGCAGACCAGATTACCCACTTCAGTTTTCAATTCCGGAGTCAACCGCGCCAACCATGCTGATTCGTGCCCCAACAAAATTGGAAAGTCTGAACAATTCTTGCTTCTTATCTTCTGAGTCTCAGCGTCGATCGTATTCGCCTGCGTGGAGCATGCGCAATCTTTTAAACTGAACCCGGTCGTTTTCATCCTTGGTGCTCGCATTGTTTTTGTAATCTGCAGGTCAGAAGGTAGGGAGGTTCAGACTTTTCTTCATGGCTGGATGTTTCTTTCAGAGCTTATACTATTTAAGCATATCAAAGAGTCAGAGTCTCAGAGCATGCATGCACCGTTGCTCCCTCTGTATTTGGTGGAGGCGCCATTCTTATTGCTATAATGTGGGTTTGTTTATGTAGTTCTTCCAACGAAATCTGGCCAAAGGAATAGAAAAAAAGTGAACACTGATGATTGCTGCACACACAATTTTTGGAGTGCTACAATCTGCTGCCTAATAATGTCAAGCTTGTCGAGTCATGGTAGAACTGTACTAGTAGTCTAGTATATAATATTAGGTCTTCAGGGAACTGGGTAGGTTTATGCACTGAAGTCAAAGGCTATGAAATACCTATTCTGGTTATGATGAGTACAGGAAATTAAGCAACTTTCTCAAAGATTCAAAGACTGCCTGCCCTCACATTCCTAAATCCGTGGTGTACATGTGATTGTGTTCTGTACTTGTAATCCAGTCCTCCCTCTTACATTCAGACTGAACAAACACCTTGACAAGCTGAAAAACGAAATCGCTTGAACCAAAACCATCGAACGAAACAAGCTGAGCTATTGGAATCTTGAGGATTTGCCAATCTATTCAGGTGTTTGAAAATTCCTCACTCAGTTTCACACTGAAAATTATACTAGTCCTGCCAAGATGTTTGGAGGCAGCAACCGGTTGCTGCAACTGAGACTTCAGCCAAGACTGCAAGTCTCAATGGACGCTTAATTTTTTTCTGAATCAAGCCAACCAACTACTTTCAGAACTGGTATGGACAAGATTTATTTTTTAGATCAACTACTTCACCTTGTGGTGAGAGTTGACCGATTAACTACCTGTTTCTGGAGACCTGGACCACAAAACTAATCTAGAGTAATAAGGCATACGGCATACCCACACGGCATGGATCGTGGAGAAGTACATTAGCAGAATTGCAGCAACTTGCCGGCCTTGACATGTTCCAGGAGATAGATGTCTTTGTCTCTGAGTTACCGAGTAGCTGAAAGGCACGCCTAGGAAGGATAAACCACAAGGATCAAGGAATATGGTGTGCATTCAGGTTAATAAGGTTCAGCAGCTTAGTTGACAAGGCACACGCTTGCCTTCATCTAAAGAAAATCAGTTAATACCATTATAAATAAGAAGTTGATTTGGACACTTGGTGGAAATGTTATTTTTAACCTTCATCTATTTTATGAGCCCGAATCATTTTATTTTGAGAGGAAATCTGGAGCTGACACATGAATGGACTGAAAATAAAGAAAAATCAAGAATGAACAGCTAAGGAGGATTAGTAACGAGCACTGGTAGGACCCACGTTTACTACCAGGAGCATGACGTGCTCACAAGCTACGTGATTCGGTAATGTTCAGCTCGTCAAAGTACCATTCATCATGAACGGATGAAGAAAAATATCAAAGTCAACATGAAATTAGTAATAGTTAAGTGTACATTGTGTACTGCACCTAGATCCCGGCCCGGATAAAAACATTAGACGTGGCCAGATGGCTCTATCCGGTTACAGCTCTGTGTGGGCTAGATCATTAGACAAATTCATATGAAAAAAAAATCAGATTATTCAACTCCCTCCCCTGGACCACAAACCCTATAACTTTGAGCTCATTTCCAAAGGTGGAATCGGAAAGGCATAGTTATTGGTAGCCTAGACCGGATTGCTAGATCATATCGTTTTGGAATGCAGGAATTTATTAGAAGAGAATTGTTCAAAATCTCCATGGGTACTAGAGAAATACTACTTATTTCAATTAAAAATCAATATATGTGCAACTCCGCACTAAAACCCGAATTTCTAGAGGACGGTCTTAATTATTGTTTCTACCTCCTCAACAAAACCTGGGCTAAATGCATGCCCTGCCACGAGATTCGCGGCTATGATCATGGGATCTTATTCCTCGTAATATACTTGCACTCTCGCAAGTCATTGATGAACCAAGTCATTAACCATGTTAAATAAAAACCAAGTGGAAAAGTTCATGCATCATGTCGTCACGTTGCCAATTAACTTTACTAGTCAGGCAACCCGTGCTCCGCACGGGATAGCAGTTTTAGGTGACCTGAATATTAGTATTGTTTTTATTTGACGGTGAACAATCACTCAAATTTCTCTTCTGCTTTCTTTTACATCATAAGAACAGTTAAACATTTTTTCAGCATAGATATACTGTGAGTACATGTTTCTTTTAGATCATAAGAAGAACTTGATAGTCCGTAGTGCATAACATGTTTGAAGATTGCTAGGCAATTCAATTTTCTGTATTTTTATTTCATAGATCCACTACAATAAGATGCAAATCACTACGAACGTTATGTCTTCTCCTTTGTTTAGCTTGGGTAACAGTCGAGCATGTATCAAGAAAACAGTATCTGAAAGCAAAAAATCTAGATCACCCTCTCACCTATGAGAGTTGGACTACATAACCCCTCAACCTATGAAACGGTCTATATCACCCCCGTAACATTCCAAAACTGGTCAAATTATCTCCTAAAGCAATTTTGAAAAATCATAGTAAATCACAGAAAAAATCATAAAATGGAAAATTCAATTGTGTTGGACTCCAAATGAGTATATCTACACAGTGAACATATAATATGATATGCTTCGGTACATTTTTTACAGCTATTAAGAAAAGTATAGATTTAAAGCTACAACAAAAAATATACTAAAGCATACCATAAAATATGTTCACTGTGTGGATATACTTATTTGGAGTCCAACACAATTGAATTTTCTATTTTATGATTTTTCTGTTATTTACTATGATTTTTCAAATTTGCTTTAGGGATAATTTGACCGGTTTTTTAAAGTTCAGGGGCTGATATAGACCGTTTTATAGGTCGGGGGATTATGTAGTCCAACCCTCAAAGGTGAAGGGGTGATCTAGACTTTTTCCTATCTGAAATGATCTTGTGCATATATCTATATTCTGAAAAAGGGTAGATCTATTGGAGAGGGGTCAACTCCACCGAATGAAGATGATTATTGTGAGTACTGATATTAATATAATTTTAGTCATATATAGGATCCTGCATGCATGGTTTGCACCTTGGTAAACTATTAATTTGATCTCCTAATGGACTATTATATCTTGACATTACTTATCTAAATGCTCCAAATAAAGCGCGGCAGTTGTTTCTATCGAACTATTTTTCTATACAGAAGTTATGGTATACAAACATGAGACTTTAAAACCATCAAGAATAACTAAAATCTTGTGAGATAGATTGGGAATACAAAATTGAGATAATTTTTTTATATAGAAGTTATGATTTACAAAGAACGATCATGCGAAATAGATGGTGAGAGTAGTCTGTACCTTTTAGTTGATGAAAGATGTTGCTGGCCAAAACAACAAACGTTGGATTTCTTTGGAAGGACGTTTGCTTTATATACACACAGGCATGCATCTATGGTTTGTTAGCTGATAACCAACCATTTGCAAAAGGCTTCGTACCATATTCAAAGAAGGAAGAGAGATTAAAAAGAAGCCAGAGTGAGAGTTACATATGGGTATACAGATTATCAAATTTATCTCAGATTTAAATAAGAGAGAGATTAATTAAGGAGCATCTCTCAGATTGAAATAAGAGATATATTAAGGAGCATCAGATTGATTAGATACGGTAGGGTGGATGGGATCCGTAGCGTATGTTAGACATTCTTTTGGGAAGATTTGAATAAATAGATATAAAAGAGGAAGCGGTACAAAGATTTTCTCAAAAAAAAAAGAAGCGGTACAAATATTGGTTAGGTTGGATGATCCGTACAAAACTAATTTTCACGGTAGAATGGTAACTTTTGGTAATGGTAGAAGTGGGTAATTTATATATACTTATAGGGGGGTATTTTAGACTATTTTTTATAATGGTAAAGGTGGGTAATTTTTTATGTGTAGAATAGATGTGACGGCTACGATAATTACAGTATAATTAAGTGATGGTTAGATGTTTCTGATTTTTGTGAGAATTTCTAAGATTTATCTTTTTTTTCTAGCGCGTCTCGTGAGAATTAACGTGGAGCCTCCAAAAGAAGCCTCCAATTAGTAATAGTAAGATTTGCCGAGTTGCTCGGACAGGAATTCCCTCCATTTGTACCAAGTGGCAGCGGCGAAAAAAAAACTAAACTAATTAATCTGCAGCCTGTCGAACCCAGTTGATTAACCGAAGCAAGTCAACCGCGGATCGCTGATGTCGGCAATGCATGCGATAAATGAAGGCTTTAATCATTGTTGATCATTGTCGCTCACACGCTGCTAGGCCAATCAATCTCTCCGGGGACTTGTCAGTTGTGATGACAGATTTCTATTGACATCCATAAATAATTAAGTACTTTACAGATACAGCATGTCCTTATTATTTGCTACTACTTGTTGTACTTCGGTTTTGTAGGCCCCCATTTCCTTGGTCGCCATGCTATTTTGATCGAATATGATCTAATAAATATACTATAAACTGGACTGGACAGTTATTAATGTGATAAGTACTGATCACCGAAACCTCAAACAGGAAATGGAGCTCGTTTGGATGCATGCTGTGTACGTTGTGGTGCGTCTTGAAAGCGCTCTGCCTCGGTTCTTATCTAGAGAAAAAAAACAAAGTATTATATGCAAATTCAGAAAGGTGAACTCTGAAGACAAAAAAAATAATTAAAATGTCCGTTCATCAGAATCTGGTAGGGGACTCTATCCAGCGTGACTGAGGTGATTTATTTTTACAATGAACAGTGCAGGTGTCGTCAAGAGTCGGCTGCATCACCGCCAGGAGATAACGGGAAAGTAAACGTAAGAACACAGGTTAACAAGACGAGGCGCGTGCAACTGTCAAAAGACAGTGATCATCTATCCCCAACCCCAACACGGCCAAGGAATATAATGAAGGGAGGCGCCGTGTCTGCAGCGTAGGAGGACGTACTTTGGATTTGGAAGCCAAACCTGTCTGCTGCATCATCGTCGGCTGCAAGAACACGAAGGTCAACTACTCCGATCCCATGGCTGGCTCTCCATGAGGCCGGGACGGCAGCGATAAGATAAATTGATTGTTAATATATCTGGCGGTGGTTGCGATCGCAGCTGCCGTCACATGGGGCATGCAAGACCCCTTGAAACCGAGCACCACCCACCCCTCGTTTGGGTGCCAGGTCGCAAGCCACCCTGTTTCTATATGCAACTACCCGAATAAAACACATCTTTCCCAAAGAGAACAGGGTACTACAAATTAATAAAACAATTGCAAATTAAATTAAGCGCCGCTCGGTAGTAGTAGTACATACCATGATCATCGATGATCAGTAAATTCCTTTCATTTCCTAAATTTGTAACACGGATCTTCATGACACAAGTACGTACATATTGGATCACATGGTTTTCGGTGAGTCGGTTAGAGCATACTATTAGATTACGTACATATTCAAATCTGATGTGTACTACAAGCTGGGAAAATGGACTAGGTACGTACGGTAGTAGCAACAAACAATGAAGTTGGTTCGCTCGAGCTAACCGTCCTACACCTCGAGAGCTAGGCTCCGTTGTCGTTGAAGCTACGGAGTACATACTTATGCAATATAATAGCCTTATTGTTGCACACACTGGGTGTTCTCTTCCTGCTCCCCCTGCATTGACCCTATGAGCATTCTTTATTCCCATCAACCCGAAATCGCCGATAACCAATAATTTAAAAAATCGCATCGCAAGAACCAAAGTAAACACCGGCCAGAATGACGCCTTTTGTTGCCGTGCAAACCGATTCAAACTCCCAAGTCATCCCCTGATTGATTGGTGGAGCCTTACTCAATAAACAAACATTTGACACCTAACTTATTGAGCTATAAAAGGGTCAGGGCTACACAACAGCCCCCAACACCATCCAACACCCACACCACTTCTTCTTCTAGTTCCTTGATCTTCTCCGTCGTCTTCCGCCTTCTTCTCTCCAAGCTCTTGCCATTGTCGATCGCCCATTTCTCCAAAGGAGTCGTAGCACTTGAAGTGTTGTTTGCTGCGATGGCGATCCCGGTGATTGACTTCTCCAAGCTCGATGGTCCCGAGAGAGCTGAAACCATGGCGGCCATCGCCGCCGGGTTCGAGGACGTCGGGTTCTTCCAGCTGGTGAACACCGGCATCCCTGACGAGCTCCTGGAGAGGGTCAAGAAGGTCTGCAGCGACTGCTACAAGCTCCGGGAGCAGGGCTTCAAGGACTCCAACCCTGCAGTGAAGGCCCTTGCCGACCTCGTGCAGAAGGAAGAAGACGAGGGTCTCACACCTAGAAAAATCCAGAACATGGATTGGGAGGACGTGTTCGCCCTCCAGGACGACCTGCCATGGCCTTCCAACCCTCCAGCCTTCAAGTAAATAATTAAGCGCCATGATTCTTGTCATCGATCGATCCTAGTTTGTTTATCTTTTCTGATCAGGTTATTAAACTTACTTTTTTCTGATTAATAAATAAATAATGATGCAGGGAGACGATGATGGAGTACAGGAAGGAGCTGAAGAAGCTGGCGGAGAAGCTGCTGGGGGTGATGGAGGAGCTGCTGGGGCTGGAGGAGGGGCACATCAACAAGGCCTTCACCAACGACGGCGACTTCGAGCCCTTCTACGGCACCAAGGTCAGCCACTACCCGCCGTGCCCGCGGCCGGAGCTCGTCGACGGCCTCCGCGCGCACACCGACGCCGGCGGCCTCATCCTGCTTTTCCAGGACGACCGCTTCGGCGGCCTGCAGGTGAAGCTCCCCGACGGCCGCTGGGCCGACGTCCAGCCCCTCGAGAACGCCATCGTCATCAACACCGGCGACCAGATCGAGGTGAGAGAGAGACACTATATATATTCTTCCCATCTTCTAGTATATTATATATATTCTTCCCATCTTCTAGTATATTATATATGTCGGCTGCGTTTAGTTTCGATCGCGTCACCAAACTTCCCAAAATTCTTTTTCAAAACTTCACTTTTTACCTATCATATCAAATCTCTCTCATTATGCATGGAACACTAAACGTGGGTAAATAAAAAAACTAATTATATGGTTTTGACGTACACGACGAGACGAATCTTTTGAGCCTAATTAGGTCATGATAGGACAATGTTTACCACAAACAAACGAAAAGTACTACAGTGCGCTACAGTGTCCGATGTGACTTTTTGACCAAATTTTACCCACTCCTTTTTACAACTAAACACACCCATTATTCCCGTTGAATGGGCCGGACAGTGGACTTTGTATCGTGGAGGTCGCGTTGATTAGATCGCACTTGATTACTGCCGAGCAGTTGAATCATGGCGCCTAAGTGCTTGCTTAGTGACTGACTAATGCTTCGTGCTCACGAGAGGCATATGCCCCGCTCAACTTTTAATTTTCACTGAACACTTACCTATTTTGCTGAGGTTTTGAGAACCCATTAGATAAAAGTCTCTCACTAAATTTTAGTTGCAATTGGAGAAGAGAGGCTGCTCCTGATCCCTATAATTATCGGTCAAACGGATCATCCAATTGTTGGTGCCATTCTGAGCATTACAAGATCCTTGCATTCCTTGTGAAATTGTCGTCTGAAACTGTTAGTTTTGTTTGGTTTTTGACATCTTACTATATCTGCAATAAGTTTGTCCTCAACTCCTTACTAACCTTGGAATTATTTTGCAACCGAATAAATATCCACAGGTTCTGAGCAACGGGCGGTACAAGAGCGCGTGGCACCGCATCCTGGCGACCCGCGACGGCAACCGCCGCTCCATCGCCTCCTTCTACAACCCGGCGCGCCTGGCGAGCATCGCTCCGGCGACCCCCGCCGGCGAGGGCGCCGCCGACTACCCGAGCTTCGTCTTCGGCGACTACATGGAGGTGTACGTCAAGCACAAGTTCGGGGCCAAGGAGCCCAGGTTCGCGGCCATGGCGACCAAAAAGCAGTGACCAGCTTGCAGTGAAGCGACAATGATTTAGACGTGAGAGCTTAATTGCTCTGAATAAGTTTAATTGTGGGATTACGGTGCGGGCTTGTACGATAAGTATAGGTGCTTAAGCGTGTAATAATTCGACGTGTGTAGAAGGGACGTGTCAGACATATGTGTGGTAGTCTGCCCTGCAGCGAGTAGTCACGACAAAATATATACCTATTTGTGACAGATGAGCTGCTGCTTGTGGTGAGCTGTGGTCAACGGGTGCCAGAGTAATTTATAGCTTAAAATGGCATCTCCAATAGGTTCCTATTCCTGTTTTTACATTTTTCTTTTGAGTCCTCAGATTGTTCTTGTGGTCAAGTGGTTTGTAATTGTATAGTAGTATAAGAAATAATATATTAAATGCAGCTTCAGTTTGCCTGATGCACCACACTTTTCATGAACTTGTCAACATCGTATTGCTACTTGCTAACATATATAACTCAATCGAAATTGCCAATAACCCTTATTCTCAAAAACTTTTTGTTATTTATATATCTCTAATTTGCTAATTATTTCTGTGTATCTATTTGTACTATTAAAAAACAGTGCAAGTAATCTATTTTTAGGGTGACTTGTTTTTATCACTAAAGGTATTATAAGCACGATTTGTATTTTTTTGAAAGATACTAAGTAAGGAATATTGTCAAACATCGCAACTAAAATGCCAACAGTGTGAAACATTTTGAAAAGAAAGGATTACTATACATAACCGGGGCACCATACTCTCTATGCATATATTTCTTTATAACCGCCATATTTTAAGTTGAAATTTTGCAGAATATGGTAGATAACTACCTCTACAATGTTAAAAAAAATTTTGACTATACATGTGGGGACCTAAGTTCACCCACCCAACTAGTGCCACGACAATCCTTTGTTGTGCCTACAACCATGTTGTAAATGTTGATTTAAGTATTTCATCCTACAAAAATTCAACTAAAAACTGCCTTTTTATAAAGAGAAATGTGAGACTATACATGTTTATCGGGTCAAAGTCATGCAGTAAATAGAGTCATTCGGATTGCATGCAAGGTGCACTTGGCATAGTCTAGGGAAGGAAAAAAGATGAGGGAGTTGGGCCAGCTAGAGAGTTTGGGCCTTGAAAGAAAGAGCTGAGATAGTGGGTATGGGTTGGCTTAAGACAAGCCTTAGGCCTGAAGAGAGGGAATGAGCTAAAGCTGTTTTTAAAAAAAATAGTTTCTGAAATTAGTTTTGAATTCAAGTGGTTTTTTAGTGTGAATTTGTAGAGACTTCATTAGTGCGCTGATGCCACATCACCACCTTGCTAGCCGCCATCACCAAAAAAAGAATTGACCTTCACTGTAATTTCCTAACTAGGCCAATTTCTCTTTTGATTTTTGTGACATGATTTTGCAGCAATATCGAAGTCGTCTCTGCAAAGCCACAATATGGTTAATATAAAAATATTTCCACATAGGCACATATGTCATCCACAACCTATTTTAGAACAAAAGGAAACAACGTACAAGTTCTATTGATCATCGTATTGATTTGCACATCACATCTGCAATTCCTCACGTCTGTTCTTGTAGTATTGTATACCACCACCACCATGCATGCATGTACATCAGTTCGTTTCCTCCTGATGAAGAAAACAACCTTTCTACTCTGCCTAAAACACAAGGAAAAGCCCAGTAGTAGCAGCAGCACCGCAGAATTCTAGCTACCTTTTTTCAAATCCAAAACCTCCAAACAACACGGCTACAATTCATACGTGCACGCCAATGGATTGATCACTCCAATTCCTTTGTTTTCTAGGCCTCCTGAAGCTGAAAGTGCCAGTGGGGAATTCAGTCTGCTTGCCGGCGAGCGAGCTAGTGGAAGAGGTTGCCGAGGGGCAGCCCGAAGTTCTGGTACACCCTGATCTCCCCGCCCCGGCTCGCCGTCACCACCACCATCCCCCACGCGTTGCCGCCCTCTGCGCCGCCGTGCCACCGCGCCGACGCCGACGACGACGATTCCCGGCGGGACAGCTCCGGCAGCAGCTGCGCCCCGGGGTACCCCATCGGCCCCGACTTGTGCCGCCGCGGGACGCCGCCGCCGTCGCCTCCATTGCCGTCGCCGCCCTGCTTCTTGGGCGCGGTGGTGCCGCCCTTGCCTCCGCCGCCCCCGAAGGACGGCGAGCCGGGCCACAGCACGGCGACGGAGACGTCCCTGCAGAAGAAGTACTCGTAGGAGCGGCTGGTGAGCCACGTCTTGGCCCTGACGCCGATGCCGCCGCCGCCGCCCCCCGGCGCCGCCACTCCGCCGCCCGCGCCGCCGCCCGGGACGCGGCGCCAGACGTAGACGTGGGAGTCCTCGCTGGCGCAGACCACGTAGCGGCCGTCGGCGGTGTAGGAGGCGGAGATCTGGCTGCTGGTGTTCTTGAACCCTGGCAGGAAGAAACACGGGTTCCCTTTGGGTTGTGGGGAGCTTGGGCATGGCGCTCATGGTGCGGCGAAAGGGGGAGGCGGGGCGTGCGGCTCGCCGCCGGTGGCGCGTACCTTTGAACTTCTGGAGCACGGTGATGCCGTTGAACACCCGGATCTGCGAGTCCGCCGACGTCACCAGGATCTCCGACGGGTTCCCCGGCGCGAACTGGAATCCGGTGATCTTTTTCGCGTGCGACCGGCGCTTCTTGGATATGCTCATGTCGATTTGCGCCTCCTGGTTCAGCTTGCAATCTGATCGACATGGAAATGTTTAATTATCAGCACGTACAATACTGGATATGAATGAGCTGAATTGGGTTGTGTGCTTGTGTACGTACCTGTCGTCTTGTAGAACCGGCAGCACCCCTTGTGCGACCCGATAATGGCAGCCTTGAAAAGCCAGTAACTATCAGGTATCAGCGCGACAGCAACTATGCCACTCCAATTTGAGATGAACATTTTGAAACATTCTTTCTTGGTAATCTGTCCCCTGGTGGAAACATGCAAAATGGCAATGGCAACGCACCTGTCCGTCCGGCGTGTAGCACCCCGCGGTGACCATGTCGTTGAGGTCGCTCCAGTCCACGACCTGCCGCTCCGGCACGCTCCAGATGCGCACCTTGCAGTCCAGCGACCCGCTGATGAAGTAGCCGTCGTCCACCGGGTTGAACTGCACGCACGTCACTGCGTTCACGCCGCGCACCCATCGATATACAGTTAGTTAAGAGAATTGCTATATATAATATATATACATATATACAAGTATACAAATACAACTGCGGCTACTGCACAAGATGTGGTACGAATTTTAGCGATGCCATTGGTGTGCAGGCCGGCGAGGTAATAAATAACTCACCGTAATCGTTGTGCGGGAACATCTTGAGGCACGTCTTGGTGTCCATGTCCCAGAGCCGCACCGTCTTGTCCATGGACGACGACAGCAGCTGCTGCAATCAACAATGGCGCGCGGCGGCGACGCTCAGCTCGCGGATCCGAGCATCAGCAAGCTAGCAACTGCGGGAACAATGGCAAGGCGTGCAAATTAACCTGGGACTTGGACCACGACAGGTCGAGCACGTCGTCCTGGTGGCCCTCGAATGCGCACGCCGGCTTCTCGGCCAGCGCGAACGCGGACTCCGGCACGACCACGTGCTCCGGGAGCACGTCCTTGCTGCTCCTCCCCCTCCTCATCCTCCTCGACAGCTGCGCCGCTAGCCCCGGCGTGGAGGCAGCCGGCGGCGGCTGCGGCGGCAGGGAGGGCGCCGACGCCGAGAGCTCCGGCGCCGCGGCGGAGGAGGCGGCGGCGTCGGCGCCCACGACCTCCCACACGCGCACGACGCGGTCCTCGCCGCCGCTGGCGAGGAACCGGCCGTCGGGGCTGAACTTGATGGTCCAGATGGAGCCCTCGTGCGCGCGCACCTCCTGCCGCATGTACAGCCCGGTGAGCTCCCTGCTGGACTTGCCGTAGTGGTGCACCTTGAGCCGCTCGGGCCCCGTCGCCGGCGACGACGACACTGTGGCGTGCGCCGACGCCGACTTCGACATGGCCGCCGCCGCCGGCGCCGATCTGCCGCCGCCGTCCTTGTCCTTCTCGTTCCTGAGCCCGGCGGCCGTGGCCACGAGCTTGATGTTCTTGAGCCAGCGCGTTCGCTTCTTCTCCGGCGGCTTCTGATCCCCGCCGACTCCACCGACGCCCTTGGCCGCCGTCGCTCCGGCCGCCGGCACCGGCTGGCTCTGGCTGCGGCGCATCAGCTGCTTCACGAACGGCGTGGCGCCGATGAATCGCTCCAGCTCGTCCATGATCAGCGGCACGCTGCGCTGGCTGTTCACCGCGAACCCCTTGCCGGTGTTCTGTCCATTGGCAGTGACGCCGCCGCCCGTGCCGTCGGCAGCGTTGCCGGCTCCGCCGTCCTTCGACGCTGCCTCTGATGGCAACTGGCGCCGGGCGGCGACGCGGAGAGCCTTGTTCACAGGCGGCGCGGCGTTCATGGAGTGCGGCAGCGAGTACACGCGGCGGAACGACGGGGGCTTCCTCGCGGCGCCGCCGCCGCGGACGGCGAGGCGGCTGTCGGAGCGGGATCGGGTGAGGACGGCGGCGGCGCTGTGCTGGCGCCTCGCGGACTCGGCAGGATCGGCCGCCGCCGCCGGCACCGCGGGGCACGCCGTGCTCGGGCTCGGCGCGTCGTCCGCGGCGGCGGGAGGCTGCTGCAGCTGCTGCCGCCGCGGCGCGCCGCGGGGGATGTCCGGCGGGAGCCTCGCCCTGGCGTTGCGGCTGCGGAGGAGGTCCCTGCTGCTGTTGAGCCCCATTCCCTGTAGCAGCCGGCGGCGGCGCTCCTGGATGGACACGGGCTCCGCCGCCATCCACGTGCCGTAGTCATATCTGGACGTATCTTCCTCCTCCTCCCCGTCCAGGTCCAGCTCAGCCTGCTCCTCCTCAACGAGGCGTTCCCCATCACCGTCACCATCTCCAACAGCGGTGGCGAAGGAGAAGCGAACCGCGTCACCGTCGCCGTCGTCATCGGAGGGGAATTCGGCCATGGCGTCGTCCATGCCGGATGAGGGCTGCTCCTCGTCGAGGCACTGGAAGAAAGACTCGTGGCCACCACCACGCTCTTCGTCTTCCTCCGTGTCGGCGTCGGCCGGCCGGCTTCCGACGACCGTGGCATGGTCGTGTTCCTTGTCGCCACGGCTGTTGCTGACGACGCCGGCAACGACCTCCCAGTCGTTGTCATGGCTCATGGTTGGTGACGGCGGCTCTTGCATGGTGGTGGCGAAAGCGAAACGGGTGGGCGACCGGTGAGCTCACGGGAGCCCCCACCCTTGCTCTCATGTTTACTATACTTAGATGGATGCCTTGTAAGGCTGCGGTGTTTCTTTCCAATGGACCATGTAGCCTGCCTCTAGCAGTGGTGATTTTGGGAGGGGACACTGAAGATTGCTTCGTGATTGGCTTTGTAAAAGAAAATCGTAGCGTTTTCACCACAGATAATTAGGGGCAAGATTGGTTCTCTTATTTTTATTCAGAGAGATAAATACAACTGAACCTCATATCGATCAAATTTCCTCAAACTTCACTCAATCAGATAGAATAATGTTACACTTAAGTAGATAGGTAGATAGTCGGAGCAAAAATATTCTTCTCTGCGGGCTTTGGAATGCAGATTGTGATTTCTCTTATAATCTAGCTGAACCTTTTTATTCTTGATAAACAACATTAAATTCCAGAAGTGCTTTTTTTCCAAAATTGTAACATGATTAATGAAATGTCCTCTGATTGTGAACCTGATATATAATTTATGGTTTGAATGGTTTCATCATGAAGAAGGCCAGAGTTGGCGTATGATCAAAGTAGATTATTGTAGTTTGTCAGGATTCCTATTAGTAACTCTTCTCTGTCACACCAGTTCAAGAAACTTCACTGGAGGTTGCAATCAACATCCATTTGCCGCTAAATTGCTCAATTAATCTGATCACCTAGCTGCTATTCAATGCTCACACATATATTCGATTTTTCTTTTTGGTAAGGCATGCATGATCTGAGAATCCTTCTGATCACAAATAGTGGAATACAACGTGTCTTCTTACCTTATCTTATCTATGATCCAGCACAACCTAGTACGTTTGTTTGCATGGTCTTTTGAAATTCCTCTAACAATTCTTTCACAAAAAAAGGGTAATCATAGACTTCAGTTCAAATTCATCACTGAACTTGAAAGCAGTCATCCATAATAAGTGAGATATTGTATTTGATGACTTAAATGCAAAAGATCTTTGGAGAAAAACATTAGCTTGCCATTAAACATTATTTTGACATTACGCACAATTAACACGCCCAGAAGTCCAAACAGTGCCGAATGAATAAATATACATACACTTCAACTGCAAAATGCAAAAGATCTTTGGAGAAAAACAAAGTTAATGTGAACTCTCTTCCATTAGCTTGCCATTAAACATTATTTTGACATTACGCACAATTAACACATACACTTCAACTGCTACAAAGATTACAGACATGGTATAAACACGAACCACCAAGAGGTTGCATATGACCGGGGATCTTCCACTAACTTTATTAATATTTACAGAACCAATCCATATATATAACCAACTAATGAATAAATCGAAGCCAACAATACATAAAAATCCTGCATGACCTGAACATCCATCAAATTGATGGATGAATAATACATTAGTTGGTACACTAGCATCTCTCTAGTTAACTCTAAGGAACCAAACCAAAAGAAACCTATGTAGTGGCCTACAATTAATAAATTGATCGAGGGGATGTCACAATCCTGTTGATATGTATGTACATACATCCATGAACTCGTCGCTCTTTGGCGGCGCTGGCACCGGATCAGCCATTGCTTTCAGGGTCTCTTCCTCCTTCTGCGCCCTGAGCTTTACAACCTTCCTGTGGCGATTGGAGTGCTGGCCGCTTCGGAAGCTGGGAGCGGTTGATGGCCGGTACTCCGGTAGCAATTTGTTCGCCGCGTAGCGGATGCCGCAAGCGTTGCAGAGAGTTCCTGGCCCGTCCGGGCCTGCGCGCCACTGCGGCGTGTCCGGGGAGTGGCAATGGCTGCACACCCTCTGGGTCTGCCTGTTCCTCTGGCGTGGCACGGGGCGGCGGCGACGGATACCATTGTTGCAGCTGTTCTTGGCATCACCATTCCCATTGTTGTCACCGGGATATTCCGGAGCAGTGACCGGCACGGCGTGGAGCGGGAAATCCAGCGACCAAGGGTGCTTGCGGCACATGAATGGTGAGCGCCGCCGCTTCCTCCGCACAACCCAAGCCAGGGGTTGCCTGACAGGCGACGGTGACTGACCCTCCGACGTCGTCGACGACGGGCAGCCCGAAGACGCTGGCGACGGCCGGGCCGGTACCGGGGCGTGCACCCGCAACGGCGGCGCCGGCGCGTTGTTGGAGAAAATGCCGCCCGTGAACGCGCCGTGCGCGTGAACACCACCCGCTGGCGCTGGCATGGGCGACGGCGGCGCGTCGTTGGAGGCGACGCCGAACGCGTGGAGACCACCACCGGCTAGTATGGGGGCCGGCAACGGCGGCGCGTCGTTGGGGACAACGCCGTCGAACGCGCGACACGCGTACGGGCGAAGAGCGCCCGCGGACATGGGCGACGGCGGCGGTGGCAGCGCGTCATTGGAAACCACGCCGCCAAACGCGCCGCACGCGTGAACGCCACCCGTTGGCATGGCCCCCGTGTCACGAGACGGGTTGCACACGGTCGCCTCGCCGCCACGGCCGCCGCTGCCGTCCGGCGCGTCGTCGGCGAGGAACATGTCAATGTCTATTAGCTCCATGTCCTCCGGGACATGGCTGGACCAGCCTAGAGAGTCCCGCTCCAAGAAGACGCCGCCGCCGCCACCACCGCCAGGGGCGCTTTTCCCCGCGCCAAGAACCCGGGCGCCGCCGAAGCCATTCTCCTGGCCCCACGCGAAGGGGGGCGGCGGCTGGTCCTGGCGGCGCGGCGAGCCGCCTATCCCGAGCGCCGCCAGGGACACGTCGTGCGGGGCGGGGGCGGGCAAGAACTGCAGGACGAGGTCGAGCGGGTCGTCGGGGCAGCACAGCCCGCCGCCGGGGACGCACTCGCCGTCGCCGCCGCAGTCGCAGTCCGGCAGGTCGTCGGGGACATCGCCGAGGGAGAGGTGGGATTGCGTGCGCATGCGGGGCGGCGCGCGGCCGGCGCGGCGGCGGAGCAAGCCAAGAAGCAGCTACCGAACCTCCCCTCCTCCTCAAACAGAGCCCCGTATGTCTAGGGTTAGCATCGGCGGCCAAGATATCCGGAGGAGAGAGAGAGAAGGGGAGCGGGGGAAGAGGGAGGGGAACGGGGTTTCGGTTTCAGGGGAGAGAGAGAGAGATTAGGGATTTCCGGGGAAGCTTCTAGAGGTATCGTAGTCTCTATCTTTTGTTTTTTGTTTCACATTGACATGGGTTTTGTTTGATTCCTGGTTAACAAAAATTCTCGGTGATCACGGGTAAAACCGAAAAATTTCAAACAAAAAGGGATTTTTAGAAGAAAAAAATTGAAGCAAAATTACGGTGATATATTAATGAAATGTGAATCAAACTCTTTGTTTTGAACTATTGGTACGTACGTACATGTAAATCCGAGAAAACAGATTTCCTAGAGATATCTTAGGACACCATTCGTATCGAATTTGTTTTTATTTTCACATCAACTTGGTTTCAATTCCTGGTATGCAAAATCCTTGGTAGTCACCACCAAAACAGAAAACTTACCTTCGATTTCTCGGTTTTCTTGCAGTGAAATGTCCAAGAAAAAAAATAAATTTTATAGAAAATTTGAACCAAAATTTTCAATTTAATTTGACAGTTTAATCTAGCGGGTAAATTCACCTACCGGTACCCAAGGATAAACCTGAGAAATTGGATTCGGTAGGGATTACTAGGCAGGAAGTCTTAAGCTAGCTCATCCTGTCTAGCTAGCCCTGACTGTTTTTTTTTAATACGAGTTATCCCTGACTTTTGGATGGCTACAATCCACAGTGCATTGCCTAGTTGGGTCCTTTGCGTGAAGAATTAATTTTCCAGTCCACACACATTTTACATCCCTTGAAATTAGAGATGATTTTAGCTGATGGTGTGTCATTGTTGTTTTCTTCTCCGGTCAAGCAGTAGACGTTTGACGGCCGTGCCAAACTTAGGCCTTCTTTGCCTACTCCCTCTGTATCGCACGCAGTTTGTAAGTCCTACTGAACGTGTGAACGAGTTATACAAAGTAAGTCGATTTGTTTCCAACGGGCACTTCTAGACGTCTTTACCCCTGTCGCTAGGTTTACTGTGCACATTAACTTGCTGGAGTGACTCACCGCACCGTCGACCGCTCGCCTCCTATACTGAACGGTTTTGAACGCTCGCTATGTTCAAGCGCGTTGAAGCGTCGTCTTCTTTCCTGCTCGTCGTCATATGCTCCCTTCCTTGCTTGCCTTCTTCTCCAAGCGCTGGCCATGGAGGTGGTGTCGGAGATGGTGCTCATGCCGGACTCCGTTGCGCTAGAGTCGGAGATGGAGCTCATGCTGGAGTCCTTGCTGCCGGAGTCCTTGGCGTCGGAGGAGCTCACGCGGGACTCGTTGGCATCGTAGTCAGGAATGGTGCTCGTGCCGGACTCCTTGTCACCGAAGTCGGAGATGGAGCTCGTGCAGGATTCCTCGCTTCCAGAGTCCCAACTTTCTCTCTGTGTTTGTTGTGGCATGACTCACGGTGACAACGACGTTGAAGGCTGCCGCCGAGTTCGCCGTGAAGCTAGCAGGTGTGACCGTCCGCCGTCTTGTTCGTCGTGACCAAGACAAGTTTGATTGTTTGATTTATATTCCTGACGCGAACAAGCTTCAAATGGACGGTGACACAATTCTTGTGCTCGAGCATGTTCGGATCAAGTTAGATGAGCAAAGGAAGCTGGAAAAAAAATGCAAACAAAGAACAATAGACAATGGGTAAGGTTACATGTCTCATTCATTCAAACTAACATGTCTCGTCTAATTTGCTGCATAAGTTAACATGCCTCTTCTAATTGTTCGATGCAGAAAGACTAGCAATGACTTCAACTAGCAAGGATGATTCACATTAGCTTTGCAATGACAGTCGATCTTCTCTCTATTATTTCTTTTTGCATATTATGAATCTTGAAATTATTGTCTCCTTTAACCTTCATGGCTTCCTTCAAAACACTATGTAATGTGACAAACATTGTATTTGCTTTGTGTGGACAATACTCTATGAATACCTACAAAACATGTGTGCAAAAAATCAATCAATGTGTAAATTAGTTGTTGAAGAAATCAGTAGTAAATATTAGTGATGAGAACCCGCTGGGGTTTGCGCCCGGTCTGTCGATGAGAGGCGTGGGGGATAACTCGATTGGAGGAGACGACGTTCACGGCCCGACTACAACCTTTCAAAGATTGCGCCTTAGCGACCGATACACCACCTCCTTTAGCTGCCGCAATCTTGTGGAGCGCGACACTCGTTCCTGCAAGCAATCGAAGAACTAGCAAGAACAAGTATGATACAAGTACTGAATTTACTAGATGGGAATTGAAGTATCTCAATCTCAAACTCAATCACCAACGAAGTGAGGTTCCGTAGACTCGAAGACGGGCGGCTGGACCAGCACGCGCGCTTACAAGCAAGTAGCAATGGCTAAACTTGATCTAAACAAAACCCAATCTGTTTATGGCGGCTATGGTGGTATAAAAGAGGGTGGAGGATGACCAAGACGAGGTTGGGGTCGTCCTACAACCCCAGGACGCGCCCCTAATGGACCCAACTTGATACACGGCCCATTGGCCCAAAATAAGGTGACGCAGCACCGTGGGCAGAAAAGGTCTCTGTCGTAAATTGACGATTGCGGCAGCATCCGAAAAGATATGAGGGTGAGTCCAGATCCATCTGAAAGTAGACTTGATAAGATTTCCATCAAGTACTTAAACGGCCAAAACAGAGTACGGATGAAACCGTGGCGGCCGTCGCAAGTCAGCACTTTCCTGCAGTCCGAATCCAGACTTTCCAAAACGTGTTGGATTTGGTCTCTTTCCTTCCTTAGGCCAATGTGACGTGGTAACTTGATGGAGGACGTGGGAATACTTAGAATTGGTCCCCAATCAACTTCTTTGGTCCTCCATGCCTTCCATATGTGTCTAGCACTCTTTTTAATCCACGTATGTATTTTTGAAAATGAGAATGAACACACATCATGGCGCAGCATCAATTCATCGAATGTACCAACAATAGTGATATAGGATTGATTCACCTTTGGTTTGCAAGCCATTAATATGGTCGTATCTAAGCCGGTTATGTCCTCATCATTCTCCCCTTCTTGGCTGCAAGTCGTCCTCGACTTGCTCCAATGGCATTCAAAAGTGCTTGCTTCGATGTTGGAACATGGAACGGCGACTATGTTGCATGGCCACAACCAGCAATTCTCCCCTTCTTTGGGCTGAACCTGTTGAGTAAGAAAAACACAAGAAAAACTCTGCGAGACAATATTAGAGTTAGTGCAGCCCGCTATTTGATCATGGTATTGCAGCCCAAAAGGAGAATTCAGATTAGAGCAAATATAAACTTTGTGCACCAAATACTCTCCTTTGTAACTATACTTGCCAATAAAGTGATATGTATGATTAGACAAGCATGAAAATTCAGAATATGCACAAAGTTTCTCCTCTAAACATTTTAGATCACAAAGAATATCAAATTCAATATAACCCAAAGTATTTAAAGAATACATCAATTTCAATTCATCTTGTGCACAAGTAATAGGATGGAAAAGCTTTGCTTCAGCACATGTGTATGGTTCCAAATAAAATATATCACTCTTATTCACTACTTGTGGAATAAAAGTACAAGAAGCATCATCGCACAAGTTCTCTTTATCATAAGGAACAACAACTAATTCATCTTGTGACAAAAGTAAATCAGCAGCACGTTCCACAATTTCTTGCTCTTGAATAGCATGTATAGTGGACAAATTTTCAGCATTAAGGATCACATCATTCTTGTAGCTATTCACATATAATAAAATTTCCTTTTCAGCACTCACAGCAAGCGAAAACAATGAAGCAATATTGTTGTATGATTTGCTAACTAACAAGGTTTGAATTTTAGAATTGAGCCCTTTCATGAACCTTCTCATATTATCTTCCCTGCATTGTTGTAGTCCACCAAATATGATACAAATTTTAAAATCATGGAAGTATTCTTTGACAGACCTACTACCCTGCTTCAATTTGTCTAATTTTGCAAGCAAATAATCCACATAATATTCAGGAACATATTCATCTCGAAAAAGCATTTTGAAATCTTTCCAAGTTTGTGGAACTTTGTTGTACCTACAAATGTGTTTCCATGTAATCAAAGCATATTTTGTTAAAGCACTAGGAGCAGCAAAAACCATTTCATGTACAGACAAGTCATAACTATCAAATTCTGCATCTACCTTAAGCTCCCAATCAATATAAGCTTCAGGATCAAACATACCAGCATATAATGGCAAATGTTGAATGACATCCTAAAGATGAGGGTCTAGTTTCAACTGCTCAAAAATCTCAGTGTCACCTGCCATGATTAGTTGACAACAAGAAACACAAAAATAAGATGTATCCTCCTGTCAACTACTAGATGTGTTGGTTGTAATTCTCTCAAAATATCCTTGTTCAAACAAACTCTTACAAGTTCTTACCAAGCCAAACAGGGGGTGACGGCAACCAACAAGACAACAACCTCAAAGATAGTGTATCGGTGCCGCAGCAACAAGACCTGTCAAGCTGTAGTCGTATATGTGGAGCTATAGGTGGGCTTAAAACAAGGAATAGCTAGCACCACGTTAATTAAAAAGCAAGCTGAATAACCGTTCAACGGCGGTACTGTGCTGGTCCTAGCCTAGACCGTGCTAGAGACGCGAGCCTGGACACAAAGGAAGTCACAAAGCACCACCTGAACCAAAGGAGAAACACAACAAACAGCCCCTTTCACTTTTCTTTCTTTTTCTCTTCTTTTTTTTCTTTTCTTTTTTTCTCTTTTTTCTCTTCTTTTCCTTTTCTTTCTTTCTTTCACTTTTTTTTACACCTTTGCTGAATATCAAGACAAATGAGCACAAAAAGATGAGTTTACACAGATTGCAGATCGCCAATCTCAAGAACCAATACAGAACGCTCAAAAGGAATTTTGGAACAAGGCTAGATCCGTTGGAACAAGCACCATCCAAGGTTTCCAGATTGTATCTAAACACCAAATTTGAACATCGAACAAAGGAAATACGGTCTTTTTCTTTTCAGGATGAAACTGGACTCCGAATTGAATTCTGTTTTGAACTTGTGTGCTTTCTGTGCGTATATGGATTGATGGACGTGGCTAGAACCTCAAAGGACGTGGTTAGGGTTATGGTGGCAAGTGAAACAATTGAATGTGGAGATCAAATTTGATTTGTGGAGAAAAAAAACAAGAAACCCTAATCTGCAATGGTGACACAAACGTGACTAGAACTCGAAACTCTAAACGACTAGACGCTAAGACCAGCAACTTGACACTACCGATGCAGCCGAAAACTCAACAAGCCCTAACTAAGCAGTACTAGCAAAGACTCAAAGAGTTTATAGGATTGTAGGTAAACCAATCTATTATTTTTTTGGCTTTTCTGGACTATAGGAATTTAAAATTAGCAAAGAATTGGATAACTCTCACCGATAAACCTCGCTCTGATTACCAACTGATGAGAACCCGCTGGGGTTTGCGCCCGATCTGTCGATGAGAGGCGTGGGGGATAACTCGATTGGAGGAAACGACGTTCACGGCCCGACTACAACCTTTCAAAGACTGCGCCTTAGCGACCGATACACCACCTCCTTTAGCTGCCGCAATCTTGTGGAGCGCGACACTCGTTCCTGCAAGCAATCGAAGAACTAGCAAGAACAAGTATGATACAAGTACTGAATTTACTAGATGGGAATTGAAGTATCTCAATCTCAAACTCAATCACCAACGAAGTGGGGTTCCGTAGACTCGAAGACGGTCGGCTGGACTAGCACGCGTGCTTACAAGCAAGTAGTAATGGCTAAACTTGATCTAAACAAAACTCAATCTGTTTATGGCGGCTATGGTGGTATAAAAGAGGGTGGAGGATGACCAGGATGAGGTTGGGGTCGTCCTACAACCCTAGGACGCGCCCCTAATGGACCCAACTTGATACACGGCCCATTGGCCCAAAATAAGGTGACGCAGCACCGTGGGCAGAAAAGGTCTCTGTCGTAAATCGACGATTGCGGCAGCATCCTAACAGATATGAGGGTGAGTCTGGATCCATCTGAAAGTAGACTTGATAAGCTTTCCATCAAGTACTTAAACGCCCAAAATGAAGTACGGATGGAACTGTGGCGGCCGTCGCAAGTCAGCACTTTCCTGCAGTCCGAATCCAGACTTTCCAAAACGTGTTGGATTTGGTCTCTTTCCTTCCTTAGGCCAATGTGACGTGGTAACTTGATGGAGGACGTGGGAATACTTAGAATTGGTCCCCAATCAACTTCTTTGGTCCTCCATGCCTTCCATATGTGTCTAGCACTCTTTTTAATCCACGTATGTATTTTTGAAAATGAGAATGAACACACATCATGGCGCAGCATCAATTCATCGAATGTACCAACAATAGTGATATTGGATTGATTCACCTTTGGTTTGCAAGCCATTAATATGGTCGTATCTAAGCCGGTGATGTCCTCATCAATTAGTCCCCTTCAATCCATAAATATTCGGAGGGATCGAGGAAGAAATTTAGTTCATTTTCTACTCCAATCCATATATGTGGTGAGCGGAGGTTTTAGGTGCAGGTCGGCTTGGCAATGGTGGTGGCATACTGGCATGTGTGAGCAGAGAGGGCAATGTCCCTGATGGAAAGGGTCAAAACGTAGTTGCTATTTTATTTTGATACACAAAACAATCTTTCTTAACAACAAAGTCTTACTACTCATTCTTTTTAGGTACTTCATATGTAGAAAGCCAACTATATCATGTCATGATTTGGAATAATAGCCAGAGATTCCTTATCCTTATTAGAGCATATTCACAATTTATCATGGTTGAACCGCACCTTTTCACTGATGCAGTAGTAACACTAGAAAGAACTAGTACTTGCTTTTCAATCCGAAAATGGAACCGGGAAAGTTGGCCGGTCAGCTAGGCTTTAAAGCCAATTACCATGGTAAAAACCCTACAGTGATCCGTGGCACTCTCGATGGGATTTTCAAGGGTGTTTTCATATCCTTTAGCCCTTGTAAAAGACCAACCAAAACGAAGTTAGTAGCCTTAATATTCATAGATTAATTACACCTATATGATGTCTATATATTAAATTTTCTTAGTATTACAAGGAAATAGCACTAGATTAATTAGAGACAAATCTCAAAATTTTAGGTGTAGCTCTGGGTATCTCCGGAGTATTCTAAAATACAACTTTGCTAGAATGTTCTAACATAAATAAAATGGTTAGGGACTTTTAGATCACTACAACAAAAAAGGTGTCAATATACATGGTTTACGAAAAGTCCAAATCACTACCCCCAAAGTATTGTCAAAGTACACAAAATATCCTAAACTATTGTCACACTCAAATTTTTTGAATTTTAGGATGTGAATAGTAAGCTTAATTAATACTGATTTTCTTAAATTTCTAAAATTTTCCAAGCTTTACATAATTAACAGGGAAGTTAGTGTAAGAAAATGACTATTTTCTAAATCAAATTAAAAGAATATAAGTGTTAATGTTGGGTGCTTTGCAATCATGACAATTGCATTTAGTGTATTTTTCTATGCAAAGTTTTCAAAAATACGTTTAGAAGCCTAATGGGAAATTTCAAATTTTTCTAGATTTTTTTCTTCTTCTCCACAGCAAATACTAATTTTTGGAACATGCTAAAATCCTTTTCATAAGCTCCAAATATTTTATTAGGTTCCTCATGTCCAACCCCATCTCTAGGATTGTTCGCGAGATTTTTAGAAGTTTTGGTATATTTTTCATGGCTTAAATGATTCATCTAGATATTTCTAGGTATTTCTTTGCATTGGAAAATAATTTGCAAGAATATCTAAAACCCATAATCCCTATTGGGCCGAACATAACACCCTAACCCAACCTGCTCAGCACCTCCACTCAGCCCGGCCTATTCCCTTCTCTCTATTATTGGGCTTCAACTTCCCCTCGAGCCGAGCTCGTGAGGCCCGATTTGGGCCCATCTCAGCCTACTTGAGCCCTTCCTTCGCATCACTCCAAGCGCTACGCCAGTGTTGCCGCTGGGTCCTGCCTCGGCATACGCACCAAGGCAGCGCAACCAGTACCCCTATAAATTGTGGGGCTCGAGGCCCCGCGTTCCCCTACTCGCCTCCTACCTCGCCTCTCCGCGTAGTGCCTCACACGCCGCCACGGCCCGAGCGCCACTGACCATCGACTCCCCGATGCGCCGCCTCCGTCGACCGTCGGGGCAAATCGAAGCTGTCATGAGCTTCCCGTTGTCGAGCCACAGCTCCTCCATTGGTTCCCGTCGTCGTCCGGTCGCGAGGGGGGGGAGGGGTGGGGGGGGGGGGAGGAGGCTCTGCCGCGTGAGCTCTGGGCCGCCACTGCCCCTCGCCTGGTTTCATCACCGCCGTCCATCCTTCACCGCTGGTGAGCACCTCCGAGAGGTCCCCGTGGTCCCCTCTCTCTCTTTCCCCTGCGTCGCCGCTAACCATCGGTCGCTGGAGCAATCTCCTAGAACTTTTGCTTAAAGGCCTCTAAGGAACCCTGCAAATAATCATAGATATCTTGTGCCATGCATGTTTGTATAAAACCCCCTTGAAACCTTTGAGTCCTTCGATCCAGTCCAACATGAGCACTTTTTTTTATCTAACCCTAACCTTTAACCTATGGGCCTTTTTGATCCATGCCATTATAATTTTTACAGTTTAGAAATATGCCATCGGTGTGTCACTTACAGGTGGGGGCTACTTCAGTCACTGAGAGTGGCATTTTTCTAATTTTTAAAAATTATAATGGCATGAGAGGAATTAATCCTGAAGCTATTCATGAGCTCTGTTTCCTGAGTCATGCAAAAACATCCTAGCTAGCCCTCCAAAGCTATAGATAATTGAACGTATGTCCCTGCAACATTGTTTTATGCATAGATTTCACGTTTGAGCTCCATTTTAACCCGTTCTCATTGCATTAGCTTCATGTCCACATAAATTACGATTTAGAAATGTCATTTGAAATATACTTTGTTTCTTAAATTTATTTAGTATCAAATTGAGTAAAGGTTATTTAAATATGTTTTCCTAATTAAAAATTAATTAAATTTTATACTCGAGTTTTCTTATTAATGTTAAATTGATTAATGTTTATTCAGCTTCTTTTATAAATAAAAGTTAACTAGGTTTTATCTTGTGAAACTAATATTAATATGATTAATATTTATGATAAGTAGCTTTTCTACTTTAAAAGTATATTAGAATTACACTTCAAGTTTTTATTTAAATAAATACTAATATTAATGTAAATGTGTTTCAGTTATAATAATAATGTGGTTTGTTCAACCTGATTCATACGGTTATTCGACTAGATGCTCTAAAATGTTTTATTTACAAAAAATGTTGATAGGAATAATTTGTACTTGAATATTTGTCATTAAAATATCACTAAGTTTACTCCATCTTTTTCAAATGTTCAAATATAAATTTGTATTAATTTCAATATAGAATATTTCTCTGAAATAACCTTTATATGTAGTTTATGAAATTAAAATAAGTGAAGCATATAGTCTTTTATTTTCTTTTATAATTGAAGTCTTCTTATAGTTGTATCTTTCCAACTTTAGCTCTGTTTTCAGCAATTCCTGCGCTCACGTGAACGTAGCATCGAGCCCTATCCTTTAGTACGCTCTTTTAAAGCCTTTCTTTTGATTGGTGTACCATTCTTAGTTGTTCTTGTTTGTTTGTTTGTTTAGTTGTTTGCTCGCATGGCTGTGCTCGATGATTATTGTGAGTAGAAGGAACATTGTCCAAGATGTTTGAAGATTAAGAGTGTCAAGAGAAAGAATTTAAGATTATGAGAAGCTATATTTTGGAGAAAGGAAAGTGTATTCTTGATCATGCTTTTGTCCTAATAACTATATGCATGCTCAACACTTCATAGTTATGCTATGTTTGCATGCCTTTGATCATGATGGATCCTATGTTAAGAATTGACTAATTTTTTATCATACCTTATCAACCCCGGGCTTTTACTATAATGTTGGATAGATGATGCTTAGTTTCTCCATTTGGGATGGTTTACACTAAGATCAAAGATAATGAATTTGTGTACCTTTAATCATATTCCAATGTTATCGTTAATCTCAAGACCACTTCCATTAATTGGAACATGGAGTGACCACCTAGGAAAACAGTACAACCACAAGACTAATCGGCTTTAGTCTTGGCTAAATAATTAGAAGCACTCTTTGTGTGTGGAGGCACTGTATGTTTTGGATGGGTCTGGTTGCTACCAGCAGGGTTCGTGTGCAGAGGCACTTGAGAGAAAGGTGTTCCTTCTAGAAGCCTGCATGGAAAGGGAGCAAACACACATTGAGAAATTCTTTGAAAATGCCTCATAGTGAAACCCAGAAGATACATGCCTTTGACAATGGTAATCACGACTTGTGGTGAAAGTGTACAACCTCTGCAGAGTATAATACTGTTATAACAGTCGTGCTCACGGTCAAGAGAGGCCTAGACCCTTGCATGATAATGAAACTTGAATATGAAAGGAAACTGATCATTCATGCTTATGTTTATGCTTATGTATTTGCTAATTTGGAATGGTATAAACTTGTACTTAGTAATTATGTTACTAATAAAATTTGACCAACTAAAAATACATGATGCTCGTTCTCCCCGTTGGGGCGCCATTGGGAGGCACCATGTTCCTACTATATGGGGATCTCAAGGGTGAAAACCCCACGACGGCGGTGCCATTGGCGTCATGCCCTCCTTGGAGGTGCCACGTTGGAGACCCGATTTGGCTAGGCAGTGGTGGTTGGTTGGTGGGGTTGTCCGTGTGCAGCGGCGTAGGAGATGCGTGTGGCCTGTGGTGGCAGGAAGGTGCTGAGGATCCATGGATGCTGGAGGTCTTTGTGCTGGCGTACATGGTGCGGTGGAGTTTCCGGTGTCGGTTGGGCGGAGGTTCCGCTCTCTTAGTGGTTCTCAGGTATATGAGTCCTTGGCAAAGGAGTGTGAGGCGATGGGTGAGGCGAGGCCCACACGCAGAGTGCCAGGACATCTTCATTGGTGTCGCAACGTGAGTGTTTTACTACCGCAACACTGGAGAAGGGGCTTCGACGATCATGTGTGTGCAGTTTGAGGGTGATAGCCCATGGTGGAGGTGTTCGAGCTGCCGCTCAGGCTTGCAGCGGCCTGCGGTATTTGGCGTGGCACAACGTTGGTGACGACGACGCGGTTTGTGGTGGTTAACCTTTGACTCCTCTCCCAAGTAGTTGGGGATGTAGCGTTTTATTGTGTGCGTTGTTTGCGTGTGTTGTTTGGGTGGTGGTGGTGGTGATGTTTTTCGCTTCGGCGCGTGATGTAACTTTGCTACCTTCTTAAATGACATGGCAGCGCTCCCACCCTTTATTTTTTAAATGCATGGTGCTATTAATTGCCGGCTTAACCTTGTTTAAGCATTGCATATCATTTGCTTTGCTCTACACTTGCTGAGTATGACATGTGCTCACCCTTGCTATTTTCACATTATATTTGTTCCATATCAATGAATGTTGCTCAGAAGGAAAAGGTGATCCATAAAGATAGTGTTGAAGTCTAGGCGTACGCAACCTCCAGTCAATTGCCTATGAACTTTGGTGTCTTCGTTTTCAGGATACGTTGTATAACTCTGATAGACTCGTAAATCATATATACATGATATTGTATTTGTTATTCATACTGATTTACTGTATGTATGAAAACTAATCCTAACATACATACACGATGTACATCTGGTTTTATTTTTAAAACCGAGTGTGACAACTATTTCTTAATTCAATTTACTTCCTCAGTTACGTTAATTGATTCAATTTACCTCTTACCAACATTTTTGTTTCTCCACGTACACATGAGCTGGTTGGATACTGGAGCATTGATGTGGTTTCAGTTTGGATTTCAGCCCATTGGCATAGCAATTTACACGAAGCCCGCAGCCGGTTTCAGTTTGGATATCAGCCCACTGGCATGGCATGCTAGTATGGGATTTCGGCCCGTTCTTTTCAGCCTATGTTGAACAGTCCAGGCCCATGGTTGTCCGTCCATCAGCATGCAATGTGGGCCCCGACTAGAAGTGTGGTTATCGTCAACCGGGTCTGCCCTTCCAGGCGAAGCCCTCGCCGCCAAATCGCGACGCCCTCGAATCCGGCGCCGGCGATCTGAGTGGGGAGATGCCGGCCTGTTCGGATTCGCCGCCGAAAGCTCGCCGCCCACGCGGTGCCTGGCTGATCGGAGCAGAGCCGCAAGAAGGCGCCGGAGGACGACGAGGATGTTACCATACACCTGCCAGACCAGGAACATGAGGGCAATGGCGATTGGCGAACGCCAGTCACTACGAGCTCGCTCCGATGAAATCGTTTATATTGTCGCTGTTCCATCGTTCCTTGTTTCCTGTTTCAGAGTTGTTGGCAGACAAATCTGCATTCTTTCCCGGCCGGCCCGGGGCTGGGATGAATTCGATTCAGGCCAAGCTGTTGAGGATCAGGCAGGCGCAATTGAAGAGGAACAAACAAGAGGTACGTACGTGGCATGGGTGAAGACATCAGCGATGAAGAGTGTACATACATGAGGTTATGTGCTGCCTATATATATCGGCACTCCTCATGTGCTTCGACTGGGCATAGAGCATCGAGTTGAGATGTAGGAGCCCCACGTGATGTATCGCGTCAGAGCTTGCAAGTTGTTGCAAGGGATGTCTATTGACTATCTTGATGAAGCCACACTGAAAACGATGCACATACACCGGACCGGAGCAGCTGAACAAGGGATACTTCAAGTGCTATGAGCAAGATGGCACCTTGGCCACCCTGATCACTGCGAACTTGCTTCCCTGGATATATGATTACCAGCGGCTAGTACGTCCTTGTATATGCTGGATTGGGATGGGTACAAATTGTACGTTGATGATCATGTTGCTTTGGATTTGACATGTCGTGAGGATGCTTCCATCTGATTCATAGATGCTCTCAGGCAGCGCGCCTCCAAGGTTTCCGGCCTCCCTGTCGCCCGTCCTCGTCTCCGAATCGTGTGGAAAACATATATAGCGCTTCCTTCGCTTTGCCTGCAACTGCAAGTAACGCCGTAACGGAAACGCATGTACCAAAAATCCGCGTATCCGTGTTGGCATCAGGTTTGCTGCGTGGATAGTACGTAGAGGCTTAATTGTTACAGGCTACAGCTCATATATAGCGTGTACGGAGTACTGTCTATACCGATATTAGATGACGTTTAAGACAACAATACAATCTTTAAAACGTAACTTTAACTTCTTATTTTTATAAAAATATTTATTAAAAATAATATATGTATACTTTTATAAAAATATTTTTGAAGACAAATCTATTTATATATGGTGTTTATATTTTCAAACTCAACGACTTAAAAATTATTTATAATTTATATTCTCAATGTTTGACTAAAATCTGGTCTAAAACATCATCTAATATCAATATATAGGGAGTATATTAAATACAGTAAAGTAAAGTTGCAGCCGACGTGCAGCAAGCAAACACGCCGCATTACCACATCGTCACCTCTCGATCATGGCGGCGTCGGGGGCTCAGCAGAACTTTAACCAGCTGAGTTCGCGGGCCGAGGAGATCCTGCGGTACCAGCTGTCCAAGGGGACAGTGTTGACGCAGGTGGGCATCTGCGTGTGCCTGGGCGTCTTCTTCGCGGTATGGGTAGGCTGGACAAAATGCTCCTAACTCATTTACTGGTTCGGATCGCAGTCGGCTTGGCTCGGTACATATTTCTAACGGGCCGAGCAAAAGTTTTTGCTTGTTAGTATAACGAGCGAGTTCGAGCTGGCTCGCGAGCCAAATGAGCTAGAAGACCTAATAGACTAACGAGCAAATTATTAATTAATAATAATATGTTTATACTATATACGTAGTTTTAGATGATGTTATAGTTATATTCTATTATTATAGTATGACGGAATAGATTTTGAATATATTAAGACCATATAAATACTTTAATTTTTTATATTATATATTATTGTGATAATTTTAAATTTAACTCTAGCTCGCAAGCTTAACGAGCCAGCTCGCGAGCTTAATGAGCGAAGCCGAGCCAAGATTTTTGCTCGTTTCCTTAACGAGCTGAGCCGAGCTGGCTCGTTTGGCTAACGAGCTCGAACGAGCAGAGCCAAAACGAGCCGAGCTGGCTCGACATCCACCCCTAGCCAGACCCTAGCCTGGCGGGTCACATCATGGCTCCTCGCCGGGGGGTCCCTCTGGCGGTTGTCGCCTTCTTCTTCCTCGACGCGTATTAGCAGAGGAGGCTGCACCGGATCCTAGGGCCCATGCAGTTTGCCTTGGACTTGGACTTCGACGGTGACCTGCGATGATTTGCTAGTTCAGGGAGTGTTTGGATCGAGTGGCTAAAGTTTAGTCCTTTAAATAAATGATAATTATATGTATTAAACATAAACTAATTATAAAACTAATTGCATAAGTCATGTCTACTTCGCGAGACGAACCTAACAAGCCTAATTAAGATATAATTAGTACATAATTATCACATGATGTAACACCCTAAATTTCACCACATAAACCATCTAGAAATTTTCTGAATTTTTCTAGGGATTATTAAAGCCTAAATAGATCTTCTAGGATTTTAATTGGAATCTCTAGCCTTTTAATCAATTTAAATATCATATTAATCAATTTTAGTCAAGATAAGTTTTTGTTGCATTCGTGTTGTTGCATTGTTCTTTGTTTGCTGGTAAATCAAGTTGGAATTTAAATTTTGTTTAAGTTCGAATTTGCTTTGCTTTTATTGAGTTCCAGAAAAGCTCATTTCTGTCAGGTTCAAGTTTGCCCCCTGAACTTTTGCCTTGGGCTGGTTTGATTCCCACTGCTTCTTTCCTCGCGAGCCGGCCCAGCCTTCCCATCTCTCTCTCCACTCAGCCCAGCTACTGGCCCAGCAACGTCCAGCCTAGCCACTCCAACTCTCTCTCTCTCTCTCTTCGCTCTCTGCCGCGCGGGCCCCACCCATCGATTTCATCTTCTCCAGACGGACTCGAGTCCGACTCGAACCTGCGTTCGAGCCCGAGCCAGGCACGCACGCCGAAGCGCATGGACCCAGGTCCCTTTAGCCAACGCGCCGCCACTCCAAGACCTATCTGCCTTTCCGCACACTCAGCGCCGTAAGCCCTAGCCTAGCCGCCGCTCGCGTCGCCGCCGCCGTGTTTAGCGCCGCCAACAACGATCTCCTTTGCTGCTGCTTTTCTCTCGCCAAGAACCAGCCCGAGAGCATAGCAAGGAGGTATTGAGGGTTCCCCGCCTGTTAAATTCATATCTTTTGTTTCGAATTTGAGCTAATTAGCTCATCGCCTATTTCTTCAGAGCAGTCGTCCGCCGTTCTTTGCCGCCGGCCGTCGTCGCAGTTTCCCCCTCGTCGTGATCTACCGTGGTGAGCTCGTCGTGTTCCCATCTTGCTCTTAGTACTAACCGCATTGAGGTAGGTGCCCCTTAGCTTGATTTTGAGCTCGTGTCAGTGATCCTCCACCGCGTTCGCGGGCGGCACCGCCGTATGTTTTCCCCTCCGGTGATCGGAACCGCCCGATCTGTTTTCCTCCGTGGGATCGCGATCCAACGGTCCCGAACCGCGCTCAGAGCCCTGTTCAAACCCGTGCGTACCGGTCAGCTGTAGCAATCTTGCTAAAGAGCCCCTGCGCTTTCTACAAATCAACCTGCGGTCCACTCAGTTCAAAAAGTATTTACAACTAAGCCCTTTTTCTTCATTTTAGCCCCTAGACTTTCTAAAAAAATCACACCTTGAAGCCAGTTTTGACCTTTTTACTTGTAAACCCTCGTACTTTTATATAAAATTATGTTTTAGCTTTGTTTTCTCGCAGTTTAGCCCTGGAATTATTAAAACTTCGTTAGCAAGTCCTTTAAATTTTGAAAAGCCATATATCTTTTGTTTTTACTCCGATTTTAGCAATTCTT
This sequence comes from Echinochloa phyllopogon, assembly GCA_033239725.1. Lineage (NCBI taxonomy): Eukaryota > Viridiplantae > Streptophyta > Magnoliopsida > Poales > Poaceae > Echinochloa > Echinochloa phyllopogon. The sequence goes on along the minus strand of BTCW01000017.1, from coordinate 6,566,516 downwards.
GCGCGCACACGTTCCTTGTAACGTGTATAATAGTTTTGTGCTGTTGCTTAGTTCTGTTGGAATTGTTTGGTGTATTGTTCCTTTGCATGTGTTTGTGTAATGCGTTTAGGAAGTGCGCTATTCGAGGAGAACTTTGAAGATCCAGCCGTTGAAGAGTTCGAGCAGCAACAAGGTTTGGAGGAAGGCAAGTTTTCCTTGATCATACTCGTTTGTACCTAAATGACATGCATTTCAATTACACTATTTATTTTATCGCTTGCATTAATATTGTTGGGTCTCATTAAGGATTTCCTAGTCTTTTTACCATACCTTGCAGCTGGTTTATAATTAATTTTGACTGGTAGATGATGCTTAGCCTGCTCAGCTGTGATTAGTTAATGAAACCCCTACTCTATGTTTCACTGCTACCCTTTTAATTAATTAATGGACAAGATCACTCATTTTAATTGGAACATGGAGCGACCACCCAGAAAAACAGTGCAACCATAAGTGTCATGTGGCTCTGGCTTTGACTCAATAATTAGGTATTCTAGTTTGTAATAGTTTTACCCGAAACGGGTAAGAGGCGCAGCGGTTGATGAGGTATAGTCCGGTCCTCTTGAGCTGTGGGCTTAGCTAAGAGACAGATCTCATTAGGGAGGGTTATGCTTTGCTCCTGAACCGGAAACCTTAGCGAGCTATCACTTATTAGAGTGTCTTTGTAAAGGTCTCATAGTGAAACCCAGTATTGTAACGCCCAAAAATGGCCTATTTAAAATTTTTAGTAATTAATTGGATTTTATTTAATTTGTTCATAATTAATATAGGTTAAATGAATTATTTATGAATATTAAACTAAATATTAAATCAACTTTTCCCTGGTCCGCGTTTGCACCTCCTACTTCTCCCCCGAGCTCAGCCCAGCCCCTCTCCATTTCCCCCCCCCGGCCCAACTCGCACTCCCCTCTCTCCACCTGGGCCCTCTGCCCCCGCTCGGCCCACAGCTCCCCGACCGGCCCAGCCAGCTCGCGTCCCCTTCCCCCCTCCTTCCCTCACCGACAGACGGGGCCCGCCTGTCAGGCGCTTCCCCTTCCTCGCGCCCGAGCCGCCCCCTCCCCCGGCGCAATCTCTGCCGCCCCGACCGGCCGCCCAGCACCTTCCCTGCGCCCGTGGGCCACACCAGCACCTTCCCCGCGCTTTCCCCCGCGCTCTCCTTCCTTCTTTGGCCGCGCTTGCAAGGCAAGTCCCCTCCCCACTTGGAAAGCTCGCCGCTGGCGCTTGATCCTCGGTCGTGACACGCATGCCTAGGGCGACCCACCCCGGGGCTATTTAAGCAGCCCCTCAGCACCCCCGGCACATCACCAACCCTCCTCGAACCCCTGAGCCACAGCTACGCCCTTCACCCGAGCTTCCCGCGCCGCCGATCCCCGTCCGAGCGCCAGCCATGGTCGACCGGCCGCCACAACGTCGCTCGGGTCAAATTGAGCCCTCCAGGAGCTTCGCTGGTTGGTAAGCAGCACCCCAAGCCGACCCCCTCCCCCTCTCTCGCTCCGTAGCACCCATTCCAACTACGCCGGAGGTCCGCCTCCGCCGGTCCGCGCCGACCACCGCCTCGGTGCCCCGAGCCTCGACTTGAACCCCCTGGCTGTGCTCGCCACCCCTCCCCGAAGCTATAGGTGTAATCCATTCGCCAATTGGTGCCCCGTAGCTCAACTTAGCCTCAACTCCAGCGAACTTCCATCGCCGGCCGAGCAGCGCCGCCGTCGCCCACCTCCTCGCCGGCGACCAAAACCCCCATCAAACCCTAGCCACTGGATCTCAATCCAACGGCCCAGATCTGAGTCACCCCGAGTCAAACCCGGCGCGTACCGGTCAGCGCCTGCACTTTTGCTAATGAGCCCCTGCACTATTCAGTAATCAACCCGCGGTCCACCGAAGTTCAAAAGTATTTGCTTATAGGTCCTGTTTTTAACAAATAACCCCCTGCCCTTTCCAAAAATAGAACCCGCGGTCCTGCCAAGCCCATTTTACGCGTTAGCCCTCGGGTTTTAACGCGTATTTACGTATATGTCCTCGGTTTTCTACAAATAAGCCCCTGGAACTTTTAAAACTTACCAGCAGGTCCTTAAAACTTAGAAAACCCATATCTTTTTCGTTTTAGCTCCGATTAGCGTCATTTCCGCGCTCATGTGTTTGTAGTGAAGTGTACAATAATTCTAAAAGCTTTATTTGTACTGTTTCTACTGTTTGGGGTACTATTCTAATAGAATATTATTTGTTTGCATGTATTGGTTTGCGTGCTCGCTTGTATGGTGATTCGTGTCCAATAGGTGAGCCGTACGTTTTGGACTTCGAGTTCGGTGAGGACTTTCCGGAGTAGGACCCACAGCAGCAGCAGCAGCAGCCGCCCTTCGAGGAAGGCAAGTTATAGCACGGACAATCCTTGTTACCTAAACACACTTTTTACATACATTTACTTTCATATGCATGTGTCTAAATTGATGTCCTATTAACGTTGTACCTAGTTTGTTTACTCCTATCCTTGTTACCTTGGGATTTTTGCATATGGGTAGAATCATTGCTATGCGCAGCTACTGTCACTATTATTTAATCGTTAATCTTGACTTAATGGTTCACTTCAACATTAATGATAAAACTTGCTTTTTAGCAATTTGGTTTAGGGAGCTAGAGCATGTGCTTTGTGCTTTGCTCTAGTGTCTCTCCATAAGGTCTGGTTCTTAAAGCGGCAACCCAGGAGCCCGTCGCCACCGCTAGAACTATTATGGCTCTGGTCTTGGTCAAGTAGCTTGTACGGCTCTAGCTTGTCAGTGGTTACCGAAGTGGCCGACGACGCTATGAGAACCACTCGTGAGTGTATGGTTTGATCCACCGAGGGCGGGTGATCCGTCGGCTATGCCCCCGTGAGGCACAGTCCCGTGCTGGGAGTCCCTGCGATGGGGAACTCCACACGTTGTGCATTGTTGGGCGTGACGCCCGCGCTTTGGACGCCATCGACCCCCTTATGGTGTGACTCCGTAGGCGTAAGTCGATCTCGGTGTCTTGGGCCATACTACCTGTGTTATACCATAGCTATCACCGTATTGTTAGGGTGTCTTGTGAAAAACCTCATAGCGTCCCTATGTGGTCACACCTCGGTAGTGTGATTTGTGAGGTCTGATCCACCTCCGCGTGGTCCGGTTTAAAGTTCGTTTGAGCTTTTACGCGACTGGTGGGTAAAGGGCGAAACCTCTGCAGAGTGTAAATCTATCATGATAGCCTTGCTCAGGGTCACGAGCGGCCTGGATCCTTTTTTATTAGAAGATGATGTTTATTTATGTTTAATGTCACTTATACATTATTAATTTGGTTACAACCGGGTTTTCATTCACTTGTAGTAATTTGGTTAATGTTAAAATAAACTAACTAAAAATGCTAATGCAGTTGAGCCATGTCTAGCCTATTTTTGAGCCTTCATACCCGTCCTATACTTGCTAAGTAATTGTTTACTTACACTTGTCATTTTATTCAACAAAATCCCGGATGGGTAAACAGATTGGGCTGGACATGAGTCTGCTGCTGAGTTTCCCGAAGATTTACCGTACTATTGAGCTGTGGTCTCCCAGTCAGAGTCCCTGTGGATTTCGTCTCCATTAGTTTGAGAGTTTATTAGTCTTCCGCTGTATTTGGTTAGTTTATTTATGATGCACTCTGATGTAAAACTTTATTTAATGAAGAATTTATTCAAGCATATGTTCTCTGTTTATCATATTTGTTCGCTATATGTGTACTATGACTTCCTGGGCACACATATGGCCGCATTCGGGTTTTTGTGAAAATCCGGATGTGACAAGTATTTGGTCCACGTGGTGTGGGAAGGGTACATGCCTTTGGCAATGGGGATTGCGGCTTATGATGAATATGTACAACTCTACAGAGTGTAAAACTGTTATAACAGTCGTGCTCACGGTCATGAGTGGCCTGGACCCTTACATGATTAATATACTTGAATATGATCTAAATTGTGGTTACTTGAATAAGTTGGGTTTATGCTATTCATTTAATTGTGGTCGGTATATACTTATACTTGCTAGTAATTAGTTGTTTAATAAAACTTGACCAACTAAAAGTGCTTAATGCAGCTATCTTATCAGTCATTCACTTTATAAAGCCTAGCATGTCATTTATTTTCATACTTTGTTGAGTACCACATGTGCTCACACTTATTTCTTTATATTGCATCGACCACACTCGGACTGCTGCTCAGATTGGGAGACCTGTGAGGATTTTACTGAATTTGAGGAGTTCTAGGAGAGTCTCTCAGTTAGCTGCCTGGAGATGGAGTTATTTCGTTTCGTTTAGTTAAACGTTTATTTAAGTATTCTGCTATGGCATTTGTGTCAACTCTGAGATCGTAATAAATGCACTTTAATATTCTTTCATATGCATGGTTATGAATATTCACTTGTGACGTCTACCATATGTGTGTAAACTTGATCCTGACGCACATATAAGATGCACCTGGTTTTCTTTCTAAAACCGGATGTGACACATGATTACTGTAGCATTCCATTGTCTAATTATAGACTAATTATACTTAATAGATTCATCTCACAAATTAGTCATTATTTATATAATAGGTTTTTTAATTAATCTATATTTAATAGTTGTAATTACCATGGGACTAAATTTTAGTGAGTGGGATCAAACACCCAGCGGTGCTGCCGCGCCGTGACCGTTGTCAGATCTGGCCTGCCGACGTCTGACGTGCAGTGATGGCAGGCTCTTTTTACGCTTTATTTATATTGTTGTTTAGCATTTCTAGCTTTTATTAATTCATATCTAGTATGAAGATTTCCATCTTCCGCTAGGACAGTTGTGTAGTCAATAAATAGCTATATCTACCAGGAATTTTAAAATATTTGGAATTAATTGGCTATTATCCGTTCCAAGAAATGAGACGTGGAACAAAAGGAGTACTAGAGGTATATAAATAGATGTATCAAATTCGTAAGACTAGGTACCAAAAATAATGTGATCAACCCTTAATTTAAAACCAGGTACTTTCAGGATTTCTCGCAGCATTGTGAAACAGCTCCTATCTGCCTACCATACATTTTCTTTATCTGATTCTGTCATTGCTCTGCATTTTAAAGAGACACACCACCTAGGTTTGAGGTGAGTTGTTCGATCGTAAGTTTGTTTGGTTGGACCAATGGAATGGGTTGATCTGTTCTCTAGACTACATTTTCCGTTTACCACAGAAATTTATAGGATTAAGTTATAACGGACCACTATGTCTAATATGAATATAGCCATAAAAACAAACATCCCAATGCAAGCGAGCCTCTAGTTTGGACTGCTTCAAAATTATATTGATCAAACCAAACGAAATGTAGATGTTGAGTTGCGACTCTAACAATGTAAATGGGCTGATAGTTTGGCTGGCCGATGCGGTTGCACCATTTGAATTTGTAGCAGTGTATAACTGGATATGGGTGGTGTTACGGCAGGTTGACGTAGAATGTCACAAGAAAAGCCATTTAGTCCTGGGGAATCAAGAAAAGTTCCTGCCGCCTAGGCGCGTATCCAATGGTTTATTCAGATGGCTGAAGCAGGAACAATGAAAATAAGAAATCAAAGCAAAAGTGTTAGTTCAAGGTGGATGCATCGGAAAGGAGAAGCGGCGATCATTGGTAGCGTGGGAGTTTTCTGGAGCATGTGAAAATAGTGTTATCACCTCTGTTCCACGACTGAAATCTTTAGAGGCAGAACGCTCAGGTGAGTCTTTGGACTTTGGTCTAGCGTCTAAGGCTAAAGAAATTGGGGGCTTTTGAATTAGAGAAGAGGAAGATGACTTTCTTGATGTCCTGGCTTTAAATAACCTTTGTGGCGACCACACCTCAAATTAAACATCTAAGCTCTAGGCAGAAAAAGGAAAAGAATCTAAGAAACAAAAGTAATCATGAAGGGGTGCTTTGGAAGTGTAATGGTTTTAGGGAAAAAAAGGGGGGAAAATAGAGATAATACCAGATAACACAAGATGGCCAGTCTATTTGGATCATGAAAAAAATACAAATATCTGCTGCGATGAAAAATGTAATATATTCTTTCTCTGCCATGGAGCCAGATTTGGTGGTGACATGTTAAGCTTTTTTTTTTTTGGGATAGGAACATACTATACGCTAATTCCATTTCCAGCAGTCATCCATTATTAGTTTGTTTTAAAAATAACGATCACCCTGATACACGTGCAACACCAAAGACATATAGAAACGGATGCATATATATAGGAAACAATTCATTTTTCATGACTGATAATAACATAGCCAGAGGTAAACCCCGCGCCTTCTTTTATTGGAAACAGAAGATATATAGTAACATGAACATCATGCACCACTGACATACACACCTCACAGCCACCATGGCAGCAACGGAAGAACAACTGAAAAGCCACAACGTGATCGGACACGAAGCCATGAAAGCAAATTAAACACGAGAAGTAGTAATAGAGGTACTGAACAAAGCCCAAGCTCCGTAATCCGTACACTATTCGGCTGGCAATAATATATTCAGCCAATTTATTGTTGGGACATCGTCGTCACAGCCATTTTCCTGACGTACGTTCTCCTCCGAGCTAGCAGGAAGAGAATCTAGTAGCAAATGCAGGGATAACCAGGGAAAGGGGGTTCGCACTCCTTGGGGCAGCCAACAGAATCTCTGACGGGTTCGATGACTTCAACAACGTACGCATTGCCTGCTGGGAGTCCTGGCTTCCCGGACACCGCAGGCTCCGCCTCCGCAAGCAGGCGCCGAGGCTGCGGTGATGCTTCAGCCATCAGCTGGCCCATGGTCAGCACCACCGTGAGGATGGCAGCCATCTTGACAGCAGTAGCAGACGCCATGGGAGCTCCTATAATGTCGAAGAGCAGATCGAACTGGGAAGGATGAGTACTTTCTGAGATCAGGTCTGAGAGGTGCCGAACAAGCAAGGCTACATGGCCCTGCCATTTATGGATGAGGAGATGGCAAGGTGGATGAACATGCTACGCATGGAAACTACAAAGAAAACAACATAGTGCTCCTGGTTTATGACAGTGGGACCAATGCCAGTTACAGCAAATCTGGAATGGATTTGGGGGACTTATAAACTGATTTAGATAGGCTTGGTTAGGTGAGAAATTAATGGAGATAGTGCCACTGTTTTTACGTTTGATTTGATGTCGCACTAAAACCTAGCAGTAGAATTCTTTTCTTTTTGGGAGGAAATCAAGGGATCTTGTTAATGTCACAAGCACCGCTGCACTAGCAATGTTACGATAAGGCTATTCTCGATGGTAAGTTTATTTTAGATATTTCCAAGATCACCATATCATCAGAAGAAGAAAAAAACCATGAATGGCACAACTCATTTCTTAGAACAGTTCATCATATTGGTGAGCAGAGTTTCATCTCCATTAAACTCATTTCTTCTCTCTTTTTATAACTCCCACACCATGTCTCCACATTTGCTTAAGTGGCAAATAATCATTTACGGAGAATGAAACCCCCACTCAGAATGGCCGGACCTATGAAAATGTAAAATAAGGCTATTGAAGTTTGATGGTATATTTCCTCAAAAAATATTCGGATGATATGTTTACCTAACAATGGACTTTTACCTAACAATGGACTTTTAGACTGTCCACAGGGTTCTTAGGATATACTAAGAATTAATATGAAGCACGTTGCCAATGTGGTGTGTTCCTTACAGCTTGGACCACTATATTTGGTTTTAAAATATACAATATATTAAAATTCAATTAATTATTTATGATAACGATGCTTTATTTCTTTATTCATCACTCATTTGGACCGAAATAATAACAAAAATAAGGATTGGCAATTTATAGATGGAGAAGGATGGCTTGACAGGCACTCTGGCAGCCGGTGACTTTAGCCCTTGTTTAGTTCCAAAAAGCAACCCCAAAGTTCACTATGCAAAAAGAAGATTCTCATCACATCAAAATATCGGCCCATGCATGGAGTACTAAATGCAGATAAAATTAAAAACTAACTGCATAGTTTTGTTGTACTATGCGAGACGAACATTTTGAGCCTAATTAATCAATTTTTGGACAATTTTTCACACATACAAACGAAATGCTACAGTGGCGCAATGATTACGAAGTGACCCCAAACCCCCAAATCCCCACGCCCATATTTTGCATCCAAAGGCCTTGTTTAGATCCCAAATTTTACCCCCAAAGTTCACTATGCAAAAAGAAAATTCACGTCACATCAAAATGTCATAGCATGCATAGAGTACTAAATGTAGATGAAATCAAAAACTAATTGCACAGTTTTGTTGTACTCTACGAGACGAACATTTTGAACCTAATTAATCAATTTTTGGATAATTTTTCACACATACAAACGAAATGCTACAGTGACGCACACACTTCAAAAGGTCAAATTTTGCCCCCAAATTTGGGAACTAAACAAGGCCTGGCAGTGGTGGTTGCAGCGGTACTCAGGTCGTGTGCAGATTTTGGTGGCAGTGCAACAGATCTGGTGCATCCTAATGACCTTGGTCGTTCATGACGTGGCTTCCATAGTACCAAAAAAAACCGTTACCGGTTCGACCAAAAAACTGTGAACCAGCAACATAACCGGTTCAACTAAAAAAGCCATGAACCAACGACATATCCCAAACTCATATGGCGATGGCTCTCGTTTCCCACCCTCTCACCCTCCCTCCCGGTGCCTCCCCTTCCACCGGCCCCACGCCGTCGTCCACCCCGGGCCCGGCGGCCACCCCCAAGGGCGCGACTCTCTCTTCCCTGGCGCCAGGACTTTCTCCTCCCTCCCATGTCTCCTCCGTACCTATCTACCCCACCGTGGGGCGTTCCAAGGCCCAGCGCTGGAGCGCCGATTCACCTCCCACCGGGAAGTCGGGCGGTGACATTCCAACGTTCAAGGAAGCTCTCATGTCGGGCGCGCGCTCTATGATGGCCTATTGGGCCTCCCTCTCCGGCGTCGCTCATCCCATGGCGGCCTTGACGGCCTCCGTTGTTGCGCATTAGAGGGCCTCGGCCGTTGCGGGCGACGTTTCCCCTCGGGCGACGCCGCGTATCGTTCTACGGGATGACAGACGTGTCCGCTTGGGGGCGGCGCGGCCTGCTGCAGCGGATGGCTGGACACAGGTGGAGAGCCACCATCAGCGCCAGGAGCGTATGCGCCGGTTGCTCCGTCCACGCTGTCCGGTGCCGGTTGATCTTCGGAGAAAATGATTCAACTGCTTCTCGCCCCACTACCGTGCAGTGAACTGCAGATCGAAGACGCACTATTTCCACTGCTGGGATCTGGGCATCGCTCTTCCGACTGCCAGAAGCAGTCCAACGGTCTCTGCCCCGTGGTGGCACGTTCCCAGCGGTTGGTCTGGCGGCCGAAGGCTTCTCCTGCTGTGCTGGAGGGGATCAGGTCCCTCTAGTTGCCTCTACCCCGCCGGGCGATGTGCCGATGGGATCACATAACCGTAAGAGGAGGCGAAGGTCGCGGCAGAGGCACAACAGAGGTTCTGATAGGCTAGAGAATATATGTGGCAATGAAGATGAAGATGGTGAAGTGCCAGCCTCTAAGGTTTTCAATGGCGATGATCGGCCGGCTGGTGCCCTGCCTTGGCCCCGGTAGATTCTCAATCGCTCAACCTCCATCTCACAGAGGGAAGAGGGGCTTGCTAGGACTCTGGTCATCACCATGCTCAATGGAAGCCCAGGCTCCATCCTTGCTTGCATCGCTTGTCGGTTTGAGATCGAGGTTTCCTCACTAGTCCTACAAAGTTTTGGGGGCGCAAGGTTCCTCTTGAGCTTGCCGATGACAGAGCGGGTGGAGAGGGTTCTCAATGGCGGAAGTACTTTCATCTTCACGTCTCTGCCTCTCCGGCTCCATGTCATGCGTTGGATGCGCCTCCTCGATTCCATGGTGGCAGCCCTAGCAGCTCCGGTTGAGGTGGATATCTGCGGCATCCCTACTGACGCTTGGGAACTACCAACGGTGGAGTTGCTGCTCAGTGATCATTGCTGGATTGGAGGCATGCACCCAGATGTGGCGATTTCACGGTGGTGCCCTGGCGCTCCTGTCCTTCCCAGATCCCGCCGGGGATTGATCTGGAGACTGTGGAGCCGCATGTGGAGGAAGATGATCACCGTCCAGCGAAGCATACCCTGGTTTACCCGGTCAGGTTTTCTGTGACCCTGATGGAGCTGCCAGGCAGGCTGGCAGACCCTCCGTCACCGCCTCTGGCCGCCGATGGGCGGCGGCACCAATGGGTGACGACGCTCTGGACCATCTCCGTCGGCCCCAGCGGCAGGGACAACCCCCCGAGCCTCGGTGCATGAGCGTCTGGGGCTGTGACTTGGTGTTGATGGCCACGTGGAGCCACGGGAGGCGGGCGCCCCCCTCGATGCGCCCCATGCACGTCGCATCGGCAACCCCCGATGCTATTCAAGACCCGGCGACCGTCTCGGCTCACGAAGGGCCCTCTCCTCTAGTTATTCCGAGGCAGGCGGGCGGCGCGAGTTTGGGACGTGAGGCGCCTTTGCTGCATTGGAGACCTTCCAATGAAGAGGGGCATGCTTCCTCTGCTGGCGCGCCCACCCAAGCGGTGCCCAATCAAGGAAGGATTGTGGATATTGAAGTGATGCAGTGGATGTCGGGGGCCTGTGTGGGCTACTTGGCAGCATGAGCAGTTTGGCAGGCTAGGTTTCTGCACCAAGCCATGTGGATGGGCTGATGACAATGACAAAGTTGGAGCAGGAAGATTGTCCCTAATCCCTTGTAGAAGAGGTTTTAATATCTGGGTGTTTGGGATCTAACTTTTGGGATGGTGCTTCAACCTGAGGTAGAGGACACCCACATATGGCGTTTTTCAGCCTCAGGGAAGTACTCAGTGAAGTCAGCATATGAGTTAATGTTTATTGGAGCCGTCCAATTCCAACCTTGGGAAAGGATATGTAAAACTTGGGCTCCGGGTAGGTGTAAATTTTTCATGTGGTTGGTGGCTCATGATAGATGTTGGACGGCTGATAGATTGGCCAGGAGAGAACTGCCTCACCCTAAAAAATGCCTTCTATGTGATCAGAAGGAAGAGACGATAAACCACCTATTGATGTCATGTGTGTTCTCTCGCCAGGCCTGGTTCAGTGTTTTTCAGAGGCTTGTCCTACAGACTTTAGCGCCATAAAATGAGGATCACTCCTTTGAGGTTTGGTGGGAAAGGACAAGTAAAAGAGTTCAGGGTCATGACAGTCATGGACTCAACTCTGTCATAATCTTGGTGGCTTGGTCGATTTGGAAACATAGAAATGGTTGTGTCTTTTAGGGTTGGCAACCTAATCTAAATGGTTTCCTTTCAGAAGTTAGATAAGAATTGCATATGTGGGAGCTGGCTAGGGCTAGAGGATTGACTCATATCCTTGCCCAGTTGCCGGGATAGCCTTGCAGGACAATGTTCTTTAAGGTCATGTAGACCGGTGTTTTTCTGTAATCAGTGTTTTGAAGTGTGGGTGAGTTGGGGTTGTGAAAACAATCCGTGTAATGGTCCCGGGGTGCTTTAACCCATCTTTCTTCTTAATATATAGATACACAACTCTCCTGCGTGTTCGAGAAAAAGTGAACCAACGACATCACCCGTTCAATCGAAAAAACCATGAACCATAAACATCATTCAACCGAAAAAACCGTGGACCAGCGACATCACCGGCTCGGTCCAGTTAAAAGATCGGTTTCAAGAAAAAAACAGATTTTAGAGCATATTCCGGTTGTATTGGGCTGGAATCGGCCCAATATAGCAATGCAGGAGGCCCAAAAACTAATGCCACGGAAAAGGGTCCCAAAGGTCGAATCTCAGCTGCACTAATCATCTTTCTCTTGTTTCTTGTTTTACAAATGACACAATGAAATTTATATAACCTATATAGATGCACATCATTTAAAGTCATTAATTTTATTTCTCTCAACATGCAAGTTATCAACGTCATATATGAACTCACTATATCAGATGTAACATTATCATCCATTAGGATTATCGATTTATGTCTCAACTGATAATGGAGCTATAGGGGAGCCCCCAGCTTCTTTCATTGGAGAAGATGTAGATTAGGTAAAGAAAAACATATTTCTGGACAGATAAGAGTTAGGGAAACCCCGTCTTCTTTTATTTAAAACAGAAGATACATAGTAACATGAACATCTTACACCATTGACACATCCACACCTGACAGAGCAACCATGGCTGCAACTGATCGAAGAGCAACTGAAAAGCCACAACGTAATCGGATGCAAAGCCATGAAAGGCAAGCAAACGTGACAAGTAGGAGATCGATCGAGGTACTGAACCAGAGAGCCCAACATCCACATATACGAACACCACTTGGCCGGCAATATATTCAGCCAAATTATTATTAGGCCGTCGGTCGTTGCATCCATATTATATTTTCCTGACGTTCATTCGTTGGAGAGCTAGGAATGAGAACCTAGCACCAGCAGCCAGCTCCACCAGGCCATGTGCACCCGAAGCGGCAGCCAACGGACTCTATGGTGGGCTCCGCGTTTTTGGTAATGCCATCGTCGTCTGGGAGGCTTGGATTCTCAGAAACAGCAGCCTCCTCTTCCGCGAGCAGGCGCCGAGGCTGCGGTGATGCTTCAGCCATCAGCTGGCCCATGGCCAGCACCACCATGAAGATGGCGGCCATCTTGACAGCAGTAGCGGAAGCCATGGAAGCTGCTTGCTTGTTCTAGCGTCGTCGGCGAACTGGGAACGATGAGTATACTTTCTGAGATGAGGTCTGAACTTGAGGTGCCGAACATGGCTACAGGTTCCTGCAATTTATAGGTGCGGAGATGGGCAGGAGGATTACGACGCATTGAAGACAGTGGGACCAATGCCGGTGGCAGCCCATGCACTGTTACGGTCGGGCCCACGGGCCCCGGCCCACCTCGTTAATTACTATCATGAGGCAGGTGGTGTGTTCCTCTCAGGCAGCCTATGGGAATGGCAAATTGATTTGATTTAGTGATGATTTTGGGCGCGTTTAGATGCCCGCCATCATTCGTCGTGAAAATGGGCGCCACGCAAAAATGCTTCATAATTTATTCTTTTTTAAGATCAAAGGAAGAATTATATTATATTAAAGTTGAGTACATCATCAAGTTACAAACACTCCCAATATACCCAATTATTGTCAAGCACAGGGCCATACCAATTATTGTCAAGCAGGCTAACCATGTGGTGCATATATTTCTCCTCGTGCGCATATGCATATACGTATATATTGTGGTCTACTGTTGCTGGCAGGGCAGACAGGGGCGGAGCTACAGGGTGGCCATAGTGGGCCATGGCCCACCCTATAATTTTGATGCTTACAATATATGTTTGTTGAGTTTTACCCAAATAATATATATTTTAGACTTATTTATTTTAATATGTATGCAAGATTTGTATTGATGTTGATAAATTTTATAGTTGTATGTTTAGCATATTACATTTATAGTGTCATAAAGAATTATGTTAAGTTAGACCATCCTAGTTTGAAACTCTAGCTCCGCCACTGAGGGCAGATCCCGGATTTACTAATGTGTTGGACGGGCTCATGACAAGATTTGGACCCATAATAAAAACCATGTGAACGGACCAAACTTTTTTACCCATTATCCGACCCACCCCGAAAAGAATAAACAAAAAGTTGGGTTTTCCTTTACCTGACCTGGCCAGACGGTATGTTTTCGGTTGGATGAGGGTAAAAAAAATCAAGCCCAGTTATCGCGTCGAGTTGGGTTAGAACCCAAGGAATAATCGCTAGATATTTTTTGGCCCCGCCCAACAAATAATTGGGTCGCTACTCCCCTCTCCACTAACAAAGTTATACGTCCAACCGAAAATAAACTCGTGTACAAAACTCTTGGATGCAATGGGCAAATAAGTGTTCCTCGATCTGTGGATATATACATGATATATTATTTCTTTTTCAAAACATAACTCACACATGGCATTAGTTATTTTGAAAAAAGGTTGTTGTACGTTGCTGTCCCGTTGTTGTCAACTCTCAATGTACATATTTACTTTGCATGAATATGGGCATGCCGATCGAGTGCTGCAGCCTCTCCCACGTGCTTCCTTCAAGTGCTTGGCGGTGTGTCATGGTCTAGCACGGCAAATTATTGTATTGATTGATGGACTAGCACGGCCAGGGCATACTAATTACACTCTGGGACATGATCAAAACTGCTCTCCCAGGTGATGAGAGTGCAGGCGGTTTGGAGTGCAACCTATGCAAAGCTTCACCCAAGTTGTCCACTGCTAGGAATAAACCTGGCAATTCCATTGCAACACGTACAGTGCCGTAGCAGTAGATTGTGCCCGGTAATTTATGTGCTCAGCTCCCTTGGTGCTAAGTGCCCATTGTGGGCGGGTTCAGATATAGACTGCACTAGGCGAAAAAATTGATTGGGGCGCAACAAGGCGATCGCGTCAGATAGAAGTAGCCCGGCAAGGAAAGCTGCTACAAAGGCCTGCTGCTGCATTCACCGCGCAGAGTGGATTGTACGCCTTACCCAACCGTCTATGGAGGTATTTATTAACGCGAAAACATTGCTCGGTCAACCGCTCGATTGGAGAGGAAGATCAGGAGACTGGGGAGGAAGAGGAGAGGAGCTTGGGTTAGGATTTCGGGGTTGAGGTTGCCAATGTTGGGGCGGCCAGCCGGACGGTGGTTGCAGGCAGTGGGGACGCCGCTGACCGAGTGGCGGAGGACATCCGTGGGAGGGCCGGCGGCGGGGGCGACGACCGGCCGAAGATCGAGGCTCGGAAGGATGGGGCTGCGGGAGGTGGGCGGACGGCCACCGGTGGCGGTCGCCGCAGGCCACGGGCGGTACGGGAGGTGGCGGGGAAGGTGAAGGTTTGGCACGGCGGCGGTCGAAGAGGTTTGGAAGGACGGGGCGGCAGACGATGGGCAAGAGGTGGGCGGACGGCCGGTGACGGTCACGGCGGGAAGCGGACGGTGGTGGGAGATAGGTGGCAACTGGTTGTTTGGAAACTAGCGGTCGCCTGCGGACTAAAGTCCCCAAAATTTTGGGCAGCAAACACCAACCACACGCCGCGTGCAGCTCTCACACTGATGAGCTGCTCCTTGCACGCCTGTGTTCAGACAATCCGGTCAGGATGGTTTCATTCGGGGAGCCCAACAAAGGATACAGAGCCATATCAATCATTACGAAGCAGGCTATAGCCATGTGGTTTGTTGCTCCCATCACACATGCGCATATATACTGTAGGATACTGTTTGCTCGCTGGTCAGATCCAGGGTTTACGGACCATGTCACCATAACCTCTCCACTAACAAATATTACGTCAAAATATCACTGCTCTAGAGGTACATCAGCGACGTCAAGGTTTCATGTCACTAAATTTTATTCACTAATATTTCATTAGTCGTGTAGAAAGCCCCATCACTTTTTTAGATAATGGATAATATATTACCCGGCCTTGACCAAAATGGCTACGACCAACCAAAAAATAAGAAAATTACATCCCATCAAGAGGCTCTAGTAGTCCTACGCGACCACCAAGATCGCTATACACGTTTGTCAGACCTTACGAAGAACTGAAAACCCTGGACACCAACCACCATTGATGCTTCTTCCAAGGCAACAGTACGAAGACTTGGTACAGATACTGCCAACTAATATCCGAACTGTTATGCCATCCAATGCCTCCTCCGTCCTGAGCTGAATACCGAACATAGTGTCCACACGGGAGAACTGTCCGGCCATGGCGAACAAGAACTTCGACGACGCGCCTGCACTGCCGCCGCCGGCCTAGAGAAACCAAGCTAGGTTTTCACCCAGTTATTGATCAACCACGGACGCAACAGGGAACGGTCTGACCAATGACTTCTGCAGCGCCTTCAACAAGGTGTGTGTCACGGACACTTCACCGCCGCCGGTCCAGCAAAACACGCCAGACAAGGATTTCTCCCAAATCGTCGCCACCACCGTCACCACTGTGTCCGGCCAACGAAGAGGTCGCCCACACCGGAAGGACACCAGCATCTTCGTACAGGACGCCGCCACCGCAAGACAAGACGCATTCCGGCCGCCATCGACGAACACCGCCACCCGGAGCAAGGTTCCGCCGGCAAAGGGACGGCACCAACCCGTGGGGAAGGCGGCTGCATGACAGCTAGGAAAATCCGCCCAGATTGCCCCCATGGGGGCGACACGGAGCGATGAAGGCGTTGGATCTGTTACCTTCCGAGCCGAGGGATCGCCGCCGGCCTCGCGCGCAGGCCACCGCCAGGACGCCGGCCGTCCGCCTCGTCGGTCGCACGCACGCCGGCCGCACACCCATCATGCTCCTCGCCGGCCACGCCCGCTGGCCGAGCTCGCGCCGGCCTGCGCACCTCCGCTGCCTCGCCGGCCCGCACGCTACCGCCCGCCCGCGACCTCCTCCACCGGCCGCAGTCATCACCGCGCGCCGGGCGACGGGATCGGCCAAGGGTGACCCGGATCCGGGGCGGAGAGGCCGGATCCGGCCGCGCGTGCCGCCGTCGACGAGAGCTGGCCACTGGCGGCGTCCACCCTCCAATGGTGTCCGCGCCCACTAAAGAAGACGGGAAAGGAAGGAATGGTCCCCGCCGCCGCCATCCCGGGGTTCGGCTGGACTTCCGGCGTCGCCCTCCAGCGGCGGCGAGGAGAGAAGGAAGGGAGAAGGGGGCGACGGCGGCCGGGGGTGCGAGTCGCCGCCCGAGCCGCCCCTACGCGGAGGACGGCGCGAGGGCGCCTTGATTTTTATTCGAGAGAGGAGTTGTTGGTGGTGGCGCAAAAACAAGCAATCACTAGCTACTGAATATCACTAATAAGTCACTAATAACTCTCATAGGTGACGTGTTTAGCCAACCCACGTCCCATGAGAGAAAATATAGTGACGTGCTCTGCCATAACATGTCACAAAGGAACTCATTAGTGACGTGTTTTTTCCTAGACACGTCACTGCTGCCCCCTTGTCATTGTGACGGCCTCACAAACACCCGTCTCTGCTGATGATAGTAAGCACCTCTCAGATTTTTTTTCACTTTGTACACCATTTTTTAAGGTGGCAACATGGACCAAGAACAGCAATATGCACTTATCAATTACCGCTAGTCATTATTGATTACAAATTCTTGCGACTTCTATGCAAGGTAATTTCAACAAATTTTATAGCAAATCAGTTAAAAATAAAGACATGAATATATAGCATGACCATACAGAGATAAATGAGATTGAATTGCTTATGTGCTAGAGGGAAGGAAGCACCTAACCAATTAGCTCAGCGCGCTCCATGGCGGGCGGCGTTGACGGGATCCCGATTGTCCAGGTTCCAATAGCGCCATGTTGAATGAGGGTGCAAGGGTTGTCGTGGATAGTTCGGAGTGCCTTTCGCTTCTGCTCTCTATCCAGCTCCATGGCGTCTGCTCATCAAACTTGACATCACGGGAGATGATTACTTTCTAACTTGACATTACGGGAGATGATTAGTTTCTAGCCAACTGTGGGTAAGCCTTGGGTCCTGTTTTCATAGCCCAAGAACACTCCTCGAATCAACCGATCCACCGGCTTTAATTTGACACTCCAGGCCCTATCATCTTGGCATATATATGGGACGCACCCGAAAGTGTGCAAGTGTCTAACCGCCGACTTTCACTGGTAGCAGGCCTCGTACGGGGTCTTCCCATCGAGGCTCCTTGTGGGCGAGTGATTCAGCAAGTACACGGCAGTTTTCACCGCCTGTCCCCAAAATTCAGCTGGAACCTGCGTCGCCTTGAGCAGACATCGGGCCATCTCCACCATGGTCTGATTCCTTCTCTCCACCACTCCATTCTGCTGCGGTGTATACGGCATGGTGCCGATGTGGGAAAGTCTGATGATGTGTTATTTTATTATTTGCAATGGAAGATGCAAAGATAACGTGTGGTGTGTTGCTCCCACCTCAAGTTGCAGGCGGGGCGGGCTCTTAAACGAGCCCGCATAGACGTCCCGTAAAAATGGCATTTGTGGCGCATGTGGTCCAGCTGCATACACTTTGCCGACCAATACAATCAACCATACGAAACCCGCTAGACAGGGAACCATGCGGTCTATGCCCACAAGAACCCGCAAGACCCAGCCGCTCCTTCCGCCGCCGCCGTTCCCTCCCGCGTTCCGTCCGTCAGCTCTGCCTCCTCTCCTCCTCTGGGTGCCACCTCCATCAGCTCGCCGTACGACACCTCTGATCAAGGCCGCTGGTTCTTCCTCCTCATCCTCATCAGGAAGTGGCTGTTCGTGTGCCTGACGCCGAGATGCCTCCACCACGACTGCTCCCACACGCTTGGGGACCTCGTCGGCATCAACAAGTGCTGCTGCTGTGGCAAACGTGGCCACACCTGCGACTGCGGCGTATCATCTCCCGGTACATGCTGCTGCTGCTGCTGCTCCATCTCATGGCCTGCCTGCTGCTGTAGAATTTGTACTTCTATTTAGCTTTGCGGCTCATGCCGGATTGCGCTCACAAAGCCACAACATGCACTCGAGCAGCGTGATGCAACTTGCGGCCAGCCGCAAACCCGCTAGATTATTTCGCGACGAGCGATGTGGCTTTGTGGCTGTCCACAACCCGCCCCACCTGCAATTTGACTCCCACAAGTACCAAAAAGTACCTAGTGTAAATCAATGGTGGATCCCATTATTTTTGGTACCTTGGCCCACAAATTTGATATTTCTTGATACTTTCTTTGTTTCCACCGTCCGATTTCTCAAAACAGATGGATCTAATTAATCACAATCATTTTAAAATTCCTAATATTATGGGATATGCTATTGCTGGCAGGGCAGATCCAGGATTGATGGAAGATGTGATCGTACATAAACCTCTCAACTAGCAAAGTTGTGCAAATCAACCAAATTTTGATGAACCTGCCCAACACCCAAGCTGTACGTCCTATTATTTATAAAACATTCATTTAAGATTTAAGTTGTCCTTGGCAAAAAAAAGAACAATATTAGTCTGTACGACATGCATGTACTTACATTCAGATGGGTCTTTGTTTGAGATTCATGTAAAATCAATTCTCAGTGCTAAAAACATTGCAAAATCAGCAACATGTTTAGATGGTCTAACCTGATGTTTTATGCATAATTTACCTATAGTTAAAAGCTTGCAGACACTAAATTATTTGGTTATAACAATTATCATGTGATCACCAGTCAATGTTTTGTTTCCTTTTCATGGAAAAAACTTTAATGATCTCCCTTCCCTATTGAGAACCATGTTGACAAATTGTTTTTCGATTGTAACAGAATGGTCCATTTTGCTATTGCAATCTGTATTTTCCATATCCTGCTAATCTAAGTGACAATGTGTGTCCGTGTGAAGCAGATCATCAATTTGACCCAAGAATGTGAAGGAGTTAAAAATGGCACAACTGCTAAAGATTTTAGAAGCTGCAGGAGTCAAAGAAATTGGTGAAACACAATAACAAGCAGAAAAAACAAGCTAGCGAACGTTCAGATATTGGTAGCATCAATTAGCTGTTGTGTAGTACATTGATTCCATGTGTTAGCTGTCACATATAAAGATTGAACTCTGTATAGTCCTGTTTGATTGGGATTATAAAAAAATCAAACTATGTGTTGATTTGTATAATTCCAATTCAGAAATAATTTTTCAAATGTCTTAAAGTCATTAGAGACGGGTCTTGAGAAAACGCACCTCTAATATGAACCATATCAGTGACATGATTTGCCAAACGCGTCACCGTACCGAAGACTCTGATGGGTGACATGTTTTGGTCAAACGGTGTAAGAAAAACTCTAATTGGTGACAGGTTTTGTCAAAACCGCATCATCAGTTACCCCCATTCCTGACGTGTTGTCACCATTGAGGGTCTTTAGTGACGCAACTTTGCTAAAACACGGCCAATGATCTATCATTAGTGACGGCTTTTTATGCTAAAGCCACGTCGCCCATTCAGATTTGGTCACATATTAGCTATTCATTATTGGTGGTAACAAAAATGATGCAAAAATTAGCGGGAAACAAAATTTTGAAAATATGTCGGAAATTGAAATCAAATTTGAAATTTTTGGGGATTGGAGCC
Source organism: Echinochloa phyllopogon (assembly GCA_033239725.1). Classification (NCBI taxonomy): domain Eukaryota; kingdom Viridiplantae; phylum Streptophyta; class Magnoliopsida; order Poales; family Poaceae; genus Echinochloa; species Echinochloa phyllopogon. The sequence continues at coordinate 6,546,387 of BTCW01000017.1, read as the reverse complement.
ATTTGCAGAGCCGGGCCGTCACATGGTCCGACCCTGCAAATAGGATCTACACCCAACACTAACTTTTCAAAAATGGTGATCTCTCCAAATGAAGTTTTATCTATTGTGCATAGACTATTTTCTCAGTTTCATTTTATTTAATAAAGGCTAGTCGGCAGGAATATTCTGATAAGTACATTTATAAACAAACATTTTGAAATGTATTCTCTTCGAATGCCATGGACAACCATTGCGAAACAGAGATTGTAATTTGTGGTCACGGTTAGTGGATATCACACAACTGTGAAGCCCTAATGGATATCACACACAACTTCGAGGAGAAAACGAATGACTTCTTTACTGCTAATATAGTAAAATTGTCATCAATTTTTTTATGATTAGACATCTGAGTACGCCTAATCATTTGGGGCGTGGGGGAGGGGGGCGCGCAGAATGAATAACCTGCCCCAGGATCCAACGACAAAAGCAGCTAAGATCCAAAATCGACGTGGTAGGGGCGTATGTAGGGCATAGCAATTGGGGACGCTAAAAGACAATAGGGGCGCAGAGCAACATGCATCATCTTGTTCCCTGCAGATGTGAGCACGTGAAATCCTGGCATGCGAGAAGGCCAACAAATTAGTACGGACGTGTGCGGATCATCTGAGCACGCGTTGCCATCGTGGTAGCATATGCATCATAACAGGGCATCCAATAGAGTACTAATTGTCTGCACCATCACTACTGTATCTCCTGTTAGAATCAAGATTATAAACTACTACCTCCGTTCCAAATTACTATTTGTTGTTGATATTTTCATTTAACGTTTGACCATTCGTCTTATTCAAAAAATTTCATAAGTATCGTTTATTTTGTATACGGCTTGTTTTATCATCATATATACTTTAAGTATAACTTATTAGTTTGTATATTTAAACAAATTTTTTAATGTAGTAATATTAATGTGTCAATATCTGATGCAGCATTGCTAGCGGATTGATAGATGCTCAGCCACCTTCCACGGGCTCCACTACTCCATTGTCTTTCCGCCTCTGGGAATCGAATCGGAAATATTATGGCAGTTTGGATCTATCGGGTTCTCGGTGCGTGGATATATGTGCATGATATGCATCGGTAGATGCTGGGTTCATCAATTATCTCATCGAGCTACTGAATAACAAGCTGGAATGGTGTGCACTTACAGGCTATAACCTTTCTTCCTACCAAACGATTCAAGATTTCCACCGCCACTTGTACAATTGAATTCACGCGAAAGAGCTCTCTCTGTATCATTTTGTTTCTCAGGTCCGATCTGTCATTGCCCTGCATTTGTAAGGATACACAAACTAAAGCAAGAGGTTTGTGGTGAGTTGTTCAAAAGGTGTTTGGTTTGCGGTGAGTTGTTCAGTTAGTATTCATTGACTGCAATTAGCAATTCACCATAGAAAGAACATTCTCTGCTTGTACTTTTTCTTTATCTGATAAAATAGGACGATGACTGATTTGTTCAGAACATGAAAAAAAAACAAGGACATGCTGAAAAATTAAAAATGATATATTCTCTCTCGTCGCCCGAGTACCAATTTCAGGTAAAATGTAATTAATAAACAATAGACATAACCAGTTATAAAAGGAATATTACGGATAAAATAGAGTGACCCATTGTTATATTATTTAATTTTCAATGTTCATACGGCTACAAACGCTGATGTTCAACTTCGATAACTGAAGCTGAAGAAATTCAAGCACATTGATATATCAAATAAGATGCGTATAGTACAACTCATCTTTCTTGACTGATAACAGAGCTAGGGATGAAACCCCAGCTTCTTTTATTAAAAACAGAAGATAGCAGCATGGACACATCTTACACCACTGACTCAAACACCACACGCGCCAGACAGCAACCATGGCTGCAAGCCTGCAACGAAGAGGCGGATGAATTGAAAAGCCACATCATAATCGAACGCAAGCCGATAAAAGCAAATTACACGCAACAAGCTAAGTAGGAGGTTCTGAACCAGAGAGATCCGGAGCAAGTCGACCGGCCGTTGCATCCATATTTTCCTGGCGTTCGTTCGTGCTAGCTAGGAATTAGAGAACCTAGCACCAGCAGCCAGCTCCACCAGGCCATGTGCACCCGAAGCGGCAGCCAACGGAAGCTATGGTGGGCTCCGGGTCTTTGGTAATGCTATAATCGTCTGGGAGGCTTGGATTCTCAGAAACAACAGCCTCCCCTTCCTTAAGCTGCAGCAGGCGCCGAGGCTGCGGTGATGCTTCAGCCATCAGCTGGCCCATGGCCAGCACCACCATGAAGATGGCAGCCATCTTGACATTAGTAGCCGAAGCCATGGCAGACTCTAACGTCGCAAATGGAAAATGGAGGACTTCTGATCGAGGTGAGGTCTGATCGAGAGATGCCCAAGATGACTAGAAGGTCCTGCTATTTATAGGCCGGGATGGACCGGCGGTGCATGATTGGCGTGTTTGGTTGGCGGCATCAGGTCATCCGGGTCAGGTCCGCTCGGGACGAGGTGGTCAGTTGTTCATCCCGCGGAAGGATGGTTCGGTGCCGGATCCAAACAAAATAATAGTAGGTTCGGATTCACTGCGGAACCACCTCGTGCTGCAATCCAAACACGATGTACTAATATCAAGTCTCTCTCATCCAACAGAGCCCATATGCACTGTTGTTACGCAGGATGTATCGCTTGTGATCGATTGGATAATATCATCAATTCTCTCTCATCCAACAGCCTATATGCACTTACTGTTAACTACTACGACGCTAATGATGTGTTCCTCTCAACAACACTATCACGGTAGGGGGGGGGGGGGGGGGGGGGGGCAGGAACAGGCATATAACAGTAGTAGAAAAAAGCTCTATCGATCCCGGTTGTGAACCCGTGACTAAAGAGTCACTCCTTAGAGGTCCCGCACGCATGCTTCGTCGTCGTGAGTCACACATCACATAAGTTTTCGTACGAAAATATATGTGAATAATGCGTGAGACTCAAACCGAGACTCCTCGCCTTATGTGTAACTTCTTTAATATCTCACTCACAGAACATGTGTGACAGAGTTCTAGGAGCTTTCCTTTTAAATTAACCTATAAAAAGCTTTTAATCCGTAACACCAATCGAAACTAAAACACCCTTTAGTCCCGGTTGGTGTTATCAACAGGTCCCCCGGAACCACAGAAAATATCAATCGGGACTAGTCCTGATCTAAAACCTACCCGGGGCAAACGTAGGAAACGATGAAAAGTTCTAGTGTAACATGCTGCTAGATAGGAATAACCGCCGGAGGTAGAAGACACAATCATGGCCGTTGGATTTTGAAGGTGCGGCTGAAGAAATTAAGCCGGTTGGTGTTCCATCTCGAGGATGTTGCCTATAAATTTACTATTTGGCGTACGGTGATTGCGTTGCGGCTAATGCATCTTCGTTCGGTTGGACCAATAGCAAACTTAATTTCCGATGTCCCCTACCATATTTGAAACTACGAGATACTGCCAGTGAGAATGTAATACTTACTCTCACACGCAGGCACACTCGTCGTTATAAATACTCACTCCGTATATAATTTAGATATCATTTTGGATAACGATATAGTCTTTAAAATGTAACTTTTGACTTTTTATTTTTAAAAAATATTTATTAAAAATAATATATGTATATTTTTATAAAAAATATTTTTTAAGACAAATCTATTCATATAGTTTGCACTTTTTCAAACTCAATGACTTAAAAGTTATTCATGATTGATATTCTCAATGTTTAACTAAAATCTTGTCCAAAACGACATCTAAATCGTTTTGGAAAGACTAAGCCAGCAGATCCGATCTTGAGATTTACGAAGTCACCTTAAGCGCCTCACTGTCAACGTAGACGTCGCCTATCACTGAAAGAATAGCGCCGGTTAAATCCTATAATATAGAAAAATATAACACCAGTATCAAGTTGAGGAGTCAAACGCTGGTGGGGAGGTTCCACCACAAGGAACGTAATAGTCATCTGGATAGACTTATGTGTAGATGTCTTAGTTTATTTTTTCTTTCCAGGAACCACAGCACAATTGAAATATGGGGTTTTGTTTATACTCCCTCGGTACCGTACCATTGTACGTTTTGTTTCAGACAGCTTTAAAAATATTAAGGAAAGAAGAAATTACTCTTTTGCCCATCAACTTGCCGAAGTAGAAGGCAGAAATGATATGGAGGGAGTGCCACAGCTACTATATATCAATCAGCACCCTGTGGATATGTTTCCTTTCCCTGATAAGGCCTTCTCCAAAGGTCGAGTCAGTTGCTGGCTCATAGCAATACAGGTGGCCTTCACGTAGATATAGAAAGACAGCCATCCACCGCATTCACGTTTCTCCAAGCGTGTGAGGGTCCTAGTGACTCTTTTCTCCGTTTCATACGGCACACACGGAACAGCCGAGCTTCATGTGCCATCTCCCATGCCGCTCTCTCTCCTGCTCCAACTTCGGCGGGGCGAGCCTCGATCTTCTATATGGGCTTGCATTGCTGTGGCGAGTGCGGCCACGGATGCGGCTGCAACGAGCTCCGCCATAGATGCTCCGACGAGCGGCGCCATGGATGCGGCTAAAGCAAGCTCGACATGGATGCGACTGCAGCGAGCTCGACCATGGATGTTGCGGCGAGCTCGGGCATAGATGCGGCAGTGGCTTTGCAAGCTCGTGCATTGTTGTGGGCTGCGGTGAACTCCTCCATGGATACGGCTATGGCAGTGGAGAGGTCACCTATGGATTCAATGTGTGAGCTCGACCTCCCTCTCCTCCGATGATAGCAGGTTATATCTCGTGTGACCGACGGCCGGTGAGCAGGGCGCGGGTCGCCGTGGTGATTTTTTTGCTTCGATTTCTTCAGGGAAAAGAAGCTATGTGGAAGAACTTCTCACATAGTGGGACCAGTTATTCTCGGGACTCGCGACTGAGCCAGTCTCTTGTCGATAGCGTCGAGTTTTTCTTCGGTTCTCTCGCTACCACGTCGGCATAAATCCTACGTCAGCTAGCTCTGAGCTAGCTGACATGCCACCGTTGGAGAAGGTCTAACTTGGAATCGGTAAGGTTCAACGGGAGGCATCCCTGGAGGACACAGGTCCATATTGATTATTATGAAGCAGGCTAGCCATGTGCGTTGCTCCCATCCCTGGTCCCAGAGCACACAGGGTAGACCCAGGATTTACAGACGATGTTACCATAAACCCCTCGACTAACAAAGTTATATTACTAGAGGCCGGCCAACTAAATCTGGATGAACATACTATTCTTGGATGGAACGGGCAAGGTGCAAGAAACAGAGAGAGGTCCTCAATCTGTCGGGAGACATGATATCAATTATTGTGAGACGTACATTTACTGGCTGGTCCCGTGGTGGTTTGCTGCCGGCTTGGCGTATACGGAGTACTCCCTCCGGTTCAGTATTAAAAGTCGTTTAGGATAGCGATACGGTCATCAAAACATAACTTTGACTTCTCTTTTCTATAAAAATATTTCTTGAAAAATTACGTACGTATATTTTTATAAAAGTAATTTTCAAGACCAATATATTTATATAATTTTTATATTTCTAAACTCAACGACTTAAATATTATTCATAATTTATATTTCTAATATTTGACTCAAATCTTATCGAAACGACTTCTAATACTAAACCGGTGGGAGTAGGAATACTTGTCAGCTGGTTGAATGATACGAGTGGCATCGCGCGTGCCCACGTCCCCTCGTGCATGCCGAGTGGTGCATGCAGCCTCCCCGCGTGCTGCACGTGGTCATGTGTAGTCAGCACGTCCAGTTATTATATTGATGGACTTGCACGACCAGAGGCTAGGGCATGCATGCATACTCCCTCCGTATAGGATTTAGATGTTGTTTTCGATAAGATTTGAGTCAAAAATTAGAAATATAAATCATGATAACTTTTAAGTCGTTGAGTTTGGAATTGTGAAAACCATATAAATAGATTTTTCTTAAAAATATTTTTATAAACATATACATATATTATTTTTTAATAAATATTTTTATAAAAATAAAGTCAAAGTTACGTTTTAAAGACCGTATTGTTGTCCAAACAACATCTAAATCATGTACGGATGGAGTACACGCTCATCCCGGCCCTTGGGATGGCACGGGACATGAGAGCACACAGCTGAAATGACGGTGTAATTAAGCTTGGAGTCCACTGCGATTTTGATGCAAACCAATGCCTTGGTAGGAGGCTGTGTTGTGCAACTTATTATGTGCTCCCTAGGTTCTAAGTCTCTATTGGGCGGGTTCAGACTATTAGCGTTTGTTAAGCGCTGATATTGTAGTCTCCTACTCCTACCGGTGCTTGCATGAACCGAACGAATTAACTGAGGGCCGCAACAACGAGACAATCCAGTCCGACAGAAGTTGTAGCCGGCAGGAAATTACGATACTAAAGTGAGTCTCATATATGTCGGTGTGAAAATCTTCATGCTGGTGATCGGATTGGCACCACGAAACCGATGCGAATATGGATTGCTATTGTTGGGGTATTCAATTTTGGCAGGTCTGACCTCCAGAATTGTTACTTGAAGAAAGGGCTGGAGGTATGAAAACCAGGACGCATTAAGGGAAAAATCGAAGGTAACTCAGAGGTTAGGAACAAAAGTATTTTGGGCCATGACCTTCAAAGCCAGAGGAGTTTTTCGTCAAGCAAATCAACCGCTAGCGAAGGTAAAGAGTCGAAGGTCATTGGATTCTGTTGGGCATGAAATCATCTTCGGGAGACTTAATGTCAAGATCAAAGGTCAAGAGAAGTTGTTTTCATCCAAAGGGACCAAGGCAACACCTTCGTTTCTCGTAACCAGCAAGCAGAACGTGGACAACAAACTTCAGTGTAAGAAAGGTCACGCAACCTTCGCATAAGAGGTACGGCGAAGCTCAACAAAAAACGGCCTGTGTATCGTTACTGGTAGCAAAAGTCAAATTGTACACAATATTATATGGAAAATTACCCTCTTGTCTCCCGTTAGATAATATAGTTAAAGGGTAGTAGTCATAAAATGGGGCCAGGACAAGAGGGTAATGTTTCGTAACCCCCTATAAAAGGGAGACGACTTCCTTCTTTTGGGGGGATCGCATTTTTTGGAATGAGAACTGAGAATTGTGATCACACTCTGGTTTGTGTTTACCTGCAAAAACATAAACCAACAGTTGGCGCCCACCGTGTTGTGTGTGCACGTTAGAACACCCACATGGCACCTAAAACTAGGACTATCAGATTTGAGCAAATATGGCACAGAGGAGGACATAGAGGAGGGAGAGCCAGAATCTCTCGTCATGAGTCCACCTCTGTCTGGAGCTGATCCTCAGACCGTAGCAGCAACAGACAAGTCCAGGTCTAGCAAGTCAGAAGAAGTCTCAAAAAGCAGAAAAAGAGCTGAAACCGAAATTGCAAAAGCTAAGAAGCTGAAGGCCGCAGCTTCGAATCAACCACCTCAAGATTCAAGTCAGGAACAGAGTGAAGTACAAGAACCGGAAGCTACCAAGCAAGAGCTTGCAAGGCTAGAAAAGGAAAAGGAAAACATCTTAGCCGAAACTCAAACCGCACAGAGTGCATCAGCAGTCAGACAAGAACTAGTCGCAGCTAAGGCAAGACTATCAAAACTGCAAGTAGAGTTACAATCGATGGCCCAGAAGCATAGTGAACTAGATTCACTTGAGCAACATTTCAGTACCTTCGAACACCCTCTTTTCGGGACTCCCACAGCGTTGAACACTTCAGTTTCACACAGAAATGTGATTGTTCCAAGACTTGTAGACACTGCCGACCCTCTGGCACCCAGTTTGCAGTGAGCAGCATGGCCTCCGACACATCGTGGGCATCCAATCCCAAAATTTAATGGCACTGATGATGCAAGACAATTTTTTATGGCTTATGAAGCAGCAATAGCTTCAACAGGAGGAGATGACACAGTCCTGGCAAAGTCTTTTGCAATAGCCTGCGAAGGCATTGCATTAAACCGGTACTCATTGTTAAAGCCATTTTCAATTTAGTCATGGCAAGAGCTCAGGGACAAGTTTATGGCAAACTTTAAGGGGATAAGCAGAAATTCGCTCAACAACAGTGATTTGTTTGGTTGTGTCCAGGGAGAAAAAGAGAACTTCAAACATATTTTCAGAGGTTCATACAACTGAGAGCTCAGGCTCCTAAAGTGCCAGACGATGTTGCAATAGAAGCTTGCATCAAGGGCTTGAAGATAGGGCCATGTGCAAACTTCTTTGCTCTCGAACCACCCAACATTATGAGAGAATTTTATGTAGCCTTTGAGAAATGGTGTGTAGGGCGGACAACGATTTCCGAAGAAGAACAGAGGAGATAACGTGATTCAAGCAAGGACATAGACGTAATCAGTTACCTCGCTGGGACCAGCAAGGATAAAACCAAAGGAGGTGGCCCGCACAGCATCAGCAATCGGTATATGAGGTCGAAGCTCCCAATGCAGAAAAACAAAATTTTATTCAGCCATCACAAGCTTCGTTTGAAGAAAGCTCAGCCTGGAAGCTTAACGAGAGAGAAAGTGGTGTTAGCAGGGGAGGAAGAGAGATGTCGTGAGGTAAGGAGTGGAGATGGAATCGAGAGGGCGTCGTCTGACTCTTGCTCCGGCGATCAGACGGGCGCTGCTTCCCAAAGGTAAAGACGCCGGCGAACCGAGTATCGACGACGTTGGCGACTACGAACGAAGATGCAAAGAGGGCCGAGAAGCGCTGTCCCAGGCCGTGGCATATGCTACGGATGCATTCGTCCGCCCGAAGCCAATCCATGGAGTCGAGGTAAGACAATCGAGATTTTGGGCAATCGGAGACTCAGACTCGGAATCATCTGCAAACGAGATCGACGTATCCACTCCGGAGTTCATCGCAGAAGCTAAAGCTGCCGGTTTCTCGATGGTGGACTTGCATCTGGCTGAACAGGAATTATCCACGCAAGTATCCTCTGAACAATTCATGGCAAAGAAGATTGTTTCTACGCTTGTCCAAAGGAAGATGGAGAAATCTAATGGCAAGAGGCAAGAGGGTGTGCGTTGGCCATGGAAACAGAAAGCCTGGAAGGGTCCGCTACCTAAGCCACAGATATCCAAGGTCACCATCGGGGATTACATTGCGCCAGTGCTGGATCGGTGGACTTCTCCTGCAGTCCATCATCCGCCCACCGGTGATTCACAGACGGCGGAAGCTCGGCGACCATGGCAGGAATCGCCGGATTCGCCGGTAACCCAGGATCCGCAATCTTCGGCTGTTCAATTTTCAAACAAAACTGGGCCAAAAACTGGGCTGGCTCTAGGCGATGAATGGAAAGCCCGAAATCCTGGGCTGGCCCATCTCCAACAAAAGCTCCTTCGATACAGATCAACTCCACGAAACAAATTTTCAGTTTCTTACCCTAGCGCCGCCACCATCGATCAACGTACGTACGCTGCCGTGGTCATGGCAGGTAGAGGGAAAGGAGAGGGATCATCAGGAGCAAATGAAGGAGTGAATGGAAATCGCAGCCGCAACCTAGGCTTCCGGCAGTTCAACAACCAGAGCCGAGGCGCAGCTCGGTATCGTGGCCGCGGGCGTGGTCGCAGCCAGGAAGCTCGCGGACAGGGCGCTGCAGTTGGAGGCCAGACGAGTAATGAAGCAGATGGGCGTCTCACAGGCCGTGCAGATCAGGCGAACAACAACAGTGAGCCTGCTGATGCCAAGAATTTGGGTAAGGCTGGCAGTGTTCCTTTGGAGCAGCAAAAACACAAGGCACCGACGCCCTCTGGGGAACCAGTGCCAAAGAAGAAGAAAAGGATTCTCTGCTGTGAAATTTGTCAAGAGGATCACTTTACAAATCACTGCCATTTGTTGCACGGCCCCAAACCTACAGCCATGTTCTGTGGACTTGCTGGTGACGGACTGGGTTTCTTCCAAATTCCATCTACAAAAGGCGAGACAATGAAGATGCCAGAGAAGGTCACAGCCACTGCTCTCATCACCATTGAGCGGGGTGATGTCCCAGCCGATCTTCTCAAGGCTGAGCTAGTCCGTATTCTCCCATTTAAATGGGATTGGGCTGTGACTCCCCATGGCCCAAAATCATATATTGTACCCTTCCCAAGCAAAGTGGAGCTGCAGCGTCTGGTTGCTATAAAGAGGATCCCGACGGACAACAATGAGGGCACAATGTTGTTTGAGGAATGGAACAACGAGATTAAGCCAAAGAGAAAGCTTCAACAAGTCTGGGTGCAGGTTTATGGTGTGCCTTATGAGATTAGATCATTTTTACCGCTTTGGGCTGTTGGGACAATCCTAGGTGCCACACAGCGAGTGGACATGAGGTATTTGAGGAAAACGGGCATGGTTAGACTGCTAGTGGCGGTACTTGATGCAAAGTCCATTCCAAATGATGCAGACATTGTTGTGGATGACTCCATGTATGAAATATTTTTCAAAGTGGAAGAGGTGGCTCGAGATGATGATGATCTCAACTTCGATGACGCCGATGATCTAGACTATGATGGCAGCGACGATCGAGTCATGGAAGATGCAGAACCACAGAAACCGGATGACCCAACAAATACCTCGCCATCCAAGAAACAAGGTACAGATGCCTCTGGAATGGAAAATCCCAAGAATGGGAATGCACCATCAGATGAAGTTGCCCTGGTGGAAAAGGCAATTGACACAGCAGTGGAACAATTGCTAGAAGAAATCGTTGACAAGGTAATGGCGGAGGATAACGACGATGCCAATGCAGAGGAGTCTCCCGCCCCTACAGAGACAGGAACTCTACTACCGGGCACCCAAATCATGCCTGCTGCCCCGGCAATGGTGCTCGAGGAGCCGGATGTTGTGCTGACTAGGACACCTACATATCCGGGGTGTATGCATAATGTTGCAGAGGCGGGGGAAACAGAGCTACATGATGCTGATACTATTACCCCGTGCCTGATCATGAATTCAGCTGCTCCAACAGTACCTGTACAAGGCATCGTCAACCCACCTGCTCCCAAGGAGGCCATCACAGTGTCGGAGCCAGGCAAGGACATGTTTGCACAAGCTGGCCAGCAGCTGCAAGGTGTGATACAGGGGCCGACTTCACATCAGGCCAAACAAGCTGTCCCTGAGAATGCTGATACGACTCCGCCATGCCTGGCTGCTGACCATTTTGGTCCCCCTTCGGTTCCTATGAGCGGGCAATCCAAATCAGTGCAGGCTGCCCGGACAATGGAATATAAGCAGAAGGTGGACAGGCCAACAGTGATCAGCAAGCAGACAACCCTGAGACGAAGCCTGCGCAACTCGACGACAAGTGATGAACACACCCTCCACAAAGCAGATCGTGTGGCATCAGTTCGCAACTTGGAAACAATAGGTAAATCATTTTTACTACTTTCAGATTCTCGCATTTCTTCCAACGTGAGGAACCTAGGAGTTTCTATGGGTAAAGATGATATTTCAATTAAAAAATCTGTAGTTTCTCTTAAAAACATAGAAATTGATAGTAGGGTTGTTTCGGGTAGGAAGAAAATAGTGGAGAAAAAAAAAGTCAAACATGTCGTCAATGATTACATAGTTGATGATGAGGAGGAAAGACTTGATGCAATCCTCGGCCACACCAGTGGTAATTCAATCGAGGATTCGCATGACTTCAATCATGATCACATATTAAGTGATCTTAGTCCAGTTCCCCGTAAGAAAAAGTGCAACTCGACTAAAAATAAAATAGGAAGACCTCCTAAAAAATTAAAAACCCCTTCCAAAATGTGTCTCCAATGAAAGGAGTTTTCTGGAATAGCAGAGGTCTAGGCGACTTGGCTAAGCACAGGTATTTGGCGGAACTGGTTAGAGAAGAGCAAATTAATTTTATTGCTCTTTCTGAAACAGGGCGTGATGATTTTCCAGACACGACCCTTAAAAACTTTTGTGGTGGTAATGAATTTATTTGGCACAGCATGGCCCCACATGGTCGTTCTGGTGGCATCCTTTTGGGAGTAGATTTAACCACCTACGACATAGGTTCCATAGATGAAGGAGATTTTTATGTTAAATTTTGCCTTCGTAGTAAATCTGATGGTTTCAAATTTGCACTATACACAGTATATGGACCAGCACAAGCGCACAATAGAGAAGCCTTTCTTACTGAAATGGCAAACACGTGTTCTCGAGAATCTCTTCCTTATGTCATTGGTGGGGATTTTAATATTATGAGACACCCAGAGGATAAGAGCCAAGGCCACTTTGATTCTAAATGGCCGACACAGTTCAATGCAGTCATTGAAGCTCTTAACCTTAAAGAGATTGTCATGTCTGGTCGCCGATATACATGGGCTGGCCCAGGAGATGATCCAACATATGAGAAACTAGATAGAGTGCTAGTGAGCACGGAATGGGAGGATAAATTTCCATTATGCAGAGTTGAGGCGAGAGATAGGAGTCAATCTGACCACACACCTCTTATCTTAAACACTGGATCCTCTACACATAATAACAAACAACCGTCCTTTAAATTTGAAAGGGGATGGCTGATTAGAGATGGATTCTTTGATATGGTGACCAATTTATGGCGATCGGAAAATAGAGGTGATACAGCAATAGAAAGATGGCAAAATAAAATTAGACATCTTCGCCAGTATCTAAGAGGATGGGCCAAACATATAGCTGGCACATACAAAAAAGAAAAGAAAATACTCATCTCAATGTTGGATGCCATTGATAAAAAGGCAGAAAACAATGACCTCTCAGATAACGAGATAAATATGAAACACTATCTCAAAGAAAGGTTAGTTCTACTATTACGAGAAGAGGAGATGAAATGGTATGAAAGGGCCAAGGTTAAAAGCCTTCTCCAGGGTGATGATAACACACATTTTTTTCATTTAGTGGCCAATGGCAAACATCGCAAACAACACATCTTCAAATTAGAACAAGAAGATGGCATAATTGTGGGTGACACTGAATTGAAAAACTACATCACCAACTATTATAAAAGCCTTTTCGGACAACCAGAAGAAAATAATTTCACACTAGTGGAGAGTCGAATTGATGACATCCCACAAGTCAGTAATATTGAAAATGAATTGTTAATTTCAAAATTTACTGAATCAGAAGTAAAGGAGGCAGTGTTCCAAATGGAGCATAATAAAGCCCCAGGTCCAGATGGCTTCCCAGCAGAATTCTATCAAGTGTTTTGGGAAGTGATCAAAGAGGATTTGATGGCACTCTTCAAAGATTTCCATGAAGAGAACCTACCTCTATTTAGTCTAAATTTCGGGATAATTACGTTACTACCTAAGACTAAAGATGCAACAAAAATCCAACAATATAGGCCAATCTGTCTACTCAATGTCAGCTTCAAAATTTTTACAAAAGTTGGCACAAATAGAATAAATAGAGTGGCACAGACAGTGGTCAGTCCATCCCAAACAGCTTTCATGCCAGGCAGAAATATAATGGAGGGCGTAGTCATTTTACATGAAACCATTCACGAATTACATACAAGGAAACTTAACGGGGTTATTTTCAAAATTGATTTTGAAAAGGCCTATGATAAACTTAAGTGGTCCTTCTTACAACAAACATTGTGCATGAAAGGTTTCTCATCAAAATGGTGTAGATGGATACAAAGCTTTGTTAGTGGGGGAAGTGTCGGCATTAAGGTTAATGATGACATTGGACACTTCTTCCAAACAAAAAAAGGACTCCGTCAAGGGGATCCAATGTCACCCATTTTATTCAATATTGTGGCAGATATGCTCGCTCTTTTGATTAAAAGAGCAAAAGACGATGGGCAGATAAGTGGTGTCATCCCACATTTAATAGATGACGGGCTGTCGATTTTGCAATATGCCGATGATACAATCATTTTTATGGATCATGACCTAGAACAAGCAAAAAACATGAAACTATTATTGAGTGTTTTTGAGCAATTATCAGGACTGAAGATCAACTTCCATAAGAGTGAAATCTTTTGCTATGGCGAAGCAAAAGAATTTGAGGATCAATATACCGATCTCTTTGGATGCAGTGCGGGTGAATACCCTTTTCGCTATCTAGGTATACCAATGCATCATAATAAACTCCATAATATAGACTGGAGATGCATCGAAGAGAGATTCGAAACGAAGCTAACGTGTTGGAAAGCAAAGCATTTATCCTATGGAGGCAGATTAGTCCTCCTAAATTCAGTGCTTAGCAGCTTGCCCATGTTTATGATGTCCTTTTTCGAAATACCGAAAGGTGTACTTCAAAAACTAGATTATTATAGGTCTAGATTCTACTGGCAGGGTGACAATCATAAAAAGAAATACCGCCTAGCCAAGTGGGACATCATGTGCCGGCCTAAAGATCAGGGTGGACTTGGAATAATTGACCTCCAAGTTCAGAACCAATGTTTGTTGAGCAAATGGATTATAAAACTACTCAACGAAGATGGGAATTGGCAAACTCTGATTAGGAATAAATATTTAAGCTCTAAAACTCTGAGCATCAAACCTAATGACTCTCATTTCTGGAAGGGCCTGATGAATATAAAGGATATGGTTCTAAATTGTGGTTCCTTCAAAATAAATGATGGAACAGAAACAAGGTTTTGGGAAGACACATGGGTTGGCAATAGACGTTTCAAAGACTTATACCCCACAATCTATAACATTGCGAATAATCGGCATGATACAGTAGCGAAGATTATGTCCTCAACGCCACTAAATATCTCTTTTAGGAGAGCACTAGTGGGAGATAAGTTGGATGAATGGGAAGACATGGTAGCTAAGATCACCCATATCACTCTAAATAATGAAAGAGATAGTTTCATATGGGGACTGCATAAGACAGGACAATTTTCGGTCCGGTCTATGTATCTATATGTGATTAACCAGAATGCTCCTTTCTCTCATAAAGTGATATGGAAATTAAAGATTCCTCTTAATATCAAGATATTCCTTTGGTACCTCCAAAGGGGTGTCATTTTGACAAAGGATAACTTGGCAAAGAGAAATTGGAAAGGCAGTCAGAAGTGTTGTTTTTGTAATTGTAACGAAACTATCAAACATCTTCTCTATGAATGTCATCATGCTAGGACAATTTGGAGAACTGTCTATATAGCTACTGGGCTAACCTCACCAAGATCAGTAGCCCATATGTTAGGGGGGTGGCTCTCTAATTATAATTTACAGGAGAGAAATCGTATTCTGGTTGGGGCGTCTGCATTATGTTGGGCAATTTGGAGATGTCGAAATGATCTAACATTCAAAAATTGCAAAAATACATCTTTTATGCAGGCTATATTCAGGGGAGCATATTGGCTGCGATTTTGGTCACTGCTGCAGCATGACGAAGAGACAAAGGAGACATTCAAGAAAGTGAGCAGAGCATTAGAGACTACGGCGATGGAGCTGTTCGCTTCTCATGGATGGAAACATAATAATAGACTTTGTCATACTTTATAATTTTTCTGTGTTCTCCCCTTGATTGACAATATGTCCAAAACTATGTAATAATTTTAAACGCTGTGTGCGGTAACGCAGAGGCGGGAAGAGACTTCCTTTTTCTAAAAAAAAAAGCAGGGGAGGAAGAACAGCCGGGGGTATAGGTCGGGGCCGCGGAAGGCATTTTCAAGAAAACAAAAGATTTTATTGCGTATTTCATGGTGAAGACTATGATCATGGAACCAAGTACTGCCCTGAGAGCAAGAAGGTCCTTGAAAGGATGGCAGCTGAAAAAGCTCAATCAGAAAAGACATCCCCTGCAATATGCCAAAGTGTCAATTGCACTTCCAGTAATAACTGGGCAACTCGCTCAATGTCTAACCTTCAGAGCTACGCGCCGCATGCCCCCCTTTGCTCAAACGCACAGTAGAAACAAATCAACATTTTCTTATCAACCCTAAATTATTCCTCCTTTGCGAAGCAACCAATTACCTTCGGCGCCTCCTTTGAACAATGCAACCTTCAGGGAAGCGCAGGAGCTGCTGCAGCCTAAGGAGGAGGCAAGAAGCACGCAATCTAACCGTTTGTCTACAGTAGGAATGATCATACCCATTACCGGAGGCTCATCCATGCAGTTTGAAAACAAAAGGCAAAGACATGATTATTTCAGAAGTGTCAACAATATTTCGGTCGAAGGTCCGATGATCAGATCGAGGTGGTCGCATATTCCTATCACATTCACATAGAAAGATCTCAAACTGACAAACTATCCTCATAACGATGCCCTAGTCATCGAAGCTAACATCGCAAGATGGAAAATTGGAAGGATTCTAGTAGACACAGGAAGTTCTGCAGACATTATATTCACCAGTACTTTCGCAGAAATGAAGATCAACCAAAGCACTTTGCAACCAGCAGATAATCCTCTCTGTGGTTTCGGGGGGAAAAGAGTGCTGGTTTTGGGCAAGATCGACCTTACAGTTTCATTTGGGGACTTGACAAATGCCAGAACACTGGCGCGGCGTCGCTGTATCCAAACTGAGCATGCTCCTCCGACCTCCACACGTCTCGACGAACATCCCATTGCAAATCTTTTGGGCATGCGAGGACAGGAGAGACCTGATGGAATCCAAATCTGGAGAGGGGGGTTGCTGACATAGACAGGAAGGAGAAGGAATCGACATCGAATCAAGCAGAGACGGTTGCGGCGTGGGGAAACGATGATGACGTAAGCGAAAGAGTTGGTGACGTCAGCGACGTACCAAACACTATCGCTTTATTATTAGGAAGAGATTTAAGAGAGGTACACAAATATAGAGTTGAAACTGCTGTGCAACTGTAGGATGGCTTGTACTCCTCGCCTTTGGCTCGGAATGCATAACCATTAAGGCTTCATAAGCTAGTGGCCGATGAAATCATGGGCCAATCATGTATAATAACATTTGGAAAAATGAGCTGAACAAATATTAAGGCTTCATGATGTTTGAATCTCGAGATGTGTGAGCGGCTTATATAAAGGAGGAAGTTCTTTGGAAAAGTTTATAGAGATGAAACTGCTCTGAAACTCCATTTACTCCGATTGCGTGACACATCGAGCCAATGGCAGGGCAGCACCGGCTCTGTCATTGAGGTCCCTCTGTCAAGGAGCGTATCTCCAACCACTAAAAGAATATTGACATTAATTTACAGATAAATTAAAGAAAATATGATCATTCGAATTAAATTGAGAACTCAAACAGGGTCGACATGTTCCACCGAACCTAATTAGCTGAGCTCAGTTCACTTGGACGCCTTCTTCCACCAACACAATTGGATCTTCTTACATGTATCCAGACTGAATTTTGCGACATACCGACTAACACATGGACAATATGAGGATATATTATAACTTCCATTCATTATGGTCCAAGGAGAGGGATCCTTAGAGATATTAAGATTGGTTTGAGCACAGTTGAGCTCGTAACAGCTTTATATGATATTCCGTTGCTTGATTAAGGAGTGTGCTTTGGGTCACAACTACATATATTTAAACTCAAATAAATTACGGTCCTACTAGCGTCCGAACGTCCGACGGCCCGGAAAAACGTCGGACGGTACTGTAGCTGTCAAAATTAGCATCGGACTACAAACCTAGATAGATTTTGCAAATTGTTGTGCAGTTGAATGTTCATATTGTAGAATTCAGGTGTCTGATAGATAGGACATTGTGCAGAAAAAAAGGATGTCTTCTCAGCGCCGTCTCTCACCAGGCCACGCTCTTCCGCCATCCGATGCGTTCCCGTCTCCTAATCGACTAGGAAAAGGCGCCAGCTTTAATTTGTTCCGTTTCCTGTCTAGGCCGTCGTCGCGTGCAGTCCCCGACCCCGACTGACTCTCGGATTCCGGGCGGCAGCTCTAGTCGGACTTCTTGCAGCGTCTTCATAAAGTCCCAAACTGATGCAGCGTCTTCATAAAGTCTCAAACTGACTCTCGGATGCATATGCACTCATGCACCTGAACCCAAAGGCAGAGCACAGCCACACATATATCACAAAGTCCCAAACAATTACATGTCTCGCCAAGAGGCATCAGTAATCCATCAGGCGATGGGGCTGCTGGGTATCGCCATCGCCTCTGAGCTGATGCGCCAGCAGGCCGCAGCACCTGCCGGGGGCCGTGCCACTCCCCCGTCGCCACCGCCGTCGTCGGCGCCGCCGCTGCCGCCGGGATTGGCCGAGGACGATGGCGAGTTCGTGGACGTCGAGCTCGGAGGAGAACAGCCGCGTCCGTCGCCCGCTGTGGCCCAGCAGCGGCGGCAGGCAGCGCCGCCGCAGCGGACGGCGGCGGCCGCGCCGAGCGGCCAACGCGCTGGAGGGCGCTGCTGTTACGTGTTCAAAACTGTAGTGGCGCTCATGCTGGCGATCATCTGTGTCGCCTTGTTTTTGGGGTTCTCGTTCTTTGCTGTAATAGGATTCTTATCGGTGCTAACTCACAAGTCTATACTAGAAAGTCTATAGTAGAAGGCTAGTCTCCGTAGGATTTCATATTGATGTTTTTAAGATGACCATATCATCAGAAAAATAAAATAATATTTGAAACTCTCTCTCTCCAATGCAATAATTTCATTTGTTTTTTCATAAATACCATATGACATTTAATTTTATAAACCATCTAGAGTTGGTATATGTGCAAAAGAGTTTCATCTCGATGAAACTTGTTACTTCTCTCTCATCTTAAATTTTCTGCCTCATCATCATATTAACTGATGTGGCACTATGTACAATGTGTATGAAACTCCTATGAAACTAGTCTATCTATCCATCCATCTATCTATATCTATATATCTATATATATATTATAATCAAGGATCAGAATGGAGACCAGAGGGGGTGAATGGGAGCCGATAAAATTTCTCTCAAGAGAGCAAATCCGGCCTATGTCCCAAAATCACTCCTAACGAGTCCAACTCACTTCATTGCCAAGTCCACGAAGCCACTGGAGTGCTTCTGGACCTAGGAACAAGTGTTGAGCAATTCACCTAACCAAACACAGCGGAAATCAACAAACAAACAATCAGCTCAGCACCTAGAGCCAAACCGGTCAGACTGGGTTTAGAAACCGGTCAGACCGACTTTGCTCAGTGAAGCAAAACCAGAGCTACCACCTAACAAACAAGCTCCAAACACTCCAAGAAAAATCTGCAGGCCAACACAAGACCAGAACACAGCTTAAGGCAAGAAAACCAGCACTTAGCACCTTCAGCACTAAAACCGGTCAAACATCTTTCCAAACCGGTCAGACCGGTTTTGCCCAGAGACCTCCAAGAAGAAATCCAAAACTAGAGCAAACGGAGTCAAAACTTGATGAAATTTTAACCCTAGGTTTCTTAGATCATGGACAACATGTCTACCAAAAATATCCTCAAAACTCCACTGCTGCCAAACCGGTCAGACCGGTTTTCCCAGACAGGCTAAGAAAATCAACCCACGGGGAAAACTCAAACTTATCCTCAATCGATCTTCCAATTGGCTCCACGGACTCTAGCAAAACTTTGGAAAAATGTGGGATACACCATGAACTAGTCATGGCTCCGAAATCACACCCAAAGTTGCACCGAATCAAAAGTAATAGCGGATCTACGGACCAAACACCTCTTTCTCGGGTTCACACAAAATTCATCAAATTGAAGGCCCTACCTGAGGATTGAAGAGGGCAAATCGTTGGAAAAGGATCACTAAAGACCCATGAGTGAATCCCCAACGAAATCCCCCAAGGAAACGGCCTCAAATCCGAAGAACACAAATTCCTCCAAAAATCCACCGAAAACCCCAAAAAAGAAAAACGCGAATGAGACAAGGATTCAAGACTTGAGCACCATGAATTCACTAAACAACACGAGGTCAACATCTTTATAAAAGGGCTAGCCTCCTCCCTTCATCCAACCCACTTGAAAGTGGAGGAAAAATGAAGTGGAGAGGTCCCCTCCTCTCTCTTCCTCACAACATGAAGCACTTGGCTAGCCTAAGAAAGAAAGGAGCGAAATGAACTCAAGTCCCAAGAGTTGGCTGCCATCTCCCACCTAGGTGAGTATATATAGCCGCCGCCGAAAGACTAAACTACCCCTACAACTTAAACCTAAGATACATGCCCTCAAGGGCAAAACGGTAAAGCTGCAGATATTTTCCTCCAGCTAGGCACGCATCCATCTGGTGTCGCTTCCCTCCGACGCAACCTCCGAGATCACGCCGCGTGTTCTCCGCTTCGAAGCTTCCCGACGCCCAGACTGAAACCGGTCAGACCGCTTCAACCGGTCAGACCGGTCCTGGCTCCTGGGGTCCTTCGGCCTTGGTTTTGTGGCCCAAACCAAGAAACCCTCCTTCTATGGTTTTGTGGTGAACTAGTAAACCCCGCGCACTTGGTCCGGCCTCCACGCCAAGCCTCGAGCACGTCAAGCCTTTCACCTCCGGCTCCCGGACGGTCTACTCGGTCTTGCCTCGTTCCTTGACTCGGCCGCGCCCAATGTATCGGCTCGAACACTTCATCCACGTTGCCTTGCTTGTTCTTGCACCATGTGAACCGCACTTGATCCCACTGGCCACCGGGTCCCTCGAACCAAGCCTACTTGTCTCTCCGCTCCTGGGAGGCCGTTCCGGCTAAGACCTCTCGCGTCTGTTCTTCACCTGCACCAATGCAAACCAAACCACATCCTACACCTGCAATACTTGAGCCAAGAAGAACGTCAATCCACACCACGTTGTCAATCACTCATCACAAGGAAAGCGACCATCCACTCGGTCCCTCGGACACACATGATTCTCATATAAAGATCCTAGACAATTGAAAATCCTTTCTATTTGTACCCATATGTAAGCACAAATTTTGACATAAAAAAGGATGACTAAACCCCCCATGTAAAATTTGATGGTGGACAGTATTTTTGCCTCTTCGCCTTGTTTTTTTTTCACCAAACCTTTTTTACCCAATACCTCTCTATTTGGTCCCACATGTAGGTATTTATTTTGAGGAATAGTTTGACGAAAAAATTGCAGTTGCGTGAAAATCGGAATATTGGTCCATCCGCACAACAATATTTTTTTGTTTCCTTCCAAATTTATGCAAAATCAATTTCCCAACATATTTATATATATTCCCAAATTTATGATGTTTGTCCAGCGGCGGCAGCAGGCGGCCACGCCGAGTGGCCAACGCGCTGGAGGGCGCTGCTGTCACGTGTTCAAAACTGTAGTGGCGCTCATCTGCATGGCGCTCTTATTGGGGTTCTCGTTCTTTGCTAGGATTTGTATAGGTGCTAGCTAGCTCACAAGTGTAAATGTATATCTTTGCACATAGGATTTCGTACAACCTGCAATGTTAATATCCGCCGATGTTCTTTCGGCGTGTTCGATGTATTTCCTTTTCGTCACACCTACCAACATACATTGTATTTTATATAGGTGTATGTGATATGGCATTTCCAAGCGGGTTTGTGACTTGTGAGTGCTCGGTATTGCAGGGGAGTAAATTCTCTTTGTATTGTTGATACTGCTATTTGGTGTTGTGACGAAAAACAAAACCTAAAACGTAATGTTGCAACCCTCACACTATTGATTGATGTTTTTTTAAAATATATATGTTTTTTTACGAAACTTGGCTTGCTAACTGCAAGAGGGAATTGGAAATTTGAAGGATCAAAATGGCGTCGAGAGAGAGGGAGTGAATGGGAGCCGATAAAAATTTCTCTCAAGAGAGCAAATCCGGCCTATGTCTCAAAATCAGTTCCGACGCGTCCAACTCACTTTCTTGTCAAATCCACGAAGCCACTAGAGTGCTTCTGGACCTAGGAACAAGTGTCGAGCAACTCAACTAGCAACATACAACGGAAACTAACACTAAACACTCAGCTCAGCACACGGAGCCAAACCGGTCAGTCCAGATTTACAAGCCGGTCAGACCGGATTCGGTCTGTAACACCCAAATGTAAAGCTGCAGACACAAGAGCGGTCTAAACAATCCAAAACTACTACAAAAATAATCCCTAAGCAGAACACGGCAAGAGCCTCAAAGAACAGCACCAAGCAGCTCCAGCACCAAAATCGATCAGACCTCTTTGTCAAACCGGTCAGACCGGTTTTACCAGACTTAGCCAAAACACGGCAAACCAAAATCGGTCAGACCTCTTTCCAAACCGGTCAGACCTCTTTTGCCCAGTGAGCTCCAAGAAGAAATCCAAAACTAGAGCAAACGGAGTCGAAACTTGATGAAATTTTGACCCTAGGTTTCTTAGGTCATGAACAACATGTCCACCAAAAATATCCTCAAAACTCCACCGTTGACCAAACCGGTCAGACCGGTTTGTAAAATCGGTCAGACCTATTTTGCCTGAATAGCTCGGGAAGATCCAGAAAAAATCAAGAACCGAATCAAACGACCTATGATTGTGACGAAACATTAACTATAGTTTCACAACAACCTCAGAAACCTTTTCCCGAGAGATATCCTCCAAAAGATCAAGCCTTCACCATGGGGAAAATGATTTAGACTACGAGCATAAGAGGGAAGAGTTTTTCCTAAAATCGATCCATCTCCCAACTCACGCAATGGATCGAGATGAGGTTTTGGGGGAAATAGAGTTGCCTCATGGAAAAGCTATATCTAATAGATCAAGTCCCCAAACCGACTCAATCATGCGGAATCAAAGATTTCGTGATGAACACCTAGAAAGGAAGGATTTCGGGAAAACTCAAGATTCGAGGTGCTCGTGCATGGATTGGCTAGGAAATCACCCTAGATGATGTTGCACACGTCCTAGCACCAATTTCCCCCAAGAAAACCAACCAAATCGCAGCCAAGACTCTCTTGATGCATCCACCGGGCCTTCGCGTCCTCCCAACGCAAGCACCACGATCACACCGCGTGTCTCCGCTTCGATGCATCCAGTTGCACCCCGACCCAAACCGGTCAGTCTGGTTCTCCAAACCGGTCAGACCGGTTTTGCTGTCTTCACCGCACCGGACCTTCGGACTTGGCTTTCAGGCGCAACGAAGGAACCCCCAACAGATTTTCTAGTGAAACCACTGGAAAACCCCGCGAACGTCGCACGACCTCCATGCCAAGCATCGGGCACGCCAAGCCTTTCACCTCGTCGGTCTACTCGGTCTTGCCCCGTTCAATGACTTGGCCGCCACGATCGTCCCGGCGTTGGTTTTGTGGCCAAACCAATCAAACCCCGCGTAGTTGGTCCAGCCTCCACGCCAAGCTTCGAGCACGCCAAGACTTTCACCTCCGGCACCCGGGCGGTCTACTCGGTCTTGCCTTGTTCCTTGACTCGGTCGTGCCCAATGTGCCGGCTCCGATCATCTTCTTCTACGTTGCCTCGCTCGTTCTTGCACCACGTGAACCGCACTTGATCCCATCGGACACCGGGTCCCTCGAACCAAGCCTACTTCTCTCCACTCTTGGGAGGCCGCTCCGGCAAAAACCTTTCGCACTTGTTCTTTACATGTACCAATGCAAACCAAGCCGCATTCTACATCTGCAATACTTGAGCCAAGGCAAACGTCAGTCCACAAAACCTTTTCAATCACTCATCACGAGTGCATTGACAACACACCACTACACCATAAAGGTTACACAACACTCACAGCAACACATACGACTCAACGCACACAACGCAAAGCACGACTTAACACATACAACACAAAGCCTCAAATCATCCGGTCAATCACTCATCATATACTAACCAAGGCACATCTCAATTTGGTTTCTCAGAATTGAATGAAAGGAGCAGCGGTACGGTATGCGGTACGCTAGGACATGACATAATAGACGACCAAACATTTGTACAATAGTTTGTGAACAGCCCTAAATTAAAGATGTATTTTTTTGGAAGGAAACGATTGATTGGATCAATTACGTGGAAATCAACGGTAACTCCATAGAATTTCAAAGGACCCCTAAAAACAAGCAAAACCACAAACAAGTTCTTTTATTACTATTTTATTTTCTTATTACTATTACTTCATTTTCAAAAGAGAAGAATGTATAAAACAAACGCTCGACCGGCCGGCCACTCGGCGGTGTTGCCATGGAACGAAACGCATCCTCCCGGGGATTTGCAGGCATCCAATTCCAAATGAGTTTCCCCTCCATATCTCGTTTCGTACCCGTCAGCACATTTGGAATATATTGTTGGGCCCTATCTATCTATCTATCTATCTATCTATCTATCTATCTATCTATCTATCTATCTATCTATCTATCTATCTATCTATATATATATATATATATATATATATATACTATAAGGATACAGTAGAATTGAAAACACTTCTCACCAAAAAAATCCTACCCACCCCTCACGGAGGATCCATGTGTCGGGTCCAACAGTCGAAACAACGTGGAAAGTTTTCACAAAACGATGTTTCTAGAGAGTTTGTTGTCGTTTTAGGCATTACTTTTCTCACCACGAAATTTATTTACCCACCCCACATACCCACCAACCAAATATTCCTAAAATAACCCACAATAAAAAGTAGCATCGCATATGACCCTGGGTGCCCTACCTCAACACGTACGTGCCGCTGCCTTGTGCCCTAGCTAGCTCGTCCGCTGCTGCTCCGTCAATCATGCTGCCGATGTTTTCAATCGGTTGCCCCCGGGAGCATCACCATCGGTTGGACACCGTCGTCCAGCTCCAAACTGAAGCTCCGACGCATCGTTGTGAGGGTAGTCATTAACCTGGATGCATTGTCTTCTCGCCTCTGGACCATGGCGTGGTCACCAATTCAACATAAGGGCTGAACAGCGGCATGCAGCAACCGTGCTTCACCTCCACACATGACTGTCCGTAACCTGTGTTGCCGCGAGCCGCTCCAGCAGGCACCTTCATCATGCCGTCATCATACCGTCTGTCTGGTCAACCTGTCATCGTTGCCGCCGCTGGTGAGGATCTCGGTATGCCCGTTTCTTTTTCTTCTCACTAGCCTGTGCTACCGGCTTCCGAGGGCTGCATGTGCACGTACCTTCGATCTTGTACATGCAGGCAAGTAAGGCTCAATGTATGTGTATATACGTACAAGTTAAATATCTGTTCACGTCATAACTATGTATAAAAATTAGTAGGATGTCTCCTGTATATTTTCCTATATAATCAAATATCCAATATCTCTTGTGATATTTATCATTGTTGATCCGTAGAATAATTCTTTTGTTCCATAGAGATGCCATCTTTAATTGCTTACGCCGTTACCCCCTTGAATTTCCATCATTATAGCTATTTCATATTTTTATTCAATTACTTCAGTAGGGAGTCTGGAAAAAAATCAATGAGTTATATACGAATATGCATATGTGAATCAATTAGCAATGATATCACTGACGTGGATTTTTATTTGTTGCCATATTTAATATGTACAATCTAAGCAAATTTTGAAACATATGATAAGTTTTCTTTTTGATAATTGTGTTGAGATTGAAGTCCGATAATTATCATACTAGAGACTAGCTAGGACTTATATAAATCACGCCGGTCGTCACTTCTCATTATTCCCACGCCATTGACCGTCCGCGTATGGCGGCCACGGGGCGTACCTGGTGGCAGCGGACCGGCAAAAATAACACACAACAGCAACTGCACCGCCAAGCGCCGCCGCATCGACGCCACTACCGTCTCCCCTTGGTCATAGTCGATGCACGAGGACCTTGTCAGGCTCATCGCCGACCGCGTGCTGCTCACTGGCGACCTACTAGACTATGTACACTTCCGCGCCGTCTGTCGCTGGTGGCGCTCCTCCACGCCTGACCCACTTGTGCGTCCGTGGCCTGTCGGACCCTCGCCTCCACCCTCGCCAGTGGACGATGCTGCCGAAGGGCCACATCCTGCTTCCGATCCACACCAAACTTCGTGGCCCCGTTCGCTTCTACCATGGGGGCACTAGCGTCTTCGTTTGTGCCCACCTCCTGGAGCTCAAGGACCACTGCATCAACTCCCCTGACGGGTTCCTCCTCCTGCAGCATACGTTCTTGCTATCTGTTATGCAATTTTATGCCCGGCGTGGAGCCACACGAGACCGATGACTACTACGCGGTCGACATCAGGGTGGGGTTCTACTTCGGCAGCCATGGTGATAGGATCCCCTTCGACGGCCTGTTCGGCTACGCCTTCTCTTTGAGGAACGGGCGGCTCCACCTCGACGCCGCAGAGCGGTGGGCGGTTGACATGGACGCAGAAACGTCGCTATTGACTTCGAGAGTCCATGGCCATGCACGAGATCGGACACGTCCTTTCTGGGCCACTCGTACGGGCCCAACCCGAGAGTTCAGTCTCAGCTCGCTCTATCACACCTATTTGTCATGTGACCGAGCCTTCGAGTTGGATGGACGAGCCCAATTTAACTTGCTCTACCAACTTGCTCTACCAACATGACTCTGTTTACTTAAAATACTTAGGATACTCTGTTTTAAAATTTTAATAACGTAAGAATTTAAAATTTAATCCAATTTAAGAAAATAAAATTCTTGTTTAGTATATTTTTCTAATACACGCGCGTGTCGCGCGTGCACTCTGCTAGTATATTTATACGATGCCTTTATATACACACGCACAACTCGATCATGATTCAACCTTAAACCTAAACCTTCTCGATCAATCACTAGCTGGCGTAGCAGCATCGATCACCGACGATCATCACCAGGCGCGATGCCGCGGTGGCTCGACGCGCGGGCCGCGACGACGTCGTCGCACCCGGCCGGGGCCTCTCCTCCGGGGCCGGGAACGCCGCCGCCGCTGTCGGCGCCACCACTGCCACTAGGGTACGAGGACGAGCTCGCCGCCGGCATCGTCGATCTAGCGCGGCACCAGCACCGCCGTCCCTCCACCGAGCCGCAGCCACCGCCGCTCCAGAACTCTTCGTCGTCGCTGCCGCTGGCACGAGTGCGCGTCGAGGGCGAGTTCATGGACGTCAAGTCCGGGCAGATGCAGCGCCGCGCCTTCAACGTCGTGGTGCAGCCGCCACCGCCGCAGCCGCAGCCGAAGCAGGGATCGCCGTCGGCATGGCGCCGGGGGGGGGGGCCTTGCTGTGGTGCGCTTCTTTGGAGTTGTAGTGCAGGCGGTGCTCTGGGTGATAGTGGTCGTGCTCGTCGCCGTCCTGTTGCTGGCGCTATTCTTGGTGGTGCAATGGTACTGGCCGGGCGTCCTTAATGGGCTCATCATGTATTTTGACAGACATATGCATGGATAGAGAGGATGAGAGGTCACCGGCTACGGATTGCACCCGTCGGGGAGATTCGGCGGCGATGGACATCAACCTCTCCTTCGCGTTCGGTAAGGCAGGTAAAGGAGTCTGCATCATCTATGGTGGGAAAAACTTCGTTGAAAGCAGTGGACGAGGTGGAAGATGCAGTGGTTTGGGCAACTCCAGTCAAATCCTTACCAAATGACGGCAATCCTCTTTATGGTCTAAGGACTTGCGGATCGTCGTCACGGTTTTGGGGTAACGGGGATGAACCTGAACCACGAGCAGCGACGCCGGAGTCGGTTTCGACGGCATCCCTGGTTCGAATTGCTGTGAGAGAAGGGTTCTCCAAGGAGGAGATGGTCGCTGCTGCGGCCGTGGTGGACGAGGCAGGAACTTGGGACAAGATTTTGGCCTCTTCCACGCCGACATCCATGGATCATCCAACAGAGTTAGCAAGAAAACTCATCAGGACGATGGAAACCAGGCGAGCTGCTGCTGGGGTCTGGCAAGGTCCTCTACCACCGAAGCGAGTTTCGCCACCATTGACTCTTGGCGATTGCTCAGTGCAGGTGGCTACAGGGAGCTTCCCCGGCGCCGGCAGCCGTCTGGCAGACGTCCATGGCACAATTCGAATTTTGAATCGGAGTCCCGATCCGTTTTCCTCGCGGGGAGAAGACCGGTGGCGTTTCTGTCGTGATGAGCGTGATGACCGCGTGATAGGGCCACTGTTGGGCCGGTCCAGGGATCACGTACCTGGATTTTGGCTGAAAGAGGGCCCGGCCTGGACACGAGTGGGTCTCCGATCTCACGTTGGTCATCTGCTATCGCGAAGAGGCACCCTACCGTTGTGTTTTCGCGGAGGCGGCGGCGGACCTGACCTAACTCGTGGCTCTCCGTCCTACGTCGAAGTCGTTCTACGCCGGTGCAAGGAGATGGAGTGCAAGGATCCTCATGGCTTGGGGCAAAACCGTAGCGGCAAGCAGCCACAACAGCAGCATGGTTCGGTCCCCTCTTTTCCCCAGCAGTCTGCCTTTCATAGCAGTGGCAATTTGCATAGCGCAGGTGGATCAGGGGGGTTTCAGGGAGCAGGCCCAGGAGCTTATCAGGGTCAGTCGCATGGCAGCAGCAATGTGCTTGGCGCAGGTGGAGCAGGGGGTTTTCAGGGTGGAGGCGGGGGCAGTGGCTTTCCGGGAACGGCTGTGATTCAGGGTCAGGTGCTCTCAGGCCACGGCTGGGGCAGGCAAGTAGGTCCATCATT
The DNA here is from genome assembly GCA_033239725.1 of Echinochloa phyllopogon. Taxonomy (NCBI): domain Eukaryota; kingdom Viridiplantae; phylum Streptophyta; class Magnoliopsida; order Poales; family Poaceae; genus Echinochloa; species Echinochloa phyllopogon. The sequence continues at coordinate 6,517,987 of BTCW01000017.1, read as the reverse complement.
TGGTGCCGGACTGCAACAGCACACCTTCAACACTCAGCAGCAGGGCTTCGGTGGGCAGCAAGTATTTGGGCAGCAAGTGCAATTTGGTGGATTTCCAACGCAGGAGCACTTCCCTGGTGCCTCGTCGGGGTCAGGGCCAAATTCTTTTGGTGGTTTCAATCAAGATGAGGGAACTGTAAGAGGATGGTCTAGGCAGCGAGGGCATGGCCGGGACAGAGGAAGGGGCAGAAATTCAGCAGGCCGGGGTTTCATTCGGGAGTCTGCTTTCATGGCTCAGGATGTTCAGCAAGGAATTGGTGCGGCTGTGGTGGGCGCCCGGGATGTGCTGCCACATAACTTTGTGCAGCCAGGGTGGCTAACACAGGTGCTAGTGACCCATCTACAGAACCACTGGGTCAACCTCCAAGTGCTCAAGCGAATGCACCAATGGTAAGCCATGTAGGAGCGCCAGGGGAAGGAATTACAGAAGGAACTCTTGTTGGGGAGAAGAGGAAGAAAGCCGGTAAAGGCAAGCAGGAAGCTTGGTGTTTCAAATGTTGCTCAAAAGGTCATGTTTCAGCTGAGTGTACCACACCTTTATTCTGCAATATCTGTGAAAGCAATGAGCATGTGGCAGCCAAATGTCCGCTAAAAAAAAGCTTAGGCCGGTGGCACTTGCGGTAGGCTATGCTGTGGATGATTTGGGGTTCTATCACATTCCACATGACCCCTTTAAGCCATCTAAAGTGGATAACATTACTGTTGTGGTAAAGGTGGAGGGAGGAGCTCTGACTGAGGAGGACCTCAGAGGTCATTTGAAGCGTCTGTTTTCACATAATTTTGATTGGGTTTTACAAGCACAAGCACCAGGGGTGTGGGTAACCACCTTTCCATCAAAGGTCGAATTTACTCGTGCCATAAACTTTGGATCAGCCAATCTCAAGAATGGAATGCGGCTGAATTTTGAATGCTTTGAAGAAGAGGAATATTTTGGTCATAAACTCCCTATGGTTTGGATGAGAGTTCTTAATTTGCCAAAAATCCTTAGAACATATGAGGTGCTCTGGGCTGTGGGAACCATGATAGGGGCTACTCAGAGCGTGGACATGGTAACAACAAGAAAGAACAAATTTGACAGATTTAAGGTTGCTGTCCTCAATCCCGCCATTGTGCCAACTAAAATGGACTGCGTTATTGGGACTCGGTTTTTTGAACTTCAGTTTGAGATTGAGCCACTTGTGCCATCCGGGGAGTCAGCGCAGCCTGCTACCAATGATAATGCAGAGGGAGATGATAGAGGTAATCGAGATGGAGACACAGAAATGGAGGATGCTAACAAAAAAGCAAAGCAGACTGATTTCGCATCATCCAAACAAAATGAAAAGCCAGAGAGTTCCGCAGCGGGACGGCAACATGATGGTGACGGCTGCATGGAAGATTTTGATGAGGATGATCTTTTAGATAATAATGAGGGAGGAACAGTCGGTGACAAAGAGGTGCAACAGGCTATTTCCGGGTCCTCGTTCTTTCCTTCAGAGGAGATTGAGGTGATGGCGACAGGGGTAATGCCAGTACCGGACTCAGATATCATGGAGGGGGAGAAGAAGGAAGCAGTGTGCACAGACAGCCCATCAGTACCTCCTTCGCTGGCCCTAGGGCCTCTCTTGGAGAGGGCAATTATGGGGCTTAAGGAGAAAAATGGCGATGTGAAGAATAGCATGGAAAGGGGGCTGGTGACGAGGAGCCAAGGGGAGGTAACGCCTCCAACGACGATGCTCATCAAGTCTGTCCAAAACCCACCACTTAGGAGGAGCAAGAGAAGGGAGGCAACTGCAGACGAGGACAACATTGAGAGGGCAGCTAGGTTGGTCGCCAAAAAGAATTTAGAAGCAGATGAAGGTACGTCTTTTAATAATTCTATTCTTTCTTTCTCGAATGAGCACATTACAGATAATGTAGAGAATCTAGGTATCTCTATTGGTACAGATGTCAGTCTAGTTCATTCTTCTGTAATGCTTTTGAAGACAGTTGAAAAAGGTAGATTTAAGCGTTCTTCTAATGTTAAAAAATGTCAGGAAGACCATGCAGACTTACAAGAGTCGGATTGTGAAATTGACCATTTGGCTATTGGTCACCTTTGTGGTGAATTAACTGAGGAGCTAATAGACGATAACAATATGATCTCGGGTCTTTCACATATACCTGGAAAAAAGAGTTCTGGCGCCATGAAAAAGGTAGCCGAACGAAAAATTAAGATTAAAAATGTGCAAACAACCCGTAAAAGACAGGCTCCCAAAAAACCCAATAGTTCTAAATGAAGGGCATTTTTTGGAATAGCATAGGTCTTCGGGACTTGGCTAAAATTAATTTTCTTCGGGATATAGCTATAAATAAAGACCTCGATTTTATTGCCTTACTCGAAACCCACAAGAGAGATTTCACTGACTCAATGTTAGAGGATTTTTGTGGGGGTAGAGAGTTTTTTTGGCATTGGGTCCCGCCTAGAGGCAGATCAGGAGGTATTTTGCTTGGTGTTAATTTATCTATTTTCGTGGTAGAGAACACTCAGATAGGTGATTTCTTTGTGAATTTCACCGTTAAAAACAAATGTGATGGCTTCCGTTGGGTTTTAATGGATGTATATGGTGCGGCTCAACCTGAACATAAAGATAGCTTTCTTGCAGAATTTGTCAGTACCTGCAGTAGTCAGACTCTACCACTTTTGGTGGGCGGTGACTTCAATATTATTAGAAGTCCAGGGGAAAAGAGTAATGATCGCTTTGATAGTAGGTGGCCTTTGTTGTTTAATGCTTGCATCGAATCTTTGAATCTGAGGGAGCTAGCGCTTTCTGGAAGAAGATTTACATGGGCAAGTTCAGCTGAGATACCTACTTATGAGAAGCTTGATAGAATTTTAGTCAGCATTGATTGGGAGCAAAAATTTCCTGTTTCAACAGTAGAAGCGCTAAATAGAGAACTCTCTGATCACACACCGTTGTTACTAAATACGGGAGACGCAGCTCATAGGGGCAATACACACCATTTTAAATTTGAATTGGGGTGGCTGGCTACAGATGGTTTCCATGATATGGTGGCTCATTTGTGGCAAAGAAACTCTAGGGGAAATTCTCCCATGCAACGTTGGCAGAATAAGATTAGGGCAGTTAGAAGGGGGATCAGGGGCTGGGCAAGGAACTCAGTAGGAGAAAATAGGAGAAAGAAATCTTTCTTATTGGCGCAATTAGATTTTCTTGATAGGAAAGCAGAGGAAGATGCGTTATCCCTACAAGAAACTGATTATAAATGTTTACTTCATGCCGAATTAACCAAGTTGCTTAAAGAAGAGGAGTTATACTGGCTCCAAAGATCTAAAGCCTCTAGGTTATTGCAAGGCGATGATAACACAAAATATTTTCAGTTACTTGCAAATGGTAGATATCGCAAAACAAGAATTTATCAACTAGAACAGGACGAAGGTGTCGTGGTGGGAGAGGATAATCTAAAAACTTATATTACAAATTATTATAAAAGTATGTTTGGTTCTTCGGAAAGTAACCATTTTACTTTGGTTGAGACTCTCAACGAGGACATTCCTCAGGTTTCAGATGTAGAAAATGAAATTCTTTCAGAGGCCTTTCGTGAGAGTGAAATTAAAGAGGCAATCTTTCAAATGGAACACAACAAGGCATCTGGGCCGGATGGCTTCCCGGCTGAGTTCTATCAGCATTTCTGGGATATTATAAAGCCTGACCTTTTGGCGCTGTTTAATGAGTTCCATTTGGGTTCTTTACCTCTGCACCGTCTCAATTTTGGGGTAATCACATTGCTGCCTAAAAAACGGAGGCGACTATGATTCAACAATATAGACCTATTTGTTTATTGAATGTAAGCTTTAAGATTTTTACAAAGGTTCTTACGAATAGAATTAATCTGGTAGCGCAAAAGGTTATTAGATCTTCCCAAACGGCCTTCTTACCTAGTAGATATATCATGGAAGGGGTGGTTGTTCTTCATGAAACAATCCATGAGTTGCATAAGAAAGGAAGGATGGAATTATTCTAAAACTTGACTTCGAAAAAGCCTATGACAAGGTAAAATGGCCCTTTCTGCAACAGGTGTTGCGTATGAAGGGCTTTTCACCTAAATGGGCGTCTTGGATTCAGCAAGTTACGTCGAAAGGTTCTGTATGAGTTAAGGTCAATGATAGTGTAGGTCACTACTTTCAGACAAAGAAAGGGGTTAGGCAAGGGGATCCTTTATCGCCTATTCTCTTTAATATTGTTGTAGATGTCCTAGCTATTTTGATAGCTCGCGGGAAAGATAATGGAATGTTCAGAGGTCTGATCCCAAACTTAGTAGACGATGGTTTATCTATTTTGCAGTATGCAGATCATACAATCCTCTTTATGGAAAATGATCTGGAAGAGGCCAAGAATATGAAGCTCTTGCTTTGTGCTTTTGAGCAATTGTCAGGCCTCAAGATTAATTTCCATAAAAGCGAATTGTTCTGCTATGGTAAAGCTAGGGACCTTGGGAGGGAGTACTCAGAAATATTTGGTTGTGATATGGGGACTCTCCCGTTTAGATACCTTGGCATTCCTATGCATCATAGAAAACTCCTGAATTCTGATTGGAAAGAAGTTGAGGAGAGGTTTCAAAAACGATTAAGTGGTTGGAAAGGTAAAATGCTATCTGTTGGGGGTCGGTTGACTCTTATCAACTCGGCTATTAGCAATTTGTCTATGTTTATGTTGTCTTTCTTTGAGATTCCTCGTGGCGTCCTGGAAAGACTAGACTACTATAGATCTAGATTCTTCTGGCAGAGCGATGGACATAAGAAAAAGTATAGATTGACAAGATAGGGTGTATTATGTACACCCAAAGACCAGGGTGGGTTAGGAATCTTAGACCTAAGCCTTCAGAACAAGTGCTTACTTAGTAAATGGGTATTTAGACTTATTAACGAGGATGGCATTTGGCAGAGACTCCTTAGAAATAAATATTTGAGGCATAAAACAATCACCTAAGTGGAATATATGCCTGGTGATTCTCATTTTTGGTCTGGTCTTATGAAGACTAAAGACGACTTTTTGAGAATGGGCAAATTCAACGTGGGAGATGGGTCACAAACTCGTTTTTGGGAGGATGCCTGGCTGGAAGATACTCCTTTTAAAATCCAATACCCCGCTTTATATAATATTGTGCGAAAGAAAAGCGCGACTGTAGCAACGGTTCTTAGATCGAATCCTTTGAATGTGGCCTTTAGGAGATCTTTAGTTGGCAACAATTTACAGGCTTGGCACCAGTTGGTGGCTAAACTGGTAAATGTTCAACTATCAGATCAGAGAGACAATTTTATTTGGTCTCTAAAACAAAATGGTCAATTTACTGTTCGATCCATGTACGAAAGGCTGATCAGTCGGTTGCCTGCACCAAGGAAAAATGTGATATGGAAATTACCGTTGCCCTTGAAAGTTAAAATATTTATCTGGTACTTACAAAAAGGAATAGTTCTAACCAAAGATAATTTAGCCCGTAGATGATGGAAGGGAAGTTTAAAGTGTTGTTCGTGTAACTTAGAGGAAACCATACAACACCTTTTCTTTGATTGTCAACTAGCTAGAACATTATGGAGGATTGTACAAGTTTCCTTTAATCTAATAACGCCTGTAAGCATTACTCATATGTTTTCTGATTGGCTTAATGGGATTAATAATAAACTTAAGTATAAAATCCTGGTTGGAGCGTCCGCTTTGTGCTGGGCAATGTGGTTATGTAGAAATGATATGGTTTTTAACAATGCTCGAGCTGTTACTCCTATGCAGGTTATCTTCCGCGGGACTCACTTGATCCGTTTTTGGACATTGCTGCAGAAGGAGGACGAGCGACTACACATTATTCGTGGGTGCCGTGCGCTTGAGACCACGGCAATGGAGATCTTTGCCCACAATGGATGGTCTTTTATGAATAGAATTGCTTTCAGTTAGTTCGAGTTGTTTACTGAAACAAGTTGTTTTATTTCTCGAGTCATTTTGTGTTCTCTTCTGTAATAAGGAACAGCTATATGCATAGGTTTATGCAGAGGCTGGAATATTGAAATATATTCCCTTTTCTAAAAATATGCATGGATAGAGAGAAACAATAATAACTAATAAGCTGGGGGAAACAAAGAATATAATGTGGAAGATGTGCACTTCTACATTGTATAAACTCCTTTTCTTTCACTACCAGAATGATCAACATCTGCACCGGTTGGGAACCGGCTTTAGCACCAGGTATCCCAACCGGTGCAGATCTTCCGAGGCTAAAGGGTACCCCTTTAGCACCGGGTTGAATAACCGGTGCTAAAGGGTCCCTTTAGCACCGGTTCCAGACACAACCCGGTGCTAAAGGGCCTGCCCCGCAGCGCCTTTAGCAGGGCCTTTAGCACCGGTTGTTGTCTGCAACCGGTGCTAAAGGCCCCGGATTTCTTTTTTTTTTTGCTTTTTTCAGTAGCCATGCATGCACGTCTATATACGTGTATATACGTATATATTCTAATACGTGTATTCTAATGCGTATTCGGCCGACTCTATATTCATATTAGCTGATATTTCATCAAAATAGAAGACATATATATTACAAAAGTAGATATTCATGCATGTCAACTCGAGTTATATATATTTAAACTGTATTTTCTACTTAATTAAGATTGACGACTTGTTGAACTGTCCGGCACGTCCTCCAGTGGCATATGGAATTCTCCTCGGGGATTGACGACCTCGTCCCAGATCCATCCGACGAGCTGTTCTGCAATTGCGTCAATTCTTTCTCGCTCTAGAGACTCTTCCTTCAGGCTCAACATCTATAATTTACAAATAATTGAAAGATATTTAATCCGTCGAGTTGGAGACAATAATTGTGCACTTAATAATAATGGAAATGTGTTTATTATTACGTACCATAATATCGTGTTGTGTAAGCTTTTTATGTCCCCAATTCCACATGTAATCGCAAACATAGTATGCACATAAATTATTTCCCTTCCCCTATTTGGCACATCGTCGACCAAAAGAAAATAAGTAAAATTCATATAATATATTAGTCGAGGCATACATGTACAAATTACTTGCTTACCGGAAAGCCAATGTTCCATTTTAGTGTTTCATGTTGAATACCCGGGTGTTCTTGACGAAATTGATTCCAGGACCTGCGAACAAAAAAATTGAGTTAAGTCATTGCGAGTGTAAGGGGTGAATTAAGTAGGGGAAAATATACATCACCTTGTCATCATGTCCATGATGACCTGTAGTTTTTCTATTGGAGTGTGCAATGAATCAAAGACGTTCACGACACCCCGGTCAGGACACAATATTATTAGGAACCAGTGGAATCTGTATACATTATAATCAGAAATGAAATAGTACACAGACAGTATAAGAAGAAGCCTGTGTATGTACTCACTCGATGTTGTACAGGATTAGTATGGAGTCGCAGTAATTTTGTTTCTTAATATACTTGTATAGGTTTCCATATGTTTCCTCAGGATTCGTCAATATCAGTTGTTCATTTATCCTTCGAGGATCCACGAAACCAACGTCATATATTGAGGATCTCCGACATTTTTGAATCTCCATTCTGTATATGTTAAGCAATAAATAAAGCCCGCGTCAGCATAGATTGGAATTATTGTTTTCAAACTGTGAATTATAAGCAACAACAAAGTACTTATAGTGTCCAACAGTTGATCAAATCCACGTCCATGGCATCGCGGTGGTACAGCTCATATATATCCTGAAACCTCAGCCAGACCCAATCCTCGTCACCATTGTAGAAATCATGGTCCTTCACGCCTACTTTGATCATGCGCCGTTTATTCCTTCTTGATTCTTCCAAGTACCACTCATGGAATCGACGCATCTTCGTCTGTAGCTTGCTCTCCATTTCAAGAGGGACCATAGGCTCGCCAAGCTTAAACGGCCACTTCAACGTTGTGCTTACAGACGGGGTATCAGAGGGATATACCACATCACCTTCGCAGAGATTTTTTTCGTAGAACGCTCTCCCCCAACATCACCAGGGTCGTCCCGCCTGATCTTGTATCGTGCGCAGGTGAAAACCGGACAACGATCCAAGTGTTCGTACTGTCCGCGATAGAGGATACAGTCATTAGGACACGCATGTATCTTCTGCACCTCCAAACCGAGAGGGCAAACAACACGTTTTGCTTGATACGTCGTCGATGGCAATTTGTTACCCTCTGGAAGAATATTCTTTACGAGTTTCAGTAGCTCCTCGAAACCCTAATCAGTAACACCATTTGTTGCCTTCCACTGCAGAAGTTCAAGTGTGCTACCCAACTTCTTTAGCCCCTCTTTGCAATCTCGGTACAGGTCAGTCTTGTAGTCCTGCAACATGCGCTGTATCTTTTTCAGTTCCTTATCACTGTCGCAGTCTTTCTCGGCATCACACAACATTTGCCCGAGTCCATCAGTAGGTTCATTTTCCTGAGCAACATCTTCCTGAGCATCGCCTTCCCGAGCAACATCTTCCTCATCGGCATCACCCATTGCAGCATATGCAAAGGAACCGAGCAACATTCCATTATATAAATAAATTTCTAAAACTACATTACTATATTCATTAAATAAATAAATATACCTTCCGTTAAATAAATAAATAACTATTCTACCTTTTAATAAATAACTAATAATATATATTTCATTAAATTAATAAATAACTATTCCAACTTTTAATAAATAAACCTCTCTAATAAATAAAATACATAAGCCTTATAACTATTCACAAGTCATACAAAACAAAATACTAACTAGCTTGCCTTCTCTCTCCATTTAAAACACAACATGAACATTCTCTCCACCATGAACTCAAGCTCTCTCATCTCTCTCCTCCAAGAACACAAGCTCTCTCTAGCTAGCTTTACTTTGATTCACAAATCCCTCTATTTCTAAATCATAGAAGGATTACAAGCTAAATAAAACATTAGAGAATGAAAGAGTGTACCTTGTAGTGCTCCTTAGATGAGTAGAATCTTCACAAATTTTGAAAAAAATTTGGGCAGCACCTCCCCTCCCACGGCCGAGCAGCATGAACACAACGCCTAAGTGTTCAGCTGGCTCGGCCGGGGGAGGAAGAAGGTGCTATATACAAAAGACATTAGCACCGGGTCGTGGCAAGACCCGGTGCTAATGTGCACCAATTAGCACCGGTTGCAGCCAGCAACCGGTGCTAAATGGCCTCGGGCACATTAGCACCGGTTGCTGGCTGCAACCGGTGCTAAAGGGGGAGCATTAGCACCGGGTCTCGCCACGACCCGGTGCTAATGTGTCCGCCCTGACACCCCGCAGCGCCGCCCCCGCTCCTAGTCGTTGGACCCGGTGCTGAAGCCCCATCAGCACCGGGTCCAAAAATGGCCGAGGCGGAGGAGGCGGGCGGATGTGAAGCATTCTGGTAGTGTTTTCGCGAAACACAGTTTACACGCGGACATAGATTCATACATGAACTCATCACAACCCTATACATGAACACACCTGCGTCTCGCAAGTGCCTCATGGGTAACAGCCACGCTAAAAATACATCCTGCTGAATCAAAGATTTGAACTCGATCGGTGGACAGGTTATAATATAGTAAGTTTCTCATATATGGAAGATGTACTTTGTTGCCCAAAAGAGCTAGGGAAGATGTAGTTCCTTTTGGCAGTATTGTATCAGGGGTCACTTTTCATTTGATCTTTAATTTTTCCTGTGTCACAAGTTTAATTTGTCCTGAAATATTTATGCTTCAATTTAAACATTAAGAAATAATATATGTTAATTATTAAACACCCTATGTTCTGAACTCCTGATACTGTTGCTTATATATATTAAGCTTCCATAGCTAAATTGAAGCACTTGCAACAATCCAAGCCCAAACATATATAGAAAAAAATGTAGATACAACTCCTTTTTCTTGACCAACAAGAGAGTCAGGGGGAAAGACCCTGGCTTCTTTTATTGAAAACAGAAGATAGTAACATGAGCTGCTTACGCAACTGACAAATTAACCCCTAGCTGCAACCATGGCAAATATCGTCGAATTTTTTGCGAATTTCGGTAAGTTCAGTGGTGACCGGTAGAAAAATCCGAAATTTACGGTTCCACTTACGCATCTGTTTCATTGTAAATACAGTACTTTAGATGCATAGTTTTGTGTTGTATGTGCATCAACTTAATAGTTGTAAAGCATAAATCATGCTAATTATTTGTTTAGATGCAAAAACATTAGAAATCATATAATTTGGTGGACCCTAAAATATTTCGACAAGATTTCGCCGAAACTTCATGAATTTCGGTAATTTCCATGGTGACGAAAAGAATCTGAAACCAACATTTAAAAGCTTAGCCGCAACTGAGAGCAATTGAAAACCCACAGCACGACGCTATAAGACACAAAATAAATTAAACGCAACAATCCAAGTACCAGCTTCCAGCTAGGCACTGAACCAAAAGCCCAAGAGCTATCCTATTCGGTCTATATATATGCAACGCAACTGTCCAAGCTATTTTGCCGACTTTTCCTGTCGAGCTAGGAATAGGATCTAGCAAACATGTGCGCACAAAATACTAGCAGCCTACTAGCAGAGTTGCGTTCGACCTCACAAACCGTATCGTGCATGTTTTGGAGCTAAAAAAAAGGTTAAAGCTCAAGAGGGGTTCCGTCGCGTACTAGATTCCATCACGTAGATATATACGCTCTCTTCGTTTCATACTCCAACCCGGCCGATTCATGCAGCTCGTTCGAATCGGATATCATGCACTACAAGTATATGCATATATATGCTCTCGATCTGACCTCAATTAATCGGCAACATCGATCGGCAGGTAGCTACAGCCATCGACTCGACTCCCCGTAATACGTACGCGCTCGATCGCACAAGCGTGCTAATTAATTGCTCTAGCTAGCTTCGTCCACACGACACAGTATAATAATGTCGCCGCCGCCGGCCGGCCGGGCTCCGGTGGTGGCCACGCCGCAACCATCGCTGCCGCCGGGAGTGCACGAGGAGGGCGAGTTCGTGGACGTCGACCTGGGAGGACAGCAGCAGCAGCAGCCGTCGGCGGCGGCAGTAGCTGTAGGGCGCTTCTTTGGAGCGATCATGGACCTGGTGTTCGGGTGCTTGTTCTCGTGCTTGTTGGGTCCATGCGACACCAAAGAGATCAAGGTATAAACTTGATTAAGGCTCGATATTGATTAAAGAGAGGGCAATCTTGTTCGTTCTCGTGTTTATCTCCAGATGATCCATGCTTGGTTTGTGTTTTCACACAAAGATAAGTTGTAATATAGCAAATATATTTTTCCATAAAGAATTATTGTCAAACGTACGCGCCTCCCTTTTTTCAATCTGTCCGTGTTATTATTTTTTTCCCGGCGAGAGAGAAGAGGCATTCAAATTAGACTTCGGGAGACGGAACATATATATATATAATATTATATTAGTAATACTATATTCTACCTGGATACAGAATAAATAACTGTTCCGTACCCACACCGACGACGCCGGTCCATCCGCCACCGCCGAGTTCCCGTTCGTTTTATTTTCCGGTTTTTCTTTCATTTTTTTACCCGGTGGACCCCACGATCTTTGATGCAGTTCCCATCGTGACGTTGCATCTGGATTTAGATCGGGCAGCTCAAAAAAAAATCCAGGCGTTGCCACTGCCCATCGCCACGGTTCCGTCATGCCTCCCTTCGCACCACCGTCCTTGCTGTCGTCGTCGCATCTCCCTCGCGTGCGCTCTCCGCGCCCCTCTGATTCGGCGGATGGCGGGGTCACAGCGGACAGGCGAAGCTAGCCTGCGCTTGCGCCGACCGCGGCGGCGGCAGAGTCGTTCTCGGTTGTCTCGACGAGCACGGACGGGGAAAGCAGGATGGCCTCGACGGCCGGCGAGTCATTAAGATCCCACAGGGCCTGCTAAGTGCTGGTTTCCGTGTGGTCCACCGCTCTTCCTCCTCGATTAGCTTGCTGTGTTGAAGCGCGAACGGACCCCGGGATCCAATCTCATCTGCGACAGCATGTTGTTCCTCCGCGGCGGATTTTCTTCAGATGAGTCTTCATCCAACGAGTCAGGTGGCATGTTTTCTCTTCGATTCCCCCTCTTCTTGCCTTGTTTCCCGTTTTAGTGGCAATGATTTGCAATAATGGTTAGGTTTAATAACTAAATCGAGTAGGGGACACACCTGCTAGTGTTTTCAGTCAATTAGCACTCATCCCCACCTGCCATTGCTTGATTGCCCCACGTTGGTGGCAGCGATTTGTGATAATAGCTAGAGGATGAAGAAATTATCGAGTAGAGGCACACCTATATTTTCTCTCAGTTAGCATTAGATTCCCCTACTGTTTCTTGTTGCCTGCGTGGATCTGTGGTTCACCATCCTAAATGGTTGCTAAATGGTTGCTAAAAATGTGTGTTCAGGATCCTGAATTTCTTTCGGAGATGCTCCACCTCCATTGAACATGCTCGATGGCTCGAGTCCTCGACGTGCTGTGATGCGCCCAACCTGTATTGTCTTTGACCTGAACACAGCCTAGAGCACCCTTTGTTAAGGTGCTGGTCCGTAGGACCATCCTTACTGCAAAGCTTTCAGACGGTTTTGTCGACCTGCTAGTTCATGCCGCATCCAATTGTTGCCATTTGTTCTTTAGCCCCCATTCAGTTTGTTTTGGTTCTTGTGTGAGATGTTTTCTGCAAACTGGTGCCTTCTTGGGATTAATTTTTTTATCAATCAATAGTTTATGTTTTGCAGTAAAGGGTGAAGCAGAGTTTCAATTCCATTATTTGCTAACTGAACTAGTGTTTGGTTAGTTTTTCGAAATATTGTCAGTATCTCTTCTTTTATTGGGTATATTGAACTATAGGCTTAGGCATTAGGTCATATTTTGTGGCTAATCTGTGCAACTAATAATTCATGGTTGGCTATATCAATTGATGCCTTACTCTAGTGCACAATGGATACAACGGCTACAGCTTTTAGTAATACAGAGATATAATGATTACATTGCCATGGTTGTTCAAGTTCATTCCTCCTGATTCATAGGCTATAGAAGAAGATTAAAGCTTCTATTTTGGTTGATTTAAAATCACATCAGTAAAGAAGATGGTGTATTGTACCTTGACGTAAGGTTCTTTTCCCATATGGATATATATATATGTATACTTTCTCATATTTTCAAGCTACCGAGTACAATTTGTGCTCAGTTTTGTGAACTCGTATCGTGTGCTCAGTTTTCATGGAATAGCAAAATATACATAGTTTTTAAGATCAATCAGTCACAAAATTATTTTTATTCAATTTAATTTTTAGGTGTTCACATTTGGCACTATTTGCAATCAGTCTACTTTAATTGTAAATAATCACGGTTTTTATCATTTGCAAGGATTTTGCATGCAAATATGTTATTATTTGTGATAAGAAAACTAACTTGGTGCTAGTTCCATATTACCAGAACGGATGGGATTGCCACTGCTATTTGATTCTGTGATCTGTTATATTTGTTTATTCCCAAGCCTAATTTTGTTCCTGCACGCAGATCAGACACCATGAGCTGACTGATTTAAGCTGGGTGAGCACGCCTATCCATTCTACATCGCGCATCCTCTACACCCTGGTGAGCTTATCAATTCGCCGGCACCATTGTCACCCAGCATCTTCAATCCACGCCTGGAGAAGGACCTCCAGGTTAGTCTCTGATAACCCTCCCTTCCCCTGGATCAAAATTTCGTTTGGGATTATTTGTTTGTGGTCTGATCTATAGAATGAAACATCCCTTTTCTTCTAATTTTGTTGTGCATATGCCTAATTTCTCAATATGTGTGTATGCTTAATTTAGTGCTCTCTTCCTACTGCACACAAATTGTTTGTAGAAATGCTTAGGCATGAACACAAGCAAGAACATTTGAACAAAACGGTTGTCCTCTCTGCTAGAACAGATTGGCTAGAACATCTCGGTGCCTACATATGCTTAGTTTATTGTCTCGCTTGTCTCCTCCGCCTTCTGCAATAGCGTTGTGGCATATAGGTGTGGATGTGGAGGTGCTCGATGCAGTGGCATTGCAGAGTACAGGAGCATGTGGCTATGGTGGCGGACAGCCGCGTGGTGTCCCATTCCTCATGAGATATAATTTTAGGATTTTGTCTAATTCAACCATATTTCTATGTTAATTTTGCCTTGCCCGTCAGTCTTATCCTGAATATTTTTTCTATGTTAATTTTGCCTGGTTTCACCATACCAAGATGCTAGAAAAGATGTATTGCAGTTTTTAGTCTGTTCCTTGAAATTTTTTCTGCTGTCATGCATGTAACTTAATTCTATATGGTATAGTGGCAAGAAACATATCCCTTCATGTTTTGATTGAACAATGTGCATGCTGATTGTAGGCCCTTCCTGCCATAGGATATCATTTCTGCATGCTTTTGAGCTTTACTAACTAAACCAATATGCCCAATGGTAAACGAGTAATTTCCCAACTTTTGAACAATTATTGTCTAATCTGAATGTCTGACCTATCGCAGACTGCCCAACAAAAGTGACGTTTCATCATGTAATACCCACTGGATGCGATTATGCTTTGTGGCATTGTGTCAACACAGGTGCTCAGAACTGTCACAGGGAAGAGATTTTGGCCTCAGAACAGCGAGAAAACATGAGCGATCCATGGTTGACTTCTATGGAAGAATCATAAGTTTAGGTGTTCTGCACAGTGCAGATTTTGAAGTGCTTGACGCTGGTTCTTTTTTCTCCTTGTAATTATTGCTAGGTGATCCCATTGTTGTACAATTGTAATATTATATATGGGTGAGGAGCAAACTTTGGAATATTTACTATTCCATTCAGAAGTATTTCTATCAGAAGTATGGGCCTGGAGTCAAATTTGACTAGTTTCATGCACAATTTGGTAAAACAATAGACTGTTGTATGCTACAAACTTAGCCACACAAACATTTGTGTTCGGAAGCATCTATTAGCAAGATATTTGTAATATCCATGGTTTGAATTTAAAAACAAAAACATGGCATGCTAATGTGATTTGATATTTTGGCATGGATAAGTAAAACAAATACACAATACTAAATAAATACACATGTTATTTCGAGATCTATCATCAAGGAAGAGAACCATTTGATTCGTGATCAAAACACAATTTTTTTTGGCCTAGCTTCGATTCAACATACAATTAAACTAGTGTATCTATGTATAGGCCTCACATATGCACATGTCCAAGTGCTATTGATACTACCCAGCATCCCGTCCAAAAACAAAACAGAGCTTTGCATCGCGTCCAAAAAAAACAGAGCTTTGCACAACCGCCGAAATAGAAAAAAAACGGAGAAAAAAACCAGACGTGGATGCCCGGGGCTCGCGTGGACTGGCGTGCGGGCGCGGGGGTCTGCGCTCGGCGGGAACAGGAGGTCGGGTACATAATAACTATTTTGTACCCAGGGTATGATTTAGCGGAGTCCATATTATATAATATATACATACACACTGCAAATCAGAATCAATAAAGGCGCGCGATGGCAAAGTCTCAACAGCAAGTTCACACAACAATATACCAGGCACTTTAATTACAACTAATAAGCCCAAACTCCATACACACTCAAGTTCGATCAGCGAGTTTATTGTTGGGGTCGCATCGCACTGTCGAGGTAGGCAGCGGATCTAGCGGCCACCGGAGCAAAACAAGCAGATGTCCCCAACGCAGTAGCAATTGGGCCCCATACATGATTCTGGCGAGCATGCTGCATGACCTTCAGCTATCAGCTGGCCCATGGTCAGTACCAGCATGAGGATGGCGGCCATCTTGACAGCAGCAGCAGCAGCAGAAGCCATTGCAGCTTACTTTGAGCTTGGTAGCTTTCCTGAACAGGGGACGATATGATATGATCGATGAGCGCTCCTAAGATCACAAGAATATCGTATGTGTAAGGTGCCCAAGATGGCCACAAGGTTCCCCTATTTATTCATGGAGATCAACAACCCCCGGATCGGATTATATATGCAGATCGAGGACCAAATAAACAGGACTATAGGCTACTTATTCTCCAAAATGCAACTTGTTGGTTTCTATATGAACCAATCAATCATATTGGTGTTGGAAACTGAAATCGGAAGATGGTGGATAAGGATTGCCGATATATTTGTGATTGATTGCAACATGTGTATTTTTCTCAATAGGCCAATCATTTGTCGTCCTATAATTATATAATAAGCCAGTCACAGGATGATCGAGCGCTTTGTCGGTTGTCCTTTCCTAGGGAAAAAATTGGTAGCCTCTTGTATGCTGCCATCACATTATTGTTATAAAGCCTGTGTTTGATCAAGTATGTAATTTATTATACGTCTATATACTAGTTTATGACTTGAGTCTTTCGCCGATGGAAATTTATTGGCATATAATTAGTAGTTCAACATAATCAAAAGGTTGAAATGTTATATATGGATTATTGTGGAACTACTGTATTTTTGTAAGTTGTAATAGCTAAAGTGCTTTTTGTTTGTGCTAGTTGTACCACGCTAGCTACATTCCCTTCTTTACATTAATTTACATTCTCTTCTTTACTAGTAAAAATGCACGCGCGACATGTACATTCAATAAAAAATAAATTGCATAACAAACAGTAAAAAAATTAGAAAGGTCAACATCCAAAGGTCAAATCAAAATAGAAAGATCAGACTGTGGGCGGGTAGGGCCACGAGTAAGTAAGGCGGGTAAGTTTTTTATTGATAAAAAATAGTCTTCAAATGATGAAAACACTCTAGAAAGTGCTCTTTTTCATTTGACGTTGTAAGTTCATCGACGCACTTTCCCCCCACGAACGTGACATGTGGGTCCTTTGCGAGTGGTGGATAAGGAATTTTCGGGTGGGAATTGTTGTCAATTCTACTGGAGGCTTTTGTTTTCGTGCCTCTATTTTGAAGGTCAATTGTGATTTTGTCCTATTTTTCACTTTGTTGATTTTGCCTTCACTTTTTTAAACTAAAGACTGAGTTTGCCCTTGTTCCAGTAAAAATTCATAGCCATGTCGATTCAATTATAGAAGACAAGTTTGACCATGTGGATTTGCCTCTACTTTTATGGGTTCTCTATGATTTTATACCAATTTTGACATCAAACATTTAGACAACATTTTTTGGCAACATTATGACATGACCAAATCAAAAGGAGAGGGAAATGGTGCTTTGGGTTCTTTTTTAGTTTGTTTATTCTTACTCCATCTAAAAGAGTAAAACAACAATGGGAATTGATGCTTTCGATTGCAAAAAGCGAGGGGGAAATAAAAAAGTTGAAAAAATAAGGGGAAAATACAATTGGACTTCACAGCAAGATAACTAATAAGTACACTAATGTCCCTTTTGTTTAACGATCACTTACTTAAGGACTGCACTCGTGTTACCTCAAGGTTTCCCTCCGTATGAATAAACATCCCTTGTTCATGCGGTGTTGCTAGATCAATGCCCACATCGTTGCTAGAGAGTGAACAAAGTGGAGACTTGGAGTCATCACTCTGCTGCCCCTCCTTATTTAGAACCTTGGGCCCTGTTTGAGAGGCTTTTCCTTCCAAAACGGTTTCCTTGTGCGCTATAACACAAAAACGGCTCATGAAAACCGTCCTTGAAATGAACAAGAAGTCCATGAATCTAGAAAAAATTGCTGGAGACTTCCAAACGTGGGGGCCTCAACATTTTCCTCGACAAGTAATCAAAGATGGAGTCAACAAGTAGTTTTTCATAGAAATTTTGATATTTGACTAGAATTTGTAGGTCTCACTTCTTTTAACCCTTAATTTGCAGGCCTTTCGACATATGATCCTCCAGCTCCGAAATAATTCGCAGACAGATTGGTTATATTTTGATAGGACTGCGAATTCTGAGTTAAAGAAATATGAGATGTGCGGTGATGTTAAACATCAAAATTTCTCGATTTTTTTTTCAAGGATCACTGCCCTAACATATTAGTACGACCAACAGGAGCATTTGAATTTCATCTCTTGTAAATTTCGTCTTATCTTGTTGTTGGCGTATGACTTGTTTCTTTTTTTAGTAAGGAAAAAGTCCAAATCACTACCCTGAAGTATGAGCAAAGTTCACGTAACCCCCTAAACTATAAAACCGTTTATTTAACCCCTCCGATTTCTAAAATCAGTGCATAATACACCTTTTGTCCCAAATCAAAACCGGTTTTGCTTATGTGGCGGCGGTTTATTGCCACGTTGGCCTCCCTCGCTCTGCTCTCTCGCCGCCGGCTCGCTCCCTCGCTCTGCTATCTCGCCGCTGCACACCGTCGCCCCGCCGCTCGCCCCACCGCCGCGCTAATCGCCGCGTTGATGTTCCGCCCGGCCTCCCACCGCTCGCCGCCCGGTGCCACCGCCGCTGCCGTCCTCTCCTCCATGGTGGCACGGGTCTCGCGTCCGCTGCACCACCGCGAACCGCTCCAGCTCCGACACCGCCGCCGATGCTGCGCTGCTAGGCCGCGGGGAGCGCACCTGCACCGCGGGCGACAGGCGCGCGCTGCCGGGAGCCTTCGCGGAGGAGAACGACCTCCGTCCGCTGACGACGCGTCGGTGCCGGCGCCGGCGGCTCCGCGGCCGTTTCTCCTCGTCGGTATCGGACGGTAGCGGCGGCAGCCTCCGCATCGGCGCCAGTGTCGGCGGCGCCTTCGGGAAGGCAGAGAGGTGGCCGAGCAGCGGGAGGTCGTGGTCGCCGCCGAACAGCTGCTGTGCGGCCGTTGGGGACGAGATGCGCCGCCTCTACTCGGGGCACCGCCGCGCCGAGCAGGCTGAGGCCAAGGCCGATGCGGACGCCGAGGCCGATGCTGAGGGTGCCGCGCAGGTGAGCACGGATCTCCCCGCCACTCCGCATCTCCCCTCGTCTGCGGCGGTGGACCGCGGCAGCGATGGTTGTTCGCGCGGCATCCAGCTCCACGGGAGGGCGCGCGTGCTTCTACAGCTCAAGCTTTACCTCCCCGAGTGCTTACCCAAGGCGTGGCGGCTGCGACGGTGGGGAACGACGGCGAGGCCTAGGTGGCGGCGATGGTGAGCGG
Organism: Echinochloa phyllopogon; assembly: GCA_033239725.1. Taxonomy (NCBI): domain Eukaryota; kingdom Viridiplantae; phylum Streptophyta; class Magnoliopsida; order Poales; family Poaceae; genus Echinochloa; species Echinochloa phyllopogon. The sequence goes on along the minus strand of BTCW01000017.1, from coordinate 6,498,928 downwards.
CGGCGGCGTGCATGCAGCCATGGCGGCTCGATTTGGGTGCGCTAAGGGGTGGAGCAGGTCGGCGGTGGTGCGGAGGCAGTTGGCGCGGCGGTGGGGTGAGTGGCGTGGCGACGGTGAGCGGCGGCGAGAGAGTAGAGCGAGGAAACGAGCCGGCGGCGAGAGAGCAGAGCGAGGAGGCCTGCTGGCTAAGTGGCTAGCTATATCTCCCAGCTATATATGACGTGGATCATTAATTAGCCAAAACCACCACCACATAAGCAAAACTAGTTTTGATTTGGGACAAAAGGTGTATTATGCACCGGTTTTGAAAATCGGAGGGGTTAAATAAACGGTTTTATAGTTTAGGGGGTTATGCGAACTTTGCTCGTACTTCATGGCAGTGATTTGGACTTTTTCCTTTTAGTAAATCATGACTTGTTTTATTGATCTGCACTTTTTTTCCGGCGGGGCCATGGGTTATGATTGTCTGCTGGCCCATGGATCCACTTGTTCGAAATTGCTGTACTCGGAAGCAATCAACAAGACTGTCTGGGTCCAGCCCATTTCATCACGCTCCCAGGCCCGAAATCATCACGTTCACCGACCCAAGGAGGAATTTTAAATAAAGGGAGTTCTATTTTATCAAGTAAATGAAAAACATCCCTGCTTCTCTAAATAAGTTTGCATCCGGCCAAATTATTATAAGATTTTTATAATTTTAGAGACTCCGTCTCCCTCGTAGCACACTCACACATCACAACACAAAACGCTAGCATAAAAAGTGAAGATAAAGCAAAACAAAGCTTTAGGCATCCAATATATTGCTAAATCTCTACCCATGCGTGGCGATGACCCAAGGAGGAATACAATGTTTTTTCTTTAAAAATAAGAATGAGTTCAAATTAAAGTAATAAGATATGTTATGCGGCTGCAAATACCATGCTAATATCATTCACATTAGGATTTTTTGATAGTTATTCACATTATACAGAACATGAATTCAACAGAATATGCTGCAAAAAACAACGTCGGAACACACTTTGCCCGAAATAAAAAATTCATGTCAATTCATAATACTAAATATATAAGGAGTGATTTTGAACAAAGCTAACACCGATGGCCATGTTGAATATCTGATCTATAAATCCATTCCCATTAACTGAAGTAATTTTTTTCTTGCTAGCAAATCTCAACTAAGTTATACTATACCCAAATAAAAACTGAAGCGAGGTATGCATGTATATGATAAGAGATACATCCACGTAACATGCCAGAGTAGAGATTTGTAGGTTTACTGTTTTTCTTTATTTTTCTTAAATTTTTAAGTAGGAAAAATTATTGAACCCTCCTAAATGCAGCTTAAATACGCAAACTTTCAAGCTTTAAATTCGAAAAAAAGTGCAGCTTAAGGAAATTCGTAAATGCTGTTTGAATACGCCCACGTTCATGTCAGTCAATTTACGTAATCCTTGACCGAAGGCGTATTCCTCTCTCTCCCCCTATTCTTTACAAAACCCTACACCCCCACCAATGGCGGGAACCGCAATTTCAGTCCCCGCACTTCCCGCCTCCTCCTCCCACTTCCTCTCCCCTCCCCATCCTCCCCGGCGATGAGCTCAGGCGGGCGCGGCGGCAAGCGGCGTGGGCCCCCGCCCTCCGCACCCTCCGGGGCGGCGGCGAAGCGGGCCAATCCCAGCCCCGGCACCCCTCAGCCGCCTCCACCGGCGGCTGCGGCGGCGGCGCCGGAGGAGGAGGATATGATGGACGAGGACGTGTTCCTCGACGAATCCATCCTGGCGGAGGACGAGGCCGCGCTGCTGATGCTCCAGCGCGACGAGGCCCTCGCGTCCCGCCTCGCCCGGTGGAAGCGCCCCGCGCTCCCCGCCGACCTCGCCACCGGCTGCTCCTGCAACGTCGGTACGACACCCCCCGTTCCCTATTCTCTCCGGCGCGCTCTCCTTCGATCCGTGACTGGATGGATGGCTTCGGGATTCCGAGTTAGGTTGGTTTGGGGTCTGGGATACCGCGAGGGGGGACGGATTGAGGTTCGGGTTCAGTATTCCTCTGGCGGATTAGGAGCACTTTGCTCTTAAGTAACTGCCAATTGGATAGGGCTCTCGAGTTTTTTTGGCAATGTGGTGTTATTTATGTTGCTTTGTTGCCGTCTGTAGGTCTGCAATTTGGGTATCCGCTGTGATTTTGTGCATATGTGCTTTTGGAAATGCAGTTTTCAGGAATTGTGCACCATAATGGTTTGGTGAATTTCCGGAAAACAATGGGGAGTTCTTCTTTGGATGAAATGTGCACGTTGGCTTAAGTAAGATTAGCAAAGTTTATTTTTTTCTATTTTTGGGTCCCTGGGCAATAGGAGAGTGCGTTTGGTGATCCTTTTAACTATACCTTTTTTCTCCAACAAGAGTGAAATATAACTACAAACGTGCAACATGTTGAAATGGAGGGTTCGGGGCTTTATAAATTATTACAATTCCTGTATACCAAGGTAGATCTTATCTTCAGTTACTTTGCTTTGTCTTGGCTGAGTTTTGCTTGTATCACCTGTCAAGATGAGATAGATATTAGAATCGTGATAAAACTGTACTTAATCATGACAGGCAAGATCGAAAATTACTAATGGGGTTTTCCAGAGGTGGTTGTTTCTGAATTGATTTTGAAGTGAACCTACTATCTATCAGATGTCTTGCACTTTTGATTCACTTATGAGCTATGAGCTTTAAAACTCAGGACTTCCTTAATGATCCTTTTGTACATACTCTTTTATTCAAATCAAATTCAATGTTTCTATGCTAATTACACTATAGTCGCATATTTTTGTTTTAGTTTTAACTTGTATGAACACATATTTTGGATATTTGGCTTCATCTTACTTTGATACTCTTCTATCTGTGTTGGAAATCTAGCTTTTCAGCAATTGGAAATAGATTATGTTATTGGTGAGAGCCACAAAGAACTGCTGCCCAACTCATCTGGTCCTGCAGCCATACTCCGGATTTTTGGTGTCACCAGAGAAGGTAATATCTCGACTTCTCTAATATCTTTTAGTAAAAATTATTACTTGCCATAGGGCAAGCTGACCTGTGATGCTATCATTGTACCTTTTGTAGGTCACAGCATATGCTGTCAGGTGCATGGATTTGAGCCATATTTCTATATTGGTTGTCCTTCTGGAATGGGTCCTGACGATATATCACGTTTTCACCAAACACTAGAGGTTTGTACTTACAAGCATACCATAAATTGAGCTTTCTACAGAGTACATTGGCAGAGCTTGTTTTCCTTATATGTTTTCTTGAAAATGCATTACAGGGGAGGATGAAGGAATCAAATAGAAGTAGCAATGTGCCAAGGTTGGTGAAGAGAGTAGAGCTTTTGCAAAAGCAGACAATTATGCATTACCAAACGCAGCAATCTCAGTCTTTCCTCAAGATAGTAGTCGCTTTACCTACAATGGTTGCTAGCTGTCGCGGTTAGTGGCACTCTTAAGACACTATTTGATTATTATTGTTCATTTTTGTAGACTGACCTCACTATCTTTTTTATTTATTGGATAATCTATGGAACTTTTTTGTGACATGCCAATATATATTGTGATTTTATGATATTTACTTTATTCCTCTGATCTTCCAAATTACTAGTCACTTTCTTTCTCCCTACTGGCTTAAATGGCATATGTTCCATTACAGGTATCCTGGAAAGGGGCATAACAATTGAAGGCCTTGGTTCAAAGAGTTTCCTGACATACGAGAGCAACATTCTTTTTGCCCTTCGTTTCATGATTGATTGCAATATTGTTGGTGGCAACTGGATTGAAGTTCCTGCTGGGAAGTACAGGAAAGCAGCCCGTGTCATGTCATATTGTCAGCTAGAGTTGGACTGCCTGTATCCTCCTGCTTAACTGAATGTTTCGTCCCATTTACTAAACTGTGTTGTTGTTCAGTTAGTATATCCTTAACACAACTAATAGATACTCAGATTTGGTAAGCCATGCTGCTGAAGGAGAATATTCTAAGATGGCCCCATTTCGCATATTAAGTTTTGATATTGAATGTGCCGGTCGCAAAGGCCATTTCCCAGAACCAACTCATGATCCTGTTATTCAGGTTGAGTTCATTATTCTCATGTATCTTATACATGATATATATCATTTAGTTCCAAATAAAAATATCTTTATGTTTACAATTTCTTGATTTTGAATTTAAATAGATAGCCAACTTAGTCACACATCAAGGAGAAGGCCAACCTTTTGTACGAAATGTCATGACGCTTAAATCATGCTCTCCCATTGTTGGAGTCGATGTAATGTCATTTGATACGGAGAGAGAGATTCTACTTGCTTGGAGGGTAAGTGATGCTGTCCTTGGAGTTTTCAAATTCACTTGAACTTGTGTAATGTATAATTTCATATAGCCTTTTATCTATGTTTATCTCTTTGCCTTTTGTATCTGCCATTTGTATTTGTTTTCCTTTTTGCTTGCTATATAGTACCTGGTTAACATTTATCTTCGTGCTAAGACAAAATACCTTTTTCTTCAAAAGGAAAGAAAAGTAAATACAGTTATGAAAAAAAGTTAAATACAGTTTTTGATTGCAGACAAAGGGCATGACTGAAAATAATCTGATGGCTATTCGGAAATGATTTGCAGGATCTCATACGTGAAGTAGATCCTGATATCATAATTGGATACAACATTTGTAAATTTGACTTGCCCTATCTTATTGAGGTACAGTACCTCGGATTCTTACTTTTTGACCAACTTGGTAATCAGTGATATTAAGTACAACATGATTGCACACATTTGCAGAGGGCTGAGGTTCTTAAGATAGCAGAGTTTCCTATACTTGGCCGAATCAGAAACAGTCGTGTTCGTGTCCGTGATACAACCTTTTCCTCGAGGTTACTTCCTATACTTGGCATTATTTTGCTTAACTTTACTGTCTGCTTGCATGTCCATCGAATGTTTTCATTTTGTTGCTTTATTTGATTCTGGTGATGTATGCAATTCTCTGAAAATATGACTAAGCTGGCATTCAAATCTTGCTCATTTGTCTTAAAGAAGAAAAGAGTGCTCATTAGTCCAATGTTAAAGTAGCCTACAAGGAGCTCTAGGTGTTCATACATTTCATTCACTGCTTTGTGGTTAGGCATATTTTCTGCATCATCATGATATCCACTGTATTTCTGTGGCTTTTAGCTCCAACCTGGTTGAAATTTGTAATACACAGAGAGCTCTTTAGATTATGCTGGATCTATATCATGCCTAGGACTTCCACATTGCATGGCATTCTTCGCAGGGAAACATTGATTTCACAATCTTCAAAATTTCACTGATTTAAAACATAGAAATTCTTTAAGATTTCATGACTTGCAGGTGGAAATGAAAGTGGTTGCGTAAAACATGGAATCAAAATGAAAAATTTGAAGTCCTTTTTTTCACATAAAAAGTAACTTATAAGATGTGATGAGGTCCTTACTCTTATGCAGGCAATATGGTGTCCGTGAAAGTAAGGATGTTACTATTGAGGGTAGAGTGCAATTCGATCTCCTGCAGGTTTCCTACTTTTACATGACAATGACACCAGTGTTTATTATTTTCATGAGATTATTTCATCCACTTATTACTTCATTACCTGTTTATATATGACACAGGCTATGCAACGAGATTACAAGCTGAGTTCCTATTCATTGAATTCTGTATCTGCACACTTTCTTGGGGAGCAAGTAAGTCCAAACATGTCAAGTGCCCTTTGTTGCTGTCTGCCATTGTACCCGCAATTCTACTTTATTGACTAACTCTCGTCCCTCCCTCCCTGCCTGCCTCTGCTTGCATCACAAATGTCCTCGGTCTTCTATGATATTCTTTTGCAAAGTTATATAATGGATGGCTTTATCTGAATCCAAATAATTTTTGCTTCTATATTGCTAACAATGATAGAATTTAATGTTCTTTCCTGGTAATTGATTTTGAGCAGAAAGAGGATGTTCATCATTCAATTATATCTGATCTTCAAAATGGAAACTCAGAGACACGAAGGCGTCTGGCAGTTTATTGCTTGAAGGTCAACTAAATATTCCGTTCATTCATTTGCTATTGAACTGGTGATGTTTTCCACCGAGTATGTTGTTTATGTGTGGTCACTTTGTTCTCCATTTCTGATGGCGCATCTAAGTGGCTGCCCCTTTTTTAACTGGTGTCTTTCATGTAGTTTCTCAGAAGCGTTTGGACCAATTTGTCCAAAGAAACTGTTTATATATTGCTCTATACATCATTTTTTAACATAAAACATGTATCCTATAAATTTTCGAGCAACGTTTTTACATTTTGGACTGTTATTTTTGTAATGAATAAGCAACACTAAGGCTTTGAAGAATGGTTGTAGTATATTGTGTGTTTTAGTTTCAACTTCCTACTGCCCAGTAGGTCTGCCAGTAGCTAGTTACAAGTTAGCATGAAGGAGTGGTATTATTGTTTTGGTGTGTAAGCTGATTGCTAGCATTTTTCTTAGAACCTAATTCCAATCTTCTTTGCCTTTTTTTTTTCCTTTCTTATAAAAACAGGACGCTTATCTTCCTCAAAGACTGTTAGATAAATTGATGTATATCTACAACTATGTGGAAATGGCAAGGGTCACTGGTGTTCCCATTTCATTTCTACTTTCAAGGGGACAGAGCATTAAGGTGAGGACAAGGCAAACCCTACCTTGAAAATATGGCACTCTAGTACTGTAACAATAATTTTATTTGTTCCGCAGGTCCTCTCACAGCTACTCAGGAAAGCAAAACAGAAAAACCTTGTTATACCAAACATAAAAGGTCAAGGGTCTGGGCAAGATAGCTTTGAGGGTGCAACTGTAAGTTGAAGGACATCATCTGTACTTTTGTAGCCCATTTGTTATTTCCTGTCTATAGCTATTGGATGTACTAGGATATTTCTATTTGTCATGCCACAAATTTAAATAGTTTGTACTGCACAATGAAATGATTTTACATTGCTTGCCCTGAACCGAGTGTATAAATATTTGCCATAGCAAGCTAAAGAAAATTTAGATGACTGATTATGTTATCCACACTCCATGCAAATCCTGTTATGATCCACGGGGAATTGGAACGCAAATATGCTTTTGCGTATGCCACCTATCTTTCTATCTGGGAGGCAAGAAAGCATTCATCAGTTCTAGTTCTTATTTTGATCATGCAATGAATGATTTAGTTCTTATTTCCTTTGTACTATACATGAATTCTTATTTTTCTACAATATCTCCCTTAAATTTTTAGGTTTTGGAGGCAAGGGCTGGATTTTATGAGAAGCCCATTGCAACTTTGGACTTTGCTTCTTTGTATCCATCCATCATGATGGCGTATAATCTTTGCTACTGCACTTTGGTAACTATTCTGTAGATTTCTGATGCTTATATCTACTACATGCTCTCTGCAATGGATAACATTTGCTAGTTTTTATTTAATTTTCAAGGTGCCCCCAGAGGATGTTAGGAAACTCAACTTACCACCAGAAAGCTTCAATAAAACTCCGTCTGGTGAAATATTTGTGAAACCAGAGCTACAGAAGGTAGTTGCATCCTGCCTTGATAAAGGTATTCCAGACATAAAAAGTGTTCTCTAACCAGGATAATGAACAAAATATCAGGGTATACTTCCTGAGATCCTTGAAGAATTATTGGCTGCTCGGAAAAGGGCAAAAGCAGATTTAAAGGTACCTTTTCTCAATGCTATCTCTAAGAAAATTGTATCAAAGATCTTCAAAACTTGCAAAAGCAGATATTCATACAATACCTGGATTTTTTTTTCATTTATTGAATTTGCCACTTATTTTTTCAGGAAGCAAAAGACCCACTTGAAAGGGCTGTTCTTGATGGTCGTCAGCTTGCGTTGAAAGTACTTTCAAATTTTCCCTCTTCATTCTGCCAAAACATTTATAGATCAAATTCAAACTCCTTGCATAATTGTATTATTGTATGGCTTTATGTTTCAGATAAGTGCAAACTCAGTTTATGGTTTCACTGGAGCAACTGTTGGTCAATTACCTTGTTTAGAGATTTCTTCAAGCGTAACCAGCTATGGTAAGCTTCAGTTTAGCATAATCAAGGAATTCAAGATATAGTTTGCTACCAATTTGGAGATTGCATTTCCTTGCACTGAAGCATTTTTGTCCCACAGGCCGACAAATGATTGAACATACAAAAAAGCTTGTTGAAGATAAATTCACAACAGTAGGAGGCTATGAGCATAATGCAGAGGTAGAGCAGTACTTGATACAAATTTGGCAGATTACTTGTTAATTATTTTTTCCTGCCTGATATCCCCAAGTTCAAGCCATTAGCTTTTGCCATTGTTCTATGTGATACCTTGGATGCTTAGGATTGATACGTAAACCACTATATATAAATAATTAAATAGATGGTTTGACCCTTGTAAACCACTATCTAAGAATTGCCATCATATATTGGGAAGATGTAAATTGCATCCATTAATTTTAGATATCAGGCTATCAGCAGTGGTGTCGAGTCAGAGCTTCTGGGAATATATACTTACATCCACAAGCACTGCTCAGGATCTTGTTCACATCATATCCTTTGTCCTTATGCTTATGTTCAGTTTCTTAGAAGTCTATGTATTTGCATCGTGGATCAATTTTTATGGTATGCATGCATGCTTGCATGTGCTCCTTTTTTTTTAAGGAATCAGAGATGCCTTTTCTGCTCATCTTCTGATACAACAAATTTGGTGACTTCACAGGTAATTTATGGAGATACTGATTCAGTGATGGTACAGTTTGGTGTTTCTACAGTCAAAGATGCAATGAAGTTAGGAAGAGAAGCTGCAGATTATATTAGTGGAACATTTACTAAGGTAACCAGAGAAACACATGCAAACATGGTTCTTTGGGCTGATCTATACAACCTTTATTAAGTGGACAATTGGCTTGTGTGTCCTGAATGTAGAACTGCTGTAATTGATACTCATCCATGATCATTTTTGTGATCAAACACTATGCATGGCTCACAAAAACTTGTTTGGAACAGTGAAACTAGTAATTTCTTTCTCCTTTATGTCTTTCTTAACCTTGTCAGCTATCTATTGAATTCTGATCATGTCTGTTGTATCCTTTGCATCTGGCCAAATATAGGAAAACTGGATTGTTCTTTTTGCAAGTTTTCCATTTGATTAGGAAACAATGTGCTCAAAAATAGAGTAAAGAGTTTGTCCACATGATTTATATAAGAACAAAAAAAAACTGTCCAGAACCTTTAGTTTGCTATAAAGCAGTTAGCTTTTCTAAAAATAATGTGTGATGCCCTAGGCTGTCCTTTGGCTGTTCTTATTAATGGCACTTAAATTAATCTAATCTTTGCATGCTATATTCATGTAGTGCATATTTGTAACTTAAAAGTCCTTAACTGACCTAATGAGAAATGTTGTGAAAAATGGTCTGTAACGTAGCCAGCTGAATTTTAATCATTTGCTTTTCATCTAAGCTCCCAACTAAAATGTTGCTTTTGGTATCTCCCTTGCAGCCTATCAAGCTGGAGTTTGAGAAGGTCTACTTTCCTTACCTTCTGATCAGCAAGAAGAGATATGCTGGTTTATACTGGACGAACCCTGAGAAATTTGACAAAATGGATGCAAAAGGTATTTCTTTTTGTGCTAGTTGTCTAAGAATCTCTTCTTTTTTCGAGATCTTATCCCCTTCTTGCCTTCGTATGTCTCATACCTCTGCATACAGGTATTGAAACTGTAAGAAGGGACAACTGCTTATTGGTAAAGAACCTGGTAACTGAGTGCCTTCACAAAATACTAGTGGACCGTGATGTTCCTGGTGCAGTTCAATATGTCAAGAATACAATTTCTGATCTATTAATGAATCGTGTGGACTTGTCTCTTCTAGTTATAACAAAGGTGAATTAGTGCACAGCTGACCTAGAATACCTATAATGATGGACTCTGTGTCAGCAACTTTTTATAACTGTTTGCTACACACAGGGTTTGACTAAAACGGGAGAAGATTATGCGGTAAAAGCTGCTCATGTAGAGCTTGCTGAGAGGATGCGAAAGGTATGAACCCTTGATCTTGTTTAGTTGTTTCCATCTCTTTGATGATCTTCAATCAGTCCTTGATGATCCATGTGACCATGTCTTCGTGCTACTGAATATCATGGTTTTCTTGACCAGAGGGATCCTGCTACTGCACCCACTGTTGGGGACCGTGTTCCTTATGTTATAATTAAAGCAGCCAAAGGGGCAAAGGTACAATTCTTCTGCTCTATGTGCTGCTGTATTGTTGTGTGATATAGTGTAGTATGTTTGATGCATTTGTCTTTCTGCATTCAGGCATATGAGAAGTCGGAAGATCCAATTTATGTTTTGGATAATAACATACCCATAGATCCTCAATACTACCTTGAGAACCAAATTAGCAAGGTTTGTGGCCAAAGCTTCACTTGATATTTTAAGTTTATATCCCACCTCATCAGTAAACATTTCTGACTGACCATATTCTCCCAATCATCAGCCACTTTTGCGAATCTTCGAGCCAATTCTGAAGAATGCCAGCAAAGAATTGCTTCATGGAAGCCACACCAGATCTGTCTCGATCTCGACTCCTTCAAATAGTGGGATAATGAAGTTCGCAAAGAAACAATTGACTTGCCTTGGGTGCAAAGCTGTTATCAGGTGATTCTTGTAATACACCCCAGATGCAAAACATAGCTCTCAATACTATGAAGACCTAACAATTTACTGCTTTTTCACCCTGCAGTGGTGCCAGTCAAACACTTTGCCCGCATTGCAAGGGAAGAGAAGCTGAGTTATACTGCAAAACAGTAGCAAATGGTAGACTGTATAGTCTGCAATTCTTCTCAGTCTCGAAAGCAGTGTACCTTGAAGCTCATTACTGACAGATTGATTTTTGACACCTGCAGTTTCTGACCTGGAGATGCTCTTTGGGAGGCTATGGACTCAATGCCAGGAGTGCCAGGGTTCTCTACACCAGGATGTCCTCTGCACAAGGTTTGCTGTTTTTTCCTCCATTGAACGGCTGCTAATCACTACGTTTCAGTCACTTGTTCTGAGCGTCTCCTCCGCTCACAAACTCAAAACCTCTTCCTGTGCAACCCATTGCAGTCGGGATTGCCCGATTTTCTACCGGCGGCGGAAGGCGCAGAAGGATATGGCCGAAGCTAGGCTGCAGCTTGATCGATGGGACTTCTGAGCCTTGTAAGATCTCATGCGAACCACCAGGCATTTTTACGGCATGACGTGCAAGATCATACGGTCACAATCATGGTGCATATCAATATGGACTTGGGCAAACGAGAGAAGCCAGGCGCCCTTGAGTCACCTAGTAGGATTTGCGATAGGATTGTTGGTATGTTGTTTAGGTAGGAGTTCTTAGGTCGCAGGAGATTTGCGTCTGCCATTAACTAGTACTGACACGAACGATGGTTGCTGTCTTGGTATGATGTAAAAGAGTGGGTAGGAGTACGGAACAAGCATCTTGTAACTTGACCCAAAAAGGGTGAGAAGCATCCTTTCCACTTCCACGTGAACATTTTTTGTGTGCTTATTATGCCCGTGGACCATCCTGTTCACCTGCCTGTCATTTCTCTATGCAATGTGCTGTGCACTTGTGCGTTCGCGTTGGGTCATTACAAAGCCTGTGTATTGGCGGTACACATCGATCAAGCCATGGACCGAGTTCCCGTGCAGTAACTGCACCTTGATCATGCACTGTTGCCTACGAAATGGAACCGGAATACTAATAATTGTAAGAGAAACAAACGCCAACATCTTTTGACAAGAAGTTACTACGAATCTACCATGCTGCAGCTTCATCTATCATCATCGGTGTAATATAGGCTGTGTTTAGTTGCCAAACTTTCCCTCTCCAAACTTTATTATTCAACTATCACATCAAATCTCTCTCATCGTGCATGGAGCACTAAACGTGGGTAAATAAAAAAACTAGTTGCATGGTTTTGATGTACACGACGAGATGAATCTTTTGAGCCTAGTTAGTTCATGGTAGGACAATGTTTACCACAAACAAACGAAAAGTGCTACAGTGCGTTACAGTGTCCGATGTGACTTTTTCACCTCTTTTCACCGTTTTTCAAGGAACTAACCTCACCTGAGCTTCTTCCTGAGCTTACGCAGGACCAGCCTGTCTTGTACTTTTTCTCAGTGGGCCTGTCTCGGTACTCTTACATGTGCCGGTTCAATAGAATAGCCGCAAGCATCTTAGGCTATCCGCACTCCCGTTACTCAATATTTTTACTCTTAACAAAAATATTTTAGTCACGTTACTAAGATTTTTTACTCTACATCAGTTTCTCCCGCACTCCTGTTACTCTATATATTTACTCTACATCCAACAATCATATATTTTATTCATCCACTTTCAATTACCATCCTTAATTAAAACGCAGCAGCAGTTTTTTACTCTATCTGTACCTGAAGCAGCCAATGGGAGCACGCTGCAGCGCTTGTACCGTAACATTTGCTTTACGCTGGATATAGCCCAAACCTGGCTTTATGGTTTGGTGGCGTGATGTTTACCATGCTGCGCTGCTGCAACTTTTGCTCTATTTTTTACGGCATGCATGTTAGCGCAGGCGTTGCCGTAGCGGCATGCATGTTAGCGCAGGCGTTGCCGTAGCGCGGTGCAGACAGCCTTAGGCTATCCGCACTCCTGTTACTCTATATTTTTACTCTTAAAGAAATATTTTAGCCACGTCACTAAGGTTCTTTACTCTACATCAACTTCCCATGCACTCATGTTACTCTATATATTTACTCTATATACAACAACTACATATTTTATTCACCCACTTTCAACTACTATCTTCAATTAAAATTGATTTGTTATCTCCCTAGGGATTAAAATGTAAGAAAATAAAGGTTTTAGGGATTAGAATGTGAGGAAATAAAAGTTATAGGGACTAAAATGTAATTATTAAAAAGTGAAAGGGGGGCAAAAACAAAAAAAACCTTATCTACTCCCACCCGCCCCCTCTCTCGATCCATCTCTCCTCTCTCTCGCCTGATCCATCTTTGGCGGCTAGCGAGGCGGGCGGCCAGCGCCGGTGACCAGCGCGGGGGCGGGCGGCGCGCAGCCGCGAGCGACGGCGGGCGGCACGCAGCGGTAGGGGCGGGCGGCGAGCGGCCGCGAGCGACGGCGGGCGGCACGCAGGTCAACGGCGGGCTGGTCGGCGAGGCGGACGGCCGCGGCGGCTCTTCCCGGCGGCCCTCCGGCGTGGACGTGTCGACAAGCTCCTCAGCGACGCCTCTCTCTCTCAATCTCTCCTCTAGCAGCGCGGCGAAGAGCTCCTCCGACGAGGCCGCCGCCGGCGAACAGCCTCCCCTGTCGGCCTCCTCGCGCCATCCTCTCCACCATGCGGGCCCACCACGACGGGTTGTGCCGTAAGGCGAGAGTTACGCCAGCTTTGCCGTGAATTGATGTTTACGGCGCAGTAGCGAGAGGCTTACCGGTGTGCGCTGCAGGGATTTTTACTGCAAATTTTACGCTACATCCTTTACCGCGATGCATGCCGGCCTGCGCTGCGGATAGTCTTATAGTCTGGGGCTGAGGCCGGATTTTCCTTTATTAAAAAAATAGAATAGCCACAAAACGTTAAACGGCGCCCGTGCGGGGCGAGATCTTCCGGTAGTTGACTTGCTCTCTGTTCATCATGCTCTCCAGCTGCAGCATCGTTGCTTGTCAATTGTCAAAGTTGGCCAAGACTCCAACAAGGCCCGATCTGCAAAGCATGCTTGTCTTCCTTTGATCCGGTAACCTTCTGGTCACGCTCCATGAGGTCAGTTGGAAGCTTGAAAATATTGGTTTCTTTGCAAGTTCACATCGTTAAGCTGAAATTATTGGAGATTATTGACTCGTTGATTTGTCGAATTCAGGGAGTGCCAAAGATTTGTGTTCTAGTTTTCTGACCAAAAGCAGCTGTTGTTAAGCTGCATTGTTTAGCTGCTTATTTGCTTTAAAAAACGCATGTACGATACGCACGTTTAATATAAAATAAAATTGTATAATAGATAAGAAGAACGCACTTGCTGTGTAGGAAGAGGACCCCGTCGGGGGAGTCGATGATGCAGTCTTAAGCTCCGGGAGTGGTCGCTGGTAAAGATGCTAATATTAGAAAATTAAACATATAAAGTCAGACTTTTTAAATACCAATACGTTGTACGTACATATGGAAAAGAAGGAAGCAGAAGTATCATGGGTTAGGCATTCCATTAGCAGACGTGTTTCCAAATGGAAAAATATCTTATCCTACAACTCCTTGGACGTTGAAAGCTAGACATTTATGTCTTGTTTAGTTCCAAACCAAACTTTGGAAAGTGACATAAATGCGTCATTGTAGTATTTCGTTTGTATTTATAAAAAATTGCCCAAACATTGATTAATTAGGCTCAAAATGTTCGTCTCGTAAAGTACAACAAAATAGTGTAATTAATTTTTATTTTTATCTACATTTAGTACTCCATATATGTGCCGATATTTTAATGTGATAGAAATCTTTTTTTACACGGTGAAATTTGAGGTAGAATCGGGAAACTAAACAAGTCCTTATCCGACTACTGCCTGGTACAGCATGTGCACTGTTCTGCCACAAACGACTACTGTCTACTGCGCATATACTTTGGAATGGAACTCAATTTCAGTCACAGCCTAATCTAGCAGTGTCACACCCGGTTTTACAAAGAAAACGAGGTGCATCTCATATGTGCGCCAGGATCAAGTTTACACACATATGGTAGACGTCACAAGTGAATATCCATAACCATGCATACGAAAGAGTATTAAAGTATATTTATTACAATCTCAGAGTTGACACAAATGTCATAGCGGAAGACTTAAATAAACGTTTAACTAAACGAAGCAAAATAACTCCATCTCCACAGACAGTTGACTAAAGGACTCGCCTAGAATTCCTCAAAGTCAGTAGTAAAATCCTCAAAATTCTCCCGATCTGAGCAGCAGTCCGAGTGTGGTCGATGCAATATAAATAAACAAGCGTGAGCACATGTCGTACTCAGCAAAGTATGGAAATAAATGATATGCTAGGCTTCATAAAGTGGAAGGCTGAAAGGATAGCTGCATTAAACACTTTTAGTTGGTCAACTTTTATTAAGCATCTATTTACTAGCAAATATAAGTATATACCAACCACAATTAAATGATAACATAAACCCATCAGATTCAGGTAACCACAATTTAGATCATATTCTGATAGATTAATCATGAGAGGGTCCAGGTCGCTCATGACCGTGAGCACGGCTGTTATAACAGTTTTACACTCTGCAGAGGTTGTACACATTCACCATAACCCGTGATTCCCGTTGCCCGAAAGCATGTACCCTTCCCACACCACGTGGACCGAATACTGGGTTTCACTATGAGACCTTTACAAAGATACTCTAATAAGTGATAGTTCGCTAAGGCTTCCGGTTCAGGAGCAAAGCATAACCCTCCCTAGTGAGTCGCGTATCTTAGCAAAGCCTACCGCTCAAGAGGACCGGGCTATACCTCGTCAACCGCCGCACCTCTTGCCCCTTTCGGGTAAAACTATCCCAAACCAGAATACCTAATTAGTCAGTCAAACCAGAGCCACATAGCACTTATGGTTGCACTGTTTTCCTGGGTGGTCGCTCCATGTTCCAATTAAAAGATGTGATCTTGTCATTATTTAATTAAAAGATAATAGTGGAACATAGAGTAGGGGTTTCATTAGACCAATCCCAGTTGAGCAACTAAGCATCATCTACCAGTCAAATTAATTTAATGACCCAGCTGCAAGGTATGGTAAAAGAGACTAGGAAATCCTTAAAGGGAACCAGCAATATTAATGCAAGCGATAAATAAATAGTGTAATTAAAATCCATGTCATTTAGGTATAAACGGGCATGATCAAGGAATACTTGCCTTCTTCCCAACCCTGCTGCTGCTCAAACTCTTCAACAGCTGGTTCTTCAAACACTTCCTCGAACGGCGCGTTTCCTATACGCAGCACACGAACACATACAAGAAAAACAATACAATAAATAAGAAACAGTAACCAAACAATTCCAACAGAAGAAAATAACAGCACAAAACTATTCTACGCATCACCACGAACGCGTGAGCGCGAGAATCACTAAAATCGGAGTTAAAACGCAAAAAATATGGCTTTTCTAAGGTTCAGGGACTTGCTGGCAAAGTTTTAAAAGTTCTAGGGGCTTAACTGCGAAAATCCGAGGGCTAAAACATAATTTTGTATATAAACTCGAGGGTTTTCATGTAAAAAGACAAAACTTGGACCTCGGGGTGCTATTCTAAAACTTGCAGGGGCTAAAGTGTAAACCAGGGGCATAAACGTAAATACTTTTTGAATAAGCTGGACCGCAGGTTGATTCAAAGAAAGGCCAGGGGCTCTTTTAGAAAATTGACCGGTACTTCGCTGATTGACTGGAAGCTCGGGCTGACGTGGACCGTCCGATGAAGATCGGACGGCTCCGAATCCATCAGGCGGGAGGCGTCGCCGGCGACGACGACGAGCGACGGCGGCGACAAGCGCACGCGGCGGCGCTTCGCTGGAGCGACGCGAATCTCGGGCTAAAAACCACCAAATCAGACGCGGATTGATCGGGGAGCGAGATGAGGCGATGGCGATCTCACCTGGCTAGACCAAGTCGAGGGGGGAGTTTCGTAGGCGGCCGGTCGACGACGAATGGCGGCCGGCGGCGCTGGAGCAACGACGACGAGCGATTTAGCTTGGTCCGAAGCGGGAAACGGGACAAGAGCAGCACAGGAAGGTTCCCTACCTCAAGACGAGGGTCAAGGCGGGGTCTAGCGGAGTGGAGACGCGCCGGAGCGCGGAATCGAGGGCGGTGGCCGGGAGTTCGACTCAGCGGCGGCGGCGCTTGCGCTAGGGTGGCGAGAGCGGGGAGGGCGAGCGCGAACCGAGCGGGGACAGCAAAGGAGGGGCCACGCGCTCGGTAAAGGGGGCTAGGGCGCCTAGGCGTGCGCGCCCGAGTCGGAGGGCGGCGCGGCCGAGCCCGGGTCGGACTCGAGCTCGAGTCCGGCTCGAGGAAGATGGTCCTGACAGGCGGGCCTCGCCTGTCAGTGACGCAGAGAGGGAGAGGGGCGCGGAGAAACGGGCCGCGAAGGGAGTTTGGGCCGGGAAGGGAAACAGCCCAAGGAAGGAGGCCGGCGGCCAAAGAAAGAAGTTGAGGGAGCAAACTCGGACTGGCCAAGAGTTCGAGGGGCAAAAGTGAACTCGACAGAAAGCAACTATTCTATGGCTCAAACAAATTCAAATTAAATTCGAATTTAAACAGAATTTAAATTCCAACTTAATTGAACAGGAAGCAAAAGACAAATGCAACAGCATGAATGCATCAACAACTTATTTTGACTAAAATTATTTAATATGATATTTAAATTGATAAAAGGCTAGAAATTCCAATTAAATCATAGAAAATTTATTTAGGTCTTAATAAATCCTAGAAAAATTTAGAAATTACTACAATTTAATTGTGATGAATTTTAGGGTGTTACAAACCTACCCCCCTTAAAGAGAATCTCGTCCTCGAGATTCGGATGGATTAGAGAAAATCTGAGGAAACTCTGCCATTAACTCATCATCTCTTTCCCAAGTTGCCTCGCTTTCTCAATGATGACTCCATTGAACTTTACACATCTTAATCACTTTACTCCTAGTAACTCTCTCAGCAGTTTTCCAAAATCTTAGCTGGAAATTCCATATAAGTCAGATCATCATGCACATTTAACTCATCTAAGGACAATTCTTCCTCAGGCACTCGAAGGCACTTTTTCAACTGAGAGATATGGAAAACATCATGAACATCTGACAATCTAGATGGTAGTTCCAGCTGGTATGCAACCTCACCTTTTCTATCAACAATTTTGAAAGGTCCAATAAAACGAGGAGATAGTTTGCCTTTTACCTTAAACCTTCTCAAACCGCGGATAGGAGAAACTTTCAGATACACATAATCACCTACCTCAAAGGTTAATTCCCTTCTTCTTGTGTCTGCATAACTCTTCTGCCGGGACTAAACTGTTCTCAAGTTCTCTCTAATGATCTGAACCTGTCTCTCAGCTTCCTGCAGAATCTCTGGCCCAAACACCTGACTTTCACCTGTTTCACTCCAATACAAAGGTGTTCTGCATTTTCTACCACAAAGGGCTTCGAAAGGAGCCATTTTCAGACTTGCCTGATAATTGTTGTTATATGAGAACTCTGCATATGGAAGACTCTTATCCCAACTGCCTCCATGCTTCAAAGCACAAGCTCTCAACATATCCTCCAAAATCTGGTTAGTTCTCTCTGTCTGACCATCTGTCTGTGGATGATAAGCAGAACTAAAATTTAACTTTGTATCCATGGACTCATGCAACTTTTGCCAGAATCTAGATGTAAACTGAGTACCTCTATCAGAAACTATCTTTTTAGGCACACCATGCAGACAAACAGTTCTGGACATATATAACTCTGCAAGTCTAGCACTAGAATGAGTAGTCTTCACTGGAATAAAATGAGCTACCTTGGTCAATCGATCCACGATGACCCATATAGAGTCATATCCAGCACTAGTACGAGGTAAACCAACTATAAAGTCTATACTAATCTCTTCCCACTTCCATTCAGGTACCTTGAGAGGTTGAAGCAAACCCGCCGGTCTCTGATGTTCAGCCTTAACCCACTGACAGACATCACATAATGCTACATGAGCAGCCACATCCCTTTTCAATCCATACCATCAATACCTTTCCTTCAGATCCTAGTACATCTTAGTGCTTCTAGGATGGATCGAATATGCAGAATCATGAGCCTCTCTCAATATTTTCTCCCTGAGAGACTCGATATCAGGTACACATATCCGTTTTCGGAACCAGATCGTACCTTGCTCATCTTTGGTGAAATCTGGAGCTTTTCCTGCTAACATAGTTGCCTTGATTTCTTTTATCTTCTCATCCGAAAGTTGACCCTTTCGAATCTCCTGCTCAAGTGTAGACTCAATCTCCATAGTCACACTTTCTGCCTGATTAAGAAATCCCAAGTTCAGCCTTTCCATCTCAGCACACAACTCTGCTGGCAACTGGCGACCAAGCACTAGATTAGCTTGTGACTTTCTGCTCAACGCATCTGCAATCACATTTGCCTTGCCTGGATGATAGTTGATTCCCAGATCATAATCCTTGATCAATTCCAACCATCTTCTCTGCCTCAAATTCAGATCCTTCTGAGTGAATATGTACTTCAGACTTTTGTGATTAGTGTACAACTCACATCTATTACCCAAGATATAGTGTCTCCAGATCTTCAAAGCATGAACAACAGCTGCTAGTTCCAAGTCATGAGTAGGATAATTTAACTCATGTTTTCTCAACTGCCTTGATGCATAAGCTATAACTCTGCCTTCCTGCATAAGAACACAACCAAGTCCTTTTCTAGAGGCATCACAATATATATCAAAATTATTGTAAATATCTGGCATAGCAAGCACTGGGGCTGTAGTCAACTTCCTTCTCAATTCTTCAAAACTGGTCTGACAAGCTTCTGACCAAACGAATTCCTTGCCTTTCTCTAATAGCGATGTAAAAGGTTTCGCTATTTTAGAAAATCCTTCGATGAATCTCCTGTAATATCCAGCCAATCCTAGGAAGCTTCTGATCTCAGACACAGAAGTCGGAGGTTCCCAATCCAACACATCCTTGATTTTGCTAGGATCCACTGGAATACCTCCAACAGTAACAACATGACCAAGAAAGGATACTTGACTCAACCAGAATTCACATTTACTAAACTTGGCATACAACTGATTCTCCCTGAGAGTCTGCAATACTAACCTCAGATGTTCCTCATGTTCCTCCTCATTCTTGGAGTAAATCAGAATATCATCTATGAATACCACCACAAATTTATCCAAAAACTCCATAAACACCTTATTCATCAGATACATAAAGTAGGCAGGTGCATTTGTCAATTCAAAAGACATCACTGTATATTCGTATAATCCATACCTGGTGGTAAATGTTGTTTTAGGAATATCTGAGCGCCTGATTCTCAACTGATGGTAGCCAGATCGCAAGTCAATCTTGGAGAAAACCTTAGCTCCTCGCAACTGATCAAATAAATCCTCAATTCTGGGCAAAGGATACTTGTTCTTGATTGTTACCTCATTTAGAGAACGATAATCCACACATAATCTCTGAGTGCCATCCTTCTTACCAACAAAAATAATAGGAGCTCCCCAAGGTGAAGAACTAGGACGAATATAACCCTTATCCAATAATTCTTTAAGTTGTTTCTTAAGTTCTTCTAGTTCATTAACAGCCATTCTATAGGGTCTTTTAGAAATAGGAGCAGTACCAGGTAAAAGCTCAATAAGAAACTCAATGTCTCGGTCGGGTGGCATACCTGGCAAATCATCTGGGAAGACATCTGGAAAATCATAAACCACTCTGATGTCCTCAAGCGGTGCTCCCTTCAGCTGGTTAACCTTACCATCTGCCGCTGCGGGTACTGTAGCAACAAATTCAACCTTTTCTCCTTGAGGGTTTGTTAACAACACTGACCTCTTGGCACACTGAATTATCCCATCAAATGCAGCCAACCATCCCATTCCAAGTATGACATCAATCCCCTCAAATTTCAGGACTATCAGATCAGCAGAAAAATCTACCCCTACTATTTTCAAGTTAACACGAGGGCAGATAAAAGTGGCTTTCAAGATTCCTCCGGGGGAGCTGACTATCATATCACGCTTCATGGGGTGCATGGGTACATTATGTCTAGCTACATACTGAGCAGTAATGAAAGAATGGGATGCTCCAGAATCAAATAAAACTGATGCAGGGGCTGAGTTGACAAGGAACATACCAAGCACCACATCCTGAGCCTCCTGCGCGGTCTCTGGGGCAACGTGGTTCACCCTACCACGTATCTGGTTCTGCTGACCTCTGTTGCTCTGGGGCGTCTAGTTCCCATTCCGGTTGTGCTGCTGGGGAGGATTCTGCCTAGGTGCACTGCTATTCTGGCGTTGCGGAGTCTGAGCATTCCTCTTAGGACAGTTGTTGGCAAAGTGACTCGGATCTCCACATATGTAGCAAGAACGAGGGGTAGTAGCATTTCCTGGTGCAGGGGTCTTCACTGGAGTCTGAGTTGGGGTGGTTTGGCGGTTCTGCTGAAAGGCTGGGCGCTGGGGTGGAGGTGCTGAATGCTGACCCTGATTCTGCCCAAAGTTACCCCCTTGCCCACCAAAGCGAACGGGCACGCCCTGCTGAGGTGGCTGAAAACGAGGGCGAGTGTTACTGCTTGACTGTCCAGAGGCTAGGAATTTCCTCTTTTGTTCCCCCAACTCACGACGCTTGTGTTCCAAACCAATAGCCTTGTCCACAAACTTCTGAAATGTTGGGAAGGTGTGAGCCATGAGCTGATACTGGAGCGGTGAGATCAATCCTTCCAAGAACAGCTCCTGCTTCTGCTCATCTTCCTTCACCTCATCTGGAGTTTAGCGAGACAACTGAATGAACTTGTCCCTGTACTCGCTGACGGACATTCCCCCTTGCTTGAGAGAGAGAGGAACTCCTTCTTCTTTAGCTTCATGACACCGACAGGGATATGATGACTCCTGAAGCTGTCCTTGAATTCCTGCCAGGTGATAACATTAGGGGTGACATGAGCAGCATGGTAAGCATCCCACCAATCCGAAGCTGATCCCTCCAAACGGCCTGAAGCATACAAGACCTTCTCCCTGTCATTACACTGAGCCATGTCCAGCTTCTTCTCAACGGTCTTCAACCAATCATCAGCGTCAAGAGGATCTGAAGAATGGGAGTAGGTAGGGGGCTTGTGGCTCATGAACTCCCGATTCTTGTCCCTTGGCCGATTGTTGTTGTTGTTGTTCAGCTGAGCTTGAATGCCTGCCATAGCAGTAGCCAAGTTCTAGAGGATCTGAGTCTGGTTGGCAAGAATCTGGTCCATTGCGGCAGGCGGTGCTTGATTCGGCGGGGGATTGGAATTGGGGTTGGCACGTCCCTGGCGAATCACAGCTGGTCGATCCTCCCCAGTTCCAGACCTGGTGTTCACCATCTGATGGTTAGAAACATGAGATTCAGACGGTGACAGATAAAAGCATGCATAGAAAGATTCAATACAGATAAGAATTTCTGATTTCAAAGGCAGATTCAGTGTATCACAATGAAACAGGCATAACTCTTATTCTGAACATCCAAAAATAATGAACACGTCAAGAGGTGCGGCGGTTGACGAGGTATAGCCCGGTCCTCTTGAGCGGTAGGCTTTGCTAAGATACGCGACTTACTAGGGAAGGTATGCTTTGCTCCTGAACCGGAAGCCTTAGCGAACTATCACTTATTAGAGTATCTTTGTAAAGGTCTCATAGTGAAACCCAGTATTCGGTCCACGTGGTGTGGGAAGGGTACATGCTTTCGGGCAACGGGAATCACGGCTTATGGTGAATGTGTACAACCTCTGCAGAGTGTAAAACTGTTATAACAGCCGTACTCACGGTCATGAGCGACCTGGACCCTCACATGATTAATCTATCAGACTATGATCTAAATTGTGGTTACCTGAATTTGATGGGTTTATGTTATCATTTAATTGTGGTTGGTATATACTTATATTTGATGGTAAATAGATGCTTAATAAAAGTTGACCAACTAAAAGTGCTTAATGCAGCTATCCTTTCAGCCTTCCACTTTATAAAGCCTAGCATGTCATTTATTTCCATACTTTGCTGAGTACGACATGTACTCACGCTTGTTTATTTATATTGCATCGACCACACTCGGACTGCTGCTCAGATTTGGAGAATTTTGAGGACTTTACTACTGATTTTGACGAGTTCTAGGCGAGTCCCCTAGTCAACGCCTGTGGAGATGGAGTTTAATTTGCTACGCTTTAGATAAGCGTTTATTTAAGTCTTCCGCTATGACATTTGTGTCAACTCTGAGATTGTAATAAATATACTTTAATACTCTTTCGTATGCATGGTTTTTGGATATTCACTTGTGACGTCTACCATATGTGTGTAAACTTGATTCTGATGCACATATGAGATGCATCTGGTTTTATTCCTAAAACCGTGTGTGACGGCCATTTGGATGGCGAGGAATGATCTCTTTTTTAGAGCCGTGCCTCCAAGTATTCAATCAAGTCGGAATTTGCTCAAACTAGAGCTTGCCTAGGTTGTCCTACGTGCAAAGTCAAGTCTTTCCCCTCTGATTGAGCAATGGGTGCAAACGTCGTTGTAATTTTCTTGAATTTTTTTTAAACTTCTTTGTTTCTTGATTTCATGGTTGTACTAGGGACATTTATAAATATTAATATATAACCAGTAGGGGAAACCCTCCTGTTTTACTCAAAAAAACCAAGAAAACTCATTATCTATTTGAAAACTTGCTCGGATTGTACATATTAAATATGACAATACAAAGTGAGTGTGGGTAGATTTAAGTGGGCCCGATTTAGATGAAAAACGTTTTGGGTTTTTGGAGGAAAATCCTTCTCTAACATCGAAAAATGGGTCTTGCCCCCTTCTGTCAAACTTTTGGCACGACAGATGGGTCCTCTCTAAGGTGAGAGGTGGCATAATCTTGGTAACAATTATTTTTAAATCTAATTCTCTTTATAGTAGATAAGACTTGTCTCAGTGGAGGTTTCATGACGTTAAATATGCTGACGTGGCATATTTTTTTTATGAAGACAGAGAACGGAGAGTTTCATGTGATGTGAGATGGGTTTCATCACCATGAAACTCATCTGACTCGGTTACCTAATTTCTGGTCTAAGTAACTGTGCCACGAAACTGTACACTGAGATTGGCCTAAGGCCATCCTCAGTGAGAGTTTCATCAGTATTAAATATAGTGACATGTCAGCGTTTTTGGTGACGTGACAAAGAATCATTGAAGAGAGAGATGAAATGAGTTTCATGGTGGTGAAATCCGGTGTACACTGTTTCTAAGAGAATCTGTGTCTTATATGTAGTCTTGAAAACAACAAATAATGAAACTTTACATTGAGGGAAGATATTTTAACTACGAATTAAATGATATTTTGCTTATATAGTATCTTTGGGAACATAAATACGAAATGCCATTGAGAATGGCCTGAGAAGATTGTAGTCCAATTTTTTTGAAACGAAGATTGTAGTCCAATGATCACGTGTAAATTGGTAGTCATTGTATCTGAATCTTCATTTATTGGTAACTTGTTCAGATAACAATTAGACAGTCCTTCTGCAAAGAACTACAAACCATTGGACACTTCCATTGCAGGTACACGAGGAAGATTGGATTTCTAACCTTCGGTTACAAAAGGGAAACAAAGATGGCTATGGTCAGTTATTTATATCAACCAAACGCCGGGACAAGGTCTCATACTCTCATCCATGACCATCCCAAGTTTGATCAATGGTGCGGACTCTTGCGCATGGACTTCAACTCACACAGTGGGCGCGTGTGTACGTGCGTTTTTAGTGGTGTACAACAACTCAGTATTTTTCAGTTCAGTGCCGCTATATGCGACCAATTCCATCTTGTACATGCGGTGGATGTAGTGTGATCTTTGATTGAGCTGAAGCAACCAGACTAAAAACACCAGCGTGCGTGGACTCTGCCGCGCCGGCGTCGATCGTGGATGGCGGAGGAGGCGGTTAGGGCATTCCCAACCCAATGACTAGGATGATGTCCATAGAATTAAATGAGGTGCCATCTAGGATAAAAGATGATGTGACAAGTGATTAAATGAAGAAAGAGAAGGAAACTGGTTCTTGCATGAGACATGGTTTCTACACGACATCCAAGACAAGATGTGAGATGAATAGCATTAAATTAAAATGTGAAATGGTGGTGTTTGCATTGGAAGTGTAGTGCCTACCTGTAGTTTCTTGATGATGTGGAGGCTATGGACATCACTACTGGTGTCTTGGGTTGGGACCGGCCTTAGAAGACCCCTTCGGATCAGCTGCGTTGGTTACGGCGGCGGAGAATATTTCGCGGGAGTTCATTTTGTTTCACCGATATCTCTGATGCGAGTTGGAAATTTAAATGCGTTCCTTTTCTAGCTGCAGTATTAATTTGCTAGCTGTGGAAATTGACTGCAAATTTTTGATGGCGCAGGAGGCGGTTAGAAGACCCCTTCGGATCAGCTGAGTTGGTTACGGCGCCGGAGAATATTTTCCGGGAGTTCATTTTGTTTCACCGATATCTTTGGTGCGAGTTGGAAATTTAAATGTGGTCCTTTTCTAGCTGCAGTATTAATTTGCTAGCTGTGGAAATTGACTGCAAATTTTCGATGGCGCAGGAGGCGGTTAGGCTATTTCCAGTGGGGATTTCATTTTTGTGTTTTCAAGAATACCACATAAGCAAGTAGACAATTAATGCATAGATGAAATGGTTCATACAATACATTGTTTCATTTTAATGTTTCATAGGCAATGCATGCAAGACACAAACGTGTTGGAAACAGTGTATACAGAGTTTCATCAAGATGAAACCCATTTCATCTCTCCTCATTAACTCTTTGCCACATAATCTAAAATGCTGATTTGGCACTCTATTTAATGTGCATGAAACTCTATAAAACCTTGCACTGGGACTGGCCTTAGACGACCCTTCGGATCAGCTGCGTTGGTTACGGCGCCGGAGAATATTTCCCGGGAGTTCATTTTGTTTCACCGATATCTCTAGTGTGAGTTGGAAATTTAGAGTGAGACTAAAATTAACCGGACTAAAATTAGTCCCTAAGGGACTAAAACAGCCATTTGGATCCTCGTACTAAGAGGAACTAAAACAGCTTTAACTCCACACGCAAAGACGTTTCTACCCTTCTTGTGCTATCTCTCCTTCACACTCGCGTCGTTCCTCCTCCGTCTGGCTCCACCAACATGCATAGGCATGGAGCTCCACCTCGATCGGTGGCGCGGCCTTGAGCTCCTCCTGGCCCGCGGATGGCATAGAGCTCCGCCATGGTGAGCTCCGCCTCGGCGGCGTCGTGGACCCGCGCTCCGCCTTGGCCCACGGGGCAGCGCGTGCGGACGGTGGAGGCACGACGCGTGCGACCGGTGGAGGGAGCGGCGAGCCGAGCTTCGCCACCCGGGTTCGATTTGCGGCCAGTGGAGGCGGCGCGTGTGGCACGAGCTCCACCCGGGCTCGATTTGCGGCCGGCGGAGGCGGCACGTCTGGACGGCGGAGGCACAGTTCCGCGAGCTCTGCCCGGGCTCGATTTGCGGTGCATCCGGACGGGGAAGGGCATGGCCGCCAGCACAGTCAGGGCAGGCACGCGGCCGCTGCCGTGGCTTGGGGCGCGTCGGGAAGGAGGTGGCAGTGGGAGACGGGCGGCGGCGGGGGGCGAAGCGCGGCGGCGGGGAGCGAGCGGTAGCGGGGGAGTTGGATGGACCGGGGAATGAAAGAGAGAGGGGTAGGTGGTGGAAAAGAAACATTTTAGTCCCTATGAGCTCCTCTTTTGGAGCTTATAGCGGTAAAGGGTTTTAGTCCATTTTAGTTCTAAGGGTTTGAATCTTTAGTCCCTATTGGGACTAAATTTAGTCCCTTTTAGTCCCTTTAGGAGGAACCAAACAGGCCCTTAAATGTGGCCCTTTTCTAGCTGCAGTATTAATTTGCTAGCCGTGGAAATTGACTGCAAATTTTCGATGGCGCAGGAGGCGGTTAGAAGACCCCTTCGGATCAGCTGCGTTGGTTACGGCGCCGGAGAATATTTCCCGGGAGTTCATTTCGTTTCACCGATATCTCTGGTGCGAGTTGGAGTTGGAAATTTAAATGCGTTCCTTTTCTAGCTGCAGTATTAATTTGCTAGCTGTGGAAATTGACCGCAAATTTTGGATATACATCACAGTATAGTATCTCATATCCACACGGTTTGTTAGAATCAAGAATAATTATATAGGGGGCATATTTATTGTTTTCAACTATCAACATGGAGAATCAGATCACAACTATCTTCATTGTACAGGCAACATTTTCCACTCAAATAAACTTGGTATTATATGACAAGTTGGCGGTTTTTCTTTAACCAAAATTGCGACCTACATTGACTTTTTTGACTCTAAGTTTGACCACTCGTCTTATTCAAAATTTTCTGTAAATTATCATATTTTTTGTGGTAGCTTGCTTTATTAATAAAAAATCTTCAAACATGTCTTAAATTTGACTATATTTTCATAATTTTTTGAATAAAACGAACGGTCAAACTTGTGGTAAAAAAAAGTTAAACGAACTACATTTTGAAACAAAGATAGTAGCACATTCGAAAATGTATGATGGAATAAAATATATGAAGGCTCTGTGAGACCACATATTCAGGGGCGTCTCCACGCCGAATTTCACAAGAAGACGGGCCTATTTTTTCAACTGGTTGGATCTTTTTAATTGTTCAACAAAGCTTCTGACTTTCTGAGACCGTTACCAATTTCAAAGTCATCCTTGCCGTCCGCGCGCTCCAGCCCTTCTCGCTGCTACTGATAGAGTGATAGCCACACCGTTACCAATTACCCAAAAAAAAGACGCGTGATCATGTCGCCGTTACCAAAAACAAAGACGCTTTGATCACGTTGCTGCTGATAGGGACACCCCCAGCACATGCGGTCACCAGAGGCCGACAGATCCGTTGATGGGCTCCTCACTCTCTCCTGTGACCTGTCAGTCTGTCACCAAAAGGCACGCAAACCTGCACCGAAGGACAAGACGTCTATCCATCAGTACTTCTCCAAAGTCCAATCCGACAAAGAAGCGCCGTCGTCATTTCACCCGGCGACACCAACGCCATGGCCATCTCGAGCCTCCTGTCCGCTTCCACCTCCAGCCGCACCGGCCGGCCGCGCCCCCTCTCCTCGTCCGGCTTCATCGCTATCGCCGGCGGCTCTCGAGTTCTCCCTCGCTCATTCTTTTCCCTCCCGGGAAACGGCAGAGAACTTGGCGGCGGCGATGACGATCTCCCCTCAGGCGGCGGCGGCGGCGGCTGGGGAATTGGAGGAGAAGGAAGCGCCAGCGCGGTCAGCGAGGTCGCGCTGGCGGTGGCGCTGCACCAGCCCACCACGGTCCGAGCAAAAATCTATCATTTTTTTGCGTAATTAATTTTTCTCTTCCCGATTTGGATTTGGAAGGAGTTCATGCGAAACTGGAAGGCCCCCTTTGGTAGACCTCCACGTGAGGATGGAGTTAGAGGTGGATGAGCTGATTTTTTTTACTCCATCGGCTTCACTCGTGCCATGTGCAAAACAGCTCCATCTCTCACAACCAACCCCTCAGAAGTGATTCTCCGCCACGGTCAGCTCCAACGAGCTCTACCAAAGTGGGCCTAAGTGTGATGTGATCTGCTTATTATGTTTGCTCTCTATCATGGTTAGGGCGTTGCTTGTAGAGTTCAATTTTACTCATGCATCATCATGGCTAGACGTTGCTTGTAGCGTTCAATTTTACTTCTTTGTTTGTTTCTTTGAGGTTATGCTGTTCTGGGCTTATTTTCAGCCTCCAAACAGCTAGATTGGTACCACATCTTTGTAATTCCAGTGGTGGTATGTTAAAGCTGCACAACTTAGCCACAGTATGAACCTTATATACCAGTTCTGTAGTTGCTTTATGCATGCACAAACTTGGGTACAGGGTTCTGATCATAAACTTTTCGGTCCAGCCGGTCCTAGCTATTTAGTATTTACTCTACGATATGCTATTTTTCTTTAATCTGTACTGCATTGTCCATTTCGTTTGGCTCTTCCAATAGTACTCATTTTTCTTTGTCCGCTGAACAGGAAGACAATGATACTGTGTCTAGTTACCTTGGTTCTGCTACCAGATATATGAGGATCCATTCCACTGGCAACAACAAAGATGCAATTGAGACAGTTATGCCGCATGACATTCAAACACTACAAGATATCCTTCAGCAGATTGATAATGGCAATAGCTAGGCGAAGATAACAAAACTTCTTCCTCATCCTCAGATAACATATCTCCTTGAACAGTATGTGAATAACCAGACAAAGATAGCAGATCTCCTTGAACAGTCTGTGAATAGCCAGACAAAGATAGCAGATCTCCTTGAACAGTCTGTGAATAGCCAGAGAAAGATAACAAACCGCATGATTACAGTGACTGGCATGGACCCTAGTATTGTACCTGTGGTGAGAAAATCATGGTTCCTCCTTTTTTTATTTCTTTCCAAGAAAATGATTAATTTTCGGTATGTTGATTTGCCACCAGGTTGCCAATAGTTCAATAGATGACGATCATGTGAACATGAGAAAGGTAATCTACCCCCATCCTCTTCTATTCCCTGACCAACAATTTGGTCACAATCAACAAATGTAGTAGGAAGATATGTTGGCAGATGTTCATGAAAATCTTAATAACCAGCTAAACCCTTCAATCCTGATTATGTTGATGGCTTTACATATTACTGCTCTTTCACCCAGGGTTTACTCGGTTTCACCTACACCATTGCAGAGAAGATGATTCCATTGTATAGTCTTCTCGTGACTTTTTCATTGACAGACCTCCATGCCAAAGTGAGCTATGCCGACATTTGGACTCAAGTCATTTGCTTAGCAAATTTCATGTCAACTTTTGCCAGCATTTTTATGGCAGCTTTTGCTTCTAACTTCAAAGAGAGCGAGTTGGTAGAGAATAATCAATTTGAGATCTTTATATGGCTGCTAC
The DNA here is from genome assembly GCA_033239725.1 of Echinochloa phyllopogon. Classification (NCBI taxonomy): domain Eukaryota; kingdom Viridiplantae; phylum Streptophyta; class Magnoliopsida; order Poales; family Poaceae; genus Echinochloa; species Echinochloa phyllopogon. The sequence goes on along the minus strand of BTCW01000017.1, from coordinate 6,469,194 downwards.
TTTTGGAGTTGCTAGCCTTTATCACAGAATGTTTTATTACAATAGGTTTATTTACACATATGACCAATTGGGTTTTATGTTCGTCTGGAATTACATGCTTCTGTTCTACAGCACTCTTGTGGGCTGTTTACTATGAGCGGCCAAAGGTATTGTAGCTTTTGCTCCAACTGTTTTTCTTTTTTCTTTTAAGATAGTGATGACAGATATCAGACTTGTGCTCCTTTTCCTGTTTCAGTTCCTGAATAAATGCATAACGAAAATGGGATCATCTCTCCAAGGCTGGATTGTGACTCAGCCTGACCAACAAGTTCAGACAGGGTAAACTTATCCTACTCTGGGTCATCTGAAGCCATATTAGAAGTTGGGGTTTTTCAAGAAAAGTGGACAATAAGTTATGTCATAAAATGTTAGGATGGTCCTTTACTTGGCACGGTTATGAGTGATCTGAGATACTGTAGACATGCCACTGGTTTTGCATGCCTACTGTTTGTGTACAATAACTCGAACTTTGAAGGATATAAAGGCGAAGATACTTTAGCACATAGTGTCTACACAAAGGGTGTGAAATTACTTTTGCATGACTACTGTTCTATTGTTTATGTGTTGAGAATGGTTGTTGGGTGACTGCAGGACAAATCATATACCGTGACAATCTCACATGTGTACCGGGCATCATCTGCAAAATCGAAGCGAGATGAGTGGACTTCACTCTACGCAACAGCTTGTGGAAACTTGGGAGCCGAAAATTTATATTCCAGTTCAAACCATCATGATTACAGTTTACACGTGTACTATGTAGTGTGCTTGCTTTACAAACCAAAACTAAAAATTTCGAGACAATATTGCTGGAGTTATAAAATATAGGTGGTTGGCAATTCCTTCAGCTTATGGGTTCCTAAAAATTCAACACGCACATTGGCAACAGAAGCAGGAGCCATACCAGCAGTGGACCCACCTAGCCAGGCAGTTTTATATCATACAATCTGTAGCAATATGTAGGGATTCTGTAATACAACACGAATTTTAAAAAGGTTAGTACTGAATTTTGTAACATCACAGTTGCAAACTTGAAATAAAAATCATGAAGGAAAATATCGCATCAATAATTCTATCATGTGCAATCTAGTGATATCATTGTAAGGAAAATCAGTATAATGGTTCAGGAGTTTGTGAAAACACAGCACTGAAAACCTGGAATTGAATGGCATTTTCAGCTTCACAAGAATCCAGGTAGTATGTAGAATTTAAAAAAATTACTATTGGATATTCAGGCGACACAAGCCATTAAATGGAGAAAAACCAAACAAGCACTTTCCACCAATTCTTGAGTAGTAAAATTCTAACCTTTTCGCCCTATCATCTCGAAAGCTTCAACAGGAGCCATGCCTCTGATGTTGGCCAAGTGTGAGCCTTGTAAGTTGTAAGTTCCATGGCCTCACATGATCAACCACAAGTGCCCCTTGATTCACAAAAAGAAAAGGGCAGGGAGAAAGAGAGATTGGAACAGCAAGTGATTTTCCACCACATGCTCATGGATTTTATAACTGATCTGAGAACAAAGCAGCAAAATGGATATCATAGATGATAGGTTAGCACAAGCACACAGCAGATGCACAGGTTTGGGGTACAACAGCCTCCAAACTACTCCCATACTTTTGAAGGGTTTGCCAGCAATGTTGAGCTCTTCCCAACCAAATTAATAAACAAAATTTTCTTCATGGAGGTACAAACTATCCTTGTTACAGTAGACCGCTTGCTGCAGCCTGTAGGGCCTTGTTTAGATGTTAGAATTGAGAGGTTGAATTTGGGAGTAAGATGTCACTTCGTAATCATTGCGCTGCTGTAGCATTTTATTTGTATTTGTGAAAAATTATCCAAAAATTGATTAATTAGGCTCAAAATGTTCGTCTCGCAGAGTACAACAAAACTGTGCAATTAGTTTTTGATTTTATCTACATTTAGTACTCCATACATGTTATGACATTTTGATGTGATGGAGAATCTTCTTTTTACACCGTGTATTTGGGAGTGCTTTTTGAAACTAAACCAGCCCTAGGGATCACTCTGCTGCGCATTATTGAGTTGGCACGAAGCGCAACAGGCTCAACGAAGTGATGATTGCAGCAGGCGTTAGCTCCAGTGTAGAGACGCACGGGATGTAGCTGGTGACAACAGCAAAGAGCTTCTTCAGCTGCCGGTCCTGACACATGAGGAGCAAGAGCAGTCGAGTAAGGATTACACCTACAGCCGGCAACAGTGAAGAGTACCGGCAGTGGTAACTGGCAACGCCGTCCCCAATCCTGAGGCGGAAATCCCCAAAGATGCGGAAAAAGCAGAAAAATAATGAATTCCCAACACCACAAACTTCTCGCCTGATAAAAACTAGAGTGAATCTTCGCATGACGGCAAGGCAATTGTCGATGGATTTTTTCCTCCTCGAACTACATGTGTAATGACATAAGGCTGCCAGGGGTTGAGCAAGCAAGAAGATAGGGCATGCTTACCCTGAAGAATCCGGCCCAATCGAATCCTCATCTGTTCTCTCGCCGTTCTTCTCGCGCGCCGGCACCGTCGTATCCGTCGCTTCCATCTCCTCCGCCACATTTTGCCCCACGGTGCCCAGGGGATCGCAAGAGCAAGCAAGTCAACGGCAGCACAAAGCTGGCTCTTTGGGCTGAGTTTCGAGGCCGGACAGATGGGCTGGCAGCCCGGGTGCCCAATGGGCCGGAGACTCATCACACAAAAGTAAGCAACTGGTGCTCCCTGCTGCCAGCAAATTCATATTTTTTTTTTGTTCACGAAGGATTGGCTGAAATCTTTTCCATTTTCGGGCGTACTAGGTCGTGTGTAAAAATAAATAGAGATGTCAATACAACCTTTTCCAGTGAGGTAGTGTATGCTCGGTTAACGAACTAGGATGGACAAAACAAACAAAATCGTTCCTATTAGCGCAAACAAAACTGGCTAACATATCTCAATGGAGATAATGTTAATCTTCCATTGTTATTACAGATAAAAGAGGAAAGTTATTAAAAGAGAAAAAAGGAGATATTACCGGTCAAACAAAACTGGCTAATATATCTCAATGGATATAATGTTGATCTTCCATTATTACAAATATAAAAGAGGGAAGTTATCAAAAAGAGAGAGAAAAGATATTAGTAGTACTAGTCATCTACTAGCAGCCCGCAGACGATTTGTCAATGGTGCTTGCAAAGCTTGACGGGGCAGCCCGCGGGACCCACCCAGCCAGCCTCCTACCATCGGGTTGCATACCCTCCTGCGCCGAACGGCACCCGCGCCCAGCAGGGGGCCCACACGGCACAGCGCCCTCGGGCACATGCGCAGACGCGCGCAAGGCAGCGGATAGCGCGGGAAGGCGGTGCGCAGCGCAGCGGCGCCTAGGTCCTCGCGCGCGGGCGTTTGCACCTCTGCGCCCAACTCTAGATCTATTTTTTAAAATGTTTTTTGAACAGAAACGTATTTGTTAAAATCTTTCGTGAAAAGGACTCGACGAAAAGAAAGTCGGTCGCTTCCACACACCTAGCCCCGTTTAGATGCAAATCAGAGGGCGGAGAATGGGAGAAAAGATGTCATTTTGTCATAAATGTGTCACTGTAGCATATGATTAATTAGACTCAAAATATGCATGTGTAATTAATTTTTGATTTTATCTACATTTAGCACTCCATGCATATGCCAATATTTTGATAGGATGGAAATACTCTCTTTTTGCAGCATAGTAAACTTTGAGCGACCGATCGATCGAGCGCCATGCGAAACGGCTCGTGACATCGAGGCTGGCCGCCATTTCCACGCGGCGTCGGTCGTCTCCACCGCCGGCTACAAATACCGGTCCCCCTCTCCCGTCCTCCGCCCACCATTTCCAATCCACCCCGCGTCCCCTCCGCCGCCCACGCACCCGCGCACGCCTCCGCCTCCCCCTCCAGCTTCCCAATCCAGCGTCCCAGCCCCGCGCCGCCAGCTGGCCCTGTTCTCCCGGGGCCCCGACATGGCCATCTCCATCTTACCGGACGGAAGCAAGCTCGGCGGAGGAGGAGGACAAGGCGCGGACGCGGAAGACGCGACGGGCAAGGAGATGGTCCTGATTATCAAGGTCCGTCACTGAATCTTGCTCTCATTTTGTTACCGAGTGAGTTTGTCGCCAGGCCCTTAGGATAAGAATTTGATTTCCCCTCCGGGAACATGGGGGAAATTTGCGCACCATAGTTTCTTTTACAGTGAATTATAAACTAGTAAACGATTTAGTATTTTTCAAGCAACTAACTAGATTTATTTAGTGTTCACAAAAAAAAACTAGATCTATTTAGAGAAATGAAGGTATTGGAGAATCTGAACTGTTGATACAGAAACAGAACCTCCACGTCAGCCTCAGAGTAGACCCTGTCCCCAAGTTTTAAATCCTGGAATTACTATCAGCTAGAGCTACTTTCTGTTAAAACCAATCTTCCGATTCAAGGTATATGTTGATGCTGAGTACTGTAGCCCTTGGCTTATGGGAGGTCTGCTATATGTTGTTCCATCAGTTTCTTTTTTATCACCAGCGCCACTGGTACCCTCGTCGTAATGATGGATTTTCTTAGTGAACTTTCATATTCCTATTGTGCGCAGGTGTCCATGGTTCATGGCGTTTGAAGTGTTTTCCTATTTCATTCTCAGAATTGCAGCAGTGGTAACAGTCTTCCTTGGGCTAGTTTCACAACGTTTTCCATTTTTTGTGGGATAAGACTGATTCTTAGAACTCTGCCCTGAAAATTTCACTTCAGTCCATACCCATTGTCGTATCTTTTGTAATAACTTTGTGTGCACAATGCCTTGCATGAGCAATATGCTTGTACTAGTGCCCTGGGTTCTTGAGATTTCGTATTTTCAGAGGGCTCTTGAGTCTTGATGTAATGTTTGAGATAGAACACACAAGAAAGCAATCTTTTTTACCAAGGCCATAAGCTCTTCAAACCAATCAATGGGAATGTGTGTTATCTACTGTTTGTGCTTTTTCTTCAGCTTTTGCCTTTTGACGAGCTTGGTACCTGTTTAATTACTGTGTTTCTTATTGATTGTTAAACCAGCTGAACTTAATCACTTTCCATAGATTGTTTATCGCTTGTATATTTAGTTTCTTTATGCATAACTGTGCATACAAGAATGGATTAAGGACCAGTAGTTTGTAGCAGAACCTTACCCTAATTCTATTAATGTCATAATTATTTCTGTGACTATACTGGCCCATACAGCACTAATTAGGCATGGTATTCATTTTTCAAGGCTTATGAAAAAACGATTCTCTTAGCATGTTAGTGAATGTTGATGGGTTGCAGATCTTATTATGATGAAGAAGGTTTTGGTGACTTGGTGAGTAGCAGTATGCTAATATATGCTATTTTTCTTTCATCAGGATGGCGATCTGCACTGCCCATCTTCATTTAACTCTTCTAGCAGTGCGGTATGTTATCATTTTCTTTTGCCCTAATCTACATGAACGCATTGACATCGCGTCTTATTGCTATGTTATTGTTCGACAGGAGCTCATCGGTGGCGTGAGAGATGAGGACACCTTTTCTGGCGACAACTACAATGATGAAATTAGGGCTTTACGGAATAGGCTTCCTCGGACTGCACCTGGGGTGAGAAATTTATGCTGTTTACTTTCCCTGTCCTGTTTTTTTTTTCTATTTTCCCTAGCTGATGATGTTTGGTGTTGTCAATGTGATACAGTGGTCGGCCGACATTCCAAATAATTCTATTGTGAATAGGAAGAAGGTAATTTATCACATTCCCAGTTACTTCTTTCTTTATAAGTTCTCATTTACTTATATGGCTACATTCAAATAGACTAAAGACATAAAAATGTAGTCACATATCTTGGCCAACAAAAAGTGTTCATGCAAATTTCTTCTCTTTTTTTTAATGACTCAGGGTTTACTTAGTTCCTTCTACACTATCGCGGAGAAGCTGCTTGTGTTCTGTGGCAGTCTCGTCATTTTGTCATTGTCATACCCCCTTGCTGCAAATGCAAAAGAGGCTTTTGAGGACCATGCGATGCAAGGCATTATCGTTGGAGGCGTCATTTCATTCTTCATTAGCTGTCTACTGACAGCTCTTGCCTCATACTTGAAGGACAGCGAATCCATGGACGGCATTGGATTCCACGTCTTCAAATGGCTCGTGCTTCTTGTCTTCCTGTTCCTTTGTGCAGGATTATGCCTGATACTGCGTTTTTGCGCACATACCTCCAAATCAGTTTTGTGGTCCCTTGGCGCTGTAGGATACATCATAATTGTGTCCATTTGGGTTTTGGTGTTCTACGTACAGGTGCCAAAGGTACTGTGGCTTTGTTCATAATCTTTGATAAATTTACATGAAAACAAATGCATTGATAACACTCTGTTCTTTCATCTCTTTTCAGATTCATGAAGAAATGAAGAAAGCTTACGAGGCTGAAAATATGATGCCATCTCAGGGTTCTGACTCTGTGACTGCCGCGGCCGCTCCAGGACTCCCTCTGTTAGAGTTATGTCGAATATGTGTATGTTATGGTTACGACGTGGACTTGAGTTATAATCGGTAGGTTAGTGTCACGAACTCAATCGGAACCAGATAGATGAACAGGAATTTGGGGAAGAGTTCGTGGAGAATTAGACAGGGATTAGCTAGAAAGGGATCTAGAGGTAGGAGACGAGAGACAGGGATGGGTGTTTGGCTTCTGCCATTTCTGTTTCCCCTTTCTGTTACGCCAGTCTGCGGTTTATATTGCTCGGTCACAAGCCGACCGGCTGGCTACACTTCCGGCCTCATGGGCCAGCCCATCTGAGCCCGACCTCTGCGCCACACGGCCCACGGTCTGTGACATTCCCCTCCCCTTAGAAACGGCCTGACCCCAGGCCGGAGCAGATGGAAAACGTCGACGAAGATCAGCTTCACTTTCCCAAGTAGATAATGCTGAAGGAAACCCGGTCCATCGAACCAGAATGCGCTGAGTTGTAGCACCAGCATGAGGAACCAAAGCCTTACACAGAACAGCTTCCGGAGTCACCGGCATAACAGACCCAGCTTCAGAGTCAGGTAGATCAGTACTCACCTGAGTGTTGGCCGGAATCTGAAGTTTCAGTTGGGAAACATGAATCACCGGATGAATTTTGCTGGTAGGAGGCAAGTCCAATTTATAAGCTACCGATCCAACCCGAGCCAACACCTTGAAAGGGCCAAAGTAGCGAAATGACAGTTTCTGATTGCTACGAGGTGCAATGGAAGTCTGAATGTAGGGCTGTAGTTTCAGATAGACCATGTCACCCACAGCAAAGACTCTTTCAGACCTATTTTTGTCTGTCTGATGCTTCATTCTTTGTTGAGCTCGGGACAACTGAAGATGTATGACTTGAGTCAATAATGCCCGATTCTTCAGCCATGAGTCCAAATCAGGAACGTCAGACACCTGGTCTGGAGTAATACCCAACAGGCGAGGTGGATGACCATATAACACTTCGAAAGGAGAGTGACCCAGAGCAGAGTGAAAGGTAGTGTTGTACCAAAATTCAGCCAATGACAAGTAGTCTTTCCATTTCCGAGGACAAGAACTCACCAGACAGCGCAAAAATGTCTCTAGACACTGATTCACTGATTTAGTCGCTCTGTCTGCCCATCAGTCTGAGGATGGTAGGCCGAGCTCATAAGCAGTGTAGTATCAGAAAGTTTGAACAGATTTTGCCAAAAGGCACTTGTGAATATCTTGTGTCTATCTGACACAATAGCTTGGGGTAACCCATGGGGACGATAAACCTGATCAAAGTACAGTTGGGCAACTTGTAGAGCTGTGAATGGATGGGCTAATGGTAGGAAGTGAGCATACTTGGAAAATTTGTCAATAACCACCATAATAACTGTATAACCATGGGAACTAGGCAAGCCTTCGATGAAATCCATACACACAATGGTCCAAGCTTGCTCAGGAATGGGAAGTGGCCGTAACAACCCAGGAGATTTAACATGCTCAATTTTAGCTTGTTGACAAACTTGACAAGACTTGACATATTGCTGAATAAACTGCTTCATTTGTGGCCAAGCAAACAACTTTTTTACCCTTTGATAAGTGGCCTGAAAGCCTGAATGTCCACCAAGACCACTGTCATGAAGAGCTATACGAATATGCTGTTTAGCCACATCATTATTGCCCACCCAAATTCGTCCCTTGAATCTGATAACCCCATTGACTAGCTGAAACCCTCTGGCATTACTGGAGCTAACACTTAATTCTGCTCACAGGGCTTGTGCAGCTGCATCATCTTGATATCCAGCTACTAACCTTTCAATCCAACTTGGAGTACTTACTGAAACAACCATTAATGGGGACAGGATTGGCCTTCTAGAAAGAGCATCAGTAGCTAAATTAGTACTGCCTGTCTTATACACCACACTGTAATCCATATTCATCAACTTGAGTAATGCCTTCTGCTGTACTTTTGTGTGTATCCTCTGATCATTGAGATGTAACAGACTCCTATGATCAGTCTTAATCACAAAAGGTTGGCCTTGCAAATATGATCTCCATTTGTCAATGGCTAATATAATGGCCAAGCATTCCTTTTCATAAGTGGACATGGCCAAATTTCGAGGGCATAAAGCTTGACTCAAAAATGCTATAGGATGATTGTCCTGCATTAATACAGCACCCACTCCAAGCTCACAAGCATCTGTTTCCAGGACAAAGGGTTTCTGAAAATTTGGGAGAGCCAACACAGGTGCTGTAATCAAAGCTTGTTTTAAGGAGACAAATGCTTCTTGTGTTACATGAGTCCATCCAAATTGAACATTCTTCTTCAGCAATTCAGTTAAAGGCTTACTGAGCAGACTGTAATGCTTGATGAATCTTCTCTAATAACCAGTGAGACCAAGAAAACCCCTCAACTCTTTGAGATTGACAGGAGCAGGCCAATCTTGGACAGCTTGAACCTTGGCTGGGTCAGTGGCCACTCCCTTATCAGAAATGCTATGGCCTAAGTATTCCAAGGAAGACTGAGCAAATAAGCACTTAGAAGGTTTTGCAAACAGTTGGTGATCTTGTAAAGTCTGCAGAACTGCTGCCAAGTGTTGTACATGATCATCAAGAGTTTGACTGTAAACCAGAATATCATCCATGAAGACAAGCACAAACTTCCTCAGAAATGGAGCAAATATGTCATTCATCAGACTTTGGAAAGTGGCTGGGGCATTTGTCAACCCAAATGGCATAACCAGGAACTCATAAAGGCCATGATGAGTTCGGAAAGCTATTTTTGGGATATCTTGGACAACCACTCTAATCTGATGATAATCTGATCTGAGATCCAGCTTAGAAAACCAACAAGAGCCAGCCAATTCATCTAAGAGTTCCTCAACCACGGGCATAGGATGTTTGTTCTTTATTGTCACAGCATTCAACTTCCTATAGTCCACACAGAATCTCCAACTCCCATCTTTTTTCCTGACCAAGAGCACTGGTGATGCAAAAGGGCTTGAGCTAGGTCTGATAATGTCTTTGCTCAACATTTCCTGCAGCCGTTTTTCAATCTCATCTTTCTGATTGGGAGGAAATCTATAGGCCCTTGTGTGCACAGGTTGAGCTCCTGACATCAAAGGAATCTGATGGTCACAACTTCTGAGAGGAGGTAGGGTGTCATTGTCTTGAAACACTGCTGAATATTTATGTAAGAGATTCTGAACTACAGGTGGAGTTGGTGAATCCTTTGGAGGTAGTTGTGAGGTAACAACACAAACTGGAACATCATGCACCACTTTTCGCAACTGAATGACATGTGTGACTGCTTTTCTTCTTAGTAGACCCTTGAGTTTCCCTGCAGCTATGGCTTTGCAGGTAACAGGTGCTTCCTGAATGCCTTTGAGTAAAATCCTCTTCCCTGCATATGAAAACCTCATTTTCTTCAACTTCCAGTGAATCCACATAGGACTATGAGCCTCTAGCCAATCAGCACCCAATATCATATCAAAACTTCCCAACTTCAGGACTCTGACATCATGGTTGAAAGAGTGACCCTGTACCCACCACTGCAGATTGGGAATCAACTGAGTGCAAGAGACTGAACCCCCATCCGCTATAGTGAAATGTTCAGCTGGAATTGAAGTAATGGATTCTTGTAGTTGAGTAGCTATTGCTTGGCTCACAAAAGAATATTCACTGCCAGAATCCACCAGGATCAACACTTCCTGTTTGCCAATTAACCCCTTCAACTGCATAGTACGTCTTCTTTTCTGGACAGTGGTTACAGCACCTGAAACAGCCATAACAAAGTGGGAATCTGGTTGAGTAATACCTTCATCTTCAGAAGTAGACAGATCTTCAGGATAATCTATGACTTCCAATAATTCTTCAATCACATGCAAAGGAACTTGAGGTGGGCATTTATGTTGCTTCCCCCATTTTTCCCCACACTTGAAACAGAGCCCCTTCTCCTTGCGGTAAGCCATCAGAAATTCCAGCTTATCAGGTCTCTTGACATCATCCACTTTAGGTTGATCAGCCTTGTTCTTCCCTTTATCACCAGAATACCCAGGCTTGTTTGAATGATAAGCCGTATCCCGGCCTTCAGACCGAGAGAACTGCCTCGGCCTGTCCTTGTTAAGCTCTTCCTCCTGCAAAAGTGTAAGAGCACTAGCAGTATCCACATTCTTGGGACGATGTAACGAGATTGCAGAACGGATTTCATCTTTTAATCCCCCCAAAAAACGAGTAACAAAATAGGTGTCATCATAGGAGGAATTGTAAAGCAGCACATTATGAGATAGCTTTTCAAATTGTTCATAGTATTCTGTTACAGATCCCATTTGCTTCAGATTATCCAACTGACGAAGGAATACCTGATACTGATCTCTATCAAAGCGCTCACAGATCGCTTTGCGCATCACCTCCCAACTAGATATGCGACCACGAAGCTCGAGCATGTGCAACCAGGACTCAGCTGCCCCAGTAAAATTGAGTGCTGCAAACCGTGTTTTCAGAGACTCACTCACAGCATACACCTCGAAATACATCTCACACTTATCTAGCCAGATGCGTGGATTCTCGCCCGAGAACTTGGGGAAATCAATTTTAGGCTTAGGACCAGAACGAGAAGAACTGCCCGCCCCATCAATTTGAACTTCGACATGCTGAGGTGGGGGTTTGTGAGACATACCCGTGACTGGGTGTGGCGGATGAGATCCAAGGATCCCACCGCCTCCATCCCAGTGACAACTCTCGACGCGGTGCCCGCTGGGCCGCTCCATGGTCGATGCAGGTGGGCGCGTCGCCATATCCGGAGCTGAGTTGAGGTCGAAGGCGTGAGCCCCTGACGCTTGGTGAGGATGAGGCGCCGTATGAGGACGCTGCGGGGGTGGTGGAGGCGGAGGCGGTGGCGTCGCCTCCAACCGCCGCAGGCGCGCCGTCGCGTCGTCCGTCTTCGTGAGCAGCGCGTCCAGCGACGCATCTGCCGAAGCACACCATGATTCGAGGCCGCTCAACTTGTCGAGCGTCTGCTGCATCATGAGCTTGAACCCGTCGAACTTCGTGGCGAGAGCTTCCAGAGAGGACGCCATCTGGACTTGGATCTTCGAGGCTTTCTTCGGTGGAGCCAGGACGATTCGGAGAAAAAAATTTTGGGGCAGGTGGATCAGATGAGGCTCTTGATACCAATTGTCACGAACTCGATCAGAACCAGATAGATGAACAGGAATTTGGGGAAGAGTTCGTGGAGAATTAGACTGGGATTAGCTAGAAAGGGATCTAGAGGTAGGAGACGAGAGACAGGGATGGGTGTTTGGCTTCTGCCATTTCTGTTTCCCCTTTCTGTTACGCCAGTCTGCGGTTTATATTGCTCGGTCACAAGCCGACCGGCTGGCTACACTTCCGGCCTCATGGGCCAGCCCATCTGAGCCCGACCTCTGCGCCACACGGCCCACGGTCCGTGACAGTTAGGGGTAGAGTTTGGGTCGTACTTTGTATCCATAGGGTCCATAAATATGTGGGCACTTCCGTGTAACCGTGAGACGACTTGGCGGCTGGTGTGGGCGGCGGCGTGGCCGCGGTGGTGCCCGGATGCCGGTGTAGCTGCTGTTTATGGGGAGGATCGCCCGTAGTCATGCCCCGAGGATGTAGGCACATGGCTGAACCTCGTTAAAAATATCGTGCCTCGGTGTCGTTCTCGTGTTGATCTTGGCGATGGCGTTTGTGATCTTGTTGCTTCCGCTACGATGGCGCTAGTCGATCCGTCGGGATCTCGACGCTAGTGCCGGTTTTATCTAACACCCTCGACCACCGATTAGACATGGTAAGCATACAATTTCACATTCACTCTGTTTTCACAATGTGCTTAGAGCGTGGTTGGTCTGTCCTATGTTCCTGCAGAACAACTCATACGCTGTGGGAATGTTTAAACTGTAAAGGACATCTGTACATTGGAAGTGAGATAAGGACAGGCCGATGTACACTCGACGACGAGTGCATTTCTATTGATATAGCAGAAAAAATACAAGATTACGACCCTGGGAGGCCATAGTCAATAAATAGAAAAGAAACAGAAAACAATTATACTCACACGGTTGGATTGGGACATCAACGTGGGGTACCACTCAAAACCACTCACCGGCCGGTTGGATTGAGACGTCAACGGGACGGTACCACTACACACAGGGACGACAACGAAGAAGAACACAAACGCAGCTCTCATCCATCTTCCACACCCTTGCAGTCATCAAAGCCTCTGACGTGATCCACCGCCGATAGGAAAATAAAGGGGGCAGACGCTACCACACCACGAAGGCTGCCGCTACGCAGGACAGGCCGATCTAACCCAGCAGCTTGAGGAGCTTAGAACTGCGACAAATTTCGACCGGAATCGGCGCCCTAATTCTTTTGTTGAACAACTCATGATTACTATTCCTTGTACGTGCATGTGTCGTGTACGGCTTGCGATACGACCAAAGAGACAAAAGGTCATTGAGATGTACAGGTGGGATGCAAACGACTGATACTAGACCTCGCCGTATCACTTTGACACTGGCTGAACGATGTGGCATGATTGTGATCTGATCTTTGAGTTTTTTCTCGCTGCCTGGTGAGTGTACCCACCGAAAAAATTGCTGCGTTTGCGGCTCGATCCTGCTGCCCATAGTAACGAAGTGCTTGCAGGCTCTGTCTGATACATTTATGCAGGCGCCGATCGAGCAAGGGTTGGAGAAAAAAAACTTATTTAGTTAAAGGTGGCAAATCCTCAAAATGAATGTCAAGTCCATTAAAGGCCCCATTCTGTAGACCATGAATTGTTTATATGAACTCGACGAATGTTGGTCGAGGGAACAGAATTAGTAAATCCGATCAAAGATTTGACCGAATTGAAAATGTTTATAAACATTGGAAATAATTGAAAATATGAGCTTGAACTTTCTGAAATAGTTGGAGTAATTAGTACAATATTTAATCAAAACTTGTTCATGAAAAAGAAGGCTGAATGGGCCGGCCCGATATATGCTCACCGTGTCCGTGCTGAATCCGGTGAGGGCCCACCTGAACGCCCTCATCTGCTGGTCGCGCTGGCCACGGTGTGGGCAGTCGCTTCTCATCGCGCCGGTGTGGGAGATCTCATTGCTGATTTCCATGCATGGCCTCTCTCCTGTGGGTCAATTTCCTCAAGGCGAATAATATGCGCACCCGGATGGTGTTCCTCTACCTCTCCAACGGTTTCCTGCTGGCCACCAAAAGCTGAGCCCCAAGATAGGGATGCTCACCCTCGCCGCCTGTCCGATGCAACCGAGAGGTACGCCATCCCCATGCCAGCCAACAAGGAGGAGGCAAATGATCTCTTGATGCATGTCCTCATGCTATTGCCTGGTGTTCTCTTGTTATGGATCTTCTATTTGTCCACACTAATGCGGGGTGCACTCATGGGGCATGCATGGAGGCTTGGCGCTCGTTGTCGCCTACTACGGTTTTATTGCCATGGTGCAGTGTATATATATGTTATCTCTTGTCACTTTTGGCCACACCGGAGCGACGATTAACATTTGGCTTGCCATCTTAGGCCTTAGTGGATTGTTTAATTTGGTTATTCTCTCTGTGTCTACGACTTCTACAAGAAGAACCTGCTGGTGATGAGGTATGTACGGAGGTGATCAAAATTAGCTTATGTTCTTTTTAGTTGCCCAAGCAACAAGTTATGTTCTTGTCTATGCACATTGAAACATTTGAGCAATGTCATTGTTGATGTAGTTGTACTTAACCTTTTTAATGAAGTGTTCATGAAAGTTGTATGCGAAAAAAAAGTGCGGATATTCTTGAAGTTGGTCCATAAGGGCTTAGAGTATCCTTGCCTCTATATTATGGAATGCTTTGTTTACAGCTGCATCTATGCTCTGTGGTAGCATCTGTACAACTTTTCTTTTGTACATGCATGCTCCGTGCACTGTATCCATTTCTCGGCTTACCTAGGTTTGCATGATCCATACATCATACTAAACATTATTGATACAAGGGTGGTCAGGCAAATAGCATTCACGCAAGATATACATCATACTACACGACCATGTAAAAATACAGTGCCATACAGGACACCCATCTCAGAGTCACACTAAATGCTGGGTGGAATCCCTGCTGATGCTGGGTACGTCTTTGCTGGTTGCTTCTTCATTGGCGTTGGTTTGGTGGCAGAGCCTGGACAGGTGTAAAGGATGCATCCACAACTTGAATTAGCTATAGTTTTACTTGGAGAAGTGCATAAACACTTCTGAATCATGGACATACACCAATTTGTGGTTGCAGCATCTTAGGCCAGTCTCAGTCTCAATGGGTGTTTCATGACATTAAATATGCTGACGTGACATAGGAGAGATAATGAAGAGTTTCATGATACGTGAGAGGAGTTTCATCACCGTGAAACTCTTTGACTCAATTACCTAGGTAATCATGTAGTAAAACTGTGCACTGAGACTGGCCTTACCAGTTATTCTTTTAGCAAACTGGCTCATAAATAACAACGCGGTTTCCTGGCACATACCTGCTGGGTAGGGCTTATCTACACCGCAGATCTCACAGTGGATGGTGAGCCTGTCAGAGGTCTGCCACCTACTTTTCAAACACGTATTTCTATAGTTTTTATTATAGATCGAATATACTTATATGTATATAGGTATCCATACGTATCTACCCATTTCACTCTCCCTCTCTACTATCCATTCATTTCAACCTCCCTCTCCCATAGACGTGTACCCCCATCGTTCACATCCACTCTGTCTTTTCCCAAACTCCCTCTCTTGCAGCCGCGTCGCCGTCGCCACCGCCGCCGCACCCACTGCGCCACCATCCACTCTGTACCCCCATCCTCCACGTCATTACCCACGCCATAGTACTGCCGGTGCCGCTGCTCGCCGCGCGTTTGCTATCGCCGCCGCCTCTCGACGCGCATCTGGTTCCGGCAACCTCCCCAACAAGTTTGAATTGCAGCTCGTGCCTCCATAATCCCACTTTTGTGACTCTGGTTATTTTCCCCTCACCCTTGCGCCGTCCTTCTTCCCCATGTCCGGCAGCTCACCGCTGCCACTGCATCCTTTTTAGCTGTCCACTACGCCGAGCTCACAACCGATGTGGAGGAGGTAAGCCCCAGCACGTACCCCACGGCACATTAATAAATATACAGAAGGAATTTCATTAGATGATGTGTATGGCACGATTAGGTTAGTCCAATTGCTGTCTAAATCGATCATAGTCTCGTATTTGATACTCTCTCTCTCACACACACAATTGAAATGGTTGAGAAAGAGATATGAGTTAGTATATGTTCTAAAGTTGCAAATAGCATAAGGATAAGATCCCATTACACACACACACACACTCTCTCTCTCTCCCTCTCTCTCCATTCAACCCAAAAGGGGTATTTATTTGGTCTTTGTCCTTAAAGCTAGATTTTGACCATTGTTTCCTCACAAAACATAGTATCAATTATAGTTCCATAAAATCAATTTTAGAAAACCATTTTTTCAATATTTTTCTAGAAAATATATACCTTGTAGTGCTGATTGAACAAAGAGGACCGTTAAGTTTTATCATTTCACGAATTGAGCACAATCGTCCTGTCGTGTGACCACAGAGGTAAAAAGAGAATGAAAAAAGTCCAAATTACTACTCTAAGTGTGCTACAAGTCTAGATAACCTACTAAAATATATTTTGGTTCAGTTTACACCCACAACCTTTTCAATCAGTCCAATCGACCCCTTGGTAATATTTGTCACAATATGGTAACAGAGCAGGTTATGACAATTTTGAGTCAGCCATAGTGACGAAGGCTATGTTTTTTTTGTCACTAACTTGTATTGTGTCATGGAAAACATCATACATGTAATGATTTTAGTGACAGACACCTTTATTGTCGTAACCTATTCATCATAGATAACCCTATGTGTTGTCGACTTTGGGGTTGGAGCTCCATTTCTTCTTGGCCGAGAAGTGAAGAAGCAGGGCGCAAGCGATATCTCTCCATTTGACAGCCAGACGAACATTGCCTCCCTGCTCTTGATCCCATGTCGCGCTTACATCTGAAGCCGAGGGGAGTGGAGCCTTGGATGAGCTGGTAGTTCTTGTCCTTTAACGAATACCAAGATCCTCCCTGGGTCTCAAGGGCGGAGCAAGGGGGAGGGGGGCATGCCCCCCCCACCCCCCCGGTATGGTTGATGCCAAAGTACATTTGTCTGTCACATATGGTAGTTCAGCTCTTCTCATACTTGTGTCTCATATCGTGTCTAGCGAATACATGAACTTTGTGCAATTGAATAATGCATTAGTACACAAGACATGGCTAGATATTCTTGAAGTATAGGTTTAATATGCACTACGTAACTCTCTTAGAAGACATTCGTAAAATAAATTATTAATTTTCAGATTCATCCAATATCTTGTGTCTATGTACTCCTTGTGTCCCAAGCAAGATCATCTTCTAGCAAGCTTCACACAAATTAGTACTCCTAAATTAAAAGATCATGTCAACACCCTCGTTAATTATCCTTTTTTTCCTTTAAGGCCACTGTGATCAATGCTAACTCTCTGTTGGCTAAAGTACATCTTCACTACTCATCACCTTAAAATGATGCCGGAGTTGAGGAGGATTGGCTAGAAATGGAGTACTTTCCAGGTTGATTTAATATGATGAGTGGTGAGTGAATATGATGATTCCAGGTAGTTAAACAGGAATTAGGCTAGAAGTTGATTTATTTTTGGACAAACTTTTTTTGAGTAGATTTACTTTGGATGGAGAGAGTGTAGTTTAAGCCCTAGTTTATCCAAACCCATCATAATACAATGCTTTTGATAGTTTAAGCACAATCATTTATCACCATTCAAGTACATGTTTATGGTTCTTGTTGGCCCCCCTTAATGAGAAATCCTGGCTCCACCCCTGCTGGGTCTTGAAACCAATAAGGTACAGATTGTGTCCACTCGAATGGCGGAGTGTGCATTCTACAGTACCATGGCCCTTGAGGGTGATGTGGAGCTGGTCTGGTTGCCACTTCTGCACGCCGAGCACAGGACGTTTCTCGATATGGGACTTGGTTGCCGTCAGGGCCAGTGGCCGCTCCATCTGGGACATGGACGCCTTGTACAGATCAGCTGGTTGGCTCACGTTGAAGGACAGCGCTGTGATCTTGATCTGCCGCAGCTTGTTCGGCTTCCGAGTTGCTCCCCCTTTCCTCAGCACCCCGCGCGATGGACTAGGTGTCGGCGGGGCGCGCTGAAGCCCTGGCCGTTGGACCTACTGGCGACGCTGCTCATGGGGCGGGATCCCAAGGTTGGGGCGCACACAGGGCATCCTTGCTCGCCGAGAATCGCCACCTGCTCGTGCTGCTGCCATGGATCGGTACCCGGGTGAGGTTGAGCAGCGTGGATGCGGCCAGCCGTGATCCACGCGCGGTTGCTGCCGGTTAAGCCGTCACATCCAGCGGTGGTGCCGTGATGGCCAGGCATTCAACTGTGCTGCGCGCTGGCATTCACCTACGAGGCAAGTAGGATCTTATCTTACTGTTACTGATTGAAGCATCCGCGTTAATCCTCTCCAGACGCACTAGAAAAATAGATAAATTCTAGAAATTCTCACAAAAAATAGAAACATCCGACCATTAATTAGATAAATTCTAACCATCTTAATTATTATAGCCATTTGATCTATTCTATTTTATAAATATTTACCCACCTTTGACATTATAAAAAATAGTCTAAAGTAACGCGCAATAGTTACTTTAAAATTACCGACATCTGACATTACAGAAAAATAAATATTATTTATATTTTATACTATTATTTGGAGTTTTCAGATTTCACGTATTACCATAAGAAATTGATTTAGAGGTTCCCATAAGAAAAAAAGAAAAATAAATATGCTTGATCTAAAGGTTCTACGTACATTCTCCTACGCATCATCCTCCAATCCCCGTGCCTAAGCTGTAGCTTTTCGAACCCAGCAAAACCCTACCCGTCAAAGGTCTGTAATTAACGACATTCCTTTGGCATGGACGCATGGTGACTACACAATGGCAGCCTACGGCATTGTTCCTGGACGGCCGGCCGCCGGCTCCCGCAAGCTGAAAAATATCCGGGCCTAGCACCCTTTATGGAAGGATCAGAGAGGCGAATGAGCAACATGCGATGCATGGCCTGTTTGTGTGCGTCATCAGCGGGCATGCTGAGGTATTTCGATGGCCTATAGGCTGTAGCATGACAACGGCGGCAGCATATGAGATGAGAAAATGTTAAAGAAATATGTTTTTCTTCGATCTTGATTCAACTTTTATATCTTTGTGCAATCATCCACGGTTGTTTTGTGAGAAACACCATGCTGGGCAGAGGTACTTATGATCTGTTTGGTTTTCATCACGAGGTCGTCCGCCAGACCATCCGATCCAAAAACCGAACCTACCGTGCTGTTTGGTTTGAGTCGCCGGTCCACGTCATCCGTCATTGATATGCTATTTATCGAATGGAAAGTACATAGAACCTGTCCGTCCAGCAAAAAACCTTCAGACGACACCATCCTGCATCGATCGATGCCGGACGACACCGTTCTGGAAACCAAACGCGCTGTTAATCTTGCGGATGATCCTGTGAGGCTGTGACTGCCTTGCCTTCATTGCTTCTTCGATCTGAAGCAGCAACAGCTGGTGCTGAATCCGGCCACTAAACAGAAGCAAAGGTATACGCGCCCGCCGAACTTCACATCTTTATTACTAAAGCTTTGCATAACTCTTACGCGGGCAAGATTATTAAGCAGGAACACTACTTCCTACGTTCCAAATTGTAGGTCGTTTTAGCATTCCAAGGTTTATATTTTTTCTATGAATCTAGACATAGCCTACATCTAGATGCGTGTCAAAATCTATAAATCTAGAAAAGCTAAAACGACCTATAATTTGGAACAGAGGTAGTACAAGATAGCACATGTTTTTTTTGTCACTCGATCCAGTGCTCTGATCCACTGGCCTTGACTTCAATTGATGTTGCCTATTGTCCAGATAAAATTGTTTTGTCCCTAAAAGGATTTTACATTGTTGGGCATAGGATGCCGCCATGGCTACCACAAGGTCACAGAATGGACAATGTTACAGCGGCAACTAGAAGAGACACGTGCCGTCCAGATTGAAGAACTCACTTGATTTTGGGAGTATGATGAGAATTGATGAGCAAGCATTATAATAAGCAGCAGTTCACCAACCAATGCAAATATCCTGCCGCGCCTGTGTGTACGTAACTTTTTATTAGCGTCTCTAGCCTCTTATCTATTTATGTTTGGTATTTAAATTTCATGAGACCATCCAATACTCATGATGCAAATAGTTGTGTGTCGGTTTTTTTTGGAGAGGAGTTGTGTGTCGTCGTTTGATTCTTAAGTTGAGATAATGATGAGGCAACCTATAGTTAAATTGGAGTATATAGTTAAGTAATTCCTCGCACTTGGTTAAAAGGGATGGACCAGTAAATAAATAACTATAATACATGAAGGATGGCTTAAGAGGCTCCTCGCCATTTTATATGCCTTCCTCTAGGAGGCTTTATGCGGGCATGTGCAGAATCCTATTGGGTTCTTATGCTATAATTAACATAGGAAACTATGGTATTCCCTTTGTCCAATAAATGCTATAATTAAGAATGGAGACTAGCATTCAAAAATTGTCTCACAAATAATACAATACACTAGCATTTGGAACAACTAAGGACCTGTTTGGTTTGGAGGAGGGGCTTATAATAAGCCCCATAAGCCCCTCACATAGAGAGCCTTATAATAATCCTTAAAGAGATGTTTGATTCTTTAGGCTTATTCAGTGAGAAGTGGAGCATTTTTATGGAGCCCATGCAAAATAAGCCTCAAAAGCACCCCTCTAGAGGCTTATGGGCTTATGGGAGGGTTATATAAATAAGCCCCTTCTGTTTGGTTGAAAAGAAGCTTATTTAGAGTAGCTTATTATAAACCTCTCTGAACCAAACAGGGCCTAATATTCTGAATAGCGACTACTTAATTGAGGTGGCTTCCTTAAATTATGTTTGCACGAACAGTTGATTAGAGGGTTTCATAATACTTAATTGAGTAGACTATTACAATATAACCATCCTGAAATATGATGTTCCTTGGTACAGTGATAGGAAAGTTTCAGAAAAAATTCAACTCACTTCATCCAAAAATATAGTTACTTTGTCCTATGTCAAACTATCTAAGCTTTGATCAATTAAAAAAATATTCACATCTATGACACCAAATAAGTACATATGAAAACATATTTCATGATTTATTTGATGATACTAAATTTGTGCCATAGAACTTGATATTCACATAAATTTGATCAACCCTAAAATAGTTTGACTTAGGATAGACCTAAAAGTAGCTATATTTTTGTATAGAGAGAGTAGAAACTAATTAAAGAACATGTCAAGAGAGCATACATCAGTATATATAGAAGGGATGCAGCAACGGCTTGGTAATATATACCCTAACATAAGCATAGCAGTTAAGCAAAAACTAGGCAAATCATCTTTGTCGAAGAACACATGAAGATGTCAATCAAGATGGGCTAAATCATGTTCTAATTGGTAAATAAAATTGGCGTATTCGGTGGCTGTATGCAAATAGAGAGAAATCAGGTACCAGAGAGAGTTGCCATTTGTTCTTTTGAATTGCAAAAACACTCCTGCCTCGTCCATTCTGCCCACTTCAGCTACTACCAGCGGAAAATGACCAGGCAGGGATGTGCACCCCACAGCCACCCACACACTCTAATAAGTAAATAAAATAGGCTGGCTTACACTATATACATACGCATATAAAGGTCAACACGTACATCACATAGTTACGTGTCTAGACCCTTATATTCGATCTGGCTACAAAACATACACAAGTTATGTTTCCATTTCCAATATTTAAGACAACATTATCTTCCTATAAGCATATATAAGATAAAAATTTAGTTCAAATGCATTCAAAATGATTGATACAAGCATTGTTTTGGCATGTGTAGATCAAATGTTTCAAATTAAAATGGTTATACTGGAATTGTACAAAATATGATACCTGAAGTGTTTCCTCAATTCTAGACCATAATGGAATTGTACAAATTCAAAGACTTCCACTATTCAACAGTAATTTAAATCAATAGCCCATGCAAATGCACGGTTGATAGACTAGTTATCTCCTAACCAAAGAATTATAATACAAAGATCAGTAATGTTAATGATCTGCTTGGACTCTGAAATCCTGACTCTGTTCTTCCAGCATTGTAGTCAATATGAATCACGAAGAGTAAAAATGAAAAAACAATCTTGCTAATAATTGGGGATCAAGAAGCTTGCAAAAGATTTTTATAATGAAACTAAGAGTATAAGCAGTCTTGGGGTAATTTCTACAATAGTCCTGATGATGGTTTATAAACTCAAAAGAAATTATTTTCTGTTTAATTGTCTGTAACTCATTTTATTCAGTTGAGGCAACCACAAGCAGCAAACTACAGTTTATCAGAGTGCTACCAATATATATAGATTTCGTGAAAAAGATGGTTCCAACGTACACTATATTGCTAATTCGTTTTCCTTACTTTTTCCTGTTACTGGAATATCCTGGTTTTTCCTGTTATTTTGAAAGATGAATCACTCAGATACATGTGCTTTCTCAACTTGGTATTTGCATATTGGGTGCGGAACTGCAGATCAAGCTCAGCAAGGAGCGGAACTAGCTGGTGTAGACGTCCAACAAGCTGGCAGCAGACCTGCAGGTGGTGCCGTCTTTGATCCTTTTTTGGTCTTATCATCCTTTGCAGAAATTTGTCTTCTTAGTGTTCCGCGGCTTGTATAGAATACTACAACTTTTGAACCTTTTTTTACCAAAAGATTATAAGATAGTCAGGTCAAGTAACGGGAAAAGCCTATTTGAGATCTATATCACTGAATTTTAAGATGATGAGAGTAAAGAATGTGATTTCTGCTCTACCTATTACGTTGTAGTTCGGTCAACTTCTGGAAAATAGCGGCATCGCAACATAAGTGTTGGAAGCTTTCCAAAGACTCATTGTAACACATTTTCCGTTTGTTGCCCTTTCCTCAATTACCTGAAACTAAACTTGGTGACAGTGAATAGTTTTTCTACATTAAGGGAGCAAGCTATAGCTAAAGTTTTGACTACAAAAGTCTGCATGCAACCTTTATGGGAGGAAGCAAGTAGCAGATTAAAAGGCATGAGATTTGGGTAAACAAAGGAGGAAGTATTAGATAGCCCATCTCACGACGTACCAGCGTCATATCTCCTTCCATGAAGGAATCTCTAGGTTAGTTTAAAATTAGATTAATTATGAGAGTAAAGAAATCTATTTCAGTGGATAGGTGTGTGTGTGAGCGAAAAAAGAAATAGTTTCGGTTCATTTCACATCACATATGACTATAAAGTAACGCTACTCCTAGGGCGTCCGATGGACCCGACACCCCTCCTACCATTCCGCTTTTCCTGCCTATTTATTCTCTACACAATATTATTTAATTTAATTTAATTCAATTAATATTTTTGTATTATAGATATAATTAACAATATGATAAAAATATTTATGTACTAATTTTCACTCCATGATTCTTTTTATTATCCATATAATAAATATGAAACCAATTGTAGAAATAAAAAAAGAAATTGCATTTGGCGCGAGCCCAAAACTGATGAGCAGTTTGGTACCAGGCAAAGCGAGGTTCCCGCCTAGTTTAGAACCGGCTGGGAATACCAGCCGGTACTAAACTGTCTGGGGGCACATTAGTACCGGCTGGTACTAGTGCACTCATATAAAACTACCCCCTCCTCTTCCCGATCCACCGCCTTTGACACTTCACTCTTGCTGCCCTCACCGCCGCCCGTCGCCCCTGTCGTCGCCGGCCGCCCCGTTGCTAGATACTTTTAAACATTTATCTTGAAATTATCATAGTTGAGTATGCCGCTACTCAAGCGGGTTTGCTCTTGCTGTCTTTTTGTTGTGTGAAGCAGAACAATGCATGACTGGTTTCCAACTACCATCAAACTATCAACATAATCCTGAGTCACTCGTGAGGAGAGTTTAACATACCTATCGGACCAGCTATTTCCATCGGAGATGGAAACTTCGAGCTTAAGCCAGCCCTCATCAATATGGTTGAGGCTAGCCTGTTCTATGGCTAGCTTAACGAGGATGTGAATGCACATCTTCAACACTTCCTGGAGATCTGCAACACCTTCACCATACGCGCAGTAAGTACCGATACTATTCGCCTTCGTTTATTTCCATTCTCATTATTAGGTATGACAAAGCAATGGTTTTATGCTAATTGCGAAGTTGTCGATACTTGGGAGAAGTGCACTAGTGCCGTCGTCCTTAAATTCTTTCCGGTTGGGAAAACCAATGCATTCCGGAATAAAATTGCCAGTTTCCAACAGTTTGAAGATGAAACACTCCCGGCGGCATTGGAACGGCTCCAGGAATATATATCTGCTTGTCCTCACCATGGTATGCATAGTTGGTTTGTAATCCAAACATTTTACCATGGGCTTAAGAGATCCGCCTGTGAGTATTTGGATGCTGCTGCTGGAGGAACTTCTTCTCGCTTGAGGAAAGCCGAGCAAAGGCTCTCATTGACAAGATGGTGGAAAATCAATGTTGGAGCGACAAATGTGCCCAACCACCATTACCGGGACCACAATCCTGATACCAGACCGTAAGGAGTACCAGTAATGCGCTAATAGGTCTAAACTTGCACTAATCAAGACCTAAGCCTTGTTGCTAATTGCCCTCTAATTTTCTTAATCACTTTAGTGGTTAGTGATGAGGACATGACATCCATGCATACGACCATGCATGGAGGATGGCATGGAGATAGAGGAGACCAGCAAGGGTCCAAGGAGACATGAAGCTTATTCTTTTTGAGACATCATGGTGGAGGCCCAAAACAAATTAAGTTCGAGTCCACTTTTGAGTCCCGGAGTAGCACACAATGAAATCGTCGCACAGGTTGCATACGGGCTCAGTTTTTGACGTTCTACATATGAATGGAAAGCTAAGGAGATAAGCTTTCCAATGGAATTAGTCCCATATCAAAATTCCTTCTGAGTCGACAGGAATCGTGATAATAATAGGACGTAAAAAATCTATCAGGGTGTTGCGCCATCGTGTTTTCGGCCATTGGGCCTTGTATTGTGTTGGTGCCACATTAGGGGTGCCCTCTCCTACCCTAGCTCGTCCATAGTAGCATATATTCAGCAACCGCCACCACATTAGAGCTTTGGGTTTTGCTTAGATTAATTTTGTCAAGAATAGTGTTGCAGTTCGTCGGTTTGTGAGACCCCAACTTCGTGAGTTAATCATACATCTGCAATTTTTTTGCATTTTTTCTTGTTCTTGCTTGTGTTCTTTGATTCGTAGGCAAGTATTAGCATTCTTGGTGAGGTCAACCGAACACCGGTTGATAA
This sequence comes from Echinochloa phyllopogon, assembly GCA_033239725.1. Lineage (NCBI taxonomy): Eukaryota > Viridiplantae > Streptophyta > Magnoliopsida > Poales > Poaceae > Echinochloa > Echinochloa phyllopogon. The sequence continues at coordinate 6,444,210 of BTCW01000017.1, read as the reverse complement.
CCTGAGGAGACGCGGTGCTGTGATTTTGGGATTCAGAACGTGTTGTTCAAAAGCTGCATCGAGTTGTGTCGTGACTCCACCAAATTGAGATTTATCAAAACCTTTCGAAAGATCGGGAACCCTAGTTCACATTAGTTATAACACTAAATTTTGTGTACAAGACACCCCAGTAACTTATCCTTGCTCTAGCACCCTTGAAATGTTCCGGTGGAGGGGTATAAGTAGCCCCAACCAAAGAAACTAGCCGTTGCTCCAACAGATAAAAAATTTGCTAGCAGCGACTGATTTGTTGCCCTCAAGTAGTGTACACCGAATGAATGTATTGAGGTAGCCGTTGGGTGGCTATCACCGAGACCCCACGCGCTACACTGACTGATTCGGTGTCGCACCCAAGGGTAGGTCGAATGAATTGGTCCTTCCAGAGCCGCCAGCCCTCTGACCAGGCTACACCGACTAATTCAGTGTACCTCTTTGTACAACACCGAATGAATCAGTCTGATGCATCGGTCTTTCTAGAGATGTTCTTCAACTTGTCTTCACACACCGACTGGTTCAGTGTTGGTCATAGGGCATCACCGAATGAGTGGGTGTTCTTGTCCATCTTCTCTCGTGTGTACTGCTCACACCGATTGCTTCGGTGACCATACTTGTCCACACTGAATGAATTGGTGATGCGTCGGTGTGGAATCTTCTTTTGATTCCTCGCGAGTCTTTGTTCCAAATCGTCTTCTTTGATCTTGCTATCATTTCATACCACTTGAGTTCAAAGACCATGATTTGGAAATCCAAAATATTTCGAAATCATTGCATTTGGATGGCTTGGAATCAAACCTTGGGACCTATAAAACCTACAAATATTCATCTAGATAAAACCATTAGTCCCAATGATCATGTTGTCACTCAATCACCAAAATCACAATAATGGCATTGGGCAATTTTCCTTACAGCTGCCTGTGGAGTTGGAGACCCCTTTCGCTGAAAACTTCGATATATTTATGTACTTTTCTTTTAGACCACGGGTCATTTTGTAGTGAAGTTTATCGTTATGTAAAAACGTTGGTATTGATTTACCAAAAAAGTCAGCAAATGTATGAGTTAACTCATTCTAGGATATATGAGTTAACTGGGTGTGACAGACATATATCCTTCATCGAACGGGTGCAAAATCGAGTACTTATAGTTCACTTTTATTTTGTCCTAAGTCAGATTGTTATAATTTTGACTACGTCATTTGAAAAATATATTACTTCTGTAGTAACACATAAATGTATTATCAAAAAATGTTTTCATGGTACATTTGATGACAGTAGGTTGATTGCACGCTGTACATGTTAGTGCTTTTTTTCTATAACTCAATTCAAGCTAGACAAGTTTGACTTAAAGTAATCAATAATATAAACGACTCCAATATTTTCTCTCTTAAATTGCTGATATGGCACTCAAGTCAACTGGAAGCTTAATATTCGTTAGTAGTGTATTACTTCTACTAGTATTAGTTATCGATCGAGATCCGGTCTCCTCGGGTCAAGCTATTTAAGATTTCAATGGTTAGCTTGCATTTTCTGGAGGCTGCGCATCTCGATATGGCACCAGCACAGTGCCCCATGTCGAATGTCACGATGTGTCGTGACATGCAAGACCAGAAAGTCGCTATTACTATTTGCTTACGAATATAAGGACTTGCATGAGATCTTGTCTTGCCAAATTGTTTTTTAAAGGAATTGTAAACGGGGTCTTGTTTAGCCTCGTTTCTTATTGGATTCATAGTTGACTTGGCCCCAGCTAGTGACTTCGGTATAAGCTCAGATCAGACCCAATCGACTTGTTCAGGAAACTTGTGCTTGTTTTGTACTAGTATATAATCACCGGGATGGCCCCCCATGTGTCCTTGACCCAGCTCACAGAGCCACCTCAATTAGAGTTGCAGCCTGCATCAGGCCAACCTTGAATTTGGTTCGCCAATAACCAGGTATGCATGCAAGGTTCAGTTCATTCGTTGTCGTCAGGTCCCTCTCAGCGAGGTCATTCGTTCGCTAATATTCCGTGATTTGGTTTGAAAGCTGGTTCTCACTACACAGGAGTGTTGTTCTTTTGTTTTACCTAGACACCCTGGTTCCATTTTCCATAGGCAACTCGGATTTGCGGCTATTTTTTTGAGATAGAGGGGCCTCTCTGTGGTTATTAGCAGCATGTCAAGTGTTTTTTTTCTTAAGGAACCGCATCTAGAAATGGTATTTTCATGAGAGGTTTTCTTTATTAAAATATATCCAGCAATAATGAACTAATTTCCACATGAGATAGATGCACGTATCATATGTTTGATTTGAGGAGTGTGGGATGATGAGTACAGCGATTTCTATTTAGGAGTGTTAAATGTTAACAGGCGGATTGGACAAAATAAACCTAGCTTGCATTCATTCAGCCCTACCAGGCTAGTATCCAGGTTGATCTGTGTAAAAATGGGTGTGTATGGATGCAGCACCTGCTGAGGGGACATACATGATCTTTTTATTTACGGGAGATAAACGATCTTATTTTGAACCTTTGATATCTCATATTCGAACTCTTTGATTCAGTTAGCCATGGTGTTTATTGAGACCGACGATATGTTTGGTGTGTTGGTACAGTTGAACTGCTACTGTAATGGCCAAAGGCCAGTACTTGTCGACATCTGACGCTCGAAGACGTGGCATCCGTATTCACGGGCAAGGGAGTGCAACAAATCGAAGAAGAGTTGTTGATTTGAGAAGACGAGGACGAGGAGTGGAGGTATGCCTTGTTTACATTCCTAGCCTCGATTTGTGCTCTCGGGCAAACAATATTTTTTTAAAACATTGAACCTTCGACGGGATTCAAAGCCATATAATACTACTCGGTCCATGAAATCTGCTTACGATATAGTAGCGTGCTCCTCCACTTCCGTAATTCTTGATGTTTTACATGACACGTTCTAAAAGATAAAGATTTGACTATGAATTTTTATTATAATATTTATGAAAAATCAAATTAATAATTTTATTAAAGTACCTTTTAAACCTAATCCATAAATGGTGTCTTAGTGTCTTGAAACAAAATATTTTGAAGGCTGCCTATTGATATAGTCAAAGTTCTCAAAGTTTGACGTTACCTCAAGAACGAATAATGGAATGGGAGGGAGTACACATGGAATGGGCTAAGATATGCGTATCCTTTTTTTAGGTTTATATCCTCGTTTTATACACTACGAGCAAATATACCCGTGCATTGCAATGCGTGAGAAAAAAATTATTCACATTCGTCTTGTCCGGTAAATATGGCCTAAACTTCACGTGGTAACTTAATTTATGACACATCATTTATTCCTAAATGAGAAAAGTTAAGCAACACAAATCAATAGTAGAGAAGCAAACCATGCCACTAATTTATCTAAATGTAGAACATGTTTTGCTAGCTAGCACAAAATTTAGAATATTTCTGAAATAAAAGGAAAACATCAAATGATAGTGGGCTAATAAAAGGGAAACACTCAGCCTTGCCCTCCTAAAATCAACACAAAAAGCCCTACATGCCTAGTTCGACCCTTATGTACTATGTTGATCCCAGTCAGTGGTCTAATCAGATTACCATGACGTGCGACACATAAATAGAAAAACATATTTGTCGGCCTTCCCTTGAAATTCTAGATTTACTTGCATTGCATATCTCCGCCTTCCTGAATAACGATAGATGTGTAGTATTGGCGCTATCATTGCCGGTTGTGTATGATGGTGAAATCCTCAAAGAAATAATACAAGCAAATGAGACAAAATAAGTAGACAATACACCATACTATTCAAAATAGTTTACATAAAGCTTACTAAGTAACATTACACACCCAAAATGTAGTTAGAACGTAAAAGATAGAAAATTATCTAATGACATGGCATTGGTATATATTTCAAGTGAAATTGGAACATGTGTAATAGATACACACTAATGGTACAAAATATTCAAGGATATCAACAAAATTTAGTGGGATAAATCGAATCAATAAATCTGCATCACATTCGAGTGTAAACGGTGCAAAATAATTGGTTTAAGGTTTCCATGTAATTAACGACAGACGAGACATGTAGTAGACAAGTTCTCAAGACACTATGAATATTCCCTAAGAAAATGATAACTTTAGGTGTAGATATGCAAAAGTGATGGGTTTTGGATCGGATTGAGAATATATAAGTACTAGAGAGGGTTATTATAGTATTAACAATGCAAAAGAAAACAATATAACACATATAGATGAAAGGTAGAGGGCCAGATAGTAAATTCTTCTTATCCAAGGGAGAAGCGGTTTTCCTCCTGAGTTCGTGTGTGGCATTGGCATGGTGGGAGAAGCAGTCAACCGCACCGGGTGGGTGGTTTTCTTGTAGGGCAGCCAGTTTTTGTGCCATGGGATGCTTTTTGTCCAGTTTTGGCCAAGGGTTGATGGTTTTTATCCGGTTTAGCATGAGGATCGGGTTCTACCTGGTTCGGGACTTCACCGACCGATCTAGTGCGGTTTTGACGTATGAAGGTCAACTAATGATAGAACCAATCCTCGTACATATATATCGATATTGGTAATAGGCTTTATTCTTCATTCATCCCTTACCTGGTAAGAGATGAATAGTAAAGTCAGTTACATGTGTCCTATGCCCCTAGGTAGCAACAACCCCACTTCTTCACCACCAACCACAAAACCCGCATTAAAGCAAAACTATTGTTTCATGGTCATCATAAACTTACTAGATAATCCTAATTTTCTTCTTTTACTGTCTTGGGCTTATTAGTAATAAGATCAACTTTTATAAACCATAGAAAGCGCAAGGTATTGGGCTGAAGTACGAGATAATCTGTTGTCCACAAGACAAAAAGACCGAGTCACATAAAATCCCAAGATACCACGATTAATGTGCAAAATTCCAGTCTGGATCCATTTAGATATTCTTTTCTCACTTTTCTTTGTTACTCCCCCTTTTCTTGCAAAACTCCTTTTCTTTACTAGGTGATTGAGCTCCATGATGATTCGTAAGCTAGGGATTTTAATTAATGCAATTGGCGAGGTACATATATCTTTCTCATTACAATAAAATTAAGAGAAAACAAATAAAAGATCCATCACTGTGAAGAGGAAATTTAATACCCTCGGAAATTTTACTTTTCTCACTACTACAGGAAGCTTATTAGTGCCGGTTTGTAAACCCCCCATCACTGCTGGTTTTGAGGTAGCGTTGTTGAACGGTCGACACTGATAATATGATTTTCAGTGACATTTTTTGAACCCGACACTGAAAATGTGGTTTTAGTGCAGGGTCAACCCGTCACTGATAAGAGGCCATTAGTGCCGGCTTGTGGCTGGACCCGGCACTGATAACCGCTTATCAGTGTGCTTTTTGGCTGAATCCGGCACTGGTAATATGTTTTCATTGCCGGGTCAAACCGGCAATGATATGTATTTCGACATTTAAAAAAAATACAATGATAAACCAGAGTCATGTTTTGGCGCAGCACTAATTGAGCACATGCGATCGTCACAAAATAATATATATGATTCCATGTATCGCGATACATTTGCAATTACAAAAAGTATTCATTACACATTTTATGCATCATTCATACAAATAGCTGTACACATCTCCTAACAAATATAGAGCAATAAAATGTAGTGTGAAAATGATAGACCATGGAGAATGAATATTGTCTGAATCGAGCTAGCTGCTTATTATCTGCAGTTCCAGCTGATGGTACTATACATGTAGATTTTTAAGGCTCACCTTGCATATATGAAAACCTACACAAATTTCATGTAGATGTGTACTAGATTTTTCTATATGTTATTGTTGCTAGTACACATAACTTTCGCATTCTAGGTTCCAAACCTATCAATTAGCCTGTGAAGGTAATATAAAAATGTAAAGTGCACAACATATTAACGGTGCAACAAAGTAAATGGAGAAAATAATGGGATGGAGAATGCAAATATTCATCTAGATAAACTAGCTCATTAGTACCAATGATCATGTTGCACTCAATCACCAAAATCATGAACAATGGCACATGATCATTTTCCTTACAGAGGTAGTTGATTGATTCCTTCATCCTCCACTTTGCCAAACCTAGGTCCATCACCTTGATTTCATCCATAAAACTGGTTTGTCGGGGGTGAGAACGGCTGATATTCAGATTTTTTAATAACCTTTTAAGTTGACAGTCCAAAAGTTCTGATGGGAAATTTTTCATTGCGGTAGATTGCCGCCGGTGCAGCTACAGCAAGTTCGATAGGAGGACCAACTATGAGCAACCATGTCGTGGAAGCAGAAGAAACTGATGATGCTGCCATATCGAAGCCACCAGCAGAATCAGAAGGTAATGTTGGCGGTACAGCCCGCGATGGTCCATCCGAAGCAGGGGAACGTACAGATAATAATACGGCTAGCAGCACATCGCCGGCAGTACCATCACAACCAATGGATCCACAACTCCTGAACTCAGCCACTTCTGGCGATTCCAGATCAATGCATGGCATGGCTTCAAATGATCCAGACATATGCTTCTCGGTAGAACTCCGGCTGGCAACACCTGCCTCCACATATCTGCCGCCCATGGCCACGAGGCATTCTGCAAGGATGTCCTAGCGCTGAAGCAGTCTCTCGTCACTGTTGTCAACAACGACGATGAGACACCCCTCATCACAGCCGTGAAATGTGGCCACGTTTCTTTAGCTCTTGCTTTACTAATGTTCTGCCGTTGTCAGAAACTGAGCGACGCAGTCCTGCCGAAAGACAAGAATGGATGCAACGCACTGCACTACGCCATCCGCAGCGGTCATGGGGAGCTCGATCGCGCTGGAGCTCATTGCCACAGAGCCCGCCTTATCGCATGCTGTGAACAACAACAATGAGTCACCCATGTTCATCGCAGTGGTGAAAAATATGACAGATGTCTTTGGGAAACTGTTGGAGATTTCTGATTCTGCTAACGGAGGACCATGTGGCCAAAATATTCTACATGAAGCCGTGAGAAAAGGCAATCTAGGTGAGACCTATGGGGTGAAAAGGAGTAATAAAAGGGTTCCGAAATTTAACAATATCCAGACAGCAACTTACTATCTACCTGATTGTTCCTTTTTTTTTTTACATTTTGCAATATTTTGTGCCTTTATTTCCTTGCAGAGATCGTTAGAAGGATTATGAAAGAACGTCCTTTGTTGGCCAGAGAAGAAAGCGAGGATCGATAAGACTAGTCCAATGCGCAAGGCTGTATATAAAGGCAGGATTGATATACTGACTGCGCTGTTGGAACATGATCGATCTTTGGGGTATCTACTCTCCAGCAGTAACAACCCTCCCCTTGTTAGTGCCGCAGCTGCTGGCCATGTTGGCATTGCTCGAGAGCTTCTTAAGCATTGCCCAGATACGCCATATTGCAGCCCGAAAGGCTGGACATGCATGTCTTCACGCAGCTGTGCAATTTGGTCACATTGAATTTGTACAATTTTTGCTGGGGTCAAAACAACTGCCGCCACTCGTTAACATGCAAAATCAAGACGGACGAAGTGCCCTGCATGTCGCAGTCCAAGTTCAACAACCCAATCCGAGGATAATTTCTGCTTTACTACTTGACCAAGGCATAGACATCACACTGCCTAACAACCGCGCGCGGTCAAACGGCAAGGCAGGCATTATATTACTTGCTGCCACCAAGGACAACAAGGATTCAATCTGGGTATGTATGTTCTTCTTGGCATATATATATTTTATGTTTGTCAGCTAGAAAGCTATAGGTCAAGGTGTATAGAGTAACATACAAACTTCTTCAATGTCATTTGTACTATATTACGCAAATAACTATTAAGAACCATTCGATGCCATTTGTAATAGATTGCAGATGGTCCAGCAACAACAGGATCACCCGGAGCTGGAGCAGCAGGGATGGACATGCGTCTCCTAGAAGCAGCCACATCTGGTGATACCTCTTCAATGATGCAAGTGGCTATGCTAGACCCGGGCATCCTTCTTGGAAGAACTCAGCAAGGGAATACCTGCCTCCACATAGCCTCCGCCCGCGGCCACGAGGAATTCTGCAAAGATATATGTCATGGCGCTGAACCCGTCTCTCCTCACAATTGTCCACTACTAGTTGATATCTGCACTGGGTGGGAAAGCCCTTAAGCACCGGGTTTCCCACCCGGTGCAACTAAACCGAGGCTAAAGGGGTACCCCTTTAGCACCGGATTGAATAACCGGTGCTAAAGGGTCCCTTTAGCACCGGTTCCAGACACAACCCGGTGCTAAAGGGCCTGCCCCGCAGCGCCTTTAGCAGGGCCTTTAGCACCGGTTCCAGACACAACCCGGTGCTAAAGGGCCTGCCTTTAACACCGGTTGTTGTCTGCAACCGGTGCTAAAGGCCCCGGATTTCTTTTTTTTTGCTTTTTTCAGTAGCCATGCATGCACGTCTATATACGTGTATATACGTATATATTCTAATAAGTGTATTCTAATGCGTATTCGGCCGACTCTATATTCATATTAGCTGACATTTCATCAAAATAGAAGACATATATATTACAAAAGTAGATATTCATGCATGTCAACTCGAGTTATATATATTTAAACTGTATTTTCTACTTAATTAAGATTGACGACTTGTTGAACTGTCCGGCACGTCCTCCAGTACTGGCATGTGGAATTCTCCTCGGGGATTGACGACCTCGTCCCAGATCCATCCGACGAGCTGTTCTGCAATTGCGTCAATTCTTTCTAGCTCTAGAGACTCTTCCTTCAGGCTCAACATCTATAATTTACAAATAATTGAAAGATATTTAATCCGCCGAGTTGGAGACAATAATTGTGCACTTAATAATAATGGAAATGTGTTTATTATTACGTACCATAATATCGTGTTGTGTAAGCTTTTTATGTCCCCAATTCCACATGTGTCTACTTTGACCGGTTTTTTCCTCCACTCGGCCATTTGCCTCTTTGTGTCTGCTTTGACCGAGGCTTCGAGCTCCTCTAGAGTCTTCTCACCCGCTCTTTTCTCTGGTGCGGGCTTCTCTCTGGTTTTCCGCGCCTTCTTCCCTGGTGGAGTGGGGGCAGAGGCTTTAGTGCGGCGTCCCCTCTTCGGCGGAGGGGGCGGAGACCTCCGCGGCGGAGGAGACGGAGACCTCTTCGGCGGAGGAGACGGGCTTGCATCAGGAGCTCCCGGAGAATCATCATGATCCGGTGGATCTCTTGGAGACGGTGGAGGTGACGGAGGCTTGTTGGTAGCCGCAGGTGTACCGGGTATGACGACGTTTGCCTTGCTCCATAGGATGATGCAGTGAGAACACTGACCGAGTTTTGTTTCTCCGTCACCTCCAATGATGTCAAGTTCCAAGTCTTCCCAGTTGGTGACGACTTGCTCCACCTCAACAGGTACGTAACCATGTGGAATGTCATTGCAGTGCCATTTTTGCCCTTCTTCCACACGTTTGGTCATACCGTATGCGACCTGATAATTTAGTAGTCACAAAGAAAGTTAGTAAATGAATGGTATTTACGGTGAAATGTATGCAGTACGAACCAAGGTCGCATACGTACCACCACAGCTAAGTTCTTCTGCCTGACGACAAGCTCGCACGCGGTCCGTTGAGTTATTTCATCCACGGGGTAACGGACCGGTTTGGCGGCCTGTGTGGAAGCGTGACTTCTTTGATATTGTTGTGGAGGGCTAATAAGGGCCACATCTTGGAGAGGTGCATGCTCTGTGGAACCGGTCCCGCCTGGTGCATGCTCTGTGGAACCGGTCCCGCCTGCGGCTTGTTGGAGAGGTGCATGCTCTGTGGAACCGGTCCCGCCTGCGGCTTGTTGGAGAGGTGCATGCTCTGTGGAACCGGTCCCACCTGTGGCTTGTTGGAGAGGTGCATGCTCTGTGGAACCGGTCCCGCCTGTGGCTTGTTGTATCTGCAGCCATGCTACCTTCATCCGTCGCTCCATCTCTGACTCCATTTCTTGGAGCTTTGAGCCCTGGGTGGCAACCGTTTGCTCTAGGTCCCTCAGCCTCTGCTCATATTCGGCCTTCTTCCTCGAACGGCTCCTATAGGTGGCGGCGTGCTCTTGGAAACCTTTCTTCCATGAGATGCTTGTGCCTACGCCGCGCGTCCGTCCAGGATGCTCCTTGTTCCCTAAGGCATAGGTTAGCTCATCTCTGTCTCTATCAGCAACAAATTCTCCCCTCTCAGATGCCCTGAGGATATCGAGGAGACGCTGAGCTAGTTCTCGCAAGTCCTCGGGAAAAACTAAGGAGCCGTCGATTGGGCTTAGGGTGCCTCCATGACCATAGTACCAATGCTTGGTCCTTGTGGGCCAGTCATGTGTCGCTGGAGTGATGCCTCTAGCATATAGATCTTCTTCCATCTTCTCCCATTTAGCGATGCTTGCCTTGTAACCTCCCAAACCCATCTTATGAGAGTACTTCTTATTTGCGGCGTTTCCAGCGTTTCTAGCGCTAGCCGTTGCACCCTCTTCGGAGGTTTTGTACTCAAGAAATGCTTCCCACTCGTCATCAGTGATCTTCTTATACTTCTCAGGATTCGGGGCCTCTCCGGTTTTGAGAAATTGCGAGTACAACTTCTTCTTGAAATCCTGAAACAGAACTGCCATCTTCTTCATTGTCCAATCCCTCAGTTCTGCTTCATGAGTGCTAGGCCAGTCGAATATTGCCTTTAATTCCCTCCATAGCATCTCCTTCTCTGTATCGGGGAGCACGTACTCCTCAGTGGGGTCCGTGGACTTCGATTTTCTGATACTAATGGGCACATTGTCCCGTACAATTACCCCGCACTGAGATACAAATTTCTTGGCCACTTTTGGGGGCTCAACTGGCTCCCCGTCATCCTCCACTCGAGTGATGTGCAACTTGACATCCTTCAGCTTCTTCGTGGTCGATCGTTTTGATTTCTTAGCTCGACTTGTAGAAGCAGAGGCGGCCTACACAAATTACATATATACGAGATGATATAGAGATTGTATACATAATTGACATGTACAGTACAAATTTATGTTATCTATATACACACCTGACTAGACGAGGGCTCGTTACCGGCCCCTTCAATAGTGCTGCCCTGGACACGTTCGCCCTGGACATTGGCGGCCCCTTCAACATTTTCGGCCCTTGCAACATTGTCGCCCTGGATATTGTCGTCCCTTCCAATGATCCCCAACACATCATCCATGGACATTGGTTGGGTTACAATATTAAAAAGTTGATTCGCAAAGAACGTGTCGTTGTCCTCTTGCATGGGTGGGACAGGGCTGTTGTTGTCCTCTTGCATGGGTGGGACGGGGTTGTTGTTGTCCGCCATCTATAGAATTAAAAATAATTGATAAGAAATATATACAAAGCATACATATTCCCAATATTTCTAACATTTTCGCTAAGGGGGTCGGTGCGTGAAAAACGGATTCGCCAAGGGGTTCGGGTGCGCGGTGTGAATTGATTCGCTAAGGGTTCGGGTACGCGACACGAAGTGGTATGTTAAGGGTTCGGGTGCGTGATGCGAACGGGTTCGCTAAGGGGGTCGGTGCGCGAAAAACGGATTCGCTAAGGGGTTCGGGTGCGCGGTGGGTTCGGGTACGCGATAGAATTTCCGATAATAAACATTTTCGATAGTATACATTATACAAACATATAACATTTCCAATATACATTTAAATGAAGCACATATATTTCTAATATACATAGAATTTCCAATATACATTTAAATGAAGCATATATACATTTAAATGAAGCATAGAATTTCCGATATAAAATTTCCAATATACATTTAAATGTAAATATTTCAATACAATGCATTTCAATAAAATAAATTTCCAATACATATAAAGCATATATATTTCTAATATTTCCAATACAACGCATTTCCAATAAAATAAATTTCTAATATTTTCTAATATTTTCAATACATATGAAGCATATATATTTCTAATATTTCAATACAATGCATTTATAATGTATGGGTTAGCGAACGCGTTCGCTAATCAAATGCGCATGGCCAAACACGTTCGCTAAGCAAATGTGCATGGCCGAACGTGTTCGGCCATGCAACGGGTACCTGCACACACAAACACGTACACACGGCACGAAGGCTGGCTCACAAACATGCACGCACGGCACGAAGGCCGGCTTCACAGAGGGCTCACCGTGACGGGCGGCGGGTGACGGTGGCGCGGGGACGAGCGGTGGTGGCAGCGAGGGGACGAGGAGCGGCGCCGGCGCGGGGACGACGGGCGGCGCGGGGACGAGGGGCGTCGGCGCGGGGACGACGGACGCGGGGACGACGGGCGGCGGCGGCGACAAGCGACGGCGGCGGCGGCGGGGCCGGGCGTGAGGACGACGATGGGCGGCGGCGTCGGCGCGGCCGGGGACGACGCGGGCGACGACAGTGGACGGAGGCGCGGCTGCGGCGACGGGCGGCGGCGGCTGAGGAGACGAGGGGGCGCGCGGCGGCGGCGGCGGCGGTTTCGATCTGTAAGATGAGGGCGAAGCGAGGGAGGGGAGAGAAGTCCCCGGCCTATATAGGTCCCCCGTCTTTAGCACCGGGTGCAGCCACGACCCGGTGCTAAAGGCCCTTTAGCACCGGGTCTGTACAGCACCCGGTGCTAAAGGCCCCCCTTTAGCACCGGGTCTTCCCACCACCCGGTGCTAAAGGCCCTTTAGCACCGGGTCTTCTACACCCGGTGCTAAAGGCCGTAACTGGCGCCAAACGAAAATTGGTGGGGGCATGTAGCACCGGGTGCAACCACGACCCGGTGCTAAAGGCCCTTTAGCACCGGGTCTATACAGCACCCGGTGCTAAAGGCCCTTTAACACCGGGTCTTCTACAGCCGGTGCTAAAGGCCCTTTAGCACCGGGTCTTCTACAGCCGGTGCTAAAGGCCGTAACTGGCGCCAAACGAAAATTGGGGGCCTTTAGCACCGGATTTTAGATCAACCCGGTGCTAAAGGCCCCAAATTTTCGTTTGGCGCCAGTTTCCAAACCGGCCTTTAGCACGGGGGGCTACTATTTGGGAATCTTATAAATATAGTTTTTAATATATAGTTATTAATACTTGTTTTAATTCAGTTATTAATACCTATTAAAAAAATATATTAAATAAGAAAATCTTATAAATTACTAGAAAATCAATATAAAATGCTAGAAAATCTTATAAATTAATAGAAAATCTTATAAAATGCTAGAAAATCTTATAAATTACTAGAACATCTTATAAATTACTAGAAAATCAATATAAAATGCTAGAAAATCTTATAAATTAATAGAAAATCTTATAAATTAATAGAAAATATTATAAATTACTAGAAAATCTTATAAATTACTAGAAAATCTTATAAATTACTAGAAAATCTTATAAATTACTAGAAAATCTTATAAATTACTAGAAAATCTTATAAATTACTAGAAAATCAATATAAAATGCTAGAATTAATAAAAACAATCTTATAAATCTATAGAAAATCTTAGAACATAGGTGGAACATAAATGCAAATATAGTCATTACAAATTGGGTGGAACATAGTGCAATTAAATTACATGGCATCATCGTTTACTCGGACACTAATAAACTTCCTCTTTACAAATGTTCCTTGATTGTGATCACGCCGTAGATACGGTGTCTCCTCCGCCGCTAACAGGATGCTTGGGTCATCAGCCACTGAGAATGGAGGCCGGCCATCGAGCATATCATAATCTTCATCCGTCTTGTCCTCAACTCCTACGATTTTTCTCTTTCCAGGAAGAACTATATGACGCTTTGGCTCGTCTTGTGATGGGTCCAATTGCTTACCCCCACCTTTCTTATCTGCCCCTTTCTTCGGTCTGCTAGCCATGACCTTCACATAAAAAACTTGTGTGACAGCTTTGGCTAGGACGAACAGTTCGTCTAGAAAGCCAATCTTGTTTAGGTCCACTAACGTCATTCCATAGTCCGCTTCAACTTTAACACCTTCTCCAATCAGCTTCACCCATTGGCACTTGAATAGTGGGATCTTCAAAGGTCCGTACTCTAGTTCCCATATCTCCTCTATGATTCCATAGTATGAGTTTGTATTGCCATTGGTGTCTGTCGCGTCGATCCGGACACCACTGTTTTGGTTGGTGCTTTTCTTGTCCTGGGCTCTTGTGTAAAATGTATACCCATTGATGTCGTATCCTTGGAATGTCAAGATCGTGCTCGATGGACCTCTAGCTACAAAAGCTAGCTGCGCATCAATGCCCTCGACACCCATAAGACGTCTTCGCAACCAATCGGCGAAAGTACTATTGTGAAGACGCTGAATGAAGGCCGCAGACTTTGTTGAGTTTTCGTCCCTGAGAATCTGCATGCGCTCCTCGATGTACGGAGCAACTAAGGTTGATTGTTGCAAAACTGTGAGGTGCGCTTAACGAAATGTCTCAACGTCCTTGATCACCATCGATCTTCTCCCTAGTGTGCCCTTTCCACCAAGTCTCCCCTCGTGATGTGATTCGGGCACACCAATCGGCATAAGATCGTCGACAAAGTCAACATAGAATTCAATGACCTCTTCTGTTTCGTATCCCTTAGCAATGCATTCTTCTGGACGAGAACGATTACGGACATACTTCTTTAGGACAGCGAAGAACCTCTCAAATGGGAACATGTTGTGTAGAAATACTGGGCCCAATATACGAATCTCTTTGACGAGGTGAACCAATAGATGTGTCATGATATTGAAGAAGGATGGTGGAAATATCATCTCAAAGCTGACAAGACATTGCACCACGTCATTCTGTAGTTGATCTAAATGGTCTGGATTGATCACCTTCTGATGCGCTGTATCTTTTTCAGTTCCTTATAACTATTCACAAGTCATACAAAATAAAATACTAACTAGCTTGCCTTCTCTCTCCATTTAAAACACAACATGAACACTCTCTCCACCATGAACTCAAGCTCTCTCCTCTCTCTCCTCCAAGAACAATAGCTCTCTCTAGCTAGCTTTACTTTGATTCACAAATCCCTCTATTTCTAAATCATAGAAGGATTACAAGATAAATAAAACATTAGAGAATGAAAGAGTGTACCTTATAGTGCTCCTTAGATGAGTAGAATCTTCACAAATTTTGAAAAAAATTTGGGCAGCACCTCCCCTCCCACGGCCGAGCAGCATGAACACAGCGCCTAAGTGTTCAGTTGGCTCGGCCGGGGGAGGAAGAATGTGCTATATACAAAAGACATTAGCACCGGGTCGTGGCAAGACCCGGTGCTAATGTGCACCAATTAGCACCGGTTGCAGCCAGCAACCGGTGCTAAATGGCCTCGGGCACATTAGCACCGGTTGCTGGCTGCAACCGGTGCTAAAGGGGGAGCATTAGCACCGGGTCTCGCCACGACCCGGTGCTAATGTGTCCGCCCTGACACCCTGCAGCGCCACCCCCGCTCCTAGCCGTTGGACCCGGTGCTGAAGCCCCATCAGCACCGGGTCCAAAAATGGCCGAGGTGGAGGAGGCGGGCGGATGTGAAGCATTCTGGTAGTGGTCACTGCCTACGAGGAGACGGCCCTTGTCATTGCTGTGAGAAGTGGACATGCTTCATTAGCTTCTGTTTTGCTAATGTTCTGCCGTTGTCAGCAGCTCAACGACGCTGTCCTCCGCAAAGGAAAGGATGCAACGTACTGCACCACGCCATCCGATCCGTGGCGGCCACAGGGAGCTCGCGCTGGAACTCATCGCGACCGAGCCTGCCTTGTCGCGAGATGTGAACAACTGCAACGAGTCACCCTTGTACATCTCGGTGATGAAAAATTTCACAGATGTCTCTAAGAAATTGTTGCAGATTCCTGACTTCGCTCATGCGGGAGCCTCAGAAAAAAATGCCCTGCATGCTGCCGTGACAAAGGGCAATCCAGGTGAGACCAGCAGGGTAGAAATAAATGTGTGTTTTTTAGATACTATATCCGTTATTCTCTAATACGATGATTGTTCTTAGTAATATAATTAGCCATTTTTTGTGCCCTTATTTATTTCATTCAGATATCGCTAGAAGTATCATGGAGGCACGTCCAGGGTTGGCCAAAGAAGAAAAGAAACTACTAGGGATAATACTCCAGTGCACCAAACTTCACATGAGGGAAAGATTGATGTGCTAAAAGTACTATTGGAACACGACAGGTCTCTAGGGTATCTGGTCTCCAGAAATGGTGTACCTCTGCTTAATTCTGCCGCTTCATGTGGCCATGTTGGTGTTGCTCGAGAGCTTCTTCTCCATTGTCCAGATGCTCCATACTGCGATAAGACCGGCTGGACATGCCTTCACGCAGCTGTACGTGTCCAATGGTCATGCAAAGTTCGTAGAATTTCTTCTGGGGTCACAACATCTACGGCGACTTGTTAACATGCAAGACCAGCGAGGACAAACTCCTCTGCACGTCGCGGTCCAAAAACGCAGGTCGAGGATGGTCTCTCTTTTACTGCGTCACCAAGGCATACGTCACAATGGTTAATAACCGCGGTGAATCCGCAAGGCAGGTGCCCGCTCCAGACGAGGAGTCCGACGATACAACAATCTGGGTATGTACGTTTTCTGGGTGTACGTGGTAGACAACTAAACTGCTTTCGGTCAAGTCGTGCACATTTTAATTTATTATACTAGTCCATCAACCTGTGCTCCGCACAGTTAGAAATAAGTATTAGATATTTATAAGAAAATTAGGATTCATTGCTATCAATCAAAATATCTTACCTTATCCTTCCTCTCATTTTAAAATATTCTACCATGGTACCTATGTACTTATCTTATACAGTTATGATAGACTTCAATTAGTAGGTACTCTGTACACTCCTTTAGCTACATTTATCTTTTTTTCCTACTTTGCATCAAAACTCTATATATGTGTACACATGGTTAATCGAACCTTCTGATCTATGTGTTTAACTTCTCATCAATTATACATGGTCCATATGGTGACGCGCATAATGTGCATGTATACCTTACTATTTTCTATATTAGCAATTCCAGGGAGTAGTAATTTAGAATAAATATATCGGCATACTTCATATTTTGTTTTATAGTGATATAAGTAACTTTGATGCAATTTGGGGGCGGGGGGGGGGGGGGGGGGTCTGCATGGGATATGATTTAATAAGGCATGTGAATAGTAGAAGTCCATGAAAATAATTGTTTATATATTTCAAGATATAGGAATATAGAATTTAAATTTTGTGCACTAACATTTTTCACTTAAGGACACGGTTTTTACACCTCTTTCTCACATAATCTCAGGCCTCACCTCAGATTGTTTCTTCCAAGGTTATTTTAAGTAACTGTAACTAATTATTAATTCATGGTTACAGCCTTTTTCTTCTCCCCCACGAAGTGGATAAGTTGTAAAATGAATACACAACATGTGTATGGAATTACCTTGGTGACAGGCGTTGCAAGGTGAAGTAAAATGTTCGGCCCAAGCTCTTGAGGAGTCCATAATAATATCGATCCATGTGTGGATATATGTCGTCTCAGATTCTTTGCTACAGGTTGACACTGCACGTTACCTTGGATAAGAAAATTATACGTCAGGTTATGGCTTATTTATATTGGTTTAACTATTGAGATCCTGAATATCTTTTATATATACAGCATGACTTTCTCGCTGTAATAACCAATCTCTCAATTATATTGGCCGTGGGTACGTACACAACCTCAAGACGAATCATCTCAATTTCAGGTACTGATGGGAAGCAGTGGTATGCAGGATATGAAACAAAAAAAAGTCTCTTATTAGATGAAGAGGATGATGCATGCACTCACCGAGGAACTTTCAAGAGAAATTTTGTTCCTGCATTCCCAAAACAACTTCTCCATCCGCGACACGCCATTAGCGTGGCCGTCGTGCCCTTATAGCATGTCGATACAGACACTGAGGTTTTGTCGCTAGATTAGACGGGTTCTCAAGAAGAAACACCCTAAGGGAAAGCAGCCTTTTCTGAGATCAGGGGATAGCGATGACATAGGAAGATGGGTGGATCGGTGGTTCGGTATGTAGGTGAGGAGATCAGAAGGGATCAAGGGGATCCATCGGCAAAGTTGTTATACAACCAAATCAACAGCTTGATGTTTTATTGGAGGCGAGAGAGAGAAGGCTGAGAGGAGTTTGTTACTTCTTTCAACGATGGGAGCTCGACCATTTGGTTTGGATGATGCATAGAAAGAGTTGTATTTGATGGCAAAGGTGGGTAATTTAGAGATATGTTTAGGGGGTTATTTTAAGCTAGTTTTCATAATGACAATGGTGGGTAATTTTCTGAAAAATAGCCAATGGCTTTCGACATATGTGTTGATTATTGTCTATATAATTAACGGCCAGATATTTCTGATTTTTTTGAGAATTGCTAGAATTTATCTTTTTTCCTAGCGCGTCTCGTGAGGATTAACGTGGAGCCTCCAATTAGTAATAGTAAGATATCGTATACATTTGGTATATATCTCTGTCCATTATATGCCCTTTCTGGACTTGTAGAACAAAGTGTACCTGGTGATTTACAATATGCACAAGCCATCATCTCGGTCGAATATTCAAATTGCTGGACACTAACGTACATGTCATGTAAACATTTGCTCCTGCCACTAAACCTAAACATAAGACCATTAGGACATCAACATGTTATACGAGATAGTACAATACTTTGGCCAATAGATTTGTATATAAGACATGAGTTTTGATTGAAGCAACTAACTGATAGTATATTAATAAAGCCAATTAACGATCAAATTATACTTTACGTGTAATATAAAAAACGTTTTCGTTTTCAAATCCTAACGTGTCATATAAAAAGTGTATTCCACAATGAACCCATGCATATTAACACCAAGATTATGTTTTCAATCCCTTTAACATTTTAGCATCGATGGGCACACCTGATAATTATATTAATTGCACAATATATGAATCCGTTAGCACCAAGATAGGTTCCACATGATAGCTAGTTTACTGAAATTAATGGCTTAAGTGAATGTAAATAAAGATGAAATGGGCACAACATGTCAACACCTTTAGTTTGTGAAAAGATTTCGTTTTCATCTGTAACAGTATGCAGAGGGCACAGTTACCACCGGGTCTCCAGGAGCAACAGCGCTAGACAAATGTCTGCTGCAAGCAGCCACAACCGGTGATGCCACTTCGATGATGCATCTGGCTCAGCAAGACCCAGGAGTGCTGCTTGGAAGGACTCTACAGGGGAACACCTGCCTGCACATAGCCTCCGCCCATGGCCACCAGGGATTCTGCAAGCATCTCCTGGAGCTGAATAAGTCCCTCATCAAAACTTTCAACGCTGATGGCGAGACACCTCTACTTACGACCGTGATAAGTGGCCAAGTGTCTTTAGCTTCATTTCTTCTAAGGGACTGCCTCGATCACCATCTGAGCGATATAATCCTGAAGCAAGACAATCATGGTTGAAATGTGTTGCACCATGCCATCCGCAGCGGACACAGGATGCTAGCGCTCGAGCTTATAGAAGCAGAGCCTGCCTTGTCCAAAGCTGTGAACAAATACGACGAGTCTCCTATGTTCATCGCCGTGATGAGAGACTTCGAAGATGTCTTCAATAAACTGTTGGAGGTTCCTGATTCTGCTCATGGAGGAACCTCAGGATACAATGCTCTGCATGCTGCCGTTAGAAATGGCAATTAATCAAGGTGAGACCTACTGCATACCTTAATCCCGAATGCCATCAGTGCAAATCCATGTCTATTTGTGCTTGCTAAGTGATGTTGAATATGATCTTCGTTCTAGTGCATCATTATAGAACCTGGTGCATACAGCCAAGCAGATCGCCAGTTGGTGCCTATGTTTCATTTCTTTTAAGCTTTTCCACCATAAAATCGTACCTGGTGCTTTACCTTGTTTCTGCAATTCTGCATTATGTGCTAAACGTAACAAATATTGATGTACGTGTTGATTTTCTCAGCAATCGCGAAAAAGCTTGTTCAGACACGCCCTATGTTGGCAAGAGAAGAAACCAACTCACAGATGACTCCAATGGACTTTGCTGCCCTTGAGAACAAGACTGGTGTGCTAAGTGTACTGTTACAACATGACTTCTCTTTAGGGTTTTTTTAGATAAAGGGAAATTTATTTCATCCAGAAAATGAATGTGACCGTTAATTATTACAGAAACTTTAACTATGGGGTAGACTCCGTCGCCCACACAGAAAACACTCGACAACCAAAAAAAGGCTTAAGCTTAAGCAAACGTTCATAAAAAATTTAATCTATTGCTAAACGTCCACCCATGATTGGCGAAGATCTCCAATGTCATAGTTTCCAGGAGTCGGCACGCGCTTTTCAAAAAATTGCAGTCCTCCTCTTTTTGGAACAAAGACCACGTCCTTGTCCAATGTGTGCCCCTGTAAATAACCTGCATATAAGAATAAATAGGTGTTTTGTCAAGAACAACATCGTTTCGGCTTAACCATATGACCCAGCACATGGCGCTTGCACCTACAAGGATTAAATTTTTGTTGTGTGATGACACACCGTCCAACCAGTTAGTGAACATATGTATTATACTTACAGGAGGCCTAAATCCAAAGGTAACCTCTACCATTCTCCAAATAAACTTAGCAAGGACACAATCAAAGAAAATATGATGTATTGTCTCACTATTGTTGCAAAAACAACATCTTTCATTACCGTTCCAGTTTCTTTTAACTAAGTTATCTTTGGTTAGTGCTACTCCTTTGTAGAGAAACCAGAGAAAAACCTTTATCTTTAATGGTATTTTAAGTTTCCAAAGGAATCTGCTATGAGGTATAACATTTGAATTTAGCAATGCATTATACATAGACCTAGCATTAAATTGTCCACTAGAATGGAGTGACCATTTAAACAAATCAGGTTCATCACTTAGTTCAATATCCACCATTCTTAGAACTAAAGTATTCCAAGAATAAAGGTTTTGACCCACTAATGACCTCCGGAAGGAAATATTTAGAGGAGTTGTATTTAGAACATCTGCAACAGAGTCATCTTTCCTCCTGACTATATTATATAAATTAGGATATTGTTCTCTTAAACTGGAGTCTCCCAACCAAACGTCCTCCCAAAATCTGATTTGAGTGCCATTCTGTAATCTAAAATTCCCAAAAGATAGGAATTGATTTTTAACATTCATAAGGCCCTTCCAGAATTGAGAGTCCCCGGGTTTTTTCTCCACTTGAGTAATTGATTTATTGCTGAGGTACTTATTTCTAAGCAATTGTTGCCACACCCCCATCTTCATTAATTAGTTTAAACAACCACTTACTAAGCAAACATTTGTTTTGGGCTTCTAAGTCAAGAATGTCCAATCCTCCTTGTTCTTTTGGTCTGCAAATAATACTCCATTTTGCTAACCTATATTTCTTTTTATGATTATCCCCTTGCCAAAAAAACCGTGACCTATAGTAGTCTAGTTTATGGAGTATACCTTTTGGTATTTCAAAGAAGGATAACATGTAAAGAGCAAGGCTTGAGAGCACAGAGTTGATCAAAACCAATCGTCCACCATATGAAACAGAAAACTTCTCTTTAGGGTATGCAGTATCCACAGATGGTTGCCCTCTTCTTAGTAATGCCGCATACCGTGGCCACGTTGATGTTGCCCGAGAGCTTCTCAAACATTGTCCAGATGCTCCCTATTTGAACATTGATGGCTCCACAGAGCTGTAAACTATGGTCAGACAGAGTTTGTAGAATTTGTCATGCAGTCAAAGCAGCTTCGGAAACTCGTTAACATGCGAGACAATGATGGTGACACTGCTCTTCATTATGCAAATCGTAAGTGCCATCCGAAGATTGTAGCTGCTTTACTGAGTCATCAAGACAGAGACGTCACAATACTCAATGACAGAGGCAACCCGGCAATCTGGGTAACATCTGATGCCGTCGAGCACGCAAAAACATTAAACTGGGTACGTATGCATGCTCTCCACATTGTTATCATTATAAATGTTAGACAACGCAAGAACATATTCTCCGATATGCATGTGTTCATTTTGGATGGTTGACAGAGTATATAAAACTTAAGTTTGATCATCGATGTCTACACTAGTATAATTAGAGTAGAAATGTGCCATTACAGTTTTAATATTACCAATTTTAAGAAAAACTAAAACATACTGTTTCAGTAGTTTAAAATTCTTGTGTGTGTGTGTGTGTCTCCAGTCAACGCATAGGTGGAGTCAAAGCATAGTTGGAGCCAGTAGCGCAGATTCAAGTAGCTGTGGTTTATATGCTGGGTGGAATTGAAATGACAACAAAAGTTTTCTGTTTCTAAAATTAGAAAAGGTTTAAGCTACACATAAAAATAAATGTTCATATAATACTCATAATTTTACTATATATATGATTCCCAGTTGTAACATTTCAGAATGATGCCCACTTGTATTTTGTAATGTTATAATAATGCAGAATGAAGTCTACATGCTTATGTTGAAAGCTGACCCAAAGGACGAAGGTGAAATTTATAACCTTTATAAGGCTGTCAAAGATGATGTTACTGAAAAATCAAGGAGCGATATAAGGTCGTTGACTCAAACATATACAAGCAACACCTCTTTAGTAGCCATCCTCATCGCGACAATCACCTTTGCTGCTGCTTTTACCTTGCCCGGAGGATATAGTAATGACTCTGGAAGCGAGGGGCTTCCTAACATGTCAAGGCAGCTTGCATTTCAGGCATTCTTGATCTCGGACACCTTAGCAATGTGCTCCTCGCTTTCTGTTGCCTTCATATGCATCATAGCAAGGTGGTAGGATCTTGAGTTCTTGCTATACTACAGATCTTTTACTAAGAAGCTTATGTGGTTTGCATACATGGCAACCACCACAGCATTTGCGACTGGGTTATACACGGTTTTGGCCCCTCGTCTCCTGTGGTTGGCCATTGCAATATGTGCGTTGTGTCATTTTTGTTGCCAGTTCTGACTAAGCTTGTTGGTGAATGGCCAATCCTAAGGCTCAAGTTACTGGGCCGAACTTTCAAGTCCGAGATCCTTGATATTGTTTGATCTCACCAACTTGATTGTTTTGTTGCATTTATAGGATTTCGACGGTACTATTTGCTTAATTTGCGGTGAATTGAAAAGTGAAATTGATGTAATCAATTTAATATTGTAGAATATTCTAAATTTATGTAATAATATGTGTCAAACTTTTGCTAATTATTTATATTGTTTCCATGCCTTTTCGCCACCATTTTTCGACTTACTGACTGAAATTTGAGTGGGACTCTAACAAGGATAATGTTCTCGAACCTGGAAGTACAAGAAAGTATTCTGATCTTATTGGTCTTGGATTTTATCCTTACAAAGTAGTTGTCTCCTTGAGTGATAAATTTGACAGGGTGCTAGCCTGTAATGGAGTAGTTCAAAGCTTCAAGATTTGGGAAGCTTTTTCCCGAAAGTCTATATTGATCGTGACCTTCAATTCCACCATCGAGTAGCATGTGAGTCTTTACCATACACTATGCATGTGTTTGGTTCTAGGGATGGGACATGACAAGACAGTCGATCCCATTTTTGTAGATGTTTTGTTCGGAGTCATCCCTGTAGCATAATATTCCATGTAGATACGGGATGACCCCGTCCCTCCAAAACCAGCGCACGGGGTCATCCCGCTTCGACGCCGTCACTCCTCCATATCCTGTACGTGCGCGAGCCTGGGAGAGAGACTAGAGTACAAGAGAGCTCCATGGCCGACGCATGCAAGCTACACACTCAGACGCGGCCAACCTCTATGGTCGGCGCCGGCGAGCTCCACGACCCACGCGACCAAGCTCTGCTGCTGCCGCGACCGAGTTCCACGGCCGGCGTGGCCGAGATCCACGGATAGGCGAGGTGGCCGGCGCAAGCCGAGCGGCCAAACTCCGCGGCTTGGCGGCAGGGTGGCCGAGCTCCACGGCTGGGCGTCCATGGGGCTGGCTGCTCGGAGCTCTGCTGCCGGGCATGCAGGGAAGCCGTGTAGGGGCCTAGCTCGGCGGATAGGTGCGGGTGGGCGAGGTGGCCAGCGCGAGCCTATAGCAGCCGAGCTCCGTGGCTGGGCGTGCATGGGGGCCGGCGGGTCGGAGCTCCACGGCTGGGTGAGCGCGAGCTCAGCGAGCAGGAGGACGTCGGTCTGTTGGAGAAGAAGATAAGGCATAAAAAATAAAAAATGGATTTGCGGTGAGGATGACATGTGGGCCCGTATACATGACATATGGGGTCCGCTGAGTACTGTATCTAACGGTGTTAAAAATGTCATCCATCCCATGCTCTCGGTACCTCGTACCAAATAAAAAAATGGGATGGTCTCGTCCCTTTCAACCAAACACGAAATGGGACCGTCCCATCCCAAAAAACAGGGATGAGACCGTCCTATCGTATCTCGTCCACTTACCAAACACAAGCTATCGGCTGGATGGGGGGAGCTTCCTGAAAAACTAAATTTAGAAGCTCATCAGCTAGAAGACTAGAAATTCATCTTTTTGCAAGCTATTTGAAGAACTAGTCCATCAACACGTGCACCTGCATAGGCTACTAATTTAAAAATAAGATGAATAGAAGAAATTAATTAATATATTGTGCAAGA
This sequence comes from Echinochloa phyllopogon, assembly GCA_033239725.1. Taxonomy (NCBI): domain Eukaryota; kingdom Viridiplantae; phylum Streptophyta; class Magnoliopsida; order Poales; family Poaceae; genus Echinochloa; species Echinochloa phyllopogon. The sequence goes on along the minus strand of BTCW01000017.1, from coordinate 6,419,605 downwards.
TAAGGCATCAAAATAGTAAAAAATCATCCCTTAGTTCCAAATAATTTAGAACATATAATTTTGAATTATTTGATTTATACATGTAACAACACTTGTCGCAAAAATCTTTTGTACGCATTTGAACTATACTTTTACTTCCACATGTCAAAATTATAATGAACTTTGGCTTTATCCTAAGTCAACCTTGTCTAACTTTGACCTATTTTATCTATACTAAAAGAAACGAGTTCTTTTGAGAACTTTCTTTTACCAACAAAACTACCCTGTACCCCTCACTTTGGACCCACATGACATACAATTCTCAATTGGATTTTTGACAGAGCGGTAAATTTTGCGTGTGAGTACACCCCTACCCCTCCTTTTTTTTCTCACCGGTGTTTTTTCTACCCACCCACTGTATCCACCCATGTACTTTAGGAAATTTGCCTAAATAAAGCTTCAAATCCGCCTGTGGCAAGGTTTTACCGCCTTCGGCCTGGTCACGGCTGCCTCTGGCCATGTTAGGCCACCTCTTGCTGGCTGTGGCCAGTTGTGGCCGCCTTTGTCCTGGCCGCGGCCGGCGGTGGCCGCCCCTGGCTGGCTCTGGCTTGGCCGCGACTGGCCGTGGCTGACTGATCACTTCAAATCTTGCGGCCAGCTATGGCCGCCTTTGGCCTGGCCGCGGCCGGATATGGCAACCTCTGGCCGGCTCTGGCCTGGCCGTGGCTGGCTGATCACAGGCCATTTCCAGCTATGGCCTGACCGCGGCTGGCCGAGGCCTGCTCTGGCCTGGTAGAGTCTTGTTGCGGCTGGCCGATCACTGGCTGCTACCGGCTGTAGATTGGCTGACCCTTATGTTAGGGTTTCCAGCTGCATGTACCGATCCTGTTAGGGTTTCTATCCTAGCCTCACGTTAGGGTTTCTGGGTCATAGAGTTGAGGGGCATTAGGGGATGTTGGGTTTCTTATGGTTGTGTTTTGTTTACATCTTTTGTCTTCTATTGCACATATAAGCTGATCTCAAGACGGATAGGACGGATAGGTCGGTTGCATTTCCATCTCAACCCAAAATTTATGTGGTTATGTCGCTGCTAATCTGTGTATTCTGGGCTATTTCCTATTATGCTATTGCAATGCTCATACTGAAATTTTCTTAGGTTATATCACAGGAAAGGGCCCTTAATATGGTAGAGAAAACAAATTATCTCCTGTTCATGATAAATGCATTTCACTTATTTCCTATTTGCATCACATGTTGCTGCTTCATTTTCCCAATATACTTTAAATAATTTCTATTCAACCAGATAACCACCACATTCCTCATGATTTTGTGGGTTTTGATCTGAAATTGAGTCATGACTCTAATGACCTGTCTGTGCTAATCTTCCACCTGATATAGGAGGTGCCTTACATTTAATTTATAGAAACAGTGCGCATCATTATGACACTAGGGATTAATCTTTTAATGATGCAAATGAAAATATGTTTATAGCATTCAGAGAGTGACTGCGAGCAGGGAAATTCTTTGGCACCCCAATTGTCTGCATCGTTAGAGCTGCTATTGTCGCCAGCCTGCCGACATTTCCACATCCTCCATTTAAGTTTCTTTTGGCATATTTTAATTTCAAGTCTGGTAAGACAATCATGTATCAATCAAGACCTGATAAATTAGGACAAGGTTTTATAACGGAATACTAATTATGAGAACTAGCCCATCAACCCGTGCATCTACACGGGCTAGTAATTTTGAAAACCGACTAATATTAGAGATCTATATATTAATTAAATGAATGTTTATGTGGTTGTATTGAATGAAGAAATATCTCTTATTTGTGCAATTAGTTGATTTGAAACATTTTTATAAATAAATGAGCAACCATGAAATTATTTGAAACCTTTGGTTGCTATTTAAATATTGACACTTAAATTTAATACTACTTGGCTATATTTTTGACACGGTTGTGGCGTGGCGACCGATGGCCAGAATCCAAGCGCGCCCTTAACTACCTTCCAACCGTGATGATATTTATATGTGTGTACATAGTGTTTAGGCATTTCACACTTTAAAAGATAGTTTATATTTCTAATTCTTAAAGAATGATCCATCTATTGATTTTATTACACCTCACTTCTCCCTTTTCTTTTAGTACACCTGTTGGTTTTATCTACTCTGCATCGAGCTTTGGAATATCATAATTCCATATATTACCAATCAGCCAATCAAAATAATGGTGACCCAATGTTTGCTTAACTAATATGTTTATCTTAGATCAAACTGAGCTCACACTGCATCCCTTCTCCGTTATTCAGATTTGACTATTACCTTGCCGAGTTCTTGGTCTCTATATTTTTGTTTCGTAAAATTTCCTGACCATAAAACAATCTCATCTATAAGTTAAACTCCTACGATTACCAACATCCTCATAGTTTTGTTTGCCAACATATACCTGTTTGATGATTTACTTTCAACTCTATAGTTTACCAAGTGCAGGAAACTATTATTTAACCCTTCTCATTATTATCTTGAACTAAGAATGAATCTATCAACATAAGTGTGATGTATTAACTAATCAATACCGGCTGCATCCATGCAATTTAAAGTAGAAAATGTTACAGAGTGGAGGGTAGAGAATGGTTACCAATATACAGATATTTGCAGCAGGTTGGCAAATACATGCAGAGCAATATTACCATCATGACTGCTACTTCCTTCTTGCCGTGGGTCGACGCACAGGCCTGCCTTGTCTCAAGCATCACGATCTGATGATGCTGCATGCCCCAAAACAACTCCTGCCGCGCACCATCTCCTGCTGCAAAAACTCGTCCAGCGACCCCATAGCTATTTGTGGCTCGCGGCAGCGAGCTCCCCTCCAGCCTCTAGGTGCGGCGGTTTTTTTTAGATAATGGAAATTTTATAAATATCTGGCCTTGACCAAGATGGCTACAGCCCAAACTGTTACATCAAGAAAAAAAAGAGGAAAATCTGACAGGAAAAATTACATCCCATCAAGGGGTTCAAGTAGTCATACGCGACAAACCAGCTTGTTCCCCGGTGTCAACTCTTCAAGAATACGATCACCAACGTCAAGACAACATCGCTTTAACACAGACCTTAGAAAGGTGCTGAAGACTTTGGACACCGACCACCGAAGATTGGATGCTTCTTTCAAGGCAACAGCACAAAGACTTGGTACAACTATAACCTGCCAACCAACATCCGAGCTGCTACGCCATCAAATGCCACCTCCGCCTGGAGCTGAATGCTGAACAGGATGTCCACACAGGAGAACTGCACCGGCCCTGATGAACAAGAACTTCAACGACGCGCCTACACTGCCGCCGCCGGCCTGGAGGCACCAGGCTAGGTTTTCTCCAGGTGCGGCGGTTGGCCAACGTACTCCAGCGAAACCCCTGCACCCTGCAGGGCCACTGCATCTGTACACACAACGGGTAGCGCCCTCTCAGGATCATGGCGCGGCACGCGGCTGCTAGTTTAACTTTATAGATGGCGGTTGGTTTTTTAGCTACATCGATGATGGCTGCTCGTTTCTTACGCCTAGGGTTTATGAAGGCATATTTGGTTAAATACATTGATATGCAAGGAGCATATTAAGGATTTTTTGATTTTTTTGTATTTTTCTCTTTTTGTAACACTTATATTTTTTCCATAATGGCATAGGTGGGTAATTTAGGACCAAGTATTGGGGGTTACTTTAGGCTTTCTTCGATATGGCAGAGGTAGGTAATTTTTTAGAAAACAAATTAGATCCAAGGGCTATCAATTTTCAAGATGATTAGAGTATATCAAATTGATGGCTAGATGTTTCTGATTTTTGTGAGAATTTCTAGTATTTATCTATTTTTCTAGAGCGTCTCGTGAAGATTAACCTGGAGGCACCAAAAAGAGCCTCCAATTAGTAATTATGAGAATGTCACAAGAATCTGAAAATTAAACCCGATTCTTTGCCTTAACTCATTGTGTTGGATTTCTGTTCTCTAAATGGATTGTTTTTTTAATCCTAAACTAGTATAACCCGAAACAAAACAATGTATGGTGCTAAGCATATCTAATTAATGTCTGTTGACGTAACCCCATGGAAGGCCTTAGGTTTTAAATATGCAGGCTTCACGGGACTGAATTTTCTAAACTAGTTTCAATAGAGTATTCAGAGCCACTGAATTTTTGGAACAATGCAGATCAGCCACTAGACCTGCTATGTTGCTAGACTTGTAATTCATGGTTTCTTGGTTCTGTGTAGGGTGTACATATTGAGCCAATGATTTTATTCCTCTAGAAAACCAAATTTCAAAATATTTCATTATGTACATATTTGGAGGAGCTGGCCACGCTTGATTATTCAGCCGGAGGTACGTGCTGAATTCATGCCTCTGTGACCAAGGAAAAAAAATCAACAGCATGTGCTACGGAGGTACGTGCACGTGTCGATGCATATATATTATATGCTGATATGCATGCAGCTATGTGTAGATGGACGTACCGGACATAAAGGCGGTAGCTAGCTGAATAAAAAACGACAGTCCGAGGTTTGATTAAATTGGTTTTGTTTTGATGCACAAGCGCGCCTACCCAAACATGATGTATGCAGTGAATAACCTCAATTTAAAATAATAGACCAAATTTTTGCATCGCCGTATTGCGTTATGAAATCGTATATACTATTTCTTTTAAACCATGTGCGTGTGCACGTGCATATTTTTTGAACGAACGGGCACGAGATTGTGCCTATTTCATTGATAGAGAAGAGAGAATAAGACAAGCTGTCGGGAGCAGCAAAAGGAAACGAATAAAAACTCTACTCTCGCGAAACAAGAAGCGCTAGATCTTTTGCCCCGGCGACTATCCAAGTGGACACCTCTTCCTTAATTTTTGCGAAAAGCGTAGCTGTGGACGACTCTCGTCTATTAAAAACTCGTGCGTTGCACTGTTTCCAGATCTCCCAAATGACTAGCAATGCAAGGCTTCTCAGGGCTTTCCTCGGGGAGTCCGGTAAAGTGGTGATCATCGTCCACCAATGCAGGACATCGCGGGTAGGCGTCCAGTAAGATGGAGATAGGCCATGCTGGGACGTCCAATTCGCAGTGAGGTCCCAAGTTCTCTTCGTGTATCAGCAACCCGCTACGAGGTGATGTGCAGACTCCATTGAGTGTCGACAGAGGGGGCATGAGGCGTTGTGCGGCCACCCTCGTGCAGCGAGTCTGTCAGCCGTCCATATCCGATTTTGGGTGATGAGCCACGCGAAGAACCTGCATTTGGGAGGCGCCCAGGATGTCCATATGGAGCTCATCGATGGGGTTGTGGTGCAGCCAAGAAATTGAGCCCGATAGGCGGATGCAGCGGAATAAATTCCTGACTTCGTGAGCTTCCAAGTGATCTTGTCCTCCTGATCCGGTTGTAGCTGTACCGTCTGTATCAATGTCCATAAACTTACAAGAGCCGATAGGAGGTCACTGGAAATGCGTCCGCCGATGTCGAGGTCATGGATCCAAGTGTAATCCATAATAAGTTCATGACACTAAGTTCATTTCTTTCTTTACTTTCCATCATGGAGAAAAACTATCTTGAGGACCTCTCTTAAATCCATAATATGAATGTTTGCTGACTACAAATTTCATGACACTAAAAGTTTCGGAGAATATGAGCTCTCAGGTACAAATGAGTTCACAAATTCATTATGTTGTATTCCTGTTGCAAAATGCTTCGGGTGAATATTGTTTTCCTCCCTGGTTCTAACCATACTTGTAAATTCCATTCCGGAGGTCATTCCGTTTTTGCTTTTGGAACGGAACATTCCGGTACCGGCCGATACCGGTGTACCGTTCCAGACTTTATTATATTAAAAATATATGAATGTACATATACATAAATATTCATATAAATATATACTTACGCCATAATTATGCTTCATCACACCGACATTTTTAGTTTTTTACCAAACTCACATATTGAACGAGGCGTCATTTGGTTTTAGCCCGGTACCGAAATGAGCGGAACAGGCGTTTGACCCGGTATTGACCGGAATTGACCGGTATTTGACCGGAATTGACCGGTATTGACCGGTATTTGACCTGGTACGGGATTTCAGCCCTTCTATACCGGTTTAGGCACCGGAACGGGGCATTCCGGCCATTCCGGCCGGTACCGGAATGGAATTTACAACTATGGTTCTAACCCTGTAAAATTATTTAGCGGGAATCACTTGATAATCAAAGTTTTTGGGTCTATGAGCATTGGCCTTTCTGATCCTAAGCTCAAAGAATCGAAGTGAGCAAGGTACCACCACTTTGTAGGTATTCATTTCTTTTTTAACGTGTGCTACTTGATATTCCAGTGGATAAAAATTTGAATCTAAGTTATTTTTTATAACATACGCGATTTATTTTATACATGTGCGTGCGCACATGTGCCTTTACTAGTAGAAGAAAAGGAGATGTTTTGCCTTTAACATCAACATGTGTTCTCCAAAAAAGAGATGTTTTGCATACTAAACCCTTGCTCCCCTAGCTCTATATTCTAGTATCACGATATAGGCCCCTTTACATGTTCTTAGTTTCTAAATTATTTTCTGAAATTTCCCAACCATCTACCAGAAGTACCATTCATTAGTTCGGGGAAGGTATGTAAAATAGTCAGAAAACTACATTCTAATCTACAACCTAGTCACATATCTTAATTGCAACATTAGAACCTGTGGTTCATAGGCCAACACCGTTAAGTTTATGTTTTGAAGAAAAGACCAAAAACCAAGTTTTTGAATGTTAGCTCGGATGGACTACCAGAGACTGCAGTCTCGTAGAGGTCGCTGAGACGAATCCGATTTACTACCCACAAGGGTATGTTGCACATCAGATGATCTTGTAACGTGCACTGGTTTTGGTTCAGTTATCAATTTGGAGAAATAGAAAACCTGGAATTGATAACCGTGATTTTAATGGCCATTGGGAATTAGTTTCTTTTTCCTCTACCGTGACTACATGACCAGCTCCTAAACCTCTTCCTTTTTCCTTTTTCCTTTTTCCTTTTTCCTTTTTCCTTTTTCCTCCTCCATTAGGGCAGTTCTCTCCCACTCTATCTTTCACTATTACTCTGTTGTTGTCATCCACATTAGAATCTCCACAAGCATGCCGGTAATGTTCCCAATATTAAAATTCTTGTAAGTTCCAAGGCCCATTACAATATTCATCAGGGTTCAGATTTGGCGGGATGGGCGCAATTGTCTCTGTCATGCTTCAGTACCCACTCCGCCTGATGACCATGACCATACTGGTCGTTAAGAACCAAATATGAAGTTGGGACTTCTGGAAAAATGATCCACAGTATATCCTTTGATTGATTTTCCTGGATAAAATTCTCCATCTTCTGTTGGGAACTTAATGACTCGATACTTACTGCCTGACAGTGATATTCTGCAATAAAAATAGAAGTAAACAATCTTATCATAGAGCTCACACTCACGAGCACAATGGCGATGAAGGAGTTGGTACCTCCGTACCTCATCACAAAACAGTCGGAGCAGCAAACGTAGAGTGCTCCTCGCCAGTAGCCACACTGATGATGGACAAATGATCTTACTGAACCAACCATGGCAGGTAACATTCCTCCAGCCTCCCCTTCCGGACCAAATACCCTCTCGTCCCATGAACCAGTCTTTGATGAAAACACAGATAGGGTCATTGTGGACTGCGGCCATTCATATTCCTCACAATCTTCGTTGCGCAGCTTGTACGGAACACTCGGTAGTATGAGCAACTCGAAGTCGGGCGACAGGGTAGGGCTCAGATAAATCGTCACAAGCATGCAAAATTATCTTGGACCAAGACGTGCTGGCACGGAATAATCAAAAGCAGACATATGCGGGAAAAAAATGATGTGCTGTGTATGATATGCATTGTGGAACACAATCAAATGCAACTTCTGCTAAAAGAAAAGGTGAGAACAAGACATCCGTCTAAAATGCTAGCCCATGGTAATATAAGTATAACACTGCCTAACGAAGGGAATACAAGAAAAATATATTATGCAGGAGCAAGCAGCCACATCCCCTACTCAAGAGCTGGCCCAACAATTCTCCAGCAGGAAATCAGCGACAATGCCAAATTGATACATTCTTCAATAGCCCACTAGGTTGATGAGTATTAGAATCATTGCAGGTGACATAGAAAAGCAATCAGCTCTCTCCTCCATGGTCAATGCAGCAACTCAACCCAGGATCTATTGTAATCAACAGTGAGGAGATTAGGAAATTTAAACTTGCGATATCAAAATTTAGTTTTACAGGGAACAATCTATGTACAGAAATATCAAAAGAAAAATAGACAACAGTAGTCTTACATTCTTCAAATAGCTTGCAAAAAATGCATTCTAATCTTCTTGCTGACGAGCTTCTAAATTTAGTTTTTCAGGAAGCTCCCCCGACCAGCAGGGAGTGTATGGGAAAGACTCACATAGCAATCGATGGTGGAAGGAAAGGAAACGATCAATATAGAATTTTGGGAAAATCTTGCCCAAATCTTGAAACTTTGAGTTACTCTAATTATAGGCTAGCACTCTGTCAAACATATTGTTGACGTAAAATCCGCACCTCACGCCAAGCACACAGCAAGCCGAATTAGCTGGCTTCACACGTGGCCCGAGCGTTTGAATCCGAAAGCGTGCCAGTCAATTTTCCTGAAACTGACAAAGGGAGAAAAGATGTTTAAATAACACCTGGAACGTACCGGGCAATACCAGTCAGTTCCATATTTACGGCTACGGAGCCAATTTCAAACGACATATAGCTATGGAGAAGCTATCTGTCGGCAGTTAAAGCCTCATTCGGCAATCGGCAAGGCACGCAGGGAGCGCACTGCCGAATGCGTGACGTAATCATGACGAAAGATCGGTTTTCAGCTGAATGAACATTGTAACACATATTCATAACCGATTAACGAGGAACAGAGCACGATAAATAAATAAAAGGGGCGAAAGCATGATCATAATTTCATAATAAACAAGAATGCATAGATTAAAAGCACTAGTCTACCGCATGTCTAGGTACTTTCCAACCCGTCGAGCATGAAAACAAACAAGTTAATCCACCGCATGATACGACTTACTTGGAATCACACCACCAACCAAGAATAGAGCAATCCACCGCATGATACACCCTAAACACGGAAGGCTAAAAGCATTCTTTATTTAAAACAAAACCATGGACGTGTTTCACTCGTGACGATACTGCCGAATTCAGCTATATAGCCGAATCGGGTTCCGTGGAGAAGGAACATGCTTCGTCGATGATGATAGATCTATCAGATCGAATCGAATTCTAATCCACCGGATGATTAGCTCTAAGACGACCCAAAAACCTGCATCTACCGCATGATACCCGGTTCTGTCAAGATCTACACAAGACCAACGAGCTTGAACCCGCAACACGTGGCAATCTAGATTGACTTCGAATTCGGCTATGGAAACGCAGTGCATTAAGAGTTAGAACCGAATCTAATCAACCTAGACTGGGCAAAAGAGTGTTGTAATGAATCAAACATAAAGGTAAAATCCAGAGCAACACATGGTAACTTAATGGATCTATCAGATCTTGCCAAAATCCAACAGAACCGATAACTTGTTCCAAGCTAAAACTTAGCCCACCGCATGGCTCATGATCTAACAATGGAACCTTCCTGAACCAAGGCCTAAATCCACCGCATGATACTAGGCATGGTGCAGGGTTGCCGGTACTTACGGAGGTCGACGGATCGATGACTCCTCTCGAAGAACTCGACGACTCGACTAAAGGACTCGATGTTGGCACGGGGCTGGTTTGTTGTATGATTGATTGTATGTCTTCTTTACAACTACCATGGGTTTATATTTATACCCAGGTTTCGACACGACTCCTAATCGATTACGATTACATTATTTATTTCCTAAAAAAGATAAACGCCGGGGCACCGTATCCGCCTCGCATTCCAAGTTAAACCAGCCTTTTCCTTATACTTGATCCATGTCATCACGCGCTCCCGAATGCCTTTTGCGAAACAGTTCTCTTGCCGAATGACGATGCGTTCCCGACCGCAGAACGTCTTTACCGAATGCTCTGGGGAAAAAACTCCTTTGCCGAATGGTATCTCCTCAATGAATCCGGCCCACATGTCAGCCTCTTCCTGGTGCCAATTTTCGGTGTCAACACATGCCCCTTCAATTTCGGGATAAAAGATAATTTTATCTCGGAATTGACCAGAAGCACTCAACATTCCCAAGTTAGTTCTGCTCGGCACCCGCTTCTCCTTTTGAATCTTCAGAGCTCTCATCCGGATCCGAACCCAAGTCATCGACTTCCAAGATTCAATCTTCAAATGGCGAACCAAGATTTTGCCCTCCAGGTAAGCTTCAATCCCCTCAAGCACATTCGGTATTTTTCTTTCGATTTGCATCTTGAATTTCTTCTCATCCCCTTCCATTCTCGATAGGCTCTAGCTGCCGAAATCCTCATCCCTGTTGAGGAAAAGGCTCCATCCTACTTCCTCGGCCCTGTAGGGGATTCAGATCCTTCCGAAATCATCGCGGCCGAATCTCAGAGGATCCCTTTCAAGATTTCACTGACAAAACCTCATGAGTGGCAAGACGCCTTCAAGAACTGGCCTTTGCCCCCAATTGTCGGCTGGAGAAATTGGTACAAAAGGATGTTTGATGATAAAAGCCCCCAAACACAGAACTGGGACCAACTGTGTATTTCTCATTGCCTGGAGCTGTCACTAGCCGAAACACCAAAGAATGAGAACCTCCTGATTGCAGCTTGCCACTTTTGGTCCAATGGCGCAAATGCCTTTCTCTTTGGTCATGGCCCAATGTCTCCTACTCTGGCCGATGTCTACATGATGACCGGCCTGAACATTACAGGAACTGTATATCCATATGGCCACAAAGGTTCTTCCAAGCAGACAGGAGTAAAAACAGGGGTTGGATACAAGAGATACATCCAAAATCATATGTCTGATGGCCCTCTGACTGATGTCGAATACAGAGCCTTCCTGAATATGTGGCTATGCAGATCAGTTTTTTGTGGCAAAGCCAATGAGCCAACCCTGAATCACATCGTGATGGCTGAAGAGCTGGCTGCCGGAAAACTCATTCCACTTGGGAAATATCTCCTGGGAAGTGTTTACCATATGCTCAACCAAACCACCCACCTGATGCATACCAGCAAGAAAATTCCTTGTGTAAATGGTCCCTGGTGGTTTGTCCAAATGTGGCTGCAGTTATACATGCATCAAATCGTCGCTATTGACCTCAACAGCCGAGACTTCCCTTCAATCAATTATAAAGAAGGAGAAACCCGGAGAACCAAAGGTTGTCAAACCTATGGAGAAGCTGCCTCCACCGTACCTATCAACAAGAACATCGGTGAACTGTTTGAGCTCTTCTTCAAAGGCTTTGCTCATCCTCTTTGGTTCCCATATTTGGACAATGACAACCTCACTCTCCCTTGCGAATTCAGCTTTGAAACTGGATGCACTGATGTACAATCTATAGCGATCTTCAATGCCTTTATCCAGCCCTGCATCCTGCCAGCCGAATTCTGCGGAGGGAGATTGGTTCAAAGCACTTATGAATATTATCAGCCAAACATGATGGCTAGACAGTTGGGATGTGGCCAAGTGCCCCCAAGGCTATTTTTCATGAATTTCTCAAGCCTAGGGAGATTGTCAAAGATTCCACAGAGACAAGAAGGATTTTCACTTATAAATGCTGTGGAACTATCTATGCACCTGATCCTTTTGTGCCAATAATATCTGCCCATCCTTCTTTCACTCTCTGGTGGCAAGAACTCCATGATCATATCTTCAACATGCCAATCCATCCCTTCTGCCTCGAGTTAATGCCTGATTATCAGCCAACTTCAGAGGTAATATGCTTATTCCTTTATCTGTCTCAATAACATTAACCTCAATTGATTCTGACTCTGTTATTTTGCAGGACATAACACCTGCCCCTCTTGCCAGGGCGATTTTGTACAAAGCTGCAGGCCCAATATCTGCTTTGGGGCACCAATCTCCTACCTTGGCTCAGCTGATGGCTAGACAGGCTTCTCTAGATCCAATACTCACTAGACCATCATCTGTTAAAAGAAAAACTCTTTCTTTAGCTGCTCCCTTAGTGGTAAAGAAGAAAAGAACAAGCAGCAAAAAGGTTGTCAAGATCAAAGCCTTCTTTCTTCGACCATAATGCCATTGGTATTTTGCTCAGCTTTATTTCTTCTTGGTTTCAGGCCAAAGCACAGCAATCAGCAATCAGTGCAGCTCTTGCCGATGCTTCATTGATTGGTAAAATTCTACCACTTTATCTTCTTAACTTCTCTTTCATCGGCACTTATTTCTTGTTAACTGCAGAACAATCCTCAATGGATCCAATCTTGGAGAGCTCTCCTTCTCATCATGATTCATCTTTAGCTTTGCAACTTCTTCCCCAATCAGAAGCACCATCTTCACCAAGAAGTCTTCCAGTTTCTCCTCAGCAAGATACACAGAATCTTCCCGTTGAGCCTGAAAGGCTTCCTTCTCCTATTCAGGAAGTCAGGAACGAGGTAAACATAATCATTCAACTTCCCCACTCTTCTATTCAGCAGATTATTACTAATTCGGCAAGAATCATCTTTCAGGAGAAAACCATTTCATCATCCAGCTATTCTTTTGCTGTGGACGACTTGGTTGCCGAACAAGGGGAAGAAACATCTTCTGGCCAAGCTTTGTCAGAAGAAAATCAAACAAAGCTGAAAGATATCCTTGCTTTGCTGCATAAGAATATCCAAGATCAAGTCAAAGATGCTGATCTCTTAAGGGATGTATTGGAATCCATTGACCAAGAACTCCCTGCCGATATCAAAACTTCTTTGGAACCAGTCTCTCATTTGGATCAACAATACGCCGCAGTAAAGCAGGCTCTAAAGAACCAATCTTCTCAACCAGTTCTGGAACAGAGGAGATCCACAACCAAACAATCTGTGAAAGACCTGCATACTCAAGCTCAGAACAGCAAGGAATTACTGACCAAATTGGAATCTGAACTTGAAATGAAGGAGGTCAGAAAAGCTGCACTTGAAGCCGAATTGAGAGATCTATCGGCCGAAATTGAAGCTGATAAGAAAAAGATAGTGGAGCTTCCCAAGTTAACAGAGAAGATGCGAAAGGAAGCTTCAGCAGCTCTAAACGAAGACAAACAACTCAAGGCAAAGCTTGCTGCTCTGGCTAGAACCCAAGAAGCTGACAAAAACCTATTAGAGAGCATTAGCAATATGATATCAAATGCTAAAAATGTAATCTCAAAGTACTTGGGTTTGTAATTGTAACAAACAGTTGATAGCCGAATGCTTTATTAGTCCTGCAATCTTGTTATCTCTTATCTCCTTTTTCTTATTGTGGACAACTCATTCGGCAAAGCCGGCTGTGACAGCGCCAGACCCGAAAACGCTTCAAACACGACATAGCCGAATCTCATTCAGTCAAAACCGAATACAACTCGGCAAGAATCCCAAACGACATGGAAACCGATCGGTTGAAAAATCCCTTCCACCTTCCGAACTCTTTGGGATATGCACCACAATCTCCGGCCACGATCTCTTCGTTAGTTTCGTGAATAAGAACCTTGAGCGCTCCTAATCTTTATCAAATCTTCCGTCTTCCAAGCTTTCTGCTAGCCTGAGCCCCCTCTTCTTCGAGCACAACAATCTCCAGAAAACCCCAATGGCCAACAACAGCGGAAGACGCCCGGCCGTCGACGAAGCTGAAGGGAGCCGCGCCGGTGCTCGTCGGAGGTGATGACTGTCTGCTTCTCCTTATCCTTTCCTCCAGATTTTGCCTTATTCTTAACTTTCCTTGTGCTTTCAGGCTCATTCAATGGAACCCTGTTACTGCCCCGCTTGCGGCTCCGGCTGCAGCGGATGATTCTTCGGAGTCATCTAGTCGATCCTCCAGGCCCGACTGGGATCTGCGCTACTCAGACAGCGATGCCCGCCGATTCAAGCAGGAACGTGATGATACTCGGCATGAGCTGGAGGTCGTCTCCAAACAAGCCGGGATCGCAGATCTGGAGTGGCAACACCAGCGCAAGCAGCTGCTCGAGACCATCGACGGTAATTTCTTCGGCTCGCTTAACTTCAATCTGACCTTGGACCAACCCGTCGTTGCTTCGTAATCCTACAGATCGCGACGCCGAACTCGAGCGGCTGAAGACATTGGTTGAGTCTTTGGCAAACAAGGTGAATGCTCTTGGGGACACGCCAGAAGCTCGCCTCGGAGCAGTGGCAGGCCGTATCGATGAGGTGGCCTCACACGGCATTCGTCTGGGCACTGCCGCAGGCCTAGTCGCCATGTCGACGCACACCGGCACCGACTACTCCAGGCTACCGCCCGGCTTTGCCAATGGCAACCCGGAGGAGATCGACGATATCGAGGCCTCCATAGATAGCCTTGATGCTCATGGCGCCGCCATTGCCGATTCCATTCATCCCCAGTCTGTTCTGAACAAGCTGTTCCATTAGTTTGTACTAGGGACCATGAAATTTCGGCAATAAAACTTATCTTTTGTAGTCCTTTTTGTGATAACTTGGTCAAACTCATGATGCAAAACATTTGTACTAAGGGCAATACATTCTGGTATTGGCCATTAATATTTTTTGTTCTGAAGACGGCTCCTTCCCGAATGCCGGCTGTTTCAGTTGTTCTGACATTGAACTTTTCAATCAGCGATCAATCTCAACACTAGGATAATATTTCTTCAAATACCTCCCATTAATAGCAGCAGTAAACTCCTCTCCTAGTAAAGTTTTCAGGATATATGCATTTCCAGGCACGCATCTGACCACTCTGAAAGGGCCTTCCCAGTTTGGAGACCACTTACCGAATGCACTGTATTTAGTCCCAATAGGCAATATTGCTTTCCAAACCAAATCTCCTTCTGCAAATTGCTTGATCTTCACCTTCTTGTTGTAGTATTTAGCAACTCGCATTTTATTTTTCTCAACATTTTCCAAGGCCCTGAGACGAATCATATGCAAATCTTCTAATTCGTCCATCATTAAATCGTTATAATCTTTAGAACTTAAATCTTTTTGCAACTTTATTCTCCTTGAGTCTGACTGCATCTCCCATGGCAAGATAGCATGATGTCCATATACCAATTCATAAGGAGACGTCTGTGTAGCCCCATGTGGAGCCATTCGGTAAGCCCATAAAGCCTCATTGAGTACCGAATGCCACTTTCTTGGCTTCTGATCAATCTTCTTCTGTATAATTTTAATCATAATCTTGTTAGAAGCCTCCGCCTGACCATTAGCTTGGGCATAATAAGGAGATGAATTCAACAATTTGATGCCCATACTTTCAGCAAAATTTCTGAACTCTGAAGATGTAAACTGAGTTCCTTGATCTGTGGTGATTGTTTGAGGAATTCCAAATCTGTAAACGATATGTTCTCTAACAAATTCAACCATATTCTCTGATGTCACCTTTTTTAATGGAATTGCCTCAACCCACTTAGTAAAATAATCGGTTGCTAAAAGCACAAACTTATGCCCCTTGCTAGATGGAGGATTTATCTGGCCAATCAAATCTATTCCCCATCCTCTGAATGGCCATGGCTTGATAATAGGATTCAGGACCGATGCTGGAACTCTCTGAATGTTTCCAAATCTCTGGCAATCTTGGCATCCTTTGTAATATTCAAAGCAGTCTTCTAGCATTGTGGGCCAATAGTACCCAGTTCTTCTAATAACCCATTTCATTCGGTAAGCCGATTGATGTGCTCCACACAGCCCATCATGCACTTCACTTATCAGCCTTTTTGCTTCCTCTTGATTTAAACAATGTAACATCACCCCATCCAAGGATTTATAATATAAATTATCATCAAGAAGAACAAACTTTAAAGCTTTATACCTGAGCTTTCTAGAAACCTTTCGGGATGGATTCTTCAGATAATCAACAATTTCTTTTCTCCAATCATCTTCTGCCAGATTACTCCCGAAAACATATACATCATTAGCAAAAACTCCTTGAAGCTCTTTATAACCCGAAGCACTTTGAGCTAATCTGTTCGCCTCTTCATTATCTCTCCTAGGAATATGCCGCAGAATTACTGATTGAAACTCCTTTAAGATTTGCTTGCATTCCTCATAGTAATTCCTTAAGATATCGTTTCTGCACTCATATTCGCCATTTAGTTGCCTTATGACTAATTCTGAATCTCCAAAAATCTCAACTGCAATGGCCTTTGCTTCTCTCAAATATTGAAGTCCTCTGAGCAACGCTTCATACTCGGCTTGATTATTAGTGACAGTAGGTTGAATAGGAATAGCAAATTCAAATACCTTTCCTCTTGGCGAGATTAACAAAATACCTACTCCACCACCTTTGTCACATGAAGACCCATCGAAGAATAATACCCAAGGAGCGATTTCAAGCAAATTAATTGACGAATCGTGATGTTCAGTAATGAAGTCAGCAATAATCTGTCCTTTAACAGCTTTTGCCGATTCGAACCTTAACTCAAATTCAGACAAAGCCAAAATCCATTTGCCAACCCTTCTGTTCAAAATCGGCATAGACAACATGTGCTTTATCACATCAAATTTTGAATACACAATGCATTCGGCATGTAGCAAGTAGTGCCGAAATTTTGTACAGGAGTAGTAAACACATAAACAAAGTTTCTCGGTAGCCGAATACCTCGTTTCGGGATCAAGCAATTTCCGGCTAAGGTATGCAACTACCCTTTCCTTTCCCTCAAATTCTTGTATGAGGGCCGATCCAATAGTTTGGGCATCAGCCGCCACGTACAACTTAAAAGGCTTGTTCAGCTGTGGAGGTACCAATACTGGTGGTTCTTTCATGTATTCCTTGATTTCATCGAAAGCCTTTTGTTGTTCGTCACCCCATACAAACTTCTGATCCTTCTTAACTTTTAACAGTGAAGAGAAAGGCAACACTTTTTGTGATAAGTTTGATATGAATCTTCTTACGAAATTGATCTTACCAAGTAATGACTGTAATTCCTTAAGATTAGTTGGAGGAACAACTTCATCAATGGCTTTCATACTTTTCTTGCCAACTCCTATTCCTCCTTCATGCACCAGAAATCCCAAAAATTCCCCTGCCGAAACTCCAAAAGCGCATTTATTTGGGTTCATCTTGAGCCCATGTTTCCTAGTGCATTCTAGAGTTTTTCTTATATCGGCCAAATGTGCTTCATGATCCAATGACTTAATCACAATATCATCGATATATATCTCCACAATCTTGCCGATCAACTCATGAAAAATATAATTCATGGCTCTCTGATAAGTTGCACCAGCATTCTTCAAACCAAACGTCATGACAACCTATTCAAACAACCCTATATGTCCTGGACATCTGAAAGCTGTTTTCGCTATATCTTCTAATGCCATAAAAATTTGATTGTACCCTGCATTACCATCCATGAAACTAATCACTTTATATCCAGCAGCAGCATCAACCAATGAGTCAGCAACAGGCATTGGATATCCATCCATGGGTGTAGCTCTGTTCAGATCTCTAAAGTCTATGCAAACTCTCATCTTTCCATTTTTCTTGTACACAGGAACAATATTAGAGATCCATTCTGCATATCTGCATGGCCGAATAAAATTTGCTGCTATTAATCTTTCCACTTCTTTCTTTACATCGGCCAACACTTCATCTTTGTAGATTTTCCGGGGTGGTTGCTTGTAAGGTTTATAACCAGGCTTGATCGGCAATCGATGCTCAACAATGGAACGATCTAAACCAGGCATCTCCGAATAATCCCAAGCAAAGCAATCTTTGTATTCTTTTAACAACTCAATCAACTTTTCTCTGAAAACTGAATCTAAGCTAGTACTGATGAATATCGGCCTTGGTTTGTCACCGTCTCCAATGTCTACTTCTTCCAATTTATCAGCCGACACAAATCCACGTCCTAGCTTCCCATCAGTCCCATCGATTGGATTATCCATTTAAAAATTACTAAAAGAGCCGACTGCTTTGATCGGCTGTTGATCACTGCTGACTGGCTCAACAGGACCTTCTCCTCAGTCCTTACCTGAGAAGCAATCTATGCCTTGATATTCCCAGAAGGCCGGTTCTACATTAGCCACGCTAATTGAATCATCTGCTGGGACAATTTCCACTTCATCATCTATCCACTGAATAAGCTGCTGATGCATAGTAGATGGTATACAGCAATTCGCATGGATCCAATCCCTTCCAAGTAGCAAGCTGTATGCCCCTTTGCCTTCAATAACAAAGAAGGTCGTAAGCAGAATCTTAGACCCAATCATCAGATCTACATGTACACATCCTTTGGTGTCCGACGGATTCCCAGCAAAATCATTCAAAACTATGCTTGTTGGCGTTAAATCTCCAGGGCTCATGCCAAGCTTCCTGAATGTATTGTATGGCATCACATTAACAGCAGCTCCACCATCAACAAACATCTTCGTTAGTGGCTTTCCGTTGACATATCCTCTTAAGTACAGTGGTTTCATGTGCCGATTCTGGACTGGCTTCTCGAAAATAGCTTGCTTATTCAATACCAATTGTGCCATTAACCCACATTGCTCGGCTTCATCCACTTCTGACAATATCTCTTCCTGTACAATTTGATTAGCTGGAGCCATGAATTCATTCGGCAAGAAACATACCATGCATGTAGGAGCCGAATGACCCGATTCGTCAGGTTTGTCTTTTGGACGCCATATCGATTTCATCCTGGTTCCTGCTCGCTTTAACTCTTGATTCCTCAGGCGTTGGACTCTTCTCTTCTGGCTCCTTCTTAAACCAGGTGGACACCACTGTCCTTTCTGCCAGACATACTCACGGTCTTCTTCCTCATGATCAATCCATCTATAATCAGCACGTCTTTTCATCGGTTGATCATCATTCTTATATATTTTCAAACGCCGATCATCACTAGGATGTATCCTTCCAATTCTTTCGTGGACGGATCGGCGAGTGGCAACATTTTGCCTATGTTCGACATATCCATTATTGCATTCAGGACAGTTATTCCATGTAGGCAGCTTTAAACCCTCGTTCCAACAATGCCTGAAGAAGACACAATCCCAATGTGCACGTTCTTGCTCTCGGACATATTCCTCTTGTTCTTCCTCATACCTTTTTTCTTCGCACCTCCTCTTCTCCTCTTCGTACTCACGTCTCTGGTAGCGTTCTTTTTCTTGCTGACGCTGCCACTAATTGAGGAGAATGCGCGACGTGACTCTGGGTTTAGAAGATCTCCCAATTTCAAATCGGCTATTCGGGAAGCGAGGCTTTTCTTCGCGAATCTGTTCGATTGTGATTTGCCGATTAGGATCGACTGAGCCATTCTGCTTTGCTTCCTTCGACGTCAGGACTCTCATCTTTCCCTTTTCTCCAGATTCGGCAACACTCACCATATTGATTGAGAACCCAACCATGTTCTGAGGAAACGGGTTATTGTCCAACTTCATCTTATTGTCGAATTTCAAATGCCCTTCTTGGATAGCTTTCTGAATCCTCACTCTAAAAACCCTGCATTCATTGATGGAATGAGAATTTCTATCATGGAATCCACAGTACCTCTTATCTTTCACTCCATCAGGCCGAAGCATAGAATGCCCCTCTGGTAGCTTGATCCGGCCCTCTTTTACAAGATAGTCAAACAATTTATCTGCCTTTGTTACATCAAAATCGTAGGTGCCCTTATTCTGTTTAATCCACCTCTGATTCACCATGACTGGTTCTTTACTCCACACTATCTCTGCTGCGGCTATCTCCTCGCTATCTTCATACTCATCTTCTTGATCTGCTCTTTCAAGGAATTGGTTATAGATATCAGCTACATCATTATGTTTAGCAAATCTGGCATCTTTCTTGAAACCATATGCCTGGTTGCTCATTAAGGCCAATCTGTGTGACAACTGGCCCAAATCATCAAACTCCATCCCGAATAGCTTTTCCCGAATAGCAGGCAGCATGCCAGCTACAGCCATACCAGCTAGCTGGTCATCAGGTATGTTCAGAGAAAAGCACATGCTCTTTGTTTCCCTAAATCTCCTGAGGAACTCTGTAGGTGTCTCATTATTCCTCTGCCTTAAGCTGGTCAAATCAACCAACTTTTTCTCGGCACTGCCAATGTAGTAATGAGCATGGAATTTCTGCTCCAGGTCTTTCCAAGTACAAATCGACTGAGCAGGCAAAGAAGCAAACCATGTAAAAGCTGGACCCGTCAGCGACAAAGGAAAGTATCTGATTCTGAAAGCCTCATCTGCTGAAGCTTCTCCAAGTTGCATCAGATATCGAGCTATATGTTCTACAGTGCTAGTATCATCTTGTCCTGAGAACTTAGTGAACTCTGTAGGCACCTTGACTCTATTCGGCAATGATACCCTTTGGTACCATTCTGGGAAAGGAGATGAATACATGTACCCCTGATTTTTAGGCTTCAGACCGAATTGATTTTGTAACACATCGGTCATTTTTTGCACCATGAGGTCAATATTGGTATCTTGATTCCCTGGTCTCCCAGCAGGCATCCCTGTAGTACTAACATACCCGGGATTCGGGAGAGCGTCGATAGCATTGTAATCCATGAACTCTGAATATCCGTTCCCATACATATCCCTTTGCAGCCTGTTGTTCAGAGGGGATATCTTGTAAGCAGAAGCAGGTGGATTTCCCGTGGTGCCGAATGCCATATCACCATATGTACGAGGTTTCGGCAATGCATGCTGAAGCTCTTGCTGAATCGGCCGTCCATTCGCGTCTTTGGTTCCAGAAGCTTCAGTTTCTTCAGTACCTTTACCATGACGTTTTGGAACCGATGCTTGAACATTGAAATATGTTGGTCCACCAAGTTGTCCATGCACTTGCTCAAAAGGCTTATCCACGTATTGACCAAAGATGTTGACCAGTATGAGCCGAAAACTGTTCAGGAATGCAGCATTATGATTGGTCATTGTTTCTCCTAAAGCCTTGTACAACAAGCTAGAGAACTTCTCCCTTTCTTCATCTTCAGTAAGATCAGATTGTCCCGGCAAAAGAACTCTTGGCAGATCTGACTTGAGAAACGGTGCACCACTCCTGTTCTTAGCAATAGACAGCAAGCACTTCTTGATGAACTGATCTGCAGCAGTTTTCACCATCTGTTGATGTTCATCAGATAATTCTTCGAAAGTGACATCCAGAATGTCTTTTAATTCAGGCATCTTCGAAACTTGTTCGTCCCACCAGGCGTGCCAAAAAGTGTGTTGACGTAAAATCCGCACCTCACGCCAAGCACATAGCAAGCCGAATTAGCTGGCTTCACACGTGGCCCGAGCGTTTGAATCCGAAAGCGTGCCAGTCAATTTTCCTGAAACTGACAAAGGGAGAAAAGATGTTTAAATAACACCTGGAACGTACCGGGCAATACCAGTCAGTTCCATATTTACGGCTACGGAGCCAGTTTCAAACGACATATAGATATGGAGAAGCTATCTGTCGGCAGTTAAAGCCTCATTCGGCAATCGGCAAGGCACGCAGGGAGCGCACTGCCGAATGCGTGACGTAATCATGACGAAAGATCGGTTTTCAGCTGAATGAACATTGTAACACATATTCATAACCGATTAACGAGGAACAGAGCACGATAAATAAATAAAAGGGGCGAAAGCATGATCATAATTTCATAATAAACAAGAATGCATAGATTAAAAGCACTAGTCTACCGCATGTCTAGGTACTTTCCAACCCGTCGAGCATGAAAACAAACAAGTTAATCCACCGCATGATACGACTTACTTGGAATCACACCACCAACCAAGAATAGAGCAATCCACCGCATGATACACCCTAAACACGGAAGGCTAAAAGCATTCTTTATTTAAAACAAAACCATGGACGTGTTTCACTCGTGACGATACTGCCGAATTCAGCTATATAGCCGAATCGGGTTCCGTGGAGAAGGAACATGCTTCGTCGATGATGATAGATCTATCAGATCGAATCGAATTCTAATCCACCAGATGATTAGCTCTAAGACGACCCAAAAACCTGCATCTACCGCATGATACCCGGTTCTGTCAAGATCTACACAAGACCAACGAGCTTGAACCCGCAACACGTGGCAATCTAGATTGACTTCGAATTCGGCTATGGAAACGCAGTGCATTAAGAGTTAGAACCGAATCTAATCAACCTAGACTGGGCAAAAGAGTGTTGTAATGAATCAAACATAAAGGTAAAATCCAGAGCAACACATGGTAACTTAATGGATCTATCAAATCTTGCCAAAATCCAACAGAACCGATAACTTGTTCCAAGCTAAAACTTAGCCCACCGCATGGCTCATGATCTAACAATGGAACCTTCCTGAACCAAGGCCTAAATCCACCGCATGATACTAGGCATGGTGCAGGGTTGCCGGTACTTACGGAGGTCGACGGATCGATGACTCCTCTCGAAGAACTCGACGACTCGACTAAAGGACTCGATGTTGGCACGGGGCCGGTTTGTTGTATGATTGATTGTATGTCTTCTTTACAACTACCATGGGTTTATATTTATACCCAGGTTTCGACACGACTCCTAATCGATTACGATTACATTATTTATTTCCTAAAAAAGATAAACGCCGGGGCACCGTATCCGCCTCGCATTCCAAGTTAAACCAGCCTTTTCCTTATACTTGATCCATGTCATCACGCGCTCCCGAATGCCTTTTGCGAAACAGTTCTCTTGCCGAATGACGATGCGTTCCCGACCGCAGAACGTCTTTACCGAATGCTCTGGGGAAAAAACTGCTTTGCCGAATGATATCTCCTCAATGAATCCGGCCCACATGTCAGCCTCTTCCTGGTGCCAATTTTCGGTGTCAACACATATCACTCAAGAAAACAATCTCTTTGTATGGATGAAATCCAAGACAAACGATATACGAATCCTTGGTCCTACTTCCAGGTTCGAGAACATTATCATTGTCGGAGTCCCACTCAAATTTCTCTCCCACTCTATCTTCCACTATTACTCCGTCCACATCAGAGTCTCCATAAGCATGTCGGTCATGTTCCCAATAGTAAAATTCTTGTAAGTTCCAAGGCCCATCACAATATTCATCAAGGTTCAGATTTGGCAGGAAGGGGAAAATATCTCTGTCATGCTTCAATACCCACTCCGTCTGACGATCATGACCATACTGGTCGTTAAGGAACCAAATATGAAGTTGAGACCCCTGGAAAAATGATGCACAGTATATCCCTTTGATTGATTTCCCTAGATAAAATTCTCCATCTTCTGTGGGCAACTTAATGACTCGATACTTATTGTCTGACAGTGATATTCTGCAATAAAAATAGAATTAAACAATCTCATCGATCATATAGCTAAAAATTTATGCTTAATGAATCATCAGTATCTACCTCATCACAAAACAATCGGAGCAACATACGTAGAGTGATCCTCGCCAGTAGCCACGCTGATGATTGAGAAATGATTTTACTGAACCAACCATGGCAGGTAACATTCCTGCAGCCTCCCCTTCCCGACTAAATGCTCTCTTCTCCCATGAACCAATCTTTGATGAAAACACAGATAGGGTCATTGTGGACGGCGGCCATTCAGATTTCTCACATATTTCGTCGTCGCGCAGCTTGTACGGAACACTTGGTAGTATGAGCAACTCGAAGTCGGGCGACAGGGTGGGGTCAAACACCAGGTACTCGTCTGTGCAAACACCCATGCCTGGAGGTGGGGGCTGGGGCATGTCCTCCGGATCCGGACGCGGAGGCAAGGGCGCCCACTGCCGTGTCGCCGGGTTGACGACGCAGTGCCGGAGCGCGAGGAGACCGTTGCAATGGTCACGGACGTCGATGGGGGGCAGGCGGTCGTGCTCACCGGATACCGTGTAGTCGAGCCGGCCGGAGACGGCGGCGCCGGTGGTGGGGCGGCAGAGGAACTGCGTGAACCACAGGTCGTGCAAGTTGAGGAAGATGCCGCCCAGCGAGAGCGGGAGGAGGTCGGCGCGCAGCAGGCGGCAGTCGTCGACGACGCGGCGCCACGCCCTGCAGACGCAGCGGCACGCGGCGAGGCCGCGCGGCGCTAGGCGGCGGAGGATGCCCGCGAGCACGTCGTCGGGCAGCGGTGGCGCCTGGTCCATAGACACCCCTGGCGACCGCCGGCGAGACGGAGCGTAGATCTGCTAGGGTTCAGCGCCAGGCGAGATTGGGGACGCCAGCTGGGGAATGGCAGAACTTGATGAGACGAATGGAAACTAATGGGGTGTGCGCTGGATCTTGTGGTTTTCCATTTCTTCTTCCCTTCTGGGTTTGCGTCCGGGGGCAGGTGCTCACTGCCAAGTGGGCCCAGGAGGTCGATGCCAGTGAGTGGAACGGTGGGACTCGCAAGTAGTTAACGGGCCAGCCCATTGGACCTTTTGTTTTTTTGACGATTTTCCAACTAATATTACTCTTCTCTGCTAAAAAAACTAAGATTACTCTCCAGAATAGGTATCTGAATTCGGCTTCTGCACAAGTTTTGATTAATATTGTACTACTAGATTAGTCAAACTGGTTCAGAAACTTCAAATTCACTTTTTCAATTATTTTTTCCAATGTTTTGTAAATACAGAAAGGAATTGCATTGAGCCTGTTGATAGATAAATTTGACTTTAGATTGGGTTGGCCTGCTTGAGTTCTAGTATAATATTTAATTATCTTGGCAATTAATTTATAGACAATTTTGGGCCGACTATCAGTGTCTGGCGCCTTTTTATTGTTCTATATGCCCAATGCATTCGGTTGTGTACATACTGATGTTCACTTGATCATGACAGACCGGATCAAAGATAGTTTTTGTTTGGAAATTGTTTTACCTCTTGATCCGGCTCAAAAAGGAGTAAATGGATTTTTCAATGGTCAATTATATTATTACATGCCAACGTGGTTTGGTTAGGAAAGATATGTGGCCGGGTCAATATTGTGATTGGCCGTTACTTGGATCAGGTTGGCCAGGAAGGAAATTAATTAATGAGCTAAGGTTTCCTGGACTTTGCTTGGGGGTATCAACCTGTAACTTTGCCTATTGTGATTGAGCTAAGGTTTCAATCTCTTGATAATATATATCTGTGTGTTGGCTCATTGCAATTTTTTGCGCCAACAGAGCCACACTTACAAGAGAGAGGTCAACTCTACCCAAAGGTCACTTTGTAGTCAGGTCCCGTTATGATCTAGTATATCACGCATGACCAATATCTCTTCGGCGACAGAATTTGTTCGGACACTTAAGTGGAGCAAACACCGACACGTACGATGAGAGCAGCTTGCGTACACGTAGCGGCCGAGTTATTATCTTTTCTTCCTGGTGAGCTGACTAGATCAGGGAGAACAACCTAGCATGTTACTCTCTCCGTTCTAAAAAACTGACCTTTAGGACAGCGACACGGTCTCCAAAACACAACTTTGACCTCTTGTTATTATAAAAATATTTATCAAAGAGTGGTATATGTATACTTTTATGAAAGTATTTTTCAAGCCAAATCTATTCATATAGTTTTCACATTTGCAAACTCAACAACTTAAAAGTTATTGATGATTTATATTCTCAATGTTTGACCCAAACCTTGTCCTAAACGTCAGTTTTTTCAGAACGGATGGAGTACTACCAATGACGCGAGAGCCTCTCATCCGTCAAGGTGCAACGAACCAGTTCATTGCGTGTGTCCGAGGTCCCACCCCCCCCCCCCCCCCCTTCGGTTCTGCTTTCTTCCTTGCGCCTCCAAAGCAAGTGCTTGACCCGTCTCGGCAGTTGCTCCGCTGCCAAGTTCCCCTTCGCCGACGTTGGTGAGGACGACAAGCCAGCCTCCCTCCCTCCCTCCTTTCCCCTCACCTCCCCTCTCCATCTGGATTTGAAGAGAGCAAGCCATAGCTCTTGTCGTCATCTTCATGTCCGGCGATCGGTCGATCTTGTCCTAATCATCTCTTCTGTGTGTGGCAAGTGTCTATTCCAAGTTGTCGTATTCATGTTTGGCGAGCTCCCCCACCCGGCCCACTCTGGCGCCGTCTCCAGCGACTCGTATCTACTGCCAACCGTTGGTCATCACGACATCACCATGTTTCCTCTTCCTCCGTACTATGCTAGCACAGCCAATCGGTTGTTGTAACTACCCCTAGCTCACCGGCGAGATTAACTCCGGGAACGTGAGCACCAACTGATAATCAGGACAAGGATACAATCTCGCGATCCAGGGAAAGGGGCGATGTTCTCCTACCTCTGCGAGCGCTCTGTTTGTTCTTGCTTGTAAGATAAGTTCATGTCTCTCCAGCCGGATGACAACCGGTTACATAACCCAGCACGCACACACCCTGACAGACCGGGCCCACAAACGACCCACACACACCACCCTCCACTACCGCTACGTCGATGGCGTCTTTCACGGATGCGTCTTCTCTTCAGGGATCACGCTGTCCACTTGGGGCGTTACACCTCCCCCCGCCGGAGACGTTGCTTGTCCCCAAGCAACCACTTCAGGAAAGCGAGTCTTTAGGACGTACCAATCTTCCCATGTAGCCGATACTGCAGGAACGTTGCTCCATTTCACCCGGACTTGAGGTACAGCCGTATTGCCCTTCTTCACAAGACGTCGGTCGAGCACTTGTTTAGGCACAGCTTGGTTACTTCATCATACACTGGAGAATAGTCTGCAACAAAAGGCTTGAGTTGTGAAACATGGAAAACCGGGTGAACTAAACTTCCTTCCGGTAATTCAAGCTTGTAAGCAGCTGATCCGATTTTCTCCAAGACACGATACGGCCCAAAAAACTTGAATGACAGCTTGGGATACGGTCGAGTTACCACTAAATTCTGGACATAAGGCTGTAACTTCAGCAGGACCTGCTCCCCAACTTGGAACTGCATATCCTGACGAAAACGATCAGCTTGCAATTTCATCCTGTTTTGTGCACCAGCCAAATGTTCCTTCAATTTCTCCTGATGTGCTTGCCGATCAGATAGCAGAGCTCGGGCTTCAGTTTGAGTACTGTCAGCCACATGGATGCCGAAACCCAAAGGTGCCTCATAGCCATAAAGAGCTTTGAATGGTGAACAACCCATAGAAGAGTGAAAATTTGTGTTATACCACAGCTCAGCCATGGCAAGCCACTTCTTCCATTGCTTAGGTGAATCATAAATAGCACATCGAAGATACATCTCCAAACATTGGTTTACCCGCTCTGATTGGCCATCGGTCTAAGGGTGATATGAATAGCTGCGCAATAATGATGTATGACAGAGAGAAAACAACTCCTTCCAAAAGTTGTTTGTGAAGATTCTATCTCGGTCAGACACAATGGATTTGGGAAGCCCATGCAGCTTAACTACATTCTCCAACACAGCTTTGGCCACTCCTTGAGCGGTAAAGGGATGCTTGAGTGGAATAAAATGAGCATACTTAGAATACCTGTCCACTACCACTAATATGGTATTGAAGCCATCTGACACTGCAATAAAATCCATTGTCCAGTCTTGCCGTGCTCCTTCTGGAATTGGCAATGGTTGAAGTAAACCTTTAGAATGTGTGAGCTCATGTTTAGCTTGCTGACAAATTTGACACTGCTTAATGAAGCTCTCCACATCTGCCGTCAAACCTTTCCACAAGAACAATTGTTTGAGTCTGTAAAGCTGAGTTGATGGGGATCCATACCCTCCCTTTGTATTTGATTAGACCTTGGTGCAAAGAAAAGCCTTGCTCATCTGGACTGTGGATAGCTAATTTGGCCAGCAAATTCTGAGCTTGAACATCTATAGCATAGGCATTGGTTACTTCCTGCAGCCATATGGGCTTAACTTCAGACACAGCCTGCAAGGACAATAAGTGACCCACCCTAGATAGGGCATCAGCAGCCATATTCTCTTTGCCCTGCCTATAAACCACCTTAAATTGCAAACCCATCAACCTTGTCATTGCCTTTCTTTGCATTTCAGAGTGGAGATTCTGCTCACACAAATATGATAGACTTTTGTGATCAGTCTTGATGATGAACTCTTGTCTTTGCAAATAAGGTCTCCACCTTTCTACTGCCATGATCAAGGCTAGAAACTCTTTTTCATAGATAGACAATTTTTGGTGCCTCATAGCCTTACTCAAATATGCCACTGGTTGAGCTCCTTGCATTAAGACAGCCCCAATGCCAAGATCACAAGCATCGGTCTCAATACTGAAAGCTGCTGAAAAATCAGGAATTGCTAACACTGGAGCACTAGCCATAGGATGCTTCAGCTGAATAAAAGCCCTGGGTTGCTTCCTCATTCCAACAGAAGTTCTTTTTCTTGAGTAGATTGGTAAGTGGTCTAGCCACCACTCCATAGTTTTTGATAAACTTCCTATAATACACTGTCAACCCCAAGAAGCCTCTCAATTCAGTAACCGTAGTAAGTATGGCCATTGCAACATCACTTCTGTTTTTCTAGGGTCAGTAGCCACACCCTTGTCAGAGATAATGTGTCCCAAATAGTCCAATTGAGTCTGTGCAAAAGAACATTTACTTCTTTTCATGTACAAATTGTGCTCTCTCAACTTTCCCAGAACTGCCTGAATATGTACCAAGTGGGCCTCAAAACTAGGACTGTAGATTAAGATATCATCCAAGAAAACCAAGACAAACTTCCTTAAAAATGGTTCTAGAATCTCATTCATAATGCATTGGAAAGTAGCTGGAGCATTTGTAAGACCAAATGGCATCACCCTAAACTGATAATGCCCATGATGAGTCTTAAAAGCAGTTTTGTGCTCATCTTCAAGTTTCATTCTCACTTGGTGATAACCTGACCTCATATCCAACTTTATGAAAAAAATTAGTGCCAGCTAGCTCATCCAATATTTCATCTATAATTGGAATTGGAAACCTATTCTTTATAGTGATGTCATTGAGTTTCCTATAGTCAATGCAAAATCTCCAGGTCCCATCTTTCTTCTGGACTAACAACATAGGTGAAGCAAAGGGACTATTGCTTGGTACAATCAAACCAGCAGCTAGCAGGTTCTTAACTTGTTTCTCTATCTCATCTTTTTGTAGTGGGGAGTATCTATAAGGTTTAGAATTAACTGGTGCTGAATTGGGTAGCAGTGGAATGTGGTGGTCATGGAGTCTAGATGGTGGCAGAGTTTTGGGGTCATCAAAAACATCATTGAACTGGTGAAGTAACTTATCTATTTCTGCTGGAACTAAAGGGACAGGATCAGAAGTGATTACCTCCACTATTGCCAGGGCTCCAATGTCATAACCTGCACCCCATTTACTCAACTGTTCAGCAGTTAACTCCTGTAGTGTCAATGGTTGAGGAGCAACTCCTTTTAAACAGACCTGCTTGCCATCATCCAGAAAAGACAGTGTATGATTTCCCCAGTGACAGTCCATGGGACTATGGTTCTTCAACCAGTCATAACCCAAAATGGCATCATAAGCTACCAAATCCAAGACCTTCAAGTCAGCATGGGGAGTATAGCCTTGAATCCACCAGGACATATTTTCGACTTCTGCATCAGAGAAAAGAACTTCACCATTGGCCACTCTGACTTGCCTGGGTGACATAGCAGTAGGTGTAATGTTGCATTTTTGCAAAAAAGCTGGACTCACAAAACTGTCTGAACTGCCACTGTCAATCAGTATAAGCATCACTTTGTTCTGCACCATTGCCCTTAACTTCATGGCCTCTCCTGCTGTTGTACCTGCTATTGCATTCAGTGATAGTGTACAAAATTCCTCTGCTAGAGAGTCTTCCACAACCAGTTGATGGAGCACTTCATCAGTCAAATTGACATCCAAGTCATTAACGACTAAAGCATTCATCTGAGCTTTGGGCCTATTCCTGCACTTAGTCAAATGGGTGGCATCAAATGGTTCTTGGCAATAGACGCACAAATTGTTAGCTCTGCAGAAATCTCTTTTTTGTCTTTCCTTGAACATAGTGTAAGAAGGCACCAGAGGCTTGAAATTAGGCTTAGACACCAGAGAGGTAGGCTGTTTGTTGTAGCTGGCCATTTTCTGAAACTTGGATTTGCCTTTTTCCAACAGTTGTTGCTGCACTTTGGCTAACATCACTGCCCTTTCCATGCTTGCAGGTACTTGTGCCTGAACTACTGCATTGATCTCTGGCTTTAACCCCTTAGTGTACTCAGTGACAAAAAACATCACATTATATCCACTATTATGCATCTCAAGCTCAAATTGCAAGGCCTCAAACTCTGTAGTTTATTCTTCCACAGTTCCCATTTGCTTCAACTATAGTAAAGCCCCCAACGCATGAATGTAGTCATATGCACCGAATTTCTCCTCCACTGCATCCATGAATTGTTCCCAAGTACCAAAACCCCCTTTCAACCGCTGAACTTGTCCCCACTTGGCTGAATTATCCTTCATGGACATAGATGCTGTGCTAACCCACAAGGGTTTGGGCACATGGAATATCTGAAAATAGCCTTGACACTGAGATCTCCAGATTTTAGGATTCAGGCCACGAAATTGAGGAAACTTCAACTTCGGTAAGGACCCTCTGTGATTCCACTCCTGCTCTTTGTTACGAGTGCCCATGGTCTGATGGTGATAGGGCTCTCCTCTTGGTGCTCTGGGAAACTGCTCTTGTCTCCTGGAAGTCTCAGCTGCAGGTTCAGAATGAACTGAGGCCGTGTCAGATTGTTCTTCCAATTTCCCCTGCAACCTCAAAGCGGTTACTGATTGCCCAGTCTCTAGGATCTGTTTCACCATGAAGGACTGGTCATCTATCACCTGCTGAAGGGCCCTTGCCTACAAATCCTGGTTTGCTTGGATCTTCTATTGGTTGTTGCTTACTTCCCCAACTTTTGAGAACAACAAATCAATACTATCCATCATTCTCTCCCAGCGGTCATCATCCCTCTTCCTGCCCTCCTCGAAGGCATCCATGATGAGCTTGGACTACTGAGATGGTTTAGGAGGCACCGTGGTGACTTCTCGTCAGAACCGAACTCCAATTTGGATGCGGTTGCGCTAAACTTAGAAAATCCCCGACTACAATCCTAAGCAGCGCGAAAAGTGAGTTGGGCGATGGCGCCGGAGCGGCTAACCGGTGATCTGCGGGGCCGCCGTCGACTGGGAGTCGGTGGGCGGGGCGTAGGCGACGAGCTCGGAGTGATACTCGCTGATGCGGCTGCGTGTCGGAGAGACGAAAGCAGCCAGGGGAAAACCCGATCCAATCGAAGGCAAACGAAATCGAACACCCAGATCGAACACAAACACCCGCGGAACTAGCCAAAATCACTCACCATTCGAAGCTGCAGACGCTGAGCAGAACGAAGCGGACTCCTGATGCCCCGGTCGAAGGAAAGACCGTCTCTGATACCACTGTAACTACCCCTAGCTCACCGGCGAGATTAGCTCCGGGGACGTGAGCACCAACAGCCCACACACGCCACCCTCCACTACCACTACGTCGATGGTGTCTTTCACGGATGCGTCTTCTCTTCAGGGATCACGCTGTCCACCTGGGGCGTTACAGTTGTCCCGGATGACGTGTGGCCACCGGGCGCCATCACTACCTCGCATCATCGTCGGGCCAGCTGCCTCCCCGGAGCTCCCTCGGGAGCACACAATTAACTCCAAACCCTAACATCACCGGAGTCATTGTTGTTACTTTGTTCATTGGCTTGTTGGACGTGGCAGATCTGCTCGGGGTCGGGTGCCGCCCTGCAGCAAGCCCAGCTGCATCTACACAGGTGCGTCTGTGCATGGCATCCAGGTGTACAACAGTTAAAGATCGACCATAGGTCTATGGTGTTGAACGGTAAACCATTGGAAGGGTGGCTCAGCAATTTACATAACAGGCACCATATCACTGCTATAAAAACTCTTATCAGTATCGGTCGGGGGAAGGGGTACTGGCTGGCCGGCACTAATGTGCGAGCAAGTTAGTACAGGCTGGGACAGTCGATACTAATGTACGTAGTTTAGTACAGGTCGGTGTGAGTACTAATCAGCCACGCCCTACGCCCAAAAAAATAAAAAATATTTTCAACTGCTGGGAGACTCGTACACCGCAAGTCACAAGTCACGCATAAATACACATACGCGTCCGTGAGGATTCAAACCCATGACCTCCAGCCTCGTGCGTTGCTTCCTTACCATCTCACCTATGCATCACTTGTGACTAAGTGGGAGATACTTTCCTTTTGAAGTAACCCGTGGAGGACACTTTAGTATCGGCTCGTAACAAGAGCCGGTACTAAATGACACATTTTAGTACCGACTGATAACACTAACGTGCAGGCCACTTTAGAGCCGGTATTAAAGTGGCTCCAGTGGGCTTTCAAGTTTAGACCCGGTACTAAAATGGCTCCCCGCCACTTTAGTACCGGGTTTTTTATGACCGGTACTAAATGCAAGCGACGAATGTGAGTTTTTGTCACACCCCAAAATTCCTATTTTGGGATGTGAACAAGTAACACTAATAATATTATTGATTTTTCTCATATTTCTAAAATTTCCAAGAAATGGTCTAAAGAAAAAAACATTAATTATAGAAAAATTATATTTTCTAAACTAACAATCAATATAGGCTATACAATTTTGTTGGTGCATTCATATCGTATAGTTTGCATTAGGTTTTTATTGTATGAAAAGTATATTTCAAAATATTGATAGGAATTCGTTTAGATTAAAAATCGGGTTAGTTTAAACTCTAATGAGGCCTTCCGGCCAAAACTCTTCTTATCCAAAGCTTGGCCCACCTCAACTCTACCACGTCGTCCCTCCCTCAGCACCGCAATCCACAACAGCTTACGCGGAATTGCCGTCGGCGCTCCGCCCGCGACGCTCGCGCCTCGCCCTCAGCAACTCCCCTGTCTCGTCCTTTAGGGCTCCTTTGGCAACCCAAGTCCCCGCGGGGAAACCGGTCATTTCCCCGCACCGGCGGCCCCCATGGAAATCTTCCACGCGAAATCCAGCCTGCACCATTGGGAGCCTGCTAGCGCGGGGCCTCCAGCCCGATTGAGCCCAACTTCCCCCGCGGAAACGCACCCAGCCTACAGAGGTCGGGCAACCCTCCCCGTCCCCGTCCCCGTCCCTGTCTCGCTCTGCGCGCTCTGCCTACAGAGGTCGGGCCTCCCTCATCTCGCTCGCGCGCAGCTCGGTCGAGGAAAAAAAGAGCGCCGGCGGCGGCGGCCGATCTCCCTCACCGGCGTTGCGTCTGTTGCCTCTCCTCCACGATCACCTCAGCTACGACCTCTGCCTATGCATAAGGTGAGTCCAGATCCCCGCAGTTTCTCTGCTTCCTGCTAGGGTTTCTCCTCTCCTCACACCCTTTCTTGTAGATCACGTGCAAGAAGACTCGAGGCCAAGGAACCGAGGAAGATCCTGTGCATGAAGATCTGACATGCGCTCCTCTGGTTCCTCCCCGGCCTCTCCTAGGTTGACATCTCCCTACAGGTATGCCCCTCTTTGCCACGCATCTTCTAGCTCATGTGCTTTGTACATGTTTGTCTGTGTTAGATCTGGTTGAATCAAAAGCCAATTGAACTGACAGTGACATGGGATCCATATTTGTTTATAGAACTACTGCAGATACCTGGCTCATGGGATCTATCGAATGTGCTATCATTCTTTTATTTTTATATGCCCAATTGGGTGTTCACGCATGATGAACCATGAGGTTCTTGTATCTTTATAGGTCGTCAGAACCTTTCACTAACATATATATAGGAGCTGATGCTACTGTTCACCTACATGCATCTGCATCATGGTTGATTGGAAGATAGGCAGTGCCAATTAACTTTGGTAGTCTAATAATGCGAGAAGCAGTGACTGGTATTTAACTGTCTTCTTTTCTGATTCCTTTCAAGAAAAGTGACTATGAGTATATGTTTTATTGTAGTTCAATTTGTTGACCGTTAGTTAAAAGTGACCTAAGTTATTTTGTCACTGAATATATAAGTGAATTCTATGATGTAATAAAAATAGCACGATTGTGCTTGATGCTTATGAAATTTATGGAATTAATCTGATATACTGTTAGATACTATACTCTTTACTAAAAACAATCTGTCAGGAGATAATGGGCTCCTGGGAGGACCAAGTTAGGCAGTTCTTGTCGAAGGAGGAAGAAGAGGATGACGAGCTATTCTTTGTACTGGTTCCTGCTATAATTCCATACCTATCAGAAGAGAAAGTGCCCGTACACACTTCTTCTCTTCCTGGTGCCGAAAAGGTTAAGGAAATCCTTCAAGGGCACCCAAGCTGGTGTAGAGTTGAGTTCTAAATGGAGCCAGAAATATTTAAAGCCACATCAAATTTTCTTAGGAGGGAGAATTTGTTGCGTGACACACGAGGTGTTGCTGTTGAGGAACAGTGGAAATCCTTCAAGGGCACCCAAGCTGGTGTAGAGTTGAGTTCTAAATGGAGCCAGAAATATTTAAAGCCACATCAAATTTTCTTAGGAGGGAGAATTTGTTGCGTGACACACGAGGTGTTGCTGTTGAGGAACAGTTGGGCATGTTCATGTTTATGCTCTCACACAATGCTAGCAACCAAAGGCTACAAAAAGCTTTTCAACACAGCGGGGAGACAATCCATAGGAAAATAACAGAAGTTTTTGATATAATTCCTGCATTAACTCATCGTTTTGTGAGGCTTCCAAGTTCAGTCCAAACTCATATCAATATTGCAACAAATTCTCGTTTTATGCCCTTATTTCAGGTGCGTCATTAACAATAGACACATACCTTTCCCCCTAGCTTTTCTTTCCTTCCATACCAACTCCTTAATTTATTTCCTTTTATGCAGAATTGCATCGGTGCAATCGATGGCACACATATACCCATCACCATTGCAGAAGAAAAGGCCCCTCCCTATAGAAATAGGAAAGGAACCCTATCACAGAATGTTATGTTGGCATGTGACTTCAACCTTAACTTCACATTCATTTCATGTGGTTGGGAAGGTTCAGCATCAGATGCAGGAGTTCTTAGATCTGCTGTTAGTAAAGGATTTAGTGTGCCGGAGGGAAAGTTTTATCTTGTGGATGGTGGGTACACAAATACAACATCCTTTATTGCCCCATATCGAGGAGTTCGGTACCATCTCAGTGAGTTTCGAAGGCGCCGTTCATCTCAAAGTGGTTATGCAAACCACAAAGAATTGTTCAACCATCGCCATGCAATTCTTCGCAACCATATAGAGAGGGCCATTGGTGTCCTAAAGAAGAGGTTCCCGATTCTAAAAGTAGGAACATTCCATCCCATAGAAAATCAAATTAAGATTGCAGCCGCAACAGTTGCATTTCAAAATATAATTAGAGTGCAAAATGGTCAAGAGGGGTGGTTGGATGACCAACCAGAGTATATCACGCCAGATCAATATGTTGATGTGCCGGAGGGGGACAACAACTATCCAACCGAAGTGGAATCAAGTAATGGAAGTACTCTAGGAGATCAGATCGCTCACCAAATGTGGGCTGCTTATAATAATAATAATTAGTTTAGAGTAATGTATTTTAGAGTAGTATGGTAACTCTAATCCTTGTACATTTTGCTCATGTAATTTTTGAATCTTGCTACTGCAAATGTTATTACAATCAGTGCCATTATTTAATGCAAATGGTATCTTTGTACTTGCATTAATTTTTTGAGTACTAATTTTTTTTACCACTTGGATATGTTTTGGGAAATGCAGCCATGTCTGCTGATGCTGCAAGGGCAGCTTGGAACTCTACTTATGAGAAAGGTCTTGTTGAAATATTACATGAGTATAAGGATAACCCAAAATACAAAGGTCAAAATGGTTGGGTATCAGAGGGCTGGAGAATTATCACCACCAAGTTCAATGAGAGGTTTCCCCTAGCTCTTTTCACAAAGCAACAGATACAGGAAAAAGAGAAGGAGATTAAAGCCAACTACAAGGCGGTAAGAGATGCAAAAAAGGACAGTGGTAATGGTTGGAATGAATCTTTGTGTATGATAATTGCCGAGCCAGAAATATGGAACAAGTTAATTCAGGTAAGCGATTCAAACTCTATATAACATATCTGAGAAGTATCTATGTTAATGTTGAGAACTAATTTTCATCAAAAAAATGTTGAGAACTAATTATTCTTTTATGCTGCATTCAATAGAATCACCCAAGAGTATCAAAGTTTCGCAAAAAACCATTTCCCCTCTTTTACCACTTGGAAGCACTATATGAAGGTAAAGTTCCCTCATTTGCATAGCTTAATTTGTAACTTTCAGCATTAAACAGTTTAGTGGTTCTTTCTAATTCATTTAATCTGAGTTCCACTAATTGTCTCTTGAAAACAGGAAGTGTTGCTACTGGGAATCTAAACTTCACATCAACTCAGCAACCGAATCCACCACCTGCTCCTGCTCTTGCACCAGCACCTGCACCTGCTCCTGCTCCTGCACCTGCTCCTGCTCTTGCTACTGCTGAAAGAAGCAACTCTGAACAAAGCATTCACAATGATCCTAGTCAGCTTGGTACTAATCCATTTGCTTCAAGTTTTGATGGCCAAGAGACCTCAAGTGCACACAATGAAGCTCATTCTGTGCCATCCAATCAAGATTCAAGGATGGGAGAAGGTGAAAGTGGGAGAAAGCGTAAGCAAAGTCACATCGGATTTGCTCTTGAGGGTTATGTGGAGTACAAAAAGAGCCAAACAAGCAAAACTTTGGAAGCTCTCGAAGAGAAGAAAAGGCGTGATGAAGAATTTTTGATTAAGAAGTGTGTTCAGCAAGTGGATGGTATGAATGAATTAACGGATGAGGAGAAGTCATATGCTCTGGATCTCTGAATCTGAGACAAACAGACAGATATTCATGACTACCAAAAATCCTAATGTTCAACTAATTTGGATAAAGAGAAAATTCAGGTATGTCTCTTGGAATATGCTCAATGTATCATTCCTGAAATGCTTGTCTAATCATATATCAACTTAGCTAAAACTTCTGATCATGTCTGACACTCTGACTTAAAATGCAAGTGGAGTTGGTATAGATATGATTGAACTGATAAATATCTAATGCTTGTGAACCATGTTCCTATTTGTATTACTTGTAGAGTTGGTATAGTTTTGTTACAGCTTATCTGTTTCTCTCCTCGCTTCATGTGCACTGAAAATGCTTCACTGATGTAGTAGTAGCATTGCTCAAAGGAAAAACAAATCCAGTTTTTTTAGTATAAACCGTATGATAAAATCTTCTTCTTTTGTTAGTTCTTTCCAATTGCTATTGCTAAAATTTTCTAATGCTTGTGTGTAACCATATAAACTGATGTCATAGGCCTCGAAGTTGGATGAGCTAGACACTTTCTTATGAAACAATGCTTCCACTCATGCTGTCACAATTTTTCTACAATTTATCTGTTTCTCCTTGCTTGACACAGAGTATTTAGGAGCTAACTTATTTGCATTCAATATTCAGCATTCAGCTTTATGAGGTTTTCTTTATGTTACTTGCAGAGCACTTAGTGGAAGAAATGCATACAAGCTGGCACAAGTGCAGAAGTTCAGATTGGTCACAGTTCATTCCGGTCCGCTGTGTGGAAATCGTGCCCGCAGACCAAACAATTTATTTACCCGCTCATGCAGTCTTTTACTTTCTAGTTTTAGCTGTCGTCTTATTCTAAGTATGTGTCGAGATGGATAAAGCTTATATAGAATAGCATATGCCTGCTACTCTGAGAATCATAGAGTAACTATATTGCTATTTTGGATGATATCTTGACAATATATGCATAGCTTATGTAGACTAATATGACATCTGAGTTCCTGACACGGAAGTCATTACTTATCCTACAGTTCTGAAGGCATATTCTATTTATCTCCCGATGAAATGTTGCTTATACAGTCTAATTGATTGAAACATAGTCTGCATTTTGTATTGCCTGTTGGCCAATAGAAAAATTCCCGTAGAAGCAAAAGCTGGCCAACCGGACGTGGGAAGCGAACACCAGGTGGGAGCTTCCAAACAGCAGAAAGGAAATTTTCCGCGCGGGGCTGTCTTCCGCGTGGCCGGAAGGGGATTCGAGATGTCCGAGGAAATTCCCGCGAGGGGCTTTCTTCCCTGGGCTAATTTTCCCCTACTGCCAAACTAGCCCTTAAAATGAGAGAAGCTGCAGGCCAACTCCTCCCCTTTCGCATCTGTAACCCACCAACGCTCAACTGCCACCGTCGCCAGATTCCTCGATTCTGAGCAGTAAGACGTCTCCGCCCTCTGTGTCATCGCCGCCTCTGTTTCGTCGTTATAGCTTTCCCCTCATCTCTCTCTTGGTCTCGCTCGCATCGCAGGGTCACCAGGAAGCCACGCCATCGCACCTCGTGGTCGTTCTGCAGCGGCAACTGAGGACACGGTGAAGCACCCAGGACCACTCCGCCTCCCTTCGTCCTGCTCGTGAACAGAACCGCCGTTGCTCTCCAAAGTGCCCTAGGTGAGATCCCCATCTCTCTAGCTTTCCGTTTTGCCGCTTCCCGTCGAATTCCGTGAACCGTAGGCTGTTCTGGTGTTTTCCGGTGATGCTCCGCGCAGGGCCGGCTCTAGGCCTAGGCGGCGGGGGTGACTGCCGGGGCCCACGGCCTAGAGGGGCCCAGGACTCTATACATACAAGTATATATGTCGCATACAGTATACTTTGCATTTGAGCCCCTTTAGCCAATAGAGTCTATTGCATTCTAGTCTGTTGTAGTCTCACGTAATGACATCTCGAGTCCATCTGTTCCGCACCCCCGCCAAGTCCATCCTAAAATTGAATCGTTGTCTTGCAAGTCGTGAGTCTGCGTCGTCCAGAAGTCCGAAACAAATCGGCAATCCTTATCCCGTTAGCCATCGACCATCGTCCGCTCTCCACCGACCAATGCTCGTGGCTCTGCTCTGATCGGTTCGGCGTGTTACCAATTATATGTGATAGACTCATACTATAATTATTACTAAATTAATTTAGACTATTATGTTAGATTTGTAGGGTTTTAAACTTCTCACTCGAATGTTTATTTTTCTTTATAATTCTATGTTGGATCATTTTAATTGTACCTGCTGGGACGACGGTAGCATCAAGAAAAATACGCAAAGGTTTTTTTATAAAGACGAAAGTAGCATCAATATTTTTAAAGAAGTAAGTAGACATTATTAATCACTACAATTATCTTTTCTTATCTTCTAAATAAAAAAAATATTTAGGCTAAGGGTCCTAATATCTAGTTTGCTCTGGGCCCTGAAATCGTAGAGCCGGCCCTGGCTCCGGCCATGCACGGGCGTGCGTTCTATGGCGCCACCGTGAACTGGCGTCGTCATCCTGTGCGGTTGCAAGAAGCAGCCAGCTCCCTTAGATGAACAATCAACGATCCCGATTAGATTGACTAGATACCCCTTCGTGTGGACTTGGTCCATCGTAGACCCAATTGTAAATCCCCCTGGTCCATGAATCCCATAGACCGAGTCCATACCATTTTTACCAGCTAACCCCTGTGCTTCCTTGGAAATATTCTGAACACTCTCGAGCCTTGGAAATCTTGTGAACTACCCCCTGTTGTCTACCACTAATTACACAATGGTCCTCCACAGAAATAGTTTTCCAAAATTCGAATTGATATATTATATTTTTCCAAAAATTTATACTGACATCATAAATGTCCCTGATGACGTCATCAATCTGTTTTTTGAATTATTTTAATTCGGAAGTCCATTTTGCATATTAGCCCCTAGAAATTTAAACTCTTATATATTTTTAACCGTAAATTCGATTTAAGCGATTTTTGTGCTCACGCGTTCGTGACAACGAGTACCACACGTTAGTAACCTTTATATCATATTTTATTACTGTTTGGTGTACTGTTTTTATTATTTATTGCTTGTTGTTTGTGATTGTTTGTGCGTCTAGGAAGGGTGTTCGTGAATCTCCGAGTCTGAGTCAGAAGCTGTTGATCATTCTATGACCGAAGGCAAGTGTGCTTGCTCATATTTGATCCTACCTTTATTTTATTTTATCAGAGTAGTTAAATTTAGTTGCATGCTGTGTCATAATTTGAATCCCATGTTAGGGTTTACTAGATATTCCCCTTATCATCCTTGAAACCTAGTTTGGGCTGTGATGAGTAGATTCATGCTTAGTTTGCTGTCATGGTTGGGATGGTTGGTATTATAAAGTTAAACCTGATTAATTATTTATGTAATGGAAATCGGTTAGTAATGTTCTGGTAGCAACATGGAGATTAGGGAATCTGAGCAGGATGGACGGAACCGGTGGACGGTTCTGTTTGATGGTTTTTATTTGGTTTGTGTCGTTTGACACGTGGGTTGGTGCTAGTACCAGCTCTAGACTCGAAGGACCGGTTCATGGACAAGTAACCCAGCTTAACAGCGGAACCATGAGGGCTATATGGCTCTAGCCCTGGCCGACTAAATTGTTGTCCCATTTGTTGCATTGTCGGCGGTTTGAGTGGCACAAAAGGGGCTACCGGGAACGCTGACCTTATTGTAACGGGGCGAAACCTTAGTGGGTGTACTCAAGTGGGAACCTACGACTTTTGAAAGGCCTTGTAGTGTGACCTTGGCTGATCACCTCGGAAGTGTGATGCATAATGGGAAGCACGACTCATGGTGAAAGTGTGCAACCTCTGCAGCGTGTAAAACTTATATATCAGTCGTGCTCACAGTCAAGAGCGGCTTGGACTTCTTCGTGATTAGTG
Organism: Echinochloa phyllopogon; assembly: GCA_033239725.1. Taxonomy (NCBI): domain Eukaryota; kingdom Viridiplantae; phylum Streptophyta; class Magnoliopsida; order Poales; family Poaceae; genus Echinochloa; species Echinochloa phyllopogon. The sequence continues at coordinate 6,378,920 of BTCW01000017.1, read as the reverse complement.
GTGGAGATGGAGGGTTGGTTTGGTGACTAGGTGGTGGTAACCTGGTGTGGGTTGGGAACTGGATGGAATCCAGTGGTTGGTTTTGGGAGCTCTAATGGAATCCGAGGGGTTGATCTTTATGGTGTTGGTGGTAATCACATCTAGTAAATATGTGCTAAGGTAATTAAGGTTTAGGATGAGTTGCTTAGGTGCTTTATAACCAGAGTAAGCTTTTTCTTGTTTTGTCCCTCATGTCATATTTTTTTACTAAACTTGCGGAGTACATCTAGATGTACTCACCCTTTTCCCTTTCAACCACTGCTATGTATATACCCGCCGCTGCTCAGATGGAGAAGAAGTAGAGAACCAGGAAGACGATGCATTGGACTAGGTTGGCGTGCCCCCGGAAGACTGCCATGTGGATTGATGGAAGACCCGCTCCGCTAGAATCATACGATGTATCTTTTCTTTAGACCTAAGGGTCATTTTGTATTAAAGTTACGTTTATATATGACATTGTAATGATACACTAATGAAGTCGCCGCATGTATAAATAAACTGATTCTGGCATACATGTGGTTAGCACGTGGTTTTGTCCTTATAAAACCGGGTGTGATAGTTTTTGTAGTAGTGTACATGATGTAAAATGCATAGCCGCGAGACGTACGCATTGTCTACTATTCAACTTTAGAGAGAAAAAAAGATTCTCAAATTGCTTCAGATATCTCAATGTTTGTGTAGCAAAATTAGTCTTTTAAAAATGCACATCCATAGTTAATTCGGAATATTTATTGTTATTTACATAATATATACTTTTATTAGAGCATTTTTAAAAAACTGAATATATTTTGCTATTGCAATGCATAGGTATATTTGCTAGAACTCAAATACTTTTACATCAGATTAATTATGAGAGTAAAGAAATCTATTTCAGTGGATAATTGTATGTGAGCGAAAAAAATAGTTTCGGTTTATTTCACGTCACATCATCAGACAAGAAGGTTACTAAACGTGTCATTATTAAAAAATTGTGTACATGCGTATTCTGTTTCAAGTACGGCAAAAACAACAAAAATTAACTGTCCTGCCGCGCAGTCCGAAACCGAACTTCCCTCGACCCCGATATCCTCCATGTCTCAATTTCTTCCGACGCCACCAACAAAACCTTCGCCTCCGCCACGCCGATTGCACCACGGAGGAAAAGATCGATGTCCGGCCACCGACGGTCTAGGCCGTCGTCCGGCATGACTCCCTGCCACCGTACCTCCATGGCGACCTGGACCAAGTACAAGGACCCACATGTGCCCGCCGGCCACCACCGCCGGCGATTCAAGCGATCCTCCTGCTCCTCGTCCATGGATTCACCACCGACCTCCCGTCCCAGCAGCTGGGTGATCCTGAACCTCGCCGGCGCCCGGCGCGATGATTTCGCCGGCGACCGCACCACGTCATCTTCCTCCCTCACCTCCAACGGCGACAAGGTCTCCGTCTCTTTCGAGCTCGTGGCGCCGCCCGGGACCTCCCTCCCCTGCCTCGACTGGCCCCAAGGCCCCGGCCCGCTGTCGTCGACGCGCCCTGACGTCATCGCCGCGCACCGTGACGTCGTTCTGCTCGAGATGTCCTGTCGCTTCGGTGGTGATGCCGCCTCTGATGCTCCCGTCGACTACTTCGTTTACCAGGCGAGCAGCGGCAGCGACCCCTCCTCCCGGCGATCGTCCCTGTCACTGCTGCCTCTTCACTACCATGAGGAAATACGCTTCGGGGGGAAGCCTCTGCAGTGCCTTCTGAGCAAGGACAGCACGAGCATCATGTCCTGTTGTAGAGACAGAGAGGAGGGCTCGTCCTCGTCCTTTATTGTGGCAAAGCTTTCCATGACGCGGGAGGCAGCGGGTTCGACGCCGGCGATCAACGTCGACGTGTTCCGGTCAGCGTCCGGCGAGTGGGAGGCCTTCAAGAACAACCTTCACGTCCGCGGCGCCACCTGAACTGGTGGCACACCGACACGGTCGTGCCGTACGGACGCGGCCAGTTCTTGATCTGGGTGGATTACTACCGTGGGATGATCCTAGCAGACATGTTATCCTCGCCGCAGTCGGAGAAGAAGAACCGACCGCCGCCGAGGCTCCGGTACCTGCCGCTTCCCGTGGATACTGTTGCAGTAGACCCCGTTGACCACGCATATGATGACCGAGGATGCCCTGCGAACTCCCGGAGAGTGTGTGGCACACGCTACGGGATCAAGTTCGTCAGTGTCGATAGCAAGCACTGCAGCAACTGGGGGGTGGGCCATGCCAATATGCTGACGTGGAACCACACCTTCCGGATCACCACCTGGTCGCTGCGTGAGGATGATTACACGTGGAGGAAAGATTTGACAATGTATGAGGAAGAATTCTGGGATGTACTATAGGTTCAGGGAAGCGTTTCCCACGTGTCACACCGGAGTATCCGGTCGTGAGCATGGAGAACCCTGACGCTGTCTGCTTCCGGCTGAAAAAGAATCACTACAGATATGATGAACCGACATGGATGATCGAGGTCGACATGAGGAAGAAGGACCTGCTGGGAGCCGTTGCTTACTTTGAGGAAAGAAGCTCATATGATTACGAGCACACCATCAACTCTGCCAGAATACGCTCTTGTGATATCTCCTTTCCCACTGAATTGCCACGTTACCTGGATGGTACTGGACAAGCCTACAAGAGAAGAAGGCACTGAGGCAATAATAACACCTACTATAAGATTATTAAGATATCCGGCCGGTTTTCCATCTCATTCTGTGTAGAAGACAATGCATATGCATCTTATACGTTGTTTGTTGGCGAAGAGCCGAAGACTATTTCTAAGGACAAAGTAATGCAAAACTCTGGAAAGTGAGGAATGTACTGTAACAACGACAAAACACGAGATGGTAGAGATCTGTGTGGTCAAAATAAGGTGTCCAAGTATCCTAGGTCTTTTATTGTACCTTACTTATACTACTGTTGAAAAAGACTAGTATAAAAACATCAAATGGCTGAGATTATTGTACACTACTAAAAACTTCACCTATGATATAAGTGTAGTATACAATAGACACGGGGCTGTTTTTTGTTTTGAGAACGTGCATAACACATATTTTATTAAGAAGAAGAGAATTACAACGATGCAGCCACTACGGGATACCCTGTATATGTCGAGTGCCTAGTTCTTTGCCGAGTGTATTTTTTCGGACACTCAGCAAACAAGTTTTTTGCCGAGTGTATTTTTCTTGCCACTCGGTAAAGAGCTTGTTTGCCGATTGTCAAAATAATACACTCGGCAAAGAAGCTCTTTGCCGAGTGTATTATAATTGACACTCGGCAAAGAATTAAGTTTTTTCTTTTTTTGAACCGTAAGTGATTCAAATAATAAATATAAGGAGTAGAAAAATTATATGCATATTATTTTCCGAGTGTCAATGTAACACACTCGGCAAAAGAAGCTCTTTGCTGAGTGTATTATAGTTGACACTCGGCAAATAATTAAGTTTTTTTTTGTTTTTGAACCATGAGTGATTCAAATAATAAAATATAAGGAGAATAAAAATTATATGCATGTTGTTTGCCGAGTGTCAAAATAACACACTCGACAAAGAAGCTCTTTGTCGAGTATAATATAATTAACACTAGGCAAAGAATTAAGTTTTTTTTATTTTTGAACCGTAAGTGATTCAAATAAAAAAATTGAAATGAGGAGGAAAAATATATGCATATTGTTTGCCGAGTGTCAAACAAATACACTCGACAAAGAAGCTCTTTGCCGAGTGTATTTTCTCTGACACTCGGCAAAGATGTGAGTCCAAATGATTTTTAAATTCTAAAAAAGCAAATTAAGTCTAAAAATCATGAAATTTATCATGAAGTGATTATATCACATATAGAGGTTGTGATAAAAAGTTTATAACATTTCACACATTTTTTCATAACGATATTTACAAAATCGAAATAACTCACTGAAGTATACTCCCTCCGTCCCAAAAAAGAAGACATTCTAGAAATTTTGAGACAAATTAAGAAGAGAGTAAAATGACCTTGATTGCCCCTAATTATTAGCCATATTTAGCACTAATTGGTTGTTGCATGCACATGCACTTACTAGATATAGTAGAATGACTTGTTTTTTGGGACAAATTTTAAATCCTGGAGTGTCTTCTTTTTTGGGACGGAGGGAGTATGTGTGATTGTATATGAGAGGATTAGCAAATGTATTTTTTGAACACAAACTTTTTATATGACCTCATATGGAAAAACATTTATATGAAAGTCGTAAATATAAAGCTTTGTAGTTGACAAATTTTGTATTTGAACAGATTTAATAACTCAAAATGTTATTATAAGTTATCTAATTTGAAATTTCAAACTTTTCAAATGACCTCGAATGTTAATAAGTTCTATATCAAACTTGTACGCCTTGAAGAGATGTAAAAGTTTGTAGTTTACAACATTTTAATTTAAAATTATTAAATACATTAAAATATCCTTATAATGTATCTAATTTGAAATCTTAATTTTTTACAATTTTTAAATGATATCGGATGTAAACATTTTCCATATCAAAGTTCTAGGTCTCGAAGAGATATAAAAGTATGTAGTTTACAACTTTTTCATTTGAAATGTTTTAACCATCTAAAATTTCGTTACTAACTCATAGAGAAAACACAACTTGCCACGTCAGCAATCCTTCGCTCCAAAATGGTGGCTTCCCTTTGGCCCAAAACTTTTCACCCGGATCCACCTCCCCATCCAAACAAAAAACCTCACCCCTCTTTCCCCCCTATCTCTCCCTCTGCTATCTCTCTCCCTCAATCCCTCTCACCTAAGCTTGTGGGCAGCGACCGGCCGGGGCCCCGGCGGCGGGCGGTGGAGCGGTGTTGCGCGTGGCGGGCCAGGCGGTGGTCGGTGGTGCGGGCGGCAGGCCGGGCGGGGCCCCAACGGCGTAGCGGCGCGGCTAAGGAGGACGACGGGGGGAGGGGGCGTGGGTGGGTGGGCAGCCGGCAATGCGCGGGCGGTGGCCGGGCGGCGGAGCGGCACAGCGTGGGTGGCGGCCGTGCGGCAGTAACACGGGCGGGGGGCCGGACGTGGCATGGCCGGCAGGTACCGCGGGCGCGTGCAGCGGCGCTCCGAGGATTTTTTTTTATTTTTTCAAATACTGTTCACCGAGTGTCTGTATTGGGGCACTCAACAAAGCCAGTTGCATCTTTGCCGAGTGTCCGTATTGGCACTCGGCAAAGCCTTCGCCGAGTGCCTGACAAAAACGGTGTTGCCGAGTGCTTGGGGCACTCGGCAAACGTCCGGTTTCCCGTAGTGAGCCTTAAGAGAACCCTTTAGGTGCAAAAAGAATGACAACAAAGAAAATGACGGAGCGACCTAGAAAAAGTAAAAGAAAGAAACTCTACACCTCACCACTAACCACACTACAACTACAACTCAATAGCTCTGCAAAGACATCCGGAGCCGCTAAGACAATCGAAGCAATAGAGCACAAGGGCTATGGAGGAAATAGTCGGTCGATGCCTCGCACACACCATCGTCGTCCATCCTTCCGAAGGACTGAGCTTTCACTCATCGAATCCAGTAAGTCGGGGGGGGGGGGGGGGGGGGGTTTCAGCAAGCAGGTGAGCTACGCAGCCGCTGCCAGTTCCAATGCCAAGTAGAGCTTTCGCTCGTGACACCGGTCTCCAACACCATACACCCACACAAGTAGACGACAATAGGATGACCACGGAGTTGACAAAGGAAACAGAAGGGGATAAGCGACCAAGATGGCTCATTTCTAAAGAACTACCAACCAACGGCACAACGACAACCGTGCAACCTCACATGACTCCGGTGGTCGGCAGCAGATAGCTTTGACGACCAGTGGTCATAGGCCCACGCCACCGGGGAATCCACACCGAAGGTGGCTGGGTCGGCAACGAGGGGGTAGTTCGGTGGAGGCGCCGAAAAACGCCCACAGCGGCCACCGGAAAATGTGAACGTGCATGAATGTACATGAAAATATATGAATGTAGATAAATCTGATATCATCATTGTAGAAGTTTTTCCATTACCACCATGGTCGAAAGCCTAGGTTACCTATGCGATCACGGTATATAGGCAATCTCCAACAATGACCTCGTAAACGCTTTTTTTTAATGAACAGGAGAGGCAAAGCCCCTACTGATTATATATTAAAACGAAAAAGAGAATCCCAAAAACATACAACAGAGCAAAAAGGGAAAACAAGGAAAAAAATTAGAGTCTGATGTCTCGCCACTGTTGTATTGAGGGGAAATACTTCCGTTTAGCTCTATGCATAAGCACACCAAAGTTATTTCCGAAGATTAGCTTTACTGTCTGAACACTTGGCTGAACGTTTCTGAAGATGAAATCATTTCTGGATGCCCAAATACTCCAACACATAATGATGATTATTTCCATGAAAAATGGAACATTCAGCTGCTCCCTAAGCCTCTCCAAGCAATGATAAGGGTCCATTGAATCATAAATATTCAGCTGCAACGTGCCCCAACAATCTTTAGCAAACTGACAGTCTAAGAAGAGATGCTGAAGAGATTCTTCAGGTGCATCATCATAATGAACACAGTTATAGGAAGGAAGCTCCATGTGCTTTCTTTTGAGCAGGCCCCTAGTATTTAATCTATCATGCAATAGCAGCCAGAAAAAAACTTTATGATTTGATTGACATGAAGACTTCCAGAGCCACCCAAAAGCGGGATGGACATCTCTATGGCCAGTCAGGTGTTTGTAAGCTTTATAAGTAAAGAAGACAGGGCTATTCCAGATGTAAGTCCACACATCATGCTCTAAACCTTGTGACAACGAGTTGAGCATATCATATAGTTCCAAGAATTGTTGAAAAGCGTGTTCTGACAGAGGAACATGGAACAGATTGTGCAATTGTGGATGACCCCTTGCTTTTGCAATAGATATGACCTTATTTTTGGTGAAGGAGAACAGTTCAGGGAAGGCCAGTCTCGGTATCTTGCCCATCCAAAGATCATCCCAAAGCAAACAGGTTTTACCATCAAAGACTGTGACTGCAGCCATTCCCTTAAAATTCTCTAAAAGATTTTAAATAGCAAGCCACCAGAAAGATCCCTTTTTAATGTGGCTAGGAACTTTATCATTCTGATAGTGTTTTTCCCAAATCAGCTTAACCCAGGGAATGTCCACTCTATTCATGAATTTGTGCCAGTTCTTAAGTAGCAGAGCCATGTTTTGCCTTATTAGATCAAGCACTCCCAAACCCACATCTTCCTTGGGCAGGGTGACTAGTTTCCAAGCTGCTTTGGGAGGTTTCCTTGCATTCATGTCATTTCCTCTCCAAAGGAAATTTTTCCTGAATTTGTCAATCTGCTTTATAACAGTTTTCTGAAGGGAGAAAGTTGACATGAAGAACATTGAGAGTGATGTGAACACTGAATTGACAATCTCTAGCCTCCCAGCTTGTGACAGAAATTGTGAGGTGCATACAAGCCTCCTCTCACATCTTGATACCAGTGACCAGAATTCCTCTATCTTTGGTCTTGATAAATTCAGTGGCAGACCCAAATATGTAAAAGGCAAAGAGCCCCTGGAACAGCCAAAGGTGGAGGCTAGAAGATGATGTCTTTCCTCTGCTATATTAATTGGTACCATCATAGATTTTGAGAAGTTAACCTTGAGACCAGTGATCATGGCAAATTTATGTAGAATGTCTTTTAGAACTAGGAGTTGCTCCAGATCACCTTCCATAATCACCAAATTGTCATCTGCATATTGTAATACTGGAAAGTCCTAAGAATATGCTACTGGTATAGGTAATGTTAAGAGCCCATCTACTCTTGCTGCATTGATCATTGATTGTAGAATGTCAGCAGCTAGCACAAACAAAAGTGGGGATAAAGGGTCTCCCTGTCTGACCCCTCTTTTACAGTGTAGAGTTTTGCCTGGGACTCCATTCAGAAGGACAGAAGAAGTACCAGATTCAAAGATATCTTTCATCCAGCTCAACCATACTTGACCAAAACCTTTGGCCTTCATGATATTCAACATGGCTTGGTGCTCAATCTTATCAAATGCCTTCTCAAAATCTAATTTCAGGATGACCAATTCTTTGCTAGACTTGTGGCATAAATGAAGGTATTCAAAGCTCCAGGCTAGGTAATCCTGGATGGATCTGGACTTAATAAACCCATATTGGTTATCATGAATCAAAGAAGTGATTACCTTTTGCAACCTGTTGGCTAGCAGCTTTGTGATTATTTTAATTGATGTGTTCAGCAGAGATATTGGCCTAAAATCTGAAACAGTAGCGGCACCTTCTTTCTTTGGTATTAAAGTGATAAAAGATCCATTTATGCTTTTCAGACAAATGTTTCCTGCATGAAAATCCTCACGGAGATTATAGAAATCTTGAGCTATAATAGGCCAACATTTCTGGACAAAGTCTGTATTGAATCTATCAGGACCAGGAGACTTGTCAGAGGGCAAATGCTTCACTACCAGATCAATTTCATCATGAGTAAAGGGGTCTTCCAGACAATGTAAATCCTCAACAAAATGGAGTAGACCTTCCAAGTCTATGTTTACTGTATCTCCCTGATATTCACTGGATCCCAGCCTACTCTTGTATGCTTCCCAAATCATGCTAGCCTCGTAAATGCTTTATTGAGCGGATTAGATTGAGGCCCCAGTTTAAAATTGCACATTCCCATTGTATTGCATAGCCGTTGATTGTATGTAGGAATCAACATCCTATACAATGGAAATCTTTTGGAGTGGAAAACTACACGATGTAAAACTTTTGGGGAGGCATTAATCTTTTGCTTTGGCAGCTACTAAAAAACGAGACCCCATTTTTCATCTTTTGCCTATAGCTGCTGGGTAGTCAGAGAGCTAGAGATGGATTAAAGTCTTAAAAGATTCCATATAGGGTTGGTAAAGACTTGTTCCAGGCAGGCCATGCGTACGCACGTCTGAACGACCGCCTCCATGAGCTGCCATCCTTCTTCAATTGGATCCAATCCCGACACCGGTTTCTAAGATATCACTAATCTATCCCTACCCTATTGTTTAGATATTTGCTCACTTGTTTGGATGCGTGGATTGAACATGCGTTATTTTTCATATTTTTCTGTATAAGCGGACGACGGTTGATTTATCAACTGGATTTTTTTTTGTAAATTTCAATAGTTTTTTTGACAGGAGAGGGATTGAGGTAATTCCAATATTCCAGTTGTTTATTGGTAAAGACTTGTTCCAGGCCGGCCGTGCGTACGCACGTCTGAACGGCCGCCTCCATGTGCTGCCATCCTTCTTCAATTGGATCCCGACCCCGGTGTATTTATATATCCTGGCTGCTGCATGTACTGCATTGTGCATTGTGGCCGCCCTGCTGTTGTGTGGAAGTCTACTGAATCACGTGGATCCATACACTCGGGTGTAGTGTGTTAGTGAAAGCAAAGAGTAAAATTATTTTATTAGCTGGAAGCCTAAATTTGCCCATGAATCTGTAACACCTATTGTATATTTGTATACTAGCCCCGGGGGGGCATGCATGGGTTGGTGTATATCAGCATGATGGAAAAAAGTACATGCAAATACAGAATATGTCACCCTATCATCACCAAGACAACGCAGAAAGAAAGGAAGCCGGGATAGTGGAGAGAAGTGTTTTAGTAATGAGTAAGATTTGCTACAAAGCCATCGTACGTACACAGATAGCTAATCAATAGCACTGTCGGTTCTTGTCTTGTGCGATTGAGTTGCTTGCCCACATAAGAGTGGGCATGATTCCTAGTAACAAGCCTAAATTTGCCCATGAATTTGTAACATGTATTGTATCTCTTTCAAAGTTACTAGCCCCATGTGTTCTAGTCATACATAATCAGCATAATGGGAAAAAGTACATGCAGTACATGCAAATACACAGAATATGTACATCTCACCCTGTAATCACCAAGACAACACAGAAAGAAAGGAGGCCAGGATAGTGGAGAAAGAAAAGTGCTTTAGAAATGATTTGCTACAAAGCCATCGTACACAGATAGCTAATAAATAGCCCTGTCTGTTCTTGTCTTGTACGATGGAGTTGCTTGCCCAGATAAGAGCGGTCATGATTCCTTGTAGTCATTACCTGTGTACACATCTAAGAAACATTTGGGCAATCCAATTCTGAGTATATACAAATCCCCTTTCGCAGCATATACATACGCGCACTATAGAACGCTGTAAGTTTCTCGGACGCAGAAAACTAAATTTGAAATACATTAATGAAGGGGTCACACATGATAGTGAGATACAGTACACACTTTAGTACAATACGTATATATAACATGGCACAACACAAATTTGAGTATTTGACAAAAGCACACACACACAAAGAACGACTCATGCATACATATATAGATACAAATAGGCCTCAAGTGGAGAACCGAGCAAATATGAAAAATCAAACCAACACCACGAGAGACTACGTCTTCAGCACACGTATGGCTTTATTAGTAAGATCGATCGATATGCGTATAGGTACCATGCTACACAACATGTCCGTGCAGCTGCTGTGGCTGCCGAGTAATTCCTGCGTGGGTGCAGAAGGCCCAGAGGCAGGTGATGAGGTCTCCACCTGAGGTGACCACCGCCTTGGCATGGCCTTGGACGTCGTTAGACGGGGCCAGGTAGATGACCAGCTGCACCCAGAAATCGGCCAGCTGATTCCAACTCCAACCCTCCATCTTGTCGAACAACTCCACAGCATCCCGTGTCGTCATGTCTAGGTCATCCAGCTTCCTCTTCAGAGAATCTAGCATGGTGTCCTTGCAGCGCTTGGCCGGCATGCAGAGCATGCATCCGCTGCTGCAATTCTGCACCACATTTGCCAGGCAGGTCCTCATGTCTTTGAACCTTTCGGACACCCATACCTCGTCGTCAGGGAGCAGCTCCGGCATGTGCGCCACCAAGTACATGCAGTACCTAGATAGCGTGGTCGCCATGACCCTCGCGCTGCAACCGTTGTCTTCTTCTTGCCGCTTCTTCTTCTCCTTCTTCAGGTGCTCGACGTCGAGGAGCTCCGTGGCAAGGTGGCTGGCGAGGATGATCTCAGTAGAAGTTTTAACTGTCATTCCAGTACTCGGGTCGCGGCCAGCACCCACCTGCGGAGGAAGGCTGATGGTGTGGGTTTCCACGTCGATGAGTTGCTTCATGGCGTCGATGATACCTTCCTTGGCTTTGGTTGACAGGGTTTCTTCCTTTATGCACATGGATAACTTGTCAATTGGCCCGCAGGCATGGGTAATGGATACTTGGTTGATCCGAATATCATCATAAGCCCGGCCCCAAGGCAAATATTTAGTCACAGGAGATTTCAAAAAATATCTTGTCACCGGAGATTTCCAATACCTGAACCGAAACATGTAGTATAGACTATTTCGGCTCAGCCGCCGATCAAGGGCCAGGGTACCATAGTAGCACACCAGGCGCACTAGGTTCCATTTATTGTTGAAGTAGGTGGTGAAGAAATCATGGGCTTCAAAGCAAATGAGGGTGGCTAGAAGTGCCAAGGTGACCGAGAAAGCAAGGAATGGGAAGTTTTCAAGGCGGTCTCTTGATACCAGGGCCATGCAATAGAAGTAATCAGCATCCTTGGTGGTGACGAGTATAGCCCAGATGGCTATGAGGTATATGGGCACGAAGAGAATGGACAGGACCAAGTTTGAGATGAAAAATTGATGACTGGACACCGCCACACGGTCGGCCGCTTGGTAGTAGCGCTCTAGGAAATCGAGCTCTAGCCGAAGCACCCGAAAGGGCCTGTTTGCTGAATCAACTTCTGGGCCATGGTCGCGGAGGTTGAGGAGGCCCTCAAGCATCACCCTGCGTGCCATGTCCGAGCTGACCTCCACCATGGGGTATTGCTCGAAATGGCGGCGCAGCAGCTTGAAGAGGGAGAACGAGAGGCACAAATCCTGAAGGTATACTCCCCTCCTGCCAGAGAAAAGGATACTAATTTGCCTATCACCGTTCTGCTGTTTCCCCCATTGCCACACCTTACCCACGGTGACCAATTTGCTTGTCATCATTTTGTCGTCGTTCGGCAGGTCCAATTGGAGACTGACATGCTTCAGGTGGTTCTGGCCTGGAGGACACCTCCCGACACCATAGCTGTAGTCAATGGTGGTCACGACCTTGCGCCGTACCGCCGTGCCACTCTTCGTCTTCTTCTCAGGAACAAGCATGTGCTCCCCTTCCACCACGAACTCGCACATTTCCATGATGGCGTCAGGAGAGGTGGAAGTGGAAGCAGCAGGCGCAATGGAGTGCCCGTGCTTCTGCTCCTTTTCTGTAACATGCTGCATGTAGGCTGCAATGAGGAGAGGGTTCCTGCCAGTGTACCAGGACCTGCTCACCACCCATGTGTTGACGATCCTCTGCATCAGCTTGAAAAAGCTGAGCAACCAGAGGATAACAAACATTGCCCTCATTGCACTGGCCCACTCCTTTTCTGACTTGTGTGGCTTGTGACCTTCCATGTTGAAGAAGACAAGGTAGCCAGCCCACACCATGTGACCGACCTCGTCGGCATGATCCATCACTGTGAACCGTCCAGCGCTCCTCGAGAAAGAAGAGCCATCGGCAGGCAGCATCATCGCCTGCACCTTCATGCGGATGAGTTCTACAAGAAGCAACCACAGCAGCGTGAGGAGGAACCCCGTCCCACCCTGCGCCTTTGTCAGTGAAAAGACAGAGGATAGTGCAGGGAGGAAGAGGATGAAGGAGATACGCAGCAAAATGCGCAGCACAGGTTCAAAGTTGACAGTTTGGTGGCTGAAAAACTTGCGCACCAGGCCCGACCAGAGGATGGTGAATGCAAGCAGCATCAGGACCACCACCGTGAAGGCCAGGGCCATCACAGTCATGGGTTCTGTGCTCGCAGCGGTGCCCTTGTATGATTGCAGCATTTTGTTACAGTGGGTCTTGTCTAGTTTCCACAGATCCTGGAGGCTAAACCTAACTAAGTCAAAGGGCGCCGCCATTGCAGTGTGTTCAGGCATGTATGGCTAACTCCTTCAGGATGCTGTGACACTAGAGAGTTTGTGGTGTTTATATAGGCATGCGCGTGTGCCGGCAACATTGATCGACAAGAGGTGACGACGTACCACTAACCGGTCATTCTTTGCTTGATAAACAATTCACAGATTGTGCCGCTGCACACATGCTGTCAGGAACTGAAGCTTTTGCTTTCATCTTTTGTCCCACACAATTGGCAGGAGATGCTGCCGGGAGCTTTGGAAAAGCTCTCACTGCATTCAGCTGCGATTTAGCACCGAGCCAAGGCAAGAATTGCAATGTCCCAGGTGCAAAACCACATGCACACATGTGCCTGTAGGCTTTTCGCAAGGCAATGCAATTATGGCTGCAGCAACTTATTCTCAGGTGGATTCCTCTAGTAGTCTAGTCTTTGAAAATAGAAAAGAAGTCGGCAGGCAGTAGATTTTTTGCAGTGCAGTGGTGGCCGACGCAGAGGCAGAATGGCGAAGCAGCAACGGCGGTGTCACCAGACGTGGGAGGTGGGAAGACCACACGATGTCTTTGTGAGGGTGGGGAGGCACGACAAAGAAACTTTGAAAGTTGAGGTGGGTTGAACTTTTATGCCTCCTGATTTATATAAATCTTAAGAAAGACTTCGAAAGTTGTATCACCTGAACTTAGTATAAATAATATCATTTACTAGTATGAAATCTTCTACATGCACTAAAACAGTATGTTTCAGGGCCCAGATTATTTTTGAACTAGTCAAGTACCATATTATGCCTATGGCTATATCCTTTGCTTGGGTGCAGATTATTTTTCTATTTTAGTTGCTTTAGATAATTGCTCAGCATATATACGAGCATTTCCAACAATTATAGTCAAGTCCTATCTATAATTTTTTTTCATATCGTCTATATACATCATTCAAAAGATAGTATAAAGACTACCTCTCTAATAGTCATGGCTAGTATGAAGTTATCGGAGCCCAGGGCTGATATTAAAACAGAGGCCCCATTAAAACTATTCATATATCTATATTTTGGAGATGGGGCCTGCTAAGGTACTCTTTCTTACCTCTGAGAAGGTAAGAGGTTAAATATATCTGAACCGTTGATTTAATAATTAAAGATAGAAAGCACGGTTACCATGCATGTCACCATGCAGTGATGGAGTCAGTTGTGCGGGCAGTGCTCCCCTTCGTGCATGCGGTTATGCAGTTGGAATCGAAAGTCAAACCCAGATCTAATCTTGTTTTAGGCTTTGAAGCAAAATCCGGTAGATTTATCTCACCGTATGAATATCTTTGAAAAATAAAAATACTATATAATGTTTATCTTTCTAAATGACTATCACATACATACTATAGAATAAAATATATCTTAAAAAATAACTTTCATATGCCATGTTTCTTTTTTGAGTCATGATATAATAAAAAGGGTCACATACATGAGATGCCATGGTTTTTATTTGCATTGGAGAACATATGGTGGAGAAATGTACATAGTATGTTATGAGTCACGTACTCACATAGTCACATACCATTCCTTAAGTCACGTTTCTCTCTCATTTTTTTTTCTAGTCGTGACCACTAGCGCAACTAAGCAGGCCACATGTGTGGTGTTCCAGGTACGGTAGATCTATAAACTAGTTGAAGGCATGTCACGTTAGGAAAAAAACCTCCGCAAGCCTGTCACCATGTCACATTTTCTTCTTTCTATTCCACGCATGGCTCTTACCAGAACGTCCTACACGTTTTTTTTACAAATCCATGTCCATGTCACGTTCTACTCTGTTTTTATTTTTTTGAACCGGAAGGGGTGGCCACAATCAAGTCGTACAAAAAAAAGAAGAGAAAGTGTTAGATCTGTTTCCATGGAAGTTAAATCAAATGGAAGATATTTTCACTATTATCTGATTTAAAAATATATAATAAACATTAAATGTATTACCTCGTAGGAGGTAATATGTCACCTGATCTACGGTCCATATTAGTTTGGGAGTACTTTAGCAAAGCCCTTTAGAGATAATGTTCAATCAATATATTGATAAGTTGATATTACAACATACAAAATACTTAGAAAAACACTTTCCAGAGATCATTTTGAAAAAGTCTCTCCTAACATTTCTTAATGCCAAGTTGTTGATGGTTTTACCTTTAATCTCATCAAGCAACGTTATCTCCATGTATAAAATTGTCAAACCACTCAACCTTTTTTCTCACGACAGAACTTAACATTGAAAAGATTCTATATGGTGATGACAATTACGAAAGAGCATTCCTGAAAATCTACAAATATGCATCAATGGCTAAAACGTAGTGCAAAAGCTATAAATAAATCTAATTTACTAATAAACGAAATCTCACCAAATCATGAATAACTTGCAAGGATTTGCATCGTAAGTCCCCAACCATCTCTTGGAGAGTTGCACCATATATATGTCAAGCTCCCGACAGATCAAAGCACATGAAGATCTTTATACGACCAAAACAAAACAAGATTCAAAAGTGGTTTAGATCTAATGCAAATTAAGGAAAACCATGATTCGAGCAACATACCGATTTGAGAAAATTTAGGATGGGATTCAACTTCAAACATTCGATCACCAATTCACCGTCGAACCATAAACTACAGGAAGGGCGGCGTCCGGTGATGCGCTGTATGTTTTTGGTGGCAATGTCCGGGAGAGCTGGAGAGGAGGATGGACGGCGAACGCGGGACGGCGCATCGTTGCCGTACGACTACGACGCTTCGCTACTTGCAAGATTCACGGGTGTTATCACTTGGGCTGGACGGGATGGGCCTGAGTAGCAGGGATTTGGGCCTTCATTTTACGCGAGTTTTCAGTTATTTTATATTTTTCAATTCTCCTTTGCAGGGATTTATGTTCCCTAGTGGCATATCTTTATTTAATATTTTTTTAAATAAATACTAAAGTAAGAATTGATTCAGCGGTACATTATAATTTTATAAAAAACTCCTTGATATTTTAGATAATTAATCCACAATTTCCTAAACCCTCCATTGCAGATTAGAAAATCTGCGTCTAATATATCTGGACTCTCCTGGTCCGTATGATTCTCGCAAAGAAAATAAATCAACCGAGATGGACTCAAACCCTCGTCGCATCCGCAATGGATATAAGGTCGATCGAGTTTGCAGCCCTGTACGTATCTTTTCTGCCAAATCGCATTATGGTCCGTGCCATAGCATCATCCAATCGCTGCCGCCATCAATTCATGCCACGGTGGAGTTCAGACTAACAAGCACAACACAGGATCTAGGCTGGACTCGGAGAGTTCTAGTTCCCCGGCGATCTCTGATGGCTTTCCGGCGCCCCCATAGGATGGCGGTCGGCTGGGCCGGTGCTCCGCGGGCGACTCTCTGGATGCGCCGGGCGGCGGATGATGTTTGGCGTGCTCCAGGCGCATCTATTCTGGCTGCGGACCCTTCTAGGGTTTTGGTCGCATGTCTGTTCGGATCCGACGATCCGTGTCGTTGGGTGCGTGGTGGCCAAGCCAGCCATTTGCAGAGGGTCGGGAAGAGTCCGAATTTCCCACGTGTAGGTAGGTGGGTTGCTATATCTTCCACGCAGAAGGCCCTAGAGTTTTGGTGTGGTGTCTGGCTCAATTGTTGCCGTCGGGCTTTCTCTTCTATCCCTCGGTTCCAATCTATACTCTCCAGTGAGGGTTGTGATTGATCTGAGGGCTAATCTATGCCTGCCGGCAGCGCTTGATCTTAGGCAAGAGATGGTGACTGATCAGTCGCTGGATCAGGAGAAGCTGAAGAAGGTGGCTGGGGGAGAGGTTGACGAGGCTCCCATGGTGCTGGGCTCTAGTGAAGAGGAGATTCGGAACAAAAGCTTGGTTGTTCACGATGAGGTGGTGGAGGAGGATGAATTTGTGTTCGAGGAGGAGATCCCAGAGGAGGGGATGAGGACTGGATGGTTTGCCATGGCGAGGTACTATTCTGGTCGGAGCTTCCCTACCCGGGTCCTGTTTGGTGACTTGTTCAAGGTGTGGGGTGAAGGGGAAGCAAGGGATCTTGGCAACAATCTGTCGGACCTTAGGACCGGCAATCCACCTGGGGGTACCCGAGTGGTTGATTTGTAGGTGGGGCGATCGTTGAGTTAGTAGCTTGATGGTACACAGGAGGCACTGATTTAGACAGGTTCGGGCTAGCCGGAGGTATAATACCGTATGTCCTGTGTCGGTGGTGTTGTCTGTATTGCTGGTACTCAGCCAAGCTTCAAGAAGCAAGGGCGAGCGTATGGGTTACAATGGGATGAGATTCGATTGTCTCATGAGGGTGCCCTAGGCCGCCTTATATAGGGTGATGGGCTAGGGTTTACAAGTTGGTTTCCATCTAAACCTACTTGACTTCGACCAGGACTCTAATCCGAGTCGGTTACAACTGAATATCTCTGGATATCCGGAAGAGTCGCCCGCCGGGTCTTCATCAACTTTTCCGTCAAGTCGGGGAGTCCATGTGGGCCGCCTAGGGGTCGGCCCATGAGCCTGCCAGAGGTGGGCCCTAGGCGCCGGAGTCTGGTTTGAAAGTGGGCCCAGGGGTACCCATATCCCACAAGCCCCCGAGCAACGTGCAGGCGCGTGTCGAACTACTTGATGAAGTACCGAGGCCAATGAGGTCGGCTGAAGGTGCTTTTACATGTAGTCGGCACAAGGGTGGGCGGTGCTCAAAAAGAGAGAACACCCAACTGTGACGATGAGTTTTGCGAGGTAGTCAGTCGGTCCTCATGAGGGCCGAGTACAGGGCACGATTAGGAGCACTATACGTACAGTAGCCCCCGAGCGTTGGGTTGGTTAGTATAAGCGAGGCAAGGCTCAAAAAGTACTCAAACAGCCTGTTGCCCGAGAGTTGGTGAAGGCATGCTACCACCAAGGTTATTATCCGAGTTGTGGGGCTTGCTCAGTCAATCATGTTGGCTGAGTCGGGGGGTAGGTGAGAGCGTGCTGCCACCAAGGAAAGAGCCAAAGTTACTGATGCCCGTGAATCAACAGTGCATTGATAGCGAGGCATGAATCAAGGGCGACGATAAAAGCTGACCGTTCAGCCTTAAAGGCGATGCGCATGCGCATGCGTTCCGGTGACCGTTTCATCACGGACGTAACAGTCCTTGACCGTGAGCGCCTATATATAGATGCTCCGGCGTAGTGGATTCACACAGAGTCATAGAGAGAGCCTTCCAGCATGTGGGGTCTCGAGATCCATCCCCCCGACGAGGTCGGGAGTGAGCGTAGAGTTAGCCAAGGTTCATGCCTTGGTGCGTGCCATTGATGCTAGAAGAAAATCGACGAAGAGTGGTGCACCTGCTGGTGGAAAGGAGGGAGACATCACAATCCTCATCGAGGAGATGGAGATCCACTTCGCGGTGGAACCCTGCGAGGAGGTCACGGTAGGCGTCGTGCTTTCCAGGAAGCTAGCAAATGATGCGGAGTCGATGACTGATTTCGCAAGGGAGCCCATCGAGGACGTTCCGCGAGGTGAAGTCTTGCCATCATTTGTGGTGTTTAGTTCTCCCCCTCTTCCAGCAATGCAGCCACGAGGTTCTTTAGTTGGTGGGATGCCACAAGAAAACCGACGAGAAAGTTGTGAAGACTTGTTCTCGCGATTGTGTGCTGTCCCGCTGACTGAAGTGGTCCAAGAGCTGTCTATAGACAGTTCAAATCTTTGTCTAAATGGCCGATGGCCGAGTGTAATTTGTCCTTGTAAATTCGCTATTTGCGAACTAGGAAATATGAACATGTTCATGTGTTTGAGTGGCTTAGTGTCCGACCTCCTGAGAAGACGGCATGATCGAGTAGACACACTGAACCCTACCCAGCGCCCAGCCCCCGAGCATGTGAGGGTCATGGCATGGTCCTTTCAAGACGCGCCAGAAAATTTCCCGGCGCCCAGCCCCCGAGCATGCGAGGGGCCTGGCCTGGTTCGTATCGAACGCGCCGAGTCCTCTTCCCGGCGCCCAGCCCCCGAGCATGCGAGGGTCTTGGCCTGGTTCGTATCGAACGCGTCGAGTCCTTTTCCCGGCGTCCAGCCCCCGAGCATGCGAGGGTCTTGGCCTGGTTAGCATCGAACGCGCCGAGTCCCTTTTCCCGACGCCCAGCCCCCGAGCATGCGAGGGTCTTGGCCTGGTTCGTATCGAATGCGCCAAGTCCTTTTCCCGGTGCCCAGCCCCCGAGCATGCAAGGGTCTTGACCTGGTTTGTATCGAACGCGTCGAGTTCTTTTCAAATGGAAACATATCTTGTCCGCTAATCACGGATCGGGCGGATCGCGTATCGCCAATCCCGCGGATTCCGTCCTTCAGTTTTGGAGCCGTTAGGGTAGGGCGGCACCGCGCTATAAATACGCGACCAGAGTCACCATCGACGTCACCCAGTCGCCGCGCCGCATTCCTCGCCTTCCTCACCTTTGCTTTCGTCTGCTCGCCATTGCACCCAAGCACTCGCCCCGAGGTCTTGGAGGCTTGTAGATCCATCTTCTCCAGCACGCTTATGCACCCCGGCTTCATCCACCCCACCTTCTGCCGCCGCTGAGAGATATCCATGGCGGAGGAAGTTCCTGCTCAGGCTACGGCTGAAGTGATGGCGGCCGCCGGAGTGCCGTCGGAGAAGGAGCAAGAGTTGGCGTACGGGAAGATGAAGATGACCCTGGAGCGCCTGGAGGAGATGGCAAACTGTGGCATGCTGCCACTGAAGGATTCCCTAGCGTGGCGGCTACCCGGCTCGGAGAAGTGGCCGTACGAGAACACCAACGAGGTGGCCGTGTCCGCCCACTTCGTTGAGCGCGGCTTCAGCACTCCGACGGGCGACTTCTTCCGTGGTCTCTTGCATAACTACGGTATGGAGCTCTCAAACCTTAATCCCAATGGGATTTTTGACATTCGTTTTTAATCTACTTTTGTGAGGCGTATCTAGGAATCGCCCCCCATTTCCATCTCTGGCGGTACTTGTACCGTGTGAAGCGCATCGGCTCCGGCACCAAGTGTGACGGTGCCACTCGGATCACCGGTGGAGCGAGCATTGCCCTGCGCTCCGGGAGGCAGAAGGAGTACTTCGACCTCCAGTTGAATGATGGTCACAAGGATTGGCGGCGAGATTGTTTCTTGATGACGGACCAGCCGCCCATGCTGCCCAGCCGGACTGGGCTGCCTGCGAGGGACAGGAGCTCGTGGACCGAAGTGTTGGTTGGAGACGAGAAGAAAGACCTCCCCGACCTACTGAAGATGATTGCCGAACTGAAGGCGAAGGGTTTGACGGCGACAGCAGTGGCGATCTCCTTCGTTGCCCGGGCGATCCAGCCGATCAATGACCGGGCGCACCCGACGTACGAGTTCTCCGGCCAACTCGACCCAACCCGGGAGTCAACTCGGGGGATCGACCGGGATGAAGTCATCCGGCGCGTCGGTGCCATGATGAAGGGCGTGGTGAGCAACGACGGTGCTCCAGCTCCTCACAGCTTGAGGAATCCTCCGCTTGCGGTATGTGTTGTGCCTTCCGGGTACCTTTAAGTTTGCTTGACTTGCAAATAGCTTGTGTTTCCTTTAGATCTAGTTGTGTTTGCTTGTTTCTGAACTAGGAGATAACCAACCACTTCTTCTGCCCAGCGCCCCTGCCTGAGGGAAATCCAGCGCTGCGTTGGAAGGTTATGAGGCCGGAGGAGGCGAGGGACGACAGGTTACCCATGGTTCTTTAGCTCGAGGGGTGGGAAACCGAGCAGTTTAGCTCCCCCGAGCACTCGGAGAAGACCACGGATGTCGCGACGGACCTAGCCGCTGCGGTTGGGAGGACCCGGGCGGGCACTTGGCGAGCGCTGGTGTCGCAGGCGGAGACCACTGCAGCAGCTGAGACCCACAAGAGGCAAGCCTTGGCACAGGCTAGCGCGCCTGTGTCGAAGAGGCGTCGCACCGGAGCAACGCCGGAAGCCAGCGAGGATGCTGACGGCTCGTCCGGTGAAGATGAAGAAGTCCTGGCGCCGGAGCAGTCCAGGGAGGAGACGCCTGTGGCAGATCTGCCGCAGACCTTGGTGATGTCGGGTAGTCGGCCACCGCGTCCTTTTTCCCTTCGCTTCAAGCGACCGAACAAGAGTAACATGTTAGAGTCGTGACTCAGTTAAGTTGCTCTTGATCAGCTTGTCTTTTGTAATCTTGCTTATCTGCTGAGTTGAGTTGTCGTCTCCAGGGATGTGGCCGGGCTCTCCGACTCATCGCGCACTCACTCGGAGGAGGGCGAGCAGGTCATCACCCCTCACCGAGTCCGGTAACCCCAATGACGTTGGCGTGGCAGGCTGCGCTACCGGAGAGCTCGGCGAGGGCTGAGGCTTCGTTGGGAGTCGTCGGGGCTGCCGGACAGGGCTTGGCCATCCCTGGGACGAACCCGGTGCTGGAGAGAGATCCGGATATGCTGGAGCTTGTGGATGACACCGATCCGGGCCAGCATGTTGAGCCAGATGATATCGTCGTGGATGAGGACCTGCCCCGGGCGGAGCGCTTTGAGCGCATCGCTAAGGGCAACGAGGAGGCACTGGAACAGATCCGCAGCTCCTCGACGTCTATGTTGGAGGACATGGAGGTGGGTTCTGTTTAACCCTTTGTCCTGCAGTTCCTTCGAGCATTGTCAGGTAAAATTTTTATCGAACTTGTTTGCAGGCTCTAGTGGTTGGTGCCGGCCAGTGCGCGTAGATGATGCGCGTTGCTGATGAGGAGTGCAGCGAGCTTCAGCGGCTTAGGGCCCGCGTGCGCACCGTTGCTGATGAGGCTAAGGGCTTTGCCCTTCAGAAGGAGGCAGATATGGAAGCCACCGTGCAGCTCAACAAGGATCTCCTGGCCCAGCTGGAGTCCCTGGCCGCCATTAAGTCTTTGTCCCCTTTATTACTTGCTGAGTTCTTGATGTTATTGGGGTACTCGGATTACTTTTGTTGTTTGACTGCTCGTGTTTTCCTTAGGTCATGCCCAGGAAAAGGAACGTCTCGAGCGACGCCTTGAAGTCGTGGACGCCAAGTTCAAGGAGACGTTGGGCGTGCTCAAGGAGAGGGATGCCGAGCTGAAGCGGTCACTCGAATGTGAGCGAAAGCCTATGTGGCGTCGTCTTGAGTTTCCGGTTTGCTCGGATCATGATGCCATAACGCATGGTTATGGGTGGTTGTCATGCGCAGGTCATGCTGCTGAGAAGAAGGTCTGGGAAGAAAAGGTCACCCACCTGGGACCTCTTGGATCCGAGTTTGGACAAGACGTCGGCTGCTACGTTTTCTTCGCGTGGCACATGGCGGCACTTGTAGAAGTGAGCCTCCAACTTGCGGACTTCTGCACAGTAGGCATCCATGGTTTCCTTGGAGCACTCCCAATTTTTGTTGACCTGCTCGACCACCACCTTGGAATCGCCATAGAATAGCAGCCGTTTGATGCCCAATGTTATGGCTATCTTGAACTCGTCGATCAGCGCCTCGTACTGTTGGCGGTCGTTACGGCCTGATTTTGGTCGATTTTCACCACCAAAGTCTCAGTAAATAAAAGGTATATAGATATAGTTCCATGCATTATTAGGCTTATACTAACTATTTCCACGAGTCTTGGTGTTTCCAAATTGATTGCAGGATTGTTCCCCAAAACGGCATTAAACAGACGATCTGTCGTTCGGGCTAGAAATGGACTATAAATTATCACGAGCACAAATAGTCTCGGATGTCAAGTTGGAGTACACCATTGCGAAGAGCTCGTCGAGACGATTCCGTTGGATATATCATTCACATTATTTAGAGCTCGGGATGAAAAGATATAAAGCCTCCTAGATCATGTGCACATGACGTCAGCAGCACCACCTGGTGGACCCAACATCCAGCGGGCCCACAGGGCACTCATGAGCAGCTGCAGCGCAGCACACCAGCACACATGGAGCAGCCGCACAGCACACATGCAAGCACACGCACACTTGCGAACAAGATGTTAGAAGTAGGAGGTTGAATTTGGGAGTAACATGTCACTTCGTAATCATTGCGTTATTGTAGCATTTCGTTTGTATTTGTGAAAAATTATCCAAAAATTGATTAATTAGGCTCAAAATGTTCGTCTCGCAGAGTACAACAAAACTGTGCAATTAGTTTTTGATTTTATCTACATTTAGTACTCCATATATGTTATGACATTTTAATGTGACGGAGAATCTTTTTTTTGCATAGTGAATTTGGAGAAACTTTTTGCATCTAAACAAAAACAAGGCCTAGATCTTTGCCATGCAGGCAGGTAGGCAAGCAGGCTAGTGAGCCATGCAGCAGAACAGCGCCAGGCCCCGCAGCGGTGCAGCGCAGTGGGCAGGTGGCCCCACGGCGCAGCGGCAGGGAGGACTTGCGCGTGAGCGCGAGGAAACCAGGCGCGCGCAGCAGACCGGCCCCACACACGCCGGCAACGCAGCTGCAGCAGAGCTACGGCGGTGCATGCGCGATGCGCGGGAGCAAGGTTGGCCCACCAGCCAGAGGCGTAGCGCCAAGGCGGTTAGCAGGAGAATCGCGCATGCAGAAGGCGGTAACAGCAGGGACACGTGGCCAGCGCCGGTAGGCTGAGCAGCTCTCTCGCGGATTGGACCCAAAGGAAACACAAACGCATGCAAAGGACGGTGCAGGCATTCCCTCTCACTGCGACACTTGGCGCCATGGGAGTAAGAGGAGGAGAATATTCCTAGAGCATCTCCACATCCCCAAGTCACCTCCAAGCTATAAATAGAGCCCTTCTTCTCACTTGTAATACACACCACTTGGGAGCAAGTCTCCATTCTCCACTTTTGATGTAGAGTTAGGCTAGTCCTGTTGGGAGTTAGAGTTAGGGTCGAGCTTCGCTCGGGGTTCCGGAGTCGTCTTCTGGAGTTCTGGTAAAGATCTTGTATCTTTTCCTTTTCTTTATATACGACTCTGAGTATTCTCAATATATTTCCTCCTGCATTTACTTGAGTTATTTGTTCTGCATTTATTCCGGAGTAAGTGTAGAATGTCTAGCCTTGGTGATAGTTGTTGTAGTCTGGCTCTGTAAGTTCTCTTCTAGTTCTTTATATCAGCTGGTTCCTCGATTCTGCTCAATGCTTGCGGTGAATTGTCACTGGGGTATTGATAGGGTTGCTTGCTCTTTCTAGTAGAGTAAGTAGTTGTTGACTAGTGTAGGAGTGGTTCCTAGACTAGTTAGTGACCTTGGAATATCTCTGAGCTGGCACGGAGGTGGTAGCCGTTAGGTGGTGACAGCCCTATACGGCCTTCGTATTCCATCACGCCTGGTTCTTACGGTAGGCTCCCATAAGACGGCGGAGTTGGTGGCACCCATTCTCATCCCTTTCTATGTGTCACTGGCTCCGTCCCCGACGCCGAGGTAATAGAACTAGGAACAGAACTATAGATGCCATTCTTCATGCTAGTCGTAACCTTTGCCAGAGATATCTCAAGGCCAGTGGAAGTATATAGGAATCCTCTCCTGTCTCGTTGTCCTTCCACTAGCTAGACCGCTCTTCTATCTCTATCTCCACCCTGGACTTCTCCTTGTGTGTGTCATATGCATATCACTCCTATCCTATCCTTTATCCCCGCCTTGTTAGCCGATACTTTAATTAGTAGTTACATCTTTGTCAATAGTCAATACTCTTTATCCAATGCTTTCTTGTGGAAATAAATACGATACCTAGGAATACTCCCGGGTGAAATGCTACATCGGTATCCGTGCGCTTGCGGATTTATATCTGTGTCGTAAGAATACCAATGAGCACTCCTTGCACCATTACTGGGATTGACAATCCTGATAGTGGACCGTAAGAAGTGTCAACATGTACTCGGCGCCGTTGTTGGTTGCCTGGTAATGAATTTGCAGCACGTATTTTAAGTGCTTACCTTCCGGGGATATAAGTAGCACTCCGACTCCAGCTTCTTCGAGGTTTAGTGCGACGTCGAAGTACATGGTCCAGTGCTCGGGCGGTTCCGCCGGCGCTGGAGCTCGGATTTCTGTCCACTCAGCGAGAAAATCAACTAGGACCTGCGACTTGATGGCTTGCCTTGACTTGAAGGTGATGTCGAAGCCACCGAGTTCTACCGCCCATTTAACGACTCGACCGTTAATGTCACGATTGTGGAGGATTTCGCCGAGCGGGAAGTTGGATACCACATGTACGGGGTGTGCTTGGAAGTAATGTCGCAGCTTTCTTGAGCAGATCAAGAGTGCGTAAAGCAGCTTCTGGGGTGCTGGTAGCGGATCTTGGAGTCGGCCAGTACTTCGCTGACGTAGTAGACCGGTCTTTGCACCGGGTATGAGTGTCCTTCTTCCTTTCGTTCAACAACCAGGCCTGCGCTGACCACGTAAGTGGTTGCTGCTATATATAGCAGGAGGGGTTCGTCCTTATTAGGGCCGGTGAGCACCGGTGGGGTGACTAGGAAAGCTTTGAGGTCGGCCAACGCTTGGTCGGCTTTCGGCGTCCACTCGAACTTGTCGGCCTTCTTCAAGAGCTTGAAGAAGGGGGCGCCTCGCTCACCTAGCTTGCTGATGAACCGGCTTAGGGCTGCCATCATTCCTGTAAGCTTCATCACCTCCTTCTTGTTTTTAGGTCGGGGCAGATTCTGGATCGCCGCGATCTTGGTGGGGTTTTCTTCAATTCCTCGCTGGCTTACCAGGAACCCTAGGAGCTTGCCTGAGGGTTCCCCAAAGACACACTTGGTGGGATTGAGTTTCCACCTGAAGCGCCGCAAGTTGTTGAAGGTTTCCTGGAGGTCGGCGATCAAGGTGTCCGGGTTGTAGGTCTTGACCACAACATCATCCACATAGGCCTCGGCATTGCGACCGATTTGGCTGGATAAGCAAGTCTGGATTGCTTTCTGGTACGTCGCTCCGGCATTCTTGAGGCCGAAGGTCATCGTATTGTAGCAGTATATGCCATGGGGCGTGATGAACGCCGTCTTGTCTTGGTCGTCCGGGTTAAGGGCTATCTGATGATAGCCGGAGTAGCAGTCGAGGAAGGAGAGTAGTCGGCACCCGGCCGTAGAGTCGACAACCTGGTCGATACGGGGGAGGGGGAAGGAGTCCTTAGGGCAGTATCTATTGAGATCGGTATAATCAATGCACATTCTCCATTCACCGGTTTTCTTCTTTACAAGTACAGGATTTGCAAGCCATTCGGGCTGCTTGCACTCCCGAATGAAACCAGCTGCTAGAAGCTTATTCAACTCTACCCTAATGGCCTCCTTGCGATCTTGTGCGAACCGTTGAAGCTTCTGCTTGACCGGCTTGGCGGTCTTCACCAAATCCAAGGAGTGCTCAGCCTTCTCCCTTGGAACTCCTGGTATATCCGAGGGTTTCCACTCAAATATGTCCCAGTTGTCCCGCAGGAAGGAGGTGAGCGCGCTTTCCTATTTGGTGGACAAGCCTGGGCCTATCAGCGCCGTCTTGGAGGGGTCGTCGCTGGAGAGGCTGATAGTCTTCATTGTCGAGTCTGGCTCGAGCGCTGTCATCGTCACGTCCTGTTCTAGCACCATGGAGTCGGCGGGTGGGTTGGCCTTGGCTTCAGCGGCAAGTACCACACTGTTGCCGAGTTATCGAGAGAGCTCAGCAAGGCACACCGCTTTGTCGTCGCACTCGTACGACGTCTTGACATCTTCCCGGACACTAGTGACCCCCTTGGGAGACGGCATCTTCATCACCAAGTAGGTGTGATTGGGTATCGCCATGAAGCATGCCAGCATGGGCCGCCCGCAGATGGCGTGGTAGGAGCTGCTGAAGTCCGCTACCTCGAAATGCAGGAACTCGGTGCGGTAATTCTCCGGGGTGCCGAAGGTGACGGGCACGGTGACTCTTCCCACAGGGTAGGCGGCTTTCCCTGGGATGACGCCATAGAATGGCTGGTCGGCCCTACGGAGCTTGGAGTAGTCGAACCCATGTCGTTCAGGGTCTTGGTGATGATGATGTTGAGGGCGCTGCCCTCGTTGATCAGCACCTTGGTCAGGAGGACTCTATCAACAACCAGCCTGGCGATTAGGGGGTAAGAGCCTGGTTCAGGCAAGTGTACCCAATGGTCCTTCCTAGAGAAGGTGATGGACATGTCCGACCACCTCAAGTACTCGACCGGCTTCGTGCCCACGAGATGTATCTCGCGGCTATGGAGCTTCTTCTTTCTCTGGTCCAGGAAGGCGTCAGGGCCTCCCATGATGACGTTGACCTGTCGGTCGGTGTTCTGGAAGTTGCCGCGGGTCTCATCATCTAGCAGTGAGGAAGTTCTTTGTGGATGGGGATATGCCGGCTGGCATTAATGACACAACAATTATCCTAATTCCTAAGGGTGATAATCTGGAGGAGCTAAAAGATTTCCGGCCAATTAGCCTCTGCAATGTGATTTACAAGGTTATCTTTTAATGTTTGGTTAACAGACTAAGGCCCTTGTTGGGAGATATTGTCAGTCCGGAGCAAAGTGCATTCGTTCCGGGGCGTTTGATCACTGATAATGCCCTCATTGCATTTGAGTATATCCATGCAATTCAGAAGGGACCGGGTGACAAGGAAGAGTTCTGTGCATATAAGTTGGATTTGTCGAAGGCGTATGACCGTGTTGACTAGGGATTCTTACAAAAGTTACTGGTGAAGCTAGGTTTTCATGGACAGTGGGTGCAGTGGAACATGACATGTGTCACTACTGTACGCTACTCAGTCCGCTTCAATGGGGTGCCCCTGGCGCCCTTCTCCCCTTCACGTGGTCTACGCCAAGGTGATCCACTTTCGCCTTATCTCTTTCTGTTAGTCGGTGATGGTTTATCTGTGTTGTTGAAGCACCATGAGAGGATGGGACAGGTGGAAGGGCTCAAGGTGTGCAGGAGGGCGCCTAGTGTCTCGCATCTGCTGTTCGCTGATGATAGCCTTCTCTTCTTCCGGGCAAACGGGGCCCAAGCTGCTAGTGTCAAACAAGCAATTACTACTTTTGAGAGAAACACAGGACAACTACTGAGTCCTAGCAAGTGTTCTTTGCTGGTTCCAGAAGGGAGAGATGGGGCAGAAGTTCAGCTTGTCCGTTCCATTCTGGGAGTGGAGAGGGTGGACTTTGAGGAAAATATTTGGGGCTGCCTACCCCGCTCGGACACATGAAGAGGGATCGGTTCCAACCACTACAAGAAAGGTTCTTAAAGAGAATGTCAGCATGGCATGAAAAGGATCTATCTGCTGCTGGGAAAGAGGTGCTGATCAAATCCATTGCCCAGACTTTACCAAATTATATCATGAGTGTTTTTAAGCTCACAAGGGGCTTGTGTGAAGATCTCATGAAAGCAATCCATGCGTGATGGCTGGGAAACGGACGGGTGAAGGCCCACCTCCGCATCAGCAGAGACAAGTTTAGTTTAGTTTAATTCAAATGGGACAAAGTAAGAAATTCAGGTATTGCGAGTCTATACTTTCATAATTGTTATATATTCATAGAAATTATGTTAATTACATCTCCGTAGAGAAAACTCCTGATTAAGAGTTCCAACATGAGTACATAAAAAAGGAAGATTACATCATATGGCTGCCTATTACATGACTACAAGAATAAAATAACCAGTCTTCAGTCTTGTCGTGTGGATGAATGCTTGGCTTAACCTCAAACTTAATGGACATGACATATGCATTTATGCATGCGCAGAGAGCATTTGCATTTATGCCTGATTTAGACAAGTGTATGCTCAGCATATCACTGCTAACTAGTTAAATTGCTTAGCAGGCTGAGATACAATTGGACGGCTGTTCATCATTATTTTATTTATATCCCTAATATATGCTAGAGACATGATATGCGGTATGTTTCAGGTAAGCATACATGAATATTGATGACATAAATATGCCCAGGCTATACGATCCGATTATTTTACACAATGGATGCCTAACTTGCCGTGGCTCAATTGTTTCAGTTTTTGAGCCAAGCAGTGTTTATGCTAATAAAAGGAAAGACCCATGCGTGGAGAAGTTGATTTACTTCGTAATCTAGCTGAGCACGGATTTCCATAAATGCAATTTAACTAAGATGCAAACTGAATTTTCTTCATCATCATGCATGGGAAGATATCACCGAGTTGAGTCATTAGCTAGCACAAACGACTTTCGTGAATGCAAGATGACTTTCGGTAACAGTCCGCTCGCCTCCACACCACGCCGCCCCCTCGCCTTCTCCCTCCACGCGCCACGCGCCGTCGCCGCCTCACCTCCCCACTGCTCCACAGCCTCACCTCCTCCCACCTCCACCTTAAATCGCCCCCTGTCCCGTGCTGGGCTCATCTGCATCCCGGGGCGCACGGACGGCAGCCTCGACGGCCGGTGGGAGGTGGCCATCGTTGCAGCCATTGAGCCATCCCGAAGCCACATCATAGCACAAGATCGAATCGCCGAGGAGCTACTCGGACATACCGTCGACTCAAGTCGTTGCCACACCACTGAGCCGTCGATCCGCGCGCCGCCGCGCTACATCTCTGCCCGCCGGTTCGGCGATGCTCCGGGCAAGGCTGTGCCCACTTCTATGCCTGCCTCCTCCATTGGCCCGCAATGCGTAGCCGGGGAGAGCACGCCACGTGGCCTCCCGTCGGCCTCTGGGTCCTGCCCGGCTCGCAACAGGGGAAACAAGAAAAGGGGACGACGAGAGAGACCAGGGAAGGGATAAGGTGGGGTCCATAATGTGAGGCTCGACTTCTCTCTCATCTGAAGCTTGCCCTCTCTTTTTTTTTTGTTGCGTTGCCCTTTCCTGAGAGTTGTCATCAGCAGTTGGTGTTGCAACAAGAAGAAAATTAAGGTAACGATTATGCATTTCATCGGTGACTTAAGCACTCCTATTTGCCTATTTATCTCTTTTGTCCACCACAAGAATGACCACAAAGAGACTGCATATGTATAGGATCCTCACGGCAACTCCTGCAATTGTTCAGGAGTGCGTGAGCAGAGCTGCCTCATTCATGTTGCACAATCATTCGGAGAAGGCTTCCGAAGGCCATAGTGTAGAGAGCCTTCAGATGGCAGTCTCTGAATTGGAGTTTGTTCGAGAGGTCCGCAAAGTTGACCATCACAGACATCTCTCTACTTCGCCGGGGGATGCTGTTCTGGCATGCCTACATTGAGGGAGTAGGTCTGCTCAATCAAAGTAGGGCATGGTGAAGCACGTTTCAATTACTGACCAAATAACTAAGTTAAGATTTGCAGATAAACAAGAAAGGAAGTGGCCATATATCTGAAAGAAGCAAATAGGAAGCAGGGAAATTCAGATTACTATCCTTGCCTAATGTAGGAATGTTCAGACACGAATTTCATTTTTGAAGCACATGACACTTCTACATGGTCACTCAAATTCTCTATTAATCTATTTGCTGCAAGTTCGGCTTCAGTGCTTCACCATGGTAGCTCAGTGCTGCTGCTGATTGGTGAAAGAAAAGGTGTTGTGCACAAGCTCATCAAGATTAATAAGAATGCAATGGGATGATTTGAGTATCACCATTATCATCATAGAGGTTATGTGAATTCATCATACACCATTTTTTTTGTTGTGCTTGGCATTGAAGTCTGCACCTTGATTGTTCGGCCGGGAGCATTGGTTATGTGAATTCATCATACACTGATTTTTATTTGAGATATTTTTAGCTTCTAAGAGGGAGATGATAAAAATCAGTGTGACAAGATAAGAGAAGATTATTAGGAGCCTTAGTTATCTGATAGTTTTTATATTTATCCAAGGAGGGGCTGCGGATAGATTAAGACAACGAAAAATTATTAGAGAGCATTGGTTATCAGATAGTTTTTACATCCATATATAAGGCACAACCATGCAGCAGAACAGTACTTTGATGCTTGCTAGATTTAGAAGGCACATCCCAAGATGCAGAACAGTACTGTGATGCTTGCTGTTGTCTCCTGTGAACCCAAATCAGCAACAGCTAGCATCACATAAAGTATGCTTTCAGTCTTAGCATTATGTTGTACTAAGTATTAGAATTGCTGTGACTGATGAAGTAAGAGGATTGACACTGCTGCAATGTTTTTCCCATGTACTAGGCATGTTTTTGCCAGGCCTTCTGGCAAACGATGTTTGGTTGTGTCTTCCAATGGCATGACAATTAGCAGGGTCCGTAACGGATCCATCCACCGGTTCCCTTCTGCTTTACACAATGAATCAAAAAAAGACATCTCTGGCCCAGTGAGCTCCTACTCCATACTCGATTGCATTTTTCACAAGGTACCTGGACCAAATTGTTTTATTTTTCATTTGGTGTGCCAGCTGGTTGATCTTTTACTTTCCTCTTGCTTTTAGGTCTAATTCTTATTACTTTTAATGTTCTATAATGCTTGTGGTGCAGCCTAATTAGACATACTATATCATTGGTATGATTTGTTGGTGAGGCTATTCACTGATTGCACTGCCGCGTTCAGGCATTTCTGGGTAAACTCTAAGCTCATGGAAACTTCAACTGGTGATCCTCCATCAACATACCATCGATATAGATTCAGTGTTGTCCCATTATATGAGTGCACACTCGAGGGTCTTCAAGCAGCTTACTCTAGGAGCACACTTTATGTCAAAGATGGCTTGTTGTTTAGATTTGTCTTTAGCATTTTTTTCTCTGTTTATTTATGGGTGAATGAACTATGATATTGATCCAAGGGAAAGCTTGCTAATCTCAACAGATTAAAATTACTAAACAATATCAGATATTATTTCATTGTTTTCTCAATTTAACACTTAAAACTAAGGTTTAAACCATTTCTATATGTAGCATAATTGTCATGAAATCATACCATCTCAATAGACCACCACATTGGTTCATAGTTTATAAAAAACTCTCTTAAATCCCGCAGCAACGCGTGGGGAATCACCTAGTTTATTTTGATTTTGTATCCACTAATCCGGCGCCAGGTGATTTGAAAAGCTCCACGCAGACTCGCCGATCGTGGAGCACGCGGAGGATTAGCGGTCAAGCAACTTGAACTTGGTACGCTCGGTTCGGATCCTGGCCTCTGGGAGATCTTCTGTTGGCAGGTGGGCCTCCGGCCTTTACTTTTAATTATGGGATTAAGAAAAGCTCAATCAATTATGGCCCAGTTCAACGCGCGAGAGCTGAGTTATGGCTTGGAAATAAAACTAGCTTCTCGTTAGCTTTTATCAGCTCAGCTCGTGGGGAGAATATAACATAATAACTAGCATGTAGGCTGTTACTTTTAGCTAGTCCAAGCTTGATTATTTACCATGAATATGCCTGCAGGTAGGGGTGGTAAAGGACCCTCACTTTTGTACTAGAAATTTTAAGGATCGGGCCGGATTAGGACCGGGCCAAAATAATACTAGTTTTTGAGCTAAATTTTGTTAGGGCCAAGTTAGATTGTGAAGGAACAAACGGGCCATGATCCGTTATCATCCCTACCTGCAGGTAATAAAGATACACGTGCTTGCACGGTTATATTCACTCGTTTCTCTTGTATCTCCTTGATCTTCTCTCATTGATCAGCACGTCATTCATATGGCAAAGCAGATTATGCCATCAAATTGACTAGCTTAAGGAAATATTTTGGTTTCAGATTTACGGCGTAGCTAACCACGGCCGTGTATTTGTATGCGTGCCAAATTCATAGATAAAATACGTATGTTTTGTATCAACTTCTTCCTTTATAAGGAAACAATTATTTTATCAAATATTAGTTGAATGGAATTTAGCCATCAACATATTTCTTTAAACACATTTTGGTCCGAGCCAAAGTTGGTGTCAACAGATCCCCCTCGACAGCGGCGAAGCCGGTGACAAAATTACCATGGTGCACTGCTTCATTGGACACCAGAGAACATAGATAAAATTTTAAAAATATATGGTAATTAAGAGTCTGTATGTACCGTGGTGCACTGGCACCAGGGAACCATAACGTAGCTTCGCCCCTGCTCGTCGAGGTTCGGATGCGGAAACTGTATTTTGATGGATTCGAAGCTCAAAACTTTAAAACTATAGTTATGAACTTATGATCATGTTTTGTTTTTTTAACGCATATGGATATGTATTCTCTGAACTAATTGGTATATGCACCGAAAGCGTGCATCCAACTGTCGGAGCACACTCTGTCACATGACAAGTTTTTTTTTTGAAGCAGACGTTTCCAGTCCTTCCCATTATCCCCTTTTTTATCATATATATTTTTATTATTTTTTTTCGAATTTTAAAAATCCCAATCTTTTAGGAGGTAGTGGGGGTGTTGTTAGCTCGATATCAGGGGTCAGTTAATCACGAGCTCATTTGTTAGCGAGCCCAAAGAACTCTACCTACACCTCTTGGTCTCTACCCCGGTGTGTGCGAGGATCATCTCTCTCTCGAGGTAATGACTTCCAGTGTCTTTCCTTGATTCTCTTCGTTCTCTCTTTGTGTTGTTGAAACTTTCAATCGCTTCTTCTCAACCTATCAAGGCTCGAGATCAAGAGTATTTTTTTTGGTTTTGGCACAGATTTCTATTCGCTGTTGCAACAGACGACGGTAGAAAAGGTACGATGGGTTCACCTTACATTGTAGGAATATTATTAGCACCGATTATATCACGTCCCTGTGTGATTGAAGGAACATGCCAGCGTTATTTCAGTAAAAGCATTTGAAGCTCCTCCATATATATTTTTAAATGGCCGCAACGCTGATGTATAGTCCTCATTTTACACGGTGCCACACATTTATTCCACATTTGCATATAGCGTGACCATTTCATATGTGGGTGAGCGCGCATTTCCCATAATGCCATGCCTTGCTCAACCAAATTTTTGGTCATATACATACATACCCGCTTTCTCTTTTTTTTTGTACCAATTTCTGTAAGATATACTCAACACTTTCCTATGCTTCGGCCGGACATGTTGTTGTATTTGTATTTTTACACTCAGCATTGGACATTTGCCAATGAATACCCCTTTCTTTTATGTAGATGGATGATACAGGACAAATATCTCGCCCCCATAGGTTACCTCTTTCTGAAGTAGCAAAATTACAGCTATATGAGCCAATTAACAATGAATTAGCGTGTCCTATTCTCAAGGAACAATCTCAAGTTGAAGGGGACCTAAATCCTAATGATCGTGAACGCAGGACAAACCTTTTCTGCTCTCTCGATCTTTTCATCCCTTAGTATCCATGCCTCGATCTGATACAGCCTTATCAGAAGATTTTGGTTGGGAAAATTTTGAGATGGAATATCCCTTTTGGATACAATGAATGGCAGCTGATATCTTGAGAAATCATTCTCTGCATCTAAAGGGAAATGAACCAGGCATGGACTATATTTATGGAGCTATATTCTGTTCTTTGGGGAGGTATATCATTTCACCATCCCTTGTGAAGGCTTTGCTAGAAAGGTGGGATTCACAAAAAACACCTTTCTATTTCCTCTAGGAGAACGCACGATTACTCTCCTAGATATGCAACAAATGGCAGGCTTACCATTAGAAGGGGAACCTTCTGATGAATTCATTCCACCTCGTGCTCATTTAGGCCGACACATGCTATTATATCCCAAAACTCTATCACTTCTCTTGAAAACCTGGAGAGACCTCGAGGTTCATGGGAAAGTATCATTCCAAAGCTGGTGTGATGATTTCTACAACAATAGGGGAGCTCCTTCTTGTTCTGATGATCATGATGAATCTTCCCATCTTTATACTGCAGCTTTTTTAGCACTTTGGATATGCTGCTTTGTTGTTGTAGGGGGAGGTCCATATATCCGGCCTAGTGTGCTGGTAATGGCTTCATGGATGGCCTTGGGCCGTCGATTTGCATTGGCTCATCCTGCTTTATGCTCTTTGTATTACTCCTAAAGAGGGTTTGGCCTGCATATTATCTGATTAGCTGGATGGGAATTTATATGCCCAGGATTTTTGGTGATAAAGTGAGGTATGTAAACATCCCTGCCTGCCCATACCCTCCAGTAAGGCCGGCCATGCTGAATGTCATGTCTAGACGCCCTACTCTTTTTGATCACAAGGGAGCTATCCAATTTTTGTGTAAAGATAGCAATGTATTGTGGACTCCATACAAATCATTTGGCAAAAACTTTTGTTTGTCAATTCGTCGTGGTTTACTCCCATGGAGGGTTGCCACACACAAAACTGATTTTTGCATTATGGAGCCATACCATCCAGAATGTACTGCTATGCAGTTTAGATTGGACCAAGTCATACCCGTCTTACCATTGACAAGTTTTGTAACTGAATATGAAGTTGGAATAGCATATGCTCATTGGCAACATCTTCTCCGTCCGATGCACCAAGGTTCATGTCCCATTCCAAATGACTCTCGTGTTGGGAGGCCTACACTGTCTTGGGTTAGATGGTTCGGAATGTTCATGGAACCATTGAGTCCTACATTGGGTAAACTTGGGCAGAGCAGCATATACCCAATCATGTTAATTACAACAATATGAATGATGACTATCATGCACATCCAGGGTTTGCTCCCCGTAACCTTTCTCTTCATGATCTAGTCATTGTACAACCAGTAGTTAATGAACACCGTCAACAACACATTATATCAGTCATGAATAAAGCCACTCTTGCTGATCAACCTTGGAAGAAAGTGCTGCACGATCTCCTGGGCGTACAAATTGAACTCCCAGATCAACCAGCCATAGTATGCCTCTTTCCCTTTTAAGCATCAGTGGACTTACTTCTTTACTATGTAGTACAGTAATTTCATTTTGTCATATTTCACCTTTTCCACAGCCCTTAGTCAACTCGTGCGTGGATGACCAGGAGGATCGCTTGTCTCAACCTGTGCTGATCGACAACTTGACAGCTCAGGAAAATTTGGCAGATAATGAAATCATAATGCCACCTGAAAGTAACAAGAAACGGCGGTTCTCTCGAACCATTCATTCAGACCAGGAAGACCTACGAGTCACCGGGCGATGGCCTAGTGGAATTTGTTTGCGAAGCTTCTTCCTCTTGAAGTGGAGATTACAGAAGTTTTTGTCCTCTCCATAGAGGCTTCGAGTAAGATGATGCACCACTTTGTTCTATTACTAACTTCTGTAATCTCCATGGGCATAGAAGAAAGCACCTCAAATGGATTAGTTGAAACCCTCTTCTTACTCGAAGGAGCGAGGACTTTCGCTTTATTCTTTGTTGAGATTCTTGCAGTCTTTTTCTTTTACATGCCACTAGTGTGGTTTGATGAAGTGAGGTTTATATCATGGACCTTGCTTGACATGGAGTTAGTCGGAACTGCTAACTCCCTCTGTTTATAAGCGGTGCGCCGAGCATGCACATTAGCAGCTTGTTTGGCATACTTTTCACGCTAGGAATCTTTCTTCAAAAACTCTTGATATTCAGGCCACTTAGCAAAAACTTTGGCATGCTGCATGACCTCACCATTAGCATCATCTGCAGATGAGGATGCTCTAGGGAGTAGCGTCCTTAGATCTTGGCATATTGTCCTCTCCATAGAGGCTTGAATGGCTTGCACTGCCGCAGCCTGAATTCTGTGAGGACTCCTTTCATGTTGAGCCAAAATAGTATCAACAATAATGGCTCATTGAGCGTTATTCAGGGGAGAATCATCAGCCACTGAAAAGTTGGCCCATGCTTGACGAGTGTTTCTGCGCCGACGACGGTTCCTTCTTGGAGACATAGAACCCGGTGCTAAAGGTCCTGGAGGAGTTACATCCGATGATATGGGATCGGAAGTTCTCACAGTTGGGTTGACATACCCCCTTTTTAATGTCACCAAGGTTGAGGTGAATCCCTTGCCACCGAAGCTCACATTCAGGCCGAATCATGCTGGAGTTATAAGCCGGCGAAGGAATGAATTCTGGCGCCTCAACCCGAAGCTGAGTCTTCTTAGGGTACGAATCACTTTCAGAAGATGACGAGTTGCATTTCGTCATCACCCTTTTCTCTTTGTCAATGGGCTGCAGGTGGTTTGTTTCTTCCACCGCTTCACCTTTGTCAAGCAGTTGCTGACAATGAGGTTGCTTTGGCAATATGACTGTTGGCACTCCTTATGGCCTACAGATAAATCCGCAAGCGGACGGATACCGATGTAGCTTTCACCCGGGAGTATTCCAAGGTATCGATTTCCACGGAGAACGAGAAGTGTACTAATCCTGAACTAAGTTGCCCAAGGGTAGTGGACTGGATGAATGGATTAGATGGGGTGGATGACAACAAAAAAGAGAGAAGAGGAGAGATAGGAGGGTAGAGAGGGTACGAGTCTGGTAAGAGTATTCTACTGATTGATCGAGCAGATCAGAGGATACAGATATAGGCTTGCCTCGGGACAACAGAACCTACCACACACAGAAAGGGATGAGAAGGGGTGTGATCTATCCTGCACTGGGGCTCCTATAGGCCGGAACTAACGTGATGGACTACAAAGACCGAAAGGGCTGTCATCTCCGTTGCGACGGGGGTAATCTAAGTTAGTCTCAAGTATAGGCACCACGCCTACACTAGTAAACTAATACTTATCTCCTATAGAAAGATAAGCACCCAAGCTAAGCAACTAGTATACAATTATACCAATCAACTAAACATTGAACGAAGAACCAGCAAGCAAATAAAGTACGAACTGAATGCTCAATTAATCAGAGAGAGATACAAGAGTTACCAGACACGACCCGGATGTTACTCGAAGTAAAGTCGCATCCGTAGAGGTACAGCGGGATGAGGGGCCGAAGCTCCGGCTCCTCTCCGGGACGCTCACCTCTCCTCTCTCCCTATTTCTACTGATACAAGTGGCGAAACTTGGCAACGCTCACTCTACTCTTGTGTTGTGTGTGTTTGCAGGTGCTAGAGGCCACTATTTATAGCAGGTGATGGCGGTTATAGGTGGAGTAACCGCCAAGGGACCCTAGGAGCACCTTCGGTTGATTCGGGCGAAAATTCTGGTTCGGCCGAACTCCCCGGTTCGGCCGAACCAGTGGATGCACCGCCTTGGCCACCAAGGGCCAGGATGCACCCTTGGAGGCAGCTTGGGCAGTGGGGGCGGTTCGGCCGAACCCAGCCCTTCGGCCGAACTAGGCTGGAGGCCCGGGCCGGCCCCCTGCACCGCCTCTGCCTTTGGACCCCCCTGGGCTCCCCTCTACTGCTTGGCTTCGTGTTGTTCTGGGCCCAGAGGTGATGTGGCATTGGGCCAAGTTGAGTTGGCGGTCATCCACGTGTCGTGTGTGTTGTCGCTTGGTTATCGCTGACGTGGACGGCTCCCGGTGGTCTGTATGGCTAAGGGGGGTAACTGGCCGAACGTGTCGTTCGGCCGAATCGGTCATTTCTGTCCCCTATAGCTCGTGTTTCTCCAGTTTATACCTGCACAATAGACAATCACCAAAACTTGTGGAAATAGTCAGTAATAAGCTCTATAGCTATGGTGTGTGTCTCCATTGTATTCATTTTATACTCGGTTGGAGGTCGGAAATCGGTCAGTAACGACCGCCAACAATGACCATTTTGTTTGGAGTTAATGAAGACACCACTGCTGGAGTCTTGGTCGGAGGTGCCCCCAGTATGCTTATGGAAGATTTGGGGGGTACGTAACCCCAGCGCCTTGGGAGGAGTTGAACTGGAACTTTCCCCTTGCTTTTTTAGAGCCTTTGGAGAAGATGTAGTAAGTTGTACAAACTTGGTGGTAGGTGCATATCGAGTGCGAACGGGCCACTCCCCAAGTGTAGGGTAACAACACCTTGACTCCACCTCACGGATGGATGGCTTGATAACCTTTTGCTTAGATGGGCCAACAGGAAGTGAGCTGGAGGGTGTAGCCTTGTGCACTTTGACAGTGTGCTTTTTGGAGGCTATAGCCCTTGCTTTTGCAGCAGCCCTTCTTGCCCTCCGCTTTGCAGCTTTGGACACAACAGGAGTGAAGTCATCCGAGGTGCAGAGTTTACTTCTTGCTCATGACCAGCTATGGCTGGCGATGCAGCTGTAGTGCGTAGGGAGTCAACCTGTTGGAAGCTTGAATAGGACGTACCCACTGGCACATCCAGCCAGAGCAAACCGATGCGGAGCGTGACGAAGTCTTGCACACGACCAGCCATACCTTCATATAAGAAAACCATATATGAGTTTTCTTGCATGCATATATTTCATGCAATATATTTTTTTGACATTTTAAATTATAGCCATATGATGCAACCATGTTGGAACTCAAAGATGAGGGGAGAAGTAGGTCCCACTGGGCGTGCCAGGATTTGATGGCGGGGAAACGGACGGGTGATGGCTCGCCTCCGCGTCAGCAGAGACAAGTTTAATTTTAGTTTAATTCAAATGGGACAAAGTAAGAAATTCAGGTATTGCGAGTCCATACTTCCATAATTCTTATATATTCATAAAAATTATGTTAATTATATCTCCGTAGAGAAAACTCCTGATTAAGAGTTCCAACATCAATACATAAAAAAAGGAAGATTACATCGTATGGCTGCCTATTACGTGACTACAGGAACAAAATAACCAGTCTTCGGTCTTGTCGTCGTGGATGAATGCTTGGCTTAACCTCAAACTTAATGGACATGACATATGCATTTATGCATGCGCAGAGAGCATTTGCATTTGTGCCTGATTTAGACAAGTGTATACTCAGCATATCACTGCTAACTAGTTAAATTGCTTAGTAGGCTAAGATACAATTGGACTGCAGTTCATCATTATTATTTTTTTAGATAATGGATAATGTATTACCCGGCCTTGACCAAAACGGCTACGGCCAAACAAAAACATAAAAATTATATCTCATCATAGGGGTCTGGTAGTCCTACGCGACCACCAAAATCGCTATAACACGTTTACAAGACCTTACAAAGAACTGAAAACGCTGGACACCAACCACCATTGATGCTTCTTCGAAAGCAACAGCACGAAGACTTGGTGCAGACACTGCTAACCAATATCCGAACTGTTACGCCATCCAATACCTCCTTCGCCCTGCGCTGAATACCGAACATAGTGTCCACACGGGAAAACTACCCGGCCTTGACGACCAAGAACTTCGACGACGCGTCTGCACTGCCGCCGCCGGCCTGGAGAAACCAGGCTAGGTTTTCACCCAGTTATTGATCATCCACGG
Organism: Echinochloa phyllopogon; assembly: GCA_033239725.1. Taxonomy (NCBI): domain Eukaryota; kingdom Viridiplantae; phylum Streptophyta; class Magnoliopsida; order Poales; family Poaceae; genus Echinochloa; species Echinochloa phyllopogon. Next base: position 6,338,861 of record BTCW01000017.1, on the reverse strand, counting down.
GCGCAACAGGGGACGGTCTGACCAACGACTCCAGTAACGCCTTCAACATGGTGTGTGTCACAGACACTTCACAGCCACCGGTCCAGCACGACATGCAAGACAAGGATTTCCCCTAGATCGCCGCCACTACCATCACCACGGTCGCCCTCACATGAAGGACACCAGCATCTTCACACAGCCACAGGACGCCGCCACCGCAAGAAAAGACGCACTCCGACCGCCGTCGACGAACACCGCCACCTGGAGCAAGGTTCCACCGGCAAAGGGACGGCACCAATCCGTGGGCAAGGCGTCTGCACGACAGCTAGCGAAATCCATCCAGATTACCCCGTGGGGGCGACGCGGAGCAATTAAGGTGTTGGATCTGTCCCTCCTTAACATCCACGGACCTCGCCGGATCTGGCGCGAGCGGCCACGCCGCCGCCGCCATCGCCGGCCTGCCCGAGGAGCAGAACTCGAGGCCGAGCCACTGCCCCCAGATCCGCCACCTGGGAGGCCCAAGCCGTCGAGCCCCCTCCCACTACCGCGCCTGCAGATCTGTCGAAGGCTGCGTCGCGCCTCGCCGCGCCGAAACTCTGGCACCGGGCCGCCTCCGCCGGCCGCCACCTCACGGACGGCCTGACCTTCGCCCGCCGCCACGAGCCGCCGCGGTGAGTCGCTTCCAACCGTCGCGCGGCCGCAAACCACCTCCAGGCGTACGTCGAACTCCACCCACGCAAGCAGCACCGCGGCGCCCCTTACGGTCCTCTGGCCAGCCTCGCCGCCGCGAGGACCCTCGCAGGCATGGCCGCGTCGGATCTCACCATGCTTCCGCCGCTTCCTCCTAGATTTGCGCGTGGAGAAGCACGATGCGCCGAGGGCGCCCTGCCGCCGCCGTCCCTGCAGGCTCACGGGCTTCCGGAGCCCTACTCTGGCCGCGGCGAGGTGTGGATGTGGGTTGAGGAGGGTGGCGGCGGCGAGAGCTCGGGTTCCGCCCGAGCCACCCCTGGGAGACGGGCGACGCGGACGGGTACTTGTGAGGCTTCCTGGGAGAGATGTACTACAGTCCCTAATATATGCTAGGGACATGATATGGGGTACGTTTCACGTAACCATACATGCATGTTGATGACATAAATATACCCAGGCTATATGATCCGATTATTTTACACCATGGATGCCTAACTTGCCGTGGCTCAATTGTTTCAGTTTTTGAGCCAAGCAGTGTTTATGCTAATAAAAGGAAAGACCCATCGTGGAGAAGTTGATTTACTTCGTAATCTAGCTGAGCACGGATTTCCATAAATGCAATTTAACTAAGATGCAAACTGAATTTTCTTCATCATCATGCATGGGAAGATATCACCGAGTTGAGTCATTAGCTAGCACAAACGACTTTCGTGAATGCAAGATGACTGACATATGTTTTATTCTATTTTCTCATAACAATAACGCCAGAATTTGCCGTGCCGTTGTTTATTGGTTTTGGTTTGGCTCAGATGCGTGATTATGCTAACCCGAGCTCGTCCAGATAATGCCAAACCTATATGCTAGACATTTACATGCATAATCAGATTAGTTACATATGCGTATTTCATTTTGATGGGCCGGGTGCAAGCCGGTGACTTGGTGTGCTCATGCATATAGATGTACAGAAAGCCCGGAGCCCGACAGCCCGCCCGGAAGCCCGTATTTTTGGCCCAGCCCAAGCCAGGCCCGGCCCGACCACCTCCGGGCCCGTGCTGGCCCGGGCCGGCCAGCGTGCCCGAGCGTGGGCCGCCACCCCAGCACGGCGGGCGGCCCGGCCCGGCATGGAGGATCACCGCCGGCCCGAGAATGGCCCGAGGCTGAGCGGCCCAGGAGGCGGCCACGCAGGAGCGGCCCAGCCCACCAAGCCTCTCCCCCCAAAGGCCCACTCGGCCACTCCTCTATCTCCCCCCAAACCCTACCCCGTCCGGCCGGCCCCCAGTCCCCCACTCCTGCGGTCCTGCCTCCAACTCCCCCATCGGCCGCCGCCCCCCTCCTCCCCTCCGCGGTCCGCGCCGCCCCACAGCTCCCCTCCGCCGGTGCCCCTCCTCTCCCTCCGGCCTCCCCTCCCTTCCTTCCTCCCCTACCTCGCCAGTCGGGAGCCTGGGCGGCAGCGCCGCGACGCGCAGGGCGGCAGGATTGCGGGCGACGACGCGTAGGCCGGCGGCAGCGCTCAGGCCGACGCCTCCTGGCCGGCTGGCCCTCCTCTCTCTCTCGCTCTGGCGGTCGTCACGTCGCCGCCGTCGCTACCTCGTCAAGTCGTCGGCGCCACCTGTCTCTCTCTCTCTCTCGCTCGCTCGCTCTCACGTCGCGGTCGTCGCCTCGCCTCCTCCTCGCTGGCCAGCGACTCGACGAGGCTCCTCGCAGCGGGGTAGGGCTGGTGGGCGGCGGCGCGGGGGCCGGCCACGGGGAGCCGCGGCGGTGGCGCCGAGCGCCGGCCGTCGGCTGCTGGAGGACTTGGGCCGTCGGCCGCGGCGACGGCGCCGCTGTACGCCTTCGTGGGCCGCGGGCGGCCCGGCCCAGGACTTTGTGCGGGCTATGTTGGGCTGGCCCGGCACGAAATGAGCCTGCAGGCCCGGGCTTGGGCTGTCGGCTCAGCCCGTGGGCTGGCACGGCCCGGCACGGTGGGGCATAGGGCCGGGCCAGGCCCGGCACGGTGAAGTGCGGGCCAGGGCAGGCCCGGGCCAGGGCCGGGCCGGGCGGCCCGTTTGGACATCTATACTCATGCATGCATGCACGCTAGACTGGATTTAGCCTTTTTGTACCGTGCGGTTGCCAGTGCAGGAAGCAAGAAAATGGGAATTTGACCAACCATGAATTTCTTACCTGATGCAGGTTAGTGTTTGCAGGACGCGTCCTATGGAACGATCAAATTATCTATTAATTTGGTAAATTCAATGACCAATACTTAGCAACACTCGGTTGATATATGCAGAGTGCGGACTACATGCATGCACATTTTACTTTTGACTGCTTAGACCTTTCGTGAATGAACGATGCAACTGCTTAATATATAAACGTAACATGCGATTTACATTATGCTGCATGCATTTAGCCTGACATGGATGCCTATATGCATCCGAACGTGGCTGAGATTATGATTCTTTTTGGTTACGGACAGGCCTCCAAACAGATGAACATGAACTGGTTGGAGTCTTTATGCGTCTGAATCAGTTTTATACCACGAGACGGAGCCAAAGCGCGTCCAAACCCGGATCATACCACGAATCACCACCGGATGGAACCAAAATCGCGTCCAAACCAATTTCATACCGAGGGATGGAGCCACAACGCGTCCTACCGATTTTATACCATGAACCGCTGCCGGATGGAGCCATGATCGCATCCATGCCGGAGCATAACCAGGGCACTGCCCGTTTCTTTTTACCAGAGCAGAGAAACCATGAGGGAGGAAGAGAGAGTTGACGACGAGGCAGCCGAAGTGCAGACGCGCCGAGTTAGAGAAGCGCCATGAGGCTTCTCACCTTGTAGCACGCCGGCGTACACAGCGAGGTCTCGCCGGTGCAGCAGCGCTTCTTCGGGACCTCCTTCTCTCCTCTGTTTGCCTGGGCGCTCTGCATTTCTACAGAAGTTTTTTAGACTTGGGGTGACTTTCCGGCAGCCTGACGGCGCTTGCTTGTGTTGATGCAGCGCGGCAGCCTTGCGGTACTCTCTCCCTCTCGCCCTGTGCGTCCCTCTGCCAATGGTCATTTATTTATGGGAAAATTGGCCACCGGACACCGTTAAAACTTGGCTTTTGCCATGAGCCACCAAAAAATGATGTCTTTGCCCAAACACACTACAAATTGACGGTAATTTGCTGTAGGACACTGAATCTAATATTATATTCCATTTTAATCGAAAGCCATCGGAATTGACCCAAATACCCTTCGCCTGTCGCTGCGTCCGATCCAATCAGCTGAAGCCGTCGTCCTCCTCTCGTCGCACGCGAGGAAACAAATCGCATCTTTCGGGGAAAAAAATCGGTGCCCGTCCCCCACGGCCGCACCCAAGCTCTGCCCCGGCAGCGCCTGCCCAAGGCAGCGGCAACCCACGGCGGAGCCGCGACCGCTCCTGGAGGTCCGGCCACAGCGCTCGCTCCCACGGAGGCGAACGGCTCCCGCTGCTCTAGGCATCGATCGCTCCCGGCGGCAGGGCGTCCACACCGGAGCCATCGTTTGCTAGCTGTGGAGCCTGCTTACGGCGGCCACGTGCTCTCTCGAGCTACACTTGCTCCTGGACGGGCCATGACAACTCTTAACCCGAATGGAGATGCATGTCGTCAGTTAATTGAAAACTTGGTGCGTTTCTTCAATAATTTAGCTACTATTTATCTGAATTCGATACTTATTTTGATTTTTCCATGGATTCGTTTTCTTCTATGCTTGTTGCTCACAACCCATGGCACTGGGCAGATCAGTGGGCAAGGGCCGAGGGACTAGGATAGAGGAGTCAGGGAAGTTGCTGGGCACCACGGAGCAGACGACGGGCAATAGGGGCGAAGAGACAGGGATATACTTGCCCTTTAAAAGTGTTTGTCCACCCATTTGAATAGAAAATACTATTATATTTGTCATAGTGTCCAACAGCAAATTAGCACTGAATTATAGTGTCTTTTGACAAAGACATCTTTTTTTGATGGCCTGTGGCAAAGGCCATGTTCTAACGGTGTCCACCAGCAAATTTTCCCTTTATTTATAGGCCAGCGCGGGGCGGTTCCGTGGCTTTGGCGCTCATTTATTTTGATTTTTTGTATTCACTAATCCGGCGCCAGGACGCGGTGATTTGAATTGCTGCGCGCAGACTCGCCGATCGTGGAGCACGCGGAGGATTAGCGGTCAAGCAACTTGAACTTGGTACGCTTAGTTCGGATCCTGGCCTCTGGGAGATCCTCTGTTGGCAGGTGGGCCTCCGGCCATTACTTTTAATCATGGGATTAAGAAAAGCTCAATCAATTATGGCCCAGTTCAACGCGCGAGAGCTGAGTTATGGCTTGGAAATAAAACTAGCTTCTTGTTAGCTTTTATCAGCTCAGCTCGTGGGGAGAATATAACATAACTAGCATGTAGGCTGTTACTTTTAGCTAGTCCAAGCTTGATTATTTACCATGAATATGCATGCAGGTAATAAAGATACACGTGCATGCACGGGTTATATTCACTCGTTTCATTTGTATCTCCTTGATCTTCTCTCATTTATCAACACGTCATTCATATGGCAAAGCAGATTACGCCATCAAATTGACTAGCTTAAAGAAATATTTTGGTTTCAGATTTACGGCGTAGCTAACCACGGCCGCGTATTTGTATGCGTGCCAAATTCATAGATAAAATACGTATGTTTCGTATCAACTTCTTCCTTTATAAGGAAACAATTATTTTATCAAATATTAGTTGAATGGAATTTAGCCATCAACATATTTTATTTAGACACATTTTGGTCCGAGCCAAAATTAGTGTCAACAGTGCGTATTGGTGGTGTACTGAAAGAGGGCGCAGGAAAGTCCAATAGATACCATGGAGAACACTTATCCTACCGAAATCGCATGGGGGATTGGGGTTCAAAGATTTGCAGCTATTTAACCAGGCACTATTTGCCCGCCAAGCATGGCGCCTACTAGTTTTCCCTGATAGTCTTTGTGCACGTGTTCTGAAGGCGAAGTATTTCCCATCTGGTAATCTACTTGTACGTGGAGGGCCGTTGAACATGGCCTGGAGCTGATAAAAAAAAGGGACAGCGTGAACATGGCCGATTGTATTTCTTACAAGATACTTGGATGCACTATTTCAAATCCGGCAACAGCTGCCACTGCTGGACGGCAAAGGCAAACAGAAGGTGGCTGTTGAGAGCAATGCCTGCCGCAAGGCGAAGGTGCCAAGGGGCACTGGCCGATGGAGGCCGCCAGAAGGAGAGATGCTCAAGATTAATGTTGATGGTGCTTTCATCACGGAGTCAGGCAAGGCCTCAGTGGGAGCGGTAATCAGGGATAGTCAGGGAAGACACATGCTCTCTGCCTGGCGCTGCCTGAATCATTGCAGAGATGCGGAGGAGGCGGAGGCGCTGGCGTGTTTGGCAGGGATCCGGCTGGCGGCGCAGTGGCCAGATCACCTGATGACTCTAGAGTCTGACTGCTCCACGGTAGTGTGTATGCTGATGAGCAAAGCAGCTGGCGATGCATGAATTTTGCATGCCACGGCCATGCCACCATTTTTCCAAAGGCATGTACAGCGAATGGCAGGAAGTAAGAATTCTATAGCCATAGAGAATCCATTTTGTAATTACCTAGATTCTCAATGAAAGGTATTTGAAGAGAATGTGTTCATTTTCAACATTCTATATTGTCACTACCGGAAACCCAGTATTTGCCGTGTGCCCGTGGCTTTGTCGTGTGCCAAATCACGGGCACACGGCAAACATCGTCTTTGCCGTGTGCTTACCAGAAAGCACACGACAAAAAGGCTGAACACAGCCGAGGCACAAAAATAACGCACGGTAAAGAGTGGTTTGTGTCGTGTGCCAGCATTTGGGCACACGACAAACGTCCCGCATGTGCACTGCACGTGCGAGCGGTGCGGCCTCCGTCCGAGCTCCGTTCAATGGTGACGGCCGTCCAGTTCTTTGCCAGCGTGTGCCGTGGAGGAGGCACACGGCAAAGAGCATCACGTGCACGCCACGTGTGTGGACCGTGCCGTGGACCGTTAGACCGCCCTCAAACAGTGACGGGGTCGTCAACATTTGCCGTGTGCCCGCGGCCGGGAAAGGTATTTGAAGAGAATGCGTTCATTTTCAACATTCTATACTGTACGTGATATGAGATTAAGAATATAAAAAATTTTATTGTTTTGTTTTATCTAAGTATATGTACATAGGTCATGATTCTATATATGCTACAGTCCTACATCGCATTTAACTCAAAGAACAATGGTACTAGCTACCACGACAAAAATTCGATAGTTTTTATATAAGCAAAGGAAAAAACAATAGAGAAACCATTGTATTCCAGTAGCGTACTTAGAATCCTGATTCAAATAACCTAATAAAATTTAACTATATCTATTACTCTTTTAGTTGTCCAAAAATATGGTACCAAAAGATACATATTGAGTCATATTTCAAAGAATCATATTTATTCACATGGCAGCACATTACATAGTACATCAATATATATGAATAAAGCCTTCATCCGTAGCAACTCACGGCATATTTGCTAGTTTTCAACAAAAATCGTAAATTGCCAAATGACTGCTTATGGAGAAATTTATATTATATCTCGACAAGATCTAAAATTTTGTAGCTCACAACATTTTCATTTAAAGCCATCTCAGTACTAAAATAGTCGATATTATGCTCAGATATACAAATATAAATCTGAATTGTGTATTGAATATTTTGGCACCAAAATGGCTCCAAATTAAAATGTTATATATCTTGGATCAAGGTCTATAATTTTTTATATAAATTTCATATTCGCCCAAGCTCATATGAAAAGGTTATGTTTTTTCAAGATGTATGGGGAAAATAGAAACTCCACCTGTACCTCGTCAAATGGACGTGTGCTCCATGATTTTTTTTTATCGAAATACACACGCTCACATACGAGACTCACACAGTCATCCCTATGAAAATAAACAGGCACACGCAAATTCTACCCCACAAAACATTTTTGAAAAACTGGGCGGACATACTTTGATGTTGACTTAGTGACCATATATATAGGTGTCTCGCCATCAACTAGCAGATCACTGACTACTTGAAAGAATAGCAATGTTAATTCCATCGCCAGAGAATTGTTGGAGCTTTACAGCGCGCACCTGTCTCCTCGGCTGCTCCAAGTTGCAACATGGCCAACAGTGGCCGTGGCAGTACCTCATGGAGACAAAACTGCCCCGCCGACAGATTTTTGAAGGCCCCAGTGTACTCAGCTGCGGCAGTTCTTCTTGCACACTAGGAATCACCAGACTTTAGCTCATATTCCGCCACTGAACAGTGGTGAAGTATAAGGATCATTTTTTTTAGAAAATAGAATACATTGATATTCCAGCCTCTACATTATTTAAAAGATACGTACAAGTATCATTATTACACAAAGGAAAAATCTCCATTCCCAATAGCGCACAGGCTTAGGAAAAAGGAGCAGAAAAAAAAGAGGTTCCACCATCATTAGCTCCAAACCACCAACACCAAAAAGACCTGTCCAAACTAAACGTCCTGAGACATCTTGTGCGATCAGAAGCACATAGCTCATGGTAGTGTTTCATGCACCTAACCGTGAAACCACTCAGAGCTGCCACCAACAAACCTATCGTCTTTATCCGGCTCCAATTAACCAGCTTTAAGTATCGTTGGCACAATCAACCAGTAAACAACTGGATCATAGATGAATAAGATCAAGCTGGTGTGTTGCTGAAACGAACACCACCATGTCCAGTATGCTCATTGTTGTGTAACCTTGACCAGGAATGGACCCAGTGGACTCGCCATTCATTTCCTCGCCCATAGTGCTTGCAGTTGTGGCAGCTTAACATAGCATAAAATTCCACAATGACGCCTCCAAGGAGGGAAGCGATGTCAATTGCACCGTCGTCATCTGACCCAAAGACCAAGGCTTTACACCCAGGAAAGTATGCAGAGAAGCCGCCGCTGCTATCGTCGCCTGTCAATCCGTGCGAGGTGAAGAAACACCCCCTGCGTGACGGGCGCAACACTTTCATTGCATGAAATTCGTTGAGCAGAGGGGATCCCCCACTCGCCGCCGCCAGCCAGGAGGCCCCGAGGGTGGCTGCATGGCGACGGCGCAGATCTGGGGACGGCCGGCAAACACTACAACAAATATGGGCTTTTATAACATTCCATTTATGTCATAGAAAGTGTAAATTACGTCATCTTTTATAATTTATGACATCTGCGTGACGAAAATGCGTTCGTCGTTGAAGCCCCGTAATAAAAGGTATTCAATGACGTTTATGCTTTTTTCGTCATAAACTTTATGACGATTCTTATGTCGTCACTAGATTATGACGCTCGAATTTCGTCACTAATAAGCTCTGAAAACGCCATAGATTAGCATTAAGCCCGCGTAGCCCAACCCAAGCCCAAACGTTTGTGACGAAAAAAACGTATAAAAACATCATAAATTAACATTGAGCCCACGTAGCCCAGTCCAAGCCCAAATGTTTGTAACGAAAATAAATGTCTAATAACATCATAGATTCGCATTGAGCCCACATAGCCCAGCCCATTTTACCAGCCCATGTGGCCCAAAAGATTCTAAAAACATAATGTTCAAATTTAACAATAATTTCTGATAGTACCATTGTAAAGCTCAAATTCATGTCAAATCTCATGTAGTAAAATACAATATTGTCACTAAGTTCAAAAAGAACATATCCTAGATTACAACCAACATTAACTCCAAAAGTGCATCCTACATCCTACTCATTGCATCAGTAGTATTGAGCTGACCTAGTAGTAAACCAAACTATTGGAACTCTAAAACATCAGTAGCTCAAAGATTTGATAATGTGTAGCCAATATCATCCAAATGGAAGCTCCTAGCAGTGATTTGAGGCCAAAATAATGTTTGCCTTCAACAACTGCAACCCACGAGAAGAGGGGCAAGCAGCTCCTAGCATTGATTCGTCGACCTGAAAAGAGTAAGTCAACAAATAATAATCAGAGGCGCGATCTTTGCTAACACCTACAACGGGATAAACTGCTACACATTTACATGTTATAAGCATGAGCATACCAATTGACTCCTCACCAAATATGGGAGGACTTCGAGTCTAATGCTACGGTAGGCTTCCTTCTGTTCCAGTATGTCCTGTAGTATTGTCCTGCGACCAGCAGTAAATTATAGCAAGATCTATGGCTGAGTGTAAAGCATATTTCAAAGAAGAATATAGACAAACCTCTTAAAAGCATAAAGATGTGCATCCATCAGGTCACTTCGAATTTCCATCTAATAGAAGGAAAATAGCATAGATAGCTAGTTCAATAAACCATTCAAACTGAGTAATTTTCTGAATTTAAATCAAACCAAAGTATTAAAGAACCAATCAAGATGAATGTTATCAAGTGTCTCTAGAAATTGATAGAACACCCAACAAAACATTATTATAAAAACAGAGAAAGCATTCAGTCAAACCATTCAATCACTCGTTATCATCAAGTTGTGTCTAAGTACGTATACTGCAACTTATCTAACAAAGAACAGATCCCCATCAATACTGCAACTGATAAACTAACAAAGAACAGATCCCCATCGAAAAAGGAGAACTTGACCCAGGGAGAAGACTTCCCTGTCTTCTTAAGGAGGGGAGTACCAAATCCTGGCTGGCTAGGAAACTCCCTGAACCAGTAATCAGGAAGACCAGCTGGCTAGCAAGCCTCTCTACTGGAGGTTCTACCAACTGAGCTACCACTCAGTTCTCAGAACTGATCCCATCATAAAGGGACTAACGTTCTTCACTTGTTTCCTTAAAAGAGTATCCTTGTCCTCCATTAGCAGTTGCTGTGTAACTTGTAAATGAATAATGTGTACCCACCATAGAAAGATGAATGAGAATTTCTAGGCTCTTACAAATCATCTGTAATCTATTACGATATTGTCCATCTCCTACAATCTGTAAGCCTTGCCACTGCTAAGTTTTGCTTTTCAGAAGCTTAAGATTATATCAGATTGCTTCAACAGTCAATAAAATATTTTGCATCGAATGGTTTTTAGAAAATTGAAATTTAGGGTAAAGTAAGCTTTGCAATACATTGATTTGGTAAAAGTACATCCTACACTAGTGCCACAGGATAAAGAAGGCACACAAGCGGCGGAGGTCTGCTCAGCCGGCGAAGGAGGGAAGGGGAGGAAGAGGGAGGGGCGGCGCAGAGGGAGCGACGGGCGAGAGAAAGGAGATGCTGACCGGGCTAGGGTTTCAACTGCTTTAATACCCTAGAGATGTAACCGCAGTCGTTGGATCGAAATCGGACAGCTAAAATTCGTTGGGCTGGTTGGGCTGAAACGGGCCCTTTTTTCTTTTCTATGCTTAATGTTTTTCTTTTTTTCTTTTTATTTATCAAACTATTGTGAAGTAGCATATAAAAATAATTATGTTATATATATCAACTTATTTTTTATATGTAATAGACTAGATATAAGTTGCCGTGTAGAAGTTTAAAATTTTTTGGAATTGAATTACTATTTTCTATATGTTAAATGAATTTATACGTGGTTATCAAAATTAATCTCAATTTGAACTATATGTGTACCTAATAAGATACAAAAAACCGCATAAATAATAAAATTAGGCTCATATGTTATTATCTAGTCCATGTTATAGAGATAGATGAAAAATTTAACTGTCTTCTAGAGATAATTCAAACTTCTTTCTCCAAATTACCACATAATAATTACAATAATATCCAAATTTGCTCAAAAAATTCTACAATTTCATATGACATCATACTTTTGGTCTATAAACTTGCCATAAAAAAATTAGATAGTTCTAGTTAAATAAGATCGTACATTGTTCATAATTGGATACATCTCTCACATAGTGTCATATAACTCTAGTCTAACTTTGAGATTTAAGTAGCGCATTACATTTTTGAAGTCATATGAAACTCAAACTTGGATAGAACCTTATGTTAACAATACCATTACAAAATATGAAGTTAGATGGCCAATTATTATAGAAAAATATGGTTTATCAATTATCTTTAGGTGCAAGAAAAGATTTTGTATAAAAATGAGATGAAACTGGAAATAAGCGTGCGAACAAATGATATTACATGAAAGATCGTGATTTTAGAAAACTGTAGGAAGAAAAATCACCGAATTTGGAGTTTGTATGATCAAGAAATACTAATTACAAATTTTAATCATTGATTAAAAAGAAAAAAAAGGTGTGCAGCGAGCGACCTACATGCGCTACGTGTCACAACACCCCGTGCGGCCTCCCTAGGATACGTCGCGATGCACTCCAACAAATTGGGTGTTGCCACGTGTTCACGAGACATTAAGTAATATATATATATATATATATATAAGTTCTCATCCTCTTATGCGCTAGTATTTCATCTGGTATTGCCTTCGTCCCTGTAAGCGCGGCGTCGCAGGATCGATTCCCGCTCTCAGCATTTTGGCTGGCTTTTTGTTTCGTTTTTTGTAAACGATTGGGTTAAAAGGAGAAAAAACTGTACATGACAACGTGATCAGATGAGTAGCTCAGTGGAAGGCGCATCAACTATTTTTACCGTCCATTCTCCTAAACAGTAGTAGGATTATTGTACTATAAAGAATAATTCCCAATTCATCAGAACTAACCGAGTAGCGTAGTTGTAGAACCTTTGTCCCTGTATGGCACAGGTCGCGGGGTCGATACTCCCTGGCGACAGGTTTTTGCAAGTTATTTTTTTAAAATAAAACACAATATACTTTATACTAATCAACTCAACAAATATGTTGCTCAGTGGTAATGTGCTTTTCTTTTTTTTTCAGGACCTAGGGTTCGATTCTTGAATGTGGCATGATTTTTTTCAGTATTTTTACAAGGAATTTTGAGTATTGATTTTTTTAAAAGCAAAAGACAAAGTTTATGACGTTTAACAACTTTGCTGGCAGCCTGAGCCCACTTGTCCAAGTGGTAGTGGGACCCACCCTAATCTTTTATTTTTCTTTTGAAAATTTATGACGTTTAACAACTTTGCTTAATGACAAAATAAAATTCGTCACGATTTTGGCTTTGCTAGAGTTTGTGACAATTCTTAGTTACTCTTAGTGACGAACACCTCATTTTTGTCGCTAAGTTGCGCTGTATAATATAGAACGTCACAAAACCAAACATGATAACGATGAATAAGTCGAACGTCATCAGGTATTCGTCACAAAAGGTAGTATTTGTTGTAGTGAAATAGCCAGCGGCCCCAACGGCACGGAGAAGTCGACGGTGGTGGCGGAGGGCGACCAGGGCGACGGGCGAAGAGGACCAAGATGACCAGCGAGGAACGTCCGCACCGCGCCAGCAACGACGATGGTTTTCCTTGGAAAAATTAGATCTAGGGTTGGTGGTGGTGCTGCAGGTGGAGGAGCGATCGGAGGGATAGAAGGGAGAGAGGAAGGAGGGGGGGCGCCGCCGTCACGAGCCAACGGCAGTGGTCGGCGCAGGTCGGAGGAGGCCTCCCGATGGCGGTGGGCAACTCGAGGGGTGGGGGTTTCGTTGGGCGACTCGAGGCCCGTATCTATAAGATCACTATGGTCATTGTTGGTAGTGTTTGGTTGGACTAAGGAAACGCAAACGTAAAGGGAATCCAAAAAACAGTGCTAACGTAAACAGTGTAAGTCATTACGTGATTTGTTTGGTTTGCCTCCGGTAATGGTAACAGACTGCACAACCAAGCATAAATGGCGCACGAGATAGGCTGGCTAACTAGCGGACACGAGCCAGCGAAAAGCAACATGCAGGGAGCAGGCGGTGAGCAGGCCGAGACGACGAGAGAGAGGTAACAACATCTGATTACACCCGATTTTCACTGGAATCAATGTTACACAACGCCGTTATCGGATTGCAAGGGATTCGATTACAGAGCTGCCGAAACAAACAATATGTAACGTATTTCGTTACCGGAGGTAATCCGTTTACCTTGCATATCTTACAACCAAACACTATTATAGGGTCAAGTGGCAGCAAACAATGGCCATTGTTATGGTCCAACATTTAAAGTACATACAAGCTCCACCATGGTTCCTTCATGGAATAAATTCAGAAAAATATAACCATTAATGCTCGTGGAGGTAATACATTATCAACATTAAAAAAATCAAAAGATACTAACAGGCAATAAAAAAACACTAAAAGTTTAAGATATTTGCCCGACTATATAAAGTACGACATGGGCCCTTTTACAATTGTTGACAAGAACCATTAAGAGATGTGAAAAGGTCTCTAGTCTAGTGGTTAAAGCACCTGAGTAGCACCCAATAGACCCAGGTTCGACTCCCTGTGGGAGCGAATTAATTGAGTTTAGAATAAAAAAAATCTAAAAAAATAGGTAGGGGCTTCCCCTCCCGACTTCGGTCAAAAAATGAACCATTAAGAGATGTAAACTGGAAGTATCAATTTTTTAACAAATACTCCAAGCACCAGATTTCATTACCTTTGAACGCAGGGGTGCCTCATATGGACCGTGAAACACCATTGCAACATATGCTCCATACTCCGTCCACAAGGTATATCAATATATATACTTTCATGTTCCATGTCAACGATAGGTACATGACCCCTAGAACATCTATAAAAAAACCCAAAAACAATAACAATAATCCCCATCATCTAGCTCACTCAGTCATCCCAATGGTGCACTGTTGTAGGATGTAGATCTCGCAATGAAAAGGTACTTCTGCAAAGTTGTAGATATTAATGGGCTCTATAGTATTCGTATAAATTTCATCTACATTTGAGCTCATATTTCAAATTATGATTCTTTTAAGATGTGTTGTGCTAGCACGTGGATAAATCGTGGATGATTTATTTTGTTCCCTAGTTGCATATTTTCAATGGAAATCATAACTTTTCATAAAACCCCATACAGAGAAAAATATTTTGTAGCTTGACAAGATCTATAATTTTGTAGCTCACAACATTTTCATTTGAAGCCATCTTAGTACTAAAATAGTCAGTATATAAATATAAATCTGAATATTATATTGAATATTTTTTTCTCGAACCACACAGGAGAGTTGCGCGTCATTTCATTAAGGTAGAAGAAAGGTACAACAGCCTAGACAAGCCACACCTGGCACCATAAAATGGCGCCACCCTCCCCACTCTCACAACTAAATTCGCGCCACAGAACATATTTAGGTGACCTATTTTGACCAGAAACCCAGCCGATTTAGGCCAGGATGGTCATGGACCTAGACATTAACTCCCTAAACTTTGTGGCCCCTGTTGAACACCTGAAATCGCCTTCCAACCTTAAAGACGTAACAACCTCTTGAACACTTGGCCTCTTTTGCTCAAAAACATGGGCATTATGATGTTTCCACAATTCCCAAGCCACCAATATGACCAGATTGTTGAGCCCCTTGCGAGCCTCTTTTGGAGCCGCTTTGATCATTAGCCTCCACCAACCAGAAAAACGGGCATTCTCAGATTGTGGGGCTAGCTGCAATAGACCTAGCTGCTGCAATAGAATGGACCACACTTCTCGGGAAAACACACACCCTGCCAGCAGATGATTTATCGTTTCCTCTTCCTGATGGGGCAGGCTCCTCCTCACTAGGCGCAGGTGGTCACATAGACTACCAGCCAGATGAAGAACTTACAGCAAGGGGAGCCCAAGTTTTCCAGATTCATCTCCACGGCTCAAACTTAATGGATCCAACAAAGAAAGCTTGATGGGCAGATCTACTATAGAAGCCATGTTGGGTCAACTTCCATTTATACTGATCTACCACATCCTGAGTCAAGACAATGTTCTTCATTAAATCCCATATGTGCAGATAGTCAAATAGTACTTCCACAATAAGAGCTCCTTTTATATCATGCACCCAACTTCTATTCCGCAGCGCTTGAGCCATTGTTTTCCTTTCGACAGTTCTCTTTGGTATAGTCTTCAACAAGTTGGGAGCAATTTCAGCCATAGTCTTCCCATCTAGCCATCTATCCTGCCAGAATAGAATATCCTCCTCATTTCCATCTAAAGCAACCACTGCCACATCAAACAATGCTTTGGCTTTTGCAGGAACCGAGATAGGGAGGCCAACCCAATGACAATCTGGGCTTGTTTTTGTGCCCATAGCCACCTTATTCTTAGTGCCATGCGAAGAAGTTCAAGATTACGAATTCCCAGACCTCCATACTCCAGTGGTCTTTAAACCTTCTCCCAAGCGACCAAACAATTGCCCCCATTGGCCTGACCATGACCCTTCCAAAGGAACCCTCTCCTTTTCTTATCAATAGTTTTGAAGAACCATTTTGGTAAATCCAGCGCTATTAGATGATGAACTGGTGCAGCTGTGAGCACTACCTTTACCATAATGAGCCTTCCTACTTTGGTCATAAGGGAGGCCTTCCATCCATGGAAATAGTCAGCCACTTTGTCAATCAAGGGCAACAACACCTCCTTGGTTGGCTTACTAATAGTGAGCGGGAGGCCAAGATATGCACAGGGGAAACTTTGACTGTGCAAGAGAGAATATTGGCAGTGGTTGTCAACTCCTCATCAGAGCAATGAATTGGGGGCATTGAACTTTTAGACATATAGGTTTGAAGAACAGATACATGTCCAAACATATCCAGGAGATGTTTTACTACATTCAGATCTAGTTCACTGGGCCTCAAAAAGATGACAGCACCATCCGCATAAAAGGAAACCTGATGTCGGGCTTGTTGAATAGCTAATGGATGCAGCAGGTGTTGGCACTTCTTACGATCCAATATCAGGATTGAGAATCCCGGTACTGGATGCAAGGAGTGTTTCAGTGGTTTTCCTTATGGCTAGTAAAATATATAAATATTCTGCAAGCGCACAGAATCACCGCTGTAGCACTTCACCTGGGAGTATCCCGAGGTATCGTAATTTATATTTCCGCAGGGAAGCTTTGGCAAGAGTACTAACAAATAGATATTCGAGACTATCAGAGAAGGGTACTACTAGACAAGACAGGGGATAAACGGTATTGGATAGGAGTGGATATACCGTGACACACACAGCTCAAGGGGGCTCGGACAGATGAGAGAAGGTATAGATAGTTGGGAGGACAACGAGAAGAGATAAAGGATTCCTGTGGACTCTATCTAATTAGTCTAGTGGTTAGAAATACAGCGGCAAAGAGCCTGCACTAATAGGTCTGGAATAAGTCTAGAGTCTTAACCTGGGGACTACAAAGCCTCCGACACACAGAAAGGGATGAGAAGGGGTGTCGGTTACCCTGAACCTTGGGTCCTAAGATACCGGAACTAACGTGATGGGCTACAAAGACCGAAAGGGCTGTCACCACCTCCCGGCTACCACCTCCGTTGCGACGGACAGAAACTAAGGCTACTGGCAAGTCTAGGAACCACTCCTACACTAGTCAATGACTACTTACTTCGCTAGCAGAAGCAAGCAACTCTAACTCACACCCCAATGACAAGTCACCGCTAGTGTGAGCAGAGACGAAGAACCAATTAAGACAAAGACTTAAGCAAGCACTAGAAGCACTAGAACTAGAACCGACTATAGTCTAAACACTATATAGAGGCAACTAGACTAAAGTAGATGCAACTATATAAGACAAAAGTAGAATAAAGTAGATAACTATATGGATAACTCAAATGTCAACAAAAGTAAATGAAAGATACAAGAGCTTTACCAGAGCTTCTGAAGACTACTCCGGAACCTCCGAGGCGAAGCTCGACTCAACTCTAACTCCCAACTAAACTAACCTAACTCTACTAAAGAGAGAAGTGGAAGAAGAGCTCTTGGCTTGTGGTGTGTGTTACAAGTGAGTGGCAGGGCCCTATTTATAGCTTGGACAGGTCGGTGGAGCTTGAGTAGTAGCCAAGGGACCAGGGGGTACCCCCTAGCAAACCGGGCACCAGGGTCGCTTCGGCCGAACCAGGGGGTTCCTTGGATCTGCCGCCTTTGCTCTGGGTGGCTTGGATGAGCTCCTGGAGGCGGTTGGCCGTTCGGTCGAACTGGCCCGGGGGTTCGGCTGCCCTCTGATCCACCGCCTCTGCCTCTGGTTGGCCTGGATCGGCTCCACCTGGCCGGGGTGTGCTTGTTTCCCTCGGATTGGTGATGTCGCCTGCCACGTTGCTTGCCCCGTCAGCACCTTGTCATCGTTTGTTGCACATGTGGCCTCCTTGTCGTGCTTTGCTGCATGCATGGCTAAGGGGGGTAGCCGACCGAACGTGTCGTTCGGCCGATTCGGTCATTTCCGACCCCTATAGCACGTATTTCGCAATGTTGTTCCTACAAACATGACACTCACCAAAACTTGTGGAACTTTATTAGAAATAAACCTAAGTACATGGAATGTTGCATAGTCTCTCATTTATTCCCGAGTATTTGTGGTCGAATTTGGGTTGTAACGACCGCCAACAGCAGGCCTTGCCTGGTCACATGCTCCACCAACAAATTCTGGACGTCCATCACTAGTATAAACAACATAGGAGAAAGGAAAACTCCTTGCCGGAGGCCCCGATGATGAAGGATAGTATCTCCCGGCTCCCCATTAACCAAGTTTTGAGTACTAGAAGTAGACAAGATCAAACAGATGAGGTCCAACCACTTATGTCCAAACCCGACCTTTCTCATTACCTCCAAGAGGAATGACGAAGAATCCGAATCGAAGGCCTTCGAGATATCTAGCTTCAACAAGACATGGGCTTCTTGCGATTTATGTAAAGATTTGACTATCTGCTGCACTGGAATGAAGTTATCATGAATATTTTGGCATCAAGATGGCTCCAAATTAATAGGTTGTATATATCTCAGGTCAAGGTCTATGATTTGTTATATAAATTGTATCTTCATCCCAGCTTATATGGAAAAGTTATGGTTTTTAAAGATGTTGTGGGGGGATAATGGTAAGGTTACTTTCGCCAATTAACTTGGAAAAAAAATATAAAATAAACCGCTTCAACCGGCTGCACATGTGCATATATTGAGTACCCTCACAATGTATATTGTTGGCCTTATCACGTCATATACACTACTTTTCAGCAGTTAGGAGGTACTAAGAATTACAACTTAAATTGTAATCAAAAGACACTAAAAATTCAAATTATTTGCCCTTGACTATAAATCATTGTTGACAAGAACCATTAAGATGTATAAACTCGAAGTATCAAAATTTTTTTTGGCATATACTCTGCACCGGATTTCGGTAGCTACGAATGCAGTGGTGCCTTCATATATATGGACCCTGAAACACCATTGCAACATATGTTCCATCCTCCGTGCACAAGGTATATCTATATATGTACTTTTCAAGTCCAACATCACCCCTATAACAACATCCATAAAAAAATACAAAATCAACAACAAAAATCCTACAGAAGAATCCCCAGCATCTAGCTCACTCAGCTCGCTCGCTCAGTCATCCCAATGATGTACTATTGTACGTAGGATGTAAGGACGAGGACTACGACTAGGCCAATTATCTTGTCTCTATTTCCGTTGGCCGCCACGTCGTCTTCCTCGCGCACAGCATCGCCTCCTTGTTCTTGGACACGGTCATCCTGACCTCCCACTGCAACGACCTCACCACGCTCTGGATCTCGTCCACCGTCTCCTTGTCATCTCTCACAATGAACTTGCCGTTCGGCCTCAGGATCCGATCAACCTCCACCACCACCGGCAGCACCTTGCACCTGCCATGCCACGTCACCACAACATTTTCATTTGAAGCCATGGCCTCGATGAACGTACAGATTGCTTGGAGTTAATAATTGGTACGTATATAAATTGTACATACATACACATACCTTGGCTTGAGCTTGGAGAAGAGGTGATCGGCATGGAGGAGGTCGTATGACCTCGGGTAGGTGCTGAAGGACTCGCACCAGTCATGGTAGATCCCGAAGAGGCCGCGCTCGTAGATGACCGGCAGCGTGTCCGGCGAGTCGATGGTGACGACGTTCATCACCCAGACCTCCATCTCCCGGAGCGCCGCTGCGAGCCCGCCGTAGACGGCCCTCATGTCCATGACGTTCCGGATGGTCTTCCAGTCGATGCCCATCCCGGCAAGGTACGAGCTCCGCACCACCTTCCTCCAGTGCTCCATGTCCGCCGCGAAGTCCTCCGGCGCCGGCTTCCCGTACACCCCCGTCTGGCTCCCGTCCAGCCAGTACGGCGCCTTCCCCAACCTCTCCGGCCACAGCTCCGGCCACCGCGCCCCCCGCTCCGCCGCGTCCTCCGGCACCCGGTGCATGCACGCCCGCAGCTTTATGTTCCTGCATCATCAATTCGTTTAATTGCCAAGTAATAGTTCATGTTCATCGATCTTGATCTTGTCTTACCATGCTGCGTTGGGATCGTCGGAGGGCTCGCACAGCGCCGGCTCCTTCTGCGCCCTCTTCTCGTAGCAGCCATTGTTCACCGGCTTCCGGAAGATGGCGACGCCGACCTGGTCGTCCACGGTGTGCTTCGTCCTCGCCACCATCTCCCAGCACATCGCCTTCGTCAGCTTCGCCATCTCTGCGCAAAGCTATCTAGCTGTCACGAGCATATGCCTTGCTGGAAATTAAAAATTAAACGAAGGAAACAACGACGGAAGCTGACCGTCCCAGATCTCGACGTCGTCGGCGAGCTTCTGGTACACCGGCGTGGCGGACCAGACGAAGAAGCCGCCGGGGCGGAGCAGGCGGTTGAGCTCGAGCAGGAGCATGCCGCCCTCGATGTGCCAGGGCACGCGGCACCGCGCGCAGTGCACCACGTCGAACACGTTGCAGGGGAACGGCAGGCGCTGGGTGCCCATCACGGCGGAGATCGCCGGGATCCCCCGCTCCAGCGCGAACTGCACCTGCGCCTCGTGCTCGTCCTTGGGCGCCAGCGACATGGTCAGCACGTCGCGGTCGAACAGGTAGCCGCCGAAGCTCGCCACGCCGCAGCCGACGTCGAGCACCACGCGGCTGCGCCGGCCCCACGCCACCGCCGGCGCCGCCGCCGCCGGCGGGATCGCGGACTCGATCAGGTCGATGTACCGGAGCGCGCCGTGCTTGAACTGCGTGCCGCCGCCGGGGAACGTCAGGTGCTCGCCGGAGACCTTCACCCAGTTCTGGTGGCCCTTGTAGTCGGCCAGCGCCGTGTGCGGCACGTTGTGGTACCAGATCTTGTCGCGGCTGTGGGGCCAACGGATCGGGTCGCGGTACGCCGGCGGGGAAGGGACCAGGCACGTCGGCGGCGTCGGCGGGCAGTGGCGCTCGCGGTGCTCGTAGTGCTTGTCCGTCTTGAGCTTCTTGATGGCGGCAATGTTGTCCAGACACGGGATGTAGTCGGGGCCGGCGCTCGAGTTGCACAGCTTCCACTCCCACCCTGACGCCGCCGCCGCCGCCGCGCCGCCGGCTGCCTTCTTCTTGCCCTTCTTTCCCCCCTTCTTCTTCTTCTCTGCGGCGGCGGCGGCGCCGGCGCGGTTCTTCTTCTCCTCGGTGGACTCCGCCGCCTGCGTGGTGAAGGACCCGTTCTGCGCCGCGCGCTCCGTCAGCAGCTCCGCCTGCGCGTTCGGCAGGGCCTCCGCCGCCGCCGTCTTCTCCTCCTCCGGTTTCGCCACCGGCTTCACCGTCAGCGCGGCGCCTTCGACCTTGGCGCTCTCCTCCGAGATGCGGGTCTTGTTTCCGTCGTCCTTCACGAGGTCCACGCCGTCCATCTTGCCGTTCTCATCGTCGAACGTCAGGTTCTTGGTCGCGCCGCGCCCCGCCACGGCGCCGCCGCCGCTCTCCTTCGTGTCCGTCGCCCCCGCCGACTGCTCGGCACTCTCCTTCGCGTCCGTCGACGAGACCTGCTCGGCGCTCTCCTTCGCGTCGGTGGAAGTATGGTCCAGCATGCCACCGGAGTCCTTACCGTCGCCCTCCGCCGCCGCGTCCTCGGCGGCGCTCTTCCCCTGCGCCGCGGCGGCGTCCGTGTCGCCGGCGTTCCCGGGCTTCACGAGCTCCCCGGCCTCCGTCCTGCCGTTCTCGTCGTCGAACGACTGGTCCTTGGCCGCCGCCGCCGCCGCCTTCCCGCCGTCGGGCTTCCCAGGGTCGTCGACAGCCTCGCCGGCTTCGACTGCGGTGGTCGTTGTCTCGGCGACGACGTTGGCGCTGTCCTGCTTGACGGTGTTGGTGGCGTCGATGGAGCTGTCCTCCTCCTTGGCTTCAACCTTATTGGCGAGCTTCTCCGGCGAGGACAGCGAGATGGCTGACGGGACGACGGTCTCCGGCGAGGAGATCATCCACAGCCCGAGGAGGCATAGCGCGACGAACACGACGAAGGTCGCCGTCGAGCAGAACGACGACCGCTTCCGCTGGTTCCGATCGAACAGGGCCATTAATTATTCTGATCCCTGCTTCCGATCAGCTCTCATGCAAATTAATCTCTCCAGAACTATTCCCGGCGTTCTGCATACATATGCATCAACATCAACTAATTTGAGAACTAATAAATCGAGGATGGCTTCGAGAAATTCACAGCCATTGATCGTTACCTCTATATGCAACAAGCTTCCATCCATTCACGCCTGCACTGGTGGTCTCTGTTGTTCTTCCATATATGATTCTGGATGGATTCTTCAGAAGGTGATCGGAGTGTGCATGCTTGGTTCTTAAGGGCGCCGCGCGGGTGGCAAGTTTGGACGGAGGGAAGAGAGCGTAAAGCGGGGAGTGAGTGAGAGACAAGCGGGGTGAATACACAGGCCACTCCCCGGCTTTGGAGCGCCATGCATGCAGAGACGATCCGAGTCGAGACGACGGATCGGAGAAGATGACCAGACCAGACAGACAGACCCGGAGGAGAGGAGAGGCTTCAATGGGCCCGCAGCCCAACCAATAGCCTCGATTAGTAGGCCCGGGAAAGCCAACTACTGGGCCGGCGCAGGTGCACGCCGAATGTTACGCGGCTTTGATTAGGCCAACTAATTCGGCATGAACGATAATCCCACCTCGCCTGTTGACACATAGTTTCCCCAGTTGATAAGTGGCCACCGTAGCGACAGTATCACCGCGTGGGATGCGCGGTGAGCAATCATCCTTTGGTATATGATATGCTTTGATTAGGCGGTTGAAGACGAAGACTAGCACACAACATCATGTGTGCTTAGCTTTTTGCTCTTAAATTTTTCCGCCTTTTTTTTGTTTCCGTTATCTTTGTTTGCGTTTACAATCATCAGCATAGCATCGTGGTTGCACCTTAGATATCTCAGCCTGGTGATCGATATCCCGGTGTCTCTCGGGTGGGCCGGCACTCGTCCTCCCGTCCCTCTCGGAGTCTCGGGCTCATAGGATATTCTCTTTTTTTTTTGCAATTACCAGATTAGATTGTTCATTGTTCTAAACTAACTCCATCTATTTCGTATCTTCTCCATAATTTTAGAGAGGTAGAATGATGCATGAGAACCACAATATTAACGTACATTACAGTCGACCCAACGGTCTCGATCTCACGGTTGACAAAAGTGGTCCTCACAATCCCCGCGACCTTCTTCTCTAAGGTTGGCGGCGATTGAAGCACATAATATTTCCGGGGAGATATTTTCAACCGCGTGGATGTTGACACGGCAGCTGAAGTCCACGTCCTCTCCCGCGCACCAGATTGCTTGCGACAAAGCCAGTCAATTGTCTGCATGCGTCAATACTAGCACGGGGCCAACAACCCACGTGACAGGACAACATTGTCCATCGACAACGAGGCACATAAGGTGTGTGCATGTTCCTGAGTGTGTGTTTTATAAAAGGAAAATGTATAATCTGATCCCCACTATGTTTCTCTCTTCGTTCCTATAAGTTTTAAATAGTTGCTAATTGGTCCCGCCTGATCCTAAAGATTAAAATAATAAAGCTTAGATACTGCAGAATAATATTCTTTTATGTTGGCTTCAACATTTAAAAATTTGAATGTTTCATAATATACAAATCATGTTTTATTTAAACTGCCAAACCAGTTAGTAAAATTAATTAAATAGTCCTTTAGCTTTAAATAAGATGTTTTTAGTTTTGTTCAAAATCAAATTTGTCTAACTTTAGCCAATTTTATTGAAAAATAGACCAACATCTACAACATTGAAATAGTTTCATTAAATCCATCAAAAACTAGGTCTTATTTGAGAATTATTCATAAATGTGCATTTTCATATATTTTCTATAAATTTGGTCCAAGATAGAAAAGTTGTGTTTCGTACAAAACTAAAGCATCTATGATTTTACATTTTAAAACAGACAAAGTAGAACATTCATATTCCTAGCCGCCCTGCATATTGACTTTTTCAATCCTTTTTTAGATCTTAGGTACTTATCTCCCATGTTGGAATTCTAACTCGATCTGCTCCTGCACCCTCCATTATATTCTACTGTAATAAAAAAGCAACCCAATGCACACATGCTTAACCGATTTCCTTGGTTTTCGCACAGCTAAATCGATCAAGCTTATTCGAGTGCTTGAATTAGTTTGGTTCATCAATTTTTTAAAAAAATAATAATTTATTTTCCAATAGTTTGGTTCATCATGTGAAAATTCTTTTTCAAATAACAAAGTTCAGTGTGACAATGTTTAAGAGCTTTCATCAATGTTCCTTTTCATGGAACTCCAAAGGGTACCAAGATTATACTCATGGAAGTATCTAACTTCCATAAAAATGCAATGCATATTCCAAATTGATAAAAACAAGCTAAATCGGTTAAGCATGTGTGCATAGGTTTTGCGACAAAAAATCAAGTAGAAGATAGGCATTTAGAATGCGGGGATGGTTTATAGGGTGAATTTCAAACCGTTGGATGTTTTATTTTCCTTAGGGGATGTTTCACTACTACAAAAGCTCACATTCGTCCACGACATTTAGTACCGACAAAAAAGACCCGATATTAAAGTGGCGGGGAGCCATTTTAGTACCGGGTCTAAACCTGGAAGGCCCCGGGAGCCACTTTAGTACCGGCTCGTAACAAGTGTTACGAGCCGGTACTAAAGTGTCCTCCACGGGTTACTTCAAAAGAAAAGCATCTCCCACTCAGTCATAAGTGATGCATAGGTGGAATGGTAAGGAAGCAACGTGTGAGGCTGGAGGTCATGGGTTCGAATCCTCGCGGTACCAGCCGGTACTAAATGGCGCGTTTAGCTGAATGGCCGGCACTAATGTATTAGTGCCGGCCAGCATGTACCGGTCAGGGAACCGGTATTAACCGGGGTTCCCTGACCGGTACTGATAAGAGATTTTCTACTAGCGTTTGGATCCCTTGAATAAATGACAATTAGAAGTATTAAATATAAATTAATTATAAAAATAATTGTATAAGTCATGTCTACTTCGCGAGATGAACCTAACAAACCTAATTAACCTATAATTAATACATAATTAACACATATTTATTGTAGCATTACATTATCTAATCATGGACTAATTAAGCTTAATAGATTCATCTCGTAAATTAGTTCCCGTTTATATAACGAGTTTTTAATTACCCTATATTTAATATTTATAATTAATATTTTTACATCTGATGTGACGGAACTAAACTTTAGTCCAGTTGAGGGGAGCTCCTATGTAGCGCACGGAAGCTATATAAGTATGTTGGCTTTAAAGGCCATTAAAGACCAAAAAAATCCCAATTAACTATATAGGTACTCGTGCGTGCGTATTCCCGCAGTACCGACTTCTCCCATTCCATTGAAAACAACAGGCGCACACATAACTGTATTCGAATGTTTTTTGTTGCGGTGCAAAATTTTACTAGCTTCCAACTATTTTGGTACCAAATTGAATGCTTTTGTTAATCTGATTCAACATTTCAAAAATACTGATTCGACACTTAGAAAACTAATTCAATATTTTTCTTAAAAGTGGTGAAATAATCTATTACAAATGTTGAGACAATATGTGAAAAATATTGAAGCTGTACATTTCAAATGTTGACTAGATTCCATATTTCTTAAAACCTAATAATTAACAATTTTGAAAAACTATTGTAATAGTTCTTAGGTAAAACGTTGAAACAATCTAATCAAAATGTTGAACTAGTTTACTGTAAATGTTGATTTTTGAAAAAATATCAAAATATAAATATATTCAAATCGGTGCTTGTTTTGTTGCATAAATTCTAACTAAGATCGTGGTTCAAATGGATTTAAAAAATGATTTATAGTTTGAGAGAAAAATAAATTTAAGGATCAAAATCTAATGGAATCGTTCATGTCTGATTCACGCATGTTACCAGTCATATGGGAACAGCCGTGCATTTGCATCTCTCGACCGCAGACAGTATGGAGACACGAGGTGTCGGAGATGCTAATCGGACGGAGGAGAAAAGTTGCACGAATCTCATACTCTAGAAGCCAGCATCGCTAAAAAATTTCGAAAGCCATATAGGATCGCGGGTGTATCCAAACACCCCCGGCCCCCAGCTCCAGCCCAGAGAAACCGGGCCCCCTCTAAGCCCATGCACGTCAACACAAAACCAGTCTGGTCCGTTGATCGGAGTCGAATACGGACAGTTAGCCAACTATTGGCTGCGAATTCCGATTAGTACCACCTCGCCCAGGAAGTGATATTCTAATGGGCTCATAAACAATCACCGTGGCTACAGAAGCACCGTGTGGGAAGCGCGGAGAGCAATCATATTGATTATGCTTTCAAGTATTCAGATTCGGGAGAATGTCTATAGCCTTACATTTACACATGGATCGGAATTACCAAGGATAATTGTTGCCACACATAGTCAAAGATTGAATTTTTTGTTTTTAATCTATTTTAATATAAAAGTCATAGTTATTAGAATCGGATGGTACCATGGTTTGACCGGTAAGGTCGTCGAAGACCGAACCAAAACCTCCAGATCTGTCAGGTGCTCAGTCCTTCGAATGCGTTCATAGAGTAGTGTTTACGTACATGTATTTATAGGGGGTGAGTGTGCGTGTGTGTGCGCGTCTGCGTTGTAATTTAAAAAAAAAAACCTCCCGCGGTGGCCGAACAGGAGCAGCGGCCTTCGGCTCTCCGCATGGGGCGACCGGCTAAGAGGTACCTATTCCATTCTCCACATTTGCATACAGAATAGTTTAGTTACTTCGTTCAGTATCGTTGCACATATTTCTATGCAATGGCTAGTGACGACCTAGTCGAGGCATTTTTTTACTAAGAGATCCAACAATATGTGTTTTTTCATTAAGAAGAAAATAAGCATCTAAATTTAAGTTGGCGATGACTAGAACCTGAGTGGTTCGGATGTACAACCACACCTCTTATTACCCTAACCAATTGAGCTAGGTTCATTTCCTTATTTTTCTCGAATGCCGTCCAGCAACAACACTAATCCTACCTCGTGTCTCTTCTGCTTGCTTTGTTAGATCAGTAAATAATCTATCCGCCACCATCACCACATGTTGCTCTGCCAGTTTGGATGAATTCTAACCTGCCAACCAGGTGTTCGGTAGAATGCTCACGATAGATGGGAAATTATTTTCCATTAATATGCCTTATTCTTTCAACAATTGTAGAAACTGTATCACAATTTCTCCCTGGTCAATTGGTCATTGAGGTTGCATACGCAAGAATTGATTACACATATTGGCTTGATCTTTTCTATATTTCCGATCTTCAGTATTTCCATTTGAAGTTCCAGTTTGCATACGTGGGTGATTTCCATAACGTTCATCTCAGCAAATTATCAACAATATATGATTCAACCGGCTCAAAACTATTGAACCGATGGTTCAACTAGGTCTTGACAGTTCAACCATCGAATCAAGACCGTGACCGGTTCAATGAAAATAACTATAGGTTCCAATAACTATGGTTAAAGTTAAACAAATGACTTAAAAACAACCTTAAATGGACACGTACCCTCTATCCTCGTGAGCTCCTTTAATAGTAGAGTATTTTTTTTCTCTCCCAAGAAAATTCGGTTTAGAACATGAACCTCAGTCTTTATTTTTGTTAATTTCTTACAGGAATGTTCAGATGCGGTTGATAAACAATCACCGTGTCCGTACAGTTCCACTGCATAAAATTCCTCTCATCTCTGTCTTCTCTCTCCTATATCACATCAGCACGTTGTTTAGCCTTTTTATAGACTATATGTTCAATGCTTGGCCGTCATGGCTGACACACTATATGAGTGTCTCGCCTCTTTTTTTTTTGTTTTTGGTTCCTGAATGTATAAAAGTTCACTCTTCCTAACCGTTTCAGCAGCCCGTCATATATGATTTTTTATCGACTAACCTGCCTAAAAAAAGCCAATGCATGGTTTCTGCTCATAAGATTTTTTTTTAAATGACTCAGCGCCTGACGTTCGGTACTCCCTATCCCTCGCACCCTCTGACCCTCCCCTGCCAAGCTCGTTTTGTTTCTAAGTTCCGATTTCATTCTGTTGCAATCCCCAAAACAAAATAGAGTGAGGACTGAGAAGGGCAAAGAAACCAAGCAATTGAACCCGTAGCAGGCACGGCAGAGCAAAAGGCTGGAGGAGCAACTTGCCGAAGATCTCCCCCACCACTTTTAGTAAATCCTCTACTCTGAACTCCTCATCTATGTGTATGTTATCCATCCAGGAGGCCAAGACCCAAGAGGGCGTTCAGCAAGGGTACCATGGCCAAAATTAACGCAGAGTTCACAGAAGTGCTAGGCTGCTTATAAGTACATATTTAAAGTAGATTCTTTTGATGGTATATATCTCAACAACAGGTTCTTTCGATAGTGTGTATCCAATTTTCCCTAGCTTTTATGTTTTTCTACAATTGAAAATGGTATCATAAATATAATAGGGGAACTTTTTGTACCTTTTCTAACAGTTTTATATAAGTACCCAATAGTTTTAGTGTTTTCTATTATTTTTTATCAAGTGCTCATAGTTTTTATAGTATAATTTATATATTTTCAGATATTTTTATCCTAACAAGTTCGTTCTCCACAGTTATGGTAGTAGCTATATATACTAAAAATTGTTAGCTCTTTACTGCACTATTAGAAAATAGTGAGAGTCTTGTAGTGTAAAGGCTAAAGCAACCTCATTACATTTATTGTTGTATTTGGTATATTGAGGCTCCTGTGCTTCAGCGCGCGACATATTTTTGCCTTCTTAAATTACTTTGCTCTAGCGGATCAAAATTTTCAATGCCAAAATAAGGAATAGTTTTTAGTGCCAAAAATACAGGCTTACTTGACCTAAGCGTTTATGGAGATGGAGGTAAAAGAAACTAATCTAAATCATGCATGCATATTAAACAAGTGCCGCAACAAGCACCCAATGCAAGGTTACAATCGGAGCCAAGAAGGATATTACAATTGTAAAAACATGGTACTACATTCTATTGTGGTCTTGACATGTTCATGTTAATTATACTATCAAATATGCACGTGCGATGTTACGGTACGAGCACGAGCGCAAGACAGGAGATTTTAGAATCAGATCTTATCTGATGGAGCCCATGTTGCTCGCACGTCAAGGATCATCTTGGAAGCGGACACGATTTTTGATCTTATTCAGTTTTTTTTTCTGATACGAGGGTCCACCTGTCGATGTCTCATGATGGACCAAAAGTCAAACTACCGCTGAAACGGTTCTCGCTTTAGTATTAAAATTAAAAGTAGAGATGTACCGGTAGTATATTTCATCATCCCAAAGTCCATATATTATAAGTGATTATAGGTGTACATGTTGCCATTTCACCGTGTGCATGTATAAGAACTATTTTTGAAATAATAAATATTTAAATACTATTAGTTACATTTAACCTTTTCAATTGTTACGCGAGAGGGCAGCAGGCGGCAAATTATAAGCAGATGCGCGCACCGGCTGATAAACCATGGCCATGATTGGGCCCAAGTTACGCGACAGGGCGCGCGGCAAATTTGTTTAGTGCCAAATCGTCGGCGAAACCCGTAGTGCACGGGCTCATAAACCTGGGTCGTGTTGCTCCATCAGGCGCGGCAGGTGCCCAGCGCAATCCCCCTCAAACATAATCACATAGACAATGTTCATTACTTTGGCCATCATGGCTGACACACTATATGGGTGTCTCGCTTTTATTTTGTTTGGTTTTTATTCATGGGAAATGAATGCATCCCGTCAGCAAGAGTAAAGTACACAGTATATGGACAGAGGAGAAGTGCCACGGATAACGGCACTAGACAAAATTGAGTCCGTTTTTTGCTATGCCATGATTTAAAAAATAATAATTTCATAAATTTAACCAAAGCTTAGTCAAATTATATGCACTCGTAGTTTATAAAAGTTATGTGAAAAGATTTATATTTAAAATATTTTAAATATGAATTGGCTTTGTAGCAATTGATGGTACGTTGTAAAGGAATTTATGCTCAAAGTATAACGATTTTCTACTACTTCAATATAAGACTGGGTATTATCAAAAAAAATATAAGACTGGGTAGTGTTTTTTTTCGTCGCCTCCCCGTTTACGAGGCTGGCATGTGGGCGTTCTATTCTTCTGCTTTTGGTCTTTCAAGGAAAAAATGACTACTCCTCCGTCCTAAAATAAGTGTTTATATAGTATTCAAAATTTGTCCCATAAAGAATGTTCATTTAGCTTGTAGGGATGCAAACATTAATACAAAAGTGCAAAGAAAAATGCATAGAGCCAATCAAACGCTTAGTTAATGCTACTTTTTATAGTTTCAATGAGGGGTAATATAGTCATTTACCATGATTACTAATATGTCTTAAATTTTCTAAATGAACACTTATTTTGGTAGTTCATAAATAAAAGGCCACGAGGATGTTTTCGTTGTTTTCTACTCCCTCTCATAACAAATATGAGATGCAAGTGTATTAGACCTTTTAGTTTTTTTTCTTTCTTCCTCCTATCAAATATAATTACTAGAACGTTTCGGTTTTTTCTTGCTAACTCCTCCAATCTATAAATATGAGTATATTAGAATACCGACACATTCTCCAATAGTCCAATATCACACTTTGACTACAAATATCTATAAAACCTTAAATGGGAAGATTGGTATTATTAATCTATTGAAAATTTTAGATGTTCTTAGTTAAAGTCTAAAAAATGACTTGAGAACCACCCTAAATGGTCTCCATTGCTGCCTCCTCTATTGAGCTTCTTTAAAATGTTTTTTCTCCCAAGAAAGATCTGTTACTAAGGCCAGTCTCAGCGGGAATTTATGGGGAGTTTCATGGTATTAAATATGCTAATGTGGTATAGGAGAGAGAAGAGAGAGTTTCATGGTATGTGAGAGGAGTTTCATCACCATGAAACTCTTCTGGCATAGTTCCCTAATTTTTTATCTAGGTAACCGTATAGTAAAACTGTGCACTGAGATTGGCCTGAGTAATCCACGATCCACCAACCGGTACCTGACGGAAGCAGAATTTTAGCAATCGGGTACACAAGTCATAACTAAGGTTGTGTTTACATCCGTGAAAAGGGAGTGAAATGGGTCACATCGGACGTTGTAGCACACTGTAGCACTTTTCGTTTGTTTGTGGTAATTGTTGTCCTACCATAACCTAATTAGGCTCAAAAGATTCATCTCGTCGCGTACATCAAAACTATGCAATTAGTTTTTTTATTTATCTATATTTAACGCTCCATGCATGCGTCATTTGCTATATTTTAATGTTTCGATGTGATGTTGATGCAATGGAAAGTTTGAAAAGTTGGGGGAACTAAACACAGCCTAATTCTCTATGCTCAGGTAACATCTCTTCCAATTCATCTGAAAGTCTGGTCTCATGACACTCTGTTTTGTGCGTTCCAGTCCATTGATTCCAGACACATCAGCTCGAGTACAGGTATGAACTATCATCATCAGTATCATCCATCCGGTACACTGAATTAATATCATACTATATAAGTAACTCTCCTACTTACAATTCAATAAAGCACAAAAGATTTGGGTTCTAAACATATCTGCAGCATGGAAACCCTACAAATCTGCTGCATCGTCCACGTAAAATCTCACGTAAACTGCTCGTGCATCGCGCGGGGTTCGTCTTTAAACAACTCCCCCAACCGTGCATCACAGTGTTCGAGCCCACTAGAGAAACTGGGTCGGAAGGCCATGGTCACCGGCCCGAAAAGGCACCCAGTTGGCCCGAATAACCTCTATTAGGCCTGGCATGGAATCGCCCTACGATTGGGCCCAAGTGTACGAGATAGGGCGCGCGGCGAATTACAAGTCCTTCAGGTTTTGTTTAGTTCCACATCGTCAGCGAAATTAGGAAAGCACCGGCTGATAAACCATGGCCGGGACACCCTATCAGACAATGTTCCCCTCAAACATAATCACATAAGACAATGTTCCTTACTTTGGCCAACAATGGCTAACACACTACATGGGTGTCTCGCTTTTTTGTTTAGCATTTTTTTTCTCCCAAGAAAGTTGGTAAGCAGGATTTCAGCAGGTGATCGGGGGGGTACACAGGTCATCTCTATGTTCACTTCAGTACGTCACATCTCTTTCAGTTCATCTGTAAGCCTGTTCACGACAGTTGGTTTTGTGCGCTCCAGCCCATTGATTCCAGACACATCAACTTCAGTACACGTATGACTATCATCTGGGAGATGCCACGTACATCATATCCATTCCGCACTGTAAATTAACTGAATGATCATACTTATTCATGCAACTCTCTTACGTACAATTCAACAAGGAACATCCCAGTACGACAATATAAGCATGTAACACACGCACGGCACGCAGTGACTGGACTGACGCATTGCATTTATTTGGCAGCGTGCACCTGACGAACAAGAACAAATGACTGTTACATAATGTTTCTAAGCACACAAACGATATAAATGGGCGTTGTTACATAAAAATAAAGCAATAAGTTGAAGCAGGACGTTGAAAAAGTTTAAAACATAGTCTTTAGAGCGTTCTTTTACAGTCTTTTAGATTTCTTTTATGTTGCTTCTTGATTTGAGATTTTGAGTCTAAAAACTCATATATTTTTCTATTGTATATATTTGCTTGCGGATATAGAGGCTAGATTATATCTTTTACCTAAAAAAACAAATGGTTGTACTAAGCTGGCAGTAGAGGTGAGAGTTGGGCCAGGCCCCCTCACACGCGTTAGGCATGCCGTGCCACAACAAGCTTTTACCTAGGCTTAAGCACGGCCCACAGTACGGTGGCCCATGGTCATGTCGTGCCAGCCCAATCACAGTCCTCAGAATACGGGCGCATGCATTCTATGATCACTCATATACTCATATGCTATTACTCCGTAGATATAAGAATTTTCTAGAGTAAACAGATTAAATGAATGTTGCTACCAGGTATTGTTGGTAAAAATTAGGATGGCCATGTGACCATATGAAATGCTACCAATTTTCTCATTTATGAATAATCGTTGATATGGTTTCATATATAAAAAGGCCAATTTTGTGATTTTCTTATATAGTAGTAGTTATTTGAGGCTTATGGAGAGGGAAAAAAATATGGATCACAATACGTGTGAATGCCAATGGGAAATCTTTTCGTGTTGTGCCGGCCCAAGGATGGCCTAAGATTTGTGTCGTGCCATGCCGCTCGTCGTGCCGAGATCTTAGGCATGATACAACCTCAAATATATCGTGATATGTCGTGCTTTGAGCCGTGACATGTCATGCTTTGGGTGTCCCATAAGTAGCATGGTCTAAGTCTCAGCTCTAGCTAGAAGGGATCGTTATCTAGCGCTTCTCCCTCGGGAATCCCAAGAGAGCCAAGATTAGGGTGACGAAGCCGTCGTTTTTATTTTATACTTAACATATACAGCCAAATTACATCAACATTCCCAAGAGAGGTGCATCAACATCCCCATGGGAGCAAAGTCTACAACAACACCGGCGACAGAGACAAGAAGCTTGCCAGAAGCGACTGCTATGGGTAAGTTTGAAGGGGCCGAGAAAGCCGGCAAGATTCTTCTTCTCCATCAAACCAAAGATATTGTTGGAGTAATCGATGGAGTGTTCATGAGTGTCTTCCTCAAGACCACGGGATGGCTTGTGGCGGCGACATAAAAAACGAGTTGATGTGATTGAACTATAGCCTGCTGAAGGTGATTGGCGGAAAAGGGGAAAGGTGGCGGTGGCGGAGAAGGCGAAAGGAAGATGGCAAGGATGGTGGAAATGTGGATGTGGCGAAGGGGAACGGTAGAGAAAAAAAACAATGGGGGAGGCGGTGAGGTGGATCCGGTGGAGATGGTTGGTGGGAAATGGGAGGACGGTGCGGGTGGCCTGAATCAAAGCTGGATCTGCTAAGACTGTGCCTCCCATTTTTTTATAAATGTCCACTAAAATGCATTGCGTAACTGTTTCAACAGGCATCCTGAATCCCCTGACATTACTGGCGGTAAATGTTGTTTAGATATATATTGATAGTTAATAAAGGTAAAAAAATGACTTGTACCACTAAAAAATTACTTATAAGGGCAGATACATTGCTACACGTAAGCGGTCTCATAGGTCGTCTCATGCAGTGCCACGTCGGATTTTTGCTGACCATGAGACAACTCCTCCATCATTGTACGAGTTTTGTTGTCATGCAACCAATAAAATTGTATTACTACCGGACAATCAAAACAACAACCTATTGTATAGTCGACTCAAGATTACGTGTCACTGTATAAGACCGCATATGAGACGGCACCAATGTACTTGCCCTAAAAAGTTAACCTCACATCTATTTCGATTCATCTGAAAGCCTGATCACATGACATTCTGTTCTGTGCGCTCCAGTTCATTGATTCCAGATATAAGCTTCAGTACACGTATGACTATCATCTGTGAGATGCCACAGACATCCTATCCATTCTGCACACTGAATTAACTGACATGTCATACTTATTCATGTAACTCTCTTACGTACAATTCAATATGGCACATCCCAATGCGACAATATACGCATTATACAACTGTGTAACACACGCACTGCACGCGGGGACTGGAACAGGAACAAATGGCTGTACTGAACTGGAAGGGATCGTGGTTGTCTAGCGCCTCTCCCTCGGGAAGCCCAGGAGCGCCAGGATCAGGGCAATGAAGCTGCCGTTGATCAGGCCCCTCAAGATCTTCTGCTTATCCGGCGTGTAGGGTGGGTACCTCGCCGTCGCCTCGCCACCAAAGCCACGGATCAGGACACCCTTCTTGTGGCTGAAGCAGTCGAAGCTGAACTTGCCGTGGTAGCTGCCCATCCCGCTGTCGCCGACGCCACCGAAGGGGAGGTGCGGGTTCGTGAGCTGCGTGTTCGGAAGACGGGAGCAAGTTAGACACTGCAGAGGTTAACCTTTGGGAGGAACTGGAAGTTCAGGTCAGGGTTTCGGTGAGCAGGACTTACGTGTAGCGCGACGTCGTTTACAAGCATCCCTCCCGCAGGGACATTCGCCACAAAGTCCTGCTGCAGCTTCTTGTTCTTGGTGAAAAGGTAGGCGGCAAGTGGCTTGGTCTTGGAGTTGACAAAGTCTATGCTATCTTCGATCTTTTCGACCTGGAGACACAAATCCCAAACAGGATCAGAGCATAATTTGAACCACCAGTCTGCTCAACCACAACATGAAAACATTACGGAAATGAGTGCCATGAACTTTTTGCACCTTAAGACATTTTGTCAATACCAACCTTTTGAACTAAGACAACATTTCATTGGCAAAATTGATATATCAAGGAGACATTTTGTGGGCCTTTTTTGGTACCAATCCCTTTAGGAATAGGTTTCTCAGTCCGGTTATGGCAAAGTTTATGTGTCAAAGTGCATCACAGATGGCCGAGCAGAGATTACTACAGAGTTGCAGTTGTTCTGTGAAAGCAGAGAAATATTACTGACCGTAACAATAGGAAGCAAGGGGCCAAATATTTCCCCCGTCATGAGTGCTGTATCCTGAGGAACATCCAACAATACTGTAGGAGCAATTTTTCTGTGACGCAAGGAACAGGTGTTAATGATAAATAAAACAAGCCACTAGTCTAACTATACCTGCAGAAGTGAAAGTAAAAAAAAAAATCCTTACAGTTTCTTCTCGTCAGTCTGGCCGCCGAATACAATCTTGTCAGCAACTTTCTTTTCTTCTATCAAATCCATTAATCTATGAAAATGTTTAGAATTCACGATACGAGACAAATCCGCTGATTCCAGAGGATCCTTCCCATAGAACCTTTCCAGAACTCTTTTCAAAGAGTCCACCTGCCAAAGATTTATTCCATGGATCAGAAATTGGAAGTTTAGTTTATGGCTTTATGTTTTTTCAAAAAACCTTTATGGCTTTATGCGAGAAATTCATTGGTTGCGATGTTCATGATGATCTATACCAGCTGTGGGGCAAATGATTTTGTCGTTATGATGTAATCTGGAGCAATGCATGCTTGGCCATTGTTACATCCCCATTTGCCAACAGCAATTCTCTTAACAGCAACCTACAAGGAAAATATCTATTAGTATGTAAAAACTAAAGAAATGATAATTTTATTTAAGAACAAATTAGTTACAAAGAGATGCATTTACATGAAGATCAACATCAGAATCGACAATAACAGGGCATTTTCCACCAAGCTCCAGAGCCACCGGAGTTAGATGCTTTGCAGCTGCTGCCAACACTATGCGTGCTACGGTTCCGTTACCTGTAATTTCGTCAAATCATATATATGTCAGAATCTAAAGAACAACTTACCATTCCATGCCAAGGACTACTAGACATGGAAATATTAGAAGAATCTCTATTGGCATGTGGGTGTGACATTTAATGCCCGTACTAATGTAGTAATGAATAGCACGTGCACAATCTTAAGAAAGAGCACTAGAAGAATTCTACCCCCAAAGTTTACTATGTAAAAAGAAGATTCTCATCACATCAAAATGTCATAGCATGCATGTAGTACTAAATATAGATAAAATCAAAAACTAATTGCACAATTTTGTTGTACTCTGCGAGACGAACATTTTGAGCCTAATTAATCAATTTTTGGGGAATTTTTCACACATACAAACGAAATGCTACAGTGACACACGCACCCCAAAAGACCAAAGTTTGGCTCCCAATTATGGGAACTAAACAAGGCCTCAGCTAGTTAACAGGTGTTAAGAAGCTTACCTGTGTAGAAGATCTTATCCCATCTTTGTTCCAAGAGTGCGGTCGTTTCCAGAACACCTCCCTCCACAACTTTAATACATGTGTTATCAACATACTCAGGTAGCAGCTTTGCGAACAGTGACGAGGTTGCTGGCGCTATTTCTGATGGCTTCAGAACAACAGCATTTCCAGCAGCAATTGCTCCAATGACCGGGTCAATAGAAAGCACTAGAATGAAGAAGTGATTAGTGATCTTCCTTTTAATTTTGAACAATCAAGAAACATGATTTCAGGCAAAAATATTTTCTTCACAGCTACACATGTCTGGATGGCACTATTACATTTGCTACTGTTGGCTGAACTTACAAATTGAACAAGTGATTGATCCAGAGAGGCTTGTAGTTTCTGAATTAGGTCAG
Source organism: Echinochloa phyllopogon (assembly GCA_033239725.1). Classification (NCBI taxonomy): domain Eukaryota; kingdom Viridiplantae; phylum Streptophyta; class Magnoliopsida; order Poales; family Poaceae; genus Echinochloa; species Echinochloa phyllopogon. Next base: position 6,301,756 of record BTCW01000017.1, on the reverse strand, counting down.
ACCCTTCCAAGCAAACAAGACTATAGGTGCGAAAGTCCTTGGGTGTTGGCTTGTTGCACAAAAGTCCAATATCATGAATAAAGGTCAAAGCATCCGCTCTTCTAGAGGCATTCTGTTGAAACATGAGCACTGGACGAATGTGCTGATGTTGACTAAAAGCCAATTAAGACTTGCGACGTGCGTGGTGTACCAAGCTTGCTTCGTGGAAAAGGAAAGATACCAATAATATCTCAAAATATTATAATCAACCCTCAAGCATGGGGACAGGCAATGCAAGAATATGAAATTCAATGGCATAAGGCCTTGTTTAGTTTCCCAAATTTGGCCCCAAATTCCACTATGTAAGAAGAAAATTTTCCATCGTATCAAAATGTCGGCACATGCATGGAGTACTAAATGTAGATGAAATCAAAAACTAATTGTACAGTCTTGTTGTACCTTGCGAGACGAACATTTTGAGCCTAATTAATCAATGTTTAAAATTATTCACAAATACAAACGAAGTGCTAATGATAAAATGCCAAGTTTGGCATGCCAAAGCCTTGTAAACTGCATGACGTGACAAAAAAAATAGAATAACAATAACTACCATAAACCAAAAACCTTTACGAAGGCAAGTCCATAAATGCAAATAGCTTGATATGTTTGCACAAATGCATACTACTACTAGTATATTTTTTTTAAGGACCTACGGCAGGCAAAACGCGGACGTGAACATTTTTATTAGTAACGCATGGATTGCAGTATATATGGATTTGTGAAAGAGGAGACAAGAGTGAAGAAGGCCTAACATCAACCTACTACGTAAGCTATATTTTCATTCCATAAGCGAGGTAGAGTATGGTGTGAGTGCACGTATGATCTATGAGACCACAGCTGCATGCTACTAGTATCTTTCAAAAAAAAAGAAGCATGATAATAGTAAGACTCACAGAAAGGGTAATTCCAGGCCGAGATGATGAGCACCACACCGAGGGGCTCAGACACGATTTGCGCAGAGGACGGGAACGTAGTTATGGCAGCAGGTACCTGGCCGCATGAATCCCAGAGCTCAGTACTGATCGGCAAAACAGCGACAGCAGGGGGCGAATATCTCTGCTGGAAGCTGAACACGCAGAGATGAATGGGTAAACAAATAAAATACCTTCTCGGGCTTCATCCAGCTCTTGAGCCCGTTGAGGGCAAACTTGCACGAGGACTTTGCGAGAGAGATCTGAGAAAGCCGTGAACACAGATAAAGCACACGTGGGTCATCAGTTAGGAGTAACTTCTTTTTTAGATATTGAATATAATCCGGTCTCTATATCCGCTATACAGCTAAAAGTACATGAATTTTTAGACTTGAAATCTCAAACCAAATAGCAACGTGATAGACAGCTAAAAGACTAGTACAGAAGAAAGCTATAAAGACTAAGCTTTATACTTTCTCAACGTCTTGCTCCAAACCTGTTGCTTTATCCTTGTAACAACAAATATTCGTATTATTTGTCTACTTAGAAACTTTGATGTTAGAATCGTGCTGACAGAAAATAGTCATCTATGCTTGACGATTAAAACCACACTGAGTCGATCTCAATCACGACCTCGAGCAAACGTTGACACAAATAAAACATCTGCCGCACATAAAGCAGTATATACTACTAGCTTAGGATGAAATTAATATTGATGTGACTGTTGAGAGCAATCCCTCAGCTTCTTTTTTTACTATTAGTAACCAGTAACTACACTGGTAATAAGCACAAATAGCAAGTATATGACATGATTTTTTCGTGGCTGTTGGGAAGATTGCGAGTGATGCAGCAGGATGGGAACCGAGATAAAATTATGTGCAAAGCGAGAGCTCCTGGACACGGATGAACCCGTGGAAGCAACGCCACAGTGGGTGGAGTGCTCGACCCGGCAAGAACCAATTCGCACGCAACCCTTTGATAATCCCATCAGCAGGCAGCGCAAAGGAAAGGTGAAACGGACTGAAAAAGCACCCAGCTTTCACAAGCCACGCCGACCAGCACCATGAAAAAGGGATCGAACGGCAATTCACAGCACAAGCACTGTCGGAAATCGGAACAGCGCCCATCGGTCGGCGAATCCATCTGAGTCAGGTGAGATGAGACGAGGGGAATTGCATCGAAACCCAAGTCCTCGTCACTCGAACATGAGCTCCAGTCTACGCGGAAGAGCAAGAGGAGAACAGGGCATCGATTCGGTGTCGAGAGAAAATTTCTCTCTTTTGAGAAGGGTGGAGAAGCAGAGGAATCTTTCTCTCTCTCCACACGGAGGAAACAGAGGAGTCCAAACAAGACTCACGAGGCAGGTAAACAAACAGAGACCAATCCATCGTCCGATGGAGCAGTACGATCGAGGAGCACGCAGATGGATGAGGGTGTGGTGGTATCGAGTTGAGATTGCTACCTCGTGGAGGTAGGACTCCATGTGCGGCTTGGCGAGGTCGTCGTGGAGCGCGGCGGTGATGTCGGCCTCCCTCTCGTCGATCATCCGGACGAGCGACTTGAGCTGCGCCGCCCGCCACTCCGCCGGCCGTGTCCGCCCCGCCGTGAAGCTGGCCCGCAGCTCCCGCACCACCGCCGCCGCCGCCGCCTCCGCCATAGTAGCCCCTCTTCGTCTTCCCCTCGCTCTCCCTCCCGGCGACGGAGATAGCAGAGCAACGCTGACGCAGCGAGCGGAGGAGGGAGAGTCCGGTGGCGGTAGGAGCGACGCAGCGGCGGGTTATATACCCCGGCACGGCAGCTCACCGGATTGGATTGGACTGGAGACAGTTTGGTTTGAATGCTGAATGCTCCCTCTCTCTCCCTCGCGTTCGCGTAGGCGACGACCTCGAGCAGATAAAATCTGTCTCTTGATTGAGATTTTGGAGGAGGAGGAGGAGATTTAAAAATAAAATAATAAAAAAGATAACGGTGGATCTTTTTCAATCCCTCCACTGGATGGAGTGGTGTGGAGATTGGCGATGGGATCTGTTTGGACTTTGCGGGGGGATCGCGTCGCGTTTGCCGTCTGGTTTTTATTTTATTTTTTTTTACCATCACCTCCCGTGGAAACAGGCAAGAAAGGAAGGAAGGAAAAGTACTTCAGTACTCATAAAGTAAGTCGTTTAGGACAGTGATACGGTCTTCAAAACATAACTTTAACTTCTTATTTATATAAAAATATTTATCGAAAAGTAATACATGTATACTTTTGTGAAAGTATTTTTAAAATAAATATATTCATATAACTTTTATAATTTTAAACTCAACAATTTAAAAGTTATTTATGATTTATATTTTAAAGTTTGACTCAAATCTTATCCTAAACGATTTTCTTTACGAGTAGAGTACCGACCGGAAAAGGGGCAAGTTGTAAGAGACGAGGGAGATCGATGACGTGGAATTATTCGTTGCACGTCGCATTCCCCGCCCTATCTTATTCGACGGGAGTGTTTAGTTTATACGAGTAGTATTATTATATCTCTATATATTCAAACAGTATAACGCCATGGGCTTTTAAAACCGAGAAATTACAAACCGGGACGCTATCTATCACTCACCCGTCAGTAGGAATTCCGTTTGAGAGAGAGAGAGAGCGAGCCGGTGTGTGGGCTAGGACAGTGTTGGCTTTCTACGCGCTAAACTTTAACGCCGTCATATCAGAGTAATTTACGAGACGAATCTATTAAGCTTAATTACACCATGATCAGACAATGTAATGCTACAGTAAACATATGGTTTTAGCACAATCTGATTTGAATAAGCAATTTGCACGCGCATAGGCCGTAAGTGGGTGATTTTGTGCTTAATTAACCGTCTTTGGACCTTTTAAAAGTCTCTACATGTATCTTTATCTTTATCTTTATCTAATAATAAAGTAGTAGATAAAAGAACAAATATTAATTTAGAGATATGTCATAATTCATAATTTTATTAAAAACCTTCTAATATTTTTTTTCAAATCAACCTCCCACTATTCTGCACGAGCTACCAAAATCACCTTACATCGCTGATAATTAACCAAGCGCCGACATGTGGACCATGCTTGTACCCAGTGATACACCAAGGACCCTACCACCACGCACGAAAGTACTGTGAAACCTCGGATATGCCTATTATGACTGGTCGACATGCATGGACATCGAAGAGAACATCGAGTGGTACTCTACTCCACTTTCTTCACCTAGAGCTAAGCAGTAGGCGGCAGAGCTTGATGGGGGTGCGCCGTCCGCGACGCCAGCCGGATGGAGTTGAGAGCTTGGAGCTCGAGAGCGGGGTGCAAAGGACAAGGGGAGAGCTAAGCAGTAGATGGTGCAAGCGGACAGAGAAATCTATGTGAGGAGATAAGGTTAAGAGTTAGAGCTTGAACGATCGGATGCATGAGAGCCATGACTTGACAACATGTAGTTGGTGTCCATCATCTGTGGATCCCGTTGCAACGCACGGGGCATATTTGCTAGTCTATATGTATAAGATCCAAAACTTTCGATGACCGACGGACCCACCAGTTATTGAAACATAGGCCTTGTTTAGATGCAAATTTGGGGGGCCAAATTTGGTCTAAAGATGTCACTTCGCCATAAATGCGCCACTGTAGTATTTCGTTTGTTTATGTGAAAGATTATCCAAACATTGATTAATTAGGCTCAAAATGTTCGTCTCACAAAGTACAACAAAACTGTGCAGTTAGTTTTTTTATTTTATCTACATTTAGTACTTCATGCATGTGCCGACATTTTGATGTGATGAGAACCTTCTTTTTGCATAGCGGAATTTAGGAGTCGAATTTGAGATGTAAACAAGGGCATAATCCCTTCTACGACCTCATTTTTTTTCTTCTTCAAACCAGTCCAAACCTAAAACTACTCGTCGTCATCGAGTTCGTAACTAATACGGTCTTTTGTCAACTATCTATTATAAAATCTTATTTTCTATTAACATACGTCGTGCATTTTCACTGGTATATAACAAATAAAGAAAAGATAATAGTACCGGGAAAATTAAAAAATCCGATGGGGACGGACATCAGCTCGTCCCATCCGGCTGCTTGCAGCGAGCCAGCGAAGGGACGGGAAGTGCCCGAGGATCCGAGTAAGCGACCCCACCTAGTTTTGTCTCGGGCTCTGGGCGTCACGGGGCGGCCGGCAGCAGCAAGGAGAGCCGAGAGCCCCCCGTGACGTGCCCCTCCATGCTACGGTTGGGATGTGGGATGAATCTGATCAAGTCCGTCCAGTCCGGTCGGAATGTTTGGCCGGCCGGCCATTGGGTTCATTCCGTCCGTCCGTCCGTTCCTTGTCGACGAGACGCCGGCACGGGCGGCAGCACCGGAGTCCCCGTCCATCTCTGCTGCCGCAGGCTTTCACGGGCCAAAAGAAGAGCATGCACGTGGCTCCATCAACAGCTAGCGCGGCCCGAGCAGAGCGCGCGCGATGCAACAACACGTACACCTAGTAGCACACGTACGCTAGGTACGGTACGATACACCCGTCACCTGCTGGTGTGTCCTGCTATCGCCTTTTTTCCGATCAAGCTGTGGCCGGGACGGTCGCCCGAATTGGATGTGTTTAGTTTCGTGGAACCCTGCATGGATTGGATTGGATTTGATTTGATTTGATTTTTGCTTCTGATCGAAAGGTGTACAGTAGAAGCGACGACGGACGGACGTTGGAGCGAGCGGCTTCCTTTTTTTTCCGTCTTACTCCGTACTAGTAAGTATTTTACCTGCAGACCGTGCAGGCCGGTTAATTAGGACTGGATGTCATGTCAGTCTCTCATTAACTAGCGATCCATCTGCCGGCGATTCGTGATGCGGCCACGGGGGACCGTAGCCTGTAGCTCACACGTCACGGCCGGCCGATCGAACGGAACCACCGGGCGCCGGCAGGTATCTGTACACGTTTGTCCAGGCCGGATGGGAGAAATTAATTAATGGCGGATGGATCATTCTTGGCTGGCACACACGAAGCAATTCAATGAACCCCAAGGATCCCGACATGTCAGAGAAGCATGCATGCAGCGAGGAACGAGCGGAACCCCATATCGTAGTATACCTACCGTTCACGATCATGGATCCGATCCTCTTCAGCTTCAAATGATCCGTACAGTACCCGGCCACGGTTGAGGCCGGTCCCAACACGGTCCCCATGAATGCGTGAATGAGAAGCTGCTTCTCGTTGGATATATAACAATAATCCCATCCTTGACTGTCACGTGCATGGACCACGGAGTACTATACGTGCGAGTGAGAGTGAGGCCGCGCTCGGCTCTTTTTAGTTTGCTATACTTTTCTCAAAACAGCCGAGGCCAAGCTTTATAGATAAAGCGAGTCGGGTACTGAAATTACCAGTTTACAATAAAGTGCATTGACAAAATCCAGACTACTTACAACTCCACAACGGGACCTCTTAGACGAACCGCCCGAGACAACCCGAAGCTACTCTAGACACACAACCTAAAATGTCATGGATCCATCGCAAACCTACAAGGTCGGACCATCAGCGGGGACCAAAGCGCACGTGTCACAACACTGGGAAGAGATCCAATAACAATGCCTTCAGGAAGGCAAAGGCGCCGAGTCGGCGCCACCGTTCGGATTTCACCGGCCTAGGAGAATCCCAAGAGCCGCCAAAGGACATGACCCCGAAGCAACGTCCCCAACAGGGAAATTCATTGTCCGATCCAACCCGTCGGACCGAAGCTTACGCTTGAGGACCAGTAACCCAAGAACCGGAAGAACAAGTCCAACATCAAAGCCACCAAGTGACATCCACAACGTGCAACCGCCAAAACCTTCCTATAAGACCCCATAAGAACTAAACCCGCACCAGTTCCAAGTAACCGGCGGCGCAAGCTCTCACCAACAACCCAAGAGCAGCCTGCCTCAATTGCGGGCTGCCAAGAGCAGAATATGCAATCACCTGATCCCAGAGCCGACCTCCTCGATCGAGAACAACTCCGAGCGAATTCAGTTGGAGCTTCAATCCATGGGTCCTACAGTAGAGAAGCGATGCGCAACGAGGATGACACCAAAGAAGGCATCACCATGGGCAAGGCCTCCGGGACGCCGGAGCAAGGACCAGTCTCCTCCTCCCCTCCCGCGGAGAACGGGCCCCACAAGGGGCGGTGGGAAGGAGGAGCACGACTGGAGGCGCCCACCACCGCTGCGGAGCGTGAGGGAAGAGGTACTGGGCCAGCGCCGGGCACAGAGCAGACGCCCACCCGCCCGCCAAGGACTCCAGAGCCGCCGCCGTGAAGCACAACGACGACGGGAAAGCCATGGCGGCGCCGCCTCTCGGGGGCTCGATCCGCGTGAGATCTGCCCAAGGCCGCCCAGGTCTGGGGGACCCTCCGCCCAGCGTCGTCCTCCCTCGCCGGGATGAGTGGGGGCCGCGCGTGGCCTTTACCGCCAGGGCGAGGACTCAGTCCGCCCGAGCGGAGCCAGCGCGCACGGCGGGGTGCCACCGGAGAGCGGCGGCGGGCCGGCGCCGCGACCGAACTGTAGCGGAGGGGAAGGAGGAGGAGGGCCCCGTCTCCGCCTTCCTAGCGAGGGCAGGCAAAGACGGCGGCGCGCTCGAGCGGCGGCGGAGCCAGGGGCGCGGGGACGGCATGGGTCGAGGTGGCGCGACGGTGGGTAGGGGTCGGCCCCGTCGTCTCTGGGAGGAGAGGCGCAGAGCGTTCCCCTTGGGTCTCAAATTTTCATCGGGTCTCGTGCCATTTCCTTAGTTTGCTATACTTTTGCCAGTTAGCTAGGGTCATCACCACATTACAACATTACCCGCTTAATATAGTCTTTGATTGTTTTTTAGTATCCTGTGTGTCCGAAACAGAGGACAATATCTTATAAAATCACTTTCTCAAGTGAAAGATGAGACTGTTACTGCGGTATATTCTTGGTTGATGGTTAGAGTTCATTCGCTGATTGAAGTTATTGTTTTTATTTTATCTTTGCTGGATTTAGCTTAGTCTCTGGTTCTACGTTTACCAGCATATAGCGAAATGGGACCTTTTAGAGTCGACATCACGTACCAAGCCGGAATGTCGTAGGACGACTACATGAACTATCCATTAGAGTTTAGAGTTTTTTTATCAATGATCATATGATGTTTTAGCTATATATATTTTTTTGGATGTGTACTTTATTGTTACGTTAGCATCTGTTTATAAAATTTATGGACCGATACATTTTCAATTGAAAACGACTTAAACTGAAAATAAACTTTTCGCTCGTCTAAAAATACGGCGCTCACAGTTAATTAAGTGGCCACCTTTCGTTTGTTCCTACTCGTCCTCGACGCGACGCCGGCACGGACGGCAGAACCAGATCCGCTAGCAGGGCCGACACGGGCCTAACGTACCACACGCCAGCGCACGGGTGGGCCCCACCTGACGCCAACGTCCCCACTCAGGGGCGGAGTCAGAGATATATTAGGACCCGTGCTAAATTCATTGCAAAGCTTTAGACGTGCCTAAAATCTCTAGTAACAAAAAAGATTTCTATATACACTTAATTAAGTTTCTATAGGAGTTTTTATTTCAAAAAAAAATTCTATAGGAGTTTACGCTACCAACCGGGGCTGCAGCGCAGGCAGCACCAGTGCTGTAGCCTGTGGGGGGCTGCGCGGCCGGCCGGAACGATGCGCACGCCATGACCGGTACGGTGGACGTTGGTGAGGCCCGGTGGATGACTCGGGCTCAACGGCGTGCACCTCACACGTGATTTTACCGGACCGCCCCGCCCGGCCGGCCATCTGTTGAGGTCCGGTGCGCACGCGAGAGGAGTGAAAATCAGATCACAGCCGTCGTCGACCGCCGTACGTTCGTTGGCTGTTTTAATGCCCAACCGCACGGACCGTACCCGCTGCAACTGCCCGGTCTCGGCGATGCAGACGGTTTAATTGGACCCCGAGCTCTCCGACACGTTCGAGCATGCAGCACTGTAGCGACCTGCTTCCAAGCACGAAACACGTACTAGTACTCACTGCCCCCCACCCCGTACTCCATTTCGTGGCAAGTTTTTCTCAGCTAGCCGGTGCGGTAGACAGGTACGGTGATAAATCCTCAATATTACTTGTACTCACTCCGTGTTTTTTTACATGTCGTATAATTTTTTATTACACGCAGACCAAGGAAAGGGAGTACTCCTGAGTCTCTCGACCGGTTAACTCTTCCATGCTTTAATTTTGCACTAGCATAGATGCACGTGCGTGTGTTTTTAAAAATAAGAAATAAAAAAGATATTAATATGGTCATGCTATTTCTTTCACAATTCGCCGCATTCTGGTTCAAACTATGTTAGTAAAATAAGCAAATTCAAGATATACCCAGTGTTGGGATCATGCCATTTGCAGCTATAAATAAACCACCAATGCTAACTAACAGGATATAGTACTCCGCTCCAAATAGATAGATAATTTTCTACGATAGGTTTACTAATAGAGACTTAAATATTGTAAGCCTGGAACTTTTAGTTATGGGATGCCTCTTTTAGCTTCTATGTTATAAGTTACTCTGAAATCTTCAAGACTTTCAAGACTTTGGCCGGCCATGGAAAGAAAGTTAACATTTGTAAAAAATGCAGATAGACTATCGGATAAGTTTCAAAGCTACAAGTTATGGATGTTCACCAATAAGCACATAGAGACATATATTTATTAAAGGATATTTCTGTCATCATTTTGGTTCGCACAAATGAATTCATGTCGCCTGAACACTGTCACCCTTTCTCCTCCCAATCTCTCTGTTTCTCCCTCTGTTCTTTCATTGTCAAGCACCAGCGCCCAAGCTTGTCAATACCATCTCAGTGAGCATTCTGGTTTTCTCAATGGGATGAGATGATTCAGTACCGGATCGAAAATAATACATATAAATTATATCTACATTTATACGTATGCATTTGTTATTTATATGTATTTTCGTGGATCAAGAATTAGTTTATATTTTCTTCCAACTAGCTAGCGGTGTTCCACCTATTTACCCACGCTGTACAGTACAGAAGCAGTGAAGCTATATTGCCTTCCAATAAAGAAAGTGTTGAACCTTCTCTCTATCTTCCTTATCTGTTCAATCCGGTCTGAAAGAAAATCAGAGACAAGCAATGCAAGCACCTCTTTGTTTTCCTCTTTCTTCTGAACCTTTGTAGAAGATGATCCTCACTGTTCACCGCCATGGTTCATGCGGGCTGCTCACAGTAAGAAGTCAGAGTTGACCCACTGCTCCTCTATCACTGGAAGCACAAGCCCGGCTTTCTCCATGCAACATGGATGGCCACAGCTTCCAGCCAAGTACTTCGTACGAGCTAGAGCACCACAAGCTCCTCCGTACAGCAAATCGGCGCAGCGCGGCAAGCTGGCTGAGGCAAGGGCGAGTTGCGGCACAGCCTGGATACGACAAGGGAGAGCAGAGCAAGGTGTCTTGGGCACTTGGCAAAAGGGCAAGGTCTGCGTAGGGACGCGGCGGTGTGCATCCCTCCTGCGACAGCGAGCTCCTCTTCCTCAGATCCAGCGGTGTGCGTACGTGCATGCTTGGTGGCGCGGCAGCAACGACCAATGGCGTGTGCTGGTCTTCGATACTGACGTGAGGCGCAGGCGACCATGCGTCATGGTGCTGGTCTAGCTCTCGACTGCGGCTAGGGCGCGAGTGCGATCGACCATCACGAGCGTCGCGGTTGTATGGGCAGAAATTGCCGGTGGGGAGCACATTGGAGATCGGCGACCTCGCGGTGTTCCGGCATCCCAAACGACAATAGCTGGGCGAAGTTGTTGTGGCCGGCTGCAGCCATGGAGACGAGAAGGGGCCAGGCCGGAGAGCCGTCCGCACCACGAGATTAGGAGGGACAACGTGGCGAGGCCATGATGGCTTTTTTTATTATTTGTGGAGTCCTTGACGTGATGGTATTTTTAATTTGGAAGCATTATGGAGGTATAATGGTTGGACGGGCGTGTATATTATGGGTACGTGCGGTGGGTAAAGAAATTTCATGGTGAGAAAAGTAATGACCAAAACGATAAAAACTCTATAGAAACATTATTTTTTAAAAACTTTCCACGTCGTTTCCAACGTTTGACCCGACATGTGGGTCCTTTATGAGGGGTGGGTAGAAATTATTTCGGTGTGAAGAGTTTTCAATTCTACTGTGTCCTTATAGTATAATAATAATAATAATAATAATAATAATAATAATAATAATAATAATAATATCTAGTAGAGTGCACGCGCAGCACGCACATGTATTAGAAAGACATAGTAAACAGTAATTTTATCTTTTCAAAATATAGTATCTAAATTTAAATGATTTAAATTCTACCTAGTTTATTAAAATTCTAACGAACAGTATGAAACAAAACAAACTTATAATTGATAGATCCAATACAAAGAAATATAGGTCACAAATCGCGACGGGGGTGTTCGAGGTGGGGTTGGGACTGACGGGGAAGTTCAGGTACACAGCGTGGTACACCATGTGCAAGCTCGGCGCGACGTGCCAGCTGAAGCTGTGGATCACACCGCCACCGGTGAAGACGACGGGCACCGCCGCTACCCAACATAAATGTAAAACCCAGGTTCATATGATAAAATGTGGCTAGGCATAATACTTAATATGACCCCATCAAATTGAGACACAAGCATGCAAATAAGTGATTAAAAGCTATTAGAAAGCATATCAGATACACTTGCCTTTTATCTAAATGATAGCTGCTCAGAAAATCTTCGGTTCTTGATCTTCAAATCTCTTGAATGATGTTCTGTCTACTCGTAACAATCAACAACAAGCATCCAAGGCAATCATACAAGCAAGCAAAAAGAAGAAATAAGAAACAGTACACCAATCATCATGAACTGAACAAGAGAAGCACTATAGATCATTGTACATGTTTCTACAATCGCAAGAGCACAAGAATAGATAAAAAAATAAAATTGAAACTATTAAGATATATTTTATGCACAAGTTTATGTCAAATGTTTCTATGATCCCAAGAGCATAAGAATAGATAAAAATGAATTGCATCAACACGGTTGGTCATTCTTGTCTGACCAAACAAATATCTAAAAAAATCAGTTGTATATCATATTTTAAAAAAAGAGTTACAAATTGAAGGAGCGTGCAACAGTAAAATGTCAATTCGGGCTCTGGATACATACCAATGAATTGCTAAGTTGCACCAGAAGGCATGTGGCTGAGCAACATATATCGCTTAAGAGGCAGATGCAGTATCATTGATGTTGCTGCGTCGAGGTCGGGAAGGTTAAATGCATAAGAGCACGGTTTAGAGTCCTTAATTGCAGCGACTTCATCTTCCGCATAAAATTGATGTGTCTGGTACTCTAATGGCCACATCAGATTCATACAAAATTGTACTGAAAATACAATAGCAAAACACAGAGGGCCACGAAGGAATTGAGCACTCTTCAGAGTTCAGACCTGCACTGCAAGCATCCCCAGAAAGTATGGCTTGTCGAAGAGATGGGCGAGCACCAGATGTCTCTGTTCCTTCTGCACAAATTGTTCAAGACATATTAGCAGCAAGCACACACACTCAGGATTGCTTTTTGACAGAGTACCGTGATGGTGTAGAGCTGGTAGAGCACGTCGTTCATCTCGCCGGTCTCCTCATTGAGCGACGTCCAGTGGCGCTCGATGTTGTACCTCCTGATGACGTTGCTGACGCGGCCGGTGAAGTAGTCGGCCATGGCGACCACCATCCCCAGCGCCTTGCCGTTGCCGGCGACGACGTGCTGGTCCAGGAGGCCCTGCATAATCTTGTGGATGGTGTAGTAGGGGGCCAGACAGGATTGATGGCCTCGAAGCGGTCGAAGAACTCATCGGGGAAGGCGGAGAATCCATCAGCCTAGGACATCTTGGCGTGCTGCGCGCGCTGCCTCTCGACGTACTCGAAGAGGCTGCCATCATAGACGCGGCGCATGGCCTCCCGCGACAGGTACCCCTCCTCGTCCCGCGCCAGCACGTCCAGGATCGTCCAGTCCAGCTTCGCCGCAAACCTGCACGTGCACGTGCAGTTGTAAAAACATCAATCAGCGATCGTGACGATCTGGAACAAACAGGAATACGGGGCTGGCAAGTTCAATTCGATCCGTGTGTGCTCACAAGCCGAAGAAATCGAACACCTCCCTGAACCCCTCGGTCATGGGCCAGAGCTCCCTGTAGGAGAGCCGGTTGGGGAAGGTGCGTGCGTACTTGCTGAACATGTTCTCGAAGTTCACCACATGAATCTGAACCGCCGATAAATTAACATTTGGGGGAAATGGTCAGTACCAGTTAGTAGTACAGACCACCAGATCTTCAATTTGTTCATCGAGAACTGCATGCAGACGCTAAGACCAACAAAGAGACATCGAGAGATGGTGCGCTATATACCTGCCCTCGTTGTCGTAGGTCCCGGAGTTGCTGCCGTGCTTGCTCTTGTGGATGTTGTGGACGTAGATCGGGAACAGAGGAGACGGCAGCCAGCCCTATGGTCACACAAACCGGAGGTTAAAATCAACACAGTTAGATCGGGAACATTTGCTAAGTGCTGACGGAACATATATATTTTACACGAGCAGGCGAAACTTGGGCATGCAGTGAGATCGAGTGAACTCACCGGCAGAGTTGCGTAGCTCATGGCCCCGTTCACGATGAGCACGATCAGGAGAGACATGATCATGTTGAACCCAAGCGCGCGGCATCCTAGGCATCAATAATTTTCCAGTGCAGCGGTATGAACAATTAGCGCATGAACCAGATCGAGGAGATGCAATGGCGCGTATATAAATATAAAACTTTCGTAGGTCTCCCATGGGTAGATGATGCCGTCGTCGTTGCTGTCAAAGAAGGCGACGTGATGCTGCATCACGCTCATGTGGTGGTGCTTGTGGCCATCCGTGGTGCCGTTCGGGTGGTAGATGTCCGGCGCCGTCAGAGCCCCGGGCAGATCTGCTCATCACCAGTCCATCGCCATGAACAAACACATGCATCTTCATCGGTCAGGACAAGCCGTGCAGAAAACTCTGACGTTGTTAAAGGCTGCTACAGAAACTGATGAAAGAACATGTGTTCTCACATGGCTTGGGAACGTGCTCCTCGAGGTCACCGCGCGACGGGGCACATGACGGTGACCGGCGACTGCAGCGCCACGATGGTCTGCGAGTTCTTCGCCTCCACGGCCGACATGCCGTGGTACGCGGCCGCCCCGGCGGCCTTGTTGTTGTCGCCACCACCGGCGCCGTCAGCCTTCACGTCCCCGCCGACCTTGTTGCCGTCGTTTCTTGTCACCGTCACCGTGTCGCCAACAACCCTGGCGGCGTCGCCGTCGTCATTGCCCCCTCCGCCCTCGCCACGGCGTGGTCGGCCTTGCGCAACTGCTTGGTCGCCGCCGCCCCCTGCATCTCCGTTCTCCGCTGCCGTGCAGGCGCACTACCATATCGAGGCGAACGAAGGAGCTGGACGCCGTCGAGCTGCTCGCGGAGCATGTCCACTTTGAGACCCTCGACGCCCTCTCTTGCCGGGCGGCGGAAACGACAAAGAAAACAGATCGAGCAAGGGAAGAATAATCATAACCGACAAATAAAACCTAGGCGAGATACGAAACGTACACGTCTGTATGAGTTAATTTGAAACAAAAACCAAACATAGATCCATGAAAGAGTTCGACCGTTATTTTAGATTATTTGATTGGTGGGTACACGGGGTGGGTAAAGAAATTCTATGATGAGAAAAGTAATGCCCAAAACGGTAAAAACTTTCTAGAAATATCGTTTTGTAAAAACTTTTCACGTCGTTTCCACCGTTGGACCTGACATGTGGATCCTTTGTGAGGGGTGGCTAGGATTTGTTTAGATGAGAGTGTTTTCAATTCTACTGGATCCTTATATTATAGTATAGAAATAGACAATAATAATATATATATAAATGCATGCATGCACGCAAGTCCACTTACCTCCGTTGGACGCATGCAAAAATGCCGCGCACCCAACGACGCCCGCGCTCCCGTCCCACCATCGCTTGCCGCGCGCGCACACAGCATGACAAAGGGCGAATGAAAACCTTTGCGCGATTAGCATTGTAGTCCAATGATAGTACGGCCCAGTAGAATGTTACCACGAGGGTTCAAATCCTGATGCTCGCATCTTTTTTAGGTTTTCTCAGGATTTACCGGCGTTATGCGTGTAATTTAAAAAAATGAAAAGCTTTGCATGCAGAGTTTTCCATCTGAAGCAATTGCATGCGGATTTAATTCTCTGCACGTCCGAGGTGTACATGCAGAACCTTAACTTATCTTCGAGCGAAGCGAACCGGTGACAACCATACCACCATGTATTTCCGACACTTAAAAAAAATGGAGGAAGTATGCCCTTGTTTAGATGTTAATTTGACACCCTAAATTTGGGGGTTGGAAAACCGAGGCGCACTGTAGCATTTCGTTTGTATGTGTAAAAAATTGTCCAAAAATTAATTAATTAGGCTCAAAATGTCCGTCTCGTAGAGTACAACAAAACTGTGTAATTAGTTTTTGATTTCATCTACATTTAGTACTCCATGCATGCTATGACATTTTGATGTGATGAAAATCTTCTTTTTACATAGTGAACTTTGGGGGTAGAATTTGGGATCTAAACAAGGCCCCGTAGGACCTTATTTACTTCCCTACTGGCCAGTTATCTCTGCAATTATTTATATTATCAACTGAGTTGTGGCAACCGGCATGCATGGCTATCAGGGGGAAAGCAAGTCACCACACGGAGGCTATATATTTTTTTTGTGATACAAGGAAAATAATCGAGAACCAGTAAAATTAAGAGTGTGATCCAACAATACAGTACAGCAATAGCATGGTATCATATGCGGATGTAAGCGACAACAACACAAACGGCCGGCGTGTGGTGCGATCTTCAATTCGTTCCCCGAGCGGCCACTGTCTCGAGCAGCCTGCGATGGGCTTGCACTCAGCGGATGAACGTACCATATGTCTGTATCATTCCTCGTAGGCCTAAGGGTAATTACAACAGAGCCGACAGCTGCTGTCTTTTTGTCACAAATAGTCAGCTTGTACAATGAGTTGTCTGTTTGGCTGTCTACAGGGTGATTAATTCATTCTTTGACATACAAACTCATGGTGATCTAGTGCATAATTGATCTTTGTAGTCATTTTATTGTATAGATGAGAGAATGCATGGTACATTCAAATAATTCACGTGAATCTTATATATAACATATTAAATCATAAAATATATATAAACATTAATTCGCATGGCTCTTTGTAGCAAATTTTAAGCCACCTATAACCCATTTAATCATAAAAGGCACATAAACTAACCGAAATACATTTAAAAAAGCAGAAAATAAACACTTCTCAAGAGTAAAGGTTACGGTTTTGAAATGTAAATATAAAAAGGAGACTAACAAATTTTGTTTCAATTTCGTTGGATCAATACATAATTTAATATGCATTTAAACACCCTAGCACAAATAAATCTATAGATAAAAACACAGGATAGTAGCATGGGTATTCATATGTTTTAAACGTACAGCATCATAAGACAAATCCAACAAAATAAGTTTGAGATCCTTTGAGCCTATATTTATTTTACTATGAATTTTACAAAATCATGAACACACAAGTATTAGTAAGTTGTTAGCTTGTACTGTTCATCTTCTTCTTCCAAGGAGCCGAGCGCGCCGCCTCGTCGATCCGCGCCACCGTCGACGATCCGGCCAAGCCACGGGCACCACGAGCTTCCCCGCGCCACGCCGAAGCCATCGCGCACCTTCCCGTCGCCGCTGGTCCACCGGAGCAACCCCGCCCACGGGAAGACCGAGCCGCCGCCGGCCGTCGTCGCCGATACGCCGCTGTGTTGCTCACCGGACAAAGCCATGGTCACCAGGAGCTTCGCAAGGATGAGTCAAAGTCCCAACATTGCTCCTCACCGCGGAAGTCCGCCGCCCACGCGAAGACCTGGGCGCCTTGCTGCCCTCCTCGCTCCGGAACGACCATGGCTTGAGCTCGACCTTCGCTGGTGAGGAAGATGTGAACTTGGGCACCAAACAAATCCCCCGCGGCGCGCAGCTGATCCCACACCAACGTCGTCTCCCCACAACGCACCGTACAACGCCCTTCTTCTTCGTCGCGTCGCCTCGGAGCACGCGCGTGGCTCGTAGATGAACCAGACGACGGCCTCGTCTCGATCCGATGGCGCAGGGGGTCTTTTGCAAAAAATCTTTGTATATCGACAGCAAATGACGGCGCGTTGTACACGCGCGTCCCCCCTGGGAGGCCGGGACCGCGCCAATTTGGATTCATTGACGCAGATTTGGGTTGCATCCAATGGAGTCGAGTTCCCCCTGGGGGTGGGGGCCCTGGGCACGTGCCAGTACCGGCCGCCCTGGATTCCTCTTCCTCCGTCGTCCGTCGCTCCGGCCCGACGACGCATAGATAGCGGGCGTGACGAGCCTACGCTCGACACACTGGCGGGTGGACCCTGACACGGAATTCGATCAAGCTGGTTAATTAATTGTGACCGGATGTCAGTCTCTCATTAATGACTCATCCGCCGTCGATTCGTGAGGCGGGGTTAATTGGTGTGGCGAGAGGCTACCATGTAGTACGTGGCCACGGGCCGTATGCAGCCTGTAGCTGTAGGCTCACACGTCACGCCCGCCGGCACACGTACACGTTTGTTCAGGTCGGGCTGGATGAGAGCTCGCGCGAGGGAGCCGATGGATCTTGGCTACACGGTCACGATTCACGAAGCAGCAGTTTTAATGAACCCCAAGGATCCCGACATGTCATGGGAAGCAGCAGCTACGGCTACTTGTCTCCCCGCCAATTGAAGAGCCCCATATCATACCTACCGTTCACGATCATGGATCCTCTTCAGTTTAGATGCCAATTTGACATCTCCCAATTTGGAAGTTTTGAAATTGAGGTGCACCGTAGCATTTCGTTTGTATGTGTGAAAAATTGTCAAAAATTGATTAATTAGACTCAAAATGTTCGTCTCGTAGAGTACAACAAAACTGTGCAATTAATTTTTGATTTTATCTACATTTAGTACTTCATGCATGCTATGACATTTTGATGTGATTGAATCTTATTTTTGTATAGTGAACTTTGAGGTAGAATTGGGATCGCCTTGGTCCGTACAGTACCCGGGCACGGTAGGCTGGTCCCGCTCCCTATGAATGCGTGAATGAGCTGAGCTCGGGCCACTCCCCACGTGCATGGAATGCGAGCGATCGAGGCCGCGCTCGACGCTTCTAATTACTACTGTATCTCTTTGTTTCAAAATATAAATAAATCGTTTGACTTTTTATCACAGATTTAACGGCTCGTCTTGTTTATTTAAAAAATTTATAAAAATATAGTCAAATTTAAAACATTTTTAATTTTTTTTATTAATAAGCAAGCCACTATAAAAATACGATAATTTACATAAAAAGTTTAAATAATACGAACGGTCAAACTTAAAGTAAAAAAGTCAAATAATCTACGTTTCGGGAGTAGTAGCTAGGATCATCAACACATTTACAAAATTACTCGCTTAATATATAGTCTTTTTTTACCAACAATTGGACTAAAGATACACGTACGTACATATCTAGATTTTTGTTTGGCCCTTCCCTTCTCTCAGGCCTTGTTTAGTTCCCGAATTTGCACCACTAAATTTACTATGCAAAAAGAAGATTTCCATCACATCAAAATGTCAGTCGATGCATGGAGTACTAAATGTAGATAAAATAAAAACTAATGGCAACGTATCCTATGGAAACCAAATTCGTATGTAAACTATGGAATCTTCCATCACAATCGTTAGATCTCCATCCGAAGGTCAGAAAAAGAGATGAGAAATTTTAACATTTAAATCCTCGGCTTTGTTAATAATAATTTTTCTAAAACCTCTCTCGAACCAAATCTGGGACGGAAGGATCTGGTAAACGGCATCTTCCCGCACGCCGTCGTGACGTATCACGTCCTTCTCTCGCGATTCGACGCCGCCGCCTGGGACTCCGCCGCCGCCTGGAGATCGACGTCGCCGCGGCCGGCCTGGTGTGGACGCTGTTGTACCGCGGCAAGCTCCTGCTGCTGCCGGTCGTGTTCTTCTGGCCCAGACGCGGCCGGGCGCGAGCAAGGAGGCGGCGGCGGCCCGGCTCCCGCCCGGCAGCTTCGGTTGGCCGCTCGTCGGCGAGACGCCGGACTTCGTCTCCTGCGCCTACTCGTCCCGCCCTGAGACCTTCGTCGACAAGCGCCGCCACCTGTAAGTCCGTCGCTGTCTCTCTCCATCTCCGGCGCTGGCGGCACAACACGTGCGGCCGGCGGTGCCATGTACTACAGCTGAGCTAGGCGTTGAATTGAGCTGCACGTGTGGTCGTGAGATGATGATGATGAGGTAGTGTGCGTACGTGACACTGACACGAGGATATAATTATTAATCAATGGTGGCCGGTGGTGCAGGCACGGGAGCTCGGTGTTCCGGTCGCACAAACAGGTCGGCCATCGGCGGCGGTGGTGACGTCGGACGCGTAGGTGAGCCGTGCCGTGCTGCAGAGCAACGCGCGGGCGTTCGTGCCGTGGTACCCGCGGTCGCTGACAAAGCTCATGGACAAGTCCTCCATCCTCCTCGTCAACGGCAGCCTGCAGCGGCGGTGCACGGCCTCGTCGGAGCATTCTTCAAGTCGCCGGGGATCAGGGCGCAGATCACCGCCGACATGCACGACGCCTGGCGCACACAGGGCCCCGGCGCGATCGTTCGCATCCAGGACCACGCCAAAGCGGTACGTGCCCTGCCTCTCTGCTCTGCTCTGCTTCTACAGCCGGCTAGACAGGTCTGCAGCTGCACGCCTTGCTGATTGGCGATTACTGTTGCACACTCTCCTCCATTGCCGGCCGCCTAGCTCATCCTTGCATTGCTTCTTGATGAAACGTCGGAGAGAGAGAGGAATCAAGCAAGCAAGGAATGGCATCGAGGCGCGCAGACCAAGGGCGCGCCCAGGCCGAATGGATGCCGTTTGTTCGATCCCTCCGTCCCATGTTTGGTTCAGAGGGGTTTTAAGAAAAAAATTGTGATTAGCAAATGTAACGGTGGGAGGGTTTAAATAGTAAAGTTTTCCACCTCTCTTTCTAGCCTTCGGATGTATATCCAGTGATTGTGATGGGAGTTTTCATAGTCTGCGTACGAAGTTGGTTTTCATATGATACGTTGCCAAAACTAATTACACAATTTTGTTGTACTCTGCTAGACGAACATTTTGAGCCTAATTAATCAATTTTTGGATAATTTTTCACACATACAAATGAAACGCCACGTGCGCAAACTTACTCCTAAATTAGAAGTCCTAAATTTGGGAACTAAAGAAGGCCTCCGTTTCTCCGCGTCTCTGTCTGCCTGCCTGCCTCTTACTTGGCCGGTATGTACGCGATGTATGTACGTGCTTGTCACACATCCTGCAGAGCTCTGTAGCCTGTGTACTGGCGCGGCCTAGGCTCGGATCGGATCTGTGTTCAGAAATGACAAAGGGCACAAGATCGAGTAGGATTGATACGTGCTCCCGCGCGCGTGTCACCGCTACTACGTACGTGGCAGTAAGAGCAGCCGAAAATGTTCACACACATTGGCCTTGTTTAGATATTAAATTTAGAAGGTCGAATTTAGAAGTTTGATGTCACTTTGTAATCATTGCGTCACTGTAGCATTTCGTTGGTATTTATGAAAAATTGTCCAAAAATTGATTAATTAGGCTCAAAATGTTCGTCTCACAGAGCACAACAAAACTGTGTAATTAGTTTTTGATTTTATGTACATTTAGTACCGCATGTATATTATGACATTTTGATGTGATGGAGAATCTTCTTTTTACATAGTAAATTTGGAGTTGCTTCTGGGATCTAAACACGCCTTAATTAACCAACCACTGAAGGCCAAGCCACACGCAACGCAAGCGAAGCCATCGTGAGGCTATACGTCGGCCGCGCATCGTCTGTGCTAGCCGTGTTGGACGCGTGACGGTGATACTACTGTGCGCGCGGGGCATCCATGAAACGGAAACACCACCAAATCTGATGTGATCACCCGTTGCTGCCATGCTATAAAAGTGATATACTACTCCACGTTTCCACAATAGTAATTACTAACTATTTTTTTCGGGTTAACTACATGTCATTTTTGGAACAACAACAATAATTACACTACGTACAGTAGTTGATTGATAGGCACGGTAGTGAACATATGTAGCCTAACAGCGGGTTTTTGGATTTTTATTTATACTAGCGGTTTTTGGATTAATTTTACTATCTAAATGACGGCATTTTCTTTTACCAACGAGACTTTGTGGGCTTTTTTTTAGAAATACACGGTACAACACAGACGCTCACACACGCACGCACACTCACCCCTATAAATACACGTACGCAAACCCCACCCCTATGAGCACCTTTGAAGGACTGAGCACCCGTCAGATCTGGAGATTTCTGAAGCCATCATTGGCGCATCGTTGTCGACGGGAACGCCGCTTACCACTTAACGCATAACGTCGGTAAATCCTGAAAAAATCCTAGAAAAAGGTGCGAGCACCAGGATTTGAACCCTATTGGATAGCGTCCCGCTAGACCGTCCTATCATTGGACTACAACCCAATTCGCGACTTCGTGGCCCCTTGATACTGTGCGTTGCAGGTTGGAAAAAGTCCTATTTTCCTCCCTGGACAATGACCTGAGTTTGCGTTTCCTCCCTGGACTCGAAAACCGTCCGAACAGTTTCCTGAACTCTCAAAACAGGATACGTGCCCTCCTCATCTAAAACCAGTCCGGTTTTGTCCAACGTAGCGCCAAGTCAACCGTCCTACGTGGCACCATGTCAGCTTTGAGGAGGTAAATTGGACTCTACGTGATAGTTTGAGGGGTCAAATAGACTTTACCAAAAAATATTATTTTCCATAAAAATACATACAATAAAAATAATCCTAAAATCTAGTTCAGTATTAGAAGATTCATAGAAAATTACGACACTCACTTCTATATTCAAATGAGACTCAGGATGTATAATTGTACAGATTTTATAACACAAAAGTTAAGGAAATTATGCAAGATAACAAGGGTACCTACTAGCAAATAAAAACAAAAAAGAGACCTTAAAAATTAAGTAACACAAATTAGGTGCCGGAAGATAGAACATGATTTTAGAAAATTAAGTTTAAATAAAAATTTACGATTTTTAATTGTATACGTCTTCTAAGAAAAAAGTTACTTTTGAAAGGTTTATTTCGATAAAGATCTAAATATTTAAAATTAGATACTACAAGGGAGCATGATTTTAGAAAAAAAATATGAAACTAGTTTCATGATTTTTCGATCTAAAACAAATTTTCTAAGATTAAAATAGATTTGTGGATTTTTAATTGTATATATTTTTTAAAAAAAATATTTTTATAAAGTTCATTTGACCCCTTTAACTATCGTACAAAGTTCAATTTACCTCCTCAAAGCTGACGTGGCGCCACATAAGATGGTTGACTTGGCGCCACGTAGGATAAAACCGGACTGGTTTTAGCGGAGGGAGGTCACGTGTCCGATTTTGAGAGTTCAGGGAGTCTGTTCAGACAGTTTTCGAGTCCAGGGAGGAAACACAAACTGAGGTCATTGTCCAGGGGGGTAAATTGGACTTTTTCCTTGCAGGTTCTCTATTCCTTTCGGCCTTTTGGGTTTCGCTGGCCTTATAATATGAGTCGCGGCCCATGGGCCCTCAGGGGAAGAGAAGAATCACACAATCCAAAGAAAAAAAAACATGCATTGCTGACAGAATCTTGTTATATATTTGTTGAACGCAGATGTCACGTATGCACCCCCTACTACCTCGCATGCCTTTTTTTTTCTTTTTCTAGCTTGGTTTTCGCATGTTTTGATGACAAAATTCACGGACGCAAAGAAAATGTGTACATGCATGGTAACCCAAAGCGTGGCCGTCATGTCGATCTGTGTTTGAACTCGAAGCTTGCTGCTGGGAGCACGAGGAATAATGTCCTTGATAATCTTTCAAACAATAGTGTCCTTGACAGTGGCAGGCCGAATGGATCGGAATGCCCTTGGACGCGCCGACGATGATACCGTGGGGCATCAATGAAGCAGAAACACCACCAAATGAGATGAGCCGTCCCTCTCACCCTAACAGCCATGCACACAGTACGTACTTCACATTCCCACAATAATTACATAATTAATTATTAGTCACAAGTAGTGGATCGACACAGTCTAATGGTGGCTTTTGGATAAATATGTGAAGGATGGCATATCAGTGCCTATTTGTGCCGAACTAAGGTTCTGTTTGATCACCCAGCTAATTCATTAGTTGATTAGCTGAAATTAGCTGGGTTGAACCAGCTAATTGGATAGTTGATATTTAGCTAATAGAATGGGTATTGGCTAAGAATTAGCTGATCATATTTGGATCAACCACAACTAAAATTAGCCAGCTACTAGCAATTAGCTGGTGGATCCTTACAAGCCCTAAATCTTTTTTGCAGGTTCCGGGAACATACTGGCTCCGTTTTTGGGCTAAGTTACAGCAAAGTGAAAACGAGCAGGTGATCCTAGTCGCATCATATCGTTCACTGGAGATGACTGCACTGCATTTCTTTACTGGCCTTTTAATTTACGGATTAATGCTTGAGTTCATTCTTAGATACTCCCTCCGTATAGGATTTATATGTCGTAGTCAAACATTGAGAATATAAATCATGAATAACTTTTAAGTCGTTGAGTTTAGAAATGTGAAAATCATATGAATAGATTTATCTTAAAAAATATTTTTATAAAAGTATACCTATATTATTTTTAATAAATATTTTTGTAAAAATAAGAAGTCAAAGTTACGTTTTTGGAGACCGTGTCATCGTCCAAAATGACTTCTAAATTATATACGGAGGGAGTACATGACTATGTGTGTTCATTTAGCTTCATGCCTATCCGTGTAATAATTTTGGACGGATCTCTCTTCGACCCGAGAGGGGTGAAACCGGGATTCTATTCCATTATTAAAAAAATCAGTGCCTATTTGTTGCTTTTTTCTTCCTTCACTCGGTCGTCACGGCCTCGTGTGAAGAAAAAAAAGGCCCACACGTTGAGTTGTTGACAAAAGATCTACTCTATAAATTGTAGAACCAAAACTTTTAAAAATACCTTTCACCAAAAAAAATATTGTTGGTGTCCGGTGGCTGGTGCTGATTTCTGCTGAGAGAAAAATACTGCTGACTGGCTGGTGGCTGTTTGCTGGTGCTGATTTTTGCTGAGAAAAAAAATACTGCTGGCCGGTGGCTGATAAGCCAAGCGAACAGGGAAGAAAAGCTTGACATGATGTTGACAGGAAGTTGCGGTTGCGGCAGCCAAAACCGGATGAAGGAGAGTGATTCCGCTAAAAATCTTAACACCCCGTTTGGATGTCGACATTGAAGCCTGGAATTCGGAATTCAATACATGCTGTTTGGGTGTCCTTAGCATTGAAATTGGAAATCTCCTTCAATACCATGCGGTATTGGGCCTTCAGCCGCACCCCCTCCTTCAATTCAGACCCCTCACCCTCCGTATTCATCCGCATTGACTGTCGTTGCCTCCGTCTCGTAACCCCCCGCTGCCCCGCCGCCTCTCGCCATTCCACCCCGCAGCGCCTCTTCCCCTTCAACTTCAGCGGCGGCCCCGGACCCTCCTCTTCAACTCCGGCGGCGGCCACCTCCCCTTCTACTCCCACAGCGACCCCTTCTCTTCAACTCCGGCAGCCACCTCTCCTACTCCCACCGCGGCCCCTCCCCTACAACTCTGCCGGCGGCCACCTTCCCTCTCAACTCTAGCAGCAAGAAGCAAGGCGATGCAGCGCAACCAAGATCCAGACGCCGGTGGCGGTCCTTACTCGGCAAGGTGAAAGCGGTGCGACAAAGATCCGCTCTGGACGCGGGCGGCGGCAGTCCTTCCTCGGCGAGGTGACGGTGGCACGACCCCTCCCCTTCAACTCCGGCAGCAAGATGCTTGGCAGCGCGACACAGCCAAGCCCCGCCCTGGATGCACCGGGCCCCTCCCCTTCAACTCCGGCGCCCACCTCCCCTGCAACTCCAGCCGCGGCCCCCTCCCCTGCAACTCCGGCGGCGCCCTCCTCCCATGCAACTCCAGCGGCGGCCACCTCCCCTTCAACTCCGGTGGCCACCTCCCCAATACCAATCTCAATACACAGTATACACATCCAAACATGAATCAGTATTTGCCATCTCCTTCGATTCCAACCAACAATTCCACTTAGATCCAAACACCAGATTTGGTATTGAACTCATTTTCAATACATTTGGATGTCGATATTGAAGCCTCTATTTTTGTATGGTTTTGAGCCCAGTTTCTGCTAAAAAAAACTAGACTGACGCTTCTTAATTTTCTTCTAATCACAAAAATCGGCGGCACCATTTTGAAAAAAAAATCGTGGCAACACTTTTGCTGTCCTTTAGAAAAAGAAGAGACCATTCATGAACCACTATATATTACTGTAGAAGTTGTGTTAGCAGAGTCATCCCAAAATTGCACGTCAATTCACCACCTTCTTATAAAACAATGCTAAAAATACTTATCCCAATTCTGATCAAGCAGCTCCTACCCACCAAATGATCCATAAAAGTAAGGACTTCTATCAAAGAATAATACCTTGTTGTTTTGGCAGCGCCAACACCAAAGACAGCAGAGAGGACGGAAAGCACTCTCAACCCTCAACTTGAGCACGCAATAATATTATCGTCCGTGGGAGAGGAGGGTGCGCTAACATATAACGTTGTCAAGGGCTCAAGGCTCCCACACATATCGTCGTCGCCAGACCAGTGGCGCTGCTTCTGCCCCCAAATGCAGGCAGGATCGGAGGTGCAAGCGTTTCCTGCACCACCGTCACTGACTGATGTGGTGCCGTCTGCTTTTTGTGCCTGGACCAGCACCATTAGCTGATTGTAGCTGCAAGACCGACCGGGGGTATCGATCGGCAGTTGCCCTGAATGATCGGAGAAGCTAAGAGCAACTTCGTAAGAAAATCAATCCCCTTTTCCCATACTTTTAGATAAAAAGGATTGAGAGGTACAAATCTAGTTTCAACAGATCCCCTTTCACAATCTTCTTTCCCTTTATTTTTTCTCAATCTCCTTTATCCTCCTCCCTCTCCTATTTTTATCTCAATCATCATCCATTTTTTCTCAATCCCCTTTCCTTTTCTCTCTCCACAGCCTTCCCCTCCCTCTTTCCGGCCACCGGCGAGCCAGACGCCGCCCGCGGCCACCCGCACGTCGGCGGCCAGGCGCCGCATCGCCTCCGGCCGCCCGGACGTTGGCCGCCTCGTCGCTGGCTGCCCGCACGTCGACGAGCTACGCACTGCCTCGCCTGCGACTGCTTCGTACCGCCTCGCCGTCAGCTGCCTGCATGCCGGCGGGCCGCGCACCACCTCGCCTCCGGCCGCCTGCGTGACGACGAGCCGCGCGCCACCTCACCTCCGGCCGCACGTGTCGGTGAGTCATGCTCGGCCCCTCGCCGCCGCCGGCTTGCGCACCGCGAGCCTCATCGTCCGTCGCCTCCACGCAGGGCCGCGCCGCCGTCCTTCATCCATGCGGGACCACGTTGTCACCTCTGCCGGCCGTCGAGTGCCGCAACCCCTGCCGTGTCGAGCCCGGGAGCGGCCAGACAAGCGCCGCCGCCCCTGCGCCGGCCGCCGTCCGCCCGCGCGCCTGCCGCCGAGAGCCGCTGCCCCTGCTGTGTCGAGCGTGAAGAAGAGAAGAAGGAAACAAAGACGAAAAAATCTGAGTCACTGTCGGGTGGGACCCATATGTAAGGGGAAAAGGAAACAGAAGGAGGAAAGAGATCTGCTGGAGCACCTCTCCCCAATATCCTGAAAATATGAAAGGGGATTCCCCTGTAGAAAAATAAAGAGAAAAGAGAAAGGGGATCTGTCAGAGTTGCTCTAACGGTAAGAAATTATTGCGATTTATGCATGTTCTTTGATGCAGGTACCACCTTGTCAGTCTCTTGCAACGCTTACTTGGCCCTTGTTTAGTTACCAAATTTCACCCCAAATTCCACTATGTAAAAAAAGATTTCCATCACATCAAAATATCGGTACATGCATGGAGTACTAGATGTAGATGAAATAAAAAACTAATTGCACAGTTTTGTTGTATTTTGCGAGACGAACATTTTGAGCCTAATTAATTAATATTTGGACATTTTTTCACAAATACAAACGAAATGCTACAGTGACGCATTTACGACGGAATCCATATTTTCGGTGTCCAAAGTTTGGATGGCCTTGGGTTTTATTGGGCGGAAACTGGGACGCAATAACATTCTGGCCCATGAGCTATACTCATGGAGCCCATCATCACTTGATCTCGGTTGGTACCGATCCCTCTCCGTTCGCTCCGCCATTACTGCCGAGGATCTCAGTTCCATTCTGGCCTTCTTTCTTTCTTAAACTGGAGCTGTAGAGCGCATCAGGTCAATTGGTATAACTCGGATCCTACCTGGACCATTTTCACTGGCAGGCGGTGCCCTCAAGTACGTGGCAAAGAACAATGCCACCAGCACGAAAATGCGAGCAGGCAGCATCCATCTCAACACCCCACACTGTGGGAAAAAAATTTGGTGCACACGGTCTGCAAATCCCCTTCCGAGTGTGGTCAGAAATTGAACCGTCACACTCGTAAATCGAATGGAGCACGCTGTGAGTACTGAACCTTGTTGTCAGAAAGCAAAATCGAACCGTTTGTTCGGTTTGAACCAAACTAAGTAAAATAATCTATTCTTCTACAAATGGAGAGAGAATGACATGTGGCGGCAGTGGATGGATAGAGATTGAGAGTAAAAAAACTTCTTTTTCCTCAATTTTTTAACTTCAGATGTGGGCCCGCTGAATCAGATTTTACATAGTAGCAACCGAACGTTATTATATGCCGAACAGACTTCTGCTCTTGTTCGCACCAGCGCTGCTGATGCTAAGGCTAACGTAAGTATATGGAAATTATATGCTGAAATGTAACGTACCACATAAGGAAAGAATTTTCAAGTGGATAGGAGGAAGAAATCTATCTTTCCCTCCTGACGTTGAATAGTATCGGATGCCGTCTACTTTCACTGTACAAAAGCTAAAGCTAATAATAAAGAGGCTAAAGATAAAGCGAAAAAGACAAGATCAATCCTGTCTACATGCAGATATAGTCATTGAGGCGATACGCTCACAGCCCAGTACGTGCGTCCAGAGTCACAAGCTAATTAGGCTTCAGGGCGCTAAAGAGCTTGCCGGAAAATGGAGGCGACGGCGGTGAGCATCGGCAAGGCCGTGCTGGATGGCGCGCTGGGCTACGCCAAGTCCACGGCGGCGGAGGAGATGGCGCTGCAGCTCGGCGTCGAGCGCGACGTCGGCTTCATCGCCGACGAGCTGGAGATGATGCAGTCTTTCCTGATGGCGGCCGACGGTGAGATGGACGACCAGGTGCTGACCACCACCTGGGTGAAGCAGGTCAGGAACGTGGCCTACAACGTCGAGGACAGCCTGATGGATTTCGCCATCCAGGCCGAGAGGGAGAAGCCTCATTTCCTTGGGTGCATCCCCAGCAACCTGTGCGGCCGCCGCCGCATAGCCATGGAGGTGGAGGAGCTCAAGGCCAAGGTGGAGGATGTCAGCAACAGGAACAGGCGCTACCGCCTGATCAAGGACGGCGCCGCCGGGAGCTCCAAGCTAGCAGCTGCTGGGTAGGGTGGCGGCATTGCCGGAGGTGCGGCGGCGATGTTCGGTATTGACGAAGCATGGCGTGCCGGCGGCATGGATCATCGGGAGAAAGCAGAGGTGGATCTTCGGCAGCTGATCGTCAGCAAGGAGGTTGACCTTCGAGTGATTGCGGTGTGGGGAACAAGTGGAGATCTTGGAAAGATGTCTGAAATCTGCAAGGTCTTTGATGACCCGGATGTGAAGGGTAAGTTTGGATGCCGTGCTTGGGTAAGGTTGACGCAGCCTTTCGTTCCCAAGGAGTTCCTCCATAGCATGGTGAGGCAGTTCTATGAGAATTCTGCTCAAGAGGATGAAGACCAAGAAGGAATAATAACATCAGTTGGGGGTAATGTTCTGCTGAAGATGGAGAAGATGGGGCAAAGTGATCTGGTTCGTGTGTTCAGTGCACATGTCAGTAGCAGCAGCTACCTAATTGTGATCGATGGCCTCTCCACGATAGACGAGTGGCGTTGCATCAAAACCTACTTCCCTGACAAGAGGAACGGAAGCAGGATTGTTGTCGCCACGCAACAGGTTGAAGTTGCCAGCTTGTGCACCGAGCAACCGCACCAAGTGTCGGAACTAAAGCAATTGTCATCGGATCAGATTCTTTATCTGTTCCACAAGAAGGTACAGTACACATCAACCATGTATACGATTTATCGCACATGTATACATTTTGTCACTATAGCGGTCATATATAGTTGTTTCGAAGGAAATTTACTCCATGTGCCTATAGAGTATCTGACGTCAAAAAAGGCTATAGCACAACTCTTGCTCAATCGAGTTTAACTGTATATTTAAAAATTAGTTTTGTCCAAAAAAAGCTCACAAAAGGACAAATTAAAACATCACCTAGGTCAAACAGAAATATTTATACTAGACGTGAGAATTTTATGGGCCAACTAGTTCCGGGTATGTAAAAACCCATATTTTTTTGGCATGCAATCAGCAAGTGTCAGATGTGCTTCTGGAGCCCATATCTTATATGTCTTCTGGAGTTTGAGATTCGTGCAGTCAACGTGGACCGCATGATCTTGCCTTCTCGCTCCTCCTATTTGTGTGTTGCCACCACCTTCTTCACATGCCACCACCGTCTTTGTGTGCCATCGCCTCCTTGCTGGCGAGAAACCAGGTCGGAGGGGTGGGAGGTGGGCGAGAGCGGCTTAGCGGTGAGGTCGCCGCCGACTACGGGTGGTGGTCGAGGCGGTGGCAGTTTGGGTTTTGGGTTTTCGGGTTTAGGAGATATAATGAGTCTTTTTAATGGAAGTACATGCCAAGAATTGAACATAGAAGCATAATGCATCAATACATTAAACTACTCACTACTTTATCATGCATAGGTTGTGAAGCCTGAAGTGGATTCTGGGTCATCGGTTGTGATCCCTAGCTCAACGATGTTCACCATTGAGATAGAGGAGGAAGGGGGCCAGCAACCGAATGTCACGTATAGTGGAAATGTTGTGCCCACCAGCTCAACACTTGAAAGGCAGCTTGGTCGCAGCAAGACAAGGGCAGTCGTCCCTGACGATGTTGTTGGCCGAAAAACAGAGAAACAAGAACTTATTGATTTGGTTGGTCACCCATATGACACACACAGCTCCAAAGTGATCTCTGTTTGGAGGATGGGCCCACTACTAGAATCATGCACATTGGTACCGGGTGGGAAAGCCCTTTAGCACCGGGTTTCCCACCCGGTGCCAATCTTCCGGTGCTAAAGGTGGCCCTTTAGCACCGGGTCAAATAACCGGTGCTAAAGGTGGGGGCACTAGCAAAAAATATTTGCATATTTGCGTGTTGCGGGATTCGAACTCAAGACCTCTTGGCTCGCGCGCGTGCACCCACCTAACCATCTCACCTACACAACACATGTGATAGGATTAAAGATGCGCTCCTTTTGAAGTAGCATGTGACACCTACATTAGCACCGGATCGTATTTACGAACCGGTGCTAAAGGGCCTTTAGCACCAGGTCATAACACCACCCGGTGCTAAAGGGTGACCCTTTAGCACCGGGTCGTAATACCACCCGGTGCTAAAGGGTTCCCAAGGGCGCCCCAATTTCGCACCCGGTGCTAACGTTACATTAGCACCGGATCTTAAGTGCACCGAGGCATATGAGGGGTGCGGATGTGAGTTATTCTGGTAGGGTGGTATTGGCAAAACAACTCTTGTAAGAAGTGTCTACAAAAGCCAAGAACTTGGTGGATGGAAGCGTGCTTGGGCCACTGCCTTGCGCCCTTTCAACCATGAGGTGCTCCTTCGATATCTGGCCTTGCAACTTGAACCTGATATTCAAGAAGACTCAACAGGAGCTGATGGAGATAAACCAATGTAAAAAATAGCACGCTATAGCGCCGCTATAGCGCCGCTATAGCGGCCCAAAGAAACTGTCGCAACGATATTTCACATTTTTGCGCTATGGGCGCTATCGCCGCTATAGCGCGCAATAGCGGCGCTAAATGGAATAGCGTAGCGTGCGAAATAGCGGCTCGATTTTGTTGTGGGCCAAAACTAAAGCCTGGTCGAATTCAAGCCCACCATTTGCCCCAATAGGCCAATATGCATCGATACAATAGAATCAGAGCAATGCCAGCGGCTGGAACCCCAGACGTCAAAATCCCCCACTCGACTGGTTGAGCGGCGGCGGCTGCGACTGGTTGGGCGGCGACGGCGGCTGCGACTGGTTGGGCGGCGACGGCGGCTCCCGAGAGACCGGCAACGAGCTCCTGCAGACCTGCGACAGAGGCGGCGACGAGCTGCTGCATCGCGCCCACAAGTGACAACAATGTCTGACCCAAGCGAAACCAATCCAAGTCCAGATCACAGTGTGCCAACAACAGGCAAGTTCTTCTCCCCTGTTCTTCTAGCTGCGTTTCTGTGACATTTTGGTCTTCTCTGAATCTTGCCTATTATCAATAGTAGAGGGATCCATGCATCAGCACACTAATAGTTCTTGTGTCATTGAATCTTGCCTCGTTATTTAGCTATGCATCATATAGGATTTCATTTTGGGGCAGAGAACTAACCTAATATGATTAACTGCTGTGAACAAACTCCTACTGTCCTATTCCTATTCATTCCCACCTTGATGTTTTCAGTTAGTGATTTGAATATTTATGTATGTACTTTTTAGGTGTAGGCTTATCTAGCACTGCATCCACGGCACAACAAACAAATGATTCTACTGTTGAAGCATCTGACCCAGCTTGGAAGCACTGCACAATGCCAGATGTGAACAAGAAAAATTCTTTGAAGTGCAACTATTGTACCTACACTTATCATGGTGGAATAACTAGAATCAAATACCATCTTGGTAATGTTCCCAAGTGTGGTGTTGCAAAGTGTCCTAAAGTTCCATCTGATGTTAAAGAAGAAATGATTAAGTTGCTCTCAAAGAAGCTGGACATCAAGCAAAGGAAGATTAGTGAGAAACTAGATGATAGAGCTGAAGTTGACTTGAGCCATTCAGAAGGAGAGGAACACAGTGATCCAGATGGTAACTCAGTTATTGTGTTGAAGAAGGTGAAAGGCAAAGGTGTTGCTTCAAGTGGTCCTATTGATAGGTTCTGTAAACTGACACCAGAAGAAATAGTGGCTGCAAGGAAGGGAAAAGGTGTTGTTGCTGTTAACAAGGTTCAATCTAAGCTGTCAACTGAAAAAAGGGAAGAGAAAAGGGACAGAGCATGTGAGTACATATGCCAGTTTTTTTATGAAGCAAGTATACCACACAATACAGTTACACTTCCAAGCTTTGATCTTATGCTTGAGGCTATTGGGGACTTTGGCAGGAACTTGAGAGGGCCAACTCCATATGAGATGAGTGAGAAATTCTTACAGAAAAGGAAGAGGAAAGTGCAGGAGTCATTGAAGTCACACCAGGAGTCTTGGGAGCTAAATGGATGCACAGTTATGACAGATGCTTGGACAGACAAGAGAGGTAGAGGTGTGATGAATTTGGTGGTTCATAGTGCTTATGGTGTTTGTTTTCTTGATTCAGTGGATTGCTCAGCTGTGAAAAAAGATGGCAGATACATTTTTGAACTGATTGATAGATGTATTGAAGAAATAGGGGTGCATAATGTAGTTCAAGTTGTGACTGACAATGCAAGACCCAATGAGACAGCAGCAAGTTTATTGAATGCAAAGTACCCCTCTATTTTCTTGAATGGTTGTGATGCCCACACAATTGATCTAATGCTGGAAGATATAGGAAAGATACCAACAGTTGCAGCGACAATTAACAAAGCAAAGTGCTTGACTGTATTTTTGTATGCCCATACTAGAGTTTTGAACCTGATGAGGAAGTTTCTTTCGAGAGATTTGGTGAGGTGTGGAGTTACTAGGTTTGCTACAGCTTATCTCAACTTGAAAAGCTTGCTAGAAAATAAGAAGCAGTTGCAGAGACTTTTTAGGGAAGATGAGCTCAATGAACTAGGGTACCTAAATAGTGTCAAAGGGAAGAAAGCAAACAAGGTTGTGAGGTCTGAAAGTTTTTGGAAAGGAGTTGACACTGCTGTCAATTACTTTGAGCCATTAGCTATTGTGTTGAGGAGAATGGACAGTGATGTGCCAGCTATGGGGTTCTTGTTTGGGAGTTTACTGGAGGCTAAGAATGAGATCTCTAGAAGGTTTAACAATGAAAAGATTAAGTTTCAAGAAGTGTTTTCCATCATTGACAAAAGATGGGATAGTAAGCTGAAAACACCATTACATAGGGCCGGTTACTACTTGAACCCTTTCTATTATTATCAAAACAAGTTGGCTATAGAGGAGAATGAAACATTTAGAGATGGTGTCATAACTTGCATTACAAAGCTTGTTCCAAATGAAGACACTCAGGACAAGATTATTGAAGAGCTTCAACTGTATCAGGATGCTGATGGATCCTTCGGCAAAGAAATTGCTAAAAGACAGTGCAAAAATATAAATTTTGATCCAGGTATGAAAACCTTTGCTGTAAAGTTTTCTCTTGATAATTAGTTTCTTACTTCTTAAATTTCTCCACTAACAAGTTATATGGTCCTCTATTTTTAAATTTAGCTAAGTGGTGGCTGAATTATGGAAGTAGTTCACCAAACCTCAGAAAGTTAGCTGCGAGAATTCTAAGTTTGACATGCAGCTCCTCAGGTTGTGAGAGATGCTGGAGTTCCTATGAACAAGTAAGAAACTGAGTTACTGATTTATCAATATCACTTGTATGTTCATTTCTGCAATTCATATTAAAATCAAACCTATGTAGGTCCACACAAAAAGACGCAACAAGCTGCTTCATGATAGAATGAAGGACCTTGTGTTTGTGAAATTCAACTCAAAACTAAGGCAAAAGAAAGACAACAAGGATAGAGATCCCATTGAGAAATTTGTTCTTGATGCATTAGAAGATGAAGACAACGAGTGGATCACTGGCATTGAGCCAACAGAAGGAGATCAAGAACAGGAAGGAGGAGAAATTGGAGAATCATCACAGGGAGTTGCAGCTGCAGCCCAAGGACAAGGAAAAAGGAAGGGAGGTAACCAGAAACATAGGAACAGGAAGAAAAGAAGGTTGATCCCTACTCTGGAGGTTGAGGAGGCATCTGCTTCATCTTCTGATGGAGAACAAGACAATGATATGCCATCTGATTCTAGTTCTGATTCTGAGGCTGATGAGTGATGAACTTTGATCGAGAATTCAGGTGTATCAACTTACTCATTTGATCAGGAGTTGTTAGCAAGGTGTTGCTGTTATCTTTATGAAGTATGAACTATGTCATTTGATCAGGAGTTCTGATATAGTATTAGTGTATGGCTATCGTTATGAAGTATGATTGTAATTGTATGAAGTATGAACTATGAAGTATGAACTATGTCATCTTATCGACTTATCCTAAAATTTCCTAGAATGGTTGACCTGTAAAAAAATAGCGCGCTATAGCGCGACTATAGCGGCCAGAAACAACTGACGCTACTGTATATAGCTGCCGCTATAGCGTATCTATAGCGGCGCTATAGCGGCAGCTATAGCGCCTATAGCGTTTGCAAGAGTCTCCCGCTAAATTCCATAGCGCGCGATTTAAATCATTGAGATAAACAGAAGAACATTGCAGCAACGGAATTCCAAAAGATGGTCGCCGAATTATCAAGATTACTGGAGACAAAGATGTGCCTCATTGTTCTTGATGATCTATCTTCCACAGAAGAATGGGATGCTATTAAACATTACTTGGTAAAAGCTACACGGATAATAGTTACCACGAGGGAGAAATTTGTTGCAAAACATTGTTCTCAGAATAACTTGAATATGTTTAGTCTGAAAGGCCTGGAAGCTGATGCTGCACTGGACCTTTTCAAAAAGAAGGTACTTCTAACGTATTACTCTCTCTTTTCCTCTTTAGCAAGAAATAGTTAATTAAACATAGGATTATTCTTGATTCAAGACAATGTTTTAATGAAGGAAAACATCAAATGCAACATGGCTTTATTAGGGCTGTAATCCCTCTCTATTGTTCCATATTTTAGACGCCAAAGCATGAAAACTTGTGTTGATGTGTTTTAAGGAAAGAAGAAAAAGGCATGATTTGTTTTCTAAACTTATTTCACTTTGACATATTGGGATGGGATAAACGGCACTAGATTGAATTGTATCAGAGCAACTACATCAATAGCCCCTAAATCAGACCCTCCAAATACTAAATGGGGGACTGACTCTATTTTTTGAGGGTCGTAGAATTTGTTCCAACTCCAGCAATAGCCCCCTAAGAATGGAGGGCGAATGGCTGAATTTGGAGGCCTCCCCAAAATAGGGGTCAAGTAGAGGGCCCGCTGGAGTGCAACATTTATGTTTGACCCTCCAAATTTAGGTTGGGGGCCTCTTTAGAGGGTTTGTTGGAGTTGCTTTCACACCATAGGATCTGACTTTTAATATTCCTAGAATATGCAATTTTTCACCCAAGAGTGAGTGTGCATGTCGTCATACCAAAAGTAAGTTACAATAGATGGTCTTGGAATAATATTCTGAAATGAAGTGACGATAATTTCTTAGTATTTTTTGTCTCTGAAATTTCAAATATGTTTGGTAAGTAATATGTATCCGTCTTGGCATTGTTTCTTGACATTCAGATATGCAAAATCAAATGTTTTGGTTGTAAAAGTTCTAGCTCTTTTTTTGTACTACCTTTTTAGGATGCTTTAGCTGACTCTAGAACAAGTTGAGCTTAAACTGTACCAAACAATTTTTTTTTACTCCACCTTCAGAAAGCCTATAAGTCAATCATGCCGATAATATTAATTTCACTACTTCAATGTTGCCTTTGCCATATATAGTGCAATGATTAAAATACATCGGCGGTCCCTAAACTTGTATCCAGGTGTCATCTGGGTCTCTGAACTCTCAAAATGTAATTTTATGTCACTGAACTTGTCCCAATATGTCATTTGGGTCCCTAAACTATCAAAGCACATTTTTGAGTCCTCGAACTTGTACAAAGGTGTCATCTATGTTTTAATAAAGAGTAAAATGCACCAGAGGTCCACTAACCTGTAAGGAGATGTCACTTAGGTCCATAAACTCCGAAAGTGCATTTATAGGTCCATAAAGTTGTAATTTGTATCACTTGGGTCCATGAACTCCGAAAATGCATTTTTAGGTGCGTAAACTTGTAAATTGTATCACCTAGGTCCATACCCCTCCAACTAGCATTCATGCTCTAATATGGCACCAACGTGAATCTTCATGGTGCACACGTGCCACCAGAGTTCATGACGGTGTTGGACTCTGGTCAACCCTGAGTGATTATTAGTGAGGGGTGAGCTATTCATGGACAGCGAAAATCAAGAAGATCGGCCTTTGTGGGCATGTCCATGGCCGCATGATGGTTCGTGGACAAAGCAAGTAAGAACTCATGGAGTTTCTCGACCACAATGAGAGCCTACTCAAAGTATAGCACGACGGGCTCGGAGATCACCGCCGAGGAGGTCTCCGGTTAGCATGTCATGCCAGCACTATAGGTATACGTGGAAGAATATGAACTTAGATTATGCAAATTATATTTTTATAGACCTAAAAACACATTTTTAGAGTTTGTGGACCTAAGTGACGCAAATTACAAGTTTATGGATCTAAAAATACACTTTTGAAGTTTGTGGACCTAAGTTTTCATAGTTTGTGGACCTAAGTTTTCATAGTTTGTGGACCTAAGTGATAATATTAATTTCACTTCTTCAATGTTGCCTTTGCCATATATAGTGCAATGAGTAAAATACATCGGTGGTCCCTAAACTTGTATCGAGGTGTCATATGGATCTTTGAACTCTCAAAATGCATTTTTATGTCACTGAACTTGTCCCAATATGTTATTTGGGTCCCTAAACTATTAAAGCACATTTTTAAGTCCTCGAACTTGTACAAATGTGTCATCCAGACCCGTAAACTCTCAAAAATATGTTTTCATAAACTCGTTATGGCCTCATGGGTATCATCACTTGTCCAAATATGCGATAAGATGAAGACTTCTCTTGATTCTAGCACTAAATCTCTCCATTTTCTGCCACATTCTGAGAGTTTGGAGACTTGGATGACACGTTAGAACAAGTTTGGGAACTTAAAAATATATTTTGAAAGATTGGGGGGTCTAGATGGCACACCTGGACAAGTTTGGAGATCTAAAAATGTATTTTAAGAGTTTGGGAACCTAAATGACATCGAATGACAAGTTTAGGGACCACCTCGTGTATTTTACTCTAGTGCAATGATAATTCCTAACCTGCACTATATGAATCCTTTTTTAGGTATTTAAGGATGCTGCAAATTTTGATTTGCATGCTGGTATGCTGGATCAAGCTAGAATTATTCTGAAGAGATGTGATGGACTTCCCCTCGCAATCTCGACAATAGGCGGTTACCTGGTAAATAAGCCTAAAACTTTAACGGAATGGAGGAAGTTGAATGATGGCTTAAGTGCTGAGCTGGAGATCAACCCTAAGCTTAAGATGATAAAAAACAGTCCTTATGCGGAGCTACAATGGCCTGCCATATCATCTAAAGGCTACTTTCTTATATTTCTCTGTTTGCCCAGAGGACCATATAATCCAGCGTAAACGTATGGTGAGGAGATGGATTGCAGAGGGTTACTCCAGAGAGATGCAGCACATGACAGCAGAGCAAGTTGGAGACAACCACTTTGAAGAACTTCTTGATCGGAGCATGATCCTACCCTTGGACATTGGAACTTTTGGGAAGATTAATGCATGTCAGCTCCATGACCTCATCCGAGAAATCTGCGTGTCAAAGGCAAGGGAGGAAAACCTAGTTTTTACACTAGAAGAAGGGTGCAGCCTGGGCAGCACACAGGGGGCAATACGTCACCTCACTATCAGCAGCAACTGGAAGAGAGACAAGGACGTGATGGAGAGGATGCTGGACTTGTCACGCATGCGATCGTTCACTGTGTTTGGAGAATGGAGATCATTTTTCATCTCCAATAAGACGAGGTTCCTCCGCGTCTTGGATCTGGAGCACACGACAGGACTGAGAGATCACCACCTCGATAAAATCGGGATGATGCTCCTTCACCTGAGATATCTTTCTCTGCGAGGATGTAAAGGTGTCTTCAGATTACCAGATTCATTGGCAAATCTAGGGCAACTACAGACATTAGATGCCAGAGGTACACGTATATGCACGTTGCCATCTGCTGTCGCCAAACTCAAGAAGCTACAGCACCTTCATGCATCTGGATTGACAACAGGACGAGACCTATTTTATCAGGAGAACAGGTGGCTCGTGGGAGATTTGAGCGCCAATGATCCAGGGTGTCCCGGATGTTGCTGTTGTCTACTGGCATTGTGCTTTCTTCTGAGCACATGTGCTCTACTCCCCCTCCCCTTTTGCTTCCTTTATAGGCACCGGGCCCGGGGCACTGCGTTGCTGCGTTTGGGCCATGTCTTTTGCAGACCACAGCTGCTCGAGTCTACTAGGTTGAGCAGGCAGGACTTATTCCCTATATACAGATACTACAGCATGGTGTTAGAAAAGGAATGGGGCGGCAAGCTGTGTGGCGTCAGAGTCCCGAGAGGGATCTCCAAGCTGAAGGCCCTGCACACACTGCGTGCTGTCAATGTTGCAAGGGGAAAGGACACGACCTTTGAAGAGCTCAGAGGGCTCACGCAGCTGCGTAAGCTTGGAGTGGTCGGTGTCCAGGACGGGAGCTGCAATGAGATGTTCTGGAGCTCCATTGCTGGGCACCATCGACTTCAGTCTTTGTCAGTAGAAGTGTACCACCCGACAGAGTATGATTCTGCTTCTCATCAAGGACAGCTAGATGATTGTTTGGGTGGGGGCCTGTGCCCACCAAAATGCCTCGAGAGCCTCAAGATGATTGGAAGGCTAGTCAAGGTGTCAGAATGGATCCATGGGCTTCAGAACCTGTCGAAGCTGCAGCTACAGAAGACAAGGCTGAAACAGGACGACTTAGAAGCAATCGGGATGCTACCTAATCTTGCAGTCCTGCGTCTCAAGGAGGACTCACTGGAGGAGCGGCAGCGGCAGCTCCGATTCCAAGGCTCGTCTTTCCGAGGTCTACTGCTGCTAGAGATTTGTGAAGTATGGTTCCTCCAATCGGTGGAATTTGAGCAGGAGGCAATGCCTAAGCTCGAGGTATTACAAGCCTATCGTCACAGCTGCGGAGAGGGATTTTCGGGGCTGCATTATCTCACAAGCCTCAAGGAGATTCGACTGGGTGATTACCTCAAGGAAAAAGTGCACAGCCAACTTGAGAAGTATCCAAATCATGTCACGGTAAAGCTGATATAACAGAGGCAATGGAGTACTTCACATCAATCGATCTGACTGGTGGATGGTAGGTGGCTTATGCTGGTCTGTGCCGAGAGAAAAATACTGCTGGCTGACTGGTGGCAGGTGGCTGGTGCTGATTTGTGCAGAGAGAAAAACACTGCTGGCTGGCTGCTGATAAGCCAAACGAACAGGGAGGAACTATTTTTTTTTCATGCATGTATCAAACAAACTGTACGACAGGATCTTTTCTCGATCTCGCTGCTTTGCATTGCATTGCAATGATCTGGCGAACAGGTTAATTACTCTGATGACCGTAACTACCCTATGGTCGCTATACAAGTAAATGTTTGGGCTTGTTCTTCATGTCAAGTAAAAAAGAAGACTTGCTGACCAAGCTTATATACTGTACAGTCGAATCAACTTCCTATATACAACGGATATGTAGGCGTAGCAGCTGCAGCATATATACTTGTAGTGTAGCATATTCTGACACCATGCTAACAAACCTACGCACACTCACGTAGCATCATTGAATCATGCATGACTTCGCTCAAATAAAAAAGGAGGCCGAGATGAATATGATGGCAATTATATTTTTGGGCCGGTACGTCTGAGTGCAAAAGCGTTATAATCAGAACCCATGCGAGGAAGACATATGGATTGACACAGCAAACTATATCTACACGACGCAACCCCAAATTCTCGGACGAACTTGCTGCACATCAGACTGAACCCATCGCGTTAGCTGCCGGCGATGATGATGAAGAGGATCCAGGAGCCAGACTACTTCTACGGATACACATGGGCCGAGGTCTTCCAAGTAAGTACACAATGCCTCTCGCCGTCTTCTTCCACACTTGAGATCTCCAGTCTTGAGAATAGATGGGTTTCCTTTTTTTATCTACATGTATGTACAACATACATACAATTCTCGAGTCATGCCTTAGAGCATCTTCAAGAGATTAGCTAAAAAGATTAGTCAAATTTACTGATTTAGTTACTTTCAAACATAGATTTGACTAACAAATAATAGAGTAATTCAACAGATTCTGTAAAAATGGTTAGTGAGGTAGGCTAGCTA
The DNA here is from genome assembly GCA_033239725.1 of Echinochloa phyllopogon. Classification (NCBI taxonomy): domain Eukaryota; kingdom Viridiplantae; phylum Streptophyta; class Magnoliopsida; order Poales; family Poaceae; genus Echinochloa; species Echinochloa phyllopogon. The sequence continues at coordinate 6,261,159 of BTCW01000017.1, read as the reverse complement.
AAAATAGCTAGCGAATGAGATGTGATGGAGAGCCACTAAATTTAGATGGTCATTTACGAAGTCAGTTGAAAACGTTTTTTCTCTAATAATAGCTAAATTTAACTTTAGAAAAGGATTTGGCTAGTCTATTGGAGATTGTCTTATGCGTGATGAGACCATCGATCTGGAAAACGGAGGATGAGCTGGTTTTGGTTCTGATGCCCTGCACCTGTTCTCCATCTGCTTCTTCTTCCGCAAGATGGAGCTCAGCATATGACAACCTGGGCGCGTACGTGCTCCTCTTCATCCAGCTGCTTCAGTGCGCCAGTGCGTGTGGTTGCTGCGTGTGTTCGGGCTCGTCGGCGAACCCTGGAGCTGGGGCGGCGGCTCTGATCTCCATGCCCCGGCGACGCCTTCTGCTTCAGCCGGCGGAGCAGCACCACCGCGACCACCCGCCGCTGCACCAGCAGCCGTTGAGCCGGAGACCAGGATCAACTGCCTCTTTCCCGGGCGTCCCTGTACTCCGTATGATTACGAGCAGGGCGCGATAGGATATACCGCCCGTAAATACGATCTGCAGAAGCAAAACGCTGGGGTCGTGATAGCATTTGCTAGATGTTACGCTGATCTGCAGCAGGGATAGGCCGGGCTAGCCGCCACCTTAATGTTAGGGTTTGTGTGCTTCCATTTTGGTTAGTGCTTAACGGTATTTTTCTAGTCTATCTATCTATATTATATATTATAGTCTATCTATCTATACTATACAGAGAATTAAATTTAAAATCAATTGTTACCGGTATTTGTCCTACCCTCATCTCACAGAGGACCTACTTATCGTGCCAAAAGTTCGATAGAAGAGGGAGGAGGGTCATTTTTTTCGACGTCAGAGAAGGATTTTCCCCACAGACCCAATACCTTTTTCATCCAAAAAAGACACACCTAAATATACCCACATTTGTACCCACATCTATACACAATTATCCCGTATTGCTAATAGATAATAACTTGGAGAATTTTTCTCCGTATAAATAAATGCCAACTATCTCGAAAATGATGTGCCTCTAGATTTGATAATACCTAAAGCTCTCTATACATGAGAGTGAATATAAACTACTTTTAAAAGCGCTTCGCACGACTGGTCTGTTTACCATGGTCCACTCAAGTGACACTGTTTTAGTCCCTATATGTCATCAATAAACGTGCGTGCCGTACTTGCGTTCGTGCTAGTTTTAGATAAAAAGAGTTCTATTTCATCGAGTAAATGAAAGGATCTCGGCTGCTGCAAACAATTTGTATCGGGCCAAATTATTGCAATTTTATTTGCCACATATCTCAAGTGAGCTGAAGACCTCGATGATGAAGTTTAGTCCCTTAAATAATTAATAATTAGAAATATTAAACATAAATTAATTATAAAACTAATTGCATAAGTCATTGCTACTTCGCGAGACGAATCTAACAAGCCTAATTAACCTATAATTAGTGCATAATTATTATATGTTTACTATAGCATTATATTATCTAATCATGGTGTAATTAGACTTAATAATTTCGTATCGCAAATTAGCCCTCATTTATGTATTAGATTTTTTAATTAATTTATATTTAATATTTCTAATTAAAATCTTTACATCCAATGTAACAGAACTAAACTTTAGTCCGAGGGAATCAAACACCCCCAAAGTGCCACTTGCCTGGCCATCCCTGGACTCGTCTGATTAGGCTATCCGCACTGGGCGCGGTAAAAGAAGCGCTAAAACCCACGTGGCGCTGTGGCGTACGTGTTTGGAGTAAATTTCACTGCAGCGGGGGACGGTAAAAGGCGCGTCATTGTTCCATTCCGTCTTCCATGCGCTACATCGAGCGTACGTACGGCGAAACGCAACCCGCGCACCATCCCAACCAACCACCCATGACTGCCGTGAGAATGGGGCCGGTCGGGAGGGAGCCGCCGTCGTGCCCGCTCGCCGTCGCTCGCGCCACCTGCATACTCGCCGTCGTCGCTGTCGCGCGGGCTGCATGGAGAGAGGGGTCGGCGGCATGGACAGAGGGGAGGAGGACGCCCGCGTCCGCCCGCTGGCCATGCGCCGCCCGCCGGCCGCCATGCGCTCACCCCGACCATCGTCGCCGCCGTCCCCCGCGCGCGCATGGGCCGAGCCATGGCGCGGCTCGAGGAGAGTAGGGAGGGCCTCCACCGCCGCTGCAACCGCCACCGCGGACGCCAAGAACAACGTGCGCCGCAGCAGTTACGCGGCTCCGCCCACAGCTAGCCGCCCCCGGCCGCCCGTCGGCCGCCCGCCTGGAGCCGCTGGTCTGCGCTGCCGCCCGCGGTCCTAGGCCTCGCCCTCCTCCTCCCGCGGTGAGATCCGCAGGAATGACCAGTGGGGAGGGGAAGGGGCACCGATAGGGGAGAGGAAGAGGCAGGGGCCGGTGGGGAAGGGCAGAGGGAGGCGGAGGTGGGCGGCTGTAACGCCCCAGGTGGACAGCGTGATCCCTGAAGAGAAGACGCATCCGTGAAAGACGCCATCGACGTAGCGGTAGTGGAGGGTGGCGTGTGTGGGTCGTTGTGGGCCTGATCTATCAGGGTGTGTGCGTGCTGGGTTATGTAACCTGTTGTCATCCGGCTGGAGGGACATGAACTTATCTTACAAGCAAGAACAAACAGAGCGCTCGCAGAGGCAGGGGAACATCGCCCCTTTCCCCTGGATCACGAGATTCTATCCTTGTCCTGATTATTTGTTGGTGCTCACGTTCCCGGAGTTAATCTCGCCGGCGAGCTAGGGGTAGTTACAGTGGTATCAGAGACGGTCTTTCCTTCGGCTGGGGCATCAGGAGTCCGCTTCGTTCTGCTCAGCGTTTGCAGCTTCGAAGGGTGAGTGATTTCGGCTAGTTCCGCGGGTGTTTGTGTTCGATCTGTGTGTTTGATTTCGTTTGCCTTCGATTGGATCGGGTTTTCCCCTGGCTGCTTTCGTCTCTCCGACACGCAGCCGCATCAGCTAGTATCACTCCGAGCTCGTCGACCACGCCCCGCCCACCGACTCCCAGTCGACGGCGGCCCCGCAGATCGCCGGTTAGCCACTCCGGCGCCGTCGCCCAACTCACTTTTCGTGCCGCTTAGGATTGTAGTCGGGGATTTTCTTAGTTCAGCGCAACCGCATCCAAATTGGAGTTTGGCTCTGACAAGAAGTCACCACGGCACCTCCTAAACCATCTCAGCGGTCCAAGCTCATCATGGATGCCTTCGAGGAGGGCAGGAAGAGGGATGATGACCGCTGTGAGAGAATGATGGATAGTATTGATTTGTTGTTCTCAAAAGTTGGGGAAGTAAGCAACAACCAACAACAGATCCAAGCAAATCAGGATTTGCAGGCAAGGGCTCTTCAGCAAGTGATAGATGACCAGTCCTTCATGGCGAAACAGATCCTAGAGACTGGGCAATCAGTGGCCGCTTTGAGGTTGCAGAAGAAATTGGAAGAACAATCTGACATGGCCTCAGTTCATTCTGAACCTGCAGCTGAGACTTCCAGGACACAAGAGCAGTTTCCCAGAGCACTAAGAGGAGAGCCCTATCACCATCAGACCATGGGCACTCATAACAAAGAGCAGGAGTGGAATCACAGAGGGTCCTTACCGAAGTTGAAGTTTCCTGAATTTCGTGGCCTGAATCCTAAAATCTGGAAATCTTAGTGTGAAGACTATTTTCAGATATTCCATGTGCCCAAACCCTTGTGGGTTAGCACAGCATCTGTGTCCATGAAGGATAATGCAGCCAAGTGGGGACAAGTTCAGCGGTTGAAAGGGGGTTTTGGTACTTGGGAACAATTCATGGCTGCAGTGGAGGAGAAATTCGGTGCATATGACTACATTCATGCGTTGGGGGCTTTACTAGAGTTGACGCAAATGGGAACTGTGGAAGAATACACTACAGAGTTTGAGGCCTTGCAATTTGAGCTTGAGATGCATAATAGTGGATATGATGTGATGTTTTTGTCACTCAGTACACTAAGGGGTTAAAGTCAGAGATCAGTGCAGTAGTTCAGGCACAAGTACCTGCAAGCATGGAAAGGGCAGTGATGTTAGCCAAAGTGCAGCAACAATTGTTGGACAAAGGCAAATCCAGGTTTCAGAAAATGGCCAGCTACACCAAACAGTCTACCTCTCTGGTGTCTAAGCCTGATTTCAAGCCTCTGGTGCCTTCTTACACTATGTCCAAGGAAAGACAGAAAAGAGATTTTTGCAGAGCTAACAATTTGTGCTTCTATTGCCAAGAACCATTTGATGCCACCCATTTGACTAAGTGCAAGAATAGGCCCAAAGCTCAGATGAATTCTTTAGTAGTTAATGATTTGGATGTCAATTTGACTGATGAAGTGCTCCATCAACTGGCTATGGAAGACTCTCTAGCAGAGGAATTTTGTACACTATCACTGAATGCAATAGCAGGTACAACAACAGGAGAGGCCATGAAGTTAAGGGCAATGGTGCAGAACAAAGTGATGCTTATACTGATTGACAGTGGCAGTTCATACAGTTTTGTGAGTCCAGCTTTTTTGCAAAAATGCAACATTACACCTACTGCTATGTCACCCAGGCAAGTCAGAGTGGCCAATGGTGAAGTTCTTCTCTCTGCTGCAGAAGTCAAAAATATGTCCCGGTGGATTCAAGGCTATACTCTCCATGCTGACCTGAAGGTCTTGGATTTGGTAGCTTATGATGCCATTTTGGGTTATGATTGGTTAAAGAAACACAGTCCCATGGACTGTCACTGGGAGATCATACACTGTCTTTTCTGGATGATGGCAAGCAGGTCTGTTTAAAAGGAGTTGCTCCTCAACCATTGGCAATAGTGGAGGTAATCACTTCTGATCCTATCCCTTCAATTCCAGCAGAAATAGATAAGATACTTCACCAGTTCAATGATGTTTTTGACGACCCTAAAACTCTGCCACCATCTAGACTCCATGACCACCACATTCCACTGCTACCCAATTCAGCACCAGTTAATTCTGAACCTTATAGATACTCCCCACTACAAAAAGATGAGATAGAGAAACAAGTTAAGGAACTGCTAGCTGCCGGTTTGATTGTACCAAGCAATAGTCCCTTTGCTTCACCTGTGTTGTTAGTCCAGAAGAAAGATGGGACCTGGAGATTTTGCATTGACTATAGGAAACTCAATGACATCACTATAAAGAATAGGTTTCCAATGCCAATTATAGATGAAATATTGGATGAGCTAGCTGGCACTAAATTTTTCACAAAGTTGGATATGAGGTCAGGTTATCACCAAGTGAGAATGAAACTTGAAGATGAGCACAAAACTGCTTTTAAGACTCATCATGGGCATTATCAGTTTAGGGTGATGCCATTTGGTCTTACAAATGCTCCAGCTACTTTCCAATGCATTATGAATGAGATTCTAGAACCTTTTTTAAGGAAGTTTGTCTTGGTTTTCTTGGATGATATCTTAATCTACAGTCCTAGTTTTGAGGACCACTTGGTACATATTCAGGCAGTTCTGGGAAAGTTGAGAGAGCACAATTTGTACATGAAAAGAAGTAAATGTTCTTTTGCACAAACTAAATTGGACTATTTGGGACACATTATCTCTGACAAGGGTGTGGCTATTGACCCTAGAAAAACAGAAGTGATGTTGCAATGGCCCGTACCTACTACTGTTACTGAATTGAGAGGCTTCTTGGGGTTGACAGGGTATTATAGGAAGTTTATCAAAAACTATGGAGTGGTGGCTAGACCACTTACCAATCTACTCAAGAAAAAGAACTTCTGTTGGAATGAGGGAGCAACCCAGGCTTTTCTTCAGCTAAAGCACCTTATGGCTAGTGCTCCAGTGTTAGCAGTTCCTGATTTTTCAGTAGCTTTCAGTATTGAGACTGATGCTTGTGATCTTGGCATTGGGGCTGTCTTAATGCAAGGAGCTCAACCAGTGGCATATTTGAGTAAGGCTTTAGGTCCATCACACCAAAAATTGTCTATCTATGAAAAAGAGTTTCTAGCCTTGATCATGGCAGTAGAAAGGTGGAGACCTTATTTGCAAAGACAAGAGTTCATCATCAAGACTGATCACAAAAGTCTATCATATTTGTGTGAGCAGAATCTCCACTCTGAAATGCAAAGAAAGGCAATGACAAGGTTGATGAGTTTGCAATTTAAGGTGGTTTATAGGCAGGCAAAGAGAATATGGCTGCTGATGCTCTATCCAGGGTGGGTCACTTATTTTCCTTACAGGCTATGTCTGAAGTTAAGCCCATATGGCTGCAGGAAGTAACCAATGCCTATGCTACAGATGTTCAAGCTCAGAATTTGCTGGCCAAATTAGCTATCCACAGTCCAGATGAGCAAGGCTTTTCTTTGCACCAAGGTCTAATCAGATACAAAGGGAGGGTATGGATCCCCAGCAACTCAGCTTTACAGACCAGGTTAATTGCATCTTGTCATTCCAGTGCCATAGGTGGACATTCTGGTACAAAAGCTACCTATTGCAGACTCAAATAGTTGTTCTTGTGGAAAGGTTTGAGGGCAGATGTGGAGAGCTTCATTAAGCAGTGTCAAATTTGTCAGCAAGCTAAACATGAGCTCACACATTCTAAAGGTTTACTTCAACCATTGCCAATTCCAGAAGGAGCATGGCAAGACTGGACAATGGATTTTATTGAAGGACTACCAGTGTCAGATGGCTTCAATACCATATTAGTGGTAGTGGACAGGTATTCCAAGTATGCTCATTTTATTCCACTCAAGCATCCCTTTACTGCTCAAGGAGTGGCCAAAGCTGTGTTGGAGAATGTAGTTAAGCTGCATGGGCTTCCCAAATCCATTGTGTCTGACCGAGTTAGAATCTTCACAAGCAACTTTTGGAAGGAGTTGTTTTCTCTCTGTCATACATCATTATTGCGCAGCTCTTCATATCACCCTCAGACAGATGGCCAGTCAGAGCGGGTAAACCAATGTTTGGAGATGTATCTTCGATGTGTTATTTATGATTCACCTAAGCAATGGAAGAAGTGGCTTGTTGTGGCTGAGCTGTGGTATAACACAAATTTTCACTCTTCTTTGGGTTGTTCACCATTCAAAGCTCTTTATGGCTATGAGACACCTTTGGGTTTCGATGTGACTGATAGTACTGAAACTGAAGCCCGAGCTCTGCTATCTGATCGGCAAGCACATCAGGAGAAATTGAAGGAACATTTGGCTGCTGCACAAAACAGGATGAAATTGCAAGCTGATCGTTTTCGTCAGGATAGGCAGTTCCAAGTTGGGGAGCAGGTCCTGCTGAAGTTACAGCCTTATGTCCAGAATTCAGTGGTAACTCGACAGTACCCCAAGCTGTCATTCAAGTTTTTTGGGCTGTATCGTGTCTTGGAGAAAATCGTATCAGCTGCTTACAAACTTGAATTACCAGAAGGAAGCTTAATTCACCCGGTTTTCCATGTTTCGCAACTCAAGCCTTTTGCTGCAGACTATTTTCCAGTGTATGATGAAGTAACCAAGCTGGTGGACCTGACCGCTCAGGAGCTGGTGCCTGAACAAGTGCTCAACCGATGTCTTGTGAAGAAGGGCAATACGGCTGTACCTCAAGTCCGGGTGAAATGGAGCAACGTTCCCGCAGCATCGGCTACATGGGAAGATTGGTACGTCCTGAAGACTCGCTTTCCTGAAGTTGTTGCTTGGGGACAAGCAACGTCTCCGGCGGGGGGAGGTGCAACGCCTTAGGTGGACAGCGTGATCTCTGAAGAGAAGACGCATCCGTGAAAGACGCCATCGACGTAGCGGTAGTGGAGGGTGGCGTGTGTGGGTCGTTGTGGGCCCGATCTGTCAGGGTGTGTGCGTGCTGGGTTATGTAACCTGTTGTCATCCGGCTGGAGGGACATGAACTTATCTTACAAGCAAGAACAAACAGAGCGCTCGCAGAGGCAGGGGAACATCGCCCCTTTCCCCTGGATCGCGAGATTCTATCCTTGTCCTGATTATCTGTTGGTGCTCACGTTCCCGGAGTTAATCTCGCCGGCGAGCTAGGGGTAGTTACAACGGCGTGGGGTTGGAGGGTGAGGCAGAGGGGGGCGGGGGAGGCGGCGGTGCAGGGGATAGGGGATAGCTCCTTCCTCGTATGCAGCAGCGATAGGGCTCGCATTTCTATTAGGTCTTGTTTAGATCTAAAGTTTGGGTGTCTAAATTTTGCAAAACGATATAAATACATCACTGTAATATTTTATTTGTATTTATAAAAAATTGTCCAAATATTGATTAATTAGGCTCAAAATGTTCGTCTTGTAAAGTACAATAAAACCGTACAATTAGTTTTTGATTTCATCAACATTTAATACTTCATGTATGTGTCGACATTTTGATGTGATGAGAATCTTCTTTTTGTATAGTAGAATTTGAGGTGGAAATTGAGATCTAAACAAGGCTCGGTATGTCTTTGGATCCGTGTTCGGATGAAATTGAACTTCATGTGCGTTGGGACAGACGAGAAGGATATATTCCTAGGCCTTGTTTAGATCTCAAAAGCAACTCCCAAATTTACTATGCAAAAAGAAGATTCCCCGTCACATCAAAATGTTATAACATGCATGGAGTACTAAATGTAGATGAAATCGAAAACTAATTACACAGTTTTGTTGTGCTCCACGAGACGAACATTTTGAGCCTAATTAATCAATTTTTGGACAATTTTTCACAAATACAAATGAAATGCTACAGTGACGCAATGATTACGAAGTGACATCAAACTCCCAAATTCAACCTCCCAAATTCAACATCGGCCTAGTAGATGTCGGGACCGGGTTGACCCAGATGAAGGCGCGTGACAGGGGCAGGCGGGTGAGCAGAGATGGCGTCCAAATAGATCTGACAAAATACAAGACAAAAAACAAATATAAATGAAACCTTATATACGGGATATAATGATTCGGATATGAACTTACCAACATGATTCATCTTCACAGAGTGCCGGATCCTTAGGCCCTATTTGACACAGCTATAAATCTAAAAAATTTATAGAATTTTTAGAACTGAGTACGAGAAGCTTCAGACAATTTTAAAGTTAAGCACCGACGTAAATCATTTTATTTATAGTTTATACTAAATATTAATATTTAAAGTATATTAATTTTACATAGAAAGCGTAAATTTGAACTAGGTTTGACGCTGAAGCTACGCCGCTGGGAAGTTTTTTATAACCGTAGAGTACGTGGAATTCACCTGATTTGGACTCGTCTCCACGCGCGAATCTAGCGAATCGCTCCTCCATTTCTACGAAGGGAAGAAAAGAAAAAAAACCCAGCCGCTGCTCTGCCCCCGCTTCAAAACCGCTCTCCACTCTCCCGGTTACAAACTTCCCCGTCAAGTTGAGTGGTATTTACGCACCACTGCCACTTGTAAAACCAGCGAAATCCCCCTCCTCCCCCGGCGAATTCCGCAACCCATCCTCGTGGCGCCGCACGCAGGAGGGCTCCCTCCAGCGCCGCCCGTCGCCGCCGTCCCGCGCCGGCCGCCGCCTCTTCGCCTCCCCGCACCGAGGCCACCACCTCCTGGTTCGGCGTCGGCCAACAGGAAGCCAGCGCCGCCGCCGAGCCACCCGGGACCGCGGGACTGCTGCGGGGCGCAGCCGGCCGCGGGACTCTCCTCCATCCTCGGGCGACGCTCCTTGGGCAGGGTAGGCCGACGCCCCCCCAGCCAGGATTGCCCGACTGACCACACCGAGGCGCTGCCGCATCCGTGCTCCTCCAGGGGCGTGAGAGGTGAGCCGTCTCTCTCCCTCAGATCTGATCTGTATGTGCGGGTGTATATTTCCTGAAAAAACGGGACGGGAAGTGAGTTGGTAGGTTTGATCTGGATGTGTTGATGTGTATTTGTTGGGAATTGGACTGAAAAATGTGTTGGTGTGTTCGGTCTAGTTTCTGTTGGTAGTGCAGTTCCTTGATAATTCCCCCTCTTGTAGATTATCTGTTATGCCCGTATAGCTGTGGGAGAGTGATGTTGCTCTCACTTATTCCGAAAATGCATATACGGGCAAATGCTAGAGTGCAGCAGTCCTGCATGGCTTGTGATGTCTGATTAGCTGTTTGGTATGTACTAAAGCTGAAACCTGTTCTGGACCTACCAAAAGGCCCTAATAGATGGCAACGGAATAGGACTTCAGTATCCCACACCACTGATAACTTTTTGCTCCATATCTTTAGTCAAGAGACTTTATTTTAATATTTCAATTAGTTGTGGAAGTTCAAGCATTAACAAATGCAAACACGCTATTGGGTACTCCCACCAAAGTCCCAATGTAAGGCCAACAACACACGCAAACAAGCCAGCTCAGTGCATGCCGCATACACAACCGCAAACATTAACTGCCATAGTTCAGAACACAAGACAAAATGAATCATAGATATTATCCGAGCTAACGAAATAGTACTCCCATCAAGGTCCCAATGTAAGCCTACAGCACACTCAAACAAGCCCCAAGGATCTTCTATAACAAATCATACTAGCTTATTTAGATATCACATGCACATACATGCATTCTTGTAATACTTGCTATCAATTGAAACTCTTTCCTGTCGGGGTATCCAATGAAGATACTTGTGAATGCCTTATAGAAGGTGCCTCCATACACTGCTGTTGTACTTTATTTTATTATGACCAGAGCTCATCTTTTAGGCAACAATTGTACTCCATGCTTGTTTATCATGCTTCTACAGAAATGTTCACTACATGTAGTGTCATCGTATGTCATCTTGTAGATTTTGACAGAAAAGGGACATTTTCAATCAAAAGAGAAGTCTGTTCCTGAGGCTGAAGAAAGTCTGGATGTGCTTGGCTTGTAAGACTTTTTGAGAGGGGTCTGACATAGACCATCCAAAATTCAGCGCCAGGGATCAGGGACCGACTTACCCCAGGGTGGGGAGTCCATTCCTTTTCCAGTTGTAAAGAGGGCAAACTCGTATTCAATCATGATGGAAGAGGACATGGAAAATGGAAGGTCGTATCAGGAAAGACCAAGAACTTTTTCTACAGTACGAAGTAAATCATCTATACCACTGGTATGGCCTATCGCAAAGCTTTCTCCACCTTTTGAAATGCATAAACAAGCTTTATGGCTACTTCAAAGGGTATTTATTTAGCTTCCATTCATGTTTCACGCGCTCACTTTGTGCATGTATTTCTTTCCTGTGTGCTAATATATGCAACTGCATGGCATTTATCCTTTATTATGGTACTGTGAATTGTCCTTGTTTTTGTTGATATATTCACACTAGTTTTTGGCAGGAAACAAATATCCACACTATTGACTTATTACTTTTTTATCCCATCATTTTCTTAAGGTATATGCCAATCAACAGTTATCAAAGTGTACACCAAAGAACAGTTCAACATACTATAGATACTATATCATTCCTTTTCCATCTTTCTATGTTTTAGCATTATATTTATGCTTAAGAAATTTATCCATAAAGTAACCAAATAAATGTATCCTTTTTTGCTCAATACAACAACGAAGCATTTTATTCCCATCTATAAAAAAAGCCTTTTTGTAGCAAGCAAAGTCATAGGCTTAAAGTTAACCTGTTTTGTTATATCCCTAAAATGGTCATTCAGCTAAAAGGAACAGCCAGTTTAACACACTAATGTTACTCTCTTATGGGGTTTGAAATGAGTTGAACTGAAGTACTCTTGGCAACATAGGTTGCTTGAACCAGTCTTTCTATCAAAATGTGCACTGATTCAATGTGTTATGTTTCTAAGTTACTTGCATGTATTTATAGATTCCAGGTCACAAACTTTTATAAATGAAAAATTGTTAAAGCGCACACTTTTTGATTGGCACATTTTTCTTCAACATGACAGTATGACATGATCTACTGTTAGATATTTTTCGTTTGCCTCTTATACAGTCTTTTTTTTGCTACATTGCTACAGGTCTTCCGTTTGTTGATGCAGATAAATCCCCGTGCTTTGCTTATTATTTCTCTTTTGGTCTTCAGTGGTGTTCTATATGTGGGAGCCAGTACATCGCCAGTTGTGGTCTTTGTGTTCTGTATATGTACTCTCAGTTTGTTCTTCTCTCTCTACCTCACAAAGTGGGTTCTTGCCAAGGATGAAGGACCTCCAGAAATGTCTGAGGTATAGGAAGTGCCTCAGTTCAGATCATTGATTATGTGCTAGTGATTTCATTTTCTGCACCTTCAATGCTTCATCTCTTGTCACATGCTGTTTCTCTATGTCTGCGAAATGCTGCATGTTACTGTTGCCATCTTGCTATGCATATTCTGCTTTATGCAGTTAACTACAACCTGGAGCTTTGTGCTCGTTTATCCTCCATATTTAAGATTTACTTGCTCTGATTCTTATCATTAATTATGTTGATAAGCTATACTAGATCCTTGGATAGAACGTTCTTGGCATTCGGCTTCCTGCTCCTTTATCTATTGGTGTGGGTTGAAGAGTGATATTCTATGATTACATTTAGCTGGGTGCCTCTGGATTCACTAGATTAGATTCAACCAAATCAGGCACATCACATCAACTAGTGAGATCATTCCCTATTTTCAGAGTAACCCATGTGGTAATCTTAAAAAACATTTTAGCAATAAATGAACCTGCAAAAGTGCAAAGTGTGTCTCATTTTTTAAAATGGACCAAAGAAATCAGCAAATATGCATATCTGGGGCTTGGATTTCAAGCCACCTCATTTCCCTGTGGTGCATTTAGACTTCCTGTATAGAAGTTGAACCTGGCAGGTGGCAATCTAAGTTGCTGTTGTGCATGGCTTTATATTACTCCCTCCAGTCACAAATTGTTTTGGAATGCACACAGTCAACACGTTTGAACTTTGACCATCAATATCTTTTTGAATATTTCAAATAAAAATTTGAAAATAATGGCTTGATTTCTCTTCAAAAGTAGTTTCGAAATGTTGTAAATTTGGTATGTCGGGATATGTCTTACGCAGTTATGCTATTAATTAATGGTCAAAGCGGTGTCTTGGTGTTACTGTTTGAAATGATAGTTATTTTATGACTGGATCATGTGCTAGTTTTATGGGTGGTTTGGCACCAAATGAAGCAACATGGTATGGGCAATCACTGATTTTTCTATTTAGTATATTTCACTATTAAGACAAATCATAACAACAGCAGCAACAAAAAGCCTTCTAGTCCCAAGCAAGTTGACCATTAATTTGGACCTGTAAATTCACATTCATATTCCATGCTGCCCCTTCTGTTATTTCATATATTTTGTTTTGTTTTTAAATTCTGCTAGTATTACTGGGTCTTCACCTGTCAGATTAGTGCTGTGGTGTGATTGATTTCTCTTGTTCAGATATCTGATGCCATAAGAGATGGCGCTGAAGGATTTTTTAGGACACAATATGGAACTATCTCTAAAATGGCGTGTATTCTGGCCTTTGTCATCCTTGGCATTTATCTCTTTCGCACTACTACCCCGCAGCAGGAGGCATCTGGCTTAGGAAGGTGATTTTCTGTCATTATCTGAGACCTTAGTTGTATTGATATCTTGAGATCTCATGAATCTCATGACTACACAGGGCAACATCTGCATATATTACAGTTGCTTCGTTTCTTCTTGGAGCTTTATGTTCTGGAATAGCTGGCTTTGTTGGGATGTGGGTCTCTGTACGTGCAAATGTTCGAGTTTCAAGTGCTGCTCGGCGCTCTGCGAGGGAAGCATTGCAGGTTTTGTTTTCGTTCCTTGATGTACTTTCAGATGTTTCTCCTGCAATATAGTTTGATTTAATGACAGATTGCTCAAAACAGATTGCTGTCCGTGCTGGTGGTTTCTCAGCCATTGTGGTTGTTTGCATGGCTGTATTTGGTGTGGCAATACTGTACTCAACATTTTATGTTTGGCTTGGAGTAGATTCACCTGGTTCAATGAAGGTTACCGACTGTAAGTTTCTTGTACACGGTGCACCAATATTCATAAATGGTGTTAGATGTAATTATGCTTTGGTTGTCAATTGTTATATGGCATGGTTGCTGTGAGAAGGTTGGTTCCTAAATGGACTGGGGACCAAAGTTAGTAGTTCTAGCCAAAACACTACCGTTACAGATTGATTATGATAATCTCAAGGCATTCACTTTTAAAGTTTTAATACTACATGATTGAGTTATGAGGATTGCAGAATTCACATGTTTGCCTGTTGAGATTGACTTACCCAAACATTAATGATGCATTTCTCATGTGTCCTGTAATTGATTTTAGCTTAGTAAAAAGATGAGAAGCATTCTGTTATCCAGTTGATTCTGCTTGGAATCTGATATCTCTGCCTGGAGTGGCTCTGCAAAACATTGTTATGTGCTCCTTCATCAGAGCTGCAAGATCCATCCAGTGGGTTCTCAGTCCACTGAAGCGTTAGGCCCTGTCTAAAGGATGTTTAGCATTACCATGGACCTTACCTCATTTTCTTGTAGAGTTAATTGGGTTACATGTAATTTTCCTATAAGATCCTGAAACTGCACTAGATTATGATCCAAAATGTCGACCAGTTATGTGCTTGTAGTTGCAATATCAGTTTCTTATGTATAAGGAATATTATGCTATTGCTTACTCATATGTTTTTTGTGTAGTGCCTCTTCTACTTGTGGGATATGGATTTGGTGCCTCCTTTGTTGCCCTTTTTGCTCAATTGGGTGGTGGAATATACACCAAAGCTGCTGATGTTGGAGCTGATCTGGTTGGAAAAGTTGAGCAGGGAATACCAGAAGATGATCCTCGCAACCCTGCTGTCATTGCTGACTTGGTATTGATGTTCTCTAGTAAACTTTAGTGCACCTTTTAATTTTCATATTTTTTTTCATTGAAGGTAGCTAAATTATGTTGAAAGGACCTAGGCATTAGTGATAAAAATCAATATTCATGTGTTAAAGATTTATTAGGGATAAATTGATGATAACAACTTGCTTTTGTTTTGAAACTCAATGAATGTTAGGGTACTGTGCTACTATATGTGCTAGGGTCAACTTGTTGCCTAAGGTTTGGTAGAATTCTGAATCATATGCACTCTCGTGGATTGAATGTTGTCTGTGCTGCAATGCTGATACTGGATCTGCTTTGCTCTACAACACTACTTGTCTGGTTCTTGTTGTCCTACAGTTCATCTTTGCTACTGTTGATGCTTGTGTAACAAAAGAAAACTACTCAGGTTGGTGACAATGTTGGAGATTGTGCTGCACGAGGCGCTGATCTTTTTGAGAGCATAGCAGCAGAAATTATCAGCGCAATGATTCTTGGAGGAACAATGGCACAGCGCTGCAAAATTGAGGGCAAGTCTCTTTTGTTGCCATCCAATATTCTTGTCAATAAGAACACAGGCCACAACTCGCAAGTGGTTCTTGTCAATAAGAACACAGGCCATAACTCGCAAGTGGTTGCTCATATTTTTTATATGATAAGTTCCCAATAATCTAGTTATATACAGAAATAATCTTTAGATGACATTATGCCTGGACGGTACTTGGTTTTGAATAAAATTAGCAACTGCTGTATTTTTGGTACAATGCTACACACGCCGCACTTTTATAATCGCACTGTTCTGGTCTATAATCAGCATTTATTTATCATTGCAGATCCCTCTGGCTTTATTCTGTTTCCTCTTGTTGTCCATTCATTTGATTTGGTGGTGTCATCAGTTGGAATTCTCTCAATCAGAGGGACACGCGACTCCGGGCTCATCTCCCCTATTGAGGATCCCATGTCAATTATGCAAAAAGGCTATTCTGTTACTATTATGCTTGCTGTTGTTACATTTGGAGTGGTGAGTCTTGTTATTTTGGTAAATAGTTATTATGTTGTCTTACTGCTTGCAGTATTTGTAGTATTATACCGTTGTGACAATATGAAAAAGTGGTCTGCAGCATAGTTGAATATCTTTCATGTAGGCTTCCCATTATCATCGAATATAATATAAGAACTTTTGAATGAGTCGCTGAAATAGCAATCAGGTTAGATGTTCTCAGAAGAAAGAGATTCCTGAAATTATCCAAAAGGGGAGAAGATGACCTCAATCTAGCAGTTATTTATTTATAATTAAATCCCTAGCGTTAGTATGTAATCCAAAGATATTTGAGCTTATAACAGAAACATATTATAAACCACAAACAACTCCTGTTAAGGTTTGCTATAACTCTACAAGTCTAGTTATTGAGTCTTAAAATTTTTATGTAGGCCTTCCAACTCACAGTGAACAGTGGCTGTGTTTGTGATGTCATGTCTCTTCCGTTTATACCAAGTAAAACTGAACCTTTTTCGCCAGAAGTTGCTTTATAATTATTGATCTGTGTGAAATTTCCAGTCTACTCGTTGGCTCCTGTACACGGAACAAGCACCTTCAGCATGGCTAAATTTTGCGCTGTGTGGCTTGGTGGGGATCATTACAGCTTATGCTTTTGTTTGGATCTCGAAGTATTACACAGACTATAAACATGAGCCAGTCCGCCTTTTAGCTCTTTCAAGTTCCACAGGACATGGAACTAATATTATTGCTGGAGTAAGTTTGGGACTGGAATCAACAGCTCTACCAGTTCTAGTGATAAGTGTAGCCATTGTATCAGCATATTGGCTGGGACAGACCTCTGGCTTGGTGGATGAGTCTGGCAACCCAACTGGTGGTCTTTTTGGGACAGCTGTAGCAACAATGGGGATAGCTTAGCACAGCAGGGTATGTTCTCACTATGGACATCTTTGGTCCTATAGCTGACAATGCTGGTGGTATTGTTGAGATGAGCCAGCAGGTATTACACATATATCTCTTTTGTTGTTCATATCTATTTTATAGGTTATAGCAAACAATCTGTTTAGTTTAATACTTTACCATTATGAAATTTCAAAACGGTTCACAGCTTGAATAAAAGAAGCAACAATTGAAAGTGTTATGAACTGTTTTTCTTCCTATAATGGCTTAGCAGGCCTTGCATTTGTCTCATGTTTATAGGTGGGTGCTGATATTCTGTATTGTGTTTAATCATCTTAACTCTGATTGAGTACTGCTGCAGCCTGAAAGCGTGAGGGAAATCACAGATGTTTTAGACGCTGTGGGCAACACAACGAAAGCTACTACAAAGGGATTTGCCATTGGGTCAGCGGCATTGGCTTCCTTCCTCCTGTTCAGTGCATATATGGATGAAGTGGCTTCTTTTGCCATTCAAAGAGGTATGCAGTAGTATGTATTAGCATGCCATGTGGATTACTGAGTTTATGTGCTCATATTCAGTGGTCTTACACAATTGTTGCAGGTTGACATAGCAGTCCCAGAGATTTTTGTTGGTGGTTTATTAGGCTCGATGCTTATATTCCTGTTCAGTGCATGGGCTTGTTCAGCAGTTGGCAAAACTGCACAGGAAGTTGTTAATGAGGTCAGGAGACAATTTATTGAGAGGCCTGGTATTATGGTGAGTACATGATTATATCATGAAGTTCTTCAGTTCCCTTATGCTTGGAAAAGCTGATTCAACTTGTGTAATATAAATCATCCAGGACTACAAAGAGAAGCCTGATTATGGACGTTGTGTTGCAATTGTGGCATCTGCATCCTTGAGAGAGATGATAAGACCTGGGGCTTTAGCAATTATATCACCCATGGCCGTTGGTGAGTTTTTAGGCCATATCTGTGGTAACTGTGGCACTTGTTTGTGTCCATGATGCTTTTGTAATTTTGTTACATGGTTTGCAGGCGTTATCTTCCGGTTTTTGGGCCACTCTACTGGCCAGCCTCTTCTTGGAGCTAAAGTTGTGGCCTCAATGCTCATGTTTGCGACGGTTGCTGGTATTCTCATGGCACTATTCTTGAACACTGCTGGGGGTGCCTGGGATAACGCGAAGAAGTACATTGAGACTGGTGCTCTTGGTGGGAAAGGCAGTGAGTCTCACAAGGCTGCGGTTACAGGGGATACGTAAGTTTCTCAGTTATATATAATGCAGTTCTGTTGACACATAATTTGGGGCAATACACTGTTGATCAACGCATAGTAAAAGTGATGTTTTTGGGGCAATTTTCTGATCACCGAAGATCGATGTGATCTGAAGTTTGGATGGTAACACTTACAGGAGTGCGTTGTGTTGTGTTGTTTTACAGGGTTGGTGACCCATTCAAAGACTCAGCAGGGCCTTCGCTTCATGTTCTCATCAAGATGCTCGCCACAATCACATTGGTCATGGCCCCAATATTTTTGTGATTAACCAACCACTCATCAGGCTTACCCTAGCTTCGGAGATGTATTTACCGGACTCATTTAGCATCACTAAATGTTGTACACACAGAGAGAATCAGTGCCACCCTCCTGATATTTCAGTGATATTGTACGGATGGTGCAAACGTCGGAGAATACATATATTTGTGACGGAGATTACTCAACTAGGCGCCCGAATGTCATGTGTCTGTTCACTGTAGCATTCATTGTGCCAAATTCAAACGTCCGTTGGGCTAGGTGGAGAAAATAAAGGAGCGTAAAATATAAGAAATTAGGATCAGGACTGAATCTACATCTACTTGCTGCTCCAGTCACTTAACTAAATTCCTAGTCTGACATATTCGCTGGGTTTTGGAGCTTGACTCGCAATACGGGTGCATTGTGTGCATTCCGTAAATCAAGTATTGTCGTGTTTAAGGACAGCCATGATTCCAACTTTGAACGTATTTGCATAATTGGAAATGTTTTTTATGTATTCTTTTGAAAGCGATTATGCCAGCAGCCAGCGTAGCGAGACGGACACAGATCATCATCCTTAGCTTCAAGCCAATGCTTGTTTAAAGTACCCAAACCCCACAAGTGCCTCTACATGAAAGTGAACCAAAGGTGCCAAAGTAGTGAGGGATACTGCTAAGCCTTCTTCACGTGCCTGGTAATCAGTTCTTTCAACAGATGGGTTCCCATCAAGTTCAGCACACTCATCGGCACAAGCAGCAGATAAAACACCAAGAACAGGCCTATATCATGGGTTAGAACAGACAGGAGGGCATACAAGAAGGCCTGCACCATCACGTTAGGGTTCTGCAAAGCAAGAATGAGAAAAACAAGAGTCAGCTATCATCTTAGGCAGCTGCAGCAGCAATCATAACCAAGAAACATCACAAGAAAACAAGTCTACAGCATAGATATGTTGTGATATCAACTTAATTCACAAAAAAGTGAAAGGCCAAATGGACTAATTAGGGTCCCTTTGGTTGAGCTTTTCAACCTGCTTTTACTTTTGCAAAAGCCAAAAGCCAACCAAAGAGCCCAAAAGTCACTAGTGACTTTGTCCAAAAGCTGCTTTCATTATAGTACAAATCCAAAAGCATCTTACCCCTGCTTTTACTGGCTTTTGAGGTAAATATTTACCCACCTGCTGCCACTGGTTACCGAGAAATTCTCCCGTCGCCCCCGTCGGTTGTTGCCCCCACCGCCGCCGCTATGGCCCTCCTCCACTTCTCCTGGCCGCCGGCGCCCTTCCTTCCTCCTCTCTCGGCCGTCGGCGCCGTCCTTCCGCCTCCCCCTTCCTCTCCAGTGTCGTCCCGCGCCTAGGTACGGCAGTCCCCATCAGCTACGCAGGCCGGCAGTATCCCCACGCCCGCCACCCCTCCCGCTCGCCGGAGCCCCCGGCCGGTGGCGATGGGGCACGGCGCCAGCTGCGGCCGCCCCAGCGAGGAGGTCCAGAAAATTGCCGGCGGCGGCGACAGCACACAGCCCCTGCCAGCAGTATTCGTCTCCGTGAGCTCGGCGCACTTCCTCTTCACATCGGTCCTCGCGGAGCATGAGACGCTCATCGAATTCGGGGATCCTCACCGCCAAGAAGGTTGCTGCGCCGGCGGGTGCGGTGGCCTCAGGTGAGGGGAAGCTGTTCATCGAGCTGGATTTCCCCACGATTGACCTTGTCGATTGCCATCCTGTCGAGCTACAGTCCATCCCCGAGACCCTCAACGGAACCTCTGTCGTCAGCGTTCACAAGTCAATGACTGCTGGTGACCTCATTGTAATTCATCTTCTCCTTACTTTAATCATGAACGGAGATTTAGCATATTCTAAACTGTTGCTCAACAACATCATATATTCCTATGCACAGTAACACTAAAAATTATACTGTAAGCTGCATAAACTTTAAGGTAAAGAATAAAGATAAATAAGAGTTACAATAAGGGAGTTCGTGATCAAATATGTATGTGAGATTTCGTGATTACCTCTCATGATGTAATGTCAGTCAGAAAGGGAGAGGAGATTATAAATAATATATGGGTCCGCTGGCTACTTTTTTCAAAAGTCATGGCACCTCTGACCAAACAATCTTTTGCTTTTCCCTCAGCTGCTTTCTCACAACTGTTTTTTCACAGCCCACAGCACACAGCTGCTTTTCCAAAAGCCACAGCCCAACCAAACACACGGCTGTGTTTAGTTCCCAAAATTCCATTATGCAAAAAGTCACATCACATCACATCAAATCTCTCTCTTCGTGCATTGAGCATTAAATGTAGGTAAATAAAAGTACACGACGAGACGGATCTTTTGAGCCTAGTTAGGTCATGGTAGGACAACAATTACCACAAACAAACGAAAAGTGCTACAATACGCTACAGTGACCGATGTGACTTTTTGACCACCCTTCTCAGGGAATCTAACACACAGCCCAGGTGGGGAGGGGTGAAGAATCAAAAAACTGAAAAGATTGAAGAGTTTTGTGGGGCGTAGGCCAAACACCGTGCAAAACAAACAGCCCTCTTGGAACTGAAGTTTGGGGATTTTGATACCGCAATAAGTTTGGGGATTATGGTTTAGCATAGATACGTACATGGACAACATTATGATCAGTGCACCCATCAGCGTTGACGATTGGTGGTACAGCTCTCTCAGGGTAGTCCACATCATCAACAATACGGAATCCGTGGAAGGAGCGGAACAGGGCAATTTTACCAGGCACAGGTTAGTTTGTTTACCCTGAAGAAGCCGGATCAATCGAAGCCCTGGGACTCGCGCTCGTTCTGTATACTCCATCTATTTCTAAAAATCTGACGTTTAGCACAGCGACACGGCCTCTAAAACACAACTTTAACCTCTTATTATTATAAAAATATTTATCGAAGAGTGATATATATATACTTTTATGAAAGAATTTTTCAAGACAAATCTATTCATATCATTTTTACATGTACAAACTCAACAACTTAAAAGTTATTGGATTTATATTCTTAATATTTGACCCAAATTCTATTCTAAACGTCTGGTTTTAGGAATGAAGGGAGCCTTAAAGGGGCCGGATTTGCTCTAGAACCCAACAATCCTTTTCTTTTCCACGACAGAGTCCAAATACCACGACGGAGCATTCTGTATTTCTGTGGCCCAGACCCATCAGGGTGTTAGCATATGGAGATTCGTACGTCTCACTTTAAGAATTCATGTAAATAAATATTTTTTGTAGGCCATCTATGTTATCTGATAGTTTTTTTGAACAGAAGTAAATTATAAATTATATTAAAATTGGGAGAATATCCCAATATTACATAGAGATCCCTGTGGTAGAGCCGATTTGATCATCGTTTGCTAGGATGTAGTAAATAATTTTTGTTCATCGTCGTCAACACAAGGATCAGCGCCCCCTGATTACTGTAAAAGGTTTATCAGTGCGCGTCCTATATTGATATTTGATATGTCCTCCCTCCGTCTCTAAATATACGTCATTACATGCATGGAACATCTACCTAATAACTGAGTGCATGTTTGGATACTTGGGACTAAAATTGATCGGACTAAAATTAGTCCCAAAGAGACTAAAACAGCTGTTTGGATTCTAGTATTAAAAGGGACCAAAACAGCTTTAACTCCACACGTAAAGACGTTTCTACCCTTCCTGTGCTACCTCTCCTTCACGCTCGCGTTGTTCCTCCTCCGTCTGGCTCCACCAGCATGCACAGGTCTGGAGCTCCACCTCGGTCGGCGACACGGCCTTGAACTCCTCCTGGCCCGCGGACGGCGTAGAGCTCTGCCTCGGCGGCGTCGCGGTCCCGCGCTCCGCCTCGGCCCACGGGGCAGCGCGTGCGGACGGTGGAGGCACGGCGCGTGTGGCCGGTGGAGGGGCGGCGAGCCGAGCTTCGCCACCCGGGCTCGATTTGCGGGTGGTGGAGGCGGAGCGTGCGGCCCAAGCTCCACCCGGGCTCGATTTGCGGCCGGCGGAGGCGGCACGTCTGGATGGCGGAGGCACGGCACCCCGAGCTATGCCCGGGCTCGATTTGCGGCGCACCCGGACGGCGGAGGGCATGGCCGCCAGCACAGTCAGGGCAGACGCGCGGCCGCGGCGGCGGCTTGGGGAGCGAGCGGTAGTGGGGGAGTTGGATGGACCGGGGGATGAGAGAGAGGGGTAGGTGGTGAAAAACAAACCTTTTAGTCCCTATAAGCTCCTCTTTTGATGTTTATGGTGCTAAAAGGTTTTAGCTCCTTTTTAGTCCCAAGGGTTTGGATCTTTGGTCCCTGTTAGGACTAAATTTAGTCCCTTTTAATTTTATAAGTAGGAGGAACCAAACAAGCCCTGACTAAACTACAGAAGCATCGATCATTCATGCATGATCATGACTACTCACCTTCAATTGATTCCCCTCGATCCATCATATCTGTCGAATTAGTCTCTTGGTACGGTCGATCGAGCAGGTTACCCAACGAATGCAATTGCGTGCGCATACATCCAATCCAATCCAATCCGTTACCGTACCATCGTTGTACGACCGAGAGGCCCAAACAGTACCGGCCGGCGCCGCCACCTTCCCAGAAACCTCCTCCCCTGCGTTTGCCTCGCGGCGAAGCACCCGGCCGCGTTCCCGTCCGGGGATAGGCGACTCCCAGTCCCAGCTGTCGATGAGTCCACGCATGCATCCCTCCAAGGCGCGCATCGAGATCCGCGTCACGACACTGCGAGACGATAGGATACGCGGCGCCCGAGGCCGGCCCATCCCCGGCCAACCGCATGCAGCCGTGGGCCCACCACCGCATGGCAATCAGTGGTCTGCCGCATTGTCGGGTGTTGTGGGCCCCCCGCCACGCAGCGGCCCGTCGCCGCGGCCAGCGGCCGGCCAGGCCTCGTCGTCGCCTCGTCGGACGCCGTGTACTCTCTCTCTCTCTCTCTCTCTCTCTCTCTCTCCATCTATGGAATGGAATACTCCTACGGATCATGCATCGCGCGCTTTTAATTCGTTGGCGCGAAAAGGACGAGCCCGCGCGCGTCGCCGCGTAACCTGCACCTTTGCTCCGTGAGCCGCCGCGTCCAGAATTTTAAATTAAATTCGTCCTCGTCGTCGCTTTGCTGCCTTGGCCGCCAAGATTCCACCGCCGCGAGTGCACTCCGATTCAGGGCCATTTGTCTACACAATATATACCCTAGTTAGTCTAATGGCCCCGTTGCATCTTTATGCCAACTTGCTGGGTGAAAACAAATCAAATCAAATGTTGTGGGTGGAACCTACCACCTATATATCGTCGTCGATACACGCACGCGAGGGGATATACTAGTAATAACTAACGGCAAGGTTGAAAAACTCGAGCGGTTTCTAGCTGGGTGCATCCATCAGTACGTGGGGAGATGAATTAATTGAATGGCATTACATACCGTGTGTGCAAGCTCACGCTATTGGTTTCCGCCGCGAGAAAGCGGGTGGTTTTGGCTGGCTCCTCTCCTAGCTTTCGATTGTCATCATCGATCTCGAAAGGGCTTACAAAACATCAATTATTGGGCTTACAATAATAACCTGGAGTAGCTAGCTTCCGAGCGCCCTACTTGCATTGTTGTCGTCTCTTGCTGCTGGGAGTAACTAAATATTTGCATGATGCATGCTCGAGGACGCTAACATACAAACCATATGTTGTTTAAGTGCTAGCTAATTTGTTGTGGCCTCCTTCTTGCTGTGGTTCCAGGGTTAGTTTTGTTACGACCCACGTCATTTGGCGCGAGTTTACCTAACTAAAATAATCGAAACGAGCAACGAGGGTTCCTGTCACGTCGAGCGCTAAAACTGCCACAGAATTAACACACCGAGCTAGCTGCTGCCAAGGAAAAAAAACGAATTGTTAAATACACCATGTCTCTATATACTACCATGACTTAATTAGGGTAGATGAAGATGTGCACATATACCCTTATTGCATTGGCAGTGAATCAAGGAGACAGGGGGTAGACACGAGTTGCAAGTTGCAGCATTTGTTTAAGCACCGTGTTAGCTAAAGAAGAAGGCGGGTGCGTGGCAACGGATTCCACCATCGCGAAGTGGATTATGATTCATGATCAAATGAAGTCCACCAACTGAACTCATATATACATCTTTTTCTCACCTCGCTGATCCACTTGCATGATGCATCTCTCCGGCTGGGACCATCGATCAGCAAAGTATGCAGCTGACAGCATGGACGCAATAATTAAGTCTGGAATTCTAAAAATAACGCTAGATCAGTTAGCTCTCCAGCTCCCGGCCCGGCCTGTATAGTGTATATCTTAACAACTGTTTCAATATACAACAGGCTGGTATGGTAACCTCTATCATTGGTGCTGTATTTAGGAAACAATAAAGTGCAGTGTCATCTGACAAAGTAAACGGGCATTTTTCAAGTTGTAGAGAGCACTGACGCATGGCCGCATATTTGAGTTGGTTGATTAGGGTTTGCAAGGAAAAACAACTTTAGTTTCAGTTCATACCTGGAGCTGAGCTAGTATGTAGCCTGGCTTGATATAGGTAATTAAAGTCGTCGCTCAAGGCAGATAGAGATATGATATATTGGTGCCACACTAGTAGCTACATATGTATCTTGATTATACCAGGAGTATATTCATATACTAATTTTACTTATACTTGCTTATAGCTATAGCTATACTCTCTCTATAGATATGGTCAGCTGACATCACATGCTTAGGAATGGTCCGATTTATATTTACTTGTCACTGAAGTAGCAAAATAAATAGTAATAGTAGTAATAAGAAAATAGGCAAATGACATCACTTTGGGATCGAAGAAGCTCTCTGCCACATAAGTAAGATTAGGGTCGAGAATTGCAATAACGCTCCGCATGGACCAATTAAATCAAGGAGGCGCTAAGTTCTAAACTATACTCCTCCGGTTTCGGATCGGAGGTGTTAGTTCAATTTACGAATGTTTGTTTTAGTCGGAACAACGTCAAAATATACGCGACCAGAGGTAGTAGATTCCAGAAATAAACATGACATCACCCATTGATCAGAAAATCCACACGTAATCACACCCTAGTAATCTGGGTTTGCAAGTAATTAAGTAGGTGAATTACCACGAACACGCCAATAATATAGTTTAATTAGCGTGCCATGTCTAGAAATAGCTAAGCGAGCATTCTTTTATCTCCACAAGGTGCATGCACCTTGTCAATGTTGAATCCTTGGGCTACAGTAAGATGCAGTCAATGGTCGACGCGCCTGACATGTACTCCTGCAAACGACAGAATATCCTATTGGCTTCTATATATAGCTGCTGCATTTTCTAAACCCAGCGTGGGCCCCACAGGAAATGACGACATGTCAACATACAGATGCACCTATAGCTATAGCAACCAAGCTGCTGATTCAGCTAAGCTCATAAAAAAACCGGCCTGATGTTGACTGGTTCGTTCTCGATCGCGCAAACCATGCGGCGCCACTACGCCACATATCCCCATTAATCTACTATATAATCGGTTGATCTGAGACGAGTGCTTACTTTGATCTATGTATATATTGTAATTATCTCTAGTGGCGCGTCTATAATTATTGCTAGCTCCCCGGCCTTGCCACCATAAGTCAAATGATGTTATTTAAAGTTGCATATTGAATTAGAAAATTTTGGAAACCGGTGATGTTACTGTGGTTTATAAATATACTACAATATATATATATCATCGGTCATGCAAACATAGTATTTTTTTCAAGTTTCACAAAAAAGAAACTCTTTAAAGGACAGAATACTAGGGGAGCTAATAATACCCGTACGCTGTGTCGAATCTATTGTTAATTTGCTAGGGGCCAATGGTTAAGCTGGCAAGCATCTCCTGGTGATGTACATGTTGACATGTTAGATGCATCTCGAGCTGAATTATAATAGGAATCTGAAGCTTATTACAATAAAGAAAAATCAAGCAGCGATCTGATGAGATTCTCTATCACGGCGGCACAACGCCACATACAGTTAGTATAATCTGCGGTAGCTTTCAGGCGTCCTTGTTTTATTCGCTGTCATGTTTTCCAACCTAATGCGCTGTTGGTTATACACCCAAAATCAAGTGGTGTCATCAACAAACTCCATTTCCCTGAAATGTGGACCCTGGGCCGGTGCATAGGACTTTCTAGCCTCTTGACGTAAGTGGGGTGCAATTGCAAAGCCACGTCAGCTTGACAGTTCATATAGGGTCTTGGATTAATATTGCAACTTGCAACTTGCAGCTTTCTTGCGTAAGTGTGGCTGTTGTTTAATCTCAAGTGTTTGTCGAGTACAAGTCATCGATGATGTGCGCATGAAAAAGATATATAATGAATGGAATCTCTCCATCACTTTGATCTCACCCATTTGAATTGAATCCAACAGTGCTCAGTTTTTTTAAACAAAGTTGACGGAATCAACCAGGTGTACTAATCAAATTATTGGAATCCAGAAAGGGTATACACTCCCGCTTGCCCATTGAACTTGCCGGTAAAAACCTTAGGAACGACCGGGGAATAAACAAGGCTGCTCATTGAATATTACATATCATATATAAGGTTTACGAAAACAATCAATACCTTTTTATGGCTAGTTTGTAATCTCAAACAAGGCGTTGGTTGGGCATCCATGTGCATGGGGCATCTGAAATCTGGTGGAACGTACGATTCTATGGCAACTGGCTTTTATGGTGAGGTCATTAGCGCTTATTATAATAACAAAATAGCAATTGCCAACAAAATAATCTCATTAAGGAGGCCGCCCTATAGCCACCCCCTCCATTAATTAGTTGACTGTAAAAAAGACTAGCTAGGAAATTAACGTCTGAAATCTATACATGGTGAGCCACAATATTAATTCTCGGAGAGCTTTCCCTTCCAAAAGTTGTTGAAACGAGGATTGTACACATATCGTGTGTCGATCTTATCAAGGCCCACTCTATGGACAACATTAATTAAGCATATAGAAAAAAACACAACAATGATCTACTGATGCACGAATTGAAGCAAGTAATGAACTAAGTTTAACCGGCAGATACCATGCTACGTGCCTCTTGTTTTGGCCGCAATTTTAAATCGAGCAGTAGCACTAGGATGAGAAAAAAACTTTTGTAAATTAGTATACGGAAAGGATATTTAATTAAGACTCCATCAAATGTCAACTCCCACCGGCCGGTTGTCCACGCACGAACAAAACAGGACCCTCGGCACGCTATATATAGATAGTAAATAAATAAATAAATAATTATCGATCGTTTAGCAAAAGTCTTCGAACCGACACCTATCTAGCTATAATAGCACCATACGGAAGATATAAACCCGTACTACGTCTAGCTAGCGTGCCACCACACCAGCGGCTTTCCGAAGCCGCGAGAGAGAATCGCCATGTATATATCCGCCCATTGTCAATGCGCGGCCGGCCCAAGTGCACCCTCCAAGGGTCGTCTCCCCGCCCATTGGCTGCCTGCCTGCCTTCCCTGCGTAAACAAAACGAGGACGAAAATGACGTGGATGGAGACGGCGGGCAGGCCGGCTGAAGAAAGAGATCGAGCGCGCGCCGCGTACGGGGGAAAAAGGCTAGCAAAAGCGAGGCGTCACCCGTGACGACCTCCCGGCTCACGCGCGCCGATGGGTCGATAGGGGCTCGGGCTTATCACCACCCGGCCTGCACCTGTGGGGTCGCGTCGGCCCACAAGTCAGCGACAGGGTGTGAACCCCGACACCTCACGCGGAGCGGACAGACCGAAACCCAGAATACCAAAGCGTGCACACGCGGGTAGGAATACGGGCGTCACGCCACGCCCCCACTGACGCGTGGGCCAAACAAACAAGGACGAGCGGGCGGCCTCGCAACGGCGGCTCGCCGCATCGGGCCGACCAGGTCAGCGACACATGCGGCCCGATACGGGGGACATGTGGATCCCACCGGGGGCCCGTCCAGCCCCCGCCAGGGGGCCTGCACCCACCGGGCGCCGTACGTGGCGTCGCGCGCGGCACGTCACACCCCCGCCGCGACGCCGGCCGGGGTCCCCGTCGCGCCCGCCCTGCGCGCAAGGCAAGGCAAAAGCTGGCGCCGCCCGCCTCCGGCGACCCGAAGCGAGCAAACGCGCCGCGGCGGGGCGGGGGGTGCTCCCGTCATTTCGGCGCGGCGAGGATATTCTGAGGTGTCCATCATGTGACTGGGAGCTTGCTGCTGCTGCTGCGCTGCATATGCAGCCATGTGACTCGCCGGTAAACAAAAAAAAAAGATACCCTGCGTCGTCGTCGGGCCGCGAGCGGGATCGCTAAAGTACGAGACCGAAATCGTAGATGTCAGGAGCAGCTGGTTTGTTTATGTTTAGTGTGTACAGTAAATGAAGAGGACAGCCGAAATTTGGTGCTAGCTACCATCAGGGTGAGTTAATTTGTGGCACGTCAAGATCCTGGTAGCCATTGAGCACAAATTATAGCATCATATCATATATGGAGTAGTAGAGTGCACATGAACGTTTCTTTTTTACGGAATCGATTCCTGGCCGGGAAGGCGCACACGTATGTACAACCGTGAAATACGCTTCGTGAGCCTACTCTACTCGATCGACCAAGTGGACGATGGGAATCTACACTGCCACTATTAAAAAAAACCATTTCCAAAAATGATATATCTATTCCACGGAAAAAGAAAACACCCGTCCGGGCCCCACGCTAACATGACGCCCCCCCACTTGGGCCCACCCACTCCCCTGACACCGGCGCCGGGCCCCACCGCTCAGTCCCGGCGCCCGCGCCAAAACAGCTGACGCAAGCGATGACAAAATCGCCCCCGCCTCCTCCCTGGACCCCCCCACCTTCCCATCCCACCGCCCACTCGTCCCCCTCACCCCTCCGATCCGCGACACGCGTCCCGCCCCCAGCCCTCGGGTCAACCTGCCCGCCCGCCCGCCCGCAACGCCTCCCTCCCCAACTTGCACGTGCGTCACATCCGCTGCCTCCCCCTCCCTCCCCGTCGACACGTGGCCCGCCGCCCCCTCTATAAGTACCCCCGGCCACGGCGAGCTCAAGTTCCATTCCAAAGGAAAAGCATCTCCGCAGAAACCAAAACCCCCCACCAGCTAATCAATCGCTGAGCTCCATCAGCTTGCTTCGTTTCCGATCCTCTCAACTCAAGCAACTGGGAATTGGAATGGACTTCGGTGGCGCGCTGCAGCTGCCGCCGGGGTTCCGGTTCCACCCCACCGACGACGAGCTGGTGAATTACTACCTCCTCCGCAAGTGCGGCGGGCTGCCGCTGGCGGCGCCGGTGATCGCCGAGGTCGACCTCTACAAGTTCGACCCGTGGAACCTGCCGGAGAAGGCCATGGGAGGGGAGAAGGAGTGGTACTTCTTCTCACCGCGGGACCGCAAGTACCCCAACGGGTCGCGCCCCAACCGCGCCGCCGGCTCGGGGTACTGGAAGGCCACCGGCGCCGACAAGCCCGTGGGCTCGCCGCGCCCCGTCGCCATCAAGAAGGCCCTCGTCTTCTACGCCGGCAAGCCGCCTAAGGGCGTCAAGACCAACTGGATCATGCACGAGTACCGCCTCGCCGACGTCGACCGCTCCGCCGCCGCGCGCAAGAAGAACAGCAACAACAACGCGCTCAGGGTAATTTACTTTTACTTTTACTTACTCCTCTCTACCCTTGATCTAACCTGTTCGCTGTTCCATTTCCCATCGATTTTGTTCTGTCCATCATCTCACATCACAATCACAACTTCATACAAAAGATTTAAAAAATGAGTAGAAGGTTTGCGGATTAATATAATTAATGTAATTGAAAAGGTAGGCGTGCAAATTGTCCATTTGCAGCGTGCTCGACGAGTTGTCCCTTTCGCGACAGCCCGCGGCAACTTGCAGGCTACTACTGGCCTGCCTCTAGAGAGACCGGCCTGTAAAGCTTGGGCGGCCATGGCGTCACGGCTCACGCACGCGGCGATAGGGACAAACAAGGCGGCAACCCACGGCGGCCTGATCTTATCTCCCGCGCCGCGCCGTGCCGCGCACGCACGCCACCATGAACCATACCCACCGAATCCAACGATCGGCTCCACCGCGACGCGTAGTAGTAAAGAGATCATCAAGATTCTGTCTTTATTTAGCATCGTCTGGATTTTTCGGCTAACCTTTTTTTTGTTCTTGGGAAATCTTGCAGCTGGATGACTGGGTGCTGTGCCGGATCTACAACAAGAAGGGGGTGATCGAGCGGTACGACACGGTGGACGATGACGACGACTCCGCGGCGCCCGCCGCCGCCGACGTCAAGCCGGCCGCGGTCACCGCGGCGGCGGCAAAGAACCCGCGCGCCGGCCGCAGCGGGGCGGCGCCGATGAAGGTGGAGATGGCCGACTATGCCGGATACTACGACGACTACGACCTCGAGACGCCGTCGGCCGGGATGCTCTGCTTCGACCGCCCCACCGCTGCCGCCCCGGCCATGGCGCCCGCGGCGGCGAAGGCGGTGTCGCCGGCGGCGGACCCCGACCCGGACCGCGACTCCGCCAACTCCATGCCGTGGATGCACACGGACAACTCCAGCTGCGGCTCCGAGCACGTGCTCTCGCCGTCGCCGGACCTCCCGGACCGTGACCACGCCGAGAGCCAGCCCGGTGGCGGCGCCTCCGGGTGGTGGACCGGCGCCGACTGGGGCGGCGTGTGCGCGGCCGCGGGCGCCGCGGCCGACGACGGGTTCGTGGTGCTCGACGACGGTGCGGCGCTCTTCGGCCCGCCGCCGTCGCCGGGGCTCTTCGCCCGCGTCGACGCCGCCGCGTTCGCCGACATGCTCGCGTACCTGCAGTAGTGACCCGAACGTGCTCTACGCCACTCACCAGTCACCTCTGACATGGGCGTCCTCGGTTCAGGTGAAACCACGAGCCAGGCTAGGTGTAGCGCAGCGAAGCCAAGATATGATCGATCACCATGGCGCTCCCAGCGGCAGATCAAAGGAGAATTATTGGGCGAATTAACCGCCCGATCGGCGGTCAGGTGCCGAGCTCGTCATTCAGATGATTCAGATCGACGACGTACGGCTCGAAGCTGTACAAGATCTCTGCACCTGATCGGCGATCACTCCTGCCATCTGCCATATGGAAATGGGAGTGTCAAGCATGGTAGATGATGGCTGGTGATCATCCTTGGTAGAGAGAGCTAGCTAGCCGTCGGATCGGGTTCTCGATCAATCTAACCCGTCGGTTTTTGTCGTGTTTATTAGTAGTAGCTGACAGCTTGACATGCTAGCAAATTCATCGTGATAGTAATAAGCAACAGAAACGAGGGGAAAGAAAAAAAAAGAGGGGGAAATTCAGGGTTTGGATTCAGGGGCAGTTGATGGTATCATGTATGTATTTAGTGTAGCCTAGCTGTACTTAGAATTGGTTCAGGTTGGTGGCAAACAGGCAACGCTGTAGGTTTTGTTCTGAGTGTTCTGCAGTATAATTGCAAGTGTCATGTAATAGAGTCGCTTTCAGTGGGTCTCTTTCTCGTGACCACTAAAGCCGAATTTTTGTAATGCAATTATCGGTAATAAAGTGTCGCAAGCTGTAATTACATATGGACTCATTCTCTCTCCTTTCTGCCCAGTCTGAATGTTCTGATCCACATAGTTTATGAAAAGTGCCTTTCAGAGCTCTGACAGGGATAAGTTGGAGACTGATCGTGTGCAGCACCATGCCTGTTCTCTTCACGTTCAG
Organism: Echinochloa phyllopogon; assembly: GCA_033239725.1. Taxonomy (NCBI): domain Eukaryota; kingdom Viridiplantae; phylum Streptophyta; class Magnoliopsida; order Poales; family Poaceae; genus Echinochloa; species Echinochloa phyllopogon. Next base: position 6,229,296 of record BTCW01000017.1, on the reverse strand, counting down.
TAAAGCTTGTTTTTTTTTGACGGTTTCGAGACCAAGTGCTGTCTCTTTCAGTGGTCCACTGGTGGTTCTGCCTTTTGTACTTGAGATGGGAATCTGCTGATGCTGAATCCTTGTCAATTGTCATGCGACTATGAGATTGAGATGGAAGGCGAGCAGCTTCTGAACTACCACCAGTTACAAGTGGCTGGGCAGAAGGCACGAACAGAGAGCTCTGTGGAAGAGGCTTGATGCCTTGAGCATCACATCTGATCTAGAGAGATGTAAGGTAGAGAGATCAGACAGCGATGATACGGAATGTCCTGTGCATTGTTAGAGACAATTCGCTTGGTGCAGTCATGTCTACAGACAATTCAGTAGTATCCCTGCACAATTTTTTGTCTGTAACTGTGGACACTTTCAGTTTTTCTGTAAACCCAGCACAGAGGGAATCAAGTCATGGTCTCAGGTACTGTTGTGTGGTGACTGTGATTGCAGATGTGTAATACAGTTTCTTTTTCTCCTAACCTTCATGTTCTTTGTTGTGTTCACCTGTGGTGAGTGGTTCCCAGTCATGCAAAAAATAATAAAAAAGAAGCTTATGTTCCCACCGTTTTCTGCGCACCCTTTTTAGGGCCATACCTCAACATTTTGCTCCAAAGAGTTACTTGGCAGGCCTTTGATTTTCTTGATCTTACATCTAGGGATTTGATGGGTGTCTTTGGCCATCACTGGCTAGATAATGATTACTACGTACTCCATTCATTATTGGTGCAAGAATTTTATACTTTGATCATGATTGTTTATCTCCAAATAGTATATATTCATTCTGTTTTTCATCTCTACCGTTGCAAGCCATTGCAGCTATGTCCATTGACACCACTTTATCTTCACGATTACTATTAGTATACCATTTTAAGTTTTCAACACCTCTTTATGGAATAATACATCTTTATTTTCTTGAATCTAAGAGGCATATCAGCACCATTTCCACAGTAAAATTTGAGAGGTGCAAGGAACATCTCTGCTGCGAAGGATGTGCAGAATATCAAATACGCTTTTATTACCAGCATTGAGCAGGAGGAACATACATGTTGCTTGTCTCATCATGTGCGTTTCTTACATTTCTTTGTTTCTGTTAGCACACTTCTATACCTTCATCTATGTTCCACCCCTGCAAACTTTTTTCAGATGCGCGACATGATTGCAGATTCGGACTTGGGCTTCTTGTGACACTGTGATGGCCCCCATCCGAGACGTCCATTCTCGTTGTCATATATCACAATCTGATCCTGCATTGTGATGTCTGCAAAACAAAATATCCATTGGAAATATATATATATTGTCAGAGATGTTGTAGATTTGAACACCGTATATCTGAATTGAGAACTGAATGTCTGATCTTTGGTACCTCCAATTATGTAGATGCTGACTTCCATCCCATGAATACCAAGGCATGCGTTCCCAAGTTTCTGCCAAAAAGACGAAAGCAAAGACATTTCAGCCAATTTCTGTTCTTTCAATGGTATTACCTGTTTAGTTAACAGTCAAGTAAGTTTCAGGGTGTTTACAGTGATAACGAGGTATTTTTCAGGAGGGATCATCATGGTGGCCCCATGATCAAAGTTCAAAGACATCGACTTGAATTCCCTCTTGATGCCGGCCCATGATTTGAACCCCCCAGGGCCCTTCCAGCATGGAGATTTAGGCATTGAACGATCAAGCACGGGTTGGACTGAGCTGCTGAGAGAAGCTTTCAGCTGCAAGATCCACCACACATGTCATGGATTCTATATCTAATATGCCTCTGATCTTGATACCTAGCTAGATACGCGCTGTGACAAGGAACCTACCGTAGAAATAAGTTTCTGATACACATGGATAGGCAAGACGGTGTAGGTGCTGCCACTGTCAAGGATCACGTCTGTGCTTGCGCCTATCGATTTCGTATCCAAATGGAGGGTTGCTCGGCCAGGTGAGTAGTGACAATGCGTGCTAGAATTGAAGAGTTATGCAATTGTGTGAAATCCAAAATAAACTAAAAGAAAGATCGATTAGTGCTATCCAAAAATGACATGCTGTGGTGTATGAATCCACCAACGAAATTGGAATCAGAAATGCTACAGTTTAGTCAGATCACTGACGCAAACAAAACAAGCAAGCAAGCAAGCAACCACTTGATCAGCAATTGTGCTTAATTTTACCTTGGAGCCATTGGAGCCCAGTTTACAGGATAAGAGAGAACATTCTCATCCCCAATGGAGAGGTAGCCCCCTCCATTTGAGCTGAGGCAATGAGCAAACACATTCTTTTTGATGATCCTGTGGTTCTTCAGCTGCGAGATCAGATCTATAGAACCCCTCCCAAGCCCAAGCATGCCATCAACCCCTGTTGCCATATGGGGATTACCAACCTGGTGATATCCACAGCTGCACCAAAAAAAGAAAAGAAAAGTAACCGGCTTGAACAAAATCTGTGGGCACTGATCATGCAATGTTGGGTTGCGCGGCGTACCCGAAGGCGATGGCAGAATCGGTGATACCTGAAGGGAAAGTGAACTTGTCGTGGAGGAGCACACCGCAAGACCGTGTCCCATCTAGGTAATGTATTTCGTAGGTGCATGCTTGTTTGTGGCACCTCGTAGGTGTGCCAACGTCCTGGCGAAGTGCATTGCAGCGAGGATCCGACAAACTAACAAGCTTCTCCCGTGTTGCTAGGTACAGTGGGTGTGGCACCTGCGACAGCGAAGCAACATATCAAGTCATCAAGAACCAAAGTTTGATCGGATGGACACCTTATAATTTATATATACACCAATAATTAATTCTAGGGAAAGAAATGAACACCAAGTCTCAACAAATAAAGAATCTTGAGTACTACCCGGGCACATGTGAAAGCATGAACGACTAGCATTGTCACAAGTTCCTTGTTTTTTTGTAAAAAGAATTCTTTTGCCATGTCTAATACACCAGGCCAAAGTCCCCGAGATCTTTTCCTGTTTTCGGTTCTTGTTTCTTTTACAATAGTACTACCACAGGCACAGATCTTTATTTATTTCCTGGTAGCCTTGCTATTGCCAGTTTCTTGTTTCGTTCTGTTGCGTTTTCCATAGCAAGATCACTAGTAGTTATTTTTACTGTGCTTCTAATTTAGGTATAAACTTTTAATGAACCAGCACAGGCAGAGGGCAACCAAAGTCTGAAACCCTGAGGTTACCTTGTTGCATCTTTCGCAAGGATCTCTTTGTATATTGCACTCCACCCAAGTGAGCTTGCTGCCGGTGTCCATGTCCAGGAAGTACGGCTTCGCCGGGTCTCCGATGTACATGGTGATGTGGAAGTTGCTGCAGAGGCACAGGAAAATTCAGAAAAAGTTCTCATGAACAAAGATGTTGCAAGATAAGGCAGAGGAATATGACGGGATGATGTTTCTGCATTGACATTTGGAGGCTGCGGACGTACCCGTTGGGGTAGACATTGCCGACGAGGTCGAACACCAGGCCGGAGGAGGCGGTCGACGGCAGGAGTGCAAGCAGGAGCAGGAGGCCGACGGCTGGTGCCATCCAGGCACCCATGGTTGCTACCCGAAGAAGGCAGAGCTCTTGAGGATCAGTAGTGTGTGAGCTGGCTGGGGCTCAGGCTCAGTGCTCTCTGTGTCTTGGGATGCCGGGGGTGAGAGGTATTTATAGGCGTTGTTGGCTTGGGAGGCGTTCTCCAGTGTGTGCAGTGTTTTTGTTTAGTTTTCTTTGTTTCTCTTAGCTGGCTTTGTATATGGATGGGTGGTTTTGGGTTCAAATATCTGGCTTTGAAATGAAATGTATGCATTTTTTTTATTTATACATGTAGGTTTTGTATATGTTCTTCATGTCTGGCATTGCATTTCATTAATTTCGAGCTTAGTATATGTTCTGCCATGTTACCTTCTAAAACAGTACAAGCAGGAAGTTCAACAACCCAGATACTATTAATTTCAGAGCATCTGCCAATTCCTATCTGTCATTTTGCTCAAAACTGAGTGCACAGAATGACTTGCGCTATAGTTTTGAAGTAATTGGCACACATATATGTAAAGCTCGATACTATTAATTTATTATGCTCAATTGCCAGGTTGAATTAGTGAGCGAGCAGTGGTGTTGAATTGTTAGTTGTTCAGTCGTCATACTGAAGTTGTGCGGGATGGGTGGCACACTCTTCTCAGTTATATGGTTTTGGGCCTGCTTTTCAAAAAAGCAAGGCTAACACTTTATCCTTCTATTTTCTTCCTCTAGTAAAATTTGCAGCAAAGCTTTTGCTGTTCTTTCGAAAAGAAGTCATCTCTCAGACATCCTCTCGGTCACTTACCGTGTTTGCAAAAAATAAAATATTTCATGGGGGTCATCTTATCATCCAACCTCTAACTAGGAAAACAAAGTGAGAGCAAACACATTTTCATCTTCATGCCTCAAAGTTTCCAAATATGACAAAAAAATACATTCCAAGAATATTGATATTCAGATGGGAGAAATAGGAGTATACAATAATCCATATTCCCATGAAAGAAAAACCACTCGATGGCAAATAACTTGAAGGTTAAGATAATATATTTTAAGCACATTACTGTGGTAAAGAAAACACTTCATAGTTATGCTAAGTGGGCCATCTATAGTAATGAAACACCCTCGCTCCTTCGTTTGTTCAAATTCGGTAACATAACCGCATCTCTACTATAATGGTCCCGTAAATACATTTAGCAAGCAAGCTCACTTGAATAATTCACCTTGAGAAAGCATCACCTCCAGCAAGATATTTTTTGAAGGAAAAGCTCCAATAAGATATTTTGGTTACACACTGCCATGTTACCTGCTAAAAGAGTATAAACAAGGAGTTCAACAAACGATGAAAATCAGAAGTTATTGAGAAAAATAGGCATTACATTTCAGAGCACCTGCCCATTCATATTTGTCATTTTGCTCAAATCTGACTGCACTGATTGATTTGCGCTATAATTTTCAGGTAACTGGCACAAATATATGTAAAAGTCAATACTCTTAAATTTATTGTGCTCAACTGCACATCCATTATTGCATCCTTCATCTCTAAACCCGCTTGGTTACTTATTGTTTTGCAAAAAGGTATTTCTTCCTAATAAAAACAAGATATTCCGTGGGGGCTCAACTTATCATCCTACCATCTCTAACTGGCACTCCAAAGTGAGAGTACGCTTTCATCTTTGTATGCCTCAAGATTTCCAAATATGAAAAATTACACATTCACACAGTACTGATGTTAATATTGGAGAAATAGGCATATACAATATTCCATATTCTTTGTGAAAAAAATGCACTCGATGGTGGATAAGTTCAAGGTTAAGAGAACACATTTCAAGTACATTACTATATATTATGCCAAGTGGGTCATCTGTAGTAATGAAACGTCTTTCTATTGTTCAAGTTTGGTAACATAACTGAATTTCTATTGAAATGGTCCCTAAATGTATTTAGTAAGCTCAAATAGTCACATTGAATAATAATCCACTTATAAACAGAAACTTATGTCCTTTTCCCTCAATTATTTCAAGTTACTGTCTTCTCAATCATGTTAGCAATGAAGGGATACAAAGCATTTGATTGCAGCATATATGGAGAGACAACTCCTTTGTGGAAACTTTGGAAATAGCAAGTGAGTCTCAAGGCGGGTTTCAGTCTCCATCAACGGACATGATTTTGGAAATATGCTCTCCATATGAATATCAGATACATGTGGAAATTGAAACATATTTTATTAAGCATCCATTTCAACAAAGTGATAAAATAATGAAAGTGGTCTTAATTTCAGTAATTCACAGGATTATTATAGAAGTTACAACAGGTTGGAAATTAAGGCTACATTTGTGCACTTCATGAGATAGGACTACATAGTAATTTTCAACCTCACGAGTGCACTGTTATTAATATTAATATGTAGACTAGGTTCAAACAGACTGCTCTATAGCATCTTGTATTTTGTCTTCTTTTATCAGCGACGTTTTTTTTTAGAAAACTCGTACAAAACCATCACTGAACTAGAAAACACTGCAGGCATATTTTTGCGAATCGTCCATTCTGTGGACAGTTGAACTTTTCCTCCTTACGCCTAAGGACCCTAGTTGTTACTTGTTAATTGTTATAGTCTATCTTTATTTCAATAACAGACAGAGCTTCTTCTGCCTTATTGAAAAAAAATAACGATAATTCAATGTCATTGGCTCATTACACCACTTGCAGTCCAAAATTGTGAAACGCAGACACTGCAAGTTTAACTCCAACATCGAACTCAAAGAAATTGAATTGGTCCTGTTTTGTATCTCTCTCTCTCTTTCTGTTTGACCAATTCCGAACTTCTATACAGCTTCAGTCATTCCTTAAGGCTGTCTTGTTTTCAATGAAAGAGGTATATATATGGACAGTGTTTGCAGTTGCACAGCAGATTTAAGAGGGGGTCAAGAACATCTCAGATGCATTAGGAAAAAAGAGAACATCTCAGGCGTGAAACATACGAATGATCAAATGTGCTTTATTAATCAGAACAGTGAACATACTAGGATCTATTTTACTTTTATGTTTGGCTGCATTGCTTGGAGTTTGTGGCTTACATGAAACGATCTGATCTTTAACAAGGTTGTAATTACCTCACCTACTGTTGTTCTTTTCTGTGTTCTATCATATATGCAGAGGTGGAAAATCTTGAGCAGGGGAGTGGACAGACAGAAGTTGGAGAAAGCGGTGGAGTGATTGCGACAACACATTTCAGTATAATGGCGGTCTGATGGAGAAGCTCGAAGACGAAAGTGGAAATGATAGCGCCAGATATGGGTTTGGGAGAGCATATTGTTTCTTAATGCTGATCTGTTGATACATGGCCAGTGGTCTGAGAGGGTCTTTTGGTTGCTCGTGTTTCCAAAGTATGATGTAATGGCTGGGAAGTTCTGAACTTGTAAGCTGTTAACCCCAGCAGATGATTTCACTTTCAATATAAAGCAGGGCCTTGAGCCTGTGGTCTAAAAAAAAAAGCTTTGTTATGAGTAATGATCAGGAGATACACATGCAGGTTTCTTGCCTCTCGTGTTCCTTTCTTACATCCCTTTATTCTTGTTTATTTTCTTCTTCACCTTCATCATCCTACCGCCCCTGCAGGTTACTGGCAATTATATTCAGATGCGCTAAACAATCACAGCTTTAGACGTGGGCATTTTATCACAAGGTGATGGCATCCAACCAATCCTCCCTTTCTCATTGTCGTATATCACAAGTTGATCCTGCATTGCGATGTCAGCATTGTGATGTCCTTCTATTGTTCAAGTTTGGTAACATAACTGAATTTCTATTGAAATGGTGCCTAAATGTATTTAGTAAGCTCACATAGTCACATTGAATAATAATCCACTTATAAACAGAAACTTATGTCCTTTTCCCTCAACTATTTCAAGGTATTGTCTTCTCAATCATGTTAGCAATGAAGGGATACAAAGCATTTGATTGCAGCATATATGGAGAGACAACTCCTTTGAGGAAACTGTGGAAATAGCAAGTGTCACACCCCAAAATTCCTGTTTTGGGATGTGAACAATTGAGACACTAATAATATGGTTTTATGGTGTTTTTACCCCTACTTTGAAGTACAATTATGATTTTGCTCTCGTTTTTTTTAACTTTGTGATTTTGCCCTTTCTATTCACAAAGTCAATGCGATTTTACCCTTGGTCTTTGCGTATTTACCCCTGTTTTGACCATTGACTAGGGGCAAAATCGCATTGACTTTGTGAATAGTGAGGGAAAAATCACAAAGTTAAAAAAAGAAGGGCAAAATCACAATTACACTTCAAAATAGGGGCAAGAACACCAATGCATATTTCTAAAATTTTCAACAAATAGTCTATAGAAGAACATTTATTGTATATAGGAAAAATGTATTTTCTAAGCAAACAATGAATATAAGCTATATAATTTTTGTTTGATGCGTTCATGTTGTATAGTTTGCATTAGGTGTTTATTGGTTGAAAATTATATTTCAAAATATGAATCGATAGAAATTCGTTTTGATTAGAAATCAAGTTAGTTTAAACCTTAAATATCTCTTGGACCAAAAACCCTTACTAGGCCCAGCCTAGCTCGCCTCCTTTATTCTCTACTTGTCATCTCTATCGGCGGCGCGACAACAACTTCCGCGGGACTGCCGTCGACGCTCCGCCCGCGACGCTTGCGCCTCGCCGCTCCGTAATCTCTCTCTCGCTCTCCCTTTAAAAAGGCCAAGCCGCAGCCACCCTCCTCCCTTTTGCATCTGCTCAACAGCAACACACCAGCGCCACCACTGTCGCCCTTAGTTTCTTGGCCCAAGACGCGAGAAGTGTCACACCCGGTTTTAGGAATAAAACCAGATACATCTCATATGTGCGCCAGGATCAAGTTTACACACATATGGTAGACGTCACAAGTGAATATCCATAACCATGCATACGAAAGAGGATTAAAGTATATTTATTACAATCTCAGAGTTGACACAAATGTCATAGCGGAAGACTTAAATAAACATTTAACTAAATAAAACGAAATAACTCCATCTCCACAGGCAGTTGAATTCCTCAAAATCAGTAGTATAGTTCTCAAAATTCTCCCAATCTGAGCAGCAGTCCGAGTGTGGTCGATGCAATATAAATAAACAAGCGTGAGCACATGTCGTACTCAGCAAAGTATGGAAATAAATGACATGCTATGCTTTATAAAGTGGAAGGCAGAAAGGATAGCTGCATTAAGCACTTTTAGTTGGTCAAATTTTTATTAAGCATCTATTTACTAGCAGATATAAGTATATACCAACCACAATTAAATAAATGACATAAACCCGTCAAATTCAGGTAACCATAATTTAGATCATATTCAGATACATTAATCATGTGAGGGTCCAGGCCGCTCATGACCGTGAGCACGACTGTTATAACAGTTTTACACTCTGCAGAGGTTGTACACATTCACCATAAGCCGTGATTCCCATTGCCCAAAAGCATGTACCCTTCCCACACCACGTGGACCGAATACTGGGTTTCACTATGAGACCTTTACAAAGATACTCTAATAAGTGATAGTTCGTTAAGGTTTCCGGTTCAGGAGCAAAGCATAACCCTCCCTAGTGAGTCGCGTATCTTAGCAAAGCCTACCGCTCAAGAGGACCGGGCTATACCTCGTCAATCGCCGCACCTCTTGCCCCTTTCGGGTAAAACTATCCCAAACTAGAATACCTAATTAGTCAGTCAAAGCCAAAGCCATATAGCACTTATGGTTGCATTGTTTTCCTGGGTGGTCGCTCCATGTTCCAATTAAAAGAGGTGATCTTGCCATTAGTTAATTCAAAGATAATAGTGGAACATAGAGTAGGGGTTTCATTAGACCAATCCCAGTTGAGCAACTAAGCATCATCTACCAGTCAAATTAATTTAAGGTATAGTAAAATAGACTAGAAAATCCTTAATGAGACCCAGCAATATTAATGCAAGCGATAGATAAACGGTGTAATTAAAATGCATGTCATTTAGGTACAAATGGGCATGATCAAGGAATACTTGCTTTCTTCCCAACCCTGCTGCTGCTCAAATTCTTCAACAGCTGGTTCTTCAAACACTTCCTCGAACGACGCGTTTTCTATACGCACCACACGAACACATACAAGAAAGCAATACAATAAATAAGAAACAGTACACCAAACAATTCCAACAGAGGTAAACAACAACATAAATCTATTCTACGCATTACCACGAACGCGTGAGCGCGAGAATCGCTAAAATCGGAGTTAAAACACAAAAGATATGGCTTTTCTAAGGTTCAGGGACTTGCTGGCGAAGTTTTAAAAGTTTCAGGGGCTTAACTGCGAGAAAATAATGGCTAAAACATAATTTTATATAAAAATATGAGGGTTTTCATGAAAAAGGTAAAACTTGGACCTCGGGCGCAATTTTAGAACTTGTCGGGGCTAAACCGAAAGAAAAAGGACCTAAGTTGAATTATTTTTGAACGGGCTAGGACTGCGGGTTAATTTCCAAAACTTGGAGGGCCTTTTTGCAAAACTACTCTAGTTGACCGGTACGCCTCTGTTTGACTCGGGGCAAGGGCTGCCGTGGACTCTTCGATCACGATCCAATGGCCAAGATTAGATCGGGAAGGGGCTCGCCGGCGGGGGAAAGCAGAGCGGCGGCGCCGCTGGTACCCACAGCGGCGCATCACGGGCGCAAACGCGATAACGCGCTACGGGCCGCGATTCGCGACGGGACTTGGCCGAGGAGAAAGAGAGGGAAGAGGCGAACTCACCCAACTAGACCAAGTCGAGGGAGGAGCCTCGTCGGCGGGCGGCGGCGCTGTGAGATCGATGGCGAGCGAAAGTTAGCCCGGGGCGCGGCCAAAACTCGAAGCAAAGCACAAGGGAAGCTTCACTACCACCTTGCGAACCTCCCGGAGTAGATCTTGGCGAGAGAGGGGCGACGACGGCGCGGTTCGATGGCGCGGCGGCGGAACTCTGAAGGCGGCGGCGAGTCGCGCTAGGGCTCTGCGGCTGGGGCGACGCGCACGAGAGGAGCGGAGAGGCAAAGGGGCCACTACGCACGGGTAAAAGGGCTGGGCCCTCGCCTGCCTAGGCGTGCGCGCTCGAGTCAGAGGGGGCGGCGCAGCCGAGCCCAGGTCGGACTCAAGTCTGACTCGGGAAGAAGATCCCGACATTCGGGCCCCAGCTGGCAGCCACCGGAGCGGGAGGAGGGGAAACGGGCCGGCGCGCGGAACTTGGGCCGGGAAAAAAACTTGAGCCACAAAGGGAGCAGCCCGAAGAAGCAGGCCGGCGACCAGAGAGAAAAATTGAGGGGGCAAACTCGGACTGGCCAAGAATTGGAGGGGCAAAAGTAAATTCGACAGGAATAACTTTTCTATGGCTCAAACAAATGCGAATTTAAATAGAATTTAAATTCTAACTTAATTCAACAGCAAGTAAAAGACAAATGCAACAGCATGAATGCATCAACAACTTATTTTTAACTAAAATTATTTAATATGATATTTAAATTCAATTAATTCACAAGAATTCCAATTAAATCTCAGAAAATTTATTTGAACCTTAATAAATCTTAGAAAATTTTAGAAAGTTGCTACAATTTGCTTGCGATGAATTTTAGGGTATCACAAGAAGGCCTCCAATTGCAGCTCGCAGCGAACCGCACCGAGCTCGCCCTTCTTCAGTGGTGATTTCCTGTCTAATCATCTCGGCTCTCATCTCATCTCCGTTTGGGTCTCGTTCGCGTCGTAGGTGCACCGGGAAGGGACGCCACTGCTCGCCGTCGGCACTGGAAGCCCTAGCCCTATCGCCTCTCTGTTCTCTCAAAACTGCACGCGAACAGCAGCGCTGAGGCTCTCCAAAGTGCCCTAGGTGAGATCCCCATCTCGTAAGCTTTCCGTTTTGCCACTTCCCGTCGAATCCTGTGCACCGTAGGCCGTTATAGGGTCTCTCCGGTGAACTTCCGGTGACCTGCAGGAGGTCGTGCATGGCACCACCGTGACTGGTTGTCCCTGTCCTGTGCTAGAGCAAGGAGATGAAGCAGCACCCGTTGGATCCAAAACCAACGTTCAGGATTAAATCACTCACATACCCTTTCGTGTGGACCCGGTGTGCCATAGACCATAGACTGACCCCCTCTCGGTCCACACACCCGTGCACCCAGTTCACAGCATAGTCACCGCCACCTCACCTTGCTGACGTCAGCGCCACCTGTACGACACATCAGCACCAGAGCCCAGTCAACCTCCCTTTTACTCTTTAGCTATTCTTTTGCTAATTGCAGCACAAATTTTCTGTGTCATGCGAAATAAGCAATCTAGGCCCTAAAACTTTGGTATCTTTACTCTAGCCCTAACCCTTGCACGTTTACACATAAACCCTTGATATTTCACTAATTTCGGATCACTGTTCACTGCACAGTCCATTCTTTACTGTTCAGTCCCTATTCTTTAGGCAGTTTCGCATATAAGTCCGTGAACCTTGAAACTCTTATATCTTTTTAACCGTAAATCCAATTTTTGCGATTCTTGCGTTCACACATTCGTAGCGATGAATACTACACGTCAGTAACCTTTATATCATATTTTATTACTTTTTTGTGTACTGTTTTTATTATTTATTGTGTGTTGTTTGTGATTGTTTGCGCTTTAGGAAGCGTGCCGTTTGTGGATCGTCAAGTCCAAGTTTGAAGCTGTTGATCGATCTACTGCTAAAGGAAAGGGGCCTTTCTCATATTTGATCCTATATTTATTTTATTTTACTAGAGTAGTTAAGTTTAGTTCCATGTTGTGTCATAATTTGAATCCCATGTTAGGGTTTACTAGATATTTCCATTATCATCCTTGAAACCTAGTTCGGGCTGTGATGAGTAGTTTCATGCCTAGTTTGTTGTCATGGTTGGGATGGTTGGGCTTATAAAGTTAAACCTGATTAATTATTTATGCAATGGAAACTGGTTGGTAATGTTCTGGTAGCAACATGGAGATTAGGGAATCTAAGCAGGATGGACGGAGCCGATGGATGGTTTTGATTTGGTTTGTGTCGTTTGACACGTGGGTTGGTGCTAGTACCTGCTCTAGATTCGAAGGACTGGTTCATGGACAAGTAACCCAGCTTAACAGTGCAACCATGAGGGCTATATGGCTCTAGCCCTGGCTGACTAAATTGTTGTCCCATTTGTTACATTGTTGGTGGTTTGAGTGGCACAAAAGGGGGCTACCGAGGTCGCTGACCTTATTGTAACGGGGCGAAACCTTAGTGGGTGTACTCAAGTGGGAATCTACGACTTTTGAAAGGCCTTGTAGTGTGACCTTGGCTGATCACCTCGGAAGTGTGATGCATAATGGGAAACACGACTCATGGTGAAAGTGTGCAACCTCTGCAGAGTGTAAAACTGATATATCAGCCGTGTTCACGGTCAAGAGCGGCTTGGACTTCTTCGTGATTAGTGATGGAGGTGGATGGTTGGTTTGGTGACCAGGTGTTGGTACCTGGTGTGGTTTGGAAGCTGGATGGAATCCAGTGGTTGGTTTTGGAGCTCGGATGGAATCCGAGGGTTTGATCTTTATGGTGTTGGTGGTAATCACATCTAGTAAATAGGTGCTAAGGTAATTAAGGTTTAGGATGAGTTGCTTAGGCGCTTTATAACCAGAGTAAGCCTTTCCTTGTTTTGGCTTCATGTCATATTTTTCCTACACTTGCGGAGTACATCTAGATGTACTCACCCTTTTCCCCTTTCAACCCCTGCTGCGTATATACCCGCTGCTGCTCAGATGGGGAAGAAGTAGAGAACCAAGAATACGATGCATTGGACTAGGCTGGCGTGCCCCCGGACAACTGCCTGTGGATTGATGGAAGACCCGCTCCGCTAGTATAATACTGTGTATCTTTTCTTTAGACCTAAGGGTCATTTTGTATTAAAGTTACGTTCATATATGGCATTGTAATGATACACTGATGAAGTCGCCGCATGTATGAATAAACTGATACTGACATACATGTGGTTAGCACTTGGTTTTGTCCTTGTAAAACTGAGTGTGACAGCAAGTGAGTGTAAGGCGGGTTTCGGGTGTGTTTGCTTTGTGTCCACACCGTGCCGCGCCACAACTTCGGCACGCTGCCTTAGCTTAGCCCACAGTTTGGTTGATCTCCACAGATTTGGCGTGCCGCACCTGCTTAGCAGATTCTCCGTTCATTTTGCTGCCAAAGCTCGCCAAGAGTTTGGCGGACGATTCCTTCGCCAGACTTGCGGCACGGCCAAATTTGCGTTCTGGCCAAGTTTGAATACAAAGCAAACAGACTGTCCCCATCAACTGACATGATTTTGGAAATTATCCTCTCCATATGAATATCAGATAACCTGGGGCATCTGTCAGACCTGGTTTTAGAAAACAAACTAAGTGTACCCTGTATGTGTGACAGGATCAAGTTTCACACATACAGTAAGACAATAGTGAATAACAATTACAGTATCACATAAAGAAAATATAAATGACTTATGAGTCTATTCTTGGAAACAAAGACTCCAAACTTCACAGACACTCGACTCAGGGAACAAATATTCCTAGACTTTAGCATCAACTTCATAACTCTTCACATCAACTCTCTTCATAGCAACATTTATTGATATGGAACAAAGAGTTTGAAAAATAGAAAGCATGAGTACATGACATACTCAGCAAATGTAATATGACACACAAGGCTGAGGAAAAAATGGCTGGCTGACATACTATAGTAAGCATTTTTAAGTTGGTCAAATTTATTAGTGCCTAATTACTAGCATATGTAAGTTTATACTATCCCAATTAAACAGAAGCATATGAATAAATAACATGATCATCAAGCATAATTATAAACCATAATTTATTTCATATATGAGTTCAATTATCATGTGAGGGTCCAGGCCGTTTATGATCGTGAGCACGACTGATATATCAGTTTTTCACTCTAGAGAGGTTGTACACTTTCACCACAAGTCACGTACAAGTTTAAAAGAACTTTAAACCCAACCATGATATGCCGATCAGACACTCATCGCACTACCGAGGTGTGGCTGCATAGGGACGCTACAAAGCCTTTACAAAGAATCTTTCAGTATGTGTTGGTCCCCTTCCTTGCAGGTAATCGGAAGGTACACCCCTTCCTTCATCCCACCACTTACACAATCCGTACCGGTAATAGGAAGACACCGCTTCTGACCCAACACCGCCCAACTTACAGTGCTAATACAACACCAGAATCTTCTAATTAATCAGCTAAGACCAGAGTCATGTGATACTCATGGTTGCAATGTTTTACTGGGTCTATGTTCCAATTAAGCATAATGATCTTGTAAATAAGATAATCATATCTAGGTATAATAAAGTTCATAATTATCAGAGTCACCGTATTTTCCCAACATATAAACAAGTAGACCAACTAAGCATAGCTACCCGACAAGAATATAAAAATCTAGGTTCCAGGGATGATTATTATGGTGGTTAGGTATATCCTTAATTAGGACCTATCAAATTACACACAAACATAGATAGTGAAATTTAAAGTTATTAGAAAATTGCATGAACATAATACACTTGTCTTTAGCCAAAATATAGCGGCTCAGAGTCTTCAATCCTTGCTCTTGTTCGAGGAACTCTTAATCTTAAACGGCGTAATTTCTACACGTAGCAATCAACGACAAGCATCCTAAACAAACATACAAGCAAACAAATACAATAAATTAAAAATAGTACACCAGTCATCATAAACCTAACACGTAAAGCACTCTAAATTGTAGCAAACGTTGCTACGATCGTGAGGATGTAAGAATTGCCCAAAGTCGGATTTAAGTATGGGTTTCCGAAGTGACGAAAAGATAATTGGATTAATGTGATGCAACAATGATGTTAGAGATACGAAAAAAAAGACCTAATATGGGTTTCGAACAGTCTGATGATTCTGATCATTCCAGAAGGGATAGAAGCAAGTTTTGATTTTTGGTGAATAACAGAACGTACTAAATGCGCAAACTTATACAGGATGCTGGCCGCCACGTTGTATTGCACATGCATCCATCCAGTAACAGCTCCATCATTAAAGGACGTGGTACTTATTATGCTTGTAGGCCGATAAGAAATTAACTTGTTATGCTTACGTGCATGCATGGCTGGTTGTAGAGATTTTCAGAATGAATTGATAAAGTGAATGGAAAACTAAGTTATTGCCCAATCATGAGATAAGCCGCCAGACGTCAAGCAACGGATTACGCCGGCTGCTCACCATCTCAGTTGATCTCACGACGGTGGAGAAAGTAATCTCGTCTCTAATCTTGCATATTAACAGAAGCTTGCCAAGAAAATCTGCTACGGCCTACATACGGCCATACTGTCGTCTGCATTCAGCAAAGTAGAAGGGAATAAGATTGGTGAAGACACTGGGCAGAGATGAACACGCATGGTCGGTAAGATCAAGGTCAGTAGAGACTCAGGAATAGAAAACACGGCCGACGATAGCTGCAGCTTTTAACCTTGTCGATTTTGGGCTTGCTTGCCTGACAACGGATCAACGGCGGCAGCTCACGGCAGCGAACAATCTCTTGACGACAACAGCTTCCCTAGGCGGTGACCGATCGATGTTGGCGTAACTGCAGGGAGGGCAAGGCAGCAGCGGCACTCGTGGCCGAGCAACGCCGGTGACTCCTCTCCGTGCGTGCGTCCGATGCGGCATCGGCAACAAAATCGACTTGAACTCGTGCTCGTGTCTTGGTCGAGGGCACCTGTGAAGCGGAGAACAGGACGCTGACGCATGGGCGACCCTGGGCAGAGACACAAGGAGCGGTTCCCCTGGCTAGCACCAGCGACGTCACCCCCGACAGTCCACACTGATGAGCATCGGCCAAGGCAAATAAAAGGCATATGGAAGGAGCTGCAGAAAGGATTGCTAACCAATTGAGTAATCCGGAAGGAGCGTAATGCGAGAATTTTTGACCGGAAGGAGGCAGCGAGCACGTGAATCTTCTCCAAACTCCGAGAAGACAAACTACTGGACGATGGCAGGAGCAAAGTACTTGCGTACCCTCACTGAAGGAAGATAGAAATTTTTCTTTGAGCATAGTGTGTGGTGTGTATAATTTGTAAATCTGTACAGCTCTCCCTTCAGGGAGTTTCTTCTTTTTAATATAATTGGCAGCTCTCCTGCCAGTTCATTTCAAAAAAAAGGAAGGAGCTGCAGATGAAGATCAGGGTTGACACGCAGGAATACAAGGTAGCAAGTCGAATGGAATTTTGTATACAGGGAAAAGAAAAGGAAATTTTCTATAGAAATAGACATTGAGACAACTGAAATAAAAGATATTTCACCTCAGGATAAAATTTTCAGGATCAAACGGAAAGTACTATATATTGTACCTAAGCAATACAAAAGAAAACATATGTAGTAGCATGAATGCAAACACACAAAATTAAATCTATGTTGTTTTAAATTAATTAAGAACTTATTATCCTGTTCTAAATTTCCTATTAATTATATAAACCTTTAAATTTTTTAGAAATTTGTGAAAATTATTGAATTAATTGAGTTTATTATTCACATTTTAAAATTCAGAAATTTTAGGGTGTGACAGCATCTACATGTGGAATTTGAAACATATTTTATTACCGCATCCATTTCAAGAAAGTGAAAAATTAATAAAAGTGGTCTGAATTTCAGTAATTCAGAGGATTACTATAGAAGTTACAACAGGTTGGAAATTAAGAGCTACATTTGTGCACTTCATGAGATAGGACTGCATAGTAATTTTCAACCTTATGAGTGCACTGTTATTAATATGTAGACTAGGTTCAAACAGACTGCTCTATAGCATCTTGTATTTTTGTCTTCTTTATCAGTAACTTTTTTTAGAAAACTTGTACAGAACCATCGCTGAACTAGAAAATACTGCATGCATATTTGGTGAGTCGTCCGTTCTGTGGACAGTTGAACTTTTCGTCCTTACGCCTAACTGCCTAAGGACCCTAGTTGTTAATACTTAATTGTTATAGTCTACCTTTATTTCAGCAACGGACAGAACTTCTTATGCCTTATTGAAAAAAATTAACGTAAATTCAGTGTCATTGTGATATGGTAGATCTAGGGATAGCCCGAACAACCTATTCGTCGCCCTCCCTCTGGAGGCTCTGACTACTTTATGGTTCTTCATGCTTGCCCTTAACTGATACAAAGTCGTTTCTTTTATAGAGATGACTAACCTGACCCTAAGCAAATATCCTAACCGAATCATCTAATTTATCTCTTTCCTAACAAATCTAAGGCAGTGTTCATGTGCTACAGCGTGACAGTACGCCCAACCTCCCTGTGCTGTGCTAGAAGGGCCCAGGCTTAGACCCGGTCCCACTACAATAACACTACACGACCCCATCAAGACAGCTCGTCCTTGAGCTGTGATGGTAGTCCAGACCCCCTGTCCGCCTAGGTACCAGTGGCGCAGCCCAATGGTTGGCGTCATATGGGCCGTCTCTAGGGGGCATGTCGCCAGTCTTGCGGCCCACCGAAAGCCCAGCTCCTTCTGAACCCTCGCCGCTGCAACCCGAACAAACTGGCAGTTGGGCAGCGCCGCCGCTGCCGCAATCCCCGCCGAAAATGACGCTGACCACCATGGAGAGGCGAGCAACAGCGAGTCGGAGCTGGAGGGCGGCCGTCAGGATCAAGAGTCTGGAGCACCTTCGTGTGGAGAGGGATTTCATACCTGTGAGAAAGATGAGCCCCCGCCAAGTGCGCCGCCGCCCAGGAGGCCGAACAGAAGGCCCTCGCCGCTGCTGCCGCCGCCGCTGAGGGCTGCAACCATAATGCCCTCGCCACCCTTGAGCGCGAACGTCAAGCCATCGCGGATGTTGAGCGCGCGGCCGACGCGGCACGCGAGCGTGCCTACCCGCTGCCCAAGACTGAGGATGAAGGCGACGGCACCCCTGACGCCGCCGCCGCTGCGAAGATGGTGTTGATGCCGTCGAGGAAGATGGTGTCATGGCCGTTGAAGCTGGAGATGCTGCGGCCTCGGCAAAGATCACTCCAATTGATTTGGCCGCCGGGGATGCTGGTGGCGTAAAGGCAACTGGTGACGAAGATGGAAGTGCTGTGGACGGAGGAGGTGCTGTCGCTGGGGCCATAGCAGATGATGTCCCGGCTGGAGGTGCATGTGTTGCAGAGGCCAGCGGCATCGGGAGACACACATGCACCTTGGCGACGGCGGAAGATGCACTTGCAGGCGACACCACCGCTGTTGACTTGGCCGGCAGGTGTACTGCAGCGGCTGCTGGTGGAGCTGTTGGCGCTGACTGCGCTGACCAGTCCGTCTCATTGAACTTCTTTTGCAGCTGCTCCAGCAAGACACGGATGTCACGGCATAGAACTCTAGCTTCCGTGATGGCTGCCATGGGCAATGGAAGTAAATCTTGTGATGGTGTGGGTGAAATTTGTGGGATAACAGGGGAAGGAATCAATCTAATTTGGGCGCAGGGGAAGTTAACATTACGAAGAAACTGTCCTCGCCTTAGCAATAGGTAGAGATTGAGCAAAATTTGGGTGGGTGCACTAAGGGCCCGTTTGGATTGGCCAAAGTGGTAGGTGGTAAAGTTTAGAGTCAATTCCGTGTGTGCCATTATAAAAGTTTCGTGTTCTATATCTGCCATCAAAAAAGTTTTAACGCCTTCCACGCCATTAAGCCAAACTTTGTTTCTTCGGATGCCATTTTCGTCCACTGTTCGTGAGTTTCACAGTTAAACCGGATGCAGAAAGACATTGTTGCTCTCATATTCCATAAACTATCCCACCAACTGCCCTGGGACCCGCTTGTCATCCCTCTCCTCTATCTCTCACTCTTGTCCTCGCTTGAGCAATCAGCCCAAGCCGCCGTGCTGCTGCGGGCCTTCCACGCCGTGTGGCCACTCCGCGCTGCCGCTTGCCTCCCGCTCCGTGCAACCTCTTCGTGCCGCCGCTCGCCTCCTGCGCAATGCCGCGCATCCACTTCGTGCTGCCGCTTGCCTCCATAGCGCCGCGCGGCCTCTTCGCACCACGCCGCCGCCGCTTCACGCCAGTGCTCGCCTGCTGCGCCGCTGCTTGCCCACAGCGTCACGCGTCCACTTCGCACCACGGCCCATCCCCGTGCATCCGGATCAATTCTTCAATTTCTATCAAATTTTGGATGAACCATGTCTTCAATCCCCGATGAACCAAAGTCCAAATTGGCGGCCGCGGCCGCGGCTGCGGCGATACGCTGGATGGACTTGGGCGACATGGCGGCGGCGGGGATGTGGAAAGGGAGGTGCACGGGGAAGTTGAGGTTAGCGGCAGAGCCCTTGGGGCAGAGGAGCACGGTGTCGTCGCATCTTCTGGTTGGGTGCCCAGATTTTTGACACCCACGAGCCCCAGCTCCCGATCCGCACGCCCTTGTATTGGCGCTTCCCGCCGCTGCATCCCGCGCCCATGCCATGCTGCCTCATTGCCACGACATTGCCGGTGCTACCGTTGACCGCCGCGTCCTACCGCCGGCCCTTCACCATGTTTCCGTAGGGATGACAAGTGGGTTCCATGGGAATATTAGGGTAGGGCAACAATGTCTTTTCCCATCCCGTTTAACTGTGACACTCATGGACGGTAGACGGAAATGACATCCGAGGAAACAAAGTTCGGCTCAATGGCGTGGAAGGCATCGACTTTTTCGATGGCAGATACAAAACACGAAACTTTTATAATGGCACACACGTAATTGACTCTAAAGTTTAGCACCCATTAGCAGTTGTCCTATAGCTAATGTTTTTTCACCTTTTTGAGTCTTGGCTAAACTTTAGCACCACCCATTAGCACTCCTGTTTGGATGGGCTAGCGCTAAAGTTTAGCACTTTTGCACATTAGCACTTGGATCCAAACATGACTAAAAGTGTGCAAGAAGCAAAAATTGATAATGGATAATGTTGAAACGAAGATGCATGTACAGAAGACGAACTCCTCTGGAAATCTTAATCATGGCACTCTCTTTAATATGTGAGATACATGATGTAAAAAGGATCATGCTTTGACCGATTATATTTTATTCACTAGCACATATATTGTTCTTACTTAAAACCCTATTTCACTTCCATGAAGTCCATTAGATGTTCCCGCGATCATTTTATGCTGCAAACTAGCAGGAAAGAGATTAGTAGTCTTACAAACATTTACATTTTAGGAATTTGATCTACGAGTAGGAATAAAAAAAATATTTACCTGTTTCTCACCGGGATGATGAGGTAGTTTCGCAAATTGATAGAAGGGATATTATTTTATTGGTATCATAGATCATCTCATCTTGTATTGTAATTATCAACTTGATGCAAGGCATCTTAGGACGTGGTTCTCTTTTTTCTTTTTTTTTGACATGGACGTGGTTCTCTTACCGCCTCACAACATGGGCCATCTTTTGGTGTCAGGTCGTTGGCGAAGATCTCTCCCTCTTAAGGACATCTTTACATTCATCAAAGAGCTTTTTCTTCTCCTCTCCACAATATTCGTGTGGCCTGAATCTACCGCTCACGAGGTAGGGAGAACTTATTGCAAACACTAGCAAGATGCAAATTGTATGTTTCTAATCAGATATAATGAAAGATAGATGTGCCTTGCACGATATCTCATCACTTGTTGTGACATGCATTTGATTTTGCATATATGTTTCCTGAAATGTCTATTAATATCCGAGATATCCATCTCATTCCATGATATGTCATCATTTATGGGGACGATGGTTTGGATTCACATTTTCTCAAATCTCCTTGTATCGAAGATATATCGATTTGTTGTTTCTTTAAATCCATGCAACTTATTCAATCTATGTACATCAAGGGAAGTCTGAGAGGCCAGAAGTATTTCATTTTTCTATAAAATGTCTACTGAATTAAACAAATTTACTACAACTTGATCAAGATTTCCCTGTAGTGAAATATGATAATGGTATTTTCCTAGTAATGCAAGTATATGAGCACTAGATTATGTGCATAAAAGACCTGCTCAACAAGTTTGCCAAGGCAACTAGCTTATGGTTAACTACCACAAATCATGTGGCGCCATAGCCTATTGGCTTCAATCTTTGGAGAGGAAAATAGTCTTGAAATGTGTAATTTACCTAATTTTACAACATTGGACAAAACACTCTTTATTTTCATAAGTTCACATACATGTATGAATTAATCTAAGCATAAATATCAGGATAAAATGGTGCTAAATTGTTATAGTTGTGTGTCTTGAAGAAACTAAGGTTCTTAGCTTCATATGCTTTTTAGGACCCTATTTATATGGCAATTATCATTACTAGTGTCCAGATCTTATGAAACGTGTTGCCTAGTTTTCTCCATTTTATTTAGTTGTATTTATCATTTGTTTTTTATGTGATAGAAAGAAAGCTTCATTATTACGGACTAGATAATATGCCCATGGGTTGCAACGGGAGATGAAGGTAGATCAGCTTACTAGAGTCACATGAGCACATACATGCTAAAAACATAGTTAAAATAAGTAAAAATATAAGTTTCATGGGCTTGAATTTGGAAATAAACAGGAATTATGAATTATAATGTTCTACGCCACTATGTCATCATGATGCAATGATTGAAACAATAATAAAAACAAAAACTGAGGTAAAAGATGGACATATTATATTTTAATCTCGAAATAAAGGTCCACCGATCAAAGGGAGTGAAAATAATGTAACAACCCTAAAATACCTATAGGATTTGTTGAGTGCAAAAATTCGAATTTAAAAATTTTTTGGTGGAATTGTGTGCATGCAAACAAACATATAAGAGTGTCTTCTATTTGCTCCCTAAATTCCTAGGCAATTTAAATTTGAAATTTAAAATCAATTTGAAGTGCTAAGGATGAAATAGTGTGATTTGGATTTATTTGGATTTTTGGTTGGTTTGAATTCAAATTGTAGATTTGAATTCAAACTCTAATTGACTAAACTAATATCCAATCCATCTAACTGTTCGTGGGCCAAATTCCCGAAGCCCAAGTCCGGTTAACCCCCTCCAACTTCTTTCCCGAGCCAGCGATCCAAGCCGGCCTGCTCGGCCTTTCGGCCCAACAACAGCCCATCCTTTCCCCGCCGCGTCCCCGCCGCGTCGTCCTTTTCTTCCACTGACAGGCGGGCCCCGCCTGTCAGCCTTCTTCTTCTTCCCCTCGCGTCATCTCCCTCGTGACGCTGCTCTCTCTCCCGAGCGCGCCGCCCGTGACCCAACCACCCGAGCTCCGCGCGGCCCGTCCGATGCGCGCCGCGTGTCCGCGAGCTCCTAGCCGCCCCAATCTCGCCGTTCGTGCCCGCGAAGCCCTAGCCTAGCGCCTAGAAAACCCGCCGCCGGCCGCATCTCCCTGTTCAAGCCGCCGCCGCCCCATTGGGGTTTCTCGTCCCCAATTCGTGAGTGGAGAGGGAGGAGGAGGGCCAGAGGAGGGTCTGAGGAGGAGAAGAGGGAGAAGAGAGAAGCCGAAGCTCCTTCCCCGCATCGCCGCCGCCGAAGCCATCGCCGCCGCTCGTGGAGCCGCTGAGAAGGAGCCGGACCCGGGACGAACGTGGACGCGCGAGCTTCGCTGAGCTTCGACGAGCCCTTCCCCGAGCTGCAGCGTACCCCTACTGACCCCTAGGTGAGCCACCGCGATTTTCCCCCTTTCTCCCCTGACTCCGGCCAAGTTCCGCCGCCGCCGCCGTTGCTAGCCACTGTGAGCCCGACCTTCGAGTCGTGGCCGGCTTCTTCTGCAGGTCCCAGTCGCCGCTGAACCATGCGCAACCCACCGTCGCCTTGTTTTAACCGCAGCCGAGGCCCGCCGCGGCCGAGCTCTGCTCCTCACGCGCGCGAACGCCGAGGCCATGCGCGGCCGTGGGTGACCACGAGCCCGCGCATGCGCAGCCAGAAGCGTCCCAGCAGCTGCTGGAGCCGCACGCGCACACGCATAACCCTTTCCGAGCACTTTTGCACCGAAAACTCATGCCGCCGTTGATGCTCGCCGGCGTTCATGACCGAGCCGCCGCTGTTCGCATCGGGAGGGCCCAACCGAACCCAATCCGAGCCCTTGTTCACCCCGTCCGTGACCGCCGAACCCTAGCCATGCAGTTCCGACCACCCTAGGCCCGAGCCAACCTCGTTTCCGGCGAGTTCGCCGCCGACCGACGCCGCCGGCGTGCTCCAAAGCGCGCCGCGCGCGCGCTGTGTCGCGTCGTGGCCACGCCACACACAAGACCACACCAAGTCGCCACACGTGCACCGCAGAAAATCCCGATCCAGCCACAAAACGATCCCGTGCACCCGGCTCACGTGAACCCATCTCACGGTTCACGGTGGACTTGGTCCACCAGGGCAGCACCAGCAGCCACCCCTTCGTGGGCCTAATGTTCGCATTTAAGTCCGTTTAACCACCCTAAACTCTTCCGGCCCAATTCCAGCCCAGCCATCGTATATTCTTTTTCCTTTTTCTTTTAACTGCGCTGACACATGGGGCCCACTTGTCATACTCAGTGAGTCACTGACAGCTGGGGCCCACTGACCAGAGTTGACCGCTGACCGTTGACCGTTGACCGGTCAATGCTGACGTCAGCAGGGCCCACTACTGACGTCATCCTAGGTGGACCCCACTGCTGACGTCAGCATGACGTCATGCTGACGTCAGCAGGCTAATTTCTGTCTGTTTTTCTTTTTCGGAAATTATTTAATATTTTCAGAAAATGACTTAAACTTGTAAAATTAATAATAAATCAACCGTAGCTCAGAAAAATATGAAACCAGTTTCTATATTTTTCTAAAAACATGATCTACGCGTTAGTGTAGAGTTTGGTGTTATTTGAGTCTTCTTTCGTCGCTGTTTTAGTGTTTCTTTGCTAGTAGTCGCGTCTTATTTTATTTTCACGCAACCCTAGGAGCTCCGGAGAGTCAGGAGGAGCCGGACCACTACAACAACTGCTTTGACGAGGACGAAGACCTTTGCCCAGGTTCACGCCCGACCATTCTCTGGAATACCTATTAGACATGCAACTAGTATGCTAGCGCTTTACTTTACTCGCATGATAAACCTGCACTGCCTTTGTTATTATCCTGTTACCTTGCTACCTACTACTCACTTTATGAAATATGCTATGCTATGCATGTGTTGGGATGGTTGTGATTGATCCTCTTGGCGTGAGTTGTGGGTGGTTGGGAGGAGTAGTGCAGCTAGGCGGTGTAAGCGAGTAATAACAACACGATTGTCGATCGAGGTGCTGAGGGGCTGCACTCGGGCAGTCCCTATGGGGTACCTGTTGCGGGTACATGGTTACTTGAGGGATTGGTACCCGGGGAGTACCTAAGGAGTTTGGGCGGCAATACCTGTTATGGGTGCCGATTGCGGATCGTTGCGGCGGATCGCTTGTGATGCAGATACTCGCTTTACCGATAATTAAGGACCGAGTCGTGCCCCCACTTTGGACTTGGGAAATACCGTGCTCACCATCTACCCAGTATGGGGAGGGTTCCAGCAAACCTACTCTAGTGCGGCGCCGAGACTGTGTGAGAATCGAGCTTGATATGTGTAGGGGGGATTCGTTGCGGCGTAATCTCCCTGATTTACCACGGCTCCCGACTGGCCCCGGTGGGAAGGTTTCACGACCCTAGGGCAGATGTTAGATCGGATGTTTCCCGAGCCCAGGGAGACAGGATTGGCGCCGTTACTGTTTAGGGTCTTAGCTGTGGGCTGCGTCTCAGGTTGGTTGCGGACTAGCCTTGCAGCCCGGATGGATTCCTGGAGTGCCACCTCTGCAGAGTGTAAACTATACGTATAGCCGTGTCCACAGTTACGGACGACCCATTTCTGAGAAGCCCCGGCTAGCATGGGAATCTGCTTTCTTACCACATCCTTGATTCGGGTTATGAGAGATTGGTCCAGCTGAGGCTGTTGAGACAAGGTGGGGAGGGAGCTCACCGAGTCGACTAGTGAGTGAAAGGTGATTGGTGGATGATGTTTTGCGGGAACCTGCTGTGGCAGGATGAGCCCGATAGGAAAATGTGAGGCTGATGGTTGGTTTTGGGGAGTGGATGTGTGTGTGTGAGCAGGAGTTGGTGATGAGATGAAATTGGGTTATTGCTGCTGCTTGCATAAGAAAACCCTGGCTCAAACCTTGATTATTTCTATATCTTTAGAATAGGCCACTTTAAAGCTTGCATAATATTATGGTTGGTGACGTGGACCTGTCCCATTTCCTTGGGGACAGACTTTGGGTTCTCAGGTGAAGACCCCGACCACGAGTTCAACCAGGACGGTTGGTACGACTGAAGAGTGTGCGCTACGCTCTAGGATGCCTGTGGAGTAGAGGACCCTGATGTTCTAGCTACCGCTGCGTAGATGTTTCTTATTGTCGATTTAGCCCAGAGGGCTTGTACCAGACGCTATGTTTTTATATATGTCATGTAATGAACCTTTTATCGTTGTATGGATGTGATATTCGACTAAGATGAGTTCTGTACGAGATAGCTGCTATTCCTAGGACTATCTCAAGGGTACAAGGAGTCGGGTTCTCGTCGGTGAGAATCCGGTTCGTCACAGTTGGTATCAGAGCCATACTTGACCGTAGCGCGTAACCCTTAGAACGGAAACTTAGGACAGAAGCTCTAACTGAGTCCTCTATTTTATATGAAACCCCTTGGACTATTTGAAAGCTATATATAAGTATATCTCAACTATTTACAAAACTTTTACCCTTACCTTACCTTATTAACTTGCTAACTTACTAACAACCCACTAACTGTTTGGCAGATGGAAGGAAGAGGATCAGCAGATGAACGACGAGAGATCAGGACCACAGGAGCAGACTGTGGAGGTTTGGCAGTGCTACTGAGGGAGGTCTTGCGAACAGTGGGAATAGATGTGGACAACGTTTTCTATGAGGGATGGACCTACGGCCCTGGAGAGGGAGTACACACCCGGTTGCAGATGGTAGTACCCAATATCCCTGGACGACCAAGGTCACTGATGCTACGAGCAGCTACCAGCGAGCGCACTTTCAGTCGGGCAGTGCAGACTATAGCTATGAGGATACTCCGACTTGCCACACTTGTGTGCCAGAGTCAGCTCAGCCACACTCATTTCCGGTACCTATCGCGAGCTCTTGAAGATCCAACTGACAGAGACGCAGTCAGCTTGCAGGCTCACGCAGCAGACCGAGAGCGAAACGTGACTCTGCGGACCTCAGTTCAGTGCATGATTGAGCAGGAGTACTTAAACATTGGCTTAGAGGAGAAAGTTGCTAAGCTGAAAGAGAGGGTATGGAAGCAAGACCTCCAGCTGATGGAGAAGGACAATAGGATCGCCCTACTTGAGGAGCAACTCAAAGCTAAAGCAAGAGAAGTCAGAATCTTGGACTACGAAGCTCGAAACAACAGGCAGTTGGCAGGACTGATCCGAGCAACTCACCATGCTCGAGATGTCCGTCTGGAAGATCAACTCACAGAAAAAGACAAAGAACTGGCAGCCAAGGAAGAAGAGATAGAAGAACTGAAGGAAGAAGTATACTGGTTGGACAGTCACAACTCAGAACTTCAGGAAGAGGTGGATAGCTACAAGGAGAAGAGTGGACGAAACTACCAGCTGATGAAGTACCTGAGTCTTCAACAGATTATGGCAAAGGATGAAGCTCGAAGGACCCTTAGTAGTTAGGTAAGATCAGACAGGAAGAGGGTAGCAGAGGTGATCGCAGTGAACCAAGGACTACCAGAAGAACGCAGAGTTGAACCCAGGATAGAGCAATACAGGATCTCACCAAGCCGAGTTGAGCCGATACCACCACCTGAGACTCGAACCCTTACTCCCGAGATGACAAGACTGAGACAGGAACTGGCACACCTAGAGCAGCAGTTGGCAGGACCTGAGGTGGACACAGTGAGGTTGGCAGCGCACCTCACGGACACTCTTCACAACGACAGACAGTGATCAAGCAGCAGACAGAGACTGAGGCTGTGAGGTTGGCAGCGCGCCCCACAGGCACTTTCAGCAGTAAGAGACAGATGCAGTAGACAGTATCAGCAGATGTCAGCAGTGGTGATGAGAGTTGTATCTATCTTCATGAGTAGATGTTTAGACTTAGTAGATTATGACCACCTTTTGGCTCAGCCACGATGTAGCATTCGCTTAGATGTACTAATCCTCAAGGTTCCGGGAGCTGGCCTCGGGATAGTACTCATGTCTAGGGTGTAATGCTGTAATGAATGATCGATCTTTTTAGTTGTTCTTGCAGTTTTATTGATGTTCATCTTGAGTGTACTTTAGTGTTGAGTCTATTTCATGTGTGTAGCTCCTACTCTAGTTACGCTAACCTAACCATTACCGACCGCCACTAAACCTGCTCTATGAAAATACAGCAAGATGTCGATCCGAAGATCCAACCGACTGCTTGCACGTTTTGAGGAAGCTGAGCAAGAAGAGGCAGCAATGGCAGCTAGAGGCAGAGGACGTGGCAGAGGTCGTGGTCGCGGAAGAGCAACAACTGCAGTTGGAGGCAGGGGTCGTGGACGCGCAGCAGGCGTGCTCCAGCCCGAGAACAACGCACCAGGTGGAGAACAGGAAGTGGAAATGGAAGAACCAGCAGTGGAACCTCAGCAGAACCAGCAGAACAACCAGCAACCACCGCCACCGCCTAACTTGGCAGAAGTGATGACTACTCAGACACAGCTGATGCAACAGATGGCTCAAGCCAACACTCAGATGATGCAAGCTATGCAACAGATGCAGGGAAACCAGAACCAGAACCGATAGGGACACCATGAGGAAGACTTGCAAAGGAAGATTGAAAGGTTCATCAGGCTGAAAGCACCCACCTTCGACTACTCGGACGAACCACTCGACGCACACGAATGGTTGCGTACCATCGAGACGAAGCTGGACCTGACAGACTACACTAAAGAGGAATGTGTGGCCCTTGCGGCGCACCAGCTTGAAGGAGCAGCGAAAGCGTGGTGGGAGAGCTACTGTGACTCTCACGCGAACCCAGCTCAGATCACCTGGCTAGAGTTTTGTGAAGCTTTCAAGGAGTACCACATCCCAGAACAAGTCATGGTGCATAAAGCAATGGAGTTCAGGACAATGACCCAAGGAAGTTTATCTGTAGCTGAGTACGCTCGACACTTTGCTAAGATGTCAAGGTACGCTCCTGAAGACGTCAACACTGAAAAGAAGAAACAGTTTTGGTTCCAGCGTGGTTTGCACAGAGGTTTGAGGACAGCACTCGCAGCGAGTTCACACAGGTCACTCAGAGAGCTGATTGATAGAGCTATTGTAGTTGAGAAGGAAAGAGTGGGTCTTGAAGATGCCTGGCGAGAGAAGAAAAGAAAGGCTGAACAGTTGCACAACCACCGACTGAGTCAGAGGCCGAGGAGAGGCCAGAGCAACATGCTCAGGAGAAGCTTTCAGCAGAGCAACAGCCAAGGAAGCTCAGGGTTCAACAGAAACAGTTACCCGGGTAACCGAGGCAGTAACAGCAACAACTTTGGCAGCAGAGGTAACAACTACAGCAGTTTTGGTAACAGAAACAACAGCTACTCAAGTCAGGGAAACCCCAACTGGAAGCCAAATAACACACCCAGAATTGGTGGAGGGACCTCAGTGGTCTGTTTTGCTTGTGGGAAGCCCGGTCACAAGTCTTTTGACTGTCCGGAGAAGAAGAACAAACAAACCCCAGCCAAGGCACCGACACCTGGAGGACAGGACAGGCAGCCAGCAACAGCACAGAGAGGACGCCTCAACCACTTGACAGAGGAAGAAGCCGAGGACGCTCCCGACGTTGTGCTCGGTGAGTTTTTAGTAAATGGCATTCCAGCTTTGATATTGTTTGACTCTGGAGCAACTGGATCTTATATCTCGACAAAGTTTGTGAGAGAGCAGTCACCCCCGACAATACCTAAGGCTAGACCTATAGTCACTACTTCTCCCTTAGGAGAGCTTAAGTGCACCTTAGAGTGCCCAGCAGTTAGACTGATGATAGGTCGGCAGGAGTTCGTAGGAGACCTGACAGTCCTGAAGTCAGACGGAATTGACGTGATACTAGGAATGGACTGGCTTACGGAGCACAAAGGAGTAATCAGTTGCTCACCCAGAACAGTTGAGTTGACACACCCTAGCGGGGTCAAAGTAACAGCAGAACCACAAAGAAGAAGAACAGGGAAGACATCTAGAACATGTATTCTGAGACAGTTGGTATACTCTATCAAGAAACAAACGATCGAGGAAGTGCCTGTAGTGTGTGAGTACCCGGACGTGTTTCCCGAGGAACTGTCAGGATTACCACCTGACCGAGACATGGAGTTCATAATCGAACTACAACCAAGCACAGGGCCCATTGCCAAGAGACCGTACAGAATGTCAGTGGAGGAACTGGAGGAACTCAAGAAGCAGCTGAAAGAGATGCTTGAAAGAGGTGTGATTCGACCAAGTGCATCCCCATGGGGATTGCCAGTGTTGTTTGTGAAGAAGAAAGATGGGTCGATGCGCATGTGCGTAGACTATCGATCCCTGAACGCAGTGACGATCAAGAACAAGTACCCATTACCTTGGATTGATGACTTGCTAGATTAGTTGAAGAAAGCCAAGTACTTCAGTCAGATTGATCTGAGATTAGGATACCACCAGATGAAGATTAGAGAAGGCGATATTCCCAAGACAGCCTTTGTGACCCGATACGGGCAGTACGAGTTCACCGTTGTGTCCTTTGGATTGACCAACGCACCTGCCTACTTCATGAACATGATGAACAAGGTATTCATGGAGGAACTAGACAAGTTCGTAGTGGTGTTCATTGACGACATACTAGTCTACTCAGAAACAGCCGAGGAACATGAGGAGCATCTGAGGATTGTACTAGAGAAGCTGAGGCAGCATCAACTCTACGGGAAGTTCAGCAAATGTGAATTTTGGTTAGAGAAAGTAGCCTTTTTGGGTCACGTGCTAACAGCAGAGGGCGTAGCAGTGGACCCAGAAAAGATTGAGGCAGTAGCAGAATGGAAGCAGCCGAAGAGCGTCACGGAAATCCGAAGCTTTCTGGGATTGGCAGGATACTACAGAAGGTTCATTGAGAACTTCTCCAAGATTGCCAAGCCAATGACCGAACTACTCAAGAACAATGTCCCATTCGAGTGGACGGACAAATGTGAAAGAAGTTTCCAAGAACTCAAGCACAAACTCACTACAACTCCAGTATTGACCCTGCCAGATATTCGCAAAGATTTCGTAGTCTATTGCGATGCTTCAAGACAAGGTTTGGGATGCGTACTAATGCAAGAAGGCAAGGTTGTTGCTTACGCATCAAGGCAGCTGAGGAAACATGAGGAGAATTACCCCACACATGATTTAGAACTGGCAGCAGTGGTACATGCATTGAAGATCTGGAGGCACTATCTGATTGGTAACAAGTGCGATATCTACACAGATCACAAGAGTTTGAAGTATTTCTTCACCCAATCCGAACTGAACATGAGGCAAAGAAGATGGTTAGAACTGATCAAAGATTACGATTTGGAGATACACTACCATCCTGGCAAAGCTAACGTAGTGGCAGATGCCTTGAGCCGAAAGAGTTATTGCAACAACTTGATGATAGAAGAAAGTCAGCCAGGACTAGCAAAGGAATTGTACATGCTGAAACTCGAGCTAGTGGAAGAAGGAAAACCCTAGGAAATGAGGGTGAAGTACAACCTAGAAGACCGAATCAAAGAAGCTCAAGGGAAGTGTCCAGAAATCCAAGAAGTAAAAGAGGATATCCAGCGAGGAGTAGCACCTGACTTCCGGATAGATGAAGTAGGGACAGTATGGCTGAAAGACCGTATTTGTGTACCTCAGGACAAGGAAATCAGGGGAACAATTCTCTCAGAAGCTCACGAGTCCAAGTACTCGATACACCTAGGATGCACCAAGATGTATCAGGATCTGAAGGAAAAGTTCTGGTGGAAGAAAATGAGAGAGGGCATAGCAGAGTATGCAGCCAAGTGCGACTCTTGTCGAAGAATCAAAGCAGAACATCAAAGACCAGCAGGAATGCTGAAACCACTGGAAATTCCAATGTGGAAGTGGGAAGATATCAGCATGGACTTCGTGGTTGGCCTACCTCGCACTCAGAAAGGAAATGATGCCATTTGGGTCATAGTTGATCGATTGACGAAAGTAGCTCACTTTATACCAGTCAAAAGCACACACTCAGTAAGTAAACTAGCAGAGTTATATATAGACAACATTCTCAAACGGCATGGGGCACCAAGAAGTATTGTGTCAGACAGAGGACCACAATTCACAGCTCAATTCTGGCAAAGCCTACATCAAGCCATTGGGACAACCTTGGAGTATAGCACAGCTTACCACCCTCAGACAGATGGGCAGACCGAAAGAGTGAACCAAGTTCTTGAAGACTTGTTGAGGGCATGTGTCCTAGCCTACAGCACAGACTGGGAGAAGAGTCTGTCGTATGCAGAATTTTCCTACAACAATAGCTACCAGGCCAGCCTGTAGATGTCACCCTTTGAGGCACTTTATGGCAAGAAATGCAGAACACCTCTAATGTGGTCAGAGGTGGGAGAACGAACATTCTTTGGGCCTGACATGATTGTAGAGGCAGAAGAAAATGTGGCCAAGATCCGAGAGCACCTGAAGGCAGCTCAGAGCCGACAAAAGAGCTATGCAGATAAAAGGAGACGAGATCTAGAGTTCGAAGTAGGAGACTTCGTCTACCTAAAAGTGTCACCCCTCAGAGGGCATAAGAGATTCCAAGTGAAAGGAAAGCTAGCACCCCGTTTTGTTGGACCGTACCAGATACTGGAGAGGATAGGGAAGCTGGCCTACAAGCTAGACCTACCAGAGGAACTAGCGGGAGTACACCCAGTGTTCCATGTATCTCAGCTGAGGAAGTGTCTAAGAGTACCGGAACATGAGATCAAAACAGAAGCACTAGACCTACAAGACACCTTGGAGTATCTGGAGTACCCAGAGAGGATACTAGACAGAGCAGTCAAAGAGACCAGAAGCACAACTATCCTATTTTGTAAAGTACAGTGGAGCAATCACTCAGAAAGGGAAGCCACCTGGGAGAAGGAGTCAGTACTAAAGGAGAAATACCCCCACTTGTTTAAACCATAGGTAACCACAAATCTCGAGGACGAGATTCTTGTGAGGGGGGGGGAGACTGTAACAACCCTAAAATACCTATAGGATTTGTTGAGTGCAAAAATTCGAATTTAAAAATTTTTTGGTGTAATTGTGTGCATGCAAACAAACATATAAGAGTGTCTTCTATTTGCTCCCTAAATTCCTAGGCAATTTAAATTTGAAATTTAAAATCAATTTGAAGTGCTAAGGATGAAATAGTGTGATTTGGATTTATTTGGATTTATTTGGATTTTTGGTTGGTTTGAATTCAAATTCTAGATTTGAATTCAAACTCTAATTGACTAAACTAATATCCAATCCATCTAACTGTTCGTGGGCCAAATTCCCGAAGCCCAAGTCCGGTTAACCCCCTCCAACTTCTTTCTCGAGCCAGCGATCCAAGCCGGCCTGCTCGGCCTTTCGGCCCAACAGCAGCCCATCCTTTCCCCACCGCGTCCCCGCCGCGTCGTCCTTTTCTTCCATTGACCGGCGGGCCCCGCCTGTCAGCCTTCTTCTTCTTCCCCTCGCGTCATCTCCCTCGCGACGCTGCTATCTCTCCCGAGTGCGCCGCCCGTGACCCAACCACCCGAGCTCTGCGCGGCCCGTCCGATGCGCGCCGCGTGTCCGCGAGCTCCTGGCCGCCCCAATCTCGCCGTTCGTGCCCGCGAAGCCCTAGCCTAGCGCCTATAAAACCCGCCGCCGGCCGCATCTCCCTGTTCAAGCCGCCGCCGCCCCATTGGGGTTTCTCGTCCCCAATTCGTGAGTCGAGAGGGAGGAGGAGGGCCAGAGGAGGGTCTGAGGAGGAGAAGAGGGAGAGGAGAGAAGCCGAAGCTCCTTCCCCGCATCGCCGCCGCCGAAGCCATCGCCGCCGCTCGTGGAGCCGCTGAGGAGGAGCCTGACCCGGGACAAACGTGGACGCGCGAGCTTCGCCGAGCTTCGACGAGCCCTTCCCCGAGCTGCAGCGTACGCCTACTGACCCCTAGGTGAGCCACCGCGATTTTCCCCCTTTCTCCCCTGACTCCGGCCAAGTTCCGCCGCCGCCGCCGTTGCTAGCCACTGTGAGCCCGACCTTCGAGTCGTGGCCGGCTTCTTCTGCAGGTCCCCGTCGCCGCTGAACCATGCGCAACCCACCGTCGCCTCAGCCGAGGCCCGCCGCGGCCGAGCTCTGCTCCCCGCGCGCACGAACGCCGAGGCCATGCGCGGCCGTGGGTGACCACGAGCCCGCGCATGCGCAGCCAGAAGCGTCCCAGCAGCTGCTGGAGCCGCACGCGCACACGCATAACCCTTTCCGAGCACTTTTGCACCGAAAACTCGTGCCGCCGTTGATGCTCGCCGGCGTTCATGGCCGAGCTGCCGCTGTTCGCGTCGGGAGGGCCCAACCGAACCCAATCCGAGCCCTTGTTCACCCCGTCCGTGACCGCCGAACCCTAGCCATGCTGTTCCGACCACCCTAGGCCCGAGCCGACCTCGTTTCCGGCGAGTTCGCCGCCGACCGACGCCGCCGGCGTGCTCCAGAGCGCGCCGCGCACGCGCTGTGTCGCGTCGTGGCCACGCCACACACAAGACCACACCAAGTCGCCACACGTGCACCGCAGAAAATCCCGATCCGGCCACAAAACGATCCCATGCACCCGGCTCACGTGAACCCATCTCACGGTTCACGGTGGACTTGGTCCACTAGGGCAGCACCTGCAGCCACCCCTTCGTGGGCCTAATGTTCGCATTTAAGTCCGTTAGACCACCCTAAACTCTTCCGGCCCAGTCGCTTTCGGCCCAATTCCAGCCCAGCCATCGTATATTCTTTTTCCTTTTTCTTTTAACTGCGCTGACACATGGGGCCCACTTGTCATACTCAGTGAGTCACTGACAGCTGGGGCCCACTGACCAAAGTTGACCGCTGACCGTTGACCGTTGACCGGTCAACGCTGACGTCAGCAGGGCCCACTACTGACGTCATCCTAGGTGGACCCCACTGCTGACGTCAGCATGACGTCATGCTGACGTCAGCAGGCTAATTTCTGTCTGTTTTTCTTTTTCGGAAATTATTTAATATTTTCAGAAAATGACTTAAACTTGTAAAATTAATAATAAATCAACCGTAGCTCAGAAAAATATGAAACCAGTTTC
Source organism: Echinochloa phyllopogon (assembly GCA_033239725.1). Taxonomy (NCBI): domain Eukaryota; kingdom Viridiplantae; phylum Streptophyta; class Magnoliopsida; order Poales; family Poaceae; genus Echinochloa; species Echinochloa phyllopogon. The sequence continues at coordinate 6,194,509 of BTCW01000017.1, read as the reverse complement.
TATATTTTTCTAAAAACATGATCTACGCGTTAGTGTAGAGTTTGGTGTTATTTGAGTCTTCTTTCGTCGCTGTTTTAGTGTTTCTTTGCTAGTAGTCGCGTCTTATTTTATTTTCACGCAACCCTAGGAGCTCCGGAGAGTCAGGAGGAGCCGGACCACTACAACAACTGCTTTGACGAGGACGAAGACCTTTGCCCAGGTTCACGCCCGACCATTCTCTGGAATACCTATTAGACATGCAACTAGTATGCTAGCGCTTTACTTTACTCGCATGATAAACCTGCACTGCCTTTGTTATTATCCTGTTACCTTGCTACCTACTACTCACTTTATGAAATATGCTATGCTATGCATGTGTTGGGATGGTTGTGATTGATCCTCTTGGCGTGAGTTGTGGGTGGTTGGGAGGAGTAGTGCAGCTAGGCGGTGTAAGCGAGTAATAACAACTCGATCGTCGATCGAGGTGCTGAGGGGCTGCACTCGGGCAGTCCCTATGGGGTACCTGTTGCGGGTACATGGTTACTTGAGGGATTGGTACTCGGGGAGTACCTGAGGAGTTTGGGCGGCAATACCTGTTATGGGTGTCGATTGCGGACCGTTGCGGCGGATCGCTTGTGATGCAGATACTCGCTTTACCGATAATTAAGGACCGAGTCGTGCCCCCACTTTGGACTTGGGAAATGCCGTGCTCACCATCTACCCAGTATGGGGAGGGTTCCAGCAAACCTACTCTAGTGCGGCGCCGAGACTGTAGGAGAATCGAGCTTGATATGTGTAGGGGGGATTCGTTGCGGCGTAATCTCCCTGATTTACCACGGCCCCCGACTGGCCCCGGTGGGAAGGTTTCACGACCCTGGGGCAAATGTTAGATCGGATGTTTCCCGAGCCCAGGGAGACAGGATTGGCGCCGTTACTGTTTAGGGTCTTTGCTGTGGGCTGCGTCTCAGGTTGGTTGCGGACTAGCCTTGCAGCCCGAATGGATTCCTGGAATGCCACCTCTGCAGAGTGTAAACTATACGTATAGCCGTGTCCACGGTTACGGACGACCCATTTCTGAGAAGCCCCGGCTAGCATGGGAATCTGCTTTCTTACCACATCCTTGATTCGGGTTATGAGAGATTGGTCCAGCTGAGGCTGTTGAGACAAGGTGGGGAGGGGGCTCACCGAGTCGACTAGTGAGTGAAAGGTGATTGGTGGATGATGTTTTGCGGGAACCTGCTGTGGCAGGACGAGCCCGATGGGAAAATGTGAGGCTGATGGTTGGTTTTGGGGAGTGGATGTGTGTGTGTGAGCAGGAGTTGGTGATGAGATGAAATTGGGTTATTGCTGCTGCTTGCATAAGAAAACCCTGGCTCAAACCTTGATTATTTCTATATCTTTAGAATAGGCCACTTTAAAGCTTGCATCATATTATGGTTGGTGACGTGGACCTGTCCCATTTCCTTAGGGACAGACTTTGGGTTCTCAGGTGAAGACCCCGACCACGAGTTCAACCAGGACGGTTGGTACGACTGAAGGGTGTGCGCTACGCTCAAGGATGCCTGTGGAGGAGAGGACCCTGATGTTCTAGCTACCGCTGCGCAGATGTTTCTTATTGTCGATTTAGCCCAGAGGGCTTGTACCAGACGCTATGTTTTTATATATGTCATGTAATGAACCTTTTATCGTTGTATGGATGTGATATTCGACTGAGATGAGTTCTATACGAGATAGCTGCTATTCCTGGGACTATCTCAAGGGTACAGGGAGTCGGGTTCTCGTCGGTGAGAATCCGGTTTGTCACAAATAATAAGATTTCTGATCTTTGAATATAATCGAATGGAATACATAAAACATTCTAATTATTTTGCTAAAAGAAAAGGTCTTGTTTACTACTACCTCCGTTCAAAATTACTATTCATTGTTGAATTTTTCGTTTAACGTTTGACCATTCGTCTTATTCAAAAAATTTCACAAGTATCATTTATTTTATATGTGACTTGTTTTATCATTGTATATACTTCAAGTATAACTTATTGGTTTATATATCTGGACAAAATTTTTGAATAAGACGAATGGTCAAAGATCGTGAAAAAGTCAACAACGAATAATAATTTGGAACGAAGGTAGTACATAGGAATGATGTCCGTGAGTATTGAGCTTGTGCATAGGTACAGAGGCACTGTGCCCAAATGACTTATGCCAGCACTTATGGTGACGTAGCTTGTGGCTCATTTAAAACTGTTGATATTTGCTTGCACTTGCACTTACACATGATAGCTGGGATGCCCACTCGGCGAGCAGCTTATCCATTCCTTTTCCAGCATAAGAGCAAAAGCAATACAATGATCATAGGCAGCCGTGGTTGCGCAAGTGTGTTTCTGCCCATAATTTTTGTACCGAAGACGGAAAAAATGGCACCAATGCGGATGTACGATAGGAGATAAGAGTGCTATGATCATCGAAGGCCGACATGCCAATGGTACATGACGGACAAAAAGTTAACATTCTGCAGAAATTGTCCTCGCCTTAGCAATAGGTAGAGATTGAGCAAAATTTGGATGGGTGTACTAAGGGCTTGTTTGGATTGGCTAAAGTGGTAGTGGTAAAGTTTAGGACCCATTAGTAGTTGTCCTCTAGACAATGTTTTTTCACCTTTTTGAGTCGGGCTAAACTTTAGCACCACCAATTAGCCCTCCTGTTTGGATGGGCTAGCGCTAAAGTTTAGCACTTTTGCATATTAGCACTTGAATCCAAACGGGCCCTAAAAGTGTGCAAGAAGCAAAAATTGATAACTGATAATGTTGAAACAAAGATGCATGTTCATAAGATGAACTCCTCTGGAAATCTTAATCATGGCACTCTCTTTAATATGCAACATACATGATGTAACAAGGATCATGCTCTGACCGATTATATTTTATTCACTAGCAAACACATTGTTCTTCCTTAAAACCCTATTGCACTTCCATGCAGTCCATTAGATGTTGGCGCGATCGTCTTATGCTGCAAACTAGCAGGAAAGAGATTATTAGTCTTACAAACATTTACATTTTAGGAATTTCATCTAAGAGTAGGAATAAAAAAATATTTACCTGTTTCTGACCAGGATGATGAGGTAGTTCGCAAATTGGCAGAAGGGATATGATTTTTTTGCTATCATAGATCACATCGTATTCTATTGTAATTATCAACTTGATGCATCGCAGCTTAGGACGTGCTCCTCTCACCGCCTCACAACAGGGGCCATCTTTTGGTGTCAGATCAATTGGCGAAGATCCCTCCCTCTAAAGGACATCTTTACATTCATCAAAGAACTTTCTCTTCTCCTCTCCACAATACTGGTGTGGCTTAAATTGTCACACCCGGTTTTAAAAAAAAATTAGGTGCATCTCATATGTGCGCCAGGATCAAGTTTACACACATATGATAGACGTCACAAGTGAATATCCATAACCATGCATACGAAAGAGTATTAAAGTATATTTATTACAATCTCAGAGTTGACACAAATGTCATAGCGGAAGACTTAAATAAACGTTTAACTAAACGAAACGAAATAAATCCATCTCCACAGGCAGTTGACCGGCGGACTCGCCTAGAATTCCTCAAAGTCAGTAGTAAAGTCCTCAAAATTCTCCCAATCTGAGCAGCAGTCCGAGTGTGGTCGATGCAATATAAATAAACAAGCGTGAGCACATGTCGTACTCAGTAAAGTATGGAAATAAATGACATGCTAGGCTTTATAAAGTGGAAGGCTGAAAGGATAGCCGCATTAAGCATTTTTAGTTGGTCAACTTTTATTAAGCATCTATTTACTAGCAAATATAAGTATATACCAACCACAATTAAATGATAACATAAACCCATCAGATTCAGGTAACCACAAATTAAATCATATTCTGATAGATTAATCATGTGAGGGTCCAGGCCGCTCATGACCGTGAGCACGGCTGTTATAACAGTTTTACACTCTGCAGAGGTTGTACACATTCACCATAATCCGTGATTCCCATTGCCCGGAAGCATGTACCCTTCCCACACCACGTGGACCGAATACTGGGTTTCACTATGAGACCTTTACAAAGATACTCTAATAAGTGATAGTTCGCTAAGGCTTCCGGTTCAGGAGCAAAGCATAACCATCCCTAATGAGTCGCGTATCTTAGCAAAGCCTACCGCTTAAGAGGACCGGACTATACCTCATCAACCGCCGCACCTCTTGCCCCTTTCGGGTAAAACTATCCCAAACCAGAATACCTAATTAGTCAGTCAAAGTCAGAGCCACATAGCACTTATGGTTGCACTGTTTTCCTGGGCGGTCGCTCCATGTTCCAATTAAAAGATATGATCTTGTCATTATTTAATTAAAAGATAATAATGGAACATAGAGTAGGGGTTTCATTGGACCAATCCCAATTGAGCAACTAAGCATCATCTACCAGTCAAATTAATTTCATGACCCAGCTGCAAGGTATGGTAAAAATAGACTAGAAAATCCTTAATGGGACCCAGCAATATTAATGCAAGCGATAAATAAACGGTGTAATTAAAATACATGTCATTTAGGTACAAACGGGCATGATCAAGGAATACTTGCCTTCTTCCCAACCTTGCTACTGCTCAAACTCTTCAACAGCTGGTTCTTCGAACACTTCCTCGAACGACGCGTTTCCTATACGCATCACACGAACACATACAAGAAAACAATATAATAAATAAGAAACAGTACACCAAACAATTCCAACATAAGAAAATTACAGCACAAAACTATTCTACGCATCACCACGAACGCGTGAGCGCAATAATCACTAAAATCGGAGTTAAAACGCAAAAGATATGGCTTTTCTAAGGTTCAGGGACTTGCTGGCAAAGTTTTAAAAGTTCCAGGGGCTTAACTGTGAAAATCCGAGGACTAAAACACAATTTTGTATAAAACTACGAGGGTTTTCATGTAAAAATACCAAACTTGGACCTCGGGCGCAATTTTAAAACTTGCAGGGGCTAAATCGCAAGAAAAAAAGGACCTAAGTTTAAATATTTTTGAATGGCTTAGGACCGCGGGTTGAATCCACGAAAGGCCAGGGAATCTTTTAGAAAATTGACCGGAGTTGACCGGTACTCCGCTGTTTGACTTGAAGCTCGGCTGCCTTGGGCCGTTCGATCCTAATCTAACGGCCTAGGATGGATCTGGGACGGGGCGATTCCGGCGACGACGGAAGCGGCGGCGCCGCCGGCGGGTGCGGCGGAGCATCGCCGGCGCAAGCTCGATCTCGAGCTACAGCTCACGAAATCGGACGGGGTTTGGACGGGAAGCACAAGGAGGCCACGGCGAACTCACCTGGCTAGGCCAAGTCGAGGGTGGAGCTTCGTAGGCGGCCGGTCGACGACGAATGGCGGCGGCAGCGCTGTGAGATCGACGGCGAGCAATTTAAAGCAAGGGCGCGGCCAAAGGTCGGAGCTAGAGTCGATGGAGACCTTCGAGACTTCAAGGCGACCCTCCTGGAGCTCTTCGCGGCGAGGGAGAGACTACGACGATGCGAACCGGCGGCGGCGGCGGAGCTCCGAAGGCGATGGTGGCGGCGACGCGCTAGGGCGTGCGAGCGGCGGCCGAAACGCGAGAAAAGGAGCGGGGGATGAAGGGGGCGACACGCGCTGACTAAAAGAGGGCTGGGCCCACGCTTCTCGGCGTGCGTGCCCCGACCGGGTCGGACCCGAGCTCGAGCTCGAGTCAGACTCGCGCCCGACCTGGAGACGAAGGTCCTGACAGGCGGGCCCCGCCTGTCAGCGACGCGAAAAAGAGGGGAAGGGAATCGCGGGCCGGCGCGGGAGTACAGGCCGAAAGGAGAGAAGCTGGGCCGCGCGGGATCTTGGGCCGGTCGACCGAGAAGAAAAGAAGGAGGGGCATAGATGAACTGGGCCAAGAGTTGGAGGGGCAAAACTAAACTCGACAGAAAACAATTTTTCTAAACATCAAACAAATTCAAATTAAATTCGAATTTAAACAGAATTTAAATTCCAACTTAATTGAACAGCAAGCAATAGACAAATGCAACAGCATGAATGCATCAACAACTTATTTTGACTAAAATTATTTAACATGATATTTAAATTGATAAAAGGCTAGAAATTCCAATTAAATCATAGAAAATTTATTTAAGCCTTAATAAATCTTAGAAAAATTCAGAAAGTTGCTACAATTTAATTGAGATGAATTTTAGGGTGTTACATAAATCTACCTCTCACGAGGTAGGGAGAACTTATTGCAAACACTAGCAAGATGGCAATCACATGTTTCTGATCAAACATCATTGCTGCTAGTCTCATAGGCGGTGATAAACTTGAATCGAAAAAAGCAGTATCCGTATGATTTAGAACCAAATGCACATATGTGCTCCCTTTATATAGGATATAAATTATTGCACCTATAGGTTCATGAGGATTATTAATGCTAGGGAATCCTAGGATCAGATATAGTGAAAGATAGATGTGGCTTGCACGATATCTCATCATTTGTTCTGACATGCAATTGATTTTGCATATATGTTTCCTGAAATGTCTATTAATATCCAAGATGTCCATCTCATTCCATGATATGTCATCATTTATTGGGACAATGGTTTGGATTCACATTTTCTCAAATCTCTTTGTATCGAAGATATATTGATTTGTTGTTTCTTGAAATCCGTGCAACTTATTCAATCTATGTACATCAACGGAAGTCTCAGATGTCGGAAGTATTTCAATTTTCTATAAAAATGCCTACTGAATTAAACAAATTTACTAGAACTTGATCAAGATTTCCCTGTAGTGCAATATGCTGATGGTATTCTCCTAGTGATGCAAGCAGATGAGACTAGATGATGCCCTTAAAAGACCTGCTCAACAAATTTGCCAAAGCAACTGGCTGACGATTAACTCACTTCACTGTTGATCTTGTTCTACATCTTGAGACTTGCAGCTTCTGCACCTCTCTATACTGATAGTATACTCTGATTATGATCTGAACCTGGCATTTGCATGCCTATACTGCTAGTAGTATATTACTACGGAAATAATCATGAGGGGTTTTCGTTTCTGTTTTCCATGCATCTTTGTTTTTGCAGAGCAGCTCAAGTAGTGTCTCAATTAGCTTTATTTTTCATGGTTGTTTCTTTTTCAGAAAAAAAAACAAGGAGGCAATTGGGTGCATACACAAGACTGTCATGTTTGTTGGCAACGACGACTAGATTTTTCATGGTCACTGTGCATGTTCGGCAGCCTGCAGTGGTATTGGTTCTTCAGCAGCACCTGTGACTTGCTTCATCCACCAGGAAACATTATTCGTGTATCTTGTATGACTTGATGTGTGTTTGTAGAAAGAAAGTTTTCTAGAGAGAGAGAGATTAAGTTTTCTAGAGAGAGAGGGGTTAAGTTTTCTAGGGAGAGAGAAAGCTGCTCGCTGAGATGAGAGGGAGGAAGGTAGAGATGCCTATGAAGATTCAGTATTTTCAATTACCCAAACAATATTTTGAATTTGTTTCTTGGAAAATGATTCCATATACCCCAAACAGGAAAATTGAATTGAATCAAATTCAGGGTAAATCATTTCTTGATGAATTTAATTCCTGAAATTTGTTTCAATTCCGGGGATCCAAAGGGGAAGAAAGATGGTGATGTGATGTCTGAAGTTTGTGAGCTTGTGCAGGATGTTGCACGAGCATTCTTGTCTGAATTCTTATTTACATAACAGGGACCTATAAAGAAACAACGAAATTAAAAAATAAACTCTGTGACAATGTGGACCTTGTTGCAAGTCTGTGAGGAACAACTGCCCGCATCGCACTCCAGCCAAGTGAGGATGATGCTAGTGTCAATGTCCAGGAAGTATGGCTTCGCCGGCTCGCCGATGTACATCGTCACGTAGAAGTGGCTGCACATGAAGAATCATCATCAAACAAAGATCGAACCATTGCGCAGTGGAGCTGCTCGCTCAAGAGGTATTGCCTTACGTGGCTCAAGAGTAAAAGATTATTGATCTCATCGAACCAAAGTATGTAACGGGACCTTTAACCTCTACAATCCAATACAAAGTTCCCAGCCAACAGGTATCAGATGAGAGGAGATTTTGTACGTACCCGGTAGGGTACACGTTGCCGTCTAGTTGAAAAGCAACGGAAGAGGAGGAGGCCGTCGGCAGGATCGGAAGCAGGAGTGGAGCCCAGCAGCCAGCAGCCAGCAGCCATGGTGCTTGAAGAACGCCACGAAGATATTGAGCTAGGTGGTGGTAACCGGGTGGTGCTGCCACTGGCGAAGCCAGAGATTCAAAGTTAGGGGGGCTGAGTTGCTCCTTCTTTCTCCTCCTCTTCTTTTTTTTTCTTCCTCCTCCTTCCATTCTTCTTCCTCTTCACATATGGTTAGAAATTGTAAGGGTCTTAGGGGAGGGGGGGCATTGGTTGCATGGGGCAGGGGGCTTGAGCCCCCCTAGCTCCCCTGCTGGCTCCGCACCTGGTGCACTTCCCCCTTTCCGGCGAGGGACAGAGAAGACGAGGTATTTATAGGCGTTGGTGGCTTGGTGGAGGCTTGCTCCAGTGGCTTTGATGAGTTCAAATATCTGGCTGTGAAAAGAATGCATTTTAGTTATGCCGGGACATATGGCTTTGCATGTCATTTGGATGGGATTGGCTTCATGTATGCCTGGCCTTGAGAATTATTAGTGACAAAAGATATTGTGGTTACACACACTACCATGTTAGCTTCTAAAATAAAAGAGTATAAACAGGAAGTTCAACAACCCATGCCAATCACAAGCTTCCAAGGAAAGGCATTGCATTTCAGAGCATCTGCCAATTTGTATTTGTCTGTTTCCTCGAAACCGTGTGCGCTAATTGACTACCGCTGCCGTTTTCATCCTTCAAGTCATCTTATTGATTTACATCAAGGTGCTTCTTTTCATGGGGTTCACGCTATCAACTTCGTGGCTAAGTATTCCAAATATGAAAAATTACACATTCACACAATATTGATGTTAATGTGGGAGAGATAGGCATATACAATTCCACATTCCTGTGACAAAAAATTCACTTCTATTGTTACTATATTATGCCAAGTGGGCCATCTGTAGTAATGAAACATCCCCTTCTATTGTTCAAATTAGGCAATATACCTGAATTTCCATTAAAATTGTCCACTAAATGCATTTAGCAAGCTCACTTTGAATAATCCACCTTATAAATAGAAACATATGTACTTTTCCCTCGATTATTTCAAAAAAGGCAGTGCCTTCTCAATCAAGCTACCAATAAAGGGATACAAAGCATTTGATTGCAAATATTGAGGGATAACTCCTTGGGGAACTGAAGTGTGGAAAAGTGAGTGTCAGGGCAGGTGTTCTCTCTCTGTACTCCTTGGGGATCTTCTCATAATTTCTGTACTCCTTGGGGAACTGAAGTGTGGAAAAGAAGATGTCACAACTCTCTGTGTGGTACTAGTACGTTTTAGGCTTATGAGATTTCCTCCAATGCGTGCATTTTTATTTCGTTTTCTTGGGTGTTCTATTTGGGTTGTAAATGTTTGATTTTCACGAGTGATAAGTTTTCTTGACTTTTTGGTATTCCTTGGGATATTTCACAGTTTATTTTAATTTAATTTTGGATAGAAGAAAATCGCGATATGCTTTATCTACAACTTTGATGGTTGCGTAGTAGACTGCTACCGATTATTGAGATTAATGCAGATTAGAGAAAATTAAACGTGCAGCAATTAATTTTAACCACGCATAGCAATTTGCCTCCTAAAAGAGTACAAACAAAGTTTCAACAACCCACCCAGAAGTTTTTAAGGAAATAGGCATTTACCCGATCTCAGCTGTAGTTTTGCACTTTTGCACGACTCAATGCTTTGTTGACTTGAGTGCCCCAGGATACCTGGGCATCTGCTATATATATGTGCTATCTAATTGGAGATAGCTAGCATAAATATGTGATCAATGGTCAGTTGGGCAGTGATAACGTGTATAGACAATATGTACATTTCAAGTACATTAGTATATAGTTGTTGCCAGTCTATTGAGGAAGAGGGATCGGGGAGATTGGAGGGATAAAAAATCATATCTATCTATTTATCTATCTATTCTATACTATAAAGATCCAAAACTTTCGACCCGTCAATCAAACCATCGTAATTTTACGAAAACCTTTCTCTTCGTCAATCAAACCATCATAATTTTACGAAAACTTCCTAATATTTATAAAAATCAATCCATGGTCCTTTAATTCGTTGTAGTTTTACGAAAACCCTCTAATATAATCGTCGAGTTCGTAACTAACACGGTCTTCGTATTTTTTATTAAACCACGTGTCGCACGTGCGTTCTTGCTAGTACAACTATACAAGTCATATCCCCCTCAATCTCCTCCAATTCCCTTGTGGAGGGCATTAACCCAATGCCTTAATGTGAAAGCTTAGTAGAAGAGGGTGTATGCGAGAAAGAAGGTTCATTTTCATTGACATGACTAAATTCCCTAAAACAATCCCATGAACATATTTGCCAAACTCACTTTGAATTATCTATATAATAACTATTTAAAATATATGTTGGTCTCAATTATGTTAGCAGTGAAGGAATGTGTAGTATTTGATTGGAAAACATGTACAGGTGACACTTTGCGGAAATAGTGGATGAGTATATCAGCACAAAATTTAATGTCAAGCAACCTAACGTTTTTGAAAATTGTACTCTCCATCAAAATATCAGATAACCTGGGGGCATCCAACCTCTTTGTTTTCAAGAAACATGATGATATTCATTCCATTGAAATGATATTTCTGGATTATCATACACATTTATAGAAGAATGAACTTCTCATTTGATACAAGTTTGATTCCAAAAGTCATATGGAAAATTGGAGTAAATCGTCTGGATGTTTTTTCTGGTATGCATCATTAGATATAGGATTAGAAATTATTGTCTTGCTCTGTCGCTCATGAGTCATGGTCTTAGGATACATCAGCTCACACAATTCATGTGTCCTCTGCTGTTAATATATGGACTAGAAAATGCAAAACTATTTATCTGCTTTATCAGTAAATTAAGAGAAATTAATTAGTACAAGTTCTGAATGATCATTATCAATGCAAATCACGATTTGAACTCAACTTTAATGTCAGAAAATTTAATACCTAATTTGCAGAAACTTAAGTATACACTCATAATTGAGATGGAACTATACACTAGTGCAGCGACAGAGCATTACTAACTCCTGAAAGTAATTATGTACATGAACTGCAGTACATCAGAACCCACTGCAATCACAGAAGGCGACCCACATTTTCTGTACTAACTTTCCCAACCAATTCTTTGGCCTTTGAGTTTCTTTACCTCTTTTGTACATAACTTTCTCTGGTCCTTAACTAAAACATGGAAATCTAGAGGAGGTTCAAGTAAATGGCATACAGAGAACAATTCAGACCAGCCTTGTGAATTATGGGATTCCATCTCATTATAGACAACTAGTCCATCAACCCGTGCAACTGCACAGGCTAGAAGTTTTAAAAGAGCCATATTTCTATAATTATTGAATATATTATACAAAGATTCAGATTTTTTTATTTTTTATTCAGATTTAGAAGGTTTATCTTTTTATATGTTCCAAACTGTTTAATAATTTAATAAGCTTATTTTCTATGGTGTTTGATAAGGTTTTTATGTTACTAATCTACCGCTTCTGTAGTCGGCCATGAGAACATTAAGCAATAGGCTGCGTATCAACCAAATACTTGCTCATATATGCACTGATGCATAAATGTCTAAAATTTAAGAATCCAACTCTATTTATCTATTTCAGTGTTGTAATGTACTCCATGTCTAATTATTCAACCTTTAAAACGTACAGTGACAAACCAATATCCACATGGAGATGAAGTACGTCATGCGTTCTGAAATTATTGGTAGCTCCTCGCTATATGTATAGCCAAATTTATTAATACTCATTGTTAATTTCTCTCACCTATCCTGTATGTATGTATATCCTGTCTCCAAATTTTTTGCAGGTCATCTACACAACGGCGCATTTGCTCCGCACTTGGTCTATCCTTCAACGGCCATCATCGCGGGACAATCTTGTGGTGGCGTCGCAGTACTTGGTCCAAGTGGCCAAGGTTATTTTTGGCCGGGCATATGGCTGGCGGTCTAGTCTTAGGATTGACGGCTAATTAGGTCCGGAGATCGTGAAAAACTTTTTTCTTTTTGGCTGTGTGCCACTTGGCAGAGGCCGGGATCATTTCAGGCGGAGGTATCACCTCGATGTATCTAACTGAAAATTAATAAAGTATCCCTTTTCCAAAAAAAAACAATTTTGCATCACTGTGCAGCCTGCAGGCAACGCTTCTTCGCCCATGTGATTATTAGGCCAGTTACCTATAGAGAATCATATGTTTGAGACGGTTGAGTCACTTAACAGTTAGATTCTTGACAGTACATGAACATCCACTCCGATACTTTCTTCAAGCCAAGTGATTCCATCATCGATATACTTGTGGGGAAATAAAGCCTCCTTTTTCTTTACTGTTCCTTCTCCAGATTCAGCTACGAAGACAAATATATTAGCCAAAACAACATGCATTTTTGCTTACAAAGCCAAAATGAAACAACGTAACGTACTGCTATAATCTTCCTCACTGGCAATTACTCCGCCAGCATCGTAGAACCCTCTCCAGTGCGCAGCCATTGTATGGATTTAGCTGTAATGCACCAGCACCCCCATCTGAGCCGATTGATGAACCTTTGAGATAAATGGGAATGTGTCGTTAGACCAGACTGAAGTGATATGCATATTTGTGCTTTCCTTTAATTTATTCATTCCCTCTTATGGTCATGGTCATGCTTAAGAGCCTTCTTTATGATATTGTCCATATACTACATATAGTAGCCAAGGAGGCTGACGGAGAACTTGTGGCCTCGACCGATATTGATGCCATCAATCCAGTTCAAGTTCGATGATTGATTTGCCTGTTGATCTTGCCAATGTGTTAGGAGCAAGAACCCGGCAAGGTGCTGTGTAAGTGTAACGTTGGCTCATTATGCACGCGGCATCGATGATCGGCCAAGCACATGTTATCCACGCCCCTCTCGAGTCCTCTCGGCATTGTCGGTGCTGGAAGGATCTTCCTCGTGCTCTGCAAATACAAACTGCATCATTCTTCTATATTAATTTCGTGGTGTTTGTTGATCCGTCTCCATGGGTGAGATTCCGTGATGCACTACATCTCAAAGAAGAATCTCCATCAACGCATCAATTTTAACTACAAATCTGTCCATTCATGAACACTAATCTATTGGACGCGGCACCATGCTCTCGCCCCTCTGTAATTGACGCAGTCAGTGCACACCCTCCAATCTCACAAAAGTAAGATACAACAGCTGGAGATAACTCAGAGGTAACATACACAGGCCATGACGTAGTTGCAGTATGAAGAAGATCCACATAGGTTGCTTCAACTCATCCCTTGCATTTGTTCCGTGCCTGCTCATGATCTCCGTGACTCTCTTTTGTCTACGCATGTTGCTACACCGTGACGCGAGCTCCCCGATCTTGAACGCCTAAGTCAGCCGCGATCGAGGGAGGGAGGCAGACATATGTTTGTTGAGAACATGAGATCGGTAGTGATGATCACGTGGTGGAGATAATTCAGTTCAGATAGTGTGCGTCAGATCACATCACGTGAAGATGAATTGAGTTTTCTTGGTCACTTAGATTAATCTTTTAATGGCATATTTGTGTAATTTTGACACAACTATTAGGGGTTACTTTAAACTATTTTCATAATGGCAGTGTGGGCAATTTTTCTGAAAATATAATAGATCCAACGGCTATTATTGATGGTAATAATTAGATTATATAGAACTGATGGTTAGATGTTTCTGATTTTTGTGAGAATTTCTAGTATTTATCTTTTTTTCTAGCGCGTCTCGTGGGAATTAAAGTGGGGGCTTTAAAAGGAGCCTCCAATCAGTAATAGTAAGATAGGAGCATATAGCTGCTGCTAGTGACTTCCTATCTGCCTCTCTAACCTTCACTCCTATAATCTCTCATTCCCCTGCGCCATGTTACTACAAAGTTTATTCCAATATAATGATAACAGGCTAGCCTCTTCAGTTGGGAAATTGATCATTCCACGGAGTTCTGGTGATATTAGTAACTTCCACACACACTATCAGCAGTACACGGAGATGGATTTATCCACGGGAAATGGTCATGGAAAGGAAGACATAATTGACTTGGCGCTCCTACTGCATGCTCCACGCACCCATCCGAGCTGTGCTTTCTCATTATCATATATCACCATCTGATCCAGCATTGTGATGTCTACAGAACAAAAGGCCAACAAAGAAGTTAGTACACAAAGGTGCATTGCATCCAAATTTCAGAAACTGGGTACTGTATAACTGAACTTTATACCTCCAATTACGTTGAAGCTCAGCTTAGCGGCCGTTCCATCAAGTATGCCCAAGCATGCATTGCCATTTTTCTGGTACAAACATGTAAGAAGACATTTAAAATCATTTCATTCTGTACAAAAGTGTGGTTCACTGATGTTAGTAAGTTGAGTCTTGGATGTTTACAGTGACAACGAGGTAGTTTTCAGGAGGAATCTCCATGACGGCATTCTTGCCAGTGCCAAAGCTCAGAAACAGTGACTTGAATTCCTTCTTGACGTCAAACACAGATTTGAATGCTTTCTGCCCTTTCCAGCACAGAGGCAATTCGGGATCAGACACCTGTTTAAGTGATTTGCTGAGACCAGCTTTGAGCTGCAAGGTCAGAGTACCATTAGTTCAGTGTTTCTTTCCTTGAAATTTCATGGAAATTGGAAAAGATAATGACCGAAATATACCGCGAGAACAACAGCTTGGTATGGCTGTGCAGTAAAGTATGTGTAGGTGCTACCACTGTCAAATACGACCTCCATAGGCTTCACACCAAGGGAATGTCTATCAAAATACAATGTTCCTGAGCCAGGTGAGTAGTAGTTCCTGGAAAAACAATGTTGTGTCAAACCAAATGGAGAAAGAAAATAGAAAGTTGACACATCATACATGGGATTAGCCATGACGTATATCCAGATTCTCAGGTTCTCAGCATTTCGATTCAGCTTATTGACCTGAGTTCATACCTAAATCTTAACAATCAAGGGACAGCCTGCCTTTTATTTTTGAAGAATGACCATTAATTTCGTAAACTGACATCAAAGTCTAGAAACAGACTGGACATTGATGTGAAAATTACAGTAATGGCACACAGAAGATTTTAACCTACAGTAAATTTATGAAGGTGTGTTGAGCTTAAGATCATATTGTAACAGAGTGTTACAAACTTGCAGAAATCAAAATACAAGTATCTGGTATGAGATTAGCCATGATGTAATCCTGATTATCATGCTCTCAGTATTCCCCAGTTTATACTTGGCCTGAGTTCATAAGTTTCAATAATTAAGGAGTGCCTTGCTTTTCATTTTTGAAGAATGTTCATTAACTAAGTGAACTGACATCGAAATCAAGATAGACTGGAAATGATAAAAAAGAATGCAAATTGTTTAAGTATAGCATTACTGGGTTTTCACGAATTGATGTGAAGAATTAGCCTTCCAATCTAATGGGTACAAAAAGGATAATAACTTACATTGATTTTCTAGCAGTACATTGATCATAAGACCAAATTGTAACAACGTACTAACTTGCAAGAATCAAATATGGACAAACTCTCTAGCTTTATATGCTCATTGTCACAATAAAGCAATGTTAATAGCAATTGAAACACTGGAGACAATGATGCTTACCCAGATGTAGTCCGAGCCATTGGCACCCAGGTTACATGTGACGTAGGCACAATATCATCCCCAAAGAAGAGGAACCCCCCTCCGCTCGTGCTCAGGCAATGGCCAAGAACATTCTTGGTGATCCCTTGCTGCTTGAGCTGTGAAAGAAGGCTCACTGATCCCCTGCCAAGCCCAAGCAAGCCATCTGTGGGTGCTTGCACCGCTCCATTTTTCCCCACTTGCTGATCATACCCACAGCTGCGCAAAGAAAAGCAACCATATCAACAACCAAATCCCGCGACACTATCGACTATCAAGAAATGTTTTACTCAAGTGTTATACCCAAAGGTCAGGCTGGGACGAACTGCGGAGGACTTGATCATGGGCAGCGTGAAGTTGTCGGCGATGAGCACACCTTGAGATGATCCGTTGTCTGCATACTTGATTCTGTAATCGCATTGTTTTGGTGAAGGGCACTTGTTATTAGCGCCGAGCTCATTGTGAAGTGCAGTGCAAAGCGAGTCTGCGCACGGTACAAGCCTGTTTGGCGTAGGCCGATACCATTGGTTTGGCACCTGCAATACCCATCAAGAATACAAGATCAAGAAACGTACTAAGATTCCACATTTCCAAGCAAAACTGGAACTACAATTGAAGACAAAGTTGGCGTCGAAAGTTCTGGCCAGGAAAAGCCAGTCAGTCACAGGGAAAAATTACAAAAAAGCTTTGTGCCATAAACAAAGAAATGAATACCATGATCACCGGGCTTTCAGCCAAAGAACCTAACAGAGCGGATCCCAGTAACCACGACTAGAGTTATGATGCAGTTCTGAACAATCAATATGTATTTTTTTTTAAAAGTAACGAACAATCAATATGTAACACTCAGAGTCAGTCATCAACTGTAAATACCTTGTTGCAGCTCTGGCAAGGCGCGTCACACTGCACCCACGTGAGGTCGCTGCCGGTGTCAACATCCAGGAAGTAGGGCTTCGCCGGGTTCCCAATGTTCATCGTGATATAGTAGTGTCTGCAGAAGAACAGAGTGTCAAGTGCTGCAAACAAGTGGATGCTCAGACTTGGATGGAATGATAAAAGCAATCAGAATCAGTTTATTAACAAGTGAACATTAAATGAAGGAAAAATAAGCAGAGGATTCTATCATTTTGTTCGATAGAAAAATGTGGAGTTGCTGAAGAACAAAGTGCACAGCGGAAAAAGAAGAAGCACAGCGGACACCAGTAAAAATTTGTGAGGGGTAAAAATCAAGGATCAATGCCCATAGAAGGACGCAACAACCTGAAACTGAAACTAGCACGAGAAGACGATGAAACTACTGCTGCATTGCACATGGCTTAAAAGGACAAAAAAATGAAACATCTTGTCATAAAACGGAGCCAGTAGAAACGGTAACCCAAAAAATATGATTTTGCTTTCGCGACATAAACAGAGAAAGCCCAAACGGTAACTCGCGCGGTAAAGATTCCGTTGGAGTGAACAACAAACAAGTGGTGCTCTGAACCTACTGACGAAGAACAGCAAAAGAAAATGTGAGGGGCGCAAAGTCAAAAGAGAGGATTTTCAATTCCGCCGTCGACCCGGTCAACGAAGGCCAACGCCCGCGGCGCGACGGAGACGAGACAGCCTGCATTCGCAGAAGCCGGACCAATCCGCCGCGCCGCCAACACGATTGGGCAGAAACGACGCTAGATTTTGCATCTAATCAAACGGAAAGAACTCAAACAGAGCCGCGAAATCGAATCGCTGCACTTAATCTTGCTGCTCCCCGGACACGGCAGCGCATCAACCTTGATCAAGGGGAGGGGAAGAGGAGGGCCGCGTACCCTGTGGGGTAGACGTCGCCGCGGAGCTGGAAGACGGCGGTGGACGCCGGCCTCGGGGGCGTGGCGGCGCGGGACGGGGTGGCCGCGAGCAGGAGGAGGAGGAGGGCCGCCAGGAGCAGCACGGCGGCCGGGGCACGCCTGGCGGCGGCGGCGGCCATGGCGAGGCGACGAGGAGAGGAGGGAGGAGCAGTGTGGACGCCTGCGACACGCCTTGGAGTTTTCCTCCCCCTTCCTCTGCCCTTGATGGATGGGATGGTGGGAGAAGAGAGCCGAGGAGAGTAACGGGAGGAATGGCGCTGGCGGGCGGGTCGAGGGGTATTTATAGCGGCGTACGAGGAGAGGGGGCCGGCCGCGCAGACCACGCGGCTTTGGAAATTGCTCCGCAATTTCTTTTTGTTTTCTCTCTGTTTTCTTGGTGGGTTTTGGAATTTTTGGGTTTGGTGAGGTAGTACTCAGATTTCTGCTAAACAAACATGGTCCTAGTAGTGCTCTACTATATAGGCATCTAATTTTTTGAAGAAAAAATTAACATAACTTAGGGGCTGTTTGGATCCACGGTCAAATGGCAAATGGCATCCATTTTACCATTTTTTTTGCCATTTGCCTCCAAACACCCACATGGAAAAGGGGCAAATCAAAAATGAGATGGCAAAAATCTTTTGGCTCAACATTGTAGCAAAATTGGGTAAAAAGGCAAAATTTTTATCATTTGCCTCCAAACACCCCATGTCAAAAGGAAGGAGAATGGGGTTTAAATGGGTTTTTGCCAAAAGTTTTGCCATTGGATCCAAACACCCCTGATGGCAAAACTTTTGCCATCTTTTCTTGAGGGCAAAAGTTTTACTATTTTTTGCTATTGCCATGTGGATCCAGACATCCCCTTAATGCTGTGTAAATTGCTGGGTGTAATTTTTGTTTGTGTTTCATATTGATGTTTGTGTTTGATCTTGTAGAGGTACTAAGATTTGAGATATTTTTCCTCTCTTCTTCCAAGTGATGTTCCGGTTAGTTTGGTGTGCTACAATAATTTTTATGGTTGCCAAGTAGAGTAGTATTACATGTAGATCTTTTTGATTGTGATAATTGATAGGAAAGTCATTGAGATGCTTCTTTAAATACCTCCTGTCCCAAGCAAAATATTAAATGGCCAAATCTCCCATCGCGTGATTCCACGAGTTACTCGCTCTCCTCTCTCCTTATGAGTCACATCGTATCGCATCCTTATCTTCAATCTCGGTCTCCCTCGTTCACAGAATTCTCTCTCTCTCTCTCTCTCTACTATCAAAGCTCCAACAAATACTAGCTAGCTAGAATTGGGATGTTAGATTTCTCCCTTTCTTTTTCCATTATATAGATCCATATGTTCCTTCCTCTTTCTTCATCATCTAATCTGCAGCAGGCCAATGCTTCACATCCATCCTTAGGCCCTTCTTTTTAAAAATATATATGTATTAGTGTTGTTGAGCGAATTTCTATTTATATTTTCGTGATTCATGTGTATTAGATAGATTTATATATCTGCAAATTTTAGGATCATATTCTAACTTGAAAGACCGGGCAAGGTGCCCTCATGGCATGGCGCGCACCATGTCATCAGACCAACGGGTTCCACCTCAATGGGCCCATGTTTCAGGTATAGGACACGTGGTGGCGGGGGAGGGAGCCGCTCTATATACATGACCTTATATGGAGAAGGAGCATGTCTCATTGCATCTTTCTCTATCTCTATCTCCCGCATCCCCAATATAAAAAAATACCCCGCCCCTCTGGAGCTCCAATAGTTTGTAGCATACTATTGGATTGTGAGATTTCTCTCTTTTATTTCCATTATCAGATACCCATCCACCCCTTCCTCTTCCTTCATCGTCTAATATCCAATGAGCCAATGCCTCGCATCCATCCTTCGTGGAGGGGTTAATGAACTCACGGTGGTGCAAGGGGATGCATCGAGGGAGATTGAAGATGCACCATCCATGAGGATGTGGAGAAGGAGGCTATCATGCTCGATTAGGACAGGTGCAAGGGAGACTCTTCTGCCCTCCTACACTTAGGGCTGCCAAGAGGGGGTCATCATTGTTGCATGCCATGGACAACCTTGATTATTTTTACTTGGATGAGCCAATTGTAATTTGGTGCTGCCGTTGAATTTTTTTTAGTAAAATACGCTACGGGTCATTAAACTTGTGCCATATGGTCAAATAGATACCTCAACTACAAAAATGCATATCTACATACCTAAACTTGTTTAAGCATGTCACGGGAGGTACTATGTACTAATCGTGATCCCACCCTATGCTGCCAATGCCACTATGACATCTTGAATGATTTCGCAAGAAAACTTCGACATGCTATCCGTGATTGTACCTGTGCTATTAAGGAATTGCAGCAATGAATGGTTTGCACAATTTCATAAACTATGTCCAAAGTGGAAATGGTAGGTAGCACTTCAAAAGAAATAAAAAAGTGTCCTAGCCTCTCAAATCATTAGCCCATAATAATGACCATGTATCTGGCTCACACTGATCAAACCAGTATATCCTCGCATCAATATAAGTTCTATTTTGCATCATGACTACCAAAGAAACCACCATGGTAAACTTCAATGATGAACTGCTTGTTATTTGGATCTATAATACACGTGAAGAATGATTAAAACTTGGTCATATTATTTCTGTAAGATGGAGTAATGATAGATCCAGTAGGACAAAAATATAGTCTAAATCAGTTACTTTCACCTATGTCTAGGGTACCAAATTAGTAATCTCCATAGCTATATGAAAAAAAAAATCAGTGAAACTCAAAGTCTCTGTGCATCAAGCTCTCTAGCATCTCATCACCTAATTATGTAACTCAGATCCAAATTCTTACATCTAATAACTAGGAATGTCTTCCTTACCGTAAACAAGGATCATGCCCCTCTGCGTGCAACGTTGGCTCTATGCCAAACCAAAACGTGCCCTGTCCGCAGCTTTTAATCACCCCACGCCGCGAGATCGCCTCACAGGTCATGCACAATTTATCTGTGGTTCACCAAGCATTTAGATGTAAACTATTTCTTAAGTCATTCCCAAAGTAGCCAACTATTTTCTGGAGGGGGGATGGTTGCATTGTGGGCACATCCACGTAGACACAGGTAGGATCGTAGATGCACATTTTTCCAGTTGAGGTACCTACTTGACCATACAAGACAAGTTTAGTGAGCTGTGATGTATTTTACTCGAAATTGTTTTGTTGCATATGCAATCCTCAAATATTGCAATCTCTCCTGACCATGTATTTACATTATATTTTTGCTAGTGCAAAAGATAATGTATATATATATATATCACCAATTTTTATTACATTCTTATTAACATCCAACTTTTAATTGAAATAGTCTCATGTTGAATATTTTATATACATACAAGTTAATTGGTCTAGTGATGTGTTGAATATATTATTCAATTCTGATTGGTTTTTGAATATTTTCATGTAACTTTGAGGTATTTTGTGCTTTCATGAGTTTACCAAGACAAGATAAAGTCGATATCAACAAGTTACTGATACAAAACTGATTGCAAACCAAATTTTGGCATCGCACTCATATAAAGAAGTTTGTCAACTACAAAGTTGTGCAGATCCGGTCTATAGCTGCAACTTCCAAATAACTTTGTATAAACAAGTTATGAGTTTCTAACTCGAGTTACAAATTTGGATTAAAAATGTATTTCTAGTGGCGTTTCAGGCTGGAACCAGAAATAAGCTATTATCACAGGCAGTTTGTGGCTAGAACTGCCGGCGATAATAAGATTTAAACTGTCAATTCTTGTATTAAACTGACTGTGAAAGTACCCACATCTGTCAAACTGTACTGAAGATGGTTGTTAAAATGCAACAGACATTGTTCTAAATTTGAAATTGTACTTAAATAAAAACCCTGTTGTTATTTTTTAATTGACTGAATAGGCCATTTATGTACTTGCGTTATTTCGGCTCGTGAGCCATAACTATACTACTCTGGCAGACCGTGTGTGTGGTTACATATATTTACGTTATTTTTCTGCTAGTGCAGAGAAAGCCAAGATTTTGAGTGATACCATGGAGAGTTGTGTCAACATCTCCTGTCCATGTCAACAGTGCAGTCTTGAGCGCGTTAAGCAATCGAAGGTTCGAACCTGACCTTGGACTAGCTCTCGCTGTCAGTCACACAGCACTCGTGACGACTGTTACGCACAAGTCGAGTGTTTCTTGTTTATACTTAAGTTGCTTTCGTCTGATTGGATTAAAAAAGGTTTATCTCAATTATTCTATCACTAAATCTAGATGACTTTGTGCCTACCGTGTGGAATAAACAATTTGTTAAATATTGATTCTATTATATTCTGTGATTTTTACTTTTGAGCTAAGTTCAACTGACAACCTTTGGTGGTTGAAGCATGGTGTCATCTACCTGCCATCAGCCCTTCCTACACGCGTACATAGCGTAACTGGTAATTTGCTGCGCGTATAGCGATTTTACGCTGCGCGTGCTCCAAGTAGAATTGTAGAAAGAGTTTTAACGAGCACAAGAAGAGCGTAAGCTTAGTGATTATCTAGACGATGTTTAGAACCTATCTGATTCCAACTCCCTCACGTGCAGACAAGGGGTTGGCGGCTTCTCCCTGTTCAGCTGTTTCTCGATCTAGAAGCCCCCAAAATCTTCTTAGATATCCGTGTGTTGACTATGGCCGTGCAAATACTCCTCCGTATTGGTAAATGAAGCCGTTTAGGAATAAGACTTGAGTCAAACTTTAGAAATACAAAATTTTTAATAACTTTTAAGTTGTTGAGTTTAAAATTGTAAAAGTTATATGAATAGATTTATTTTGAAAAATAGTTTCATAAAAATATACATGTATCACTTTTCGATAAATATTTTTATAAAAATAAGAAGTTAAAGTTGTATTTTGAAGACCGTATCGCTGTCCTGAACGGCTTCTGTAATCTTGCTGGATTTCCCACGTGACTCCTGAGCAGTTGATCGATGCTAGTGGTGGGCAGTGGCCCTGCAACTGCAAGTTCAAATCCTAGGCCATGCACACACTTAATCAAGTTTTCTATTTTCTGCATTCTATTTTTAGTTTAATCTAAAAAACTCATAATTAATTCATCTTAAATCAGAAAAATATAAAGCTAGTACCGAAACTTTTCTAAAAATGTAGAGTGTCCATTGATGCTTTATTTGAGTTATTTAGATCTTATTTGTTTATATTACTAGTACTTTATTGATTGTAGCCATGCCTACTATTTATTTAAATTGTCATCTGAACTTTATTATACTTGAGATTAACCTAGAGGGTCCAATGAACTAAGAGTACATAAAAATTTAGGAAGATGACACTAGCCACACGATGCCATGCTCTAGGATATATAGATCATATTTTCTTTCTAACTGAAGCTGTGTACTTCATGTCGTACACGCAGAAGGTGGTAAGGAACTGCTCATTTTTTTTATTACTCTTTATTTTCAATTATAAGAAATTTAGGACAAACTAATTACTTTGCAATGTCGTCATCGTTACATACATAATGCGCAGTAGCGGAGCTAGAATTGAAATTTACCTATGGTGAACCTACAGTGAAGACCTCGATGTTTGCTCCTCATCCACTACCATCACTCGTACAAAGAGGAACTTACCGGTGGGCAGGCGTGGCGGCCGCCATACCTTGCCGGATAACTGGCTCCGCCGCTGATAACGCGTGAAACGATTTGCTTCTTCTCAGTTCGTGAGATGCAACTACTGTGCTACTAGCCTACTCCATCTGTCCCTAAATATACGTCATTTTCGCTTTCCCTGAAACATCTTTTACCGAATATATAAAAATATATATTAATATTTATGGTAAATAATAAATATCATTAGATAGATATTTGAATCTAGTTTTTTAATAAATTTATTTAGAGATTAAAATGTTGCACGTATTTTTTATAAATCGAAGCAAAGTCGTGGCATGAAAACCAACGGCGATAGTTATTTAGGGACGGAGGGAGTACTACTGCTAGTCAGTCCTCTGCTGCTTGAGCGCAGCGCCATGTGTCAACACATTTTATTGTACTCGTAGACCAGACGACTGACAAACCGCGTGTGGATAGACACGCTATTTTTCTCTGCTCCAGAGATGATGTAGCGCGTTAAGCAACGGGAGGTTCGAAATCAACGTCCAATACAAGCGGTCAGTCTCAGAACGGACGATTTCTATACATCGATCCAGTACATCAGACAAGATTGTATTGCATTGCTATAAAGTATAAACACCGCAATTGCCTCGCTCAAACACTAATATGCCCTGCAAACACCAAAAAAAAAGTCAATTTTACTACTCTGAAAATTCACTTGCCTGTTTGACCCCTGAATTAAATTTGACAGAATTCCTCGTTTAACACTAGAATATATAGTGATGTCATATTTGACTCTAAAAAATTTATTCCTTATTTAACATTATTTTTAACTTTTGCGTCCTATTGGACAATACATTGCTTTTTCCATCCAAACACTTTTTAAGTGCCACGTGAAAAGGCATCGGCCTCCCTTTAGTTCTTTCATCATAGGATCATTCCATGAATTTTAGGGGGATAAAAACGCATTTCTTGTTCATGAACCAATCCACTCTATTTCATAAATCAAATAGAAAAACACGAGTGAGAAGATGATGAACCATAACATCCGGTAAGTCCATTCCCCGTTCCTGTGTTACTACTATTCACTCTTTGCCAGTAGCGCGAGGCAACGAAAAGCATCGTCAGAAACCAGCAAAAAAATTAAGCCACTTCCCCAATCTCTCCGGTTGGCTTATGTCATGCTGCTGATGCAGCAATCTATTTTATAGTACAAGCCTTTGTTTACTTTTCAGACACCGATATATTCTTGACTCCCTCACATCACATGCAGACAATCGGACGCGACGGCGGCTCCTCTTCAAAGTCCAAACCTCCAAAATATTATTCTCAGATATATATCCGTGGGCCCTTGTGTGTTTACTGTTGACCATGACCATCGAAAACATACCTGCTGTATTGGATTCGATCCGGCACGTCCTGAATAGTTTGTCAGTGTGGCAAGTCTAGAGTACAGTATAATATACAGCGTATGCGAAATCACTCAGCATTCAGCAGGACGAGACATCATGGAGAGTACCGTGGAATGGCTCAAGTACAGCTTGGGTGCTTGGCGAATTGGACTGAAGTGTCACGTCTGCTACCTCATTAGGAATGACATCTACTGATCAATATCGTCAATTATGCTTCTCGTCTGGCAACCTATCTGACACTTCATGTTGTTGCATTTTTTTTCTTTTTCATTGCAACGTCCAATGTGGGTCTTGGATGCCCAAGTTAACCATAGTTTACTCCAATTTCTTAGGCATTGCAGCGCTATATTTAGTTTTAACTGCAATTTAGACATACCAAACTTTCCCCCTGTCCAGAGTCTACGGGTTATAGATGTCTTTTCTTCGCTAGAAGTTAAACGAGTCTGGCAAGATTCCCTTAGTTCGATCGGCAATATTATGATGAAAGCCAAACAAGCCACATGCTATGGTGATCACAAATCAGCTAACCATGCATGTGACGGTTACACGCTGCATGTTCTGGTGTTCACTCAACCTTACCACTAGAACATCCTGTGTTCAAAAAACCTTGGCCGAAGCCATTATTTGTTCTCATCACTTTCTAAGAGAAGCTGTGTATTTCCTGTCTTACCTACGATATAAGGTGGTGAGCTGGAACTGTTGAATTATTGTGCTGTGATTTTCTGTAGAGTGACAAAAATCAACAACCGAGCAGAGGCTGCAAGTCTGGTTCAACTCTCTGTCTACCTTTCTTTATTTGACCCTAATCTTTGATTCTTTGTTTATTAACACAAGTTATCACCTGCAATTTGCAGCACAGACTAGAAGAAAAGAAACAATTTGCTCTCCCCGGTAGGTGGTCTGATGCGTTTGTTTACTTTTGGGGGCTCTGATTCCTATTTACTTCACGTGCAGATAAGTCTCCAAGATCTTTGTTATACTAGTAATCCGGGTGTTGCCCTTGACCGTTCATAACCCTGTCCATTCCGTACATCCTGACTGTTGGTGCCAGTGGACCTCAAGTTTGAATACTCTTTATGCCCTGTTTAGATCCCAAATTCTACCTCCAAAATTCACTATACAAAAAGAAGATTCTCATAACATTAAAATATCATAGCATGCATGGAGTACTAAATGTAGATGAAATCAAAAACTAATTTCACAGTTTTGTTGTACTCTACGAGACGAACATTTTGAGTCTAATTAATCAATTTTTGGACAATTTTTCACACATACAAACGAAATGCTACGATGCGTGCATGAAGTACTAAATGTAGATGAAATCGACAACTAATTGCACGGTTTTGGTGTACTCTACGAGACGAACATTTTGAGTCTAATTAATCAATTTTTGGATAATTTTTCACGCATACAAACGAAATGTTACAGTGCGCCTCGGTTTCTCAACTCTCAAATTTGAGGTGCTAAATTGACATCTAAACAAGGCCTTAGTTACATTTTACCAGAGGCGCTGCAGACTGCCTGCACTCCGACAAGTACAGTAGCAACACGGCCACACAGGTATCAACAACAAGGCATTGGCATGCCGCGGAAACGACGCGGCTGCAGCTTGAAAATGTTGGCTCAAGACTACTGCCAGTTGTAGTACTGGCATGTGGCATGTTTGGTTTGCATGCAACATTTTAGCAGAGTAAGCAATTAACCCAGCCAAACTTGGGTCCCACCTACCAAGTCCTTGTTTAGATGGAGAATAGGGGGTGGGGAATTGGGGATTCGGGTCGCTTCGTAATCATTGCGCCATTGTAGCATTTCGTTTGTACGTGTGAAAAATTATCCAAAAATTGATTAATTAGGCTCAAAATGTTCATCTCGCAGATTACAACAAAACTGTGCAATTAGTTTTTGATTTCATCTACATTTAATACTCCATACATGTTATGACATTTTGATGTGATGAGAATCTTCTTTTTGCATAGTAAACTTTGGGGTTGCTTTTTGGGAAGCGAGCTAAGAGAATCTTACCGTAATTCTAGCGTCTAGAATCAGGATGGGAAAAGGGAAACTGTGCTGTCAGGTAGGTTGCCAAACGAGAAACCCAATCAATGATATTGGCCAGTAAAATTGCCATGCGAAATAAGGTACCAGACGTGACAACATATAAGATGGCACATGACATTCCCTATACATAACGGGACCAAAAATTACAGTTGCAACGATATGAACAAGATCTATCACCAAGGGTAAAAAGAACCCAAGTAGTTTTTGCTTTCTGTGAAGAGAAGCTGACAGCTTTCTTTCGTCTAAAAATATTCAATGCAATTGGCTAGTCTAATTTTACCTCTGAAAACAGTACGCTCAAACTGAGGCGACAAATGAGTACAATGAACAGATACCCGTTCAGAAAATATCGCGCCATACATCACGTAAATGTTCTTGTCAGTCTGTGTTTCTACGTCTCACACCAATCTACGCTAAAATATAATTACAGGAAACAAATTTGCCTGTACAAAAAAATTACCCGGTCCAAAATCTGTTACAGCTGTAAAGCTACAACAATCCAGAGTGGACCTCAAAATAATTGAATGGTGATAATGCGGGTTATCTAAGTGTCTCACCTTTCTACATATAAATGAATTTGGATGATTATGGGGGCTGATTTACATGTAAGCCAGGAGTATTAAGATTGGCGTCAGGTAAATCAGCCATATGCTACATGCTGTCGTTGGATGGTCTGTTTGACCATACAATCTCTATCTCTAGGGTTCTTGAGCCATCCTTACCGCCGTCGTGGCTGAGGCTGAAGAACCCACTGTATACACCCTCAGTGACAACCTTGTCGATCTGGATAGTGACTCTTCCAAGGGTCGACTGCAACGGAAATAGCAACATTTGATATCATAGGAATTACGGTCAATGAACCAAGGAAAAAAGAAACACCATCCATATGGCCATACCTTTCCGAATGTATTTTTGCTTTTGCATATGATGTACAGCTTCTGCCCTTTTGGGGCGACATCAAATAACCAAGTGAAACCCTCGTTCCATGCTGGGCAGATACTGTGGCTAACCACCTGACATTCAGCAAAAACATCAGCAGCTACAGGCAACAAAAAGTATCAACTAAAATGTCCACTAAGAAATGTGAAACAATGTTCCCAGTCTAGCAAGGATCATTGCTGGCATTACTAGGTTTCAGAACAGAACAAACAAGAGCATCATGAATGAATTATTGTGTAGGATCATCTAATAGACATTACCTTAGTTTGCCTTGGAGGACCATTTCCTATTTGCAGGCAACAAAATGCATTCGTACCCCCCATTGTCTGTTTCAAATTATTCCCACGAATGATGGTCACTGTCAAGCAACCAGGCAGGCAATGCAGCAAACTATCGGCACTCTCATGAAAACTGGGAGGACAGGTCTTCATAAGCATTTGTAGTACAGGTATGGCTTCAGCTGAAATCAGGGACTGGGCTTTTGCAATGTCTTCATTCATTTGTGGCCAAGATTCTTTCAGCAAGCAAAGGGTGTCAAGCACGCTCTCTTGGGCAGCCTCATTTCCATCCTTCAGGGCACACACCAGATGGGGTATGCACAAGGTTGCTGCCTCAGAAAACCGTACCTTTTTGAAGTTGCTGAATATCACATATATGGTCCTCAGAATAATTTCATTTATAGATGATGTCGAGAGCAGCTCTCTCTCCAAGGCAGCTGCAATAATTACAATTGACATTAGAGAAACAATGAAACCAATCCATCACTAAGAAGGATAATAACCATCAAACACTTGCAATTCAATTATTTTTTTCACTTAACACATCTGCTTTTGATTAGATATGCATGTTTGTAGTATCAAGGACAAAATGGCCAATGAATAACCATTTAACTTTCACAAAAGGGCACAAGAATCGACACATGAACATGAAGAAACAGTCATCAGATAGAATATTATGACATGCTTTGGCGAAAAGATTGCTGTCTTACCAGTGAGAGACCGAATAAGCTCATTTGACACGTATTCTTGCAATGTATGATTCGAAAATAGGTACTTGATTAGAAGAGCAGCCTGTCCTGAAATATCCACATTTGGAGAAAGTAACAATTCTTGCACAACCAAAATGCCCCCAGCCTCTGCAACAGCTCGCCTATTTGTCCTGCTGTGCATCACTAAGCTTTGCAGTGCACATATAGCAACCATTGTCATGTCATCCGTAGGCTGGTCCTCAAGTAGGCTTACAAGAGCACGGCAGGCAGATGCAGAGTCACTTGCTCTTGCAAGTGCTTCATGCTGGAAAATGTCGCCTAATGCAAGAGTCACCAGAAACTTTGCTGACTGGTTCTTAGACTGAGGATCTAAGAGGTACTGTGAGAGAGGAGCTATAGCATACTTGGCAACTTTTGTCTCACGGACCCTTGAATTGTTTATCAGCGCCTCAAGCAATCGTGCTGCAGATTCCTCACACCGATGGTTCTTGAGGAGCTCCAATAGCGCACGTACTGCCCCAGCCTCAGCCATGGCCACAGCACAGCGTGAACTACTTTTCTCTTGAACAAGTAGAGCACTGAGAGCTATTGTAACCGTACTCTCCATGGTGGAGTTCAGCAGTCTTACAAGTACAGCCATTGAGACTTTAACATAGTTGTCAGAATTATAACGCAAAACATTACATAACACAAGTGCTGCAGATTCCCATAGTGCTTGACTTGGCTGAGGATCATCCTGGACAATTACCTTTGAAAGTTCAAAAATCCCACCTGCATCTGCTACAGCCTTAGGCCAACTCTGTGATATGTTTTCAAGTGCTTTAACTGCAGTTTGTTGTAAGCTCAAGATTCCAATACCAGCAAGCTGCACAAGAGGAACAACTGCATTTTTTGTAGTAATATCCTGTTGAAAATGCTCCTGTTCCAGAAGATGTGAGAGCACCTCAGTGCCAAGTTGCTGAATTGCTTGAGAGGGAGACTCAAGAAATGATATTAAAGGCTCAATTATTTGACTGGGAGTCAACTTCAATGCTGCCAGACTCTGAGGTTTCTCCAGAATATTTACGAGTGCTTGCAATGCGCTGTGCTGATCCCACATGGTGACATCCGGGCGACGTAAAAGTAAGAAAAGTGGCTCCACCATTTTTGCAGCAGCAGAACTTTTAGCAATGCCACTGTTGTTTGTCAAAATGCGAAGCAACTCCGCAATGGATGAACTAACAGAGACTGGGACATCAAGAATCATATCAAGTGCATGCTCAATGATACCAGCTTTAACCATGTCAAGCTTGCAGTTTGGACGGTCCTTACCCAACTTTATCAGAGCACTGATACACGCTTCAGACAACTGGTGGTTTGTGCCAGGGACAAAACTAACAAGAAGATCAATAACTTCACCGGTTGCAGCAACCTCTGCATTGTACTCCTCATCCAATAGTCTATTCAGAGCACAAACAGCTGGTTCAACAACCAAACTAGATCCTGATGTCATTAATGATATCAGGGGTTGAAGACATTCTGTTGCAATTGGTGATGCGCGTATGGTTGAGTTCTCGAATAAAATATAGCAGAGTTGAGCAGCATCTTTCTTAAGCTCCAATGACGAACTGAAGGATAAAATTTTGTAAAGATTTTCAAGGGTGTTGCCTTCTACATCAAACATGGCAGAACCCTTAGAGATATTCCCAGCAGAAAGCTTGATAAGCGCACCAAGCGCTGCCTGCTGTTCTATTTCAGTTCCTGACTCAAGCATGTCAAGTAATGGTTGAATAGCTTGCCGAGCCACCTCAGTATCCCTTATATTCTCTGAATCAAAGAGCTTCTGCAACGTCCTTACTGCACTAAGCCTAGAACTTCTCGAGCCCAAACGTAAGGCAGCAACCAGCTGATTTGAAGTGCTACGTGATGATTCATGGTAAAGCAGATCAGGATTACTGTATAAGATCCCTAGCAAATTGGTTATAGTAGTTTCAGTTGAGTTTTGAGGGCTTAAAGATAGATACTTAGTCAAAGCATCCAAAGCTCCAGCCTCTGCCATAGCAACTTTATTTGCCTCGCTACCTTCTGCTAGCTGAGTCAGAAGGTGCAAAGCGATCAGAGGTGCACCTGGTCTGTCTGGCATTGGTTTAAGTAGATCCACTAGCAAGGGTATGGACCTTCGAGCAATAGCACCAGTGCAAACATCTTCGAGTTCAAAAAGGCTTCTCAATATTATTTGACTTGGATTCTCTGCCAACTTGAACTCTTCCGCCATTGTAACAAGATTTGGCATATCAGATTCTACCTGTCCAATCAAGGCTACGGCACCCAAAACTGCACCAGAATTTGCAATAGAAAGCTGTATACCTCTACTTCCAGTGGAAACAAGGCTGGCCAGTGCTTGAGCAGCAAAGTATTTGTCAATGGTATCATCAGATTTTAGCAAGGATGCTAAAGAAGGTACTGTTCGCATTATTTCTGAAGATTGAACAACCACTGAATCCTGAAACAATGTAGCCAATAGAAGCGTGCAAGTCCAAGTATTTTCTGAGCCTTCATACTGATCCTGTAACATGGAGTAGCTATTACGGCCTGGAAATAGGCATAGGAGAAGAAACAGTATAATATGGGCAATACAAGTAATGCAACAAAGAATGTGGACATTGCTATAAATTATCAGATCTCTGGATTGCAGAACAAATCAGATATGGTAAGTGGACCATCACAATTCCAATTCTTGATTGTTCTGTTCTCAATGCCAATTGAATAATACGTAGTAGGAACTAATGTGTAATAAATAAATAATATTTGTACACCTCTGTATCTGGTACCCAAGCAATGGAGTTATCAAGAATAAAGGATGTGAATCTGGAGTCTATCGTTTCCTCCAATTTACTACGCAAGTTGGCATAAAATATGAAACAGGCCAACCAAATATTTCTTGCAAAACATACACAGTTTATCTGTGGGGTGCATGAGTAGAGTTATCTTTTTAGGTAGGAACTTAGCATAATGATTTTTAATTAAAACAGTAACTTTGGGTGGAATTCGTTCAAGAAAAAACTTTGGGAATCAGAAACACCATGGCAAATCATATCAACTCTCCATACAATGTGTCCATTAAATGTTTCATAATCAACAGTACAAGAAAAATTCATTCTAGTGAAAAATCCCATCGGTTTTCTTTTAAATATCTAACATGAGAGACTAATGATATTATGTGTCCAAGTGGATAAATATTTGAAGTGCTCCTTTTGTATCCAGCATTACTCAAAACAAGGATATAAAAATACAGGAAAGCTTTGGCTTATAATTTGCATGCTGGTCACATTGACAATCCAAAATGAAACTAAGATGTTTACAGTACTGGTACAAATAGATTACGAAGCTAAAGCAGACCATCTATCCTTACATACAGGTTAACTCAAAAGTACAGCAGTTGCATGAAGAAAATTGCTTGAACTGGCAACAATTTATTGCAGTTAAAGCACGAGTTATATGAAAATAAAAACTTAAATGTGAAACATTCACCTGTCGATTAGCAGTATAGCTAGCAAGTCTATCAGATACTGCATCAACACCACCAAGCTCCATAACAGTATATTTACTCCGTGCATGATAAGAACAAATCAGTGAGAGCAACCATAGTGCAACAGTTTCTTCTGAAACCTTTCCTAATTCAGGTATACTCAAAACATCCTGCTCATAATTAAGTGAACTTTTTTCCGTGTACGGTTTCCAAATTTCAATGTCTAGGGATGTTAAAGAGGAATGTTGCTTCAGCATATCAACAAACACAGATGTCAGATCCTTCAGAAGTTTTGATGCTTCAAGAACATCAATTGACTGTTCTCTGTTGTCCCTCATTGCAGATATGAGGATGACTGCACTGCTAATTCTTATTTCCATGTCTTTTGACTCCATAACTCTAATCGCAAGAGAAGCAATGCATCCTTGACTTCTGTTTAAATATTCACCAAGTAGAGAAGGTCGACCCTGACAGAGACTTGCAAGGATTTGAATGGACTTGTCTTGGATAGGTGGAAGCCCAATACTAACACAACGAACTAAAGGTTCTAAGCTTTCTGGGACTTCAAGGAAGGCAGTACACAGAGGGGTGCTAAAATGTGCACCCTCCTTTGTTCTAGCCATCAATGCTAGTACATCAAGGGGTTCCAAACTTGTGACATTGTCCAAACTGACGCCTGATAAACACACTAGCAGTGCATGAATAATAAAACAGCACTGTGAGTAATCTGGAAGAACTTCACTAAGGGGAAACTGGTTGAGCAACTGACGAAGTGACCGGGAAGCACTAATCTTGCCTTCTAAACTCCCCTCCTTGAGCACTCTAGTCAAAGCCAGGACAATATTGTCATCTAACGCTTCTTTAGCAATCTGTGCATCTGATAGGAGATTTGCTAACGCAGCAAATGCTGTTTCAGCAACATCAATTAATGATGTCTTTGCCATCTCTATAAGAGGCCGCACATCACCTTCAGTTAAGCATGACATCTTGCTTTTTGACATGCCACTAGCTGAACATGATAGTGCTCCTAAAGCTCGGGCAGACTGTGTTGTAATAACTTGATTTCCACTTGTCAAAAGCTTCATGCATGGCTGAACAATTTCATCAATTGCCAAGATGTCACAAATATCCTGACGCATAGTGAAAATATCAGCCAACACAGTTGCCGCAATCTCCTGTGTTTCCTCATTTGATGATTCAAGAATGAGAACAAGTGATCTAAGGCCTTTATTAGCCGGGGCTCCATTCTGGATTAGAGCTCTCTGAGGAGCCAGCATAAGGACATGTCCAAGAACTGTAATGACATGAACCTTTGAGCTCAATGAGTCACTGATCAGTAATGCTAACAACTGATTGATTGTAGCAGGATCGGCTGATCGTATCAGCTTCTTGAGTGCTTTGACTGATGCCTCCTGTCCACGGGGGCTGCCACTCTTTAGAAGCCATATTAGTGCCAGAACAGCCCCAGCACTCTCAATACATGCCCTGATATCATCACTGTCGGAGCACATGTTCCACATGATATAAGCTGCATCCTCCTTTGCTTTTTGAGATCCTGTTTCTAGTAGCTGGACAAGTGGAGGGATGCCTCCAGCAGCTGTTATTGCCCACTTACTGTCATCTACTTTGTCACTCAAGATAGCCAACAATGAAACTGCATATTCCTGCTGCTGCTCACTGGAAAGCCCAAGTAATGATATAAGCAACTGAACCCCTTCTCTCTTTCCAAGAGCCTCCCATATTCCAACACCATCACAACACAAGGTAGTCAAGGCACGAACAAGATGTTCTTGAACATCAGCAGGAGCCATGGTAATCAGCCCAACAAGCACCTTCTTCGAATTAGAGTGATCAAGTCTGTCAGAGAGACAATCATTCCCATACAAACTCGCTAAAGCCTCAAGAATACGATCAAGCTTACTGTCATGAGATTTTAGGAGCACAACCAAAGTATTTTCAATCTCAACTGGGTCAAAGGATTTACCGTCAGTGCCATCAAAAACCATCAAGGAATATGCAAGTGCTCCAAGAATGTCGGCGAGAGGAACAGGCGACCGGGGTGCTTGGCAGAGCTCACCAAGGTAAAGCAACAGAGAAGTTGTTCCGCCACAAATATTTGATAAAGCATGGACAGCATGGCTTTGTAGAGAATGACATGTCTCACCCTGCATGCATTCTTTTGAGGGAGCTACAACAGCTCCAATCAGAATAGGAAGGCCTCCTGCATCCACCACAGCTTTCTTTGCAATACTAGACTTGGAAGACAGGGCCTCCAAAGCATCAGCCGCACTTTCACGAACAGAAATGACATTATCTCGATTTAGAAGGTGAAGAAGGGCCTTAACAGCTCCAGCATCTATAATTTTGGGAATGCTATCACCAAAAGCAGAGATAAACCGTGCCAACAGGGAGGCAGCATTAGACTGCGAAGCAGTATTCTTGGACGAAAGAAGACCAGTAATAATTTCAACACCACCAGCTTCAAGTGTGGCCTTCCAATAACCATCTTTGTCCCCACAGAGGTTCCTTAAAGCCCCAGTCACAAAGCCCTCAACTACTCTATCTTGGCGAGACCTGGGATTAAGCAAGTCCCACAGAGTTGGCACAACACCTTCAGTCACAAATATTTTCCTGCCTATGTGATCATCCGAAAGTCCACCAGAAGACACTTCATAAATAGCTTCAGCTGCAGCCTTCTTCACTTCAGCAGATTCAGACTTCAAAAGAGAGATTAAGGGTGGTATACAACCTCCTAAGAGGACCCTCACACGCAGGTCCTCTTCCTTACAGAGTGCACTAAGTAGGGCTGCAGCATTTACTTTTGCTGCAGATGATCCAATTCTAAGGGTGGATATAAGCAGTGGCATTGCCTGAGAATGGCTACCTATCAAAATCCTTGCCTCCTTTTTTGCTTTGGCCAGTTCAAGTAACCTTCTGGTTGTAGCTTCCTTCTCTGATGGAGATACCATGCTAGCATGGAGGTCTTCCAACAATCGAGCAACAGTGGACATTGCACTTTCAGGATCATCAACTTCTGCCAGGTCACCTTTTTCTCTGTAGAACAGCGAACAAATAAGAAGTTATATAGGATGGGTGTTTGCTAGCTGCTGCTTCTTATACCTCTAACAAACACAAGAGGACGTGAGATGAAAATGATCAGGGGTAACCAGCTAAGCTAATTTTGGAAAGCATTACATTCTGTAGCAAATACAGGATAAACTTTCTTTTTTGCTGGTTAGCAGTCTAGAAATAACTCGGAAACCTGATAAATGAGCAAGAGGAAAAACTGGGATGTGTTATACCTTGATTTAGAAGATGACGTGGATGGTGAGGGTGAAGAAGGTTCTCGAGAGTCTCGAGGTTCTGACGAGTTCAGATTTGCCATGATTAAATCGACAGCTTTACACCTTGAATTAATTTAAGTCCTATAACGTAAAAAAATGAAGTAATTACCATAAGAAATGATTGTGTCAGCCAGTGTCATTCATTTATTGCATTGAATAGCATACAGGAGAAAAGAAGGAAGCAAAAGAAAAGGAGGTGTCGCTAAATCAAGAGAATAATATACTCATGTCAGTTTTAAAGGAGAAAGCAATAGATTACAAGATGCATCATAGAACATCCGGAAGATCCAGTTCCAACAGCAAAAGAAAAGGAGATATTACACATAGCTTAAACACGCCATGAGGAGATATTCAAAAGAATTCAAAGTTGAACGAACTGGCTCTCTGGTCTCTGGAGCTCACACATTCAATCTCAATCCTCTAAGTTTTTTTTTGTGCAGGGAATCCTCTAAGATTTTCAGTCTGACATACAATGTATTAATTTTTTCTGAGTACAAGATGACTAAAAGAGTTTTTGTTGTCGCAGATTGTTATCGATTTTCACAAAATGTGGCACATCACCATCTCTGACAATTACTGCAGTTGCTTTTATTGGAAAAGGTAAACTGGGGAGTAGTTGACACAAACACGTGAAACGTTAGAAGTTAACATACATAATAACCACAAATTATGCTTAACAGAAGCATGAAAAGGAGTTCTGTACATGAAAGGTTCAATGGCAGATTGGCAGCTTCTATCATATAGGTTGTATTACAGCGACCAAGCTCACAATTTCTTGGGTACAAGTAAAGTAGCTGTAAAGAAGAGAACCAAAACCTCAAGCACAAGCCCGAACACTTCCTCCAATACAGCCTTCGTTGTACAGTGCCAGAATCATTGTGGTAAACAGACAGAAGGTATATGTGCCACTTATTTAACCATTGGTAGCTAGAAGGTATATGTGCCACTTATTTAACCATTGGTAGCTAGAAGGTTATCACCTATGATCACCTAAGCTGCCGATTCCACAGGCAACACAACCTCTTAGCTTCCCTAACTTCAAGGGCTCTTGTCTTCACAAAGCAAATTCGCAAAAGACTGAAACCCATTCCCCTTATTGCACAAGTAAGTGCTGCCACATTCCCCAACTCACCAAATCAAAGGAGCCAATCCCCTCGATTCCTGAGCTGAGAGACCAGCAATCTCCAGCACTCACCGGAATTCGTGAGGCAAGAAGCTAGAGTACCCCCTAACAGCAGCAGAATCAAGCGTGTGCTGACAGATATAAAGACTATTATACCATTACGACCAACGAAGGGAACGGATTCGTACGCTTACTTAGATCATGTCACCGACACCTTAATATAACTCGGCTACCGAGAGAGCTAGTGCAGAATTATGCCCTCCCCAGAAACCATCTCCTACCCGCAGATCGCTCCACTCCCAGCACAGTGCCAGCGACACTCGCACCCACCGAGCCCGTCAGGATCACAGAAGCAGCCAAAAACCCCGCCCTCCGCCTCCCCCACCCCACCGACGGAGCCCCCGGGCGCGAGATCTCGGCCGCCGCACCCCGCACTCTGCTAAAAGTTAACGGAGCCCCCCTGTGGCCCCACGCGAGCTGCCGCTAACAATGGGGCGGGGGGCGCCGCGACCCCCGTCCCGCGCGAGATCGACCAACTGGGGATCGGGGAGGGGAGCGGGATACTCACCGGAGGCGGGCTCCCGGCGGCGGAGGAGGAGGAGGCGGCGGCGGCGGCGGCGGCTGCTCGTCTCGCTCCACTCGCTCGCCCACTGCGCTGGCGCCAGTGTGGGGTGTGTGCGCGTGCGTCCGTTACAGCGAGGAGGGGGGAGGTGAGAGAGAGCTTTTTGGGGAGGAGAGAGAAAGAGAGAGAAGAAGGGGAGGGGGTGCGGCATTTTATCGGGTCACTCCTGTCGTTGTCGCATTATTTCGGAAATGGACGGCCACCTGGGGGGTTATGGACGAATTGACTGCTTTCCACTTTGGCCGTGTACAGCTTGAAATCCAGTACGGTGTACCGCGTACGTGTAGCACAAGTAGTGTAACTCACTTTATGGAGGCCGGATG
This sequence comes from Echinochloa phyllopogon, assembly GCA_033239725.1. Taxonomy (NCBI): domain Eukaryota; kingdom Viridiplantae; phylum Streptophyta; class Magnoliopsida; order Poales; family Poaceae; genus Echinochloa; species Echinochloa phyllopogon. The sequence continues at coordinate 6,156,940 of BTCW01000017.1, read as the reverse complement.
GTCACGTAGAATGTACTATCCTGTATGTTGTCATTAAACATGGATAGAAGCAGGACGGTGAGGTAGCAATATATGATCAAACTTGTCTGTCTCATGGATACAAATGACTTCCATGGTAATTATTCGGAGGTCTCTATCATTCCACATTCACATTCTTAGTTAGTTTGCTACCATATTAGTAGCATGCCACAAAATTTGTCTCCAACAGACAGACAAACAAACGTATTCTTGCGAGTGCTGTTCTACTCCAGTCCAGAGTGAAGGAACGAACTGTCTCGCTGGTAGAAACGACAAAGTGTTGGTTGGCAGCCTCCTGATGTGTGAGATTAGCACGTCTCTTTGCGCTAAACATGGGCGGAAATATCAGCTGGCCAAAGGGCCGCTCCGTAAAATGCATCCTGGAGAACCTGAAGCAGCGAGAAAACGGCCTGTGTGCTGGGCCCCCTGGCGACCAGCAGGCCCCGTACTGGTCGGTGTGACATCCCAACGCGTCACCTACTGACGTGTGGGGTCCGCCCATCGGGCCGTTGACGTGGGGACCACCTGTCAGTAGGTGATCTCGGGAATTTAATGGCCGTTTGGTTTTGGTCTGTGCAGTGGCGTCGAGCATGTGCGATCGGGAATGTGGGGGTGCGATTTGCTTTTCCCCCACGTGCTCGTAAAGGCATATGCGTGGACCCGTGTTGTCAGTGAACGTATTAAAAAAAGAAACAGTGAACGTATAGGCATGTAGATGTAGTATAGGCTTTTCCCAATTGTCGTAGACTGTTGTCGGGTCCAGCTACAGCTAAGATAACCTCTTCATCCTTTTTTTATTACTCAAAACCGTTATCATATCTTTTGCTTCTCATCTTTCAAAACCCATCTGCTTCTTCAATGCAAAGGACATTTGCTTGCAACATTTTGAGGAACAATGCCACAAGTTGCATGGGGGCTTATAAAGAGATTGAAAAGAACAGTAATAATTTTATTTCATAATGCCCAAAAACGTTATGTTAGAGGGATCCAAAGAACGTCCATGTTGCTTCTCATGTTCCGCATAATTTTGAACTATAAATAATCCTTGTAGACTCATTCGATTTTATCAAGAGCAAGCAAAATGACAAACCGGAAATTTTATAGAAACTCGTATCTATGGTAAAAGTCCAAAAATCCTTCGGTGGCATAGGCACGGGATTGAGCTAAAACTCAAATCTCTACTACTATTAATTACGTCCTGAGGAACCGCGTCCGCACCCTCCATCGCTCCACCAATCCTCCGTCCGCATGCGATCCTTCTAGCCGCCGAAATCCGATCCGACGCCCTGAGATCAACTCTAGCCCCATCTGAAATCACGCGACGTAGGGCCCTCCCCTCCGCTCCACCCCCACGCATGCATACCGCACCCAAACCCTATCCCGCCGCCCCCCTCCCATCTGCCCTGCCGTGCCCCGCCCCCTCGCATCCGGCAGGAGGGTCATCGTCGTCACGGCGAGTGCGAGGAGGGCGATGAAGATGGCGACGAGGAGGCGGAGCGGGAGCGCGGCGACGGGCGCTCGCCGCGGGCTCGACGGGTGAGGTCGGCCTCCCCGCGGTGAAGCCCGCGTGCCGCCGCCTAGGGCACGGAGCCCTCCGACCTCTTCGTGTCCGCCTCATCTTCGTCGTCGTCCTCGGCGAAGAGCATTCACCGGCGGGTATCGATGCGGGACCTGCTCGCCCGCACAGGCGGCGACTGCGTGGGAGCGGTGGATCAGGCACCGGGCGCCGAGATCAGCAGGATGGGGTTCTGGCCGCCGCCGCCCCGACCCCCCCCCCCCCCGCCCCCCGCGCGCTCCTTATTTCCACCGAGATCCGGCCAAAGCACCGAGATCCAACGCCGCCGCCACACCACCCTACCCTTCTCCTTTCGCTTCCACCCTCTCGCCCGCCAGGAGCAGTTAGCCGCCGCCGCGTCGACAACCACCGCAGGCGACCGAGATGGTAAGATCCCGACCCCCTTCCGCCTCGCTTGTGTTTTTAATGTCGATAGCTGCGTCTATGCATCTAGCATTTGGTTTGGTGGATTTGTTTCACATAGAATCGTTTATGTCGCCGCTGTGGTGAGCGAGTTCGGCGACAAGGCAAACCTTGCGGCCGCCGGTGTGCTCTTGCTGTTGAGCATTGGAGGCATTGTATATCTTAACACAATCTCTATAGACCAACAAGGATATTACTGCACAGATCGTGTCTGCAAGTATTGCGGGTGATATGGTTCTTGTTGCTGCCTATTCCCATGAGGTACCACGATATGGGCTTGAAGTTGGTCTGACCAACTATGCAGCGGGTACCTTTTCTGTCCGCAAAGAACATGCTTAATATCGCAACTATTTTGGATTTATGTTGTCTAAGTCAACTCATTGCATCCATCTTATAGCCTACTGCACTAGACTTCTTTTGGCTCGTCGTGTGCTCAAGATCCTTGAGTTGGACCAGGAGTATTAGGGCAATGTTGAGGTAAAATTCAAGCAATGATTTTATTTTATTTTATTCTAATTTTTTCTTATTTCCTGGTTGCATTGGTTGATCATTGGTATATTTTTTTTATTCAGGCCACTGGTTCTGTTGAGCCAGCTGATGAGAGGAGGCCATTCTGCGCTCTATTGGATGTTGGCCTTGTCAGGACTACCACTAGAAGCCGTGTGTTTGGTGCCCTGAAGGTATAAGTTTGCTGTCCTGTTTCTGGGTTTGTTATTTTTGTTGTTGTTTTATTTTAGCTGGCTTAACTAGAGCACATGTTTTCAGTATGAGCTCACTCTGAGTTTTGATATTCTTACCGGATCACATGTTTTCACTATGATTGTCATTAAGCTATTCTTGTTTTGTTGTATGTTTAAGAATGTTTTATGGCCGTGGCCGCCCATGGAACTATTTCTTCTTATCGCAAAGAGTGTCCCACTGCTCTTCGTTCCGTAGTCTGGTGTACTATATGCCTGTGTCTAGCATATTACTATAATTCAATTGATGACAAATCAAATTATTCAGATAGAGCGACCGACTTTATTAGTAGTATAGAATTCCTAAAGTGACCACATGAGTTATAACTCATTTTTCTATGAGCTGTGATCATGGAATTTTAGAGGTGTGTGTGTGTGTCTGATCTGATCCTATGAGGTGTGCTGCTTAATTAGTTTTGTATTAGATGGAATCCAAAATGTAGTCTTTTAGCTGGCAATATCAAGGCACGGTTATTCCCTGGTGTCTTTATCCAGGCTTGATGTCCACCTAATAACATCCCTTATTCCAGATCATCCCTTATTCCAGTATCTCAATATTTGAAGCTTAGGAAATTTGTGCAATTGAGAGCCAAACTGTTGGGTCCTCAACTTTCACACTTTTGTTGACTCACCACAACTCACTACAATTCTTTGTTCTTGCCGCACTGAAATTCTGCTAGCATTCAGAGATCGTAGTGGCACTCAAAACAGTTCTTCAGTTTCACAGTGAAGATTAATTTGGCAAAATGCGTGTGATGTCAATTGATTGAACTTCTCACAACTCATGTTGCTCTCGAAGTGTCTTTGTTTTCATTGAATTTGTCCAGGCGGCAGATTTCAGATCCATGTGTTCGTTGTACACCATCAGCTTGTAGATTATACAAATTGTTTTCTAATCAAGATAATAAATTGATTAGCCCCCTAATTTAGAGGAAAAAGGCCAATTCTTGTTTTGGTAGGTACCACACCAGGCCGTAGTTCTATTGGTCAGGTTTTTTCTAAGTTCCGTTCACATTGTTGCTGGTCCAACCGAGTTTTTTGCAAGTCTAGTTCACATTGTTGCTGATCTAATTGATGGCCGACGCTGGCCATCTCCTTTTGAGTTACAAAGTAGTCATCACATAGACGTCCATATGCCCATTTTATCAATTAAAAATCTACATTTTTTCTCTCAGTTGGTCAGATATCCAATTAGGACACAAAAAATATTGTATAGATAGTTGCACATGTGGATATCCAATAGTCTATATCGTATATCTTATTTATAGTTCCAGTTCTTACTCAACATGCATTCTTCCACCTGTAGCATGCTCTTCTTTTTGGGGAGTTTATTACCTTTTTCTTTTTGGCTTATATATTATTATAGACTAAAAGATTCTCTCCCTTTTGTACTTGGTTGTGGAAATATAAATTGTAAATAATTTAGGCAAAACAAAATTATCCAGGAAACTGTCCTACTAAATATTTATGGTCCTACTGAATATTTATGGTCATGTAACTAGATATCATGAGAATCCCATTGTATGAAGAAAAATTAATGCACCAAACTAAGACGGGACAAAATTAAGTATGGAGTCTCTTCAGATCAAGGTTAAAGGTAATTCAAAATCTAAAAAAGGAAAATGTATAATGTTGATTCTTAGTAAATTATATTATTTCACTCACAATGAATTTGACAGTCTTGCATTTTCTATATAATCAACTTACTAATTTAATTAGTACTCTTTCATATTTTTCTCTGTCATATAACTTGTGACAGTGACTTTCTTGTTGCATGTTTCATGTTGCAAAGGTGTGTTGCAACACTTGGATATTGTTGTAGAATATTTATTGCAATATCAATGCAACATTGCTTTGTAGACTTATGGTATTCCACAGAATGAAAAGAAGACAATGTGGTGGAAAAGTAAGTATGATTTATCGACTACTGTTGATAAGTGAATGTGTTGTGAGGTGAAATGTTCAGATGTCAAAATAGCTTACCTATTTGGACCTCTGCCCTGAGCAGTATTAGATGAAAATCACTAGAATTCCAAATGTTCAATAGCAGTGTATTATATGGAACACACTATTAGCACCTTTTTGGGTGGAAATACTTAAGTGCGTGGACTAATGATTGGTGTACTTTGACCTGCTTTGTAAACCATTAACGATGTTGTATATGCGTTGTAGGCAAAGAAGAATTTTCCAACCACAAGGACGACCGCTGCTAGCATGTGAGGCTGTTTGTTGTCTTGGGTACTTTTAAAAAATAGCGAGGACAAGGAGCTGGTTGCAGGAAAATTGGGAAAAATACTATTGGTAAGAAGAATGCCAAGCTTTTAGAAATAAACAATTTAGTATTACTAATTGGTCTATAATTCGTATTGACTGGTCTGAAGCAAAATGGTATCTAAAAAGCTTCCTGGGTAAAGGATGTCACTTTCAAGCTTCCTGGTATTTCCGAAATGTGAAAATTATAATGGCATGAATCCAACTAACCCTATTTCCAAGGTGGTTCACCGTCCATAGCGTCCTTTTGTAACCTTAAACCCTTTTGAACTTTGGTGGAGTCAATGAATGCTTGTAGTATGTTGTTGAAACATCCTTCTATAATGCTTTATGCATTGTACATTTATATCAACACTCCCAATTGCCTGCCAAATCGCCTGAATGAATGTTTCTGATGGTCTAATTTCAGTATAAGAAGTTTTTTTTTAACAGGGATAACCATTTGAATCTTTTTGGTGTTGCTTTTGAGAAAGCACAATAACTGATTGATGACTAGCCTTCATTTTCTTCCATCCAAATTCGAAGTTACTGCCCTTTTTCTTCTTTATTTTGCACCATAATCACGCTTGATCGATACTCGCAATCTGGTGGAACAGACTTGCACTTCAAACATGTGTTGGGTGGGACAAGTTTAAGGGCACGTTTGGATTTTGCCAGTGCTAGCCACGCCAATTCGTTGGGTCGCCAAATTTTTGGCGAAGGAAACCGGCGCCCGCGTCTGGCCCGCAGTTGGCGAGGAAATTAACGCGCATGGACGTTGGACGGCGGGGCTCGCCAATTGTTGGCATTCAAACGGATTGGAAGCAAAGAAGTCAACGCTAAAAAATTGGAAGGGCAAGCGGCGGCATCAATCCAAACATGCCCTAAGAAGCTCACGCCTAAGATTGTGCAGGCTATGGACGGCATGCTTGAGTACAACATCCCGGAGCTCATCAAGAACTTCCCCTACGAGGCTACGACTGAACTGAGTTGATCTCTCATCGGTTGTAAATTACCTTAGCTGTAATGTCTGATGATTAAGAAGGTAAAAGGCCACTAAGATGTGTTACTAGCAGTCCCCGTCATGCAAAACCAAGATGGTCCAAGTAAAACACAGTTTCAGTGTCACTAATACATGGATGAACGATGTACGCGCACCCAGTTGGACTGAAAGACGAGGGTTCACTCTTTCGTTGATATATACCTACTAAATGTTAACTATGTGTTGTTTCTCGATCAAGCGCTCATTTCGCTTGGTCGATCGTAGCACAAGCCGCTGGCTGAGTTGGCCAATAATTTTTAGCTATAAGCATGCGGAGGATTTGTATTTCTCTCGTTACAATGCACATGCATATTTGCTATATTGAAAAATATTACATAAGCTCCATACTTGATCCCAATGTTCGCTGATAAATACTTGAAAATTTTTATGTTATTATACATTTCTTGCATTTTTTTGAAAATCATTGCTATATTTACTAAAAACATGTACGATTTACTTGAGACTGAGCCTGAATATGTAATTTTATTTCCCGTATTAGCTATTAATTCATTCCTATGTTTACTATATTTGAATAGAAAATTCATTTCAGTTTTAACCTTGCTCTAATTAGTATAAGTATGGTGATCATACAATGCGGGATGGTCCACGTTGGTGACATCTAAACCCGTTATAAATGACGTTTGGTTTGAAAATCATGTGGGCGATGGAAAGTTCGGCTTTCATGATATTAGATGTGCCATGAAAGTGTAATCAGGTCAATTTATATGAAATTTATGAAAAACACAATTTGATATTTAGTGGCACCGTCACCGTTCAATTAATAGTTTACACTATATATAAATTAATAGAGTCATAGCATATGCGGCAAAATCACCCACAATTGCGAAAAACATATGCCCACCATCCATGCCTTTGCGAAGAACAAAAGTACTAACTTTTATGGACTTCGGTGTGACCCTACAACCATCAAATTTGATTTTTTTTTTGTGTGGTCTATTTTTCTTTGCTCTATGTATTATACCCGTAGCAACGCACGGGCACTTACCTATAGTTTTACAGAAAACCCGCTGAACGTTTTAAAACATTGCAAATAGACCCCTCCGGCCTTAAACTAAACCCGACGGCGGCCGGCCAGCTCGATCTCGCGACAGGAAGTGGTCTGGCAGCATTGCCTCGACATGAACCGCCCGATTCCACTCGCCCACGCCTTCACCACCTTCCTAGCTAGGCCCCTGGCCACTTCACATCAAGCCCTAAGCCTCGTCGTCGCCGCACGCCATCATCTTCAACCTCCAGTTGCATAGTAAGAGGCAAGATAGGCTTGCTGCTAGGATCTCTAGGTGCTAGGGGTGCTCGCGCGCTCGCATATAGCCCGGGCGCAAGCGCTGCCAAGCCGGAACGTTGACGACGACGCGGAGCACGGTCGCGCCATGGCTGCCACTGAGGGGAGCTATGCTCCGGCCTTGGTGGGCCATCAATAGAAAGAGCGTCGTGTAGAGGACCACCTGGTGATGCTTTTGTGATACTCCCCTTTGCCCATCTTGTCACCATTGAGCTGACCGACGAGTCAAACTGTGCGCCGCCGCGGGGAAACGACCGCCCCCATGGCCGGCGTTGAGGGGAGCACTGCTCTGACCATCCTTCATGACTTGCTGCTAGTACATAGTGTAAAGGAGGTCGCCGCGAAGCTTTAGCGTAAGCCCTTGCCTCCAGACTTGCCGCCGTCTAGCCGGCCGACGAGCTCATGCGGAGCGCCGCCGATGTTGCCGCCACGCGCCGTAGTAGGGCCATCAATGCTAGGGGATAGAACCATGGATAGTCTCTTCATGTCGAGGCGATGCCGTCGGACCACTTCCCGTCACCGGAGACCTCGTCGTCGGCGAGATCGAGCTGGTTGGCCGCCGCCGGGATCAGTTTAAGGCCGGAGGGCCTATTTGCAAGGTTTTAGAAATGTTCAGGGGGTTTTCTATAAAATTAGTTGCAAAACCGCGCAAGAAAACTACCAGATGGGGTTATGTGCACTGGTTTCTAAGTTTTAGAGGGCTGGTTACCTGGTTTTATACTTTGGGGGTGAAGTGGTCTTTTTTGTGTATAATGTTGTTTGGAAAAAGTCTATATAACCCCCTGAACCATGAGGGGTGGAATACTTCACCCCCAAACTATAAAATCGGATGTTTAATCCCCTCAACTATACAATACCGTTTAAATAGCCCCCCGAAGCGGTTTTAGAGGTGTTTTTTGCCAAATGTCCTTTGGGCACCTTTTCTATGCCGTTGTTCAGGTCAACAACCACGTGGCAGAAACTACCCTAAAATAGTTCGAGAAGGTTATTTAAATGATATTATATAGTTGAGGGGGTTAAACATCTAATTTTGTAGTTCATGGGTAAAGTATTCTATATTAGATAGTTTGGGGGTTACGTAGACTTTTCCGCCACGTCATCATCCACATCAGCTGTCATGTGGTAAAAACCACATCTAAAACCGCTTCGAGGGTTATTTAAACGGTATTGTATAGTTGAGGGGGTTAAACATCCGGTTTTATAGTTTGGGGGTGAAATATTCCACCCCTGATAGTTCAGGGGTTATATAGACTTTTTTCCAATGTTGTTTGTATAAGAATGTTGCTATACAATTACCTTAGTGTTTCTACTTTTAAATTTCATCTTAAATCATGTATAATGTCGTTTGCAAAAAAATATTGCTATGCAATCACCTTTGTGTTTCTATTTTTATTTTTTAAAATATTATTTAAGAAATTTCCGCGGCATCGCACGGGGTATCACCGAGTGTATATACGTAGCTCATGCTCGGCCCAGGCGACGTATACGTATGAATAAAATAAATGCTAGAGTTTGCAAAGAGGCATCCGGCCGGGTTAGAAATTTGATTCGAATTTACTAACCAGGCGACGTCCATAATAAAACAACAAAACAAAATTGCAGTTGCTGGCGGTGACTTGCTGGATGAAACCAGACGCTTTAGGCTTGCTATAACAGGGAATTCATACAACAGTTAATTGTTTCACAGAAGTAAATACAGTGTTGTCCCCAGTAAAAATGTGTGTAATGCTAATGAGATCGTCATGATACAAACTTGATCTTTGAAACTATCCATGATGCAAACTTCACTTTTTTTTGGAACTTTGTAAAAAATATTAAGGGCTCGTTTGGTAGAGCTCCATCTAATTCTGATTCTCTGTGAGCTAATTCTTTGAGAGAAGTGATTCTGTGGTTGAAAATGATTCTCTTTAATTTCCTAGCATAAACTATCAAAATCAGGATGGAGAATCACCTCACAGAATCAGGAGAAGCTACTTTTTTCAGCTCCCAGCCCCTAAACTGTTTGCAGCGATATCCTCTATATTTCGCCCTCCAAAAATTTTTTTTAATGTCCTCTAAAGTATTTCATCCTCCAAATCCACATCATGCTGCAACGGTAGCCCCTATCCCATCCTCCAAATCACCGAGCCGTGTCGGAGCCCACGCCGAACGCCGAGCGTGCCACACCGCGAGGACGCGAGTGCCGCGCCGTGCCCGCGCCCAGCGAGCGGACGCCGAGGCGCGCGCCGCGCCGTGCCCACGCCGACGAGCGGGAGGAGGACGTGGACAACCTCCTCGCTCCCGGCCTCGGCGGCCACGTCCAACGCGGTCTCCCCGGCGTCCGTCTGCGCGGCGGCGAGCGCGGCCAGTAGGTGCCCGAGGCCTCGGCGTCGGCCTGAAGCACGCGGACGGCGGCCGCGTCGGTGGATTGGACCGCCGCAAAGAGCGCCTGGTGGGAGAGCGGCGGGAGATCCTTCGGCTCCAGCTCTGGCGCCGCGTGCGCATTGCCGCCGCTTGAACTAGTAAATGCATGGCATCTGAATCTCCATCCGTCTCTATCTGCTTGCTGTTTGGCCGTATCGTTGCGTTGAGCCCAGTGCAGCCGGCAGGATAGGGCAATTGTTGCTCAACTCAACCAAGAAAACGCCACAGCATAAAGAAGCAGCAAGGCAATGAATATGATAAGGTATGAAGCAAAATTATTCATGTTATTGATCAAGATAATGTTACTGTTAGTTGTAGATAATAAGCTGGCCTGGGTTGCTACCACCCAACACCAACACTTTGTTTGAACAACATATATATTTGTGTTATTATTCAGTTTCAAGAAATTGGCTGGTTTCTAGGTGTTGATCAATCAATGGCTCTTTCACTGACACAGGAGGAGGCAGCAGGCGCGGTGCTGGACCAAGCCGAACTCAAGATAAGGAGGCAGCAGGCTATTAACATTCACCGAAGATGGGTGTTCATTTTCTTTTCTGAATCGAAGATCAAGAATTCAAGATAGCTGGATGTTACTCTTACTATGATCTCCTTCAGCAAAGCTCAACAGTGAACTCTCGATGAACCATTCTGTTACTTGTTACTTGTGCATTGTGTAAATGCCAAATGATTGTGCATTGTTCTCGATGAACAGTGAACAATAAAATTAAGTTGTGTTGCAGTTTTTCTGAAATTAAGCAAGATCATGAGTAATGTTATGAGATGTCCAGCAGTATGTGCCTCCAAGAGAATCTCCACTGAATATATCTAGTGATAGCGTGTTCTGAAGTTCCTCTGAAGAGGAAATGTACATGATCTGCACACTCTAGCAGGTTTCCAGAGAATTGCCTGAAACCAACCAAATATTCAGATCATACCTGATTCCTGACAAATCTCCCAAAACTATTTAGATGATGAACTTATCAGTGTTGTCTGTTATAGACATTGAGTACAGGTAAATCAGACATTGGGATAGTTTTTAACTTCATTTCTGTCATTTTTTGCTACTTCAAGCTCCTGGCGACTTAATTTTGGTAAACTTTTCAGCATATCAGAATCTGGAGAGAATATGGACATCTTCTTTTTCTATTTTCCACAGTTAGTGAAGTTCAGGAGCAGTCAAACTTTCCATGCTAGCAGTTTTGTAGTGCTCCAATGTGGTTTGTGCATTGCTCAGGTACTGGGACTGAAGCCAGGTCAGTTCCCATCGACAGCAAAGTAAGAGACAAGACAGAAATTGTAGTCAAAGTTTGAAATTGCCATGTGCAGATATTCAATATATCAGCATTCACCAAAAATGTATATCAGTATTCAATATATCAGTATGTACAGAAATTTTCTTTTGTACGGAGCCAGCTAGATTTGCTCCCAGATTTTCAGTATTCAGTATACTTTTTGCTACAGAATCAAGGCAGCATCAGATTACTAAAGTTCTAAAGAAACACCCCGGGTTACAATTTGTGTTCAAATCACCAAATGAACAAGGTTGCTCTCATGCAGGCACCGATTCGGTGCCATCATGGAGACTGCAGCAGATGGGTGGTTTGTGATGTCCACATGCTACACCCTGACGTCCTGTACACTTGGCACTGTCCATAATCTTGCGGTACGATTAGAGAAAGCTGCAAGCCAAGAACAATTTGTTCAGTGACTAATGAATTACAAGCTGAATTTGCTTATTTCATGGTCTCACCTAGATATTTTTCACTCTTCTTTATTGAATGTTTAGATAGAGAAAAGCTGATAAATTACATTTAAAATTCTTTACAACTTGAAGCCATCAGCATTCCAAATCTTGGTCAGATGACGATGTTGCAAGATACCTACAACCAATCCCAAGTATGTCATATCTGAATTATTCTGTCAAATGGTAAGTGAAATATGCAAGATACTGATGCAAGAAACACAAGACACATCATCATCGAAGATCTCGCCTGGGGCGTTGAGGTACTCCTCCTGCGAGATCTTGGCGGCGTCGACTCCACTGGGCACCTGGTCCTCGTCGAAGACGACGTTGTGCGGGAAGCCGACGTTGTTCTTGAAGGTGATGGTGTCGCCGGCCTTGACGGAGAACTCGCTGGGCTCGAAGACGAGGACGCCTCCGTTGGCGCCGAGCAGCACCTCCTGGACCATGGCGCCCTGCTGCAGTGCACAGCACGAGAGGGGCGGAAGGAAGGGGCGGTGACGGCGGCGGCGGCCGGCGTCGGGTGGGGCGGGGCGGGGCAGAGGAGGGCGGCGTGGGGCGGTCGGGCGGCGGGTGGGGCGCTGCCGCGGGCGGGCGGCGGCGAGGGAGTGCGTGGGGGCGTGGCCCAGCACGGGTGGAGGAGGGGGACGCCTCCCGGATATTTGGCGGAGGGGGAGTTGGATCGGTAAAATACGAGACGTTTTAGAGGACACCGCTGCAACAGGTACAGGAGGCCCAGAAACTCCAATTTACAGACCCAGGAGGCTATACAGGAGCTTGTTGCAAACAGCCCAGCCTTAGTTCATTTCAGAGAATCACTCCTTAGAATCAGCCGAGAATAACTTCTCACTGGAAAAATTGTTTGGCAGAGCATTGGCCCAAAATACTTCACCATTATATATATCTCACGGGAACACGAAATCTAGCGAGCTGATGGAAGTTGCATAAGCAACTGGGCCGGGCATGCTCCGCGCGCTCGCGGGCCTTTCTTGATGATGTCCACAGTTGGGATACTTTCGGCCTCGGATATTGGACTGGTCTTTTCCGTCCGCTCAACGTTTCTAGTTTTCCACGCATAAAATGCCCACCACAGCCCAACTTGACGGCCACGAAATTTCTCCACTCATAAAAAGGAACCCTCTCGTTCAAGTTCAAGCATTTTTTGCAGTGAAAAAAGTCTATTTTACGTCACTCACGTTTGGCAGAAGTTCGTTTTTCGTCCTCAACGTGAAAAACCAGGAATCTTGCATCCCTCAACTCTTCAAAACTGTGCATTTTACGTCCCTCGGCGATTTCGACGGCAGTTTCGTTGACGTGACGGCGGTTTCGCTGACGTGGCACGCTGACATGGCGTGCTTAAAATAACTAAAATTTTGAAAAATCATATAAAATCGTAAAAAATGATAAAAAGATAAATCTAATTTTTTAGCTTTCTCATGAGCATCTTTACACATTGGAGTCATTTATTTACATGTTTGATATTATTTTCTAGTCGAAATAAAATAAGCAAGAAAAGATGCCATAGAACTTGTAAAATATATAATAAATATTTGAAAAATTATAAAATAGTAAATATAACTCCTGTGTGTCTCTGGTGAGCGTGTACATCTAGTAGAGTAGTTTGTTCATATATTAGAAGTTTTTATACGGTAGAGTAAGATTATGTTTGTGCATATGCTAAACATAATCCTATTATACCATATAAAAACATCTAATACGTAAAGAAAACAACTCTGATATATGTACACACTCACCAGAGGCACACGGGAGTTGTATTTACTATTTTATAATTTTTCAAATATTTACTATGTATTTTACAAGTTCTATGATATATTTTGTTGCCTATTTTATTTCGACTAGAAAATAATATAAAACATGTAAATAAATGACTCCACTGTGTAAAGATGCTCATGAGGAAGCTAAAAAAAATTAGATTTATCTTTTTATCATTTTTTACAATTTTATATGATTTTTCAAAGTTTAAGCCCTTTTAAGTACACCATGTCAGCGCGTCACGTCAGCGAAACTGCCATCGAAACCACCGAGAGACGTAAAATGCACGGTTTTGAAGAGTTGAGGGATGCAAGATTCCTGGTTTTTCAGAGGACGAAAAATGAACTTCTGCCAAACGTGAGGGATGTAAAATAGACTTTTTCCTTTTGCACTCCCTTATCGAAAAAAGCATTTTGTACTCCGGCCCAGCCCACTCGACCGAACCCTAGCTCCCACCAGACCCGAACCAGGAGCTGCCACCACCACCGCCCCAGCCGCCGTCACCGCGACGCAACTCCCAGCTCTAAACCCCAGCCCCGCCGCCTCGCCGTCCGAGCCCACCGGAGCCGACCCTTCCTCCTCCGCCGTCGCCTTCCGCTCGACAGCCCCAGGTGAGAACCCAACCCACCGTTTTCGCCCTCCCACGGCGCCCGCGCCTCCGCGGCCGCGACATCTAGGGTTCCGTCGTCGTCGGCGGCGTGGGATTCTCGTTCCTTGTCGCGGTCCCTCGACGGGGAATCTGGTTCGTTCGTTTTGTTCTGGTTTGATTTGGTACGGGGACTGGGGGCGGTGCCCTCGCCGCAATGATGGAAAGGCGATGCGGTGTCTAGATTTGGTTGGCGTTGGTGATGATTATGATGTTGTTTCTGTCGTTGTTGTTAGTTCGGGTCTGGATCGGTAATTGGTGGCATATGTTCTTACTGACACGTTGCAGCTCTGCTCCCCAAACCGCGCCCTTGTTTCTCTGCTGACGGAGAACGAACCCGGGACTGAAGTTTCGTCATTATATTCCAGTTTCAGGCACCAGCGTTACTCAAACAGAATCGAAGATGGCGCGCCGAGGATTGATGGAGCAGGATCTGAGCAAGCTCGACGTCACCAAGCTGCACCCTCTGTCGCCAGAGGTGATTTCACGCCAGGCGACAATCAACATTGGTATGCCACTGCCTATGCAATGTTTGCAGCAACGGCTTCTTCTTTTTCTAAGTGTGCCTGTATTGACAGTAGTGTTGCAGTACCAGTATCTGCCAATAAGTCCCCAGCGTAGTTACTCCCAGTTTAAAATTCATGGTTACGAGATGACTTGTACTAAACCACCTCGCCTTGCTTAGGACCCAAAAACTTCCATTAAGTGCTGGAACAAACCTATAAGAAAAGATAGTGTTCGATGCATTTCTTTGGCTGATAGTTCTATTTTTGGTAAAATGTGAATTGTTTAGCTTTAAGTGTGCTAGCCTTCAGAAGTTTGGAAGGGGCTGCAAGTTTAAGAATTTTATCAATACATAATTTAGGACCTAGAATCCCTTTCATTTGTACAATAAATTTGTGTTTACTTAGATTTAAATACACTAAATTAGGAACCCAGCAAAATGTCATATGTTGAATTGAACTAAATTATGTCACCATGATTACCACAAACTTTCATCAACAGCCTAGGCAAACCTGTAAATTGCATTTTCTATGGCTGAGTTCCTTTAATGGTACTCCCTCCGTTCCAAAATGTAGGTCGTTTTGGCTTTTCTAGATACATAGATTTTGCTATGCACCTAGATAAACATCATGTCTAGATTCATAGCAAATGTTACGTATCTAGAAAACCCAAAACGACCTACATTTTGGAACGGAGGGAGTACATTTTTGTCTTGTTCAAGCTCAAATTTACTTCAGGGAGTTTGCAAAAAGGGAGTAAATGTTTAAGATTATTCTATCAATAATAATATAGATTTGTGCCTGAGCTGGGATTTCATTTGTGCAATACATTTATATTCACTTGGTTTTAGATGCATTAAATTATGAAGCCAGCAGAATGTACACTCCTTTGTATATATTTTTTGAAGTTTATAGAATAAGATGATTCTGAAGTTGTACACTGAAAATAATGTGCAAGTTAACAAATATCTGCTATCATTTTGTATATTTGAGTAGTCATAGATGAAATCCCAACTTTCTATACTGAAATTGGTCTGCCTTGATTCTTTAATAAAACGGGATGAAAAATGTTGTTTCTGACTAATGCTATAGTAGGCCCTAGGGAGATTACATCCGCCAGCAGAAATATCGAATTGGGCCATATGACTATATGCATCTTACTTGTCTGTCTTACATCTTATGTGCCATGAAGGGAAAAAAAATCTATGCGGTAATTGCATACGTTTATGTGTATGATCTAAGGAAAATATCTATTTTGCAGGTACCATTGGGCATGTGGCCCATGGGAAGTCTACTGTTGTAAAAGCAATCTCAGGTGTACAGGTAATATTGATAATGATGTCATCAGTTCATCATATGCCATGTCTGTTTGTTCCTTTTACGAGTACTGTAATAAATTATATTTGATTCTGTTTCTGGAGATATGGTGTTTCATATTATGTTCAACTTTGCTGATCGTTCTCTTTTGAATTCTGATTTCCAGACTGTTCGTTTCAAGAACGAATTGGAGCGCAATATCACTATAAAGCTTGGATATGCTAATGCAAAAATCTATATATGTGAAGATGATAGGTGCCCACGACCAATGTGTTACAAGTAAGTCAGTTATTCATATAGACACTACTGTTATTATATCACATGTTTGTCTGTTATTATATCACATGTTTGTCTGTTATTATATCACATGTTTGTCCTTATTCCTTAAATTTATCTCATGCAAGTGATTTAGCCACAGCTCATAATTGTGGAATGTCTTCAAGGACAGCATTTCAATTTTATATTATTGTTGCATTTATAGTGCGAATGTGGAGTTATGTATAAATAAAATAAACATAGATGCATCCATTTCGTTTTCTTAGCACTAGTATGCTGAGGTACTTTACAGAAAAGGCAAGGTATAAGTAGCATTAAATGTTCTCAGGACTCTAAATGAATGTTAGCACCAATAGTTACACTGTTTATAGTTGTTAATTAATTGGTCAGTTGCTACCATTTGCTGGACAGTGACTACGTAGTACTAGTAATCTTTTATGTGCTTTGCTTGGAATCAAAACAGGAATTAAACTGTTATTTCATAAGAAGATGAAAATTTAGAAACACCATTCATTTTTATACTGAAATCCTAGGATATGAAATGAGGTGACCTTGTTTTACCTGAGGTGACCTTGTGCTGATTCCTGCAACCACCTTGGAAAGTTTTTTTTCCTTTGTAATAATAATGTTGAATGTATTAGCGTTTCAGCACTATCTAGTTATCTACTCCAAGGTGGTAGTAGAAACCTTATATATTGCCAAATGCATTCATTTGTCTTGTATTTCATATGTGAAGGCTATCTGGTGATCTGCTAGAAACATATCTTTTGATAAGTGCTTGTGTTTGTTGTGAACTATACTCTTGGGGCCACATTCACATATAATTACTGCATTTATTATGGTGCTCGTATGGGTTTTTTCTAACCATATTGTTCATTATATACAGGGCTTATGGCAGTGGCAAAGAAGATACCCCTCTATGTGATGTACCAGGTTTTGAAAACTGTAGGATGAAGCTCCTGAGACATGTTTCATTTGTTGATTGCCCGGTATGATGAAACCTTTCTCATATCAATTCTCTTTTACATGTCTACTTAAGGTTCAGGTTCACAGATTCAGATAATTTTTTATGGTAAATGCTTGTGTCTTTGCATGACCAACTTTTTATTCTGTTTGCCTCCATTGATGTTGAGTTATCAATGCTGTCATGGTGCAACAACATTAAGTGATGCAATATTAAGATGATTCAAACTGGCATGTTGATGATAAATATATACTTCAATAAGAAATAATGAAAAGGACTTTAAGTTCATTCTTCATTGAACATTTGATTAGTGGCTTACCAGCTTCAGTATATGTTTATTATTATTTGTTTTGACACATTTCCTCAACAATCTATTCATCTCCTGAACAGGGGCATGACATTCTTATGGCTACAATGCTTAATGGAGCTGCTATCATGGACGGAGCACTTCTTCTGATTGCAGCGAACGAGAGCTGCCCGCAACCCCAGACATCTGAGCACCTTGCAGCTGTTGAAATTATGCGTCTTCAACATATTATCATTCTGCAGAACAAGATTGATCTTATCCAGGAAAGTGCAGCAATGAACCAGCATGAAGCAATCCAGAAATTTATACAGGTCAGTGCTGCTCCTTGTCTCATAATAGCTAGTGTTTTACGAAATTCAGTCTGTTATAATTATATTCTTGTGCTCAGGGAACAATTGCTCAAGGTGCTCCTGTGGTACCAATATCTGCACAGCTGAAGTACAATATTGATGTTATCTGTGAATACATTGTGAAAAAGATCCCCATCCCGGAGAGGAATTTCATCTCTCCTCCCAACATGATCGTTATTCGTTCTTTTGATGTGAACAAACCTGGTTCGGAGGTTAATGAAATCAAGGGTGGAGTAGCAGGTGGCAGTATCCTGAAGGTATGTAATTCCAGATGTCAAAATATTACCATCCTTCAGAAATCTATGTTTGTGCATGTAAATGCAGTATTCATGTTCTGTGAGAGTACATGATGTCTTGAATTCCTGTGTGAAGGGAGTCCTGAGGGTGAACCAGAAAATTGAAGTTCGCCCAGGCATCGTGATGAAGGATGAACATGGCAAACTTAAATGCACGCCCATCTATTCGAGGATTGTCTCCCTGTATGCTGAGCAGAATGAACTCCAGTTTGCTGTTCCTGGGGGACTTATTGGAGTTGGAACCACCATGGACCCGACACTGACCCGTGCTGATAGGCTGGTCGGCCAGGTTCTTGGTGAAGTTGGATCACTGCCAGATGTTTACATCGAATTAGAGGTTAGTAATATCTTTACCGCTTAGAATCACCTGGGTTTAAGCAGATGTTCCCATTTCTGATACTCTTGTTTGCAGGTGAACTTCTTCCTCCTGAGGAGGCTGCTGGGGGTGAGGACAAGTGGAACAGAAAGGGCAAGCAGGGTTTCAAAGCTTGCTAAGGGTGAGATCTTGATGCTTAACATCGGGTCGATGTCCACTGGAGCCCGTGTTGTTGCCGTCAAGAATGATCTTGCGAAGCTGCAGCTGACCGCACCGGTGTGCACCAGCAAGGGCGAGAAGCTGGCCCTTAGCCGGCGCATCGAGAAGCACTGGCGTCTCATTGGTTGGGGCACCATCCAGGCTGGCACTACACTCGACGTCCCACCCTGCCCGCTCTGAATCATACACCACCTGTACGACGCCAATAGAGTTTGAAAGAGAAGAGTGGAGATGTGGCAAGGCAGACAGTTGTTAGGAACGGTTTTTGTGAGGTGGAGGAGAAAACCTGAACCTAGATATTACCTCCTTGAATTTTTATTCTTGGTTTTGCAATTTTGTATTGTTGTTTTGTTATGGATGAGTGACATAATATTGTTACCTAGTGAGCGTAACGATAAAGTATTGCACTGAGCACTTTCACACTCTGGGTTTTGGAGTAGCGAAAATTGCTGATGCTGAGCATGAATGGCTCGCTCATAACTGGTACTCCTTTGCCAGCGCTCCAGACTGGCTCCGTCTCCTCGCATCTCCCGCTGCCGGCCTTTTCCGCTTTGTAAAAACTATTCATTTTACAAGCGTGTATAATTTCAATTTTAATCTTAATTTTTGGTTATGTAACTTCACCATGCCTTAAATTTATTTCGTCCTTAGCCATTGTACAAAGCCACACACACATAAACATTTATAATCCTCCGCTATTGTGTCGTTGACCGGTGCTTGTGACTTGTGAGAGCTCGTAACAGGTAAGAAGGTCACAATCCAATCAAATGGACAGAAAATTGAGCGAGCCGAAGAAAGTTTAAATACTTTTTTCATCCTAAAAAGTCGATTTGCATTTTCCGTTCGCCTTCCCCCATATAAAACGCCATCACAGCCCAACTTGAGGCCCAGGAAATATCTTCATCACTCGTTAAAAAAAAGGAACAACTCTCTCACGAGCATTTTGTACCTCCCTTTCGAAAAAGGCATTTTGTACTCCGGCGGCCCAGCCCACTCGACCGGACCCGAGCCAGGTGCCACCACCACATTTCCACACCGCCCGCCGCCACGGCGACGCAACGCAATACCCAGCTAAGATAAACTCCCAGCCCTCGCCGCCTCGGCGTCCGAGTCCACCGGAGCCCCTCCCTCCTCCTCTTCGTGCTCCGACTCGCAGCGCCGCCGTCACCTAGCCTTCCAGTCCGAGCTACCGCCCCAGGTGAGAACCCAACCCACCACCCTCGCCCTCCCACGGCGCCGGCGACATTAGGGTTCCGTCGGCGGCGGACTAGGCTTCTGGTTCCTTGTCGCGGTCCGTGATCGGGGAATTCCGTTCGTTTTGTGTTGATTTGATTTGAGTTGGGTACTGGAGAGGGTGTCCTCGCCACAATGGGGGAGCTGTGAAGGCGATGGGTGTTTACAGTTGGTTAGGATGGTGATGAGTGATGACCATGCTGTTGTTGTTAGTTCGGGCACTGTTGTGGCTGGAGCGGTAATTGGTGGCGTGTGTTCCTACCGACACATTGCAGCCGTGTTCCCCAAACTGACGCTAAATCTTCACAGGGAGACCAAACACAGAACTGAATTTTCTTCATTATATTCCAGTTTCAGGCCCCCGGTTTACTCAAATAGAATTGAAGATGGCACGGCGGGGATTGATGGAGCAGGATCTGAGTAAGCTTGATGTCACCAAGCTGCATCCTTTGTCGCCAGAGGTGATTTCACGCCAGGCGACGATCAACATCGGCACGCCGCGGCCTGTGCTGTTTTTGAAGCGTCATCTTCTTCTTTTTCTAAGTGTGCCAGTGTAGTAACTCCATTGAGGGAACTTACCACCAGTCTTGAAAATTCGTGGTGACGAGATGACTTGTACTAAACCACCTCGCCTTGCTTAGGACCCGCATACTTCCATGAACTGCTGGATCAAACATATATGAAAGCATAATACATTTCTTTGTCGGATAGTTCCCTTTTGGGAAAAATTGGATTGTTCAACCTTAAGTGGGCTAGCCTTCAGGAAATTTGAAAGGGACTGCAAATTTAAGAATTGTATCTATGCATAATTTAGGACATATAATTATACAGGTGGCCTTGGGTCTTAGTGGAATTTCATCTGTATGATAAATTTATGTTTACATGGTTTGAGATGCACTAAATTAGGAAGCCAGCAAAATTTCCTGTGTGGATTGTACTAACCCACCTAACCTTCCTTAGGACCAATAACTTTCATGAACAGCTAGGGAAAACCTATAAAAACGGCATAATATCATTTTTTACGGCGAGTTCCTTGCGTGGTAAAATTCCGTCTTGTTCAAGCCCAAATTTGCTTCAGGGAGTTTGCAAAAAGGGGGTAAATATTTAAGAATTATCCCATTGACAAGAAACTACAATTGTGCCTGTGCTGGGATTTCGTTTGTAAAATACATTTATATTTACTTGGTTTTAGATGCATAAACTTAGGAAGCCAGCAGATTGTACACTCCTTTGCATATATACTCTGAAGTTTATTAATAGAATAATATGAGGACAAATTAACAATTTTCTGCCATCATTTCATATTTTTGTTTGATCATAGAGGGAATCTTAACTTTCTATACTGAAATTAGTTTGCCTTGATTCTTGAAATAAAAGGGGATGAAAAATGTTGTTTCTGAGTAATGCCATAGTAGGTATTACCATACTAGGGAGTACTGAGATTAAATCTGCTAGCAGAAATATTGACTGTCATGTATGAAATGTACCTATATAACATCTTGCTTGTCTGTCTTAAATCTTATGTGCATGTGTGAAATAAAAAAATCATGCACTCATGCTATACGTTTATGTTTATGTTCTAAGGAAAATTACCTCTTTTGGAATGTACAGGTACCATTGGGCACGTGGCCCATGGGAAGTCTACTGTTGTCAAAGCAATCTCAGGTGTACAGGTAATATTGTTAGTGATGTCGCTGATTCATCATATGATTTGTTGCAAAAAAAAAAAGACTCATCATATGCTTGGTCTCTTTGTTCTTTTTACAACTACTGTAATAAATTATATTTGATTATGTTTCTGGAGATATATTATTTCATATTATGTTCAGCTTCACTGATCATTCTCTTCTCAATTCTGATTTCCAGACTGTTCGTTTCAAAAGTGAACTGGAGCGCAATATCACTATAAAGCTTGGTTATGCTAATGCAAAAATCTACAAATGTGAAGATGATAGGTGCCCACGACCAATGTGCTACAAGTGAGTCACTCATATAGTGATATAGATACTATTACTTTGTCTCATGCTTGTCCTTAAGTTTATCTCATTCAAGTGATTTAGCTGTAGCTCATAATTAATATCTTCAAGGACAGCGTTTCAATATTATATTATTCTTGCATTCATAGTGCGAATGTGGAGTTCGGATTATAAATAAAATAAACACAGACACATCCATTCCGTTCTCTTTGCGCTAGTATACTGCAGTACATTGCAGAAAAGGCAAGGTATACGTAGCGTTAAATGTTCTGGACTCTAAATGGATGGTAGCACCAATAGTTACACTGTTTATAGCTGTTTATGTGGTAAGTTGCTAGCAAGTGCTGTCTCGTGACTAGGTAGTACTGGTCGTCTTTTTTGTGTGCCTTGCTTGGAACCAAAACAGGAATTGAACTGGTATTTCGTAAGCAGATGAGAAATTAGAAACACATTCATTTTTATACTGAAATCCTAGGATATGAAATGAGGAGACCTTACCTTACCTTTGGTGACCCTGTTGATTCCCCTGTAACTACTTTGGGAAGTTCATTCTACCTAGTATATGTTGCCAAATGCATTTATTTGTCTTGAAGTTCATATCTCAAGGCTATGTGGTGATCTGCAAGAAACCTTGTCTCTTTTGCCAGATGCTTGCATTTGTTGTGAACCCTATAGGTTATCGCTAATCTCTTGGGGCCACATTCACATAATTACTGCATATATTTTCACACGCGTATGGGTTTTCTAACCATATTGTTTGTCATTATATACAGGGCTTATGGCAGTGGCAAAGAGGATAGCCCTCTATGTGATGTTCCAGGTTTTGAAAACTGTAGGATGAAGCTACTGAGACATGTTTCATTTGTTGATTGCCCGGTATGGTGAAACCTTTTCTCATATCAATTCTCTTTCACATGTCTACTTAGGGTTCAGGTTCATTCAGATAATTTATTATGGTAAATGCTTGTATCTTTGCACAATTAACTTTTTATTCTGTTTGCCTCGATTGATGTTGAGTTGTCAATGCTTTCATGGTGCAAAAACATTAAGTGATGCTTTCAAGATGATAATCATTGTTCCTTTTTTTCTCGAAAAACGCAGGAGAGCTGCGATTCATTAATTTAAGAAGAAAGAAGGGTTCAGAACCCTTTACAACTCACACCACACACCCCACAAAATAGTCTGATTACATTTGCGCCTGTGTTAAAGACTCTAAAGATGACCTGCAAACTAACCATACCGACTAACCATCAGGAAGTGGGGCAGTGATATCCGGCGCTCCTCCCCTGCAGCAACCAATGCCCTGGGAACACTAGGCCGTGTTTTTGAGGGGGATAATCATTGTTCCTTCAAACTGGCATGTTGATGATCAATATATACTTCAATAAGAAATAACGATAAGGACTTTAAGTTCATTCTTCATTAAACATTTGACTAGTGGCTTACCAGCTTCAGTATATGTTAATTCTTATTTTCTTTTGACATTTCCTCAACAATCTATTCATCTCATGAACAGGGGCATGATATTCTCATGGCTACAATGCTTAATGGAGCTGCTATCATGGATGGAGCACTTCTTCTGATTGCAGCGAATGAGAGCTGCCCACAACCCCAGACATCTGAGCACCTTCAGCTGTTGAAATTATGCGTCTTCAACATATTATCATTCTGCAGAACAAGATTGATCTTATCCAGGAAAGTGCAGCAATGAACCAGCATGAAGCAATCCAGAAATTTATACAGGTTAGTGCTACTTTTTGTCTCATATATAACCAGTATTTTATGAAATTCACTCTGCTATAATTATATTCTTCTGCTCAGGGAACAATAGCACAAGGTGCTCCTGTGGTACCAATATCTGCACAGCTGAAGTACAATATTGATGTTATCTGTGAATACATCGTGAAAAAGATCCCCATCCCAGAGAGGAACTTCATCTCTCCTCCCAACATGATAGTTATTCGTTCTTTTGATGTGAACAAACCTGGTTCGGAGGTTAATGAAATCAATGGTGGAGTAGCAGGTGGCAGTATCCTGAAGGTATGTAATTCAAGATGTCGAAATATTACCATCCTTCAGAAATCTATGTTTGTGCATGTAAATGCAGTATTCTTGTTCTGTGAGAGTACATGATGTCTTGAATTCCTGTTTGAAGGGAGTCCTTAGGGTGAACCAGAAAATTGAAGTTCGCCCAGGCATCGTGATGAAGGATGAACATGGCAAACTTAAATGCACGCCCATCTATTCGAGGATTGTCTCCCTGTATGCTGAGCAGAATGAACTCCAGTTTGCTGTTCCTGGGGGACTTATTGGAGTTGGAACCACCATGGACCCGACACTGACCCGTGCTGATAGGCTGGTCGGCCAGGTTCTTGGTGAAGTTGGATCACTGCCAGATGTTTACATCGAATTAGAGGTTAGTAATATCTTTACCGCTTAGAATCACCAGGGTTTAAGCAGATGTTGCCATTTCTGATACTCTTGTTTGCAGGTGAACTTCTTCCTCCTGAGGAGGCTGCTGGGGGTGAGGACAAGTGGAACAGAAAGGGCAAGCAGGGTTTCAAAGCTTGCTAAGGGTGAGATCTTGATGCTTAACATCGGGTCGATGTCCACTGGAGCCCGTGTTGTCGCCGTCAAGAATGATCTTGCGAAGCTGCAGCTGACGGCGCCGGTGTGCACCAGCAAGGGTGAGAAGCTGGCCCTTAGCCGGCGCATCGAGAAGCACTGGCGTCTTATAGGTTGGGGTACAATCCAGGCTGGCACTACATTCGACGTCCCACCCTGCCCGCTGTGAATCATACGCCAGCCGTTTGACACGAAGAGTTTGAAAGAGAAGAGTGGAGATGTGGCAAGACAGAGTTGTTAGGAACGGGTTTTGTGAGGTGGAGAAAGACTGAACACAAATATTACCTGCTTTGATTTTTCTTCTTACTATTGCAGTTTCGTACTGCTATTGTTATGGATGAGTGACATAAGAATTGAGCACTTTCTGGGCTTCGGAGTAGTCAAATTTGCTTATGCTGTGCAAGCAAGCAGAGCATGTAGTGTTCGCTCAACTGTTAACGTCCTTGTTTTACATACGCTCTCTACAACCTTTCGAAAATCCAGATATTTGAAGCTTACTTATAAAATAAACTATACACCCTATTGAAACTATACATTACCTTTTCAATATGTGATTTGTGAAGTTCCACGTGTAAATCAGAGACTTTATAATCTCATGAACCGGTTGATTTATAAATATATTGATAGAAATATTAGCTTAACACTGCAGATAGTATCATGTCCAAATAATGATTTATTAATTTTGACTGGAGCATTTAACACCTCCAGGTATTGCCTAGTTTCATTTGCAATACGACCTTAGTGATGATGAACAGCTTTGTGAACATCAAACGAACG
This sequence comes from Echinochloa phyllopogon, assembly GCA_033239725.1. Lineage (NCBI taxonomy): Eukaryota > Viridiplantae > Streptophyta > Magnoliopsida > Poales > Poaceae > Echinochloa > Echinochloa phyllopogon. The sequence goes on along the minus strand of BTCW01000017.1, from coordinate 6,131,890 downwards.
GCGCAGCCAAAATAGAGACACGGGACCTAGTAAATAAGCACTTATATGACCAACATAGTACACCATAAAAATGAATTACAATGATGTGTTATAAATCATATAACGCTACAGCTAAAGAAGCTAAGCTGAGTAAAATTCTTACGAAGTATTCCCCTATCCTGCGCTAGAATTGTTTCCAGAAGACGATCTCAGCAACTGATGGTGGTTAGGACCAACAGAACTGGGCATGCCAGAGTTGAACATGATGCTTGATGGCTGTGGCGATGGTTGAGTCTGGATCGCCGAGAGCGGAAGGCGAGGACCGAACGAGAGCATCTGTGGACGCTGATGCATGAATTGCATCTGAGGCATCTGGGGATGAATATGTCCCTGCATGTTATTCACATAGGTGGCTGGCAAGCTGGCCTGAGGCATAGAGCCTGGCACACCTACCGGTCTGGGGCTCATGCTCGCTGGATTGGATGGCATGGTGCTACTGCTTCCAGGCATTCCAGTGGAACTTATCAGGGCCGACCTCATCCGGGCACGGTCAGCTGAAATCCGCTGTCTCACCCTCTCCACTTGCTCACATTCCTTCAAGAGCAAGGTCTCAACTTCTGCAAACTGCTTCAATTTCAACTCCAACCTTTTTAACTGCAAGTAAGAAATATCAATAAGCCCATCCTCAGGAAACAGCCTCCTAGACTAAGTTTGAACAATGCTGTATCAAAACAACACTCCATGCCGGTATCATAATTTTTTTTGGAAAGTCCAAGTTAACACCAGTGATCAAGCAGGTTTATATTCCACTATTAAAAAATGCCCCTTTTTACTTGAGAGGATAACTGCATTTGGTAAACAATGCTATATAGGGCAATATAGTTTCGGACCTTTCGTGCTGTGAGTAAATCCAACTTACCAATAAATTTTTACAATCCTACTGGCCTTGTATTGTTGTGTAATGCAAATAGTGATTTGACAAATATCAATAATCATTTCCAATCCATTGACCTTATTCTACCCTTTGGTTCCCTTCATTTTGCCACATCACCATCATCGAAGAACAGCGAGAAACCGGCACATATTAGGACAGGCCAGGGGTTTCCATAGCTAAATTTTCTTTTAGAACTCTAATCTGACTTGATCCCAGCAAAAGCCCCACAACTATTTTCTAGTCTCCTGGGGCACCATATTGCCTTTTTTAAGCTGGTCAGTTTTTTATAGAAAGAAATACGGATATCAAAGGATCTAACATGTTTTATACTGACTTTATAAATATATAATCACACTTTAATCTAATAGTAGGTCAGACCAAGGGACTCAACAAGTTAAGTCCTTGCCATGCAACAGTCCACTTTAGTTCAATAGAAATCAACAGCACCGAGTCACAACAAATGGATAAGTTGTGCACACAAATTAGATGGCAATGCACAAACTAACCTGATGATTTATTACAGTAGCAGCAAGTCTTTGGACTTCGCGTTCCTCTTGGTCAGCAAAGAGTTTAGACTTCATTGCTGCTGCTGACAGGCCAGACATGGCGGCATGCTTCACATTTTCTGGAGAAACGGCCGGTGAAGTACCTGTTTAATAATTGAGGATTTCTCTAATATTAATATCTTGAGTAAACAAAATTAGAGGAATTTGCGAGCAACACTGACTGGAACAGCCTAATGGGAATTAAATACAATAACAGTTACCGTTATGGTTGTTAAAGTTAGGATTTGCACCACTGCCCCTGCCATCAGCATGCATGCCTTCTGAACTGAGCCTTCAATATGTAGCAAAGATATGTCAAAACTTAACAATAGCAGGACAAGGCCAAAGGAATTAGAAACATATGAAAGATCTGGCTAGCATACACGATGGAGAAGTTTCCGCCCTCATGTATGAGGACAATATTGCATACTTCAAGTGATAAGGCTTTAGTATTCACTGGTGTATTCAAAATAAGCATTCAGTAAAGATGCAGATGGCTAACCTGGGATCATCATCTCTTGTCAAAAAAGATAAAGCTGCATGCGCGCATGACGCTGCAACTCTCGGTCCTATTGCAGATGCCAAAAATGCAACCTACACAATGTTTCTGAAAAGTAAGACTTGATAATATACAAAAAGAACAAAGCCTGGTTTTATTTCTCACTGTCTTGAAGAAAGTACATATGGGCAAGCGGTGCAGATTCCTAAGAAACTAGTTCAAGAAATTCATATATCAGGATATGCAGCGTTCTGTCTTACTGGACAGACGTTTAAAATTTAAGCTAAGCTACAGTTCCAAATACAAAGAGCATCTTCCAATTAGCAATTAGGCTTTTGGTTCCAATATTTTCTGTTGGAAAAAAAATACAGATGCAGATATAACTTAGAAGACACCATATCAAATTCAAAGGTCAGGCAACCATAGGTGCTAAAGCACATTAAACTGCTACTAGTGCCACCCAAGGCCTTGTTTAGATCCCAAATTTGGGACGCAAATTTGGGAGTATGGTGTCACTTCGTAATCATTGTGTCACAGTAGCATTTCGTTTGTATGTGTGAAAAATTGTCCAAAAATTGATTAATTAGGCTCAAAATGTTTGTCTCGTAGAGTACAACAAAACTGTGCAATTAGTTTTTGATTTCATCTACATTTAGTACTCCATGCATGTTATGACATTTTGATGTGATGGGAATCTTCTTTTTGCATAGGGAACTTTGGGGGTGGAATTTGGGATCTAAACAAGGCCCAAGTTTCAATGGCATAAAATCCACTTTTCTCATCTAAACAAATGGTGCACCAGGAAAAAAAATGGTGGGAGGGGCCTCACCAGTGACATGACCGGATTAGAAGAATTAATGAATGGAAGCTCGTTTCCATGTCGAATACTTTGAACTGTATCCAAGGAGGGAACAAATCATCCACATCAGAAAATGGAAGGAACAAGCCAACAATTTGTAACAGGAGGAAATTAGCATAAGCTAGAGAGTAAATAAAAACTGAATTAAGCTGATAGATAAGATGTTACACCTGAATTTGTAACATCTGAATGTGGATAACCATTGCTATGTGCTCTAAATGGCACACATCCATTCGGCACCTCAACATTCTCTAGCAAACCATCTTCTACTGGAAGCCGAATAAAATGGTAAATACATTGTGCCTTTGATTTTGTTACAACATGCCCTGCAATATCATCCCACTTGTCATTGTACTTCTCAATGCCCTCCAACAGCAACAATGTTTCTTCATCACTCCATTTATCACTATCATTTTCCAATCCATCATTATCCCCATCAACTTTCTGGAAATCTAAGCTAAAATGCCCAGTAATATATCTTGCGTCATGGAAGCAATCAGAGCACAGAGCAATATCTACCTGCTCAGGCAGTCAAAAGCACATGTTATTGCTTTTTTTTTAAAGCATAAGCAGCAGGGGAGATCCATACTATGGTACATATAGATATTACATACTACCAAAGGTAAGAGAAGTGCAAAGAGGCTACAATGCCAAAAAGTGGGGTGGGGAGATCCAGGGAGTTATACAAAAAGAAATATCACTCTCTGTCCTAAAAAAAATATAAGGGATACTGGCTATGCACCTGGACAAGTACGATCCCTTATATTTCAGGAGAGGTAGTAAGAAAGAGATTCTAGCTATGTCAGGATTTGGCTTCTAGATGGTTCCTTTATTATATGGGCTTGAAGTAAGACATCATCGGTAAGAACAAACAGAGGAATCACAATGATATGTTCAAATCAGTACACAACTCAGACAGTTCAAAAGAGTTATGCTGTAAACCTAAAGCACAAAACTTCACATCACAAATATTCGACACTTAGGTAATATTCAGTAACTAAATGTTTCCCAAATTGAAGCTGTCAAATGGTAAAAATATCAATAAAGGCTTTCAGCACATTTCAGGCATCCAAGGTTCAAATACCCTATGGGAAAAATCACTGAAAGGCAGTCAAAGCCTGAAACAAGACAATTTAGGGCTTAAAATTCAGCAACAAATCGTAGTCTTTCTTTCCACAGCGAACAAAGACTTACTCCCTCCGTCCCTAAATAACTGTCGTCGTTGGTTTCCGTGCCACGACTTTGCTTCGATTTGTAGAAAATACGTGCAACATTTTAATCTCCAAAAAAAATTATTAAAAAATTAGATTCAAATATCTATCTAATGATATTTATTATGTACCATAAATATTAATATATATTTTTATATATTCGGTCAAAGATGTTTCTCGGGAAGCGAAAACGACCTATATTTAGGGACAGAGGGAGTAGTCAATTACATGCTAAATCATAGTATCAAAACCTTTGAAAGTTAAATTTTGTTTTAGCATATGCACAGAATGGAAACGTAAGTAGCACATCAAAGATACAGATACGGTTTTCTAAACAAACATACAAGAGAACATATAAATAAAGATACAAAGAAGCGCACCTCCTTTTGTGATCGGTAATGCAAACTTGGCAAAGGTTGTAGGCAATAACTGCAAGAGCTTTCAGACAAACGCTCCCTAATCTTCCCATCCAAGTCTGCAAATGCAGCATCAAAATCCACCACCTCCGAATTCGATGAAGATGATGCCATTGAAGAAATATCCTCTGCTTGGAGGCTACATTTTGGCCGGTCAAACAAAATCAGACCATCGATTGATTTCAATGGCGCCGTAAGCAATTGCAATTCCCCAGTTGGTTCCTCTCTTAGAAGCGATGTTGCCATCCTCAAGCCACGGTGCACCGACCCAGCCGCAAGGTAATTAATGATCCCCCAAGTGTCCAAGAACCTAACAATCCTACTCAGATCATACAGTTCACCTGTGCTCCCAACAAGCCCCTGGCACTCAGCAAAAGCAAGCCTCTTGCCCGGGTTCTCTAAGTATTTGGCGATAACTTTATTCCTTAACATGGCATACTTCTCCGGGGTGTGCCCTGGAGACTTTCCTGTAAAGAAGTGTGGAACCACCTGCCTTTCCAGCCTTTGCACTGTCCCGGGGGAGAACCAATCTGCAAACAACAAACCGATTCATAGGTACTTCAATTTGCAGCTGTTTGCAAGTACAGCTCAGCAACCATGTTTACGTCGGAACGGAAAGTGCATACCTGAGTGCTTTGGCACGACATGAAGGCGACCTTGGAACAATTTGGGCACGCCATGCCCCTCCATTAAGGGAGGCGGGGTGCACACATACAAGGACGGCTTGTCAGGGTCTGCTGCAAGGGAGGGGTGGTCTGGAAGCACCCCAGAGAGCACCTGCAGCTGCCCGTGCGAGATGTTCTCTAGCGCTGGCGGCGGCGCTGAGGCAGAGGTGTCGCCGGAGTAGGCAGATCGCTCGGCCGCGATCAGGGCGAGGACGGACGGGTGCGGGCGGTTGACCACGCGGCGCTTGGCGGCGGGGAAGGCGGAGATGACCTCTGCCGAGGGCAGCACCTCCGCCTTGCGGAGGTCGAGCGCGGGGTCGTCGGACGCCGCCGCGCCGTCCGCGGGCGTCTCGTCGTCGTCCCCCGCGGCGGCGTACTCGTCGTCGTTCGCGGCGGCGGAGTCGGAGTCGTCGGAGTGGTCGGCCGCGGCGGCGGAGGTGGAGGGCTTGGACGGGGACGCGTTGGGGTTGCGCTTCCGCTTGTGCCATTTCAGGCGCGAATCTGGGGGTGGTTAGGGTTAGGATGCGGGGAAGCAAAGGGTTAGTTCGGGCGACGGAGAATTGGAAGGTTTGGAGAGAGGGCTGGAAGGACGGACCTGAAGTTGACGAGGCCTTGCGCGGCATCGTCGGCGGCGGCGGAGGAGGACGGCGAGGTGGGGCGAGAGTGACGGGGAGTGAAGACGCGGACGGGTCGGAACGGTGGGGAAGGGAGGGGAAGCAAGCACGTGCGGGGGGCGACGCGGACGCGCCGCAGACCGCAACCAGTTGTGCGGCCCAGTGGGCCTGTTTGGTTAAGTGGCCCAAGTCCGTTCCCGTCGGCGAGGAAGACGAAACTCGACAATCCTATACAGCTTCTTTTAAGTTTTTTTTCCCCTAGGATATTTTCCTCAATCTCCGGCCTTCCTCCTGCACCGTGCCGCCGCCGCCAAGCACCTCCTCTTCCTCGCGCCTGCCATGCCACCACAGCCGAGCATCTCCTCTTCCTCGTGTTTGCCGCTCGTCGTGGCCGCGCGCCTGCCCTTCCTCGCGCATGCCGTGTCCAACGCCGCTGTTGGCCATGTTATGCTCATCACCGCTGCCGCGTACGTCGTGCCCGCTGCCATCTGTCATGTCCGTTGCGACGGCTGCTCATGCGTGAGCACCACCGTGAGCAATGATGGTGGCTCTTGCTATGAACGCTGCTTCTACCGTCCCTCTGATGCGTGTAGTTCCTGTTAGATTTACACACCATGATTGGTTGTTGTTATGCGCCGTCCCTGTCGCCGGAGAATAAGAACAATAGATTCGTTTTTTTCAAAATGTTGATGTAGGTGTTGCAAAATGTTGAATATATTCTCGTAAGGTATTGAAATAAGTTGTGATAAGCGTTAAATACAATATTATTTAAAATGTTGATATGAGTTTCTGGAAATTATTGAATCTACTATTTTATATGTTGATATACTATTTAGAAAATGTTGAATATGCTTCTTTTGAAATGTTTGATGTTTGATACTTCTTTTCACACTAAACATGACTAGTAGTACGTTGAATCTAAAGAACGAAAAAGTCAAATATAACTATATTATATTTTAGCATTTACACGTGATACTATTAGTAGTATGTTTTTGGGCTTTTTTTGCCTCTAAGCCACTATGCTTATCTGATGCACGGAAGCCATATAGGAGCCCCGTGGAAACTTGACCTGCTTCGGGGGTTTGATAGAGTTTACTCCCTTAAATAAATGATAATTAGAAGTACCATCAAATGTGTCAGTGCGTTGCAACGGACATAGACCATATAGATATATATTGAGAGATTTAACCGGTCCTCATCTAGATTTATTTTTCCTTTTCTCTCGTGCTTTAATTTAATTTCAGCGTATTGTACTTGTGTTTGGTCTCTGCATTGGGAGAGGGAAGGACCAAACAATTCTTGCTTTAGTATTAGGTAGAGATTAAATATAAATTAATTATAAAACTAATTGTATAAGACACGAGTGAGACAAAACTAATGAGCCTAATTAACCAATAATTAATATATAATTACCATAAGTTTAATGTAGCATTACATTATCTAACCATAGACTAATTAGGCTTAATTGATTCGTCTCGAAAATTAGCCCTTATTTATGTAATGAATTTTTTAATTAATCTATATTTAATACTTTATAATTAATATTCTTAACTCAGATGCGACGGTACTAAATTTAACACCCCCTTATTCTCATGCACCCCGAAACGTGATACGTGACCTGCTTCTAAATTGTTACGGAGGAGGCACTCCGTGTCTTTTGGTGTGACTGTGGTCTATTTGTGGATCGGAGAGTCCGACACTGTCAGAGCAACTTCAGCAACCCTACTTTTTTTTAAGTAGCTGTCCATACTTTCTGGAGCTCTAAATGCTCACAACCGTAACAGTAGCCCCTACTTTATTTAGTACATATAGGACCCATTGATCAATGGGTCAACTCTATTTTTTATTTTTATTTTTTTATTTATTCACTTTCCTACGTGTGGGTGCGCGGTGAAGATCAGCCTCGGGCGGAGGCAAGGGCGGCACTCGAGCTTGGGATGTCGATGACGGATCCTGGGGTGACGATGAAGGTTGGTCTTGGTATGGCAAGCATGAAGGAGCACGAGGAGGCAGGAGGGGCGGTGTGGGATGGAAGAGAAAGAGTGTGCGGGAGCAGAGAAAAAAATAAGTAGGGGCCTCTCTACTCCACCCCCCGAGAGAAGGGGCCGGAGAGAAAAAAAATAGGAACCTTCCTAGAGTAGAGACCCGAGCAGAGTCCTTGCTTGAGTAGGGGTCTTGCTGGAGTTGCTCTTAGATAGAGTGGGAGAGAGAAAAGAGAGACAAAGGAGAAAAGGGAGACGACGATCAACTCAAAAAAAGAGCAATCTCGGTATTCCTTTCCATCTCCCATAGCACAAATTGGTTTTCATTAGAAGCAAGAGAGAAGAGGGGAAACGAGAGCCACAAAAATGTGCGAGATGAGAGTTAACGGAAAAGAGATAAGGGGGTCTTTGTTTCAGCTTATGGTTGATTTTGAATGCTCAATTATGGAGAATCTAAAAGTCAGATGACTCATATAATTCATAATCGAGAATTCAGGAGGATTCTGAATTATGGATTATTGGAGTCATCCGACTTTTGAATTTCTCAAGATCGAGCCTCGAAAATCGGAAATAAGCTGAAACAAACACACTAAGGATCCATAGTTTAGCCTTTTGGCCCGTAGCGTTATATAGGGGGTGGTGATCTAGGGTTGGAACTAAGAGCAACTCCAACAGTTCCCCTTTCCCTCTCCCCTTTTCCTATATTTATGGTTAAAGGGGATTGAGAGGTAAAAATGTAGCTCCAACAGATCCCCTTTCCCTTTATTTTTTCTCAATCCCCTTTATCCTCCTCCCTCTCCCCTTTCTTTTCTCAATCACCATCCATTTTTTCTCAATCCCCTTTCCATCTCCTTCCTGCCCAACGCACAACCCCATGCACCCGCTCGCCGGCCCCGCCGCTGAGCGCCACCGGCACCGCGCCGCCGCGCCGGACGCGCGCCTCGGTGCCGACCACGCGCAGGCGAGCGCCGCCTCCGCACTAGCCACGCGCAGGCGAGCACAGCCGCCGCAGCCCCACCGGCCACCTGCCCCCCGCCCCGCCCCCAGCGTCGACGTCGACCGACCGCCCGCCCCGCGCGCCGTGCGCCAACACCGGCCGCCCATGAGATGCACGCCACCGCATGTGCCGGCGGCCCGCGCGTGCCGTCCGCTGGGTTAGGAAGGGTGGGGAGAAGCGGCGAGGGTGGATGGTGGGCGGGCGGCGCGTAAGCCGCTGGCCGGGGGCGGCGGCGGAGGTGAAGGGGGCGCAAGAAGGAAGACGATGGAACAGACCTAATGGGCCGGAAGTCAGGTTGCTTAACTGGCTTTCGTGCGCTATATAGGGGCCCCGGCTTGGGGACCCGAATGCGACCAGCACCGCCACAAGGTTTATCATGGTGAAGAAAACTGGTTGATCCTGTGGCAAGATCAAATGGCGTGCACCCACCAGTTTTCATAACGTAGCAGGATCTCCAAAACCCCGGGTGTGTCGGCAGCCACCACAAGGTGGAGCGGCGTGTTCCCGTCAGTATCCTACACGTACAGGGAGGATCCACAGCTGGGGTTTCTTGATGGCACTAAGCAACACCACCTTGGATCATTTCTTGTTCTCGCTCACCATGGCTTGCAAGAAGGTCTTGTCGCCACCGTCATGAAGCTTGGCGGCGTCAATGCAGCTCCCCAACATATCCTTCTCTATCTAATGTCTTGGCAGATCAAACCATGTGAGTCCGACGATGACTCTAATGTCTTGCATGTGGGACTATCTTTAATTTTTTGTGCGTTTTGGTTGTAATTTATTGGATCCAATCAGCTTGGGCTTGGGAATTGTATGACGCTTGTACCATACAATGTGCAAAGGCTAGCTATTTCCTTGAGGCCCTAGGCTCGGGTGAGATAAGGAATTAGTCTGGATGGCTGCCATGTGGTGGCTGATTATCATGTCCCTGCACGCTTAGGAGGTCGGGGAGGGTACTGGTAGTGTAAGTACTCGACACAATATTTTCAAATTTTGGAGAAATATTATTTAAGATTTGGTGAGAAGGGCTGTTTTTGATATGCTCTGCAAATGTATTTTTAGGGGCGTGCTATGACACAGCCTGCCCCTGCGTAACGATCTGCAATCGCGCTATTTGTAGTTGCGAGCCTCAATTCCAATCCTGCAAAGGCCAATCCAACTGCCCAAAAAAATCACTTCTGGCGTAGTGGTGCCTATTGACTTTGTATTCAGTTGCAGGATTGCACAGCCCGGTGAGTTGGGATAGGTTTCCGACTGTGTTATGCAATCGTATAGAACTAAACAGGAAGAAAAGAGATCTCAGTCATAGGCTTCTTCAACTTATTTACAAGCTGTTATTGCAGAAGCCTAATATTCTTCCCTCAGCTGTAAAACCCAAAAAGGGAACACCGAGAACTTTAAACCGGACAAACACTACCTCCTTAGTTGGTTTCGATCCTGGTTTTCATTCTACGTTATGGTTATGTAATGATTCTGCTCAACTGATACACCAAATAAACAAAACTAGATCTATTTTAAGCTGGGATGGGATGGCTTGAAGTACATGCAAATAGGTGGGTCAATACTCAGAATTGACAATATCGCAGAAGGAAAACTCCAAACCCCATCCCCACAGATCAAGCCAGATGCGACGGCACCCACAAAGTCCTCTGATTCTCTGGGGTTCATTCTCTCCCAAACAAAATGGATAGTCGTCCCAACAAACATGTCAATAACTATGTGCGAACCGATGTAGAAGGGAATGGCCATGGCCATTGGAAGCGGGACGAATGTGGATACCTTCTTTGGGGCAATGTCACGAAGGAGATTGATCACTATAGCTGCAGCAAAGAAAATAGAGCAGATCATTACACAGTGCTGAGGCAGTGCTGAAACTCCTTCAACGCCCAGAATTGACATCTCACGGTAGATTACGGCATATGGGGCTTTGAACATTCCATCAGGATTGCCAATACGAGTTGCAGAAGGCGAGTACAGGAGCAACAACATAAGCAGAGAACATAAGGTACCACTTGAGCGGTGGAAAGATCATTGGGACAGTCGCAGTTGATATTACCGCAAGGCCAACATAACCGGATCCTGCCAACCATGGAGGAATTGAATCTCTAAAAAAGTCTCATTCTGAAGCTTTTCCTCAACTGATAATTTAGAACCTTCATTATCTACTGAAGAATAACAAAGAAATAATATAAGAGTCTGTACTTTGTCTAGAGCAGCATATATCGAGAACATTTTAGACCACACTGAACATGTATAAGTGGAGGTCTACCTTGCTTAAACCATTTGTTCAATATTTCCTTGGTAGTAGAATAAATGATCTTGATGAGGTTATAAAGACCATCCCCAAGTATCATTGATACAGATATGAAAACCTGGAAGGGAAGGGACAACTGACTATGATGTGGCACGACCCCCAAGTTCTTTTTTACATTTTGTTACCATAAGGTTAAGAATGATCAGTTAGCAACTGATGTGATTTATATATGTTCTTCACAAAGGATATAGGAAAAAAAATATTTTCTGGTTTTCACTGTTATTACGTCCAATTATGCCTTGCTCCGTAGCAAGAGCATTATCAGTAATCCATGTTTGCATCGAAAGCTTGTATTTTGTCCAAATTCACAAGTACAAGTATAAGGAAACAAGCAATTTTATTTTGTCAAGCCTTATGCTGCAAAATCTAATTTTAGATCAATCAAATTGAAGAATATTAAAGGCAGATTAAGAAGACACGACATGAAGTGATTAATTATGTTGTGGCAATAGCGCAACTTTCAATCAATTTACCTTGTATCCATAGAGTCCTCTGAAGTCATTGCTTCCAAGGTTAGCTGGATACCAGTCCCCAGCTTTAGTGGATATGTATGGCCAAAGAAAACCCCAGGATATGATGGCTCCAAGAATTGTAGAGCAGTTAACAATATGTGGACATAATAGACCACATCCAATGTAGGTTGGATTGAAATCAAAGTAAAATCTGTACAATGTTAATAGGGAGGTTAGGCTTTTTGGAGAGCAAGGATCCGTTCCAATTTAAAGGATAAGAACTTTCATGTGACAAGATAAGCTATATATAGGCTAACAAGGTATGGGGACATCTGTAGCGAAAATTGGTCAAGTGTCAGAAATTTGGAATATGTATGCGAATTTTGACAAAATCTGCAAGTTTTGTAACATTTCAAGGCAGTACTTGCAACATATAAAATAGCATTGGCAGTGGAATTTCCAGATACCCAATACTTAGCTCGTTTTCACCAGATATGCACGCATAGGTTAGGGGAAACATCACTCCATCTATGGATTCAACAGAATACTTGAAACACAATAATAGAAAACTTACGTGTTCTTAAATGCTGCAATTCCCAATGAAGGGAAATTATCAAAGCCACAAGAATCCCCAACAGCACTGAAGAACCACTTCAAGCAATTCCAGAGAAAACTCATGGTTAAGTATTTTCCAAGGCAGCTAACTTGTTTTCTACAACCATAAAACAAATATTAGGGTTGCTAAAACTAAGAAATTATAGTAACAGAGAAAAAAATGTTGTTAGCAGAGGAAATCGGTACAAAGGCAACAAAGGTCATTGCAATTTCATTGGAATGACATATAGCTGAAGATAAAAAGGGTAACAAAAGATACAAGTCCAGAGAAACTGGTAGTTTAGTATCCCGCCATTCGAAGAAGAGATGGTTTGGAACAAAGCCAAACAATTTCAACCTAGAATAATGATATTCTAGGTGCCCATATGATCTATAGGAAGATAGCGTGCGGAAAATTATCATAGTTATTTCTATAATAGGAAAAGATCTATTTTATTACCTGAACAATTCATTATCTGTCTAACCCTCCATACAATAACTTAGCTTTTTACTATTCCTAACCATTTAAAACACAAGACATTAGACCATAAGTCCTGGCTTTGAAGGTTGTATTGCCAGCTGTGTTCATGGTTGACTTTTGACATCACAGGAAAATATGTCATCTGTTTATTCTTCTTTCCCTCACTTGAGCCAGTAGTCCATGTCCTTGGGCCTCCTCAATCCTCGCTCCATGAAAAGGTGCCTGGAGCGGAGCAGGAGTAGAACAACGAACACATGTAGGTGTATAGTCACTGGGAGATGGGACGTAGAACCATGGCATATTCCTCCTCTCAGGAACATCATCCCTGCTCCTCTTTTCATCACCTTGTTATAACCTTTTGCAATTATTGTACCATTATACTCGATCCCATTCCTCAACCCCATCGACTCAGGAACTTGCTGACTGTAGGGAGCCGCTACCCAGATTACAAACTATAACCTACCATAGACCACCCTGTATGCCTCAACTAGCACAAAACTAGTTAGAGAAGGATGATTTGAAGCACGGGGTTTCCAGTTTTGTATCCTATATGAAACCACATGGTCTTTCAAGGAGATGCAGAAATCTTAATTCCCATTTGCAAGATAGTTTAATCAAGGCATGCATCCAGAGAGTGCATTTGGATATATACGTTTCTTTACTAGCCACCCACACTTCATTTTGAGGGTAAAATTGTCTATATATAAGAGACGTGTGCAAATCCAGAACATTACTTTTGTTGTGAGTTTGTGACTAGTAGGAATATTTCTAAGCATCTTAAGATCATGGATGCATGATTTTCACCCATTTCTTGAAGCACTCCCTTAGGAAGAAAGAAATATGAACTATTGATACTTAAGGCATGTAGCAGAATTTATATTCTCAATCAATGGAAACTAACCTCCGTGGATATAATCATTAGAAGGTTTTAAAAGGAATCCTAAGGATGAAGTAATCTGAAGGGGAAAAAAGGGCACAGTGAACAAATAAATGTCCCTGCAACAAGTACTAATTTAGAACACTACAACTGATCCATGTCTCACTCTGCAAGCTCAGCCCCATTAGCACTGTGGAAGCTGTTTATCAACATAGCTGTGACAGTTCCACTGGGATAGGTAAGCTTCTAATCAATTAACATTACCTTGAAAAGGCACCAACACAAACAATAGATTAATGAAGTAACTGGAAACAACCATCCAAATTAGACCACTTTGTTCAAACATGAATATGTACTCAGGTAAAAATGCATGCTTGAGATATAAAATGAGTACCTTGGGCAATGCAACAAGGCTAAATGGCCCAAGGAAGCTGACAACAAACATAAACCCAATCATCCATCCTAGTGAAGGATTCTTGACATCCACAGGCCTATTACCAGGATAATTGGTCCCAATAAGTTTGTGTCTTCTGATCCATTGCAAGCATATAATTTCCGCCACCTGCATCCACAGTCCACACAATAGTTGTTGATAATAATAAAAAAACAAAGCTCACTAGTTGTTGTTGATAACAATAAAAAAACAAAGCTCACTAGCTACATACTGAAACTGCATTCACACACAGCTACATACATACAGATCTACACGTACGTACATACCACTGAATGCAATGCCGTAACAGGCGACAACGCAGGTCTGGATGACGGTGTTCTCCTGCTTGGTGAAGGGCTTGGAGATGACGCCAAGCCTCCGGAGCGCCGCGGTCCAGGACCGCATGAGGAAGTAGCCGAGGAGCCCCGCCGCCACGTTCATGGACGGGACGATCCCCACCGTGAGGTTCAGCTTGTGCGTGACGAGGCAGAAGAGCACGCCCAGGACAGCGCTCACGGGCACTCCCCGCGCCGTCACCTGCTCCTGCCACGCCGGCACCACGTCCCGGCTGTTGATCTCCTCGGAGGCGGCGGCGGCGGCGGCGACGACGACGACGACGAGCGGGGCGGTGATCTCCGACGCGTCCGCCGCCGCCTCCAAGTCCGCCGCCGCCTCCAAGTCCGCCGCCATTGCCATTGGTTGCGCGTATCGACCAGGATGAAGGCAACGGCGGCGGTGTACGTGCTTGAGGCCGGGCTGGGGTTGAGGAATGGATCAAGGCCGGCAGGAGGAGAGATCGATCTGCCTTATCGCCACTCGATCGGAGTGTAAGAGTGTTGCGGTTTCTCGGTCTGCTGGCTTCGTCCGGCCATGAGATTCAGTTGCGGACAAGTGGGCCCACGCCTCTCTCGGATAGTCGGATCTGATTTTGTGTGGCATTTACCACGGCCAGGGATAAATAGATGTGTGACGGCGCCAAGCTGGTGAAATCGATCGCCGTCTCATATCAACGCCGTCCACGACGTACTCGGGTCATCGTCAACAAGTCCTGACGTACTCCTGCAGGGTACGTACTACACCTGATCCTAGCTATATATGATCAGCTCGTTCTTGTATTGGCGTCAAATTTGGCATAGCTAAGATTAGATTTGGCATCCAGCTATCATAAAACGGTTATGAGATGGGAGAAACCAATTAAATAAGACATACTTTTGTTCATAGATTAAGACGTACCGGGTATTTTTGCCTCAAGATCACCACAAAATACTACATGTGAATTGAATAAAACACGGTTTGCACATTGTATGATTGGTTAAAAACCTACTCCACCTGCCGGTCGTTTTTACTTTTCTAGGTAGATATATAGCAATATCTATGTACCTAGAAAATCCAAAATGACATACAATTTGGAGCAGATATAAACTGTGTGTGTGTGTGTGTGTCAAAAAAGCACATCTACCAAATAAAGCGGTCAGGGATGGACCTATAACCACCTCAACAACACAAGAAGACCTCAATTCTTATCTCCCATAGTAAATTTGCAAATTTCTAACCTAATAGACGAGAACTATAAAATAAGAGGGTAAATAATGGCAGTGAGGTGTGCTATGCAGCAGACATTGGTGAGGCATCGGGGCTCCATATTCTTGCAGGCAAAGAGGATGGTGCCGCATCCTTGGATCTCGACGACGGAGCCAACACTAAATTGCACGGTTCCGGTACGATGGTGCCAACGTCGATGTTGGAGAATGCCACCCTAACCCCCGTCATATGGTTCATGGCCCCGGTGTCAAGTACCCACCGTTGTGGATCCTGCTGTTCCGAGCTTCCGAGCGTGGTGAAGACCTTATCATCGACCAGCTCCACAAGACCGCGTGCATGTGCGGTCACATTGTGTCCCTTCGGCTTCAAGTGGCGCCGCCAAGGCTAGCTAGGGGCCCAAGCGGTGCTGGCATGGATAGACAGGGGACATTCATTCACCCCAGATCCGGTGGAGGCCACATCTGCACTGGTGAGGGGTGGAGTTGGTGTGGTGTCGACAACGACGATGGGGAGTGGTGGAGACGGCAAGTCGACAATCCACTGCGACAGTGTTTGGCCCATGGCCTTTTTCTTGCTAGCACACGTCGTCTCGGATAGTCGGATGACTCGTGATGTACCTCGATCTACTCGGACGCGAGTCCGCATTGCCGCTGCCTCGGCCATATGGTTTGCCACGACGCTTGCTGCGGCTGCCGGAGCTGGAGCTGCCTTGGTTGGACTCCTTCTTGAAGCGCTCCAGCCACTCTTCCTTAGAGAGGTTGGAAGCCGGTGCAGGATTGAACCTATCTTCCACTGCCTTATGTCGCCCCGTCACGTCCTCCGCAGAGAGCTAGATCGGAGAGGTCAAGTAAAGATTCAATTGAAACAACTTGGTAGAACCAACCAGGAAGGGTCAACACACGGATACTTCTCCACCACCCAAGGTGTCTAGCTGGGGCCTGGGTGACCAGCCTAGTGTGCCGGAATGCGAAGTCTTTGACGGACTCATCATCCTTGAACGAGACGATCTAGAATTACCAGTACACCTTTTGAGCCATTGACTTGCGGACGTGCTCGTCGCCGATCCACATCGTGGCGGCACAGTCCCACGATGCCTTGGCTAGTCTTTTCTTGTTCCCTACCATGGTGCACATCTCAGGAGGAAGGCCGCTGCACACCGCCTCAAGCACCATGCGGTCCTCGATGTAGTCATCATGATTAGTGCCGTGCGTGACAACATCCTAAAGACCCCACACCTAGAGCTTGATCCTCATCTGCTCGTAGTGATTTTTTTTTTTGCTTGCAGGGGGTATTTCGCCAGCCTTGGCGAGGAAGTACATCTACAAGGCATGAAGATGCCCCCAAGAGTGCCATTGCGAACCCACCGCTGTAACCGGCTCTGATGCCAATTGTTACCGGCGATCTCCAAGAAACACACACGAACACAGGTGGACACAAGAGGATTTTTGTGCTACGATGAAATAGCAGTTTTTCTGGTCTTCTCTATTCCTTTTATTCGGTGCTTATACAACGGAAAAGGAAACTACATGGGTAGGCGTGACAAAGCCGTGTCCACCCCCGTGACGCACATGAGATGCCAAAGCGTTCTTCGTGATGCAAGACTCGGATGCACGTGCTGTCCCTCGCCACACCCCAACTACTGCATGCACGACACCACACAACCCGTGAGCTCGTGCGTATGAGTTCAGACCAAAACAAAGGACATGCTAATGAAGTACTAGTGTGCAAGACTTGCAATGATGACAAGCGCAACAGAAGCAACGTCGATGACAACGACCGTGAGGTAAGGTGCAAAGGGTTGGCTGACGGTGGGTGAGTACCGCGAGCAGGGATTAAGAGTAATCCCCGTTTAGAGATTCAGCAAGGGATGTAACACACAATGAATTCAGGCTCTTTCTTGGGTGAATGGGAAATGGACAGAGAGATTTAGACAGATTAAGGCCGTCCTGAGGCGTAATATCCTACATCCTGTGAGTGGAGTGTGTATTCTTTACGGATGGGATGTGATCCCTTTACATGATGTTTCTTCTTCTATTTATATCCTCTTCCTCCCCTGGGGAATGCCTGTTACTGCATTTAATGTGAATGCGGCGCGCTTGGGTGGGCGCCGTCCTGCTAGCGGCCCCGAAGGCGTTAGGGGCTGTCGCAACCCTGGGGGTGCCGCATATGGCCCTGGGATGTCCTGATCATCCCGGGATGTCATCCGAGGTGTCTTCAAAGCCCGGGCACGCGTGGGCGTGTCTGCCCTTGACTACTGCGGTGTCGGGCGCCTTATGAGGCGGGGTCTTCTGGGCCGTTCGTTGAACGGCTGGATGTGACGGGTCCAGCAGGCGGGCCTATATTGGGACGGTGTCAGGGCCGTCTGCGCACACGCCTCTCCGTAATCATGTTGTCTTACGGGGAAGCCGCGCCAGCGCTGTAGCAGGCGCCTAGCTTGGACATGTTGTCCAAGGCGGCTTCCTTCTCCCCGAAGGAGATCGAACCGCCTGAGCACAGTCTGGGCTGGCACAGTCCTAGGCTGGTGCGTTCTTAGGCCTGCACGTCCGTCTTTCCTTGAGGCCTGGAAGTATAACTTGGGCCGGGCTTTGGTCTGGCTCCCTCTTTGTCCGGCCCAAATGGAACCCTGGTTTTATTGGCGCTGACATTCGCCGTGGATCTCATCTCTTGGGAGGTGATGCGGCTTGACGGGAGAAAATTCTCTGCGGTGGTGCCACACCTCACCGTGCCCCTGGTGCGACACCGCCCAGGGGACCGTCCAGCATGAGTAGAGCCAAGCCGTGGGCAGTCAAGCCGGCACTCACCTAGCCAATCAAGCCGGCGTTGATCTGGGCAATCAAGCCAGTGATCCTACTGTTGTTTCGATGATTGAAGAAGCTCCATAAAAAAAGGATCGGACTTCCCTACTCCTTGGAAAATTCTGCCGTCGCCGGCAATCTCAGATGCCCTAATTTTTTAGACTGTAAGTTTTGGTGATTCTCAAGTTTTTTGAACTTGTCACAGCTAGTGCTCTTGCATTTCTTATCCATGCTCTTCAATCATATCAGCATAAATCTATTTATGATGCTAGGCAATGTCACTTGTGGACAAAATAATAATCTGTAAAGGCGTAAAGCTTTCTTGACATATTGTTCAAAATATATAGAGGAATACAGCCTCTGAAGTTTCAGTGGACAAGATGAGAAACTTCGGAGGCTATTTACTGAAACTTGAGATCACCAGATGCTTAGATGTTTCTGCTACTGAGAGATAATCGTGTACCACGATGTTTGACCGATGAGATACAACTGCCTTTTGAATTTGCCTTTGTCAAAAAGCAACAAGATTCACATCTGCTGCTTTGAAACTAACCCATTTGCTTGCTGCTGATTCAACTTTGACGTTTCACTAAGCCAATGATAAACAATGAACATTCACCATTTGTCTCCTCTACATAAATTTAGATATATTCGATCAAATTTAAAAGTAACATGTCCTCTACTGAATACGTGTTGTTGCCCAGACATACAGTCTGCATATGTTTCATTCACAATCACTATCTTGTTGGCTACCATCAAGCTCGCTGGTGATGGTGTAGACTTGCATTTTGGATGAGTGCCGCCACCGCTCGCCGCACCTCGGATGGCCGCTGGGCTGCACAGGTTCATGAGCCGCCACTGCTGCCGCCGCTCCACTCCCGTCCTTGCTGCCGATGACATGGTTCTGTTTGCTTCAAACAGAACTCCCCTCCTTCACGACGGGATCGAGGCACCTTGCTTTCCTCGTAGCTGGAGTTGGGCTGGACATCACCATTAGTGAAGAACGATGCCGTGGCGGGCAGCGGCTGCAAATTTTTTGAGTCTACAGACTTTCGGTCGATGAGGAGTAGGAGGGAATGGCTCGATCTGGTTTTTAACGGAGCCGGCTTGACTGCCCACGGCTCGGCTCTAGTTATGCTGGACTGTCCGGCGCGGCACGTTTCGGCATCCTGGACGGAGCAATAGTGGACCTGCTGCCGATGGGGGTATGCTGCCACGCGTCGGCATCCTGGGTGGTGTCGCACCAGGAGCGTGGTGCGGCATCTCCCCGGCTTGGTGGATTGAAGTGGCAGCGCGCCCACGGGAAGCATGGGAAATCAATAGATCTGCCAATTTTTCGGATTGATTGGTTGCATAGCAGTGGAGCAGGTGCAGCGGAAAGGCATATATTTCATTTATAGATAAAAATAAAAGCCTGTTGTGCTATGCCAATCAAGGGTATTATTATTTTATTAAAAAATTATTGGAGATGCAAGAAATTGAACCCGGACTTCTATAAAACTTTTTCATAGTTCTCTACCAATTGTGCTCCATCCCCAAGTTTTGTTGTAATTTACTTATAATTAATACAATAACCTTTTACACGAAGGTTAAAAGATAGACAAAGTATGTTTCTATATACTATAAAGATTCAAACTTTTGACAACCGATGGACATACCGGTTATTGAAACACTAAATCTCCTAGCGACCCCACCTTTTAGGCCTTTTTTCATCAAACTTTTGACAACCGACGGACCCACCTGTCATTGAAACACTACCCCTCTTAGTGACCCTACCTGTCAAGCCTATTTTCGTCAAACTCTTTGCCTCCCTTGTCCAATGAAATCGTCGAGATTGTAATCAACACGGTCTCCGGCTAACTATCTATTATACAATCTTATTTCTATTAAACGTGTGTGTCGCACGTGGTGCGAGTTCTTGCTAGTAAATTAGAAAAATGTCATACATTTTACGGCATACAAATGAGAACCAGAGTTACTATATCATGGAGTATATTGATTATCTTCAAAACACAAAATATTAGAAAACTCTGAATTTATGGGTACAAGTAGCATGCTCATATGACGTACTTGTACAATCTAGGAAACTGCAATGAGATGACATCTCATTCATGTATATGGTTCACAAAAAACATGTACTATATCTATGACCTATAATCCTGCAGTCCGCCATTGCATGACGCACTTGATTGTAAGTCTGGGGCTTGTGGTTGCTTTCCACGAATGGCCGTGTCTGACGTGGATATCTATCGCGCGTGCGACAGATAACAATCTTACGCGCTCGGCTCAGTGTACCATATTCGGTCTATTAGAGCATTTGAGCCTATGCGGAAGTGGCAAAAACATCCTAATAGAGTGTCACACCCTGAAATTTTTAGATTTCAGGATGTGATTTTGAAGAATAATTAAATAAAAAATTTCTCATAATTTTAAAAATTTTCTCAACTTTATTTAATTTCCAGGAAATTTAGTATAAGGAAAACCATTTTTCTAAATTAAATTAAAACAACATAGGTTTAATGTTGAGTGCCTTACATTCATGCCGGCTTGCATTTAGTGGTTTTATGTGTGCAAGTTTTCTAAAAATACGTTTAAGAGCCTCATAGGAATTTTCCAGATTTTTCTGGGATTTACTCCTATTTTCCTTTAGCTAATTCTAATTTTTGGAAGGTGCTAAAACCTTTATCATGAGCTCCAAATATTTTATTTGGATTCCTCATGTCCAAATATATCTTCATGATTTTTCCTTAGAATTGTTGGAATTTTCAGAGCATTTTTTGGGGCTTAAATGATTTATCTAGAACTTTCTAGATTTATCTTTGCACGAAAAATACTTTCTGAAAATAAAAAGAGGAAAGGGAAATAAAAACCCAAACCGGCCTAGTCTACTTTTGCTCCCCGAACTTTTCCCCCGGCCCGTTTTCTTTCCCTCCTTCCTTCTCCTCTCGGGCGGCCCGAACACCCCATTTTCCCCGCCGGCCCGTTTCCCTCTCCCGGCCCGACCACACCGGCCCAGTTCCCCTCCCGCTTGCCCAGCCCAGCTAGCCGCCTCGGCCCAGTGCGCAGCCCGGCCTGCCTCCCCTTTCAGCCCGCGCGGCCCACCCCGCGGCGCCCCCCTCCTCCTTCCTTCCCTAGCCCGCGCGCCGCCGCCGTCCACTGCCTCCGCCGCGAGCCTAGTCCCGGCCGCCCCCGTCGATGTCCCGCGTCGGTGAGCATATCCCCATGACCCCCTTGCCCTCCCCCACCTCCTGCGCTAGCACTCCACTGCTCTGGCGCACCAAATCGCCGGCAAGCTCATCGCCCAGAGCCGCCGACGGCCGGGGGAAGAAGAAGCTCATTGAGCTTTTTGCGGAAAATCCCCCAAGGATTCGTGTATCCTTTCCTGTAGTTCCTGTGTCATGGCCAAGAAGCAGAAAACCCCCTAGATCTTTTAGATCCCATTCAATCCAGTCCAAGCCTTGAGTTTTCACATATCTAACCCTATGTTTTACCCTTTTTACGCCCACTGTTCACTGAGTCACTGCAAACTTCGGAGCTACCCCTGGAATCTACGGATAATTACGATTAGGTCCCTATAATCTTGTTTAAGCACTAGTTTCCGCGTTTTAGCTCCGTTTCAACTCGTTCAAGTTGCGTTAGCTTCGTATAAACTCGAACTACGCGTCAGTACTCATATCTAACATGCCATGTGTTCCTGAATTTTATTTGTTATTAATTTGACTAAAGATAATTTAAATGTCTTTTCTAAATTAAAAGCAATCTAAGGTTTAAACTCGATTTTCATGTTGACATTAATTTGATTAATATTTATTCAATTAGTTTTATAAATAAAAGTTAATTAAGTTATATCTCGGTTTTTCATAAATGAATCTTAATTTGATTAATATTTACTTAAACTATCCTTTCTAATTAAAAGCTACTTAGAGTTAAACTTCGAGTTTTCATAAATAATTATTAATATTGATTAATATCAACATGAATATGTTTTTATTAGAATAATGACTAGTTCAACATGAAATATCTTATCATTCGATTATATGCTCTCACATAATTTTTTTATTACTAAAATTTAAATGTTTAATTGTTTAAATTCTACATAAACAATTATAAATAAATATGATTAGTTTTATCCTGGCTTATTTTAAATTCAAATAGAATTGAATTCATTCCAACATAAGATGTTTTTCTGAAATATCTCTTATATTATTTATTTAATTAAAATTTATCAAGCATTTAGTCTTTCATTTTCTTTTATAATCCTAAATCTTCCGATGGTCGTATCTTTTTCACCGTAGCTCCGTTTTCAGCGATTCTTGCGCTCACGTGATCCTAGAATCAAGCCCTATCCTTTAGTGCGCTCTTTTAAAGCTTTTATTTTGATTGGTGTACTGTTCTTAGTTGTATATTGTTTGCTTGCTTGTTTAGCTGCATGTTGTGCTCGATGATTGCTGCAAGTAGAGGAACGTCATCGAGAGATTTCAAGCAGAAGAGTTTGAAGATCAAGATTTGAAGACTATGAGGAATTATAATGGATTTGAGGCAAGTTATAGCACGGACAATCCTTGCTACCTAAACACCACCTTTTACATTTAATTACTTTCATATGCATGTGTCTAAATTGATGTTCTATTAAGGTTGTACCTAGTTTTGTGTACCCTTTTCTTTTGATTACCCCGGGTTTATGCATATGGGTAGCATCTTTGCTATGCGCAGCTACTATCACCATTATTTAATTGTTAATGATGACTCAATGGTCCACTTCAATGTTAATGATCTTTTTAGCAACATGGTTCAGGGAACTGGGCCATGTGTTGTGTGCTTTGCTCCAGTGTCTCTCCGTAAGGTCCGGTTCTTAAAGCGGCAACCCAGGAGCCTGTCGCCACCGCTAGAACTATTATGGCTCTGTACTTGGTCAAGTAACTTGTACGGCTCTAGCTTGACAATAGTTACCGACGGGGCCGACGGCGCTATGGGAAGCACTCGTGAGAGTATGGTTTGATCCATCAAGGACGGCGGTACCGTCGGCTATGTCTTGTCAGGCACAGTCCCGTGTCGGGAGTCCCTGTGGTATGGGAACTCCGCACGTCGCGCTCTTGTACTTGTTGGCATGCGTGCCCGCGCTCTGGACGCCATTGACCCTCTTATCGCTGCGCCCTGAGAGTCAGTCAATCTCGGTGCCTTGGATCATGCTGCCTATGTTGTACCATAGTGGCTACTATTTTGTTAGGGTGTCTTGTGAAAAACCTCGTAGTGTCCCTATGCAGTCACACCTCGGAAGTGTTGATGTGCGTGGTTGGGTGCAAAGTTCCTTTGAACTTTTACGCGACTGGTGGGTAAAGGACGAAACCTCTGCAGAGTGTAAAATCTATCATGATAGCCTTGCTCAGGGTCACGAGCGGCCTGGATCCTTTTTGATTAGAAGATGATGTTCATTTATGATTATTGTCACTTATACTTTATTAATTGGGTCACAACCGGGTTTCATTCACTTGTAGTAACTTGGTTAATGCTAAAATGAATCAACTAAAAGTGCTAATGCAGTTCAGCCGTGTCAAGCCTCCTTTTAAGCTTTCATACACCGTGCTATACTTGCTAAGTAATTTGGATTACTCACACTTGTCATTATTCAACAAAATCCCGGATGGGTAACAGATGAGTCAGAAGTGAGTCTGCTGCTACTGAGTTTTCTGAAGATCTTCTGTACTTCTGAGCTGTGGTCAACCAGTCGGTGTCCCTGTGGACTTGAGGCTCTACCTGTCGAGAGAGTTAATGCATAGGCTTCCGCTGTGTTTTGTTTAGGTAAACTCTGATGTAAAATGTTTTATTCGAGCATATGTACTCTGATTTCCATTTTTGTAAGCTGTATGTGTTCTGTGGACATCCTGGGCACACATATGGCAGCATTCGAGTTTCTGTGTAAATCCGGGTGTGACATAGAGGCACATATATTGGTTCTTTCTTTCTAATTTTGTTTTTGTTTTAGTTTATTCTATATCATTTGTATCAATTTATATATCTTTTATTTTTCTTTTTTCATCTTTTTTCATATACTTACTTGTTTTAATTTTTTATTTGTTTTTTGTTATTTATTTTTATTTTTTCTATTATTTAAATTTGTTTGTTATATGTTTCTTTTTTATATTTATTTGTTCACCATGTGTATATATTTATTTGCCATGTGTATATATTTGTTCGTGATATATCAACATTTGTTCTTCATATATAATTATTTGATCGTGTTGTTTGGTTAATTTGTTCGTGATGTGTTAAATTATTTGTTTGTTTATTGACTGAATTGTTCGTTTATAAGAATAATTTGTTCTCTATGTGAATATATTTATTCTCCGTATTGCGGAGCTATTTTGTTCACTCTGTATAGCAACTTGTTCGCTTTGTTAGATTATTTATTCTCTTTATAGATTAAATTGTTCGACAATGAGGACTCATTTGTTCTCGATGTTTAATTTTCTGTTGTATGTCATGTAGTCAAATGTTCAATCTTTATGTTCGCACTATACTATAATTTGTTCATCATATTTAGTTTTTTGTCTACAGAAAACAATTATTTGTTTATGCTGTTTAATTATTTGTTTGCACTAGTAAAAGATGTTCTAGCTTGCCTAAAAATTGTTGGCAAAAAAATTACCATCTAAATATGGTTAAGTGGCATCTTGTTTTGAAGATTTTATTGTAATAGTATTATGGTGCAATCAAAATTTAATTTGAATATTTGGTTTAAAAGTAACGACTTTCTTCTTCAAACTTTCATCGCATGCAAGTGCCACATGTGTGGACCGATGCACTCTACTTCTTTATGTTGCTCCACACTTTAGGCAACAAGCGTAGAACCATGGCCAAGGTGATTGTGAGACGCACCCCGTGTCTGAACCATGCATTGCACAGCCACACGTCGTCCTCGGAAGACTCCTTCCATCAGTTTCACTGCCTAGAGTAGACTAGACCATACAGTAACTTGGCCTTGTAAAATACTACTGCTATCCATGGATTTGATGAGGACCATTGGCTTTATGTATTCACACCGTTCACATTATTGGATACCACAAACTGGTTAATTAACTGTGCTATTTAATTTCATATTCAAGAAAAAACAATTTTTCTTGATGAATAAATCAACTACCGTTACAAGGGCAAAGTGTCAAGAGGATCTAGTGAGCCTACCTAGTTGGTCTGTCATTCCTTACAACGCGAGACGCGTATAGATACGGTCATTCGGAGAAGTTCCTTTCTGGACAAAGTGATTGATGACTCTTCTGCAGATGTATATGGAAAGCAGTGAGATGGATCCTCGATCAGACCAGTCAATCTGAATTTTTACCGCACGTTTGTGAATGACCACAGTAGCGGTCTTTCATATCTTATGTATTCGCATGCAGACGCCCGTCCTTCTATTGGCACACAGAAGGTCAGTTTTTTTTCCCTAAGAAGACGCTCACACGCTCGTGCACCACCCTTGTACTGCAAACAACTTCGCACTGATGGATCATAAGCTAAGATATTTCTAGTACAATTCTGGTTACATATTGCAATAGGAAAACAAGAACACATCTGCAGCTATATTGGAAAGTAAAAGAACTACAAAGTCACACTACAAGAATAACTCACATCCGCACCCCTTATATGCCTCGGTGCACTTAAGATCCGGTGCTAATGTAACTTTAGCACCGGGTGTGAAATTGGGGCGCCCTCGGGAACCCTTTAGCACCGGGTTGTAACACCAACCGGTGCTAAAGCCCTTTAGCACCGGTTGGTGTTACAACCCGGTGCTAAAGGAGACCCTTTAGCACCGGGTGGTATTACGACCCTTTAGCACCGGGTGGTGGTGTTACGACCTGGTGCTAAAGACCCTTTAGCACCAGTTCGTAAATACGATCCGGTGCTAATGTAGGTGTCACATGCTACTTCAAAAGGAGCGCATCTTTAATCCTATCACATGTGATGTGTAGGTGAGATGGTTAGGTGGGTGCACGCGCGCGAGCCAAGAGGTCTTGAGTTCGAATCCCACAACACGCAAATATGCAAATATTTTTGGCTAGTGCCCCCACCTTTAGCACCGGAAGATTGGCACCGGGTTTGCCTTTCCCACCCGGTGCCAATGTGCATGATTCTGGTAGTGTCAGGGTGTGATATGGCTAAATAGGCGCCCTTTAGCTAATTATGTGGCATAAACCGATATCTGATTATACTAATCCATTATTAAGCTAAGTGGAGATGATTAGCGTACTGGTTTACATAGTTAAGAGGTTGATTTGTACCAATTAAAATATAAAGGATGAAACTCACTCTTCCACAATATTAATTTGAGGTATGAATAACACACTTTTTTCTAATTAATATAATAACCTTTTACATCAGGGTTAAAAGATAGACAAGATATTTCTAAATTAGAAAAAATATCATACATTTTACGGCATGCTAATGAGAACAATAGTTATTGTATCACGGAGTAAATAGATATACATATTCAACACACAAAATATTAGAAAACCCTGAATTTGTGGGTACAATTAGCATGCTCACACACGTCATATCATATATAGTCATATATATGACGTACTCTGTATAGTCTGTGCCACCTAGGAAACTCCAATGAGGTGACATCTCATTCATGCATGTGGTTCACAAAATACATGTACCTATCATCCTGCACATAGGGCCATTGCACGACAACTTGACTTGACTGTGAGTCTACGACTTGTGGTTGCTTTCCACGAATGGCCGTGTCTGAACTGAACCATGCATTGCACAGCCACGCGTGGTCCTCGGAAGACTTTTACTTCCGTCGGTTTCGCTGCCCAGAGTAGACTAGACCACACACAGTAACTTAGCCTTGTAAAATACTACTGCTGTCCATGGATTTGATGTGGATCATTGGCTTAATGTATTCACATCGTTCACATTATTGGATACCACGAACCGGTTAATTAACTGTGCTATTTCATATACAAGAAAAACATTTTTTTCTTGATGAATGAATCAACTACTTTTCCAAGGACATAGAGTCAAGAGGATCTAGTGAGCCTACCTAGTCAGTCTGTCATTCCTTACAGTGCGAGACGTGTATACATACGGTCATATGGAGAAGTCCCTTTCTGGACAAGTGTGACTCTTCTGCAGATGTATCTGCAGGAAAGCAGTGAGATGGATCCTCAGACCAGTCAGTCTGAATTGTTACCGCACGTTTAATTTGTGAATGACCACAGTTGCGGTCTTTCATCTTATACATGCCGACACCCGTCCTTCTATTGGCAAACAGTAGGTCAGTTTTTATTTTCTAATAAGAAGACGCTCACACACGCTCGTGCACCACCCTGCTTGCTACTGCCAGCAACTTTGCACTGATGAATCATTTGGATCGTCAGGAGCAGTACATCGAGCTCGGGCGTCCTCCTTCGCTTGGCTCGTCTGCGAATCCAACGCCGACGATCATGCAGCCGAATGATGGTGGACATATGTGCCCTTCTCTCTATCTCGCTGCCTACAAAGGGCGAGTGGAGGAGGTCATGGCGCTGCTTCTGCAACAACATGGCGTCAAGGCAGATGTTCGAGCCACAGGTAATTAAGTACGACAGCTCTCAACTTCTTTTATGCTTCCAAAATTATTCGGATGCCTGGGCATTTTTTTTCCATTGATTTTTGTTCTCTTTTTTTTTTCTTCCTGATGAATAGCTTCCATGGGGAGGAGGGACGTAGGATTTATTAGGCGCTTTCTAATTGAAAAATGCTCTAGCACCTCGGTTTTTTTTTCATACCTTCTAGCCACATTACTACAAAAATAATTTTTAGGTGCGTCCCATTTTTTTAGGGGTGCACCAAAAGCTCGTCCGAGCTCGGAAATAGCCATGGGTACTTAACATTTGGTCCGCATTTGCAAAGGGTTTTGTTGGGACACACTACGAGGCGAACTGGCCTGGAAATTAATAGACCCACTTCTAGGGGCGGGTGGCCGCATCACCCGACCCTATAAATTATCATTTTCAGGGTCGGACCATGGGATCAGCCGCCCCTAAACATAGAAACCATTTCTAGGAGCCATCACCCATTCTCAAAAATGATTTTCAGAGGCCGGTGATAACAAGGCCTGCTCTTAGAAATGACTGCACCCAAATAAATTTATAATTTTTATATGATCTTGGATTGAGACAAACTTTATACCAAAATATAGAGATCGACGAGATCTAAACATTTTAGTCGATAACTTTTTCATTTGAGATCATTTAATAGTCTAAAAGTTCATTATAATTTCTTATATTTTGAAAAATAGTAGAATTTTTAAACTTTTCAAATGACCTTGATGCACATAAGATCTATAATTTGAATCTATCAAATACAAGGTGGTTTCAAATCGACATAGCCCTCATATCATCTAACATAAAGGATGCGACATTCTATGAAGTGTTGTACTCACGATTGAAGTGCCGTACTCTATATTATGAATGTAATTTATGTGAATGTGCATGCAATTTGAACATGCGTATTGTGATTATGATATTTTGACAATTTGAAAAGCACTTGAGATATGTGAAATATATCTTGTATGAGTATTTATAGATATATGTCTACATTTTGAAAGAAAAAATAAAAAGATAAATAATTATAGGGGCGGACGTTGGCGTCACCCGTGCCAAGAAATGATTTCTAGCAGTGGGTGGTGGCGTGATCCGCTCCTAGAAATCCTTTTCAGTGTTAATACAAAAGAATAACATACGTTGCAGACTCACAAGTGACTATGTGGTGTGGTGTTGTGCATATTTGGTCCAAAATTTAACCATCATAGCTGCAGGGGCTGTCGTGGTTGCAGGTTGGATGGTATATTTGTTTTTTTTCCCCTAGGCGCGGGTGAAGCCCTAACCTGACCCTAGAAATCAATTTACAGCAACAGCCCCACCGGTCGTTCCCATAAATACGCTATTTTAGCTGTGAAAAGCAAGAGCGGGTGGATCAACCACACCTCAAAATAGGTTTTCAACTAGACCTACAAATGTTTTATGTAGTAGTGCTAGTTCCAATCAATTCCATTTTTTCGTGGATGAGGAGGAATTTTCATTGATTTTACAACATTGTACATCCCAGTTCCAAAATAGGTTTTCATTGATTTTTTCGTGGATGAGGAGGAATTTTCATTGATTTTCCACCACACACCCTTTAGCACTGGACGGTAACACCAAACCGGTGCTAAAAGACCTTTAGCACCGGGTTGTAACACCAACCGATTGATGTTACGACCCGGTGCTAAAAGTTCGAGGTGACTTTTAGCACCGGTTGGTGGGTCCCCGAGGGCTCGTGAATTTTGGACCCGGTGCTAATGTAGCCTTAGCTCCGGATTCTGATGACGCCGATGCATATGAGGATGGCTGATGTGATTTTCTCTAGTAGTGCCTGCCCCCACCATACTCCTTTCACCCATAACTGTCTCTTGGCTTCTTCCTATACCTGGAGGCACCGGTAAAACCAAAGCCTGGCCCAGACCTCATGTCAAACCAAAACTTGGATCACAGGGCTGAAAAAAGATGCATGTACAAATAAGACAAAATTGCTCTAGCAACCTTGATCAAATCAGTCTCTTTAATTTGAAAGATACATGATGTAACAAGGGTCAGGGTCATGCTTTGACCGATTATATTCTGTCGCTAGCATACATGCATATTATTCTTCCTTCAAACCCCGTTGTACTGCCATGCAGTCCACTGAGGTTGTAGTCCACCCCCTTACACGGCAATCTAGCAGAAAACATTTTTTAAGTCTTACATGCAAACACTTACATTTTATAAAATATGGTATAAGAACAGGAATCTGTAAATCTTTACGTGATTCCGATCAGGAGGATCACAAACTGACGGGAGGTTTGTGATCTTTTCTGTATCATAGACCATCTCCTCTTCTTTTGTAATTAGCAACATTATGCAGCCCATCTTACGGCGTGCCACTCGTATCGCCTCTCAACAGGAGCCATCTTTTGGTGTATCCTCGATGGGAGGGACTCTCTCGCCATAGTTATCAACTCTGAATGAGCCAGGATTTAAATGCTACAGAGTGTATATGAAACAACAATATAAAATTATTGCATTGGAAGGGTGGTTTCAAACATTATTTTATTTTTTCTTGCTGATGCTTGCACGTTGGAAACATCAATATAAAATCCTCACCGAGATTAGCCTTAGTGCTAGGGAAGCTGGGAATTAATCCTTGAATCCAATTCAGTGAAAGATAGTTATCTCATCATTTATTGTGACCTATAATTGTTTTCTGCATATATGCATTCATGATTAAGCTCATCATTTGAGATCTTAAAAACTATTATTTTAATGAATACAACTATATTTCTATTTCAGGCATTGTAATGCATCGTGAAGGAGCTGCTGCGGGGCTGCCCCGACGCCGCCGAGCTCCGCGACGGCGGCGGCGGGACCTTCGTGCACGCCGCGGCGAGGGAGAAGAAATCCAAGGTGGTGTCCCTCGCCGTCAAGAACCCCAGGCTGCGCGGCCTCCTGGACGCGCAGGACAGGGACGGGAACACGCCGCTCCACCTCGCGGCGGCCGCCGGCGCGCCCGACGTCGTGGAGGCCCTGCTACGGAACGGCAAGGTGCGGGCAGATGTCCTCAACAACGATGGGCACACCCCGTTCGATCTCGCCGCGGGATCAACCAGTTTCTTCACCATGGTGAGCAACAACTGCACTGCACGGGATCGACCAGATATAGACACAAGAGATCATGCAAACACTTCTTTCCAATTAACTAGGTGATATCCCGTACGATGCTACGGAAATTTCTTAATCAAAATTTTAAGATAAAATTTGAAAGTGAAATTTAAAAATAGAAACACTAAGGTAATTGTATGGCAATATTTTTTTGCAAACGATATTATACCTGATTTTAAGGTAAAATTTAAAAGTAAAAACACTAAGCTAATTGCATAGCAACATTATTTTACAAACGATATTATACATGAAAACATGTTCATTTTGTTGAGAGAAGACGTCTCTTAAATGATTGATCATCCATATATTTCTATTGTGGGAATTTTATAGCATTATACTTGCAAAGACTAATAAATTACATGCATATATGCTATTAGTTATAGAAAATCGGTGGACGACATAAATAGATGGCTGCAGTGGACGGTGATGTGGCGTCTGAGATACAGTGGGTTCCTATACGACGTCTTTCATGTTGAGAGAAATAGAGCTAATGACTCTTAGTGGAGTGCATTTATATATATATATATATGTTATATAGATAACTGACCATTTTGGTTTTGTGTGCATCGATCGATCAGGTGAGCCTTGTGCTGACGCTAGTCGCATTCGGGGCCCGATCACAGCCGCAAAGGCAGGATCATCTGAAGCAGTGGAGTAGCAGCAACATGATGCAGGGAATAGAGAAGACGTCCGACAGCCTCGCGGTGGTGGCCGTGCTGGTTGCAACGGCCGCGTTCGCCGCCGGGTTCAACGTGCCTGGCGGGTACGGCGACACCACGGGCGAGGCGAACCTGGCCGGTAAGTTCTCCTTCAAAATTTTCCTGTTCCTGGACATGTTTGCCGTGGCGACGTCCATAGTGGCGGTGATCCTGCTCGTGTACGGCAAAGTGTCGCGCTCCGGTGGCGCCGGCTCGTGGATGACCTTCACGGCGGCACTGCAGTTCATGTGGGTGTCGCTCATCAGCCTGATGCTGGCCTTCTACGCCGCTCTGGTGGCCGTCGTCAGCTCAAGGGCAGTCTATCATTACGGGTTCGTTGCCATCTACGCTAGCATCTGTCTCTTGTACTTGTATATCACGTGGCGGATCAGGCCGCCAAATACGTGCACAATCTGGAGGTATTTGTGGCAGTGGAGGATTTACGACCCCAAAGGAAGGCATGTGATCATGAAGCGGCGGTATCCGCTCGTCGACGCTTACTTACTCTACTTCTTTCTGTTTACAGTTATGAGTTTCATAGTGTTTTCCATTTTTGGATACTTGGTTAGTATCAACTTTACAGAATAAGCCTAGCGGCGGCCGTCATTGGTTAGAATCACCTACTGCTATGATACTTGTACGAGCTCATTGATAAATTTGATTATAGAAAATTGTATCTATACTACCTATATATTTAACTTCACCCTATAAACTGTGGGCCACCTCAGTTTTATTTATTTTCATTTTTGCAGCAAGTCAAAGGGTGACCAAATATATACTATAAAATGTAGCTACCTTGACCTGTGTATCTCATGATGGAAGACATTTCTGATCCAACAAAGAGTATGTAAATATAGTATGTGATAATACTAGACTATCTAGGTGATATGTAGGTTGGGTATGTAAGCATACATAAGAGTATATGGACATACTAATTATACTAGTATAATCATAATAATGGTATAATCATAATAAATTTAAAAAATATGGGTGCTTCTGAATTTTTTCGTGTAATTCGCTTTGGAGTATCTTAGAAGTAGTATACGAACATACTCAAACTGATAAATAAGTATGTGAACATACACACAATGGTATATTGATAGTGAAGGTAAAATTAAGAATGAGTAAAATTAAGAAGTTTTATCACCCAGATCATGTTGGAAATATGCGTTTAAATCTACCAGATTTTAAATTGAGGCAAATTGAATTAAATAATGCTACTGCTATGCAAATAAAAATAGATTTCATACATGCAGAAATAGACAGATATAGTTGCGCAAAATCCATAGACATAGCCAGCCAACAAGTAATAAAACTAGAGATTACAGAGAACACAGCTGCACTATCCTCTGTCTATGGACTTATGGACTTACTTGTCAGCGCCCTCCTCCTCGTGAAGAGTTGCTGCAGAACGACTCAACGCAGTGCAGAACGAAGATGAAGCAGACAGCACAACGAAGACGATCAGAGCGGTCCAGCAATTGCGCTGCCCAGATACCTTATTGCCTCCTCTGGTGCAGGATACGCGTGCGCGTTCGTTGTGTAAACCAGGCCCATTCTCTCCTTTTTGTGCTATTCAGTAGCCTGAGAGTGCTCTTTTATTTAAGTTGGCTTGCACCAACCTGAACTAGCAGTATGGGACTATACGTGACATACACACTTGCTTTGGGATTCTTTAAATGGGCCTCTACATGGGCCATTTTTCCAGCAGATCAGACCCAGTGTGTACCTCTCCTGCTGGACCCTACCTATCAGAGTCAAGGGAGGTGGCGAGGGGTGCAAACCCATAAAAACTACCAGTTGGACAATGCTTTTGCCAAAAAGCAAGGTTTTCTCTCAAATGCCCCCAATCCAACCCACATGCTATAACTGTCCACTCCAGCTCTTCTCGTATGCGCCATGGCGCAATCTCACCTCCCCATCATGCTCCCCTGGCATCTGGTGGTGAAGGCATGACACCCTTAGATCCAACCATTGTACTAGTTGGATACCCAATGGGCAATCTTGAGTCACTTCCTTAATTGTTTTTTTCATTACACTTTTCTTGCTTTTAAATCTGGATTAGTTTGTTTAGTTCGATGAATTTGGGCCAGCCCAATGTCCCACAGAAAACCAAGTCTTGCATCCAACATATATGACCATGCGATTTCCACACTTCTTTTGTTGAGCCTTTTGTTTTTGATATACTTCCATTAAGTTGAATATATAAGGTGAGCTCGTTTCTATATTTACATGAAGTAATTTAGAACATGTTTGGTCATAAGTTATGTTTAGGACAAAACATGAGGAAGATTTACTCAATGAAAAGATTTACTCAATAATGTTCCATACAGAAGACCAAAGTTGGAGTACAAGTCTTTGGAAGCATATAACTCAGTTTTCGAGTTAGCCTAACAATGTTGTGTCATCAAGGTTGTAACTCTTTCACGAGGCCCATTAATATTCGATCGAAAGATTATTGATAAGGTTTATAATGGATATGGTTTGACCCCAATATAACATCGGGAAGATCTTTGAATCATCGAAATATATCGTTAATGTTTATTATGGGTGCTGCGTCATGGCCTTGGGTCTTATAACTTTACTTGGGACCCTATGCCCAAGATGTTGTGCACCCCCAATAGTAAGAGAACATCCCAAGAGTGCCCTAGGTTGTCCTGCCCCTTGGCCACCACCTGATTGGCCATCACATACCTTCTATCCTATATTAGTATGTGTTGCCGGCACTTTTAGATCAGGTTTTGTTGAGTTCTAGTTTTCCTCCATTAAACAGACATTCTATATAGTCATTATGACGACAAGTCCTTTCACAGTGAGGGCCCATGTTCTTTTTCTTCTCAACTATGTTGATGAGTCCTTTCAAATCATGAACTTAAACCTTTATTCATACATATTTGCAATTTTATATTGCGTTCTTTACGTTTGGGTTGTTTTCTTGGATTCACATTGGTGTAGCCTTCTTGGCGAGGTCAATTATATTCTTTTGGGATAGCCTTCTTGGCAAGGTCAATTGTGTTGTGCATGGTCGATAACCAATATAGTAGCGGTGTGTGGTTGCAGAGGTTTGAATGTTGCTAGATTAGAAGCTTAGATCCTGATCCTCCACCAATCGAATCAACCTTACCTATCGGAAGATCAGGCAATGTCTCCCGAAAATAGTATCAGGTTTCTAGGTTGCCCATTAGGTAGTTTGTATTTCCCTCTTTATTTAGTTTGTACATCGTCCTAAAATACCAAAAAATTACAAACAAATAATATTTATTCGTCGTGTTCCCCACTGTCCTAGGACCCCTTTAATTAGGCCATTGCAATTTTCGTTTTTTGTTTCCTTTGTTGAGTTTGTGTCCATAGCGAACATCGTGTAGATGGTCAATTCATGTTCAAACTAACATATTCATATGGGAATTTTGTGCAATAGCAGGTTATTCTTCTTTACTTTTGTTCCTATTGGGCAATAGTAGAAAGGAAAGAGGACAATGTTTTTATTGGAGTTATCTTGTTGTTTGATGTGTTATGATTATTAATTGTGGCTGCAAGAACCACAAGAAATGTGTTGATTTATGAGAAAAAATGAGTAAAATGTATAGGCGGTCCTCAAACTTATATCGGAGTGCCATCTTTATTGTAGTTCATTAGACCCAATCAGCTCAGGCTCGGGAATTGTACATGCTTGTACCATACAATATGAAAACATTAAGCATTTAATAAATAATATATATATATGCAATTTGCATATTTTATTGTGAACTTCCAGTCACAATATCTTATTATACAAAAATTATTTAAATTTATGACATAAATGTGTACAGACACATGAAATGTGTTGAAAAGTTCACTCAAACACGCAAGGGTAGTATGGACAATTCTGACAAACTTTACTCTTTCGAGAATCTATCACTCCTTAGTTAACTTGCCAAACGAAATCCTCAAAAAAACTTACCAAACGATTTTATCAAACAAAATTACTTCCCCACCAGAGCTGGAGAGCTATCGATCCGCTGCGTCACCAAATAGGCCATCCATTAGTCATCATAGGTACAGTTTGCTGGCTAGAAGCAAATTTACTACTAAGGGGGTGTTTGGATCCATGGGCAAACAGCAAATGACATCCATTTTACCATTTTTTTCACCATTTGCCTCCAAACACCCCATGGCAAGAGGGCAAATAAAAAATGAGATGGCAAAAATCTTTTGGCTCAAAATTGTGGCAAAATTGGGCAAAAAGGTAAAACTTTTGCCATTTGCCTCCAAACACCCCATGGCAAAAGGAGGGAGAATGAGGTATAAATGGGTTTTTACCAAAAGTTTTGCCATTGGATCCAACCACCCCTAATGGCAAAACTTTTGCCATCTTTTCTTGAGGGCAAAAGTTTTACTATTTTTAGCTCCTGTCATGTGGATCCAAACATCCCCTAACTACTGATGTAACGAGCATCATAGCAGTCCCTCTCCCTAATCAGACATGCATCTTTTTCTCTAAAGAGGAGAGGGGGCAGGTGAGAGTGAGATGCCCTAGTGTTGACGCTTTTCTGGTCAACACACACGAGCGCCGGATCGCGCAGCACCAGAAACTTGCACTCGCCGCAGCCTCAGCCCAAACCGGTCAGACCGGTTTGGGAATCCGGTCAGACCGGTTTCGCTAGGGCTTCGGTGAAAGACTAGAATCACCACCTCGGGAGGGACCCCGTCGGAGATGGCGCGTCTAGGGTTGTTCTGAGATCGGTCAAGCCACTCAGAACCTCCTTGAACGCCGTCGAGACAAACAAGGAAAGCAAAAGGGTTGGAAAAGCTAGGGTTTGGAGATAAAAAGTAGAAAAGTAATATTTGATCGATTGGATGATAACCCTCAATCGGCCACGGCCCTTTATATTTATAGGGTGGGGAGGTCTTGCCACGCAAGGACTCCTTTTACAATTTGGAAACGACTAGGACTCCTAATTCTACTCCAACTCGGAGTAAAACCGGTCAGACCGCTTTGGCAAACCGGTCAGACCGCTTTGGCTGTTGCAAGATCGGCTACAGGGAAACCGGTCTGACCGCTTTCCAGAACCGGTCTGACCGGTTGCCTCCGACCTGATAGGCAACTGCCAATTTTGGGTGCGAACATATGCCCCCCTGTTTTCTAGTAAATTTTATGCACTAGAAAATATGCTAAGGTCGATGTTACAGAATTCAACGGCCATTTTATCCTAAGGGCGATTCTCAACCACAAATCGGCCATATTCCATCAAGCACTCTGCCAAACACTTGGATAAAATTTCTTCAAGTATCTCCCATTGAGAGCTCTAGGCAGCTGCTGTCCTTGCAAGGTCTCTACCATATAGGAATTTCCTGAACAAACCTTCACAACCTTGAAAGGACCCTCCCAACTTGGAGACCACTTGCCAAACTTGTTGCTTTTCAATCCAATGGGCAAGATTGTTTTCCAAACCAAATCACCTACTTGAAAAGATTTGAATTTCACTTTCTTGTTGTATGCTCTTGCCACTCGTCTTTTATCTTTTTCAATCTCTTCTAAAGCTTTCAAACGCTTGTCGGTTACTTCATCAATATTATCCATCATCAAAGCATAGTATGTATCAACATCAAGATTATTTTGCTTTGCAAGTCTATATGCGCCAAGATTCACCTCTACAGGCAAAACGGCCTCTTGACCATACACAAGCTCAAACGGAGTAACTTTAGTAGCACCATGCTTAGAAATACGATGAGCCCATAAAGCTTCAGATAATACCTCATGCCATCTTTTAGGATGATCTTCTACCTTCTTCTTGATGAGCTTTATCAAGGTCTTGTTGCTAGATTCAGCTTGACCATTGGCTTGAGCATAATATGGAGATGAATTGAGAAGTTTAATACCATAGGAATCAACAAATTCACGCACCTCTTTGGATATGAATGAAGTCCCTTGATCCGTAGTCAAAGTTTGTGGAATACCAAACCTATGTATAATATGTTCTCTAATAAACTCGATCACCTCTCTATGTGTCATATTCTTCAAAGGAACTGCTTCCGTCCATTTGGTAAAATAATCAGTTGCCACAATCACAAAACAATGGCCCTTCGACGAAGGAGGATGAATCTTGCCAACAAAATCTAAACCCCATCCTCGGAAAGGCCAAGGCTTAATAATTGGATGCATCAATGCCGCAGGTACCAAATGAATATCACCATGTTTTGACACTCCTCACATCCTTTGTAGTATTTAAAACAATGAGCTATCATATTGGGCCAATAGAAACAAGCTCGTCTAAGGAGCCATTTCATCTTGGGAGCCGATTGATGAGTACCACAAATTCCTTCATGAACCTCTGCCATAGCCAACCTAGCTTGGTCAGGACCCAAACATTTTAGAAGCAAACCATCAATAGTCCGACGATATAATTCATCATCATTTAGAACAAATTTGAGAGCCCATCGTCGGATTTTTCTGTCAACTGAATTGCTAGGATTTTGCAAATATTCAACCAAAGGCTTCCTCCAATCATCCACTTCGTCTTTATTAGAAACAACGGCCGAAGCAGACCCGGTCTCGGGATACCGGTCAGACCGGTTTTCCGAAGCGGTCAGACCGGTTAAACCAGTTAGACCGGTTTGAGGAAGCGGTGTGACCGGTTCCTCCAGAACAGAACACTCGGCTCCTAAAAACATCGGTCTTCGTTCTTGAAAATTTCTTTTCTGAACGTTATAACCAGATGCTTGCTGAGCCAGAGAATTTGCCTTTGGATTTCTTTCTCGTGGTATATGACGAATTACAAACTCATTTAAGCAAGACATAATATCAAAGCATTTATCAAGATAGGCATTCAAAAACCCATCTAGGCATTGACATACCTTAGAAACTTGCTGTACCACCAGTAAAGAATCACCATAAGCTTCTACATGCTTTACTCCCATGTCATGCAAAATTTCCAATCCGAATAGAAGAGCCTCATACTCGACTTGGTTATTAGTACATTCATGATCTAATCGGTTAAGTGCTTCAAAAATAGCCCCATGTGGAGAAGTAATAACAATTCCAATACCACAACCACTTTTACAAACCGATCCATCAAAATGCAATTTCCATGGAGTAAAAGTAACATAACCGATATTTAAATCAAGTTGCTTATCTACTCTATGTTCAACAATAAAGTCGGCTACTATTTGACCTTTCATTGAAGTTAATGGTTCACAATGTAAATCATATTCAACTAAAGCATAAGCCCATTTGCCGACTCTACCACTTAAAATTGGTTTGTGCAACATGTACTTAATTATGTCGGTTTGACATGCTACTACACAAGTACTTGGTAAAAGATAATGCCTCAACTCGGTACAAGTATGATATAGTGATAAACATAGCTTTTCGATAAAGGTGTACCTTGTTTCGGCATCCAATAATCTTCTACTCTCATATGCAACCACATGTTCCTTTCCTTCGGTTTCTTGAGTCAAAACACCTCCAATGACATCTTTCTCAGCCGCCACATACAACTTGAATGGAACCCCACTCTTGGGCGCTTGAAGGATGGGTGGCGAAGATAAATATCGCTTGATCTCATCAAATGCCTCTTGTTGTTTTGCCCCCCAAGTGAAGTCAGTGTCATTCTTCAACCGAAGTAAAGGAGTAAAGGCACTCACCTTCCCGGACAAATTACAAATGAATCTTCTCAAGTAATTTACTTTGCCCAGAAACTTCTACAAATCCTTCTTACAAGTAGGAGCTTTCACATTGTTAATAGCTTCAATTTTTGTAGGATCTATCTCTATGACCTTCTCATGCACAATAAACCCCAAGAACTTTCCAGCCGATACACCAAAAGCACATTTGAGTGGATTCATCTTCAATTTATATCGACGCATTCTTTCAAATGCAAGTCTTAAATCAGCTAAATGAGAATCTACTCCAGCCGATTTGACAACAATATCATCGATATAAACCTCTACTATAATGCCAAGCAAGTCATGAAAAATCAAATTCATAGCCCTTTGATATGTGGCACCAGCATTCTTTAAACCAAAAGTCATTACTACCCACTCAAACAGACCAACAAAACCCGGACATAGAAAGGCCGTTTTAGCTATATCCTCTTCGGCCATAAATATTTGATTATAACCAGCATTACCATCAAGAAAGCTAAGAATTCTATGTCCAGATGCAGCATTAATAAGAAAATCGGCTATAGGCATAGGATATTCATCTTTAGGAGTAGCTCTATTGAGATCTCTAAAATCAATGCAAACACGAAGCTTTTTTGTTCCTTTCTTTTCAACAGGCACAATATTAGAGATCCAATTAGCATATCGACAAGGCCTAATAAATTTAGCATCTAGCAACCGATTGATTTCTTCTTTCACTCGGTCATAAATATCAGGATTAAAGTTTCTGCGAGATTGTTTAAAAGGCCTAAAACCAGGTTTAATGGGTAAACGATGTTCAACTAAATCACGACTTAAACCAGGCATTTCATTGTAACTCCATGCAAAACAATCAACATACTCCTTTAATAACTTTATTAACTCAGATTTAAACAAAGGATCAAGATTTTTGTTTACAAACGTCGGCCTAGGTATAGTACCATCACCAATATCTACCTCCTCTAAAGGATCAGCCGACGTAAACCCTTGTCCTAACTTGCTTAAATCATCAAAATCTTCAATAGCTTCGCACATATCGTTCTTATGCGCCCGATAGTGCTCACGCCTCTGCTGTAACCACTCTAGATTCGGATCCATCAAATCACAAGAGATGGTATAGCCAGATCTCTGATCGGCCTCATAATAGCAGTAGCAAAACCATCCTTGGTGCAACCAATGATCTCACAATCAGATAAATCTAAACAAGATAAGCACCTAAGATTCTCATGATCATCTATGGTAGAACTATCGACCACTGCAACACAAGCCGATGTATCTCCATGAACGACCTCTACTTCATCATCTATCCATTGAATTGAAAATTGATGCAAAGTAGAAGGCACACATTGATTTGCATGAATCCAATCACGACCAAGGATTAAACTGTAGTTACCTTGTGTCTCAGCGACGAAGAACGCGGTAGCCAAAGTCTTGCTTCCAATAGTGAGCTCCATAGAAGCAACTCCCTTGGCGCCCATAGGTTCACCTCCTCCAACGCCGCTGATGGTCATGTTGGTCTTGATCAATTCCTCATCTGAACCTCCCAGCTTCTTGAACAGAGAATATGGCATCAAATTAACTATCGCTCCTCCATCCACTAGCATGCGAGAGATAGGCTTTCCGTTGATATGACCCTTCATGTACAAAGCCTTTAGATGACTTTCAGTAGCTTTAGGCTTCTGGAAAATAGCTTCCTTTGGCCCAAAATCAAGATGAGCGATGCTTTCCTCGGATAACACATAACCATCCATAGACATATGAATTACATTAAGCTCAAGATTTAAATTTTCAGGAGAAGAACCATAATCAACAAGCTCTTCATCGTCCTCTGAAGTAGATACTGATGATAACTTGCCATCACAAACCATAGGAGTTGAAGAAGAAAAACCGGGCGGCGCATCGGGCAAAGCGGTCTGACCGCTTTCGGCAACCGGTCTGACCGGTTCAACCGGTCTGACCGACTCTCCAACCGGTCTGACCGGTTCTGTCTGGGAGTTGGCTTGGCTCTCCACTCTTTCCCTTGTGGAATCATAGGTCTATACTTGTTGAAAGCTTCGTCTCTCTGCTTTTCTAGCTCTTTCTCCTTCATCTCCTGAAACCTCAAGCGTTGAAGCTTCCTCCTTTGAGTACGAGATAAACCGGGAGGACACCATCTTGGCAAAAAGTATTTGGAATTATCCTTATGATCATTATCAGAAACAGATCCCTTCTGAATAGGTGTCTCAACCTTATTGTCTATGACAATCGGTCTTTTGCCACCGTCTCCAAGGGGAACGTTCATCAACCCAATCTGAATAATATCTTGATTTGTAGTTCTCTCTGGGTCAATATCCATCTTATGCACCTCCTCCCTCTGCTTGGGCTTGTAAACTTGCTTCGTAGGAGATGCTGCGGATTTCCCAGGGAAACCGGTTTGACCGGTTTATGAAACCGGTTTGACCGGTTTATGAAACCGGTCTGACCGGTTGGGTCTGGCGACCCTGACCAGATTGGTTAAATGCCAAACGGTCCTGTCCAGGCCTTGAGATTCTGTCCAATACTGGCCTTCGCGGTCCTCCCCATCCATGTTGGAAAGGCTGCTGATACGGCACCCACATCATTCCATTATTATCATAAATCGGACGAGGTGGATATGAACTTGATGCCTCCCATCGTGGAGCAAAATTCTTCTTTGGCCGAGAACATTCTTCTTGATGTGAAGACATTCTCATTCTCTTTTTTACTGGCCGATCACATGTAACGGCCTTTTGCTTGGAGTACTTGTCAAATAGCATATCAAAGGTGACCTTTGGCTTAAGAGTACTTCCCTGATTCTTTGCAACATTGAGCTTCCAGTTTCCAATCTCCGGACGGCTTGGTTTAATCATCTTTGGACGTCCCTGGGGAAAACCGGTCTGA
This sequence comes from Echinochloa phyllopogon, assembly GCA_033239725.1. Classification (NCBI taxonomy): domain Eukaryota; kingdom Viridiplantae; phylum Streptophyta; class Magnoliopsida; order Poales; family Poaceae; genus Echinochloa; species Echinochloa phyllopogon. The sequence goes on along the minus strand of BTCW01000017.1, from coordinate 6,089,766 downwards.
CCGCTTTCCCCAACCGGTCTGACCGGTTTGTCCTGCACAGGTTCAAACGGTCTCTGCTCGGCGGGAACGGACGCCCCTTGCCCCCTATGTCCAGAGGCTCTCACAGTAACCTTGAATGTCTCCCTGCCATCTGGAGTTGTCTCACATGCAACTTCTCGAATCAACTCTTTTCCCCTCAAATCAGTTTTTGCTTCACCAATCACAACATTCTTCCCTTTGGTTGCTTCGGCTTGATGCAGCCGAACCAAGACCTTAGGCTGCTGTAAATCCATAGTATTGACAGGGAAAGGAGTTTTGTCCACTTGCATCTCATGAAACGTCAAACGACCTTCATTTATGGCCGATTGAACCTGTCGACGAAACACATTGCAATCATTAGTGGCATGAGAATAAGTATTATGAAACTTGCAATATGCACGTCTTTTCAACTCATCATGTGGAGGCAATTTGTGAGATAATTTAATATTTCCAAACTTAAGCAATTCATCAAATATACGATCGCACTTGGAAACATCAAATGTAAACTTGACTTCTTCTTGCCGACCTTTGCTAGCCGGCTTAAGTGATGTACAAGAATAAGTTTTTTCTTTAGACGGCCATACAAATTCAGCAGCAAGTACTTCTTTATCACTATCACTTGAATCATCAGACTCATAATCAATCATATGAACATTGGAACGTCGTGATCTAGACGTATCTCTTTCTTTTTCCTTATTCATTCGGTTTTCAACAACTAAAGCTCTAATTTGAACTTGTGCAACCGAAAGAAAATCAGAACCCTCTATTCTATCTCTTATGGATGACCTTAAACCCTTTAAGCAAATATCAGCAAGGTCCATATCAGTGATTGACAAATTGAAACAACGGTTCTTAGTTTCTTTAAATCTCTTAATGTAAGCAGAAACAGTTTCATCTCTACTTTGCCTAACCGATGTCAAATCTGTCAATTTCAATTGCAAGCTCCCACTATAAAAGTGATCATGAAATTTACGCTCTAATATATCCCAAGATATAATAGAACCAGGAGCAAGCGAAGAAAACCAAGCAAAAGCGGTACCAGTTAAAGATAGAGAGAATAAACGCACTTTAAGAGCATTATATGCACCCGCTTCTCCCATTTGAGCTATGTATTGACTAATGTGTTCCCACGTGGTTCGGTCATCATCTCCACTAAATTTAATCAAATCAGGCATACGCCAACCACGTGGAAGAGGAAAATTATCAAACTCAGCATCATATGGTTTTTGATACAAATTTGTATTACCAATATCAACCCCAAGTTTAGTTTTTACCACATTAGCCAAATCTTCTCTAAATTTATTAAATTCAATCCAATTAGGATTATTTGGCTGTTGTGGTTGCACACTCTCCAAATTCATCTTATTTAAGTAGGGAGCAATCTTAGCTTGACCTAGCCTATAACTCTCAAACACATCATCAGGTATAACATTTCTTTGAGCAGATGTGTTAATTGTTGTACTAAATTGAGGCTTAGCAGTACCCAAAGCATTAGTGTGAGCATAAACCATTGAATCAGGCAAAACAGAAAGCGGCACAGGTTGCTCATGCACTAACTCAAGCGCATTGGTCAGACCGGTCAGACCGGTTCCCTGATCCGGTTTGACCGGTTTGGCCATGTTTGGCCCAGTCGGTTGGAACGGCAGGGATTGACCAATGGCAAATTCAGGTGGCATACCATATATATATTTTTCAGTGTTAACATTAGGTATGGGTGCCAAGCTAGGAAAAACTACCCCACTAGTATTAATTTTAGGAACACTACTACTAGTTTCATTATTGTTAAAGCAAGCAGCAGTTCTATCTTTCTCAAGATCCTCTAATCTTTCTAAACGAGCAATATATGAGGCAAGCAATTCATCACTCTCTACACTATTCTTAGGAACTGCAGTAGAAGGAGTTTGCTGTGATTTACTTACAGTGGGTATTATCTCAACTTGATTGTCGTTTAACTTGATCGCCGGTAGCTCAAATTCTTTCAATCTTGCCACCTTGCCATGACGATCTTTCTTGACGCCAGCCAAAAATTGTGTCTTCATGTACTCTTGTAGCGCCTCAAATTTTTTCTGCTCCTCCGGAGTAAGATCTTCCAATGAAGCCGTGATGATGTTATCCATATCAAGATCACATCGAGATCCCATCTTGCCTGGAGCTTAGATCGAACGGTCTTTGAAAACCAGATCTTCTATTCCCCCAGCGGAGTCGCCAAAAGTATGTTGACGCTTTTCTGGTCAACACACACGAGCGCCGGATCGCGCAGCACCAGAAACTTGCACTCGCCGCAGCCTCAGCCCAAACCGGTCAGACCGGTTTGGGAATCCGGTCAGACCGGTTTCGCTAGGGCTTCGGTGAAAGACTAGAATCACCACCTCGGGAGGGACCCCGTCGGAGATGGCGCGTCTAGGGTTGTTCTGAGATCGGTCAGGCCACTCAGAACCTCCTTGAACGCCGTCGAGACAAACAAGGAAAGCAAAAGGGTTGGAAAAGCTAGGGTTTGGAGATAAAAAGTAGAAAAGTAATATTTGATCGATTGGATGATAACCCTCAATCGGCCACGACCCTTTATATTTATAGGGTGGGGAGGTCTTGCCCCGCAAGGAATCCTTTTACAATTTGGAAACGACTAGGACTCCTAATTCTACTCCAACTCGGAGTAAAACCGGTCAGACCGCTTTGGCAAACCGGTCAGACCGGTTTGGCTGTTGCAAGATCGGCTATAGGGAAACCGGTCTGACCGCTTTCCAGAACCGGTCTGACCGGTTGCCTCCGACCTGATAGGCAACTGCCAATTTTGGGTGCGAACACCTGGCCCTGGCCCTAGCCTTGGCCCTGGCTCCCATATAATCGAAAGATGACTTGCAAACCTTAACAAACGATTTTATCAAACAAAATTACTTCCACCAGAGCTGGAGATTTATGGTCCGGAGCGCCGCCAAATAGGCCATATCGATCCATTAATCGTCGTAGATACAGTTTGCTGGCTAGAAGTAAATTTATCAACTACTGATGATGCAACGAGGATCATAGCAGTCCCTCTACCTGATCAGATCGACATGCTACACCTTTCTCTCTAAAGAGGAGAGGGGGCAGGTGATGAGAGTGTGAGATGCCCTGGCCCTGGCCCTGGCTCCCATATAATGGCTGTAAACAGAAAGAAGTTGAGTACTGAAGCGCCGGCGACGGGATACTGCCGTTGGATGATCACATGCTTCCCTTTCGGCCGCCTCAGCTCCTCCGCCACAGAAACCTCCATGCCGTGCACCACCCCCTCGCCGGCGCGATCCATACCGTGATGCACATGTTCAAGACATTGATGCTCACGTAGATGGCTACCAACAAGAATCGGTAGACTGCTCTTTTGGGCATCACTGCGACGAGAGCCGCGTAGAATGCCAGCATCAGGCTCATCAACGACGCCCCACATGCACTGTAGCGCCCACGCGAAGCTCCTCCACGACGCGGCGGAGCGCGACGCCTTGCCGTAGACGAGCAGGACCACCGCGATCACCGACGTCGCCACGGCCACCGTGTCTAGGAACAGGAAGGTCTTGAACGTGGCCTTGCCCGCGAGGCTCGCCTCACCGCCGCCGCCGCTGTACCAACCGGGGCATGTTGGACCCGGTGGCGAACGCGACGGTGGCGATCAGCCACCACCACCGCGAGGCTGTCGGACATCTTCTCTATCCACCGCACCACGTGCTTCAGGTGGTCCGCCCTCTGCGGCTAGAGCTGGCCCTCTGCGGCTATGGGGACTACTTTTTTAGATAAAGAAAATTTTATTCCAACCTCTGTAAGAGCTTTGAACCCAACTATTCGTTATTACAGTTTCATCTTCCTACTAATTTAAAATAACCTCTCAAAAAGGACATAAAAGGAGATAAGTGCACTCTCAAATAGCCAAACTAAGCACTAAGCCTATTAGAAGACAGCCACCCGAAGATCTCCATCGCAGTTGTTTCCAACATACGAACCCCCATTTCATTTGTGGTTTGTCCTCTTCCTTCTGAAGTCTGGACCAAAAGCGTGTTCAGTAGGTGGCCCTAAAAATAACCTGCAAATAAGAATTTAATCTTTTTTTGTGGAAGACCACATTATTTCTACTCAACCATATCGACCACAAGATTGCACTTGTTCCCACAGAAACATGAGATCGCAATTTTGGGTCTAATTGTAGTAGCCACACTCCAGGGCGTGTTATATTATGTAGCGGTTGTAAGCCAAAAGAGATTTGCATTATTCTCCAAACAAATCTAGGAACATGAGAATCAAAGAATAAATGTTGGATAGTTTCCGTGTTGTTACAAGAACAATAATTATCATCCCCTTTCCAATTCCGCTTTAAGAGATTGTCCTTTGTTAAAATGACACCATTCATTAAGAACCAAAGGAATATCTTAATTTTTAGGGGTAGCTTCAACTTCCACATGGATTTGTTTAGAGGCATCGCTGTTTGATTTACTAACTGTTTATACATAGATTGTACTATAAACACGCCATGTTTAGAGAGACTCCATTTGATTGAGTCGTGCCGGTTGTCGAGTTGTACAAATGCGATTCTTGCAACCAACTCTTTCCATTTTAAAAGTTTATCTCCCGCTAAAGCTCTGCGAAAGGTTATATTAAGAGGTGTAGAGCTAAAAATATGGGCAACTGTCGCATGTTTCTTTCTTGCAATCTTTCTAATCTAGAGCGGGTGCATTCTCCACTCGCCCCTTAATCCACGTCGCACAATAACCCGTTAACCGTTAGATTCGCTGAGCTCATGATATGAACCGTTGGATGCGGTTCAATTCAGACGTCCACCACATCGTTCGCTGATCTCCTGAAATCGTTAATCCAGTATCCCTGTCATTTTCCTCGTCCGCCGGTCTTCCCCGGAAGACTCGCCGTAGTCCCTCCTGGCCGTCGAGGCGCAAGCGGAACTCTGCCCAGTCGCATCCTCTTCCTCATCCGCCGGTCTTCCCCAGAAGACTCGCCGTCGTCGGTGCCGCCCAACTAGCCTCCTGGCCATCGAGGCGCAAGTGGAACTCTGCCCGGTCGCTTCACCAGTGATAGGGGCTTCTACTCCTCCCCTCTCTCTTCACCAGTGATAGGGGCTTCTACTCCTCCCCTCTCTTCGGTGTCGAGCTCCAAGTGCCGAAGCGAATCGGAATGGATGGTGAGGTTGCTGCGGCCTATGGTGTCGCGGACTGTGAGCTTCTCCAAGCACGGGCACCGCTGGGAGGAGACGACGTCGCCGAGCGCGCACGGGCCGCGGAGCTGGGCGTGGGTCAGGGAGAGCTCGGCGAGGCCGCGAAGACGCCGGAGGGCGGGACAGCGACGCCGAGGCACCCGAGGTAGTAAGACGGCAGTGGCGTTCCCGAGGCAGTGGAGCTCAAAGGCGCCCCCTCTCCTCGCCGGCGGCGATGGCGCTGATGCTCCCGGCACCCGGTTGGTGAAACTGAGGCTGCCGGAGACGCGGCGCGCGGCGGCGGGGCGCCAAGCCGCCACGGACTCGGGGGCGGCGTCCTCGGCCCCCACGTCGAGCAAGGTGAGGGACGCCTCATGGGCGGCCAGAGCCGAGGCGATGAGACGGAGCTCCGGGGAGGAAGGGAAGCGCAGCTCCTGGAGGAGCGCGCCAGCGGGTGGCGAGGACGCTGATGCGGCCGCCGCCGCCGGCGTCCTCGAGGCGGAGGAGGATGCGGTGTGCGACGAAGGAGAGAAACAGCAGCACTGTGCATCTCCTCCCCACTTGAGACCTCTCAGGACGCACAACGCGCCTCACAGTTGGCCTTGAACAACTCCATCGCGTGGTGGCCGGCGCCGTCGAGCCATCGCCTCTACGGCAACCCCGGCCTTCTGCAGCAGGTCGACCAGCGTCCTTGTCCGGTCCCTCGGCGGGTCCTTGCGCCGGCCGAGCACCAGGCATGGCGGCAGCCTCTGCAGCCGCGCCGATGCCCAGCAACTGCTCGAGAAAATGCCTCCAAGGTGAAGTGCTCACTGAACCGTTGGTGTTTTCAGGAGTTGCAGCCGAATACAACGTGTAGAGCTCGTATAGGGCGAAATATAGAAATGTGGGGCTCCAGTTCAACAAAGCATGATGCGAGTTCACCGAGAATATTAAGATCTACTTTGCCACAGCTTTTCTATCTGAAAGCATACTGATTAAGTTTTTGTTTGGTCAGAATGCTTCATAGTTACCTTAGATATGGTCGATTGCAAGCTCAGTTGTTCTGAAATTCTCATAGATGCACACTGACTGTTATCATATTTGCTTAGGGTGTGATTGGTTGCTTGGTCTAGCATAAGCCTGGATAGGACATATGCATGACCAGCCTAAGCCAGGCTAACACAAGCCTTTAGGCCGGTGTTTGGTTGGTGTGCTAGTGTTAACCTGGCTTGCATAGCCCATGTTTGGTTGACCGGCTTGCACAATGTATGATCACCTCTTGTGCAATGCAGTGTGTATATATTCCTATCACCTCCTCTCAATAAAACTCCAATACTAAACGTATTTTTTTTCTTAGCAAAAAATTTGGAAAACAAAAAAAACAAGCATAGATTTTATCTCAACCACGTGTTGCCAATTGCCATATAGCACTGCAATCACCACATAAACATGATAAGGAGCCGGCTCTCTTCACAGTAAAGAAAACGAAAAAGATGAAAGCAAAACAAATCCAAGGGAGGAGAGCAAATTAATTGCTACCAAAAGTAATTGGTTTGTGTCAGTCGATGGTTTCTGCCCCTGCAGATGAAAGTAATAAAAAAATGTGAAGAAGAAAGCATCCATGGCCGTCAATTGAGTGGATTAAGGGGAGCTCAAAACTGAAGCAACTCACGCCGACAATATCGCAGACCTTGGGGATTTGGCAGTAGAGCGGTGTCTTTCCTCCCTCGAATCCGTGCGGCTGCGCAAGAAGCCGGGTCCCAAGTGCCCTTTGCGTTTGGGTCGCCGCCTGAATCCCTTCTGCATGCCCAGGTAGTCGATCTGGAACTTCTTGGTTGGCTCCATGGCGTGTAAGGCCTCGTTTGCCGCTGCAGCACCGCTGCAGATCGATGATTGTGACGCGGCGCTAAGGCCGGTGAGGATTCCGGGGTCGGGAGCGAAGGAGACAGGTGGATGTGGATGAAGGTCACGGCGTAGAGGCCGTCGGTGCAGAGAGGAAGGTGAACACAGAGGAAGGTGAGCCGAAGCAATCACATGGGCCACCGACACCTTATGCAGCCTGCACAAGGTGGAAACGAGACCGAAACGGGTTCCCAGCTATGCAGGCCGTACAACCCGTTATCTGAGGCCAGGCTAAGGGGTAGTTCAGGCATCCAAACAAGCCCACCCTGCATTACAAAAGCCTGCATAGGCTCTTATGCAACGAACCAATCACTCCTAATCTGCGCTCTTTATTTTGTAGGTATGAAATTGAAATTTCTAAACACCAAATTTGATTCAGTATCATTCACAAGAAATTATTAGTTTCATTTAGCAAACATCTGTGCATCATGGAGATTACCATTCGGTCACTGCACCGCTACTTTCTTAGGTTTTGACTAGCAGATTTGAGTATTTACAAGGTGGCAGATATTATCAAAGCCACCAAGGTCATGCTTGAATTCTTGCCTCCTTGATGGCTGTATTGTGCTTGCTTTCATATCCGCCCTGCTCGGCTGGCGGGTGACAGGTGGCTTGTGCTGGTTTGTGCTGAGAGAAAAATACTGCTGGCTGGTTGGTGGCTGGTGCTGATTTGTGCAGAGAAAAAAATACTGCTGGCTGACTGCTGATAAGCCAGGGGAACAGGGCGTACTCTAACATGGGAAGCAAGTTATTGTGGGTCATTGCCTTTGCTTCCTTTTAATCTTTAAATAATTGCTTTTAAATATAATCCTGTTAAATTGTTTACAATCTGTCTCACCCACATCACCAGCAGAACACCTTGACAACAGAGCTTGTCGAGGTGCTCATTGGAATAAAAAAAGTGCTCATAAGAAATAGGCATACCCATGATTTGTATATGTCTGATCCATGTGACAGCTTTACCTAAATGGCACGTGAGGATTTGCTCTTTCAGTAGATTGTCATGTTATTTGTGAAAAGCCAAAATTTGATATGCCTCTTGCATTTGTAGTATTATGTTTCTTACTTAAGAATTATTGGGATATTGTCAACATGTTTTCCACCAACTCTTGTCTTTTAGAAATAAAAACACGTGAATCTTATGTTGATCATATATTGTATCATTTTTCTTCTCATCGAAGCACTGACAGTCCAGGACGATACATTACCAACGTAACACGAATAGCTTATTCCAGAAAACATACCGGCCTGACTACGAAAGGGCGGTCTTAGCTTGGCCTGAGATGAGATGCAAATTTTGGTCAGTGGTGACGAACGAAACGGGCAATGATAATGGCAACAGGAAATCCAAATCTGACCGACTCCTCTACCGATTGGTGCTACAATGTAGTCAAATGAGAGCTAGCGAATGCATGGATCATTCCAAGACGGACTGAAGATCGAGCTCGTCTGGTGCGGCAATATCAGCCAGCACACTCGCTCAGCATGCAGAAACAGAGATAACAGAGGTACAGAAAAGGAGCTGTGACCTGTGAGCTGCCGGCCAAATATTGTGATTTCCATTCCAGGTCACTTGCCTTTATTCTCCAATCAAGCTAAATCAAAGGAGCTGCAAACTTAATTAAACTTTTCAAGTTCTTGAGCTGTTAATTTATGTAATTTTAAAGCAGGCCACACATTATTTCGACAGTTTCAGTGGTGACCACTTAGATACAACAGATTTAGCACGACTTCTGTTGCTACCATAAAAACAATTGGTTACTAACTCTGCAGTACATCTTTTGCAAAGTGGCACAGAATACTTCTGTAATGGCTCAGCGTATATAATTGTTAGTATTGCTACTACTATGTAATGCAGTCGAGTTTTGCAACAAATGTTAACGCTTTTGAAATGATGCATAAAACAAAGCATTTAGCTTCAGTTTACCATGTGCTGTCAATTTAAAGGAGCAGCTTCTATGGGGGGCAACTTTCTCGGTGACAATGCAAGTTGAGGCAAGTTGCAAGCAAAGTCTCTACTATGTTTACACAGAAGTAATAACAGTAAATGCACCATAATTCTTGGAGAATATTCAAATACCCCAAAGAGCCAGCTATATTAGGGTAATTATGTTAGAATTGAGCTGTATAGCTTCTCACTTGTTATGGCTTGGACCTTTTATGGCGGATCTCGGGGCACAGACTCCTCTTTTCTACATTTTTAGAGAGAAGGAATAGATATATGATCTATTTAAAGCTGCTACAGGTATGCGAATGATGCATAATTACTTTCGCACCGGAGGAGTAGCCGCCGATCTACCTTATGGATGGATGGATGGATAAATGTTTAGATTTATGTGATTAAGAGATAGGAGAGAGACGGAGAGAGAGAGACGTATCTCTGATGTCTCTGCTCCTACCTATCAGACACACAAAAAAAATTATAAAATAGTTGAGTTGCCATGACTTCAGACTATTGGAATGAAAAATCTAGCAATTGAATTGTAGTATATATTCTGCATGATCCATAATCTGCCTATAAAATCATTTTGTCTTCAATCTCATAGCACACGGGTCATATGTGCGCGCCAACAGCGCGCCAACTTTCTAGTAAGATATAAAGATGGATACTAGTCTTAGAGGGTGAAGTTTCCTAACCACTTGTCCTCCCAAAACCTGATTTGAGTGCCATTGTGGAGATTGAATGTAGAAAAGTCAAGGAACCGGTCTTTGAACATCATAAGGCCTGACCAAAAGTGTGAATCTCATGGCTTCCATTGGACTTCACCAATGGTTTTGTTCTTTAAGTACTTCTTCCTAAGAAGTTCTTGCCAAACTCCATCTTCATTAATTAGCTTATACAACCATTTGCTAATAAGTAGGCAGGTATTCTACAACTCTAGATTTATTATTCCCAAACCACCTTGCTCTTTTGCCAAACACAAGACGATATCTTGTCAATCTATACTTTTTGTGATTATCTGCCCGCCAGATTAAGCTGGATTTGTAGAAGTCTAGTTTTTTTAAGAATACCCTTTGGTACTTCAAAGAAGGACATCATGTACATAGCAAGGCTACTCAAAACTGAGTTGATCAAAACCAGTCGACCACCATAAGACAAAAGTTTTCCTTTCCAACTACTCAATTTTTTTTGAAAACGATCCTCAACCGTTTTCTAATCCTCGTTCCTAAGTTTTCTATGATTCATTGGAATACCAAGGTATCTGAGTGGGAGTGACTTGTATGACATCCAAAATATTGGTCTACAAAGTTTTTCGCGTCCCCATAGAAAAACAGTTTGATCTTGTGAAAGTTAATCTTTAAACCTGAGAGCTGCTCAAATGCACATAATAGAATCTTCATGTATTTTGCTTGCTCAATGTCATGCTCCATAAAAAGGATTGTGTCATCGGCATATTGCAAGATAGAAAGGCCATCATCTACTAGATGTGGGATAAGTCCCTGAATTTGGCCATCCTCCTTTGCTCTAGCAATGAATATAGCCAACATATCCACCACTATATTAAACAGGATAGGTGAAAAATGATCACCTTGTCTCAAGCCTTTTCTTGTTTGAAAAATTGACCCACATCATTGTTTACCTTTACCGCAACACTTCCCCCAGAAACAAATTGATCGACCCACTCACACCACAAAGGTGAGAAGCCTTTCATTCGAAGAGTTTGTTGAAGAAAGGGCCATTTAACTTTATCATAGGCCTTTTCAAAATCCACTTTTAAAATAACCCCATTTAATTTCTTTCTATGCAATTCATGAATAGTCTCATGTAAAATTGTGACTCCTTCTAGTATGTATCTTCTGGGTAAAAAGGTTGTTTGTGATGGTCGAATGACCTTCTATACTATCTTACTAATCCTAATTGTTGCAACCTTTGTAAAAATTTTGAAGCTCACATTTAGTAGACAAATCGACCTATATTGTTGGACTCTGATAGCCTCTTGGCATTTTGGTAGCAATGTAATTATCCCAAAGTTGAGACTGAAAAGAGATAAATCTCCTTTATGGAAGTTGTTGAACATAGCCATCAAATCAGCTTTTATTACTTCCCAAAACACTTGACAAAATTCAGCTGGGAATCCATCCGGATCCGGTGCTTTATTATGTTCCATTTGGATATGGGTACTACTGGACCCACCATCATCAGGGGTGATGGCCAACTTGGGCCACATCTGATAGGGTTGTGGGCCGACCCTAGAGTGGTCCAAAAGGATCTACTGACTTACTGGATAAGCTTGGCGAAGACGTGGCGAATATGTATCACGATATACCCAGCGGATTAGGTCCGGATATTTCGGAGTAGCAATAGAAATCTAGTCGGATAAGTTTCCTAATTGTAATCTAGTAAATTTACATTGGAACCGACTTGTAAACCCTAGGCGGTCGTCTTATATAAGGCGGCCTAGGGTAGACCGAAACACATCTCATCCATTGTACCACAAATCTCGTCCAGGCTTCCTGAAGCTTTGATGAGTATAAGCAATACATACACCATCCAACACAGGATGTAGGGTATTATACCTCCGGGTAGCCCGAACCTGTCTAAACCTTGCGTCTTGTGTTACCATCAAGCTTCTCAACTCGGCGATCCTACTCCTACAAATCTACCACTCGGGTATTCCCTGGTGGATTGCCGGTCCTTAGGTCCAACAATTGGCGCGCCAGGTAGGGGTGATTGTTGGGTTTTTCATAGTAGGCTTGATGGTAGATCAATCCCGCATCATCTTCCCGGCGAGCGTGAAGAATAGCCCCAAGCATCTGCAAGGGACCAACTTCTTCGCCGACTGCCATGACAACTTCAACACCGGCGGAATCTGCCTCAACATATATACTCGGGGGCTTCCCCCCGCATCGCTGACCCGCTACTACAGCAGGTTGAGCAGCTCAGCCTCCAGGAACGGATTCCAGATCTGCTTCCTCGACACTAAGTCCCACCGCCCGACAAAATTGTCGCCGAGTGTTGGCGGTCGTTACGGCACCATTTCGACCACCAATTCTCTAGAATAAATGATGTCATATACATCATTTCATACACTTAGGTTTATCTTCTAATAAAGTTCCATGAGTTCTGGTGAATCTCTAATATGCAGGTACATAATTGACAAATATGTGCTAAAGTGGAAAGAATTGGCCAATTCGGCCGAACCACTTGGTTCGGCTGAGTTACCCCCCTTAGCCCATTCATGTACGACACACCACCACATGGGAAAACACACTTAGAGGGCACATGGATCACTGATGTCATCAATCCGGGGCAAAGAAACACAAACTGACCAAACCCAGCTGGTGGAAAGCAATCTTGGACGTCCACAGCACATAGGCGGTGCATCAGAAAACAACCGAGCACTGGGCCCAGTTCGGCCGAAGGGCCTAGTTCACCCGAACTGAGGAACCACCTCAAACTGAGGCAGTGCATCTAGACGGTTCGCCCGAACTGGCCGGAGCCCCCCCCCCCCACCCCCCCTCGGTGCCTTGGCCGGTGCTCTACCACAACCGCCTCTCCCACCTATAAATAGAGCTCCTCTCCTCACTTGTAACACACACCACTTGGGAGCAAATCTTCATTCTCCTCTTTCAAGATGTAGAGTTAGGCTAGTCTAGTTGGGAGTTAGAGTCAGGGTCGAGCTTCGCTCGGGGTTCCGGAGTCGTCTTCTGGAGTTCTGGTAAAGCTCTTGTATCTTTTCTTTTTCTTTATGCAAGACTCTGAGTATTCAATATATTATCTTTCACATTTCTTTGAATTATTTGTTCTGCATTTGTTTCGTGGATAAGTGTGGAATGTCTAGCATAGGTTATAAGTTGTTGTAGTCTGGCTCTAGAAGTCCTTTCCCTAGTTCTTTATCTTTGATGGTTCCTCGATTCTGCTCAATACTTACGGTGAATTGTCACTGGGGTATTGAAAGGGTTGCTTGCTCGTTCTAGTCGAGTAAGTAGCCATTGCCTAGTGTATAAGTACCTAGACTAGATAGTGACCTTGGAGTGCTTTCAAGTTGGCACGGAGGTGGTAGCCGGTAGGTGGTGACAACCCTATATGGCCTATGTAGTCCATCATGCCTGACTTGGCCCGTAGGACCCCAAGGTGTAGTGATTGGTGGCACCCCTTCTCATTCCTTTCTACTAGTCGCTGAATCTGTGTCCCGATGCTGAGATAATAGAACTAGAAAAAGAACCATAGATGACATTCTTCATTCTAGCCGTAATCTCTGCTGGAAATAACTCTACGTCATTGGAAGTATATAGGAAACTTTTCTTATCTCGTTGTCCTCCCACTAGCTAGACCGCTCTCCTATCTATATCATTTATCTTGGATTTCTCCTTGTGTGTATCAAATGCATGTCACTCCTATCATATCCTTTACCCCTGCCTTGTTAGCCGGTACTTTAATTAGTAGTTACATCCTTGTTAATAGTCAATACTCTTTATCCATTGCTTCCCTGAGGAAATTAATACGATACCTTGGAATACTCACGGGTGAAATGCTACATCGGTATTCGTGCGCTTGCGGATTTATATCTGTATTGTAAGAATACCAATAAGAACTCCTTGCACCAGTACCGGGATTATCAATCCTGATAGTGGACCGTAAGAAATGTCAACACTGAGCTAGATCGCATCAACGCTACCTTTGCAAGTGCATCGCTTTGTCCGAACAAGCGCTAAACCGCCTTGGGAGCCGGCTTCCTTTAAGCTCAAGAACACGGCCGCTGACTACTCCGGCCGCGACCACCGACAGGCACCTCAGATCCAATCTGAGAACCCACCCGAACCCACCCAGTTTCTGTATTGTGGCGAGTTCCAGGTTGCCACGCGACCGTCCTTCCACCAACCAAGCACTCGGCTAGCAGAGAATCCAGCTACACCACGCCTCCTAAGCGCGAGGTGTTTGTCTCTGAAGATCAAGCGGCCAAGATGGCGAAACCGAGTTCCAGGAGGCATTCCGTGTGCAGAGGAACCAAGACAGTGCTCATTGCCGGGAACAAGATGACAGGAACGCTGGAAAACCCGCCGGATGACCGCGCTAATGACCTGGCCTAGTAACCGAATAACCCATCTACCTGAAATATATTTGAAATTCTATATTATAACTCATAAGACAATTCAAAGGGTCTTACCTTTTTGTTTATTTTCCTCTCATGTCAAAACACAGCTCTATGTTAGTATGGCCTTTTTTGACGGTTAATAGATACATGAATATGTTATTTTTAGGCTTAAATGATATTAGGTCTCTCAAATCTAACTAAAATTTTGTTTCACTTTGTTGTAATAACGTAGATTTGGTTACCCGAACCCAAATTTATTAAAAACCCAAAAAAAACGACCCGGACTTTTGTGGATAAATTTTGAGTTACAATTTTCAAAACCCGAAAAACCCGACCCATATTGGTAACCCGATGCCCACTCCTAATGGTGTGTGCGTGAAGCGCTGGAGTAGTTATAGCATGTGGGTAGGATTTGGGGCATTTAAGAGAAAACGTCACTATTTTTGGCAAAAACATTCTCCAACCCGTAGTTTTTATGGGTATGCACCTCTCATCACCTCCTCGCTCCACCCTAATAGGTGGGACCAGCGCGAGAAGTACGCCGGGTTTGATCTGAGTGAAAAAGGTTTTAAATTTACTTATTCTTTATAGTATATAATACATTCTTTATAGTATAGATTTGGTCACCTTTTGACTTGCTGAAAAAAATTAAAAAAAATTGAGGCGGTCCACAGTTTATAGGGAGAAGGAGGCAAATATATAAGTATAGATACAATTTTCTAGAATCAAATTTATCAATGAACTCGTACAAGTATCATATCAGTACGTGATTCTAACCAATGACGGATGCTAATCTAATTCGCTAAAGATCGATCCATCCAGAACTACAAAACGCTATGAAACTTATAACCGTAACCGTAAGCAGACAGAAGTAGAGTACGGAAGCGTTGACGAGCGGATACCGCCTCTTCATGATCACACGCCTTCCTTTCGGGTGATTCCACTGCCCCAAATAAAACCTCCAGATTGTGCACCACGTATTTGCCGGCCTGATCCACGCCGTGATATAGGCGTACAAGAGACATATGCAAGCGTTGATCACCCACAAGATGTATCGATAGACTACCCTTGAGCTGACGACGGCGATCAGAGCGGCGTCGAAGGCCAGCATCAGGCTGATCAGCGACACCCACATGAACAGCAGCGCTACCGGGAAGGTCATCACCGAGCCGGCGGAGCGCGACACTTTCCCATACACGAGCAGGACCACCGCCACTATGGACGTCGCCACGGCAACCATGTCCAGGAAGAGGAAAATTTTGAAGGAGACCTTACCGGCCAGGTTCGCGTCGCCCGTGGTATCGCTGTACCCGCCAGGCACGTTGAACCCGGCGGCGAACGCGGCCGTGGCAACCAGCACGGCCACCACCGCGAGGCTGTCGGACATCTTCTCTATTCCCTGCACCATGTTGCTGCTACTCCACTGCTTCAGATGGTCCTGCCTTTGCGGCTGTGATCGGGCCCCGAATGCGACTAGCGTCACCACAAGGCTCACCTGATCGATCGATGCACACGTACAAAACCAAATTAAATAGCCAGCAGGTGTTTGCATGATCTGATCTTGTGTCGTGCGTGCAGTGCAGTTGCTCACCATGGTAAAGAAACTGGTTGATCCCGCGGCGAGATCAAACGGGGTGTGCCCATCGTTGTTCAGAACATCTGTCCGCACCTTTCCCTTCCGTAGCAGGGCCTCCACGACGTCGGGCGCGCCGGCGGCCACCGCGAGGTGGAGCGGCGTGTTCCCGTCCCTGTCCTGCGCGTCGAGGAGGCCGCGCAGCATGGGATTCCCGACGGCGAGGGACACCACCTTGGATCTCTTCTCCCTCGCCGCGGCGTGCAGGAAGGTCCCGCCGCCGTCGTCGCGGAGCTCGGCGGCGTCGGGGCAGGTCCCCAGCATGTCCTCGACGACGCGGCGGTGGCCCATCCGCGCCGCGACGTGGAGGGCCGAGAGGCCGCCGCACGAGTCCTTCCTGTACAGCGTTCTCGGTGGCGCGGCGCGCAGGATGGCGCGCACGATGGCGCGGTCGCCGACGGACGACGCGAAGTGAAGCGGGCTGCTGCCGTTGCTGTCGACTTGGTCGGCCAGAGCTGGGTTCCAGTCCAGTAGCAGACGAACCATTTCTGCAGGCAACGCCGCAAATGCCGAGAGCACATTACTACATTAGTTCTTGGGCACTACATTTATATTTTTCTACGATTAGCAATAATAACATAATGCTGAATTGCTGATGATGAAACCAAAACTGTTACCCTCAAATAGATAATGTAATATAATCAAACTATAAGATCCCAGCAATATAATTCAGCAACTGACCTGAGCTCTGGAAGACGGCAGCATGCAGAGCATTCTGTGAGCTCGGCCCAATGGATGACGCATCGTTGCACGTGGTAATCGCCCTGACGGCTCGCACCGATCCGCTCATCACAGCCAAGTACAGTGGCGACACGCCGGCGTTGTTCAGCTCGGCCGCCGGCTCTGCCGCCGCCGAGACCAGGACCTCCAACGTCGCGCCATGCCCGTGCCTCCCCGCCAGGTGCAGGGCCGTGTCCCCGGCCTCGTTCTTGCACCCCAGGATGCTCTCGCTGCAGTCCTGGGCCAGCTTGATGAGGACCTCCACGGCCTTGTCCCTCCCTGCCCTCGCCGCGCAGTGCAGCGGCGTGTCCAGCGCTGAGTTCCGGCGAGAGAGGAGGCACTGCTCCCTGAATCTGAGGTAGAGCTCCTGGATCAGCTCGTCGTGCCATTGCTCGGCGGCCACGTGTAGAACAGTGTTCCTCTCTGCGGTAACCTCAAGTATGTCGCATTGTCCATGTATTGTAATGCCTGAAACTAGTACAGTAAGGAAATTAAAAGGAAAAAAGTCATATTTTCATCATTAAATTATCACAGAAAGTATGATTTTAACCCTGTACTACGAAACTAAACACCAAGGGTCATCCAATTGTTGAAACCAAACAAATTTGCCCCTTTTAGTGGTTTGAAAGGTGATTTTCGGGGAGAGGGGGAGAACCGGGTTGGCAGTCGGCTAGGCTTTCAAGCCCACAACAACGGTATGAACCCCACAAGCCGTTTCTCGCTAGAATTTTAAGGGCGGCATCGGCCAGGTGTATCATAGAGAGACCTCGATCCCTGTGCATCCAGGTGACGCGGGGCTATTCTAACCTCTGGTCCCTATTTGAAAGGTGATTTTCCATTTTGTAGAGATTCAAAGAAAAATGATTTAACTTAAAATATTCATAACTAATTCTTTTGAAATAAAAAATATGAAACAAGTACTAAAAGTTTTCTAAAAATGCAACCTATATGTTGGTGCTCTATTTCGAGTTATTGGCATCTTATTTTTTCTATTCCTAGCATTTTTAGAAAAATCAACAAAACACTATGAACATGAATAAATAATATCCCAATAACTCAAAATAGTGCACCAATAGAGGAGATATATTTTTAGCAAATAATTAGTACCAGTTTCGTATTTTTATGATTTGAAATAAACTATTTGCTAATAATCAGTACCAGTTTCGTATACCCCTCCCACACCACCGTTATGCGCCTTACCGATCCGTCGAAACATCTCGCTTCGCTCGACTCTGTCAATCCACCCCCCGTGCACTGGTAACCATTCCGACTCGGGCAGCAGGATGTCTTAAAAAAAAAGACTCAGGCAGCAGGAATGCAGGATGCTATTCGTTGTGAAACAAATACTGCACGTGATAATCATTACCGTTACATTTGTGCAACCAAACAAAGTAACGGTCTATTTGGTAGGGCTCCACCTGATTCTAATTCTCTATAGGAGCTGATTCTGTGAGAAAAATGATTCTCTTTGATTCTCTTTCATAAACTCTAAAAATAAGGAAGGAGAATCATTTCACAGAATCAGGAGAAGCTACTTTTTCAGCTCCCGACCTCTTAGTTTATTTTAGAGAATCACTTCATAGAATCAGCAGATAATCACTTCTATCTGAAAAACTGTTTGGCAGAGCTCCTCCCTAAGAAATAGGGATGAAAACGATTACGGAAATTTTCAATGAGCTTCATGTCCGAGATTTTTGTGTTCTAATAAAATGAAAACGGTACATGTCGGAAATGTTATGGAAATGGGAAACTTTAGTCGGAAAACGATACGGAAACGATGCTGGATTTATACTGCCAAATAGCTCTATCGACCGAATTTAGTCGGAAATTTTTCGTTGGAATTCCGAATTCGGTCCAGTTAAATCATTGAGGCCTAAAATACACAGCTATCCTTCTACTTCGTCTAAAATTTTCTTTTTTTCTTTCTAAAATTACTTCTTTTTTATCGCAAATGAATCCCCACCCTACATAACTCCATTGATTTTTATCTTTTGATGTACATGCATAAAGTATATATAAATTTGTAATAATGTTGGTTGTTGAAATTGGCATATAAAGTTTTCGATTTCAAGTATCGATTTTGACCGACATATTTTCGATCCGACGTTTTTATTTTTAATGTACCGCGGCTTTTCCGTTATCGCTATTTCGTTTCCGAGGATCGTTTCTGATCGATTTCATCCCTACTTAACAAATCAAAGATCCCACCATCAATTCCCCTGTAATCCGTTCCCATACCAAACACTGTCTGAGATATATAGGTAGCTGTTTATTACCGTACCGGTGGCTTGACGATCTGTCGGCGCGGCGCCGCCATGCTTTCCCAGCAGTAGCGCCATGACCTCCGTCCGACCTCTGTGGAGAGCACGGTAGAGAGAAGGGCACATGTCGACCAAGCGTCGCGCCTCATCGGCATCATTTGCAGCAGGCGAGCCACGCGAGGAAGAGGAGGAAGGCACGAGCTGGATATACTGACGCTGCTGGCGATCCATCGGACCGCGCCCGTTTTGGTTGCTGCCTCGAGTTGGGGGTTATGCCTCTCTTGCTTCTGACAGACAGAAAAACTTAATCGGGCAAGAGAGAGACTAGACAGCTACTGCCTCTCTGTTCTAAATTATTATTTATTGTTGATTTTTTATAATCTTTGACCATTCATCTTATTTAAAAATTTTGTCTAAATATACAAACTATTAAGTTATACTTAAATTATATACGATAATAAAGCAAATCATGTATTAAAATAAATGATACTCGTGAAATTTTTTGAATAAAACGAATGGTTAAACGTTGAACGAAAAAATTAACAATGAATAGTAATTTGGAACCGGGCAGTAGCTGATAAGGTAGAACGTGAATTAATTACGCCGTCCCAACGGGTAGCGATGTCGCCGGCAAAAATATATATTATTCGGTCAGGAAAGCCAAAGGCACCGCGCTAACGCGGAGTGAAGCGCTAAGCTCAAACGCAACTAGGGCCTTATTTAGATCCCAAATTTCGGGGTAGGATGTGACTTCGTAATCATTGCGTCACTGTAGCATTTCGTTTTTATGTGTGAAAAATTATCCAAAAATTAATTAATTAGGTTCAAAATGTTCGTCTCGTAAAGTACAACAAAACTGTGCAGTTAGTTTTTGATTTCATCTACATTTAGTACTTCATGCATGAAATCTTCTTTTTGCATAGTAAAGTTTGAGGGTAGAATTTGGATCTAAACAAGTTTAGGGCTAGATAGCATACGTAGGACCCATCCTCTCACATCACACAAATCAATGTACTGAATAACTGCGTGCCTCAAGTATCTACCGCTTTTTTTATTTCTCAACCTCCACATCTCGCTAGCGACATCGACGATGTCATTGGAGAACGCCATAAACCGCGCTGTGGATGGCACACAGATGCCTATAGGGAAGCGCCATATATATATTGCTTTTTTGAACAACCGACAGGAACACTGGCTATTCATTAAGGAGGAGAATGCGAAGTGTTACATAGATGATATTATATAAATTGGAAAACACAGAACGCTCAAGGAAAACTTAATACGACTTGACGAAACTAAACAAAGGCAGGTCAACCATATTTTCCCTTCCTGATGTGCCCCTGATGGCGCCCGAGCGTGTCCACCACAGGCAAGGTCGCCATCACCGTGGTATACTATCTATCCATATGACAGTTGTCTGTATATATGCGGCGAAACCGGAGAAAAGTCTGCCGGAGGGCCGAGGGCTAGCTTGTCGTCGTGCATGCATCGTTGGCTTATTGCGTCATTATGTTTCTGAAGCCTTCGTTACTATCTTATCTTACTATTACCAATTGGAGGCTTCATTTGAAGACCCTAAAATAATCCTCACAAGACGTGCTAGAAAAATAAATAGATTTAAGAAATTCTCACAAAAATCAGAAACATCCGACCCTAATCTTACTTTCACGAGCTTGGTCTCACGATTATAACCGTTCGATGCGCTAATAATTAGAGATTTATTAATTTCCTACGCAAACGTGGAGGCTATCACCCAAGGCACAGCAGCCTGGGTTCGAAACGGCACGTAGCCTATTAATTAAATATTTATCTGTGTAAGAGGTGGGCATAGGCAAGAAGTGGTAAAGACGTATTGGTCGATGATAGCTTGCCGGACAACGACGACGTTGGCAAGCCGGAGCGCCACGCTCGACAGCCCTGCTGTGCCCTAAGCAAAGCTCCAAGCATCGCGCTGCACATGACGATCGAGACAACCAAGGCCGGGTAGCACCCCGAAGATTACTGTTGTTGATGCGGGACACGGAGACGTATGTCGTCCCAACCGGAAAACGGTAACATGCCGTGCGCCAGAAGATTTGCCGTGCGTTTAATGTCGGGTGCACGACAAACCTCACACTTTACCGTGCGCGACAGGAAAAGGCACGGCAAAAAGTCCACGCACGGCAGAAACATCCTTTGCCGTGCGCCACAATAAATCCTCACGGCAAACCAAACTTTTACCGTGCGTCGACAGGAAGGCTCACAGCAAACATTGTAGCGGTGCACGGCTAGCCGGGCGAGCGACGGCCGCTGACGGCCGTTAATGTTTGCCGTGGGCCTCAAGCTGGCTCACGGTAAACTTTAGCCCTTTGCCGTGCGCCACACCCGCCGCGCACGGCGAAAAGGCCTCACGTGCCCAGCGCGTGCGAACGTCACTGGTCCTGGTAACAGACGGCGCGCGAGTTGCACGTGCTGGACTTTGTCGTGCGTCTCTCAGGAGTGGCGCACGGCAAAGTGATATGTATGCCGTGCGTTTCATGTAGGCGCACGGCAAATATATATGGTTGCAGTGCGTTTCCTCCTAGCACACGACAATAGTACAAAAAATTGGTTTTTGTGACTTTTTCTATTTGTCTAATACAAAAACATCACAAACTACTACATAGTACAATAGTATATATTTTTCGATATGTTTACTATATTTAAGAATTTTTCGTCTTTTACAAGAATTTTTTCGCTGAACTCAAATTTGAACTGCAAGTGCATAAAATAATAGAGTAAAGTTTGTGGAAAAATGATATTCATATAATTGATTCATGTTTAAGACCTTACCCATGAAATTAGATGCTATTCCCCGACATTTTGTTTGCGAAGCATGAAGATCCACGTGCGGTTGAATTGTTTTTTAATTATATAAAATGCAAACAAAGTTTGAAAATCATGAAATTTGTCCAGAGCTCCTAATATCCTATGTGGAAGTTGTGATAAATCATTCATAAGGTTTCGAACAATTCTTTACATATAGTGTTCAAAATTGAAACATCTCATTGTTTTTTAATTATATAAAATGCAAACAAAGTTTGAAAATCATGAAATTTGTCCAGAGCTCCTAATATCCTATGTGGAAGTTGTGATAAATCATTCATAAGGTTTCGAACAATTCTTTACATATAGTGTTCAAAATTGAAACATCTCATGAGAAGTTTTAGTGTGACGAACCGGATCCCCAACGACGAGAATCCGACTCCCTGTACCCTCGAGATAGTCCCAGGAATAGCAGCTATCTCGTACAGAACTCATCTCAGTCGAATATCACATCCATACAACGATAAAAGATCCATTACATGACATATATAAAACATAGCGTCTGGTACAAGCCCTCTGGGTTAAATCGACAATAAGAAACAACTGCGCAGCGGTAGCTAGATCATCAGGGTCCACTCCTCCACAGGCATCCTTGAGCATAGCGCGCACCCTTCAATCGTACCACCCGTCCTAGTTGAACTCGTGGTCGGGGTCTTCACCTGAGAATCCAAAGTCTGTCCCCAAGGAAATGGGACAGGTCCACGTCACCAACCATAATATGAAGCAAGCTTTAAAGTGGCCTATTCTAAGGTATAGAAATAATCAAGGTTTGAGCCAGGGTTTTCTTATGCAAGCAGCAGCAATAACCCAATATTCATCTCATCACCAACTCCTTCTCTCACACGCACATCCACTCCCCAGATCCACCCGTCAGCCTCACATTCCCATCGGGCTCGTCCTGCCACAGCAGGTTCCCGTAAACATTAACCACCAACGCCTTTCACTCACTAGTCGACTCGGTGAGCTCCCTCCCCACCTTGTCTCAACAGCAACGCTGGACCAATCTCTCATAACCCAAATCAAGGATGAGGTAAGAAAGCAGATTCCCATGCTAATCGGAACTTATCAGAAGCGGGTCGTCCGTAACCGTGGACACGGCTATACGTATAGTTTACACTCTGCAGAGGTGGCACTCCAGGAATCCATCCGGGCTGCAAGGCTAGTCCGCAACCAACCTGAGACACAGCCCACAGCAAAGACCCTAAACAGTAACGGCGCCAATCCTGTCTCCCTAGGCTCGGGAAACATCCGATCTAACATCTGCCCCAGGGTCGTGAAACCTTCCCACCGGGGCCAGTCGGGGGGGCCGTGGTAAATCAGGGAGAATACGCCGCAACGATTCCCCCCTACACATATCAAGCTCGATTCTCCTACAGTCTCGGCGCCGCACTAGAGTAGGCTTGCTGGAACCCTCCCCATACTGGGTAGATGGTGAGCACGGTATTCCCACGTCCAAAGTTGGAACTCGACTCGGTCCTTAATTGTCAGTAAAGCGAGTATCTGCGTCATAAGCGATCCGCCGCAACGGTCCGCAATCGGCACCCATAACAGTTATAGCCGCCCAAACTCCTCAGGTACTCCCCGAGTACCAATCCCCAAGAAACCATGTACCCGCAACAGGTACCCCATAGGGACTGCCCGAGTACAGTCCCCAAGCACCTCGATCAAACGATCGAGTTGTTATTACTCGCTTACACCGCCTAGCTGTACTACTCCTCCCATACCACCCACAACTCACGCCAAGAGGTTCAAATCACAACCAACCCAACACATGCATAGCATAGCATATTTCATAAAGCGAGTAGTAGGTAGCAAGGTAACAGGATATTAACAAAGGCAGTGCAGGTTTATCATGCGAGTAAAGTAAAGCGCTAGCATACTAGTTGCATGTCTAATAGGTATTTCAGAGAATGGCTGGGCGTGAACCTGGGCAAAGGTCTTCGTCCTCTCCAAAGCAGTTGTCGTAGTGGTCCGGCTCCTCCAGACTCTCCGGAGCTCCTAAGGTTGCGTAAAAATAAAATAAGGCGCGACTACTAGCAAAGAAACTCCAAAACAGCGATGAAAGGAGTCCCAAATAACACCAAACTCTACACTAACGCGTAGATCATGATTTTAGAAAAATATAGAAACTGGTTTCATATTTTTCTGAGCTTCGGTTGATTTATTATTAATTTTTCAAGTTTAAATCATTTTCTGAAAGTATTAAATAATTTCCGAAAAAGAAAAAACAGACAAAAATTAGCATGCTGACGTCAGCATGACGTTATGCTGACGTCAGCAGTGGGGCCCGCCTAGGATGACGTCAGCAGTGGGCCCTGCTAACGTCAGCGTTGACTGGTCAACGGTCAACGGGTCAACGGTCAACTCTGGTTAGTGGGCCCCAGCGGTCGGTGACACACAGTGTATGACAAGTGGGCCCCATACGTCAGCGCAGTTAAAAGAAAAAGAAAAAGATTAAACGATGGCTGGGCTGGAATTGGGCCAAAAGGTGAATGGGCCAAGATAGTTCAAGGGGGCAAACCAGACTTAAGCGCAAGATTCGGCCCACGAAGGGGGCGCTGCTGGATCCGCTCTGGTGGACTATGTCCACTGTGCGCCGTGAGTGCGGTGCACATGAGCCGCGTGCACGGGATCAGGTGTGGCCGACTCGGAATTTTCTGCGGTGCTCGTGTGGTGACTTGGTGTGGTCCAGCGTGTGGCGTGGCCACGGCGCGACGCGACGCGCGCGCGGCGCGCACCAGAGCACGCCGGCGGCGAACTCGCCGGAAAAAGGCTCGGCTCGGGCCAAGGACGGCCGGGAAGGCTCGGCTTGGGTTCGGCGAACACGAACGGCAAGAAAAAGGTGGGCGATTGGCGGCTAGAAGGGCCTCCGACGCAAACAGCGGCGGCACGGCCATGGATGCCGGCGAGCATCGACGGCGGCTCGGGTATCGAGTGCATCCGCGCACGGTTTGGGTTAGGCATGCGTGCGTGCGGCTCCAGCGGCTGCTGGGACGCAGCTAGGTGCGCATGCGCGGGCTCGTGGTCGCCCACGGCCGCGACATGGCCTCGGCGTGCGCGCGCGGCGAGCGGAGCTCGGCCGCGGCGGCCTCGGCTGCAGGGCGGTCGACGGCGGGTTGCGGGCTAGGCTGCTGCGGCTCGACGGGGTCCTGCACACGTTCGTGGCCACGACTCGAAGGTCGGGTCCCAGAAGAGGGGCTAGCAAGGCGGCGGCGCTCTGCCGGAGATGGGGAAGAAGGGGGAGAAGCGACGACGGCTCACCTCGGGTCACGTAGGCGTACGCTGCAGCTTGGGGTAGACTCGCGGTACGCCGGCGGTGCTCGTGCTCCTCCTCTCGCTCCCTGGTTCCGGCTCCTCCTCGGCGTTTCCACGGGCGGCGGCGACGGCTTCGGTGACGGCGTCGTGGGGAAGAAGCCCCGGCTCCTCTCTTCTTTTCCTCCTCTCCTCCACCGGTCCACCTCTGGTCCTCCTCTTCCCTCTCCTCTCATGAATTGGGGACTGGAAACTCCAATGGGGCGGCGGTAGCTTGAACAGGGAAAGCGGTCGGCGGGGCTGATTTTATAGGGCGGCGGCTAGGGTTCCTGGGCATGGATGGCGAGATGGGGGTTGTGGGCGGCCTCGGACATGCGTCCGCATCGCATCGGGCACAGGGGGCGATGGGACCGGCTCGGTTGGTTGGGGTCACGGGCGCGCGCGGCCGCGAGAGAGAGAGGAACGACGCGCGGGGGAAGAAGATGAGAGGAGGGAGAGAAAGCTGACAGGCGGGACCCGCCTGTCAGTGGGAGAGAGAGAGACGCGGAGGCGACGCGGTGAGGGAAGGCTGGGCCGCTGCTGGGCCGCAAGGCCGGCTGGGCCACTCGGCTGGTTGGCTCGGAAAAGGAAGTTGGAGGGGGTTTCTCGGACTTGGCTACGGGTTTCGGCCCACGACAGTTAGTTTAGGTTTTGAATTAGTTTGGCCAATTAGAGTTTGAATTCAAAACTAAAATTTGAATTCAAACCAACAAAAAATCCAATTAAATCCAAATAACTCCAAATCACAGTATTTCATCCTTAGCACTTCAAATTGATTTTTTATTTCAAATTTAAATTGCTTAAGAATTTGGGAGCACAATAGAATTAATTTTAAATATTGGTTTGCATGCACAACAATTCACCAAAAATTTTGAAATCCACATTTTTGCACTCAACAAATCCTATGGGTATTTTTAGGGTTGTTACATTTAGAGTGTTAGAATCCCATGATTATATTTGTAGTCTTAGAAAAGATTATTATGGATTTTGACTTCACAACTTTTTTTGTAGTGAACGTACAACATATATTGGCTCATGTTAATTTATGGAATTTTTTCACATACATTTGTTAATTTTAATATATTAACTCTAATTACGGAATTTTAATGGACATAAATTTAAATTTTAGTGATAAGTTTATGAAACAAATTGAACAAAGTGGTTGTAATAATTATATTCATGTTTTTAACTGTAGTGGTGAGCTCTACCTAAGAATTGAAATAAAAGTTTGAATTTAATGTTCACTAAAATTTGAATTTGAGAGTTGCATGAAATACTCGAAACATCATTTGTCGTGCGTCGTGTGAAGAAAACTGTTGTTTCGTTTTAGGCGGTGGTGCATGCCTTGTGTCCGGCCATCGAGCCATGTTTACTGACTTTTTTTTGGTTTCGTTTTAGGTGATAGAACAAATATGGTGGGCGGCGGACTTGTGCGTGCGTGCGCCTCTGCGTACAAAAGAGCGGTAAGGGCAGTCGACGTACCCTCATCTCCAAGAGGTAAAGGCAAGGGTCGTGGAAAGGGTGGTCCCAAGAAGAAGGGCCCAGCGCCGCGGCACCGTGAGGAGGAGGCGCAGGAGGAGGAGGAGGACTGGGAGCACCAGGAGGAGGAGCAGCGGGAGGAGGATGAGGAGTACGTGGCGGACGAGGGGAAGGGTGCAGGGGAGGTCGAGGAGTACGAGGGTGCAGGGGAGGATGAGGAGGTGAAGGGTGCAGGGGAGGAGGAGGTGGAGGGTTCAGGGGAGGGGGAGGAGGGAGGGGAGGGGCAAACGTCAGGGGGAAGCTCTGCTGTGACCATTTGGCAGCGAGGCCCCGCGCGACTCCCGGCGAGGCCAATACCAGTAGCTCTACGCCCGCTGATTAGACCCTCGGGTAAAAGGTACGTAATTTTGTGCATTGTCTATATCTTCATTTGATCTTTTCGAAATCGAAATACAAACTAATATTTGTTGTTTGACTTGTGGCAGGGACTGGTACGTCGTTGAGCGTGTTGGTCACAACTGCCTCGTCAACGCCATCCTGGGTCTTTTGTGCAGGTCGTGCTTCCCAGGCATGGTCCTGGTCGGTGAGGGCAGATACTGATGTGAACCCGTTGGGGGTTTGTGCCCGATCTTTCGATGAGAGACGTGGGGGATAACTCGATTGGAGGAGACGACATTCACGGCCCGACTACAAACTTTCAAAGACTGCGCCTTAGCGACCGATACACCACCTCCTATGGATGCCACGATCTTGTGGGAGCGCGTCACCCGACCTGTCCTGCAAGCAATCGAAGAACTAGCAAGAACAAGTATGATACAAGTACTGAATTTACTAGATGGGAATTGGAGTGTCTCAATCTCAAACTCAATCACCAACGAAGTGGGGTTCCGTCGACTCGAAGACGGGCGGCTGGACCAGCACGCGCGCTTACAAGCAAGTAGCAATGGCTAAACTTGATCTAAACAAAACCCAATCTATTTGTGGCGGCTATGGGGGTATATGAGAGGGTGGAGGATGACCAGGACCTGGTGGGGGTCGTCCTACAGCCCTAGGATGCGCCCCTATTAGGCTCAACTTGATACACGGCCCATTGGCCCAAAATAAGGTGACGCAGCACCGTGGACAGAAAATGTCTCTGTAGTAAATCGACGATTGCGGCCGAATCCCAACAGATATGAGGGTGAGTCCAGATCCATCTAAAAGTAGACTTGATAAGCTTTCCATCAAGTACTTAAAAGCCCAAAACGGAGTCCGGATGAAACCGTGGTGGCCATCGCAAGTCAGCACTTTCCTGCAGTCCGAATCCAGACTTTCCAAAACGTGTTGGATTTGGTCTCTTTCCTTCCTTGGGCCAATGTGACGTGGTAACCTGATGGGGGACGTGGGAATACTTAGAATTGGTCCCCAATCAACTTCTTTGGTCCTCCATGCCTTCCATATGTGTCTAGCACTCTTTTTAATCCATGTATGTATTTCTGAAAATGACAATGAACATACATCATGGCGCAGCATCAATTTATCGAATGTACCAACAATAATTGTGATATAGAATTGATTCACCTTTGGTTTGTAAGCCATTAATATGGTCGTATCTAAGCCGGTGATGTCCTCATCATTCTCCCCTTCTTGGCTGCTCTGGTGGCATTCTACGGCGATTGTTTTGTTGTTTAAGCACGGAAGTACATTCATGTTGCATGACCACAACCAGCAATGCTCCCCTTCTCTGGGCTGACCCTGTTGCTTATGAGAAAAACTAGCGAAACTTTGCAAAACATCGTTAGTCTTAGTGCAGACCTTTATTTGATTATGATATTGTAGCCCAAAAGGATATTCCAGATTAGAGCAGATATAAACTTTATGCACCAAATACTCTCCTTTGCAATTATACTTGCCAACAAAGTGATATGTATGATTAGACAAGCATGAAAATTCAGAATATGCAAAAAGTTTCTCCTCTAAACATTTTAGATCACAAAGAATATCAAATTCAATATAACCCAAAGTATTTAAAGAAGACATCAATTTCAATTCATCATGTGCACAAGTAATAGGATGGAAAAGCTTTGTTTCAGCACATGTGTATGGTTTCAAATAAAAAATATCACTCTTATTCACTACTTGTGGCATAGAAGTACAAGAAGCATCATCGCACAAGTTCTCTTTATCATAAGGAACAACAACTAATTCTTCTTGTGACAAAATCAAATCAGTTGTAGGTTCCACATTTTGATTAGCATGCAGAGTGGACAAATTTCCAACACTATGGGACACATCATTTTTGCAAGTACTATTAGATGAAAGAATTTCCTTTTCAGCACTCATAGTAAGCCAAAATAATGAAGCAATATTGTTGTATGATTTGCTAATTAGCATGGTTCGAATTTCAGAATTAAGCCCTTTCATGAACCTACTCATAACATCTTTCTTGCATTCATCTAATCCACCAAACATGACACAAATCTTAAACCTATGATAGTATTCTTTGACAGTCCTACTACCTTGCTTCAATTTGTCCAATTTTGCAAGTAAACAGTCAGCATAATATTCTGGAACATATTCATCTCGAAAAAGCATTTTAAAATCATTCCAAGTTTGTGGAACTTTGTTGTGCCTACAAATGTGTTTCCATGTAATCAAAGCATATTTTGTTAAAGCACTAGATGCAGCAAAAATCATTTCATGTTCAGACATGTCATAATTATCAAATTCTACATCTACCTTAAGCTCCCAATCAATATAAGCTTCAGGATCAAACATACCAGCATATAATGGCAAATGTTGAATGACATCTTGAAGATGAGGGTCTAATTTCAACCGCTCAAAAATCTCTGTATCACCTGCCATGATTAGTTGACAACAAGAAACACAAAAATAAGATGTATCCTCGTGTCAACTACTAGATGTGTTGGTTTTAATTCTCTCAAACTAAACTTGTTCAAAACAAGCTATTACAAGTTCTTACCAAGCAAAACAGGAGGTGACGGCAACCAACAAGACCGCAACCTCAAAGATAGTGTATCGGTGCCGTAGCAACAAGACCTGTCAAGCTGTAGTCGGATATGTGGAGCTATAGGTGGGCTAAAACAAGAATGTACTAGAACCACACTAGTTACAAAAGCAAGCTGAATAATCGTTCAACGACGGTACTGTGCTGGTCCTAGCCTAGACCGTGCTAGAGACGCGAGCCTGGACACAAAGGAAGTCACAAAGCACCACCGGAAACAATAGATAACAATGATCAGATCAGCCCCTTTCTTTCTTCTTTTCTTTTACTTTTTTTTCTTTCCTTTTCTTCTCTTTTTTTTTCTTCTCTTTTTTTTCTTCTTTTTCTCTTCCTTTGGGCACTAAAATCTTCTGATTGATGTTGTGATAACCAAAACAAATGGCAGCATACAACCCCTACCAAAACAGATTTACAATTCTTATTTCAGCTAGCCAGATGCGCACATCTCCAAGGCGATTGTGGAGTGCTCAGAAGGAATTTTTCACCACGGTCAGATCCGTTGGAAAGAGCACGAGTTAAGCTTTCCAGATTGTACCCAAACACCCAATTTGGAGGTTGGACGTGGAAACTGCAACAGTTTTGTTCTCATGCTAGAGAGGAACTCCGAAACAAAACAACGTGACAAGAACTTGAAACTCTAAACGACTAAACTAAGACCAGCAACTTGACACAACCGATGCAAACGAAAACTCAACAAGCCCTAACTAAGCAGTACTAGCAAAGGCTCAAAGAGTTTATAGGATTGTAGGTAAACCAATCAAATATTTTTTTTTGGCTTTTCTGGACTATAGGAAATTAAAATCAGCAAAGAATTGATAGTCTCTCACCGATAAACCTCGCTCTGATACCAACTGATGTGAACCCGTTGGGGGTTTGTGCCCGATCTTTCGATGAGAGGCGTGGGGGATAACTCGATTGGAGGAGACGACGTTCACGGCCCGACTACAACCTTTCAAAGACTGCGCCTTAGCGACCGATACACCACCTCCTATGGATGCCACGATCTTGTGGGAGCGCGTCACCCGACCTGTCCTGCAAGCAATCGAAGAACTAGCAAGAACAAGTATGATACAAGTACTGAATTTACTAGATGGGAATTGGAGTGTCTCAATCTCAAACTCAATCACCAACGAAGTGGGGTTCCGTCGACTCGAAGACGGGCGGCTGGACCAGCACGCACGCTTACAAGCAAGTAGCAATGGCTAAACTTGATCTAAACAAAACCCAATCTGTTTGTGTCAGCTATGGGGGTATATGAGAGGGTGGAGGATGACCAGGACCTGGTGGGGGTCGTCCTACAACCCTAGGACGCGCCCCTATTGGGCTCAACTTGATACACGGCCCATTGGCCCAAAATAAGGTGACGCAGCACCGTGGGCAGAAAAGGTCTCTGTAGTAAATCGATGATTGCGGCCGCATCCGAACAGATATGAGGGTGATCTAGATCCATCTAAAAGTAGACTTGATAAGCTTTCCATCAAGTACTTAAAAGCCCAAAACGGAGTCCGGATGAAACCGTGGTGGCCGTCGCAAGTCAGCACTTTCCTGCAGTTCGAATCCAGACTTTCCAAAACGTGTTGGATTTGGTCTCTTTCCTTCCTTGGGCCAATGTGACGTGGTAACCTGATGGGAGACGTGGGAATACTTAGAATTGGTCCCCAATCAACTTCTTTGGTCCTCCATGCCTTCCATATGTGTCTAGCACTCTTTTTAATCCATGTATGTATTTATGAAAATGACAATGAACATACATCATGGCGCAGCATCAATTTATCGAATGTACCAACAATAATTGTGATATAGAATTGATTCACCTTTGGTTTGCAAGCCATTAATATGGTCGTATCTAAGCCGGTGATGTCCTCATCAGGTACGAGCCAGCCTGGACGTGGGCGCACTAGCACCATGCCGATGACAACATCGATAGCATCGGTAGGGTCTATGAGAGTAAGGCGGCACGGGTCAAGGCCGAACTCTGGGTCAGTCTTTCTTACACTACATTGTTTCATTATTAACTGCACATTTTTTCAATATTTACTTGAGATCATTGTCTTTATATGCAGGATTTCTATAGGCTTGTGGATGGATACGCCGACGAGGCGGACCGGGTGATGGAGAGGGTATGCAAGAAGCTGGTGTTGGACATGCACGACGAGGCGCAAATTCAATGTGTCATTGACTACGCCGTCAACAAGCTAGGGATGAAGATGGACAAAGCGGTTGCAAGAACCTACAAGCTGACGCGAGAGCAATACTTGGAGGTGAAATTGGTTTCATTCTCAAGTTCAAAACATCGCTTAATATGATATTCTTACCTGTCGTTCACTTGATCACGTGTAGATGCCCGTCAAATGGTGCCGCAACGATTTCTATTGCTGGGAGCGCATCGTGGACAAGTGGTTCACACCGGAGTGGATCGCGAAGCACGAGGCTGGCCGAGAGAAGCGGTTGCTGATGCGATATCCGAGCCACCATCAAGGCAACCTGAGCAACGAGAGATACAGGGCATGATGGGTATGGAGCGAGATTCATTTCTTTGTTGTAATGTTCAATTCTACTTAATTTGTAATTAACTTGCTATTTGTTCGCAGTCTGAGTCTCATGGGGGTGTTGAGTGCAGCGAGTTCATGGGATGGGTCTTGTCGCACAAGGCAAAGGCCACGTCGTCCAATGCCACCTACAACCCCCAGGACCCGCCCGAGGCGTACACCGACCCCTCCATCCACGGCGCATCAATTCATACACGGAGATGGGAAGGCAGATCAATGGGCCACAGTGGGATCCGAGTCGTGCGCCGCTTGATGGAGAGGCGATCATGAGGGCCGGGCAAGGTAAGAAGCCTGGCCGGTACTATATTGCCGACAGCATGCTAGACACGGCCTCTACTCCCACTCTCGCGGCCCTCCGAGCCAGGAGCACGGGTAGTAGCCCTCCGATACTTCCACGGCCGTTTGCAACACAGGTCCAAGTGGACCGCCTTCAGGTTACTCACTTTCGTTACTCACTTTTGTTACTCACTTTCGACATATATATGTTTCCTTTGCATTTTGCTAATGAGACTAACATATGTTTCCTTTTCTTTGTAATTGTAGGCCAAGATCGATGAGCAAGCAGCGGCACACCAGGCGGCCTTAGCCCAGGTTGAGCAGCGGGTGGCCCAACGGGTGGCCCAACAGTTGGCCGAGCAGCAGCAGCTGATGGCGGCGCACTTGGCTCGGCAGCGGCAGATCTACGCCGAGCACATGCAGGCATGCATGGCAGCTCTTTCGACGGGTCAACCAATGCCGCAGATGCCTCCGATGCCCCCGATGGTGTTCACATCGCAGTCGGCTACGTTTCCGACAACTCCCGTTGTGAGTGGCTTGCAAACCTTGCTTCATTTCAATTCAACTCGCTTAGAGACCTAGAGATAGTATACCTAGATCGAGATAATAGACCTAGAGATAGTAGAGACTTAGATAATAACTTAGATAGTTAATATTATAATTTAGAGAGCTTGACACTATTTTTATGTGTTGTAGAATCAGTCCGCGGCATCGAATAATCTTCAAGTGTCGCCGGCCGTGTCATCACCGGGGTTGAACCCACAGCAGTTATTCCCTCCTGCGATCGGACCCCTACTGCCGCCGTTCCAGCCACCTTCTCCTCAGTGAGCTCGTGTTTCTAAGCTATGTGATGGATGCTCGTTGTATATAGACTTAATAATGCTTGTCGATGACCTGTGTGACTTGTGGATGAATTGTGAGCTTGTTTGCGTACTCAGACACTCGACGTTGGCCAATTTGTGTATTTATTTATATTTCTGTGTTTATGGATGGTTTCTTGTGATATATATATATATCATGCCTGTGATCTCTATATGTTTCTATGTGATGCCTGTGAAAATGTGATTGGAGGGGGTACTTTTAAACGCAAAAAACAAAAAAACAAGGATTTTATGGCATGTTTGCCGTGCGCCAACCGGAAGCGCACGGCAAACATGCCACAATTTGCCGTGCGCCAGCTGGCAGGCGCACGACAAACTGTGGCATGTTTGCCGTGCGCTTGCCAGCTGGCGCCCTACAAACGTAGGCTGTTTGCCGTGTGCCTGCCAGCTGGCGCACGGCAAACATGCCGTTCCCGCGTCGTCCCGCCCGCCGTCATGCCCCGCCGTCACCCGTGCTGTCAGCCGCCGTCACCACTTTAGTTTGTCGTGCGCCAAGTCTAACGCACGGCAAACGTTCTTTGTCGTGCGTGCGATTTAAAGCGCACGACAAAGGTGGCTTTGCCGTGCATTTGTGTACCGTGCTGCCTTTGCCGTGCGCATGGGCAAAAAATGCACGGCAAAGGCTTTGCCGTGCGTACTCAGGCGGTTGCCGTGCGCCCCAGGACATCTGTAGAGAAGTCCGGTACAGACGGCCATGCATGCACCTCCATGTGAATGGTATCATTTTTTTTGTATGGTCTTTCTCAAAAGTTTGATGTTCGTTGTTGATAATAGGTAAGGAAAATAATGCAAGCAGTTTTGATTAACGGATTCTCAAGAAAAACATTCATGAAACCTCATTTAATTTGGATATAATAATGTTTTCACTGCAGCTGCCTTTGGTCTTTGAAATGTACAAAAGAAAGGAACATTCTACAGCGCCATCAATTGGAATTTTAGTACAGTAAATTATAGTTGGCCAATGGGCCGGCACGGCCCCGACCTGGCACGGCCCACGTAGGCACGGCCCATGTAGGCACGGTGAATATCCGTGCCGTGCCGTGCCAGCACATGGGCCGAGGAGGCGGCCCAGACACGGCCCAGCATGATTTAATCATGCTCGTGCCAGCCCGATACCATGTGCCGGCCCACCAGCCCGATCCTAAATATACTCTATCAGTTCATCATCAGATGCTGGGGATGAAGCACGTCATTTCATTTAAAACATCATAACATCATTCATATAAATGATATGAAATCCATTTCATTCAACAGAATATTTATATAAAAGATCACTTAACATCGCTGTTTTATATACATTTGAGCTGTTTTAGTGCTGCCTCGTTAAAAACCTTTGTAGGTAAAAACTCACACCTCGTGAGAAAACCCTACAAAGGAAAAAAGAGTACAGCCAGCTCTTAAGGTTCAACTACGTTATAAATCTTACACATTAACGGTTTCATCATCAAGATATAGATTCTCAAAAGACTCTACAAGTTCCTCATCCTCAATGTTGTGCTGAGCTTTAGCATCTCCTTGCTCCCAGTCTTTCACCAAGAAGAGCATCTCCACCATCTCGGGACCAAGCCGACGTCGTCGCTCCTCAATAATCCTACCTGTAAGACTGAATGCAGACTCCGAAGATATAGTAGAAACAGGAACTGTCATAACATCCCTAGCTAATATTGAAAGAACATGATATGATATCTTATGCTCATGCCACCAGTTCAAAATGTTGAAATCATCATCATATTGCTTCACAGGGTCACTGTCAAGGTAGGCAGAGAGTTCAGAAGCAGCAGCAAGTCCAACAGAAGTAGCTGCCTGCAGCAAAGCACTTGCAGATGTTCTCCTAGCCAAGGAGGAAGAAGAAACACCAAGCCCAGCACCAGCACCTAGGCCAGCACCATGACTGGCACCGGCACATAGGCCAACACCAAGCCCGGCACCAGCACTAAGGCCAGCACCAGCACCTACGCCAGCACCACGACTGGAACCAACACATAGGCTAGCACCAAGCCCGGCACCAGCACTAAGGCCAGCACCAAGCCCGGCACCATCATCAGAAGCATAAATTTTATCCCATGCCGTCTTTTTCTTACCTATAGGGCCTGGCTGGGGATGTCTCTGTAATCTATCTCCACTAAATTTTAGATCATATTTTGAAAAAGTATCAGACAGAGCAGCTCGTACCTCAGTTAAGTAGCAAGAGTAATCAGTACCATTAAGCTTTGATAAAAGTCTAAGAACATTAGTAAATCCTAACAGTTTAGCTCTAGGGTCTAAGATAAATGCAAAGGAATAAAACATAGGTATGTCACACCAGTAGCTCAGGAACTTATCTTTCATGGGGGCAACAACAGTTCTTAACAAGTTATCATTCTCATAGTTGTGTAGGTGTGATGCAATCTCAAGAATGTGATGCAATACTATTGGAGATGTAGGATAATAAACACCAGACAGAACAACAGTAGAATCATAGAACTGCTTAAGAAATTCTAGAATTTTTTCAGCAACATACCAGTGAGCATTAGTAAGAAGTGGCTGGTCATCAACCAAAGGATGGTTAGTGGTGATCCAGACAGAAAATGTGTTCTTATGTGGCATGAGATGCTTGAGCATGAGATAGGTCGAATTCCATCTCACATCCATATCCAAAGCAAACTTACGAGGGCGGACCCCCACTGCAATACAATAACTTTTATATGCTGCAATGCGTTGGTTAGAAGAATTCAGAAATGAAATTGCAGTTCTAAAAGCACCAAGCATAGGCTTGAACACTTCAAGTCCAGCCTTAACTATGAGATTAATGATATGGCAAGCACAACGTTGATGCAAAAATAAAGAACCAATATAACCAGACAACAATGGATCAAGTTTACCCATGGCTTTAGTATTTGCAGATGCATTGTCTAATGTAACAGAAAAAATCTTATCAGTCAAAGAATACTCATCAAGCACAGCCTTAACACGTTCAGCAATATTATCAGCATTATGAGAAACATCAATCAACCTAAGACCAAGGATTCTCTTCTCTAATTGCCAATCAGCATTAACAAAATGAGAAACCACACTAAGGTAGTCTTCCTTGGCATTACCAGACCATATATCAGAAGTAAGAGCAACAGGTGAAACATATTGTAAACAAGACATAAGCTTACCACGATGATCATTGAAGTACTTTGCAAAGTCCCTAGTAGTAGTTTGCCTAGAAACATGAGCAAATCTAGGATTATGAGCGACTTTTATATACTCCTCAAAAGCAGCTGACTCACCAAAACAAACAATAGCAATCAACCTACACAACTGTGTACGTGCTCTCTCAAGACAATACTCCCAACGTTGGACAGTTCCATCAGGATTAAACTTAATTGTGATTGAGCCATGCGTGATTTACTTTTTAACACAGGACATACATTCTTAATGTGCCTAAGCAAATGGCCAGTACCACCAGAGGATTTACCAGAAAATGCCTTCTTGCAGTGATTGCATTTCGCACCAGTTCTTACCCGTACGCCGTTGCGAATCTCGAACATCTCGTCGAAGTCCTTCCATGCCTCAGAGGTGGAAGACCTCGTCCTCTTGGACCTGGTGCCCGAGGCCGAGCCCGAGCCCGAGGCACTGGACGACGGTGCTCCTGCAGTAGCACCATGATCACCACCTGCATCATCACCCAATTCCATAGGGGATGCAGATGCACTAGCCCCAGCTCCAGCCCCAGTACTATCAAACAGCTCCTGCTGATCCGCGCCCAAGTCATCCTCGTCGTCTCCGGCGAGTCCCATCATCCTCAACTCATAGTTTGTGGAGGTTGGATCGAGATCCATCGCCGGCTCTCCAGTTCCTTGACTGGGGATCTAGATCCGGGAGAGGATGGTCTAGATCTGGGAGAGCCGGAGAGGAGAGGACAGATGAGAGCTAGAGCATGGAGCACCGTAGCAGTGACCGGTGGCTGTGAGCCGTCGAGGCCTCGTGGGCCGATGCTGATCGAGATCTAGAATAGGAGGGAGAAGAGACCGTCGAGGGAGGGGAACTGGGAAGATTCGACGGGGAGGAGGAGGAAGAGGAGCGGGCGAGGTGGAGTGGAGTAGGAGGGGACAGGGGATGGCGAGGTCAAGCCGACGATGGCGAGGCGGAGGTGGGCGGCGGGCGACTGCGCGAGAGAGGGAGGCAGACAGGCGGGCGGGACGAGGAGGAGGGGCGAGTGTGCGGCGGGCAAGCAGATAGGGTTTGGGGGGGCGCCGGCCGCCTGCCACTTATATACCGGCGCGGGCCAACGGGCGGCACGGTGGACCGGCTGTTAATCGGGCCGTGCCGGGCCAGCACGCCGTGCCGAGGTCGCCGCCCAAGCACGGCCCAAGGTTCGTGCCGGGCCAGCACGAGCCCGTTAACGCTCGTGCCGGGCCGTGCCTGGGCCGGGCCACAATGACGGGCCGCGTGCCGGCCCATTTAGGACGTGCCAGATGGAAAACTATGTCAGTAATTTACATATTGACACAATGACACCCGTCCTAGCTCTGAGATTTGTGAGATATATGCATTTAAAGGAGAAAGGACACAAGGCAGCAGCCAGCAAGGTTGCATGCAAGCATGCATGTGTTTGTCCGGACTCAGGAGACAGAGACAGAAGGAAACATAGATCATTCGTGGCATTTCTAGACAAGTAACCTCTCTGCATTCATGTTCATATTATTCTAAGCCCAGTTGATAAAATAAAAACCTCATATATTAGTCAGGCAAGAGCATAATTTAGATTGAGGAAAGAAACAATGAAGATGGTGAAGCTCCTATAAAAGGTTGGTGATTGGCATAGACAAATATCATTCATTGTTTCCTCACAAAAAAAATGATACCATTCATTTTTTTGAGAAAGACCGGTACCAACGCAGATTCTGACAATGCGTGCGCACACATCCCTATAACTACATGCATGCAAACCCTATCCCTATGAGCAGGTGTGGAGATTGACAAAGTCACCACAACTGCCTCGCTATCGACGACAATGTTGACTACCACTGATGGAATAACGCCAGCTAAATATTGAAATAAATCCAAAAAAATGCAACACATGTCGAGTACTCAAAATTCGGGTGGACAGGTTCACAACAAGAAACCTTACCAATTGGTCTATGATCAATTCTTTATAGAAAACAATATCCAAAATTGTATGCAGATGCACGAATCGATCTATTGAAGTCTGAAGTAGTAGATTTAGGAGAATTCAATTAGTGTAGAAGTATGAGCCAAGGTGAGTAGCCTACTGTAGAGCATAGCATGGAATTTCTGCCCTGCAGGAACATAACCTCTGCATTCCACTGAATTACTGGAACTACTGTGAGCCAACTCAAGTATTTCATATGAATATCTTCTATAATATTGCGGTAATTAAGAAACAACTGTATGAATATTATGGTAGAGTATAAATGTGCTAGAAATAAATGAAAAATAAGCAATATTGATTAGCTAGGGGCTACACATTTAGCCATTGATTTGAAACAATTATGTCCCTTAGAATTATTTGTCGTGTAGAGCAGCATTATATGATTCTCAACTACTTATTTCCTGCCATTGCTAATATGGAAAACACCAAAGGTATGAATGCATGATGTGTCAATCATTAAGTAAACCATGTATATGTATATGCAGGAAAACTATGAGAATACGATTTCGATGTTAAACACATAACTTAAACTAAGGGTTCAATCAAGCACATGTCAAACACACATATATATTGAGGTGCAATGCAAAGTGAAAATATCAATGTGGATAAATAAAATTGTGTATAGTAATTGTTAACTAAAATATATTGCAATTGCGTAAGGATAAGTACATATTTATATGAGTATGCTGTTAAGAATATTTAACAGATGAGAGGAGAGTGAGACAAGGAATTTTGACTATTAGCTATGGTGCCTAATTCTTTTTGGAAATTTAAAATACTTATGTCTTTCGAAGTCAATGGCCCGTGCGGGAGCACGGGTTAATGGACTAGTTTCTACTAATGACTTCTAAAAATGATGGCACAAAGAAAGGCGGTTACAATATAGATATCATGGCGGTTATACTATTTTGACCAAACCATAGTTAAGTGAACAAACTGAATAGTTTGGAGGTTTCAACTGAATAGTTTCGCTGCATATATACGGTTTAAAGTTTTATTAACCGTAGTTTCTGTGGATTTACGGTTTAAAGTTTTATTATCTGTTTTTTCTTCTATTGTGAATTTAGGCTCAAGATTTCTTCTCTTTGTGAATTTCATGTTAGAAAAAGATTACAGATACTTTACTTAACATTAATATCATTTTGTTAATCTATGGTATAGATTTAATGATCTCATCCCATTGCTTCTTATAGAAGGATTAGAGTTTTATGAAACTTGAAGTACAATAGGAATTCGATCAAAATGTAGGAATAGAAAGATTGGAGTTTTATGAAACTTGTAGTACAATAGGAATTTGATCGAAATGTAGGAAAGTTTCAGTGTAATCGTTGGATTCAATGTAGGAAAAATAGATGAAATTAAAAGGAGAGAAAGAGAAAAAGGAAAGGTTCCATGAGGCCCCATGCATGTTTGTATTCCTCCAAAATTCTTTTTTATGGATTCAAGCGTAAGAATCCAAAGGATTATTTTTTAGAGATCAATAATTTGCAGGAAATTTTCCTCTTATTAGAATCCTCAAAAATTCATGCAGACTCACATTTTGGTTTACAAAAAAGTGAGGGGGTGTATAATCATAATCCTAACACTATGAAATGAACCAAATTCCATATTAATTCTAATCAGTTCCAGATGATCCTTGTCTTCTCTGTTCACAATGTATTTTGTTTTCAGAAATTTGTTTCTAAGCCCTATAGTGGCCCAAGATAAATAGTTAGAGTTAAGAGCATCTCCAAGAGATTAGCTAAAAAGACTGGTCAAATTTACTAATTTAGCTACTCTTAAAAATAGATTTGACTAACAAATAACAGAGTAATCCAACAGATTCTGTAAAGATGTCTACTAGGCTAGTCAAAAACAGCTAGCGAATGAGGTGGGTTGGAGAGCCACTAAATTTGGAGGGTCATTTACAAAGTCTGTTGGAAACATTTTTTTCTCTAACAATAGCTAAATTTAACTTTAGAAAACGATTTAGCTCGTCTCTCGAAGACGCTCTAAACTTTGGCCCCCGGCCACTGCCACCAGCCCATCCCCATCCACCACAGAGGCTTTATGGCACCATCATAGGTATTTGAGATGTGTCTCTAAAACAGATGCTCCAGCAGTGTAAAGGTGTTGAAAAACTGTCGCACTCTGTGCTTTCTTTCATTTTTGTACACAGTGTTTCAAATAATTTTTTTAGATAATAGAAAATTTCTAGCTTCAGATCTTTATTATGGAGGAGATATCGGTTTTTAATTATTACATTACAAACACACTCAAGGGAGTGGTTCGTGCATACGAGTTTATTGCAGTTAAGTTACTTTTAGCTGTATTTTGACATGTAATTTTTCAAATGGGATGGTCACATTATTTTAGCTACAATCTTCTTTGAGTTATGCAGACATGCAGTATTTACACATAGCCCTTTGAACGATGATGTCCAATAACATGATATTATGCAAATGTATAAAAAATCGTTTTCTAGGTTTAGGGTCAAAGTTCATAGAGCTAGTTTTTTTTTGATACTTCGTAGTGCTAGGGTTGAAGTTGACCTGTCATCCGCCCCAAGAAATTACGGTGGTGCCGTGGAACAGCCTGTTGAGACATGAACAAATGAATGATTGAAGCGAACTTTCGTGGCGGCAAGGAGATAACAGATAATGAGATAAGTGAAAATTACATGGGAGGCGGAGGATGGATAGATGTGACGTGATCTCTTAAAAGTCTTGTCTAAAAATTAATCGCCATCTCCTTCTTCGGAGACTGATGCTGCTGCCAACGAGACCGCGAGAGCCGTGATTTTCTTTAGTGATGCAGAGGGACTCCTGAGGGAGTCATTTTTTTCTAAAGAAATTTGTTTCTAAGCCCAGCAGCGGCCCAAGATAAACAGTTGGAATTAAGCGGCGGCTCCGGCCACCGCCGCCCGTCCACGACAAGGCCTCTGCCTCTGGTCCGGCGGCGGTCTCGAACCGGCCGGAAGGACGGGGGGAGAGCAGCAGATCAACATGGAGGCGAGCAGGAGCCGGGGCCCGAGCAGCAGCGGGAGCGGGAGCTTGGCTCTCAAGCGACGCAGAGGCCCCGGCGCCGGCGCCGGCGCCGCCTCCGGCTCCGGGTCGACGGCGCAGTCGCTGAACGACGACACCCTCCGCTCCGTCTTCTCCCGCCTGGACGACCACTTCGACCTCGCTCGGTGCTCCGCCGTCTGCAGCTCCTGGTATGCCGTTGCCCCTTTTCCCTTTACCTTCAGTTCTTGGCCGGTTGCTCGAGTCAGCAGCGTCCTATTCATTTTGTGGGAGCATCTTCTGATTCCGTGGCTAATCTTAGCTCATCATTGATTTTGAGGACAGCAGATTTATGCGTCTTTCTTGCTTTCTCGTTCATCCATGATGTGTTGGGTTTAATGGAAGGTCAGGATGAACAGTATGAATCATAGTCTAGTGAAATCATTTGGTGGTTTGTTGGAAGACGGGAAAAAAACTTTGCTTTTGGTGGTAGAAAGGTAATATTTTTCATCAGGAAGCTGAGTAATCATAGGCTGATCCTCATACAAGGAAAATTTAATCTTAGAAGAACTGGGCCTCTGCAGGTTAGACTGTTTGCTGTGCGTGTTTTGTGTGCTATTGTCAATTTGTTATGTGCCTTATTGGCTTCAAGAGAACATCTGGAACGCCAGATTGAGCCACTTACACTAGAAAGTAGATCTCCCAACTGCGAGTGCTTGATTCCAAGGCTCGGGATCACTGATGGAGTGGAGTAGGTGGAGCCTTGGGCTATCCAAGTTGCATTTTGCTCTCACCATTTATTTGTGATCTTGGTCTGAACTGTTTTATCAAGGATGTCCGTGCAAGGTCTATTTCTTGTTGTTCCAGGTTCCAATTGTTGTGCCATAAATTCCTGCGATAGATGATGCCTTTTTTTTCTTTGACCTTTTCTGTTCAATTTATTTCTCCTGTTTGGATTGTTGGATAAGTTTTTCCTCATGAGAGGCTATGTATCAGTGTTGATTAAGATGTGCTATCTGATTTTCTCCTCGCTTTACAGGAATAGGATAATTGAAACGGCTCATCTCATGAGGGATCTTTATTACAAGAGGAATCCACCAAGAAGAGGATCAAGCTCTGAAATTTCAGTCAAAAGTTACTTTGGGGCCCTTGCAATGGATGAGCATGCATCCTCTTTGTCAGGCGGAGCTGCTGACGTCTATCAGTGGATTGGTCACCCCATGCGGTAAGCACTCATGTTATACCTCTGATATATTGTGTATTATGACAGGGGTTCTCGTTTGTTAGATATCAAACTTCATATGCTATATATTTTCTAGTTTGGCACATCATACTATGTTTATGAGCTCCTGTACATTGGATGAGTAGTGTTTCAATATTAGTATTTTTTTTCCTTTTCAGTTTCTTATTTTCTGTTTCAGGGCTACCTTGTGCCGTATGAAGAGTGGTTCAATTTTAACTGGAGTTGGAGATGAGGTGGGCTTTCCTCATATAATGTTCTTAATATGTTTAATCAGCATAAATATCAAATTTAATTTGGAGTTATTGTAAGTAAATTGTAGTTGTTGTTCTATTAATATTTTTGAGCTATATTGGTTTAGATGTTGCAACACAACAATTTTAGAACCCGTACATGTGAGATGCCTGGGGGATTTTTTTTCTACGGAATAATGGCGTAAAAATTACTACTGCTGAGACAATACCATAATGACACATAATGTGATGTAACATGATTATGCTATTGTTTCTGTTGGTTGGCCTGCCTGTGCCTCATTGATCAATCATTGAAAGCTTCAGATAGTTGAATATGACTTATAACTGTTTTCAGCTTGATTTGTGTTCTTTCACAGTTTCACTATTGTCCCTAATCTATTGTTCATCATGAATAGTTTTTGAATTTCTGACATTGTTTTTCTTGACAGATTCTCAGACTTTGGTCTGCTGAAACCTGCAGATTCATGAGTGAGTACATTGTGCCAAAAGCTAAAACATTGGTTGACTTTGACTTTGATGAAAATAAGGTAATCAGTTTGATGTACTTCCAACTTCTTATTTGGGTATCACTTGCTATAGTTTATGTGTTTGAAAAGAGCTCGAGTAAAGGCACACAGATACTTGAAAATCTGCTCTCTTGTTTGCACATGCTTCTTGTTTAGCAGGCTGTAGTGTAGAGGGCATATATCACCTATCTATGTGCCATAAACTTCAGTTGATCTTCCAAAGCAACAGAGTGATACCTAAACTGAATGAGTCGATGTTTCCAATAGTTGTGTCATATCATCCAAACTGTTTTATTTTATTCATGAAGATGTACATATACTGAACAAAGTTATAGTTGAAATAGCTTTGTTTTAAAAATTTTTACCACAGCATGTCTCTCAACTAAATGTCAACTTCTTTTTGCCCACTAGAAAATTTATTCCAATACTCTGTGAAGATTGTAGGTTTGACTAGCTCCCAGATTTGCATATGGAGACGTAATGAACCAAGAAGCATTTTTCAATCTGGTGGAGCCTCATTCAATCATGGATTATGCATGAGGTGAGGGGGATGGTTTTCATTGCTTCGTCTGCCATGGTTTTTTTTTCAGGCTA
Organism: Echinochloa phyllopogon; assembly: GCA_033239725.1. Lineage (NCBI taxonomy): Eukaryota > Viridiplantae > Streptophyta > Magnoliopsida > Poales > Poaceae > Echinochloa > Echinochloa phyllopogon. The sequence goes on along the minus strand of BTCW01000017.1, from coordinate 6,046,007 downwards.
ATTACAAGATTGATGTTAGCTGCAAGCTACCTATTTCTAGTTATCTGAAGTTGTGCTTGAGCATAAAATTGCACCGGAAGGTTCATTAATACGCTTGTGCATGTCCCACCATTATGATTAGCTCATAAAATATTTTTTATTTTAATTAGGATTTATGTACCTAATGTTCATTTGCTTGTGCAGTTATGCTGATCCAGAGGTCGTAATTGGCTGTGAGGATGGTCGAGCCTTTGTGTATGATATGTACAGCAGGAGTTGTTCAAGCATTTTCCGGTAAGTAGAAGCGAACCAAGTGGCATAGCATGTGAACAAAGTGCCTTCCCAGATTTTTCTTTCGTTTTAAGTTGTTGCCATTTATGTCTGCAATTATAACCTCCAGTTCACTTGGAAGTTATTCTGAGTTGATCACTGGAATTGTTTGATCAATTTCGAAACATGAAGCTGTGAGCTTTGTTTGCCATACCAAATCGTACTAATGAAAACAAAGGAATTATTATAATTTATGCATATATAAAGTATTGTTTCTAGAGGTTAATTTATGATTCTGATTTGTAAATTAATGTCTTTGGAATTGACCCCTGTTCAAAATGTGCAATACAGGCTTCACTCTTCTCCTGTGACATGCTTGACAATAACAGATGACCATCTGATTGTTGGTGGTTCTACATTTGGAAATGTAGCTATTGTAGATCAAACCTCAGGGCAGAAGTTAGGTGTTCTGAAATCAGCTTATGCACTATTAGGTGAGCATGAAACTAATTGCCAACTATAAATACGGTCAACTTCCATTTTTTGATGGTCGATGAGAATTATTGATCACTAGAATTTTTAACACCAAATAAGATGAAACTTTTTAGAGGAAAGTTTTAAGGTGGTCCTTCTAGCTAGCCCAGATACCACTTCTTTTTGTGTGTCATGGGCTAGGCCGGTGGGCCTTTGGTGGGCCGGCGTGAACAGTACCCCGACGCTACAGTACCCGTGAACAGTACCCACGGGATTAATTAGAGATAATAGTACCGGATTGGTAGTTTATTGTTAAGGGTCTAGTCAACCTCTCTATATAATGAGAGGAGTTGTATCAATTAAAGGAAGGAAGCAAAAAAGAAACAAACAATCTAGTTCTCATCTCGTGTTCTTCCCTCTCATCTATGATCTAGCCTCTCATCCCTAACAGCCGTCTCCATCCGGCTATCCTCCCGGTGGTGTTTATCCCCGTTATGGCCGGTGGTCATAACAACTTGGTATCAGTATCCGGGACTTCATCCATGGGATCTCCGGCTGATTTTAATCAAGTGAAGAAGCTCCTTGAAGAAACACGTGAAGCGATGAAACTCCTGCGCCAAGACATCGAAGACAGTCGTGCTAAGCAATCGGTCCACGATGCTAAGTTCGCCATAGTCTTGCAAAGCATCATGGATCGCCTGGCGCAGTGGAAGGCCGGCAAGGGAACGACCTCCACGGCGTCTTCCGTCGCGGGCGCCGCCGCACCAGCCGCCGATTCCGCCGCGGGCGCCGATTTCGCCGCAGGTGTCGCCGATTCCACCGCGGCCGTCGATTTCGCCGCGGGCGCCGCCGATTCCGACGCGGCCGTCGATTCCGTCGTGGGCGCCGCCACACCGGCCGCCGATTTCTCCGCGGCCGTCGATTCCGCCGTGGCCGACAATGCCGTTGCGATGATTCCGGTTGCGCCGTTGCAGCCGCCGCTTTTGGCTGGGCGTGGGGTCCTTGACCTCGACGGCCAACTTGTGCATGGTCCCAGCCGGTGGGCCAGGCGATGCGAGGATGAGGTCGTGCACCCTCGCGTCTTTCTTGTGTCCGGTTCTTCAGCAACATCGGGCGCACTAGACGGCATGGTGTCGCACTACTTCAAGCTTGACTTCCAGCGTTGCAACGGGAAGGAAAATCCGTTGCCATGGCTTCGTCGATGTCAGAAGCTCTTTCGAGCCCAAGGAACGGAGGAACTTTTATCCCTTCGAGCTTTAGGATGGGGTCCTCCTGCATCCCGCGATAGTGTAGAAATTTATTTTTTAAGTATAAATAAAGAAATACTGCCGAGATGTGAAAGGCTTATTTCAGAGTCAATTTAGGTAGTTTGTGCACCTGCATGTGCATGTCGAGTTTGTCTGCAGCTCGAGGACGAGCTGCTCGAAAAGAGGGGTGAAGTGTCATGGGCTAGGCCGGTGGGCCTTTGGTGGGCCGGCGTGAACAGTACCCCGACGCTACAGTACCCGTGAACAGTACCCACGGGATTAATTAGAGATAATAGTACCGGATTGGTAGTTTATTGTTAAGGGTCTAGTCAACCTCTCTATATAATGAGAGGAGTTGTATCAATTAAAGGAAGGAGGCAAGAAAGAAACAAACAATCTAGTTCTCATCTCGTGTTCTTCCCTCTCATCTATGATCTAGCCTCTCATCCCTAACAGCCGTCTCCATCCGACTATCCTCCCGGTGGTGTTTACCCCGTTATGGCCGGTGGTCATAACATTGTGGCTTCAGTTTTATTAGTTTGTCTATTCTTTTTTTTTTCATTTCAAGATAAAGGCTGTTATGGCTAGTGGGCCGGCTGGAGGCCTAGGGCCCAGCCCGTGAACAGTACCTGTGGTACTGTGGGGCGCGGGTACTGTAGCGTCGTCCGTAGATTAGGGTTTAGGAGAGTCACCTCTATTTAATAGAGGCCCCTTGTATCCAATTAGGTTATGGAAGAAGTAGAGGATTAATCTCAGAGCCTCCAGCGTGAGCGCGAGATCCCATCTACCTCCTTCCTATCCCAACAAAGTAGTTCATATCAAAGGCAGAATATTTTTAGTTGTTGGTCACTAATAGAACGTCAAGATTTTCCATCACAACATGCAAATTGTTAAGAGGTAAAATGTATTTTTGCTGCTAGACCTTGAACATATTATTCAAAAGCTCATTTATATGACTTGTACCATTTTGCTCTTTCCTAAGTTCCCATACAACATCACTTGTGTCCCAAAGTTCAAACTAGATAGGAAGAGAAAACAGTTCTGCTTCAAGAAGTAATAATGTTCTACATAAGATTAATTCAACAATTTCTTCTATTACTTCTATCATATTTAATTGCCTGTAAAAATTTGGATCATCTATAGTTTCCTCATACTCATATTATTTAATTTTTAATTGACTGTAGAAGTTCAGATCATCTATCTTTGGTTTGATAGATCAAACAATATTTCATCAAATCTCATTTGAAACATTGTGGTGAATTTAATAGCTTAATTAACTTATGTTTTCTTTTTCATTGTTTCAGTAATAAGATCCTTATCTCTCAACACAAATTCACACATGATATTTGCTGGCTCGTCTGCTGGCTATGTACATTGCTGGGACTTGAGGTCAGTAAACAATACTGCACAGGTGTCTTGTATGCTAGGTATCTGAGGCTGTACCAATCACAGTCAATCATGAACATTTTAGCATTGTTTCTTCAGTGTCCCAAAAGAAGGAATTGCATATATATTTATCCGATCAAATTATGAGTCCCATCCCCCTCTGAAGTTTGAGTAAATGGATAAAGAGTTGTAAAACATGTTGTACTTTTGTGTTGTATGGAAAGTTCATTACTTCACAGTTGAATCTATCATTTGCAGTCGAACCATTTTGCATTTACCTGTCATGATTTATCACATTAGTTGGGAACTCAGATTGCTGTAGGCTTTAGCATGGTATGTTACTAAGTTATGCCTCTAAAGCTTTCAATTACTATCGGGATGCAAACTCTTATTGGACAAGGGTAATTCATGTTAGCAAGCTGCTCATTCTAAGATTCATTTGATCACCTGCATTTCATGGTGCTTTGTTTTTCTTATTAATTTCACAAAATTTAGGAAATAGTTACTGTAGAGTTCAAATGCTGCCTACAAGGATGTTTCCTACACATATGCTGAACTGCTAATGTCAGAGTTAAGCAAATCATAACTGTGATATCAACATAGTTCTTTTATTCGCTATTGTCGTTGCTTCAGGACTATGAGGCCTCTCTGGGAGCCAAGAGTCAGCCCAAACGTCCTCTACAGTGCACATCACTTGCCAGGTGACACGACAACACTGGCTGTTGGTGGAATCGATGGCGTGCTTCGCTTGATATGCCAAAGAACTGGTGAAATCATTCGAAGCATTGTAGTGGATGCAGACCGCCCAGCAGAATCCACATCGAGATCCAGACAGCAAATTGAGAGGAAGCGTGTTCGTGAGGTTGGCCCGAGTGCCCGAGTGGACAACATCTCCAGACGTTTGCGCCCTCAGATTACTAGCCTATCCGTTGGCATGAAGAAAATCGTAACCACACATGGCGAAAACTACATCAGGCTCTTGAAGTTTCGCCCAAAAAATTCATAGAACTGTCAAAGCGTGACCTAGCTATCTGTTTAGCCACTGTTTGTAAACTGTACGCTGTCTGAACAATATGGCGTAAGTGTGTAATAACATGTATAACTGTAAGGATTGCTTGGAAAGCGGAAACAGAGCTGTACCTTGGCTCTTAAGATGCCTGAATCAGTATGATAGTTGTCTAGATCAAGTTTTGGTCCTATATGGTTGTAGAAAATAAAATGTTTGTACCCACTTTATCACAAATGGCTGTAGAAAAAGTTGTTTTTAGATGAATTGAAATGGAAAATTGTGTGTTCAGTTTATGATAAATAAATAACGTGCTAGACAAGACAAGTGTGTGCTGAACCGACCTTGAGGAACATATTCTAGGCTTGTAGGAACGTTGTGCGTTGCCACGTTTGCAGGTGTCCAGATTGGGGCAAAACTGAGTCACGTGCCTGATCCAGAACCATGGTGAATGGGTTCTTTCAATATAATGATATAGTTCAATAAAGTGCGAGAGATTTAGTGTTTATTCTATCTTCCCTTGTCTGTAGGGTAGAGTCCACCTGTCATGTGCACTAATTGCTTGCCGCGTGAGGTCTACATGTTATATCTACTAGCCACTTAAATCACCCCAATAACCATATGATTTAAAAAACACGGTGCTTGAGCCAGGTACATCTCCGTTGTGATAGTTTAAAAGGACAAAGATTGTTACAAGAAACATATCTAGGCTCACAGAGCCGAACAGATAATTGTTGGTTTTAGAGTTTATGCTTTGTAGTTCAGTAAATAGGATATTTTTCTCTATTCGCGAGGAATAGCATAATTTTATTCTTTTCTAAAACTAGCAAGAGCACGTGCGACACGCATCTTTATAATAGAAAATAAGATTGTATAATAAATAATTGTCTGGAGACCGTATTGGTTACGAACTCGAGATTCTATACTACGGCGAAGAGCTTGACGAAAAAAGACATGACGTATAGGGTCGCTAGGAGGAATAGTGTTTCAATGACCGGTGGTTCCGTCGGCTGTCAAAAGTTAGACGGAAAAAACCTGACAGATAGGATCATAGAAGGGGTAATATTTCAATGATTCGTGGGTCCGTCGGTTGTCGCAAGTTTTGGATAACAGAAAAAAAGAAGTGTTGAACACAAACTTGCTGCAAAATTTCGACACTCCCTAAAACGAGAGACCTCCACAAACTTTGGGCTGTCAGGCCTGGGCAGAACAAAAGACCTATCACTGGGCCCAATGTGTCCATACAACGTTCCTTCTATTCATTTTATTTTAAACTTTTCTTAATGCCGTATCGCCTCTGATAGATGGAACTCGCATGTTCAGATGCTATCACCTAGATGGCCTCATCACCACGGGGTAACCGTGGTAAGCAATTATCATATGATGTATTGAGGAATTGATGAAATGCTAGTTGCTCGTTGGCACACTACATGATGTGCTTTAAGCTTCTTTTGTTACTTTGTATAATATATGATCTAATCGTGAAATTATCAAAATTGAAAAAACATTTTTATAATAATTGAGTACATGTAAAAATCACTACAAGAAACTATTTAATCTGTGACGGATTTTTCATGACGTTTTCAGAGAACGTCACTAATTCGCAGTTGTGGATACCAAGCCCAAAAAATTGTGACGTATTATCAATTTTGTCACAATCCGGCCCAAAATACTATGACCTTTCAGCAAATTCGTCACAAAGAACAACATTAAAAAACATAATCTTCCATGTTGTACGGGAGAAATATGAAAGTATTAAAAAAGAAAAATTTGGAAAGGTCCAGTGTAAAACAAAAATAGAAAAAAGAATGTCCTTGTAGCCTTCATGTGCACTCATCTAATGATTCACTCCTTTTGCTCGCCATGTCATCAAAATCAGCAAAAATGGTGCGGCCAAGGGTCTCGAACCCAAGACCCCTCGCATAGGAAGAGTGCAACTTACCACTGCACCACACTGACTCAGTTGAACTCTGATCTGGTTTTAATGTTTTTTATAATTTGCCATTTGCTCCTGGGCCGCAGGTCCTCCGTCCGCCCGATGGGCCGCAACCGTCGGCCCACTCCACGCTGGGCCCGCTTGAAAGTGCATCTAGGCTCTCCCTAGTGGGTTTTGGTTGAGTGATGACAAATATAACCAAAGGGCTAATGGTTTAAATTGAGTCTATGAACAGGTGATACTATGTTAAAATTCATGGTTGAAATATGTTGATGTATCCCTCTATGGATCATGGTGGACGGCGTGAAGATTAAAGGATTTAAATTATTTTCTATTTTGAATTTGAGTTAGGAACGCCGTACTATCAAGGGGGATGCGTGTTGATTGTGCCATGGATGATAAAGTGCTCAAAAGAAATAACAAGTGCACAAGAGAGACACAAAAATGCACTCACGAGCACCAGTTTTTCTGGAGCCAGATACTCCGGCAAGGGGTCGGAGTATTCTAGTCCAGAATCAGGGTCAAGCTTCATGTTCATTTCTGGAGCCAGATATTCCGGGAAGGAGCCAGAGTATCCAACCCAGATCTCGCAGACAGCATAACGGTTAGATTTTGGGGGCCGAGTATTTATACTCCCACGCCCCCTCTTCACTGGTCTGCCGACTCCACTTGCAAGAAACACTCTCTTGAGCCTCCCTTTCACTCCCTCATCCTTCTAGAGCTAATCCTTGTGAGATTTGAGAAGGGGATTGAGTGAGCTTGTGGATTTGAGTGTGGGTGAGCATCAACTCCAACTTTGAGCACTTGAAGCATCCTTCGGCCATCAATTCGCGTTTGTTACTCTTGGAGCTTTTGCTCCTAGACGGCTAGGCGTCTCCGGCGAGCGCTCAACTCGTGTGAGCTTGCCCCGGAAAGTTTGTAAAGCCATCCCCTCGGGGAAATCATAGTAAGTAACCCTAGCTTGGCTTTTGGGCCCTAGGGGGAGGGTAGGGTTGTGGCTCAACCCGGTCTCTTTGGAGGCACCTCAACGGAGACGTAGCTTCTGTTGGGAAGTGAACTTCGGAAATCAAATCTCTTGTCTCTTGTTGTTGTGCTTGTTCCTCTAGTTCATACTTGTTCTTCGTGTTCATCGTGTTCTTCCTAGTTCATAGTTGACTTTCACATATTTGCTCCGATCTACTCGTGTGTGAAGTTTGTAGTGCAGCCCTTGGTTGGAAAGAATCCTGAGACGATTCCCCACCTTTCTATTCAAAGGAAATCAGCTAAGTTGCAAAGAAAATTGAATCACGAGCTCACATATTTCTGTCACAGGAAAATCTGGGAACCTGCCAGATACTCCACGACTGTCTGAGTCGGAGTATCCGGTAGGGTGCCGGAAGTTCCGGGTACTAATCCGAGATTGAGCTGAATTGTGTGCAGATTTTCAAGAAGATCCTATTCACCCCCCCCCTCTAGGCATCTTGTGATCCTTTCAATTGGTATCAGAGCTTTGGTCTCCGGATTAAAGCTTAACCGCTTGGAGAATCAAGATGTCGGGAGAAGAAGGAAAGGAAAAACCCGAAGGATCGAAGAAAGAGGTGAAGCCCAAGAACAATGATGATCGTGAGCTTGAGATCCTCTCATCCGATGATGACTCGGATTATGAAGAACAAGAGAGAAAGAAGCGGGAGAATAAGGCTAATCCTCAAATTCCCTTTGATTATTCTCGCTTAAGTTATTCAACTACATATACCTCTATCTCCATGGGCAAATCTCCTTATTTTAAGGATACTACTTATGCCTCATGGAGAGATGAGATGGTTGCACATTTGATCGGGGTCCACCCGGCCCTTTGGAAGATTGTGTGTGTAGGTGTCAACTCTCCGAAGGACAACTCTCCTCTTTCCACGGATCAAGAACATGAAATCCATCGCAACATGCAAGCCAAAGCAATTATTCTTAGTGCCTTGGAACCGGAAGAGAAAGAAAAGGTGGATGGGATACAATCCGCCAAGAAGATTTGGGAGACACTCCAAATCAATCATGAAGGCACAAGAAAAGTTAGAGAGGGAAGAATTCGATGCTTGGAAGGAGAGCTCAATAGATTTGTGATACTTCCAAGTGAGTCACCACAAGAGATGTTCTCTAGATTGAACAAGATCATTAACAAGATTAGAGCACTCGGAAGCACCAAGTGGGGTGACCATGAAGTAGTTGACAAGATATTGAGTGCATACATGGCAAGAGATGTGAACCTTCCCACATTGATTAGAGAGAAGAGAGGTTTCAAGAGGTTCACTCCCGCCGATGTCATTGGAATATTTGAAGAGCATCTCATGACCGTCAAAGAAGCTCAAGTATCTCAACAAATGTCACAAATCAATGAGCAAATTGAGAAGGGAAGTGGTGTAGCACTTCAAGCAAGCACCAAGAGCAAAGGCAAGGAAGTGGTCAAGGTTCAAGAAAAACTCAAGAAAGAAGAGAAGGAAGAAAGTGATAGTGATAGTGATGATGAAGAAGAACTTGCTCTCTTCATGAAGAACCTTAAGAAGACATTCAAGAAGACCGGTTTCTTCAAGAAGGGAAACTTCAAGTGAAAGACAAGACGAAGGTCCAACAAGCCATGCTTTGGTTGTGGGGAAATTGGTCATTTTGTGGCCGATTGTCCAACACCCAAAAAGAGAGATGAAGAAGGCCACAAGAAGAAGAAGAAGCACACCGGTGAAGCTCATCTTGGTCAAGAGTGGGATTCAACCGAAGAGACCTCCGATGATGAGGAGGTTGCAACAATTGCGGTGCAAGCTACTACCACAAGCACATCACTCTTTGGAGAGCTCACCGATGATGAAGATGATACTACTCTCGCTTGTCTTATGGCAAAAGGGGTGAAGGTAGTTCCTCAATCACTCTCTCTTCCTCATGATGATGATGATAGTGATGATGATGATAAAGAAATTATGTATGAAAAACTAGCTAAGCAATTTGGTAAAAAGGCCGCTTGTAGAATTAGAATGCTAGCGGAGGAATTAGAGGTTAGGGAAGAGACTCTTGAGGCTCAAGAAGAGTTGATGAGGCGTGAGCAAGAGAAATCCATAGTCCTTGAGAAATCCCTATCCCAAGAAAGAAAGGGTTTCAAGGAGCGAGAGGACTTGTTCAATGCCAAAATTGACAAATTTCTTGAGCTTGAAAAGTCTCTAGCTAAAGAAAAGGAAAATATTGAGAAGTTGACTAAGGACCTTTTCTTAGCCAATGAATCAAATGCTAACCTAAAAGGTGAAAAAGAAATACTTCAAGAAAACTTATCATGTTTGAATGCCAAACATATGGCTCTTGAAGTACAATTCAACACTCTTTGGGATAGCACCTCCTCATACTCTAATGATGCAACCAAATCCTTTATTCCCTCCACTAGCAATGGTTGTGCTAGATGTTATAATGTTGATATAAAATCTTGTGGTACTAACCTTGCCGAAGCACAAGCTATGAAGAAGGAAATAGCAAGGCTCACCGATCTTCTCAAGAAAGAGAAGCCACATCTCAAGATAGGTGAGTTTGAAAGGTACTCGAAGGCTTTTGGTACAAACTACATGAAGAAATATGGTTACAAGAATGACAAGGGTTTAGGTAAGGATGAGCAAGGTGATAGAAACCTTATCCCCGTCATCAAGAACAACAAGACCTCCGGCCTTGGTGTGAAAGGTGGCTTGTTGAAGCACTTTCAACACACAAGGTATCCTTGGAGCAAGGGGAACACAAGGCCAACTACACCAAGCCTATGAGTTTTGAGTCCTCTCATATTGTGTCTTATGAGTATGAGAGACCACAAACTCAAACTCAACCCAAGAAGGAGAAACTCACCAAGACCAACTTGAAGCAAGATAACAAAGTGAAGGCACATGCTCCACAAAGTACCTTCTATGCCGATTATGTGTTGGCTTGGGATCATCGTGGTAGGGTGGTTGCCAAGTATGTTGGGTATCGCACTAGAGACACATTGATCAAGAGAAATGTGTGGGTGCCCAAAGTTCTTGTGACTAACGCCAAAGGACCCAAATCTATTTGGGTACCTAAAACAAAAGCTTGATTTGTTTTTGTAGGCATACTCCTCCGGTGGAACCAAGTGGGTGCTTGATAGTGGATGCACAAATCATATGACCGGAGAGAAGAGTATGTTCACTTCATTTGAGGCAAATGAAAATTCAAGTGACAACATTGTGTTTGCCGATAATAGCCAAGGAAAGGTAAAAGGTCTAGGTAAAATTGCAATCTCTACCGATCATTCAATTTCCAATGTTTTCTTGGTGGAATCGTTGGACTACAACTTGCTATCCGTTTCACAACTTTGTGAGATGGGTTACAATTGTTTGTTCACCGATAAGGGTGTGACCGTCTTTAGAAGAAGCGATGACTCCGATGCTTTCAAGGGTGTGCTCAAGGGAAAGCTTTATCTTGTGGATTTCACATCGGAGAAAGCTCAACTTGATGCATGCTTGTTAGCAAAGTCTAGCTTGGGTTGGCTTTGGCATCGCCGACTAGCTCATGTTGGGATGAGAAATCTTGACAAACTTCTTAAGGGCAATCACATTCTTGGACTAACAAATGTTTCCTTTGAGAAAGATCGTCTTTGTAGTGCATGTCAAGCGGGAAAGCAAGTTGGTGCACCACATCCACCCAAGAGCATCGTCACCACCAAGACTCCGCTTGAGCTTCTACACATGGATATATTTGGGCCCGTGGCCTACATTAGTATTGGTGGTAACAAATATGGCTTTGTTATTGTTGATGATTATTCTCGTTTCACTTGGGTGTTATTTTTGCATGATAAGGGTCAAGTGCATGAGATATTCAAGAATTTTGCAAGAAAGGCCAAAATGAGTTTAATTGGAAGATCAAGAAAGTGAGAAGTGACAATGGCACCGAGTTCAAGAACACCAACATTGAACAATTTCTTGGAGAGGAAGGAATTGGGCATCAATTCTCCGTGCCATACACTCCTCAACAAAATGGTATTGTGGAGAGGAAGAATAGGACACTCATTGAGATGGCAAGGGCAATGCTAGATGAATACAAGACTTCGGACCAATTTTGGGCCGAAGCCATCAACACCGCATGTCACGCCATCAACCGTCTCTACCTTCACAAGCTCTTGAGGAAAACGGCATATGAGCTTCTCATAGGTAAAAAGCCTAATGTGTCTTACTTTAGAGTTTTTGGAAGTAAGTGCTTCATTCTAAACAAGAAGCCCAAAAGCTCTAAGTTTGCACCTAAATGTGATGAAGGTTTTCTTCTTGGTTATGCATCAAATGCCCATGGCTACCGTGTTTTCAACAAGACCTCCGGTTGTGTTGAAATAGCGTGTGACGTGGACTTTGATGAAACTAACGGCTCTCAAGTAGAGCAAGTTGATCCAAATGATGTAGACGAAGAACCTCCACAACAAGCAATTGAGAAGCTAGCCATTGGAGAAGTAAGGCCTCAAGATCCAAGTGAGCAAAACAAGCCAAAAGAAGACAAATCATCACCAACACAAGTTGAACCATCCACACCAACAATCGATCAAGATCAAGCACAAAATGGTGTCAACTCAAGTCAAGATGATCATGATGATGATGGTCCAATCCAAGCTCAATCAAGTGTACCACATCCAAGAGTCCACCACACTATCCAAAGAGATCATCCCGTGGACAACATTCTTGGAAGCATCCAAAGAGGGGTAACTACTCGTTCTAGATTAGCAAGTTTTTGTGAACATTACTCGTTTGTTTCCTCTTTGGAACCTCTCAAGGTAGAAGAAGCACTTGATGACCCGGATTGGGTAATGGCCATGCAAGAAGAGCTCAACAATTTCAAGAGAAATGAAGTTTGGTCGTTGGTAGAAAGGTCCAAGCAAAATGTGATTGGAACCAAGTGGGTCTTTAGGAACAAGCAAGATGAACATGGTGTAGTTACAAGAAACAAGGCAAGGTTGGTTGTTCAAGGCTTCACTCAAATAGAAGGTTTGGATTTTGGTGAGACATATGCTCCCGTAGCTAGGCTTGAGTCAATTCGTATTTTACTTGCCTATGCTACTCACCATGATTTCAAGCTACATCAAATGGATGTGAAGAGTGCATTTCTAAATGGGCCAATTTCCGAATTGGTATATGTGGAGCAACCACCGGGCTTTGAAGACCCCAAGTATCCTCACCATGTATACAAGCTCCATAAGGCGCTCTATGGGCTCAAGCAAGCCCCTAGAGCATGGTATGAATGCCTTAAGGACTTTCTCTTTAGGAAAGGTTTTGAAATAGGCAAGGCCGATCCTACTCTCTTTACACGCAAGCAAGATAAAGATATTTTTGTGTGCCAAATATATGTCGATGACATTATATTTGGCTCTACTAACAATGTTTGGTGTGAAGAATTTAGTAGGATTATGACAAAGAGATTTGAGATATCCATGATGGGTGAGTTGAAGTTCTTCCTTGGATTTCAAATCAAGAAACTCAAGGATGGCACCTTCATTAGTCAAACCAAGTACACCACCGATATGCTCAAGAAGTTTGACATGGAGAACGCCAAGCCCATCAAGACTCCTATGCCAACCAATGGACATCTCGATCTAAATGAAGATGGGAAGGACGTGGATCAAAAGGTATATCGCTCCATGATTGACTCTCTACTTTACCTTTGTGCATCTAGGCCCGATATCATGCTTAGTGTGTGCATGTGTGCAAGATTTCAAGCTAACCCGAAAGAGTGCCATTTGATGGCCGTTAAGAGAATTTTTAGATAGTTAGTGCACACTCCTAATCTTGGCTTGTGGTATCCCAAAGGCTCAACCTTTAGTCTACTTGGCTATTCGGACTCCGATTATGCCGGTTGTAAAGTAGACCGAAAGAGTACAACGGGGACTTGCCAATTTCTTGGTCGGTCCTTGGTGTCATGGAGCTCAAAGAAGCAAAATTCGGTCGCTTTGTCGACCGCCGAAGCCGAGTATGTAGCGGCCGGCGCTTGTTGTGCCCAACTACTTTGGATGAGGCAAACCTTGAGTGACTTCGGTTGTGAGTTTAGTAAGATTCCGCTCTTGTGTGACAATGAGAGCGCTATCAAGCTAGGTAACAATCTGGTGCAACACTCCCGAACAAAGCACATAGATATTCGCCATCACTTCTTACGGGATCATGAGGCAAAGGGAGATATTGCTTTACGACATGTGAGCACCGAAAGGCAACTTGCCGATATCTTCACTAAGCCACTAGATGAGTCAAGATTTTGTGCTTTGAGGAGTGAACTGAATATTTTGGATTCTCGTAACGTTGCTTGAACTCTTGCACACAAAACTGGTTGATGACTAGATAGGAAAAATATTTTTCTTGTGTGAATTCTTGAAAATATTTGGCTCTTGTGATCGTTGGATCATGTTTTGGCTCATGTGATCATAGTTATGTATTGTTGTTTGTTGGCTGATCACATGTGTCAAAATTGTTTCTTATATGTCCATCTCTCTCTCTATCTAATCTTGGTCAAAATCTCTCTATCCTTCTCTGCTTCCTGTCTGCTGAATGTTCTGGGGTCGGACACTCCGGGACTGGACCAGAACAAAAACATTCCGAGAAGGCCCTCGGGAAAACGAGTTCTCGGAGTATCCGGCTTTTCAAGAAGTATCTGCCTCCAGTTTGGCCAAAGTTCCCTTGCGCTGACCGTTATCTCCATGTTGACTTGAGTCATGACCTTATCCACTCGTGTTGACCATCCATTCCGCGCTTCAACAGCAACTGGTCCCACATCTTGTCCTCACCGGTCAGCACTCCATCTAAACACAAAAAAAAGGGGAAGCCTATCTGCCTACCGCTTCACCCCCGAGCCCCCGAGACGCTCCGCTCTCTCGTTCGATGGGGGCGCCACCGCCGCCACCGCTCTTTCTCCGACGGGAAGGGGATTCGGGGCTCCGGCGCCAGCGAGCCCGGGCAAGCCCCTCGTGCTGCCTCTCACCACCAGGCCGGGCGCTCCTTCACCACAGCATCTCCTCTGCGCGCGCAATTTCTGCTCCTCTCTCAATGGCTATTTCAAGTGAGTCAGAGGGGGCGGGAAGTGAAGATGATGTGCCACTTGCTGCTCGTGCAACGAGTCTGCATGCAAATCCCCCACGAGCTGCATGTGATGGGGGTACTGGAGGCATGGGCAGAGGAGGGGCTGGCAGGGGTGCTGTGGCTGGTACTGGTTCTGTCAAAGCAGCGGCAGCAAAGAAGAAGACTTCCAAGAATGCTCCAGCCGGCACTAGTGACAAGAGAAAAGCTCCTGGTGCTAATTTCTGAGTCTGAATTGAGAGGGCAGGGCAGAGGCAGAGGTGCTGAGGGCATACACATCAGAGAAGGCGGGTCTGGCAGTGGCTCTGTCCCAGCAGCTAGAGAAGGGAAGAGAGCAGTAGGGAGGCCTGTTAGGCACCCTTTGGATGTGGGAAGCACAATGCTTAAACCACATCAAGCAAAGCGCAAGTTAACAGATGACTTTGATGGAACAAGAGAGGATTACAGGAAAGGGACACAAGTTTTGTGGGATATCAGATACACCAATCCTGACAATGTGCCAAAGGACAATTCAGTTGATGATGTTCGGTTTTGGAATCGCTTCCAAGCCGACTACTATGATTGTGCTGTGATGACGAAGGATAAGAAGACTGTTCCGATGCAGTGGATTGACTGGAAACACTTGAGGAATCATGGTGACAGATATATTGATCTTGTTATTCAGCTTTGTGAGAAGAAGAACGTTTACAACATCTTGCAGTTCAAGCATGACTGGAATGAGGAAATCATTGGACAATTTTTTGCTACTCTTTGGGTTGATGTTGATGCCAAACCTTATACCATGCATTGGATGACACAAGGCCAAAGGCTCTCGGTGACCTATACTAGATTTGCTGAAATTTTGGGGTTTGATGAGAGTGACCGTGAGAAGTATTGGATCCATGATGATGATGTGTTCAGTGATGGTCAGATTGCTTTCATGTATGATGAGAGGTATGGGACA
The DNA here is from genome assembly GCA_033239725.1 of Echinochloa phyllopogon. NCBI lineage: Eukaryota > Viridiplantae > Streptophyta > Magnoliopsida > Poales > Poaceae > Echinochloa > Echinochloa phyllopogon. The sequence goes on along the minus strand of BTCW01000017.1, from coordinate 6,030,718 downwards.
ATAGAGTATGGGAAGACACATGGGATGAAGCCCTACTACCAGTACATTCACAATCTCTTTCGCAAGACACTTATTCCTAAGGTTGGTGATGCTACCGGAGTTCTCAACACAAATAGAAACTTGCTGGTTTGGATGGCACCAAAGAAAGAAGATTTCAGCGTGTTTGATTTCATTTGGAATGAAATAATAGTGTGCTCCACCACACCTTCCAAAAGTTGTGTTTATGGTCCTTATATCATGGCTATGATAGAGAAGGTGACCGAGAGAGAGTTCCCATGTGACATGAAACACAAGTCTTATCGCCCTCGTGTTAGTGATTGGACAGCCGAGGCAAAACCCAAGAGCACCACAGCTAGACAGCCATCCACTTCTTCTGCTCAGCCTTCTTCCTCTCGAGGGCTAGCCAGCTCACCGCACAAGGAAAAGTGCAAGGGCAAAAAGAACACGAGTTCCTCATCTTTTCTTAGCCGGGCAGTTCAAAATCTGTTCAAAGTGTGCACATTTCAGGCTGTGGCAGTTCAGAGACAGCAAGAGCTTCTTGTTGATCACATTCAGAAATCTGAGGAAAGGCAGAAGAAAATCATGGCCAGCTTGAATATTCCACACTCCCCTCCTCGTGTCTTTGCTCCTCTTCCTCCTATGCCTCATATTGATAACCCTTGGGATGAAAATGATGATGATGAGGCTGCTGCTGAAGCTATGGATGAAGATTATCTCCTCAATGAGCTTGGTGATCCAGATGTGGTTGCTGCTGAGGGAGAGTCTGAGGAGACAGCTGGGGAGGATGGGGGTGATGACAGCGACTCTTTATAGTGCTTTCCGCTGCTGCTGTCCCTTTTTGGTGCTTGATGCCAAAGGGGGAGTCATATGTAGAGGTGTTGCTGCTGCTGTCAAAAGGTGTTGCTGCTGCTGTCTTATGGTGCTGCTATCATTTTGGGGCTGATTTGGGGCTGCTGATGATTCTTTTGTGCTGCTACCGCTGCTGTCATGGTGCTGTTGCCGCTGAGGTGCTGCTGAGCTACTGCTGAGTTGTTGCTGATGCTGCTACTGCTGAAGTGTTGCTGCTGTGTAGCTGCTGCTGCTGACAGATGTATTCTTTTGGATTCCAGGTCGGAGTATCCGGGTCTGTGTTGGATACTCCGGGCCTGATGATTGGTGGATGAAACTTCTTTGGTTATCTTAGGATCTTTCATGTGATGGACATGTAAGACTTTATTTGTGGTGGTGTGATGTAATGGTGTGCCAAGTGACACATTTGAACTTTTAGGATTTGAATGTTAGTGTGATGCGATCATTTGTTACTTATTTGATGTGATGCTTATGTTATGGTCTTATGATGGTGTATTGTTTATTTTCACTTTGATGGTTGTATAAGCATGTCATGAGCATCACGTATTTTTTATTTCACACTTTGCACCCCACGAATGCATGGATATAGGGGGAGCCCTTGTAAATATGTGCCATATGTTGAGAATGACATATATGTTGGAGAAGCACATATTTAGGGGGAGCCACCTATATAGATGGATTCAAAATGATTATGAATTTTATTGTGAGCTTTGGTTATGTTGTCATCAATCACCAAAAAGGGGGAGATTGAAAGTGCATCTAGGCTCTCCCTAGTGGGTTTTGGTTGAGTGATGACAAATATAACCAAAGGGCTAATGGTTTAAATTGAGTCTATGAACAGGTGATACTATGTTAAAATTCATGGTTGAAATATGTTGATGTATCCCTCTATGGATCATGGTGGACGGCGTGAAGATTAAAGGATTTAAATTATTTTCTATTTTGAATTTGAGTTAGGAACGCCGTACTATCAAGGGGGATGCGTGTTGATTGTGCCATGGATGATAAAGTGCTCAAAAGAAATAACAAGTGCACAAGAGAGACGCAAAAATGCACTCACGGGCACCAGTTTTTCTAGAGCCAGATACTCCGGCAAGGGGTCGGAGTATTCTAGTCCAGAATCAGGGTCAAGCTTCATGTTCATTTCTGGAGCCAGATATTCCGGGAAGGAGCCAAAGTATCCAACCCAGATCTCGCAGACAGCATAACGGTTAGATTTTGGGGGCCGAGTATTTATACTCCCACGTCCCCTCTTCACTGGTCTGCCGACTCCACTTGCAAGAAACACTCTCTTGAGCCTCCCTTTCACTCCCTCATCCTTCTAGAGCTAATCCTTGTGAGATTTGAGAAGGGGATTGAGTGAGCTTGTGGATTTGAGTGTGGGTGAGCATCAACTCCAACTTTGAGCACTTGAAGCATCCTTCGGCCATCGATTCGCGTTTGTTACTCTTGGAGCTTTTGCTCCTAGATGGCTAGGCGTCTCCGGCGAGCGCTCAACTCGTGTGAGCTTGCCCCGGAAAGTTTGTAAAGCCATCCCCTCGGGGAAATCATAGTAAGTAACCCTAGCTTGGCTTTTGGGCCCTAGGGGGAGGGTAGGGTTGTGGCTCAACCCGGTCTCTTTGGAGGCACCTCAACGGAGACGTAGCTTCTGTTGGGAAGTGAACTTCGGAAATCAAATCTCTTGTCTCTTGTTGTTGTGCTTGTTCCTCTAGTTCATACTTGTTCTTCGTGTTCATCGTGTTCTTCCTAGTTCATAGTTGACTTTCACATATTTGCTCCGATCTACTCGTGTGTGAAGTTTGTAGTGCAGCCCTTGGTTGGAAAGAATCCTGAGACGATTCCCCACCTTTCTATTCAAAGGAAATCAGCTAAGTTGCAAAGAAAATTGAATCACGAGCTCACATATTTCTGTCACAGGAAAATCTGGGAACCTGCCAGATACTCCACGACTGTCTGAGTCGGAGTATCCGGTAGGGTGCCGGAAGTTCCGGGTACTAATCCGAGATTGAGCTGAATTGTGTGCAGATTTTCAAGAAGATCCTATTCACCCCCCTCTAGGCATCTTGTGATCCTTTCACCGCTCCACCAGATGGCACCACGTGATTGGCCTAATGCTATTGGAACGAAGAACAGTTCGTATTTCTTCTTTTAATCTGCAATTAAATTTTGTATCTAGTTTTTCTCGGTCATACATAATCCAAATTTGATAATTTTTGTTTCTGAATTTTTATAAAATCACCATATTTTTATTAGTAAAACTTATTAGTGCTATTGTTTTGAAAAATTTTCTCGTGTGAGTCTATTTGAACTATCCAATTTTTGAATTCCAAAAAATGACAACTACAACCACAATTTTTTTACACTAAATGATGTAAAATGAAAAAGTGATAAATAACAAAGTTTCATATCTCATCAAGATCTACAATATTTATTTAGGTTATTTTATCATTTTCAAAAGTGGTAATAATATGTAGTACAAATTTGACAAGTCTCAAACATAGTTTCTTAAATTATGTGGGTGAATCTACGATTAATGATCAATGTATACTACCACTTTTTCAAATGAAAAAATAATCTAAATAAAGATTGTAGATCTTGATGAGTTATGAAACTTTGGTATTCATAACTTTTTCAACTGAAATCATTTAGTGTTTTAAAATCTTGCTTTTAGTTATCAAATTCTGAAATTCAAAATTTAGATTATTCAAACTTTATCACATGCATTAATAAACTAAATAAAGTTTGTGGATCTTGATGAGTTGTACAACTTTGGTATTCATGACTTTTTCATTTGAAATTATTTATTACTCTAAAAAAATATGAGAAATTTTCAATTTTTGAAATTCAAATTTAAATAGTTCAATCTAACTCGGATGGGGAAGTGACCAAAACAATAGTTATAGACCTCGATTAGTTCTACAACTATTATATTGACAATTTTCTCATTTTAAATTATTTTTGATGTCCTAAAATTCAGTACATTTTTATCATCTAAGAGAAAATAAATGTTAAATTTGCTAAAACAGGCTCAAAGATCTATTTCTGGGCTGCTATTGGGCTCGGTTTGCACGGCCCGACTTCTTCCGGCCGTCCATCTCTGATCTAACGGCCATGGTTGCGCCTGCATGGTATAAAAAGACCAGAAACCCTAGTTCATCCCCATCCCCCCCCTGCCGAGCCGCCGCCGCTCCTCTCTCCCTCTCCTTGCCTCCCCCGGTCCCCTCCAAGGCTCCGACGCGCGCTCCCTCTCATCGCCTCTCCGTCGACCTCCACGCCGCTGCTCCCCATCCTCACCCCGCACGCACCAGGCGAGGGCAGAGCACGCCGACGAGTTCAGCATCTTCATCGACCTGCCCGGGGTGCGCTGCCGCGACTGGTGCTCGCCCCTCCTCACCTCCACGCCACCCCGCTCCCTCTCCTCACCTCCACGAGCGCTGCAGTCGCCGCCCCGCTCCCTCTCCTCACCTCCACGAGCGCTGCAGTCGCCGCCGCTCAGATCTACAAGCTGACCCCTCCTTAGATCCACGAGTTGCTGCTGCTCAGATCCACTGCTCCCCTCCCTGATGCTCTTGCCTCCACAACTCCTCTCCCTGCTGCTCGGCCTGAGGAGGCGACGTCGCCGCCACCGCCGACGTGGTTTGCGCGAGCTGCCTGATGAGTCTCCCTCGCTTTGCTTGTTCCTCTGCTACCCGGTGAAGGGGCCATTACGGCAGCAGCTACTTCAGGTCCATATATCCTGCTCCATGTTCTTGTTATGGTTTTGATCCGCTACTTCTATGCTTAGATATGTTCTTGCTTCTTGCATACGAACTCTTATTAGGCATATTGATCTGTGAAATAGTAATTATCTATAATGAAAATATATTTGGAGATACATAAAGAATACTGAATTAAACATCCAAACAACTTTTAGCTAGCAGACTAATTTTTTTTCTGAGTTTCACTTGGTTCATAATTATGATTATTATACTTTGTTAGAATCTAATAATGCTTTGAGCACGGATTTATGTATATGCCTAATCTATTGCTACGCACTGCTGCTCTGCTTATCATTGTGATGGATGAAGGTTTGGAGTAAATATTTCTCTCTGAATTTTCCTATAAAATGCTGGCCAACTGTTCATTTTAATGTTTCTACTTATTAGTTGAATTGATCAGTTGAAAATTTGAAAGCATGCAAATGCCACTCTTGCTTTTGCCTTTATCATGAGCATTTAGTACTATCTTGCTTTCGTGTCTAGGAAGCTTCTGTCTCTGTGATTTTGTGGAAACTTGATGTGTATTCTGTAATATCATTTTCTTTTTATATCTCGACTTGACAGGACTTGTTTGAGCTCGGCAAAAGGGAGCATACCCCTGGAAATGTCGACATGGAGCTCGGGTTGCAGGGTGATTTGACAAGTTCTACGCAGCCTGGCTTCGAGGTCTTCTTTTGAAACTGATTCCTTTTGTTATTAATTGTGAAAATGATTGCACTTATGTCTTTGTGTGGTAACTTGTTCTCTGAATTTTTTTCACATATTGTTTTGGTTTCGGACCTAGGTTTGGGGCCATGGAAGCTGTTGTGGGGCTGCCGGCTTGCTGCACTGACTATCCTTGGCACCAGTTGTGGGTCTCTAGCTCCCAGATAAGTGGCCCCGTCTAAAATCCCCAAACCCCTCTACAACAACATTTGTATGGTTGCTGCACTGTTCTTGTGGTGTACTGATTTTAAGTTGTACTGAAGCTTCTCTGTTCATGTGTTTTTGTAAAACTTATGAATTCTATACTGTGTGCTAATTAGCTCATGAGCTGATGGTTATTGTCTTGTATTGCCTATGTTCGCAAGCTCCTATGTAAACAAACTTATTATATTAGCTGAACGTTCTAACACTGTTTTAAATAGAGCTCATACCAGGTCTTATTATCTGTATGAAATCTATATATGCAATGGAAAAATAGATTCTAAAATCCAATGGTGCTAACAACAAAATGTTTATAAAACCTTTAGATGCTCATATGTAATTTCAAATATATACCTTAATATATGTAATTTCTATGCACTAATCGGTTCTACTTTATTTACCAGATCACTTGGAGTGGAGGAAAAATGCTGCTAGCCTACTAAGCGCAACAACCAAGTGCTATGTGTTTATGTCGTGTCTAATTATGGCAGATGTAAATGTAAATACTTCCGATGTAATTATTATGTGTACTCTACAAAATTATAGTGTTGTTTACGTGGGCTTTATGGCTGGCTTTGGTCCGTGGAATCATAGGTCTGAAAATGGGCTTTTGAAATTTATTATGTCATAATATTTGCTGAATTAAGTGTGCTATTGAGCTATAAAATATTTTATTATGTCATTATGATATTGGGCCTAAAAATATTTAGCCTGGTTATTACTTGGGTCTGCTAATAAATGGGCTGTGCTCGTTTCAGCCCATTAATAAATGGGCCAAAATGATGATGTCATCATCCACATCAGTTTTCATGTCATCGTCCACGTCAATTTTATGTCATCAACCACGTCAGTAACAATTGCCACATCATCAACCATGTCACCATCCACGTCAGCTGCCACTTCACCTAAGTATTTGATCTGTGACAAAATTTATGACGTTTATTTTCGTCATAAACATTGGGCCTGGGCTGGACTCGGCGGGCTTAAGGCCAATCTATGACAGTTTGAAAACGTCACAGATCCCTTCAATCTATAACGTATTTTATTAAACCGTCACGCGATTTAATCTATGACGCTCAATCCACGACGTTTTCTGAAATCGTCATAGACACCGTTCTATGACGATTTTTTAGTGGTCTATGACGAAATTGTTCCGTCGTAGATTAAATGATTTGTTGTAGTGAATGTTGGGGCTGAATTTGTTTAATTTAATTTAATCTGAAACTTCAGGATGGACACTCATCAGGCCAATCAGTTGGAGAATTTTGAGTCAAATTTGAAAATGTTGGGGACGAATTTGTTAAATTTAATTTAATCTGAAACTTTAGGACACTTAGGCCAATCCATTGGAGAATTTTGAATCGCTGTTTTCAAGAGTGCAACACGTGCTAGAGCAGCATTTACTGATGATTAAATAAAATAGTCTTCCGATGCACTGTTTCATTATTATTATTTATTCATAGGAAACATAGGCAAGAGAGTATTTGTAGTTTCATTTAGAAGAAACATTTTCTTCTCTTACTTTGTTATTTCTTTGCAACCTAAAATAATGACATCTTACTTTGATTGAAATGAAATACCCTCATTAGGATTGGGCTTAATAATATGTTATATTTATTCCCTATAGTTCAACATATACATGTCGCTAAGAATATCGTTACTTTGACAATGATTTCTACAAAAAAGACTTTTCAAAAAAGAGGTAATTAAATATTTTAAAATTGCTTTTCATGTTTAATCTAGTAGCATGCATCTATCTTACTTGCTCAATTTAGATAATTTTTCATACATGGTCGAAACTAAAATCCTAGTATATGACACCTATTTTGAATTGGATGGTCATAGTAGGAATCAAAATATATGGATGTGGTCTGCTTTAGTACCGCATACTACGGAGTACTTGTGATATGAGTACCTCCGAGAGACTGGATTGGCAGATCCGATCTTGAGATTCACGAAGTCACGTCGACTTCTCGCTGTCGACGGGGACATCGCCTACCACTGAACGAATTACGCTGGTAAAATCCTAAAGTAAATCTAGAAAAATGCGACACTAATACTGAGTCAATAACTTAAACCCTGATGGGTAGGTTCTACTACTTATCAACTGATTTACGATCAATTCAAAACAAATATGAGCTAATTGATTAATGATCTATATATACATATCAACCAAGTTCAAAGTCCAACAACGATGGCAGACGAGATGTTTGGGCCTATATGAAGCCTGGCTATTCGGCCCAGTCAGTCTGGCCAGCCCGGCTCCTCATGATCCGTTAGTTTTTTCCAATTTCTTTTTCTTCGCGCGTTTTTTAGTACCACACGGCCTCCCAAACGTGCAACTCGCGTGCTCATAACCTGCATCGGCATGACTATGTCACCGCGAGGCAGTTGTGGTAAGCCGTCATCATTATGTTCGAAAATATGGAATTGGTTTCGGTACTGTTTTCCACTGAATCGATGCTGCGCAGCAAGTGAGCACGCTATATGCTGTGCTTAGTGCGGGCTAATTGCATGCCTATTTCTCGCGGTGGACCGGTTAGAGCGTTGAACTCCGAAAGTCGCTAAAATTTCTTTTCCGACCCGGGTTTAAAACATTGCATCTTTTTAGAACAAAACCCGGGTGAAATCTACGAGCGCATTTCATCGCAAGGACTCTAAGTGGCTGAGCTACGCTTAGTTGGCCACCATATACATATTTGTTGCTACCTTACTCCCCGTCTCCCTCCACCTTTATTGGCTCATTTTTTTCATCTTATCTCAAATATACATCTACTATAGTATTGAACAACTCGACGAGTGCGTTTCTATTGATATAACAGATAAAATACAAGATTATGTCCCTGGGAGGTCATAACCAGGCAAACAAAAAGAAAGAAAAACAAAAAACAAAACCGGCGGATTAGATTGGGACCTCAACTCGCGCCGGCAACAACTCAACTCAGGCCGGTCGGATTGGGACCACTAGTAGAGAACCAGGCTTTAGTCCCGATCATCAACCCCTTCTAGTCCCGGGCGTGGCACCCGGGACTAGGAGTCCGGAACTAAAGGGTCTAGACCTTTAGTCCCGGTCCCCACGTCCGGGACTAAAAGTCCCTAACGCTAAAAAATATGTGCACCGAGTGGGATTCAAACCCATAACCTCTTGAAATGTCTCACGCACAGCCACCTAGCCACTCCACCTACGCAGTACATGTGATGGAAGGTGGGATGCTTTTTCTTTATTGTAACCCGTGAAGCACCTTCACCTAGGACTAAAGGCCCTTTATTCCCGGATGGAGTCACCCGGGACTAAAGGGCCTCCTTGGACTAAAAAAATACGAACCGAAACTAAAAGGTTATTCGTCTCGGGCCAAAATGCAACCGAGACAAAAGGGGTAGATGGAAAGTCATTTCTCTACTAGTGGACATCGACGTGAGCTGCACAACGCATTTCCACCCCATCGGACGTGGCACCCACCAACATACACACCCAAGTAATTGTCGAGAACCTGCAAACGTGACCTTGTGTCGATAGAAAATCAACAAAAACAGACTACGCCGTAGCGCCGCTACAACAAACATCTACAACACACATCTGCTATAGTATAGTTCTCAAATTCTGGAAGGTGTGGAATCTAATACAATCTTGCAGAAAATAGATAGGAAATCCATCTGTCATGGCACAACACAAGAAGACAGGTTCATAATTCTGTAGGCGTACAACAAATTTAGCACTTGGGATGAGTTTGGGTGATGCTCCTCGTCATGCGTTCCATTTTTTCTCTCTAGATCTCTTAACAATAATACGACACCGTTTATGGGTGATAGAACTAACCGGATCATAAGTTGTGACTTGGACGGGCATGTCACCGCGACAAAGTCATGGTAAACCATCATCAAAATGCATAATTAGCAATCGCTCTATATGTTACCTCTCTTCTATATCTATATCAAGGTGACTATGATAAATGTAGGCACACTACTTGATTTTGCTCTCAAGCTTTTTGATTTTGCTCTCAAGCTTTTTGATTTTGCTCTCAAGCTTTTTGATTTTGCTCTCAAGCTTTTTGATTCCCTAACCTGAAGATGTAGGCACACTCTAAAGTCGGATGCACCTATTTTTCAACGTCTGAAGCGTCTAAAGAAAAAGAGAACATTTCGCAGGGACGCCTAACCTGAAGAAGTTCCAAAGCGTTTTGTTGTCTTTACAGGAGACGAGAGTTTTAGATGCATATATAACTAGGACGTGCAACTGCAATTTTATAATAAACTAACTACCAACGACACATATGACGCACTAATATCCAATTAACAAGAACCCAACTAAAGATACCACCAGCAATTTAAAGAAACTATTTCCATCTCAAGCTTTATTACATCGAGAAGTTTATAATTCAAATAGATCGAGACATAAATGACACCTCGATCAGCATCTGAAGAACAATCTAACCTAATTAAGCTAGATATAACCTAATTAAATCCCCTACTTGTCCAAATCAGGGTGCCAGAGATGGATGCACAAGGACCTAGCTACCACTGCTGCTTCCATCAGTTGGTGGTGTTGGGGGGAGCAAAGAAGATCTCCGAATCGAGCCTCTTGGAGCGGAACATCTTCTCCATCTCCGGCGTGGTGTTGAACGACGTCTCCAGCACCTCCGGCGAGATCACCTTCCACACCGAAGTCCTCCCGGCCAAGTGGCTAAAGATCGGGCTGCACAAGCACAATGCCCATCGTGTTCATTCCATTTAAATTTCACGTCTAGATATAAATCTTCAGTTCTGCACTCGATCAGGAGATTCATTAGAACACTTACTTGGGAGTTGTGATGATGGAGAACCACTCCATGCCGGTCTCGTCGGCGATCTTGGAGACGACGAAGAACCTCGGCACGATGAAGAAGCACCCTCCCTCGGCGCGTGTCTCGAGCACGCGCGTGCCGTCGACGCCGACGACCTGGACGCGGCCGCCGCCGCGCACGATGTAGGTGACCTGGTACGCCGAGTCGCACGAGAACCCCGGCGAGCACATGGAGTGGGCGTCGATCCTGACGAGGTCGGCGCCGAGCCCGACCTCCCTCACGAGCGGCAGGTTCCTGGTGTTGAGCACGACGACGCGGCCGCCGCCCTTGATGTCCACGTCCAGCGGCGCCTCCAGGCAGTTGAGCACCATGCCGTCGCGGTCCCCGTCGCACGGCTCGGGCATCTTGTGCCCGTCCCTGACCTTGACGATGCCGGCGCCGGGCTGGGTGGAGACGAGCCCGGCGGCGGCGTCGTGGGGCAGGTCCCAGGCGCGGCCGACGAACTCGGTGGAAAAGCCGGTGAAGATGCCCGTGGCGCCCGTGAGCTGGAAGTTGGTGAACTGGCCCGGCTTGTGGCCCTTGGAGGTGTCGCCGAGGAAGAGCACGACGAGGTCCGACGCGGCGGCGTGCGCGTTGTGCCACCAGGTGACCACGCCGAACGGGAGCGCCAGCGCGTCGCCTTCCTTCACCGGGATCACCTTCTCCTTCGTCGCCTCCGGCAGCACCACGCCGCACGTTCCCTTCCCTGCGTGCGTACACATGAATTAGTTGATTGATACACTCGAGAGGACACGCCATGGAGGTATATATAGATGGCAATGAGAAGGAAGAAGTGTGGATGCTTGCCTTGGAGGACGTAGGCGACCTTGGCGGAGTCGGAGTAGCTGGGGAGGGCGAGGCCACCGGCGGCGAGGGAGAGCTTGGCGGCGCCGATGGAGGCGGCGCCGAGCATGGGCAGGTCAGCGGGGGACCAGTCGTAGTAGGCGCCGCCATCGCCGCCGTAGGCCTTGTTGGGCTTCTTGGGGCTGAGATCCATGGACATGACCTCGGCGGTGGACGTGCGGTTCACCATCTGATCGATCGCTACCGGCGCTGCTGCGCGCTTGAACGAACTGCGGGTTGAGGACGACGACGCGTGTTGCTTTGCTTGTGGATGCAGTGTGAGAGATGAGGAGGAGATGCGAGGTGTGCCTGTATTTATAGCTAGCTTATTACCTCATGGGATAATGGCGGATTTGATCGTCGTGGATAACTAACTAATCTTTATCCCTCCTCCAGAATTATTGGAGATCGTTCACTGCGGATAACGTTTATCTCATTTTACCCGCAGTCGACGGAGGACGGACGAATTCAAAATGTACTGCGTGCAAGTGCAACTGTAAGCTAGCTTATCTCATGAACACGATCGGTAGTCAGAATCAGTAAAGAATTAACACACATAACAAACTTTAATCTGTCATCAGAACAGGAGAATGGGAAATGAATTGCCACATGAAAGGAAGGCCCCATCCAGCAGTCATTGATCACGAAGTACTCTGCAGGGTTTATCAGCGATATAGTAAACAGATAGGTACACTGCTCCGCGTGGTGAATTGGTGATACCTGAATCCTTGCTGTCACGGAGCTAGATTGACGTCACTAACTGAGAAGACACTTTCGTCCCTCAACATTTTATTGAGGATTAAGTTCGTCCCTCAACTTTAAAATTGGTCAATTTGGTCCCTTCATTTATATTTTTTATCAAACTTGTCCCTCAACTTTTAAATCCACCAATATAGCCCCTCAAGTTTTATTTTTGGGTCAGATACGTCCCTAGAGAACTCACAAAAATTTATATCTAAATATATTAATTATCTCCATACACTTTTACATATATGTTTGCTACAAAAGTCGTATGCTATTTTTTTACCATCTAGATAAACATTCAGATCAAGTTTGATAAGAATAATTGGTCTAGAAGTATGGCTAATAATTTAAATTACCTCCATACAAGGATAGAATTATATATTTTTTAAAACAATTGGCCCAAACAGATAAGCGCAATAGTTAGTTTGGTAAAAAGTAATGACTCACCTCTACCAAACAAATTTGAGTTAAGCACAGAACCCACAATAGATACGATAGAATAAATATTAATTAGGATAATCGATAGATGACATGGTAAAAATAAATTAGTAAACCACATATATTTAAATACCAGACATATATAAAAAAAGGTGGTGACGGAGAATAGTAAAATAAATAGAAAAAATAAAAATTGAAGAATGAGTTTGATCTAAAAACAAAACTTGAGGGACTAGATTGGCTGATTCAAAAGTTGAGGGACGAATTTGATCTAAAAATAAAAGTTCAGGGACTAGATTGGTTGTTTTCAAAGTTGAGGGACGAACTTGGCCCTTGAAGCAAAGTTGAGGGACAAACTTGGCCCTTGAAGCAAAGTTGAGGGACTAATATGCCTATTTTTCCAACTGAGAACTACCATGTCATCAATATCCAGCATCATGTATGACAACATTTAGGACAATGCACTTTTACAATTTGGTTATTAGTCACACCGAATTTTAAGCATTTGTTAAACCCTGGATTCACATAAGATATATCGGTCCATGCGTGTGCCTTGCAACAGAGTAAAGAAAAAAAAGTTGGATTAATAATAGAGTAAAATACACGAACGGTCCCTAAACTCGTATCGAGGTGTCATCTAGATCCATCAATACTGGAATCAACATGTTTCCCTAGGGTTTTTTTCGTTCCCTACGGTTTTGAAGTTTTTTTCGTTCCCTACGGTTTTTGAAGTTTTCAAGGAAATAATCGTTTCCCTAGGGCCGTCGTCGAAACCATAGTGAAATCTTGTTTTCCTAGAAAACGAACGTGTTCCTAGGGAAATATTCACTCTTTCTCTAGGATTCAAATTCTCCCCCATGTCTCTCTTATCCTGAAACGCCCTTAGTATTCAAATTCTCCCCCATGTCTCTCTTATCCTGAAACGCCCTTAGTATTCAAATTCTCCCCACCTCTCTCTTATCCTCTCTTATCCTCATCCCCTCCCAAGCTCCCTCTCTCTCTCTCTCCTCCCCTCCGCAGGCGCAGCCGGCGGCACGCAAGCGCGCCAGTAGGCGGGCGCGACCGGCCGGCGGGCAAGGAATCCAGCTCGCGAGAGCGGCCGGCAAAGGTGGCGGCGCATGCACGGGGCGGGCGAAGGTGGTGATGCATGGGCGCGGCCGGGGCTAGCATACCGGCGCGTGTGGCAAGCGAGGGCAGCAGCGCGCAGGCATGGCCGGAGAGGGCGTGGCCAGCGGATGAGGGCGGTGGCGCGCGCGAGTGTGGTTGGTAGGCAAGGGCGGCAGCGGCGTGTCGGGACAACGGCGCGCGAGCGCGGTCGGCGGGCAATTGCGATCGCTCGCGAGGGCGGTCAGTAGGCGAGTGCGGCGGCGCACCAGCATGGTCAACGGGCAAGGGCGGTAGCGCGCGAGCGTGGCTGGCGAGCGAGGACGGCGGCGTGCAGGCGGGCCCGACGAGCGAGCACAGCAACACGCGGGTGTGACCGGCGGTTGTAGCAGGCGGGCGTGTGTAGGGTCGAGATGGCGGACTAGAGGGGGGGTGAATAGTCCTTTCTAAAAACTTAACTTACCGGCTAACTGAAACAACAGCGGAAATAAAACTATGGGTCTAGCCAAGACTTCACCCCTCTATCTATGTTCACTAGCACCTTATAAAAGATCCTAATCAAGCTACTAAGTTGCCAAGCTAGCACGAGCTCACCTAATTAATTCTAGGAGCAAGGTCACACAAACCTATGCCACTAGTACTTCACACACCGGGGAGCTCCTACACAACTAGTAAGCAAAAGCACAAAGCTCCTAAGCTCACTAGCAATGCTCAATGGACAAGACTACACAAGTCTAATCCAAAGGCTCAATTTACTTAGCTACACAAACTAAGCAAAGAGACTAATTAAGCTACACAAGCTAATTAGTCACAAGATCACTACTTCTAGCTACACAAGCAAGAAGACAATTAGCAAGCTACACAAGCCAAGTAATTATAAGAGCAATCACACAAGCACAAGTGTAAGGATGTAAATACAATGCTTGTGATTAAGAAGCGCAAACCACCGAGAAGAGTAGACAAGTTGACACGGTGATTTTTATCCCGAGGTTCACTTGTTTGCCACCAAGCTAGTCCTCGTTGTGTCGACCAACACCTCGATGGTTCTTGGGCAAAGCTCGCAAGCCGCTGGCCACTCCCGGGCACACCAAGACACCACTCGCAAGTGAGGTAACTCAATGACATGCTCCACTAGAGTTGCTCTTCGCGATCCCCGCGGGGTGAGCACAATCCCCCTCACAAATCCTTCTCCGGAGCACCGCACAATCTCCTTGCGTGCTTCAACGGAGCCTCAATCCACCAAGCCGTCTAGGAGGTGGCAACCTCCAAGAGTAACAAGCAAACCAACTTGCAACACGAACACCTAGTGCCACTCGATGCAATCTCTCAAAGCAATGCACTAGATTCGCACTCACTCGCAATGGATTCGCAATCTTGCAACAAAAAGTGAGTTAGTGGACTCCCAAGGCAAGCACAACCATGGGAAACACATTCCCAAGGTGCTCAACATCCCCCAAGGCCCGGGCACCCTTCTATTTATAGAGGGGAGGGGAAAACTAGCCGTTACACACTTTTCCAGAGCTCTAACGGCTACCTCGGACCGTCCGCGGTGCATTCCCGGACCGTCCGCCATTCAAAAAAACTAGCCGTTGAGATCCAAACGGTCAAAAACTCGTCATCCGCGGACCGTCCGCAGTCACCCGCGGACCGTCCGACCCCCTAGATCTCAAACCCCCGAACTTTCTGGTAAAACCGGGCGATTTTACGGACTGTTTCGCGGACCGTCCGCCACTCTATTTTCAGCACAGCCGACACTCGGTAAAACGCCCATAACTTTTTAGCTCTGATGTCCAAATTAGGTGATCTTGGACTCTATGGAAAGCTCATTCAGAGGGCTATCCAACCCAACTGAATACTTGACCCAAAACACTTTGGATCAAAGCAGAAAAGCAAACCAAGATCACACCAAGCCATAAGTACCAACATCCGAACTTCAACCCCTTTGCAATGTGCCAACTCCATAAGTGTTCCACCTTATGTGTGAGTGAGTTAGCATTTTCACAAACATTTATCAAAGGGTTTTTCACTCCCTTCACCACGCCACTCGATCCTAGCAACATCACAACGCTCAAGAGATCGACAGAGTGGATCCTCTCATAGTGCACAAACCACGGACTGTCCGATCCAAGCCACAGACAGTCCGAGGGACGATCGGACACGTCCGAACGGAATTTCCCATGAAATCTATTTTCTTTTTCAACTCAAAAGCCACGGACTGTCCGAGCCATGACCACGGACAGTCCGACCCACTTAGTCAGACAGAGTTCCTCAAGATATTCAACAACGCCCTTTCACAAAGTTAGTCGCCACTCTATCCTAGCAACATCGCAATGTTAGATCGCTCAAGTGGCACTAGATGACCGATATGTAAACAAGTTTGCCCCTCTTGATAGTACGGCCATCTATCCTAAATCCGGTCATAAACTTCTCTACTCACCTATGACCGGTTAAATGAAATGTCTATTGGTTATACCTTTGCCTTGCGCATTCCATTCCATCTTCTCCATTGTTGATGCAACACATGCACCAACATCATCACAAATGATATGATCCACTTCATATCATTATGCGACTCATTGGTTCATCGATCTTGACTCCACTTGCTCTTCACCGTTGCAACGGTCCATCGGCGCCAAGTCATTGCTCAAGCATCCCGCCACGCGGTCCAGCGCTTAGCCTCTAACTTGCCCTTCACACTTGCAACCGGTCCATCAAACCAAGTCTTGTCTTGATCTTCTCCACTTAGTCACATGACTCCATGTCATGTCCCATATGCAATGAGCTCCTTCATCACATAATCACCTGTGGACTAATCACCTGTGTATTTCAATTAAACACATATTAGTCCACCTAAGTTGTCACTCAATTACCAAAACCAAACAAGGACTTTCAGCGTGGACCACTTTTTTATTTTATTTGGACAGGTTCTGTGGGTCCAGTTTTTCCTAGGAAAAGTTTTCCCTAGGGTTCTCCATCAAAACCGTAGGGCACATGATTTCCCGTCGAATCTATCCCTATAACCTTTTCCCAACCAAATTTTCTAGGGTAGTGCCTGGACTCTCAAAGTGTATTTTTTGTCACTAAACTTGTCCCAAGGTGTCATTGGGTCCCTAAACTATCAAAACATATTTTTAAGTCCTTGAACTTGTAATAAAGTGCCATCCAGGTCCGTAAACTCTCAAAAATATATTTTCATAAACTCGTCATGGCGTTATGCGTATCATCACTAATCCAAACACGCGATAACATGAAGACTTCTCTTGATTCTCGCACTATATCTCTCTATTTTTCGCCGCATTCTGAGAGTTCCCGGCGGGCGAGGGAGGCGACGCGGCCGGCGCGAGGACAGCAGCGTGCGCTCGAGGCGGGCGAGGGTGGCGGTGCATGGGCGTGGCCGGCACGAGGATAGCGGTGCACGGGCGCGACCGGTGGGCCGCGGTTGCCGCTGGTGCGTGAGGACGGCGGCGCTCGGGTGTGGCCAGCAGGCCAGATCGGCGCCGTGTGGGGACGGCGCACGAGCGAGTGGCGGTGCACAGGAGCGGGCGCAGCCGGCGAGCGAGGACGGCGGTGGGCGGGCGGGGCTGGCGAGCGAGGATGGCGGCGCGCGCGTGTGTAACACCCTAAAATTCATCACAATTAAATTGTAGCAATCTCTGAATTTTTCTAGGATTTATTAAGGCTTAAATAAATTTTCTGGGATTTAATTGGAATTTCTAGCCTTTTATCAATTTAAATATCATATTAAATAATTTTAGTCAAAAATAAGTTGTTGATGCATCCATGTTGTTGCATTTGTCTTTTGCTTGTTGTTCAATTAAGTTGGAATTTAAATTCTATTTAAATTCGAATTTAATTTGAATTTGTTTGAGGTTTAGAATAGTTGTTTTCTATCGAGTTCGTTTTTGCCCCTCCAACTTTTGGCCCGGTCTATCTTTGCCCCCTTTTCTTTTTCTCCTCGGTCAGCCGGCTTGTCCCTTTCTCCGGCCCAATTCATCTTTCGGCCCAGGTCGTCCGCGCCGGCCCGCTCCCTTTCTTCCCCCACCATCTCTCACTGACGCGTGGGGCCCACGCGTCAGCTCCATCCTCCCCGAGCCGGACTCGAGCTCGAGTCCGACCCGGGCTTGGCCGCGCCGCCGCAGCCGTCTCGGGCACGCACGCCAAGGTGCGTGGTCCCAGCCCCCTTCTTATCAGCGTGTCGTTGCTCCGCGACTCCCTGACCCTCTTCGCGCAACGCCCGCCGCACTCGCAACCCTAGCCGCCTGTTTGCGCCGCCGCCGAGCCGAGCTCTCGGTCGCCGCCGTCGAACTTCGTCATCGGGGCCTCGCACTCGCCATGAAGCACTCTAGGAGGTTCGCCTTGGAGCCCCGAAACTCTCCATCGCCTTCTTGCTCAGTTTTTGGCCGCGACCCGACTTGGTTTGCTCGTCGTGGATCCAGGAGCTCCGCCGTCCGCCATCTCTCGTCGCCGGCCGCCATCGAAGCTTCTCCGCCGCCGAGGGTCACCGGGGTGAGCTCGCCATCGTCGCCTCTTGCTCCTCGTGTGGTCCGCGCTCGGATTGGTGGCCTTTAGCCCGGTTTCCGCGCCGCTCCGGCGAGGCTCCGCCGAGCTCGCGTCGCGCCGCCGCCGTCGACCCCTGTTGCCGGCGAGACTCCCCGCCGATCGATCCCGGACCGTTGGATCGAGATCCAACGGCCGAGTTTGTCCCGAGCTCCAAGTCAATCCACGCGACATACCGGTCAACCTGGAGATTTTGCAAAAAGGCCCTCTAAGATTTGAAAATCAACGCGCGGTCCTGAGCAGTTCAAAAATATTTCAAATTAAGTCCTTTTTCTTTCGGTTTAGCCCCTGCAAGTTTTAAAATTGCGCCCGAGGTCCAAGTTTTGTCTTTTTACATGAAAACCCTCATAGTTTAATACAAAATTATGTTTTAGCCCTCGGATTTTCGCAGTTAAGCCCCTGGAACTTTTAAAACTTTGCCAGCAAGTCTCTGAACCTTAGAAAAGCCATATCTTTTGCGTTTTAGCTCCGATTTTAGTGATTCTCGCGCTCACGCGTTCGTTGTGACGCGCAGAATAGTTTTGTGCTGTTGTTTTCTTCTGTTGGAATTGTTTGGTGTACTGTTTCTTATTTATTTTATTGTTTTCTTGTATGTGTCCGTGTGCTGCGTATAGGAAACGCGCCGTTCGAGGAAGTATTCGAAGAACCAGCTGTTGAAGAGTTTGAGCAGCAGCAGGGTTGGGAAGAAGGCAAGTATTCCTTGATCATGCCCGTTTATACCTAAATGACATGCATTTTAATTACACCGTTTATTTATCGCTTGCATTAATATTGCTGGGTCTCATTAAGGATTTCCTAGTCTATTTTACCATACCTTGCAGCTGGGTCATTAAATTAATTTGACTGGTAGATGATGCTTAGTTGATCAACTGGGATTGGTCTAATGAAACCCCTACTCTATGTTACATTATTATGTTTTAATATAATAATGACAAGATCACCTCTTTTAATCGGAACATGGAGCGACCACCTAGGAAAATAGTGCAACCATAAGTGCTATGTGGCTCTAGCTTTGACTGACTAATTAGGTATTCTAGTTTGGGATAGTTTTACCCGAAAGGGGCAAGAGGTGCGGCGGTTGACGAGGTATAGCCCGGTCCTCTTGAGCGGTAGGCTTTGCTAAGATACGCGACTCACTAGGGAGGGTTATGCTTTGCTCCTGAACCGGAAGCCTTAGCGAACTATCACTTATTAGAGTATCTTTGTAAAGGTCTCATAGTGATACCCAGTATTCGGTCCACGTGGTGTGGGAAGGGTACATGCTTTCAGGCAATGGAAATCACGGATTATGGTGAATGTGTACAACCTCTGCAGAGTGTAAAACTGTTATAACAGCCGTGCTCACGGTCATGAGCGACCTGGACCCTCACATGATTAATCTATCAGAATATGATCTAAATTGTGGTTACCTGAATCTGATGGGTTTATGTTATCATTTAATTGTGGTTGGTATATACTTATATCTGTTAGTAAATAGATGCTTAATAAAATTTGACCCACTAAAAATGCTTAATGCAGCTATCCTTTCATCCTTCCACTTTATAAAGCCTAGCATGTCATTTATTTCCATACTTTGCTGAGTACGACATGTACTCACGCTTATTTATTTATATTGCATCGACCACACTCGGACTGCTGCTCAGATTGGGAGAATTTTGAGGACTTTACTACTGACTTTGAGGAATTCTAGGCGAGTCCGCCAGTCAACTGCCTGTGGAGATGGGGCTATTTCGTTTCGTTTAGTCAAACGTTTATTTTAAGCCTTCCGCTATGACATTTGTGTCAACTCTGAGATTGTAATAAATATACCTTAATACTCTTTCGTATGCATGGTTATGGATATTCACTTGTGACGTCTACCATATGTGTGTAAACTTGATCCTGGCGCACATATGAGATGCATCTGGTTTTCTTTCTAAAACCGGGTGTGACAGCGTGTGGCCGACGGCTGTAGCAGGCGGGCTTGGACTACTTTTTTTATTTGTACAGGTTCCCTGGGGTCCATTTTTTCCTAGGGAAAGTTCTCCCCAGGGTTCTCCATCAAAACCGTAGGGCACATATGATTTCCCGTTGAATCTGTCCCTAGAACCTTTACCCTACCAAATTTCCTAGGGAATGCATTTCCCTAGGGTTTTTTGAGCTTTTCCCTAGTGTTTTGGCTCTAGGGAAACAAGTGGATTCTACTAATGCCTGAACTCTTAAAATGCATTTTTATGTCACTAAACTTGTCCCAATGTGTCATTGGTCCCTAAACTATCAAAACATATTTTTAATTCATCGAACTTGTACAAAAGTGCCATCTAGATTCGTAAACTCTCAAAAATATATTTTCATAAACTCGCCATAGCCTCATGAGTATCATCACTAGTCCAAACACGCGATAAGATGAAGACTTCTCTTGATTTTCGCACTAGATCTCTCCATTTTCTGCCGCATTCTTAGAGTTTGGGGACTCAAATGACACGTTGGGACAAGTTTGAGGACTTAGAAAATATATTTTCTCCAAGATGGCACACCTGAACAAGTTCAATGATCCGAAAATATATTTGTTGATTGTAGATGCTATTAGGCGGAACAATTTGGGTGGCACACGACAAAGCCTTGCCCCTTGGCAAAGACAGTCGCCGCCATTAATGGTTGCTGCCGCCACTTTATTTTACCGTGGGCCACGCTGGTTCACGGTAAAGACTTTGTCGTGTGCCCGACAAAAGACACACGACAAACTTAGTTTGCCATGCGCCTTTTGTTATGGGCGGCACAACCTTTGTTATGTGCAATATAGCCTTTTTCGTGTGATGTCGGGTAGTCCCTACGAGAAACAGGGGCTCCTGAAAAACACTCGGCAAACCTTTACCGAGTGCAAAAAATGACACTTGACAAAGGTCATTTTTCTACACACCAAAAAACCTCAAAAAATAGTAAAAAATTTATTTTAACGTGGGAAGGCCACCAACCAACCAAGCCATTTTTCACGCACTATGTGGTCGGCAGGATTCGAACCCATGCTCTCTCTCTCTCATATATGACCTCCTCTAGCACTGCATCACACTCTCACATGTGAGTAAATACCATTCTGATTCTTATCATATTAGACTAAACCGAATGTAAATTACTTGTTTGAGGCTCTAAACGATTTTAAATTTAAAAGTTGTCAACTACAAAGTTTCATAACTTTTTGAAATATACAAGTCTTATTTTGGTAGTTTCTCCATCCGAGGTCGTTTATAAAATTTGAATGTCAAATTTGAGAACATTCAAATTTAGTTTTCGTTGACTAGATGATTTCAAATGAAAAAGTTGTCAACTACAAAGTTTCATAACTTATTGTGATCTACAACTCTTATTTTGACTATTTTTTTTCATCCCAGGTCATTTGAAAAAACTCAAATTTCAAATTTTGATAACTACAAACGAGAGATAGATTTTATGAACAATATTCATATGAATTTATCGATGAAGAAATAACCAAACTAAAAGTTGATTTACAACTCTTATTTTGACTGTTTTTTTCATCTGATGTCGTTGAAAAAAACTCAAATTTTAAATTTTGAGAACTGCAAATGGCAAAGATTTTTTTTGCCGGGTGTATTTTAAAAAACACTCGATAAATATTTTTTTGTTGAGTGCATTTTAAAAAACACTCGGCAAATATTTTTGCCGAGTGTTTAATCTTTACCACGTGTCTAAAAAATTATACTCGGTAAAGAGCTTGACACTCGGCAAACGCCGGATTTCCAGTAGTGAGTGTGGCTCTATAGCTCAACCAAATCGTATACGCAATTGATATAGTCTCTCCTTCCCTATGTCCCGTCCGAACTCTGGTAGATAAATAAAGTTTCCATCCATGATACTAGCTAGATAGGATCGTAAACGGAGAGATATGTTGGAGCCCAGTCCAAGCCACGGACGACTTCTCGGCAAACACGATCTTCTCGACGGGAAAAGGGCAACCAACCCATCCCGCCATGCCGGCGCCCTTTCCTCCATGGGTGATGCTCGAGCATCACTGCGAGCGCGAGGACCACGGCTGCTCTTCCACCATCGCCGACGTGAAGACAAAGGCGAGCTGCCTCACCACCATCGGCCTCCCCATCAGCGTCTCGCTCTGCCTCGCGGCGCCGCCGGAGGGGTCGCGCGTGTGCGTCCATCTCCCGGCCGGCGTCAAGGCGAGCTACTCCATCGTCCTCGCGGCCGACGGCGACTCCGTGCTTGTCCAGGTCGTGGGAATCCAGGACGGCACGACGGACCACTTCGTCTACTGCGCCGGCAACGCCGCCGCTGATTCCCCGCGGCCGCCATCCTTGTCCCTGCTCTCGCCTTACGGTCTAAAGGACGGCGCAGGGTTTGTGCGTTGATACCTGTTTGGTAGGGCCACCGGCCTCCTGCGCCGCGGCGAGGACGAGTTCGTGGTGGCGGAGCTCAATATGGTGTACGACGACGGCGGCGGCCCGAAGGTGACGGCGAAGGTGGCCGGGCTCGCGCTGCTCCGCTCCACCGGCCGCGGCGAGTGGAGCGTCAAGCGGCCTCCGATCAGCCACTACGGCGGTGGAAGCGCCGCCAGGGAGCTGCCGTCCTACGGCGAGCGGCTGATGTGCTGGGTGGACTTGGGCCGCGGCCTCCTCTTCTCCGACGTGTTCGACGAGAGCCCGGAGCTGCGGTACGTGTCGTTCCCCGATGATCCCTACTTCTGCCGGCCATTGTACCAGAACTTTGGATACGTTCCAAATTCACATCTACGATAATGGCTGGGCTTGGGCTTCTGCCGGAGCGCAGAGAAGGCCCGTTGTCGGAGGTTTGGGCCGGAGCGAAGTGGTGTTGTGTTTTCTCTCAGGAGCGCACAGTTTAGTCCCACCTCGAAAACGCAACCAAGCATGGGCGCGTGAGCCGACTATATATATGTAAGCGCTATGTAACGGTAGGGTAAGACAGATAAGGCATATTAGATGAGTTATGTATTATCCCGACTTGTAAACTCTCCTCAATAATGATTGTCTTCCATGGTTTTTTTCCGTAAGGATATTTTCACGTTAAATCGTGTCTCGTGTTCGACTTATTTTTCGCATTTATTTGCTAACAAGTGATATCAGAGCTTGATACGAGATCACATGAAAAAAATTAATTAGGGTTTCGTCCTTGTTTATCGCGCGCCGCCGGTCGGATCAATCTGCGATTGACTACCTCGTGCAAGACTCGTCGACGTGACGTTTAAGACAGAATCTGATTCCGTATTTGCCAGAGGCTACAGATCAATCCACGAGAAGCTACCAGAAGGTTTTCTCAGCTTTGCTGAACGTACACGGAGTTGTACACAAGGCTGCAGGTTATTGCTAGGTTTACACAGTAACATACCTAGATTATTACTGGAGATTATTTTCTTCTGGTTATTTCTTTCATATGGCTTCTTTGATATATGATATGATTTCCGCTGCTGAAACATATTGAGATTTTGAGGAGATATTGGGACTGTTATTGGATCACTTTGAGTTAATTCTTCTTGATGTTCTGACAACATCATGTCACCCTAGTGGTTTCTTTTACTCCTATGGAGTTGGTTAATTTAAAGTGAAGGTTTTGCTCTAAATTGAGTTCGAGGTGGAGTATTTTAAGTGCAACAGAAGAGGTTTGTTTGACTATATACTACAGCGTTTTGTATTGCGGGAGCAGTACGTTTATTGCTGTCTTTGCTCATATTGAGGGGTTTAGTTTAAAGGTTTAACTCCGTTGATTGCACATTTATGCCTACAACTGAATCGTGTTTTAATGGAGTAGTAATTGACCATGTCTGGAATTTAGTTTCTTCTACAATTGGTAAGTTTATGGTACGTGATGGATACACGTGCTGGTTGCTCTTGCAAGAGTGTTGTTTTGCCAAAGTTTATTGTTCCTAATGGAGCATATATTATTCCATGAGATGAGTTATTCACTGGATATTTTAATACCACGGGTGATATTGCGACTTTATGTCGTTTGATGATTGAGCATATATTTTCTTTTGAGCGTGGTCGTGTGCGCGGTGCCACTCTTGCGGTCGCGTGCGCGCTGCAGCTTGGTGTCGCGCCAGTGAGGCGGCGAGGCGTTTTGCAAAGAGAGCAGTGACGTCACGACTTTCAGTCGTCTACGAAGCCCGAAGGCTGGGGGGGCACATCCCCTGGTACGGTGGCGGCTCAACAGCGATTGCGGAGGCGTGTTACCCTAGCTGGATGCGGAGCCGGTGATGCTACTGATTGGGCTTTTGATAGATCTTTTGGGCGAAAGCTATATTCGATCTTGAATCGGTCGATGACGGTGGTGGTAATGCATCGCTTCCCTTCTTGAATGTGTCGTTGTAAGCATCTTGCCGTCTCCTTCTCCAGGTGAGAACCTTTGAATTACATGATGGTTCTAGCGGCGGCGGCGGTATTGTGTCGTCGTTTCTCACTTGGGGCGTCGCTATGGAGTTGTTGAGCCCAGAGGTGCCGTGGTGGAGATCGCTCATATTCTACTGTAGTAACGATTCTATAATTAATTGTTTCGAAGTAAACGAGAGTTGTGAAGGATTATTGCTGCGTAGGAACAAATCAAGTTGGAAGCAAAGACACGGAGGAAGATTAAAGCTTAGTCTTTATTTTCTCGTTTAGCCTTTAGCTTTTTTAGGATAGTGTTGAGAATTGCAGTCTAAGCACTCTTATCCTTTGGATATATATATCCGCTGTGGATATAGAGGCCGAATTTATATCCGTTCTCGACGTCGCCCAGCTCTGGGCCCTCGACGCCTACAATGGCCTCCCACGCATCGAGCTCGACTACCCCGTGGTAAGCATGGATGATCCCCATTGCATCTGCTCTGTGGTGTGCGAGGCGATGCACGAGAAGGATGGCGATAGAACGCAATGGCGGATCATCTGCCCCAAAGGATACTGCATTTTATTCCCAGCAGGGTCTCTAACTACGTCAATAATTCAGAACCCAGCAGTAGCAACCTCAACGACCCTGACACTGTGCAAGCAGAATCTACGCTAAGCTTGACGAGCAAAAAGATTAAGCTGCAAACAAACAACACTATTGGATCAGTGCATCAGCCTCCATGCGGGTCGTCTTCCGTGATTATGCAAACAATGAAGGCAGCTTCGACTGAGGCGATGATCTTGGCAGCGCTTGAAGAGATACCTGGATTGGATCGTGATGATAAGCTGAAGGCCTATCGTATCCATAGCCATGACGATAGTGGCCGCCGGTTCAGATCTGTGATGGGGCTGCCAATGGATTTGATGAAGGATTGTGTGCTGATGGATATCAACGCCAGTGAAGCTTGTGTTGTCTGCTCTGCATGCTCGGCAGAGTTGCAATTATAATTACTTTTTCAGAACTAGAACATGCTCTACAGAGACCCGTTTGATATGTGGTATAATGACTATATATATAATATGTTGTGTGCAACGGAGTTTTCTGTGCCCGGCCTACTTGTTCTCAGATCTGTGGTACACCCCATTCATGTGCGTGTGCTATCGTTTCGATTTTTTTGATGGATTCCAGTAAATTCTTTATTACTTTTGTTTGACTCCGACCCCATAACATATATATATATATATATATATAGTTGAACGTATCCATGCATACTCATTTTTCAAGCCATGCAAATGGGATCCCTGCATCCATCCATATGCATCAACAATTTAGCCATCACGTCTGGTTACGACCCTTTTTTACCATATGCATGCATATCGTAACTAAAAGAATCACGAATTGAGGAAAGGAATTGAAATCCGTGCTAAGAAGAAAAAGGATGAGGGATGAGGGATGCGGCCACTGCAAATATCTGTGATCGTATAGCATACTGCTACCGCCGCTAGCGCTAACATAAGATTCAGAAGTATGAGCCGATACCCGTCTCTTGACGTAGAGGAAGAAACATCAACTCGTCTACTCGCAAACCATTCATGAGATCTTCTATTGTGCCTGGAAACTCTATGGAGATGATCCGGCATATGCCAGCGCCACTAGGGCTTGGTGACGGGAGAAAATGAAGTCACGTCGCCGCCGTCAGACACTCGCGGCTCGCCGGTCAGTCCGCGCCGCCGGCAGAAGCAACAATACGATTCTATAAAATAGGGCATGTGCGTGTTGTCGCCGCAGGATAGAGAACGCCGCAGCTGGCAGGCGGAAATGCCGAGGCTCGTTCCACTAGATCCTATAAAATAGCCGGTGAAGTCGGATTATATTTGAATAAACCATTTATTAGTTTACGTGGGTTTCGGAAACTAGACCCGTTAGCGCTGCCAGACATCCTTTCATGTGTACAGTTAATATTGAGGTAGGAGTAGCTACACGCGCGTATAAAATGGATTTTCCATATATATATATATATATGGGTCGTCTATTTGTCGCGCTGCGCGGCAGAGCGTCGCCCATCCTCCGGCGACCTAATTTTGGTCGGGTATTTACTTCTCTTTCGCTTGGGGAGTAAAAATCACTAGGCTTTTCCAACTGTAATTACCTGCATGCACCAAGTAAAGAAGCTGGTACAATAAATATACGCATGCATTCACGTCAGAGAGAGCCATAACTGCCGCAATTACACATGCAAAGAGCCTTTTGTTGTTTTTTTTTTTGCGGTAAAGCAGCCTTTTATTTTTTGAGTGCACCTACGTGCTTGTTTAGGGGGAGAACAACACTTTTTACAAGATTACTCATTGCACATGCACATGCATGCATGTTGTTTTATAAGATTACTCCTTACATATCTAAAGATAATTCTTTTTTATATGGGAAATTACTACATTGTGTATATGGCAAAAATTACCCAACCCGCCTTTGCAAACACAGGGGTGGGAATTTATTCCTTGTTGTAAAATTTTACTCCTTTGGTGTCAAAGATTATTCCTAATGTTTATGGTTAATTACTCCCTTTATCTTTGTATAGATATAATTATGAAAATTATTTCATGTTCTAAAACAATTACTCCTTTGGTCTTGAATGATTATTCTTTGTGCATGTGGTTAATTACTCCCAATAATAGAGTTAATATTTTTTAACAGAGTAGTATTTTTAGATTATGAATGATTTGTTTTCAGAAAAGTAATTATTAGTACTAGTCCTATGAGAAAGATGCTGAATATTTTTAGAAAAGTAATTATTCACAAGAAAAGGAGTGATTTTCTATTCATTTTGTTCGGAGTAATTATTCATAGAAACAATTACTTCTCCGGATACCAGAAAATCATTCCCACAGATTCGTGAACATTACTTTAATTTTTGAATTACTTCTGGGAACATTTAAAGTGTATTAGTGTATACTACTACTCTAAAAATAATCATGTTCAAACCAGGGGCGGAGCTGGGCCTAAGGCCAACCAGGCCATGGCCTTAGGCGTGGCCCAAAAAACTACTTATACCTATGTAATGTTCTTGGGCCCAGATTACAATTTGGCCCATTAAGCCGGCCTCCTTCTCTTCCCTTCCTCCAGCCCAACAGCCGCCCGCACACAGCACTCGCGCTCCTCTCCGACTCGTCTCCCCCAGCGGCGGCGCGGCGCAGCGCCGAAACCTAGCTCGGGCCTCGGCGGCGGGCTGCGCGGCGGCCGGCGGCGCAGCAAGCTAGCAAGGCCAGGGCGGGCGGTGCCGCGGTGGGCAGCAGCACGGCACCAGGCCGGGGCGGCGGGGCGCACAGGCGCAGCCGCGCAGCAGTGGCAGCACGGCAGCGCGCCAGCGCGGGCAGTGGCTCGGTGGTTCCCCTCCGGCCCTCCCACTGCTCCCTTCAAGGCTTCAAATAAATCGGTCAGTGCAGGGTCAGTGTAGTGTAGAAATTGGAATTTCTATTCCCCAATGGCTCAATCCACATGAGGCCGGATAGTATAGTGTAGAACTGATATTATTTATCTACTGATTTGTAGATTGTGATTTGCATTCCCTAATAGTCCAATACTCAACTGGTGTCAATGAATAAGAGGAGTAGGACACAGCAAACACAGGGGACTGTTAGGCCATTGACATCCTTTTTTTCTCCTGCTCCTACACCTGTAATTGCACCAAGGCCTGTTAAAGTTCAACCAGAAGGTTCAGAACCAGGACAACCTGAACCTGAAGAAGTAGAAACAGGAGTTAGCAATGTGAATGCAGACAGTGGCGAAGCTGAGAATGTAGGTAGCAATGATCCTAATGTTGCACTTAGTGATGGTGACATTGTTGCTGATCCTGGGCTGCGGATTGCAATTGAGAACCTGCATCCAAACATTAGGGATGCTGCTAGAAGAGCATATATTTTGAAGGGTCCATGCCAACCAAAAGGTCATAATTATCCGAGAAGAATGATAACTGGCCGCAATAGATCTTTTCAAGAGGATTGGTTTTCAGATAATTCATGGTTGGAATATAGTGTACACAAGGATGCTGCCTATTGTTTTTATTGTTATCTCTTTAAGCAGCCAAGACCTGAAAACTATGGTGTTGATGCCTTCACAGTTATTGGGTTTCGTAACTGGAAGGATGGGCACAAATTAATTGGAGTTCATGGTGATGGCATTGATCACAATAAGGCTAGAAAGTGTTATCAAGATTTCAAAAATCAGAGGCAAAGTGTGTCACATGCGATGCATTCAGGAGGCAAGAAAAGTGAGTGGGAACATAAAGGGCGTTTGACTGTTGTGTTGGGAATTATAAGATTTCTTTTATTGCAAGCTCTTGCCTTCTGTGGACATGATGAATCTGCTAGCTCTACCAACCAGGGTGTTTTTAAGGAATTGTTAAAGTGGTACAAAGACGAGAATAAAAATGTAGCATATTTGCTTCGTGGTAGTCAAATGACTTCACCTGATATTCAGAAAGAAATTTGTCAAGCTTGTGCAGAACAAACAACAAAAGCTATCATTTCAGATCTTGGTGATAGACGGTTTGCCATTCTTGTCGATGAGGCACGAGATGCATCAATAAAGGAACAAATGGCCTTTGTTTTGAGGTGTGCTTTGTAACATTTTTCTTGTTGTTTTGTAGCAGTTTGCTTGCTGTTTTTTATTTGAAGTCTAAATATGAGTATTAATCATGTTTCTTTCTCTATGGACTATGTAGGTATGTGAATGGAAAGGGTGAAGTGATTGAGAGATTTCTTCGTTTGAGAGAGGTTGCTGACACAACATCATCATCACTAAAATTGGCTTTGGATGGTATGCTTGCTTCTCATGGGTTGTCAATATCTAGAATTCGAGGGCAAGGGTATGATGGGGCATCAAATATGAGGGGAGAATTTCATGGTTTGCAAAGACAGATATTAGATGAGAATTCATATGCTTTTTACATACATTGTTTTGCACACCAATTGCAATTAGTGGTTGTTTCAGTTGCCAAGTGTTGCTCTTCCATATTTGACTTCTTTCAGACCTCCACTTTAATTGTGAGCACTGTTAATGTTTCTTGCAAGAGAAGGGATCAGTTGTCCCAAAATCACCATGATGACCTTGTGCGCCAATTGGAGAGTGGTGAGATTTTTTCAGGGAGAGGGAAAAATCAGCAAACCAGCCTTGCACGACCTGGGGATACTCGATGGGGTTCGCATCATAAAACCTTATGTCGTATTCTTCTCATGTGGGATTCTGTTTTAGAAGTACTAGAGAATGTGGCTGAAGTTAGATCTAATGGGGACAAGAAATATGCTGCTTCGGGTTTGATAAAACAAATGGAGACCTTTGAGTATGTGCTTATTTTGCATCTTATGATCAGATTATTGGGCAAAACTAATGACTTGTCACTGTGCTTGCAAAGGAAAGATCAAAACATTGTTCGCGCTGTGGGATTGATTGAGGCCACAATTCAAACAATTCAAGACACGTGAGAATGGTTGGGAGGAACTGTTTGAGGAGGTAAAAGTCTTTTGTCTCCAACATAACATAACCATGCCAAATATGGAGGAAACAGTAACTATTAGGGGTCGCTCAAGGGGGCGTGGAGGTCAGTTAGTGACTTACTATCATCATTTCAAGAATGAAATCTTTAATGTGGTGTATGACCAGATTATTGTGGAATTTAACAATCGCTTTGCTGAGAGGTCTACTCATTTATTGAGATGCATTGCTTGTCTAGATCCAAGGAATTCCTTCGCCAACTATGATAAAGAAAAAATAATGGAATTGGCTCAGCTTTATGATGCTGATTTTGACCATTATGAACTTATGAGGCTCACAGAACAACTTGATATATGGATTAATGAGGTGAGAAGGGATCCTAACTTTGCAAATTGTAATGACATTGGTGATCTTTCTATCAAGATGGTCAAGACTGAGATGAACAAAGACTATAAATTTGTTTACCGCCTTGTTGAGTTAGCCTTAATTTTGCCGGTTGCAACTGCCACGGTTGAAAGAATTTTCTCAGCTATGAAAATCATCAAGACAGAGTTGAGGAATAAGATGGGGAATGATTGGTTGAATTATAGGATGATACGCTATATTGAGCGAGAGATTTTTGCAAGCATTAAAGATGATGATATTCTGTACCATTGGCAAGATTTGAATAATCGGGTGCAAAAGTTGCCACCTCGTGGCTCTAATCC
Organism: Echinochloa phyllopogon; assembly: GCA_033239725.1. Classification (NCBI taxonomy): domain Eukaryota; kingdom Viridiplantae; phylum Streptophyta; class Magnoliopsida; order Poales; family Poaceae; genus Echinochloa; species Echinochloa phyllopogon. The sequence continues at coordinate 6,000,181 of BTCW01000017.1, read as the reverse complement.
AAGTGGTATGTTTCATATCCAATTGTCATTTTTCTGCTATTCAATCATGTGTTGCATATTTCTTATCCAATTCATTAAAAATTTACTTGTTTGGTTGTTTCCATGTGTAGGTTCGGGTGTCCTTCCTTCTGTGATATCTGTGATATGCAGGGAATCGACGATGAATCAGACCGACACTAGTTAGGTAATTATTTTATCAAGTTAATTGTGATGTATTGGTCTAAATCGTGCATTTTAATCACTTCTATCGATATATGAACTATCGCTATTATGTGTACTACACTAATATTGAGTGATATAGACATTTACTAAGTGGCCTTAGGCGTCAAAATCCGCCAGCTTCGCCACTGGTTCAAACTACTCTAAATTGCACAGCTCTAATCCTCCACTCTATTGCAGAAAATACTACTCTAAATTGAGAAAAATACTACGTCAAAGGTTGCCAAATATCAACACGCAGGTTGCCAAATATTACTCCTTAAGATTTGAACAATTTTCTTCAACATGGAATCACAGCTGCGTGCATCCATCTCTCTTGTACAAACAAAATAATGGTGTCTCCTCTCTCTTGAATAAAAATACTACTCTAAATTGTGAAAATTACAACTCAGATATGAACAAAAATACTACTTTAAAGGTTAATGTGTAATGAGTATCTATTTTCCTAACCAGAATTAATTTCCCCAATACTAGAGCAGTTATGTTTCCTAATTTCCGAGAAGTAATTTTACCAAGAGAAGAGTAGTATATTCATGAAAATTCAGAGATTGGCAACGCCTACACACTATAAACTAGCTATTTGTGATGTTGCTCTTCGTTCCACACTGCAGTAATGTTTACATCCATTAGATCAAACGGGTATATATGCACTAGTTTATCCTGCGAGTAGCAGAGGAGATCATCATCAGAGTTGATTAGCAAAATGGATTTCTCCTTAACGACAGTATAAACTATCTACTGCTATCCACATAAGAAAGAAGAAAATCATTTTTCAATCCATTGGACAAAACAGGAGTGTGCTCCTTACCTGCCGCCCAGTGATTTGTGCTATCGCTGCTGACATCCCGCAGCACGCACCGGAAGCATCAAAGTCACGCCGCTGGTAGTAGGTGAACGAAGAAGTTTGGACTTGAACAGGTGGCTCTGCAAGCCTTTGGGACAACGCCTTACTCATCAAAGTTAGAATTGACATGAGCACATATGCAAGAAATACTTCCTAGCCACGAAAGAAGATACGCATTTTGATTTGATTTCGATCGGATCGGGGCCAGAAACATGCAACTAACCTGATTGCAGAGCCTGTCAAGTGCCAACATCATCCGAGGAGATCACTTTGGAGGAGGGCAATGAGAAGAAGTCCCACCGGAGATGCATCGCACAATTGAAGGAGACGGCAGGCAGCCATGAATCACAACATTGAGAAGGTACAATTGAAGGCCACCTCGCCGCCGGGTCGCATGACCGGGTAGCCTGCTTGCCACACGTCCTGCAGGATGCGCCGCCTAAAGAAGGCACTCGACCTGGGTGTTGAGGAGCAAGCGCTGCCGCTCTAGGGATTAGGAAAGAAAAAAGTGGTGATTTTCCTTTTAGGCGCATGCCATTAATGGAGCAATCAATGAGGGGTTTTCAAATAGTGACGGAATTAGCACCGGTGCATGGGGGCGGACCATAAAAAGGAATATTACTTCCAGGTGACATAGATTTACTCCTACGGGCTCATCAAATGTGGAGCGGTATTTTGGTGGGGCATTAATTGTTGTATGTCATTACCATGATGTGGCTGGGAACGTTTTTAATTCCTCGCCGGTGCAGCGGGCGGCGATAATATTCAACACATAGGTTGTCAAATATCATCTACAAGAGTTAATATAAGGGATTTTGAGTTGTACTAAGTCAAAAGGGCGTACCCAATGCCGTAGGCTTCCCGCACCGTGCGGGGTCTGGGGAAGGGTTGTAATAGCGCCCAAACCTTACCCGCATAAATATGCAGAGGCTGAGGCTTGAACCCGGGACCTTCCGGTTACAGACGGTAGGCTCTACCGCTGCACCAAGCCCGCCCTTCTGAGTTGTACTAAGTCAAATGGTAATATTTTCGATATCAAATCATGACCATACAAGTTCAGGACGGTAGCATCCTACACAAGAATCACCTTAGCAGGCATAAAGGCATATTTTCATCCCAAAAGTTTATACGTCCTATGATTTGTCAGCAGCTCTGTAGCAGAGCGTGTATCCAAAATCCAATTTTTAACTCTACAAAGCAGAATCAGTAATTCTTCAATGTAAAGAACGTGTTCAATGCAAACATCCTAAACATATTAAACTCAAAGAGGACATGATAATACCCACTTAGGTCGGACTTTGTAGCACTCTCTGTAGAGGGTGATTCAGGGCACACAAGCTTCATCCTCGCTGGGTTCTTCTGATCCATCAGTTTTATCAGTGGCAGATGCTTCAAGTTCCAGCTCAAGTGCCCTTGTGTCTGCAGCAACAGGCTTTGCCTCAGCAACACGTTCTTGTCGAGATGTACCTTTTGAATGAGGAGTGTTTCCACTAACTGAGTCTTCCAACCTAAGCTCCTTCTCAAACTTCTTCCACTCATACAGTAAATTATCCGGGAACTTCTTCTTCACCTCCGCAATAACCTTCTTAGCCTCAGCCACCCTGCCTCCCTTTACCAGTCCCTCAACCAACCCTTTCATCGTCCTAAAATTTGGCACCTTGTTCCTCTTCAAGCTTTCTTTGAAGATCCCCAAGCCAGCATCAAAGTCGCCTTTGGCACACAGCGCTGTTAACATCTGTCCATACGTAGCAACATTTGCAGAGCAACCCTTCTCATCCAGTGAACGGTACAGAGCCATGGCATCCTCTAATTTACCACTCCGGCAATATCTATTCATGAGGAAATTGTAGGTGATGATGTCCGGCTTCACTCCAGCTGCCTCCATCTCCGCCATCACCTCCATAACCTCTTCCAGCTTCCCATTCACTCTGTAGTTCATGACCTTCACATTGTACGTCGCTATATCAGGCTTGCATCCACTCTCTACCATCTCCTTCCACAAGATCTCCGCCCCCACCGTCTTCTTCTGCTTATACATCGAATGGATCAATGAGGTGTACATTCTGGTGGTCGGCGATATACCTTGCTGACGCATTTGATCCAAGGTCTTCTTCGCCTTAGCGTCGTCGCGGTTCATGCAGTAGGCTCTGACGAGGATGCTGTAGGATGTGGCGTCGGGGGTGATGGAGAACTCCTCGGAGAGCTCGGCGAAGAGGGCGGGGACGCGGCCGTGGCGGCGGCAGCCTAGGAAGGTGGAGAGGAGGGCGTTGAATGGGAGCGGGGAGACGGGGGCGGCGAGGGACGGCGCGGCGGAGCGGAACGCGGCGAGGGCCTTCTCGGGGAGGTTGGCGGAGGCGTACGAGCTGAGCACGGCGGCGAGGCGGCGGGGCTCGGTGGTGGTGGCTGCGGACGCCGGCGCGGGGAGGTGGGAGGAGAGGAGCGCCTCCGCGTCGGCGGCGCGGCCGGCGCGGGTGAGACGGCGCGCGGCGACGGAGAGCGTGTGGCGGGTGGCGCCGGCCGAGATGGAGGCCGTGTCGATGGCGCCCAGGATGGAGACCGTGCGGTCCGGGTCGTGGTCGAGGCGGAGGCGACGCTTGGCGGTCGACACCGAGAGGACGCCGGGGTCGGTGCCGGCGGCTGTGGTACCCTTGGCGGCCGACACCGAGAGGACGCCGGGGTCGGTGCCGGCGGCTGTGGTACCCTTGGCGGCCGACACCGAGAGGACGCCGGGGTCGGTGCCGGCGGCTGTGGTGGTGGACAGCGCGCGGAGGTGGGGGAGGCCGTCGGCGTGCGCGCGGAGGTGGGGGAGGCCGTTGGCGTGCGCGCGGCGGTGGGGGCCGTGGCGGAGGAGGAGCGCGAGCACCGCCATTTTCGTGGGCGGTGGCGGCGGCGGCCGACTGCGAGGGAGATGGGCTTGGTTACTAGCGCTAGGTTTTGACGTTTTGTTTGCGACTAGCGCAGGTGCGATGCACTGGGCCTAATTGAGTTTTTTTTTATGGCATACTGGGCCTAATTGAGTTGTGTGTGTCTCAGGAACCAAACTCGCCTGCTCTCCACCAAGGTTCAAGGCACGCTTCCCCTCCCCAAGTCCGCCCTTTCAAGCCTCAAGTAATTAAGAGAAGATTAATACAATTAACTTACCTGCCTACCACTCCCTCAGTCCCCAAAAATTATATCCTGACATTTAAATTTTATCCAAAACATGTTAAAATTATGTCCATGCTTAATTTAGCGTGTTAATCTCATACATTTTATCATTAGATGAAAATAAATTATTCATCTTTTATTTGCAAACTTAACTACGGATACATGTGTTTTTTTAAGAGTAAAGTCCGCGGTCGGTCCTTAAACTTGTACCGACGTGTCGTCCCGATCCATAAACTTACAAAACGTATAATTAGATCCCTAAACTTGCTAATTATATCGTTTAAGTCCCAAATCTTCGTAACTCAAGTTAAACTTACTACATGGCATGCTGATTCTACCCGTGACATGGACCTAACACATGGGGTCCACATGTCGGTCTAATCCCTCTTCTCTCCTACATGCTGTTGGACTTGGATTGTTGGTCCATGAAGAGGAGGGAGGTGCCGAGGGGGACACGATAGACAGAACATAGGAGGGGACACGCTTCCAGCCGCCATGACCGGTTGCTCAGATTTGATGCTCGAGGCATGGGTGCTGGAGCAGACAAGGGTATCTCGGGAGTAGCCGGTGGCGGAGCTGGCTTAAGAAGTAAGGGGGATCATCCACCTCTTATTCCTCCTTTCTCCTCTTCATTTCTCATTCCTCTCTCTATTTCCTTCTTCATCCTCTTCTTTCTTGGCAAAAAATTACATGGGCTGTGCACCAGTAGGGTGCTGGCTCCGTCACTGGGAGTAGCGGAATTGGTCGCGTAGTTGGTGGAGGGGAGCACTGGACGACGAGACCTGCATTGTGCGGAGCATGGCGAGGAGCAAATGAGCCGAGGCACAGGAAGGGTGCAGACTGGAGAGGGATGAGGCATAGATCATCGTGAGGTCAAATGAGGAACGGAGCAGTAGCACAGCACATGCCACTCGCGTGCAATAGGCGGTCACAACACGTCGGGGCCAGGTGCGGGGCGCAAACACGCTCGGTGGGGGAGACCTTGCGTCAGGTGCATCAACTGGTGGGCGTGGGCACACGAGCCAGCCATGGCGAATGCAACGGGTATGCGCCGCGCAAGGGCGGTGGCTGGCTGGTCAGCAGCGGCGTAAGCAAGCACGCACTCTGGCCAAGAGCCCAAAACAAGCCGGTGTCATTATCACATCCGCTTCCCTCGGGGACCACAGCAGCGGCGTGGAAGGCGAGGGGGGGAGGATGCGACCTCCATCACCGTCTCCCATGTCAACGCCGTGGCGCGCGAGGGATAGGAAAGGGGACGAGAGAGGCCCAGACGGATAAAAGAGAGGATAAGAATAGTGGGCCCCACATATCATGTCCATGTCACTGCATAGTCAGCATGCCACGAATTTTAACTCGAGTTATGAAAAATTAGGACTCATATGATACGATTAGTAAGTTTAGAGATCTAAGTGTGTGTTTTATGAGTTTGGGGACTGTTGACACGAAAACGCGCCAACACACTCGAAGATCGATCGAACGCGCAGCACGGCCGTCACAACGGCCAACTCCTGACTTCCCGGGGCAAACCGGTCAGACCGGTCTATAGAACCGGTCAGACCGCTTCTGATCGGGAGGTCGTGAAGACCTAGAAACCCAAGCTCGGGAGGGACCCCGTCGGAGCTCGAATAATCTAGGGTTGCTCTAGGGTCGGCAGGCCACCTAGAACGCCCTTGAACGCCGTAGAGACGAGCAAATAACAGAATATGGGGGTTGGAAAAGATTAGGGTTTGAGAGATAAAAAGTAAAGGATAAATGTGTTTGATTCGATTGGAATACCTCAATCGGCCTTCTAGCCTTTATATTTATAGGCCGGGGAAGTCTTACCCCTTTCGAATAGGTTACAATATGGGATTAAACTCGGAATCCTAATCCTACTCGAATTACAGAACTAAACCGGTCTGACCGGTTTGGCCGGGCCAAAGCCAATTTTGGCTGTCAACACATGCCCCCCTGCGTTTTTAGTGAACTTGAGAACTAAAAAGCAAGTAATTTACAATTCAGAAGCTAAAATTTATGCTAAGGACGATATCAATAATATACCGGCCATTGGTCTTCATGCGTCTTGCCAAACACTTGGGTAGAATTTCTTCAAGTATCTTCCGTTGATAGCTTTAGACAAATGATCTCCCTTCAACGTCTCTAGCATGTAAGAATTCTCAAAGATGACTCTGACAACTCTATAGGGCCCTTCCCAACTCGGTGACCATTTACCAAACTTGTTGCTTTTCGTCCCAATAGGTAAGATCGTCTTCCAAACAAGTTCACCAATCTGAAAATATTTTCCTCGTACTTTTTTGTTGTAGGCTTTAGCAACCCGAAGCTTATCTTTCTCAATTTCCTTCAAAGCCTTCAATCGTTTGTCGGTTACCTCATCAATATTGTCCAACATCAAATTGTGGTAATCAACGGCATTAAGGTCATTTTGTTTAGCCAATCTATAAGCGTCCAGATTTACCTCAACGGGTAAAACGGCCTCTTGACCATACACAAGCTCAAAAGGAGTGACTTTAGTAGCACCATGTCTAGATATACGATGAGCCCATAATGCTTCGGATAAAACTTCATGCCATCTCTTAGGACTTGCTTCTATCTTTTTCTTGATTAATTTGATCAAAGTTTTATTACTTGACTCGGCTTGTCCATTAGCCTGAGCGTAATATGGAGATGAATTGAGCAACTTAATTCTATAGGATTCGGCGAATTCACGTACCTCTTTAGACATAAACGAAGTACCTTGATCCGTAGTCAAAGTTTGAGGAATACCGAATCTATGAATAATATTTTGTGTAACAAACTCAATCACCTCTTGATGTGTCATACTCTTCAATGGAATCGCTTCGGTCCACTTAGTAAAATAATCCGTAGCAACCAACACGAAACGATGTCCTTTTGATGATGGAGGATTAATTTGTCCAATAAAATCCAATCCCCATCCTCGGAACGGCCATGGCTTAATAATAGGATGCATCAATGCAGCAGGAACAAGTTGCAAATTTCCAAACTTCTGACATTCCTCACATCCTTTGTAGTATTTGAAACAATCCGCCATCATAGTAGGCCAATAGAAACCGGCTCGTCTAAGTAACCACTTCATCTTTGGAGCCGATTGATGCGTACCACAAATACCTTCATGGACCTCACCGATGGCAACTTTGGCCTGATCTGAATCAAGACATTTCAACATCAAATCTTCGGCGTTTCGACGATAAAGTTCATCATCAAGCAAAACGTACTTAAATGATATTCGCCGAACATTTCTTTCTGCACCACGACCAGGATCTTTCAAATAAGTAATAATAGGCACTCTCCAATCCTGATCTTCAATTTTGGATTGATTAGCATTATCCAAAATATTTTCGCTTTTGTCAGGGGACAAAGCGGTCAGACCGCTTTCAGAACCGGTCAGACCGGTTTTGGCAATCAAACCGGTCGGACCGGTTTCTGAAACCGGTGTGACCAGTTCGTCCAGAACCAGAACCTCGGCCTTTGTTTGCATCAGTTTTTGGAGATAGAAATATTTCTTTGCAACCATATAACCAGATGCTTTCTGGGCCAGAGTATTTGCCTTACCATTCTCTTCTCTTGGAATATGTTTGATAGTAAATTCATCAAAAGAAGCAATGATATCGAGACATCTATCAAGATATGTATTTAATGAACCATTATAACATTGGCATACCTTTGATACTTGTTGTACCACCAGGAGCGAATCACCAAAAGCCTCAACATGTTTTACTCCCATGTCTTGCAAAAATTCCAAGCCGAATAGAAGAGCTTCATATTCAACTTGATTATTGGTTCGCTTTTCTTCCAATCGGTTTGAAAACTCGAAAACGGCACCACTTGGAGAGATCAAAACAGCACCAATTCCTTGTCCATCATTGCAAACCGATCCATCAAAGTATAACCTCCATGGTGTACAAGCAACATAGCCGACGTCGAAGTTGTTTGTATCATTTATCCGATGTTCAACAATAAAATTAGCTACAATTTGGCCTTTCATTGATTTTAAAGGTTCACAAGCCAAATCATACTCAACTAAAGCATAAGCCCATTTACCGACTCTTCCGCTAGAAATCGGCTTTTGCAACATATGTTTAATTACATCGGTTTGACACAACACGATGCAAGTGCTAGATAGTAAATAATGCCGCAATTGAGTACAAGCATGGTACAAGGATAAACACAACTTCTCAATGAAAGTATACCTTGTTTCTGCATCAATGAGTCGTCGGCTTACATAAGCAATCACATACTCTTTGTTGCCGATTTCTTGAGTCAAAACAGCTCCAATAGTTCTATCTTCAGCCGCCACATAAAGTCTGAATGGAACTCCTCGCTTAGGCGCCCTAAGCACCGGTGGTGAAGACAAGTACTCTATGATTTTCTCAAAAGCTTCTTGCTGTTTTGCCCCCCAGTTAAAATCGGCTTCATCTTTCAACCGAAGTAAAGGCGTAAAAGCATCAACCTTTCCAGACAAGTTAATTATAAATCTTCTCAAGAAATTTACCTTGCCTAGAAACTTTTGTAAATCCTTCTTGCAAGTAGGAGCTTCGACTTTCTTCATAGCTTCAATTCTCTTGGGATCAACTTCTATGCCATTCTCATGAATAATAAACCCAAGAAACTTCCCAGCCGAAACACCAAAAGCACATTTGAGTGGATTCATCTTCAAGCCATACTGTCGCATCCTCTCAAGAGCAGGTTTTAAATCGGCTAAATGAGAATCCAAGCCATCCGATTTAACTACAATATCATCAATATACACTTCCACAATAACGCCAAGTAAATCATGAAAGATTAAATTCATAGCTCTTTGATAAGTTGCACCGGCATTCTTCAATCCAAAAGTCATAACCACCCACTCAAATAAACCAATAAATCCCGGACATTGAAAGGCCGTTTTGTGCATATCCTCTTCGGCCATGAAGATTTGATTATATCGGGCATTACCATCAAGGAAACTAACAACATGATGCCCAGAAGCTTCATTTATTAAGACATCGGCTATAGGCATAGGATATGAATCTTTTGGAGTGGCTTTATTAAGATCTCTAAAATCAATGCAAACTCTAATTTTTCCCGAATCTTTCTTTTCAACGGGAACAATATTAGAAATCCACTCCGCATAACGACAAGTCCGAATAAAACCAGCATCTAGCAAACGATTAACTTCTTCTTTTATTCGGTCATAAATAGCGGGATTAAAATGTCTAGCCGATTGTTTAAAAGGTCTAAAACCGGCCTTTATTGGCAAACGATGCACAACTAAATCACGACTTAAACCGGGCATCTCACGGTATTCCCAAGCAAAACAATCAACATACTCTTTCAACAAATTTATTAATTCGGCTTTGAACTCAGCCGAGAAATTTTTGTTTACAAAAGTTGGCCTAGGAATAGTACCATCACCAATATCTATTTTCTCTAAAGGGTCGGCTGATGTGAAACCCTGACCCAACTTATCCATATCACCAAGATCTTCAATGGCTTCGAACATGCCGGCCGAATGAGCGCGATGATGATCAATTCGGTCTTGAAGCCACTGTCCAGACGCAAACCGGTCTGACCGGTTTCCAGAAGCGGTCTGACCGGTTTATCTTGGTTGGCGCTGTTCAGGTCTAAACCGGTCTGACCGGTTTCCAGAAGCGGTCTGACCGGTTTGTCTTTGTTGATTTGTTTGCTCCATTAATTACGGCAAGTAATTCAACCGATTCTCCATCGGCTTTAATGTAGCAGGAACAAAACCATCCTTGGTGCAACTGATCAGCTCGTAGTCGGTCAAATCCATGCCCGACAAACATTGGACCTTCTCATTTGCACTAAGAGAATCGGAATCGGCCGTTGCAACGAAGGAAGAAGCGTCACCATGGACAACTTCAACTTCATCGCCGATCCACTGAATAAGATATTGATGCAAGGTAGATGGAATACATTTATTTGCATGAATCCAATCTCGACCGAGGATTAAACTGAAGTTACCTTGCACCTCGGAGACGAAGAAAGCCGTAGCAATAGTCTTGCTCCCGACGGTCAACTCCATAGAAGCCACCCCCTTGGCGCCAATGGGATCTCCTCCACCAACTCCACTGACCGTCATGTTTGTCTTGATCAATTCTTCGTCTTTCCCGCCAATCTTCTTGTAGAGAGAGTATGGCATAAGATTTACAATAGCTCCACCATCAACCAACATACGAGAAATTGGCTTCCCGTTGATGTGCCCTCTCATATACAAAGCCTTGAGATGATTCTCTGATTCACTAGGCTTCTGAAAAACAGCATCTTGAGGGCCAAGTTGAAGATGAGAAACTTCCTCCTCCGGTATCACATAATAATCAGAAGATAAATAAACAACATTAATTTCCATGTTGTCATGCTCTGGAGAAGGCTCAAAATCAACCAATTCTTCATCTTCAACCACTGGAGGAATTGGCGGAGTAGTATTGATGGTTGAAGTAATCTCAGCCCCAACTTCTGTTGACAAACCGGTCTGACCTGTTCCAGAAACCGGTCTGACCGCTTCTGCAGCGGTGGACTGATCCAAACCGGTCTGACCGGATTCAGAAACCGGTCTGACCGGTTGTGCTGCTGATTGCACAACGGGCTTAGCTTGCCAGATCTTGGTCTGAGGAATCATAGGCCTGTAATTGTTGAAGTATTCATCCCTCAGTTTCTCAGCTTCTTGTTCCCTTTTTTATTTGTTCCGTAGGCGTTGTAACTTCCGCTTCTGCGTATGTGTCAATCCAGAAGGACACCACCTTGGTTGGAAAACCTTCTTCACGCCCTTGCTGCTGCTAGCCTCATGATCATTAGCCATGACCGGCTTTTTTACTGGAACAGGAGCCGAATTTCCAATGACTATCAGCTTTCTACCCAAATCTTGCATAGCCACTGGAATATCGCCAATTTTAACAAAACCACTGGCTCTGGCTTGCATGTCCTCCTTCTTCTCCTTGATACGATACTCTTTCTTAGGAGGAACTTGAATTCTCTGATCAGACCAAAACCGGTCTGACCGGTTTACAAAACCGGTCTGACCGCTTTGGTGAGCAGCCAAAGGACCTGATTGGTATGAGCCCAATCGGTCATGCACTGAAGTCCCAGTAATATCACCACGACGCTTATAAGCTGTAGAATTGATCCAATGCTGTGGTGACCTCTGTCTCTTTTTTGTTGGCCGATCAACTTGAACGGCCTTTGTGTACTTGTTCATGAGCTGAGAGAAAGTAGGTCCTTGCTTCAGAACCTTTCCTTGAATCTTTGGCTCATTAAATTTCCAAGTACCCACTTCCGGACGCTTGGGTTTGAAAGTCCTTGGACGGTCTGGAGACAAACCGGTCTGACCGGTTTCCCAAACCGGTCTGACCGGTTTCGTCTGGCTAGCGGACCGATTCTCTTCCAAGGAACTCTCTTGCCCCCCGAGCCTTGATGTGTTAATAGTAATCTTTAGAGACTCTTTTCCATCCAGAGTCCTCCCAATCATCACTGTTCTGACCGGAACTTTGTCATCAACTTTTTCCGGCCTTGGGTCTCCAATCACCACATTCTTTCCTTTAGCTCCATCGGCCTGTTCTGGCCGAATCAACACTTTAGTATTCACATCCAAGGTATGAACAGGGAAAGGAGCCTTATCAACTTGCATTTCAGCTAGCACTAATCGACCTTCATTAAGGGCCGATTGTACCTGTCGTCGAAAAACATTGCAATCGTTGGTCGCATGAGAAAAAGAATTATGCCACTTACAATATGCACGATTTTTCAATTGATCGGCTGGTGGAATTGCATGAGAAAGTTTAACAAAGTCATTCTTAAGCAATTCATCAAAAACACGATCACATTTGGCTACATCAAAAGTAAACTTTTCTTCTTGTCGATTTTTCTGAATCGGCTTCAACGAAGGACAAGAACCAGGTTTACTCTTTGATGACCAAACAAATTCAGCAGCATAAATTTCTTTATCATCGTCCGAACTATCAGAATCATTATCAACAACATGCACGTTCGAACGATGAGGTTTAGCAGATTCTTTTGAATTTTTAAATTTAAGCTCTAGACTCATAGCCTTCATTTGCAAGTGATTAATAGTAAGAAAATCAGAACCCTCTAATTTTTCCTTGAAATGAGACCGTAAGCCCGCAAAAGCTAAATCTGCTAAATCTTTTTCAGAAACAGTTATGTTAAAGCATCGGTTCTTAACATCTTTAAATCTTTTGAAGTAATCAAGAACCGATTCCTCTCGGCTTTGCTTAACCGATGTTAAATCAGACAATTTAGCTTCGTTTTCTCCGCTAAAGAAATGATCATGAAATTTACGCTCCAATTGAGTCCAATTTTGAATAGAGTTAGGAGCAAGCGAAGAAAACCATGAAAAAGCAGTTCCAGTTAAAGATAATGAGAATAACCGTACACGCAATGGTTCATAGTATGATGCTTCTCCTAATTGCAAGACATATTGACTAATATGTTCCCAAGGAGTTCTATTATCCTCGCCACTGAATTTAATAAAATTAGGAACACGCCAACCATTAGGATAAGCAACTAAATCAAATTCAGGCGGATACGGTTTTTGATATAAGCGTGAAGTACCCAATTCAAGCCCGAGTCTTGTTCTAAATGTATTAGCTATATCTTCTTTAAACTTAGCTAACTCGGCTTGATAATTCCCATCACCTCTATTTTGTGGAAAACGAGGAACATTATATGTTGCACTTTGAGAAGTACTCGGAATCGGCCCGTGAGACGTGCCAGATCCGTGGGGTATACTTCCCGCAACCGCAGTGCGTGGAATAGTGTAAACAGGACCAGAAGCAACCATATTAGATAAAACCATCGCACCCGGTGCCCCTGCACCCATGGAACCGGTCTGACCGCCAGAGGAGGCCAAACCGGTCTGACCGGTTGTGAAAACCGGTCTGACCGGTTCGTGGACCAAACCAGGGTGAAGTGATTGTCCCGCATAGAAATTCATCGGCATGCCTAAATTAGGATCTAAAATATGTTCTGGCATGTCTGATGAGCTAGGAGTTGAGTTAGGCAATTCATTAAATTCTATATTATTTTTACCCTTATCAGAATTACCCGACATATTAGCAATCAACTCACTAGTAACAGTTTGTGCAGCAAGTAATTTATCATCCATCATACGAGTAATTTGCTGCATCAAATCAGAGGATTCGCCAGTTACCTTTGGAAGTTCTTCAACTTGGTCGTTTGCCAGCTTGAAAGCCGGCATGACGAATTCCTCCACTCTCTTGACAAGACCACCGCGATCTTTTTTGAAGCCCTTCAAGAATTGCGCCCTGAAGTGCTCCTCGGCGATCAGGTACCGCTTCCGCTCCTCGTCCGTGAGCTCTTCCATAGTCGCGGCGATGATGTTGTCTTTGTCAAGGTCGCACGTTGATCCAGACATATTTGGAGTAGATTGAATCGGTCTTGAAACCAGATTAATCTGTCCCCAGCGGAGTCGCCAAAAAGTATGTTGACACGAAAACGCGCCAACACACTCGAAGATCGATCGAACGCGCAGCACGGCCGTCACAACGGCCAACTCCTGACTTCCCGGGGCAAACCGGTCAGACCGGTCTATAGAACCGGTCAGACCGCTTCTGGTCGGGAGGTCGTGAAGACCTAGAAACCCAAGCTCAGGAGGGACCTCGTCGGAGCTCAAATAATCTAGGGTTGCTCTAGGGTCAGCAGGCCACCTAGAACGCCCTTGAACGCCGTAGAGACGAGCAAAGAACAGAATATGGGGGTTGGAAAAGATTAGGGTTTGAGAGATAAAAAGTAAAGGATAAATGTGTTTGATTCGATTGGAATATCTCAATCGGCCTTCTAGCCTTTATATTTATAGGCCGGGGAAGTCTTACCCCTTTCGAATAGGTTACAATATGGGATTAAACTCGGAATCCTAATCCTACTCGAATTACAGAACTAAACCGGTCTGACCGGTTTGGCAAACCGGTCAGACCGGTTTGGCAAACCGGTCAGACCGGTTTGGCCGGGCCAAAGCCAATTTTGGCTGTCAACAGGGACCATCTAAGTGTGTGTTTTATGAGTTTGGGGACCGGAACGATACACCGCTATAAGTTTGAGGACCGACGGTGGACTTTTCTCTTTTTTTAATCTATCCTTAATCTGTCTGAAAAAATTTAGAACTGTCCAAGTAGGGGATTAAATTGCAAAGGATGATCTGTGTGTATGTATTTATTGTTAAGTTGTACACACTACATAGGAATTCCTTCCAAGTTAATAGTAACGATTACTATTGTATTGGGGGGTCTCTCTTCAGCAGACAAGACACCGCCTATGGAGTCTGTCTCTAGGTGTATCCGCTGCCAGAGAAGGCCGCCACAGACAGGGCCGTCTCCAGGATTTGGGGGCCCCAGTGCTGAATATAAAATGGGGCCCTAAAATACTAAAATACTATATGTTTAATACAATTAATACACACTCCTACATAATTATATAACCTCAATATATGTATGTTTTTATTAAATTTTTAAAAATATATCAAATATTCGATGCTAAAACCAGTAAAGATAGTATTGGCTACTGACCTTAAGTTCTACTAAAAAGCATCATCCGTCTAGTATTTGTTGAAATGAAATATTCACTTATATCTTCACAATTGACTTCTCCAAGATATCATTTTCAATTGCTTTTATCGTCGGCACATTGAGTCTTTTCTGTGTCATAGTAGATCGTAAATAGGATTTTAACAACTTGAATTTAGAAAAGCTCCTTTCCGTAGATGCAACGGTCAGAAGAATGATCAACAAAATTCTGTATACGATAATACCAAGAAAAATTGGAGAAATCGTATTCAGAAACTGACGAACTGGAACTCATTATTCATTGCTCAACTCACGTCAGATTTTGGAATTAGATCTCGGGGACCGATTGGTCCTGGAGTGTGGCGTATTGGTGTATTTCTTGAGTGAAGGCTTCTGGCGTCCTACCGTCCGTGGAGGCCGAGCAGTGAGCAATCAACACTGCTGTCAAGTTGTTGATTTCGTGTTTGCGGCGTCCGACGGAGAAGCCAAGCAGGCGCAGGACTGGAAACTGGAACGGAAGAGACGCGAGCAGGAATTGGACGGGCGGCGGCGCGACGCGGCGTTGGCCATTTCGTTGCCGCGGCCTGTGTCGGACGTGAAATAGGAGTACTTGCTGGGCCTGGGCTGACTAGTTACTAATTTGGGGGCCTTCGGTTTTGGGGCCCCGGAGCGGTCGGGCACCCCGCATGTGGCCATCGACGGCCCTGGCCACAGGCACAGAGAGGGCGGTGGCGGCATGACCCTTCCTTTCTACCTCCTCTTACCTCCTCTTCCTTGGGGTGTTTAGTTTCTGAAAAAAGGGGTGAAAAGTTGGTAGAAAAGTCACACAAGATATTGTAGTGCACTATAGTACTTTTCGTTTGTCTGTAATAAATATTATTCTACCATGACCTAACTAGATTCAAAAGATTCGTCTCATCGTGTACATCAAAACTATGCAATTAGTTTTTTTATTTACCTACATTTAATGCTCCATACACGATGAGAGAGATTTAATATGATTTGATGTGATAGGTGAATAGTGAAGTTTGGAGAAAGAATTTTTTGGAACTAAATATGGCCCTTGTGGCGCTTTTTTTTCTCCCGGTTAGATGTGACCGGAGACTTCGTGGCAACGTGGGTTGACTTAAAAATATTTTTATAAAAATATACATATATTATTTTTTAATAAATATTTTTATAAAAATAAGAAGTCAAAGTTATATTCTGGAGACCGTGTCGTTGTCCAAAACGACTTTTAAATGTGATACGGATGGAGTATCTCCTCTAGCTAATCTAGACCTAGGCGGCAGCATCGTCAGAGATTTGGCCAGGGTAATGTGTGGTCCTAGCACTTGGCGATTGCTCAGGGCTTGTGTTTCGTGCTGGCGCGGTATAAGACATACTCCCTCCGTATTGGTAAAGAAAGACGTTTAGGACAAGGTTTGAGTCAAACTTTGGGAGTATAAATCATGAATAACTTTTAAGTTGTTGAGTTTGAAATTGTAAAAGTTATATGGATATATTTATTTTGAAAAATACTTTCATAAAAGTATACATATATCACTTTTCGATAAATATTTTTATAAAAATAAGAAGTCAAAGTTATGTTTTGAAGACCGTGTCGCTGCCATAAACGACTTCCTTTACCAATACGGAGGGAGTATTTCATTAACTTCAGACAAATGGGCCTTCATGGCTCGGCGTATGGTGATGACGTGGTATGGAACACACATCATCACCTCTAGGCGTTTGGCAATGAGGGCCCATTGTTTGATGATAGCATGGTATGGAATACATATTGTTGACTTTTGGGGCCACATTACACCAAAAACGGTGTCATGCTTGGGGGTATGTAGTGTCGGATTGTTAGAACTAAACCAATGAGATCTCGATAGCCTAATAATCGCAATAGGATTTATGGAGATGATGACAACGCCCATAGGCCCACTAAGGGCAGTCTCAACCCTCCAACTAGGATGGTTTCCATAGCATTAAATAGGCTGACACATAGGACTATTGGCTTATGTGGCGCTACATTAAATAGGAGAGAAGGGAAAAAGAGTAAGACATTGGGTCTCATACAAGACCCAGTTTCTACACGAGAACCTATGCACATGACACTACCAAGTTTGGGTTGGAAAATGATAGTGTCTTCATTATAGATAAAAAAACAAATACGATTGATGGAGAGGAGATATGATGAATTTATTGAGGATCCACACTAAGAAATCATGGGTTGGAGAACACAATGTCTAAAGTAGTGTCTTGCTAACATGACATCATGAACACTACCTATAAACATCATGGGTCCCTATAAATATCAAGGGTTGGGACTACCCTAAAGTCCACGTGCCTACATGTTTGCAATCATGTCACATTGTCACCATGGTGCCGATGGCTTGATGGTGATCCTTGTGGTCGAAGTCTATGCATGTAGTAATAATGGACTAATGGCAATGTTCATGCAAGGAAACAAGGGGAGTTGATGTTCCGTTACTTAGCGCTCACGAGACTGGGTCACGAAGGTGGATTACCCAACTCAGCATCTCCAAGAGACTAGCTAAATGGTTTTCTAAAGTTAAATTTAGCTATTGTTAGAGAAAAAACGTTTCCAACAGACTCTGTAAATGACTCTCCAAATTTAGTGGCTCTCTATCCCACCTCATTCGCTAGCCATTTTTAGCTAGCCTACCTCACTAGCCATCTTTACAAAATCTGTTGGATTACCCCATTGACTTAGATGACTTTCTATTTTTATAAAGGGGCTATAATCTCTATATTTAGCTAACACAATACAGAGTCTCTTGGAGATGCTCTAACGCTGCATAGCAAGGGACCAAGACTTTAGGGTTTGTCAGGCACCAATCGATCATGGATAGTATATATTTTTTTAGATAGTGGATAAAGAATCCGGTCTCATCCCTCTTAAAAACGAGATATTTCAGTATTTGGGATTCAATTCGTATGGCTTTCAGAATTTAACACTCAATTCACGTGCCTTCTAAAATTTGACATTAGACATGTGGATTCTTTCATTTTAGGTCTTTTCCTCCCCTTATCTCTATGTTTCTTCTTTTTTTCTTTTCTCTTTGCAATTTGCAGCCCACGTGAGAAGTCGACTTTACCCCTGCCTTTGTGTTCACGTGTGCTCCTGCGTTGTGCCGCCGCCGGCAAAGGTCTCTTGCGCCGCCTCGGCCGCGCATGAAGGAACGCTTCGTCGGCAACTCCCTTTCCTCTCATGAAAGCTCACTGCGAGTCCACGAAGGCGGAACAGCCCAGCGGTGCATGCACGTTGGCCTAATAAATCCAAAGCCCCTCCAGATGCTTCTTTTTCCAGCGAATTAGCACTTAGCTCCAAGATACAAAGTTCGTGGCAGGAACTTCCCCGAGTCATTGCATTTTCCTATTTATCCAGAAGGAAACAACTATGTAATTTACCGTATAGAAAAATCGAAACGGAGCCCTTTTAGTTTGAGACTAGAGTCGACCTTTCTGCATAATGAATTAACTAGAATATCTATACTGAAAAAGAAAATCGTGCTTGGAGTTTTTTTAGAAGTTGACGATATGTCGGCAACTACACGTCAAACCTCATATACTTGTACTATTTTCTTGTCAATATTCATTCTGTGTGCTAAACGTGTCCATTCACACAATTAGTGGCTTTCAACATCAACAGAGTATAAAATTATCCGACAAAAATAAACCAGCCAATAATCTGCGAGACGATCGAGCAACACCAGTGTGATGTACGTGAACAAACGACGCCTCCACTACAGCACCAGCGACCGATCACCCTGACACAAAGCTTATTTGTCAACGCACGCCGCCGCCCCAATCCCCGCCTGACTGATCGAAGAAATCCTCAAACAAAAAAAATGGAGTAATCAAGCAGCAGCCCCGACTTGTCCGAATGTCCGGTACCGGGGCACCAAGTCAAGCAGAACGTGGAGCCCCACGAAATTCAGTTAGCCCGCCACTCGGTGCCAAACCGCCGACCGTTTCGTGCCCGATCTCCACGCCGGCCGTCTGATGACAACCGCACTAAAAAAGTTCAGATAATCCGCCACTACCTGACTGACTGACGACCATGTCCAATCCGATCCAATCCGTCTCCTC
The DNA here is from genome assembly GCA_033239725.1 of Echinochloa phyllopogon. NCBI lineage: Eukaryota > Viridiplantae > Streptophyta > Magnoliopsida > Poales > Poaceae > Echinochloa > Echinochloa phyllopogon. The sequence continues at coordinate 5,981,317 of BTCW01000017.1, read as the reverse complement.
CAATCACTCCTCAATCACCGCCTTGGCACGATCCGCCACCACTATAAATCACCCTTGATCATTGATCAGATTTGTTGCAGAGACAGACACAGAGAGAGTTGGTGCAAGAGGAAGAGCAAGAATGGCGGCGGCGATCGATGATTCCTGCCGGCGGCCGGGGTCGGTGCCGTTCAAGTGGGAGGTGTGCCCGGGGACGCCCAAGCACGTCCGGAGCAGCAGCGCCAGCGCCGCGCCGCCGCTGTCCTACGCGGCCTCCCCCTCCTCCTTCGCCACCGTCTCCAAGGTGCCCGTGTCGCCGAAGCTGGCGCCGCCGCCGGCCATGTCGCCGTCGCCGTACCACTCCCCGCGGGTCTCCTACTACGCCGCGCGCTCCGCGTCCGTGTCGCCGTCCCGGCGCCACCGCGCGCCGCATCGCCCGACGGCCTTCCTCGACACCGCGCCTCGGGTGGCTCCCGCGTACGGCCCCAGCCACGAGGACGAGGACGCGGCGGCGGCGGTGCCGGCGGGCAGGTGCTTCCCGCTCCCCTTGTTCCGCCGGAGGGACCGGGACGGCAAGAGAGACGGCGGTTCGGGGCGGCGCTCCGGCGTGGCGTCGTCGAGCTCGTCGTCCGGGAGCAGCTTCAGGTCCGACGGCGCGCCGGCGGCGGCGCCGGGCGGGCTGCGACGGTCGGCGTCGAGCTCCTCGTCGTCGTGCCTGTCGCTGTCGTCCAGGAGCAGCGGCAAGCTGGCCGAGGTGAGGGAGGTCGCGGCTGCCGGCGGCTGGTTCTACTGATCGAGACAGCTCAAGGTCAAGAATTCGAGGACAAATTTATCTGCGTGTCGCGTGTGTGTGTTTGTGTGTGTGAGTGAGATGAAACATTGAGACCCCAGCTAGATCATGTAGTTTTTGGCTGGAGACTGTTTGTACAAAACAGTTGCTCGTCGATCCCATAGTTTCATATACGTCTGTTGATGGATTGTGCAGATTTACACTAGTCTGATGAAGAACAAAAATAAGCTGTCACCTCATGATCGATATAATGGTTTGGTAGTATATAAAAAAGGCCAAAGCAGAGCATACTACTGTGTAGGCATGCTCTGTTTTCCGGCTTGGCAACACAAGGTGCTTCCAATCCCCGAAACAAACACTTTGCATTTTGAGCCTCCCTTGTTTAGATTCCAAATTCCACCCCCAAAGTTTATTATGCAAAAAGAGGATTTTCATCACATCAAAATGTCATATCATGCATGGAGTACTAAATGTAGATGAAATAAAAAAAACTAATTACACAATTTTGTTGTACTCTGCGAGACGAACATTTTGAGCCTAATTAATCATTTTTTGGATAATTTTTCACACATACAAACGAAATGCTATAGTGACGCGCGCACCCAAAAAATCAAAGTTTGGCTTTCAAATTCCGGAGGCCTAAGCGACGACCACAAAGTCGACAACGATGTGACTGCAGCATCACGGAACTGGCCGTAGCAGAGCGCCGAATTCGAGCCGACCAACGGCCACCACGAGGACGACGGCGACGCCGGCGAGGACCAGACCACTCGGTCCCCAATCGGAGAAAAATCAAGCACGTTTCATCACTTTGGTGCCCGCATGCGAGTACGAAAAGTCTGTCGGACAGGAGATCGAACCGATCAGGCTAGTGGTTCACTGGTTCATCGGTCCAACCAGTGGTTCACTTGTCGAACCAGTGGCACATGATTTATATAAATAATATGTAAGTTTTATTACCCATAATATTACATATAACATAATAGATGATATAACATAATTATATCATAATAGTCTATTGTTTAAAGTTGAAAACCAATATCCAAACATCAAATCGATCAATGGTTCACGAAAAAACCGCTTCACTGGTTCATCGATTCGACACAAAACCAACCGGTTCGCACCGGTTCACACCGGTTCAATTGCGTGACCGATCTTTTAATTAAACCGGACCGATCCTGCCACCGGTTCATGGTTTTTCCGGTCCAACCAGTGAACCGGTTCGGTTTTTTGTACCAGGCACGCGAGTCGTTAGGACTAATTGTTGCGCCGCCGGCCGCCGCCAGCGTCCACCATGATGGTGATCCTCTGCCGCCTTAGTCAACTCCGATCATGATTTGGCAATTAGGGAGATAGGGAGATTTTGCAAGAGATGTCAAGCTTTCCTTTGTGGGGAAAAAAAGTTAAATACATGTGTTCTCATATATTATTTGTAGTGCACTCTATTTTAACTACATGTGTTCACATTAGAATTATTCAAACTGCAATATTTCAAACCGATAATTTGAAATTCAAATTATGTACAATTTTGTCCCGACAAGTATGGGCACTTTTGTCCCCTGCCTGATTTTATCCCACGGTGTCTCTCCGCAATGGAGAATTATTTGGCGTGCACGAGCCGGACACACACAGGGATCATCTCCTCCACCGATACTCACGGGCTTAAATAACCAGAGCCGCCGTAGCACACGCGCGGGCCAACAATGGAGTCGCCGCCGAAACTGCCCCGGCTTCCGGTGGACGTCCTGCTCGAGATCGTCGCGCGCTCGGACGTCACGACCGCCGTCCGCTGCGCCGCCACCTCCACGCTCCTCCGCAAGCCCATCCTCTCCCCTGGCTTCCGCCACCGCCTCCAGCTCCGCGCCGCTGCCAGCGGCGGCGGCGCCCGATGCCGCGGCTTCGACCCCGCCCGCCTCCTCGGCGTCTCCTACTCGTCCCGCGACCTCGGCGGCGACGGCGTCGTCCACCTCGGCCCGCCGCCGGCCCGGCGCGTCAGCTTCGACACGGGCCTCCTGCGCTCGTCCCACGCCGTGTCCTCCCGCGACGGGCTCCTCGTCCTCAGCCGGTGCGACGACCAACTCCGCGACCTCCGCGTCTGCAACACCTTCACCGGCGGCGTCACCCGGCTCCCTCCCATGGACGTTCTGAACGACGACCTCGACTGCTACCGCCCCGCCCTGCTCTCCGTCGTCGGCGGCTCCTTCGAGGTGCTGGTCATGGACGCGCGCCTGCGGCTCCAGATCTTCTCCTCCAAGGACGGCGGCGCCGGAGAGTGCGGCGCCGTGCGCGCCGCGGCGCCGCCGCCGGGGCACGTCCGGCTGAAGCCGTACGTGCTGCAGACCTCCCCGTCCGTCATCGGCCGCACCGTCCATTACCTCTGCCACAGCACCTCGGAGCCGGCGCTGGGCCCCAGCGACGGCATGCTCGTGCTTGCCGTGGACGCCGACGCGGCGGCGGCAGCGGCGATCGAGCTGCCGGAGGGGTGCGTCAGCGCCGCGGCGGCGGAGAGCTGCAACCTGGCGGTGACGGCGGACGGGAGGCTGAGCGTGCTCGTGGCGGAGGCTGAGGCGATACTGGTGTGGGCGCTGGAGGAGGAGGGGTCCTGGACCCGGCGGGCGGTGATCGACAGGCGGCGGATCGACGAGCTGGAGGCGCCGCCCGGGCCCGGCGGCGTCGGGGCGGCGGTGGCCGGAGGGAAGGCGGTGTTCCAGGGGTTTGGGGAGAGGAGCGGCGCGGCGCTGCTCCGGGTGGACATGGTCGGGCTGGTGCTGCTCGGCGTGGAGACGGGGAAGGCCGTGCTGCTCCGCGGCGGCGGCGAGCGCGACACGAGGACGTACAAGTACGAGCGGGCGTGGCTGCACGAGGGCGATGAGATAGATTTGGCCGCTTTGCTCGAAGGCATGAAAGAAATCGGAGATAGCCACGCCCAGTACGATTCCGATGACGATGATGATGAGTACGGCTCCGACGATGATGAGTACCATTCCGATGTAGGCGTGAAAGATATCGGAGAAGGCCACGGCCGGTACGATTACGACGATGACGATGAGGACGACGATTCCGACGACGAGGAGGAAGACGAAGACTCCGACGAGGAGGAGGATGACGATTCCGACGAGGACGAGGAGGAAGAGGACGACAACGTACTGTTGATGGGATTATTATTGCAGCACAAGTAACAAAGATCAAAATGTTTTTCATGCTTGCCGGCGATGCGAGGCGAGGCGAGGCTTCCATGAGCATCCATGCAAGTGTTGACTTATTATTATTTTTTTGGAAAGCAAGTGTTGACTTATTGTGCTATGGAGAAAGAAGTGTCTAGTAGCTCACTCGGTTGCAACTATAACCGTGAGACATGGCCAAGTGCATCATCACGGGCTAACCGTTGATGCATTGGTTTTTATTATTTATATATAGATACACATTCTTGTTCTTATTATAGCACCCAATGTTTTAAAAATATATGGTATTTAGGGTGTGTTTGGTTGGGCTTTTTCTGGCTTTGACTTTTCAAAAAAGTCATTAACCCAACCAAAGGGGTTGACTGCCAACAAAAGCTAAAGGCAAAAGCATATTCTTGCTAGATCATTTCTGAAAGCAGGTATGGAGGCGTTTTTTTGGGCTTTGGCTTTCACAAGTTTGAAGAAATTACCTACGTATGTATGTATATATATGTATATATTATATAATATTTATTTATTTATATACATATATATTATATATAGATATATATTATTCATATGTATATATATGCATGTGTGTGTATATACATAAATATATATATTATATGATATTTAATTATTTATATACATATATCTTATATATAGATATATATCTTATTCATATGTATATATATGTATACGTATATATATATTTATCTATTTATTTATATACATATATATGTATATATCTTTCAGCTTCCAAAAAGCCACAGCTGTCTTACCAAACGACTTTCAGCTTTCTCACAGCACATAACCAACAACAGATTTTTTTACAGCCCACAGCCCACAACAGCTTTTTTCACAGCCACGGTCCAACCAAACACACCCTTAATAAAATCTTCTATCAAAATAATGATAAAATTTTATAATATATATATATATGTTTTAAAATATGTTACAACATTCTCTATCACTCCACAAGATTCAATGAATTAATATGCTGTTTGTGCCGAGTACTTGTGGGTGTGGGTGTGTGCGCCTTGAACATGTTTATCCAAAATATTGAATCGGGTTTCACTTTCATGGGTTGTCAAAGTTCTATTTTAAAAATTGTGACCGAGGTATAAATATAAAAGATCATAGTCCAAAAACCATGATTATTTATTAGAAATATATGATACCCAATATAAAATATCACCAATATGTTGCGGCCCTTATTGTTAGGCTGCACTAGCTAGATACCCGTTATTGCAGAGCACCGAGAACTTCGCCTTACTCATTTCTCTATGTTCTAAGGTGGTCCACATTTGCGAGCCTTATCCATTCTCTCTCTCTCGCTCGCTCGCTCACTCACTCACACAAACATAATGGAGCAACCTCGTGGTCCGAGGAATTCGCCGGTGTCCTGGTTGCGCTAGGGAAGCTGGTTCATAGGTGATAGTGGGCAACATCGGCAGGAAGATGTGCACTCTGATCCGTGCAAAAGTAGAGCTGGAGTTTTGAAGCGATCAGTTGAGCCCCATCATGCCAAATCCTCTATGAATCACTGCCTGAGATCTGGAAGACGCAAGACACCTGAATGATGATGGAGCCACGATAGTTGTCACCTCTTCCCACAGATCCCCTATTCGAGGTCGTGGCAAGCTCTGACTATGACGTCGAGACCGCCTTCCACTGGGTTGCGACTGCTGAGGACAGTCCCAACCCTTTAAATTTAAATAGGATGATTTTTATAGCATTAAATAGGGTGATACATGGGACTATTGTCTTATGTGGCGCTACATTAAATAAGAGAAAGAGAAAAAAGCAAGACATCGGGTCTCATGCAAGACCCAATTTCTACACAAGAACCTATGTACAGGACACTACCAAGTTTGAGTTGGGAGATGATAGTGTCTTCATTTATAGATAACAAATAAATACAATTGGTGGAGAGGAGAAATGATGAATTTATTGATGACCCACACTAAGAAATCATGGGTTGAAGAACACAATGTCTAAAGTAGTGTCTTTAATATGACATCATAGACACTACCTGTGGACATCGTGGGTTGGAACCGCCTTAGTCCCCTGCGCCACGCGATCCTCGATTCGGGCTTCCGCCGCTGCCTCGGCCTCCACGCTATGGCCAACAGTGGCTTTGACCCGGATCTCCTCTTGGCGGCGTCCTACCGATTGTGTGGCTGCTACTACTACGACATCCGCTCCAACCCCATCATTATCGTCCACCCAGTCGGGCAGCTCCATATCGACAACACCCGTCATCATCAAACTTATGTCCTCCTGCAACGGGCTCCTCGTGGGCTCCTATTCCGGTGGCGGTCACTGCTACAAAAACTCTTATCAGTACCTGTAAGGGAAAAATGACCCCGCGCCTAAAAAGAAGAAAAAAAATTTGGACCGCCGAGTCATGTGATTTTTTCATGCATAAAATGTGTGTACGCGTCCACAAGGATTCAAACCCATGACCTCCAGCCTCGCGCGTTGCTTTCTTACCATCCCACCTATGCATCACTTATAACTGAATGAGAGATGATTTTCTTTTGAAGAAATCCGTGGAGAACACTAAAAGTCGCATTTTAGTACTAACGTGCGCGTCATTTTAGTACCGACTGGTGTTACCCGTCAGTACTAAAGTGCCTCTTGGGGCCTTCCAAGTTTAGACCTCGTACTAAAATGACGAGAGTACCGGGTCTTTTTATGACTAATACTAAATGCAAGCGATGAATGTGAGACTTTGTAGTAGTTGGTACATACATATACCGACCAGCCTTGCTTTCCATCGATGGTGGTGGCTGATCCTTCGAGTTGCTCCTCAAGTACAAGCCTAATAGCTTAGACACAATGGATCAGGAAGACCCAAATCTTCTCATCATCGAAAGCCGAGTGGGCGCGGCGCTGCTCGTAAGATCCACCTGCGCTTGTGTAGACAATCTCTACTGCCCCGGCTATCTGCTGGGTTTAATCCTGTTTTAAGCAAGTGTCCAAATCTTTCTTTTGAATGTGTACATGTACTATACACGTGAAGCTTATTTTTTGTAGGATTAATTTTTGAGTATACCTGTTTGCATGTGCTCGTATTAGAGAAGAAGAGCATGCTTGAGTCATAGCAGGAGTCTATGCGAGATCTATAAGCCCACTACTTGGTTGGGACTATAAAAGCAATAGGTGAATGTTAGGTTTAATGTTGTTTTTCCCGTGAATACAACAGGATTAACGAGATGAATGTTGGGTTCAATGTTGTTTTAAGCAAGTGTCCAAATCGCTTTTGAATGTATATGTGTACTATAGTACTATACACGTGAATATTATTTTTGCTAGGATTAGTTTTTGAGTATATGTGTTTGCATGTGTCCATATTAAAGAAGAAGCGCACGTTGGAGTCCTAGTAGAAGTCTACGTGGGATCGGTAAGCCCACTTCTTGAAACTATAAAAGCAAGAGGTGCGTGGAATACTTTGAATCTAGGAAATAGAGAAAAAATATAAATGGCTAGGAGCTATCGGCCATACATAAGCCGCCTTTTCAATGGCCGACAGCTTACCTGAAAAAAAAACATGTCAGCCAGCATGGAGGAGTCTGTCGGCGTGCTCTGGCCGATTAGCCAATACCTGTCCTCGGGTCATACTGGGCTATGGGCTCTGGGCCCCCCTTGTCAAGCAAAAAATTCTAAAGGGCGTGATGTCCTTCAGGCCGCAGCCCATCCAAATGTATGCCTAGCTAATTTAGTCCATAAGGCTATTTCCGGTGGAGATTTCATTTTTGTGTTTCTAAAAATACCACGTAACCAAGTAGACAATTAATTTATAGATGAAATGGTTCATACAATGCATTATTTTATTTTGATGTTTCATAGGCAATGCATGCAAGACACAAACTTGTTGGAAACTGTGTATACAGAGTTTCATCTAGATGAAACTCATTTCATCTCTCTCCTCGTTAACTCTTTGCCATATCATCTAAAATGCTGATTTGACACTCTATTTAATGTGTATGAAACTCTATGAAACCTTGCACTGGGACTGGCCTAAGAAAATCAGAACAAGACTTCAAGAGGCATGTCAACAAGATCATCCATTTGATCCACATGCAAACTTAGCTTATTTCTATGGCACTTCTGTCTGGCTCAAATTTGGCGGATCCCCGCCCCAATTTGAATCCTCGCCCCCCCCCCCCCGGGCACCAAGAGAGCCTTTACATTGTCCCTAGAGGCCCTAAAACCATTTCTTTATACCAATCTCTGTGGGAGTTTCATGGACAATAAATTAGCTACCATGTCAGCATTTTTATGATGTGTCACTGTATTAATTAAGAGAGAGGTGAAATTGTACACAGTTACCTAGACAGCTTTTGTCTTACATGTGACCTAGGAAACAACAATTGATGAAACTATGCATTGAGAGTGAGGTGTTTCATCCTAATTTCAAATATTTTTAGATGATATGTCACTCTAGGTAATTGTGTCCACGAAACTTTCATTGAGACCGGCCTTGCGAAGATCGTCACTAGTATCTGCTATGCAGTCACGAATCATGATATCCCAAGCCATAACCACTCACCTGGCAGCCATTTATATTAATACTACGATATGTTCCATATTTTGTTATCTTTTAAAGAAAAGAAATAACATTTTCAACATTGGTACTCTCACAGGCCCCTCGCAGCCACGGAACATGTGGATAGTCGATAGAGACATATCATTTGTGTCTGCTAGCCTTCTTCAGAAATAACATTTTCAACATTGGTACTCTCACAGGCCCCTACAAGTCCTTCACTGAACAACCATAGCTTCTTTGCCAGCTCTGAATCTCTTGCGACTGGGGTTGGTGTCGCTTCATTGCAATCCGAAAAGTATTTGCCGGATACATCTTTCAGATCAGGGTGCAATGCCAGGTAGCAAGTAGTCGCAGCTCCCTGAAAATACCATGTTTGTCAGATGATATTCTTAAGATATATCACCGTCTATTGTGTTAATTGTAAAGACTTAGCTGGGTGCTATGTTTCAATAACCTGGGGTACATTCTTCAGAACAAGATTTGCCACTGGGGAGACAACTGAAAGTAGCGCACCTGTCAAACAGAGGGTCCAACAAAATCAACAATGTTTTTTTTTCGTTTTTGAGTATCTTTTTGGGGCTTGAGCTTGCAATGTTATTACTGTTTCCTGCGACATAGCGGACGATATTGGTGAAGATTACTCCAGGATGAAGGGAATTCGCTGTCAGATTGCATCCTTCTTCCTGAAATTGCACCAAACATATTTTAGTTTGTGAGCATGTAGTGAGCGTGCAATTAGCAACAAGGCAAAGAGATTGCGGACCTGAAAACGCCTGGACAGCTCACTTGCATGGAGAATATTGGCCAATTTGGAATGTGAATATGCAATGAATGGGCCGTACCTATAAATTTGGAGTATAAAATAATCATCTTCTTGTTATGATAACCTCATGTAAACCAGATCAATGAGAACTAAACATTAACTTGTTGCCAACCTAGCCTTATCGTTTATCTTGTTCAGCTCAAAGCATGTGCCATCACTTCTTTTATGTGCAACAGAAGCTACGTTTATGATCCTGCCTTGTACACCAGTCTCTCTGGCAGTTGATTGCATCTTGTCGAGTAGGAGATTTGTCAGCAAGAAATGACCTGGTCAAAGGGTCAAAATGCAATAGATGCTTGTGCCTAATTAATCATGCATTAATTTGCTTCTGAAGAAGTCTATATTCTTCTGAACAAAGTACTATCAGTAATTCAGGTCATATCAGCAAAGCAAATCCCCTGTGCTACATGTAACAGGGATTTGTTGGCACGATTGACCGGTATCGCACTGACCAAGGTGATTCGTCGCAAACTGCAGTTCAATCCCATCCTCGGATAGCTGGTAAGGGCAGGCCATAATCCCTGCATTGTTTCTTCAGAGAAACATGTTTCAGATTACCATGATAAGTGAGTTCAGCAGTAGAGAACCACCGCGCTAAATTCTGAATATCCAGAGTTTTTAAGAGGTGCCCGTACGTACATGAGGATGTTCAGGTGCTTATGGGAGGAGTTGAAGGACTGCACGAACTTGCGGACGGAGCTGAGTGAGCTCATGTCCATCTCCATGACATGCAGCTTGGAGCTTGGGACCTGATCGGCAAGGCTCTCCTTCACCTTCAGGCCGCTCTCCAGTGTCCTTGCTGGTATGATCACTTCCGCTCCCCTCAGCGCTAGAACTCTAGCCGTCTCCTTTCCAATCCCATTTGTTGCTCCTGTTTTTAACAAATTAAACAGAGGGGAGAAGAAAGTTGTGTGAGTGAGGCAGGTCATGACTACCAATTGGGAAGACTAGTGGAAGTCCACAGCTGTGTAAAGTTAAGTGAATACAGTATTGTAATCTGAAGAACAAAATACGATCTAGCATCTGTCCGGCAACTTTCAATATAAAATGGAAGTTAGTTCTTGCAGAACGTGCTCAGTAATCTTTATGCTGTGAGACTGAACTGTTACATCCTTTCAGAAGAAGAAGAAGAAAAAACAGACTGAATTTTTACAATCTTCCAGTAGTCCATTTGTGTACTGCATACAGGCGTCTGGCGAGGTCTTTCTATTTCTTACCAAAATTATGTAAAGTTTTTTTTACAGACAAATCGTGCAACAATTGTGCGCATAATTTTGATCAGTATCAAGGCCTGAAAAGTTGAATTGGCGTTCGGGCCTTTTCAGCATCCGCATGAGAAGTCACACTAACTCTGCAACCACTGGCTGAGGACCGCTAAAGAAGCACCGCTGCACTGCGCCGAAAGGAAACGAGGGAAGAGTTGGAGAGACCTGTGACGATGGCGGTGAGACCGGAGGCGTCGACGCCGGCGGTGACCTCCTCGGCGGTGGACTTGGCGCCGAAGCCCGACGGACCCCGCCGCCCCCACAGCCAGCCCAAGAGCCCCATCCCCGACGACACCGTCTCCGTCGTCAGCCACCAGTAGTCAACCAGCTTCTCACGCATCACACATGCCGCCGATGCCGCCGCCGCCTTTCGAGGAACAGTTGCCCGGATGGATAGGAGGGAAGAGGAAGCTTTGCAGCCAGTGGCGTTCGGCAGCTTCGACGTCGACGCGTGTTCTGCCTCCAGGCTGGGCCTGATGAGGCTGCAGGCCGTTCTTGTCCCGTCCGGCGGCCCACAAAACACACCACCGCTCCATGGAGTTCCGGTCCAGATAGAAAAAAAAACAAACGGTTAGAAATAATATATCCATGACTTTAAAAAAATAAAGCTCATCGTTACGAACGCATGACTATAAGAATCACTTAAACCGGATATACGAGAAAAAAATAGTAATCATTTGAATATCCAAGTTTACACAACAACATAAAACTAATATATTAAATAGTGATAAAATAGTATTAAAAACCATTTTAAAAGATAAAGCTCACTGTTATGAATACGTGACCGCAAGAATCACCTAAATCGGAGGTACGAACAAAAAATAATAATCATTTTTTAGATCTATGGACTAAATTATAAATAAAAAATCAGTCATCAAAATCGCCCCGATGGCCAAATTTGAACGGATTTGATAGTTGGACGGTCAAAGATACCCGATTTTGAAGTTCGATGGTCAAAATCAAACTAAGTCAAAAAGTTGGACGGTCAAAAATGAACTTTTTCCTAAAAACATATATTCCTACAACTATGTTTATGTCTAGTAACAAATAAACTTGCACATTAGTCAGCAGCAAGTATTGTTGACCTTCTCTTGAATTCCGTCTTCCTGATGTTCTTTTGATTTAAATTATAAATAAAAAATTAAAACCAACCATCAAAACCGTCCCGATGCCCAAATTTGAGCGGTTTTGATAGTTGGATGGTCAAAGATACCCGATTTTGAAGTTTGATGGTCAAAACCAAACCGAGGCAAAAGTTGGATGGTCAAAAATGAACTTTTTCTAAAAACGTATCCAAAAAAAAAAGACACCGTAGAAATTCTAGGACAGAATAGCCAACGCGTCAAATGACCATGCAGCCCCTGTCTTTTGGATGAGATTGCGCAAAAATCTTGTCCTGTTACGGTGGAAGCCGCGTGATTAAAGGGCCTGCATGGCGGCATGCACGTTTGGTGCCCCCGGTGTGTTTTTTTTTGGCGCCATGCAGTTTAGTTGCCGCCCTTATTTTCTTTGCCGCTAGTTTATTCGCTGCCGCTAAAATACCAATTGATGTTTGGCGCCAATTGATTAGTTGGTGCCGATAAATAAAGAATTGAAGGCCTGCTAATCTGAACAGTCCATGGAGGGGCACAAAAAACAAGGCACCCAAATTTTTAGAGACACGAAAAAATTGAGTGGCGCCAACAAATACGTAGAAATGCTCTCCCCGCGCTGACACTCGACGCAGAGGCTATAAGTATACCACGTGCAACAGCATTTATCCTTTCCTTGAGCGTTTTCCTCTCACCCAGTACATCAACAACATGGCCATAATAGATCTCAACCTTCCTCCAGATGACAACGCAGATACTTTACCTGATCTCAATGATGCTGTGCCAGATCAGGAAGAGGATGGGATCCAGGTTGTGCATCCTTTTGACCCCAACTTTCATGCCGCGGCAGAGGAGCAAGGTAACACCACCAGCAATTTGTACTCATAAGCACATCAATTTATAAGTTTCATATACGTAGGCTGAAAATTGTAGTGCATACCGAGATTAATTAGCATACTTTGTTTGAAGATCCTGTTGATGCTTTGCATGACCTGGATGATGACATCCTCCGTGATGATGACCATCCGCTGCCAAGACATCAAAGTAATATGATCGTCATTTCTTTATTTATCCAGCAATATGTGTGTTCATCAACGTACTGACCTGATACTATATGTTGGCAGATCATGTTTATGGTTTGCATGACCTAGATGACGACATCCTTGGTGATGATAACCATCCGCTGCCAAGACATCAAAGTAATATAATCATCACTTTTTTTGTTTAACCAGCAATATGTGTGTTCATCAAGTGACCTGACATATTGTATGTTTTACAGACCATGTTTATGGTTTGAATGACCTGGAGGACGACGTCCAGGACTATGGGGTGTACGCTGAAGAGATTAATATAGTATTTGATCAAGAGGAACTGACTGACTCAGAGGACAGCATCGAAGAACAATCAAATCAGAGAACTAGGAACAGAGAATTGAAAGACAGACAAAGGCAAGAGATTTATGAAGCTTTGCTAGCACTCAGCAATCGTGGAAAGTTACGAAGAAACAACACAACCCTTGTTGCTACAAGGTTCAATGTTAGTAGGCGTGCTGTACAGCGTGTATGGCAGAGAGCTAAAAAATGCCAAGCAGATGGAGTACTGGTTGATGTTACTTCAACGAAATCCAAGAATTCTGGCCGGAAAAGGGTTACAATAGACCTCTCAAGTATTGCTAGTATTCCATTACATAGAAGAACAACCATAAGAGCATTAGCACAAGAACTTGGTGTTAAAAAAAGCACATTGCATAGGTGGTTCAAAGATGGCGAGATAAGACGGCATTCTAGCTCCCTCAAGCCTTATCTGAAGGAAGCAAACAAGAAAGAAAGGTTGAGGTGGGCTCTATCTTTTTTAGATCAGCGTACTTTGCCAGACACTCCAATGTTCATAGACATGAGATACATTATCCATACAGATGAGAAGTGGTTCAATGCTACAAAGAAGAGCATAACTTTTTACCTGTTACCCGATGAAGAGGATCCACATAGAACGGTGCAAAACAAAAATTCCATTGACAAGGTGATGGTATACTCTGGAGTCTCTATGCCATGGTATGATGATGATGGTAACTGTGTATTCGATGGCAAGATAGGCGTTTGGCCTTTTGTAAGAAAGGTTGGGTACTAATTAGATTAAGACAAATTATTTTACATACTTATAGTCTCTAATTATTTTTAAGCTAACTTGTCTCATCTAATATTAGGAACCTGCAAAACGTAGAAGTGATAATAGACCAAGAGGAACCCTTGTGACGATGACCATGAAGGTGGGTAGAGACACTATGCGAGCTTATATGATAACTAAATTGTTGCCGGCTATTAAAGCCAAATGGCCCAGAGAGCATGCAAATAAGACCATATGGATTCAGCAAGATAATGCACCGTCACATATACGAGCTGATGATGAACAATTTGCTGCTGCAGTATGTGAAACAGGTCTAGACATTCGGATTTTGAATCAGCCTTCTAATTCCCCTGATATGAACTGCCTAGATCTAGGGTTCTTTGCATCTCTTCAGTCAATGACACATAGGAGGATATCTAGAAATATAGATGAGCTCATACAGAATGTGCACTTAGAGTATCATGAACATAGACCAGAGATCCTTTATAGTCTTTCTGACACTACAATCATGCATGACTGAAGTGATGAAAGCAAAAGGAGGTAATAGATACAAGATCCCTCACATGAGCAAGGAAAAGCTAGAGAGACTTGGCATTCTTCCAAAAGCATTGAGTTGTGATAAAGAACTGTATGAGAGCTGCGTAGAGTTCTTGGCCACATAATTGTATGCGTGACTAGAGTTCGTACTGTTCTATCATTATATATTTCAGTTTGATCATGTGGAATAAAATTTTCCTTTATGCATCATATTATATTTCGGTTGGTACTGTCCTATCAGCATACTACTTGATACAAGTTCACTTCATATTATAATAATGTTCTTTTAAAAAAAATCTAATATGCTGTTTACAAACTTATGCAACATTCTTATAAGTAAACTAACAACCAATTCATGATGCAGCCTCTCGTTTCACACAGTATAGCTAACCCTACGGACTTGACTTCTTCAGAACCTTGCCATATTCAGGAATCAAGGTGCAGAGGAAGTCAGTTATTACCAAATTGTTCGGTTCGCCAACATCCTGATCCTGTGATTGTCCACGCACTTCCATGCCATCCCCATCGAACCAAGTTGTAATTCCCTCATCATCCGTCTCAGCATCGGCAATCGACACCTGCGTGGTTGAATTATTGCTGATCGTCATGGCCTGCTCATCCGTTGTCTTCTTGTCCAGAAGCTGGTTTGATGCTTCCTTGCCTTCCGCTAACACAATCTTCCTCCAATCATCCAACATGTTTCTGCAGAATACATGCACATAAATAAAAAAAAGACATAAGAGATTGCACAAATAATGTAAAGAATTGTTGTACACAAATCATACCCCAAAGAACTTCGAGGCAAAAGCTGATGACGCTGTCCAATCCCTTTCTTGGCATCAATTGTCCGCACCTCAGTCTTCGAAACAATGTTCTGGTCGCCACCAACCATACCGCGCTCTCCAATCCCATCCTCGACACCAATATCCTGCGCCTCTGTCTCTGGAACAATCTCATCTTCGCCGTCAACCTCACAGAACACTTCAGCGCTGTCTTCTTCAGAATCAGGGATCAATTTGAATTCATCCCCCACCCTGTCCTGTGTATCTTGGACGAAATCCTTGCCTTCGACTACGATGCGCTTGTAGACCCGATCCCACCACGTACCTCCTCGTCGGTTGCGGCCGCCGCCGCCGTCGCGTATACCCATTAGCCTCCGCGTGTTGCGGTGGACACCAGGCCCCCCAAGGGTGCTCCTGGTCACCGTCTTTGGGGTCTACCAGTGGTGCAAGATCAAGATGAGATGGAGGAGATGCGCAATATCAACGTGGGGAAGGAAGAGGAACGAGAGTCAGCGACGGGGCCGAGGAACAGAAGTCGTAGGGGAGGCTAAGGAAATTACGGCAACAGGTTGCGGATAGACTGTAGATTTTTTTTGTTTGAGGGTCCACAGGATGTCCAAATAGCTACAATGACTTCTTTTATGGAACAAAATTTGAATCATAGGATGTCTTCTTTTTTGGGACGGAGGGAGTATATTCCTACAACTATGTTTATGTCTAGTAACAAATAAACTTGCACATTAGTCAGCACGTAAGTATTGTTGACCTTCTCTTGAATTCCGTCTTCCTAATGTTCTTTTGATCTAAATCATAAAAAAACTATATTTTTTAGATCATTTCCATAGAAACATACCACACTTTTTAGTAAGCACCTTTACGCACGCGTGAATTGTCATTACACATTTCATAACGCCTATGTGCCCTGCGCACGGGCCCATGATATCAGTCAATATTGGGAGTGTTTGAGAAAAATATGTATTTATTCATAATTATTTTAAGGCAAATTTCTTCATAATATTGTGAAGCGTCCGTAAAGCGAGCCTCATTCGAGGTTTTATGGAGAATTTTATGACATTAAATTTGCTAATGTAGCATAGGAGAGAGAAGCAAAAGTTTCATAAAATGTGAGAAACGTTTTATCACCATAAACTTCTGTAGCCGATAACCGTGTAGTAAAACTGTACACTGAAACTAACCTAAGCTACGTGTATAAAGCGCACGTGGTTGTCCATACTGGCCAAAAGAACGTGGCTTAAGAACTCGTATTTACGCGTCCCCGCAAGTTCCAACGCGCTATTTTCACCAACTGGGCAGCTACCACAGCTGACAGGTGGGACCATAGGCGCATAGCGTCGTGACTCGTAGCAGCTTTGTCACTTGCAGGTGGGACTCGTAGCCGTCCCGACTGCCTCGTAGGAACGCTGCAGCACCACACACACGGGGCCAGTGACCACGTCAGCACCAGGGCCCCACCTGAGCCCGCGGGAGAAACGCGCATGCATGCATGCCCTCCCGCTCTCTCGGTCGTCGTCGTTGGCGTTGTTTTTTTTTTGGGAATAAAACGTCGTTGGCGTTGTTGCCGCTGCACCTGACGCGATCCCGTCCCCTATATAAAGCCGCGCCGCGCCATGGCGTTCCATGCCCTGACATTGCCGCATTGGCATCGCACAGAGAAAGAAAAAACACAGCTGATCGACATCGAGAGTCGAGACCCTCTACTTCTCCATCGTTGCCTGTCTCACAGACCGCCGCCGCTCCTCAATCTCATTCTCAATGGCCGCCGCCGTCCCCTCCTTGCCGAACTTATCCCCGCCGCAGGCCGCCTCGCCCGCCGAGGACCGTCGTCAGCGGCGCGGAGCGGCGGTCCCGGTCCCGCCGCACGTGAAGGCGGTGGCGGGGGTCCCTGGGCGGCGTGGTGGAGGCGTGCTGCCTGCAGCCGACGGACGTCGTCAAGACGCGGCTGCAGCTCGACCGCGCGGGCGCCACCTACCGCGGCATGGCGCACTGCGGCGCCCTAAACGCTCAAGTACGCGCTCCGCCAGGGCGCCAACGCGTCGCTCCAGACCCGCCTCCGGGACCCCGCCACGGGCGCGCTCTCCACGGCGGCGCTCCTCGGCGCCGGCGTCGCCGAGGCGCTCCTCATCGTCACCCCCTTCGAGGTCGTCAAGATCCGGCTCCAGCAGCAGCGCGGCGCCGGCGCCGGCGCCGGCCAGCCGCCGCCGAGGTACAGGGGCGCCGTCCACTGCGCGCGCGCCGTCGTCAAGGAGGAAGGCCTCCGGGGGCTGTGGGCGGGCGCGGCGCCGACCGTGCTGCGCAACGGCACCAACCAGGCCGGCCGCCATGTTCGCGTGCAAGAGCAAGCTCGACGCGGCGCTCTGGGGCCGGCGCGACGGGGACGGGAGGGCGCCGGACCTGGCGCAGTCGATGGCCTCCGGGTACCTCGCCACCGCTGTCGGCCCGCTCTGCACGGGGCCGTTCGACGTCGTGAAGAGCAGGCCCCGTGCAGAGCCTGCCCCAGAGCCATGGTTGTGTTGTCATCGTTGGAATGGTCAATCAGAACTTCAGAAGTGTGTAACAAACCGTTCGTTCCGATCCTGTGCCATGGTTTTAGTGATTTATTAGTTTTTGGTGTTGACGTGTTGTTAACTTGTTATATATGGCTACGCCGTTTGGTGCTTGTACGTGGAGCAGCGAACTCGAGTACGTGAAAGGTCTTGCTATTAGATGTCTGCTGTTCTGATAAAGAGCGTCGTGGTACGTATGTTTTGTATTTTACAATCGCTTGGCTTTTCAATTAGCTTGTGCAGCTCATCTATGGTGATTGGCTTGCCAAGGGCACATAAAACTCTCGAAAGGAAGTGGGGCCTGGTGGACTTAAGGGCTAAGCGATGGGATGTCCCCAGCTGTAGTGTAGCATATGGCAAGCAAGAGAGAGATTGATGGGTTAGAGGTAGAAGATATACAATAATAGCCAACAATTGTCGATTACAAAAATCTAAAAATCTTGCATAACAAATTTTGGCAACTATTTGGCTGGTCCAATACTAAAACGAACAAGTTTCGATTTAATCTGTGTAGAGAGGCTAATAATAATCGGCCGGAACACAGAATACGAAAAGAAAACACAGTAAAAAAAGATTTACTGCACACCTAGTGGGACTCGAACCCACAATCGCCTGATTAGAAGTGACGCCTTATCCATTAGGCCACAGGTGCCTTTTTTAGTATTCCTTATTTAATAAGTTAAATAGTTACCCTTCTGCCACTTCAATTCCATTCTCCCTTCCAGGCCTATTCCCAAATCCCAATGCATGGCCGCTGCCTCCTGCTTGATCAACTATATGAGTTTTTTATAAGCTCGAACAAAAGAGAAACCATCTGTATTTGGCAATAGATTTATTACGAGAATCTACGTGTTATAAGTGTCTGGTGTTACGCCGGCCCCATGCCCCCATCGTTGCAAATCGAAGTGGAAGTGTTCTTCCTTCGTGATCGCGGAACCACATTTAAACAACATGAATACATGATCAATTGCGGTTTGCATCAATTAGCTGTATTTTTAACCTTGTCTAGTTCCTTCAGAAAAAAGATGGCTGCATTTTAAGCAAGCTAATGACAGTGGGTTTAGTAGTTTGACATATGAATGTAGGCCGTGAAGATGATACATAAAGGCAAAATAGACGTCATCACTGGGGGATGGTACGTCTTTAAATTTTTATGGGGCTGGTTAGATGGTTAGTTCAATGTGAAGTGGCAATTGTCAGACACAGCTTGAATGTAGTAACGAAATGAAATAAGGACGTTCTGTTCGTTTGGCTTATCAGCCACCAGCCAACGGTACTTTTCTCTCAGAACAAATCAGTCATCAACCACCGGTCAGCAGTACTTAGCCACCAGCCAAACAAACAGGACGTGTCTCATTCTGTTCTCCATCGCGTCTGAGATAGAAATTAATGCAAGACATTCATGTGCCAGTCTCTTGAGCACAGATTGCATAGTCGCACGTGTTTGCAGATTGCATAGTCTCCTAAGCACATATAGCAAGGCACCGTACAGTATAAATGAGCAACAGAGCATCAATACGTTGTTAGCAAATTAATGATTGGCACAGTGTGTCAATATAGGATCAGGCATTTTCTCTGAGCGAGACGACATAGACTCAGCTGCACCCATCTTTCAGCAGAAGGATGGTCCCTGTCCATGATAGGCACAGCAAAAACAAGGGCATTTTGACTTTCCAGATAATATATACACAATTCAATACACTTGCTGCAATTCCTGTGGCAAGTCCAAATTACATCTCTGCTGCAAGTTTGAGAAGTGAAAACTATGGCAGTGTCTCATTTGTGTTATAAAACAAGTGTATTGGAATTCTGTGGCTTCCGCAAAATGTGCTGCTGCAAGTTTGTTCTGAAATTATATCATCTGATTATCATGTCATAGCGATGATCAAAGAAAAAAATCTCCGATTTATGCCAAGAAAATAACAAGATTCGATCGTGTCTGGTTTTATGTCAGAAGCAAATGAGTATACAACTTTATATCTAGGCCGCCCAGGAGTGATGATCATTGAAACCATACTCCAGATTGAAACAAAATACCACTAACGATCGAAATTGTCATATTCAACCAGTCGGGTTAGCTAATATTGTCAGTACACCAAATTAAGCACAATGCCATCATGACAACCAAATGACCATTAAACTACATCTAAACCATCCTTTCTGGTTGATGATGAAGCTGGCTCCTCATGTGTCCCCCCCCCCCCCCCCCCCCCCCCCCCCACGTCAGTTTCCAGTGTGGCCTCATCACAGTCATCATCACCAAATAAGTCTTTTTTTAGATTATGATCACCAAATAAGTCTGCCAGGCCTGGTTGCTTCCTTCCCTCCCTGCCCATATGATGCACAAGGAAAAAAAATTCAATTAAGGCTCTGTTTTGAGGCAAATAAACTTAATCAAATATATGTGCAGAATCATCAGAATTTTTTCCAATCAATTTATACTTTTTTCAAGTTTTAATTCTGAAGTGGCAGATTCTGACAGCATTGCTTAATTGATATGAATACATCACATATACAATACCTCGCTAAGATTTCCTTGCAGCGTGCGTTGACGGCGAGCATGTATCCGAAGAATGCCGCCATGGCCATCATCTCCACGGCGAGGCCGTACACCCAGATCCATTTGCTCACCACTAAACCGAGGGTGCTGAGAGCGGAGAACGCCATGCTATATAAGAAGAAGCGCATCATGGAATCCATGGAGACGAGGGCTTCGCGCAACAAGTAGCCGGCCGCGACGAAGGCCCAGAAGTAGAGGGCCATCCAGCTCAACACGCAGAGCCCAACCACGACGAGCTTGGTGTCCCCGCCGCCGTGGTTGGAGAAGAAGACGAGCCACACTGCGAGCGCGGCCAGGCACAGCGTCAGCAGGGCGACCGTGAAGATGGCGTGGATGGCGGTCAGCTTGTGCCCCTTGCTCAGGCCGACCGGAGTCGGTGTGCGCGCGGCGGCCTCGTCGGCGGCGCGCTCGACGCCGACGTGCGCGCGGTTCTCCGCGAGGGCGTAGCCGAGCAGCCCCGCGGCCCAGGCCGTGGCGAGGTGCGCGGCGGCCATCCCCGCGACGGGGCCGGCGAGGGCGCCCACGGCGTAGGCCAGCGCGGCGGCGTACGAGGTGCGGAGGAAGACGGCGGCGGCGCCCGTGCGCGAGAAGGTGTAGGCCCAGAAGGCGAGGTAGGCGCAGACGAGCAGGGAGACCGTCCACACGACGGACACGGTCTGCTGCTGCTGGTCGGTGTCGGCCGCGGGGTGAATCCGGCGCGGCAGCAGAACCGCGGCGAGCACGACGAACAGCAGCGTCACCAGGAACATGCCGGACAGGGAGGTGTTGCGCAGGCCGAAGGAGTAGTGGAGGTAGCAGGAGTTGACTCCTCCAGAGCCGCAGGTGCATCGGGTGTGGCGGCACTCGTCGGCAAGGCTCGTGTTGCCGCCGCCGCTGTCAGAGGACGGTGGGCGTGGGTCACCCTTCTCGAGGTCCATGTCACCGCTGGAGGATCCTCTCGTACAGCGCGCCGCGCGCTGTCAGAAGATGCTCTCGACGACGGAGGGCCGATGGGGCCGCGCTGCCGCCGGCCGGCATATAAAGAGGCGGCGCGTCAAGTTACCTTCCATTTTTAGGAATGAGAATTCGATTGACAGTAGAACTGTATTTTCTTCCTTTATTTGTTTTTTTCCTTTCCTTCTTCATTCAGTCGTTTAATTGTTTTTTTGGCCGCGCGCTATCTTGGAGCATCAAGATTTATGGTGGATTGGTAGCCTGTTTTAGTGGCAGCTTAAGGGAGGTGAACCATTTGTGCCAAGTTTGTTTCAGTGTTGGGATGAATTTTTCAGTGTTTTTCAGTTTTTTCCATTTTAATCAGTGAGCTCCGATAGGTCCATAACATTATATTGTCGCGTTCTTATTCAAATTTCTTGGTCCACATGTCAGCTTCACAAGTTGGAAATATTATACGCGCTCAAGCATTCAACCAAACAGAACCTCGGCTCCACTAAAAATATCATATTATTTTTTAACTATAAATGGTACTGCCTCTGTTCTTAAAACGTAGGTCGTTTAACTTTTTTACTACAAATTTAACCGCTTATCTTATTTAAAAATTTTATAAAAATATAGTCAAATTTAAGATATTTTTAAAGATTTTTTATTAATAAAACAAGCCATCATAAAAAATATATGATAAATTACATAAAAATTTAAATAAGAAGAGCGAGTCAAAAAAGTCAAACTACCTACATTTTGAAACGGAATGAGTATATTTGTGAGAAAGTATTGGCCGATTGAGTATATCTGTTTCGTAATAGATTTTGTGAGAAAGAAAGTCAAAGTCGAAATAATATAGTAGTATTATTTTTTAACGAATATGAATTCTATTATTGCACATTTGCACGGACGGAATAGAAGAAGAAAAAAAAAAGCCCTTCCCTTTAAGTTAAACCCCGGTCTCGCCGTAACGACTCGCCTCCTCCCCGCTGCCACCGCCCGATCCCGGCGGCGGCGCCGCCACTCCATCGAACCAACCGGCGCCGCTTCACCAGGACGACCTCGCTGCCGCTACCTCGTGGAATCCCTCCTCCACGGCGTCGCAGGTACCGAACTCGACTCGAACTCGCCTGCTCTCTATTTGGGGTTGATTTGGAGTGCGGTTGGGGGAAGCGGCGCCGCGGCCCGGCGCGCGGTGATTCGTTGAGAAACGGGGACGGCTAGGGTTTGGATTGGTCGGTGGGACGGTGGGAATTGAGCAGTGGAAGAAGGGGTGCGCGGTCGAGTTGGGGAATTCGATGGATTTGGGGCGCGCGTGTTGCCTAGGTCGTGCCGTGTGCCGGCCAGAGCACGGGGAACGGGCGACCAATCGGGCTCTGGCCGGCGAGCCGACTGCAATGGCGGCGCGTGCCCGATTGAACGTGGCACGCCGGCACCTACACACGTCCTGTCTTTTTGCTGAAATTTATGTTCACGGTTTTAGTTGCTGCATCATTAGTTCAATGTAGCAAAGCAACAGCCCAATCGAATTCGACACCTAGCCATGGGACAGCCTTTGTTGAAACTAATATTCGTTTTTGCTTGCTGGATCAGTTCAATTTAGCAAAGTAATAGCCTGATCAACCTGGCACCTAGCCACGAGTCCACGACACAGCCTTCACTCATAATAACCTTCGTTTTTGTTTGTTGCATAGTAGCAAGCAACAGCAAACACTTACTGGTTGCTGACACAAATTTTCTGTTTCACCGTTTCAGATCAGCACAGTTGCCAATGGTGATTCAGAGCCTCTGCAGTGTTTTCAGTGATCCTGAGATAGACCTTGCAAATATGACACCTGAGGTAAAAGAAAATCCTATTGTCTATGTTGTTGCAGTGTAATAAGTTGACGTGTATTCCAATAAGCTATGTGATTGTGCAGGCGGCGAAAAAAAGCTATAGTAGACCACCGAATGAAGCGGTATAAGATGATATGTTTTTGTGGAGCGGCTCTCCTCGTTTGGACCGATAAAGCAGCTCTGCTCAACAGGGTCTATCAATACAACCATACCGCAGCGCAGATCTGTGTTTATTATTTTACGATCGCGCTGGTTTCCATATTGCTTGGAATTATCGCTTCATCATTCCCAGATACTGCTCCTTGTGCGACGGCAGTGGCATGGAATGGCAGTTTGCAAACCTTTATATTCCTGAATGCGTTCTTCCACCTTAGAATGATGGAGCTTTATCCACAGTTGTTGCACCTAACAATGGCTTTTGCTGTGACATCAGTTCTTTTTAGCATCTACTGGTCTTTCTGTGCACGAGATCCCACGGTTGGTTCCTTGATTACCTTCAAAAATTTGTCTTTGCATCGATTAAGCTAATTAGATTTATCAGTAACTAAAAACTTTTGTCTTTTTATGGTAGGGTGTGTTCAGCGGAAGCCACACACCATGAGTAGGTACCTCTACATAGTCAAGGGTTGGATCGGTATGGTGCATCAAATCCTGAATCATCAATGTGTGCTTTCCAAGACTAGTTAGGTGATCAAGCAATGACTAAAGTTCTGAAATTTGGGAAATGAGCTTGGGTGTACTTTTGTCTGTATTCTTATGAGTTATGACCAAATGATGATGTGATACCTGGTATTGTGCATGATCTAGTTTTGTCTACTGATGGTGATTTTCTTCTGTGGCAATATGAATCTAGGGGGATTCTCTGCGTAATCTCTTTATGTTATGAGCTTTGATGGGCACCTGGTTTCTATACCTGCCAATTTTTTTCTCTCCCCTGAAAAAACTGTGTTTTTTATTATGGTCTAAATGGAAACTGTGGTCAATTCGGTAATGACATGTCCCCAAGGCCCAAACTAGCTGAACGGCTAATGCATTTCCCAGAGTTCTTCAATACAATTCGGTAGAGTGAGTTGGCCTTGTATATCTGAGCCTTTTTAAAAGGCCCAACTGTCGTTGATTGTGAAACTGCAGCTAAGTTGTGGCCACCAATTTAAGCATAGATGCAGGCATGACTTATGAAGTCATTTCGCCACTGGTGTCTGGAAGCTTTTTTCTGATTATGTGTAGGCAATATAAGATGTTAAAAGCTGTATATGGGGTTTGCCTGACATTGCCTAATGTATATTTAAGACCGTGAAAACAACCAATCTAAAAAGCTCCCGTTGCGTTGTATCTATGCAAAAGGAAGTGAATGATCAACGTCTATTTAAGACCGTGAAAACAACCAATCAAAAAACCTCTCGTTGCGTTGTATTGGTGCTGCGTTGCCTGTATATCAATGCAAAAGGAAGTGAATGATCAACTACTACATGACCATGTCCTGAACAGTTAATGCATTTCCCGGGTACCAGCATGGCGACTGAATCTGGACCTGAAAACTTAATACTACCTCGTAGAATTTATGAAAGGACAACAGTTTCCTGAAAACTTGCGTAGTACTCCGTATAGTGCAAAAGGCTGCACCTTGATATAAGTTTATCTCAGTCCCCATAAGAAAAAAGATAATAAGTTTATCTCCTCATGTTTATAATAACAGAAACAAAAACGAGTACAGATTGTACAGACAAACAAAACTCTGTTATAAATCCATCCAGCAAAAACATCCTTACACCATTTCGTATTGACGATCACTGTTAATAGCTGAAGTGGAGCCAAACACTCAGGAGGCTACAGATTATAACTTTTAGAAGATTTATTATCACAAATACATTTACATTGTTATGGTGGTGGCTGGATTATAAATTCTAGGCTGCTCACGATAATAACTGGACAGCTGCGATTTTCGGGATCTTTTCTCGGAGCTTCTGAGTAAGCGCAACTCGAACAGTCATCACACCAGCAGCTGGACCTGTAAGCCTAACCTTGACAATAGGTTCCTCAATCTCAACAAACTCGAGCTCACCACCTCCTGTACCAGCAAGGTAAGGCCTAATCTCGTCAAGTACCTGATATAGGAGAAAACAAGTTACTGGTGTTCCACCTTTATCTCAATGCACATTTTTCTACAAATAGATTCTGGAACTCAAAAGAGAAAAAAATGTTGTGCTCTGAATAAAGGAATGGAAGTATACATCAAAAGCCAGATGATTAGTCATAAAGCAAGATATCAGTGGTATCATTTGATTGTTGGTTCCCATAATTCTCTGGACCGTTTTCATCTTACAGGAAGTAAGCTTAGAAAATCACAAAACAAGGCATGTATGACAAAACTGTGCATATCAGAATAGCATTGATTAATTTGACTTCCTCTATCGGTTACAGTAAGATGTACTACTACTGTAGCATAGTTGATACTCCGTAGCTCAAAGAATGCTACTTCATATACTGAACATCGAGGAGGGGAAAGCTAAATGCATGTGTGTGTATGGGCAGAGGTGCAGCAGCTAGTGTATAGGATCTGAATACAAGTTCCAGGCTCAAGCTACTGAAATCAGCTGAAGTTACAGATCTGCCACAAAACAAATGGACAGAATAACTATAGCACAACCATACTGAAAAAGGTCCCCTAACCTACTCCTACCAACCAAAAACTGAAGTCAAACCTTTAAGTACTTCAAAACATTTTTCACTGTGTTTAGGTTATGGTTAACATCAAGTCTAGTAAACTAGCATAGAAAGATGGATCTTAAATGTGAAAATAACCGACAATAAGCCCAATCCATCAGAAAGCTCTAGACTTGACTTACAAAGTACACTAAAGTTGTGCTAAATCACAGTATTTCGGAAGAATTTGATCTTATTTCAGGCAAATGCATCCAACTAGTCAACAACATAAAGCCTGTGTTACTTTTATATCCTGTAAGCATCAAGTGATCTTTACCAATGGAAATATTTAACCAACAATAGATGAATAGAGTATCTACCTTTTCAATGTTGTCTTGGTTCAGCTCAAGCCCAGTCTCCTCATCAGCGATGGGTTCAACTGCTACAATCTCTGGTATTTTCTCCATCAAGCGTCGCTCAATACCCATCTTCATCGTGGTTACTGAAGCCGGGCACGAGCCACATGCACCTTGCAGCTTTAACCTCACCACATTCCCGTCAATCTCATGCAACGCAACATTGCCTCCATCTGCCATAAGATACGGCCTCACTTCATCCAACACCAGCTCAACATTTTCAGCAGTCAACGGCAGCTCGATCGCAGGGTCTGGGTTGGCAATAGCTTGGACCACAGCTAGAAAAGAACACGGGTAAAGTTTCAGTTACTTGCATCTTAATCAATTAAGATGCATAATATAAACAACTGGTCTGAATTTTGAAATGCCCCAATACCAAACATAAACCCACTATAGGAGATGTGCCAGCTTGCACCAAAACAGTTAACCTTCTATCTGCTTGCACGATAATCATTACATACGGCAGACAACATGAAACTAAGTTCCCACAACAGAAGGTATTGTATAGTTCGACAAAACATACGGGATAGGTGCAACATGTACTTTATAGTTTTTAATAATGTTGGCAGTTTGTCCCTGCATAACTACAACATATTACACAACATCAAGATTTTCCACCTACATTTTAGCACCACGTGTGACTATACCGACAGGTTAATCATCCTGGATTCCTGGAATTAGTTCCTTAGCTGGTAGGCCTAAGCAAACAATTACTATGTGGCAACAAATAGCAGGTACTTCCTCTTTACATCTGAACATGAGATTTGCAACAACAGAGTTTGTCGGTGCAAAATTCTTCCCTTTAAACAGATGATGCCACGGTATAATTCTAGGATTTAGCAGTTCCATGACATATGGCAAATTAATTCCTCTACAAAATTCCCGCCAATCCTTAGCTATGCTCCCTGAACTACGAATCCACACCCCTACTGGGCATGTTTGAGTCTTCTTAGACTCATTTTGTTCTTCTTTATTATTATATAACGAAGCACAGGTTCTCCTACAGTCCTACGCCTTCGAGAAACAAAATATACTACCAATCCACATAGTATAGCAAGTTTGAGATAGCCTCCTATATACCAATACAAAATCTCAACAAAGCAAGAACCATGGAGAGAATCAGGACCCAAATGACTCACCTTGCCGCCGCCGCCGCCGCCGCCGACCCAGGGGAACAGACGCGGCGACCAGCCTGGGCGCGGAAGAAGCCGGCACGGCCGTCGACGCAACCCCCACCTGCGCACCACCGAATCAAGAACCCATCAGGCGGATTAAACCAGGCAAGAAAGTGCCCCTTCCCTCAAGAAAGGCCACGGAGGGGAACGAGAACCCTTACCCTGAAGGAGGATGGCGAAGAGGATGAGGTTGAAGGCGATGGGCCCGGCGCCCACGCCACAGCCGCCGCCGCCGCCGTCTGCATCGCGGGGGAGGAGAAGCGTGGTGTGCGCGCGGTTCTTGGTTGGAGGCTAGAGTCCGCGGGGGTGGGTGGAGGCCTCTTCGTTGTGGCTGGGGGTGATTGGCGTGAGTCTCTTTGCCTTGTTCTACTGTCTTTTTTCCCCTCCTTTTTGCTAGGAAAAACAGGAAATTACTGTCTAGAAGCTTCGTTTTCAGTTTCAATAAGCCTCTTCAGTTCAAAAAAAAAAGTTTCAATAAGCCTATATTTTCTCTCTGTTTCTCTTTTTTTTCTTAAAAAGGGAATTTGGTACTTTTTGGTTCACATAATCACATGGATTCTGTGGTGTTTGTGGGGAAGTTGGGCACCACGACGAATCGTGGTTGTTCTTTTTTTTTTGAAAAGGTATCGTGCTTGTTCTTGGCTTCCGTCTTCAGGTGCTGGTTGGGTCTGAGCCGCATCCTGCGCTAGGCTTGACCGGATTTTGACCTGTCGTTTAACGACACAGGCACTACTTTAACTTAAATTAATTTATATTAAATGCATTTAAAATATAGCAAAATGCACAATAGTATTTATGAATATATGCATGCCATTTTCAAATTTTAATTAAAATATCAAAGATACAAAAACGGTAATATATTATCTACAGATACGCTAAAATAATACAGTAGATATTTAGACACCGGAGCGAGTACACATGTTTGCTATACTATAGGTTTTTTTTGGTCAAGTTCGAAAATGCAGTTTAAAATTGGGCCAAGCAACACCTCTAGTTGGTTTTCTGTCTATAGTCAACCGAGTCTTAACATCAGCAATCTTGGATTCAATTTCTCAAAAGAATGTTTATGGAAAGGAACTGATTGTGGTCATCTTGAAAAACAGGTTTCTTGGGTAGAATCTAAAAAACAGATTTGTTTTGTCTCTAAATCACTATAAATCGTTCGTTAGGATTCACCAATTTATCTTCACAATCAGTTCCCTGTTTAGTATGGAAAAAAATGTCGTATTTCTGGGGGAAGCAATTTGAAAAATCCCAAGCAAACGCAGCTCAAGAGTATCTTCAAAAGATTAGCTAAAAAGACTACTTAAATTTACTGCTCTCAAAAATAAATTTGACTAATCAAACAGATTCTGTAATGGCCAGTGAGGTAGGGATGAAGAACCACTAAATTTGGAGGGTCATTTACAGAGTTTATTAGAAACGTTTTTTTTTCAAACAATAGCTACATTTAACTTTAGAAAATAATTTAGCTAGTCTCCTTGGGACGCTCCAACACGTGAGAAACTCCGACGGTCACGATGCACCTCAG
This sequence comes from Echinochloa phyllopogon, assembly GCA_033239725.1. Lineage (NCBI taxonomy): Eukaryota > Viridiplantae > Streptophyta > Magnoliopsida > Poales > Poaceae > Echinochloa > Echinochloa phyllopogon. The sequence continues at coordinate 5,952,567 of BTCW01000017.1, read as the reverse complement.
CGCGTCTGTCTTGACGTTAGCTCACTGTGTGTTCTTCCCCTGACTTGGCTCAAAGAGAGCCGGTGAGGCTCAAATCTCCCACGATGTATACGGTCTCTCAGCTCACAAAGTCACAATATCTAGCCCGCACAGTTTTCCTCTTATACAAATTACAATACACAGCCCCAGGCCTGATTGAGCACTCTTTCTGCAGGAATCAGGCAGGATCACCGAGTCCTAGTATACATCCTACTACACACAGGTATACCAACCAGATCAGCAGCATAGTATGTATGTCAGACGTCTTTCTCGATGGCGGACGGCTCGTCGTCGTCGTCGTCGTCTTCGACGGTGCCGACGGTGAGCTGGTCGTCGAGCGACGTCGCCGACGCGGTCCTGGACAGCGTGCCCACCGTGTTGGTCTCGTGGTCGGTCTCGTAGGTGGTGTCGAGGGAGCAGACGGACCTCGTGGTGACGGTCCCGTTCCGGGAGAAGAGCGGGTTGTGCCGGCTCCGGTCCTTGACCCTCTTGCACCAGCTGTGGAGCGACTCCCTCACGTTCTCCGACACCAGCGACTTCTTAAACTTCGATCCCATCTGCAAGTTCAGGCGAATGAACAGGGCAACACCTTTAGCCAGCCAGCCATGTAGGAAAGCAAAAACTTTTCAAACATTGTTCTCTGAATATAAACTGCAGAAGATGAATTCAGATGGTTTATTAGTTTTGAATCAGGTAAGAAAATAGCTGCCCAAATTAATGAATAGCTATGTAGGAAAAACACTTTTCAAACATTGTTTTCTGAATATAAGCTGAATGCAGAAGATGAATTTAGATGGTTCATTACAAAATGTAAGTGCAAGTAGAAAGTTTTCAATCAGATAAGAAAATAGCTGCCCGAATGACGAGGCAACGCATCAGTAGGATAAGCTGGTATGATAGATTGATAGCTATTAGTAAACGATACGAAATCATGTGAAGAATTCTATCCAGGTACAAATTGGGTAAGAAATTAGGTTTTATCTTGAGGAGTACCTGAGAAATAATCACGTTAAGGGGCAGTGTGCTGTAGCTGCACCAAAATTGAACTAGCAGCCTGCAATGTTCAGAAGAGACGAGTCATTTCTGAGTCCTGATATATACTCTTCTTCAAATAGAACACATAATTCTTTATGAAAAAAAAGAACTTACCCAGAAATCAAGCGGATGACAATCATGTAATAGTGCTTCATGAAGCACGTTTGGGCACTCAGTTCCCACTGCACAAGGTGTATGTAAATTAGAATAAATAACAAACCAGTAGTGCAGAGCTAGGAAGTTGATTAGTTGACGACAGTTTGGTCTTTTGCAACTATGTTTTAGCATAAGCATTAGCAAGCTTTTGATCCAGATCAGCAATCCAATGATAAATAAGCCCAGCACCTATCCTCCATCTCTTGTACTATTAGCTGTTAGTGCCAAACAATTTATTCCCGGTCATAAAGATTAAGAAGATTCTCACCAGTGACCATAAGAATGTTGCCAGCTCAAAGGCATTCTGGAAGAATGTAACAAGTGTTAGAATGAGGTAAAAAAATTTCATATAAGCATCCAAGCATAACGTTATTTCTAGTGTAGTAGAAGACTCGCCTGAAATGAAATGAACTGTATGAGCCACCAGAGGACCCGAGGTTTTCCAAACCAAAAGAGATCATCGCGCAGTTTGAGTTGTGTGCCCACGTAAGGAGCTGTTGCCTCTGCGACTTCCAGAGCCAACTGAGCGGCGACGTGCTGAAGTTCAGTACCCACTAGAAGGACCAGCTGTTTGAAATTTTGAAAGTGCATAATTATGACAAGGCATAAGAGAGACATCATTGGCTGAATCTTGTGCATTGGCCAGGCAACATGGGTAATACTTACAATAACAGGAAGAAAGGATAACCAGAAATATATGTTGATACCTACATTTCACAAAAAAAGATATAAAAATATAAACGGTGTCATGTCAGGTTTATAAAGCTCGGGGTGGGTGGGTAGGGGAATACCATGAACATTGACCAATATGCATACGATCGCATACGCCCAAAGTGGCCAACTGAAACAAACAGGATTTTAGCTCATGCATGAATATCATACCTGAACAATAACTGCAGCAACTATAGAACAGAATATTAAAAACAAAAATGAATAGCTTCAAGCATGGGCATTCTATAACCAAGTTCTAAGAATTTAGAAAGCTGAATGTTTACATTGCTCCAGCTGGCATTGTTGTTTGCAAGGAGTGAAGAACTATGCTAAATTTTGGGCCACTATGGAACTTCTATGCACTGCAAATATTTGAAATATTTTCCTCAGGACAGTCATCAACTAATCATATTTAATCTCATGGAAAACATTTTCAGACCAGTATACATTCAGAATTTGATGTAACAGCCAAGGAATCTGTTAAAGATAGTTCCGTTTAATTCTAAATCCATCAGATGAGAAGCAAGCAAGTTCTATAACTGATACCGATAGTCCCGTTGTAATCATCTTCCATGCTGCGTACCATGTATTTGTGGAAGTCATACGAATGTGGTAGCTTGTGATACTGACAACAAAAGGATAGACAAGCAAATCACAATGCAGGGGAAACTGGCATATTGTAAGCATCTTAACACAAAGGAACAATTTTACCAATGGAAACAAATGTATAGGAGTACTCACTGTGACAAAGCCCAACCTCAGTGCCAGATAGTCTGACCTTTTGATGGAGCCCTTGAATTGACGCAGAAAGCACAGCTGCAATGTTTCGGAGAAATTTAGCCAAACTTCACAATCCAAGTATGTGCATTGACCACACAAGATATACCGCATATTTCAACATGCTATAAGCCTATAACAGAAAGAAATGTGCATTCTTAGAGTACAGGATGTCATTCTCAACGAACATCTGACGTGTGTTCAAGGCAAAAGTAGCAATGACTGAATGACATGGGCAAATAAGGCATTTTTAAGTCTTTTACTATTTAGCATGCTTATCAGATAGAGACTAATACTATCAGAATCGGTCACAGATCCTGACCGAGGAAAGAAAAAGGAAACTAACCATCCAAATAAGTACTTTATTTTTGCTCCATGGATGAGAAGCATGGTGAAAAACAAAGGTAGACTGCCTTCGCATCACCTTGTTTCTCCTGGCTGAGAAGGACAGAGGTGTGTTAGGTAGAAAGAATCAGCAAATGCATTTAAGTCGATATTGATGACCCTACCTTTCAACTCCTCAGCAGCGATCGGACCTGCTAGGGTCTCCCATTTCCTCCAGCTATATATCTGCACCAATAGCAGCATGCATGAGAGGGCACAACAAAACTCACAAAGAAGAGTCAGAATGTTAGAACCAGGGAAGAGATGTGAACACCAACCTTAATCATGGACAGAACCACCGTTACGAAACTGTACAACACATGAGTGATACCAAGGATGAACAGGAAACGATGCAGCTGCTCGAGACCCTCGTAGGAAACAAAAGGCTCATGGCCCTGCAAGTAGAAGCGGCAGACACACCAGCTTGTTAGTCAGCAAAGGGCGGCTCTTCCAGATCAACATTTCAGCAGATAGAACGCCTGATGAGTACCTCGCGGCAGACGTGCATCGACTGGCCGCCAAACATGGATTTGGCAATACCTGTCTGGTTTGCGCCCGTGTTCTCCAGGAGGTCCTTGTAGTCGCTCTCGGAGCACATGTAGAACCGGCTGGTGAAGAGCGACGAGGACACGCAGATTTCGGATATGAAGCGCGACGTCTGGCTCAGCAGCAGCGAGATGACGCCCAGCAGCATCAGCTCTGCAGGTGGACATGGTTTCTCTGGGTGAGTCAGGCAGTCGAACAGCTTGTGGGTGGCAGCGGTAGCAGGAAGCTTTCAGATTGCAATTAAGGAGAATGATTTGGTAGTAGCATAAAGTGGTGGCTAAGCAAGATATATATATCCTAAAATCTGCAGAGGCATTTGGAAACAATGTGGGTGGCAAAAGCGTGTAAACAAGTAGTAAGATCCTACCGAAGAGTGCAAGCCCATAAACAGAAACAGTTAGTAGTACTACATTTGTCAGTCGTTCCTACTTCCATTCATGCTCTGCTACCCAGGTGTGAGTGGCGGAGTGGAAAGACATAGGCCCTGTTGGTTTCCGTGCCTTAAACTTTAGCGCCGTCATATCAGATATAAATATATATATATTAATTAGGAGTATTAAATACAGATTAATTTAAAAACCCATTACATAAACGAGGAGTAATTTACACGAATCTATTAAGCCTAATTATACAATGATTAGATAATGTAATGCTACCGTAAACGTGTGGTAATTATGTATTAATTATAGCGAAATTAGGCTTGTTAGGTTCGTCTCGCGAAATAGACATGACTTATGTAATTAGTTTTATAATTAGTTTATGTTTAATACGGTGTAACGGAAATACGGTATCATACCGCACTGGCACTTGGTGATTCAGTTGACTAGTGGAGTGGAGACGAGTGAGACAAATGTTGCCCAACCACTCAGGACACAAGAGCGAATATTCAGATCAGATTAGCTTGAGGATGGAACGGGCAGCAGATCGAGCAGCAGGCAACGAGGTGATCGAGCTAGATTAACTGCGAGGTGAAGGGATGGCCGATGGCGCGCGTACCTTCGCGGATCTTCTCGAGCGCGGCGAGCATTGCCTTCCGCTTGGTCTTGCGCAGCCACTAATTTGTTCGGAGCGAGCAGACCAATGGAGGAGGTGAGCCAAGTTAGTATAATCAGCGGGATTCACAAGCACATCCAATAGCGTAGCGTAGCTAAGCGCAATGGCGGTGGCTGGCACTGGCTGACCTTGGCGAAGCGCGAGAGGGAGCGCTCGACGAGGAAGCAGGCGGCGACCATGAGCGTGGTGACGGTGGCCACCGACCAGGTGGGCGTCTCCGCCAGCGACCTCCCCTCCTCCGCCGCCATCCCCGGCCGCCTCCCTCGCGGCCTCGGCCACCTGCAGCTCTCTCCCCGCCCCCCTCGCCGGACAGCTGCGGCGGCGCCTGCTTGCTGCTCCGGTGGACGCCGCCACGCCTGGGCTAGCCTAGCCTAGGATCGACGGCATTGGAGCCTGGAGAGAGGCAGCTCTCTCTCTCTCTGTCTCTGTGGACTGTGATTTGGGATTCGGATTCCGGAAGGAGAAGAGGGGATGTACGGAAGCAGAAGAGTAGTTAGTTAGTTTAATGCGGATGGGAGGTCGGGGCGGGGTCGATCCATCGGGGAAGCTGGGAGGGAGCACGGAGCATTCAAGTGACAAGAGCATTGTGAGAGGCCAAGGGTGATAACTTCCCTGAGCTGCGGGTGCAGAGGCCCGGTCGGTCCGGGAGCAGCGGCACATGGGCCGGCACGAGCACGAGCTGCCCCGCTGTTGCTCGCGAGCTTGATGGGGATTTTGCTTACGAATAGATTAATGGCGACGCGTGGGCGCGGCCCGGATTGATTGTCAACGGCGACGGGATGGGGATGGGCGCCCTGCCGTACCAAAACCAAACTGACCGAACTGGTGCGTTTCAAAAAGCAACCTCAAAGTTCACTACGAAAAAGAAAATTTTCGTCACATCAAAATGTCATAACATGCATGGAGTACTGAATATTGATGAAATCAAAAACTAATTGCACAGTTTTGTTGTACTCTGCGAGACGAACATTTTGAGCCTAATTAATCAATTTTTGGATAATTTTTCACACATACAAACGAAATGCTACAGTGACACAATGATTACGAAGTGACCCCAAATCTCCGCCCCCTATTCTCCATCTAAACAAGGCCTAAGTTCCAAAAAGCAACTCCCAAATTTACTATGCAAAAAGAAGATTCTCCGTCACATCAAAATGTCATAACATACATGGAGTATTAAATATAGATGAAATCAAAAACTAATTGCACAGTTTTGTTGTACTCTGCGACACGAACATTTTGAGCCTAATTAATCAATTTTTGGATAATTTTTCACACATACAAACGAAATGCTACAGTTGCGCAATGATTACGAAGTGACCCCAAACCCCCAAATCCCCACCCCCGATTCTCCATCTAAACAAGGCCTAAGTTCCAAAAAGCAACTCCCAAATTTACTATGCAAAAAGAAGATTCTCCGTCACATTAAAATGTCATAACATGCATGGAGTACTAAATATAGATAAAATCAAAAACTAAGTGCACAGTTTTGTTGTACTCTGCGAAACGAACATTTTGAGCCTAATTAATCAATTTTTGGATAATTTTTCGCACATCCAAACGAAATGCTACAGTTGCGCAATGATTACGAAGTGACCCCAAATCCCCACCCCTGATTCTCCATCTAAACAAGGCCTAAGTTCCAAAAAGCAACTCCCAAATTTACTATGCAAAAAGAAGATTCTCCGTCACATTAAAATGTCATAACATGGAGTACTAAATATAGATAAAATCAAAAACTAATTGCACAGTTTTGTTGTACTCTGCGACACGAACATGTTGAGCCTAATTAATCAATTTTTGGATAATTTTTCGCACATCCAAACAAAATGCTACAGTTGCGCAATGATTACGAAGTGACCCCAAACCCCCAAATCCCCACCCCCGATTTTCCATCTAAACAAGGCCTAAGTTCCAAAAAGCAACTCCCAAATTTACTATGCAAAAAGAAGATTCTCCGTCACATTAAAATGTCATAACATGCATGGAGTACTAAATATAGATAAAATCAAAAACTAATTGCACAGTTTTGTTGTACTCTGCGAGATGAACATTTTGAGCCTAATTAATCAATTTTTGGACAATTTTTCGCACATTCAAACAAAATGCTACAGTGACGCAATGATTACGAAGTGACCCCAAACCCCCAAATCCCCACCCCCATATTTTTCATCTAAACAAGGCCTTAGTTCCCGAAAAATGTGAAAAATTGGTAAAAAAAAAGCCACATCGAACATTGTAGCGCACTATAACAATTTTCATTTGTTTGTGGTAAACATTATCCTACCATGATCTAACTAGGCTCAAAAGATTCGTCTCGTCGTGTACATCAAAACTATGTAATTAGTTTTTTTATTTACCTACATTTAATGCTCCATGTATGAGGAGAGAGATTTGATATGATTTGATGTGATAGGAGAACAGTGAAGTTTGTAGAGAGAATTTTTTGGAACTAAACACTATTAGAAGAATGGACGGTTCCTATAAGTACAGAGAAGAATGCCCTCAAAATACAATCGCAACTGATAGATAGCAAGGTAGAGGTGGGACTTGGGCCGTGCCGTGACAGTACGGCCCGACCCTCACGCGTTATGGGCCGCTTCATGTCTAACTTTTAGGCACGCAAGGCACGTCGTGCTGTGCCAGCACGGCACGACAAACTTTTACCTAGGCCTAAGCACAGCCCACGACACGATGACCCACGTTGGTGCCATACCAGCTCAAGCACGCCCCTCAAAATACATGTGCTTGTATTATGTGACCGTTCACATTTTATATATACTATTACTCCATATGATACAATAATTTATAAAACTAATGGATTAAATGATTTTTGCTATTACATATTGTTAGTGAACATTAGGATTGTCGTGTGGTCATAGAAAATGCTACTAATTTTCTTAATTTATAAACAATCATTGACATAATTTCATGTATTAAAGGTATATTTTTATGATTTTTTTATATTATAGTAGTTATTGAGGTTTGTGGAAAGATAATTAAAAAAATATATGGATAACAATACATGTTAGTGCAATGGATCATCTTCGTGTCGTGCCGATCCAAGCACGGCCCAAGATTCGTGTCGTGCCGCCCATCGTGCCGAGATTCTAGGCACGACACGGCACGACCCTCGTATTCGTGCCGTGCCAGCACAGTCCAAAATTTATCGTGTCGTACCGTGCTTCGGGCCGTGTCAAAACGTCGTGCTTCGGGTGTAAGGCCATCCCTAACCCTTCTAGCCAGCTAGTGTCCATAGAATTAATAAGGCTGCCAAGTAAGCAGAAATCATACGTGGCAGAATAGTTAAGGATGGGAGAGAAGAAAAAACATGAAAACCGGGTCACATGCAGGAAACCAGGTCATCACGCATTCCAAGGGAGGGAAACCAATAAAAATATTCAGACACGTGTTCCAAACAGTTGAAGGAGAGTGAATGGACTAGAAAATTAATCAATGGCCCGCGGGAAGACACTATGGGTTGGGTACCATAGTTTCTAAATCTGATGTCTTGATGATATGGCAACATAGACACCACTTATGGACATTTTGGGTTGGGATTGGCCTAGCACGGCCTAAATCCCAGCTCTATGGTAAGGTGGTTTTGTGCCGTGCCCATACTTTGAGAGACGATTGTCATCTTGTCTTTATTGTCAGTCAAGCTAGCACCCGGACGTCCGACGCGACTAACAAAATAAGACGGTACTGTAGCACAAGAAAATCCCCGCCGCAACATGGGTATGATGTTGCATGCAACATGTAAAATTTTTGTAACATCCAAAAACAACATATGCAACATCAAACAACAGTATCCACAACATGAGTAGTCATCGTTTGCAACACTAAAAACGACGTACTCCCAACTCTAAGACAATTCATGCCCGCAGTCAAAACCTCTCAATAAAAATACAACATCCGGATAAATCGCTTGCAACATGCCTGTGAAACATATGCAACATCGCAACATCCAGATCTACTTTTACAACATTCACGTAAAATAGATGCAACATTCTTCTAAAACATCTGAAACACGTGAAACATGCACTTGCAACATGTAGCAAAAACCTAGCAAAAAGAGAAACATAAGTCAACGAAGAAAGAGTAGGAGGAAGAAGATGGCGAGCAAGAGCTCCGGCGTGGCAGCCAAGGGAGCGGCGGCACATGGAGAAGGTAGGGGAGCAGCGACGGGGGCAGCATGGGAATGGGGAGGCGGCGGCGGATGCAGCGCGCGGACGAGCGAGTTGGGACGGCCACAACGGCGGCGCGGCAGTGGGCGACGGCGGCGGAGGAGCATGAGGGGCGACGACGGCGGCGTGTGGAGGAGTTGTTGCGACAACGGCACAACGCGTGGAGGAGCGGTGGCGACGGCGACCGAGGAACGTGTTGGAGAGGCGGAGACGGCGGCACGTGGAGGAGCGGCGGCGATGGCGGCCACGACGCGTGGAGGAGCAACGACGACGGCGCGTCCGTGTAGGAGCGGCGGCGGCGCCCGTGAGGAGGAAGCGCTGGCGGCGGCGGCGCCCGCGAGGAGGCAGCGACGATAATGCGGGGTATTTTTGGAATCGGTGATGTGGGAGTTAAGTGGAGAGCGCAGTCAAGGAATAGTGCTGGGGCGTAGCAGGAGCATTACCGTTTTATTATTATTATGACATTATGATTTTATCGTTGATTCTTTTCAGACTAAAAATCAAACATTTTATACATCACTTGTATATATTTTGACAGTTAAAGAAATAAGGGTAGACCACTCATGTCCTAATTCGTAAAGTATCCTCGCCGTCACCTAATTCGTAAAGTATCCTCGCCGTCACATACATGGAAACCACAACCTGCGCTGCTTGCCGTGCATCCATGGAGATGGAAGGGGACGGGGAGGGAGAAGAAGAATAAGATAGGTACGTGTTTTTTAAAATTACACAGTACAAATGCATATGTTTATGTACATGCATGAACATTTTCTTCTGCGAATACATGTACGCAACTTTATTCCAGTGAGCACTTTTAAGAGACCGAGTCAGCTTAATACAAGAGACGAAGCACTTTTAAGAGACTGAGTCAGCTTAATACCAAGAGACGAAGTCGCTGCACCTACATCGCTGTCGACGGGTCGAAGAAGAAGGGAGACGGAGGGGGTTGAAGAAGGGAGACGCATCGAGGAAGAGTCTGGGATGAGTCCTTTGGCGTTCAGTTCATCACGGGATCCATTCAGGCCCTGTTTAGTTCCCTCGAAAAGCCAAAAATTTTCTCTCCAAACTTTACTATTCACCTATCACATTAAATCATATCAAATCTCTCTCCTCATGCATGGATTATTAAACGTGGGTAAATAAAAAAACTAAGTACATGGTTTTGATGTACACGACGAGACGAATATTTTGAGCCTAGTTAGGTCATGGTAGGACAACGATTACCACAAACAAACGAAAAGTGCTACAGTGCGCTACAGTGTCCGATGTGACATTTTCACCAAACTTCACATTTTCTTTTCGGGAACTAAACACAGCCTCGATCGCTGTACAACACATTAATTGACAGCATACATACATGCAAATAGGATTACACAAGTGGACAGCGACTACACAGGTACGCCGAGTATACAGGAACAATGAACACGTACACCACGAGCGCGCACCCAAGGCGGCCACGCACGACGCAAGCACGCGGGCGCCGCGATGCACGGACACAAAGAGAGTCACACGTACACGCGCTGCACACTGCAGACGCACAAGGTTATTGGCTAGCTACGGGCCACCAGTGCGGGCGGCGGCCGCAGGAGAGCACCCGGGCGGCGCGCGACAGCAGCCCGGGCTTGCTCCGCTTCTTCCGCGGCCCGACGACCATCCGCCGCCACAACGCCGTCAGCGACGGCGTGCCCCCGCGGCGCCGCGACGCCGAGCGCCGCGCCCGCTTCTTCGTCTTGTTCGTCGTCGGCCACAGCGACGGCATCTTCTTCTTCCCTGTACGTGCAGGAGCTGGCTGGCTGACGTACTGCTAGCAAGCTCGTGTGTGGTCAGTGTGCGGCCGAGATATAGATGTGAGAGCGAGGATATAGAATCGGTGAACTTGCTAGAGAGAGAGTGGCAATGGCGTGCTTAATTAGCTAGCTAGCTTCATCCAAGTCACCAGCCGGCTGGAGCCCGCCGGGCTCCTTTTATATATAACCGTCGCGGGCTGGGCGGCCGGCCGGCGCGCCACGCGTGGCCGCGCCGGGTGGGCCTGGAGGTCAGGCGCGCTCGCTGCCGATCGAGGCAGCAGGCGGCCGGCATCTATCCGTGGGCGGCGCACGTGTCGCCGGGCCACGGGCGGCGCTTGTAAGAGATGTGTAGCAGTATATATACTACTATATAGGAGGCCAGGTCGTCGTCCGTGATGTTCGTGGCACGTCGCCCGTTAACCATGGCGATCAATCATGGCGCTCCTTGGCTTGGATCATTCCAGACGTACTCCAGGAGCCAAATAATGGAGGGGCATCGATCGGGTAATATCCATAGGCTTGCTCGCTTGATTGATCCATCCATCCGTCGTCGTCGTGCCGTGTGCGCGACACGTACGTGTGCGTCTCGGTCCACAGATCGAGCTAGGCATGAACGACGACGACACTTGTTTCATCGTGTGTGCGTTGCGTGGAAACCAGGTGAAGAATGGAACTCGCTCTACGGATTATTATTATTACATGTTAACAGTTCGGTATTCTACAGTTACATAGTTCCGATTCCTGTCTCCTCTGTCCTAAGTCTTGACCTCTGTGAACCCTGAGCTCCAAGTCCCCACCCTTATTCGCTCAACTTCTGGTCTCCACTCTTCCTTGATAGAATGTTCCTTCTATCAAGCACAACATGATACATGGGCCACAACCGCGACAGCTCAATCTCGAGTGGAAAGGTAGGGATGGGTGGTCCATGAGGTAGCACGCCTTTTCTTCCACCTAGCAGGCGGAGGGATCAAGCACTGGGTGAAGCCTTAACTTGATCGTCTTTGCTTTAATTCGTCATGGGTGGAATCGTGGTGGATGCACCGTACCTGCTTGATCGTCGGTCGCCAAGACGTGTTGAGGCATTCCCATATTGTACGAATCAAAACGAAAATGAAACTAAAATAAAATTGACTTAAAATTACCAACAAAAGTAAATAAAAGTGGATCCAACACAGCATAGTGGGGGCCTCCCCTCTCCCTCTGCCCCTCCTAAAGTCCATGCACAAGAAAAGAGAGAAGAAAGGTATCACTACACTTCTTGTAACCGCTTAGCGGGAGAAGACAAATCTCTGTCTAATACTAAAACAAGGATTGATTCAGTGGTACATCATAATTTTGAAAAAAAAATCCCTACTATATCTATAAATCAACCCACGTTGTATTCGTATTTGCTATAATTTTGGCAAAAAAAACTCCCTGGCGTTTAATCTGCCTTCTAAGTTTGTTCACCAGTCCCCTTCTTCTTATATTCTCGGGATATTCCATCCGTTTGGTGTTCTGGCCAAACCATGATGGAACCGGACTCAAAACATCGTTGCTCTATCGTTACACGTGTATTCTGATCCATATCCTAATCATCTCGGCAGGGACTTTCTGATTTTCTTCATCGTTGAGAAATCAGGCACAATTGCGGTCGTGGAGATAGCTGCGGAAGCCGTGACGTCCTCGTAAGTTAGCTACCGAAGCAATGCAGCCAGGGAAGTGCACCACCACCTTAAATTCATGGCGTGCAGCGAGGTGCTCCAACGCCTCGTGATGCCGGCAAGCCAAGCATGATTGGACAAGAAGATAGAGGCAATTAAGATCCAACAATTTAGACCCATTTGCCTCCTCAATGTTAGTTTTAATTTTTTACGAAAGTGCTCACTGACAGAATATACTGGATAGCCCAAAAAGTTATTATACCATCTCAAACCGCTTTCATACCTGGTAGATATATCTTGGAAGGTGTTGTCATTTTACATGAGACGATCCATGAGATGCACAGGAAAAAGAAAAGTGGTGTCATTTTGAAACTTGATTTTGAAAAAAGCCTATGACAAAGTGAAATGGCCTTTTATACAGCAAGTGCTACAAATGAAAGGCTTCTCACCTAAATGGTGCTCTTGGATTAATCAAATAATGATCAAAGGAAGTGTCGGAATTAAGGTCAATAATGATGTTGGGCATTTCTTCCAAACTAGGAAAGGGGTTAGACAGGGTTTCACCTATCCTCTTTAATTTAGTTGTACATATGTTAGCGATCCTTGTTGACTAGATCAAGAGAAATGGCCAATTCTTAGGGGTGGTATCTCATTTGGTAGATGATGGTTTATCTATCTTGCAATATGCTGATGACACGATATTTTTTTGGAGTACGACCTTGAACAAGCTAAGAATATGAAAGTGCTATTTTGTGCCTTTGAACAACTTTCGGGTCTTAAGATTAACTTTCACAAAAGTGAGATGTTTTGTTACCGTAATGCAAAGGATCATGAGGGAGAACTTTCACAATTTTTTTGTTGTAGATCGGGTTCATATCCCTTTAGATACCTGGGCATTCCAATGCACCATCGAAAACTTAGTAATATAGACTGGAAAGAGGTAGAGGAAAGATTTTAGATAAAGCTTAGTTGTTGGAAAGGAAAGATGCTTTCTGTTGGTGGTCGACTTGTGCTTATTAACTCGGTCCTTAGTCATATGTCTATTTTTATGCTCTCTTTCTTTGAAGTACCAAGATAAGTACTAAAGAAACTGGATTTTTACGGATCAAGATTCTTTTGGAAAAGTGACAAGCATAATAAAAAGTACAGACTTACGAAGTGGGGGATCCTTTGCACACCAAAGGACCAGGGAGGCTTGGGAATCCTTAATTTAGACCTACAAAATAGATGCCTCTTGAGTAAATGGCTTTTTAAACTAATTAATGAAAATGGGATATGGCAAAATCTCCTCAAAAGAAAGTACTTGAGGTTCAAAACTATCACACAAATTGAATATATGCCCGGAGATTCTCAGTTTTGGTCTGGCTTCATGAAGGTTAAACAAGACTTCTTGAAAATGGGAAGGTTTAACATAGGTGATGGTACCCAAACAAGGTTCTGGGAAGATGTCCGGTTAGGCGATGTTGCCTTCAAACACTAGTACCCCACCCTTTATAACATTGTGAGAAAGAAAAGCGCTATTGTGAGTATGGTGTTGCAATCCATTCCTTTAAATGTCTCTTTTAGACGATCTCTGGTAGGAGACAACTTGAGAGCTTGGCACCACATTATCTCTAGAGTTGCTAATACAGAGCTAACCAATATAAGAGACTATTTTAGGTGGTCACTAGATCAGCGTGAGACATTTTCAGTCCGCTCTATGTATAGAGCTTTGGCTTCGATGGATATCTTACCACGTACTCACATTATTTAGACACTCAAATTGCCTCTTAAGATAAAAATCTTTACGTGGTATGTGATAAAAGGTGTGACCCTCACTAAAGATAATTTGGCTAGGAGGCGCTAGAAGGGGAGTCTAAAATGTTGCTTTTGTAATTCTACTGAAACAATTCAACATCTTTTCTTTGACTGTCCTAATGCCAAATTAATTTGGAGAGTTGTACAGATCTCTTTTAATATTTCACACCCCTTGAATGTGTGACACATGTTTAGTGGGTGGCTACAAAGAGTAGAAAAGAGATTCCTGTATCAAGCTTTGGTGGGGGCATGTGCTCTGTGATTGGCAGAAATGATTCGGTTTTTAACAAGGTACAAGTTTTTTCTCCATTGGAGGTGCTATTCCGAGGAACACATTGGATCAAGTTCGCTACTTCAAAAGGAAGAAGAAAAGCCACACATAAAATCGGGATGCCGTGTCCTTGAAACCGCTTTGATGAATATTTTTGCTTCAAATGGATGGTGCTTTAGTAACAGACTGCTTTTTAGTTAAATTTTCCTTCTCCAAATGGTCAGTGTGGATTTTAAACCTCCGGTTTGTAATAATGAATAGCTATATGTATCATTCGATACAGAGGCTGAAATATTAATATATATTTCCTTTTCTAAAAAAACATGATTGGATTTGAATGGCTGTAGCAGTTGCCGATCTGATTTTTGACGCAGCACACTGCATGCCCGTGTAGTTTTCTAGTAGTACGAAGACCTGGTGATTTGATTTTGTTCATAGGCTGCGAGATGTGCCCTAATGTGTGCGGCATGCCTTCAGGCATGCAAAAATGAGATGGACAATGGGGAAGTCGATAACAATTTTGGTACACGAAGTACTAGAAATATTATCCGACTAAGATCAAAACATTAGGGGTTCTGTTTTTCTGTTTTCCAATCCAGCAGGTAATCAATGCGCTTACATAAGTGGAGGTACTGCACTGCTGCATGGAAAAATTGTGTCAAAGATCATATGCCCCAATCTGTCTTATAGATGTGGTTCTCTTTGGATAATTTATCACTGTATGTACCCCTTCGTCTTCGCATCCCCGCCGTTATTCCCATGTTTAGTGTTTACCGAGAATCTACGTTGTCTTACTCCTCAATGTATTCGGAATCAGGGGAGCATCCCCACCATTATTCCTATGACACATAGTGTCTACCGATGATTTATTGGTTGTCTTACTTCTCATTGTATGCAGAATCGGGGAAGGCATGTCTAACGTCTACTGAGGATCTCATTTTGTCGTGCTCCTCATCAGATGCGAAATCGGCGGTGTCCATGGCTTCCGCGCGCCTTGGCTTACAAAGTTCCCTTCACCCGTAGCAACGCACGAATATTAATAAACATGTAGTACCTCACGTCCTCTCATTGTCTTGCATCGCCGCCCGACCCCTTCGTATTCCCATATTGCTTGCATCCCCGTCGTCGATCCGCCATCGTTACCAAGCGCAGTGTCCGCTGAAGATCTCTCAGTTGTCGTGCTTCTCTATGGCTCCCCGCGCACCACTACACATAAGTCTTTTCACCTGGTGCAACGCATGGACACATTTGCTGGTACACAAATAAAGAAGGAAGGGCTTGATAAGCTTTCTACTCCGAGTCATATGTATCAGTCTATCCATGATGTGGTGAGCATATGCGCACCTGATCAGGGTGGTGCACCGTACCAATGAGAAAAACTTTAAGTATGAAGCATAGCCGCGGCGAGTAGTAGCTCTTGGTCTGAGTGGCAGCCACGGCGCTCGGTGCCAGACCATGCACACTGGCGTGCAATGCGCCGGCAAAGGCCTCGTCGGATTGGGACCCCTTCCACGTGGCGAGCATGATCTCGCCACCTGTCCATTGATCCTTGGAACCCTTGAGGCCGTATCATTGGGGTGCCAAAGGGCGATTAGGAGGAGCCAAGCTTGGAACCTCGATGATGGGCAGGACAATTTTACCGACAAAGCTGTCCCGAACAACGAGGTTCCTGTCCTTGAGGATCACCTCCAGGTTATCTGACTGGAGGTGATCCTTAGAAAAGGTGACCACTTGGTTCCACTCAGGGTAGTGGTTCCTCACCACGTGCCGAGTGACCGCCGCGTAGTTCCCTACCCGGACCTCGACATAGGGGTCAATGCCCAATGTGATGTCCATGCCGGGGAGGTTCGAAGCGCGCACTACATTGACATACAAGAACTCCAATTTGTCAACCATGAGGTACTCCGCCGCCTTTGCATCGTCGACGGTGGCGGGCGGTGATGCCTTCTTGGCACCGTTTGGGACTCCGGGCGCTGGCGGTGGCGGTGCAGACGGCGGCGGCGGCGGCGGCGGCGGTGGGAAGATCAGTGAGCCGGTGCTGGACTGTGTCGGAATGGAGTTGAAGACTTGCACCGGCTCTTTCCTGTGTTTTTTCTTCTTCGTCATTGCAGGAGCTGACTGCGTGCTCGCGCCTCCGACCACCGTCTCCGGACCGTCCATGGAGGCGGTGTCGTTGAAGGTCGTAGCATACGTGCTGGAGTAGGCATTCCCCGCCGGCGGCGCGTTGGCCGCCGCGGCACCGGCGGCGGGAGTGAACGGCGACGACGGCGACGCGTACGGCGCCAAGTAGAGCCGGAGCGCGACCTCGCCGCGCGCGGCGGCGAAGAAGCTGGGCTTGTCGAGGGGGCAGCGGAGGAGCACGGCCTCCACGGCGGACGGCGCGACGGCGGCGCCGAACAGGCGGACGCGGCCGAGGCAGCTCTTGCCGCCGGAGGCCCGCCGGTGGTAGACTCCGACATCGATGGAGCCGTCGGAGAGGCTCCGGCCACCGCCGCCGCGGGCCGTCGCGCCGACGACGAACACGAGCGTCTCGTTCCACGTCGGGTTGGCATCGCCGGGCCTCGCCGCCGTCGCGTGGCGCTGGCCGCCGAACGAGACCTGCACGAACGGGGCCACGCCGCCGCGGCCGCGCCTCGCCGGCAGGTCGCGCGCGCCGGCGACCTCCACCACCAGCTTCATGCCGCGCGGGCGCGATTAGCTTCTGGTAAGAGGCCGTGTCTGGTCTGATGCAGAGAAGGTTGCTTTTTTTGCATGGGGTGGGTACACATGGAAATGTGCAAGAAAGGGGTGTTGCAATTTGGGGCTCATAAGCCACACACATGATTGACATCATTTTTCTTATGCAAATTGATGATGTAGTTGTAATCATCTACAGTTTGTATATGTCTACACGATGGCGAGACAAGACTAGTGTATTGGCATGTTGGCTAGATTGGAAATGGCGAAAAAGACAAACCGGCGAATAGAACAGGAATGCTAGTACAAAGCTGAACCAAGAAACCCACTTGATGACACACACAAAAAAATGGAGAAACTAAATTCAAATCTGCTGTCAAATTATGCAATGTTAAATCAAAGCTCGGAGAACAAGTCGCCACTCACCACCCGTTGCTCCACTGTCAGTTCTGTGCGTGTGGTAAGCATTGACGCATCATTGTGACGTCCTGACGGCACAACGATGATATTTGTCCAACTTTGTTTGACTCCGAAATGCTGAGGACAACCATTCAGCTAGCTAGTTGCAAACTTTCCTAATTTGTTGTATGACTTTTAGTAACACAGAATAAAAAAGAAATATTTCACAATGTCGTAAATATCGCGACTATATTCTTCTACTTGGTTCTACGTTTGGCCTACAATATCTCCGTAGCAATCATTTCACTAAATTAAGCTCTTAAATTAGCACATCATTCGTGAGTAAATAAACTTCAAACCGGGGACGTTGCCGCAAGTAATCTACAAGAGCTACAAAAGATTCTCGTGGGTTACAAACATATCCTTGACTGAGATATGCTTGTATGCGGTGGTCTTCCAAAAGAAACAATATGTTGGTTGCAGCACCGGTTTCTTATCCCTTTTTTTTACACGGTTTCTTATCCTATTAGGACAGTCAAGTCCACGAGAAAAAAAAGGATATTTCTTCATTTGTATTTAAGGGTGACTTCACTGAGAACCCCAATTGGTTTTTAAAATGTAGGGCATGGTAATGTTGACACATCATAAGAAAGGGTTGGATTGGAAAGTCTTCTTTGGACGTGTTCCAGGAACGTGACTACGCACATAAACTTTGTTACCAGCAGCTATTTATTTGAATATAAAACCACGCCAAGAAGATTTTTAACTTACAAAACAAAATAAGCACCTGTATGGTCTCCTCAGACTCAAAGCACTACTGCAGTGTGCCAACCTGCAAGATAACTGGGTGTTGCAACTCGAAAAAGACAAATTTGTGCGACTCAATTTTAAGACAAACTTGGGGAAACAAAAACAATGTTTTATATTTCTGGTGAAGCGTATGTCCGGTGTGATTAAGGTTTTCTCAGTTCCTAACTTCCTATCTCAGCGGACACTATTGCTCAAGTGTGAAGATATTTTACAACATCGGCGGCAACGACAAAAGCAACGTTGTCTTAAACAATTCGGATAGGCTGGGGATGAAACCAAACGAGAACCACATGGACCAAAGAGAGAGAAAAAGATAGTAATATTAACAATAAACACAGTAATTAGAACTAGTACCAGTAATGGTTAATGATTGCAGTAGAAAGAAATTCCTAGGTTATGGCTGGACAGGAGACATTTTAAGTCATCGGATATGATGGACTCAGCGCATGTGGCTATTTCTCACAGGTGTGAAATGCATGAAATGAATAATATTTCCTATTCCTTCAACAATGATAAACCCACAGATCGATGAAGAGAAATCAGCCGATCACCACGCGACTGACCTTATGACACGGCGCAGTAAGCCACTTTACTACACAGACAGGTCTGAAATTGGCATCTGGCTTTAAAACATTCGGCTAGGAAGCAAACCCAAACAGCTGAAACAGACATGTGCTGGTGTCTGCTTCAATATACAAGTTGCAACAGCAACACAAAGCAAATCAAACCCATCAAGAATATATTTGACTTCAATATATTAGCTTTCTTATACTACAAGGGGGGTATGAAAACTGGATGTGACAATTCATAAGAGGGGCAAATCTAGCCCACTGGAATCTGCACTGCGGTAATATTCATCAATGAACTCCTACAACTGAACAAAAGAGGCCTCACAAAAAGGAACCTACATGTACTTTCCAGTCAGACTAATTCCCCAGCTAACAGGTATACATTTATCAGGGCAGTTCCTTGGAGGAAATAGATAAGCCAAAAAAGGAGTGAACTGAGGGAGAGCGACCTCCTGTGTAGTTTCAAAAGTTAATCAGAATCAAGTATTACTCTGCACCAGACTGTGACAAGACATGATTTGCTAACAGCCACTATCATCAAGGAGCAGAAATTTAGTCGCATTTGATATTTCTGTAGATTCTCCTCACAAATAGGGTGGAGCCCAGATAGCCAACAGCACCTACATACAAACAGAATGAATGTCAAAACAGGACTGATGTATGCTTGAAATGATATGGACAAAATGTTCAAAGCTCACCGCAAAGTATTCCCAATCCAAGACAGAACATCAGGGTGTAACCGAAGTAGAAGCTTGTCTGGAAAAAGCCTGACATCTTTGTCTTCACATGATAATAGTATATGGAGTATAAATATACATACAAGGCAGTAGAAGCAGCAGAGAAGAATGATGTCCATTGCCAGTGATAGTTCTCAGCATTCAACAAGAAATAAGTACCCACAATAGTGACACATATGGTGACTATTATGAGGATGACAAACACCAGCAGCATGAAACCATAAACATAGTAGACCTGCAAAGCAACAAATTAGACAGACTCAATATGTCTTCAAAATAAAAGAAATGAACTTTAGCATATATACATTTATTTCACAACCAAACTTCTCTAACTAGAAAATAGTGCGCATCTTTTAAATGCCAGCAGTTGGTTGTTAGAACAAAAGGTACTTCCAAGTACCTTGTAGTTCCAGAAGGAAGTGAACACAAAGTACATCTCAATGAAGATGCTGCCGAAGGGGAGAAGCCCACCCATCAATGAAATAACAGAAGGTGTAAGGTACCACTTCTTCTCAGGAATAGGGCGTGGAATCGTTTTCACCCGGCATGGGTTGTTGGGAGAACCGCTCCAGTTTCTGCCAACCACAGTTCCCAATAACGCCAATGGGAAGGAGATGAAAGCCCAAAGAACAAATACGACAACCATTGTACCGAATGGTATAGCTGCTAATGATCGATAGAAGATAGCAATGGTGTTTAACACTAGTCCAATTGAGAAGCACAAGAATGGAAAAAGGGATGCCGTAAGGATCATAGACTTTATCCAGTTTTTGCCTGCCATGGAATGAATTAACGCGTTCAGCGATATCGATAGGGTAACAGAAATTTCAAACCCAAGAACATATTCACTACAGCAGAATAATGTGGGGGAAGTTTGACAGGACTATAACAAAGAATATATAAATTTGTGCGGAATCATACCACCATTCCTTGAATAGAGGCCACCACTAACATATCCAGAGATGAAGGATGTAAGAGCATAGCACACAATAAAGGTTGTGATGATAGCTCCTCGCCTGACAAACAGAGCACATTATTGTAATTAGGAACTCACTGGAAAAGGCTAATACATCATACAAGCTCAACAATACATCAAGAAGTCAGTAAAAGTGCAGGCATGACAAAGGTTTGTGATGATTGCTTAAAGTAAACATGCTGATATCTAAGAACAGTTTTGACACATTCACATGATGATGAAAGCAGGATATTAGTTTTCCAATTCTGAACAATGTATGGGTACCGGTGGTCTGAATTTCTGGGTTGCTCACTCTTGCACATCATCTCTCATGGGCTCATGGCAGCTAGAGTTGTGCACTTTAGTGATAGGGAGGAGCCCTACTCCATAAGTAAATGCTCGGTTGCAAAAGCAACCATTTTATATAAAGATATCCTACTGTGGCCTTATACCAAAATTAGAGATTGATGACCTGAAGACCTCAAATACACCTGTGCCCTATCATTTCATCTAAAGAAAGATATGATTTATCTAATCGAAAAACAATAATGTATTTTGAAAGGTCAATCATTCTCATTGAAAATATCAATTACTAAAAAATGATTATCTATTATGTACCTACTAAAATTTGCACATCAAATGCAGAAAAAGAGAGAAAGAAAGCTGGTTATGAGCTTACCCAACATATAGCATGCCAACAATGGCCAACACAATCACGAGCAAGATAAGAGCTGCGAGCTGAGTGCCAATACCAACAAGGGCAGAAAGAAACACCAGACCCCGAGGAGGCCGAAATACATCTCCATGGACAAGCTTCCATCCAGATTCCTCATTAACATCTCGCTCCTGAAAAAGAAAATAAGAGGTAATTATTAACAAATCATCCTGCCAAAGAAAAACATTTTACTAAGGAATTTGTATGATTCAATCCAAACCTATGTTGACTAATTAATTGACTTTCTTCATGAATATTACATTGCTTGCATGGAATGATGAACATATTTCTTCTAAGTTATGCACTTCTAGAAATACTACATGACACAATGGTAATGGCCAGTGGCAGACCCAGCTTTCGGTCAAGACTAGGGCCAAAATTAAGGAGCGTCATTACGTGACAAATTGAAGAAATAGAAAAAGAAAAAAAATTGAGATTATAATTGAACTTTATGCTTCACTATACAACAAATGAGATAAAAATATAGCACTAACTGACGTCATACACAATATCAAATTCCAAATTACTAAAGATTTGTGCATATTCGAGCTCATTCTTACTTTTTTTGTTTTAGAGATTGGTCCTCTTCACCTTGTAATCCCATTTAAGATGCAAATAAAAATAGGCTTTGGACTATTATAAACTAAATTTCTAATCTGGATGAATGTGTGAGCTCCTATTGGAAGGGAGGATCGAACATGAGCTACTTCTGGAGTGCCAGACGACTGGCAACAAGCGGTGCAGGGAGCTAGCATGTGTGCAGCTACACGCACAAGTCCGTGAGGGCGGGGCATGATGCTAGGCAACTGTGGGCCGGGTTGCTGATTTCCTTCACCAGTACGTTCACCTCTGCGAGCTAGAGTCCGGATTTGGCGGGCATCTGTACATACTCGATGGAAAACAACGAAACAAATAGGTTCAGAACGAGCTGTGCGTGCGTGCGTTCGTGGGATTTAGAACAGGCTATACAAGGATTTAGAAAACTAGGGCCAATAGCTAAAATACACATGATGTGCCTTGCTACCGCCTAAGACTAGGGCCATGGCCCTACTGGCCCAAGCCGCAGGTCTGCCACTGGTAATGGCCAAGCATGCATCTAGGCAATAAGAGGTACAAAAGGTAGAGATAATGAGTTCTCTTAGCAGAGAAATATAAGTAAAGATATGCTCCAGACTTCGGATTCAGAACTTACAAGTGATTCTAGATCATCATCTTCACGAGCATATTTTGCATAATCATTTCTTAGTGTCCTCATCAGTATCATTGACACTAAACCAGTCAAGAAAATAACCATCATGAATGAATTGAAGATGGAGAACCAATGAATCTGAACATGGAAAATACAACAAGTCAGCAATTTTGTAATTCCTACAGATAGAAAGCAATGACAGCCTTTGTCAGAATCAAGGAAAGAAGATCAAAGCATCCTCATGAAATGTTTGGTTGTGTCTTTGGTGCAAATAAGAATTACCTGATGTTCAAAGAATGGGTAGTCCAAGTAAACTTCAAAACGCCTTGCAAATGCCACATTTGTTTGCACCCACTTTACTGAGTATGTCATATCCAACTTTTTACCAGCTTCAAGAAGCTTAGGCGACTCTTGCGTGAGATTGACATGAATTATCTACATAGGAAATTTAATTAGCCAACATATGGGTCTCAGTTAATTCTTTTAAGGTTACATACAACACATACCCTGTTACCATTGTATTTAACAACAATGTTCTTGTGAGTGTAAAGGTAGTGCTTGTTCTCATTGTTTTTGTCAGTCTCCCCAACAAAACCTGCTCAGATTGAACTGGCCACATTACAAAAGAAAATAGAGCAGAAAGAATTATACAATGGAAATGGTTACGTACAGAATTACTCACCCCACAATGGCAGGTCATCTAGGTGATTTGACCACATCAAGAAATGGCACAAAACATGGATGGAAAGAATGTCAGAAAAAAAGAATCCAAAACAATGAGAAACATTGTGCATCAAAATGGAACAAAATAAGTGTTTCCATACCTATGAAAAGCTCAAACCAATATGAGCTCTCAATGGCATCAGAAAATTGCTTAACCTTTTGAGCATCAAGTTCAATTGTGCAAATGGGGCCCTTGTCCACATTTTCTGAAACAAAAGAAACATTCACAAGTCAGTCAGATAAATCACTTAACAGAAATAAACATGCACCTATGCATTGCCCAATAAAGAATAAATAGATTCAAGGAAGATGTGCATCATACTTAAGAATTTTATATAGATCTGACTATCGATTAGCTCATTTCCACCAAGGACCTCTCCCAGACCACCCCATTTGTGCACAGGGTTTTCAGATGGATGACAAAATGGGAGGCTGTAATAGTTGTACGTTTCTTGCGGGTTATTGTAAGGTCCAACCTTGTTGACCCATAGCTTCACGGGTTCTTCTGCTTTGTACTGCACATAAGAAAAATACACAGAAGCTAAATGCTTTAGTAGATGAAAGGAACCATCATGATTAAAATCAGTGAAACTAAAATCTGAAGACAACAAGATTTGCAGTGGTTGTAAGAACCAATGAAGTTTCCCGAATCTGTAATTATAGCGATAAATGTAACTGTGTAAGATACAAAGCAATGATCATGGTCACTTAACGATAAAATCAAATAAACCATGACCAGATAATGAAAAAAACTCTGATAATTCTTAAGCCCAGGAGTTCAACCATTTCCCATCACTAATCATCTGAAGCATATGCAAGTAATTATTCTGAAAGTTATAAATGCAGTTGCACTCAGCAAAAAAAAAGTAAATCAGTGCCCAAAATCAAACTGCTACCTCCACTTGCAAGTGCTAAATCTGATCCCTAATTTGTGCCTAACAAATAGCAAGATAGTTTCGACATCACATAGCTAAATCTAGTCCCCAATTGAGCAATTGGTCCCAAATGCGAGTAAGTTAGCCCAGATAATAATGTAAACACAATTGTTTAACAATGATGCAAAAATGAAGAATGAACTTGTCTTCTGAACTATCAAGTCACATGTCACCACAGCATGCTCTCCCAGATTTTGTGGATTGAGAGGCTTCACTGAAATGCTCACAACTACCACACTAAAGCATAATAATAACAGCCTTAGTCCTCGATGATATTCATGCATTGTACCCTTCCCCAAACATGATGTGCGCTATCTAATAATGTGAATGGAAAACCAACAAATTATTCAGTTTTGACACCTCGGGGTAAGCAAAGGGAAGGCCAAGGCCTAATGCTGCAACCAGCTGTTTCTCTACAAAAATGTTACACTATTTGAAAGTTGCATGCAGGGAAGGCCCCCTGATGTCTCCTAGTCTTACTCAAGGCCTACAATGCAATGCTGCAGCCAGCTGTTTCTCTGCGAAAATGTTACACTGTTTCAAAATTGCATGCAACCAAAAACGAACTTTTGTCTGAATGCGGCAGTCACAATTTCTAGACCGCACTCCCGCACAGCAACCAAGATCAAAACATACAGTTTCCGAAACAACCCTCAAACCATTATCTCGCTCATAACCTGAGCGCGCCCAGAGCCCTCTGCATCACAGAGCAACAAATCAAAGCCGCCACCTCGTACTAAGCACGCAGCTCCCAGCGCTCGGCCACGTCTGACCCGCGCGCCAAGCGCAGATCCGGCGCCGGCGCCTCGGCGGATCCAACCAGGGAGCGTTCGGATCTAGGGTTGGTAGGAAGGGGGGTGTCGTGGGGCGCACCTTGTGGTCGGCCTCGGAGGCATGCGCGTGGGGCGGGCCCGCGACGGCGAGGAGCACGGCCGCGAGAAGGAGCACGCCGCGGCGGAGCATCTCGTCGTCGTCGGCGGCGAGATCTGGGCGGGGCAAGGCGGCGGCCGCGAACGTTCGGGTGTGTCTCAGTCCCGAACGAGCACGAGCTACCTCATAGAATCATACGGTCATACGGAGAAGGTAGGAAGAGGGGGAATGGCCGCAGTTTTTGCGTACAGGTCCCTGTGAAATGCGATGTTCATAATATTTGCCGTAAGAACGGAACAAATGTACTCCGTGTCGTGTTTTCCCGAATCAATCACGAAAACATCGAACAACCTCTTAACCACGTAGGTAGTACCAATCATGCTTTTTTCCCTACTAGCATGCTTTTATTATAAAGTTATTTTAAATTATTTAATTGGTTGGTACCTGATCTAGGTAAGAAATTACAGAATGAAAAAAGGAACATCAAAACATCATTTTTTTCTGTTTATAAAAATTGTTCACGTCTTTTTCACCATTAGACCTGTGATGTGGGTCCTCAGCGAGTGGGAGATAGGAATTATTTAGATGACAAGTGTTTTCGAAACAACTGGATTCTTATTATTTTCCTATTATTATTTATGGGGCGAATAACGTGTGCTAATTATAAATGAGAAGACGATGATGTGATTATAATTACATGTAAACAAGTAATTAGAGGTTTCTTTTTCTTACAAATTGCAAGAGAACACTTTTTGGATTTTGAAGACAAAAGTCAAGTGCAAATGTGCAAAGCAGGGCCACCCTCCTCGCCGGCCCCACAGTCAGCTTCCCACCGCAAAACCCCACCGTCTCTGCGTTCGCGCTAAACCAGGAAGCCCCTGTCTCAACTCCAACTCGAATCAATCAACCCGCGGAAAGCTCCGCTCCCATTTGAAATCCTCCGACTCGCGGGACTCCCCGCCGTCGCGCTCTTCGGCCGCCGTCCAGAGGCACGATCGCCGGCTCGATGCGGGCGGTGCAGGGGCGCGGAGCCGCCGCTGCCGTGCGCCGGGGACTCCTCGGACGTATCTCCTAGCCCGGCGAGCCGCTCGTGCTTCCTCCAGCGAGTTCCCATTTCGTCTAGGGTTTATGTATGCCAATGCTAGCTGTTGCTTCCCCTAAGTTGGTCCGCTTAGTTCCCGATGGGAGGAACTGTAGGTTCGGGGCTTTGTCCGCTTGTCCAGATGGATTGAGGGGACGGCCTGGCTTTGGCCGTTTGGGGTTTCCTCCTTGAGGAATATAAAATTATAAATCCAAGTGAAATGAAATAAATAAATCATGTACAGTCTTACAGAGCACCAGCAGAGCAGTTCCTGTGTTGTCCAGTGACTGCTTGCTGCTAGATCATGCCATCACCGGTTGAGACTGAATCTGAATGAATGATGAATGACAAATTGATGTTCTGGTCTCACTAGCACTAGCAGAATCTCTGCCTAGTCATAACCTCAGCTTCCTGATCCTGCGATTAGATGACCCATATTAGGGACCACACTCTGTCTTCAACCATGTATCCATGGAAAGCTGCATTTGTGCTGCACACTGTTCTTAGGAGCATTCAGAGGTTGGCAACTTCCAGGGTGCCTTTGTTCACCAACCCAAGCGGCAGTGTCATCCCAATACAATGTTCCTTATGGTATTTTCTACTTGTGGCATAATTAACGTTTTAGTTACCCAAGCTGAGAGACCATATCTGTATGGACTAAGAATGGTTGGGAAGGCACTTTTGGTAATGCTATCGACCTGATATATGTCAATGTGGATGACTGCTTTCCCCTCCATGCATTCCAATAAATTTTATTGTTGGTTGAAATTTATGTTATAGGTATTCAAATTATGTGCTTATAATTATTTGCAATTCTGGTGTTTTGGAACCCTAAAGATTATATATCATATTATCATTCTGGTTATTTTTGGTCAAAACTATCTTGGCTCTTATATATTATATATGTGCTCAAATGGTGCTACAGATATCAGGCCCATGGCCCAAGACTGGCCTTTTTAGTGCTTCCTTCCTTCTAAATGCTTAAGCAACAGTTTGGTCCATGTCAATGTGCTTTGCATGAACTTGTTACCAGCCCATCAGGCATTCAGCATATTTCACTTCTAAACTCCAAGTCTTCAACCTTACCCTATTAAGATTTAGCTTGTGCCATGAATATGGGAATAAAAGTAATATCTTGTTGTGTAAGGCTTATCATCTCAATCATGTCTGTTCTTAGGATGCCTCTTCAGATAATACAGTTGTCTTACAGAAAATCTGTCAACTTCCTTGTTTAGCTATTCTTTATAAAAGATGTTGGACAAAGATACTGTCCTCACATTTTATCATCTTTCTGGAGCTGATTGGTGTTATTAATTCATTTAAACTTGACATACCTACATAAACTTTTGTCTCTCACGCCCTTTTGCCCTAGCAATGTAAATCCATTATAAATTACTCATCAGGTAGGGCTATCCTGGACCCAGGGTTGTAGGGAAATAAGCTCATCTTCTGAATAATGTCAATATGCTATGCAAACTTAGGTGTCTCAGGAGCACAATCTATGCTATCTCATACATGATATGGATATCTATATTAAGTAGGCGCTATTACTTGAAAGTGGAACAACAGAAATGTAACAAGCAACATTTAAAAAAAATGTTTTTGACTATCTCCTGGAAATGGGAGTTGGACAGGGACAGTGGTTTAATAGATTATCACCAAAGGTTCTAGTAGTGATGTCATTCCAGAAATTTCGAAAAATTATCTCTTGTTATCTGCATGTTAGGTGGCCTGGCCGCCTGAGTGATGCAATGACAAAGACCCATAGAAGCTTCCAATCCATTGAGCCTACCATATCTCCATGCCTTTATGAACTGGAGTGGCTTGGTGGGTGCGCTTCATTTTATAGTATCTTTTTACTCACTTCTCTTGTTAGGTGCCGGTTCTGATGCACTGACAAAGATTTGAAAGTTTTTTGCACCTGACCTACCTCATTCTAGAAGGGGTCATTGCATTCTTCATCATTGACGTTGCAGATAAATCACTTACACCATCTTTCAGTTGCTCAAACAGTGGTGTTCGGTAAAGCTATACAGGCTTTGCATCATATCTGCATGCATCCACAATATCCTACCCACTTTTATTTTTCTTTTTTTTTCTTTTTGGTTTCGTGGAATCCTTCTCACAGGAAGAACCTTCACTAGACCTAACTCATCCTATGTTGTGTGAATGTCAAAACATCTTCTCTTCTCTTTTGCTTTGGAAAGCAGATTTATCAAAAAGCTTATGTGACTTTCATCTGGAAAGGCTGTTGTGCACTTATCTGCTCCACCCATGT
This sequence comes from Echinochloa phyllopogon, assembly GCA_033239725.1. Taxonomy (NCBI): domain Eukaryota; kingdom Viridiplantae; phylum Streptophyta; class Magnoliopsida; order Poales; family Poaceae; genus Echinochloa; species Echinochloa phyllopogon. The sequence goes on along the minus strand of BTCW01000017.1, from coordinate 5,924,265 downwards.
CATGTGTGCAGCATGTCGGAAAAGATTGGGAGCAATTTGGCATGCAGTCAAACCAGCTGAGAGTTTGGCCTTGCTGATGGGGGAGAATCTCACCAATGACTCTGGTGCTCCATAATGGAGTACCTATGCCATGTCTTCAGAGCACAACGATGATTAAAGTAGCATTTTGACTTTAGAAGAAAACCACTTGCTGCACATGTGCTCAATATACTGCCTTGTTCTTTACAAATTCTGCCACTTTAACAGCAGTATGAGTTCTTAGAAGCTGCCTCTGTTGTGAGACTATTGGTTCAACAGTTGCAGAAAGAATCACTCCTAGTATTTTTTGGGTTGATATTTAGTAACAAACTGGTATAACTGTTACACTATTGCTACCGGCAATACTTTGTCGCATATACTATTATGTTAACACTGCCAAGATGGAGGAAGGCTGAGATAAGTCCTTGTCATAGGGGCCACTAAAACTAAAGGTTTAAAGCTAAATCAACCGCAACGGGGTGGTTTTAGGATCTAGTTGCTGTCAATGCAGACAAGAATCTGTCTGGATAGATAGATTAAGGTAATTTTGCAATAAGTATTCTGACGACTAGGTATTCATTTTTATCACCTCACTGTTTACATGTTCAACAGAATCATTAGGCTCACACACTTTTTTCCTTTTGCAAAGATAAGTGCACATGATATATTCTTGATGTGATTTGGAGATAGTGCAAAAGGTTTCTATGATGTCTTAATCTTATTAACATTTTTTGTTGGGTCTTTCATAATATGCAGGTTACTGTGACCTGCAGCATGTGGGGTCCTGCAGTTGCTTTTTCAGAACATACATCAGAGTTCGCGGAATGGTCCTGAACAGCTTAAATGAAGAATCGTGAATTCAAAAGTGGCTATTGCATGGTTTATCATCCTGCAAAGCTGTTGAAAGGTACTGTTTTCTCAGCGATTTTCCTAAGCTAATTTAAGGAAGTGATGCTGACTGAACAAGACTATCACTTCCTGACCATACTTATAGCAGGCACCGTGTCTCTTACACAACCAGGTATGTACTATGTATACAGTACACTAATATAGATACATGGACAAGCAGACCAAGTTCTTAAGTGGAATTGAGTGAAAGGGCCTCTAGCTGGACTGGTTAGATGGACTCAATAGCACTCCTCAGGTCCTGGGTTCGACTCCCCGTGGGAGCGAATTTCAGACCGAGGTTAAAAAAATCTCCTCGTTGTGCCTCCCCACTGCAAATAGCGGCAGGGCGCTGGCCTGTGGTAACGGTGCGGTCCTACCAGAGGTAGTGACAGTGGTCGCCGGCCTAGGTTACGGTGCGGCCCTATAGGGTGAGGCCAGGGTTCGGGGGTTTTCTTGACTGGTAAGGCTGAGGTCTTCTCTACTTAACAAAACCGTGGGGGCGGTCTTTTCCCCACCGGCCAAGTTTTTTTAAGTGAAATTGAGCGTCATTTCTTTCAATACGAGGCTCCACCCAGTTTCCACTAAATTCAGCGAAAATACATCTAGTAATATTGCAAAACTTAGGCAGGAAAATAGGATTGCTTTTATTCTCAAACAAAAAGAAAGAGATTGGCATATTCGCTATCAGTTACCACTCACTGGATACCACGAAAATGGCTGAGAAGATCTTAGGCGATGTTCACCAAAGATTAGCGACCTCGATCCTGACTGTTTAACAAACTTTGGGCGGGCCAGGGTGATCCAAAACCGTGTAACTTAACAGAAAAGGAGGCATATTGGAGTTCCACTAAAGTTAGTAATCGATAAGCTGTTGGATTTTTGTTGCCTCGGCCAAGACTATGAAACGGCTGGCTGTTATCACTTTCAACTTTTCCTGGACTGTAGCAGCTCATCCTTTTTCTGAAAAAAATTAGGTGACCCGCAATATCGTCCACCTTTTTGCATCCATTGTCGCTCAGCTAGTAGATCATTGATGGACATAGTTTGCAAACGGACACTGCATCCACTGACCACTCTTGGGAAGTCAGTCATTGGGGTTGGGACAGAGGAGTCACTTCACTTGGGCTTCTAGAAGGTGAGCCCCAACAAAAGAGAACGCTTTTCCCAAATGCCATAAAAAATTCACCAAGCCATTGGAAAATGACGCTTGAAAAGGATGGTTGAGGTCGGGGATGAGATGGGAGCAATTGGTGATTGTGGGTGCACGCAAAAGCACAGGCCGGGGATTCGTGGGAAGAAGACCGGCTGTGGCGCTGTGGCTGCTGCTGTCTTTTGGGGGTGATGTCATGTGGGCTACCAACCACCAACTACCACCGCCCCATGTTTCCCCTGGAAAACCTTAGCGCTTATTCCATTCCCGCCCTCTCCCTGTCCATCCATTGCTACAGTCATCTTCATCATCTTCTACCAAGTTGGTGCTGGTGGCATCCTGCACCAGGAAGATTCTTTTTTTTTTTGCAAGTGAGTGGATTGTGATGATTTTGAGTGGTCGACAAGGCAGATGCAAATTCAGAAGGAAGTTTCCTACATTTTGTTACTCCTGAACCGTGATCATCTGGTCCTATGATCTGGAATGATTCAAGTGCGGTATGTACTGCTGCGTGGTCATAGGCATTAGACGTTCCGTTTAAATTCGCTTCTATCCAGAGGAACATAGTGAATCATCATCATCTAAGAATATGGATGGAGGTCCACACTTGCTTGAACCACTGGGGGTCAGCACATAGGGGGAAAGGAGAACAATACTTCATACTTGGGTGGAATTGTTTTGTCATCTGTGTCCTTTTTGGCGATTGTTGAGGGGGCTAAGAATATATTTGCTCCACCATGCATTCAGGTGGTCAAATGGGAATGAACTTTTGCGGCCACAGATATTCTTGCCCCCCCCCCCCTTTTTTTCTTCGTTTGCATATACCCCCTCTGTAGTCACTGCTCGTTAGAAAGTTTTGCATAAGATCCTGCTGGCCAACCTGTAAAATAATTCATCTTGTCGGTAGATCACAGGTCATTGTACAATTACAGTGAGTCAGCAATCTTATGCATGAATGGAAGCATCGGGTGGAAGGTTCATGTCACTAGCTTGGTTCTTTCCTGCAACGAAACTTTATTTTTCAAACATTAGAGAACTTTAACCCTCAGCCAACAGTATTATTGGATCGCACAAGTCCTCACTGGTTCAAACCGTGGAAATTTTGCAATTTTGCAGTAGCTATCTGTTTGTAAGATATAATTCTTCTGACATATCTTGACAAATTGTTACATATCTTAACTGTGTTGCCACTGCGCTCGCTCTCTGTTGACTATTAGCGTGCGCGATTTGACTAGACAAGATGAGCCTAGACAAGATGAGCCGGTTCTTTTTTCCCACAAGTAGTCTCTTTGGTAAAGTCAATGTTTAGCTTTGGCATTGTTCAAGTGAACAGACGTGCGTCCTTGTAGCAACTACTCGACTAAGTATCCCAGTTTTAAATTGTTCTCATTTAGATGTCTCAGAGAGATCCAATCTATGGGGTTTGCTAATAGTTTTCCCTAGGTAGGAACCCTAACAAAACGGAGAGGTCCTTCACTATGAATACAGGTGTCACATGCATGCTTTGCACAGATGTGATGAGATCTGTGTACTGTTGATATTGACTTGTCCATAATTCTAAGACTAATTTCAGCAATTACTTGTTTCAGTACGACACCTGCACCGAGAGGCTTACACCTGGAGAAAAATGAGGTATGCATCTGACGCAACATATTATTTACAGACTCAATGCATCTGACTTCATCAGATCTGTCCAGTGGTTTCTTAATGATATTAACAACATAACTGGTGTGCATCAACTTGAATGCCAAACTTATTAGTCTTGTGAACTCTCCTATTTTGTCACCTATACTTGGTATGAAGAGGTAGTTTCCCAGCAAAGAATTTTCCTACATGCCCATATTTTGTCACCTAAGAATTCAAATATTGCGAATCTCGCAAAAGATGTGTAGCCTGACATTTGGCAACAAAGGGAGGATGAACACCCATATTTTAACCGATGCCTTGCTTATGTTACAAGATAAGTGGAGAACCATGTTGCAACATATAAGGAAAAACAAATAGGCCTAGAATTTGACCTTTTTTCTGCGGCGCCGGTAATTTATTAGCAGGCCACGCCTTTCCTTTGACTCAGAGACATGAGAAGCCTAAGAATATAATCTTCTGCTTCGATTGCACATCATGATTTACCAGAATAACATTTTTGCGTTTCTTTTGTTTCCTTGAAGAAAGTATTATCGCATCTCAACCCATTCTTTACATAAACTCCGGCTTTCTGCATTGCCCTCCTGCGGTTTTATACTAGAGATAAAAACAAGAATGCTCACATGCCTTTTTTTTTCTTTTTTTCTAAGAAATAAGAAAATGTTGCTGTTCTTGAGGTGAAAGAGGAGCTAGCCTGCACCACCCATTAGTAATCGATTCCTGTACGTCTGGAGCAGCTATAGGAGCCATCTATAGCTCCCTTCTGGAAGATATCATGAGGAAACAGATTTCCTTAGAATTGGCAGCACCCAGACCCAGAGATTAGAGTTTTCTCCTACAGAGCTCAGCCAGACCAGACCACTGCTGTCCTCCTCGAATAATCTTCTGGTGAAGAAGATCACCACTTCCGGTCCCCACCCTGCTCCAAAGCCTGGAGCTTAGTTAGATCCTGTACCACCACTACCAGCCATAGACTACAGCATCAGCCATCCTGATCCATGATATCATAAAACTAGCAGCGATCCATCAGACCGCCAACCACCACCACCCATCGTCCCCATGCTCCCTAGCTCCGGCCAGTTAGGTCATTAAGAAACCAAAAGCTTCCCCCCTCCACCGTGGCGCTTTATCGCCCTCCCGCATTCACTCCCTCGCATCACACCCCTTCCACCCCTCCTACCTACCTGCCTACCTAACCAACCGGAGCAAGAGCAAGGGCATCTCGCTCACATGCTCCCAACCATGTCCCCTCAATCTACAAGACAAGCTCTTTTGGGGCCGAAAACACGGCGCCCTCCTTCCCCTGTTTCTCACCAAGTTGTCACGTGGCTGCAGACATTGAGGGACCAGATCAGGACCTGACTGGCTCTTATGTAACCACCAGCACACAACCAAACCTCGTGGCCATTCACTTTCAGCAGCTCAGGTCCTCACTCCTCAGCCAGCCATGACTGATGCATTTTGCAAGGTTTTGTTTCCTTTTCCTCCCAGATGGCATGGCTATATGGCTCTGGACGTACTCAAGCACATCCAAGGTGAGGACCATGAGCTACACTGCCTTATTTTGTGTGTGAAAGAAGGGAAAGCTACTATGGAGTATATGTTCAGTTTATGGCAGTGTTAAAAAGACAAGAAACAGGACAGGAAGCTGGTAGAGGTAGCAGTCTAGCACAGATCATGGACTGTTGGGTACTACACGCATGTCGCCAAGATGATTTGTTGGGGGAGCCACGCTGCCCGAGGCCGGCCGGGAAGCGACAAAACGAGAGCACATCTTCCTCATAAAACCATGGCGGTGCATGTTACAGAGATCAGAGCTGCTAAGCATGTGTGGCTTTTACTAGTTAATTAACTATATCTGCCCCCACCCCCCTCAATAACCCCCCTTATGTCACTCACTGATCACTCTTACACTATTGGCCTCTGTAGCAGGGCGCCGCCGCCTGGAGAAAATTCCGAGCCCATTGCTCCTGCTGCTGCCTGGCCGCGGCGGCGGCGCCGCCGCCGCAGACGCAGTCGACGCCCGGCCGGTACCCGAGGCTGTTCAGGCACAGGCACACCGCCGCCGCCGCTGCCGCCGCATTGCTGTTCGTCACCGCCGCCGGTTCCTGCTTCACTGGCTTGATGGTCTCCTCCGGCGGCTGGTAGGGCGCCAGGCTGATGGACAGGTTGAGGTCGATGTCGAGGTGCCGCCGCGGCGCGGCTGCCGGCGGCGGCGTGGAGGAGCGCGGCTCGTCGTCGCTGCTCCGGCTGCAGGCCTCCGGCGAGTTGGAGATGGCCTCGAAATGGTCCTGCTGCTGGTGGAGATGGCCCGGAGCGGCGGCGGCGTGCAGCTTCTGCGCCTCCAGCTGGTAATGCTGCGGCCCCGGCGCGGCGGCGGCGGTGAGCGGCCGGTGCGTCTGCGGGTCGATGCCGCGGGCGAGGAGCTTGCGCTTGATGTGCGTGTTCCAGTAGTTCTTGATCTCGTTGTCCGTCCGCCCCGGCAGCCTCCCGGCGATCAGCGACCACCTGACGGCAAGAAGACACGATCGATCAGAAAAAAAATGCTTCCTCCGATCCGCAGGTGATTAATTAACCCCGGCCGATTCCTTGGCGAATGCTCGAATCGTTTGATATCTGCGAACAATCTATGGCAGCTTACTTGTTGCCGAAGAGCTCGTGGCACTTGATGATGAGCTCGTCCTCCTCCTCGGTGAAGTTGCCGCGCTTGAGGTCGGGCCGGAGGTAGTTGATCCACCGCAGCCGGCAGCTCTTCCCGCACCGCAGCAGCCCTGCACGCCGCCGGCCCGCCACCGTAAGTATACATATATCCCATCTCGTAACGAGCATCACCATGTTTTCGCATCCAAACACCCACACATATACACATCTAGACTAGATGAACGCGCGCACACCTGCGGCTTTTGGGAGCGACCTCCAGCAGCCCTCGCCGTGGGCCTTGATGTAGGCGATGAGGCGCTGGTCCTCCTCCTTGGTCCAGGCGCCCTTGTTGGTGTGCGCCTGCTCGCAGCACGGGGACCTCCCCATGCCGCCCTGCCGGCCGGATTCGCAGATCCCCGGCCGGCCTCTCCTGTTCCTGCTCCGGCGGCTGCCTGTAGGAGGAGTGGAGTACGTCCGCCGCCCGCCGGGGAAGACGGAAGACGAGACGATGCGTTGTTTGGTGGTGGTGGTGGCGGCGATGGAGTTTTTGCAGCGCGAGCTTCTCGTGAGCAAGGAGAGGAGGGGGAGGGGGAGGAGGTGGTTGGTTTTATACGAGGAGCAGGGGGTGGAGGAGCGGGGTGAGGGAGGGAGAAGGGCCCCATTGACCCGGATCGCTGTGAACCATGGCATTTGACCGAGTTGGTTGCGATGGGAGAGGAGGAGGAGGGGAGAGGTGTGGGGCCCGGGCGAGTGGTTGGTTGCAAAGCCGGAGGAGCGGAGGCGCTGGATTTGGTAGGTAGGTGTACTTCACTTGATGAGTGCCCTTTGTCCTATTCCCTTTCCAAACCTTTTTCTTTCTTTTCTATATTGTTTTCGCCTCCCGTCTTAGCTTTCTTTTTTGTTTTGCTTTTCAGTTTGTTTTGGGGAGGGAGCGTTGCTAGCTGTACTTTGTGAGTGTACCCAGCTGGTGGTAGGTGGGGTTACTTGGCGTTTTGCCCTCGGTTTAGTGTCTAGGTCCGTGTTTTCATCAGGTACTTATGAAATATTTATATTGTGGTAGTTGGCTCTGTATAATAAGATTTAATGTTGTATCATAATTTTTAATGCAATCTCATCTCGTCTCTAGCTATAGTTTTTCTCAGGTTATATTAAATATTTGTTATGTTTTTTCTGAGAATTTATATAAAAATAATTATATGATTCTCGTGATTCCTTATTTTCTCTGTTTTGAACTTTTCATTGCATTCAGAATGGATGTAAACTTGGGTGATCCCGAGTGGAAAAGGATGACATCGTAGTCTTGGTCTTATGCATAGGTATGGATCACAAGACGAATCGAAGCAATTCCATGAAAGCTTATCAACATAAATGAAAAAATATGTTCAACAAAGTCAGGCCTTGTTTAGATCCCAAAAGGAACTCCCAAATTTACTATGCAAAAAGAAGATTTCCCGTCACATCAAAATGTCATAACATGCATGGAGTATTAAATGTAGATGAAATCAAAAACTAATTACACAGTTTTGTTGTGCTCTGTGAGACGAACAGTTTGAGCTTAATTAATCAATTTTTGAATAATTTTTCACAAATATAAACGAAATGGTACATTGACGCAATGATTACGAAGTGACATCAAACTCCCAAATTCGACCACCCAATTTCGACATCTAAAGAAGGCCTCAGGTTAAGTGGTGAAGCGACACCTTACTTATGTAAGTTTGAAAAGTGTAGTCTAGCCCATTGTCGGGTGAAGGTAATAGCATCATCATGGAACTCTGTTGCTAACTCGTACGGGACAAAATTGCTTCCATGGTATCCAATCTAAACAAATTTCGTCTAGTTAGTTTCTCGACGAGCATGGTCAATTATGCAGTCAGAAGTAAGAAAAGGGAAAAAAAACTAAGTTCACGCTGGCATCATGTCTAGATTGTTTTGAGCCATAGTAATTTCTATTAAATTATATGTCTTAGAGTGTCCGCCAGAAGCCATCATATAAATCATTTTCTGTTTATTAAGCCTGTGCTCCTTGTTTTTACATGTCATTACCAACCACGTGTTTTTTCTTGGCTATATCGACCATTTTATGCGTACTGGCCGTGACCAAAGCTTTGACGCAGCAGAGCCCGTTTGCTTCACGATAGGAGAAAAAGCTGAGTTGGAAAACAATCTTCCATATGGCTCCCCATCCACTTCCAAGCCACTGGATTTCTTTTGGAGTACACATCAGCGGCACATGGCGGTGATGCTTAACGGGTGTGGAAAGTGTTTATTCCCTCACTACTCTGACTCAAGGGTGCGTCGCTTCGTTTCCATATTATTATTATTATTATATATATATTATATCCATCGAACTTTTTTTCTTGAGAATGTATATATCCATCGACCAGTATATAAAAACTTTTTGCCCGGACTCACCCACCGACATTTGTCTAGCACCCCACGATGCTTATCTGACTATCTATCTCCCCTCCTTTACTTCTTCTGAGTTGAGATTCTAGAAAACCCAGCGGGAGCAGCAAGCATGTCTTTGTGTGCGCGACAGTGCACGAAAGAAAGCAAAGCGAGCAAGAAAGAAAGCCCTCGTTTAGATTCCAATTTGGGACACCCAAATTTTGGAGTTTAATAATAAATGTGCACGGTAGCATTTCGTTTGTATTTATGAATAATTGTCTAAACATTGATTAATTAGTCTCAAAATGTTCGTCTCGTAAAGTACAATAAAATTGTGCAATTAGTTTTTGATTTTATCTATATTTAGTACTTCATGTATGTGTCGATATTTTGATGTGATGGAAATCTTCTTTTTTACCGTGAAATTTAGGGTGAAATTTGAGAATTCAGGCCAAAGAAAGAAACGAGGGAAGAATCTGAGCAATTCGGTGAGCTACCCTATTCAGCCATGGAGAATAGGGGGTGGGGATTTGGGGGTTTGGGGTCACTTCGTAATCATTACGTCACTGTAGCATTTCATTTGTACGTGTGAAAAATTATCCAAAAATTGATTAATTAGGCTCAAAATGTTCGTCTCGTAGAGTACAACAAAACTGTGCAATTAGTTTTTGATTTCATCTACATTTAGTACTCCATGCATGCTATGACATTTTAATGTGATAGGAATTTTTTTTTGCATAGTAAACTTTGGGGTAGAATTCGGTACGTAACGAGGCCTCACTTCTTCACCTGCGGCTCCCGGTTCCACGCCTCCCTCTTGACGTGCAGCAAGATTGCCTCTCTTGTTTAATCCGCTGTTACCTTATTCCGGGTTGGTGTGCATACTTACTTGTATACAACATACTCCGTACTGTATATACTACTTGCTGCAGGTAGGATTCGGGGTACATTGTAAATCGCTTTCCTAGGCGTTACATAGGAAAAAGCTCCACAGCAGATATAAAATATCTTCTGGTTTAAGAGGCGATTTATCCAAGCATCTTTGTTTGGATACACCTGATTCGGCCTTCTTTGTGGATTTGAGATCTCTCAATCCACACCGATCTACAAGGGGAATGGTCTATGGAAACTAGCCCTAAATCATACTCACGTACACTATCTTAGGTATTGGTAAACAAGTTCTTAGGTGGAAGCTCCACCTACTGAGTGCTCCATTGTACTAGGCCACGTACCAAAGTAATGGCGTATTCCCATGTTTGGTTAAAGGTTAAGGTTGTGCTAGAGTTTGGGGATTTTTAGTATGCTTTGAACTTTAGGTGAGCTAGAGAGCTATGCTAATTATTCTTAGCATGCTTTGAACTTAGGTAAATGATGTTTCTTTTTTTAGAGGGTTAGAGAGGCTATGCTAACGGGGAATCATCAAGAACTACAAACTGCTACTAATGAACATGCTAAGCTTTTTCCAGAGGTTGGGCAAAAAGAAGCGTACGAAAGAGACAACAATGCGTCAATGCACATGGTTTTTATCACTAGTGGAGGTGGTTGGACTAGCTCCGGTCCAGGCCGGGTTGCTAGCTCTCGAAACCCGGGCTGCACAAAGATCTGTCACGCCGTACCTCAGCAACCCCAACTGTTGTTTGTCCGACAAAAGAAGCATTTTTCTAATGGTTTTATTCTCCCATGATGTCTCCTTAACCGGCTCGCTAAGGGCCGGGTTAGTGATGCTGGTCACAGAGATTCCAGCTGAAGACTGATTCCTGGTACTCCGCCCCGTCCACGCAACTGCTCCCTGAATTTTGGGTGTTCGGAGACTCCCTCAATAATGCAGCTTTTCACGCTGCGTGACAACTGACAAGTTAAACGCCTGCTAGACAGTCCGTCAACCACAAAAGTGACATACATACCTGCTCGACCAAAAAGATGGCGAGTATAGTAGTTACTGGTAGTATACTAGTGCAGTCACCTTTATTTGTTTATTCACGCAGCGCGCACTGGTTCTTCGATAATCAATTCGATCGTATCTACAAGTATACAACCGCAGGAGTATATAGTATCTTGTTTCTTCCTGTCATTGCCTTCTCGCTCTTCGTTTGGCTTATCAGTCACCAGCCAGCCGTACTTTTCTCTCAGAACAAATCAGCCACCAGCCATCAGTCAGTAGTACTTTTATCTCAGAATAAATCAACCCAGCCACCAGCCAGACGAACAGGACGAATAACAGTATATACGAAGTAAGAAGCAGTAATAGGATTTATTTGTTCCTCAAACACTCTCCTCCTTAAAATCATACACACTGGTACACGATGATACTCATATATAGAAGCAGCAAACGTGCTCTCACTTGGCCGATCGAGTTCACGTTGAGAAGGTCACGTTTCCAGGCCGGGAGACAAGAAAGGTGACGACTGACGATGACTGGACTTGGCCTCAACTTCCTTCCTTCCTTCCCGCTGGCCGAAGCCGAACAAAACAGCAGCCAACGAACATGGACGATGGAGTAGCTCGGCATTGATTGGCTCGGAATAACTCCTGGCGCTGCTCGTTCTCCTCCTCCGATCCCTGACCCGACCCCTGAGTTCCGTGCGTGCTGGACCCGGACCTGGACGTACGACGACGACGGCCGGCGAGATCCGCTGCCGCTGGTATATATCTTTGCCAGGCAGAGGCAGAGGCCATGGCTGCCTGCAGCGCCAGGCGGCCAGGCCATGAATGCATGCGTGCCGAGCGCCGCGCCATCCTACCTACCCTGCTCGTACTCGCAGCTCATGCTCAGCCATGGCCATGGCCATGGCCGTCCGTCCTCGGCTGCGCGGCTGAGACTGACACGCCGGGCGCATTGATGAGGGTGATCGACCAGCCAGCCCCCTACAGACCACACAGTGCAGTGGAGTGTGGTGCCAGTGAGCTGAGGGAGCTAGCTCAGCTCCGCCGGAGTAATGGCGCCTCATCCACCAGGCTCGGCTGCATATGCGTCCGTGGACCACGAGTCAAAATGGTGGTACTACTAGTGACAGCTGTGACCATGGCGCCGGCCAGTGACGGTTGGTGTGGTTTGGGGTGTACTACTATACGTCGTCCTGGTGAATATATGACCGTTTCTCCAGGAAATATATATCTGTCCAGCGTGTAGTAACAGAGAGAAAGAGATCCTCTTTTGACCGGAGATCAACGTGGCTGGTGGACAATGACACGGACGTCGCAGCAAGTGATGTTTGTGTTACAGGGTGTGTATAGTTACTTGAAAAGATGGTGAAAAAAAAGGTGAAAATGGGTGAAAAAGTCACATCAGATACTGTATCGCACTGTAGCATTTTTCGTTTGTTTGTGGTAAACATTGTCCTACCATGACCTAACTAGGCTCAAAAGATTCGTCTCGTCGTGTACATCAAAACCATATAACTAGTTTTTTTATTTATCCACGTTTAGTGCTCCATGCACGAAGAGAGAGATTTAATGTGATTTGATGTGATGTGATTGATGAATAGTGAAGTTTAGAGAGAGAAAGTTTAGGAACTAAACACAGCCGCAAGGGATCTTGATCTTGACATATATACGAGTACGTACGTGTGGTAACTATGTTTTGGTTGCGCACAACTCTTTTGAACACGTAGTTCTTTTATTATTTTCTTGGCTTTTGTTTATTAAGATCATGAGATGTACGTATAGTCTGTCTGTCAGTAGTGGATCGGATGGATGTGGGGACCCGGCCGGTCCGGGAAGGTGCAGCGGCATTCTTTCCCAGGATGAAGGTGGGAAGGGATGAGAAGCAGCAGGCCGGGGAGGACAGAGTAGTGGACAGCAGGAGCAGCAGCTGGTGAGCGAGGTGGTATGCGTTAATGGAGTTTGGCCACACCCACCAACAAGAGGTAGGTAAGGCAGCAACCCAGGCTTCAATAAACCGGCACACCTGCATCCTCTACCTCGCTAGCTACGGCGGCTCAGTCCTCATGCAGCTACCTGTACTGCTCATCTGACGCTACTGTTTACTACACTACTACACTTGCCCAACAAACTCTTTCCTCCAGTCAAGCTGAGACGGTTAGACATTCATTGTTAGCGACACTGTGACTGTTGCATGCCATCGAAACAGACGGACACGGGAACTTTATAATTTTTCTTCAACAACAAAGAGATGATGGATTTGCTTGGTTTGCTTCTAGGCTAAGGTTTGTTTTGGTTCAGAGATAGCGGACGCGCGCAGGAAACCCACACGCCGGCCGCTAGCTAGCTAGGTTCCAAATCAGACATGGAAGGCGCCAAAGATTACGACATGCATTATGCATACAAGAGAGTGATCGATCGAGAGACCATTGATTGAGTCCAGGCAGCAGGAAACGGAACCTTGGACAAGCATCGAGCACGCAGGCAGCTCCTGTTCACTTGAATGCTAAAAGAGCACGGCCGTTGGCTGCTGGCTGCTGCTGCTGCATGCGAAACCTAACCCTAGGCCGGCCGGCCGGTCGGTCAGGGTCGTCAATGCGGAGTTACGCTCGCCTGACCTTCTTACGTTGGCGACATCAGTCAGTGAGCTGAGGTGTATGTTTGTGTGTGTAGGTGGCGGCGCCCCGGCCCGGCCATCCCACCGGAAAGTCGCCGTAGCACAAGGCCATGTCTGCCGCTGCTCCCGGGTGACTTCATGCCGGCCGGCCGACCGGCGGCCCCTGCATGCTTTCTTGTCTTTGGTTCTTCTTCGTCTGGACCCGTTTAGTTCAAAAAAATTCTATATCCAAACTTTACTATTCACATATCACATTAAATCTCTCTCCTCATATATGAAGTATTAAATATAGATAAATAAAAAATTAATTGTATAGTTTTGATGTAACAACGAGACGAATTTTTTAAGCCTAGCTAGGTCATAATAGGACAATGTTTATCACAAACAAACGAAAAATTACTACAGTGTGCTACAATGTCCGATGTGACTTTTCTACCGACTTTTCACCCAACACCCCGATTGTCTTCTTCAACCTTGGTAACAGGACCGCACGCGAGAAATTGAAGCGGTGGTGGACTTGGCGTGGAAAAAAAAAGCAGCAAAGTTAAAAGGACAGGACGTGGAGATTAATTGGAAAGGTGGTGCGAGTGCTGAGTGCTGACTGTGACTGCTAGCTAGCTGCTTTTCTGAAAACCTGACGCTAGCTAGATCGAGCACGTGCATTCAGATTTCTTTGGAGATATATGGGAACGGTATCACTGGATTCAATTCACCGTGTAAAGTAATTGTGTGCTTCCACTGTATTTAATTTACTCCGGCCGGATGAACTATGGAGAGGTGGTAGAAGAAGCCGGCCTATATATATAACACGCGCGCGCATATATTCAGATTCGTTAGATGAAAAAATAATGGTACAGGTGGATCTAGTATGTACCACCAATCTTGAAATTGTAAATATTATTAGTCAAAGCTTATGTGAAACGACGATAATCCTAGAGAGATGTGTTACGGTCAGAGTATAAATATTTTCAAAGAGATTTTTTTTGTACAGAACAAGACTACAGTACAGCAGCTAGCTGGTACCGTGCAAAGCCATCTATCTACGACAGGCTATAAGTATACGCCAACGTTAAAACGACACGAGCTAGCTAGTGTAATAACGTGCGTGGCTGTCACAGAGTGATGCTAGCTAGTGTAATAACGGCCATGTTTTTTGGTGTCAGGAAATTTTTTTTCAAAAAATATTACGTGCATGAAGTATTAAATAAAGTTTATTTGTAAAATCTTTTTAAGGATGAGTGTAACTTTACGCGATGAATCTAATGAGCCTAATTAACCTATAATTTACTATAGTAATGATGCCGTAATCATCCACTAATCATACGGTCAAAGACCTCATTAGATAGATCTCGTGAATTAACTCGGAGGTTTTGTACGTAATTTTATAAACTGACTTTATTTAATACCCTTAATTAGTAGTCAAACGTATGCGTAAAGTTTTTTTTTTAAAAAATGAGGCAACATACGACAGCTAGTTGGGATTTTTTTTAAAAAAAAAGCCCTTTTAAATCTAAAATTTTAAAAATAACCCGTCGCGAACTGTATTTCCAAGAAGTAGCCCTTTTGGTCGCACCAGGCCTCGTGGCGCGACTCCCCACTGAGTCGCGTCACATGCAGTGGCGCGACCGAGCTCCCACTTCGACGCGCCGCCGAAGATTCCCTACCGACGCGGCGCTGACGTGGTGGCTGAGTCGCGCCACATGCACTGGCGCGACTGAGTCGAGCCAGGCCTCGTGGCGAGACTCCCCACTGAGTCGCGCCACATGCAGTGGCGCGACCGAGCTCCCACGTCGACGCGCCGCCGAAGATTCCCTACCGACGCGGTGCTGACGTGGTGGCTGAGTCGCGCCACATGCACTGGCGCGACTGAGTCGCGCCAGCTGTTGTGGCGCGACTTAGCATTATAACGGTTCGTGGCCGGCCCCGGCCCCTCTCTCCTCCCTTTCTTCTTCCTCAAGCTCCCACCCGAGGCCGAGGGCAAGCACTCCCCTCATGGCGCCCAACACCTCCCCCTCCTAGATCCACCCCGTCCAAGGCCCGATTTGAGGGGGAAAAGCACGGAAATCGTTCTCACAAGGTACCTCCTCCACTCTACCGGTTTATTTTCCCTCGATTCCATTTATTTTGAAGGATTTGGCAATGGTATGGTGAACCTAGAGTTTGAATTGAAATGGTTGATTTAGTACGAATCGACTACAATTTGTTGCGTTGTATCGTATATGTGATTGATGGTGATGTCTTCCTTTCGTGTAGAATGAATTGCATGGAACGATTTCGTTAAAAATTTTGTGCATAGATATTGATAAGAGAAATAATTAAAAAAAATTTGAGGATGCAAGTAGTGATGAATGTTTAGTTGTAAATGCAAATGTAGGTTGAACTAGATAATTTTTCAAACGAAATGCACGTGTGCAATTGGATAGGACATGTGAAGTTGTAAAATATTGGTTGAATGTATATATATAGGTTTTGAATTGAAATGTAGGTTGGATTATATATATTGTCAGGTGCGGTTGAAATGCAATTGTAGGTTGAAATATATATGTGTAATTGTGTGATAAGTTAATATTGTTATTCGAATTGGAATGTATGTTGGAGTATATATGTTCGTATGATAAATGTTTATGTATGGATGATCATGTAGTGTACTGTATGGTGTACATTAATTTCTTGTTGCTCACACGTTTGTAGTGTTGATTGTTGGATATGCGTAGATGGAACGTTTAGTCAATATTTTCTCTGGAGGTCTAGTACTTGATAATGGATTGTTTGAAAATATGGATCAAACAGTTCAACGATTTGATAGTGCACCTAGTTTTGATGAGCTTATTGAAAGGGTTTCAACCATGTTCAAACTTGAGAGGGATGGAAGTGAGTTACGTGTTCATGGTAGGTTTGACGCCGGTGCCAAACGGTGCCACTATTTGCTAATGGATATTGAGTCGGAGAATGATTGGATGTGTTATAAGGAGGTAGTTAATGGTTCTCAAGTAAGGATAGCGGAGGTTGTGGTTGATGTGTCCGATGTTGATGAGGAAGATGATTAAGAGGATATAGATGCAGCGAACTATCCAGATTCAGATGATGAAGGTGACTTTGATAAGTGTCGTAGGACGAACGACTTTGACCCGGGTACGTTCAAGCTTGAGGAGCAAGATAAAGATGTTGATGAAATATCTGAAAGTTTAGAAGAAGAGGATGGTGACGACGAGGGGGGTGTTACGCATGAGGAGGTGAGGGTGGAGCCGAGAAATGTGGTTGAATTACCACAAGTCGTACCAATAGTTGGTGGTGGAGCACGACAACTTGATTCACCGAATGTGTTCCAAGAACCACGGGGTGAAACACCACTTGGGGGCTAAGCACCACGAGCTGTAACACCCCTCGTGAGCAAGCACCACGAGGTGGAACACCCCTTGGCGAGCAAGCACCACGACGGGAAGCACCTCATATGGACCAAGGATGGCGTGGCCAATCTCAAGCCCCATTTGCTGAAGCACCGCCTACGGAAGGTCATATGAGAACCCTTTCTGGTATGTTAGTGCGTCCATTCACAGCGGAAGAATTGAGACAATTGGAAGCTGTTAATGTTCAATTACCCGAGGTTCCACTTTTCCATTCGTATCCACGGAAAGCCTATTGTGATTCGGCGTTACACCTCAGTTCCCTTGAACCCGATAGCGGAAAGGAGTTGATTGAGAAGGGAATGATATTTGATACCTTGGAAGACCTTAAGTTTTTCCTAAGGGATTACTCGGTTAGACATCACCGCCCATATAATGTAGTGCATTCTTCCGCTAAAGTAAGGTACACAGTTAAATGCCAACGGGATTGCCAATGGAGAGTGATGGCCCGTGCTATCCCGGATGACACAAGGAAATGGAGAATAACTCAAGTGAGGCAACCTCACACATGTGCAACATCAATCCCTTCACAAGAACATTCTCAATGCACAGCACGATATATTGCACATCGTATTGCCTCAACGGTTTATGCTGACCCTGATGTTTCTATAGCCACCCTCATCCAGAATATCCAAGGGTACACTTCATATAGGGTGAAGTATGGTAAGGCATGGCGAGCTAAGCAGCTCGCCGTGGAAATGTTGTGGGGTGATTGGAAGGATGCTTATGGTATGGTACCACCATTACTCCATGCAATTTCACACTTCAACCCCGGTACAAAATGGTGCACTCACACAAATGGAAGGTTTGATCTCAACACTAAAGGTGAAATCACTCCAGTCATGCAGCGTATCTATTGGTGTTTCCCGCAATGTGTTGAGGCATTTAAGCATTGCAGGCCAGTAATTAGTGTTGATGGCACGTTCTTAACCGGAAAGTACAGGGGTGCCTTATTGATTGCAACGGGTGTGGATGGCGAGGATCGTCTAATCCCTCTAGCATTCGCTTTGGTAGAAGGGGAGACAAAAGATAGTTGGTCGTGGTTTCTATGTCTCGTACGTAGAGATGTCATTGGCGGGGAACGCCAGGTGTGCATCGTATCAGACCGGCATCAAGGCATCTTAAGTGTTGTTGAGGAGGCAGTTGATGGCTACCAACCACTTGTAGGACGGCGGTGCATGCGACACTTTGCCGCGAATATATGGGCAAGGCAGAAGAAGAAAGTCATAAAACAACTCAAGTTGGTATGTGCATCGAAGGCCGAGTATACATTTGACCTCCGGCTTACTAAACTTAAAAAAATGTTGAATGCGGCTGCCACTGAGTGGTTAGCCGAGCAGCTGGAAAACAAGGAAAAGTGGGTGCTTGCCTTTGACGACGGTTGGAGGTACGGAATATGCAACACTAATATCTCCGAAGTCCTAAACAAAGTGTTAAAAGGAGTTCGTGGCATGCCCGTGTCATCAATCATTGAGTTTAGTTTCTACAAGATCAATAAATACTTTGTTACCCGTTCGGAGAAAGCAAGGGAACATCTAGCCCGTGTACCAAGGGAGAGATTATGGGGAAAGGGGGTACAAAAGTTATTAAATGCACAAGGATTGAGAGCATCAACCATGGAGGTTGATTTTTTTGATCCTAGATCGTATGTGTACTCTGTTAGGACTGCTTCTGCATTGACACTTGGAGGAGAGAGTTCGGGGGGGGGGGGGGTACATCTTTAAAGTGGATCTAACAGCTGGGACTTGTACGTGTTGTATTCCTCAATTGCTACACGTTCCTTGTGCCCATTTGATGGCCGCATGCCGTGTTAGAGGAGTGGATCACCTTTCACCAACGTACATGTCACCTTATTATGCAAAGGAAACTGTGCTCAAGACTTGGGCCTCTCAGTTCGAGCCCATATTGGATCCATCGCATTGGCCACAGTACAATAGTTCCGACTATGTTCCTGATCCTAAAAAATTGAAAACTAAGAGGGGAAGAAGGAAGAAGAAACGTCTACGCAACGAGATGGATGATAGTAACGGGTGGGGTGATGACATTTATAGCTTTGGTGATTTCGACGAAGATTCTAGTGACATCCGTTGTGGGGTTTGCCACGGAGTTGGTCACCGAATGGAACAACACAAATTGGGGCCCCAAACATTGGCCGCAAGTAAACATAAAAAGTACCCGAAGAAGAAAAAGAATAAACCCAAGTCTAAATCTAGATTGGTAGGTTTGAATATGTATTTTACAAGCATACTGACTTGTTATTCTCATTTATGTTCTACGCTATGATTATGATATTTACTGTTGTACTAATCATTATTTGTATATATTTCAGGGACATGGCGCAACATCCTCGGTACCCCCTCCTTGATGCCGAGTACGACGCGAACCACCGGGGCCGGCTGATAGAGGAGCGTGTCCAGGTATGTTGTATATGCTTATGTGTTCAATTCCTACGATATCTAGTGCAACATACTTATCGAATGCATTCTATTTTTTCTTTTCTTTTTTCGCAGGTGCTCAAGCCGCTACGTACCCGCACCCACCACCCACTTGCTTGGGATGAGCGGTACGCCCCGTACCTTCGAGCTGGTGGCTTCCTTCCGTTGGCACGGATGGTTCAGGATGGGCTCCCCAAGATGGACCACTCCGCCCTGACAGCTTTGGTGGATCGTTGGAGGCCGGAGACCCACTCCTTCCACCTTCCCTGCGGCGAGATGACCGTCACACTTGAGGACGTTGCCATGATCCTTGGGCTGCGCGTTGACGGTTTAGCGGTCACTGGCACTGTCAACCCGGCCGGATGGAGGGACATGGCCGAGTTGCTGCTTGGTGTACGTCCTCCAGATGCTCCGGCTGGCGTCAAGGACAGGAAGACTACAGGGGTGAGCACCTCTTGGTTGACTCAGCACTTTGGTCAGCCACCCCCTGAGGGAGTTGCAGAGGGTGTGATCGAGAGGTTCGCTCGAGCTTGGATGTGGCATATGGTGGGTGGTTTGTTGTTTCCAGACGGTCAGGGCAACACCACCTCGTGGATGTGGCTACCTATCCTTGGTCAACCTTGGGACACCGTTGCCACGTTTAGTTGGGGGTCCGCCACACTTGCTTGGTTGTACCGGCAGTTGTGCGAGTCTTGCAGGAGGGTCGGAGACAACTCAAACCTTGGCGGGTGCGCTTACCTGCTACAGATTTGGATGTGGGAGCGCATCCCAGTTGGCCGGCCGGAGCGACACGCATTTGGGGTGCGCTATCTTGTCTTTTCTATTCCTTTGTCTCATACTTATTTATATTGTTTAAGTACTAAACGCCGATTTCTTCGTTGCTTGCAGGCTTGGCCACACATGGACGAGGGTTCCTTGCCTACAGTTGGCGTCCTCTGGAGGAATGCAGGGACTGTTTGGGGGCAACACCGCGCGTTGGTACTTGGACTACATCAACGCCCTCGATTGTCTCACACACTATCACGTAAGTCATGAACATTTCGTTTTCCACATAGCATGGTTTAATGTAGTGGATTTCCCTCTATAAAATATATGTCATGTGTATGAAGGTTGAGTGGCAACCGTACTCCCGGGAAGAGGTGACATCGATGCAACTCAGTCCCACGTGCACCATGGATAGAGATTTGTGGCGGAATGTGGCCCCGCTCACTGCTTTTTACGTGGTCGAGTACCATCTACCCAACCGCGTGAAAAGGCAATTTGGGTACCTCCAAGATTGTCCTCCAGAGTTTATTGCCACGGGCAAAGATTTGCACAAGTACGTGTTCATGACCCACTTGCATTACATTGTTCGTCCCGTTCGATCCCTATGTTGTTTACACAATATTGTTTCGATTCCATATTTTCCTTTGTTACAGGGTTGAGCGCTGAAGTCACAGAGGTACTCAAAATTGGCCGGAAAAACATTTGGCGTATATAAATGCTTGGAACTTACGCCAGCAGCACATTGTCTATGGTGGGACCCTTCACCGGGACGACCCGTTTCAGCAGTACTTGAATTGGTTGAAGGAAAACACGAGGCTCAAGCTGAAGGTCGCCATGACGGAGGACAATATCGAGGAGTTGCCTTCGGATCCGGAGGATGTAATGGATGAGTACGATACGTACACCAGGAAAGGCACACAGCCTGAGCGCGGCCCATGGGAAGACTATATTGTGAGTTGTTATCGTTATTGCTAGCAATGTCATCCAATTATTATTACTTGTGAATGTCTAATCGTTTTTTTCGACTTGTGCAGGGCTAGCAGATTGGATGGTTTGCAAATGAGGCCACTCAAGCACTTAGCATACCCATTGGTGCCGACGAGGAGGCAAGCGTCCTTCGAGGGTTCATTCAGGTAAAAAATTACTCACCATGATTACATGGTCCTCGATGCAACCGAATTGAGAACGTATGTGTCCTATGTCATGCAGAGGTTTCGTCGGGGATGCCGCAAGATCGCATTCAAGTTGAATTGCAAGACAACCGGCGATGTTGTGCACCAAGCGGCGCCTAGAAGGAGCGGGAGCCAGACCACTGCGGGTAAATTTGTAATTACTACCTTATTGGGTTTCCATTGCCTAGTTGTTGTTATCTTATCTTTTTTGTTGTAGGTGCTCATGGTGGTGGCATCGTTATTGGCTCTTCCACACGATCGACATCACGGACCCCAGCTTCCCGAGCAGCTTCAGGTTCTCGGGGCAAGGGCAAGCAGGTAGTCGAGGAGGCCGAGGAGGAACACGACCAGGAGGACAGCCCAGACGACTCCGAGGGCGATGACCCGACGTACGGTCCGGATGAGATTGGGAGCTCTTAGCTTCACGATACTCCACCCCCCACACAGGCAACACCTCTACGTAAGCGCCGCGCAAGGGCTCGTGACACCTCCGACGTTGCGAGCGCCAATGTCCTTCCTACCGAGCCCCGTCGTCCTCGGAAGCTGAGGGCTCCGTACACCCCTGCTACCTCCCGAAAGGGAGGGTAGAGTGAGAGTTCGACACTTTTCGTTGTGTTATTCCACTATGTGTCCTTTAGGATGTTTGTACTCTTGCCATGTAATATTTGTGGTTGAACTACATGTATGTTAATGTTTGTGGTGAACTACTTGTGATGAACTACATTGTGATATTATGTAGTGTGGACCTATATTTATACCGCTCAGGTTTCCATTGTGATACTACATTTGTGTTTTGCAAGTTGCGATGTCTGCCACATGCAAACAGGCAAGACACAGCCATAAACTGGAAGACACAACGATGCCAAAAATCAGGCAGCAAATGGGCCATGGAAAATAGCACGAAACCTGTTAAATTAGACATCCCAGGTTAGTCGCGCCACAGTCTCTAGCGCGACCATATTTTCGCAAAATGAACTACTGAAGTTCTGGTCGGGCACCAACCGTGGCGCGACTCAGTGCTGAGTCGCGCCAGTGACTCTAGCGCGACTCAAGGAGTGGTCGCGCCAGGGGCTCTGGCGCGGCTCAGCTCTGAGTCGCGCCGCCGTTGGCGCCCGACCAGGACGTGGACAGTACATTTTCCCCTATCCAGTCGCGCCAGGGACTGTGGCGCGACTCAAAGAGTAGTCGCGCCAGGGGCTCTGGCGCGGCTTAGCTCTGACTCGCGCCGCAACTGGCGCCCGACCAAGACGTGGGTAGTACATTTTCCCCTATCCAGTCGCGCTAGGGACTGTGGCGCGACTGACCATCACTTCACCATTGTCGTGGCAGTGTCGGAACTTTTTAGTGAGCCTCGGTGTACTACACAATAAGCTTTCCAGTGTGCCATCATGTAACCTTGCCGTAGGACAGAATAGGCTCGTGAGCGAGCCATCACTTCAAACGCGCCCTAGCTCAGACTAGGCTTTTCAGAATGGCATCACTTCATCCAATTCAATGTTAACAAATATATTTGTATCAAACTCAACCGGCTATATAAAGAACCCGTGATGAGCAGAGGTTGCAGGGAGCAATGGGAGATAACTGGAATTTTGTTAGGCTGTATCGTGAGTTGGAGTCGTTTTTTACAACATGTCGTACGCTAGCAAATAAGAAAAACAGATCCAAAGCCATACGAACAATTATAGTACATACATCATACGATACAACAAGGTAACCTAATCAGAGTTACCATCATAAATCAACTCATCGTCGCCCCAGTCATCGTCAGCCCCATCGTACCAATTAGAAGCGTGCCTTATAGGTTGTGTGTTCTCATTTGCAACTCCCATCCCCTTGTCGATAGGCAGTTGCGAAGGAAATTCCGCGACAAGTGCTCTCACTGCCTCCATTTGTGCATCTTGAGCTCTCGCCTCCATTTCCTCTTCTTTGGCCTTCCTCTCTCTATCCTCTAAAGTCTTGAAATAGTGTTCCATGTACCATATGGATATACAGTATTTGGGTCCTTACCTTTACGAGATTTCTCCTTCAAGAGCCTTTGTTCCCTCTCCCATTCCTCGTCAATCTTCTGCCTCTTTGCAATCTTCTCTTCTGGGGTAAGGTCTACTGGATACTTCTCTCTGTGCAGCCTCCAATACATGATGCACTCCTCATACGTGTAGTACCCGCGTGGGGGTGTTCCCTTCTCACGCCTCATATCTTCAAACACCATAGCCTCGACTTCTCGTTCCGGGAGGGGAATATCATACTTGTCTCTCAACTTTCTTCGTATCTTCTCCGTCGTGTTACTCTTTAGGGGCTCCGACTGCCTCCCCAATTCTTCCCTCAGCTTCCTCCGTCCTACAAAATCCTCCCAATCACACGTCCTTCCCTCCTACAGAAGTTAGCAACATGTTAACTTTTTGTATAATCATTACTACAATACTATGGCTATACAATGTAAGAATTAAACGATGCATAATCTTGTGCCTTACCCAGTACTTGCCATATGCATTCCCACAATAATATCCATATCAAAGCTCACTTGGTACAACACCGACAGTTGCCTGAATTCTGCACTTACAACGGGGATGCGGCCTTCTCTCGCATGGCCATTGCATTTTCCCGGACTCGAACAAACGCACCTCCTCTTCGGTCGGCCAATGAGACTTCGGACCATGTATATACTCCTGAAAGTCACACATAGGCCATCCATCCTGCATACGCGATTGCAAAGTTTAGATTATTTTAAAACCACAAACATGACAATATAATGAAAGGATAAACAAACAACACTAACATGAGTCGTTAGCTTGCATCTGAAGAAAGGTGTGAACTTAACAGGAACACCAATATTAGGCCGCTGAAGCTTGCAAGGATACCCACAGTGGCACAACGGTGTGTTCTTAACACGGATGGACGCTGCCTCCGCCTTCTCCTCCTTTGTCATTGGACTTGGATTGGGTGCAGGAGGAACCCATCGCCTGAACTGGCTGTACGGTGTCAACTTCGACTGTGAGTAAGGGAATAGACGTATCCTTGGGTCATATTTCTCCGGACCATCTATCCACTGGAAAAAAGAAACATGGACTCCCAAAACCAAACTTATCCCTACACACGTAGTAGGCGCGACCGGCTGTTTTCTCGTGCCTTGATTGCTTCACCTCAGCTGGAATACCGCATAAGCAATTCGGGACCGGGAGCGGGGGAGGCACAGGACCATCCACCGATTTTTCATCTGGGTAACATCCCCACCCCCTAGACAACCAATACTGATTTTCCATCCGACCTATGCATCAAATATCAAAACGGACGTTGTCATTTCCACGTTAATGTAATTCATCCCACACGATCAACATGTCTCCCTACCTCACAAGTATTCGATAAAACGCAACCAATCCTACCCGATTCAAATTACAGACTAATCTCATTTCAAACCCTACTCAAACCCTAGACGTCTCAAATCAACTACAAACAACGTAACTAAAACAAATAAGCCCGGTAGAATGAAGGAGGTACCTCGTGGGAGTATTTTCCAAGCTTCTACACTTCAAATCGGACCAAAAAAGAGGGGATCTAGAGGGGGAAGGAGAGAGGCGGCGCCATGGGAGCACTTGAGCTTGAGCTTCGGTTAGGAAATGCAAATGAGACAAGCGAAGGCCGGGCCCGGCCGCGAACCGTTATAATGCTGAGTCGCGCCACGATTTGAAGTGTCAGTGCATGTGGCGCGACTCAGCCACCACGTCAGCGCCGCGTCGGCAGGGAACCTTCGGCGGCGCGTCGACGTGGGGGCTCGGTCGCGCCACTACATGTGGCGCGACTCAGTGGGAGTCGCGCCGGCCTGGCGCGACCAAAAGGGCTACTTCTTGGAAATACAGTTCGCGACGAGTTATTTTTAAAATTTTAGATTTAAAAGGGCTTTTTAAAAAAATTCGCTAGTTGGTGCTAGCTAGCTGCACACCTGCAGTGGAAGTCCATCTAGGCTACCTACATGCTTCTCCCAACTTCTCCTACCCGGGTCCATCGACGCAACGGCATTGAGCTCGATTGAGATTGATCAGATGAGATCGAGCTAGACTACTACTCTTCGTGTGATGACTACGCTAAGCATTCGATCCCATTGGCACCAGCCCGTACGGCACGTCGTCCATCTCCGGTCTCTCTCCATCGCCATTCTCGTCAAACAGAAGCTCATCTGAAAAATCGGGGCAGAAGAACAAGCGAGGCGTACGATCGGCGCCGCGTCCGTACGGTCACCGTCGTCGTCGTCGCCGCCGCCGTTGTCTCATCAACGAGAGTACGACGACGACGATGACCCGGCCTTCTGCTGCTGCTGGCCGGGAAATTCAAATCGAACAACCCATCTCGATCGAACCGGTCGCGGGAACGAATTGAAGCAGCAGCACCGTTTTTCTCCTCGTGTGTTTGGTGCCGATCTTGTCAGGGGGCCGGCGTCGGCGTCGTCACGCACGCACATGTTGTAATCAACGTACGGTTAGGGTAGGGATACTGTCATCGTCTCTCCTTTTTTCTAGATAATAATATAATCACCGTCGCTGTCCTTGCGTTAATTTTTGGTTTGTCTTTTGTTGCTGGCTTTTTATATATTTTATTACGGGCGTGTCGATCGTCGTCGTCAAATATATGGTGTGTGGATTATTATTAGTATAGCGCGTTTTGACATGGCAAAACATGCACATTAATTTGATAAGGATATTGCTGGTGAAGGATTTCGAGCTTTAACCCTTCAAAGTTAGGTGTATTAGTAAATGATTTTTTTTGTGAAACACAAGCTGTACTGGTAATGTAATATATAGCTGTACTTCAAAGTTGGATTTTTTTCTTTGTGAATTAATGGCTGACGGAAATCGGTCTGCTTTATAATTTTCTCAATATCAAAGCATTTTTAGCCTAACTAAGCTATTTTTTGGCCATCGTTCTTCTTTTTCCTAATGTTTGTTACAAGTTCTTGTTGCTAATTCTGTTTTCCCTCTTGGGGGATGCCCAAATTAAATTAGACTTGAAAAAAAAGCACTTGGCCGCTTGATTAAAAAATAGTAATAAGAACAATAGTACTCGACTATTTGAAAATAACATTGCACAGTCTTTAATATATGTAGGGTATGCACTTTGAGGGTTAAAATCTTTAGTACCCGACCATTAATTTGTTTACTCAGAATTCAAGGCTATAATCCCACTTCAAGTTTCGTACGAATAAGTCTGAAAGTGAAATTTGTTTCAAACCTTCCACAGTACTGATTTGAAATATTTATGGTTTGGTGGAGAGGGACTATCTCTTTGTTAAGGATTTGCACATCGTTGCACAGTGTTGCTGTTGAATCCAGTGACCGTTTGACATGAGTGTTAGGTTTTTGCCCCAAAAAGAAACGACCCAAACTCTGTACTCCCTCCGTCCCGGTATATAAGCATTTTTAGCGTTCAAATTTTATACCAAAATGCAAGCATTTCTAGAGATAAGACAAAACTAAATGGGTTGGTGGGGTGGGTAGAAAGTTGGTGGGTAATGTAAAATGAGGGGCATAGAGGTCTTTTGACAGTTCTGTTATTTTTGAGTTTGAATGCAAATGCTTATATTGTGGGACAGAGGGAGTAGCAAACACGCTCCAAACCAGGACGGGACGAAGTGTCCTTACGAAAGGACAAACGATGTGCATGATTACCTCACCGAATACCCTACATCGCCACCTACGAAATACATACACAAATACAACCCATCTTTTAAAAAATGCATGTATTTTTTTACGGAATCTGGGACGAAGCCACGTGATAAATTTACCACTGATTCCGGGGCAAGCCGGTAAATGGATGGTGCGAGGCACCGTTACAAAGTTTTAGGCTCAACAGCCGGAGATACGTGCGAGCACCGCTGCCGGCGATCAAGAAGGACACGCTCTTCGCTCTGGCGACTTGACAAGTTTAGAAGGAGCGCAATACCAGAGGATTTCGCGATGGCTCGAGTACTCCGCGGGAGGTTCTCATCAAGATCAGGCGCGAAGGAACTCGGTCGATTATGCTGCGAGTAGTTCCGTAGAATAACCGTGGCTGCGTTCTAGGTTGGTTGTTTTCACTT
Source organism: Echinochloa phyllopogon (assembly GCA_033239725.1). Taxonomy (NCBI): domain Eukaryota; kingdom Viridiplantae; phylum Streptophyta; class Magnoliopsida; order Poales; family Poaceae; genus Echinochloa; species Echinochloa phyllopogon. Next base: position 5,897,193 of record BTCW01000017.1, on the reverse strand, counting down.
CTTGTGCAACGTGTCACCTAGGGATGAAAACGATTACGGAAATTCCCGATCGACCGAGTTTCGTTTCCGAGATTTTTCCGTTCCGATGAAACGGAAACGGTACATGTCGGAAAACGATACGGAAACAATAATGGATTTATACCGTCGAATAGTTCTATCGATCGAATTTAGTCAAAAATTTTCCATTGGAATTCCGAATTCGGCTGAGTTAAATCATTGAGGCCCAAAATTCACAACTACCCTTCTACTTTGCCTAAAATTTTCTTTGTCGCAAATGAAAATGAATCCCCACCCTATATAGCTTCATTGATTTTTATCAAAAATGTACATGCATAAATGATATATAAATATGTAATAATGTTGATTGTTGAAATTGGCCTACAAAGTTTTTAACGTTTTCGAGTAAAAAAATATGGTTAGAAAATGATAATAAAAATTTTCGATCGTTTCCGACCGATTTCATCCCTAATGCCACCCCCTCCTCTGCCCTTGGCGTTTGCTTGTAATTTGTTCCCTTCCTTTTTTAATCCAATGATACGCAGATGTCCTGCGTATTCAAAAAAAATAATCTCAATCTAGAAAGTGAAGTGTCTGAATATATAATTAATCTCTTCGTACGTGTACACCACCGTATCCTTTCAACACTAAATAAATAAGTAGTTGCAATCAAATGACCGTATATACTATACACACACTGTTGTACACACACACTCTCACTCTCTCTCTCTCTCTCTCTATATATATATATATATACACGCGCGCGCGCAAATCGGAAGCAGCTATCATGTGACTCGAGGACAAATGGCCCGGATTCCAGGCTAAAATTGATGGGTCACCTAACAGTGCACAACACAAATCCACCAAATTGAATTTGAGATGCCTTTTGATACTTCTGTTTTTGTTTTGTCCTTTTGGGAGGACTCCTCCAACTCCAGCAGCATGCAGTGACGAGGGTGGTCCTATTTGTTTGTTGGGTTCTAGAAGCCTTTCCCTACCTACCCTATCAAACCTACCTCACCTTATTTGGCAAATAGAGTAACTAACTTGCTAATGTTAGCTACTACTAGCCCTATTAGTATAATGACCACTGCTAAGATTGCATAGTATATATAGATTAAGCATAGCTTCTGGCCCTCGTACATTTGGCAACCTATGATGCTAGGCTATTAGCTATGAAAACTCATGCTCTTGTTGGATTTGCCATAGTACTTTTATTTCAACATATAAAAAGACAACTTAATATAAGGATGCAAATGCAATTATAATATGATGAAATACTTTTTATTACAAGGGCAACACACGCTAGCGTACCACATTCACACATCAGCAACTGCACACACCAAACCCCATTGCATCTTCGCTTACCAGGTTAAACCTGAACTCAAACAGCTGTGTAGGCTACCTTCGCTCACCAGGTTTAGGCTGCCATCAATTTTTCCTTCGGCGCATTATTTCCATCAATTTCATCATCGCCAAAATAAATTCATTGTACTTTCTTACCAGTAGATATTGTCTATATTCCTTTTTTTTTCGCTGGCACCATGCTGAGTTTTGATTCTGTTAATTAAATCTGCGAATAAGAATCAGGAAAATCATGGACAAAAGAGTATCTAAACTATACATGCACACATTTCAGAGAGAAAGAAATCCTTTTATTGGTATTACCCTATCAGAGATATATATGTTTAATATACAAGAAGAAACAAAAAAAGATTGCACGGAGCTGAGGTTCACATGTTGAAGAGACACTATCTTAAGGCTTAAGGAAAATCCAAACCAGTTGGGCGAGAAAGAAACTAGCTGGTAAAACTTTTGCCGCTGAAACACACATGCGCATTGATCTGTTCAACGTGAATTATTTTTAAAAAAAAACGCCGGTGATGTCTGTTCCTTGCAGCCATTGCAACGCTTTAATCACTACTGGTGTAAGCTGCTGGGAAGAACTTTCTTCATGGCACACGCTATGTAAAATTTTAATGTCTTTTTCCTCATGCGTGTTTTTATCATTTTGTGCTCAGAATCTCTCTGTTCACATCACATCGCTGAAATGCAGCTCCGGCCAAAATATGTGATTGTGACTGTGAAGAACACTGTTGTATTGGGGATTTGTGGCCAAGTGTTTTCATGAGCACGTTGCAGTAACATTGGCCAACGAATTGTTGCAGATTTGTGAACAGTGCTCATTTTGTGTACAAAGTTTGTTTTTTCCGTGACGTGGCTAGATATACTTTTACACTCAGAGACTATGAGTTCATTCACTGTAGATAGGTTCAGTCGCAGGTAGGCTAATCAGTGAAAACTATTCGGTGAAGCCATGATGAAGGACCTCTCTGAAGTGTAGAAGTGGCGATAACTCTGTTCTATTTTTCTTCAAAAATACCTTTTTTCTTAACAAAAAGCATATGTATTGGTGACATCAGACACCTTCATGAGACTTACTACAACAAACTGTGCTTATAAGTATGAAAGTGATAAGCTCTAAAAACCGCGTGAACAGATAAAGAGAAAATTAGCAACCCCTAAACAGATATAGAGGCCATGGAGAAATTTGCCCTGCTGTATCCATCTGCTGAGGGTACATGGGCTGCGAGGTGTTTTCTCGATAATACGCAATTAACACGCGCTTAGAATTAATGCACTGTCGCCAGAATCTTTGCGTTCACATTTTCGCACACGAGTACGACAACACGGACGTTAATTGAGTTCGACATGAATCGACAGGACTGGCACAAATGTTGCCTGTTTTCAGAAAGCAACCGGGCACCATGCAGCAACCACTCGTCGTATCAACCAAACAGCACGTTGCCATCAAGCTGCAGCCGTGACCCGTCCATGCAAAAATCAGTTGGTTCAGCGTTGAGACCGTGGCAAATACTGCACAACAAACTGGCAGTGCCGTCACGGTTGCCACATCAAAACTTTTAAGTGTTTGCATACAGGCAGACCCTTATATATGGACAGTATTTACAGGACACAGAGGGAGAGAGAGAGATAGACTATACATGGTGTTTATAATTATGTACTGAGATAATACACTTCTACCACCAGTATGTATATACAAAATCCACCTCCCATTGATCTTCCAGCGTGCCCATAAATAAATATGACCCGTGATCTTACCAGCAGCATGCCAGATCCCCTAATGCAGGATTCAAACCTTTTGCAGAGAAGCTCATGAATGATAAGCCCATTGCCTCACAGTTCTCGGCGTGCTCTCCAACATGACCAGGTGCGGAAGCTAGATGGCACCCTAAAAGAATGTTCACTTTACACGAGATATCAGAAACCCAGGTCGAATGATGGAGCTGGAAAGCTAAGATCTGAGGCTTTCTTAGCTTCCACCGATTTCTGTGTCGATTGTGCAGTCTTTTGTCTCCACCGCTCCGTTGCTTCTGCTTCAATTGCATCAAGATCAAGGCTCTCAAAGAAAGCATCATCGTAATAAGTGTCATCAGTGACCCCCGTGGCAACGTGTGAGGATGCTTCGGGTGCTGGTTCCAGTTCGAGGTTTATTATAGGGACCGTTGCAGGTTGCTGGAAGCTTAGCTTTCTCTTTCTACAATCCAATTTAGTTGATGATCCACAATTGGCAATAGTTGTCTCACATTGATCCTGTACAAAACTGGCTCTTTCCAGTAAACTTTGTTGGTAGGATGGACTTGGGTTCATCGTATGATGTGTTTGTTCTTTTGGAGTTTCAATAGAATTATGCCCAACCTCTGAAGAACAGCTTGCATTTCCAGTCCTAGAAGCAGAATTGTCAGAGACATCGAGGTATCTTGAGGGTAGAACTACTGGGGACTGAGTAAGCAGCGATTGCCTGCACAAACATCAAACAGAAATTGAGTTTAGTTGAAACTAATGTATGAACTGGACCCACAATTTCAGAACTACGGATGCAAATAATTCCAGAATGTATATGTTGCAGTCTGGGTAGCTTAATTACATTAATCTAACTGCACAAGATCAATTGTGTTCAACTGAAACAACATTCTAGTTTTGAACGGAATCACTGATTTAAAACTCCTGTCCTTGTACTTGTTGATGCTAGATTGAATGGAACAAACAGAATAGCAACAAACATACAATTTAGATAGGATATATCATTTAAACATTAACAAAAGGAGTTATCTGATGATATCATATTGTTACCTGTAGAAACTCATCATCTCGCCATCGTTTCTTCTCCCTTGTTCAGTTTGGGTAAATTCGCTAGCTAGAGTTGCATGATCATCGATAAAGCTATCTTCATATTTATCTTCACTCGGATTATCATCCTCGTCCTCTGAAACATCAGCATCTTCAGACACCCTAATGGAATAATGCAAGAGTAATGTTGATAAGATTGCAGTTTCTACTATAAACATGTCACATAGGTAAGCTATGATGATAGCAAAAGGCAGTAAATTTTGTTTGCTGATATGTAGTGATGTAGTTTGATGCAGTTTTCAATCTAAAGTAGTGAGCTAGTAATCTAATCTTACTCGACTTCCTCATCAATATAGGCGTCCAGGCGCCTGTTGGCCCTCCCTTTTTTCCCTAGATCAGAAGGTTCAGAAAAGTCTATCAAAATAACAAATATGTAGACATTTAAGGGTTCAAATGACTCAGAAAATCTAAAAAGCAATATAATAAAGAAGTGAGTTTAAGGTTTATGAAGAAAAGAAATTCAGCTCACCCATGGCAGCAATATTGCATTTTTCAAATCCATCATGAAAAGCATCAAAAGAGATGGAGGAGACTCTTTTGATCTTGTCACCGTGTTTGCATAGCCTTCTGTACTTAGGAGCTTGCTGAACAGAACCTGAAGCATCCCCTCCAGACCTAAGGAGACAATCACCTGAGAAACTATCATGCAACAGATTCGCAGGAGTATGTTTGGTAGGGGTACATGTTTTCACATTTGAATGTTGTGGTGGCTCTTCTGTTTTTGCTCGAGTATGATCTAGCACATTCTGCTTTGATGAGACACCAAGCTCAGTGACAACAGAAGGCCGTTGACCATTTTTCTCAAAATCCAACGGTCCTTTCTTACATCCAACTAAAGTGCTGTGAGCTCCCACAGCTAGTAGCTCTGGAGAAGCATGCTTCGGCACAAATCCAACGTTCACAGCTCCGTCTATCTCGAGGTGCAAGTGGCTAACTTCAACACCTGGAGACTCAGGAACAATTCCTTCTTCCATGTAGTGTGTTAATCTGGGACTAAGCTCCATATCTTCCTGACATGAACTGGTGAACTGCGGCAATTCAGTATTGCAAGTAATGTCCAATTTTTCACTTGGGCTTGTTAATGTTTTAGGTGGTAGAGGTGTAAGCACATGATTGTCATCAGCATTGTCACAGGACCCAGCATACTCGGGGGAATGCATAGCTGAACTTGATAAATTATTCATGGACATAAGTTTGCCTGGATTAGTGACATCTGCCACAGATCCATAAGGTGTGGCCCTGTTCTGGCCTTCATGATGCCAATCTACATTCTTTGTGTCCTTATGGAATGCAGATCTCTGAGGCAGCACAGGTACAAAGATAATTGAAACATTGCCCCATATATCCACAGTTATGTAATCACCACCAAAAAAGGAGTGAATAGGATACTTCTTAACCGGAGAACCTGGCACAGAAACACTTTGATTCTGTTCTACTCTGGGTGAGGCTTCTGGGCCCTGAGATTCGTGGGGCATCGCCTCATTTCCATTAGCAGCATAGAAACCTAAACATCGTTAAGAATGCCATTCACTGATTAAACAGAAGTAAATTTGGAACTCAAATTGCTGAACAGAGACGGTATACACTGAAAAATGAACAGCCATAAGCCCAGAGATGATTTTATATAAAATTCAGGGAAAAAACTATAAGAAGCATAGAGCTCAGATATCAGCATGATAATAAAAAACTAAACAATCGAGAAAATTCACACAGATCATTAATGAAGGAAAGCATGAATGGTGTTTGTACCTTCATGTTCCTGACCCTTCACAGCTGCAACATCAGCAGGTTCTTGCAAAGGTTTTTCACGCTAAAGAAGTGTTCAGAAGAAACAGTATCAAGCAATGACCTGTCTTTCCATTTCTAAATTATATATAGAAAAATGATCATCAATGAATCTACCTTTGTCCTAAAACAAGATGGATCTTGAAGTTGTTGCATAGCATCAGTTAGCATATATGTTGTCCGGAACGAGTGTGGAACTTTGTGAACAAGACTGGGATAAAGCTGGGATCTAGGAAATGCAACAAGGGATGGTCTCCAAACTTCTTTGCACGCACCAAAGTACTGAGCAATCAACTGGCCATCTGCCTCTGACATCTTCCAAGGAATTGGTGATGCTTCCTTTACAGCAACCCTCATTTTGTTTAAGCTAGGGATATACTTGTTGATTGCCAATTTAACATACTTAAGTTCTGGTTTACAGGAATGTGGAACCTGTTAATATGGATAGTAAAATTAGCATTTCAGAAGAAACAATTCTGTGAACAAGTAGCTTATATAAAATTACCATCCTAGGACTAGCGTGGTACTCAAATCTCTCACTGTTACGTAATAGCTTCCTCATGGTTCGACTATCTCCTTGTTTCTTTTGGTACCCATTCAGTTCCAGTCCTTCACAAGCCAAAACCAGTACGAGCAGTTAAGGTAGCAAATCCCTAAGAGGGAAACATGGTTAGAAATGTAACTTTGGACTCAAACTTTCAGTATCTAATCATCATGAAAGGATATCAACTTGCCCATCATGCTTTCTCCCGGTTCTTCCCATCCGTTGAATCATCCTTAATGGTGAGACATTGGCATCAAAACAGATCACGAGATCAACCTCAACAATATCTAGCCCTTCCTCACCAATGGATGTTGCCACCAAAACATTATATACCCCATCTCGAAATTTCTGTGAAAGATCTAGAAGATGAGATGGCAAAAGTAATGCAAATCAAGAATGACATGAGCTATTGATTCTTTGATACCTGCAGAATAGCTTGTTGAGTTTTTTGAGTTTGCCCTTTCAATCGTTTACCTATCAAAGACAAGCTCTGGATTAAGTAATGTGAAACCACAATATGGATTCATGATTCATCTACTACATTTTTAAATATTTATGTTGCAGAAGTGCCTAGATAAAGGATATTAGTGGTATCACTAGGTTCAACCGAACGCAGTACCTCGAACCACATGTTGCAATGAAAATACTATAAGATAAGTAATCTTTGTAATATAGTGCTACCTTCAATCCAAATACATGCTGTTTTGGACATACATGCATTCAAGATCTTGGAATTCAACTACTAATAGGTTTTCAATATTTCTATTAATAACATGATAATCACATAAGGAGTCTGTATTTTGTTCTGAATTTACTTTCATAATGTTCTAATTCTATTGTATTTTACAAGTCTACAATAGAAAATACTGGTTGAAGTTACATTTTGGAGATCATGTCAACATCTAGAAAAACATGGTTTTATGACCGGAGGGAGTGAAACAACAGCTAATCAGAACTAACACAAATATATTTGCAAGTCCTAGTTTGGAAAAGCTATTGAATAAATACCCCCATACCTGCAGAGCTTTGACCAATGAATTCGGCAGGTCTGATACGTTTATCATCAATATTTTGTAGCGAGCAATATATTTCACTGCATTACAAAGCAACCACCAAAACATTCAACTTTGGTGATAAACTGAGAAACAGACACCAAAAGCACAACATTGTTTTCCAGCCATAATACAATGAATATTTTCTGTGTTATGCAAGGTTTGCAAACAAAATTCAACAAGACAACTGTGTATACTCATTGAAGATTAGAGGACTTTGCCAAAGACAAACAAATTCATGTACAGTTGTGACCCAAATAGCAAATGAAAGCAAACAAAATTCGATAAATATGAATCATTGCTTCAATCATCAAATAGTTCAGAGTTCTCCAGTAAATGTCAGAAGAAGAACAAAAATGTTTGAAGAAACTACTTAGTAACAAAGACTGCTGCAAGGTTTGATTCTTACTTGACACTTCCCCGGAAATGGGAAAATATAATAATCCTTGAGTCCTTCGAATCAGTCTTATCTGTATCAAGAGAATCAGTATAACATGTAAACTTAATAAACTGCACATCAGTTCAGTTGAGGTTAGCAGCAATTGGATTACTTGGTGGCATGAATTGGAACAGAAGTCCTTTGTAGGAGACATATGTAAATTAACAGCGGTATAGTGCAGTGGTGTGCCCACTCAAAACAGATGGCATAATTCCACATTTGCCAGATACTACCATCAACTGTTCTGATAAATTGAAAACTGAACGGTCAAATCTAATAAACTTAAGACTACTTTGGCACAGAACAGTATACCATCGTTAAAAACCTCTGTTTCAAAAGACAGTCCTAGGCACTTTCCTGCCTAAAGTGATTTAGGCCATGATCTATCATCTTTCATCTTTGTGTGAAAGTGGGACAATTTCGAGATGGAGGAAGATGAATTATGGCCATGGAACTCATGGGTAAACGATAATGTCAAATTCATGGGTTTAATATTTAATTTTTTTTCTCCATTTAACATGTGATTATACTAGCTGGCTGGAAAAGGTACAGACATCCAGGATGGCCTAGGCGCACCCTGATAGCCTACTGCCTACCTAAGCATTTTTGAAACATTGCCTACAATCAACAAATGATCAGAATAACTATTGCCACACACATAACACCCAATAGAAAACCAGCTCCAATCATTAGGTTACACATTTTGTGATGTCAGACAGCAATCAGTTGTCCTCACAAACGTTTCTATAAATTGTACATCTACTGACACATCATGAATTCAGAGGATACAACACCAGGAAAGTAGGTCACTTACTGAAGAAATCAACCATCAGCCTTATCAATTCCTGTATTTTTGGAGTTAAACCTTGAGATGAGATAAGCTTCATCTTTTCTTTTACTTGCCAGAAGAGTTCGTTCTTGCGCATCAAATTTAGTGACCTTCAATAAACAAGAATATTCCTAAACTTGAACATAGATAAAGCTTGATTGTAAGATTACACACAAAAACAAGAACAGGTATCAACTCCCTAAACATCACAACCTCGGGGAAAAGTTCAATATTAGCAATCTCCATAATCTCGGGGTATTAAATTCTGGAATAATCAGGTTTCTGGAATGGTCATTACAACTGCCCATTGCCCAATATCATGCAGCCATTTATAAATTCAACTAGATGTTCAAACTTTAGGTCCAATTACTTCAGAAAGAACACTGTGCAGTTGAACAGGATAGGCAGACTGGCAGAATGTATTTCATCACTATGATGCTTATTACAAAGTTATACCAATAAGACACATTGTGCATATAATTTCAGAAGTGCATGGAACAAACGAGGAAATATACACTCTATTTTTCTTCCCAGATTCCCGGTGTTCACTGTGTAATTTTCTTTATAACTGATAACTGATCCTGTTCTCAAAATTTATTTTTAGTTTCCCACAACTACAACTTCCAACTCCAAACAACATAAGGTAACAAATAATACTAAAACAAATAACAAGAGCAAACAGCATATAGCAACCGGTCACGTTGTAGCTACAGTACAGGTAATCACTGGTAAACATTGGTATCTGGCAAAATTATATAACCTCCTAGACAGCCCAAATGTGACTAGATTGCACTGAATCATCCTATGTCGAAATCACATTAAGGCTGTCAACAATATTACATATATCGAGAAGTCTGTCAAGAATTTCCATACAGCCTTACCAAAGAGATTATTCCTCACATGCTACATTTATGAGCCTACTCATGCATCACTTCATATAAAAGCACAGTTAGCAAAAAGGTGAGCAGAGAATACCCTCTATTCAACTTCTCTTCAAGAAACTGACATGCTTGTTGGATTCCATGGCTCCAAAGCAACTTCCTGATGTGAAGAAGTGAGCCAAGAGCTACGAAAGACCTTTCGATTTCCCCTCTCTCCACTTCACGGATGTTTGGTGGGGGTGCTTCCTTGAACTTATCCTTATATTTCAGGAGTTCAAATGGGGCCCACTGGAAAAATCATGAGAGCAACAAATAATTATGAGGCATAAGTGGGTACTTTTGCATAATGGAAGTCCATGTAACATAATGACTGCCATTTTAAAGGAATGAGAAACGTACTTTTGCATAATCACGATGATCAATCACGCCAGCATCACGCAACCGATTAAGATGTGGGCGCATGATATCCAAAAGCATACCATCAACTTGAGTTGCATCGGTTCCAAAAGGGACCTACACTGGAACAAGTGACTTTTACATCGCAGAAAAACAGTGTATTACCTATTTACTTACCAAATCTCATGCATACCTTCACAAGTTGAACTTTGCGTGTGTTAACGTATTGCTTCACTAAAGAATCCTCTTCATCGCAATAAATCAGCTCCGAAATGCATAAATTGTTTATAACATTTTGAATACCTGCATGCTTGGCTGAACCATGGGCAGGATAGATAAAAAATTCAGATGATGCCTTCATGTTTGGGCAAGTAAGTCTATGTTAATGTACAGAGACTTACATCCTGGTGTAGCAGTTAGAGCTAAAATCCTTAAAGGAACATGAGCTGCCAGCAACTGTGGACGTGAAAATTAAGATTAATCAAGCCACGTTGCACAGCACTGAAACATTATTTTACTGATATTATCATGAATGTAATGAACCCATAACGGAGGAAAATGCTGACAAAAAATAGGATTGTAAACTACAGATAAACAAATGAGTGCAACGCTTGAAACATGCCTCTCGAATAGCAATGCAGTAGGCATAATTTCCTGAGGCACGATGGGCTTCATCTATCACCAAGCAAACTATTTGCTTTACCATACATATACCTGTTAACGTAAAGATCAAAATACTGAATTTGAGAAGAATTAATAACAATAGTGTTAAGTAAAAATGTAAAATTCAACTGCGGGTAGAGTAGTTCTTAAGTGGCCAGTCCAAAGATAACTTGATGTTGATTTTCAAAAGTTCATGTTAGGTTATCATTATAATACAGCCAATGGTTCTTCAATTGATGGCGAAATGTATTAGTAAGAAAAATTAAAAAGGTTAACAAAGATTGTCAGGAATGATCAGAGATAATCACCAGATTTTATATCATTCTGAAGAATTTGTGGAGTGACAAAGAACACTCTCTTTGACTTCCAGTGAATTGATCGACTGGAAGGGTTACGATTCCCTCTCAAATCTATTGTCAACTCCTGAAAATAGGTAAATATGACAGTTTCCAGCATGGGGCACAGAAAAATTCAACACGGATGAGTATTTATGGATAAAAAGAAAACCACCAGCTGCATAATTATTATAGTACCTGTGGTATCCCCACTGTATTGTAGCATGCCTCAATTTGCTGAGCAACAAGAGGACGCGAAGGGGCAGCAAATATTATTTTCCCTAAATTCCCATTTCCGAGATAAGCCCGTGTACTTTCTGTGAGAGTTTATAAAATACAACATCGGAGAGGTGAACGATTACAATGCAAAACAAAAAACATTACCTTCAGGAAACCATCGAAAGTAATTGTACATCACTACCGCAGCAATAAAAGTTTTGCCAAGTCCAGTGGGCAAAGCTATTAACGCGTTGGTAAATAGAGCCTTCTCAACCATATATTTCTGGTATCTTCGGACTTCAACATTAGCTGCAACACAAAAAAAGAAGCAAAAATTTTACAAATCTTTGATTTTCTACTTGGATTACATAACAACATAATTATCTAGCTAAGTGTAAAGTGTAAACCGTTAGATATTTACTAAGCAAACATGGCTCTAGAAGAATTGAACTATAAACACAACAAAATGGAACCTTCGATAGGAATTTTTTAGAGACTATTTTCCAAGTTGATTGATGTTAGGGTATAGATGTTTCTATCTGTGGGATGAAATTATGTGCATCCATATTGAAATTTGGGTGTGTGCCATGGTGTTAGGCAGCCAACTGCTACAAAATCTGGTCGTTTAATTTTCCTGTGAGTGGCGCACATGTATCAACTTTATGTATGTGAGTGGATGTGGGGCGGTTTTCCTAGAAAGGATCCTTGTGACCCCTTCTTTCTGTTTTATTCTCTTTTAATGAAATGAAATGCAGCTCTCCTGCATTTTCGAGAAGGAAAAAACTGTAACAAAATCAAAGATTTCCCCATATAGATAAGCCAGCTGTAAAAAAATAAGATTGTTGCGCATAAAAAATTCACAATCCAGCCATCATTTAGTAGAATACATATATCCATTCCAGGCTGTACTAAAATATAGTGCCATTGTCACAGAGCAAAATTAGTTGTTTCTAGGAAGAAAAAAAGAAGGTATCAGGTTGTTTGGTAGCTGCAATCAGTAAAGCAATATACTCAACAACACAAGCAACAAACAAATTTGAAATCTACTAATACTGGTGACTGTTCACTGGGCACATGTAAGGAATGCTTGGTTGAACATACCTAGCAAGCACATAACCGACCACAATCAAGTATCATCTTTTCTATTTATGTAACCAAACATGTAACTCACTTGGATAGATCCACGTCTGCACTGCCTCGCGGTCCAGGGGCACTGCACATTGATCGAGCTCGATCTCCACATTGACCCGCCGCGGGCATTCCTTGCTGGCGCGGGCCGCAGGGCGCTTCCGGCCACGAGCCGGTGCCGCCGGCGCAGCCCTCTCCTTCTCCCGCTGCCTCCTGGTGAAGGATTCGAGGAAGCGGTCCTCCACAGCCTTCTCGCCCGCCGCCCGCGAGCACCCCTCGCCAGCGGAGACACCAGGCCGTCCCACGCCGCCACCACCCGGCTCCACCCCCGCCGGCGGCGACGCGGGCACGGGCGGAGGCCTCTCTTTCTCCTGCCGCCTCTTCGTGAAGGAGTTAACGAACCGGTCGAGCGTCGACTGCTGCGCCGCGCCGCCGCCCGCCACCGCCGCTGCTGGTCTGTGGAGCGGCGCCGTCGCCGAGGGTTCCGGGGGCCGCGGCGGCAGCGGACGGTGTACCGGCGCCGGGGCGGCGGCGGGGGCGGAGGCGGAAGCCGAGGCCGCGGCCGACGCCCGGGCGCAGGCCTCGTCGATCTCCAGCACGGCGGCCTCCCAGTCGAAGCCCTGCGGATAGGGTTGCGTGAGAGGGGACGCGCGAGGCGGGGAGGGGAGGGGCGCGGGGAGCTTACGTCATCATCGTAGAAGTCGTCGACGGCCAGCGGCGGCGGCGGCGCTGCCATTGGAAGCCCTCGAGAAGCTTCGCCGAGGGTTCGGGAATGGGAATGCCGATTTGGGGAGGAGCCGGGCGCGGGGGATTTGGGCGGGGAGAGGGAAAAGTTGGGCCAACACGGGCCGTTGGGGAAGGGGGGAAGCGGCGGAGAAGACGATGAGCCAACACGGGCCGTTGGGCCAGACAGGTATGCTGACTACCCCGCCGCCCGACCCAACAACTTTCTATCGGGCCAGCTTCAATTTCCTTCCACTACCAAACGGGCCAGGTGTCGGCTGTTTGGGCCTTCCCTTTTCGGCCCGTGTGGAGTGTCACCCAGCCCGGGATTTCTATATAGCTTCTGGAAGTTTTTTCCCCCTCTTAACTTTCAATGTTTGAGATTCGTATGGCAACCTACGATCTCCTTCGTCGTTCCCGCCTCCGTTCGGGGGAGGGGCGTCGTCGCAGGCGGAGGGGCGGGAGGCGGGTGGGAGCGGCTCAACGGCGAGGGCGTCGCCGGGAGTGGGCGGTGGTTGAGGCCGCCGGCAACAGTAGCGGCGGCACCGCCGAGGCGTTAGGGTTCGGGGTTCCGACGGCGGGAGGGGGCAACAATGGTCACCGCCCATAGAAAAGAAGGAGAGGGGGGCGGAGGCGAGGCGGTGCAGGAGCGCCGCCTGTCGGGCGGGACATGCGGTGGACGGGACCAGCGACGCGAGGGAGGAGAATCAATGGATTAGGAAGGGGCGGGGGCGCGTGGCAGGGGTGGATGTTGGACGGCAGCGTGGCAGCGCGCCAGCCGTCGGGCAACAACGGAAGGGGTGGGGGCAAAGGTCGTGTGGTGCGAGGAAGGAGGAGGCGCAGTGCGTTGATGGGCCGCTCTTGGACCCTAAGCCACCTCTCATGCCAGATAGGAGCCCCCACCCAGCCACCATCGTCTTCCGGCGCCTCCATGTTACCATTAGCTCCTCCCGTCCCCCGTCCAGCCGGTGATCTCGACGCACACAGGCCGTCGGCCACCGCCTCCTTCCACCTGAAACCATGCCAACCAGCGCTTGTGGTAACCACTCATTTGTTTTTCCTTCCATGCCTGCTTCTTCCTTTTTCTTTCTCTCCCTTGTCGACATCAACCACTGCACAGCCCTGCCTTACTTTTTCATTTTTGAACCCGATCCCTTGTTTTTTCATCTGAGACACGGTGAATTAAGGATTCATCATCTATCTAAGATGTTCATCCTTAGCATGTATTTTTGCATTGATCTAGCCAGCCCACCATGTGGCATGGGTGGTAGGGGTGCACAAAAAAGTTTGAAGCATTCAAGATGAGTCAAACTAACCTTTATGCTCAGTTGCCTAAAGATGATGCTCAGATGTTGCTGTCACAGCTCAGGTTGTCTTTCATATCATCAGATTGTTGCATATTCTTTGGGCAGTTTTTGTCCTCCACCCTTTGAACGTGTTCATGGATCATGATTTAATTGATTGTGATTCTGGTATGCTTTTTCAATCAATTTGGTAAAAGATCCAAATATTGTTGAATATCAATTACTCATGTATGAAAAGTTGGTGTACTCCAATTTGATGGGAGTTATAGTTTACTTTCAGAACGCTATATCTCAAGAATTTTGTTGACATATGTTTGCAGTTTATGTAAAAAGTGAGGCACAAAGAGTACCAATAATACTTGTAATTGTAACTGGAAGCATGTTGGCTCTTAATCTTAACTGAATTAAATCAGAAGTATTACGTGAACACTAGTCACATACAAAATAGACCAAAACCATGAACACTAATCGATCACCTCCACCTCTTCTCCAATATCCGCAACAAAACGGAGCGCGCTGCTGGCCTCGCCATCGCCGCTGTCGCCTCCTTCATCTTTGCCAGCATCGTACTGATCAGCCCCGGCATTTGCGCCCCCAGCTGCGCTCGCCGCTAGCGTCAAGGCTTGGAAGGGAAAGAGCAGCCTGCCAGCTGCGCTCTCCTCCCCATCCTGTTGCAATCCCGTGTCCAGCGAGAACCTCCGGGGCGGTGGCGCCGGCGGCATGCGGAGCTCGCCCAGCGCGAACGCTGCGGCTGCGTTCCCTAGCTGCACGTGCGGCGACGCGACGTAGCAGCCGGTGCTCCTCAGCAGGTCCATCGCCGAGACCACGCCCACGTCCCTGCCGCCCGCGTCGCCGTCGTTGCACGCGCCGCCGCAGGTCTCCAAGCTCAGGAACTCCCCTGGCGGCCTCAGGCCGCGGCCGTCGCCGTGGCGTGGGAGCCCGAACGCCAGCCCGAGGTCGCGCGCGCCCTCGTGAATCAGTGTTGGGTTCTTCTTGGCCGCGAGGCTCACCACGGGGATCGTCGTGCCGCCGGAGCCGGTGGACGCCGCCGGCGCCGGCGCCGACACGGCGGAGGACGACCCAGGCCCCGTGTCCTTCTCGGCGGGGACGTTGCGGAGCGCGCCGCCCTCGGTCCAGTAGCGGCGGCAGGTCTTACAGAAGTAGCGCGGCATCCGCAGGCTGTAGTCATTGTAGTAGCAGAACTTAGTGTTGGTGGAGTTGCAGCGCGGGCAGTGGAGTGCCTTCTCCTTCTGCGGCCGCGCCGCCGCCCCTGCGCCAGGCGCTGCGGCCGGAGCACCGCCAGTCCTTACGTGGGTGCCGGGAGCCGGCGGTGGCACCGTCAGTTGATTTGGCTTCTGGCTAGGATTATTTGTCTCGGCAGCCATGAGCGTCTCCTCGATCTAGGATGCAAGCTACGATCGGCAGCTCGATCTTTCTCTTGTGGTGCTTATGGACAATTGCTCGATCCCTATATATATATGTCCCGAGACATAGTGGGTCTGTATATATTCGTTCGACAAAGAAGCAACGTGTCTTTTGCGTGTATAAACCCCATCTCGCTCTCGCGCACACGCATACATACTCAACGGTATGAATATAATCAATCAGTCCAATGGCAATACCAAGGCTGGATCTACTTTGTTTGTTTTTGTTAATACGCAAGTTGCAAGAGATGTGTCATGCTCCCTCCATACTAGTAAAGAATGATGTTTAGGACAACGACACGGTCTCCAAAACGTAACTTTGACTTCTTATTCTTACAAAAATATTTATTAAAAAATAATATATGTATGCTTTTATAAAAGTATTTTTTAAGACAAATCTATTCATATGGTTTTCACATTTTCAAACTCAATGGTTGAAAAGTTATTCATGATTTATATTCCCAATGTTTGACTAAAATCTTGTCCAAAACATCATTCTTTACCAATGCGGAGGGTGTATATTAGCATAGCTCATCCTTGGTCTTTGTCTCGTTAAGCAAGTTGCAGGCCATCAGCATTAACATTGTTTTCATTGCCAACGTGCATGACAAAAAATTGCCAAAACGCGTACGTACACACGGAGCCTGCAAGTATGGCATATCGATCTTCACTTTTAAACATGCCGTGTGTGATCTTCACTTTTAAAGTTGCAACGATCAGCGAGCTGTTACAAGTGATCAAGGAGGAGATAGGTTTGTGGGTCGATGCCCGTTTCTCCACGATCAGCACGACTGCGATAGCACTAGGTTTACATTCGGATCGCCAACCTGTGATCATGTAATTTCTCTTTCAGTTCTAGTGTGCTCCTGCTTGTCACCAACTCCGTTGACGCAGCAGCTTAGGCTGTAATTTTCTCCTTCTCTTAGTGAAATACGTGCCAAAAAAAGTTTGCCGTATGAAAGCGCATGGCTCAATCTAGCAACTAGTGTTAGAGCGCGGTAGTTCAGCAAAATGAAATGGCAATTATTGAAACTTCTTAATTTCAAACAAATGTTGCTAACTTTTTTTTATGTATGTACAATCAGACCGAAATCAATGTTGTGTTTACACTCGAGGCACCACGATTTCATTCTTAATTATAATGAACACTTCTTGTTCCTTCCGCCATCTCATCAGAAATTCACAACGCTAAGTCATGTTAGCATTACTTAGACTTTTGCCCGGGAGTCTCTACACGCACAACTTATAGTTCACCCTTGTTGTCTTTAAAAATTCCGTGTGATCGCGAAATTTGTTTGTACATGCCTCATTTTGTTGATTGAAAGCATGGTGATATAGTGTAGTCGTTGAGCTTAATGGCCTGGTCATTTTAAAACTAGCACGGACGACAATTACACGGTTTGGTAAGGTTCACCGCCAAGACACGTGACGGTGTTTATTAATTATCCATGATTTAAAATTTCCTTGGCAAGCTAGCTAGGCGCGCTTCTTCTCGAATTAAAACGACACTTTAATTAAAATAATGTATTTTGATATATTCTAATTTTCATATGCATAATTATTGTATTATTAGTCAAAAACATGTTTTGCAGCGTCCATTTGAGTGAAAAATACACTAATAAATTTCCATGATCATTTTCTTAGGTCAAGCATTTAGTACCAAATTGATCATAGAGATACATAACAGCATGAAACGTAATCGTAATAATTCTTAATCTATTTTTCTAATGCAAGCTGTAGTTGTTTGTAGGAGTTAATTTCCCCAATGCCATAGAAATTTACATGGGTTCCCTAAATGCCATAAAATTTCTTCAGTGCCATAGCCTCAAAATTTTATTCCCTCAATGCCAAATCCGTCATTAAACTGTTACCTTGTTGTTAATGGAAACCGAAAAGACTCATTTGCCTCTCCTTTTAATGAAATGAAGTAAAATCTGCCTCTTTTGGACTCCTGTTCAGTTTCATTCTTTCAGTACCCTCGGCTAGTTGAGTTTTTATGCAAAAAATGAAAAGAATCTATTTCCATTTAACTTATATCATACATATATTTGTTTGAACAGTACAAATGAACATCTGATTTATTTTTAGTAGTACGGATCACATATTTAGGGCATGTATGGGTGGGCTAAATCTAAAGTTCAGCCATAGCTAAAATTTACTGCCTCTTTCAGAAAAATGGTGTTTTATCATTCAAAATTTGTTACATATAAGAACGATGTTTTATCATGCATACATGATTAAATGGAAACAAATCTCATGCATGCATTAAATGGAAATGGATTCTTTTCATTTTTTTGCATAAAAACTCAACTAACCGAGGGTACATACTAGTCTGTCGGAAAAAACTCTACAACATTATTCTTTTTAGGACAAAGGGAGTAGCTGATTAACATATATTAGCCCTGGCCTATTTGGATGGATGGACTAATTTTTAGTTCTAGCATTATCCCTCATTAGCTGGGTTTGAAGTGTTTATGGACTAAAGTTTAGATGAGTGGTTGGCTAATCTTTAGACAACTTTTAGCCCCCTGTTTGAATACGTAGGAGCTAATTTTTTTTAGCAAACTAAAGTTTAGCCCCTGGTCCAAACATAGCCTTAG
This sequence comes from Echinochloa phyllopogon, assembly GCA_033239725.1. NCBI lineage: Eukaryota > Viridiplantae > Streptophyta > Magnoliopsida > Poales > Poaceae > Echinochloa > Echinochloa phyllopogon. The sequence goes on along the minus strand of BTCW01000017.1, from coordinate 5,878,662 downwards.
AATGAGACACAAATGGCATAACCATTTAATCAATCCAATTTCACCCCATGGTCACAGAAGTAAGACGCATCCCCTAAAAGCTTGGTTGTTGTATGGTCGCCCAATAATTTATTTGAACATCCTTGGCTCGTGGACGATTTGAGGGCCCTATATAGAGGATTTGAGGCCGCCCGCATCCGCGCGTGGACCTCCTCCGCCTGGCATTCACGTTGCATACCCATTTGTCCATACCCATTGGATAAGTGGATATCTGATGGCGTCGCGACGGGGACTTGGCGAGTGCGGACGGAAGAGGCGAGAAGACAGGCGAGCACAGTCTAAGAAGGCAGCGATGAGAAGGGAACGAGCAATGGACAGAAACGGGGATACCCTCCCCGTATCCTCGATCTGATAGATATACCCGTATCCTACCCATCTATGAACAGGGACTGCCCATCTCCAGTCCGTTCCACCGGGTGTAGATTTGGGGAACAGGTAAATGTACCCAACGGCAACGTGACCTGGCATGCGCGGACCTCCTCCGTCGGACACACTGTATGCAAACTCCCTCCACTCGGCCACGTACGTGCGGGCCCTCGCCTGGCCTTCTGCGCTATGGGATTTAGCCGGGAAAGGGGGATCGAGGAGAGGAGAGCCGGATGGTCAATCTAACAGGGGCACAAATGGCTTTCCACCTGATGCCAGAACCTCTGCAAACGACGTTACATGAAAATCAAACGGATTTGTAACGGTTATGGCATTGAGGGTATAGAAATTTGAGGCAATGGTATTGAGAGGATTTTATAGCATTGAAGGAACCCCATGTAAATTTCTATGGCATTGAGAGAATTAACTCTTGTTGTAGTAGCAGAACTGGGTGTTGATCAAGTTGAAGCGTGGGTAGCTGAGTGCCTTCTCGTTCTGTGGTCGCTCTGTGCACTCCGCCCCATTTTTGGGTGCCGGGAACCGAGGGTAGCACTGGTAGCAGACTCGGTTTCTAGGTAGGATTTGTCTCACCAGAATCCAAGGCCGTCTTCTCCATAGATAGATGGAAGGATGATCTCGATCTCAATCTTAGGACCTGTTTGGTAGAGCTTCATCTGATTCTGATTCTTTGTAGGAGCTAATTCTCTGAGAGATCTGATTCTTTGTAGGAGCTACTTCTCTGAGAGAAGTGATTCTGTGGCTGAAAAGCGATTCTCTTTCGATTCTCTAGCATAAACTCTCAAAATCAGGAGGGAGAATCACTTCACAGAATCAGGAGAAGCTACTTTTTTCCGGCTCCCAGCCTCTTAGTTCATTTTAGAGAATTACTTCACAGAATCAGCAGAGAATCACTTCTCTCTAAAAAACTGTTTGACAGAGCTATTCCTGGATTCACCAGAGAATCAGCTCTGGAAGCTCTGCCAAACAGGACCTTGATTGATCGCACACTCGTTGCCCACAGCTAGCAGCTTTCCTATGATGCCTATGAACAAAAGGGATTGAGAGACCAGCTGAAGGAGACGACGAGGAGCTAGCTAATACATGGCCTGCGCCCTGCAATGGGACGTGAGTTGAGTTGCTCCCCATAGTCTTCTCCTTCACGTATGTCCTGATGGTGACGCAAGGCTCAATATGTTTGATCCTTTGTGTTGCGCTAGTAAGCAAAAGTCGCGAGAGAGGTGTCACATATTAGCTTATTCTTGGCCTTTGTGTTTGTTAAGCAAGCTGCGGCAGGAGATTAGCACAACCTATAATGTTTTGATGTCCAACGTAAAAATTTTAAAAAACAACAAAACGAGGAGTCTTGGCTTGAAAAATGTTGTGTGATCGTAAACATTTGTCCGTGCACGCCCAGCCTCGTGTTGTGTGAACGCATGGCTGCATCTAGCGACGACTAGTGTAGAAAGTTGAGCAAAAGGTACAGTTACAGCTAACTTTGTTTTGCTCAATCAAACGCCTGTAATTTGTCTTTGTTAATAAGCAAGTTGCGAGAGGTGTGTCATACACTAACATGGCTTGCTTATCCTTTAATCTGGCCTTCTGTCAAGTTGCAGGCCATCAGCTAACAAAACTTCTATTTCAAGCATGCATTACAAAAAAGTGGCAAATTTATGGGGCTAGTTTAAAAAAAATCCCCCACCGATAAAGCCGGGGTTCGGGGGGGGGGGGGGGGGGGGGGCGAGAGAATGTTTCTTTTTCTTAATAAAAAGTCGTGGGGTGGTCTTACCTCATCGGTCTAGTCTAAAAAAGTACCAAAACGTGGTTGCAAGCATGGGATAGTTCACCATGTCGGCACCTCTGTAAAATCCTTTTGATCGCAAAAATCGTTGCTACGCCCCTAGCTTGGCCATATGAAAGCGTGAGACTCAATCTAGTGACAGAGTTACTCACTACGGAAGATAGGAGAGTTGACAAGCACACGGCAAAGAGCGTATAACACTCGACAAAGGGTTTGCCGAGTGTCACACTCGACAAACAAGGTGACGGCAAAAAGGTCTTTGCCAAGTGCCAAAACAGGCACTCGACAAACAATGTTTGAAAGAAAAAAATCGCCCCGTCGCCCGGCCGTTGGGCAAGCCACCGCCAAGCCGCGCCGCGCCGTGTCGGCCACCGCCCAGCCCCACCTGCGCCGACCGCTGCCTAGCCACGCCGTGCTCCACGCGGCTGGCTGAGGTGAGAGGGAGAGAGATAGGGGATAGAGAGAGGTGAGAGGTTTTTTATTTGGATGGAGGAGGTGGATCCAGGTGATAAACTTTGGAACAATAGGAAGCCATCATTTTGGCGGGATGGACTGTTGATGTGGCAAGCTGTGTTTTCTCTATGCGCTTGTAAAGAAATTTTGGATGGTTAAACAATTTCCAATGAAAAAATTGTGAACTACAAACTTCTATATCTCTTCGAGACCTACAACTTTAAATTAAAAAGTTGTAAACTACAAACTTGTAGATATCTTCGGGGCCTACAATTTTGATATAGAACATATTTGTCGGTGTTTAGAAATCGTGGTCCCGACACCAACCAGAAATGCACCGTGTTCCCTCCCCTGATGGTTGATGCAGAAGGTAATGCAAGACACGGATTTATCCTGGTTCCGGTCGCAAGACCGTACTTCCAGCGAGGTGATACATGCGATGTGTTATTCTGCACCGGACTGCGAGTAGTAGGGGATACAAGCAGGTTGAGAGAAGAGGCTAGACCTCAAAGTCCCAGATGATTGAGGCGGGGTGCCAATATCGTGGTTTACGGAGTGTATGCGAGTGTTCTCTCTCTCTCTTCTTGATCGATAGCCCACTCCTTTTATAGGCCAAGGAGAAGGGGTTACATGCGTGTGTCGCTGTGCAAGCATAGTTGCCGCATAGTAGTAGGAGTGGCACCGGGCGTGCTTCTTTGTCCTTGACCACTGTTACGCGATATTGCGGTCCCTGTGATCGATTCTTGTACTGGTGATGACGCTAGGGAGTGGATTTGAGGATCCGAGCTGTCCTTCATGTGGTAATGACTCGCCCGTACACCATTTCGAGGGTCTCCCGTGCCTGTGTACAGCCCATTTTGTGGGAAATCACTGTCGGAGTTGGCAGCACAGGGAGTTGGAGTGACCCGGCCCTGTTCGTAAAGTGGCGACATGTGCGTACAACGCCAGGGATGGTCGTATAGTGCTCGGGATGGCCCGCCATGCCTCCGCCGTCCTCTCTTCTTCTTCCGCTGTGTGCTCGAGGGTCTTTCCCGCCCGATGGAGGGCTTCAGGTCGTGTCGTCGGAGTTAGCAGCATAGGGAGTTGGAGTGACGGGCTCTGTTCGCACAGCACCGGTCTACCCGCACAGAGCCTCGGTTGGCAGCATAGTGGCGGGAGTTGGCGGATGTGATGGGGGGGGGTCGTGGCTGTCAGGGCGGCATGGTGAGAGATTTGCCTTTTGACTTTGGATGCACGGTGGTGGTGAGCGCCATTAATCGTCTGTCGGAGCGGGGGTCTCGACCGAGGCGGAGCTCTCCCCATTTCGTGGGTTGCTCGAGGCTCGATCCTCAGGCCTCGACCGAGGCGGAGTTCTCAGATTCGCTCGAGGGGTCGGTTCCCTCGAGCGAAGCGGAGATTGTGGTCCGCGTCGAGGCGCTCCACGGGTGCCTTGACTGGCCTTCGTTCGTTGCTGGGCCGTGGGCCTTAACTTCCGTTTCTCTTTTTCTGGTTATGCGCATGAGTTTAATGTTTAACAAAAGTGATTATTCCATAGGTTTGGGTACCCCTAATGATCGCCCCTAACAATATTCATATTCGAGGTCATTTGAAAAATTTAAAATTTAAAGTTTCAAATTAGATAACTTATATAATGTTTTGAGTCATTGAACAATCTCAAATATAAAGGTCGTCAACTACAAAGTTTTATATTTTGTTGAGGTGTAGAACTTTGATATAAAGTTTTTTTTCATATGAGATTATATAAAAAAGTTTGTATTCAAAACATACATCCACTTTTTGTTATATGTTTCGATTTTGTAAACATCGTTATGAAAAAATGTGTGAAATCTTCACAACTTTTTGTCACATCATGAAAAATTTCATGATTTTCAGACTTAATTTGCTTTTTTAGAATTTAAAAAATCATTCGGACACATGTTAGTAATCATATTTCTGGATATAAGATGTTTGATTTTTTTTTCATTTCATGGGTAAGGACTCAAACTTGGCTAAATAACTTGAATATAATTTTTTACTCATGGTACTCTATTTGAATCACTTTTAGTTCAAATTTGACTTTATTCAAAAAAATTGCTTGAAATGTAATTAATTAATTATAGCAAAAAATACAAAAATGTACCAAATTTTTACATGGTGCAACACGTGTTGTATGTGGAGAGTAGAAATAGTTTCGAGGTTAAAAGAGAAAAAAACTTAAATATTTATCGAGTGTCAAGGAAAAACACTCGGCAAAAAAGTGTCTTTGCAGAGTGTCACCGTCCAGCACTCGGCAAAGGAGCGGCTAGGCTCCGGCCAGCCGCGTGGCCGCTGGCCACTCCTGGCACTCGGCAAAGGAGGAAGTGGCACTCGACAAAGGAGCGGCCAGCTCTGGCCAGGCCGGAGCTGGCAAGCCGGTGACTCCTTTACCGAGTGCTGGAGAAAAAACACTCGACAAAGCTTCAAATTTTTAAAGTATTTGAGTTTTTTTCTTTTCATTTTTCAAAAATTATGTTTGCCGAGTGTCACCAAATACGGCACTCGGCAAAGTTTCAATTATGTAGCGTGAAGATACAGCCTAATGAGGTAATAAATGTATAAAGACAGCTATGTGTTCTCCTGGTATTTTGTCCTGTAGTGAAATGGACATCTTTCTCAGGCTATCCTGCATTCTTTTTCCCTTGGCACGTTTTTTGTTAATTAAGAGGAAAGGCTATCCTGTATTTTAGTTTATATATCCTGGAACAGTACCTCCTTTTATGATCCTTTCATGTATATTATCCTCTCTAAAATAATACTCCCTCTGTTCCAAACGATACGTCGTTTTGGCTTTTTCAGATACATAGATTTTGCTATGTACTCCCTCTCTATTGGTATTAGATGACGTTTAGGACAAGATTTTAGTCAAATATTAGGAATATAAATAGCGAATAACTTTTAAGTCGTTGAGTTTAGAAATGTGAAAACGATATGAATATATTTGTCTTCAAAAATATTATTATAAAAGTATACATATATTATTTTTAATAAATATTTTTATAAAAATAAGAAGTCAAATTTACGTTTTAGAGACCGTTTCGTTGTCCTAAATGTCATCTAATACCAATATGAGGGAGTATCTAGATATACGTGTCTAGATACATAGCAATTATATCTAGATACATAGCAAAATCTATGTGTATCTAAAAAGCCAAAATGACCTATATTTTAGAACGGAGGTAGTGTCATAACAGTACTAAATGAAATACTGCGCTGAACAACTCTAGGACAAGTATTTTCCAACTGATATATAATTCTGTATGGTGCCAGCAGTCAGATAGAGTACACATTCTTCTCCACATTCGGTACGCTCACTGGCCTGACAACGAAGCACCAAAGAGGAGTACTGCGGTTCGACAAATTATAAACAGACTATATCACATTCGTCCTAAAGCGCATCCCATAGTTGCACATTGCAGGTTTGAAACAAAGTAACGCCATGCAACCTTCTCAAGCCTTTCTCATACTCAAACTCAATACTTTTGTTGTTCCACAGTGCGGGAATCGGAAGAGCTGGCACTACCATCACCATCCTGAATACCGTCGAGAGGATTTTGAATGGTGAATGGTCTGCTCTTGAACTAGTTGAGACCGTTAAAAAATTCAGAAACCAGCGTGTCGGAATGGTTCAAAAGGAGGTACAGCTGATTGTTCCCTTTCCCTTTTATTTGATCAGTTCCTTGATCAAGTGCAGAGTGCAGATCCTGTAAATATACTAGCAATGATAGACATTTGCCAGACATGCTACTCGATCGATCAATTGGCCGTCTAAGGGTATCTTTTTTCTGCATTGCAGGTACACTACAAATTTTGCTATTCTGCTGTTGCAGATGAACTGAACGAGCTGATATCGAATTCAGGATACTGAATTCCTTTTGAGGTTATTTTCGTACAAAAAAAGTTTGCAATATTACCTGCACATAACATCTTTGTTACATATTATAAAACATATTCTTGCTTGCATCAATAATATTGAAACCTTACGGTTCTTATTTCATCTTGTTTCCTTGTTGGGAAGAGAAATGTCAGTCACATGAGATGGACTGCTGTAACGGAACTCCTGTTTCCTCACAAGTCCCCGCATTGTGTACTTGTATCTTTGTTCTGTATTCGGTTGTTGCCTTGTTTTTATGTAATGCGTGAGCTTAAGTGGTTGTGAACTCCTAGTCTTTCTATAACCTATATACAAGTTTGATTGGTTGTGAATTTTCTCCCACGTGAAGATTGCTCCAATCTTATTTGCATTGTGCAATGGAATTAAGTTACTTGCCAAAAAAAATCCTGAGTTTGAAGCAAGAATGAGCATTATTCATAGTTGGTTTGGAAGCTTTTTGTTTCATACATCATCTGAACTAGAGTCGTCTACTCATCTTTTTTTTACCAAAGTCAGCAGGGGAGCCCCTACCTATTTTTTATATTTTTTATTCCTTATATAGAGGGATCCTAATAATATCAAGAAAATAAGAAAAAAATTAATTCCTCCGTTTCTAAATGTTCCTCCCTATTAACTTTGGACAATGTGTTTATCTATCTGTTTGGCTTGTGCTGTCGTTGAAGGTACTTTAAGCGTGTTATAGAGAACCATGTATTTGTCCCGGTTAATTAGTAAGGGTTTTAGTCTTGGTTTTCCAACAAGGACTAGGAATCGGGGACTAAGGGGTCACCCCTTTATTCCCCGTTCTAAAACTGGGACTAAAAAAAATATCCCTTTAGTTATAGTTCTGATTAGTAACACAACTGGGACTAAAGCTTGTTTTCCTAAGATATTAAAAAAATTGCACCTACGCGCGCGCCATCACAAGTCACATTAGTTTTCACGTATAGCATCCGTATAACATCTCACCTACATAGTGGGTGCTTTTCTTTTAAATTAACCCGTGGAGTACTTCTAGTACCAAGTGGTGGTAGAGACGCCTTCCTTGAAAGGAAGAAAAGGAATCCTTATAGCTTCAATTCCATTTCCGAGGTAGCTATAGAGTCCTCACATTAGGAGAAGGAACTCCCGTCAAATCCACATCCAGCTTGGCAGGTCTTTGCCGGTAAAAACTCCTGTCGAGACTAAAGGGCCTCCGACGCCCTAGAAATTACACCATTAAAAGTGATATTAGTCTTGGGCCAAGAGTTATCCGAGACAAATGTAGATGATGGAAAATCCCATCTCTACATATTTGCGCTAGATTTTTAAATAAGAAGATTGGTCAAGCAATGATTACAAATATTTAGGGATGAAGGGAGTAGTTTCAAGAAGAGAAAAAAAAAGACAAAACTTGTAGTACATTGTTTTTGTGCATCCATAAGGCATGCTCGATTGAACACAAATTAAGTACCAAGCAATACAGCTCCCAAGATTATTAACGGTAATCTTTCCTATGTCTTGCCACACACATAACTGAAAAAAATGTTGTGGTACTGTGATCCAATTCAACAAACACAAAAGGTTCACTGGCACTCGTATTAGCCCACAAAATCTGTCGGTGTCACTATGATAAACTCACTGACGAAAGGTTCTCGTTCCTTTGACTCAAAAGCTAAACCATATATCCCGTGAACATTATATTTTTTTTGATACACCTGAAATTCTGAAAACACACTGCTATGGGGGGCAAGAAAAAGATACAAATTCATTCTGCAATCCTTCTACGGCTAGCCTGAGCGAGGGGCAGACGCTGACCCTCGTCTACTGTGTCATGATGTCGAGCCTGATGACGCTGGGCCTGGGCGCGCGCGTGGTGTGGATCGTCTTCTTCCCCTTCTACGGAGAAGAGTACGTACCAATTCCTGGTGGTGTCGGAGCTCTCGTTTCTCATCTGGTGGATCCTCTACCACTCCACTGGGTCATCCTGATGAGCCATTACCAGCTGCATGACGCTCTCGTGTCCAGAGATTCCATGAACAACCTATTGTGGTACTATATCGTGCACTGCAAGGATATCTTGGCAAGGTAACTGCAGGAAATTAACTCGATCAACTCTGCATGCTTAATTTTGTCAACCTCCACCCTGTGATAATATGTTTCATCACTTCAACCAGTAGTCTCACACGAGCTGACGATGTTTAGTTAGATGCTGCTTATTTACCTATGCATGCAGTTCAATTTACTGAATTAGCAGCAAACTAATCCACATACCTCAGAGGCTCAGACAAATTAAATGACGAACAAGTCCAATCATTAAATGGTATCTAGTGATAAATTGCAGTATAATTCCAAAGTCAAACTAATACGTTGTAAACATTCTGTCAGGTGCTGCATTTTTATTTTAGCTACTACTTCTGCATTGTGTTTCAACGAAGTTTTTTATCTTGATTTGCCTCTGGAGGGACCAACCGTTGCTGAAAGATCTGGAGCTAGGTGACGTTGCTCATGCTCATCAGGAATCAGCTTCAGCCTCAACCGGCGAAAATGCTCGACCTCATATACCGTGTGGTACTGATGTTTCCAAGATCACCATGGATGGCTCAACGAACAGGGAACAGCAACCTGTTTCCCCAGAGTAGTAGTTGATCATGGCTAGCTATGCTCTTATATATATGTCTTTCAGTCGTTAAAATATTGTGTACTGAAACTCTTTCCTACACTGTCCTGTGCCTTCAACATATATATTAGTAGGCAAAAGCTATATGACACTCGTGTGTTTGTGATGTTCTCAGTGCTCGATTTTTGTCCTTCTGATCATAGAGCTGCCTCCTTTTGCGCCATCTGATCTGGTTTATAGTCTGAACTGGGATGTTGGTTTCAGGGATAGCAAGGATATCAGTAACATGTTTGCTATACAGTATGGATTAAGAATGGCATTAACATGACGACACTTTATTGTCTAGAGAATCACGGTATTGAGCTTGATCCGGTGCATAGCACACTCAAAACATGACCACTTGCCAGGGTCTTTAATCTGTGTAGGCCGAATTAGTAAAAGGTTATGTTTACACAAGTGGTGAGTCTCTGAATGTTTGGATGTATCTTCATTTTTGCATGTTTTCATGTTCTCTGCCACTAACTAACTAACTAATTATATAGTACACATTATCATGGCGTGCTGATATGAAAGACAACCTGAATTGGTGAATTCTGTTCATGATGAACCTGAAAAGTTTCCTGTTGATCTTTAAGCCGGAAAAATTATGTTTCAGCTTTCATATTTCATTGAAGTTATCCATGTTATCACAGCCACCTGGAACTGAATATGCAGTCCTGTTCATTTCTCTTTTCCTGATAACTGTATTAGTATCACAGTTTGATGACTGATCCAATTCTTGTCTGCTTCAAAGTTCAAACAACCATTCCCTAGTAGAGGTGCGAAATTTCATTTATGGTTATCCCTGCCACATTCGTCATGACTGTGAACAATTTCCGGTTTATGTTTGTTCTTAATGGGTCCCAACAAAGCGGCAAAGCCTGGATCATATTTTGTAGTTCCTCCTGGAAATGAAGCCTCAAGCCTTGTTTAAAGTCGTGGCACATTCTGCGGCCGTTCACGATCTGCCCTAGCTCGCATTTCCATTTTGGACACGATGAAAGATAGAAAGTGTGGGATTCATTTCATTATTATCGACCTAAAAAGATATTATTCCTTGGCATGATCTTTGCATTGGACTGGTCAGCCCACCATGCATGTGGCAATGGTTGGTTCGTGAGGGGTGGTAAAAAAAGTTTGAAGCTTGCAAGCTGGTCACATACGAACTCAGTGGAGCCAATTAACCTTGTAATCAGTTGCCTAAAGATGATTTTCAGATGTTGCTCTCGCACAGCTCACATTATGAGTTGTGACCAGATTTTCATTTTCCTCTATCTCTTAAAGCAAGAATGAAGAAGAGATATTTCAAGAATTTTATTTGATATGTCTAAATTTATATATGTAAAAAAACCAAGCACAAAGAACACCAATGCTTTTCAAGTGGAGAAGCATGCATGTTCTTGTATTTTCTGAATCAGAGCACAAGTATATCAGAAAAAAATTGTGAACACTAATTAATCACCTCCAAATACCTCAGACGCCGCCATGAAGACTAATCGCCTCCACAGGGTTCTTGTTCTTGTCTCCGATCTCCACGTGCTCATCGGCGAAGGAACGCGCCGCCGTCGCCCCCTTGATCTCCGTCTATCTCTTCCCGCTGCGCCTCGCGGCGAGGCGCCAGGCTCAGGTGCTCGAAGGGCAAGAGCAGCCATCCAGCCGCTGCCTCCTGCAACCCGCCGCCGCCGGGAACACCCCGCGCGCCGGGCGTTCCCAGCGAGAACCCGAGCACGACGCTCTCAGACTGCGGCGGCGGGGCCATGCGGACGACCTCGCCCGTCGCGGATCCATGCCTCGGCGGCACGTAGCCGCCGGCGGCGGCGCTCCTCACCACCAGCTCCATCGCCGGGAACACGCACGCGCGGCTGGCCTCCACGCCCGTGCTGACACCGCCGTTCGGGACCGCGCCGGGCGACGACGACGCCGCCGCGGCCGCGGGCGAGCGCGGCCGCCTGTCCTTCTTCCCCCTCGCGCCGCCGCCCACGGGGGCGTTCCGGCGCCGGGCGCCCTCGATCCAGTAGCGGCGGCACGTCTTGCAGTAGTGGCGCGGCCGCGTCAGGCTGTAGTTGGTGTAGTAGCAGAACATGGTGCTGTCCGAGTTGCAGCGCCGGCAGTTGAGAGCCTTCTCCTTCCGCGGCGGCAGCGTCCACGACCACCGCTCGGTGCGCGCCGCGCCAGCGCCAGACGTCGCCGCCGCCGCCGGAGCGCCAGTCCTCTGGGCGTCGCGCGACATGGGCGCAGCCATGAGCGTCTCCTCCATGGATGCAAGGACGACGATCTCGATCGGGCGCTAGCTGCTCGCCACCAGCAGCTCTTGCGTCGAGTGTGGTGGTTATGAAGGAAGGGGCCCGAGAGACCAGCTCAAGAAGACGACCGAGCTAATGGCCTGGAATTGCTCCTGCCCGTGCATTTATACGTCTCTTCCACCACTGGAAGCCGCCAATTTGCCGTGTGCCTGCAAATGCACTATTGCACGCGGCAAAGACTTTGCCATGCGCCACACACGGCAAAAGGCACACGGCAAACAGCGCCGGCAAAGCCACGGTAAAGCTCGCCGTCGCCGCCCAGCCCACGCCAACGGCCGTTAACGGCGACGGCGAGCTTTGCCATGGGTCGTGATGGCCAGGCACACGGCAAAGCTTGGTCAGTTTGCCGTGTGCCTCACCCAGGCACACTGTCGATGATTTATGTCGAGCACGTCTATCTGGGGGTATCCCAGGGAGTAGATTAGTGGGTCTCGCCGAGTTCTAGGAACGATAGTGCACGAACAACACAAAGATTTAGACAGGTTCGGGCCGTAGTAGCGTAATACCCTACGTCATATGTGTTTGATTGTATTGTATGTGAGTTAGTCGTTTTGAGGGGGTCCCTGCTCCTCCTTATATACTCGGGGAGCAGAGTTACAAATTGATTACAAAGACTACTCGTATCCGACCTGGAAGGTTAGATTAAGGTAGTCTATCATGAATACGAGTAGTTCTACTACTAGACTACATCGTCATATACCTTATCTGGCTAGTCCAAAGAAGTCGGGTCATAACTCTTCGTATCGAGTAGTTTAATTCCTTAGATGAGTGGCCCTAGGGATCCTGGCCCCACAAGCCCCCGAGCATCTTGTGCCTTTGCTTCAACTCTTGAATCTTTTTAACATCTTCGAGTAGTTAGAGCTAAGCCCAAGGCGCTCAAATCTCTTCTGACGAGTAGTTTCATTAAAGCACATCTTTTGTTGCACCCAATAGATGTAGCCCCCGAGCCTCCGAGTACCTGTTTAAGCAGTCGAAGGTTCAAGAAACTAATCTTAAATTCCACCTGAGTAGTATAATGGTGCGCACCGAGTAGATGCAACCATCGAGCTTCGAGTAGTTTTGTTAAAACTAGTCAAATGTTTTGGATAACGTGAAACCATCGAGCCTTTGAGTAGTTTTGTTAAAACTATTCAAAGGTCTCGGATAAAGCATAATAGGCTTAAAAGAAATTGTATCCTTCAAATGCAGCCCCCGAATCCACGAGTCCTTTTAAGTAGTCGTTGGATCAAGTACTGCTCCCCTTATTTACTCCAAGGCATGAATCCCAATACATACTTGATAATTATTTTCATAAGAATCAGCATGCTTTTTCGAGCATCTATGCAAGTACAACTTTCGAGTTGTCTTCAAATGTAAGAATTGATCAACTGTAATTCCGTATCTACGAGTGGTTTTGTTAAAACCAGTCAAAGATCTTTCTCTACTGTTTTCCACCTTAAATCTCGGAAGGAAATCAAATCCCAGATTATCCGTTAGCAGCCCCCGAGCTTTGAATCAAAAGAATATCTTTGATTTAAAGATCTGATTAATCACCGGGATTCTGTTGTAATGTAATCCGAAATTTACGCCGGGAAAAACTAACTTACGGAAAACCAAGCCATTCCCTGTAACGGAATGCGATACGTCGTAGATACTGTTCAAAACAGTAACCCTAACCGAAAGTTATAAATCTGAAGGGTGACCTTCATTTGTTTCGTTAACCTTGAGCGCAGCGCTATAGCCTTTTGTCTCCTCATCGTAGCTTCCTTGTCATTTAGAACTTTTCGTGCTTGCTTCTTTTGTGAATGCGAGAGAAAAGTAAAGTCTTAACTCGATCTGCAACCATGAGCCAAAAGAAAGCAGAAGCCTCTGCTGCTAAGCCTGCGGAGAAGAAGGCATCAAGGAAGAGGGTTCCTTTGGTAGATCCAAACACAAAGTCAGATTGCAAGACTCATCCTTCTCCTGCTGATGCTTGGAAGTATTGCACCGTGAAGTAAGGATACCTTCATGACCTGGTGGAGCAAGGTTTGCTCTTATCCCAGGAAACTCTTGAGTGGAGGGCTTGCTTCAATGCACAATTTCCCACTGAAAACACAAATGAAATTCCTTTGTTCGTGTCTTTTTGTGAGCGCGGAGTAGGCCTTCCAATCTCCTCATTTTTCCGCGAGCTCCTTGACTTTTACAAACTCCAACTCCATCATCTGAATCCTAATGGGATTCTGAATATCGTTGTATTTGTGTATGCTTGCGAAACATTCCTTGGCATCAATCCGAATCTCGCTTTATTCTGCACTTTGTATCATGTAAAGCCCCATCCAAATTTCCAGAGGATGGAAGTGGTTGGAGGAGCGGGAATTCAATTCCGCCAAAGGATGAAAGAGCAATGGTTCTCCATGCCCCTTAAGGAGTCGTGTGGAGATTGGAAGTCCGAGTGGTTCATAATCGGTGAGTAGTCAAAAAACGAGTACTCTTCCTATAGTATATACGGTCGATGCACATTGTTATACACTAATCTTGTTCCCGTGTAATTGTAATACAGCAGGGAATCATGGAAAAAGCTGTCATGTCAAAGATGGATGGTATCCCAGGGATCTATCCAACTGGAACACCAAGCCCACCACTGAGGAGGCCAAGGATGTACCCGCTTTGCTAAAGCGAGTTCAATCATTGAAGAATAAGGGCTTAACTGGAGTAGGGATAGCCTTCAGTTTTCTCAAGAAGAGAATTCAACCACTCCAAGAGCGCATCAATCTTGGATACAAGTATGAGGGAAATACAGATCCTTCCCGCATGGTGCCAGAAGAGCTCTCAGATGAGACCGTGCTGATGCGCTTGTCACGCATGTTTAGCAATGTGAACAACAAGAAGCCATACGTCGCCAAAGAGTTCTGTAAAGGCCAATCTCCAAGTTCTGTAAGTACTCGAAACCTTTAAATTTGAGTTATTCTGAACATGCGTCTCAAAACTGATTCTTCTCATGTAGTCGGCCACTGATTCTGACGGGCCAGTTGGTGGCCTATCTCCGCAAGATTGGGAAAAATTTGGAAAGAGTTCTTCAGAGAAGTCAGAGCCATCGAATGAGAAAATAGAATCGATTGCTAACGATGTAGAAGAACTTGAAGTAATATCCGGCGAGAAGGCGGCTGACTCGGATGGCAGGCAAGTTAATCTTCAAGGTAAGAGAAGTCTTCATAATAAGATTCGAGTACTTTATCCATTCCGCCATTTAATTTGAATGTACTGTTTCTGAAAAACAGAGGACATAGAAATAGTACCAAAAGTTCCCATAGGGGTAAAACGGAAAAGAACCACTCGGTCTCGATCAGATACCCCTGCAGGAGCATATGTGCCTGGAGCAGAAGAAGTTCAGCGTATCAAGATCTCCAAATTTATCACCGTTGTCCAAAGTTCCTCAACTACAAGTGCCATGGCGAGTGGTACCACAGGGAGTACAACTAGCTCCAAAGTGGGCGTGCTGAAGTTGAAGAAGTTCAACTTTAAGCCAAAAACCACCGCGCTGACAAAGTAAGTTTGTGAAATCAAGATATCCTTTCAATTGAGCTATAATTCAGCTATTGAATCTTGCATTCTTTGTGAAGGATTCCATCTGGCGCACTTGCGCCACAAGAGCAATTGAAAAAAGTTGGAGAAACAGAGCATGATAAAGAAGAAGCCCTCCCTGGCGCTGTCGATGAAAGCGGCGGAGTTTCAAGACAGAACCAATCTCCAGAGAAAGAGCCATCTGATGTTAATTTGGCTTCAGAAGAAAACCCCGTAGAAACTACAAACCAAAGAGATGCCGAAAGGCCGTCGTCAACTGTGGAGGTAAATCATATAACCTTTGCTCTGTATATCTCCCAGAATTTTATATGAACAATGCTTGTAAAACCATGAAGGTTGGTTTGAAGGCTGGAGAAGTCGCCAATATTGTTATCAAACAAAGTACTCCACCGCCATAAGGAAGGACTACTAATAATGAAGCAATGCAGCTGAAGCAACACCTGGAAGCCGCTCTGGTAAGAGGAAAGCTTAGTAGAAAATAGTTAATATAGTAGTTATTAACTAACATCAAATGCAGACTTTAGTAGATAAAATGGAGAAGAATAGACATGCAAGTCTGGAATCTCGAATAAAAGAACTCGAAGAAGATCTTGTGGCTGCCTATGAGACGCGGGAAAAAGCTCGAGTTGATAATCAAGACTTGGTTTCTCGACTACACAAGCAACTCGAGGGAATGGGAGATGAGAAATCTCGAATGGATACTCGTAATCGGGCGTTGATCCGAGACAACAATAGTAAGTAAAGCAAATTCTGCACACTTAATTATTAATTTAGTCGTATGAAGTGTAATCATAGACTTGTCTCGCCTCTGCAGGATTGAAAAAAGAATTGGTTGAAGAACAGAGCACCAGCACATCGTGGTATAACTTGGCGCAATCCAAAACCGATGATTGTGCCCGCTTGGAAGAAGAGCTCAAGGATCTGAATGGAAAATATGCCAAGAAGCATCAGATCCGTGTTGACATGGAACAAGCTTGCGCCAGGGCCTTGGCGGGACAACAAGCCAAACAACAAGAAGTGGAGGATCTCCAAGCTGAGAAGAAGGCCATAGAAGAAGCGGTGCTCCCCATCATTGACATGGTAACACCGGAGGGTGTTGCTACTACCAACCAATCATTATTGGAGCGGATCAGCGCAGTGCCTGGACAAATTACTGATTTCTGTAAGAATACCATGAAGGAGTGCGTCAATCAGCTGCTAGCGATGGTGAAGGCGCACAATCCAAACGCCAAACTTGAAGTCGTAGAGCTTCCAGAAGGACTGGACCAGGCACACGGCAAACTGACCATGCCTGGGCCAGGTGTGGTCACTTTGTCGTGTGCCAGACCCAGGCACACGGCAAAGTGACCATACATGGGCCTGTTTATTTTACATTTTGACGTAAATGGGACCCCCAAACAACACAAAATCATCACAGGCATTTATATATCACAATAACCATCACAGGCATACATAATATCATTCATAACCATCACCATACACATCACATGCAGTTATAATACACAAATGCATAGAAAGTGCACAAACAACGTCGTACAAGTCCATACGAGTGCACAAACAAGTCCAAATGCAAATAACGTCATACAAGTCCACCTGATACATCCAAGTCCACAAACAACTCACTCGGCTGACGATGGCGGCTGCGACGACTGTCCCGGGCCCCCAGGCCCCCCAGGCGAAGCCTACACCCACTGTCCCGGCCCCACAGGCATCCACGTAGGCTGCGAAGGCCACGTAGAAGGCTGCATCGGAGGGTGCTGAGGCGACATTTCTCCCTGTACCTTTGGCTTGGGCACACGGCAAACACTCAATATGTTGTGTGCCTCTGTTTTGTCGTGTGCTTTTTCTGCGGCACACGGCAAAGCTTGTGTTTGCCGTGTGCCCGATATTTGTCACACGGCAAATGCTCGGGCACATGACATATAGGGGATTTTCGGTAGTGTCCGATCCGTAGTGACGTAATGCATATATATGTCGATAGTGGGAGAACACAACATGTCTTTTGGGTGTACTACCTTCTACGTAGGCTCCACCTTATCCTTCCCCTTTCGCTTCGTCCTTTGCTCATGCTAGGGGCCGGCCTTCGTCGCCAAGGCTGGCGCTGGGGCGCAAGAGCGAGAGTGCCTTAGGGTTCGGGGATATGGGGTAGGCAATTGTGCTCCATCACCACAGGTCTAAGAGGGTCACCGGCGGGAGTACGTCCATACTGGGGTGGTGGAGAGGCTAGGTGGTGATGTTAAGTGGTGCAGACGAGGTGAAGACGTACGCAGGATGGCCTGTCGGCGGCGGCAGAGAGCAGGCGGAGCGGTGAGACGGTCTGTCGCCGCCAACTGCTGCCGGGAGGGTCAGGTGTGGCACAGGAATGGTTAGGAAGGGTGGGGGAGAAGATGGGGGCAGATGCATGGTGGGTGAAGCGGTGGGGCGCCGGCGCCGCCGCAAACAGGTGGAGGAAGAGATGGAGGGGATTTAATATAAGGCCTCCTTTGGGAGAGCTTCGTATCCCGCTCCACGGGCAGCTCCTGCTGGAGCTCTACCAAACAGTAACACGAGAAGCGGCTCCACACGCGGAGCGGCAAGAGAGCCGGAGCCGATTTTGTACTAGCGAGGCGGAACCAAAAATATTGGCTCCACTTGGCTCCTCTCGTCGTTTGCCATCCATACCCTTGAGCAGGAGCAACGAGCTGTGGAGCCAGCGCTCCGCGACTTGGACATGCGGGCGAGGTGTAGGGCGTAGGTCGCCTGCTGCGGTCGCCGCCGTGGCGCGGAGCTCACCCGCGGCGAGGAGGTGCGGGCCGGCGGCGTAGCACAGAGCTCGCTCGTGGCCAACAAGTGCGGGCCAGCGGTCATGCGCGGCGGCCGGCGGCACGGCGCGGAACTCGCGCGTGGCTAGCAGGTGGCGGCACGGGGCGGCCGGCGGCGCGGCGGTTGGGGCGTGCGAGCTCGCGCGGCGGCTGACGGCCTGGAGGCGCGGGGCGGCGGCATGGAGCGGCCGGCGGCAGCTAGCAGGAGGCCGCGGGCGAGAGGAGTGGAGGCAGGAAGGGATAAGGAGAGAGAAAATGGAAAGGAAAGAGAGGGAAAGGAAAATAGAAAGGAAAAAAAGAAAGAAAAGAAAAAAAGGGTATCATGGGTATTTCATCTGCCGTGAACATGAGAAGGAGCTGTTTTAGCTAATGTTTTTTCAACTAGGCGAGATGGAGCTAAAAAAGCTGCTTCACCAAAAGAGCAACAGCTGAAGCTGTTTTAGGAGGAGCTGGAGCCCTGCCAAAGGGGGCCTAAGAGTAGGAATCAGAAGATATTTGCATGTTTCTCACCAGGGAGACGAGGCGGTCCACAAATTAACTGAAGGGATATGATTTTTTCGGTATCATCTTGTTTTATAATTAGCAACTTGATGCGATGCATCTTACGACGTCCTTCTCGATCTTACCACCACACAACAGGGGCCATCTTTTGGTGTAAAATTGACTGGCGGAGATCTCTCCCTCTTAAGGACATCTTTACATTCATCAAAGATCTTTTTCTTCTCCTCTCCATATTATTCTTGTGGCCAAATTCTACCGCTCACAAGGTCACAGGGTAGGGAGAACTTACTGCAAACACTAGCAAGATGGCAATATGTAACTCTTTTTTCATGCTATTTAATATATATAACCAGTAGGGGGCAACCCCTCCTATTTCTTCAAAAAAAGATGGCAATTTCATGTTAGTATAAAAAAAATCTTTGCTGCTTGTCTCATAGGAGGTGATAAACTTGAATCGAATAAAAGTAGTATCCGTATGATTTAGAACCAAATGCACATATGTGCTCCCTTTATATAGGATAGAAATTATAGCTCTATAGGTGCATGAGGATTATTAATGGTAGGGAATCCTAGGATTAGATATAGCAAAAGATAGATACCTATATATATAGAGTGGCTCGCACGATATCTCATTGTTTATTTAGACATGCATTTGATCTTGCATATATGTTTCCTGAAATGTCTATTCATATCCGAGATATCCATCCCATTCCATGATCTATCATCATTTATTGGGACAATGGTTTGGATTCACATTTTCTCAAATCTCATTGTATCGAACACATATGGATTTGTTGTTTCTTGAAATCCATGCACCTTATTCAATCTATGTACATCAAGTGAAGTCTCACATGCCAAAAGTATTTCAATTTTCTATAAAAATGTCTACTAAAATTAAACAAATTCTACAAGAACTTGATCAAGATTTTCCTGTGTGCAATATGATGTGGATGGTATTCTCCTAGTGATGCAAGCAGTTGAGCATTAGATGATGTGAGATTAAAAGATCTGCTGAACACATTTGCCTAGTCAATAGGTTGATGATTAACTACCACAAATCATGCGGTGCCATAGCCTGTTGGCTTCAACCTTTGGTGAGGAAAATAATCTTGAAGTGTGTAATTTTCAAGAATCTCTAAAATAACCTTGTGTTGCGGTCTATTTACCTAAGTTTACAACATTCTTCACAACATTTTTCATTTTCGTAAGTCCACATGCATATACGAATGGAACTAAGCATAAATATCAGGAGGAATATGTGCTAAATAGTTATAGTTTCATATGTCTTGAAGAAACTAAGGTTCTTAGCTTCATATGCTTTTAGGACCGTATTTATATGGCAGTTATCATTATTAGCGTCCAGATCTTATGAAACATGTTGTCCAGTTTCTCCATTTTATTTAGTTGTATTTAGTTATTGGTTTTTTACATGTTAGAAAGGAAGCTTCATTATTACAGTCTAGCAAATATGGCCGCACGTTGCAACGGAAGATGAAGGTAGATCACCTTGCTACAGTCACATGAGAACATAATTGCTAAAAACATAGTTAAAATAAGGGGGGATCTAAGTTTCATTGACTTGAATTTGGAAGTAAATCGACTGCTCCCACCCCGCACCCCCGCGCCGCCCTCTCTTGGGCGGCTCGGGCGGCTCACCCGCCCCGCCGCCGCCGCTACCCTCCCTCCCCTCCCTCCTCCTCGCCGCTGCCAGAGGGCGTCGCCGGAAGCCCGGCGGGCCCCAGGATGGTGGCGGCGGGGCGTTCCCCCGGCGGCGCCTCGTGGATCTGGCGACGGCGGCTCCCTAGACGTGGGGCGGCGACAGCGTCGCTGCGGCTGCGCGCAGGGGCCGGCAGCCAGGCGAGCGGGCGGAGCAGCCGGGCGTGCGGGCAAGGGCGGCCACAACGACGCCGGCGGTGGCCGTGCAGGGACGTGCGCGCATGGTCGGCTGGGCGGCCTCGCGGCCGGCGGTGGTCGGGCCGAGGCGCGCATGGCTGGATGCATGGCCGAGCGGCCGGCGTGGGGCCAGGCGCGGGCGGCCCTGCGGCGGCACGAGGGCTGGTGCGGCCCTGCTGTGCTCCTGCCCTCCCCATCGGCTTTGTGCTTCCCGGGGGGGCAAGATCTGGGGGCTCGTCCCCTATGTTTGCGTCCCAGACCCCGCCGGTGCTGACCGGTGTGGCCGGTATCGGCGGAGTGGCGGTGGTAGCGGGCGTCGCCGTGGTGGCGGTCCGGTGTCTCTAGCTTCACTGGTGCCCGTGGCTCCGGTCGGGGTTAGGTTTGGCTTCGGCATTTTCCTGACGGTGGCGGCGTCTGGGGAGGCGTCGGCCCTCGCCCTGGCTCCTTCCTGCGACTTCTCCATGGCCGGAGGTACCGCCTCTGTTTTTGCGTCGTCAACAAAGCCGCCCCCGTAGCGTCGTCAAGTTTCCGGCGCTGGGTTCATGATTTCTCTCTCACTTTGTGAAGCACGGTGCCATTCCATCGAGGGGACGTCAGAAGATTTGGGGTCATCGAGGACCCCAAACCTTTCCGAGGTATCGAGTGTTGCCATCGGGTGCATATGGAACCTAGTGGGCGAGCTTCGGCGGCGGCGATGGTGGGCAGTGGATGGAAGCGAGTGGGATTGGTCCAGGTGCTCTCGGCTCGTCGGGCGGAGGTCCTCAAGTGTAAGCTTCGACCCGGTGTCGGGTCGGGCAACGGCTTTTGCTTTTCCCTCTTGAGGGCGTTGTCTGCAGGGTCTCGTTCGACGGCGGTTCATGGAAGCTCTCCGTGGTGAAAACCAAACGCTGGCGCCGTTGCGTCTTTGCCTTCCTGAAGGCATTGTTTGGAGGTTTTCCTGTAGCCGTGGGTGGTGGAGTCGTTGGCTCCGCGAAAGGTCGGGTCCAATCGATTCTGTAATGGTCTCTTTGGCCCTTTAGTTTGTTCGTCGCGAGTAGTCTCTGCCTACCTCTGGCGCGCGGCCTAGAGGATCCCGTTGCGGCTCTGTTGGTTGCTGTTCTTCGAGCGGTGTGTGCTTTATTGTAAACTGGTAATCCCAGTATCTTTCGGATGCTTTATATATAAAGCTGGCTACGGCCTTTCCTGGAATTTGGAAGTAAATGAGAATTAGTAATTACAGTCTTGCCAAGACTAATGTCATCATGATGCAATAATTGAAAAAAGAACCGAACAAAATCTCTACCTAATAATAAAGCGAGCAGTGTTTGGTACGTCGGCTGACGTCAGCATGACTTATGCTTACGTCAGCATCGTACGTCCCCGCCCGCGCAACAATTTCTTCGCCTCCCCGTGATGTCTTCGAGTTCGAACTCTGAAGGCTCGAGTTTCCTTCTCTTCTCGGACTGCTTTGTCTGTCGTTGACTTCCATAACACCCTCTGTTTTGAGTCCCAACAGGTGAAGAAAAGGCCTTGGGCCTAAATAGAAGGATGGGCCATCGGGGTTCACGGCATAGTTGATTATTGCTTATATCTGTAAGCTTTACATCAGGTCCAATCAAGAGCTATGGATGATCTCATCCAAGATGTCATAGCTGTGTGCACATCCGACAACTGAATTTGGAAAAGAAATGATCATTTGGTCTTAATCATAGCGAAACCGATTGTTTCCATGTCTAGCGTACACATGTATATGAAACTTGGCCCTCAAAATACTTGTTTGTTGTATTAATAATCACAAGCAGAAATAGCTCTCTAAATGGTGATTCTTGTGCATATTTGTGGGCTTGTAGACTGCAGTTTAGATTCACTGCTTTGGGTCTATTTTAAATGGCCAGAGTTTGAGTTACATCTTAATGAACTGTACATTGGTTTCATCTTTTGTCTTTAAAAAGTACATCGATTTCATTTTAGATCTCTATACTCTTGGTGTACAATGATGCTTTGTCTAAATTTTTCTTTGAGCCTAGACTTATTTGATCATTTAGTAGCAGCGTTTTTTGTTGGTGCCAGCTGTTGGCAATAACTGGATGATTATAGAGGGGGAAAAATAGAAGGGCTAAAGCATTCATTATCTCTAAACAACGTTAGCTAGCTATTAGAGACAAAGAGCGGGGAAGACAAACATTTTAGTCACCATGCCTAGAGTTACGGATGTTGTTTTAATACAAAAAATATCTATAAAATGTGATGTCTAAACTAATCTGTAGCAACGCACGGGCATATTTGCTAGTAATAAATAAATAAACTAAGGTACAATATTGACATATTATATTTTAAACTTGAAATAAAGGTCTACGGATCAAAGGTAGTACTGAAGATAACAAGATTTCTAGTGTTTGGATATAATGGAAAGGAATACATCAAACATCCTAATTATTTTGCTAAAAGAAAAGATCTTGTTTACTACATAGGAATGGCATCAACGAGTATTGAGCTTGTGCCCAGATGATTTATGGAAGCATTATTCATGCACGGTGACCTTGTTTGCTAGTGCGCATATAAACCCGATGATATTTGCTTGCACTTGCACATTATGACTGGGATTCTCATAAGGCTATAACTGTTGGCGATAGCAACTGAGCAGCGTGCAGCAGCAGTGGCACTGGCAGCATACAGCGTTAGTGGCAAGCACACGAAGCGGCAGTAGCGGAGGCGTGCATGGATTGGGCGCATGGCGCAGCGTGCGGCGGCACGCTTACGAGGCGAGCAGCCTCCTCTTCTACTCGGTGAGCAGCTTATCCTTTCCTTTTCCAGCATAAGATCAGCACAAAGCAATGCAATGATCGAAAGCATCCATGTCTGTGCAAGTGTCTTTCTGCCCATATATAATTTTTGGACAAGAAAATGGAGACGGAAGAAACGGGGCAAGTATGGACGTACGGTACCAGATAGATTTCCAAGAGCCTCGAAGGCCCATATGTCTCAGTGGCACGTGACGAATAAAAGTCAATATACCGCAGAAATGGTTCTAGTTTTAGAAATAGATAGAGATTGAACAAAATTCAGGTCTATGCACAAAAAGTGTGCAAGAAGCAAAAATTAGTCACGGATAATGTTGAAACGAAGATGCATGTACACAAGATGGATTGCTCTGGAAATCTTAATCATGGCACTCTCTTTAATATGCAAGATACATGTTGTAACAAGGATCGTGCTTTAACCAATTATATTTTATTCACTAACACACATATAATTCTTCCTTGAAACCCTATTTTACTTCCATGCTTTCCATTAGATGTTGGCACGGTCGTCTTATACTGTAACCTAGCAGGAAATAAATTATTAGTCTAACAAACATTTACATTTTAGGAATTTAATATAAAAGTAGGAATAATAAGAAAATATTTACCTATTTCTCACTAGGAGCATGAGGCAGTTCACAAATTGACTGAAGGGATACGATCTTATCAGTATCATAGATCATCTTGTCTTCTAAATTCATTAGCAACTTGATACAATCCATCTTAAGACTCCCTTCTCTCACCGCCTCGCAACAGGGGCTATCTTTTGGTGTAAGATCGACCGGCGGAGATCCCTTCCTCTTAAGGACATATTTACATTCATTAAAGATCTTTCACGAGAGGTACAGCCGTGCAGTTGACTCTTTCTTTGATTACGTTTTTAGATCAGTTACAAGACCATATCAATGCACTTTTAAATTGATAAAGTGTAGATTTGCACGAAAAAAAGGTAAAGAATTGCTTGCACGGGTGTAGGCTGGAAATCCTTACTACTGATTAGTAGAGGTGTTTTAGTCATAGTATGTTGTGCAGCGTTAATTAGACAGTATAAGAGTGATACAAACAAGTAAAATAGCCAAAGATACTACCGTTAAACCATTAGCTCTCTAAGGTCATCTTGTTCTGCTTTGCAGAGGCAATACATGTTTTGCTACTCTGCAATTGTGGATGAACTGCAAGAGCCAGTAGCGAAATTCGAATAATTCCAAACACTAAATTCCTTTGGAGGTAACTTAAATGTTGTTCGCTTGGCTGGTGGCTGGTGGTTGGTATTGGTTTGTGCTGAGAGAAGAATACTGCTAGCTGGTGGCTGGTGCTGGCCTGTGCAGAGAGAAAAATACTGCTGGCTGGTTACTGGCTACAGCCAAGCGAACAGGGTCACCTGCATATGATTTATTTATTAAAAGCATATATTTTCTTGCATCTAGAACCTCACATATCTTCTCATTTCTTGTTGTTCCCTCGCAACGGATATGGTTTATTTGATACATCGGATCTGTACCACCATTAGGCAGTATGCCCAGTAGTGTACCTTGTATATACACCTGTATATATAGTCTTTCTGCACCAATGTCAATACGTGAGCTTTGTGTAAGTGTCCGTGTACGTCTATCCCGGATACGAATCAAACAGGTTTCGAAATTGTTTCAGATTTATTTCGCACGGAAATAATCTGATCCGCCCCTGTGATTTAAACAGGTTTTTCTTGCTGCTATTCTACTATTCTAGGACCTTTGTATTTTTCATCTCGTGCAAACTTGATTTAAGAGGTTATTCAAAAAAAACTTGATTTAAGAGGGACATGGGGGAAAGAGAAAGGATGATTACAGGCCGACTTGAGTGTTTAAAACAAGCCCATCACAGCTGGACTGTCTCCCGTCGGATGGGCATAAGCCCGGCCCAACCACTTGGAGAGCACTGTCAGTTTGCCATTTGGGCTTTAGTGGGCGGCCTTTTGACTTTCGCTCTACGAGATTTTCTGTCTTTATTATATGGGGCTTTAGACTTTTCAGGCTTTGTCTTTCTTGTTTCACATTTTGCAAAATCCAATAGACGTGAACAAACTATAATATAACATTATCTATAACTATGTCTGATTCAAAACCAAGTAAGCGTCGAAGGCTGCTTGGCTTGCTTGTAGGGGTACATGTACGCTGGAGATCTTCCAAATGGACGCGGTTCATCCATGTCGCGCATTCTAAGCCGAAATGACACGACAATAATAATCCAGAAATTTGACGACAATCGAGCACGTCATTGATCAACATAAAAATTTAGCTAGTGGCACCCCCAACGGCTATTCTTTTAATATTTGGCATGTGTATGATGTATACTTAACGGGTACTACCTCTGTTTCAAATTATAGGTCGTTTGACTTTTTTACCACAAGTTTGACCGCTCGTCTTATTCAAAAAATTATGTAAATATAGTCAAATTTAATTCATTTTTGAAGAATATTTATTAACAAAGCAAGCCACCACCAAAAAAATTATGATAACTTGCATAAAATTTTGAATAAGACAAACAATCAAACTTATGGTGAAAAAGTCAAACGATCTATAATTTGTAACGGATGGAGTACCAAAATATGTACCAAGCCCTTGTCATAAACAACACACAACTCTATGGCATTGTCATCAGTTGCCATTTGGGAAGCTGTTTATTCCAAGTCATGTTAGTTGTGTGTGTTTTTTTTTGTGTTGAGCGTACAAATTATCCAACTAACAGGGTATGATAGACTTTTCTCTCTACCACTAATTTATCTAGAAAAATCTAGAATTACAGTTTTTATGGGAAAGAGGGAGTAAATTGTATTTTCGGTATTGCTATTTTAGATATTTCCCCTCCCTTTTTCGGGATCGCCGTGAAATTGATGTGGAGGAAAAAGAAAAGGCTGGCCTGAGTGTAGGACGCACATAAGCCCAGGCCCCACCAACTTGAGAGCATGTAGTTGTCAAGGTTTTGTTATTTTGCAATTTGGTTTAGTTGGGCGTCTTCTGACTTTCTCCACAAGGTTTTATATGCTCTTCTCCCATCATACGCAAATCGCAAGAGATGTCGTCTATAGAGTAAGTGAGTAACACTCTATAGATGTTTGATTCAAACAAAGAACACGAGACGGACAGCTTGGCTCGTGCATGCTAGATATGTGGACACGGTTTCATCTTTGTCATGGTTAGTCGACTTATTAAAACTACGAGACATGTCTTATACACGGTTTAAAGATCTTTCAACGGCCTCTTTTAAACACTTTAAAAGTTTCGGTCCATGTTATGCATCGGACCGTCCTGTTCGTTTGACTTATAAGTCACCGATTAGCAGTATTTTTTTCTCTGAACAAATCAGCATCAGCATCAGCCAGCCAGCCAGTAAGCAGTATATTTCTCTTAAAACAAACCAGCACCAGCCATCCACCACCAGCCAGCCAAACGGGGCCGCGTGTCATGGAAAATACGTAACACTAGCTCTAGCCACCATTTGGCCACGAGTAAATAGAGGTTGCATTTCTTACAGCCTTTAATTCCATACAAACAACGCGTCCCTTTCGTGTGTTAGCATTGGCATTTCCACTATGGCATGCATTATATTGCTCACGCGTGAATAAAAGTTGCATTTCTCTCCTACTCCCTCGTCTAAAAAAGAAGACACTTTAGAATTTAAAATTTGTCTAAAAGAACAAGTCATTCTATTAAAATAGAGCATGTAAAAATATAGCTAATAATTAAGATTATTAAGATTATTTTACTCCGTATTTTCTTATTAATATGTTCTAAAACTTCTAGAGTATTTTTTTAGACGGAGGGAGTACATGCCAGGTCTAGAGTAAAATTCATGGGCGGTACACGAACATGGCACGAAGTGTCGTCTAAGTCCCTAAACTCTGAAAATGCACATTCCAACCCCTAAACTTGCTAATTCGTTCGCGTAACATCCAAATCTTCTTAATCCGCATTAAACTGCCAGTGTGGCATACTGACTGGGCGCTGACATGGACCTGATATGTGGGCCCCATATGTCAGGTCCCTACCAGCGCGGTGGCGCTGCAGCCCCGTCGGCCGGCGTCCTCCACGCATTGGGCCGCCGCCGTTCGCTCCTTCCATGTTGGTCTGTGTCGCCCCCGCCCTTTTGTTCTGGACAGCAGCGGCATCCCAAAGGGGTCGACAACGGATGGCAGCGGACCTACACGGAGTGGACGGCGGCCAAGGCCCGACGGAGTGGAGCATGCAATGGCGGCCCTGATGGTGACGGCGGCGGCGACGATACACGAGAGGCTGGGAGGAGGTCATCATCGGTGGCGCTCGAGCTTGGGCCAGCGGCAATGGCGACCGCAGGATCTTAAATCCACCGTGCCAGGAGCGAAAGCACGAGGCAACATGTGGTGGAGGAGCGAGCTGAGAGGGTGTTTGAGCTGTAGGCGGCGGCAATTCAGGAATGGTGGGCGGAGCTCGAGGATTTGGCCGGCGAACCATGGGAGCTCGACTTGTCGTCACTGGCTTGAGGACGAAGAAGATGGAGAGGCAGATAGAAGGTGGCCCTGGGCAGGAGGGACGGCGGCGGCCGGGCAAGGGAGGAGCTAATGGCGGCAGCCTAGTGCATGGAGGACATCGGCCGACCGGAGCTGCAGCACTACCGCGTCGTTGGGAGGTCGAGGCGGGCGAGAGAAGGGAAGGGTGGGTGAGAGATGGACCTGACATGTGGGGCCCACATATCATGTCCACGTCAGCGCCCAGTCAGCATGCCACACTGGCATTTTAATGCAGGGTAAAAAGATTTGGATGTTATGTGAACCAATTAGCAAGTTTATGGATTGGAATGTGTATTTTCAGGGTTTAGAGACCTAGATGACACGTTGCCGAGCTCATGTACCGCCGGTGAATTTTACTCGTCTATTTTCGACGACGGGCTCTGTCCATCGATGAATGCATTCACGAGCTCACCACAGCCGTTGACGGCGTCTCGGCCCGTGGCATTGATGATTGCACGGCAAAAACAAGCCCAGCCCAGCCCAGCCCAGCCATCGTGTCCGGGCCCACCTTTGCCAGTTCGAATGCAGCCAGCGGGTTCCATCCATCCAATTCCCCATCTCCCATCGCCGTCGCCGGCCACCGCGTCCGCCATTTCCCCATCCCCGCAAGCCTCCCCAATTTCAAAATCGAGGACGAGCCCTCCCGTCGTCGCTTTCCCCCCTCAACTACTCCGCTCCGCGCCGCGTCGGATCTACAGCGCCGGCCCGCAGCCATCATCCTCTCGTCGCCGTCACCGTCCTCTTCGCCCCCAAGTCAAGTCTCCGCTGCGCCCCGCTTTCGCCCTCAGCCCCCACAGAAAATTCCGATCCAACCACTTCCCCAGCCGAGGGTCTCTGTCCTCTCCTCCCCACCCCTCCTTATTTAAACCCGCCGGTCCACCACGGCGACCCCGTCGACTCCGCCGGCCGCCTCCCCCGCCAGCTCCCCCTCACCCCCGACGATCCGCGCCTCCAAGCGCCGCCGCCGCGGGGCCGCCGCCACGGGGAACTCGCTGCTCAAGGGCGGCAAGGGCGGCGGGGGCGGGGGCTCCAGCCCCAGCCCTCGCCGCTCGCCGTCCCCGCCTTGCCTCCCGGCGCCGCCGCTGCCGGCGGCGGATTCGGCTGTGGTGTTCGATCCGCTCGACACGAAAGCGAACCCGCCGCTGCGGGTGCTCAGGAGCGACGAGGTCAAGCGCTGCAAGAAGGCGCTCAAGGCGCTCGAGAAGAAGCTCGCGAAGCCCGCCGCGCTCACCAAGGAGTTCTACAGCCTCCCGGTACCCAACCAAGCTCCTGCTCGCCCCCCTTTCCCTGCCTGTCGTGGCTGTCATGATAATTACGCGCGACTCCGTCTTTGTTTCCACACGCAAAAAGGAGCACGAGCAATTTTGAATTACTCACTCGATAATGGTCTTGCATTCTGGGCTAAAGTTCGTGTGTTCATTGACCTGTCAAAAGATGAATGAGGGTCGGCTTCGGCTCTGCGTAGTGATTAGAGCTGCTGCCTGATCTTGTGCCTTGTGCATATGTTAGTGCTAGTTCAGTTTTGCTTTGAAGCGAAGCTTCAGGGTGACTTATTGGTGAATCCATGATATGGCATCATTATTCCCCTCATCATTTCAGTGCCTTTTTGTCTTAAGGGGGATTTACAACTATTTTTCCTAAATGCATTGGGTATATCTTAGCAACTCCAAGCCCAGGAGACTTCACACTGCTATTTCCAGAACACTGCTCCAGCCAGACTAGCACCCTGGCAAAATTTCTAAAAACTTAATATAAATATACGCTTCTCACCTCTTCACCGAGCCATCCATTCCTGTTTCCTCAACTTATCTTTTCAAGACATCTCATTGCATAGCTCTAATTGTATTGACTGAAATTGATGTAGCCTACAATGGTGTTTATCTACTAGAATTATAGGGAAATGTAACCTTCAACTGAAATTGCTGCGTAAACAACTGGATTAGCTGCTGTGAGTGAATTGCTGTAACAATTCCATGACATGGAATTTCATGATGTTCATATTTATTTTCAATCTTAGGGAAAGAAGCAATTGCTTTTGTTATGTCTAATATACCAAGAAAGCACACACTTGAGCCCCATCTTTCTTTCATTTCGCCAAACTATGGAAGCAAGAATTATTTTTTAATAAACTTTGTAAGTCAGGTCATATAGGTTCCATAAGAAACACTTCTTTGAACCAATCCAAACAACCTCTGATATATGCAATCTTTTGCAGGATATAAGAACAGTGCCTTCGTCGGCACAAAAGTCAGCTCGGGAAGCTGTTAATAGAGGAAGAAATCGCTACACTGATGTCTTGCCATGTGAGTGTCATGAACTTGTGTACACTTGCAGGTGTAAACAGGAAGACCCCATATGGAGTTACTAATTTTTGTTTAACTTGACTTGTTTTCTTTAGTTGATGAATCCAGGGTACGACTACAATCTCCAACAGGCAATGATTACATCAATGCCAGCTTTATAAAGGTAGAATCGTCATATTCCCTTCCATTTTGTTGTCTGTATGTTTCTCAATGACTCCAATCATCATCTAGCTTGTGTCATATAACTTTGCAGACTGGTGGCAGCGATCAAACAAAGTTTATTTCCACTCAAGGCCCGCTAGCCAGTACAATTGAAGATTTTTGGCAGATGGTATATGAGAATCACTGTCCTGTGATTGTTATGCTCACCAAATTTGATGGTTATAAGGTGCTAATGCTTAGATACAACTTGAATTTATTTGCTATTTCCATTGAAATGATAGTTGCTAAATTATATTCACATTGAAAACAATGGCAGTGCGATGAATATCTTCCATTGAGCAAGGGACATGAAGTTTTTGGGAAATTTAACATTAAGATCGTGGAGACCAGAAATGATGATCAGTTAGTGTTGCGTTTTGTTACGGTGCAAAGGGATGAGGTAAATATATATATAAATATGATTGTATTTTTGTTGTTTTCTAGTTCCAGGTGAAGTGTAAGTTAGGATGTATCAGCATGGATTTATTCCATATTTTGTGTTAGGGTATAATTTTAAAATGAAGAGTTGTTCTTGTTCAACTAGGCAAATAAATGTAGTACTTGAGTTTGGCTTTTGTAACAGCTTAGGTGCTATGAACTTGGGGTATTTCTTATTTGCATAAAAGGCCCTATTATAGTCTCACCATTTGGTATCTTTAATCGTTCATATTGCTTTTAGCTGATGTTCATATTGAAACTTGGTGTTAAAAGATCCAGTCAGCTTTTTAGGGCATTGACCTGTAATAGGCTTTGGCTAGATGTTAGGATAGCAAAGTTTTCTGATCATATGTGAAGTCTTGCTCCAATAGCATTTGTTGCCAGCATATGACGTGGTACTACCAAGTGAGATGTCATGTTAATAATAGCATACATTTTAGTTCATCATACAACTCTAGCAGGAATTTACACCTCATTTCTTCCATGAATTGTCCCTCTTCTTTTGTTCATGCCCCTGCATGTTGTTACCTTATGTTTCTCTCCTATGCTGAAGAATTCAAGTACTGAAGTATCTTCTGGTTGTGATTGTTCAAATTTCAGTCAGATTCAGTGCACTCGGTTCTCCACATAGAATACTGTGAATGGCCTGACCATGGGGTGCCGAGCAACAGTAATGTTGTACGACAAATTCTGAAAAGACTATATCACATTTCAAAAGAACACCCAATAGTGGCACATTGCAGGTCAGTTTCAAACAGCGCATTGCTTACTATGCAACCGTTCCTATATACAAACTTAGTACTACTATTTTCTCTTTCTGCAGTGCTGGCATTGGAAGAACTGGTGCTTATATCACCATCCATAATGCAATAGAACTGATTTTACTTGGGGAACAGGATGCTGTCAATCTGGTTGAAACTGTAAAAGGATTTAGGTTACAACGGCCTGGAATGGTCCAAACAGAGGTATGGTGTATCTCTTTATTTTTGTCTCTAGGGTTCAGTTGCAAAATCCGCAGGTATAGTCGTACAGAATAGTTTCAGTGTAGTGCAACCAGTACTTGCTAACCAAAAGACTCTGAAAAAGCACTTGCTCTGCTGCTCACAGAAGTGTGGTTATTACCTTTTCTGCTGAACTAGAGTTAGTGAGTACATGGTTGTTGAAATTTGACTATACATGGTACCCGATTGTTAGAGATAGGTTCTTCATGCTGAACATCTTTGTTTTTCATCTGGCAATGGCAATATGCAGCTAACAGTTCTGCTGAGGATTACTTGATTGTTGGGGTCGGTTTCTCATGTGTTAGTCAAACATTATTATCTTTTTGTTGGAGCAATCCCCCATAGTAACAAAAGAACAGATTTGCCAGAAGCACTAAGATCTAGGTATTCTAATGTCATCTTCTGCTTTGCAGGACCAATACAAGTTTTGCCATCAGGCGATCAAAGATGAATTGAAAGATCTGTTATCAAATTCAAAACAATGAATCATTTTCAAGGTAAGTTTTATGCATTGTCATGCACAATGTAGACCATTGCTATGTTGTATCATACTCCACAACCTTATGTGATCTCAGTAATCTTTGAATCTTCATATCTTCTCATTTTAGTTTATACTGTTTTCCTGCAGGGACAAGTATCATCAGTCTTTGTCCTGACTTATCTGACGGTCTAATTCCGTTTACTTGAATTCTTTAAGCTTCGGCGATAGCATTCATGTACAGCATGAAGCCTGAGATGGCGATTTTAGTAGGAAGCCAAAGGATTTCTAACATTCCCTGATCTGAATATTAGGGTTTTGATCCATACGTGCAACCTTATGTGATCTATGAGCAGTTAGACCACATCAAGATTCACATGTATCGGAGCCTTGTTCTGCATTAACTTGTATATTTTTTCGATCATGAATTAGAACTTAGATGACGTTAGGATGATGGAATGCAAATTATCAAGAGTGCCAGAGTGGTATCGCCCCTGACTTATGCCAGTTTGCTGACTACGCATAAATTGGAGTGCCCATGAAAAAGATTTGGTATTGGCCCTTTATGTTATGATGATGCGTGCATACAAAATGATTTCCAGGCCGTTGATATTCAGTCAATTGTTCAGGCCGCGTCATTCTGTTCCATCTGGATCTCTAAATAGAGAATGCCCAATGCAGCGCTGAACAGACTGTCGTTTTCTTCCACTTTATCTGATGAAAAAAAAGTCTAAGCGTGCGTTAGTGGGGGCTGGTCACAAAAGCGCGCGCGCACTCACACACGGATGGAAGTAAAAGCTACAGCCTCAATTCTCATATAGCAAATTAATCTCCACCAGATCTGTGAACCACATTTCCTGAAAAGAAGAGCTCCGAACCTTCTTATTGGTACAAATCATGCTTGTTATAAGCTAAAAAGAAAATGCTGATGAAAATAAAAAAGCAAACGCTATGATGAAGCATCACGCTTGAAAAGCCTTACCAGACATCATTATTATCTTTGTAATCTTATTATCGCTCTCATTCAGTCAGGCTCATAACTTTTTTCAAAGAATGTAAAACAATACATGGGATTAGAGCAATGGATTATACACTATCGGATTAATGTTGGTTAAGACACGAGTTTCTTCATTTTTGTATTTGGTTGGAATTGAAACAAGAAAATGGGCTGAGCTTGAAACACGTTGTTAGGATTTCGATCTCAGTGTCTGCACAATGGCACGCGCTGGACATACCAAACAATATCATTTTTGTTCCACTTCATCTCTTCAGTAAATAGAGGGGTCTGACAAGCACACACACTCGGCGATGAAAGTAGAAGAAGGTAGTGCTTCATCCATTTTCAAATAGCAGCATAAATTAATGAGTAAATTGCATCCACGATACAACAACTTTGTAACGTCGGTGCAAATTAGTCCAAGAACTATCAAAATGCTCAATTTAGTACAATAACTTGACAGGTGGGTGCAAATTAGTCCAACAACTTATAAAATGCTCAAGTTGGTACGATAAGTTGACACACGAGGTGCAAATTAGTCCAACAACTTGCGAAATGCTAAATTTAGTGCAATAACTTGGTAAATAGGTGCATCTATAGTCCAAAGTTTACAACGACGATGTATCAAGTATAGTGTATGGACATGTGAATACCGTTTGTCTATTATATTTACATAACTTTATTTGTTCATCGGTCCAAATTTAACAAATTCTAGAATAACAACATTAATTAGTATTATTAAAAAACTAAAGTACATAATAGAGAGTTTGAGATCTAAGGTTTGTTTTTTTGCTTCTTCTCATGCATTCAACAATTATGTAGAATTTTATAATTTTGTTTATGTCCTTTTAGCTACTTTTTCATTACGAAAACAAGTATTGAAGGCTTTAAAAATATTTACGCCAAGCTACTAAAGCACATATTTTGGTTTTCTTTTAAGCTGAAAAATGCATATAATCAAATATGTAGAAAACAACAAGGACGAACTTATCAATATTGAATATGAAAATTAATATTCTTAATCAAAATTAAATCACTGTATAAAAATAATGAATTTAAAGACACAACGTTACTTTCATATGCATTGAAAGTTCTTATCTTAGCCAAATGCATTTCCATCGCAATGCGGACGTCAATAGCTAATTAATACGTGAACATACTACGTTTTACAGTCCGACGTTAGGAAATACGTTACGGTTATCACGTTTGGACTATAGATGCATCAATTTACCAAGTTATTGCACTAAAATAAGCATTTTACAAGTTGTTGGACCAATTTACTCCCACCTATCAAGTTATTGCACTAACTTGAGCATTTTACGAGTTGTTAGACCAATTTACACTCACCCATCCAGTTATTTGGTTGGAATTGAAACAAGAAAATGGGCTGAGCTTGAAACACGTTGTTAGGATTTCGATCTCAGTGTCTGCACAATGGCACGCGCTGGACATACCAAACAATATCATTTTTGTTCCACTTCATCTCTTCAGTAAATAGAGGGGTCTGACAAGCACACACACTCGGCGATGAAAGTAGAAGAAGGTAGTGCTTCATCCATTTTCAAATAGCAGCATAAATTAATCTCGTTGAGATACGTGCGAACTTTCTTTTCTGAAAAGAAGAGAGCCCTGAAGAACTTTCTAGTGGTCATTACTGTTGTAATAATCTGAAAAGGAAAGGCTAGACGAAATTAGATAGAAAAAAGAAAACACACAATCTGCTATACAAAGCATCATGCTTAAAAGCCTTTCTTGACACCATTATTACACATCCTTTCCAAAGCTATCGATCGCACACAGGCCGGGCCAGCCAGCCAAATGCAAGCTAGTGCTTGACGTAGACGTTGTACTCGACGGTGGCGTCGTTGGTGCGGAGGTCGAGCCAGTGTGTGCGCAGCAGGGCGTAGCCGCGGGCGAAGCGGAAGGCGCCGGTGCCGCCGAGGACGGGGAGCTCGCGCACGGCGTCGAGCGGGCAGTTCCGGCCGAGCAGCGCCAGCGTGCTGCCGTTGTACTCGCCGGAGGTGAAGACGAGGTTCATGGCCTGCAGGAACCCGAGCTTCGCCTGGTCGGAGCCCATGTACAGGCCCTGGGCGCGGCCGACGGGGTTCGACTCCTGCTCGGGCCCCTCCGTCAGCGGGTCGTCCATGACGTTCACCATCCCGAACATGGTCTGCGGCGACGCGGCGGCGGGCGGGTCCAGCACGCGCACCGCCGTCGGCGACTTGCCGCTCACCGTGTCGTGGAAGTAGAAGTGGAGGTGCGTCGCGGCGGCGTCGTCGTCGTCGTCGTCCTTGTTGCGATGCCCGGCGCCGTGCTGGGCGGCGGCCGCCGTCGTCGGCGCGTCGTGTTGAAGGTGCTGGTGGGCTTCGGCTGCGATGGCCAGCGCGAGGACGAATAGCAGGAGCGCCACGACGACATTGTTCTTGGCCATCTTTGAGCTGCGTTGCGAGCTAGTGCGAAGTGTTGTAGTGTCAGGTGTGAGTGTGAGTGTGTGAGCTACGATTTATAGTGGAGTTGAGTGGAGTGTTGTAGGTGTACAAAAGATTTATGGATGCGTGGCTTGAGAAGGCTGCTCCGATCCATGGAAGCGAACAAAGTGACAAGTGGTAGGCCGGGCGGCAGGCAAATGCTTTTGCTTGGCCATGCTTGAAAGGCACCTCTGGTGGGGGGAGCACACGGCAGATGCAGAGGAGCAGATCTCATTCGCGAATATGAATTGCTTGTGGGGGTTTGGGAGGAGATCGAGTTTCTGGAAGGATTCTCTCTCATCAGTGCACTGTGCTCTTTGTCGGTGCTCTCGATGTCAACGGATCAAAAATTCCCATGGGACGGCCGGACGGGGATGGTCCACAAAAGAAGCTCAGCCGCGTGTTGTCGATGAAAAATCCTATGCAACAATTGAAGGATCAAAACGGCGACCAGAGAGGGCGAGTCAATGGAAGCCGATAAAATTTTTTTCTCGAAACTCGGCCTATGTCCCAAGATCACTACCCAACACAAGCTTGTCAAGGCAGCGTAGTCACAATGGACCTATCAAACCTAGGAACAAGCTAGAACAAGAAACAAAGCGGAAGCACAACTCAAGAGACAAAACTAATTGCTGTCTGACTGAGCCCCGACGGACTGTCCACACGGAGTTCGCGGACTGTCCAGGGACCTGGCGGACTGTCCAGCTATGCTTGGCTGACTGTCCGGGGGTGGCGGACGGTCCGGCTGAAACTGGGCGGATGGTCCATGAACCCCGACGGACGAACAGAACGAACTGTTACAGAAACCCGCGAGCAAGCCCTCTCAAATCCATCACCGGATCTTCCAAACGGTTAGAGCTCTTGAGACGAAACTCTGGAGAGATGGAAAGCACTCCAAGGAGATGCTATGCCCCAAAAATCTCAGCTTCTAACACTCTACAACATGAGGAATCGCATATCACAGAGAAGAACACCACCACCACGAGTTCATCCGAAAATCATCGAATTGAGACCGATTCCTGGCGTCTGAGGGGCAAGATCATCCACAAATAGGCGCAAGGTACTCACCCATGATCCCCTCAAACAAATCCGAAGCCAAACCATCTAGAAACGAAGAATCGAGCAAAGCACGAAAATAGCACAAAAATAACTCGGAAAAGAACAAAGAGATTAACTAGCACAAGTAATCTTCCATACAACCAGAGGTCAGATTCTATACAAGGCTAGCAACCTCCCAACAACCACCCACTCACATCAACATGAATCACGGGCTAGCCTAGAGAAAACAAGAAAGAAATAAACTAGGGTTTCAAGAGAGTTTTTCTTTGCCATCCCCTCCACCTCCTATTTATATTGAGTCTGTGGTGGGGGCAAATGACCAAACTACCCTTACACTCTAAACCTAAGATACACACCCCTCAGGGACAATTTTGGAACGCGGAGATATTTCCTCCGGCTGGGCACGCCATCCATCCGGCCTTGCTTCCCTCTGACGCAAGCTCCAGGATACTGCCGCGTGTCCCCCGCTTCGAAGCTTCCCTAACGCGTCCGGATCACCGTCTCCGTCACGTTGGGCCTTCGGGCTCGGTTTTGAGGCCCAAACCGAGAAACCCTCATTCGATGGTTTTGTGACCCAACCACCAAACCCCGCGTAGAAGCTTCGGTTGTTAGCCGCTACCTTGCACCGGCTCAGTCCATGACCTCGTTTTGCTCTTCTTGCACCATGTCGACCGCACTCGATCCCGTCTGGCCACCGGGTCCCTCGAACCAAGCCTACTTGTCACTCCACTCGGATGCCACTCTGGCTAAGACCTTTCACGCTTGTTCTTCACCTGCACCAACGCAAACCAAGTCGCATCGAACACCTACAATACTAGACCAAGAGTCAGTCCACATAACGTTGTCAATCACTCATCACACTGAGGAGCAACCATCCATCGGTCCTCGGACACACCTGGTCCTCAACAATGAACACAAGGACGCTGACAAGGGCAACACCCATCTTAAATTGCATCACACTGTTGATGGGGTCATTGGAACCCAACGCTCGTCAGCTTCACATCATTCTAAACTACAACTCACTTCACCTTTCAAAAAATTCTAATTCTAATTTTGATCGTTTTTAAGAAAAAAAATACATGCATTAAACTTTGGTTTACAAGGCAATAAGTTGTTTCCCTACCAAGATCAGGCCCTAATTAAGATTACTGAATCTGAACAAAAGCCTAGCTCGAACAAGCCGGTTGCTCAAAACAAAAGTGATCGGTCTTCTGCGTGTGGAATTGATCTATTGCTGTATGAAAGCACAAAACATGTTAGACCTGAGCCGGGCGTCACACGCCAGCGGCGAGGTCTGGAGCTCGTTGGAGCCCAAGAACACAACACAGACACAAGCGCGCAAACGCTTGGAGCGTGAGACAGTGTTTTGGTGCTGCGAACTTACTGCAGCTTTTCTGTTTTTCTCCTTTTATTCACAAGTAAACTGCAACATGCAAGGCCCTCGGTGGAGCGCGCACATCGCTCATGAACGCGTCCATCCCCACGTTCACGATGCCACGGTTACCACGGACTGCCCGGGATCATGCGAGCTATTCTCGGCATGTCCTCCTAAGCGCACGGCTTGCCACAACCTGGAGCTCGTGCGCTTGCAAAGACCAAATCAAAACATGCAGATATTTCCTATTCATGCGCAAGGATTAACTAACTAACAAAAGTAGGCGGAAACTGGTCGTTTGCTTTACGCGTATGTGGGGAATAGAACTCATCAAGCACACAATGACATGCATCATTGTGTTGACGGAGTCTACACGCTGGATCATTGTTTATGTAGGCTATTGTCCGCAGCGGTTGCATACACTGAATACAGTGTATTGGAGTCAACGGTGTTGATCAATATAAGGCAAATATAGAGCCCCCAGTTAGACCATGCGTCCTTCACCTCCTTCGTTCTAGTTGAGGGATAGTAATCCATCTCTCATCTGATCCCCCGGTGCTCTACGTCAGGTTAGTAAATCTTCTCTATTCATCTTCTTGACAAAAACCATGCGATTTGCTCTAACAGCTTAAATGCCTTTTCAAGCCTTTTCTGGTAGCAGTTTAATTTCTTTTTTACATTGATTGGCTCGATATACTCCACCCCTTTGCCTTTATCTATCTTCATTACGTGACAGTATGAGGTATGTATTCTTTATGTAATTTTTACGGTGCTCCATACTAGTACTTAGTAGTATACTATATTAGAAGATTTAATCATCAATTTTAAGAATAATTTATTTCGATCTTTTTGGCCTCAATAACATTATAACTTTGTTCTAGTGTCAAAATATATATAATAATGATGTCACTTTTGTTTTTTTATCCATAATATCTTTCTACTACTTATACTAGTCACATATACTACTTATATCATAGGTGAAGTCTTCAGTATTATATAATTAATCTTAGTCGTCGATGTTTTTATACTAGTCCTTTCAAACACTAGTATGGAGCACCGTAAAAGAGCTCATTCATGTACGATGCAACAGCAGCAACAGAGCGAAAAGAAACCTGAAATTCCCTATCTGAAAGTCAATTCAATAGATCCATAACTGAATTCAGGGGAGGAGGACATCTTTTTTCCTTGATTTCAACTCTGCTTTAT
Organism: Echinochloa phyllopogon; assembly: GCA_033239725.1. NCBI lineage: Eukaryota > Viridiplantae > Streptophyta > Magnoliopsida > Poales > Poaceae > Echinochloa > Echinochloa phyllopogon. Next base: position 5,839,610 of record BTCW01000017.1, on the reverse strand, counting down.
GCTGTCAGAGAGTAATTATCTTTTCTTAGGTCATCATGCACAGAATCCGATTTGGATCATGTTCCAAATTAATGTAATAGACAGTACAATCTGGACTAGATATGAAAAAAAAATCTATGGCCATACCTCTTTCTCAACATGCCCTTCCTGTAGCCTTTTCAACTCATTGGCACTAGATAGTGAAGTTTTGGCCAGGTTGGCCTTGAGTTTATTTAGGACTCATATGGCATAGAGGAAATTTGTTGAAATTTTCGAGGATTCAATTACCATAGGAAAAATGGTCTGTCTTTGTATGCTGCACATTCATCCCTGTCAAAATAATGTGCTACGTTTTGCCTTATTTCTACCTATTTCCATTCCTTCGCTCCAATGAGTTCTTTTACGATACATTATACCACTAATTTAAAGGACTAGTATATAAGCATCCGACAGTTGAGAATAATTGTATACTAGTCTAACGTTGATCAATGGTATATGTAGTACATAGTAACTAGTATAGTAGTACAAGAGCATTATTGAAAAAAATCTAAATGGCAACACTGTAATTTAGATATATTTTAATTTTTTCATTCAATCCTATGTCTCGGGCCGACGGTCGAGGCACGCCAGTGGGATGGGTCTCGAATCGGTGACGCACGCCGCCATTAAGAACGAGAAGAAGTATGCTTAGTTAATATATTTATGTCTAAATTACTATATTACTCATTCTCTATACCATATACCACTGGTCAGTGGTATAAGGTACCGTAAAAGAGCAACACTATTTCTATTATCGTCGGATTTAATTTCATTTGCAGATGTTAGAGCAACACTGTGAAATGCTCAGTAATGACTGCTGGTACTTAATATGACACAGGGCGTTCTTAATGATGGACAAGCGATTGCAGTGAAGAAGCTTTTAAAAGCGAACTTGCTAGAGGATGAAGAATTTCGTAAAGAAGTTACCTGCCTTATCGGTTTCAAGCATGAAAACATAGTAAAACTTGTAGGATATTGTGCTGAATAACGGATGGAAGTGACCCAATCAGTAAGCGGAAGATATGTCATGGCTGAAGCACCAAAAAGCCGGTTGCTATGCTTTGAGTATATTAATAACAATAGCCTTGATCATCACCTCTCTGGTATGATAATCCTGTAACATGTTCACAACTACAAGTCGTTAATTGCCGCATTACATATCATTGCTACAGTATATATAAGAACACAAGTGGGATGTTTTTACTTAATCCTTTCTGACAACTGAATCTGATGGGCTCGATTGGCATGTGAGATATGAAATAATTAGGGGAATTTGCCGCGGTTTGCATTACCTTCACACGGAATGCCATATTGTTCATTTGGACCTTAAACCTCAGAACATATTGCTGGATTATAATATGGTGCCAAAAATCGGAGATTTTGGTATGTCCAGACTCTTTGGCGAGCAACAATCGCGAATTATTACGAAAAGTCCTGTCGGGACACTGTAAGATAAATCTCTTTTCAGTACCTCACCTTAGATTTTAATCCAGTCAGTGCATGACCAGTTTCCTTGTTGCAATCCAGTGGATATATGGCACCAGAATATACCATAAATGGCTTGATATCAGAGAAGGCAGACATCTTCAGTCTAGGAGTTATAGGCCTTGTTTAGATCCCAAATTCAACCCCCAAATTCTACTATGCAAAAAGAAGATTTCCATCACATCAAAATGTCATAACATGCATGAAGTACTAAATATAGATGAAATCAAAAACTAATTACACAGTTTTGTTGTACTCTGCGAGACGAACATTTTGAGCCTAATTAATCAATTTTTGGACAATTTTTCACACATACAAACGAAATGCTACAGTGGCGCGCGATTCCCAAAACTCCCAAATTGGGGTGCCAAATTGGCATCTAAACAAGGCCATAATCATACAGCTAATGACAGGATGCAGGAGTTATCCCATCACTGAAGAATCTTTTAAGCAGTTTGTTGAGAGTGTAAGCTGAAACAGTCTGGCCTTTGCATATTTCTCACATCTCACAAAAAAGAAATAATCTGACACGGTCATTGTGGAAACTGCAGGTAGCTGGGAAATGGAGGAACAGGTTGAAGGAGGAACCTATGTACATGCCCTTGGAGAACTATGTTCAGCAAGTAGAGCGTGCATCTTGATAGGACTAAAGTGTGTAAACCCTGACCCAAATAAAAGGCCTGCTGCATGGGCTATAATTGAAATACTTGATGTAGTAGACATTACACCACCAGAAGACCAGGTACATGCATTTGATAATCCCCTAACAAACTAGTATGTGAATGAGACCCACTACCTAATCTATTCTGACCATCACACCATCTTTCAGGAGCCAACATCTTCCGACAGCAGCGCTGCAAATACGCCAAACAATTCATGGAAGGATGTGGCCAGGAATTTGGTCGCTGGAGCCTACAGTGAGGCCCCCAGAATTGCTGTTCGGACTGCGATAAACGTGATTCCAAAACTTAAATACATTTTGTAAAAATCCAACATATTTGGATGGTATGTGAAGAAATTATGTGGTCGTAGGACTGTAGGAGTAGTATATTTGCCAGAAACTGTGGTTGGCTGAGGTTTCGTTTAGATGTGAGCGTCGTATGCGAGATCAGTGGTGTCTTTGCATTTATGTATTGTGCAATTGCTAAAAGTTCACCTTTAGTTGGAAAGCTGGGTATTCTTTTTGAAAGCTGGAACGGAGTGAAGCGGACAAGCCTGTCTATTGTATAGACAGAGTGCGCAGTGGATTCATGGCCTGCAGGAAGCCCAGCCTCGCCTGGTCGGAGCCCATGTACAGGCCCTAGGCGCGGCCCACGGGGTTCGACTCCTGCTCGGGCCCCTCCGTCAGCGGGTCGTCCATGACGTTCACCATCCCGAACATGGTCTGCGGCGACGCGGCGGCGGGCGGGTCCAGCACGCGCACCGCCGTCGGCGACTTGCCGCTCACCGTGTCGTGGAAGTAGAAGTGGAGGTGCGTCGCGGCGGCGTCGTCCTCGTTGCGCCCTATGCCACACCGATACGTCGATCTACTGGCTACTGCTGTATCGCATATCGCGGACGTTTTCGATACGCGATACGACGGCGATACGGCATCCATACTTATCCAGTACCACTATTATTACTTTTTCTCACTACTTTCTTTAGATCGATTCTTTTTTAAGAGTAAATAACATGTCATATACGATAACTTGTATAGTGGGTGCAAGTAGGTCATACTTCTTGTAAAATGCTCAAATATGTCGTATATTATGTTTATGTAGTGCAACTGTGGTCAAATACGGACTCTATGGCAGAGTTGTCTTGCCATGTCACCTCCGATGTGGACGAATATTTGCAAAAACAAATATGGCACCTGTGTGTCGAGTTACGGTGAGTGCCTTTGTGCTTTGATTTCCGATGGCCACGTAAATCTGCTAAGTATGGTTTCAGTAAAGATTTAAAAGGTTGGCTCATATTTTAGGGTTCATAGATTTATTTGACGAGGACTACATGTAATAAATGATTAAGGTAAATGGCAAAAGAAAACTATAGTGCACATATTCAGATATGTGCGTCCATTATTAGCTTAATAGTTTTCTAATAATCCTGATTATTTTTTGGCATGAACTTTGTGTTCCATTCACCACGTTTTGGCATTTACATTGGATATTTTCAATGCTAAATATGTATAAACAAATTGGCATGTATGTGATATGCTGCCCCTGTTGCACCCAATAAATTGGTCATACAGGCCCCTATGATGATGAATTCAGTGTTGAGATGCATCATGGTTGCTTTGGCTCCTAAGTTCAGAAATTTGGTTGTGTATGTTGATCATCAGGACATCGTGGATGGCATTAATTGGGACGAACTTGCAATTTCTTCTACCAGTCCTATGCCTGTAGTTGTGACAATTTCTTCTAACAATAGCCAACCACATCATGGACTACTAGCACCAGAATTGCCAGAATGTGCTTTCATTGCCACGCTTAGGAGAGATGGTCTGCAGCCTCCTCTGACCACAGCAACAAGGGAGGGAAGAGCGACAATCAGGAAGAAGAAGGCAGCACCAAAATAGAAAAATGTGAAGCAGTAGCAGTATTTAGCTCAGCTTTGTTTTCTCCAAGAAATTAGGACATGCATGCTGTTGGTTTCTATTTTTTAGGTGGACATAAACATGCTTACGATTATACATTTGAGTTTGATTATGGACCTATTGTTACAAATTATGTGTCTACATTATTTTTAGTAGTAACACGAGCAGTTTGAGTTATCTGCTTTCCCCATAGAAAGCCACGTAATTTAGCAGGGCTAGTACTTGTAGGCATTGGTGTAACAAAAAAGAAAGTAATGATCGCATGCATCAGTCAAATAATCGTTGTATTTAAAAAGGACAAATAAGAGCTGGAGATAAGTTTTTTTTTGCAAAAGATCCGTCCACATCGGAGGTGATGTGGCAAGGCAAGCAGCCATAGAGTCCGTATTTGATCACATTACACCACTTAAACATAATCTATGATACATTTAAGCATTTTACAAAAAGTATGACCTACTTGCACCCACCGTGCAAGTTATTGTACCTAGCATGTCATTTACTCTACTTTATATCACGGCCATTTTAGTGGCTGAATTCGGCCCTAGTCATGAGCAAAAGCTGGCTCCACCACTGCGGCAAATCCACTTCAACAAGCCATTGCGTACGATGTACTACTCTTCAAGTCTTGCCAGAATTCTTCTAGCGCACACAGTGACAGGAATTTTGTGCAGGGGAAACATCTTCAGGCGCACCGATCTTAAAGCAAAGATTGTTTGGCATACATGTTGAAAACGGACGATTGCACACTACCAGAGAACCTCACATCCGCACCGGTTGGGAACGGGCTTTAGCACCGGATTCCCAACCGGTGCTAAACTTCCGGTGCTAAAGGGGGTACCCTTTAGCACCGGGTAGAATAACCGGTGCTAAAGGGGGCCTTTAGCACCGGTTCTAAACACCAACCGGTGCTAAAGGCCCTGCCTGCACAACGGGTATAGGAGGGCCTTTAGCACCGGTTGGTGTATACAACCGGTGCTAAAGTACCTGAATTTTTTTTCGTACGTTTATATATGTTTATATATGTATTATGATACGTATTCAAACATTTATTCAACTGCCGTGCATGTAGTACTATATATTCATATTAGCTAGACATATAATCAAAATAGAAGATATATATATTATAATTTTGAACTATATATATATTCGAACTATATATATTTGAGCTGTATATTACAAATTAAGAAATCCGACTAGAGGAACGACTTGACGGCGCATCCTCCAGGGGGAGATGGAATTCTCCACGGGGATTAACGACCTCGTCCCAAATCCATCCAATGAGCTGTTCTGCAATTGCGTCTATTCTCTCTTCATCGAGTCTATCTTCTTGCAGCCTCATCATCTATAATTTGCAAATAATTGGAAATATTAATTCCATAGAATTGAAGACAACAAATGTGCAATTAATAAACATTTAATATAAAATAAATGCTTTACTTACAAATACAAATGTCCGTCTATATTTAAATAATCATTTATTATAAAATAAAGTGTTTTTCTTATTAATACAAACATAGTAATTATTAAATGAAGCCCTGTATTTCTAAATAATCATTTGTTTTAAAACAAAGTGCCTTACTTATTAATTCAAATTTAATAATAGTATTATTTATTATAAATGAATCCCATTATCAATAAAAGAAGCCGTATATTTCTAAATAATATAATTTATTACAAAATCAAGTGATTTTTCTAAAAAATAGTAAATATATCAAATTAAAACCTGAAAATGTGTTACATACCATAACATCATGGTGGGTCATCTTTTTCGTCGACCAATTGAGTATGTTATCACAAACATAATATGCACATAGATTATTTCCCGACCCCTGTTGGCGACACTATCGATCAAAAAATAAAGTTAAGTAAAATTCATATAATAGGTTAGCGGAGACCTACACGTATAAATTACTTGCTTACCGGAAAGTCAGTCTTCCATGTGAGTGTTTCATGGATCATACCAGGGTTATCTTGACGAAATTGAATCCACGCCCTGTGAACCAAAAAGTTGTGTTAAATCATTGTGATTGTAAGGGCAGAATTGAGTTAAATGGGTAAATATATGTCACCTTGTAAACATGTCGATGATGTTCTGGTAAGCATATGTTGGCCTCTTCAACGAATCAAAGACGTGGACGATACCCCGGTCAGGACACAATATGATTAAGATCCAGTGAAAACTGTATACATGTAGACATTATAATGAGAAATAAAATTGAACGGCAATAATATGGAGTCCATAAAATTTTGTATAGGCACTACAAGTAGATACATGTATAGGTACTCACCCGAAGTTGTACGGCAATAGTATGGAGTCGCAATAATTTTGTTTTTGGAGATACTTGTATAAATTTTGATATGTCTCCTCTGGATTGATCAAAATCATTTTTTCACTTATCCTTGTCGGGTCCATGTAACCAATGGCAAATATTCCTTCCCTTCGACATCTTTAAATCTCCATTCTGCATTGTTAAGCAATAAAGGGCGCATCAGCAAAGATTAAAGTTTTTTTCAAGTGTCAAATGTAAATGAGAACAAAGCACTTACAATACCCAACAGGCGACCAAAGACACGTCCATGGCGTCTTTGTGGTAGACCTCATATATATCCTTAAACTCCAACCAGATGGTTTCCTCGCCATTGAAAAAATCATGGTCCTTTACACGAACTCCAAACATGCGCCTTTTGCTTCTTGATTGTTCCAGATACCACCGATGGAAATGACGCATCTTTGTTTGTAGCGTGCTCTCCATTTCTGGACCGACCAAAGGCTGGCCAAGCTTAAATGGCCACTTGATTTCTGTGCTCACAGGGATTTCTTTTTCTCCCGTGATTTCCTCTCTCGAGAGTCCTGTCTCGGCCATTTGTCGTTGCACATTCAGCTCGTACTCAGATACCAACTGAGGCAATGACTCCTGAGGTTGGTTGCCGAGCTGAGCAACAGGTTTGGACGCCGCCGCCTTCCTCTTCCCTTGAGATTTCAGTAATGATCGGTCATAGTCTGATACCTGTGCCCTCTTATTTTGTCCCCTAGTCAAATTTTGGAGGAAGGATTTTGCCGTGGCGGGGTCAATCTTCGGCTCTGGTTGTTTTCTCGTGAAAAGTTGCCTCTTTACGTCTTCTTTTACAGAGGCATCGAGCTCTTCTTGAGTCAGGTCGTAAGCTTTTTTCGGTGGTGCAGGCTTCTCTTTGACCTTCTGTGGCTTCTTCTGTGGTGGAGTGGCCAAGCTAGCCAGTTTAGAGCGCTTCTTTGGTTCAGGCTTCTGCCGCGGTGGAGACGGAGACTTCCGCCGTGGAGGAGACGGAGACGGAGACGGGTTTGCGTCATGAGCTCCCAAAGAATCGTGATCCGGTGGACCTCTTGGAGACGGGGGATCTGAAGGAGACTTGGTGCTACCAGGTATGGCGATGTCTCGCATGCTCCATAGAATGATCCCGTGAGAACACTCCCTGAGTTTTGTTTCTCCGTCACCTCCGACGATGTCAAGTTCCAAGTCATTCCACTGGTCAACGACTTGCTCCACCTCAACGGGTCCGGTGTCTTGGCTTTGTACGGTGTCCTTTAACATATCAAATACATCTTGTCCACTCCGGTGTCTTGGCTTTGTACGGTGGTCCGCATTCCCGCCAAAATGCGGACATTTTTTCGTAGCTCATGCTTCGTAGGAAGAAATCGACGATGACCCATGTAAACAACCTTCCTACAATGTTTCAAATACATGCTTTCAGTTTCCTCTAAACAGTGAGTGCATGCTTTATATCCTTTGTTTGATTGTCCTGATAGGTTACTTAGTGCAGGCCAATCATTGATGTTTATGAAAAGCAGTGCTCGAATGTCAAACTGCTCCTGCTTGTCCTCATCCCACATGCTAACACCTTCTTCCTTCCATAGCTGCAAAAGTTAATCAACCAATGGTTTTAGGTAGACATCAATGTCGTTGCCAGGTTGCTTTGGCCCTTGAATAAGCACTGGCATCGTAATGAACTTTCGCTTCATGCAGAGCCAAGGGGGTAGGTTGTAGATACATAAAGTCACAGGCCAAGTGCTATGACTACTGCTCATTTCACCAAAAGGGTTCATGCCATCAGTACTTAAACCAAGCCTCACATTCCTCGCATCAGCATCAAACTCTGGGAATGCTCTGTCGATGTTCCTCCACTGGGATCCATCAGCGGGGTGTCTCAACATGCCATCCTGCTTACGTTCTTCTTTGTGCCATCGCATTAGTTTGGCATGCTCTTTGTTCCTGAACAAACACTTCAGACGGGGTATCAGAGGAAAATACCACATCACCTTCGCAACAATTTTTTTCTTACAACGCTTCCCCACAACCTCACCAGGGTCATCCCGCCTTATCTTGTATCGTGCGCAACTGCAAACTGGACAACAATCCAAGTGTTCGTATTGTCCGCGATAGAGGATACAGTCATTTGGACACGCATGTATCTTCTGCACCTCCAAACCGAGAGGGCAAACAACCCGTTTTGCTTCATACGTTGCCGATGGCAATTCGTTACCCTTGGGCAGAATCTTCTTTACGAGTTTCAGTAGCTCATCGAAACCCTTATCAGTAATGCCATTTGCTGCCTTCCACTGCAGAAATTCAAGTGTACTACCCAACTTCGTAAGCCCCTCTTTGCAATCTGGGTACAAGTCAGTTTTGTGGTCCCGAAACATGCATTGTATCTTTTTCAGTTCCTTATCATTGCCCAAGTCTTTCTCAACATCACGCAACATTTGCTCAAGTCCATCATAAGGGTCATCTTCCTTAGCATCATCTTTCTGAGCAGCATCTTCATGATCGGCATCACCCACTGCAGCATCTGCAAATGCCCCGTAGTATTCAGCCAATACCGGAATGTCGTTATCCACCTCGTCTTCTTCATCTTCATCCATTAGAATTCCTCTTTCACCATGCTTCGTCCAAACAGAATAATTGCTCATGAAACCGTGCCTCATCAAATGCACCTGAAGAGCTCCTTTGTTTGTACGATTGTATATTTCGACAATTAGTGCATGGACAGAACATGAAACCTGACGGCGTCCTGTTGGCCTCGGCGACATCGAGAAACCGCTTTAGGCCATCACGAAACGACGTATCGTGATTGTCCCCGTACATCCATTGCCTATTCATCTGCATTAGTAACCAATAACAATTATTTGTATAATTTAATATATAATATAATACAAAGGTAATATATAAGACAATACAAATTTAGTATATAACTAAATATAAATTTAACATATAATCGATTACAAAGTTGATACATAAGACAGTACAAACTAAACACATTTCTAAAACTATAATTAATTTATTCATTTTCTAAAATCAAATATACTTCCATTAAAAAAATAATTAACTATTCCAACTTTAAATAAATAACTAATAAATACAATACATAAGCTCTCACTCTCCACTATGAACACAAGCTCTCTCTCCACCATGAACACAAGCTCTCTCTCCACCATGAACACAAGCTCTCTCTCCACCATGAACACAAGCTCTCTCTCCATTTTGATTCACAAATTTCTCTATTTCTAAAACATATAAACAATACAAGCTAATAAAGAACATAAGAGAATGAAAGAATGTACCTTGTAGTGCCCCTTGGATGAGTGAAATCTTCACAAATTTTGAAAAAAAAAATTTGGCAGCACCTCCCCTGTCCCGAGCACAACATGAACACAGCTCCAAGTGTTGATGCTGGCTCCGGCGAGGGGAGGGAAGGTATTATATACACATTAGCACCGGGTCTTGCGACGACCCGGTGCTAATGTGCTCAGCCTGCCATCCCTGCGCGCCGCCCCCGCTCATAGCTGTTGGACCCGGTGCTGATGCACCCTTAGCACCGGGTCCAAAATGTGCCGCGGCCTATGAGGGGGGCGGATGTGAGGTTCTCTGGTAGTGGCAGGATGCCAGATAAGTGTGCAAGGACACAAGCAGATTCATCAAGGATCAAACCATCCGTTTATTTACCTGCACAAACATCCCAGCATCCTGAAGGAAGAAACAAACCATCGCCATCGTACAGAAAATGGACTTATTCGTACGACATTTCTAACCTCAAGAACAAAAGGGCCGGTACAAAAAGTGGTTTGTTCCATCTCCCTGGAGATAGGGGGTGAAGTCGAAACACGGTGGTCCGAGTGAAGTTATTTTGTAGCCACAGCGCCGGGTGTCAGTTTCCCACGTGAACGGGTAACCAAGCCTGAGCTTAGACTTGCAGCTACAGGCGTGGAGAGTTCAAGACGAGGTTGTGTATCAGAGTGCATCTACAGCTCTGTCCAGCGTTTCGTCAGGTCATCAGTATAGCAAATGCTCGAAAACATGGTCCACATTGCGTTGCCACTTGTTCTCGTATAGATTCAGAAGCCTCTCCGCAGGTGTCACTCCTGTAAACAGTTTAGAATTATAGCAACTGATTGAGCAGAGGAGAGCCATGGCAAAATACTGTTGTCTCCGCCAAATGAATGAAGATGTTGAATGTCATTGGTGCATTACCTGTTCCCACCACTTCCTCAACCTCTCTCAAGAAACCAACTTCCTTGTACCCTCTTCTTTCTAATCCATTCTGCATTTAGACATCATAAGCATTATTACAAACAGCAATTCTATGAACTTGAACTTTCTTAAAAAAAGAATAAAACAAAGTACTACCAAAGTAATGTACTGACCTTGGCCAATTTTAGAATTTCTTCAGCTAAATCTCTTACATATCCATCACGAAATGGTGTCTTAAAACCAGTGACCGGTACCTGATCCAACATAAAATGGTAAGACAAACAAAAATTGTTAAAAGTTTATTCTTATCTACTAGTAACTACAAAATGGTAACACAATTTCTGATTAGGATTTTTTTTTCAAATTGTGAGGCAAAACAATTCTAATTTCCTATTAACAATATTTTCTACCAAATGAAAGGACAGAGGGCACAATTATCTTAAGATACCTTCCGTCTTAGCATCTCTCTTTCCTCCTTTGTCCAATCAAAAGTCATGTCCAAAATGCTTTGTAATGATTCCTCGTCGTATAACAACCCGACCTGTAGATAACTAAGCGTAAGGTGGAAATCCAACTCAAACTTTTACAAAAAAATGAAATAAACCAATAATGTAGCATAGCCCATATTAATATTAAGGGCATGTACAACAGTTTAGATAGCTGCTGTCTATTTAACACATACAGACAGTTAAATAGTCAGCTCTACAATAGTTTAGACAGCTGCTGTCTATTTAGCTGTCTGTGTGATAATAAATACGCACTCTGGTTTCTGATGTTTTGCATGGGAGCACGAGCCAAAGCAGACAACAACACTCTCTTTCCTCATTAAATGATAGCCACATCAGCTCATTTGATCTATGTGGCAACAAAAAGACAGCTGTTGTATGTGGGTTGTACATGCCCTAATGACTGGGTATCAGAGTCAGTGTACAGCTATATAAAACAAAGAAAAAGGGAAACAAATCACCAACCCAAAATGCAGGCAAAGCACACAATCTCCTCCACGGACCACCATCAGCACCTCTCATCTCAAGGTATCTCTTTAACCTAACCTGCAAGCAGAATACAAAGGACAGAGTTATTATGATAAACCAGCAATAACAGATATGCAATCATGTAAAGGGATAAAAGAGTAAACCTCAGGAAAAATTGTTGTTAGATGGTTTTCCCAATCATTAAGAGTAGGCAACTCCCCAGGAACTTGTGGGAGCTTTCCTTGCATAAAATCCTGCATAATAAATACATGTAGAATGAGATTTTATGAATGAAAACTAAACGCTATGTCTTGCAAATGGAGGTTTCATAATCTTTTTTTTTAAAAAAATTAACTACCGAAGAGGACATCGGAGACAGAAAGAGACCCGAAATGACATTCCGGTGCAGTCAATATACTTCTTATTTCGATACACAAAATACATCGGGACATCTAATGCATAATCCACATAGTGCTCAAATCTGCTCCAAAGAGAAACTATAATCAGGATCAATTCATACGGAAAATATCTTTTGAGTGAAATGAGGCTATCAATCAAATCACTGGCACTTGAGGTGTGTGTGTGTGTGGGGCGGGGGGGGGGGGGGGGGGGTAAGGAGTTAATGGGAATGCTAACCCAAATGAGTCATCGAAGACAAAAGGGAGCATCCCTGCACGGTTGTTATCAGTATCTGTCCAGATATGGCTGCAGATAGTGGTAATCGTATTAGCTACTGTAGATATAATGAAATAACTTATGAATATTGTGATAGGCTATCAAGTAAATACCTCCTTAAGCTGAGAAATCCATTTGGCTTTCCTTCTTTAAAAGGAGAATTGGCAAATATTGCTGTTGCAATCTGTTAAATGAACAAGAACAACCCAACATTATTTGAGAACAGCAAATAAATGGTCGTAGAATATAATAAAAAATACCCACAGGCTGCAACGCGAGGCCTGCGCGAAATTTCCTTATCATATCCTGTTCTGAACTGAAGTCAAGATTAACCTGGGCACAGAAGAGTAAACTTCAGGCAATACTATCATAATACAAATCAGCAGCTTGTCATATACAGTTTCAAGACTCTTTGAGGTGAGCTCAAAGAGATCCTCAAAGAGTGAGTTGTGTTATTGCGAAAATGGCACCCCATACATAAAAATAGAAATATGCTCACCTGCACAGTGCATGTCCGGAACATCATATCAAGGCCAAGAGTACCAACTTTAGGCATGTAATTCCTCATTATTTCGTATCTTCCCTACAAAGCAATAAATGTTTTCCTGAGATTTTATATGAAACTATAACAGGTAAATCAAGTTGCATAAGGCCTATTTGAACAAGGCTACAATGTGAATTATCAGACACTTTTTTCTAAGGGTGCTCAACACGTGCTGGGTAATTAGCTAGTGCAAGACCATACTGTTCTGTCAAGCAATGGGAGATGTACCAAAACAGCATTCTAGTAATACCATCCTTTTTAAGTATCAAGATTCCTACAACTAAAAGTCAGAACATGTATGTTGAGATGGGGTGACCATTAGTTGACAGTCCAGGAACAAAGCAAAGTTCAAAAGAATAAGGTGCCGTTTGGATCTAGGTGCTAGAGTTTTAAATAAGTAATAATTAGACGTATTAAACATAAATTAATTGTAAAACTAATTGCATAAGTCATATCTATTTCGCGAGACGAACCTAACAAGTCTAATTAAGCTATAATTAACACATAATTATCATACGTTTACTGTAGCATTACATTGTCTAATTATAGTGTAATTGGCTTAATAGATTCGTCTCGCAAATTAGTCCTTATTTATGTAATGGGTTTTTTAATTAATCTATATTTAATACTCCTAATTAACGTGTTTATATCCGATGTGACGGGGCTAAAGTTTAGCCTCAGGGAAACAAACAGACCCTAAGTTGTACAAGGTTAAACAGAATTACCTTTGGCATTATTGGTATGTCACTAAGTGCCCATTTTGGCTGAAAGCCAAGTCCAAGAAATCCTATTCCCATTTCCTCTCCAACTGCTTTGACCTACAAGAAGATGCAAATTTTGAAGTCCTACCTAATTGCACAGAAACCCATAAATCTATTGTAGAAAGAGCATATCACGGTACCATTATTCATGGGTCGCATCACAACAAGATAGCAAATATGCAAAGAGGACATTGAACATTTCGTTTATTTTAAGACCCTAGTCAGTTTAATACCCAAAAAAACTAGTGGGGTCCACCTGGGTACCAATTTTCTTACAAAGACAAACAAACAAGCACAATCCAACAAGATGCTCGAGTTAAAGGCATAGTTCTTGATATAATTATCATGGTAGGAAGGCAGTGATGTAAATAAGCATTTGGCTTGCAATATGAGTTTGGGAATGGATAGTCTTCTGGCAAAAAATGATCAGGCAGATATAATCTCAAATTATGTGACAGATCTAACAGATAATAAATTATGTGAGACGTTATACAAGGAATGCAATGCAGTGAGAGAATTTACCTGGTAAAGATGTGAATTGACCTCAGCACAAGTTTGATGTAATGTTTCAAGAGGAGCGCCACTAAGTTCAAACTGACCACCAGGCTCTAGTGAGATACTTTGCTTTCCCTACATCCATACATATAAATTGAGTAAAAAAAACAATACCCTTTTGTTTGGCTGTCCATCTAAAGTACAAGTGAGAGTGACCCATTGAAATGAATCGATGTTGTCCTTTTTTTTGTTCAATTTCAATTTTTGGTGGATGGTATGTAAAGGCCCATTCATACAGAAGGAAAGAAGCAATGCAACAGTACCTGCTTGAGGCCAATAACATAGTTTTCTTCCATTATCTTGTCCCAATCAAATCTCTCAGCGAGCCCGTTCAGTATGTCGCGAATCTGATCGTATTTTATAGGGCGTAATGTGTCAACTTCGAAACCAAACTTCTCATGCTCCGTGCCGATTCTGCAAAAGCGCAGACATTTACTTTGGGGATAAACTGAATAGTCAACTGGCATGTTTTCTATTAAAAAACAAGACAGCTAAAATAAACACAATAATAAATTCCCAATACTCAAATAATTTGAACACACAGTTACCGGATAAAATGGTGGCCTGGTAATCACACTCACGAATTAGTAGACACTGCTTCACTGCAGCGGGATTGGTCCATCTTAAAAGTTTGCCACTCCGCAAGCACACAGAAGCTCAATTTTAGAGATAGACAGCATTACTGTTTATAAGAATGTATCACCTCCACCAAACAACCCAAAATTGCGGCTCCATGTGAAAGATTCTATTCACCACTAGGAAAAGTAACGAAAAGGAGCATGTCGAAGCTTCTCACCTCCAATTCTCCTTGGGTTTGCACCCGGAGACGAGGTACGCGATGAGGTCCTCCTTGGTAAGTGGCTCCGTCATCTGCACGGCCTCCTCCGTCGGGGGGCTCGCCGCCACCACGGCCCCGCCGCGCCTCCTGCTGCCCCTCCTCACGGCCGGGAGCCTGACCGACGCGAACCCCGCCGGGCGCCCCCTCCTCCCTGCCGCCGCGGAGCCCGCGCCGTCCGGCGACACTCGCACAACCGCCAGCCGTGACGCCACCGCCATCAAATCCAATCGCCAACAAACCTGCCAAAATTCACCATCTCAGAAAAAAAAGGTTAGCGGGAATCGCGCAGCCCGATACACGGACGCCCAGTCATCGAACCCAATCCGCTCACCTCGCCCGCGCGAGTGGTCGAGGGCCCGATGCTAGGGTTTGTCGCTGATTAAAGTAGAAGCACCTCCCTAATCTTAATCAAAATATCTCATGTCAGGTTACAGTGACATCATCAACTATATTAAGACTAGCCCCACACCTCCAACTAAGCACACAGCTAATTGCTAGCGCGTGAGGACAAACACGTTTGCCACTACTTGCTTTAATAATTTAGTGTTCAACCAAGGCATGAAGCACATATGTCCTGTTAATCTTTAATCAGCAGGATCGGACTGAGAACCACTGGGATTGCCGTCTGTGAATCAACCATGGCCAGGTGGGGAAGGAGGAATCAGAGGAACGTCATTGTGTGCAAGACTCCCAGAAACGGCCACGGACGCACAGAACCGGTACGATTACCATGACGCCTGGCATTTGACAGGATATGAAAGAAGCAGAGTCGCTCAATAGCATGATGATACGATGGAATCCGTCGACGCCTACCCTACCCATTGAACCAACGGAATCGCGGCCCCGAAGAATAACGCGAAAAGCAGAAACGAACAAGGCCCCTTTACTTTCTTTTTTTCCCGTAATTGCGCGCACGTCTTTGTCGGATCGAAGGAACGGAGATTCGTTTTGATTACTAGCGGCGACCCCGACCGCCGCATTCGCCCCTCCCCAATCCAACAAAATTCCAAATTCCGGAACAGGAATCCCTCCAGTGCCTTCGAACAGCGATTGCCCGGGCGCCGAGCGCGTGAGCGTCGCCGCCCTCAGCGCGGGCGCCCGCCGCCGGATTGGAATCTCAATACATGACGATGCGGAGAGAGGGAGGGAGACCACGGTGCTGGCGCGTACCTCGTGCTTTCTCGCTCTCTTGGCCGTGCGATTCCTCCCGCGCCGTCGCCTGCTGATGAGAGGGGGAGGAGCGGAGCCGGAGCAGCGGCGGCGGCGGCGGCGGCGGCGGCGGCGTCGAGACCCGATCAGGCGCACAAGCCACCCGGGGAGAGGCGGCTGGCTGGGCGAAAGCGTCGCGGCTCGGCACGGGTCTCCGCCTCGGGAAGGGGCGTGGCCGTGGGGTGTCGCTGGGCTGGCAGGGCGGCGCGGCGGTTATATCTGATGGCGTGGCGACTGGTGAGGATGCGGACGGGAAGGGAGGAGGAGGCTAGTAGAGGCCTAGAGTGATGGGAAGGGATGGGAGGAGGAAGAGGAGCCGAGGGGGCAGCCTGGTAATTTTCCGTCTTCGGGCTCCTGCGACCAATCGGTCCGACCGTCCGTCCGACGTGCGCTTCTTCGTTGGATCTCCTCCTCCTACCAAGGCCGCGGGACCGGACCGGTCCGGGGGCAAAACTTTTTCTTTCATTTTACTACTAGTGCACGTACGGCACACGCGCATGTATTAGAAAAACGTGATAAATAAAAATTTTATCTTTTCAGTTTGGATTGAATTCACGTTAAAAAAATTCAAAACAGAAAATCCTAATTATGTTAAATAAGTTAAATTCTACCAAATTCATAGTTTCTTAAAAATACAGCAACGGATTTGAACACTTATAATAATTGTAAAGATAATTCAATTCCATATATTTCACTGGGCCTGCTATTGGGTCATACCCCACCCACCCCATTTCTAGCCAGTTGTATATGTCAATCCAAACCTACCCAAAAGACTAGCTAATAAACCCATCCCGCCCCGCCCCATTAGATGTATTTACACCCATAGAATACCCATGGGTCTTAGTTTGAGGCTCTTACTCTTGATGTGGGGCCCACCTATAGGTCTAGTCATACTACTTTGCACAAAGTTGCGGCTTATCATACCGAGTATCTCCAACAAATTTCAGTCAATTGTACTAAAATTTATAGTGTGAACGCGAGGTTTTAATTTTAGGGTCCGACTCTTGACGTGAGGCCCACCTGTAAGTTTAGTCACGCTACTTTGCACAAAGTTGATGGTTATCGTACCGAGTATCTCCAACAAATTTCAGTCAATTTTGCTAAAATTTTATAGTGTGGACGCGATGTTTTAATTTTAGGGTCTGACTCTTGGCGTGGGGCCCACCTGTAGGTCTAATCACGCTACTTTGCACAAAGTTGCTGCTTATCATACCAAGTATCTCCAATAAATTTCAGTCAATTTTGCTAAAATTTTATAGTGTGAACGCGAGCTTTTAATTTTAGGGTCCGACTCTTGACGTGGGGCCCACATGTAGGTCTAATCACGCTACTTTGCACAAAGTTGCTGCTTACCATACCGAGTCATCTCCAATAAATTTCAGTCAATTTTGCTAAAATTTTATAGTGTGAGTGTGAGATTTTAATTCTAAGGTCCGACTCATAACGTGAGACCCACTTATAGATCTGGCCATAACGTATATGTAAACTCCATTGAGGATACGACCCATTTTAACCCATTCCAACCCGTACCAACCCACATTTAGAGTAGACCCGCCCCACCCTGCCCCATTCATTGATACAACCCATTTTGACCCATCCAAATATAGCCTATATCAAAATCCAACCCATAAAACCCACCAAGACCCAACCCATTAGCAGGCCTATATTTCTCCAGCAGACAAGTGGCTTGAATACGAGAACAAGCACCCTTGTCCTAAAGAAGGCACAAGAGATTTTATCCGCTCCAAATGCATAGAAAATCATCTTTACATTCGCATGAAATAACAATTTAATATGCACGATGTAATTGATTGCTAATTGCAGTGGCCGAGTGCAGCATCGTTCCATCATTTTTTTTTATCATCATGTCCACAAAATTTAGAATGAAGCCGGTGTCATTCAGGCAGCACAGATAGGCAACGGCTCCCGCGACGGACAGCTCACGGCCGCGAGGGCACCTCGGGTCTGGCGAGATGGGCCCTCCCCGCCACAGGTCCGCCCTTCCCCCGAGCAGATTAGGGCGCTAGCACCCACAGACAACAGCTCTCTTTTTATTGTCATATAGATCAAATGAGCTGAGGTGGCTATCATTTAATGAGGAAAGAGAGTGTTGCTGTCTACTATCTCGTCTACTGCTTTGGCTCGTGCTCTCATGCAAAACATTATAAACCAGAGTGCGTATTTATTATCACACAGACAGCTAAATAGACAACAGCTGTTTAAATTATTGTAGAGCTGACTATTTAACTGTATGTGTTAAATAGACAGCAGCTGTCTAAACTGTTGTACATGCCCTTAGGCGCAGAGAGGCCAGGCGAATTGCGTTGGTGGCGTGGGCACGCGTGGGTAATGTTGGTAAAAAAATTCCTAGGTTTTGGAGATATCACTTCCTAACGTCGAAAAAATCTCCCTCCCCCTCTTTGATCAAGCTTTTTTCAGTGTACTTGTACTTGGTCTCTCTAATGGATGTGACCTGATTATGAAAACCGGCACATAAGACCCACCTGTCGGCATTGCGAGAGGAAGGATCAAACAATCCTTACTTCAGTATTAGAGAAAATTGCTCCTTTTCTCTGGGTTACTTCTGCAAATCGGCGGTATTGCTAGAGGAAAGGATCAAACAATCTTTACTTTAGTATTAGAGAGAATTGCTCCTTTTCTCTGGGCTACTTCTGCAAATCAGCGAATAGCAAGGGCAGACCACCTCGTGCGAAGCATCAGCTCTACCCGCGTTTGTCTAGTTTCCTCTATCAGTTATTCATCAGCTAGGTCTTCCTACCTGTTGGCTGCTACTCTAGTTTTGTTTTGAGCACATGGCCGCTACTCTATATTTGGTTGGAGAGCGAGATGGGATAGAGTGGCTCTATCCTATATTTTGGAGTGAAATGGCTCCAGTCAGTTGTTTGGTTGGAGGGACGGAGTGATTCCATTTTCTGTTTGGTTCGTGGGATGGAGTCGTTCTGCCCCTTGTTTGGTTGCAGAACAAGAGCGAGAACATGTTTATGGTCACCCACTTCTCTCTTTTGGTGAGTGTACCACCAGGCCATAACCATAACACACATAAACAATAAAACCACAATTTATATAATTAAGAGATCATACCATACAATAATTTAATACGTATATACTTAATTAACCCAAAATGTATGGTTTATGGGTACAAGCAAAAGTAGCCTACACATTACATCAGACATAAGCTCTACCGATCCTTACAACCCAAAGGTCTAGCAACATGAGTTCTGTTACAGTCCATACAACCAAAAGATGTAGTAACATGAGTTACACCACAACCACACAACCAAAAGCTCTACCAACATGAGTTTCATCAGGTTACTCAACCAAAAGCTTGACCCACAATCCATACCAAAGTGCTTCAGAAATTGTCAGTAACAAACTTGGCAACCCATATTATCTGGTGATCAACGGGCAGTGAGCTAAAAGCTCTAGCAATATGAGCATTGTTCACCAAGTATAGAAAGTAAAAGGACTTGTGGTTATGTTCAAAACCTGGAAGATTGTTCACAATATCAAATAGCCCTGTTGGCAGTGCATTGTCCGCTTTAGCAGCCTCCTTGATAGCATCAGATAGCTTTTCAGAACCTTCTTTAAGTGCTGAAATCAAACCATCACCATCACTCTCAACAATCTTGGCTTTTTTGTTTGGTCTGCTGCCTGAAGGTGTTGCACCACTATCACCATCAGCGGCTGTAGCAGTGGTTGCAGCACCATTTTCTTCCCCTCCTTTTTCTCCATCCTCTCATGTAGTACCTAAAGGGTCATTTGAGCCCTTTGCATACTGACCGGTAGCCACACTATTACCAAAGATAGTAGCCAAATCACCATAGTATTGCAGTGGCTTGTTTAGATATTCATCATCAGCTTTATGATCCTATGAAAGAGTGAAATAATTACTAGTGATGATATAAACAACAACCAAGTTTGAGGCAACAATTAAACAAGAATAGTTGCTGCTTGCTTACCGCGACATGGCTTGTATAATGCTCATGGTCAAGAGTAATGAAGAAATTGTCCTCATCCCAGATGGCAGCACTCAACTTCCTAAGTTGGTTGATTTTAGTATATTTCTTTTTCCATGTCTTCAAATGATTACCAATCTGATCACCAGTCCTATTTAGCTTGAAATGTTCATTCAAAGCCTTAGCACAGTAGTTGAGATGGACTTTCTTGAAACCAGTTGAAGTTCTAGTGCCATTTGCTACAATGTTAGAAAGGAAGCTGAGCATAAAAGTGGACTGAGTTGGTGTCCATTGACACACACCAGCCGCAGCCTTTGATCTACTTCCCTCAGCTTCCATTGCCTATTATATTATGACACACAAAATTTCAGCAAAGAATATAAATGTTCATACATGAAAATTCAGCAGGACAATAGGAATATAAATCTTCATACATGAAAATTCAGCAGGACAATAAGAATATAGAAATGTTCATACATGAAAATTTCAGCAGCACAATAGGAATATAAATTCAGCAGCACAATAGGAATACATAGGTCCACTTCAAAATTAAAAAACATCAGCACAATAGGTATTTTACAAGGTTAAAACAGCAACATGATACATGAATCCATACAAAAGCAAAATATACAGAAATCACTAGTTGTTGGCATAGTGGTTTTGACGGTCTTCCCACATATGATTGGCAATTTGCTGCCTAAAGTTAACCATAAATTCATGTTCTCTTGCTTGCCCACTTGATGTTGAAGCATGAGTAAGAGTAGGAGTCCAATTGTTCTCTTGCATGATCAATTCATCACCCCCATCTTGTATAACCCAATTGTGAATAATGCAGCAAGCAACCACAATATCTACTTGAGTTGGAAAGGAAACACAGGGAGTGGCATCATCAAGAATTTTGAACATCCTCTTGAGTGATTCAAATGCACGCTCTACCGTAGCACGAAGAGATGAGTGCCTAAGGTTGAACAGCTCCTTTTCATTTTGTACAAGATTGTTTCCCCACTCGTTCAAGTGGTACCTCACACCACGAAAAGGAGGTAAGAATCCTGGTTTGGCTCCATATCCAGCATCAACTAGATAGAATTTGCCTAGCATATGAGGGACATTTTTGTGATATTTCTAATAACAGTATATGGTATGTTGAAAAAATTAAGCTACATGAATTATCTTTTACCTTGTGGAACTCGAAGCCCATTTTCACGCTCTAAAGCATCTCGTAAAACTAATGCATCATGGGCTGTCCCCTCCCAACCAGCCAAGACATGTGTAAACCGAAGATCAAAATCAACGACTGCCATAACATTTTGTGTAGCATGATTCTTCCTACCACGAAAAGAAGCCTCCATGTCCTTGGAAACAGAGGCTCGTACATGTGTGCCATCAATGGTCCCAATGCAATCCTATTTTATTACGAATACAAGGCAGCAAGATAAGTTGCATGTTATCTTTAAGTCTATGAAAGATAAATTAAGATAAGGTTGAACCTCACACCTTAAAGTAAGGATCCCACCTCGGGTTCCCTAAGATTTTGGTTGGTGTTGATGGAGATGGTGGCCTAATAAACTCATTTCGTAGCTCTCCAACAGCATGAAGCACTTTATTGAAATAGCGGCTAACTGTTTCACCGGATCTATCGAAATTTGTGGCTACTAACCTATTTTTAAGGTTGTGTCCCAACGTGTTCATAAACATGGCAACTTGCTGCTCAACACACATATGTATAGTGTCTTGCAACATGCCACGATCCCTAAATAGCTTACAAAAACGGAAAAAAGATGCTTTATTTAGTCTAAGCATGTTCACACAGGATACATCATTTTTCCATATTTTATTTTCTAGATACTCAAGTCTCATCCTATCCCTCTCATCTATGGGCTCATAGCTAATTCTTTCTCGAGGTGCCTCTCTTTTTCTTTTTCTGTAATGATGAATAATCAAAGCCATCACTGAAAGTAACATATGTGCTGCAGCCATATAAATTAAAAGCTTGTCCTTTTTGTCCATCTAAATAACAAAAAAAAAATCATAATCAATTTGTAAGCGACCAACAGAACTGTAACACCAAATTTTGCATCTACAACCTATCAAGAATATCCAATTGTTCAAGTGGTACATGCCCCAATCTGCTAGAAACAAGAGAAGACGTGCCTTAACAATTGTGCAGAGGAGGGGATTCTGGAAGAGGAGGACACAGTGACCCATTTTGCTCACCTGGACCGGCGAGCGGCGGTGCCTTGCAGCTGCGGGAGGAGAGCAGGCGCTGGTGGCCGGCGGTGGAGGGAAGGGCACCTGTTCCATGGAAAAGTCGTCAGAGTCGAAAAAAAGAGCCGCAGCGAGGGAAATTGAGGGAGGGGCGGGGGTGGTAGCTCCCGGTCGCGGCGCTCCGCCATGAGGCCGTCTGCCCCCCCCCCCCCCCCCCCCACGTGGGAAGAGGAGGGGGGAGGCGCCCAACGGCGACGCCCGGCAGCGAGGATGCCTGCTCCCCATGCGGAAGAGAAGGAGGGGGAGCAACTAGCAGACCCACCTCGGAAAGGGTCGGGGGAGGGAGGAGCGCCGGCGGCAAAACGATCTCTTCCCCGCGCGGGAAGAGGAGGCCCGCGCGGGAAGAGGACGGAGGATGGCGCGTAGATGGGAAAAAGAAAGGGAGCGGTGAGAAAGAACGAGGGAAGCGGACGGGTGGGGAAGCAGCGAGACGCGCTGGAGCGGCTGTGTTCGATGGAAAAAAGGAACGAGGCGGTACCGGATCTACATGAAATATTCCTACTCAGGGATGGCTCCATTCCAACGGCTCATGAAGCAAACACTCTCAATACTAGAATGGAATGGCTCCATCCTACCTCATCCCACCAACCAAACATATCCTAGATGCAGCACATCCACGCACCGGCCTTCAAAACCACCGACACTACCTCAGCCTGGGAATTACCTAGAACTATAGCTAGCCCGGATCGACTCCGAAAAAGCCTACCGGAGAGCAGTGCCGGCCTCCCCATCGGCATCTTCAGTGCCAGACTGCCAGGTAAGGCTTGGCGGCCTACGATGCGATCTGGGGCGTGTACGTGCACTGGGTGGGGCATGGATCGTACCGGCGTCGCGTCGACCTTGCGGGCGTGCTCTTCTTCCCTACCTGCGCCATGTTGAGGACCGATGCGCCTGGGCCAAAACAGGCGACATGAAAGGGAAGCGAGCAACAACAGGCGGCATGCATGCATGCTGGCCGGACGCCGGAGCAAGGGAGCGGGTGGAGGAAACATGACTTTTGAGTTTAATTATATTGTTTCTGCTGTCCGCGGAGTCCTGGCCGGTCACGAGAGTTGTGTAGCCATGGGAATAGATTCCTATTTCTATTGCTGGAGGCTGCTGAACCGGACTTGCTTGAGGCAATGCGACCGAAGAAAATATTTTCTAAACTTTTAGGACACACTAGTATATTATTATTAATTATCCTACCGTGGATGGTTAATTAATCATCCTACTATAGTATAGATGTGTGGTATATAGACTGATACTTTTACTAGTTGACAACATTTTACCGAAGCATGTTATACACACCTCACTACCCGTAGTTTTTATTTGACTCGTATACCAACATGCTAAGCCTGAACTAACAAAAGATACTACCACCATCTTACATAATCCAAGCCACATGTGCTTAGAGCATCTCTAGCAGATTCCCAATTCCCAATCAAACTACCACATTGGGGGATCGGAGTTGGTGGAAAAATATTGCTCCAGCGGAACCCCAATACCTTTTCCTTTTCTCAAGAGTTTTTAGGACAAACCAATAATTCACCCTAACTCTCCTCATATAAGCATCTCCATGAGTTCCCAATTAAATCTACCAATAAATATTTTTTGGGTATGAAACTAAAAAATAGTGCTCCAATAGGTGTCTAATCCCGTGCCCAAAATCTATACGTGTCCCAAAACATAGGTATTCGGAGCCAAATATTGGGTGTCTCGATACTCCCAATCCACCGCGAAAAAAACGGCGGTAAAAAAAACACCGTAGGAGGGGTCACATGCATTTTTTTTGGGACCGGGCTATCGCGCGACGGGTCGCGCGTTAGGGAAGAGCACGACCCCTCGTCTTCTCCCCCGCCGGCGACCTCCGCCGCCGCCCACCGCCGTGGCCAACACTAACCTATCGGCGCCGCCTCCTCCGCCCCCTCCTCCGCCCCCGCCGCCTCCACGTTAATCCGTCGGGCTGCCGTCGTCTCCTCTCCGCCGTCTCCGCCCCCGCCGCCGGCACCGCCCATCGGGGTCCCCCACCGCCCCGCCGGCGGCCGTCGCCCCCGCCGAGCCAACCGCCGCCCCCGAAGCCCTCTTCTAGAGCCGCCGGCGTCGGATCTCCCCCGGCAACCCCGCCCCCTAACCCCGGCCGCTAACCCGTGGCGCCGGATAAGAACGACGCGCGGGGGTCCCGCGATTCGGTGTGAGCGCGACCATCGCGCGATAAACTTAACGCTTTTTTTTCCACGCCAAAAAATCTAATGCAAGAAAAAAAATAATAGTTGGGCCATTGGGCCCATTCATTGCTTATGTGGCAGCACTTAATTGTTTTTAGGAAACCAACTTTTTGAGAACCATTGGATGAAAGGTATATTTTTAGTGTCAATAATTTTTGGCAAGATCCTAAAATTATTTTTTAGATTATTTTTTGGTACTCTTGGAGATGCTCTAAAGGGGGGAGTTGGACAGCAGCACGGTCTCCAAAGCATAACTTTGACTCATATTTTCTATAAAAATATTTATTAGAAAGTTATATATGTATACTTTTATGAAAGTAATTTTCAAGACAAATCTATTGATATGATTTTCACATTTCTAAACTCAATAGCTTAAAGTTATTCATTATTTATATTCCCAAGGTTTGACCCAAATCTTGTCCAAAACGTCATCTAATTGTGACACGGAGGGAGTATATATATAATTCTAGGAGAACTGCATCCGTAATACAAACTAAAAGAGCAGCAAAATAAAAAATAAGTATGATTACCTCAAATAATAAATAAGCTTCAAGATTCCATCTACAATTGCTTCAGTCATTAAAAAAAAATCCTTTGAGCATTTCTTGATGCAAAATTATTAAGAACAATATCAAGATTATGATATCAACGATGAAGGCATGCTAAATAAATATCTACTTAAAATGGATTACCTTTTGATATTTTGACACAATTGCACTTTAGATCAGTAGTACTGCAGTAGCCGTGCAGCATGGGACTATCAGAGGGGCACAACCACGACACAATGGTATAGCGCAGGCGCGCAGCAACAGGGCGGAGACGCGGAGACCGGCGAGAGGCAAGGCCGCAGGCGCAGTCGGAACTAGCAGTTGGCGGCTCAGGGAGTCAGAGTCAGGGGACAACGCAGGCAGGGCGGCGGTAAGAAAAGATCGTGAATTGTAATGTGTGCCGCGGGGGTCTCGTACTCTTCATATTCCTGCGACTGCGACGGACGGAAGCGTTCCTATTCCTGGCCTTCTAGGACCTGGCTGGCTGGGCCTCTAACTGCTGGCTTGCTGGGCCTCTAACTGAGTATCTTATGTTGGGCCCCCCTCAGCTCTGGACCCCCGGCGGTCGCCTCCGCTGCATGGCCCCAGAGCCGGCCCTGCAAATACCTCAAATTGGTATATAAATACCAACTCTTCCCTGCAACCCTAGCCATTTCATTTTCTCCTCATCCTCTCCTCGCGGCGGATGCGGAGACGCGGATCTCCCTGTCGTGCCTCCTCTCCCTCCTCGCTTTTCCCTTGGTCTCGCACTACCTTCTCTGCTCGTTCCCCTTTGTCCTCTCCTCCCAATCCATTTCGTTGGTGATACCAACTCGATCTGTGCTGCAGCTAATATTGGTACGTAGCTTCTGTGTTGGTTACAATGAGTTGACAAGAGCTGAAGCGCCACGTCCAGCACCAGCATTTGTTGTTTATTTAGTGCGGTAGCAGATCCGATATAGATGTAGAACATTGATTGATTGCAAAGATTTTTAGCCAGATTCCTCAATTTGGTTTCCTTGTTATGGCAATGACATTTGTGAGTCACAAGGATAAATAAATTCTGACATATGTCAAAATTCGGTCAGATTTCAGCCAAATTTTATCGAAATATGAATTATTTGACTGGCCACTTCATTGAATCCCGGTCCAAAATTTCCGAATTTCGTCTAATTCAGTAGGCTCCAAAATTTTTTACCTTTTGAATCCTAGAACCTTGGGCTCGCGGCGAGGACGCTGCAGGGCTCCGTCGCCATCGCCCGCGACCAAGACGGGTGGTCTCCGCCGCCTTGTCGGCGACGTCGCCGCTTTGTGGGCGACGTCGCCGCTGATCTGCGCCTACCTCTTCTTCTGGACCATCCCACTCTCATAAGCGAAGGCCGCGGGCGCCATGCTTGCGCGATCCACATTCCTGGCGCTGGCTGCTGCCGCCGTCGCCGGCGGCAAGCTGCTCGCACCCCGCACCAGCGCGTCGGGATGTTCCTCAATCCTCGCCACGGTCTACTCAGCGGTGGCGTGCGGTCTCGCCCTCGGCGAGCTCTGGTTCCAGCGTGCCGGGGCCGAGCAAACCTTCGCCGCCGCTGTTGAAACCGAGAATTACCGAAGAATCACGAGAACACGAGCCACATAAATTTGGTGGGCGACGAACGCCTTTTTTCTCTGTATTTTCTCTCGGCTCAACTAAACAAATGAGATTACAACGTGCTTTTATAGCTGCAGCGCCTAGCAACTGCCCCTTGCGGCACTCGCGCACGCGCATGCACGCACTAGCTCCTGGCGATCTGGTATTCGCGTACGAGAGCCTCACGCTCAGGCCCACAAACGTCCTCCGCCTTTGATGCCCCCAAACCGTAGATTGACTCCACTAGTTCGAGCAGCTACTTGACTAATGAGACACAGGATGCACAAACTAATCTAACAAATATACAAGTCAAGATTAATGCTAACAATGCCTCCCTTAATCTTGACTTGCATCATCCATGAGCACTTCATCGATCGTCATGAGGAGCGCCTCCTACTTCTCTTCTGGGCCGCGCCGTGCGCTAGCCATTGCCGAAGTCGATGCTGTAGCTCCCATCGTCGTCGCCACGACCACCACTGCGGCCTCTCGACGTGACACCAACCCTGCAGGGTGCCTCCACCTCCGCACGGACGCCACACCTCCATCTTCTCCCTCGGCGACACATGGCGAGGTCCTTCTCCGCCGGTGACACACGCCGTCTTCTATAGCTTCGGCGACCTACGCCGATTCTCCTTGTTCAACGGCGACACACACCAGTGAGCACATCACGCCCGGCCCCATGGCCGAGCCTCCGCATCACCAACGCAGCTGCAGCACCGCGCACTTCAGCAGGCCGACATATGGCCATAGCTTTATTGCGTCGCAGCTACCGACGGCGAACATTGCCAGGATGCCTTTGACAAGGGGAACGGATCCCCCGACGATCTAACCTCGCTCTGATATCAATCGTTGGAACCAAGAATTGCCGAACAATCATAAGAACACGAGACACACGAATTTAGTGGGCGACGAACGCCTGTCACAGGGCGCAGATCGCTCCGCCGGTAACGAACGCCTTCGTATTTTCCCTAGGCTCAACTGAACAAATGAGATTACATTGTGTTTTTATAGCTGCAGCGCCTAGCAACCGCCCCCTGCGGCGCTCGCGCACTCACGCACTAGCTCCTGGCGATCCGGTCTTCACGTACGAAAGCCTCATGCTCAGGCCCCACAAACCGGCCGGCCATCTCACTGAGCTGGCCGCAAGGAATGCCCAACGTCCTCCGCTTCTGATGCCCCCAAACCGTAGACTGACTCCACTAATTGGAGCAGCTACTCGACTAATGGACACACGCGACGCACGAACAACTAATCTAACACATATACAAGTCAAGATTAATGCTAACAGACGCGAGATACCAGAGCCGCGCGGAGGAGCATCAGTACGAGCTGCACCCGAGGGACGACATTTGTGTATGGCAGCCCGGTTGATCTTCACGGCTTTGTCGCTCGTGTTGTGGTTTCTGCCGGTGGAAGGGGAAGGGGATGCGGCGCCGGGGGACATCGATCGGGCTGGGCTTGCTCGTGTCCGTCGCCGGGCCATGGATCGTCGCCATGGCGCAGCGGCTGCTGAGCGGGATTCTTCTACCGGCAGACGCTGACAAGATCGAGGTGGCCATGCATGATGATTATTGGTTTGGATCGTCATGGTGATTCCTATGCTTAATTTCCACTACCAGAATGCTTCACATCCGCCCGCCTCCTCCGCCTCGGCCATTTTTGGACCCGATGCTGATGGGGCTTCAGCACCGGGTCCAACGGCTAGGAGCGGGGGCGGCGCTGCGGGGTGTCAGGGCGAAGACATTAGCACCGGGTCGTGGCAAGACCCGGTGCTAATGCGCCCCCTTTAGCACCGGGTGCAGCCAGCAACCGGTGCTAATGTGCCGAGGCCATTTCGCACCGGTTGCTGGCTGCACCCGGTGCTAAAGGGTGCACATTAGCACCGGGTCTTGCCACGACCCGGTGCTAATGTATTTGAATATAGGGGCTTCTCCCTCCCCCGCCCGAGCCAGCTGAACACTTAGGCGCTGTGTTCATGCTGCTCGGCCGTGGGAGGGGAGGTGCTGCCCAAATTTTTTTCAAAATTTGTGAAGATTCTACTCATCTAAGGAGCACTACAAGGTACACTTTTTCATTCTCTAATGTTTTATTTAGCTTGTAATCTTTCTATGATTTAGAAATAGAGGGATTTGTGAATCAAAGTAAAGCTAGCTAGAGAGAGCTTGTGTTCTTGGAGGAGAGAGAGGAGAAAGCTTGAGTTCATGGTGGAGAGAGTGTTCATGTTGTGTTTTAAATGGAGAGAGAAGGCAAGCTAGTTAGTATTTTGTTTTGTATGACTTGTGAATAGTTATAAGGCTTATAGTAATGTAGTTTTAGAAATTACTAGAAAATCAATATAAAATGCTAGAAAATCTTATAAATTAATAGAAAATCTTATAAACTACTAGAAAATCTTATAAATTACTAGAAAATCTTATAAATTACTAGAAAATCAATATAAAATGCTAGAAAATCTTATAAATTAATAGAAAATCTTATAAATTACTAGAAAATCAATATAAAATGCTAGAAAATCTTATAAATTAATAGAAAATCTTATAAATCTTATAAGGCTTATAGTAATGTTATATTTAATGAATATAGTAATGTAGTTTTAGAAATTTATTTATATAATGGAATATATATTATAATTTGTATTGATTTATATATTAAATTTTTTTATCTTTAAATTGTATTGTATATTTGTTATTGGTTAATAATGCAGATGAATAGACAATGGATGTACGGGGACCCCCACGCTCGGGCGTTCCGTGATGGCCTAAGGACGTTTCTCGATGCCGCCGAGGCTAACAGGACGTCGTCCGGTTTCATGTTCTGCCCATGCACCCATTGTAAAAATATACAATCGTACAAACAAAGAGGTTGTCCTCAGGTGCATTTGATGAGGCACGGTTTCATGAGGAATTATTCTGTTTGGACGAAGCACGGTGAAAGAGGAATTCTAATGGATGAAGATGAAGAAGACGAGGCCGATGACGACATTCCGTTATTGGCTCAATACTACGGTTCCTTTGCATATGCTGCAATGAGTGATGCCGATGAGGAAGATGTTGCTCGGGAAGGCGATGCTCAGGAAGATGTTGCTCAGGAAAATGAACCTACTGATGGACTCGGGCAAATGTTGCGTGATGCCGAGAAAGACTGTGGCAATGATAAGGAACTGAAAAAGATATAGCGCATGTTGCAGGACCACAAGACTGACCTGTACCCAGATTGCAAAGAGGGGCTAAAGAAGTAGGGTAGCACACTTGAACTTCTGCAGTGGAAGGCAGCAAATGGTGTTACTGATAAGGGTTTCGAGGAGCTACTGAAACTCGTAAAGAAGATTCTTCCAGAGGGTAACAAATTGCCATCGACGACGTATCAAGCAAAACGTGTTGTTTGCCCTCTCGGTTTGGAGGTGCAGAAGATACATGCGTGTCCTAATGACTGTATCCTCTATCGCGGACAGTACGAACACTTGGATCGTTGTCCGGTTTGCACCTGCGCACGATACAAGATTAGGCGGGACGACCCTGGTGATGTTGGGGGAGAGCGTTCTAAGAAAAAAATCCCTGCGAAGGTGATGTGGTATTTCCCTCTGATACCCCGTCTGAAGCGTTTGTTTAGGAACAAAGACCATGCCAAACTGATGCGCTGGCACAAAGAAGAACGTAAGCAGGATGGCATGTTGAGACACCCCGCCGATGGATCCCAGTGGAGGAACATCGACAGAGCATTCCCAGAGTTTGATGCTGATGCGAGGAATGTTAGGCTTGGTTTAAGTACCGATGGCATGAACCCTTTTGGTGAAATGAGCAGTAGTCATAGCACTTGGCCCGTGACTGTTTGTATCTACAACCTACCCCCCTGGCTCTGCATGAAGCGGAAGTTCATTATGATGCTAGTGCTCATCGAATGCCCAAAGCAACCTGGCAACGACATTGATGTGTACCTAAGACCATTGGTTGACGAACTTTTGTAGCTGTGGAAGAATGAAGGTGTTAGCATGTGGGATGAGGACAAGCAGGAGCAGTTTGACCTTCGAGCACTGCTTTTCATAAGCATCAACGACTGGCCTGCACTAAGTAACCTATCAGGACAATTAAACAAAGGATATAAAGCATGCACTCACTGTTTAGAGGAAACCGAAAGCATGTATTTGAAACATTGTCGTAAAGTTGTGTACATGGGTCACCGTCGATTCCTTCCGGCGAAGCATGAGCTACGAAAGAAATGTGCGTATTTTGGCGGGAATGCTGACCGCCGTACAAAGCCGAGACACCGGAGTGGAGAAGAGCTATTTGATATGGTGAAGGACCTACACGTGGTGTTTGGCAAGGGAGACAGAAGCCAGGCTGCTTCGACGGGCGAGGATGGTCGTGCCGTGATGTGGAAGAAGAAGTCTATGTTTTGGGAGCTACCTTATTGGCAACGTTTAGAGGTCCGTAACGCGATTGATGTGATGTATCTCAGTGCGGGGTAATTGTACGGGACAATGTGCCCATTAGTATCAGAAAATGGAAGTCCACGGACCCCACTGAGGAGTACATGCTCCCCGATACAGAGAAGGAGATGCTATGGAGGGAATTAAAGGCAATATTCGACTGGCCTAGCACTCATGAAGCAGAACTGAGGGATTGGACAATGAAGAAGATGACAGTTCTGTTTCAGGATTTCAAGAAGAAGTTGTACTCGCATTTTCTTAAAACCGGAGAGGCCCCGGATCCTGAGAAGTATAAGAAGATCACTAATGACGAGTGGGAAGCATTCCTTGAGTACAAAACCTCCGAAGAGGGTGCAACGGCTAGCGCTAGAAACGCTGGAAACGCCGCAAATAAGAAGTACTCTCATAAGATGGGTTCGGGAGGTTACAAGGCAAGCATCGCTAAATGGGAGAAGATGGAAGAAGATCTATATGCTAGAGGCATCACTCCAGCGACACATGACTGGCCCACAAGGACCAAGCATTGGTACTATGGTCATGGAGGCACCCTAAGCCCAATCGACGACTCCTTAGTTTTTCCCGAGGACTTGCGAGAACTAGCTCAGTGTCTCTTCGATATCCTCAGGGCATCTGAGAGGGGAGAATTTGTTGCTGATAGAGACAGAGATGAGCTAACCTATGCCTTAGGGAACAAGGAGCATCCTGGACGGACGCGCGGCGTAGGCACAAGCATCTCATGGAAGAAAGGTTTCCAAGAGCACGCCGCCACCTATAGGAGCCGTTCGAGGAAGAAGGCCGAATATGAGCAGAGGGTGAGGGACCTAGAGCAAACGGTTGCCGCCCAGGGCTCAAAGCTCCAAGAAATGGAGTCAGAGATGGAGCGACGGATGAAGGTAGCATGGCTGCAGATACAACAAGCCACAGGCGGGACCGGTTCCACAGAGCCTGCACCTCTCCAACAAGCCGCAGGCGGGACCGGTTCCACAGAGCATGCACCTCTCCAAGATGCGGCCCTTATTAGCCCTCCACAACAATATCAAAGCAGTCACGCTTCCACACAGGCCGCCGAAGCGGTCCGTTACACCGTGGATGAAATAACTCAACGGACCGCGTGCGAGCTTGTCGTCAGGCAGAAGAACTTAGTTGTGGTGGTACGTATGCGACCTTAGTTTGTACTGCATACATTTCACCGTAAATACCATTCATTTACTAACTTTCTTTGTGACTACTAACTTATCAGGTCGCATACGGTATGACCAAACGTGTGGAAGAAGGGCAAAAATGGCACTGCAATGACATTCCACATGGTTACGTACCTGTTAAGGTGGAGCAAGTCGTCACCAACTGGGAAGACTTGGAACTTGACATCCCCGGAGGTGACGGAGAAACAAAACTCAGTCAGTGTTCTCACTGCATCATTCTATGGAGCAAGGCAGACGTCGTCATACCCGGTACACCTGCGGCTACCAACAAGCCTCCGTCACCTCCACCGTCTCCAAGAGATCCACCGGATCATGACGATTCTCCGGGAGCTCCTGATGCAAGCCCGTCTCCTCCGCCGAAGAGGTCTCCGTCTCCTCCGCCGCGGAGGTCTCCGCCCCCTCCGCCAAAGAGGGGACGCCGCACTAAAGCCTCTGCCCCCACTCCACCAGCGAAGAAGGCGCGGAAAACCAGAGAGAAGCCCGCACTAGAGAAAAGAGCGGGTGAGAAGACTCTAGAGGAGCTCGAAGCCTCGGTCAAAGCAGACACAAAGAGGCAAATGGCCGAGTGGAGGAAAAAACCTGAGCCGGAGCCGAAGCTTGATCCCACCGTCGTCAAGTTATTCCTCGGTAATTTGAGCAAGGGTCAACAGAAGGAAGTAATAGTAACAGACTATGACCGCTCATTTCTGAAATCTCGCCGGAAGCGGAAGGCTGCAGATAAGGAGGCGGGCCCATCCAAAAAGGTTCCTCAGCTCGGCCACCAACCTCAGCGGCCCTTGGGTCCATTGCCATCTTTGGACGAGCTTAACGTGCAACGAGTAATGGCCGAGACTGGACTAACCAGAGCGCAAGTCCTGGGGGAAGAAGAGGTGCCTGTAAACACAACGCTGAAGTGGCCGTTTAAGCTTGGCGAGCCTATGGTCCCTCCTGAAATGGAGAGCAAGCTACAGACGAAGATGCGCTGATTCCATGAGTGGTACTTGGAAGAATCAAGAAGGAATAAACGGCGCATGATCAAAGTGGGCGTGAAGGACCATGATTTCTACAATGGTGACGAGGATTGGGTCTGTCTGAGGTTTAAGGATATATATGAGCTGTACCACCGCGACGCCATAGACGTGGATTTGATCACCTGTTGGACACTGTAAGTACTTTGTTGTTGCTTATAATTCACAGTTTGAAAACAATAATTCCAATCTATGCTGACGCGGGCTTTATTTATTGCTTAACATATGCAGAATGGAGATTCAAAAATGTCGGAGATCCGGGATATATGACGTTGGTTTCGTGGATCCTCGAAGGATAAGTGAAGATATGATATTGATGAATCCTGAGGAAACATATTTAAACCTATACAAGTATATTAAGAAACAAAATTACTGCGACTCCATACTAATCCCGTACAACATCGAGTGAGTACATACACAGGCTTCTTCTTATACTGTCTGTGTACTATTTCATTTCTGATTATAATGTATACATGTATACAGATTCCACTGGTTCCTAATAATATTGTGTCCTGACCGGGGTGTCGTGAACGTCTTTGATTCATTGCACAATCCAAAAGAAAAACTACAGAACATCATGGACATGATGACAAGGTGATGTATATTTCCCCCTACTTAATTCACCCCTTACACTCGCAATGACTTAACTCAATTTTTTTTGTTCGCAGGGCCTGGAATCAATTTCGTCAAGAACACCCGGGTATTCAACATGAAACACTAAAATGGAACATTGGCTTTCCGGTAAGCAAGTAATTTGTACATGTAGGCCTCGGCTAATATATTATATGAATTTTACTTAATTTCTTTTGGTCGACAGTGTGCCAAACAGGGGCCGGGAAATAATTTATGTGCATACTATGTTTGCGATTTCATGTGGAATTGGGGACATAAAAAGCTTACACAACAGGATATTATGGTATGTAATAATAAACACATTTCCATTATAGTTAAGTGCACAATTATTGTCTCCAACTCGGCGGATTAAATATCTTTCAATTATTTATAAATTATAGATGTTCAACCTGAAGGAAGAGTCCCTAGAGCTAGAAAGAATTGACGCAATTGCAGAACAGCTCGTCGGATGGATCTGGGACGAGGTCGTCAATCCCCGAGGAGAATTCTACTCGCCAGTACTGGAGGACGTGCCGGACAGTCCAACAAGCTAGTCGTCAATCTTAATTAAGTAGAAAATACATTTTAAATATATATAACTCGAGTTGACATGCATGAATATCTACTTTTGTAATATATATGTCTTCTATTTTGATGAAATGTCAGCTAATATGAATATAGAGTCGGCCGAATACGCATTAGAATACACGTATTAGAATATATACGTATATACACGTATATAGACGTGCATGCATGGCTACTGAAAAAAGCAAAAAAAAAAAGAAATCCGGGGCCTTTAGCACCGGTTGCAGACAGCAACCGGTGCTAAAGGCAGGCCCTTTAGCACCGGGTGCAGCCACGACCCGGTGCTAAAGGCCCTGCTAAAGGCGCTGCGGGGCAGGCCCTTTAGCACCGGGTCGTGGCTGCACCCGGTGCTAAAGGGACCCTTTAGCACCGGTTATTCAACCCGGTGCTAAAGGGGTACCCCTTTAGCCTCGGATTAGTTGCACCGGGTGGGAAACCCGGTGCTAAAGGGCTTTCCCACCCAGTGCAGATGTCGATCATTCTGGTAGTGTTCCCACTTTCTACATTTCAATCGACTACAAAACCATAGAACAAGTCTATGACAAGTGAATAGGATTGTAGGAGATTTAGTGCTCTACAACATTACCATATATAATTTTTTCGCAACATTGATGGAGTAATCGTGTGAGGCAACATATATGATGTGTCCAGACAGGCGTATCGCAACATTTCAGTTTCACTTTTGCTATGATAAGAAAGTATCGTATTCTAATATATCTTCTTCTTTGGTAAGATTATTGGTACGTGAGGATGCAGGACAACGTGGGTTCGTACAAAAAGGCTAAAAGCTTTATTCTTCTCAAACAAAAGCAAGAAGTATCCTATTCTAATAACTTCCTGTCATAAAACATATTAGTGGAGATGCTCGCAGAAGTGGGTTCCTCCAAAGAGACCAAAACCCTTTATATATTCTCCTCAAAGGCAAGGACGAAAGCGTGGCATAATTATTCGTAGGAACATGGCACAACCTGCTTTATAGGAGTGCCACACTATATCATCTATGCATGCATATACATGTCACGCAATTCCATCAAATCTATCCTACAGCAAGGAGTTAAGAGAGCCTGCAAAATTCCATTCAACACAATATAATGGGCTTCCTCTTTCGAGCTAGTGTTGATCAGACTAATGCTCCAGCTACTGCTCCAGCTACCGACGACGATGACCTACCTGCTCTAGTATGTTTTGGAAGCACAGCTATTTTGTCAGATGACAAGAACAAGATCATGCAGCAGCTGATGGCATTCACGGTGGTGCTCATGACCATCCTCGGCGCCGCTCTCTTGGTCGTGGGTCTCCTGCGTCTGATTCTTGGTCGGTACACCCCTGTTCCCGCCGTGCGTGTCCTGCTGCACTCCACCTTTGTGCTATTCCTTCCCCTGCTGTCCTATGTCTACTCCCATTCCCAGGGGCAGGACAAGGAGCTACTCCTGATGCTCCTCTGGATGCTACTCGTAGAGCTCATCCGCAAGAAGGTGCAGGTGATGGTGCAATCAGCCGATGGCTCGTCCTTCTCAAGGGGCATCAGTCGGTTCACGCTCATGGATTACGCTGACGAAGTTGCTCGCTTGGTGTGGATTGGGTATCTCATCTACTCCAACTTGCAGGGGAAGAGCGAAATATTGATCATCATTTTTGTTGCCCTGTGGTCACTAGGGCTACTGAAACTGGTCCAGAGGGTGCTTAATACATGGTTGGCACAGAATTCTTTTGCCACAGCAAAGAATGCTCACCTTATTGCAGGGTACATGCAACATGTCACACGAGAGTGTGATCATGTGCAAGAGGCAAATAATGCAGCTTCTATCATGGGCGCATGCAAATATGCGGTCATGGGTGAGGAGAAGCTTGTGCTCACAAGAAAAGAGAGGAGAAATGAAGCGAAAGCTATGGGGACAGAGCTGAGGATACTGAATACCCCAGCAGGCTACAATATTGGGAACTTCCCTAATAATCAACATCAAACTCATGGCCATCTCTCCATGGATCTCAGCAAGGCCAAGGGCTTGGTCACTGTCAGCACCATTTGGGACCTAGCTACAAAGGAAGAGGCGCTATTCTCTAGCTATACAAGGAGGCAACGCCTTGAGAATGTCTGCCTCTCTTTTGCTCTTTTCAAGCTTTTACGGCGCCGGTTCGAGCGATACCCTGTGGTGGAGGTCGGCTCAACCATGGCGCGCAAGCTAATGCTTCAAGGTCTACTTGCACTCGATAGTAATAATAATGACTCCCTTAATGCTGAGAGGGCATTCCAAGTGCTCCAGTTAGAGCTCAATTTCCTTGAGAACTACTACCAAGCGGTCGTACCTGTGGTGATGTCAAATCCTTTGCTTTTCGTTGGCAACTTCCTCTTGTCTATTCTTTTTGTGGTCATATACACCTTTGCTGTTGTTGTGATAAGTACACCCGACGACGGAAGTCTATATTGCACACCCAGTAGTGGCTCTATATTCACAAAGGTGGACAGGCTTATCACCATCTCCCTTGTGATCATTCTCCTCGCCATTGATGTTAGTGAGTTCCTTTCTCAATACTTGTTCTCCCATTGGTTCCTGGTGCGCATCTTGTGCTTCTATGTGCGAGCTGCAGATGGATGGAAGCGGTGGATTGCTCATCAGACCATTGTTGTCTCCATGCGGGTTAAACGTTCCTTGAGGGATGCCCGTGTCAAGATCAATCAGGTGTCCATTCTTCAACTTTGTGATCCAATTGACACATTTTGGGCGCTGACCTCACAGGCGCTAAAGACCCGAGTTGTGGGGACAAGGCGGCAAGTGGTCTTGAACAGTGAAGCTAAGGTAGCCATTGTGAAGGCCTTGAAGAGCATCAGCCCAGAAACCGGAAGAATTGGCATGCCAGATGTCATTGTCTGTGGCTTTGAAAAGTGCCGTAGTGTTACTGAGACCATCCTAGCATGGCACCTAGCAACCGAGCTGTTTGAGATGGCACACCTCAAGAAGAATCCAGCAACATCAGACGACCAGAAGGTTGCAACTATGTTGGCACGGTACAGCATGTACTTGGTAGCGAATGTGCCTGAGCTGCTGGTAGATGACAATGCCTGGATGATGGATGTGTACCAGGATATGAAGGACTACATGAAGAAGTTGCCAGTGCCACCACAGTGTTGTGGCGTGACACATGCATCGAGGAGATGTGCGGAGTACATGATGACGACCATGAATGTGGGGGAGATACAAGAACCAACAACCCGGCTTGGCATGGAGGTGTTCAATGAGCTCAAGAAGCAAGCGGAAGCAGATGGGGAAGATACTGTGTGGAATATGTTAGCAGATTTCTGGGTAAAGCTGCTCGTCTTCGTGGCTCCATCAGACAATGTTGAAGGCCACGCCAAGGCGTTGGCAACCTCTGGAGGTGAGCTTATCACATATCTGTGGGCCTTTTGCAGTCATGCAGGCATTTCTCGTCAGCCAATGGAGCAGCACGATGAGCTTGGTGTCGAACAGGTGTAGTAAAAGATCTACAAATGCACTGCCTCAGTTCCGAATTAATATTCGTGGTTAACTTTTTCGTTTAACGTTTGACCATTCGTCTTATTTAAAAAATTTCACAAGTATCATTTATTTTGTATGTGACTTGCTTTATTATCGCATATACTTTAAGTATAAATTTTTTGTCTGTATATTTAGATAAACTTTTTGAATAAGACGAATGGTTAAAGATTATGAAAAAAAGTCAACAATGAATAGTAATTTAAAACGGAAGTAGTACTTGTGTCGAACGGTCAACGGTGTGATCGTGGTTGATGTATATAACCTGTTTGTAACAGCCCTGAAATCCCTAATAATGCAAAGGATTGGATTCATCGATCAGTAAGTCCATATAAGGGATTATAACTGATCGTTAGTCATCTGAAAAAAATGAATGTTCCTGAAACTGAATTTCACCCAAGATAATATATTTTTTGAACAAAGCGTACGAGACAGTGCGAGTTTCATTGACATAGTAGAAAAAAATACAAGACTACGATCCTGGGAGGCTATAGGCAGGAAATAGAAAATAAAAAAATAAACTATACTCACCCGGTTGTATTGGGACATCAACGCGGGATATCACTCAATAACACTCACTGGCCGGTTGTAATGAGACAGCAACACGGCCATGCCACTACACACGAAAATGACAGCAGAAAAGAACACAAATCGCATCTCCCACCCACATTCCGCACACTTGCAGTCATCGAACCACCGACGTGATCTAGCGCCGATAGAGAAACAAAGGGGCAGACACCACCACACCAAGAAGGCCACCGCTATGCAGGACCCTTCGCCGTAGTGCATCTGCAATAATGCAAACCATCCGACGGAATGAAAAACACCGAGTCCGAGCAAACACAATGTGCGGGGGCCTCGCCTCATCTGCCGTTGGACTCCTCTCTCGTGCGTGGGGGCCTCGCCAAATCCGCCACAAATCTCCATGCTATGGAATCGTTTCCTGTGTTGCCATCAAGATAGCGAGCAGGGATGCCCCACCCCAAAGAACTTTAGCGAAACAACCAGACCGCCGCCGTGGTTCAACTTCACCACGTTGCTTCCCCCCGCACGAAGCCGCTGCCTTCAAACCAGCAGACCAAGGTTGTCGCCTGTGCCGTCTTCTGATATTGTACCGCACCGGGTAGGTTTAGCCATGCTGAACAACCTGCCACGATCCGCTACAAGCCGAGTCGTCTCCCATTACAGTTGCTGCAAGCGCCGTCCTCCGACGCAGTCCAACACTGTACTGACGATTGCTAAGCAACGTCAGCCGCCGTGGTCCGCTGCAAACAGCCAAACAGCAACTAAGTGATGACCCTTGACCACCAACAAGAAAGTAGACGCCACGGCGTGAGGTAGCCAACACCCTTCTGCATGCCACATGGCGGAACTGTCAACACCGATCGAGGCCGCCATAAACTGTGGACCGCCCATGCTACCAACCAAGCGTGATCTCTAGAGACAACGCCTTCAAGGAGGGCATGACATAAATGGCGCCACCGCCACTCGTCCAGGAGCTAGACAGGGTTTTCACCCAGAGACCTCGTGCAGCAGGGTTGTAGCTCCACAATGACGCCCCAAGACGGAAAGCGACATCCGAGGATGCCACCGCCATTCTAACAGCATGATACTAGCGAGGGCTTTCGCCCGGAGCATCCCAACCCTCACTACACGCGCACGGCGCAGCTAGTCGGTGCCACCGTCACGGCCACCCCACCCGAGCGATGCATCCACCACATTCCCACGTGTCACGCTGCAGAAGCTTCACTCCTCTACCGCTCCGCAGCCGCCGCCCGTCGCGCGACCCCATCACGCCAGCGAGCTCGGCGGCCCTCACTGGCCGCGCGCCGTCGCTAGCCCCTCGCCGCCGCTGGCCCCTCACCGACCGCCCTCGCTGGCCCCTCGCCGGCCACCCTTGCTGGCCGCGCGCCATCGATGGCACCTTGCCGAGCGCCCTTGCTGGCCACGCGCCATCGATGGCCCCTCGCTAACCCCCCGCCGGCCACCCACGCTGGCCGCGCACTGGCCGTCCTCGCCGCAAGAGGCCCCGGGCCGCCACCCAAGGACATGTAAGGCTGGCCGCCGCCACAGCTTTGGGCGCCTCGAGGTCCATGCCGCTGCCGCTTCCAAAAACTCATCGTCGCCGCAGATCCACCTAGGGACTCCACGGATCCTTCATGGGGCACCGTAGATCCGCCCCCCTGAGCAGCATAACAACCCCGCCCTCGATGGAGAAGGAGGCAGCGCCGCCCACACGGCTTGGCCTTGCAGGCCGGAGGAGATGCCTCGCCGTCGCCCTCCCCGCGGGTGCCGGACTTCCGGCTGGCCGCTCGGGCAACGACGAGGAGGATGCTGGGGAGGGGGAGACCGGCGGCGGGGGGAACCCCCGTGTCGCTTGCGGGAGCGACCCTGGGGGGGGGGGGCTCTTGCCCCACCCAAGATAATATAGATATAAACCTGAATCAAATAATAAGATATTACCTTAAAATTTCTAGGATTTATCTTTTTTCTATCACATTTAATGGGAATTAACGGATCATCCAATTAGTAATAGTAGATATATCTCACAAAATTAGTAACCAGCTATGCACGTGATCAATTCATGGATTATAACTGATAAATCACTCAATAATTTGCATAGAGAACACAGTTTGTTATCACAAAAAAAAATCGTGATGCTAATGCCATATGTTACCCGTATGGCCAACGCCCTCAGTGGTATTTGCCCTACTCGCATCTGCACCTAGCAGGCGGTCATGGTTTTCCATTCCCTTCAATATATACCAGTTGTCTAGCCAATGTCGCGAATGCAAACGCCCGCTGCCCACACACTCCCTGCATTCTTTTTTTTTTCTTATTTTCAGCACATAAAACTAGTGTATGGCCCATCTAACTCTAAAAAAGTGGCCCAATTACATATTAGCTTTGTTTGTTTTGAGAAATACAGATTAGCTTTCTTTTCAATTATTTTGAAAGCTTGGATAGTTTTATGTATATTTTTAGTTAACATTTTGTTCTGCCAGTTTGTATGACCTGTTTCAAGTTTATATATTTTTTTCCATTTGATCAATGTTATCTTCAATATGATATTTTCCACGTGTACATTTTTTATCACTTGAGCAATGTTTTGTTCCACTAGTGTTTACATAATTTCTTCTACGTGTATACTTTTTGCACTTAAAGTAATATTTTGTTTCACCAATTTGTGGGACAATGGGGAGTGTGAATGACTGGAGCACGCCTGGCTTCTACATAGCCAAATCGGCCCAACACAATTGGCATTGGTGAGGAAGAAAACAACGACTAATGCTAAATGTTGCATCTGGCACATGTGCTGCAAACTAGAATTTTATAGAATTATAGAATTCATATCTTTTTTTAGTACGTATTAAGGTTTTACGTGGTTGCCCCGTGCCTCCGCTTGCAAGCCGGCATTGTCCTATCGCTGCAACAAGAACCAACCCCGGCCCACCGCTGAATATATCATGAAAGAGGGAGGGGCAGAGAGGAAAAGAAAAAAAAAACCTACATGTTTTTAGAGATGAAATGTGGAAAGGGGATCTGTTGCAGCAGTCATCTCCATCCATGGAATTGTAAAAGGCACTACTATAACACCTTATCCATGCCGGCTCAAAAACCCGACCCGTACCACTGATACGACATACATCACGACCACTAATGCAGGAACACAATGCATATAGTGCTGGCGGCTATTGCTGGAATTTGGGCTTGACCCATGTAGCAAATTCAGAATTCCTAGAAAATCTCAAAGGCCCATGTGTGCATGAGGAAGTGGAGCAAACCTTTAGTCTCATATTGCTAGTTGAGAAGGAGGATGACCAACGTAAATATAGAGGTTGTCTCTAGGGCCGGACAAAAAACTCGTGGCTCGGTAGCTCGCTCGACTCGGCTCGTTAGTGGCTCGGCTCGGCTCGTTTTAAATTGTTCACGAGCTGAGCCAAGGTTTTAGCTCGGTGTGTTAACGAGTCAGCTCGAGCCAGCTCGTGAGCGGCTCGCGAGCTATAACAAGCCAGAGCCTATAGCACAACATGTATTTTATTTGTGTGATGTCCTGATTCTTAAATAGTGAATGATGGTGACCATAAATATGCTATATAATTATAGTAATTTGTGTTATCATGTTGTGAACTACTATTGCTTCTATCTGAATTTTAAGTTTGAATATACACACACACATATATATATATATATATATACGAGTAAATTGCATCCACCGTACAACAACTTGGCAGGTGGGTGCAAATTCATCCAACAACTCGTAAAATGCTCAATTTAGTACGAAAACTTGACATGTGGGTGTAAATTGGTCCAAAAACTTATAAAATGGTCAAGTTGGTATAATAACTTGACATGTGGGTGCAAATTAGTCCAACAACATATACAAATGCTTAAATTTAGTATAATAATTTGGCGAATCAAAGCATTTGCATTGCAAACTTTTACAAAGGCAATGTATTAAGCATAGTAGATGAGCCTATGAATAATTCTTATGTTTTTTCCATTAGGTTGTTGATTCTCAACCATGTACAACTTATTTATTTATTAATTCAAATTCAAGCAAATTATAGAATGACACTATTAGAATTATTGAAAGACTAAAGTACATGAGAGAGACTTTGGAACCTTTATTTTTTTTTGCGCTTCTGCTCATATGTTCAGTAATTCTATAGAAAGCAAGTTTGTGTATGTTCTTTTAGCTCCTTTTCCCTTTCTAAAGAAGTACAAGAGGATTTAAAAATATTTATTTCACATATTGGTTTCATTTTTAGTTCAACGGTGCATATAATCAAATACGTAGAAAACGGTGTGGGTGAACTTATCAACATCGAGTATAAAATTAAATATTCTTAATCAAAATTAAATCACTATATCAAAATAATTAATTTAAAGACATAACATTATTTTTTTAACATTAAGGTTCCTATTTTATCTAAATACATTACCATCGCAACACAAATATGAATGCTAAATAATGCTTAATAATTTGCTTTGACGTGAATATACTTTCTATTATGACCGAGCGTTAGCAAATACGCTGTTGTTGTAACATTTGGACTATGGATGCACCAATTTACAAAATTATTACACTAAAATGAGCATTTTGCAAGTAATTGGATCAATTTGCACCCACATGCCAAGTTATTGCACTCAATTGAGCATTTTACAAGTTATTGGACTAATTTGCACCCACATGCCAAGTTGTTGTATGATGGGTGTAATTTACTCTATATATATAACAATTGTTTTTTATTTCAGTGTGCTATAAATATTTTTTGTATGAGAAATATACGTGTGCTAATGATAAACGAGCTGGCTCGCGAGCTAATCGAGCCAGCTCAAGCTAGCAAACGAGCTGAGCCGAGCTGCTTCTCTAGCTCGCTTTGTTAACGAGCCGAGCCGAGCTGGACCGAGCCGAGCTGAGCCAGCTCGATATCCAGCCCTAGTTGTCTCCAGTCCTTTAAGATATGTGTATGGGGAGAGAAGGAGAGCTTCACACGCATGCTCGCTTGCCTTGCCGTACGCGCAATGCCTGTGTGAATGGTCTGCCGAAATCTATCGCTTTCCCCTTGTGGGGGCTTGTCTTCTTTTTGTTGTTTTTTTTTGGTTACTTGGCCTTCAAGTGTGCGAGATATAATCGGGGTCATTATCGGTTTAGATCACGATCGCGACGTGGTATCGTGGGCTTCCACATATATGCATCCTATCGGCCTCTACCAAAAATATGTCTATTCAAGTTAGGGTTTTTGCCTCTTCTCGCTGTTGCGCTGCCTTCGTAGTCTACTCCATCCCATCGCTGGCGTGCACCGGCGAACGAGAGAGCAGGTCTCCGGAACTGCTCGCCCTTGTGATCCTGCACCAGGAGAGGGCGAATAAGGTTTTTGGGAAGCGCTGCGTGCGACTGCTTGAGGTCTTCGCCATGGCTTGTCTTTCGTCCCGGTCCGATGCTGTGAAAGCCCGTCATCTACGACGCCGGTTGTTGCGCCACGTCCGCAACATCGACATCGCTCCGACAGCACTCATCACCATGGGTTCGCTCACGCCTTCTAAGTACGTACACCGTTAATAGATCCGCTCTTTCATCGTATTTTATGAATTCGTGATATGATGTGCTTGATGATAACTAGTATGTTAGAGATTTGCATGTTAGGTTTTATTCTTGTCATGTTTAGCACAATTCGGAATTTAATCGTAAAATTGCCTATTTATGCAACAGCTATGACATGGAAAGCAAGTATCCGTGCGAGCTGGCCCTATTTACGACCCACCATGGATAGTCAAAAAGGAATTTGGCAAAAAAAAAAATCTAGGCCTTTACGGGTGCCCTCATGTATATCACCAATACGAATAATCCATTACATGCTGATTCATTTTCAACCCAGCACGGATAATTTATTTGTGCAGGCACGTTTATGTCCTACATGGATAAATATTTGCTATCACATATACTATATTAGTTCTGGTTATTTACCCTAGAACAGTGAAGCCGGACTGGGGGCAAGCTACTACATATACCTTAACAAAATCATAGTGGATTAGTAGGATCATTAGTGATTCTATTAATATGTTCAAAGTTAAAAAA
The DNA here is from genome assembly GCA_033239725.1 of Echinochloa phyllopogon. NCBI lineage: Eukaryota > Viridiplantae > Streptophyta > Magnoliopsida > Poales > Poaceae > Echinochloa > Echinochloa phyllopogon. The sequence goes on along the minus strand of BTCW01000017.1, from coordinate 5,794,949 downwards.
ATAACTTAGGACTAAGCTAAAATGAACTGCATATTTTGGAGTGGAGGGGGGTACTACGTACGTAGCTATTATGCATAAGCATAAACCAGAGGTGCAAAAAACACATTGTTCTCGCTCATTTCTATCTCCACTCTGAAACGATGAACTAGCCCTACCTCATGTTTAACTATGCAATATACACCTAATATTACTAAAAAAAGTCAATTGAATGTTCGATCATTTATCCATTTTCAGCCTACCACTGCTTGAAAAACGACCTTTCATTCCCCACATATATATGCCTTAAGTATTAGGTACGTGTATTTCACGCTCAACTGACGGAAGCTGATCACTTGTTTGTTGTGAACCGACTAATGCCTTTTCATGATCAATTGAAAGCTGCCGTGTACATGCGAATATATGTCCACACTATCCACGTTCACGATAGCGCGCTGCTACTCTCTTTGTCCACAATGCACGGAGTTTTGATTTTCAAATTTTGCCCATAAATATAAGGATTTGTAAGTTTTCAATCTGTAACCGATCTGGCTATTATTTGTGCCAATCAGTAACTTTCTTTAATATACTGAGAATGAAATATATATATGTGTGTATATATATATATATATATATATATTAGAGTGGATTTACTACAACAGGGATAACTGTCCAGCCATATATGGTAGCTACCTGCAACACATATAGCGCGCCATCTGTCCTGGGAGATTCGCCGGGACGGCGGGAGCAAACTGACAGCGCCTCCCCATGTGTGGCTGTGCCCGACGGCCAGCGCCTTCGTATCCAGTTGGTTGAAGTTTCATAGGGTATACGGGTGCTGGAGCTGCAGCGATGGTCTCACGGGCTGAACATCATCTCTCTGCAGCACTACAGGACTACGGTAGGAAAGGAAAGGCCCGTTCATGACCACATGTGCATAGGGATTCGTGAAACAAATATTCAAGTAAAGAAAAACCCATAGTTTGGGAAGGGAGTGTCTAAATCAAAATCTAATTATACTATTGTGTTTCTTATGATAAAACCTTTAAAATAAGATCATACTTGAATATATTTGGATAAAATTATTTTGAAATATTTTTTGCGAAGGAGCGAAGGTAGTATAATTTCTTTTTTTCTTGTTTTGAAGATTTCATTAAGATTATTCAAGTAAATTCATTTTATAATTGTTTTGGTTTGCATTAAATTCATTAAATAACTGGTTGCTCTCTTGTATATTAGCCTTTGTTTAGATCCCAACTTTGGATGCCAAAGTTTGGTGTATTGTAATCACTGCGCCACTGTAACATTTCGTTTGTATTTGTGAATAATTGTCCAAAAATTGATTAATTAGGCTCAAAATATTCGTCTCGCAAAGTACAACAAAACTATATAATTAGTTTTTAATTTCATCTACATTTAGTACTCCATGCATATACCGACATTTTAATGCGATGTGAATCTTCTTTTTGCATAGTGGAATTTGGGGGTGGAATTTGGGAACTAGCGCTGTGTTTGGATCCTAGGACTAAAGTTTAGTCCCTCAAATAAATGACAATTAGTAGCATTACATATAAACTAATTATAAAACTAATTGCATAAGTCATATCTACTCCGCGAGACGAACCTAACAAGCCTAATTAACCTATAATTAGTACATAATTATTAAATTATTACTGTAGCATTATTTATCTAATCATGGACTAATTAGGCTTGATAGATTCGTATCGTAAATTAGTCCTTGCTTATGTAATGCATTTTATAAGTAATTTATATTTAATATTTCTAATTAGCATTTTTTCGTTTGACGTGACGGGACTACCGGGGACCAAACACCTCTAAACAAGGCCTTAGTCCTGCTACCACCATTTTTCTCCCTCTTTTTTTCCGTGCTGCCCCGGCTGCCGCGGCGCTGGTCTGTGCACTGGCACCGTAGCCCCTCGATGGGACCTATCAATTGTGTGGTATGGCCGCCCATATGCTCACTTCTGACCACAAGAAAAACTTCACATATGCTCTGTTTTTGCATGTTTTTGCATGTTGCTAGACACTTTCCAAATTCCACCCCAAAGTTCACAATGTAAAAAAAGGTTTCCATCAGATCAAAATATCGGCACATGCATAGAGTACTAAATATAGATGAAATCAAAAATTAATTGCACAGTTTTATTGTACTCTGCGAGACGAACATTTTGAGTCTAATTAATCAAATTTTAGATAATTTTTCACAATTACAAACGAAACGCTACTGTGACGCACGCACTACGAAATGCAAAATTTGAGATGCAAATTTTGCATCTCAACAGGGCAAAGTATTTTTTTCCCCTGTGCTAGCTTGCTATGCAATCCGTAGGGCTGTCAGGGGATGCACGGCCACGTAGTTGAAGCACCAGATAGATAGCAATGGGTATGCATGCCTGGCTATATATATAATATATATATATATATACATTGTCCTAAAATATCAGAACTATGTCGTTGGACGACGCTGGACATTTTCAGCTTCCCAGTTCAACAATCAATGTTTGATACTACTATCATGAGTTCATGACAGGCAGCATCATCAGTAAAATATTCAAAAATATTTTAGATCTAGTTATCATCATCAGTCTCCTCCCCCTCATCATCATCCTCACTATTCTGATCCTCATCGGCATCATCGGCTTCCTCCTTTCCCTGGTTATTTCCGTCGTCCCTCTTTGACTTTAGAAGCTCGATCAGACCACGAAGTGCAATATCTGTGTCTTCACTCCTCATCAAGGTCTCGGCAACCTGTGCAGGTGTCACTGGCACCTCCACCATGAGCTCGTCGATCTCCGAATAGGTGACATGATCCTCGATGGAGTGGTAGTTGTTGACAAGAATCCTGAAAGCCTCTCTGGTGTAGTATCCCGTGTGGACGTGCACGTCCATCCTGTTAGAAATTTAGGTATCATTCGGTATATTTTAATTCTAGAAATTAGCAACAAATTCATGACAACAGTGAGTGATCCAGTGATAACAAAACATGTGCGAGTGTTTAAGTTAAATCTCCTAAATAACATGAACAGCATGAGAAACCGAAACCAGAACAAAGCGATGTTCAGGATGTACACGGAGGCGGGGCCGGTACCGGAGGCACCGGATGCACCGTCACCAGCTGGAGGAATAGTGTTAACCATCCTCGACTGGCCTTGCTCGAAGTAGTCGATCTGATTCGGTGCAGTGGCGAGTCGTAGCAGTGAAGTCTCTCGAACGGCCACCGGGACGTAGTCGTCCCAAGTACCATTAGACATAATAGAGTTCATCTCACTCAGAACTGCTTCCTTCTAATAGTCAGCATCTGGAGAGGAATATGCCTCTTCAATGGTTCTAGGGGTGTCATCCATGAGGTACACAATGAAATCATCACCAAAGGACTTTGCAGTCCTCTGTCTCTTGCTCCTTCTGAGAGCTTCACTGTCATCCTCCTCAGGATTTTCCACATGTGTGTTCATTGTGTTCTATCGAAACAGTAGGTTCTCTAGGTTCTTTATTAATAGACAGTTCACGACTAGACGTGCTAGCTTCCTCTTTCATAGGAAAAATGTCCTCAAAAAATGTAGCGTCTTTGGACTCCATAATTGTACCAACATGCATGTCAGGTACTCCAGATGTTACTATTAAAAATCTATATCCTACACTGTGGAAAGCATAACCAAGAAAGACACAATCAACAGTCTTAGGTCCCAATTTACGTTTCTTGGTTATGGACACATTCACTTTGGCAAAACATCCCCAAGTCCGTAAGTATGAAAGGTTTAGCTTTTTCTTTTCCCATTCCTCGAATGGTGTTATCTCTTTGTTCTTCATAGGAACACGATTCAGGATATGACATGCAGTCAATATAGCCTCACCCCACCATTCTTTGGAGAGTCCCGCTGTATCCAACATGACATTAACCAAGTCAGTCAGAGTGCAGTTCTTTCTTTCGGCTACCCCATTTGACTGAGGTGAGTAGGGAGGCGTCCTCTCATGAATTATTCCATGTTCCTCACAGAACGTAGTTAATACATTAGAAAAATACTCTCCACCGCGATCAGACCTGACTCTTTTGATCTTTCTCTAAAGTTGATTTTCTACCTCAGCTTTATAGATTTTAAAGTACTGTAATGCTTCATCTTTAGATTTCAACAAATAAATATAGCAAAATCTAGTAGAATCATCTATTAAAGTTATGAAATGCTTTTTACCACCTTTTGTTAACACGCTATTCATCTCGCACAGATCGGAATGAATTAAGTCTAGATGTGCTAAGTTCCTCGCCTCAGCCGCGAAATGAGGCTTGCGAGGTTGTTTTGATTCAACACACACATGACACATAGAATTTTTGACTAAGGTGAATCTCGGAATTAAACTCAGGTTTGCAAGACGCATCATACAATCAAAATTAACATGACAGAGTCACGAATTCCAAACATTAGATTCATTATTAACGTTTGCAGCGTGGTTCACAACTTTATTACAATTGTCTGACAAAGAAAAGTGGAACAAGCCTCCGCTATCATAACCTTTTCCAGTAAAACTTCTAAATTTAGAGATTACACATTTATTGGATTCAAAGACTAACTTAAAGCCGTCTCTACACAGAAGAGACCCGCTGACTAAGTTCTTTTTGATGGTGGGGACATGCTGCACGTTCTTCAGTCGAACGGTCTTTCCCGAAGTAAGCTTCAGATCGACCGAACCAGCACCAAGAACACGCGCATGTGATCCGTTCCCCATCAAAACGGAGGAAGACCCGCCTGCCTGGTAAAAAGAAAATAAGGAAATATCAGCACAAACATGAATATTAGCACCAGTGTCAATCCACCAATCGGGGTGAATGACATACTGAAAGAACTGTAGGTAAAAGATTACCGTACCCCGACGTTCCACCAATCTCACTAACAACCATGTTGGCACTGCCACCGTTGCCGCCATTGTTCTTGTCCTTGCGGTGCGAGCACTTTGCAGCAAAGTGGTCCGGGCTACCACAACAATAACAATGTCCCGTCGGCAGTTTCTTCTTCTTCTTGAACTGAGCCGTTTGATTAGCCTTTGTCTGGTTCTGTTGCGGCTTGTTCTTCCTTTTGTCGGCCGTCACGAAAGCCCGCTCCTCCTCTGGAATGAACTGTTTGGGCTTCCCCTGTATGACATGCATGATGTTCATCGCTGTCAACCACAGCGTGACCCTCTCGCGCCAACGTTTGTAATTAGACCCATCGAAAACATTTGGTTTGATTGATGCGGCAAAACCAGCAACCGAAAGCCTATTATTAACATAAGTTTGTTGGATTGTTAGAAATTTAGGCATCATTCGGTATATTTTAATTCTAGAAATTAACAAAAAATTCATGACAACAGTGAGTGATCCAGTGATAACAAAACATGTGTGAGTGTTTAAGTTAAATCTCCAAAATAACATGAACAACATGAGAAACCGAAACCAGAACAAAGCGATGTTCAGGATGTACCCGGAGGCGGGGCCGGTACCGGAGGCACCGGATGCGCCGTCACCAGCTGGAGGAATAGTGTTAACCATCCTCGACTGGCCTTGCTCGAAGTAGTCGATCTGATTCGGTGCAGTGGCGAGTCGTAACAGTGAAGTCCCTCGAACGGCCACCGGGACGTAGTCGTTCGCGTGAGGAAGACGGTCACCAGGAAGTAGTCGTTCTGGTTGACGAAGCCGACCACCAGGAAGTAGTCGTTCTGGTTGACGAAGCCGACCACTAGGAAGTAGTCGTTCGGGTTGACGCGGCCGGACACCAGGAAGTAGTCGTTCACAGCAGCGAGCAGTCGCGTACTCGTACGCTCCCCAAAAACCTCATCGCCTGCCTATTCCCGAGCAAGATATGAAGTCAGGGAGGGTTCGGAGGCTTCTGCTCACGCAAGCAATGTGCGCGCAAGGCTTGCGTCGGGAATGCAAGAGAGTAGCAGAACAATAATGCCATTAAACGTCATCAGTTACTCTCAGCCATCAAATCGGCAGTTACTGGTAACGTTTAAGACTCAATCAATGTCATTTATGGTAAAAGGTTCATCACACAGCACACGCAGAGCGGCTCGGCTCGGCTCTGCACGTCATGTCACATCTCGACTCGTCTCGGCTCGGCTCGGCACGGCCACGGCTCGGCGAGGCGAGCGAGCGCACATGCGTGTGGCACACCCTTCTCCTTTACCAACTTCACAAGTGGTCCACAGTTGGTCCACCATTTAAGTTGGTTAGGATTCCCGTTGACTCTCCATCCGGGATTTAATTCCCTAGCATTTATTAGTGGACCTTTAATTCTTTGACTAATTGAGTCTTAAATGGGCCAAGGCCAATTAATCTAACACATGCTGCCCAGCCGCAGCAGCGCCGGACCGAGACTCTCCTTGTAGTTGGTCGTGAAGACGATGATCCCCTCCTCCCCGGCCGTGGACCATAACCCATCCACAAAATTCAGAAGTCCAGACAACGTCACCCTGTCATCGCTCTTCTTAGTATTGGAGGGCTTGCGAGATGGTTTCTCGTCGTCGTTGCTGCCTTTCTTCTTCCTTGTCTTCTTGAGCTGGATCGTGCAGTCGATGTCCTCGATGACGAGAATGGACTTGTTGCACATCTCAATCAGGAGCTTCCTGAGCTGCGAGTTGCTCTCGACCCCGGTGAGCTCGAGGTCGTATATGTCAAATAAACCTAAGGTGGTTGGCCATGGCGGCAATGAGGCTGGACTTGCCGGTCCCGGGTGGGCCATACAGCAGGTATCCCCTCTTCCACGCCTTGCCGATCCTCTTGTAGTACGCCTTCCTCTTGATGAACTTGTCCATTCTCGAAGGTCGAAGACGACGAAGCCATGGCGACGAGCTTGTTGGTTTTGTTCCTTCGCAGGATTCGATCTGATCCTCCTGAATTCTGATACGTGCGCCTGTTTTGTTTGTCATACGCCTGACACTTTTTGTAACAACCCGAACCTGACCTGACTGTGTGTACGTACAAGAAGCTAGCACTACCAGAATCCTTCACATCCGCCCGCCTCCTCCGCCTCGGCCATTTTTGGACCCGGTGCTGATGGGGCTTCAGCACCGGGTCCAACGGCTAGGAGCGGGGGCGGCGCGGAGGTGTGTCCGGGCGGACACATTAGCACCGGGTCGTGGCACGACCCGGTGCTAATGTTCACCCTTTAGCACCGGGTGCAGCCACGACCCGGTGCTAAAGGCCTCGGGCACATTAGCACCGGGTCGTGGCTGCACCCGGTGCTAAAGGGTGAACATTAGCACCGGGTCTTGCCACGACCCGGTGCTAATGTGTTTGAATATAGGGGCTTCCCCTCCCCCGCCCGAGCCAGCTGAACACTTAGGCGCTGTGTTCATGCTGCTCGGCCGTGGGAGGGGAGGTGCTGCCCAAATTTTTTTCAAAATTTGTGAAGAATCTACTCATCTAAGGAGCACTACGTACAAGGTACACTCTTTCATTCTCTAATGTTTTATTTAGCTTGTAATCCTTCTATGATTTAGAAATAGAGGGATTTGTGAATCAAAGTAAAGCTAGCTAGAGAGAGATTGTGTTCTTGGAGGAGAGAGAGGAGAGAGCTTGAGTTCATGGTGGAGAGAGTGTTCATGCATGTTGTGTTTTAAATGGAGAGAGAAGGCAAGCTAGTTAGTATTTTGTTTTGTATGACTTGTGAATAGTTGTAAGGCTTATAGTAATGTGGTTTTAGAAATTACTAGAAAATCAATATAAAATGCTAGAAAATCTTATAAATTACTAGAAAATCTTATAAATTACTAGAAAATCTTATAAATTACTAGAAAATCAATATAAAATGCTAGAAAATCTTATAAATTAATAGAAAATCTTATAAATTACTAGAAAATCAATATAAAATGCTATAAAATCTTATAAATTAATAGAAAATCTTATAAATTAATAGAAAATCTTATAAATTACTAGAAAATCAATATAAAATGCTATAAAATCTTATAAATTAATAGAAAATCTTATAAATCTTATAAGGCTTATAGTAATGTTATATTTAATGAATATAGTAATGTAGTTTTAGAAATTTATTTATATAATGGAATATATATTATAATTTGTATTTATTTATATATTAATTTTTTTTATCTTTAAATTGTATTGTATATTTGTTATTGGTTAATAATGCAGATGAATAGACAATGGATGTACGGGGACCCCCACGCTCAGGCCTTCCGTGATGGCCTTAGGACGTTTCTCGATGCCGCCGAGGCTAACAGGACGCCGTCCGGTTTCATGTTCTGCCCATGCACCCATTGTAAAAATATACAATCGTACAAACAAAGAGGTTGTCTTCAAGTGCATTTGATGAGGCACGGTTTCATGAGGAATTATTCTGTTTGGACGAAGCACGGTGAAAGAGGAATTCTAATGGATGAAGATGAAGAAGACGAGGCCGATGACGACATTCCGTTATTGGCTCAATACTACGGTTCCTTTGCATATGCTGCAATGGGTGATGCCGATGAGGAAGATGTTGCTCGGGAAGGCGATGCTCAGGAAGATGTTGCTCAGGAAAATGAACCTACTGATGGGCTCGGGCAAATGTTGCGTGATGCCGAGAAAGACTGCGGCAATGATAAGGATATAAAAAAGATACAGCGCATGTTGCAGGACCACAAGACTGACCTGTACCCAGATTGCAAAGAGGGGCTAAAGAAGTTGGGTAGCACACTTGAACTTCTGCAGTGGAAAGCAGCAAATGGTGTTACTGATAAGGGTTTCGAGGAGCTACTGAAACTCGTAAAGAAGATTCTTCCAGAGGGTAACACATTGCCATCGACAACGTATCAAGCAAAACGTGTTGTTTGCCCTCTCGGTTTGGAGGTGCAGAAGATACATGCGTGTCCTAATGACTGTATCCTCTATCGCGGACAGTACGAACACTTGGATCGTTGTCCGGTTTGCACCTGCGCGCGATACAAAATCAGGCGGGACGACCCTGGTGATGTTGGGGGAGAGCGTTCTAAGAAAAAAATCCCTGCGAAGGTGATGTGGTATTTCCCTCTGATACCCCGTCTGAAGCGTTTGTTCAGGAACAAAGACCATGCCAAACTGATGTGCTGGCACAAAGAAGAACGTAAGCAGGATGGCATGTTGAGACACCCCGCCGATGGATCCCAGTGGAGGAACATCGACAGAGCATTCCCAGAGTTTGATGCTGATGCGAGGAATGTTAGGCTTGGTTTAAGTACCGATGGCATGAACCCTTTTGGTGAAATGAGCAGTAGTCATAGCACTTGGCCCGTGACTGTTTGTATCTACAACCTACCCCCCTGGCTCTGCATGAAGCGGAAGTTCATTATGATGCCAGTGCTCATCGAAGGCCCAAAGCAACCTGGCAACGACATTGATGTGTACCTAAGACCATTGGTTGACGAACTTTTGCAGCTGTGGAAGAATGAAGGTGTTAGCGTGTGGGATGAGGACAAGCAGGAGCAGTTTGACCTTCGAGCACTGCTTTTCATAAGCATCAACGACTGGCCTGCACTAAGTAACCTATCAGGACAATCAAACAAAGGATATAAAGCATGCACTCACTGTTTAGAGGAAACCGAAAGCATGTATTTGAAACATTGTCGTAAAGTTGTGTACATGGGTCACCGTCGATTCCTTCCGGCGAAGCATGAGCTACGAAAGAAATGTGCGCATTTTGGCGGGAATGCTGACCGCCGTACAAAGCCGAGACACCGGAGTGGAGAAGAGCTATTTGATATGGTGAAGGACCTACACGTGGTGTTTGGCAAGGGAGACGGAAGCCAGGCTGCTCCGACGGGCGAGGATGGTCGTGCCGCGATGTGGAAGAAGAAGTCTATCTTTTGGGAGCTACCTTATTGGCAACGTTTAGAGGTCCGTAACGCGATTGATGTGATGCATCTGACGAAGAATCTTTGCGTGAACTTGATAAGCTTCCTGGGTACTTATGGGAAGCCAAAAGATACACTGGAAGCACGTCAGGATCTGAAACGATTGAAGCAACGGACTGATCTACATCCAGAAAAGAGAGACAAAGGACGCCAGTACTTGCATCCTGCCAGCTTCACTCTCAGCAAAGAAGAGAAGGCAAGCATGTTTGAATGCTTGAACAGTATCAAGGTTCCGTCTGGCTACTCCTCCAATATTAAGGGAATAATAAATATGAAAGAGAAGAAGTTCACAAACCTGAAGTCTCACGACTGCCATGTGTTGATGACACAGCTGCTTCCCGTCATACTCAGGGGTGTGCTACCAGTAAACGTGCGGAAAGCCATTGTGAAGCTATGTGCATTCCTCAATGCAATTTCTCAGAAGGTGATCAATCCAGACCACTTAGATCAGCTACAGAACGACGTGGTGCAATGTCTTGTCAGCTTTGAGATGATATTTCCACCATCCTTCTTCAATATCATGACACATCTATTGGTTCACCTCGTCAAAGAGATTCGTATATTGGGCCCAGTATTTCTACACAACATGTTCCCATTTGAGAGGTTCTTCGCTGTCCTAAAGAAGTATGTCCGTAATCGTTCTCGTCCAGAAGGATGCATTGCTAAGGGATACGAAACGGAGGAGGTCATTGAATTCTGTGTTGACTTTGTCGACGATCTTATGCCGATTGGTGTGCCCGAATCCCATCACGAGGGGAGACTTGGTGGAAAGGGCACACTAGGGAGAAGATCGATGGTGATCAAGGACGTTGAGACATTTCGTAAAGCGCACCTCACAGTTTTGCAACAATCAACCTTAGTTGCTCCGTACATCGAGGAGCACATGCAGATTCTCAGGGACGAAAACTCAACAAAGTCTGCGGCCTTCATTCAGCGTCTGCACAATAGTACTTTCGCCGATTGGTTGCGAAGACGTCTTATGGGTGTCGAGGGCATTGATGCGCAGCTAGCTTTTGTAGCTAGAGGTCCATCGAGCACGATCTTGACATTCCAAGGATACGACATCAATGGGTATACATTTTACACAAGAGCCCAGGACAAGAAAAGCACCAACCAAAACAGTGGTGTCCGGATCGACGCGACAGACACCAATGGCAATACAAACTCATACTATGGAGTCATAGAGGAGATATGGGAACTAGAGTACGGACCTTTGAAGATCCCACTGTTCAAGTGCCAATGGGTGAAGCTGACTGGAGGAGGTGTTAAAGTTGAAGCGGACTATGGAATGACGTTAGTGGACCTAAACAAGATTGGCTTTCTAGACGAACCGTTCGTCCTGGGCAAAGCTGTCACACAAGTTTTTTATGTGAAGGACATGGCTAGCAGACCGAAGAAAGGGGCGGATAAGAAAGGTGGGGGTAAGCAATTGGACCCATCACAAGACGAGCCAAAGCGTCATATAGTTCTTCCTGGAAAGAGAAAAATCGTAGGAGTTGAGGACAAGACGGATGAAGATTATGATATGCTCGATGGCCGGCCTCCATTCTCAGTGGCTGATGACCCAAGCATCCTGTTAGCGGCGGAGGAGACACCGTATCTACGGCGTGATCACAATCAAGGAACATTTGTAAAGAGGAAGTTTATTAGTGTCCGAGTAAACGATGATGCCATGTAATTTCTATTGATTTATAGGATTTTCTAACATTTTATATTGATTTTCTAGTAATTTATAAGATTTTCTAGTAATTTATAAGATTTTCTAGCATTTTATATTGATTTTCTAGCATTTTATATTGATTTTCTATTAATTTATAAGAGTTTCTATTAATTTATAAGATTTTCTAGCATTTTATATTGATTTTCTAGTAATTTATAAGATTTTCTAGTAATTTATAAGATTTTCTAGCATTTTATATTGATTTTCTAGCATTTTATATTGATTTTCTATTAATTTATAAGAGTTTATATTAATTTATAAGATTTTCTAGCATTTTATATTGATTTTCTAGTAATTTATAAGATTTTCTAGTCATTTATAAGATTTTCTAGCATTTTATATTGATTTTCTAGCATTTTATACTGATTTTCTATTAATTTATAAGATTTAGGCCTTTAGCACCGGGTCGTGGCTGCACCCGGTGCTAAAGGCAACGACCGCGGCTGGCCACGTCACCGGGCGCACACGAGCCACGTCACTGGCCCGGTCGTGGCCTTTAGCACCGGGTCGTGGCTGCACCCGGTGCTAAAGGCCACGACCGGGCCGCGGGGGCCGTGCGGCGGCCGGCCACGTCACCGGGCCACGTCACTGGATGAACAAGAACAATTTTTCTTTTTAATCTCTGTATAAAAGTTGTAACTAGTCGTTCTCCCTCGTACAAACTTCAAAAAAGATCATTTTTCTTCCTAAAAATTCCTAAAATCATACTCTATCAGGTTATGAAACATATTAATGTTATTATTTTGAAAAATCTTCTCGTGTTTGAACAATCCAAATTTTGAATTAAAAATGACACCTACAACCAAGGTTTTTTTCACACTAGGTGATGTCAAATGAAAAAGTGATGAATACCAAAGTTTCATATTTCATCATTATCTACAATCTTTATTTAGGTCATTTTGTCATTTTCAAAATGGGTAATAACATGTAGTAGAAATTTGACAAGTCTCTAACAAAGTTTTGGAAACTATGCGAGTGAATCTAGGATTAATGAACAATGTACACTACAACTTTCTCAAATGCAAAAATGACTTAAATAAAGATTGTAGATCTTGATGAGATATGAAATTTTGGTATTCATGACTTTTTCATCTGAGACCGTTTAATGTTCCAAAATCTTTCATTTAGTTATCAATTTTTGTAATTTATAAGATTTTCTAGTAATTTATAAGATTTTCTAGTAATTTATAAGATTTTCTAGTAAGTTATAAGATTTTCTAGTAATTTATAAGATTTTCTATTAATTTATAAGATTTTCTATTAATTTACAGGATTTTCTAGTAATTTAAAATATTTTCTATTAATTTATAAGATTTTCTAGTAATTTATAAGATTTTCTAGCATTTTATATTGATTTTCTAGTAATGTATAAGATTTTCTTTTTTAATATATATTTTTAATAGGTATTAATAACTGAATTAAAACAAGTATTAATAACTATACATTAAAAACTATATTTATAAGATTCCCAAATAGTAGCCCCCGGTGCTAAAGGCCCGTTTGGAAACTGGGCGCCAAACGAAAAGTTGGGGCCTTTAGCACCGGGTTGATCTAAAATCCGGTGCTAAAGGCCCCCAATTTTCGTTTGGCGCCAGTTACGGGGCCTTTAGCACCGGGTGTAGAAGACCCGGTGCGAAAGGGGGGCCTTTAGCACCGGGTCGTGGCTGCACCCGGTGCGAAAGGCCTCAGTCTGGCGCACAGTTACGGCCTTTCGCACCGGGTGTAGAAGACCCGGTGCTAAAGGGCCTTTCGCACCGGGTGGTGGGAAGACCCGGTGCGAAAGGGGGGGCCTTTAGCACCGGGTCTTCCCACCACCCGGTGCGAAAGGGCCTTTAGCACCGGGTCGTGGCTGCACCCGGTGCTAAATGCCCCGGTCCTATATAGGCCGGGGACTTCTCTCCCCTCCCTCACTTCGCCCTCAATCCTCACAGAAACCGCCGCCTCGTCTCCTCAGCCGCTGCCGCCCGTCGTCCCCGCCGCCGTCGTCGTCCTCGCGCCCACGCCGCCGCCGCCCGTGGTCCTCGCGCCCACGCCGCCGCCGCCCGTCGTCGCCGCCGCCGTCGTCGTCCCCGCGCCCGTCGTCCCCGCGCTCCGACACCCACGCCGCCGCCGCCCGTCGTCCCCGCCGCCGTCGTCGTCCCCGCGCCCGTCGTCCCCGCGCCGGTGCCCCTCGTCCCGCGCCGCTCAAAATGTTCGTCTCGTAGAGTACAACCAATCCATGCAATTAGTTTTTGATTTTATCTACATTTAGTAGTCCATACATGCTATGATATTTTGATGTGATGACAATCTTCTTTTTGCATTGTAAACTTTGAGGGTGAAATTTGTGATCTAAACAGTGCTAAATGGAAGTGAAATTCCAGGTTTCAGGGCTTGCAACTGATGAACTTTGGGATAATTTAAGTGAGTGCATGGGTTGGAAATGGTTGTTTTGCAATGAACAGGGAAACAGTGGCTGTAGGATTGGGATTGCTTTGGGTTTTATACCTAATACTAGTATGAAATTTATATTGGAAAATGCTTCATTTAAATGTATTGGAGATATTTACATTGAAATGTATATTGGAAATGTTATATGTTTGAAATGTATATTGGAAAATGCTTCATTTAAATGTATTGGAGATATTTACATTGAAATGTATATTGGAAATGTTATATGTTTGAAATGTGTATTGGAGATATTTACATTGAAATGTATATTGGAAATGTTATATGTTTGAAATGTATATTGGAAAATGCTTCATTTAAATGTATTGGAGATATTTACATTGAAATGTATATTGGAAATGTTATATGTTTGAAATGTATACTGGAAAATGCTTCATTGAAATGTATATTGGAAATTCTATGTATATTAGAAATATATGTGCTTCATTTAAATGTATATTGGAAATGTTATATGTTTGTATAATGTATACTATCGAAAATGTTTATTATCGGAAATTCTATGGCGTACCCGAACCCATCGCGCACCCGAACCCCTTAGCGAATCCGTTTTTCGCGCACCGACCCCCTTAGCGAACCCTTAGCGAATCAATTCACACCGCGCACCCGAACAACAACAACAACAACGTCCCACCCGAATCAATTCTTACCAATTATTTTTAATTCTATAGATGGCGGACAACAACAACAACGTCCCACCCATGCAAGAGGACAACAACACCCCTGTCCCACCCATGCAAGAGGACAACAACACCCCTGTCCCACCCATGCAAGAGGACACCAACACCCCTGTCCTACCCATGCAAGAGGACAACGACACATTCTTTGCGAATCAACTTTTCAATATTGTAACCCAACCAATGTCGATGGATGATGTGTTGGGCATCATTGGAAGGGACGACAATGTCCATGGCGACAATGTTGCAAGGGCCGAAACTATTGAAGGAGCCGGTAGCGCGCCCTCGTCTAGTCAGGTGTGTATATAGATAACATAAATTTGTACTGTACATGTCAATTATGTATACCATCTCTATATCATCTCGTATATATGTAATTTGTGTAGGCCGCCTCTGCTAAGAAATCAAAACGATCGACCACGAAGAAGCTGAAGGATGTCAAGTTACACATCACCCGAGTGGAGGATGACGGGGAGCCAGTTGAGCCCCCAAAAGTGGCCAAGAAATTTGTATCTCAGTGCGGGGTAATTGTACGGGACAATGTGCCCATTAGTATCAGAAAATGGAAGTCCACGGACCCCACTGAGGAGTACGTGCTCCCCGATACAGAGAAGGAGATGCTATGGAGGGAATTAAAGGCAATATTCGACTGGCCTAGCACTCATGAAGCAGAACTGAGGGATTGGACAATGAAGAAGATGGCAGTTCTGTTTCAGGATTTCAAGAAGAAGTTGTACTCGCAATTTCTCAAAACCGGAGAGGCCCCGGATCCTGAGAAGTATAAGAAGATCACCAATGACGAGTGGGAAGCATTCATTGAGTACAAAACCTCCGAAGAGGGTGCAACGGCTAGCGCTAGAAACGCTGGAAACGCCGCAAATAAGAAGTACTCGCATAAGATGGGTTCGGGAGGTTACAAGGCAAGCATCGCTAAATGGGAGAAGATGGAAGAAGATCTATATGCTAGAGGCATCACTCCAGCGACACATGACTGGCCCACAAGGACCAAGCATTGGTACTATGGTCATGGAGGCACCCTGAGCCCAATCGACGGCTCCTTAGTTTTTCCCGAGGACTTGCGAGAACTAGCTCAGCGTCTCCTCGATATCCTCAGGGCATCTGATAGGGGAGAATTTGTTGCCGATAGAGACAGAGATGAGCTAACCTATGCCTTAGGGAACAAGGAGCATCCTGGACGGACGCGCGGCGTAGGCACAAGCGTCTCATGGAAGAAAGGTTTCCAAGAGCACGCCGCCACCTATAGGAGCCGTTCGAGGAAGAAGGCCGAATATGAGCAGAGGGTAAGGGACCTAGAGCAAACGGTTGCCGCCCAGGGCTCAAAGCTCCAAGAAATGGAGTCAGAGATGGAGCGACGGATGAAGGTAGCATGGCTGCAGATACAACAAGCCACAGGCGGGACCGGTTCCACAGAGCCTGCACCTCTCCAACAAGCCACAGGCGGGACCGGTTCCACAGAGCATGCACCTCTCCAAGATGCGGCCCTTATTAGCCCTACACAGCAATATCAAAGCAGTCACGCTTCCACACAGGCCGCCGAAGCGGTCCGTTACACCGTGGATGAAATAACTCAACGGACCGCGTGCGAGCTTGTCGTCAGGCAGAAGAACTTAGCTGTGGTGGTACGTATGCGACCTTAGTTCATACTGCATACATTTCACCGTAAATACCATTCATTTACTAACTTTCTTTGTGACTACTAACTTATCAGGTCGCATACGGTATGACCAAACGTGTGGAAGAAGGGCAAAAATGGCACTGCAATGACATTCCACATGGTTACGTACCTGTTGAGGTGGAGCAAGTCGTCACCAGCTGGGAAGACTTGGAACTTGACATCCCCGGAGGTGACGGAGAAACAAAACTCGGTCAGTGTTCTCACTGCATCATTCTATGGAGCAAGGCAGACATCGTTATACCCGATACACCTGCGGCTACCAACAAGCCCCCGTCACCTCCAAGAGATCCACAGGATCATGACGATTCTCCGGGAGCTCCTGATGCAAGCCCGTCTCCTCCGCCCAAGAGGTCTCCGTCTCCTCCGCCGAAGAGGTCTCCGTCTCCTCCGCCGAAGAGGGGACGCCGCACTAAAGCCTCTGCCCCCACTCCACCAGCGAAGAAGGCGCGAAAAACTAGAGAGAAGCCCGCACCAGAGAAAAGAGCGGGCGAGAAGACTCTAGAGGAGCTCGAAGCCTCGGTAAAAGCAGACACAAAGAGGCAAATGGCCGAGTGGAGGAGAAAACCTGAGGCGGAGCCGAAGCTTGATCCCACCATCGTGAAGTCATTCCTCGGTAATTTGAGCAAGGGTCAACAGAAGGAAGTAATAGTAACAGACTATGACCGCTCATTACTGAAATCTCGCCGGAAACGGAAGGCTGCGGATAAGGAGGCGGGCCCATCCAAAAAGGTTCCTCAACTCGGCCAGCAACCTCAGCGTCCCTTGGGTCCATTGCCATCTCTGGACGAGCTTAACATTCAACGAGTAATGGCCGAGACTGGACTGACCAGAGCGCAAGTCCTGGGGGAAGAAGATGTGCCAGTAAACACAACGCTGAAGTGGCCGTTTAAGCTTGGCGAGCCTATGGTCCCTCCTGAAATGGAGAGGAAGCTACAAACGAAGATGCGCCGATTCCATGACTGGTATTTGGAAGAATCAAGAAGGAATAAACGGCGCATGATAAAGGTAGGCGTGAAGGACCAAGACTTCTACAATGGTGACGCGGATTTTGTCTGGCTCAGGTTTAATGATATATATGAGCTGTACCACCGCGACGCCATGGACGTGGATTTGATCACATGTTGGACATTGTAAGTACTTTGTTGTTGCTTATAATTCACAGTTTAAAAACAATAATTCCAATCTATGTTGACGCGGGCTTTATTTATTGCTTAACATATGCAGAATGGAGATTCAAAAATGTCGCAGAGACAATATATATGACGTTGGTTTCGTTGACCCTCGAAGGATAAGTGAAGAAATGATAATGCACAATCCTGAGGAAACATATTTAAACCTATACAAATATATCAAGAAACAAAATTACTGTGACTCCATACTAATCCCGTACAACATCGAGTGAGTACATTCACAGCCTTCTTCTTATACTGTCTGTGTAACAATTCATTTCTGATTATAATGTATACATGTGCACAGATTCCACTGGTTCCTAATTATATTGTGTCCTGATCGGGGTGTCGTGAACGTCTTTGATTCATTGCACACCCCAAAAGAAAAACTACAGAACATCATGGACATGATGGCAAGGTGATGTATATTTTCCCCTACTTAATCCACCCCTTCCACTCGCAATGACTTAACTCAATTTTTTTGTTCGCAGGGCCTGGATTCAATTTCGTACAGAACACACGGGTATACAACATGAAACACTAAAATGGAACATTGGCTTTCCGGTAAGCAAGTAATTTGTACATGTAGGCATCGACTAATATATTATATGAATTTTACTAGATTTCTTTTGGTCGACAGTGTGCCAAACAGGGACCGGGAAATAATTTATGTGCATACTATGTGTGCGACTACATGTGGAATTGGGGACATAAAAAGCTCACACAACGCGATATTATGGTACGTAATAATAAAGACATTTCCATTATTATTAAGTGCACAATTATTGTCTCCAACTCGACGGATTAAATGTCTTTCAAATATTTTTAAATTATAGATGTTCAACCTGAAGGAAGAGTCCCTAGAGATAGAAAGAATTGACGCAATTGCAGAACAGCTCGTCGGATGGATCTGGGATGAGGTCGTCAATCCCCGAGGAGAATTCCACTCGCCAATACTGGAGGACGTGCCGGACAGTCCAACGAGAGCTAGCTAGTCGTCAATCTTAATTATGTAGAAAATACAGTTTAAATATATATAACTCGAGTTGACATGCATGAATATCTACTTTTGTAATATATATGTCTTCTATTTTGATGAAATGTCAGCTAGTATGAATATAGAGTCGGCCGAATACGCATTAGAATACACGTATTAGAATATATACGTATATAGACGTGCACGCATGGCTACTGAAAAAAGCAAAAAAAAAAAAAGAAATCCGGGGCCTTTAGCACCGGTTTCAGGCAGCAACCGGTGCTAAAGGCAGGCCCTTTAGCACCGGGTGCAGCCACGACCCGGTGCTAAAGGCCCTGCTACCGGCGCTGCGGGGCAGGCCCTTTAGCACCGGGTCGTGGCTGCACCCGGTGCTAAAGGGCCCCTTTAGCACCGGTTATTCAACCCGGTGCTAAAGGGGTACCCCTTTAGCCTCGGATTAGTTGCACCGGGTGGGAAACCCGGTGCTAAAGGGCTTTCCCACCCGGTGCAGATGTCGATCATTCTGGTAGTGTAGGCTACAAACCGACTAAACTATGGGCTCGAATCTAACAAAACCACAGACTCAAATACTTCCTATCTCTGCATCCAACACTGATATATGCTGTGATGACTTCGAAGAGGACCCGGACAGTCGGGCTAGCTTGCATATACATCGCCAGTGCCGCGGGGAGCTATCGATTTTCTGGGACGATGCAGCAGCGGCTCTGGCCAACGGTACACTACGTCCGGTCCATTAACCATCAGCTCGTGCAGCGCGCGGGCTGGCAGTTATGAAACAAAGTTTATATAAAAAGGGAAAACTAAAATATAGTACTACATCCATTTTTAAATTTCTTATTTTCAAGATATAAAACGTTGTAGTTGGTATCGTATACTTTGTTGTGATTGTTTTGTCATTAAAATGTGCCATAAGCATAATTTATATGTTTGCTTCTTTGCACTGATTATTTTAATAGAAGACAGATATTTTAAAATAGAGCAAGTAGAGCATTAAGAGTATATAAAGGCTTTAAATGTTCCTTATAATAAATAAAATTCACATGATTATTCTTTAAATGGGCATGTGTGCTATTTTGTAACCCAGAGTGACAAATGCACCTCCTAATCTGTTAGTTCTAATTTGTAGTTTATCAAGTATTTACAAGTTCTCAATAGTTCAGAAACCTTCATACATGTCGTTGTTTAACCCTCATACATGCTGGTGATGACGTCGTCTATCGGTGCTAGTGCAAGAGATGGCACCATAAAATATTATACGTGCCGCCTCACTTGCAGAGACAACATCAATGATCTATAGTTTGACTATTCATACCAAACCCATTGAAGAATGGTTCGGGTTATTTGATAGCGAAGGTACTCTGTAATTCATCATGTAAATTAGTTATTCCATGGCTGTGTATGTAACTAGTAGGGGGTCTTGCCTCCTATGCTTTTCGACGAGGATCGGTTGAGGAGATAGACTACCGCCGTGACCGCCTCACCCCAGAACACACATGGGAGTTGCTTCGCCTTGAGTAAGCACCGAGCAGTGCCGACAACAGATTGATTTTGCCGGTCGACGACGCCATTTTGTTGGCGTGAGTTCGGCGCCGTGAATTGGCGATGGACACCAAGGTCAGCACAGTACTCCTCGAAGTGGCTTGCCAGGAACTCTCCTCTGTCCGTGCGGAGAGAACGAACCCGCTAGCCGGTTTTCCGTTCCGTCGTGGCCTGGATGCGCCTGATGGCCGCGGCTGCGCCGTCCTTGCTGGGAAGCAGTGCCCTCCACATGTACCTCAAGTAATCATCAACGAGGAGCAGGAAATTGATAAATTGAAATATTTTAAGGTAATTCTCAAGTAATTTTCTCTTTTCTAAAGAAATCTTATTGAAAAGCAATTGGTGCCCTTTTTTGTGATCGTGGTTTTTGTTTGTAGAATTGTTTCGGAGCTTTAGATGGACTCCATATAAAGGTAACATTTCCCTTTTTTGTTGAAGGGGAGGTATAGGTAAAGAAAAGCCAACATTATATATATTACCTGGCTGGGAAGGCTCAACACATGATGGGCTCAGCACATGACGGGCTTCTAGTTCTTATTGAGGTAGTTTTCTCAGTTTGTGGGTATTTCTAAGTTGATGTATAATATTTGTCGATTTTGTCATAATAATGTATTTCTAACTTGTCATCATTGTTATGCAGCTATGGATTTATCTGACAGCAAAACAAGTGTGCGTGGGAGGGGAAAGAATAAAAGGATGTGGACTGTTGCCGAGGATGATGAATTGGTAAAATCCTTGTACGATATATCCTTAGACCCAAGGTGGAAGGGGGAAGGAGGCTTTAAGAATGGATATTGTTCAGTGCTTGAGACTTGCCTTACTGAGAAGTTAACAACTGTGGACTATGTGCCATTCCTCACATTGAGTCGAGAGTAAGACATTTTAGGATAAAGTTTGGAGCATTGGAGGTAATGCTTAACAAAAGTGGATTCAATCAGGATGAAAATAGAAAAATGCTCCAATGTGAAAAGGTATACTATGATGCACATTGCAAGGTATGTCTATTATGTCAAGATACATAAATGTTTTAATTACTTATGTGAATATGGATATATGAATAGAAAGATGCCTGACTAGTGCATCCTTTTACAGTATCATCCTAAAGCAAAAGGTCTATATGACATTGCTTTCCCATACTATGATACATTGTCTATTTATGGGAGTGATATAGCAACCGATTAAGGCGCGGAAGGGCTTAGTGAAGCCATTGGAAACTTAGTGATGGGAACTAGGGTTTCCCGATCTTCCAAAAGGTTCTGATAACTCTCGATTTGGTGGAGTCGTGACTCAAATCGATCCGGCTTCCGAACCACACGTTCCGAACCCCGCAATCGCAGCACCACATCTCCTCAGGTTATCAACCGGCGTTGCACGGTTGACCTCGCCCAGAAGGCTAATCCTTGCCTGCGAATCAAAGAACACAAGCAAGAACGAGAAAGATTGCAACACAATTGCCGATGTATGATTAAACTCACGAAGTTGGGGTCTCACAAACCGACGAGCGGTGACACTGTTCTTGACAGAATTGATCTAAGCAAAACTCAAACCCTAACTTGGGTGGTGGCTACTATTTTAAAGAGTCTAGGGTCGTGGTCGACCCCCCTGGACGTGCCCCTATTGGGCTCAACACGATACACGGCCCAAAGACCAAAATACGACGACGCAGCGCCGAAACAGATTCTGGACGTCAACTGGTTTCATCGATTCATGATGTCTCCGGATGAATTTTGATATGAGACCATTGCCATTGTAAAGATTATCTTCTTAGCTTTCCAAGCATAAAAAGAACGTCCAAATCCGAGCCCGTATGCGACCTGGGCGTCCGATTTAGCGTTGACTGCTCATGGACTCCGAGGTGGACTCGAAGTCGAATTGATTTGGGCCTCTATCTTGACTTGCATGCCCTTGCTGGTCCTCTCCACCTTGAAGCCCTTCTCCAACTATCCTCTGGTCCTCTCCATGGTTCCTAATTACAATATAATCATTAGGTAGCAATCTATTCTCATAAGCACATAGAGAAGTACTTAGGAACGAGCTCACCTCTAAATTCAATTGTCGCGCACGAGCTCTAGTGATTGGACCTTGAACGATCAATGGAGGGTTGTTGTCAGTATCCATAGGAGTGATGTCCTCATCATCCTCCCCCTCTTGAATTGGAGTCATCCTCGACTCAAGCTCATCCTCTTCTCCCAAGTATGGCCTCAAATCTGAAACGTTAAAGGTGGGACTAACCCCAAACTCGGGAGGCAACTCAAGTTTATATGCATTATCATTAAACTTTTCAAGTATTTTAAATGGGTCATCAGCTCTTGGCATCAACTTTGACTTTCTCAAATCTGGAATTCTTTCTTTTCTCAAGTGCAACTATACTAAATCACCCGGTTCAAGCTTTACTTCTTTCCTACCTTTACTACCAGCAATTCTATACTTGTCGTTCATCTTTTCAATGTTGTGCTTAGTTGTTTCATGCATTTGCAAAATAAATTCAGTACGTTCCTTGGCATCATTATGAATCCTTTCACTAGTAGGCAAAGGCAAAATATCAATAGGAGTACGAGGGTTGAAACCATACACTACCTGAAAAGGACTTACCTTGGTGGTAGAATGTGTTGCTCGATTATATGCAAACTCGACACGAGGCAAACATTCTTCCCACATCCTCAAATTTTTCTTCAAAATAGCTCTCAACATAGTACCCAAAGTACGGTTCACGACCTCCGTTTGTCCATCAGTTTGTAGATGACAAGTAGTAGAAAACAACAATTTTGTACCCAACTTGTTCCAAAGAGTCCGCCAAAAATGACTCAAGAATTTAGCATCACGATCTGAAACAATAGTAGACGGCATACCATGCAAACGAATAATCTCTTTGAAAAAGAGGTCAGCAATATGTATAGCATCATCACTCTTATGACATGGTATAAAGTGTGCCATCTTTGAAAATCGATCCACCACAACAAATATGCTATCGCTCCCCCTCTTAGTCCTAGGCAATCCCAAAACAAAGTACATAGAAATATCTGCCCAAGGAATAGAAGGAACTGGAAGAGGCATGTATAACCCATGTGGATTCAGGTGAGACTTAGCTTTTTGACATGTGGAGCAGCAAGAAACAAACCTCTCAACATCTCTCTTCATATGAGGCCAAAAAAATGCGAGGCCAAAACATCCGCGGTCTTCTTAGCACCAAAATGGCCCATCAACCCTCCTCCATGCGCTTCCTGTAACAACAAAAGACGAACGGAACCAACTGGAATGCATAGGCGGTTAGCTCTAAACGAGAACCCATCATTAACCACAAATTTGTTCCATGCACGTCCCTCTCTAAAATTCAGCAACACATCTTTAAAATGAGGGTCAAACGCATATTGTTCTTTTATCGATTCAAGTCCAAAAATCCGACAATCAAGTTGGGAAAATAAAGTATATCGTCTAAACAAAGCATCAGCAATCACATTATCCGTCCCCTTCTTGTGTTTGACAACATAAGGGAAAGTTTCAATAAATTCAACCCACTTAGCATGTCTACGATTCAGATTATTTTGAGAGCGAAGATACTTCAGCGATTCATGATCGGAATGAACAACAAATTCTCTCGGCCACAAATAATGATGCCACGTTTCTAAAGAACATACAAGTGCATACAATTCCTTATCATACGTAGAATAATTCAGAACCGGACCATGCAACTTTTCACTAGAATATGCAACGGGTTTACCATCTTGCATCAAAACACCTCCAATGCCAACTCCACTAGCATCACATTCTAACTCAAAAGTCATACCAAAGTTTGGAAATTGCAGCAATGGTGTGTGCGTAAGCTTGTACTTCAATGTTGCAAAGGACTCCTCGTGTGCTTTTCCCCAATGAAACACCACACATGTCTTCGTCAACTCGTGCAACGGTACAACAATGGTGCTGAAATCTTTGACGAAGCGGCGATAGAAACCTGCAAGACCAAGAAAACTCCGTACCTGTGTGATGGTTTGGGGCTATGGCCAACTCGCAATGGCCTCAATTTTCATCTCATCCACCTCAATTCCCTGTGGAGTAACAACATAGCCAAGGAAAGAAACTCTATCGGTGCAAAAAATGCTGAAAGGACCAACACTAGGCCTAGAAGGGGGTGAGTAGGCCCTGTAAAAATTTCTACAAAATTGCTCTGAAAACTGTCAGACGTCGGATGATCCGACGCAGTCTCGGATCTTTCGACCCCCGGAAGATCCGACACTGTGTAGGATCTTCCCATGAAATAAAAACTTTACTTCATAATTTGAGTTCTAGTACATTTTTTAAAGATTCTACTTGAATAGAAGTGTGACAAAAAATGTATAGAGCCTTCTAGATATGATCAATGCAATAGAATAACAACAAGCAAGTAGATCGGATCAAATCAAGCAAATCCAACAATAAAGCAAATGAGCACAAGGAGACAATGGATTTACTTCCGAAGTTCACTCCAAAAAGGAGCTACGTCTCCGTTGAGAAGCTCACAAAGAGCCGGGCTGTCACACTAGCCCCAAGTCTCCCTCAATCAACCACAAGGGAAGATTGAATCACTTACTATTGGCTCTCACAAAGAGAGGGGTAATACAAACTTCCGGGGCTCAAGCACAAAGGAATGGGAGCTCACCGGCACCTCTAACCGTCTAGGAGCAAAGCTCCAAGAGTAACAAACGTGAATCGACGAATCAAAGTTACTTCAAGTGCTTCAACAGATTAACAAGTGAGGGCTCAAAGTTATCACAAGCTTCACACCTTCAATCTTCTCTCTCACTCAAACCCTAGATGAATCCTTGCAAGAATCAAGCTTTGGAAGGAGTAGAGAAGTTAAATGAATGCTCAAGTGGGTGTTTGTCACGAGTTAGGTCAGTGGAAGCAGCAGTAATGAATGAGGGGGTGAGGGGGTATATATACCAACCCCCCAAAATGTGACTGTTATGTGTTCTGTGAAGGGGTATCGGATCTTCCGACCATGAGTCGGATCTTCCGAAGAATGACAGATTAGTGTTAGAAAACCCCAGACAAATTCCAGGCATCGGATCTTCCAACAGAGTGTCGGATCTTCCGATAAGGGCCTGAACTTCCGGCAAATGACAGAACATAGCAAGAAAGCGCTCAGAACAATTCTAGGCGTCGGATCTTCCGACAGGGGTCGGAACTTCTAGCCCCGGAACAAATCCAAACCGAGCTGGCCGGAACTTCCGGTCGGATCTTCCGGCCAGGGGTCGGAACATGCATGTGACACACAGAAAAGGCTGAAATCTGGCTAAGTCCCGGAAGATCCGACACAGTGTAGGATTTTCCGATGGAAGTTCCGATGCTAGGATCGGATCTTCCGACGGGAAACAACTCGAAACCAAGCCAGCCGGAACTTCCGGTCGGATCTTCTGGCCTCAGTTCCGACCAAGCAGACAACATGTGAATGTGACTTTGTGTGTCTCTCAAGTGGATTTTCATCTCAAGCGTAGCACTTAAAACAACTAGAATTTGTCGAACACGTCCCCCTTGATAGTACGGTGGTCCTATACTCAAATTCAAACTGAAAATCAAATTAAATTCTTCGATCGAGTCCACCACCATAAGAAATCGAATTGGGGACCTTCTTTTCACATTTCTTTTCTTTTCTTTCATTTTATTCCTGCACAACTCATTCAAAGCATTATATCCAAATTTCTATTGTCATTAATCACCAAAATAGATTAAGTGCCTAGATGCAATTTCAATCTCCCCCTTTTTGGTGATTGATGACAATATCAATTTTGTTTTACAAGATAAGAATAAAATTAATGTTTTCACATCAAATAATAGTTAGAAAAGCTCCCCCTAAATTTGTGCATTTTTTACTTAAAAAGCCCCAAATGCTTTTGCACAAATTTAAGCAAAACTTTCCTATTCAACCTTTTCATCCATGTGCTCAAGTGTGACAATAAATCTGTGATGCGTATGACATATATTCACAATCATTAAAGAGAGAAATAACATTACACCATCCATAAGCATCACATGAAAATGACATCAAGTTCAACATCACACTAGCATGAATTATAAATAAGTCTTACAAACATAAAGGTTCTCACTTGGCACACCACACATAACTCCAAATAAAGTTCTTACAAGTCCACAAGCACAAGCTAAAACATGAATAAAGGATAAAAGATAATGATGGGCCTCTATCCAATTCACTCCCCCTTTGTCATCAAGGACCAAAAAGGGAGCTACTCGGTGGCTTCGTCGTCGTCCCCGGCACCACCATCATCATCGTCCTCGCCATCGTCACCATCATCACCACCGTCATCGTCCTCATCGTCACCGGCTTCTTCTTCGTTTTCCGACTCGCTTTGGTAGAATTCCTCGTCGCCGTCGGTGTCTTCCTCTTCCACTTCTTCAATCTCATCCTCATCATGTTGTTGAGGGGCTCCAAAGACATATTCTTGAGTATTAGCCTCCCAAGGATTGTAGAACTGAGGAGGAGGAGGAGAGAACTCTCTAGGCTGGCAAACGGGGGAATGAGGCAACTGATAGTGATCCAAGAGTTCTTTGTGTTGCTTGTCAAGCTTGCACATGTCCTCATCCAAGCGAATATCACGTTCATGAGCTTTCTTGGCTTGATAGGAGCATGCGGTGAAACAAGCGAAGAGCCCTTGCACAATAAAGTCTAGCTTCCGTTTCTTGTTCTTGGGACCGAGAGGAGCACCACGAGAGGAAGATGGACCTGCTGAAGGAGGAGGTGCACGAGAAGATGAAGCACCATGAGTAGTAGTCGGAGCACGGACACCTTCGTAGGGCTTGGCCTTGATCTTTAACAGCTGCTCAATTTTGCCTTGGGGAGAGTGATATGGGAAGTGAGGCTTGTCAGTCACAATGTTTACTCCAGTCACATGCTTAATCATATGGAAGATGTAGGGAGCAAAGTGACATCCACTAGATGACTCATGGGAGCACAAGATAATTTCGTTCCAAATGAAGTTGAACACTTTGAACTTGGGCTTGCCGGGGGCCATCTGAAATAGCAAGTTCTTGGCCCTCTTAGAAATGTTATCGGCATCACCTGCCCTAGGATACAAGGTTCCCCTAAAGAGTTGATTAAGCAACTTGTAAAACGGAGAGAGACCCTTGTACTTCCCAAAGACAACAGCTCCATAAGCCCCATCATACATGAAAGTGAGCTTCACATCATCAACCTCACGCCCCTGATGAAGATCTACCTTAATGTGATCATTGATAGTGTGAGCATAGGCGGTTTCCTCAGTTAACCCAAACAGCCCCGCAAAAGCATGTAAGGAAATGGATAGGCGTTTGCCACAAAGAGTCCAATGCATCTCATCCCTCTCCTGATCAATCCACAAGGTGGCATAGAACTGAGCAATCACTTCTTCATTGTAGGCACACTCAAAGGCCATGATGTTGGCCACATCCATCTCAACACACCGCTCATAAACATCATCAACAACTGGCTTCAGTGGTGGTGGCATGCCCTTCAAATAATTCCAATCCACCCAATACATGGGTGTACACAGCCTACCCATCTTCAGAATCACAGACTCATACCAATCCGCTTGATCAGGCAGCCAAAAACGAGGATCACCCTTGAATTGCTTGGAGATGATGGATCTAGGGTCCTCATGTGCACTAAACCGAAGTGGTTTCATGCTATTGGCTGCAGACTTGAAATTTATCAAAGCTCTATCACTCGGATGACGAAATGGAATAGTAGTGGATATGAAATTCTGAGCAAGAGTAGATAGATCAATGTCATCATTGTATTCTAACCCAGTATGTTCCTCACGGTTAGCTCTCTTGGTCCTTGGACGTGGAGGAGAGGAGGTGGTCTGAATTTCCTTTCCTCGCCCTTCACCACTAGAAGGCCCCCTTCCTCTAACAGTCCTTGTGGCAAGTTGTTTCTTTACTCGTTTGCCTCTTCCTTGCTCTCTTGTCCCATTGTCAAAATCGGACTCGGTGTCAAATGGTGAGCCAATATTTCTTCCATAGCTAGGCCGGGCTTGCAAAGTTGACTTCTTCTTCTCAGTGTGCTTCATACAAGAAAGGATCAACAGATGGACGATGAAGAGAGAGTACAAATTAACAAGTCAGTGCCCCAGGTCTGTCGGATCTTCCGACTATGTGTCGGATGATCCGAGGCTCGGATCTTCCCGCATAGTCGGATGATCCGACAAAATCGAGGATGACCTAAACATTTGGAAATCGAACTTCTAGCCCACCAAAAGTTATGAGATCATAGGGAAGTGTTCTAGACATGTATATGAAGATATTCACCAAGGGAAATCCACTAGAACCTTCTACATTGATAGATCGGGCGACGGGAAGTTTGAATGAGATACCTTTGAGATTTCCCGCGAAAAGTTCGGAAGATCCGAAGGGGATTGAGTTCTTCAAGATGGGGAGAATCGAATGAGCCACAAAGATTAACAGTCCTTCAGTTGAACTCCAAAATCGTCGCACGGGGTGGAGAGTGAGTGAGAGGAAGCAGTTGGGAAGAGAATGGAATGAACAGAGGAAGCAACGGTTTATCCCAGATATTTATAGTCGCGAGCAGGCCGGAAGATCCGATGCACAGTCGGAAGATCCGACCCTGGAGAAAGTAACCAGAAGTTCCAGCGGAAGTTCCGGCCTTTCCCAGGTCCGGAAGATCTGACGGACCGTCGGAAGATCCGACCGCCGAAAGTTCCGAAAGAAAAGTGAGAGAGAACAAAGCGAGGCAGAGCTGTCCGGAACTTCATTGGGTAAGATCCGATGGTGTGTCGAAAGATCCGGGATTCCAGAAAATAGATTTGACAAGGATTTTCGAGATGAGATTTGATGGAAGATTTTGAGAGATATTGCCTATGGACATGTAAGACCCTTGACTCAAAGAGATCAGCCACAATCATCAACACATAACTATGATCTTTTGAGACAAGGAATGATCCACCGATCACAAGATCCAAAGATTTTTGAAAAAAACTCACACAAAAAGGATAAAAACAGTTTTTCTTCTAGACTAGGCAACAAACAACTTGTGTATGCAACAAGACAAGCCAAGTTACGAGAATCCAAGATATTTAGCTCACTCCTCAATGTACAAAACCTTTGCTGATCGAGAGGCTTGGTAAAGATATCGGCTAGTTGTTTATCGGTTCCTACATGGCTTAGGATGATATCTCCTTTGGCTTCATGATCTCTAAGGAAGTGATGTCTAATGTCAATGTGCTTGGTTCTTGAGTGTTGAACGGGATTGTTTGCTAGTTTGATGGCACTCTCATTGTCGCATAAGAGAGGGATATTTTTGTACTCACATCCAAAGTCACTCAAGGTTTGCCTCATCCAAAGTAGTTGAGCACAACAAGCACCGGCTGCAACATACTCGGCCTCGGCGGTGGATAGCGCAACGGAATTTTGTTTCTTAGAGCTCCAAGACACCAAAGACCTACCAAGAAATTGGCAAGTCCCCGTTGTATTCTTTTGATCTACCTTGCAACCGGCATAGTCCGAATCGGAATAGCCAAGTAAATCAAAAGTGGAGCCTTTGGGATACCATAAGCCAAGGTTCGGAGTATGCACTAGATATCTAAAGATTCTCTTAACAGCCATTAGATGACATTCCTTTGGATTGGCTTGA
Source organism: Echinochloa phyllopogon (assembly GCA_033239725.1). Lineage (NCBI taxonomy): Eukaryota > Viridiplantae > Streptophyta > Magnoliopsida > Poales > Poaceae > Echinochloa > Echinochloa phyllopogon. Next base: position 5,765,232 of record BTCW01000017.1, on the reverse strand, counting down.
AATCTTGCACACATGCACACGCTAAGCATTATATCGGGCCTAGATGTACAAAGGTAAAGTAAAGATCCAATCATGGAGCGATATACCTTTTGATCGACCGATTTTCCTTCTTCATTGAGATCAAGATGACCATTCACGGGCATTGGAGTCTTGATGGGTTTAGCATTGGCCATATCAAACTTCTTGAGCATATCACTTGTATACTTTGTTTGACATATGAAAGTTCCATGCTTCAATTGCTTGATTTGAAAACCAAGAAAGAATTTCAATTCTCCCATCATTGACATCTCAAATCTCTTGGTCATTATCCTACTATACTCTTCACAAAACTTTTCATTAGTAGAACCAAAGATAATATCATCAACATAAATTTGACACACAAATAAATCTTTGTCTATTTTTTGAGTGAAGAGAGTAGAATCCGCTTTGCCCATTACAAAGCCATTTTTGAGAAGAAATTCCTTAAGACATTCATACCATGCTCTTGGGGCTTGCTTGAGCCCATAGAGCGCCTTATGGAGTTTGTAGACGTAGTCGGGATGCTTGGGATCTTCAAAGCCCGGTGGTTGCTCCACATATACCAACTCGGAGAGAGGTCCATTCAAGAATGCACTCTTCACATCCATTTGATATAGCTTGAAGTTGTGATGTGAGGCATAGGCTAGTAGAATACGAATTGATTCAAGCCTTGCCACCGGAGCATAAGTTTCACCAAAGTCAAGACCTTCAATTTGAGTGAAACCTTGAGCAACCAATCTTGCCTTGTTTCTTGTGACAATCCCATTTTCATCTTGCTTGTTCCGGAAAACCCACTTGGTGCCAATGACATTTTGCTTGGGTCTTGGGACCAATTACCAAACTTCGTTTCTTGTGAAGTTGTTTAACTCTTCTTGCATTGCAATGACCCAATCCGCATCGCCAAGAGCTTCTTCCACCTTGAGAGGCTCCAAAGAGGAAACAAACGAGTAACATCCACAAAAATTTGCTAGACGAGAATGAGTGGTTACCCCTCTTTGGATGCTCCCTTGAATGTTATCAACGGGATGATCCCGTTGAACGCTTTGATGAACTCTTGGGTGTGGAAGTGTTGATTGACGTTGAATAGGTCCATCATCATCTTCTTCATTGTGAGACTTGTCACCTTGAGTTTTATCACCTTGAACTCCCCCTAGATCGTTGCCATGATCATGATCGTCACCATGATCTTGAACTTGATCTTGCAAAGAGCTTGATGCTTCCACTCTTGTTGATGATGTTGATGGATCAATGTTAAATATGATTTCCGAGACTTGGTCTTGTTCCTCATCTTCTACTTGGGGCTCTTGAGGCTTCACTTCACCTAAACTCATTTTCTTGATAGCTTGACTTGGTGGCTCTTCATCTACAAGGTCATTCACAACTTGCTCTACTTGAGAGCCGTTTGATTCATCAAATTTCACGTCTACAGTGATCTCAACACAACCGGTGGTTTTGTTGAAGACACGATAAGCGTGTTCGTTAGTACCATAACCAAGTAGAAAACCTTCATCAACCTTGGGTGCAAACTTGGAGCTTTTGGTTTTCTTGTTAAGAATGTAACATTTACAACCAAAAACTCGAAAGTAGTGCACCTTTGGTTTGTTACCGGTGAGGATCTCGTACGGAGTCTTGCCCAAGTACTTTTGAAGATAGAGGCGATTACTGGCATGGCAAGCCGTATTGATCGCCTTGGCCCAAAAGATATCCGGAGTCTTGTATTCATCAAGCATGGTCCTTGCCATTTCAATCAAGGTCTGGTTCTTTCTCTCAACAATGCCATTTTGTTGAGGTGTGTATGGGGCGGAGAGTTCAGGATCCACAAAGGCTTGGAGAGTCTCATCCTTCTTCATGACAAAGGCTTCTAGTTCTCCTTGTACAAGATCAATCTTGCCTTCCTTGACCACATCCGTCCCTTCATGAGACAATTGAAGAGTGTCCCAAAGATTCTTTGCAACTTCAATTCCTCTAATCTTGTTGTACTCATAGGGACTAAGAGCACTTCTAAGAACCATCACGGCTTGAGAGTTGCGGAAGAAATCATACTCTTGTTCACGACTTGGCTTGGCGTCTTTGTCAACACCTATATTCACAACGGTCCAAAGAGAGGGGTGAAGACCATATAAATACATTTTCATATCATCACTCCAACGAGCATAGTCAACCCCATTGAATTTGGGAACTTTGCCCATTGGAACCGATGAGAAATTAAGACTAGTTGAATCAAGAGATTTGTTAGAAGATGATGTCTCATATTTATGAGATACGGAGTGGAGTCCATCCAACACTTCTTTTTCCTTTAGCTTCTTCTTGAGAAGCTTTTGAGCCTTCCTTTCGGCCATTTCTTGAATTTTCTTCTTCATCTTCTCCTTTCTCTTCTTCTTCTTTTCTTCTTCATCCAAGCTTTCATCAATGTCGCTGATGATAAGATCATCATCACTTGAGCTTGAATCAATGAACAATGATTGATCATCCTTGGAAGCGGAAGCACCAACACCGGAGTTGTCTCCCTTGTCGGACATAGTTTTTTTCCCTTAGCGGTTAAGCCTTAATCAAGGGATTAAGCTCTGATACCAATTGAAAGGACCGACACTAGGCCTAGAGGGGGGTGAATAGGCCCTGTAAAAATTTCTGCAAAATTGCTCTGAAAACTGTCAAACGTCGAATGATCCGACGCAGTCTCAGATCTTCCGACCCCCGGAAGATCCGACACTGTGTAGGATCTTCCCACGGAATAAAAATTTACTTCGTAATTTGAGTTATAGTACACTTTTTAAAGATTCTACTTGAATAGAAGTCTGACAGAAAATGTATAGAGCCTTCTAGATATGATCAATGCAATAGAATAACAACAAGCAAGTAGATCAGATCAAATCAAGCAAGTCCAACAATAAAACAAATGAGCACAAGCAGACAATGGATTTACTTCCGAAGTTCACTCCAAAAAGGAGCTACGTCTCCGTTGAGAAGCTCACAAAGAGCCGGGCTGTCACACTAGCCCCAAGTCTCCCTCAATCAACCACAAGGGAAGATTGAATCACTTACTATTGGCTCTCACAAAGAGAGGGGTAATACAAACTTCCGGGGCTCAACCACAAAGGAATGGGAGCTCACCGGCACCTCTAACCGTCTAGGAGCAAAGCTCCAAGAGTAACAAACGTGAATCGACGAATCAAAGTTACTTCAAGTGCTTCAACAGATTAACAAGTGAGGGCTCAAAGTTATCACAAGCTTCACACCTTCAATCTTCTCTCTCACTCAAACCCTAGATGAATCCTTGCAAGAATCAAGCTTTGGAAGGAGTAGAGAAGTTAAATGAATGCTCAAGTGGGTGTTTGTCACGAGTTAGGTCAGTGGAAGCAGTAGTAATGAATGAGGGGGTGAGGGGGTATATATACCAACCCCCCAAAATGTGACCGTTATGTGTTCTGCGAAGGGGTATCGGATCTTCCGACCATGAGTCGGATCTTCCGAAGAATGACAGATTAGTGTTAGAAAACCCCAGACAAATTCCAGGCATCGGATCTTCCGACAGAGTGTCGGATCTTCCGATAAGGGCCGGAACTTCCGGCAAATGACAGAACATAGCAAGAAAGCCCTCAGAACAGTTCCAGGCGTCGGATCTTCCGACACCCTGTCGGATTTTCCGACAGGCGTCAGAACTTCCGGCCCCGGAACAAATCCAAACCGAGCTGGCCGGAACTTCCGGTCGGATCTTCCGGCCAGGGGTCGGAACATGCATGTGACACACAGAAAAGGCTGAAATTTGGCTAAGTCCCGAAAGATCTGACACAGTGTAGGATCTTCCGATGGAAGTTCCGTTGCTAGGATCGGATCTTCCGACGGGAAACAACTCGAAACCGAGCCAGCCGGAACTTCCGGTCGGATCTTCCGGCCTAAGTTCTGACCAAGCAGACAACATGTGAATGTGACTTTGTATGTCTCTCAAGTGGATTTTCATCTCAAGCATAGCACTTAAAACAACTAGAATTTGTCGAACACGTCCACCTTGATAGTACGGTGGTCCTATACTCAAATTCAAACCGAAAATCAAATTAAATTCTTCGATCGAGTCCACCACCATAAGAAATCGAATTGGGGACCTTCTTTTCACATTTCTTTTCTTTTCTTTCATTTTATTCCTGCACAACTCATTCAAAGCATTATATCCAAATTTCTATTGTCATTAATCACCAAAATAGATTAAGTGCCTAGATGCACTTTAAGATGCACTTATCAAGATTAGCAAACAAACGTGCATCTCTCAAAGCATAAAAAACAGCACGTAAGTGTTCCATATGTTCATCCAAAGACTTGCTGAAAATTAATATATCATCAAAGTAAACCACCACAAATCGCCCAATAAAAGCCCGCAAAACCTCATTCATCAATCGCATGAAAGTACTAGGTGCATTGGTTAAACCAAAAGGCATAACTAACCACTCATATAATCCGAATTTGGTTTTAAAAGCTGTTTTCTATTCATCTCCAAGTTTCATTCTTATTTGGTGGTAACCAATACACAAGTCTATCTTTGTGAAAATTATAGCACCACACAACTCATCAAGCATGTCATCTAGCCTAGGAATAGGATGACGATATCGAATTGTAATATTATTGATAGCTCGACAATCAACACACATACGCCAAGTACCATCTTTCTTGGGAACCAAAAGCACAGGAATAGCACAAGGACTAAGGCTCTCACGGACATACCCACGGTCCAACAGTTCTTGGACTTGTCGCTGAATCTCCTTAGTCTCCTCGGGATTGGTGCGATAAGCAGCACGGTTCGGCAATGTGGCTCCGGGAATCAAATCAATTTGATGCTCTATCCCTCTCAAAGGTGGAAGGCCCGGTGGTAACTCAGCTGGAAAAACGTCAACATACTCCTGCAAAATGTTAGTGACAATAGGAGGCAAAGATCTAGCAATATTATCAAGCGAAAATAAAGCTTGTTTGCATACCAAAGCATAGCACATATGATCATCAGAAAGTTCAGCAAGTTCAGATTTCATTGCGAGCATAACTCCCCCCTTTTTAGGTGGGTAAATAGATTTAGCAACTTGCTGATTTTCATATTCCTTATCATGCAAACTAGCAGCTCGGTCTTTATCAGCTTGTACAATTTTAGCATGTGTCATAGGTAGCAAAGTAATTTTCTGTCCTTTATGTGTGAAAGTGTATTTATTACTTTTGCCATGGTGTATAGCATCATTATCAAATTCCCAAGGAAGTCCCAATAAAAGAGAACAAGCATCCATAGGTACGACATCATAGTCAACAGATCAGCATAGGTACCAATAGAAAAAGAAACTCTACAGGTTTGTGTTACCTTAGCTTTCCCCGCATCACTAAACCACTGAATACCATATGGATGGGGATGAGGGCGTGTGGCCAATCCAAGCTTCTTGACCAAATCAGAACTCACCAAATTATTGCAACTACCTCCATCAATGATGACACGTGCGCGACGGTTGTTGATGACGAAAAAAATTTGGAACAAGTTATGGCGTTGGAACTTCTCAGGTTGCTGTACTTGTGCGCTGAGTACTCGCTGCACAATGATGTTTCTAAAGGCCGTTGTGTCCTCACTACCAAATGCAACGCCACGATCCTCATCAATATCATTTGCCTCATCATCTTCAACGTCGGAGGTGCTTATGTATCCATCTTCTGTAGCAATGGATGCCCGCTGACTAGGGCAATCCTTCTGCACGTGGCCAAGCCCATGGCAACGGTGGCACTGAATGTTGGAAGTGCGTGGTGCCGAGGTGGTACCCCTGCTGCCCTCCTGCAAAGAATTTTTACCTGAATCCGAAGAACGTGCAGAAGATGGTGGTGGCGGTGATGGTGCAGCAGCTGTTGAAGCTGTGGATCGCTTGCTCGCTGGTGGGGGTGCTCGAAAAGAAGTTGGCTTGGGCAGCCCCGAAGAAGGCGTTGTACGTGGCATGTAGAAGGTGCTTCCCACCTTGTTCTTACCCTGTTGTTCACGCCCCTGAATCTCCTTTTCTGCAAGCATAGCATATCGAAACAACTGGTCGACAATGTTAAAGTCCTTATAATCAACTATGTCCTGAATATCACGCCTCAACCTTGAATAAAAACGACAGATAGAATCTTCGGATCCTTCTACAATACCACAATGCATTATGCCTTTTTGCAAAGAACCATAGTAATCCTGCATAGAAGTTTCTCTTTGTTCTAAACGCTGCAATTTCTTACGCAAATCTCTATGATATGAAGGAGGAACAAAACGATCACGTATAGCCACCTTAAGCTCATTCCAAGACGTAGGTGCTCTACCATCGCCAACTAGACCAGTCCACCAAATAATAGCAAAGTCCTTAAACTCACTAGTGGCTTGTCTAACTTGATGTTCTTCTGGTACAAGGTGGGCAGAAAATTTTTGTTCTACTGTCATCTCCCAATCAAGGTAACCCTCAGCATCATAATGACCCGAAAAAGATGGAATGGTAAACTTAATCTTAGCATAAGGGTCATCACGATTGTTATTACCTTGGTGAGTGCCACCCATACCTACCCTGTTATGGCGAAGGCGACGTTGTAGTCGTGTGTTTCTGGTAGCTGCTTCATCATAATTACCATTGTCATCAAACACCGCATCATCTGGAAAACGTGGAGGTGGTGGTTGTTGTGGCTATGGTTGTGGTTGTGGACGTGCCTCCACTACGACAACTCTATCAGCAAGCTCGGACACCCGTCGGTCCACCCTCTCTAACATGGTGCCAAGCTTCATAGCGATGAGCGCGTCAGTGATAGCCTTGTTGATTGTTTCTTCCATCTTGTCACGAGAAGCTTGTAGCTCTTCTCGACTAACACATTCACTGAAATCTGTGGGAGCCTTCGGTGCATCATCTCCTGCCATCGAAAAGCACCAAAACAAGACACACAGTGAAGGTTATCCCTAATAATCCGACTACGTGCTCTCAACACAACAAAGGAAGTGTCTTACCAAGCTCTTGCAAGGTTCTTACCAACAAGCAATGCAAAGGATACCTGGACGGCGTGTAGTCCGCGATTGCAAGGGTCAAAAACCAGTGCCGTCCAGAAGGTGTATGTGGAGCTTTGGGAAGACACAATATGTAGCAAGGAGTAGCAAATAACGAATGCAGAATAGCAAAGTTCAATAAGTATCCAAAGTACAAGTCACAATTGCTGGCTTAGACGTGTCGTAGACATAGCACAACAAGTTGGAACAAGAAACGATGGGAAAATCTCACAGGACAAGCAAAACAGCACTCTATGCAATCGTTTTTAATCTTTTCAGAATTTCCCTCCGAAACCTCCGGGGTAGTAGGAATCACGAGATTTTTATTTTTTGAACTATTTTTTTTATATTTTTCTCTTAACAGGAATACCAAAAGCTCCAAGCACACAAATTTGCACCCTTTTTGAGGTGAGATGCGGCCTAGGGAAATTCAGGAACAAACGCTGAAAACCCTAAAACAACTTGATCAATTTTTTTCTTTATCTTTCTGATTTTTTTTGAATTTTCTGAGTTGGGCAAACAGGGCGAAGCCAAGTTTGGGTCCCCTCACAATGGAGTCACGAAGCTGCTATACAAAATTAAGCCAAAACGGAGCACCGAGCGAAACGTTATGCCCGTTTTACTGAAGGTACCTCAAGTTATGGTTTTCGGGAGGCCCACGATGCGGTTCTCTGGAGGCTCAATTCGGCAGGATGCGTGGCGGCGGTTAGGGTATGCAAGATGAACCAAGAAGGGCTGCGATGCAAGGCAATGAACACACGGTGGCTCGCAACCTATCTAGGGCTTGCACGGCCGGAGTTCACGCAAGGCGGCTAGCGAGGGCAAGTCGAGTTATGGGGTGGCACGACTTGTAATCTGGAAATGGTGGATGGGATAGCGGCGGAAACAAATAATACACAACAACGAGCGATTGAACTACAACGAGAAACATGACCTAATACCAGCAACAAGACTCGACCACGGACACAAACTCAACAAAGCGAATCTGAAACGAAATTGCAAAGGCTAAAAGGGTACTAGGACAGCGGAAATTTTTTTAGGGCTATTTTCTGGACTATAGGACAAAGGCGAAAGGACGAACCTGACGGTAAACCTGTCTCTGAATACCACTTGATGGGAACTAGGGTTTCCCGATCTTCCGAAAGGTTCTGATAACTCTCGATTTGGTGGAGTCGTGACTCAAATCGATCCGGCTTCCGAACCACACGTTCCGAACCCCGCAATCGCAGCACCACGTCTCCTCAGGTTATCAACTGGCGTTGCACGGTTGACCTCGCCCAGAAGGCTAATCCTTGCCTGCGAATCAAAGAACACAAGCAAGAACGAGAAAGGTTGCAACACAATTGCCGATGTATGATTAAACTCACGAAGTTGGGGTCTCACAAACCGACGAGCGGCGACACTGTTCTTGACAGAATTGATCTAAGCAAAACCAAAACCCTAACTTGGGTGGCGGCTACTGTTTTAAAGAGTCTAGGGTCGTGGTCGACCCCCCTGGACGTGCCCCTATTGGGCTCAACACGATACACGGCCCAAAGACCAAAATACGACGACGCAGCGCCGAAACAGATTCTGGACGTCAAATTGTTTCGTCGATTCCCGATGCCTCCGGATGAATTTTGATATGAGACCAGTGCCATTGTAAATATTATCTCCTTAACTTTCCAAGCATATAAAGAACGTCCAAATCCGAGCCCGTATGCGACCTGGGCGTCCGATTTAGCGCTGACTGCTCCTGGACTCCGAGGTGGAGTCGAAGTCGAATTGATTTGGGCCTCTATCTTGACTTGCATGCCCTTGCTGGTGCTCTCCACCTTGAAGCCCTTCTCCAACTATCATCTGGTCCTCTCCATGCTTCCTAATTACAATATAATCATTAGGTAGCAATCTATTCTCATAAGCACATAGAGAAGTACTAAGGAACGAGCTCACCTCAAATTCAATTGTCGCGCACGAGCTCTAGTGATTGGACCTTGAACGATCAATGGAGGGTTGTTGTCAGTATCCATAGGAGTGATGTCCTCATCACTTAGAGCAAGAGCTTGCTACTGAACAAGGTAATCAAGAAGCAGAGGAGGATACAATGTCAAGAGAAACCCCTAGAGAAACACCTAGACGGTCCACTAATTTAGCTTCATCAAGCTTGAAGAGGCGCAAGACAGACGGCAAGGGAAAGGGTTTATCTGCAGCATTAAGTGACCCTCTTTTGGACATGTTACATGAAGCCCAAGGTGATCTAAATGGTATAGCTTTGAATGTGGGGAAAATGGCAGCTGCAATGAAGCGTGAGGTTGTTGTTCAAGAGAAGTTGTCAAATGAGGATCCCCAACCGAAGTTAAGAGAGAATACGGTAGTGGAACTGCGTAAGCTTGGTTTACTGGTAATGAACACATCAAAACTGCTACTGTGTTTGTAAGGATGCCAGAACAAATGAGTGTGTTGTTAACGCTCGATGAGACACTAAGGAGGGAATTTATCCTAAACATGCTTAATGGTATGTGAAACTTTGTCATCTTGTTACACTTGTTTATTTCCTATCATAATTCAGATGCTTGTCCTTTCAGAACGTTCAAGTAACACGTGCAGTTATATCATGCCATCGTAGTCGTAGTAGTATATTTAAATATATGTTTGCAGTTTAACGTTGCTGATCTTAGGCAGAAATATACAATCAACTAATGATGATAGAAGTAGCTTCCTATTGAACATTATTGTTGAATCAGTATACAATTCTTTATAGAAAAATATAATATTTCATACCTTAACTTGTTCCTTTTTGTGTATAGTAGAAGAGGAGAAGATGGACTAGATCACCTGCTTGCATCTCTAATTTATTTGATGTAGAGCTTGTCAAGTGTCCGTGAAGTTGAAGATACAAAGGGTGTTGATTATGCTTGATGTCTCCGGTTTGTAGTGTCTTATTTTACTTCCGTTTACTGGTTGCATTTCACCCTATGCTAAGTTCTTTGTTTCGGCTACACCTTTGTTTGAGTTAGAACTTGTCAAGTGACGATGAAATTGAAGATCCGAAGGGTGCAGATCATGCTTGCTGTATTAGGTTTGAAGTGACTCGTTTTACTTTTGTTTTGCTTTTTTTGATCTCAACCTATATTGAATACTTTTGTTTGAATATATTTGTGTTAATTTTTAAAGATATTTAAACTTTTTGTTATGTAACGTTGATCTGATTAGTGTATTCAAGGGAGCATGATATTGGTGTTCTTGTAGTGTTCCAGTATTGTATTGGTTGATAACAATGCATCACTTATCAGGAAAATTATTTAACCAAACTAGCTTGTGATACCTGAGCATGAACAAATGGCTGTAATGGAATCCATTAACATTATAGCATCCACTACAACAAACCATTTAATCTGTGACGGATTTTTTATGACGGATTCAGAGAACGTCACATATTTGCATTAATGGATATTAGGCCCAAAATATAGTGACGTTTTAACAAAACCGTCACAATATAGCCCAATAACTAGTGACGTTCTCAAAAATTCGTCATGGATCAACATTAAAGTAAAAAATATAAAAAGTGGTTGAGTTTGTTGTTAACATGCTTGTTGCATTTAAATGCAAAAAAAAAGCAAAAAGTGCCCTACCTAAGATTCGAAACTAGGACCATAGTCTAGCAAAAAACTTGCCGCCGCACACCACCAAGCTAAATGATGTCTTGTGATTACCACCAGGCATTTCCTTTACTTATACAAATTTCACTTGTTATTTTTCTGCCCCTACGAATACACGGTCAGGTCACCGGCCGCACTAAAATTCGATAAAACAAAAGGTACCGTCGGGTGTTCGAATCAGAGACCTGGGGCAAAGAAACTTCGTACTACTGCACTACTAATTCACTTGTATGTTGTATCTAAGTAGGGGACGTGTTTTAATTTTACCTGTTGATCGACAAAAAAACAAAATGCTTCTTTATTTTAGTTTACGAAATGCCATCTACCACAAGCACACATCCACGTTTACGAAATGCTTCTTTATTTTAGTTTAGTTAATCTTTCGTAACTTGTGAAACTTGGGCAAGAATAATAGTCAAATGGGCATGACAGGCCATAGGCATCCTCATCTTTTTGGGCCGAGCCCAGCGCTCCAAACCAGACAGATGCCCAGCCCAATTCCCTGCTCCGATCTTGGGCCAAATTCCCCAATCCAGCCCTGCTCCGATCTTGGGCCAAACTCCCCAATCCGGCCTGTCTCAGCCCAAATGGAAAACGCACCACAAAAATGTGCTCCATACGGGAATCGAACCCACGACATCCAACTCACCAACTAGTGCATTTACCACTGAGCTACAGACTTGTTTCGTAGTACATCCTGTAGAGTAAATTTATTTGATATATGTAACGTCACAGGCTAGAATGATATGAAGAATGCATGAATAGTTCATCTTTCTTTTTTAATCCGGAATTAAAAATTGTAACTAGTATTTCTCCTTCATATTAACTCTAAATTTGGTGGTTCTTTTTTCAGAATTTTTTAAAAATCATGATCTTACATTTAATAGTGTATTTTGTATGTTAATTTCTATTTATTTGAGCTTTTACATATGGATTGTTTTCTTACACCCATATAGAAAATAGAAAAACATGTTTTTGCACAACAATTGCTAATGTAACTTTCTATTCTTTAATGTTAAGACAGACTCAAGGTTGTGTCCAAAATTTAAGTGCATGCGAGTTAGAAAAATATTATGGGATATGGAAACTTAAGAGTTTGACTTGAGTTATAAGAAACTATGTGGTGGAAGTGCCTATTTTATGAATAATGTATAGTCTTACTCTACTAAAATAATTTGATTTTTTATGGTAAGTTTATGGATCTAAAATTTGCTTCCATGACAGTTTGTAGAATTTTCTGACCAAATTTAGATATTATTGCAATTACTCTATTCTAGTTTGGAGATAAAAGGTTGAATTATCCCTAGCAAACCATTGGATCCTTCATTATATATTGGACATGAACTATAATGGGACATATAAGCTTAAATATGACTTCTGTGCAACCGAATAAATCTTATTGGAGATACATGCAATTTAATTTGGAATTACTTTCCATAAGCACCTAGAAAATCATTTAAACTATATAAAATAGTTAATCGGTTCCAAAAATTTTGAAACTCTTACACAACAACATATATGTCATCTGTTTCATGTAAAAAAAATTCAGGTATATTAGATAATTTGATCTGCATGTTATTTGGCAAGTTTTTGAATTCGAATTTGTTTCTATTAAAGGAAAAAAGGCTCATGAATTTGCTAAACGGGCCAAAAGAAACTTGTCTTGGGCCAATTTCCACTAAGGCCCAACTTCTTGTAGCCGATAACATCTGATCCGACGATCCAGATCGAGCCCGAGGTAGATATATCTTCTAGCTGACACCCTTCTCAAACCCTAGCTCCTCTCGCTTACTCCAGTCCGCCGACAACGCCTCCACCCTTCCCTTCACACAACTCTCCTTCCCCTCCTCATATCTGTCGCCGCCCTCGTCGACTCACCCGGGACACCGCCCCTCTACCCAACACGGAGGAGGTCAGGGACTACATCGGCCACAGGCTACAGCGTGCTGCTGCTTCTGACTATCGCTGCGATGGTTCCTCCCCTTCCTGCGCCGCTGCTGCCGCGGACCAGGAGGCTGCTGTCCCCCTCAAGTTACCAGTGGGGAACCTGTCAATATAGAAGCGCTGTTTTCTCAGTTGACATTGCACGTGATTGGTGTGTCATTGTTCAACTACAAATTTTTATCCCTCACAACAGATAGTCCTATCATTGATGCTATTTATACTGCACTCAAAGAAGCAGAGCTTTGTTAGAGATCTTTTGCCGTACTAGAATGTCGTTTCCTCGTTCACTTCATCCTTCTATTTTTTCACCTCACTGATATTTTCATATAATCCTTGTATGTCACCTCAGAATTTCTATTTCATGAAAGCTTGCTTCCTTGAATAGCGGCCGGTGCGCTAACAGAATGATAACATGTTTCTGCACTGAAGTAGTGTATTTTTTTGTGTAGTTCTTGAGGGACTGAGGAGTTGCAGCTTCTTGTGAATGGCCAAAGTTGGTCGCCGCCCCCCAACTTGTGATGCCGACGAAGGTTGGACTGAAGAGACCACAAAAACATTGGATACCAGGTATAGTTCGACGATTGCTAGTTGGTTCATGATTTTTTTTTAAATGACAAGGTGGTGAAAGAGTTTCATAATTGCTAGTTGCACAGCTATATGATGGATTACAACCTAAGTCATCTACTAGATTTTGTTTTTCTTTCTTCAATTACAAATTACTTGTACCACCTGTTGCTTGAGTTTTAATTGAGCTGGACTATATGTATTTAGTGAAATATCCTTGCTTATATATTGACATACTGGCCATTTTCTATTTTGAATCTGAGACATCAATGCGTACATAGTAACATGACTCCTTGTTTGTTAATTTGCCATGCCTAATTGCACCACGTACAATATCCAGAGTTCATGTGCAATTGTTATGTATGATGATATGATGCAGCCTGTGTTACACGTGAAGCTGCATATATTTAGTGTTTGCACGTATCTTCTTTTTCCATATGAACTCACCATGTGTTATACCATGTCCAGATCTACAAAGAATCAAGCTGAGTTGGACGCAAAAGTTGAGCTTGTGCTAATTCAGATTCAAGCAAGTGATGAGGTGTAATGCAACAAACTTTTATTGTTGTAACTAGCCGTGTGATGTGATGTTGGTTGGAGAAATTGGATGAAAACTTGAGATGATGTATCAAAATGCTAATTTTCAAATTGATTATTGTTTGTTGTCAAAAAATTATTATATTGTTGTATGGGCCTTATGGCTTCTCTTGGGCTGGACTGGAATGGTTGTGAAAATGAGCTTTAGGAATTTGTTGGGCCATAAAATTTGCTGAATTTTTTGTGGTAGTGGGCTATTGGGACTAAAAACATTTGGCCTGGTTATCATTTTGGCCTGCTTATAAATGGGCCACACTCATTTCGGCCTGTTAATAAATGGGCCGTCATCATCGACGTCATCCATGTCAGCAATAGTTGCCACATCATCAGCCACGTGACCATCCATGTCAATAGCCACATCACCTCATTATGCAATCCGTGATGAAGTTTATGACGTTTATTTTCGTCACAAACATTGGGCCTGGATTGGGCTACGCGGGCTTAAGGCTAATCTATGACGGTTTGAAAACCTCACAGATCGTTTCAATCTGTGACAGATTCTGTTAAATCGTCACGCGATTTAATCTATGACGCTCAATCCATGACGTTTTCTAAAATCATCACCGATACTGTTTTGTGACGTATTTTTAGTGATCTATGACAAAACAATTTCATCATAGATTAAATGATTTCTTGTAGTGATCCAACCAAACAAAGCACGTAATCAGTGATTCCACCGTCAAACCGGATGTGACCTAATTACATTTTCTTTTGCGCTACCTGAGTGTGAACCAAACACCACCATAGTTGTTTAAGTCACTAACTATGTTCTTGAAATTAGTTATTTTTGTGTGATATGTTCATGCTTGATTTCGAACTATTAGTGTCTGTTGGTGTTTTGTGTATTGCATTATACTTTTTTTGCGGTCTATAGTAAGACACATGTATAAATTTAGTTGTATATTCAAAAATTTGTTGTCAAATTTTTTATTAATATTGTCAAGAAATTTTTTGTTTATATGATTAATTTAATATTAGATACTCCTAACCTTTGAAAATAACCATAAAAATCTCTATATATTCTTAACTTAAACTATAATATACTCTATCACTCCATGAAATTGTTACTCAGATTACTTTACATGAAGAAATAAAAAAGCATAAATCTGATTACAAGTACATTGGACTACTCGATACAGCTGAGGAAATAAACTGAGCCAAAATTGTATTCATATTCATAGGGTTAAGTGGATTATTTTGAGTAATAAAATGAGTTTGTGTGGTACTCTTTTGGTCAAAGTGCAAAATGGCCATATCAAAGACATATTCTCCATTGAATGGAGTCTTTTCATCATGCGCATTGCAATTATACCCCCAAAATATTCTAACCGCCTAAAGTGCTAAGCGTGTCGAAGTCTTGTGCCTTTTCTTTATTCAGATTTACGCTTTCAGATGATCTGTACGTGTCGACAACTCAATGTAATACATATATCGAGAGCTCGAGATCTTTTTCCATGCATTCAGAGTCATAGACTGTATGCCTTATTGAGGCCTTCTTTACCACTCCGTTCACACACGAAAAAGGAGTACGTACAGGGCAGATTTACCATTTGGTGTGTACTTTCTGGCTCGCGTAGACTACTCACCAACCATATTGATAGACGTAGACCACTCACCAACACATCAATCATATCCACTCCATGTCTCCATGCCAATTCAATGGCCACAAAATCTTGGCATGCATTTTTCCTCTATTCTGAAAATGTCCACATATTCTGAAGATGTTCATGTGAACCGTTTGTGAGGCTATATATGTTACCAAAGACAAAGAGAAAAAACATTGTTGCAGAGCAAATGCCTCGCGGTACAGTGTACTTGTTTGACAAGAACAAATCACGAAACAGTTGGGAGATTACACTTCGAGAAAGATCAGTAGCAACGGTGTATGAGTGTACTAGTTTGACAAGAACAAACAACCACTCATCTCAAACTCAAGGTGCTACTAGTACATTCCAGCACTGTGCATGAGCACGAAGAGGTTGATCTCGTTGACGTCCGTCTCCGGCGTGGGCTTGCTGATCATCTTGAAGAGCATGTACCCGCGCGCCAGCCTGAACCTGCCGGTGCCGCCGACGACGGCGCGCTCGATGGTGCCGGCGAACCCGAGCACGGGGCCCTGCACGGAGAGCGTGCTCCCGGCGTACTCGCCGGCGGTGAACACCAGCGTGATGGACGACAGGTACCCGGCGCCGACCTGCAGGCTGGTGCCGAAGAAGACGCCCTGGTACCGGCCGAGCAGCGCCGACGAGCGGCCCGGGCCGGCGCGGATCTCGTCGTCCACCACGCCGATGCTCCCGAACGAGGAGTTGGCGCCCAGCGGGGACTGCAGCGCGGCGGCGGCCGTGGCGTTCGCGCCGGTGTACTTCTCGTGCACGTAGAGGTGGATGTGGGTCAGGCCGTGGTCGGCGGCGGCGTGGACGACGGCGAGGGATGACGTCAAGGTGAGGAGGGAGAGGAAGAGGGGAAGCGGCAGCTTGGGCGGCGCCATGGTGAAAAGCTATAGGCCGGCAAAGGGTCTCTCGTGTGGTCGTGGGTGGGTGCCGGACAAGAAGGACGTGGACGTGCACTTTCTCAGCTCCCTTTCCCATCTTATCTTGCCGGTGGCTTCAATAATGTGGGTGCATATGGTGATGGTGTGGCAGTTCGTTGCGCGCCAGCTTTGATGGTACACATCAATTGAATCGAATTTAAATTGCTAGCTGGAGATGTACAAATTTATCAAAAACAATAGCTACGTAAAATAAAGATCGAGTAGTCAAAATACAAGAAAACGGACTCAATATTAAGCACAATTCAACATTTTAATTAACATAAAAAACTTTCTGTGAGTTCCAATTAACATAAAAAACTTTCTTAGAATTATATGAAGATGTTTGTGCCTTTCCAATGTAAAAAAATTAAGACTTGGTGACTAAAGAACCCGTTTACTGAAGTGAAAAGACGGAGCATCTCCAACATATCCCTAGTCCTCGGCCCAACTATCATATCAGGGGAGTTGGCGCAAAAATAGTGCTCCAGCAAAACAACTATCATATTAGGGGAGTTGATGCAAAAATAGTGCTCTAGCAAAACTGTATTGTATTTTTTCCAAATAATTATTAGGACAAACCAATAATCCACTTCAATTGTTCCCGCATAGGAGACTTAGAGCTCTCCCAATAGAGGAGTTGAATTAGAATGAGATTATATTGGGGAAGTACAAATTTAATTCCTATAAACTATGTTTCACATTGTTTTCTCATTTTCATATTTAAACAGTCCATTTTGTTTATATATACTATTATTAAATTTGTATGTTTAAGAAATTTGTTCAGAAAAAGGTTAGCCATAAGTTATTTATAAGTTTTCAAAGATGTCGAGCAACCAAAACTTATGTGTGTGCCAGCCGAATTATATTCGACAAGTTGCTTAATAATTTTTTCGACTAAAATTTATTTTTTCACAAAAATTGTCATAATAAATTTATATGCAAAAATTTGTATGAAATGCTCCAATCATTACTTTTACTCCAAACAATATTATTAATGAAAGTTATGAACATAAGTTTATATTTTTCAAAACTGGAAAATTGCATAAAAAATCTCCAATAAAGAAAGTCATGGGTTGGTCGAGCGATCGTTGATCTCGTCCCCAGCAAGGGCACGCTGATTAGCTATGCCCCAAGGACCAAGGTGAATGTCTAGTGACTTGTGGCTAGGAGAGTTTGCTTAGGCACCAATGCATCGGATCTATGGGAGTCGGACATCTGGCAAATGGAAATCGCCAAGCAGCATATGTGGATCAACAGGGATAAATAGAAAATAGTGTAGAAGCAAGCATAGCCAGAAACTAGCATATGAACGGTTGGGCTCTATTCAAATTAGTTGGATTGTGATCCTATATGAATGTTGAGCTGAGGAAGGTTGTTTAGATCCATGCCAACATATGTCCCACCTTGTTTAGATCCCAAATCTGCACCCCCAAGTTTACTGTGCAAAAAGAAGATTCTCATCACATCAAAATGTCATAACATGCATGGAGTACTAAATGTAGATGAAATCAAAAACTAATTGCACAGATTTGTTGTACTCTACGATACGAACATTTTGAGCCTAATTAAATAATTTTTGGATAATTTTTCACACATACAAACGAAATGCTACAGTGACGCAATGATTACGAAGTGACATTATGCTCCCAAAATTGGCCTCCCAAATTTGGGATCTAAACAAGGCCCAAAAATTGGAAAGGTTTTGGGCTCATACCTAAGCGCCCAGACACCAGACAGCCCAAGGCGAAGCTAGCTAACGGGAGGGGGCGCACAACTTTTCCATGTGTAACTACATATATTATTTTATTATAATTAATATATATTTATAGGCAAACAAAATAACTATTTTTCACGACACAGACTTCAGATGGATCAAGTCACCGTATATATACACTTCACTCTCCATAACCACGTCGCATATCATAAGAAGAATAATTAGCCACAACTTAAAATCTCAAACTGAAGTGTGCAGATTTCACGGCAAGAAATCTAATTGATTGAGCCATGCTCAATTTAAAAATAGTTGGTGATTTCGATATCAATAGTCCAATATAATTTCAATTCAGTTCTGAAAAATCCCAAATTGCAAGTGACGTAATCCTACTATCTGAACAAACAACAACAAATAGGCATGTTATCTTGCAAAATTCAGTGATTTGCTTGAAAGAAATAACATAATAGAAAATAATTAAGCGCAGGGATGCCTGGCGAGTGGCCGCAAGCTGGTTTGCTCGGCCTAGCTTGGCTGCTGTCGTGGGTGCATAACTTTTGAACAAGGATGCATATAAGGTGAATTTGGGACGGTTAGCATTAATTTTTCGGTTTCTCCCCATAGGATTGGCCCTTTGGCGTGCTAGTCAAGGCGTGTTGACAAGCAAAACCAAAACCCTGACTTGGGTGGCGGCTACTGTTTTAAAGAGTCTAGGGTCGTGGTCCACCCCCTGGACGTGCCCCTATTGGGCTCAACACGATACACGGCCCAAAGACCAAAATACGACGACGCAGCGCCGAAACAGATTCTGGACGTCAAATTGTTTCGTCGATTCCCGATGCCTCCGGATGAATTTTGATATGAGACCAGTGCCATTGTAAATATTATCTCCTTAACTTTCCAAGCATATAAAGAACGTCCAAATCCGAGCCCGTATGTGACCTGGGCGTCCGATTTAGCGCTGACTGCTCCTGGACTCCGAGGTGGACTCGAAGTCGAATTGATTTGGGCCTCTATCTTGACTTGCATGCCCTTGCTGGTGCTCTCCACCTTGAAGCCCTTCTCCAACTATCCTCTGGTCCTCTCCATGGTTCCTAATTACAATATAATCATTAGGTAGCAATCTATTCTCATAAGCACATAGAGAAGTACTTAGGAACGAGCTCACCTCAAATTCAATTGTCGCGCACGAGCTCTAGTGATTGGACCTTGAACGATCAATGGAGGGTTGTTGTCAGTATCCATAGGAGTGATGTCCTCATCACTTAGAGCAAGAGCTTGCTACTGAACAAGGTAATCAAGAAGCAGAGGAGGATACAATGTCAAGAGAAACCCCTAGAGAAACACCTAGACGGTCCACTAATTTAGCTTCATCAAGCTTGAAGAGGCGCAAGACAGACGGCAAGGGAAAGGGTTTATCTGCAGCATTAAGTGACCCTCTTTTGGACATGTTACATGAAACCCAAGGTGATCTAAATGGTATAGCTTTGAATGTGGGGAAAATGGCAGCTGCAATGAAGCGTGAGGTTGTTGTTCAAGAGAAGTTGTCAAATGAGGATCCCCAACCGAAGTTAAGAGAGAATACGGTAGTGGAACTGCGTAAGCTTGGTTTACTGGTAATGAACACATCAAAACTGCTACTGTGTTTGTAAGGATGCCAGAACAAATGAGTGTGTTGTTAACGCTCGATGTGACACTAAGGAGGGAATTTATCCTAAACATGCTTAATGGTATGTGAAACTTTGTCATCTTGTTACACTTGTTTATTTCCTATCATAATTCAGATGCTTGTCCTTTCAGAACGTTCAAGTAACACGTGCAGTTATATCATGCCATCGTAGTCGTAGTAGTATATTTAAATATATGTTTGCAGTTTAACGTTGCTGATCTTAGGCAGAAATATACAATCAACTAATGATGATAGAAGTAGCTTCCTATTGAACATTATTGTTGAATCAGTATACAATTCTTTATAGAAAAATATAATATTTCATACCTTAACTTGTTCCTTTTTGTGTAGAGTAGAAGAGGAGAAGATGGACTAGATCACCTGCTTGCATCTCTAATTTATTTGATGTAGAGCTTGTCAAGCGTCCGTGAAGTTGAAGATACAAAGGGTGTTGATTATGCTTGATGTCTCCGGTTTGTAGTGTCTTATTTTACTTCCGTTTACTGGTTGCATTTCACCCTATGCTAAGTTCTTTGTTTCGGCTACACCTTTGTTTGAGTTAGAACTTGTCAAGTGATGATGAAATTGAAGATCCGAAGGGTGCAGATCATGCTTGCTGTATTAGGTTTGAAGTGACTCGTTTTACTTTTGTTTTGCTTTTTTTGATCTCAACCTATATTGAATACTTTTGTTTGAATATATTTGTGTTAATTTTTAAAGATATTTAAACTTTTTGTTATGTAACGTTGATCTGATTAGTGTATTCAAGGGAGCATGATATTGGTGTTCTTGTAGTGTTCCAGTATTGTATTGGTTGATAACAATGCATCACTTATCAGGAAAATTATTTAACCAAACTAGCTTGTGATACCTGAGCATGAACAAATGGCTGTAATGGAATCCATTAACATTATAGCATCCACTACAACAAACCATTTAATCTGTGACGGATTTTTTATGACGGATTCAGAGAACGTCACATATTTGCATTAATGGATATTAGGCCCAAAATATAGTGACGTTTTAACAAAACCGTCACAATATAGCCCAATAACTAGTGACGTTCTCAAAAATTCGTCATGGATCAACATTAAAGTAAAAAATATAAAAAGTGGTTGAGTTTGTTGTTAACATGCTTGTTGCATTTAAATGCAAAAAAAAAGCAAAAAGTGCCCTACCTAAGATTCGAAACTAGGACCATAGTCTAGCAAAAAACTTGCCGCCGCACACCACCAAGCTAAATGATGTCTTGTGATTACTACCAGGCATTTCCTTTACTTATACAAATTTCACTTGTTATTTTTCTGCCCCTACGAATACACGGTCAGGTCACCGGCCGCACTAAAATTCGATAAAACAAAAGGTACCGTCGGGTGTTCGAATCAGAGACCTGGGGCAAAGAAACTTCGTACTACTGCACTACTAATTCACTTGTATGTTGTATCTAAGTAGGGGACGTGTTTTAATTTTACCTGTTGATCGACAAAAAAACAAAATGCTTCTTTATTTTAGTTTACGAAATGCCATCTACCACAAGCACACATCCACGTTTACGAAATGCTTCTTTATTTTAGTTTAGTTAATCTTTCGTAACTTGTGAAACTTGGGCAAGAATAATAGTCAAATGGGCATGACAGGCCATAGGCATCCTCATCTTTTTGGGCCGAGCCCAGCGCTCCAAACCAGACAGATGCCCAGCCCAATTCCCTGCTCCGATCTTGGGCCAAATTCCCCAATCCAGCCCTGCTCCGATCTTGGGCCAAACTCCCCAATCCGGCCTGTCTCAGCCCAAATGGAAAACGCACCACAAAAATGTGCTCCATACGGGAATCGAACCCACGACATCCAACTCACCAACTAGTGCATTTACCACTGAGCTACAGACTTGTTTCGTAGTACATCCTGTAGAGTAAATTTATTTGATATATGTAACGTCACAGGCTAGAATGATATGAAGAATGCATGAATAGTTCATCTTTCTTTTTTAATCCGGAATTAAAAATTGTAACTAGTATTTCTCCTTCATATTAACTCTAAATTTGGTGGTTCTTTTTTCAGAATTTTTTAAAAATCATGATCTTACATTTAATAGTGTATTTTGTATGTTAATTTCTATTTATTTGAGCTTTTACATATGGATTGTTTTCTTACACCCATATAGAAAATAGAAAAACATGTTTTTGCACAACAATTGCTAATGTAACTTTCTATTCTTTAATGTTAAGACAGACTCAAGGTTGTGTCCAAAATTTAAGTGCATGCGAGTTAGAAAAATATTATGGGATATGGAAACTTAAGAGTTTGACTTGAGTTATAAGAAACTATGTGGTGGAAGTGCCTATTTTATGAATAATGTATAGTCTTACTCTACTAAAATAATTTGATTTTTTATAGTAAGTTTATGGATCTAAAATTTGCTTCCATGACAGTTTGTAGAATTTTCTGACCAAATTTAGATATTATTGCAATTACTCTATTCTAGTTTGGAGATAAAAGGTTGAATTATCCCTAGCAAACCATTGGATCCTTCATTATATATTGGACATGAACTATAATGGGACATATAAGCTTAAATATGACTTCTGTGCAACCGAATAAATCTTATTGGAGATACATGCAATTTAATTTGGAATTACTTTCCATAAGCACCTAGAAAATCATTTAAACTATATAAAATAGTTAATCGGTTCCAAAAATTTTGAAACTCTTACACAACAACATATATGTCATCTGTTTCATGTAAAAAAAATTCAGGTATATTAGATAATTTGATCTGCATGTTATTTGGCAAGTTTTTGAATTCGAATTTGTTTCTATTAAAGGAAAAAAGGCTCATGAATTTGCTAAACGGGCCAAAAGAAACTTGTCTTGGGCCAATTTCCACTAAGGCCCAACTTCTTGTAGCCGTTAACATCTGATCCGACGATCCAGATCGAGCCCGAGGTAGATATATCTTCTAGCTGACACCCTTCTCAAACCCTAGCTCCTCTCGCTTACTCCAGTCCGCCGACAACGCCTCCACCCTTCCCTTCACACAACTCTCCTTCCCCTCCTCATATCTGTCGCCGCCCTCGTCGACTCACCCGGGACACCGCCCCTCTACCCAACACGGAGGAGGTCAGGGACTACATCGGCCACAGGCTATAGCGTGCTCCTGCTTCTGACTATCGCTGCGATGGTTCCTCCCCTTCCTGCGCCGCTGCTGCCGCGGACCAGGAGGCTGCTGTCCCCCTCAAGTTACCTGGCGTCGGGCAGCGGCTGCCGCCGAGGCCCTGGAGCACCTCCACGTCGGCCCCGCACCGCAAAAGCTGTCGGCTCAACTCTCCGTGTCGGCGGTGCGGCGCTTGTCCCTCACCGCAAGCGAGGTCGCATCCTCTCCCCCAAGCCCATCGGTTTGTTTCACCCTTCCCTCTTGAACCTTTCGAATCCCGCTGCACCTTCGTTGGGCGATCTATCCAATCCTGCTTTAATTTTGTAGGTGATTTTTAGCGTCGGCAGTCTTTGTTTGTTTGTGCTTGAGGCCTTCCACTATGACCTCTAGATGCAGTCATGCAGGACGCACCTGGCGGCTGCAAGCAAGGTGAGCCTGTTGCTCCGTTCAGATCCTTATCTCTCTGCTTGATGTCCTGATCTGACTTGGTCCTTCCACGAAACTGTCCAATCTCGATCTGAGTACTACTTGTGCTAGTGCCTGTTGCCCTGGATCTCTAGTGCTAGAAGCCTCTACTGCACTGGATCCAACAAATGATATCTAGATTTTAGGTGAGACGCGGAGCTGTTGTGCCATCCCTGCACAAAAGTTTCCTGTCCGTTATGGGAAAAAGTATTTTGTAAATGTGCTGAGTGATAATAGAGAAACTCGAACCATATGCTTCCAGTGGGGAACCTGTCAATATAGAAGCGCTGTTTTCTCAGTTGACATTGCACGTGATTGGTGTGTCATTGTTCAACTACAAATTTTTATCCCTCACAACAGATAGTCCTATCATTGATGCTATTTATACTGCACTCAAAGAAGCAGAGCTTTGTTAGAGATCTTTTGCCGTACTAGAATGTCGTTTCCTCGTTCACTTCATCCTTCTATTTTTTCACCTCACTGATATTTTCATATAATCCTTGTATGTCACCTCAGAATTTCTATTTCATGAAAGCTTGCTTCCTTGAATAGCGGCCGGTGCGCTAACAGAATGATAACATGTTTCTGCACTGAAGTAGTGTATTTTT
Source organism: Echinochloa phyllopogon (assembly GCA_033239725.1). Taxonomy (NCBI): domain Eukaryota; kingdom Viridiplantae; phylum Streptophyta; class Magnoliopsida; order Poales; family Poaceae; genus Echinochloa; species Echinochloa phyllopogon. The sequence goes on along the minus strand of BTCW01000017.1, from coordinate 5,741,328 downwards.
TTGTGTAGTTCTTGAGGGACTGAGGAGTTGCAGCTTCTTGTGAATGGCCAAAGTTGGTCGCCGCCCCCCAACTTGTGATGCCGACGAAGGTTGGACTGAAGAGACCACAAAAACATTGGATACCAGGTATAGTTCGACGATTGCTAGTTGGTTCATGATTTTTTTTTAAATGACAAGGTGGTGAAAGAGTTTCATAATTGCTAGTTGCACAGCTATATGATGGATTACAACCTAAGTCATCTACTAGATTTTGTTTTTCTTTCTTCAATTACAAATTACTTGTACCACCTGTTGCTTGAGTTTTAATTGAGCTGGACTATATGTATTTAGTGAAATATCCTTGCTTATATATTGACATACTGGCCATTTTCTATTTTGAATCTGAGACATCAATGCGTACATAGTAACATGACTCCTTGTTTGTTAATTTGCCATGCCTAATTGCACCACGTACAATATCCAGAGTTCATGTGCAATTGTTATGTATGATGATATGATGCAGCCTGTGTTACACGTGAAGCTGCATATATTTAGTGTTTGCACGTATCTTCTTTTTCCATATGAACTCACCATGTGTTATACCATGTCCAGATCTACAAAGAATCAAGCTGAGTTGGACGCAAAAGTTGAGCTTGTGCTAATTCAGATTCAAGCAAGTGATGAGGTGTAATGCAACAAACTTTTATTGTTGTAACTAGCCGTGTGATGTGATGTTGGTTGGAGAAATTGGATGAAAACTTGAGATGATGTATCAAAATGCTAATTTTCAAATTGATTATTGTTTGTTGTCAAAAAATTATTATATTGTTGTATGGGCCTTATGGCTTCTCTTGGGCTGGACTGGAATGGTTGTGAAAATGAGCTTTAGGAATTTGTTGGGCCATAAAATTTGCTGAATTTTTTGTGGTAGTGGGCTATTGGGACTAAAAACATTTGGCCTGGTTATCATTTTGGCCTGCTTATAAATGGGCCACACTCATTTCGGCCTGTTAATAAATGGGCCGTCATCATCGACGTCATCCATGTCAGCAATAGTTGCCACATCATCAGCCACGTGACCATCCATGTCAATAGCCACATCACCTCATTATGCAATCCGTGATGAAGTTTATGACGTTTATTTTCGTCACAAACATTGGGCCTGGATTGGGCTACGCGGGCTTAAGGCTAATCTATGACGGTTTGAAAACCTCACAGATCGTTTCAATCTGTGACAGATTCTGTTAAATCGTCACGCGATTTAATCTATGACGCTCAATCCATGACGTTTTCTAAAATCATCACCGATACTGTTTTGTGACGTATTTTTAGTGATCTATGACAAAACAATTTCATCATAGATTAAATGATTTCTTGTAGTGATCCAACCAAACAAAGCACGTAATCAGTGATTCCACCGTCAAACCGGATGTGACCTAATTACATTTTCTTTTGCGCTACCTGAGTGTGAACCAAACACCACCATAGTTGTTTAAGTCACTAACTATGTTCTTGAAATTAGTTATTTTTGTGTGATATGTTCATGCTTGATTTCGAACTATTAGTGTCTGTTGGTGTTTTGTGTATTGCATTATACTTTTTTTGCGGTCTATAGTAAGACACATGTATAAATTTAGTTGTATATTCAAAAATTTGTTGTCAAATTTTTTATTAATATTGTCAAGAAATTTTTTGTTTATATGATTAATTTAATATTAGATACTCCTAACCTTTGAAAATAACCATAAAAATCTCTATATATTCTTAACTTAAACTATAATATACTCTATCACTCCATGAAATTGTTACTCAGATTACTTTACATGAAGAAATAAAAAAGCATAAATCTGATTACAAGTACATTGGACTACTCGATACAGCTGAGGAAATAAACTGAGCCAAAATTGTATTCATATTCATAGGGTTAAGTGGATTATTTTGAGTAATAAAATGAGTTTGTGTGGTACTCTTTTGGTCAAAGTGCAAAATGGCCATATCAAAGACATATTCTCCATTGAATGGAGTCTTTTCATCATGCGCATTGCAATTATACCCCCAAAATATTCTAACCGCCTAAAGTGCTAAGCGTGTCGAAGTCTTGTGCCTTTTCTTTATTCAGATTTACGCTTTCAGATGATCTGTACGTGTCGACAACTCAATGTAATACATATATCGAGAGCTCGAGATCTTTTTCCATGCATTCAGAGTCATAGACTGTATGCCTTATTGAGGCCTTCTTTACCACTCCGTTCACACACGAAAAAGGAGTACGTACAGGGCAGATTTACCATTTGGTGTGTACTTTCTGGCTCGCGTAGACTACTCACCAACCATATTGATAGACGTAGACCACTCACCAACACATCAATCATATCCACTCCATGTCTCCATGCCAATTCAATGGCCACAAAATCTTGGCATGCATTTTTCCTCTATTCTGAAAATGTCCACATATTCTGAAGATGTTCATGTGAACCGTTTGTGAGGCTATATATGTTACCAAAGACAAAGAGAAAAAACATTGTTGCAGAGCAAATGCCTCGCGGTACAGTGTACTTGTTTGACAAGAACAAATCACGAAACAGTTGGGAGATTACACTTCGAGAAAGATCAGTAGCAACGGTGTATGAGTGTACTAGTTTGACAAGAACAAACAACCACTCATCTCAAACTCAAGGTGCTACTAGTACATTCCAGCACTGTGCATGAGCACGAAGAGGTTGATCTCGTTGACGTCCGTCTCCGGCGTGGGCTTGCTGATCATCTTGAAGAGCATGTACCCGCGCGCCAGCCTGAACCTGCCGGTGCCGCCGACGACGGCGCGCTCGATGGTGCCGGCGAACCCGAGCACGGGGCCCTGCACGGAGAGCGTGCTCCCGGCGTACTCGCCGGCGGTGAACACCAGCGTGATGGACGACAGGTACCCGGCGCCGACCTGCAGGCTGGTGCCGAAGAAGACGCCCTGGTACCGGCCGAGCAGCGCCGACGAGCGGCCCGGGCCGGCGCGGATCTCGTCGTCCACCACGCCGATGCTCCCGAACGAGGAGTTGGCGCCCAGCGGGGACTGCAGCGCGGCGGCGGCCGTGGCGTTCGCGCCGGTGTACTTCTCGTGCACGTAGAGGTGGATGTGGGTCAGGCCGTGGTCGGCGGCGGCGTGGACGACGGCGAGGGATGACGTCAAGGTGAGGAGGGAGAGGAAGAGGGGAAGCGGCAGCTTGGGCGGCGCCATGGTGAAAAGCTATAGGCCGGCAAAGGGTCTCTCGTGTGGTCGTGGGTGGGTGCCGGACAAGAAGGACGTGGACGTGCACTTTCTCAGCTCCCTTTCCCATCTTATCTTGCCGGTGGCTTCAATAATGTGGGTGCATATGGTGATGGTGTGGCAGTTCGTTGCGCGCCAGCTTTGATGGTACACATCAATTGAATCGAATTTAAATTGCTAGCTGGAGATGTACAAATTTATCAAAAACAATAGCTACGTAAAATAAAGATCGAGTAGTCAAAATACAAGAAAACGGACTCAATATTAAGCACAATTCAACATTTTAATTAACATAAAAAACTTTCTGTGAGTTCCAATTAACATAAAAAACTTTCTTAGAATTATATGAAGATGTTTGTGCCTTTCCAATGTAAAAAAATTAAGACTTGGTGACTAAAGAACCCGTTTACTGAAGTGAAAAGACGGAGCATCTCCAACATATCCCTAGTCCTCGGCCCAACTATCATATCAGGGGAGTTGGCGCAAAAATAGTGCTCCAGCAAAACAACTATCATATTAGGGGAGTTGATGCAAAAATAGTGCTCTAGCAAAACTGTATTGTATTTTTTCCAAATAATTATTAGGACAAACCAATAATCCACTTCAATTGTTCCCGCATAGGAGACTTAGAGCTCTCCCAATAGAGGAGTTGAATTAGAATGAGATTATATTGGGGAAGTACAAATTTAATTCCTATAAACTATGTTTCACATTGTTTTCTCATTTTCATATTTAAACAGTCCATTTTGTTTATATATACTATTATTAAATTTGTATGTTTAAGAAATTTGTTCAGAAAAAGGTTAGCCATAAGTTATTTATAAGTTTTCAAAGATGTCGAGCAACCAAAACTTATGTGTGTGCCAGCCGAATTATATTCGACAAGTTGCTTAATAATTTTTTCGACTAAAATTTATTTTTTCACAAAAATTGTCATAATAAATTTATATGCAAAAATTTGTATGAAATGCTCCAATCATTACTTTTACTCCAAACAATATTATTAATGAAAGTTATGAACATAAGTTTATATTTTTCAAAACTGGAAAATTGCATAAAAAATCTCCAATAAAGAAAGTCATGGGTTGGTCGAGCGATCGTTGATCTCGTCCCCAGCAAGGGCACGCTGATTAGCTATGCCCCAAGGACCAAGGTGAATGTCTAGTGACTTGTGGCTAGGAGAGTTTGCTTAGGCACCAATGCATCGGATCTATGGGAGTCGGACATCTGGCAAATGGAAATCGCCAAGCAGCATATGTGGATCAACAGGGATAAATAGAAAATAGTGTAGAAGCAAGCATAGCCAGAAACTAGCATATGAACGGTTGGGCTCTATTCAAATTAGTTGGATTGTGATCCTATATGAATGTTGAGCTGAGGAAGGTTGTTTAGATCCATGCCAACATATGTCCCACCTTGTTTAGATCCCAAATCTGCACCCCCAAGTTTACTGTGCAAAAAGAAGATTCTCATCACATCAAAATGTCATAACATGCATGGAGTACTAAATGTAGATGAAATCAAAAACTAATTGCACAGATTTGTTGTACTCTACGATACGAACATTTTGAGCCTAATTAAATAATTTTTGGATAATTTTTCACACATACAAACGAAATGCTATAGTGACGCAATGATTACGAAGTGACATTATGCTCCCAAAATTGGCCTCCCAAATTTGGGATCTAAACAAGGCCCAAAAATTGGAAAGGTTTTGGGCTCATACCTAAGCGCCCAGACACCAGACAGCCCAAGGCGAAGCTAGCTAACGGGAGGGGGCGCACAACTTTTCCATGTGTAACTACATATATTATTTTATTATAATTAATATATATTTATAGGCAAACAAAATAACTATTTTTCACGACACAGACTTCAGATGGATCAAGTCACCGTATATATACACTTCACTCTCCATAACCACGTCGCATATCATAAGAAGAATAATTAGCCACAACTTAAAATCTCAAACTGAAGTGTGCAGATTTCACGGCAAGAAATCTAATTGATTGAGCCATGCTCAATTTAAAAATAGTTGGTGATTTCGATATCAATAGTCCAATATAATTTCAATTCAGTTCTGAAAAATCCCAAATTGCAAGTGACGTAATCCTACTATCTGAACAAACAACAACAAATAGGCATGTTATCTTGCAAAATTCAGTGATTTGCTTGAAAGAAATAACATAATAGAAAATAATTAAGCGCAGGGATGCCTGGCGAGTGGCCGCAAGCTGGTTTGCTCGGCCTAGCTTGGCTGCTGTCGTGGGTGCATAACTTTTGAACAAGGATGCATATAAGGTGAATTTGGGACGGTTAGCATTAATTTTTCGGTTTCTCCCCATAGGATTGGCCCTTTGGCGTGCTAGTCAAGGCGTGTTGACAAGCAAAACCAAAACCCTGACTTGGGTGGCGGCTACTGTTTTAAAGAGTCTAGGGTCGTGGTCCACCCCCTGGACGTGCCCCTATTGGGCTCAACACGATACACGGCCCAAAGACCAAAATACGACGACGCAGCGCCGAAACAGATTCTGGACGTCAAATTGTTTCGTCGATTCCCGATGCCTCCGGATGAATTTTGATATGAGACCAGTGCCATTGTAAATATTATCTCCTTAACTTTCCAAGCATATAAAGAACGTCCAAATCCGAGCCCGTATGTGACCTGGGCGTCCGATTTAGCGCTGACTGCTCCTGGACTCCGAGGTGGACTCGAAGTCGAATTGATTTGGGCCTCTATCTTGACTTGCATGCCCTTGCTGGTGCTCTCCACCTTGAAGCCCTTCTCCAACTATCCTCTGGTCCTCTCCATGGTTCCTAATTACAATATAATCATTAGGTAGCAATCTATTCTCATAAGCACATAGAGAAGTACTTAGGAACGAGCTCACCTCAAATTCAATTGTCGCGCACGAGCTCTAGTGATTGGACCTTGAACGATCAATGGAGGGTTGTTGTCAGTATCCATAGGAGTGATGTCCTCATCACTTAGAGCAAGAGCTTGCTACTGAACAAGGTAATCAAGAAGCAGAGGAGGATACAATGTCAAGAGAAACCCCTAGAGAAACACCTAGACGGTCCACTAATTTAGCTTCATCAAGCTTGAAGAGGCGCAAGACAGACGGCAAGGGAAAGGGTTTATCTGCAGCATTAAGTGACCCTCTTTTGGACATGTTACATGAAACCCAAGGTGATCTAAATGGTATAGCTTTGAATGTGGGGAAAATGGCAGCTGCAATGAAGCGTGAGGTTGTTGTTCAAGAGAAGTTGTCAAATGAGGATCCCCAACCGAAGTTAAGAGAGAATACGGTAGTGGAACTGCGTAAGCTTGGTTTACTGGTAATGAACACATCAAAACTGCTACTGTGTTTGTAAGGATGCCAGAACAAATGAGTGTGTTGTTAACGCTCGATGTGACACTAAGGAGGGAATTTATCCTAAACATGCTTAATGGTATGTGAAACTTTGTCATCTTGTTACACTTGTTTATTTCCTATCATAATTCAGATGCTTGTCCTTTCAGAACGTTCAAGTAACACGTGCAGTTATATCATGCCATCGTAGTCGTAGTAGTATATTTAAATATATGTTTGCAGTTTAACGTTGCTGATCTTAGGCAGAAATATACAATCAACTAATGATGATAGAAGTAGCTTCCTATTGAACATTATTGTTGAATCAGTATACAATTCTTTATAGAAAAATATAATATTTCATACCTTAACTTGTTCCTTTTTGTGTAGAGTAGAAGAGGAGAAGATGGACTAGATCACCTGCTTGCATCTCTAATTTATTTGATGTAGAGCTTGTCAAGCGTCCGTGAAGTTGAAGATACAAAGGGTGTTGATTATGCTTGATGTCTCCGGTTTGTAGTGTCTTATTTTACTTCCGTTTACTGGTTGCATTTCACCCTATGCTAAGTTCTTTGTTTCGGCTACACCTTTGTTTGAGTTAGAACTTGTCAAGTGATGATGAAATTGAAGATCCGAAGGGTGCAGATCATGCTTGCTGTATTAGGTTTGAAGTGACTCGTTTTACTTTTGTTTTGCTTTTTTTGATCTCAACCTATATTGAATACTTTTGTTTGAATATATTTGTGTTAATTTTTAAAGATATTTAAACTTTTTGTTATGTAACGTTGATCTGATTAGTGTATTCAAGGGAGCATGATATTGGTGTTCTTGTAGTGTTCCAGTATTGTATTGGTTGATAACAATGCATCACTTATCAGGAAAATTATTTAACCAAACTAGCTTGTGATACCTGAGCATGAACAAATGGCTGTAATGGAATCCATTAACATTATAGCATCCACTACAACAAACCATTTAATCTGTGACGGATTTTTTATGACGGATTCAGAGAACGTCACATATTTGCATTAATGGATATTAGGCCCAAAATATAGTGACGTTTTAACAAAACCGTCACAATATAGCCCAATAACTAGTGACGTTCTCAAAAATTCGTCATGGATCAACATTAAAGTAAAAAATATAAAAAGTGGTTGAGTTTGTTGTTAACATGCTTGTTGCATTTAAATGCAAAAAAAAAGCAAAAAGTGCCCTACCTAAGATTCGAAACTAGGACCATAGTCTAGCAAAAAACTTGCCGCCGCACACCACCAAGCTAAATGATGTCTTGTGATTACTACCAGGCATTTCCTTTACTTATACAAATTTCACTTGTTATTTTTCTGCCCCTACGAATACACGGTCAGGTCACCGTCCGCACTAAAATTCGATAAAACAAAAGGTACCGTCGGGTGTTCGAATCAGAGACCTGGGGCAAAGAAACTTCGTACTACTGCACTACTAATTCACTTGTATGTTGTATCTAAGTAGGGGACGTGTTTTAATTTTACCTGTTGATCGACAAAAAAACAAAATGCTTCTTTATTTTAGTTTACGAAATGCCATCTACCACAAGCACACATCCACGTTTACGAAATGCTTCTTTATTTTAGTTTAGTTAATCTTTCGTAACTTGTGAAACTTGGGCAAGAATAATAGTCAAATGGGCATGACAGGCCATAGGCATCCTCATCTTTTTGGGCCGAGCCCAGCGCTCCAAACCAGACAGATGCCCAGCCCAATTCCCTGCTCCGATCTTGGGCCAAATTCCCCAATCCAGCCCTGCTCCGATCTTGGGCCAAACTCCCCAATCCGGCCTGTCTCAGCCCAAATGGAAAACGCACCACAAAAATGTGCTCCATACGGGAATCGAACCCACGACATCCAACTCACCAACTAGTGCATTTACCACTGAGCTACAGACTTGTTTCGTAGTACATCCTGTAGAGTAAATTTATTTGATATATGTAACGTCACAGGCTAGAATGATATGAAGAATGCATGAATAGTTCATCTTTCTTTTTTAATCCGGAATTAAAAATTGTAACTAGTATTTCTCCTTCATATTAACTCTAAATTTGGTGGTTCTTTTTTCAGAATTTTTTAAAAATCATGATCTTACATTTAATAGTGTATTTTGTATGTTAATTTCTATTTATTTGAGCTTTTACATATGGATTGTTTTCTTACACCCATATAGAAAATAGAAAAACATGTTTTTGCACAACAATTGCTAATGTAACTTTCTATTCTTTAATGTTAAGACAGACTCAAGGTTGTGTCCAAAATTTAAGTGCATGCGAGTTAGAAAAATATTATGGGATATGGAAACTTAAGAGTTTGACTTGAGTTATAAGAAACTATGTGGTGGAAGTGCCTATTTTATGAATAATGTATAGTCTTACTCTACTAAAATAATTTGATTTTTTATGGTAAGTTTATGGATCTAAAATTTGCTTCCATGACAGTTTGTAGAATTTTCTGACCAAATTTAGATATTATTGCAATTACTCTATTCTAGTTTGGAGATAAAAGGTTGAATTATCCCTAGCAAACCATTGGATCCTTCATTATATATTGGACATGAACTATAATGGGACATATAAGCTTAAATATGACTTCTGTGCAACCGAATAAATCTTATTGGAGATACATGCAATTTAATTTGGAATTACTTTCCATAAGCACCTAGAAAATCATTTAAACTATATAAAATAGTTAATCGGTTCCAAAAATTTTGAAACTCTTACACAACGACATATATGTCATCTGTTTCATGTAAAAAAAATTCAGGTATATTAGATAATTTGATCTGCATGTTATTTGGCAAGTTTTTGAATTCGAATTTGTTTCTATTAAAGGAAAAAAGGCTCATGAATTTGCTAAACGGGCCAAAAGAAACTTGTCTTGGGCCAATTTCCACTAAGGCCCAACTTCTTGTAGCCGTTAACATCTGATCCGACGATCCAGATCGAGCCCGAGGTAGATATATCTTCTAGCTGACACCCTTCTCAAACCCTAGCTCCTCTCGCTTACTCCAGTCCGCCGACAACGCCTCCACCCTTCCCTTCACACAACTCTCCTTCCCCTCCTCATATCTGTCGCCGCCCTCGTCGACTCACCCGGGACACCGCCCCTCTACCCAACACGGAGGAGGTCAGGGACTACATCGGCCACAGGCTATAGCGTGCTCCTGCTTCTGACTATCGCTGCGATGGTTCCTCCCCTTCCTGCGCCGCTGCTGCCGCGGACCAGGAGGCTGCTGTCCCCCTCAAGTTACCTGGCGTCGGGCAGCGGCTGCCGCCGAGGCCCTGGAGCACCTCCACGTCGGCCCCGCACCGCAAAAGCTGTCGGCTCAACTCTCCGTGTCGGCGGTGCGGCGCTTGTCCCTCACCGCAAGCGAGGTCGCATCCTCTCCCCCAAGCCCATCGGTTTGTTTCACCCTTCCCTCTTGAACCTTTCGAATCCCGCTGCACCTTCGTTGGGCGATCTATCCAATCCTGCTTTAATTTTGTAGGTGATTTTTAGCGTCGGCAGTCTTTGTTTGTTTGTGCTTGAGGCCTTCCACTATGACCTCTAGATGCAGTCATGCAGGACGCACCTGGCGGCTGCAAGCAAGGTGAGCCTGTTGCTCCGTTCAGATCCTTATCTCTCTGCTTGATGTCCTGATCTGACTTGGTCCTTCCACGAAACTGTCCAATCTCGATCTGAGTACTACTTGTGCTAGTGCCTGTTGCCCTGGATCTCTAGTGCTAGAAGCCTCTACTGCACTGGATCCAACAAATGATATCTAGATTTTAGGTGAGACGCGGAGCTGTTGTGCCATCCCTGCACAAAAGTTTCCTGTCCGTTATGGGAAAAAGTATTTTGTAAATGTGCTGAGTGATAATAGAGAAACTCGAACCATATGCTTCCAGTGGGGAACCTGTCAATATAGAAGCGCTGTTTTCTCAGTTGACATTGCACGTGATTGGTGTGTCATTGTTCAACTACAAATTTTTATCCCTCACAACAGATAGTCCTATCATTGATGCTATTTATACTACACTCAAAGAAGCAGAGCTTTGTTAGAGATCTTTTGCCGTACTAGAATGTCGTTTCCTCGTTCACTTCATCCTTCTATTTTTTCACCTCACTGATATTTTCATATAATCCTTGTATGTCACCTCAGAATTTCTATTTCATGAAAGCTTGCTTCCTTGAATAGCGGCCGGTGCGCTAACAGAATGATAACATGTTTCTGCACTGAAGTAGTGTATTTTTTTGTGTAGTTCTTGAGGGACTGAGGAGTTGCAGCTTCTTGTGAATGGCCAAAGTTGGTCGCCGCCCCCCAACTTGTGATGCCGACGAAGGTTGGACTGAAGAGACCACAAAAACATTGGATACCAGGTATAGTTCGACGATTGCTAGTTGGTTCATGATTTTTTTTTAAATGACAAGGTGGTGAAAGAGTTTCATAATTGCTAGTTGCACAGCTATATGATGGATTACAACCTAAGTCATCTACTAGATTTTGTTTTTCTTTCTTCAATTATAAATTACTTGTACCACCTGTTGCTTGAGTTTTAATTGAGCTGGACTATATGTATTTAGTGAAATATCCTTGCTTATATATTGACATACTGGCCATTTTCTATTTTGAATCTGAGACATCAATGCGTACATAGTAACATGACTCCTTGTTTGTTAATTTGCCATGCCTAATTGCACCACGTACAATATCCAGAGTTCATGTGCAATTGTTATGTATGATGATATGATGCAGCCTGTGTTACACGTGAAGCTGCATATATTTAGTGTTTGCACGTATCTTCTTTTTCCATATGAACTCACCATGTGTTATACCATGTCCAGATCTACAAAGAATCAAGCTGAGTTGGACGCAAAAGTTGAGCTTGTGCTAATTCAGATTCAAGCAAGTGATGAGGTGTAATGCAACAAACTTTTATTGTTGTAACTAGCCGTGTGATGTGATGTTGGTTGGAGAAATTGGATGAAAACTTGAGATGATGTATCAAAATGCTAATTTTCAAATTGATTATTGTTTGTTGTCAAAAAATTATTATATTGTTGTATGGGCCTTATGGCTTCTCTTGGGCTGGACTGGAATGGTTGTGAAAATGAGCTTTAGGAATTTGTTGGGCCATAAAATTTGCTGAATTTTTTGTGGTAGTGGGCTATTGGGACTAAAAACATTTGGCCTGGTTATCATTTTGGCCTGCTTATAAATGGGCCACACTCATTTTGGCCTGTTAATAAATGGGCCGTCATCATCGACGTCATCCATGTCAGCAATAGTTGCCACATCATCAGCCACGTGACCATCCATGTCAATAGCCACATCACCTCATTATGCAATCCGTGATGAAGTTTATGACGTTTATTTTCGTCACAAACATTGGGCCTGGATTGGGCTACGCGGGCTTAAGGCTAATCTATGACGGTTTGAAAACCTCACAGATCGTTTCAATCTGTGACAGATTCTGTTAAATCGTCACGCGATTTAATCTATGACGCTCAATCCATGACGTTTTCTAAAATCATCACCGATACTGTTTTGTGACGTATTTTTAGTGATCTATGACAAAACAATTTCATCATAGATTAAATGATTTCTTGTAGTGATCCAACCAAACAAAGCACGTAATCAGTGATTCCACCATCAAACCGGATGTGACCTAATTACATTTTCTTTTGCGCTACCTGAGTGTGAACCAAACACCACCATAGTTGTTTAAGTCACTAACTATGTTCTTGAAATTAGTTATTTTTGTGTGATATGTTCATGCTTGATTTCGAACTATTAGTGTCTGTTGGTGTTTTGTGTATTGCATTATACTTTTTTTGCGGTCTATAGTAAGACACATGTATAAATTTAGTTGTATATTCAAAAATTTGTTGTCAAATTTTTTATTAATATTGTCAAGAAATTTTTTGTTTATATGATTAATTTAATATTAGATACTCCTAACCTTTGAAAATAACCATAAAAATCTCTATATATTCTTAACTTAAACTATAATATACTCTATCACTCCATGAAATTGTTACTCAGATTACTTTACATGAAGAAATAAAAAAGCATAAATCTGATTACAAGTACATTGGACTACTCGATACAGCTGAGGAAATAAACTGAGCCAAAATTGTATTCATATTCATAGGGTTAAGTGGATTATTTTGAGTAATAAAATGAGTTTGTGTGGTACTCTTTTGGTCAAAGTGCAAAATGGCCATATCAAAGACATATTCTCCATTGAATGGAGTCTTTTCATCATGCGCATTGCAATTATACCCCCAAAATATTCTAACCGCCTAAAGTGCTAAGCGTGTCGAAGTCTTGTGCCTTTTCTTTATTCAGATTTACGCTTTCAGATGATCTGTACGTGTCGACAACTCAATGTAATACATATATCGAGAGCTCGAGATCTTTTTCCATGCATTCAGAGTCATAGACTGTATGCCTTATTGAGGCCTTCTTTACCACTCCGTTCACACACGAAAAAGGAGTACGTACAGGGCAGATTTACCATTTGGTGTGTACTTTCTGGCTCGCGTAGACTACTCACCAACCATATTGATAGACGTAGACCACTCACCAACACATCAATCATATCCACTCCATGTCTCCATGCCAATTCAATGGCCACAAAATCTTGGCATGCATTTTTCCTCTATTCTGAAAATGTCCACATATTCTGAAGATGTTCATGTGAACCGTTTGTGAGGCTATATATGTTACCAAAGACAAAGAGAAAAAACATTGTTGCAGAGCAAATGCCTCGCGGTACAGTGTACTTGTTTGACAAGAACAAATCACGAAACAGTTGGGAGATTACACTTCGAGAAAGATCAGTAGCAACGGTGTATGAGTGTACTAGTTTGACAAGAACAAACAACCACTCATCTCAAACTCAAGGTGCTACTAGTACATTCCAGCACTGTGCATGAGCACGAAGAGGTTGATCTCGTTGACGTCCGTCTCCGGCGTGGGCTTGCTGATCATCTTGAAGAGCATGTACCCGCGCGCCAGCCTGAACCTGCCGGTGCCGCCGACGACGGCGCGCTCGATGGTGCCGGCGAACCCGAGCACGGGGCCCTGCACGGAGAGCGTGCTCCCGGCGTACTCGCCGGCGGTGAACACCAGCGTGATGGACGACAGGTACCCGGCGCCGACCTGCAGGCTGGTGCCGAAGAAGACGCCCTGGTACCGGCCGAGCAGCGCCGACGAGCGGCCCGGGCCGGCGCGGATCTCGTCGTCCACCACGCCGATGCTCCCGAACGAGGAGTTGGCGCCCAGCGGGGACTGCAGCGCGGCGGCGGCCGTGGCGTTCGCGCCGGTGTACTTCTCGTGCACGTAGAGGTGGATGTGGGTCAGGCCGTGGTCGGCGGCGGCGTGGACGACGGCGAGGGATGACGTCAAGGTGAGGAGGGAGAGGAAGAGGGGAAGCGGCAGCTTGGGCGGCGCCATGGTGAAAAGCTATAGGCCGGCAAAGGGTCTCTCGTGTGGTCGTGGGTGGGTGCCGGACAAGAAGGACGTGGACGTGCACTTTCTCAGCTCCCTTTCCCATCTTATCTTGCCGGTGGCTTCAATAATGTGGGTGCATATGGTGATGGTGTGGCAGTTCGTTGCGCGCCAGCTTTGATGGTACACATCAATTGAATCGAATTTAAATTGCTAGCTGGAGATGTACAAATTTATCAAAAACAATAGCTACGTAAAATAAAGATCGAGTAGTCAAAATACAAGAAAACGGACTCAATATTAAGCACAATTCAACATTTTAATTAACATAAAAAACTTTCTGTGAGTTCCAATTAACATAAAAAACTTTCTTAGAATTATATGAAGATGTTTGTGCCTTTCCAATGTAAAAAAATTAAGACTTGGTGACTAAAGAACCCGTTTACTGAAGTGAAAAGACGGAGCATCTCCAACATATCCCTAGTCCTCGGCCCAACTATCATATCAGGGGAGTTGGCGCAAAAATAGTGCTCCAGCAAAACAACTATCATATTAGGGGAGTTGATGCAAAAATAGTGCTCTAGCAAAACTGTATTGTATTTTTTCCAAATAATTATTAGGACAAACCAATAATCCACTTCAATTGTTCCCGCATAGGAGACTTAGAGCTCTCCCAATAGAGGAGTTGAATTAGAATGAGATTATATTGGGGAAGTACAAATTTAATTCCTATAAACTATGTTTCACATTGTTTTCTCATTTTCATATTTAAACAGTCCATTTTGTTTATATATACTATTATTAAATTTGTATGTTTAAGAAATTTGTTCAGAAAAAGGTTAGCCATAAGTTATTTATAAGTTTTCAAAGATGTCGAGCAACCAAAACTTATGTGTGTGCCAGCCGAATTATATTCGACAAGTTGCTTAATAATTTTTTCGACTAAAATTTATTTTTTCACAAAAATTGTCATAATAAATTTATATGCAAAAATTTGTATGAAATGCTCCAATCATTACTTTTACTCCAAACAATATTATTAATGAAAGTTATGAACATAAGTTTATATTTTTCAAAACTGGAAAATTGCATAAAAAAATCTCCAATAAAGAAAGTCATGGGTTGGTCGAGCGATCGTTGATCTCGTCCCCAGCAAGGGCACGCTGATTAGCTATGCCCCAAGGACCAAGGTGAATGTCTAGTGACTTGTGGCTAGGAGAGTTTGCTTAGGCACCAATGCATCGGATCTATGGGAGTCGGACATCTGGCAAATGGAAATCGCCAAGCAGCATATGTGGATCAACAGGGATAAATAGAAAATAGTGTAGAAGCAAGCATAGCCAGAAACTAGCATATGAACGGTTGGGCTCTATTCAAATTAGTTGGATTGTGATCCTATATGAATGTTGAGCTGAGGAAGGTTGTTTAGATCCATGCCAACATATGTCCCACCTTGTTTAGATCCCAAATCTGCACCCCCAAGTTTACTGTGCAAAAAGAAGATTCTCATCACATCAAAATGTCATAACATGCATGGAGTACTAAATGTAGATGAAATCAAAAACTAATTGCACAGATTTGTTGTACTCTACGATACGAACATTTTGAGCCTAATTAAATAATTTTTGGATAATTTTTCACACATACAAACGAAATGCTACAGTGACGCAATGATTACGAAGTGACATTATGCTCCCAAAATTGGCCTCCCAAATTTGGGATCTAAACAAGGCCCAAAAATTGGAAAGGTTTTGGGCTCATACCTAAGCGCCCAGACACCAGACAGCCCAAGGCGAAGCTAGCTAACGGGAGGGGGCGCACAACTTTTCCATGTGTAACTACATATATTATTTTATTATAATTAATATATATTTATAGGCAAACAAAATAACTATTTTTCACGACACAGACTTCAGATGGATCAAGTCACCGTATATATACACTTCACTCTCCATAACCACGTCGCATATCATAAGAAGAATAATTAGCCACAACTTAAAATCTCAAACTGAAGTGTGCAGATTTCACGGCAAGAAATCTAATTGATTGAGCCATGCTCAATTTAAAAATAGTTGGTGATTTCGATATCAATAGTCCAATATAATTTCAATTCAGTTCTGAAAAATCCCAAATTGCAAGTGACGTAATCCTACTATCTGAACAAACAACAACAAATAGGCATGTTATCTTGCAAAATTCAGTGATTTGCTTGAAAGAAATAACATAATAGAAAATAATTAAGCGCAGGGATGCCTGGCGAGTGGCCGCAAGCTGGTTTGCTCGGCCTAGCTTGGCTGCTGTCGTGGGTGCATAACTTTTGAACAAGGATGCATATAAGGTGAATTTGGGACGGTTAGCATTAATTTTTCAGTTTCTCCCCATAGGATTGGCCCTTTGGCGTGCTAATGGTTTACCGAGTATAATATATTGATCAACTACTAACTACAAAATCTAAATTCTAGAATACCTTTGATGTTGTTATACATAGTCAATGATCATGTGTTGTGTGTTGTCTCGTCGAGTTGCAAGATCTGTTAAATTGTAATATTAGGAGTTGGTAGGAACAGTAAGTTGTCCTCGCGATGCTAGTTTTCTCCGGCTAAAAATCAGTGTTCAGTGATATAAAATTGTCACCGGCAGAGAACAGAATTTTTATTAAGAATATTAGTCGCGGATTCTATTAGACCTGGGACGAGTGAATTAGTCCCGGTTCTGACTACTAGGGTATGGAGGGCCTTTAGTCTGGGTTGATGACTCTAATCGGGTGGAGGCTCAATCCGAGACTAAAGAGTCTAATGCATTAGTCCAGTTCATAATGTAATCCCTTTTAGAGCCTGTTTGACACAACTCCAGCTCCGAACTCTAGACTAGATTTACATTTTCTATGCTAAATTAAAGTATTTTAAATATAATTATTAGTACAAACTATAAACAGAATGATTCATTTAAACAGAATGATTCATTTATGTGTCCCCAACTCCAACTTCAGGATTTCTTGGAGCTCCTAATACCCAACTCCAAGAACTCCACAGATTTTCTGGAGTTAAAGCTGAGCCAAACAGGGCCTTAGCCTTGATTGGAGCTATCAACCTGAACTAAATGATCTTTAGCTCCGGTTAGAGCCATCAATCTAGACTAAAGGGTCATCCAGCGGATACTATAAAAAGAAAAATATCCCACATAGAGTGACGGATTGTGAAATGCCGGATACTATAAAAATTCTGAAACTATAAAAAGATGCATGCCGAAGAATGTAAATGGATTCTTTCCATTTATTCATAAAAACTCAACTAACTAAGGCCACATGCATCTTTTTTATCCATGCTTGAGATTTGTTTCCATTTAATCATGCATGCATGCCGAAGCATTATTTTTTATGAAACAAATTTTGAATACTAAATTATCAATCTTTTTGAGACGGATAGAGTATATTATTAGTCAACTAATTTGACTCGCTCCATTTCAAGATAAGTGTTCTTTAAAAAACTTTAAACAAACTACTAGTATTACGGAAAACAAGAAAAGTAGCATCAACTAACTATTTAATTGGTTATACACGCTTCTCTAGAAATCATTTTATTAATTTATTTAAATATATATATGTATATTCTTATAAGAGAAAAATATATTTGTTGAGTAAAATGTAAATGATATATGAACACTATTTTGGACTAAGACTAAAGGAGACGCCTCTTGCCAACGACGTAATCATTTCTTGGTTACTTATCCGGCCGCATGCCGGCCAGTTTCAGGCCGTGTCAACTGTCAAGTCGTAGCTTCACCTACTGCATGCTGTTGTGTTGGTCAAAGTACAGTCACTGACCAAGTCCACTGAAAAGCGAAATTCAACAGAATCCTAATAGCAGTAATAATTCTATAAGACCAACACATGCTGCTCATTGTACACAAACAAACAAAATAAAAACAAGCTTGGCCACGAAGATATCATAGAAACTGCGAGGTCTGCATGCAAGAATGTGAAGAGGGCTCCAGTCAATGCTGAGCTACCTGCACGCATTTCACAATCCGTATGGAAACACCAATGGACACCGATGCACCCCTGCCGTACGTTAAGTTGAGCCATCCTCGTTGCATATCATCCCTCGCCACGCACCTCACTCGTATAAAGCCATCAGATCTCAACAACAAGACCATCCCATATCTTGGAGCTCTAGCCATGGCCGGCAGCAGCTTCAATCCATGGCTCTCTCCTGCCTTCTCTCCTCGCCGCCACGGCGTCGGCGGTGAAGAAGGAGACCCGCCTGCGCGTGTTCTGGCGCGACGTGGTGAGCAGCGGCCTGAACGTGTCGACGGTGGCGCGGGTCACCGAGGGCCCCTCGTCCAACGCCTAATAGAACCGAAGCGCACGTAGATTACTTCTAAGGGCTATCTCCAACAAGGTGACCTAAATGGAGACCCAAACCCAAAATATGGATCTCTGATGTACTATTTTAGCCTCCAACAGAGTATCCATATCCAAACCTAAAATGGGTTTTAAGGAGAGAGAATCTAAATCTGGGTATCCTCTTTCTTCGTGACTCATTCGCAGAAAGGATTCTCTTTTGGGTCTTCCGTTGGATAAATGAGTTTATGGGTCACGGATCTTTTTCAACCTAAAGTGGTAAATGGGTCTCCAATTTGGGTCTCCATTGTTGGAGACAGTCTGATCTTAACTCGTGTTGTAATTTTGCCAGTACACTTTTTAGATGTGTGTGGTTTACAGTATAAATTAAGCTAGGTCTGACAAATTGTGTGTGCTTGCATTGCACTTTTTAATAAATTCAACCTATATCCCTTTCAAATCGTGTTGTAATTTTGCCACTTTACAAAGCTTGGTCAGAAAAATTGATGATGCTTGCTGCATTTCTTGTGTTTTCTTATAGTTGTTTATTTATCATATTCATCGTAACTTTGTAGGAGGGTAGGCGCACCTACAATATAAATCAGTTGATCTTGTTTCAAAATTGTAGTTAGTCCTAATAATTATATGTCATGGATATAAATCCTAGATTTTTTATTAATATAATGATCTGGAGATCGAGGTCTCATCTAATGATCTGTAGTTACTCCTAATAGAACAAAAGCGCAGGTAGATTGAATAGGCATCATCTTGGAATCACTTTATAACATTAGGGTGACTGCTGCTATATGCAAGAGATAGGAAAATTAAATATTTTTCAAGTTACCTTTAGATTCTTCAATAACCTGATACTCAAAATGGTGGTGGCATACTTCCACAACCAGTCCAGTATAAGCCGCATTGATATGCCAACAGGGCCGCGAGACAAGCAATGTTTTCTAAATAATATTTCAATCAGGCAAGGAGGTAGTACCCTTGCTATTCTTAATGTGCACTATTTTTACCACATCGTATGAATTAAAACGACATGGCGGTTATTGGAATGCAAGGCTATTATGACAAATATTACCTTGGGAATTTTGGAGTAACAAACTGAAACTCTACTCAATGCCACAGTTTTCGGTCTCAGAAATGAAACCTTTGAATCCTTGCTAAATTAGATATGACAACTACTGCCTACTGGTCAGTACTATGATAGTTTTCATTTTTAGTTCTATGCTTGACTGAGCAGAGTAGTGAGTACTATGTACTACAACAATTTTTTAATTATGTGGTGAGGTTTTAGATAGCGCGCAGTAGTAGGTTAGCAAATCCAATTTCTCATTTGCTTGCATGTTAGTAATGAAGTGAACGAATGGAAGCGAGTATTAGTAAGGCTTGATTTAGCTTTAGGGGAAGTAGTAGCAATTTAACTGAGGCAAAAATGTAGAAAACAGAGTGGGACCATTATAACAACACTACACCTGTTATCATATATATGATTAGCACAGCACATTTCTGCATTTACTTATGGTCGAAAGCAATATCTGTCAAGGTCCATGCATCCTGCAGGGTTCAGCTCAATATTCTAGCATGATGCTAATGTGTGTATGTCAAGGCCCATAATACATATATTTGAACTGTTTGGATGTTTAACTGCAGCTAACCATGATATTTGCTGATAACATGACAAGGTCTATAATACATATCTAGGTACAGACTAAATGTGCCATGATATATACATTCAAATTGTTACCACCCATATGGATGTTTTACTGCAGTTAACCATGATATAGGCTGAACATATCCAGACAACAACAAAAATATAGCCTGAATATTAAGACGGCTTGATCTATACTAATTTTTACTACTAGGAGCTCCCTTATTGTTGTTAGGGGTCATATGCTAGATAATATACAATAAGTCATGAGGAGAGTATATTAAAGATAGTGGTCACCTCTTAATCGAGCTCAATGCATGGTTACAGAGATCTCTCACCATATCTACTATATTATATTCATTTCTTTGGAGTGTTGATATTTGGTCCTTGTCTTATGTGGAAAATATATTATATTGATTACTGAAAACATCTCTCACAGAGGAAAATATGTCTATACTAATTTCCAAGGCATATACTTTCAAGGTTGATGCATATACACGTCACAATAAACAGCATGATTCAGAATTGTTGCTATTCATGTTTGATTGATGCGAAATTGCATATGCATGGAACTTAATGATAGTCGGTGGCTTTTCAGTTAGTGCATTCCATATGTTCCTTGCACAGCTTTTCTTTTTTTTTAAAAAATATGGTTCAATGATTGCAATATTTGAAGCACCTAAAGTAACTTTGCTTGTGTTTAAAATAAGCCATTATTTTGCTTCACATCAAGATGGTTAATCTAAGTCACTAGAATTGAAAATCAACAAAAAGTGTATCTTCAATCGGGTGGAACAAATAATAGAACTTTTAGATGTCCAGATTCTTGTGTGATTTCTAAACCATGAAACTATAATACGTTTTCTAAATATTTACATATATTACCTAGTAGAATCCTGATAGTAATATATAAGATCAACACATGCGCATTGTACACAAACAAACAAAACAATAACAATAACTCTAGTCACGAAGATATCACGAAATAGGACCAGGACCTGCACGCATTTCACTGTCGGTGTGGAAACATCAGAGAATTCTCTGGACATGTTTGACAATGACCAAATCCCCAACCACCGTGGACACCGATGCACCCCTGCCGTACGTTAAATATATAGAGCCATCCTCACCAGTCACCACGCACCTCGCCCGCAGAAACCCAGCACACAGCTCAGAACATACAACCAAGATCGAACATATCTCATTTCTTCAGGTTCAAGCTCATAGCCATGGCGAGCATCAGCAAGTTTTTGGGAGCTCTCGCCTGCCTCCTCGCGCTGTCCCTGCTCGCCGCCACGGCGTCGGCGGCGGAGAAGGAGACCCGCCTGCGCGTGTTCTGGCACGACGTGGTGAGCGGCGGGCCGAACGTGTCGACGGTGGCGCAGGTCGCCGAGGGCCCCTCGTCCAACTCCTCCGCCACCGGGTTCGGCTCCGTCACGGTCATCGACGACCCGCTCACCGAGGGCCCCAACCTGACCTCCAAGCTCCTGGGCCGCGCGCAGGGCATGTACGTGAGCGCCGGCAAGGATAGCCTCTCGCTGATGATGGCCATGAGCTTCGTGTTCGTCGACGACGCTCACAACGGCAGCAGCCTCGCCATCATGGGCCCCAACGCCGCCGCCCGGAAGGTCAGGGAGATGGCCGTCGTCGGCGGCACCGGCGTGTTTAGGTTCGCCAGAGGGTACTGCCAGGCGACCACGTGGTGGTTCGACGCCAACACCGGCGACGCCACCGTCGAGTACAACATCCATGTCCGCCATGACTGATCAGGTCGTCGAGCATGTTGTGTGCAACAACCACTATTTCTGAGCGTTGATTTCTTACGTGGCAGTTCGTTATATAATATATGTGCTTTATGTCCTCCATTGTGACACCGGTTTTAAATTGTGGATTAACAGAGTGCGTTTATATATTCTTGTGAGATGAGGAATAATATTGAGGGATATTGTAGAATTTTGCTGTATTCAAATAATAAATCTCGTTCCTTCTATTCCCTCTCCGTGTGAATTGAACGGGAGTGACCGTTTAATTTTGACTTAGTCAGCCGAGTTCGTGTTTGTCAAGTTCTTGGCGTGGCGTACCGCGTACGTGACACCCTTTTTCTTTGCAAGTAGTAGTCTTTTTACAAACACTTTTGAACATACATAGCAGTCTGATTTTTTTTTTGAACGGACGGTGAAAGCTTACGCTTTCCCGAATTTTTATTAGAATAAAAGAGTTGGCCCTGTTTATAAGGAAAACCGGGCCCGAAAACCGTACAACTTCGGTCCAAAGACCGTACAACTAGGGAGGTATCATACCATCTTTTACAACTCCGATCCATCGACCGTACAAGTCAAGGGGTAGAATAACCCGAACCACATCGGTTCGTACAACTAAGAAGAAAACTTGGTGGGTTGGATTGGGACATCAACTCGCACCACTCGGAACAACTCAAACAACTTCAAAGGATGTGCCGGGTCGGATTGGGACATCAACCCAGATCTCTACTAAAATTCGCTCGGTTGGATTGAGACATCGACACAGTCCACCACTGCCATGGACTGAAACCTCTCTTCTTCTCTTCCTTTTATTTCTCTATTAACAAAGAAAAGGAAAAGCAAAGAGAAAGAACGAGAAAGAAAAACGCCCTCACAAAGGCCGCCAATGCTGAAGCACCAAGACGGAGAAGCCCGACGTCACCACTGTCCCTGCAGGAGGCAAGTCCACGCTGGAGATAATCGACGTCGCTTTCAGGAAGCACATGACACACGAAGCGTCATCGACGTCGTCCCAAAAAGGGATAAGTTTCACTTGTATCTTCACCGCGAAGCGACGAGACGGCTGGCACCACCAACCTCATCACCATGACACTGCTGGGGAGCCAACGCCCGACCGCCGCCATCAGGATCACCACGATGCCGCCGGCAAACATCCGTGGGAACCGTCATCGGTCATGCCACCACAGCACCACCGACACAATCTCCGCAAGAGGAAGGCGGCCCGGGGCAACTAGTAGCGCCACCATGGCGTCACTGGTGCACCGACACTCGATTGATGCAAGCCACACCACCATGGCACCGCAAGCACAAGCCAAAGCAAGCCACCGCCGGTCGCGTCACCAATACGCCACCAAAGCACACCTCCGCATGCCATCCTCCAAGGCGTCCCGCCGGCCCATCGCTGTCGCCACGCCAGGCAGCAGTGAACGAGCACCGCGAGGGACATGAGCCGGGCCGCCAAAAGCGGCGGCCACCCCTAGCCACGCCGCGAGCAGCCACCGGAGCCACCCGGGCCAAGCCGCCAGGCCGCGAGCAGCCGTCGGAGCCGCCCGGGCCAAGACGCCGCGCCGAGCACCCGAGCGCCTCCACCAAGGAGGAGCCAGGCCACCAACGCCATCCGCCAGAACCGGCCCAAAACCACCGGCAAAGCGCAGATCCGGCCATCCCACGCCGCGGATCCGGCAACCCATGCCGCGGATCCGACCACCCAGCGTGGATCCGGCTGGTGGCCCAAGTCAAAGAGCAGAGGGAGAGGAGGAAGGGAGAGGCGAGGAGGGGCGAGAAGGAAGGGGGAACGAGGGAGATGGCCTTGCCGCCACCCTCCTTGCTGCTCGTCGGGCATCCGACGGACAGCTCTGGCGGCAGCGGAGACGAGGGGAATCGTGGCGGGGTTGAGCTGGGGGGGGGGGGGAGCCACCCGAAGCTACCAGCAGTCTGATTTTTGTTTACCATTACCAAGGATTGTTTGGTGTGGTCGGCGTGCACTACCCTAACCATCTAGATTTGAGTTATATCTTCAACCCGAATTTGGCTACCATATTTTTCTCCTTGCTTATTAATAAAAACCTCATAGGTCAGATCTCTTTTTGAACTGCAAAGAGGGTTGCATGCAGGGGGGTCGCCAAAGACGCGCGCGCTAGGTTTCTACTGCATTTTTTACTGTAGTTGACGTATTAGGGCCAAGTCGACCCAGCCATCCATCCATATAAAGGACAAGACAAGGACGCTCGCAAGAGGATCGATCGAGTTTGTACTTGGTAGATTATGAAAGATCAAATCAAAACGAAGATGGAAACAGCAGCCATCGACTTGGCCAAACCGCGCAGGACGAAGAGCAACCGCCGTAGCAGCAGGAAGGACGATGACGCGGCGAAGGCGGCGGACGACATGGCAATAAGAAAGCCGGGGAGGGCATGTCCGACGACGCGGTAGTCGGCATGTTGCTTCTGACGCTCATGTTCGCCGGGCTCGCGGTGAGGGCGCTGTGGCGCGCCGGCGACGACCCGCCGGTGACCGTCGTGTGGAGGCTCTCGCTGCTCGTCTCCGGCTACCTCGCCCTTCTGGGTCGGCGCGCTGTCGGGGGCGGGCAAGCGCGCGGTGGTGTTCCGCGTATCGTACGCCGCGCTGGCGGTCTTCGCCGTGGGCAACCGCCTGAGCGCCGGCGCCGGGATGGCCGGCATCTTGCTCGTGGCGGTGTGCGTGGCCGGGTTCTTCGGGTACTATCTCGCCGTCTACAATTAACACGACGAGCAGCTAGGCAGCCGGAACCAAAGCAATCTGTTTAGCGCTGTTTGGAGTACATTATTGGTGTGAAAATAGAAGGGGGTTATACGTTGAAGCTTAATTTTTTGAGATATAATGCATAATAACCTATGCTGTTTCTTTCTAAGTTGCATTGTCTCTTAACAAATACAGATATAATACTGTTTCATGTATCTATAATTTGTTTTCACCATCATAAATTGGGTGGAATGTGCATTTTTACACAAATTAGAATTCAAATTCTTGAAAATCCATGCGCGTCGTATGGGCACCTTTGCTAGTTTTTGCTTATTCAACTATATTAAATTTACGTTATAAAAGTGTCGGGGACAAACCCAGGGGTCCCCTAATCATCGGGGTAATCACCCTCAAAAAACGATATACCACGAAAAGTCGAATCACCGGCAGCCCGGAAGGGCCACCAAGGCAGCTCGGCCCGTCACAGCCTATCGCGGCCCAAGAACGGCCGTCCGAGCTCGCCTGACGAGGGGACCCGAGTCGCTACCCCCGTCTCCGCCTCGCTCGAGGGCCGCGCACCCTCGAGCAGGCACGACGCAAACCCCGCCTCGCTCGAGGGCCGCGCACCCCCTCGAGCGGGCAAGTCGACTCCGCCTCGCTCGAGGCCAACCCTCTACTCAACGCGGCGCACTCCGACGCCCCGCCCAACAACGGCATTTAATGCCCGCCCCATCAGGCGGGCGCCAAAGTCAAAAGGCAATCTTTCCCCACGCCGCGCCGCTGACACCAACAGAGCTCGCTGTTCCACCTGCTCCGGTCACTGTGCGTCCTCACCGGCGCTGTGCGGACGCACGCGGCACTGTGCAAGGCCCTGTGTAGACTGGCAGGCGTCATTCCGCATCACTATTCCACCCACTCCCGTCCTTTCCCCCCGGGGGGAGCCCTCGAATGGGCATGGGGAACCCTCGAACGAATATTTGAACAGCAACCGAGTACAGACTCCGATCTGGCGCGGCCTGGTGATGACGGACGCCGGGTCAAATCCACCAACTCTCGGCCATTCCCTGGTAAGCCGGGCACGCCGCGCACTGTGGTCAACAGCAGGCGCCATGCCGCCTCCTGTGCGGCCAACTCCCGTCCTTCTTCATCTGCCCCGCCCTCGAAGTCAACCAGCGACGGGCAGCAGGACACGGATTACGGCAACGACCCCCCTTGAAATCGCTCCAGGACAAGCACGGGAACGGCCACGACACCCGTAGAAGCCGGGGCTCGCCATAAATCTCCTACCAGGGTCAAGGACGATAGCACGCCTGACGCCATGCTCTCCAGTGCGTATCCCTGTAGCACACATCACGCTTGTACTTGTAAACTCCTTCCCCCCTTCTTCTCCTTGACCTATAAAAGGAGGAAGGGAGCGACGGGACGAAGGAGAGGGACCCCGACAACGAACAACCACGACCACCGCCTCGTACGATATTGGCACTCGCCTCAATCACTTTCACACTCATTTTTCAGGGACTTGGAGACTCTTTCTCCTCTCCCACCTCTCTTGTAGCCCCCCACTGCAAGCACTCCGGTGCAAGATAGTACAGCGCCCCGAGCGCACTCTGCTGGACGTACGACCTCGCGGTCGGAACCAGGATAAATCCTCGCCTCATTGTGCTAGCTCTTGCATCAACCGTCAGGGGACGGGACACAGCGCATTCTGTGTGGCGCTGGGGATTGACCGACCGATCCCAGCACCGACAAAAAGTTAAAATTAAAATTTATTAGCTAAGTTATTGATGAAAGATTATAAAAATTTGAGTTTTTATGTACCGTGCAGCCTGCAAACACAGATCGGCCTCTTGATCTGGTTTGGGCTTCCTTCTCGAAACGAGCGCGAGGTTCAAATCTTGGTGTTCTTTGATGCACAGTATAGCAACAAGTGCTTGCTTGTTCGCACAGTTTTGGTACAGTAACCATACTCGTAAGTCGTAAATGTGCGATGTACACGTGAGCATGTTGTAAATAATAATTAATTACAAAAAAAAGAGAATAATCATCCATATATCTCACGCGTGACTACAAGCACAACTCGAATTAAAATTCCAAATTCATTTTCATCTAGAAATATAAACTATTTTTAATCCGTTTAGAAATTGTTTTTAGGTTAGTATTAATGTAAGGAAAAATATATAATATGGATTTTTTTTCTATCTTATGTACTCGTGCACGCATGTCACGCGTGTGTATTAAAGAAATACAATAAACAAAAATTCCATGTCACCGGCGTGTCGCCACCGTCGGCGCCATTGCAGAACTCCAACTGCCGGAGGAGAGAATACAATATATAGGCTGTTCCTATATACTGACACGGTGGAGGAAGCCCGGGCAGATGAATGACTGAATCTGAGATGGGCTGATACTATAAATCTGAATTATCTCTCAGGTTGATTGGGAGGACAGCCATGGCTAGACTTATATTTGCCACCCTTGGACTCCATTAGCATATCAAATTTATAGAGAAAATTCCTTATTTGACACTGAAAAACTTACCCATTCTTTATTTGGCCATGAAAATTTTTTCGTTCCTTATTTGACACTGACTTGAACTTTCATTCCTTATTTGACACTCCCGTCGGTTCCGTCAGTTAACTCGGGTGAACAGTAACCCGTGAACAGTAACCCGTGTGTTTAATTAACAAAATGACATCCAAATGACCTCTAGAATTCATGAAATTTTTTGCAGTGATACAAAATATAGAGATGAACTCATTTTACACAAAACCTCATATATATAATTTAAAATATTAAAACTAAAATTCACCAAAATATGCTACTTTTAAAGACCATGTGAATTTTAAAGCATAAAAATTCTTTCCAAAAATTATGTAAAAGTATCCAATAATATTTTCACATGATGGAGTAATTTATAAATTATTATCCATGGCATGTTACATAGATAAATATTTAAGTTGATTAAAACAATAATTTTACATAATAAATAAATATTTATCTATGTAACTTAAGAAGGATAATAATTTTATAAATAACTTCATCATGTTTTAGGAATATTGGATATTTTTACATAGTTTTTGGAAAGAATTTTTATGCTTTAAAATTCACGTGGTCTTTAAAAGTAGCATATTTTGGTGAATTTTAGCTTTAATATTTTAAATTATATATATGAGGTTTTATGTAAAATGAGTTCATCTCTATATTTTGTATCACTGCAAAAAATTTCATGAATTTTAGAGGTCATTTGAATGTCATTTTGTTAATTAAACACACGGGTTACTGTTTACGGGGTACTGTTCACCCGAGTTAACTGACGGAACCGACGAGAGTGTCAAATAAGGAATGAAAGTTCAAGTCAGTGTCAAACAAGGAACGAAAAAATTTTCAGGGCCAAATAAGGAATGGGTAAGTTTTTCAGTGTCAAATAAGGAATTTTCTCAAATTTATACCGCAGTGAAGAACGAAATAACTAATGAGAAACTACACAGATATGTAATAGATCATAGGACAACTTCACTAATATCTTTGATGAACTCACAGTTAGTTCAAAACTATCCAAATCATGGGAATTTAATAGAAGAGAATTGCTACTCACAGTGGATGAAACAGATAGAATTGGTACTCAAAAGATCCTAAACTTTCGAGTACCGACGGACCCACCAGTCATTGAAACATAATCCCTCCTACGACCCCACTTTTTTTTCTTCAAATCACGCTTGACTAAATAGTCCGAACCCAGAACTACTCATCGTCGTCGAGTTCGTAACCAACGCGGTCTCTTGCCAACTATCTATTATAGAATCTTATTTTCAATTAAATGTGCGTGTCGCACGTCCGTTTTTGCTAGTATCTCTAAATATTGAAATATTTCTTGTGAAGCTAGAACAGTTTTCTTTTGAACTGGGAACAATTCTAGCCTAAACTAACTAGAATGTGTTTTCTAAACCTATTAAATTTTCTAATGAAGATGTCCATACTTTATTAAAAAAGTCTTCCTTTAAAAAGGCCTTTTGTCGGCACAAATTTTAATGAAATAGTGTCGCACCCAAGATTTGAACCCTGGGTGTGGGAGCCCCACAGCCATTGGTCTTTACCACTCCAACTGTGAGCCCCTTGACAAAAAGGCCTTTTGTTGTTAGAAACACATTAATGGAATTGAAAAAATGGATGCTTGGATGGAAATGATATGGGGTTTGAGGTACGTTTTGGACCTCTCTTGCGCACTATTTTTTTATTACTTTCACAGCAAAACCATATCTTTATGTGACATCTCGAACCCTAGTACTTCACTATTTATATTAAAAATATATGTGTAATTTGAAATAATTAGTAGCAGCCCGGTGAACGCGTCGTCATTGTTGGCCAAGCCCAATACTGTGCTGGTCTGGTTTCGGCCCGGGTCTGCTTTACTTACCTGCTTTAGCTGAGGCCGAGGGGTACTAGGGATTTTTTTTTATTTTAGCCCCTTTAAAACTAATATTTTAAAAATAACTCCTCCCAAACTAAAATTTCAAAAAGTAGCCCTTTTGGTCGCGCCACTCCTTTTGGCGTGACTCCCTATTGAGCCGTGCTACATGCAATTGCGCGACGGAGTCGCCATGTCGGCACCATGGCCACGAGGGCCGCTGATGTGTCAACTGAGTCGCGCCACAAGGTATGGCGCGACTCAGTGTTGAGTCGCGCCGCAGTCTCCGGCGCGACTCAGCTGCACATCAATTAAAGATTCAAACTTGATGCTCTATTATAAATATTTAAAATTATATTTTTAATGAAGTGGGACAAGTCCAAAATATTCACCAAAGATCCTACTTCCTAATTTGCATTATCTTGTCCAAAATTGATATATAAAACATATCAAAATTTTGGCTCAATTTTGAATAATCATCACTGTTTTCAGGACTTCGAAATTTCCAAGAAAAGGCTAAGAATGGTATAACTTGTTGTTTAAAATTTGATATTTGACCCTTAAACACACCAAAACTTCAACTTGATGTCCTTCTATATTGAAGCACATAACTTGTACTAAAACTTTTGTAGAAGTTGGAGGTTCAATGGTTAGAAAAATCTAAAATACCAAGCTCCTAAACATCATTAGTGATTATTATGTGAAATAATAGGAAAATTTGGCCAAGTGTTCTATTTGATTTTATGTTTGATCTTTGACCACTCAAATTCAAATATTTTGTTTTCAAACTTAAACATGTCATGATTCTATCATGCTGGCACTTTTCAAACTTCAACTTTCATATTTTCCAAATTTCAACTATTTTCAAATTTTAACTTTTCAAATTCATATTACAAATATGTATTGAATTCCACAGACTCATATTATGCATATCTATTGAATTGCATTGAAGTACATAGTACAGAGAAATATGTTCATCAATAATGCAAAATTTAAACTCGTGCCACATAATTCATGCAAAAGTAAAGATTCAACAAGTAAATATGAAAATAGGCAAAAAGGACACTGATGCAAGTTAATGTATAAGGCCTCATTGGTTGTTTGCTTGTATAATGAAACAATACTACAACATTGAGAAAAAAATAATAAATGGTTTAGTTGTTAATTAAGAAGTTTGTATGAAAGCATTCTTAGTCACAACATTAATGTAAAGATATTGAAATGATTTAAGTGGATATATTGTTGTCAGTGTTTGGTGCCAGTAGTCCACCATGGGGTACCCCATGGCGGTACAGTTGTAGGTAGGGGAACGCTTCACCTAGAGCTAGATGGTGGACACAAAGATACAAGGATTAACCAGGTTCTAGCTACTTGATTGGTATAATACCCTACGTCTTGTGCTCAGGGGATTATATTATGCACTATACGTATTGCATATGGATTGAAACTTGTATCACCCGTCCTCCTAGTGGCACCCCTATCTTCTTTAATATACTCTAAGGGGTAGGGTTACATGGCAAGTCATGTCCCCTAGTTAGTTATTGTAGGTAAGATCGGATACAACTGCACATGAGGAGTCCGACTCTATCTTCCTCTTTCCTTGTGGTACCCGGAGGTATATCCCCCACAATTGTGATGTAATGTTGGTGTGAGACTTAATTTGGAAAATGATGAATGAGTTGATCTAAGATCTTGTTACAATGTACTAAGCATGAAGAATGACGAGGGAACCTAACACCCAAGAACCTTGTTAGGGTGGAGAAACTAAAAATTGATTAACATCGAGTAATGTACGTCATATAGAGTCTCACATATTAAGAAGCATCAATCATTATATAATCTATTATGATGAATCATGGTGTATTTTGAATATGACATTGATTGTTCATCATTTTGGTTGATAAATCCCAAGGCAATGGTTCAAGGATGATGTACTCAAATTCAAGTCCTAAGTTGAAGTAAATAATTGGCACACATGTGCACTTCGTGGTCTTAGGGCTTGTTGTCTGATGGGTGGATAGATCTCTCAATAAGCTATTATGTATAGATCTCTCAATAAACAATCGATTAATCAAATTTGAGCAATTTTTTAAAGATTTCACATATCAAGTTTGAACCAGATCATGCAAAATGGGAAGTAGGATCTTTGTTGATCAATTTAGACTAGGTCAACTTCACAAAAATGCAGATTTGCAAATTTAAAATTTGAAAATAGTTGAAATTTGGACAAATATGAAAGTTGAAGTTTTAAAAGTGCCAACATGATAGAATCATGACATGTTTAAGTTTGAAAACCAAATATTTGAATTTGAGTGGTCAAAGATCAAACATAGAATCAAATAGAACACTTGGCCAAATTTTCCTATTATTTCACATAATAATCACTAATGATGTTTAGGAGCTTGGTATTTTAGATTTTTCTAACCATTGAACCTCCAACTTATACAAAAGTTTTAGTACAAGTTATGTGCTTCAATATAGAAGGACATGAAGTTGAAGTTTTGGTATGTTTAAGGGTCAAATATCAAATTTTAAACAACAAGTTATACCGTTCTTAGCCTTTTCTTGGAAATTTCTAAGTCTTGTAAACAGTGATGATTATTCAAAATTGAGCCAAAATTTTGATATATTTTATATATCAATTTTGGACAAGATAATGCAAATTAGGAAGTAGGACCTTTGGTGAATATTTTGGACTTGTCCCACTTCATAAAAATATAATTTTGAATATTTATAATGGAGCATCAAATTCGAATCTTTAATTGATGTGCAGCTGAGTCGCGCCGGAGACTGCGGCGTGACTCAACACTGAGTCGCGCCATACCTTGTGGCGCGACTCAGTTGACACATCAGCGACCCTCGTGGCCATGATGCCGACATGGCGACTCCGTCGCGCCATTGCATGTGGCGCGGCTCAATAGGGAGTCATGCCAAAAGGAGTGGCGCGACCAAAAGGGCTACTTTTTAAAATTTTAGTTTGGGAGGAGTTATTTTTAAAATATTAGTTTTAAAGGGGCTAAAATAAAATAAAAACTCGGGGTACTAGTAGTATCTCTCTCTCTTTTTGGGGATTAGATCTATGGGAAGTAAATCTTCAAGTTACTAGCAGTATAGGGTATAGTCAACCAAAAGCTTAACAGCCAGCGAGCTAATGTACTATTTTTTTGGAAAAAAAGAATTTTATTCCACAATAACGTGAATAGAAAAAAAAAGAAACTAACTTCTTATATTTGTCGTTTTGTTTTACGCTGTTAACTTTCCATCCAGGACTCGTTTGTATCCATGGTCTCATATTTCTCTCTTTTTTCCCCAATCAGGGGCCAGAGGCTAGAGTATTTGTTCAATTACTTCTTTTACTTCTCCTTGTACAAGTATTTCTTCAAGCTCCAATTACGTACCCACAATTTTGTTCATCGTCTTTGACCAAACGGTCGAGGCCAAGCTTTATATATAAAGCAAGTCAAATACTGAGATTACCGGTTTACAATAACACGTATTCCACCGACAACATCCAACTACTTACAACTCTGTGAGGGGACGTCTAGGAGAAACGCCCGAGACAACCCAAGGCAACTCAAGACGGTTAACCACGCACGCCATGACTCAGTCACGGACCCCCAAGATAGGACTATCAGCGGGGTCCAAAGCTTTGACGTCACGACACAAGGAAGAGCTCCACCAGCGCCTTCCGGAAGGCAAAGGCGCCAAGCCGACGCCACCGTTCGGTTTTCACCGAGGAAACTCCATCTAACCGCCACAGGACATGACCACAAAAGCAACGCCCCCAACAGGGAAATTCATTGCCCGATCCAACCCGCTGGATTGAAGCTTGCGCTTGAGGATCACCATCCGAAGAACCGGCTTAACCTACCAACCACAAATGCCACCGAGCGAAGTCCGCCATTGCAACCGCCGAAACCTTCCTGTAAGGCCCCATAAGGACTAAAGTCGCACCAATTCCAAGGAACCGGCGGATCAAGCACTCACCCAACCCAAGAGTTGTCTGCCTCAATTGCGGGCTACCCTGAGCAATCCCGTAAGCGCCTGATCCTAGAGCCATCCTTCTCAATTGAGCACGGCACCTAGCAGATTCAGTCAGAGCTTCAACCATGAGCCCTGCAGTAGCGAAGCGAGGCACACTAAGGACAACGTTGAAGGGAGCATCACATGAGTTGGGCCACCAGCGATGCCGGTGCTAGGACCAGCCCCCTCCCCTTCCCACGGCCAGTGGCCCAAAAGGTGAGCCAGGGGCACAGGAGAAGGGGAAGCACAACCAAAGACCCCACGACCGCCACGGGAGCGCGAGGGAGGAGGAACCAGGCCGGCGCCAGGCACAGAGCAGCCGCACACCCACCCACCAGGGTGCGTAGCTTCCGGCGAGAGTCACCAACACCCAAGGAACCAGAGGGCGGCGCCGTCGCCCGCGGGATCCACCTCGACTCGTCCTCACCGCCCTATATCTGGGGGACCCCCACCTATTGCCAGCCAGCCTCGCTGGAATAAGAAGGGGCAGCGCACGACCTCGACTGCCCGGGCCAGGACGGTGCCCGCCGAGCGGAGCCGACGCGCCGGCGGACACCAGCAAAGAATGATGGCTGGTGCACTCCGCCGCCCCGCCGCCGCCCTCCCAGTGGTGGCCCGACAAACGCCGGCAGCACGCTCAGGTGGCGGAGCAGCAGGAGGCGCGAGTTGTGGGGGGGGGGGGGGGGGAGGCTAGAGGCGGCGCGGCGGCGGCTAAGGTTCGGCCCGGTCGCCTCCGGGAGAGAGCCGCGCAGTGGTTACCTAATCACCAGCCTACTCCCTCCGTACTGTATGATAGATGTTATTTTGGACAATGACATTGTCTCCAAAACGTAACTTTGACTTTTTATTTTTACAAAAATATTTATTAAAAAATAATATAGGTATTGTTTTATAAAAATATTTTTTGAGAGAAATCTATTCATATGGTTTTCACGTTTCTAAACTCAACGACTTAAAAGTTATTCGTGATTTATATTCCAATGTTTGACTAAAATCTTGTCCAAAACGACGTATACGGAGGGACCGAGGGAGTACATCATTTTTAAATAGATGGAAAAATTAACTTTACTTACATGGTGCGTGCCATCATCATAGGGTAATTGATAGGGAATATAGATAAGAGATCTTGATTAGCTAGCTAGATATGCTAGTTCAATAAATTGGTACACGCAATGCATGCAAAATTTTTGTTTCATGACCGGTGAATTGCCTTTGCCACGTGTGTGTCATGCCCATGCCCCATGACCCCGGTCCTCTCCATTAGATAATTAAATTTATTACATTTGATTTTCTTTTCAAGTGCGGAACATTCTGGATGTCTATTTTTGATACTTTAATAATCAAGAGTGTAGTTTAATTAGGATCTATAAAATGGACTCATTAACAAAATTTCAAAGATGAGATGCAATTGTTCAACACGCGAAGGGGAAAAAAACTGTTGCCACAAATTGTGCTAGGTAGGAGTGAATTTGGAATTCCAGAGTCTAGATTCATTAATAGCTCAGGTTAGCGAAAGATTTAACCAAACACATGTGAAACATAGACAAAAAGATAAAAAAAAACTTAATAGTCAAGGTACACGTTTTTGCCTTTTTGGCCCATTGGACATAGTTAGAGTCGTATCCGCGTAAGGATTGGCTCCCATCCGTGGCTCCTCCCCTGCCCGAGCGCCGCGTGTCCCTCGCACGACGCTGGCGCGCATCCGTTGGGTGCGTCAGGGCACCGTGGGCCCCACCGGCGTCGGTCTCTCGCGAAGGATTCCCTCTCCTCTCGCTCATCCGCCCCCGCCGCCGCCCCGCCCTCTCCCTTCCCCGCCGCCCGTCCTCTCCTCTCCGCGCCGCCCCAGCGCCATCCCACTGCCGTCACCCGCCGCAGCCCCGCCTCCCTCCCACCGGCCCCCTCCCCTGCACTCCATCGGCGCCGTCGCCCCCCCCCCCCTCTTATCCTCTCCTCCCGCGCCGAGGCCCTTACCCTCCGTCCGCGACGCCGACGCTTCCTCCCCACCTTCGTTCGCGCCGCCGGCCTTCCACTCCGCCCATGCCGCCGGCCCCTTCCTCTCCTCTCCGTCCGCGCCGCCGGCCCCTCCCCTCCCTTCCCCTCTCTCCGTTGGAGGGGCAGCTGCGGCGGCGGGCAGCGGGAGGAGCTCCCATCCGGCTGCGGCGGCTGGCGACGGGGAGGACGGCGGGGCCGGGGGCGTGTGGGTCGTCGTTCTCCATCGAAGAAATCGATATCCTCCGCCCGCTGAGGTGCATGCCTCCGGCCTTTCGATTTGCAGTTTACTTTTCCCCACTTGATTTCAGGCCACCTATATTCTTTGCTTTTGCACTGCTCCGTTTTAGCTGTTTTTTCTGTTGGGGTCTTCTGAATTTGGGTCCATTGGTTAGTTATTCTCACGGTTTGTTTTATGTGTGCCGGATCTGCTCCACCCTTCAAGAACACGATGCTGTGCTTTGGTGCCCATCGGTCAGGTGAGTGATTTTTCCTGTCTCTCCTTTCTTATCAACCTATTTAGAACTATGAATTTCAGAGCCACAGTTGTTTTATTCAGGTTAGTCTGCTGTGTTTTTTATTACGCCATCAGCAACCTTTATGCTGCAGTTTGGTTGCTCCCTTCTTTTTATTTCTTCATTGTTTCCTGAAGCTGGATAAGCAGATCATATTGATCTGGATGAGCAATCTCGCATATATGATTTATTTAGATAGAAGAATCAATTCAAGATGACCTCCACTCCTTCAATTTCAGTATTAAATCTACCACAAATGGTCTAAACAAGTTCTGGACTTCACCTGTTATTATTTTGTAGTGCAGTTTCCACTTTCATTTTTATTGTCACAAATAGTTCAATCGTATTAGTCATATACAACAACTTCTCCCATCTTCGTACAAAGAAAGAATTCAGATTTTTTACAGCATGGATATGTGTCGGTACTTACTGATTTTATCTATTCCATTGTTACCATCTCTCATGACCAACAGACATATTATCAGTCTGTGGCTTGCAGGTTGTATCAGCTCAGTATATGGATGCTTCTCATATGTTAGGATAAGGATTATCTAGGTGAGATGAAATAAGCAAGTGCATTGGAATTTGTCCTCCTTTGTATAGGTCCACTTGCAAAGCTCTTCCTCTTTTATTTTCTCTAGATTTTCAGTCATACAAGTTCGATTAATCTGTATCTTCCAAGTTTGCTCTGTTTTACAGATCCAGTTGGGTTAAGAACAGCTCAACTGCTTTTGTTTTTCTTCGTATTTGTAGGCGGTGTATATTCTTTAATTCTCAAACACATATTTTTTTTAGATGTTTGAATACGAAGGACATGTCATGCATCCATGGAGTATAAAAGGGAGATGTTATTGTTGATTGCCATAGGGACAGGGGAAACATATATAGTTGTTGGTGGTACCTTCCAGCTTTATTTCCATTTCTTTCATTGCTTATATGCTTCTTTTCCCCATTCTAACTGGTGTATCATTATTGTTGTTTCGATTGTTTAAGAAAGAACAAAGCTATGCTTGAGTTCTTCTCTGTTTTACCTTTCATGTTTATCTTATTTATTTTACCTTTCATGTTGATCTTAATTATTTTGACACTTTATCGCAAGACCAATTGATCATTACTTATAATGACGAGAATAAGAAATGAGCAGTTGAAACTAAGCACAGTGGCAAGAATTATTATATGCAATTATGCGATAGACTAACTATTTACCTATGAAATCTATATGTGAATCTCCTATGCAATAGTTAAACATACTATGTATATTATAATCAGTGTTTATGTGTTCATTCTATTTAGTACAGAGTATTTTCCTCTTTCGTCTCCACGCGCAGCGAAGCGCGGATATTTTAGTACCTATTTCCAGGAGGTTGTTGAAATGGTTTGGAGGAGCACTCCCTCTTGGAAATTGTGGCCAGAAGATTTTGCCTTTGCCCTGGTTTGAAGGGATGGGGATTATTATGTTTGCTGTGTGCCTGGCATTATTAGAAAGTTGATGGTCCCACCCTGTCTAATCCTTTGGCTACCTAAATGCATATACTCAGTTCTGTTCTTTTTTAATCAGATGATATATATTGTTGTTCTTATATTTCGTCAATTTTTTAGGTTGTATTAGTTGCTAAGATTTCAATCCAACATGGACGGTGAAGGTTCTAGAATTGATCCAACTTTCAGCACAAGAAAAAGGTAATTATTTTGCCTGCCAAATCTTTTCCAAATGTCCACATGCTTTCCTTTGCGCTTCTTCGAATCTATGATGACAGCCTCATGGAAATGGCTAAGAAAGGACCAATTCTGCTGCTACTTGCTGCAGCATCAGTAAATATTTTTTGTCTAGTATCAGTACAGATATTTGAAGGTCCGTCTGTCGGAGACCTGGAATTCTAATTGTATTCCGAGGCCTTTCCTTGATTTCAGCTTAATAATATATTTTATCTTCCTATAATGAGGCTTGCTAAACTATGCCTATTCATATATCAAAGCCTTTTTTAGTCAATGTTCAATTGTCTTGTGTAAGATACGTATTTTATTTTAGTTTCCTTAGAATGAATATATTCATACTTCTCTTTTGTTCGTAAGTCCACAAAGATCACAGCCTTTTTCACCGTTGCTATTTGCTACAGTCAAGAGTAGGCACAATCAGATTCAAAGTTGCCATTTTGATGGATGCTAAAAAATATCTATTGACCTGACCACTGTATTCTTATTTCTTGCCACTAATGGATGTCAATGATCAGAATATTTTTCCTTCCTGTTAGCTCAAGACCTCCTTGTGTTAAAACCCAATATGTACTTTCATTTCTTTCACTATAGTTTAATGACAGAAAAAAGAAGTAAAATGCAGTAGATATTTTTCCTGCAGTAAACACACAAAAAGAGTGTATTATCTTTTTGTGTTACTCTTACTGGATTAGTATTGTTTCCAATGATATATTCTTTGTGCTAATTCAGGAATACTAGAATAGTGCCTCCATCTCTTTTGCGGAAATCAATCATTCCTGATGTGGTGTTTACATGGAGTTAAACAACAAGATGTGCTCTAAAATACAATGGCATGGACTATGAAAGTAGAGGCACAGTTTACTTTCATGTACGAGCCATTATGTTTCAGATGTTTATGTCGAGTGATAGATGAGTCGTCAACATAAAAGGCTGATGGCAATTTGGAGCAGCGAGCTCTTCCTGAACGGCCATGTAAGATGCTTGAAATATACAAATGCATGGACATGAGTGTCTGTTCCCAGAGTTTCCATTTGTAAAGAAGATTTTTTTTTTCTGTACACAAGTGTACATTGATACCACATTTTTTGTAGTGTGATGTAACTTCACAAAGAGCAGGTCAAGGCCTAAGCACATTTCAGTCCTCATGCCACACATCCATTTTATAGTCTCTCTAATACTCAGATAACAAAAATAGTCATGTAAACAATTGCCCAAGTGCCAAACCCTACTGGCGCAGCGTTAGCGCGCCCTCCTTTCTAGTATGCCATGAGTGGCCCCAGTCCCGTCCAGGTCCAAACCTTCCACGTCGCCACGTCAAGCTAACCACATCGTTGTTACTAGTTGTTGCTGGGACGAAATGGGGATCAATCAATAATTGACCAACTATCCAAATAAAGTTGACATGCAAGAAAAAAAATGCTTGGAAACAGGGGACAGTTCTATCAATTGGTGCGTAGCACGAAAAGTACTCGCGCCTCATTATTTGTTGGAGCTGGTTCTTTGCTTGAAGGACAGGATTCGTTTGGCTTATCGGTCACCAGTCAGGAGTATTTTTCTCGCAAAACAAATCAACCACCAGTCATCAGTTAAACAACAAAGCGAGATACGTATGTACGCACGTTCGTTTGTCACAACACCAAGGCAGCTACTGCACCAACCCCACTCGATACAAGATATATACAGTTTTATACTACGCAATACACATGTGTACGTGCCTTGGTTAGCTACCAGCGATCAAGGCACAACGTACATAAATATAGCAAATTACAGCAATGATTGTGCAGCGTCTGTCATGATGCGTTCCACCGAACACCTGGACGCATGCGCGGATATAAAGAGTTTCGACACGTGCCCAACTTGTACGACATAAGAGTTACAAAACTACGAATAGTAGTGATACAAAACGTCTAGATCAGCAATTTATAACCAAAATAATATATAACCAGATATATATATCAAATCCATGGTTCAGCAGCGCATGATCCGTTTAGTTTAAAAAAAATCTCTCACCAAACTTCACTATTTACCTGTCGCCTCATATCATATCAAATCTCTCCTTAAGCATGGAGCATGTTTTGAGGAATTAAACACCCCGTTGTTGCTGGGACGAATTGGGTACTCAATAACGCACCAAATAAAGTTGCCATCCAAGAAAAGGCAAAACAACCCTAAA
The DNA here is from genome assembly GCA_033239725.1 of Echinochloa phyllopogon. Lineage (NCBI taxonomy): Eukaryota > Viridiplantae > Streptophyta > Magnoliopsida > Poales > Poaceae > Echinochloa > Echinochloa phyllopogon. Next base: position 5,701,971 of record BTCW01000017.1, on the reverse strand, counting down.
CGGTGGCTTCACCTACCTCCTGTCCCCATCTATTCTTCACCAACCACTCCCACCACCACCTCACCCCTAGCTTACATATCCTGTAGCTCATCTCCTCCCCCTCCTGAGCTCCTCTCTTCCTCAACCAGCACCCCTCGCGCCTCACTCCTCCACCGCCGTCCGCCATGGCCACCGCCACCAGCAGGTTCCTCGTCCTCTTCTTCGCCGCCGCCTTGCTGGCGTCGTCTCCGCCCACCGCCGCCGCCGCGGACACCGGGTTCACGACCTTCAAGGTCTACTTCCACGACGTGTTGGCCGGGACGAGCCCGACGGCGATCCGCATCGCGCAGGCGCCCTCCACCAACTCCTCCTCCACCTTCTTCGGCGCGGTGGTGGCCATCGACGACCCGCTCACAACGGGCCCCACCCGCGCCGCCGGCACCGAGGTCGGCCGCGCCCAGGGCACCTACACGTTCGCGGACCAGCGCACCTTCGGCCTCCTCATGGTGATGAACTTCGTCTTCACCGCCGGCGAGCACAACGGGAGCAGCCTCGCCATCCTCGGCCGGAACGAGGTGCTCAGCGACGTCCGCGAGATGAGCATCGTCGGCGGCAGCGGCAAGTTCAGGATGGCCAGGGGATACGTCCAGGCCCACACCGACCCCAGCTCCACCTCCGGCGAGACCGTCGTCCAGTACACCGTCAACGTCAAGGCGTAGCGGAGCTATAGGGCGTGGCGTGGTGGTGGCTGATGAGCTCGCCGGCCGGCCGGCCGATGTTGATATGGGTTTCAATCTTGCTGTACGACTTTATTGTTCTTCAGTGTTACTGTTACTGTACTGTGATAGAGTTCGGATTGACTCTTTAATTACCGGAGGAGGTAGATGAACGTTGAGGTTAAATTGGTTTGATTTTCTTTTTCGTGAAAAGAAATTGGTTTGATTTTCCGGTCCAACCAATTGACAAAGTCTCGCTACGGGAAACCGGGTATATGCCGAGTGTCCAGCCCTTTGCCGAGTGCATTCTGTCGGGCACTCGGCAAAGAAAGACTTTGCCGAGTGCCCTTGGCAAGGCACTCGGCCGAGTGCCCTTGGCAAGGCACTCGGCCGAGTGCCCTTGGCAAGGCACTCGGCATAGAGGGGACACTCGGCAAAGAGGTGTTTTGCCGATTGTCAGGCCAGCGACACTCGGCGAATCATGATGTCAAGCCGGAGATACTCGGCAAAGAAGGCGCACGTGCTCGTCAGGCGACACGCCCGCCAACGGCCGTCCGCGGCCTTCCGTAGAAGTTTGGGTGGCCCCTGGTGTGCCGAGTGTCGGGTCAAAGACACTCGACAAAGAGCACCTTTGCCGAGTGTCAGGCCAGAGACACTCGGCAAAGGTGCGGCACGTGTCCAGCACGTGCCGCGCGCGCCCACGATCGTTGGCGGCCGTTTGAATTGTCACAGCTTTGCCGAGTGTCCTCCAGCCGACACTCGGCAAAGGTGCGGCACGTGTCCAGCACGTGCCCCGCGCGCCCACGATCGTTGGCGGCCGTTTGAATTGTCACAGCTTTGCCGAGTGTCCTCCAGCCGACACTCGGCAAAGAGGTGGCACGTGCACTGCACGTGTCCAGCCAGGCCCGGGGTTGGACTTTTGCCGAGTGTCTACTTAGACACTCGGCAAAAAAATTTGAAAATTTGAAAATATTCTTAAAAAACTTGGAATTCAAACATAAAAGTTTGAAAATTTAAAAATATTTTTGTAAAACTTGGTGGGTTTGCCGAGTGTTTACCAGGCAACACTCGGCGAAGCTAGCCTTTGCCGAGTGTTCACCACTCGACACTCACACTCGGCGAAGCTAGCCTTTGCCGAGTGTTTCTTGGTAAACACTCGGCAAAGTCAAGACCTTAGTTTTTAAACTTATGTTTTTGGGGTCCAAACTTTATTTTTTTCTAGTGATACTTGTCAAAGGCTCTTTATATCTTATGTGGAGCCTGTGGAAAAAAGTTGAGATGATTTTGAAAAGTTTATATATACGACCCTTTCCAATCGGAGCATATCCCCGTAGAAGTTTCGGAGAGTTGAGAAGGAGACAGCTGGATTTCGAAACGAAGTGAAGTTGAATTAGAGTTTGAGTTCATAACTTTTTGTATAGGCAATAGATGACGTAGATTGCTTCATTTGAAGTTATCATATTTTTCCGGACCCATTTGATATTTTTTAAATTATTTTTACAACTATCTCCACATGAAATAATGAAATATATGAAGGAATTATGAGATATATATGCTTCAAATAATGAAAACATTTCATCTAAGCATAAAATGTGCATTGTTGAATGTATTTGACAAGATATTTTGATGTGTATTCGATCGAATTTGAAAAATTTGGTATGCAAGAATTGTTCTGGGAAAGGTTTGCCGAGTGCTACACTCGGCAAACAATACCTTTGCCGAGTGTCGGGGAAGAGACACTCGGCAAAGATCACCTTTGCCGAGTGCCTTCTTGGGGCTCTCGGCAAAGAGGCCACGTGGGCTGGCCGGCACGCGGCCACGCGGTCCACGTCATTGGCCGACGTGTCCCCTTTGCCGAGTGGGGGCACTCGGCAAAGGGCAGGTTTGCCGAGTGCCCTGGCCAGACACTCGGCAAACAGGCCACGTGGTCGTCCTCTTCGGCCGCGCGCGGTCACGTCAGCGGCCAGCGCGCGGCCACGTATCAGATCTGTTTGCTGAGTGCCCGATCTAGGACACTCAGCAAACAGGGGGTTGGGCCGGGGGACTTAACCGCCCACACGGCCGCCCCAACCCACACACGCACACCGCCGCCGCCTCTCTCCCCGCCCGCCTCTCTCCCCGCCCGCCGCCGCCGCCGCACGCCGTGACCCCACCCGCCGCCGCCGCCCGCCCTCCGCCCCGCCCTCCGCCGCCCGTCGACCCGCCCGTCGTTGAGCCGCCACTGCCGCCGCCGCCGCCCGCCCTCCACCCCGCCCGTCGCTGCCTCAGCCGTCGCCCCGCCCGTCTCCGCGCCGCCCCGACACCGCCGGCCGCCGCTCCGCACCCCGGCCGGCCTCCTCCCCGGCTGCCCCACCCGGCCCACGACGCCGTCGCCGCGACCCGGCTTCCCTCCGCCCCGGCCCGTCGCCGCCGCCCTCCGCGCCCTGGCCGGCCTCCTCCCCGGCTGCCCCACTAGGCCCACGACGCCGCCGCCCCGACCCGGCTTCCCTCCGTCCGGCCCGACGCCGCCGCGGCGGCCCTCGGACCCGCCGCCGGTCTCCTCCCAGCCTCTCCACCCTGGCTGCCGCGGCTGGGCTGTGTGTGGCCAGGACCCGCCCGCTGCTGCTCCCGTCGTCGACCACCCGGCGGCCTCGGCCGGCTTCTCCTTCCCCGCGCCGGTCCTGCCCCTCCCCACGCCGCCGACAAGCCCGCATTGGTACGTGACCCCTGTCTTGCCTTGATGCATGCCTGCCTCGTGAGCTATCAAGGAATGGATGATAGAATGCTAGTTTGTAAAAATGGATGATAGTGAACATCAATGAATGGATGCCTTGTGTATGTGCTTGTCGGCCTTCGTGCCATGGTGGTTTGCCGGCCTTCGTGCCGTGGTGGTTTGCCGGCCTTCGTGCCGTGTTTTTTTTGCAGGATGTGTGGTTTCAGAAACCTTTCCTAGTAGGGGAGGTGCTGCCAAATTTTTTATTTGATAAAAAATTGTTTTTATTTCAGTGAGGCTGTTGCACCGTCTTCGACTTGGACCCGACGCCGCACGTCGTTCCCCGCCGTCTGCACCGACACGAGCGTCACCGACTCGCCCGCCGTCGAGCCCGTAGGTGAGCACATGCAAAACCATACACCCTCAGTATTTAATTCGTAGATTCATATTTAAGTTGTGTACCTTCTTTGTCTCTTGTATTTATCTTTACCGTGTGGCTTCTTTGCCATGTTCTTGCATTTCCTACAGTAAATAAGATGATATGACATCTTATTTATTGTAGGATACGCAAAGACATGACAAAGAATTCATACCGTACAGTTAAATACAGCAGGCCAAGATTGTGCACAACTGTGTCACGTAACCTAGTTAGGCGTCTCCCGTTCGAAAGAGATATGGTTGTGAATATGTGAATCTTTGCATATGTCTAACCGTATCTGTTTCGAATTGTCCACGTTTTTGGACAGCTCGAGGATGTGTAGATGGGTAGTTTCCATGCTCTACTCATACCGAGGCTGAGTTTCGGCATCATCTCCCTGTTGTTCTCCGAATACACAATCTCCGTAATTGGACGTGTATTTGGAGAACAGCGGGGAGGTGCTGCCGAAATTCCGTCTTGGATACGAGTAGAGCATGGAAACTACCCGTCTACACATCCTCGGGTGGGATTAGGACCAGGATTTTGGATGGTTTAGTGACTTATATGTGATTGTTTATGGTTGTTTGATGGTTTAGTGGCTATATATATACATGAATTGCCTGTGATGTCTATTATACACTGCCTGTAATGCCTATTAGAAACTGTCTGTGATGTTTTTGTTAAGGGGTCCTTTTAACGCAAAAAATTAATAAAAACAGGAACAAAATTGATGATTTGCCGAGTGTTACACTCGGCAAAGAGGTGCTTTGCCGAGTGTATTGGCTTTAACACTCGGCAAAGATGCTGTTTCTGTCATTTCTGGAACAGCCTTTGCCGAGTGTTCAAGCTTTGCCGAGTGTGTTGGCCTTAACACTCGGCAAAGATGCAACCTTTGCCGAGTGTTAAAGTCCTTACACTCGGCAAAGGATGGAGTCGTTACACTCGGCAAAGGCTTTGCCGAGTGCATAACTGCCTTTGCCAAGTGACCCTGTCGGGCAAACGGGGGGTTTCCCGTAGTGTCTGTAGTAGCTCAAGCATGAGGCTGTTGATGATGATTGCATCGATTCTGGCGAGCAACCGGCCAACCGAAACACAAAATAAAAGTAGGTAGATGCACAGGTAGTGGGTGAGCGCTGGTGGAGCTGTCGGCAAGGCGCGTCACTCGCTTTCCAGATCCGATCCAACGAACACAATGCCCACAAAAGCAGAGGAGCCATGACAAAAGCGAAAGCTGAAACAGCTGTTGTGGAAATTGCAGCCGGAAAAGCCTCACCTTACGTATAAACCACGGGGAGTTTTATAAAATCCTACAATTTCATCTAAATTTTTAGCGTCTGACTTGTATTACTTTTTATAAGTTTATTTTATTGATATTGCTCCCAGCAAAGTTGACCACAGTCTGGCCTGGCGCAGCCCTCACTTTGCTGTCAGTGTGGAGACGCATGGATGCGCCACCATATTATTGTTAAATGTTTTTTTCTCGTGGGCTCCACCACGGTCACGAATCGCCATTTTTCATGTCCTCTGTCTCGCTTCTGGCTGCATTCCACTGAGTTTGCAAAATGAAGCATTACTAGTATGATTGAATTTGAACTACAAAAAACGCAGCAGCAAACACGGGTCGAAAAGGGGAGTATAGAGGCCCAACGACCTGGGCCGGCCAGGACACACGCGACCGGGTCGAAAAGGAAAGGAAATACATTTGGACCGGCCCGACCCCGTCTTTCCACGCGACGAAAGGCTTCACGTTGTGGCCCACGGATTTCGTAGCCAGGGCCTATCTTAGATTCAACAGTGCCGAAAGCCTAGGATCCACATGGCCCGTTCGTTAGGGTGCTATTTTATATGGGCTGCGCGCGCCCAATTAGACGGCAAACGTGCCGTGGGCTTCTGCTCTTCCGAGCGATGCGTGCGCGATTCTCCTCGGGCCTTGAATGGGCTATGCACAGAATTGACTGACACGAGCAGTTAATTCCTCCTTGTTTCTTGGTGGCTAATTTAGTTTGTTGATGATGATGAGGTTTATTGCTGCCCCCTCCCTCCCAAAAACAAATAAATAAAATAAAATAAACCACCTCAGAACAGTTGGATCATCTCTCGCAACAAGAAATAAGTCCAAGAAATGCACTGCAACGCTGAGTGGTCTGGTCGTGTATACCATGCATGTACCTACCAGCAATTCTTGGTATCTATACCCGGCCAGATCGAAGGCCATCTCATCTCACGGCAAGACAAGCATTATTCTATTTGCACGTTGATCGAATTGGTCATCCTCATCCATCTAGTCATCTTATTCAATCTGTGTTGTGTCCTTGACCATCACGTACGCCACAAGCAATGCAAGCAGCAGCCGGCCGGATCGACACACTTATATATTGCCTAGCTTATCGGCCCTGGCCAAACCTGGAGAAACCCGAAAGCTAGCCTCGCTCACTGGCGATCATCACCACGAGACTACCGGCACTCGACACATGCATGCAAGTGCACGCGCACACCCAATATTATGCAAGTGCCCGCGCGCGCTCTAAACATCCTGTAGGTTCTTTTTTTTTCATTATATTCCACAAATTAAGGTGTTACTCAAAATGGGGGTGGTGCGGGTCGGCCCATCGGTTCGCTGAACCGGGCCAAGAAAATAAACCTACTGGGCTCCTATTTTGATCCATTTAGCCTCCTAGGGTCAACAGTTCGAGTGCTCTCGAACCTTAGGGTCGAGGGGTTCGATCCACCCACGGACCCTTCCCCTGGAGTGCCGACGGTGGGTTCTTCCTCTCCGTCAAGGGCAACGGCAGTGGTCGGCGCTTTCTCGGCAGCGAGCTCCTCGCCTCGTCGGTGCGGTGAGGGCTCCCTCGCACCTCTGCTTCTTTTCCTGGGGCGGCTCGCTTCTTGATTAGGGAACGGGGATTTTCCTACTGCCGATTGATGGCCTATTTTGCTCCTCCTTGCATGTCTCGTCTGCCCAGGGATGGTGACCACATCAGGCACCAATTCTGACCCCCAGCAGTTAGGGATGCCGCCGCCGCCGTCGAGCCCCAACAGCCGCGAACGAATCCTACAGACGTCGCTCTCCCTGTGTAGCGCCGCTGCCGCAGCCTCCAGGGAGCAGGTGTGTTTCTTTTGTTTTTTTAGTACTTATCTCGCCTTAGTGATGCATGACGTTGTTAGCAAGTAGCTACAAAACTTTCCCCAATATTTTAATTCAGCCAAAAAGTAGAAAAAAGATGTACAATGTAAATTTCTAAATTAACATATACCCCTATTTTTTAGTTGTATATCTATCATTGCAACTTATTGTTCCAGCAGCTATAGAACACCATGAAGTTGAACTGAAAATTTAGACAACAGATAATGGATGACACTAGCTTATTAGTAGCATTTTGAGGTTACTCAACGATGAACATGTACTCTATGGCCTCACCTGGATGCATATTTTTCTTTACCTGTTTCAGCAAGGTGGAAGTGAGAGGATGGTGGATATACCTTATCCACGTGAAGTTCAAGGAATGCAAACAAGTGGTAGTACAAAGCGAAAGAGAACCTCTCATCCAACAGATACTCTAGAGGCTGAAATAGTGCGACTCAATGGTGGAGGAAAGCAGAAAAATCGATCTCATCCATCAAATGCTCTAGAAGTTGAAGGAGCAGATCGCATTGACATAGAGAATCAGCAGGTACTACCCAACAATGATACAGAGGAACATAATATCTGTGCTACACATCCATCCCTGGAAGTTGAAGAGGATGAGCTTGCTGAGAATTTTGGTAACGATTGGGGGGATGAGCGTGCTGAGGATTTTGGTTACGATTGGGAGCAAGAGTACATGGATGAAGATGTTAGTGCTGGCCATGTTGAGGGACCGATTGGTTCACAAGTGATTGATGGTTTCATAGATAGAGAGGAGAATAGGCAATTCAGATCCAAAGTTTGGAAGGAATTCAGGAAAATCCGTGTGTCTGGCATCGTGACAAAAGGACAATGTGTTCACTGCAATGTTGAAATTAGTGCTAAGCGAGGAGCAGGAACCAGTGCTATGATCACTCATTTGAAAAGATGCAAGGTTAGACAAAGTGTGACAAATGTTGCCCGACAACTTAAGTCTGCTGTAATGTCTCCTGAAGGAGTTGCTTTGGAAAACTGGAGATTCAGTCAGGATGTGTCTAGAAAAGAGCTAACTCGAATGATCTCACTCCATGGTCTACCACTCTCAATTGTTGATTATGATGGCTTTCGAAGATTTGTCTCCAGCCTGAACCCTGTTTTTAGAATGATCTCAAGAAGGACCATCACAGAGGACTGTTTGAAGGTATTTCAGGAACAAAAACAAGCACTCCTAGATGTTTTCAAAAGTACTACCAGTCGTGTTTCCTTGACGATGGACATGTGGACATCAAATCAAACCATTGGATACATGTGCATCACTTGTCACTTTCTCGACAATGATTGGAACTTGAATAAGAGGATTATCAAATTCTCTTTCATGAAAACACCACATACAGGTGTTGCAATGTTCAATGAGGTCCTCAAATCTATTCAAGATTGGAATATTGAAGACAGGTTGTTTGCAATAACATTGGACAATGCTAGTAACAATAATTCAATGGTCAATCTTTTGAGAAGTAATTTGCTAGAGAAACGCATGTTGTGTGGGAAAGGAAAGTTATTTCATCAACGATGTGCTGCCCATGTTATAAACTTGATATGTAAAGCAGGATTTGAGACAATCAATCAAGTTGTGTACAAGATTCGGGAAAGTGTGAAATACATTGAGGGGTCTTCATCACGGAAGCAAAAGTTTGAGGAATTGATTCAACAACTAGGGATCACATATGAAAAGCGACCTAACATTGATGTAGCTACTCGATGGAATTCGACCTATCTAATGCTAGAGATATGCTTGCAGTTGAAGAGGGCTTTTGAATCCCTTACACACCAAGACCCTGAGTATACTTTTGCACCTTCACTTCAGGAATGGGAAAAGGCACAGATGATGTGGGTATTTTTGAAAACTTTCTATGATGCAACTAACGTAATCTCAGGATCACTTTATCCAACAGCAAATTTGTATTTTCATGAGATTTGGGAAGTTAAGATTGCTTTGGAGAATGGATTTCCTGAGGAAAATGACGATCTTATTGAGACAATCAAGTATATGAAGAAAAAGTTTGAAAGATATTGGAAATTAACGTGGCTGCAAATTTCGTTCCCTATTATCTTTGATCCAAGGTTTAAGCTTGGATTCGTTAATTTCCGTCTGAAACAGGCTTTCAGAAATGAAGCTGACTCCAAGATAGCTATAGTGAAGAAAGTTCTACTAGATCTTTTTAAGGATTACTCACAACTTGGTAACCAAAATGTAATACAACAAATGGAAATGGTAACAAGTGCAGGTGGCAGATATGCGGACTGGGATCAACACATGAGTTGTAGTGCATCCTCAACAAGTGAAGTGCCATCAGAGCTAGAAACATATATAGCGAAGCCTCCTATTCCTCGAAATGGTAATTTTGATATACTCGCTTGGTGGAAAAGCAACTCAGTTGAGTATCCAACTCTTTCCCGTATGGCCCGAGATGTCTTAACAGCACCTGCTTCGACAGTCGCCTCCGAGTCAGCTTTCAGCATGGGAAAGAGAATACTATCAGATTTTCGAAGCCGTTTGACTCCTAAAAATGTAGAATCACTCATATGTTTGCAAGACTGGATGAGAGTATCTGGTATGATCTATTTGTAATGCTTAATTTTGTATGAACAACAAGAGCAAAACATTTTCAGATTTGGCTTTAATCTAACTCTTACTCTTATTTGATAGATTCATCAAAATTTTGCATGAAAAGTATTGAGGATTTCACCGAACTAACTGATCATCCTGAATGACATGTTCGAACAGGTAGTGCTAGATTCCTACTTCTTTTTGGCAACCTCTGAAAGTCTGAATGGCTTGTTGAACTCCGCTATAATGTTTTTTTACAGTTATATTCCATCACTGAAACTGACATCTGTGTTACACTAATCTGATAACTTTAGATTAATAAAAGGATGGATTATCCTCACAATGAGAGCTAAACTTAGTGTACGATTGCCGGGACTGTTTCTTCCAGTTGTTTGGTTATTTACTGAATATTGTTTTTACCTAATTACCAAGGTTTTAAATAGCCGGCTATAGTCTCCGCTATCTCCAGCTATAGCTGATTTGGAAGAATGCCGCTATTTGCTTCTATGTGTAATTTAGCCGCTATTTACCGCTATAGCTCCATTTAGCCAGCTATTAGCTGTTTAAGAAGTTCTGCCGCTAAATGCCTTAGCCCGCTATTTAAAACCTTGCTAATTACTGAACAATTCAACTTTATATTCCTCTTGTGCCTGAATGTACTATACATAATCTGCTGGACAGTTCAAGCTTTGAAATATATGTAGAACAGCTAGGAAACCGAGGCTCACTGATTGACTTTTTCTGTCATCTGACGCCTAGGTGGTGTTCTTGCTGTTGTCAGGTAGGAAAACCAAAGGAGCCTCCTTGATTGATTTTGGCAAGCGTTCTGCTAATTAGTTCCTTGGTAGAAGCTCTGTAGTTTGCAAAGTTTTGTATTTATGCATAGCTAGCTAGTACTATACTTGTGTGTATCTAACTTTATTTGTCAGCAGTTAATTAGTTCCTTGTATTTGACATTTGGCCTGGCTTTTGTTCACAAACATTGACAGGTTTATTCAGCTCCCGGTCTTCAGTTCGTCAGAGTTCATTTTAGACTTTCTCACCACGTAGCACATGTGCTACTTTCCACAGCAGGGAGAGCATTCGAAATAATATAGAAAGGTTTGAAGCAACTTTGTCATGGACAGTGCAAAGTGCGAACTGAGACAGTCTCAATCCTTTGATGATGGGTGCAATTTGGCTCTGTAATTTATGTTTGTTATATTGACTCCCTTCCTTAGTTCCTGGCCCTGATATTTGTAAATTTTTTCTCTTGATACGAGCAACAACTCGGAATCTTCTTGATATTAGTTAGCCTAAAATTATGTCTGTATAATCTATATGGATGAAACTCGATCGATGAACAAAGCAAACTGCACTGCTTATGGCCAGAGCTTGTCGAGTGCTTCGGCTGATGACGTAGCTAGCTAGTAGCCCAGGAAAATGGATCGATCCATCCTATTTAATGGAGCACCGGGTCCAGTAGTAAAGTATATATGGATAAAATGGTGCCCCTAAATATCTCGTATGGGTTTGTGGAGCGCGTCCGGTTCAGACCATGGATCAACCACCCCCATTTTGAGGTGTTACGCGCACTAGCTTGCACCTCAACCATGCATACATGCACACGTTGGATGGATGCACCTGTCCAAATATATACATCATCTTCTCGACTACAACCTATCCTATGCATACCATGCATCCATGATGATAACATCACTGCCGTGTTGAACTGGTGATGTAAGTCCTCGCGCGCGATCGTGCGCACATCCAATTCATGTTTAATTTGTCGCCGGTATGCATATAAAGTCCAACCTCCAACGGTACGTCCAAGCAATGTACTGTAGTAGTAACGCTGAGTGGAGTGGACTGGTCGTCGCACGACGAGCGAGGGAACCATTTTTGTCGGAGTCGTCCATGCCTGCATCCCAACCGGCCACGTAACACTACCAGAATGATCGACATCTGCACCGGGTGGGAAATGCCTTTAGCACCGGGTTTCCCACCCGGTGCAACTAATCCGAGGCTAAAGGGGTACCCCTTTAGCACCGGGTACAGCCACGACCCGGTGCTAAAGGGCCTGCCCCGCAGCGCCGTTAGCAGGGCCTTTAGCACCGGGTCGTGGCTGCACCCGGTGCTAAAGGGCCTGCCTTTAGCACCGGTTGCTGCCTGAAACCGGTGCTAAAGACCCCGGATTTCTTTTTTTTTTTTGCTTTTTTCAGTAGCCATGCGTGCACGTCTATATACGTATATATTCTAATACGTGTATTCTAATGCGTATTCGGCCGACTCTATATTCATACTAGCTGACATTTCATCAAAATAGAAGACATATATATTACAAAAGTAGATATTCATGCATCTCAACTCGAGTTATATATATTTAAACTGTATTTTCTACTTAATTAAGATTGACGACTATCTTGTTGGACTGTCCGGCACGTCCTCCAGTACTGGCGAGAAGTATTCTCCTCGGGGATTGACGACCTCGTCCCAGATCCATCCGACGAGCTGTTCTGCAATTGCGTCAATTCTTTCTAGCTCCAGGGACTCTTCCTTCAGCCTGAACATCTATAATTTACAAATAATTGAAAGATATTTAATCCGCCGAGTTGGAGACAATAATTGTGCACTTAATAATAATGGAAATGTTGTTTATTATTACGTACCATAATATCCTGTTGTGTAAGCTTTTTATGTCCCCAATTCCACATGAAATCGCAAACATAGTATGCACATAAATTATTTCCCGGCCCCTGTTTGGCACACTGTCGACCAAAAGAAATTAAGTAAAATTCATATAATATATTAGCCGAGGCCTACATGTACAAATTACTTGCTTACCGGAAAGCCAATGTTCCATTTTAGTGTTTCATGTTGAATTCTCGGGTGTTCTTGACGAAATTGAATCCAGGCCCTGCGAACAAAAAAATTGAGTTAAGTCATTGCGAGTGTAAGGGGTGAATTAAGTAGGGGAAAATATACATCACCTTGTCATCATGTCCATGATGTTCTGTAGTTTTTCTTTTGGAGTGTGCAACGAATCAAAGACGTTCACGACACCCCGGTCAGGACACAATATTATTAGGAACCAGTGGAATCTGTGCACATGTATACATTATAATCAGAAATGAATTAGTACACAGACACTATAAGAAGAAGAAGCCTGTGTATGTACTCACTCGATGTTGTACGGGATTAGTATGGAGTCGCAGTAATTTTGTTTCTTAATATATTTGTATAGGTTTCCATATGTTTCCTCAGGATTCATCAATATCATTTCTTCACTTATCCTTCGAGGATCCACGAAACCAACGTCATATATCCCGGATCTACGACATTTTTGAATCTCCATTCTGCATATGTTAAGCAATAAATAAAGCCCGCGTCAGCATAGATTGGAATTATTGTTTTCAAACTGTGAATTATAAGCAACAACAAAGTACTTACAGTGTCCAACAGGTGATCAAATCCACGTCCATGGCGTCGCGGTGGTACAACTCATATATATCCTTAAACCTCAGCCACACCCAATCCTCGTCACCATTGTAGAAATCATGGTCCTTCACGCCTACTTTGATCATGCGCCGTTTATTCCTTCTTGATTCTTCCAAGTACCACTCATGGAATCGGCGCATCTTCGTCTGTAGCTTCCTCTCCATTTCAGGAGGGACCATAGGCTCGCCAAGATTAAACGGCCACCTCAGCGTTGTGTTTACAGGCACCTCTTCTTCCCCCAGGACTTGCGCTCTGGTTAGTCCAGTCTCGGCCATTACTCGTTGCACGCTAAGCTCGTCCAGAGATGGCAATGGACCCAAGGGCCGCTGAGGTTGCTGGCCGAGCTGAGGAACCTTTTTGGATGGGCCCGCCTCCTTATCTGCAGCCTTCCGCTTCTGGCGAGATTTCAGTAATGAGAGGTCATAGTCTGTTACTATTACTTCCTTCTGTTGACCCTTGCCCAAATTACCGAGGAATGACTTGACGACAGTGGGATCAAGCTTCGGCTCCGGCTCAGGTTTTTTCCTCCACTCGGCCATTTGCCTCTTTGTGTCTGCTTTGACCGAGGCTTCGAGCTCCTCTAGAGTCTTCTCACCCGCTCTTTTCTCTGGTGCGGGCTTCTCTTTGGTTTTCCGCGCCTTATTCGCTGGTGGAGTGGGGGCAGAGGCTTTAGTGCGGCGTCCCCTCTTTGGCGGAGGGGGCGGAGACCTCTTCGGCGGAGGAGATGGAGACCTCTTCGGTGGAGGAGACGGAGACCTCTTTGGCGGAGGAGACGGGCTTGCATCAGGAGCTCCCGGAGAATCGTCATGATCCTGTGGATCTCTTGGAGGTGACGGGGGCTTGTTGGTAGCCGCAGGTGTACCGGGTATGACGACGTCTGCCTTGCTCCATAGAATGATGCAGTGAGAACACTGACCGAGTTTTGTTTCTCCGTCACCTCCGGGGATGTCAAGTTCCAAGTCTTCCCAGCTGGTGACGACTTGCTCCACCTCAACAGGTACGTAACCATGTGGAATGTCATTGCAGTGCCATTTTTGCCCTTCTTCCACACGTTTGGTCATACCGTATGCGACCTGATAAGTTAGTAGTCACAAAGAAAGTTAGTAAATGAATGGTATTTACGGTGAAATGTATGCAGTATGAACTAAGGTCGCATACGTACCACCACAGCTAAGTTCTTCTGCCTGACGACAAGCTCGCACGCGGTCCGTTGAGTTATTTCATCCATGGTGTAACGGACCGCTTCGGCGGCCTGTGTGGAAGCGTGACTGCTTTGATATTGTTGTGGAGGGCTAATAAGGGCCGCATCTTGGAGAGGTGCATGCTCTGTGGAACCGGTCCCGCATGTGGCTTGTTGGAGAGGTGCAGGCTCTGTGGAATCGGTCCCGCCTGTGGCTTGTTGTATCTGCAGCCATGCTACCTTCATCCGTCACTCCATCTCTGACTCCATTTCTTGGAGCTTTGAGCCCTGGGCGGCAACCGTTTGCTCTAGGTCCCTCACCCTCTGCTCATATTCGGCCTTCTTCCTCGAACGGCTCCTATAGGTGGCGGCGTGCTCTTGGAAACCTTTCTTCCATGAGATGCTTGTGCCTACGCCGCGCGTCCGTCCAGGATGCTCCTTGTTCCCTAAGGCATAGGTTAGCTCATCTCTGTCTCTATCGGCAACAAATTCTCCCCTATCAGATGCCCTGAGGATATCGAGGAGACGATGAGCTAGTTCTCGCAAGTCCTCGGGAAAAACTAAGGAGCCGTCGATTGGGCTTAGGGTGCCTCCATGACCATAGTACCAATGCTTGGTCCTTGTGGGCCAGTCATGTGTCGCTGGAGTGATGCCTCTAGCATATAGATCTTCTTCCATCTTCTCCCATTTAGCGATGCTTGCCTTGTAACCTCCCGAACCCATCTTATGAGAGTACTTCTTATTTGCGGCGTTTCCAGCGTTTCTAGCGCTAGCCGTTGCACCCTCTTCAGAGGTTTTGTACTCAATGAATGCTTCCCACTCGACATTGGTGATCTTCTTATACTTCTCAGGATCCGGGGCCTCTCCGGTTTTGAGAAATTGCGAGTACAACTTCTTCTTGAAATCCTGAAACAGAACTGCCATCTTCTTCATTGTCCAATCCCTCAGTTCTGCTTCATGAGTGCTAGGCCAGTCGAATATTGCCTTTAATTCCCTCCATAGCATCTCCTTCTCTGTATCGGGGAGCACGTACTCCTCAGTGGGGTCCGTGGACTTCCATTTTCTGATACTAATGGGCACATTGTCCCGTATAATTACCCCGCACTGAGATACAAATTTCTTGGCCACTTTTGGGGGCTCAACTGGCTCCCCGTCATCCTCCACTCGGGTGATGTGTAACTTGACATCCTTCAGCTTCTTCGTGGTCGATCGTTTTGATTTCTTAGCAGAGGCGGCCTACACAAATTACATATATACGAGATGATATAGAGATGGTATACATAATTGACATGTACAGTACAAATTTATGTTATCTATATACACACCTGACTAGACGAGGGCGCGCTACCGGTTCCTTCAATAGTTTCGGCCCTTCCAACATTGTCGCCCTGAACATTTGCGGCCCCTTCAACATCTTCGGCCCTTGCAACATTGTCGCCCTGGACATTGTCGTCCCTTCCAATGATGCCCAACACATCATCCATGGACATTGGTTGGGTTACAATATTGAAAAGTTGATTCGCAAAGAACGTGTCGTTGTCCTCTTGCATGGGTGGGACAGGGGTGTTGTTGTCCTCTTGCATGGGTGGGACAGGGGTGTTGTTGTCCTCTTGCATGGGTGGGACGTTGTTGTTGTTGTCCGCCATCTATAGAATTAAAAATAATTGATAAGAAATATATACAAAGCATACATATTCCCAATATTTCTAACATTTTCGCTAAGGGGGTCGGTGCGTGAAAAACGGATTCGCCAAGGGGTTCGGGTGCGCGGTGTGAATTGATTCGCTAAGGGTTCGCTAAGGGGGTCGGTGCGCGAAAAACGGATTCGCTAAGGGGTTCGGGTGCGCGATGGGTTCGGGTACGCCATAGAATTTCCGATAATAAACATTTTCGATAGTATACATTATACAAACATATAACATTTCCAATATACATTTAAATGAAGCACATATATTTCTAATATACATAGAATTTCCAATGTACATTTAAATGAAGCATTTTCCAATATACATTTCAAACATATAACATTTCCAATATACATTTCAATGTAAATATCTCCAATACATTTAAATGAAGCATTTTCCAATATACATTTCAAACATATAACATTTCCAATATACATTTCAATGTAAATATCTCCAATACATTTAAATGAAGCATTTTCCAATATACATTTCAAACATATAACATTTCCAATATACATTTCAATGTAAATATCTCCAATACATTTAAATGAAGCATTTTCCAATATACATTTCAAACATATAACATTTCCAATATACATTTCAATGTAAATATCTCCAATACATTTAAATGAAGCATTTTCCAATATACATTTCAAACATATAACATTTCCAATATACATTTCAATGTAAATATCTCCAATACATTTAAATGAAGCATTTTCCAATATACATTTCAAACATATAACATTTCCAATATACATTTCAATGTAATTTCTAATATTTTCAATGTATGTGCTTTCGCTAACCAAATGCGCATGGCCGAACACGTTCGCTAAGCAAATGTGCATGGCCGAACGTGTTCGGCCATGCAACGGGTACCTGCACACACAAACACGTGCACGGCACGAAGGCCGGCTCACAAACATTCACGCACGGCACGAAGGCCGGCTCACAAACATTTCATAGAGGCTCACCGTGCAGTGACGGGCGCGGCGGGCGACGGCGGCGAGGGGACGAGGAGCGACGCGGGGACGACGTGCGGCGCGGGGATGAGGGGCGCCGGCGCGGGGACGACGGGCGCGGGGACCACGGGTGGCGGCGGCGTGAGCGCGGGGACGACGACGGCGGCGGGGACGACAGGCGCGCGCGGGGACGACGACGGCGGCGGGGACGACGGGCGGCGGCGCGGCGTGGGCGCGGGGACGACAGGTGGCGGCGGCGTGGGCGCGGGGACGACAGGTGGCGGCGGCGTGGGCGCGGGGACCACGGGCGGCGGCGGCGACGGGCGACGGTGACGGGCGGCGGCGGCTGAGGAGACGAGGGGGCACCGGCGGCGGTTTCGATCTGTGACGAGTGAGGGCGAAGTGAGGGAGGGGAGAGAAGTCCCCGGCCTATATAGGTCCGGGGCATTTAGCACCGGGTGCAGCCACGACCTGGTGCTAAAGTGCCTTTCGCACCGGGTGGTGGGAAGACCCGGTGCTAAAGGCCCCCCCTTTAGCACCGGGTCTTCCCACGACCCGGTGCGAAAGGCCCTTTAGCACCGGGTCTTCTACACCCGGTGCTAAAGGCCGTAACATTGCGCCAGACGAAGGCCTTTAGCACCGGGTGCAGCCACGACCCGGTGCTAAAGGCCCCCCTTTCGCACCGGGTACCTGCACACCCGGTGCTAAAGGCCCCGTAACTGGCGCCAAACGAAAATTGGGGGCCTTTAGCACTGGATTTTAGATCAACCCGGTGCTAAAGGCCCCAACTTTTCGTTTGGCGCCCAGTTTCCAAACCGGCCTTTAGCACCGGGGGCTACTATTTGGGAATCTTATAAATATAGTTTTTAATGTATAGTTATTAATACTTGTTTTAATTCAGTTATTAATACCTGTTAAAAATATATATTAAATAAGAAAATCTTATAAATTACTAGAAAATCAATATAAAATGCAAGAAAATCTTATAAATTACTAGAAAATCTTATAAATTAATAGAAAATCTTGTAAATTACTAGAAAATCCTGTAAATTAATAGAAAATCTTATAAATTAATAGAAAATCTTATAAATTACTAGAAAATCTTATAACTTACTAGAAAATCTTATAAATTACTAGAAAATCTTATAAATTACAAAAAATGATAACTAAATGAAAGATTTTGGAACATTAAACGGTCTCAGATGAAAAAGTCATGAATACCAAAATTTCATATCTCATCAAGATCTACAATCTTTATTTAAGTCATTTTTGCATTTGAGAAAGTGGTAGTATACATTGTTCATTAATCCTAGATTCACTCGCATAGTTTCCAAAACTTTGTTAGAGACTTGTCAAATTTCTACTACATGTTATTACCCATTTTGAAAATGACAAAATGACCTAAATAAAGATTGTAGATCATGATGAAATATGAAACTTTGGTATTCATCACTTTTTCATTTGACATCACCTAGTGTGAAAAAAACCTTGGTTGTAGTTGTCATTTTTAATTCAAAATTTGGATTGTTCAAACACGAGAAGATTGTTCAAAATAATAACATTAATAAGTTTCATAACTTGATAGAGTATGATTTTAGGAATTTTTAGGAAGAAAAATGATCTTTTTGAAGTTTAGGCGACGGAGAACGACTAGTTACAACTTTTATACAGAGATTAAAAAGAAAAATTGTTCTTGTTCATCCAATGACGTGGCCTGTGTGCGGCCGGTGACGTGGCCAGCTGCCGCACGGCCTCCGTGGCCAGGCCGGTCGGCCCGGTCGTGGCCTTTAGCACCGGGTGCAGCCACGACCCGGTGCTAAAGGCCACGACCGGGCCAGTGACGTGGCCTGTGTGCGGCCGGTGACGTGGCCAGCTGCCGCACGGCCTCCGTGGCCAGGCCGGTCGGCCCGGTCGTGGCCTTTAGCACCGGGTGCAGCCACGACCCGGTGCTAAAGGCCACGACTGGGCCAGTGACGTGGCCTGTGTGCGGCCGGTGACGTGGCCAGCTGCCGCACGACCTTCGTGGCCAGGCCGGTCGGCCCGGTCGTGGCCTTTAGCACCGGGTGCAGCCACGACCCGGTGCTAAAGGCCACGACGGGCCAGTGACGTGGCCTGTGTGCGGCCCGGTCGTGGCCTTTAGCACCGGGTGCAGCCACGACCCGGTGCTAAAGGCCACGACCGGGCCAGTGACGTGGCTCGTGTGCGTCCGGTGACGTGGCCAGCTACCGCACGGGAAAATCAATATAAAATGCTAGAAAATCAATATAAAATGCTAGAAAATCTTATAAATTACTAGAAAATCTTATAAATTACTAGAAAATCAATATAAAATGCTAGAAAATCAATATAAAATGCTAGAAAATCTTATAAATTACTAGAAAATCTTATAAATTACTAGAAAATCAATATAAATTACTAGAAAATCAATATAAAATGCTAGAAAATCTTATAAATTACTAGAAAATCAATATAAATTACTAGAAAATCAATATAAAATGCTAGAAAATCTTATAAATTACTAGAAAATCTTATAAATTAATAGAAAATCTTATAAATTACTAGAAAATCAATATAAAATGCTAGAATTAATAAAAACAATCTTATAAATCAATAGAAATTACATGGCATCATCGTTTACTCGAACACTAATAAACTTCCTCTTTACAAACGTTCCTTGATTGTGATCACGCCGTAGATACGGTGTCTCCTCCGCCGCTAACAGGATGCTTGGGTCATCAGCCACTGAGAATGGAGGCCGGCCATCGAGCATATCATAATCTTCATCCGTCTTGTCCTCAACTCCTACGATTTTTCTCTTTCCAGGAAGAACTATATGACGCTTTGGCCCGTCTTGTGATGGGTCCAATTGCTTACCCCCACCTTTCTTATCCGCCCCTTTCTTCGGTCTGCTAGCCATGTCCTTCACATAAAAAACTTGTGTGACAGCTTTGCCCAGGACGAACGGTTCGTCTAGAAAGCCAATCTTGTTTAGGTCCACTAACGTCATTCCATAGTCCGCTTCAACTTTAACACCTCCTCCAGTCAGCTTCACCCATTGGCACTTGAACAGTGGGATCTTCAAAGGTCCGTACTCTAGTTCCCATATCTCCTCTATGATTCCATAGTATGAGTTTGTATTGCCATTGGTGTCTGTCGCGTCGATCCGGACACCACTGTTTTGGTTGGTGCTTTTCTTGTCCTGGGATCTTGTGTAAAATGTATACCCATTGATGTCGTATCCTTGGAATGTCAAGATCGTGCTCGATGGACCTCTAGCTACAAAAGCTAGCTGCGCATCAATGCCCTCGACACCCATAAGACGTCTTCGCAACCAATCGGCGAAAGTACTATTGTGCAGACGCTGAATGAAGGCCGCAGACTTTGTTGAGTTTTCGTCCCTGAGAATCTGCATGTGCTCCTCGATGTACGGAGCAACTAATGTTGATTGTTGCAAAACTGTGAGGTGCGCTTTACGAAATGTCTCAACGTCCTTGATCACCATCGATCTTCTCCCTAGTGTGCCCTTTCCACCAAGTCTCCCCTCGTGATGGGATTCGGGGACACCAATCGGCATAAGATCGTCGACAAAGTCAACACAGAATTCAATGACCTCCTCCATTTCGTATCCCTTAACAATGCATCCTTCTGGACGAGAACGATTACGGACATACTTCTTTAGGACAGCGAAGAACCTCTCAAATGGGAACATGTTGTGTAGAAATACTGGGCCCAATATACGAATCTCTTTGACGAGGTGAACCAATAGATGTGTCATGATATTGAAGAAGGATGGTGGAAATATCATCTCAAAGCTGACAAGACATTGCACCACGTCGTTCTGTAGCTGATCTAAGTGGTCTGGATTGATCACCTTCTGAGAAATTGCATTGAGGAATGCACATAGCTTCACAATGGCTTTCCGCACGTTAACTGGTAGCACACCCCTGAGTATGACGGGAAGCAGCTGTGTCATCAACACATGGCAGTCGTGAGACTTCAGGTTTGTGAACTTCTTCTCTTTCATATTTATTATTCCCTTAATATTGGAGGAGTAGCCAGACGGAACCTTGATACTGTTCAAGCATTCAAACATGCTTGCCTTCTCTTCTTTGCTGAGAGTGAAGCTGGCAGGACGCAAGTACTGGCGTCCTTTGTCTCTCTTTTCTGGATGTAGATCAGTCCGTTGCTTCAATCGTTTCAGATCCTAACGTGCTTCCAGTGTATCTTTTGGCTTCCCATAAGTACCCAGGAAGCTTATCAAGTTCACGCAAAGATTCTTCGTCAGATGCATCACATCAATCGCGTTACGGACCTCTAAACGTTGCCAATAAGGTAGCTCCCAAAAGATAGACTTCTTCTTCCACATCGCGGCACGACCATCCTCGCCCGTCGGAGCAGCCTGGCTTCCGTCTCCCTTGCCAAACACCACGTGTAGGTCCTTCACCATATCAAATAGCTCTTCTCCACTCCGGTGTCTCGGCTTTGTACGGCGGTCAGCATTCCCGCCAAAATGCGCACATTTCTTTCGTAGCTCATGCTTCGCCGGAAGGAATCGACGGTGACCCATGTACACAACTTTACGACAATGTTTCAAATACATGCTTTCGGTTTCCTCTAAACAGTGAGTGCATGCTTTATATCCTTTGTTTGATTGTCCTGATAGGTTACTTAGTGCAGGCCAGTCGTTGATGCTTATGAAAAGCAGTGCTCGAAGGTCAAACCTCTCCTGTTTGTCCTCATCCCACATGCTAACACCTTCATTCTTCCACAGTTGCAAAAGTTCGTCAACCAATGGTCTTAGGTACACATCAATGTCGTTGCCAGGTTGCTTTGGGCCTTCGATGAGCACTGGCATCATAATGAACTTCCGCTTCATGCAGAACCAGGGGGGTAGGTTGTAGATACAAACAGTCACGGGCCAAGTGCTATGACTACTGCTCATTTCACCGAAAGGGTTCATGCCATCGGTACTTAAACCAAGCCTAACATTCCTCGCATCAGCATCAAACTCTGGGAATGCTCTGTTGATGTTCCTCCACTGGGATCCATCGGCGGGGTGTCTCAACATGCCATCCTGCTTACGTTCTTCTTTGTGCCAGCGCATCAGTTTGGCATGGTCTTTGTTCCTGAACAAACGCTTCAGACGGGGTATCAGAGGGAAATACCACATCACCTTCGCAGGGATTTTTTTCTTAGAACGCTCTCCCCCAACATCACCAGGGTCGTCCCGCCTGATCTTGTATCGCGCGCAGGTGCAAACCGGACAACGATCCAAGTGTTCGTACTGTCCGCGATAGAGGATACAGTCATTAGGACACGCATGTATCTTCTGCACCTCCAAACCGAGAGGGCAAACAACACGTTTTGCTTGATACGTCGTCGATGGCAATGTGTTACCCTCTGGAAGAATCTTCTTTACGAGTTTCAGTAGCTCCTCGAAACCCTTATCAGTAACACCATTTGCTGCCTTCCACTGCAGAAGTTCAAGTGTGCTACCCAACTTCTTTAGCCCCTCTTTGCAATCTGGGTACAGGTCAGTCTTGTGGTCCTGCAACATGCGCTGTATCTTTTTCAGTTCCTTATCATTGCCGCAGTCTTTCTCGGCATCACGCAACATTTGCCCGAGCCCATCAGTAGGTTCATTTTCCTGAGCAACATCTTCCTGAGCATCGCCTTCCCGAGCAACATCTTCCTCATCGGCATCACCCATTGCAGCATATGCAAAGGAACCGTAGTATTGAGCCAATAACGGAATGTCGTCATCGGCCTCGTCTTCTTCATCTTCATCCATTAGAATTCCTCTTTCACCGTGCTTCGTCCAAACAGAATAATTCCTCATGAAACCGTGCCTCATCAAATGCACTTGAAGACAACCTCTTTGTTTGTACGATTGTATATTTTTACAATGGGTGCATGGGCAGAACATGAAACCGGACGGCGTCCTGTTAGCCTCGGCGGCATCGAGAAACGTCCTAAGGCCATCACGGAACGCCTGAGCGTGGGGGTCCCCGTACATCCATTGTCTATTCATCTGCATTATTAACCAATAACAAATATACAATACAATTTAAAGATAAATAAATTTAATATATAAATAAATACAAATTATAATATATATTCCATTATATAAATAAATTTCTAAAACTACATTACTATATTCATTAAATATAACATTACTATAAGCCTTATAAGATTTATAAGATTTATAAGATTTTCTATTAATTTATAAGATTTTCTAGCATTTTATATTGATTTTCTAGTAATTTATAAGATTTTCTATTAATTTATAAGATTTTCTAGCATTTTATATTGATTTTCTAGTAATTTATAAGATTTTCTAGTAATTTATAAGATTTTCTAGTAATTTATAAGATTTTCTAGCATTTTATATTGATTTTCTAGTAATTTCTAAAACTACATTACTATAAGCCTTATAACTATTCAGAAGTCATACAAAACAAAATACTAACTAGCTTGCCTTCTCTCTCCATTTAAAACACAACATGAACACTCTCTCCACCATGAACTCAAGCTCTCTCCTCTCTCTCCTCCAAGAACACAAGCTCTCTCTAGCTAGCTTTACTTTGATTCACAAATCCCTCTATTTCTAAATCATAGAAGGATTACAAGCTAAATAAAACATTAGAGAATGAAAGAGTGTACCTTGTAGTGCTCCTTAGATGAGTAGATTCTTCACAAATTTTGAAAAAAATTTGGGCAGCACCTCCCCTCCCACGGCCGAGCAGCATGAACACAGCGCCTAAGTGTTCAGCTGGCTCGGGCGGGGGAGGAGGAAGCCCCTATATTCAAACACATTAGCACCGGGTCGTGGCAAGACCCGGTGCTAATGTTCACCCTTTAGCACCGGGTGCAGCCACGACCCGGTGCTAAAGGCCTCGGGCACATTAGCACCGGGTCGTGGCTGCACCCGGTGCTAAAGGGTGAACATTAGCACCGGGTCTTGCCACGACCCGGTGCTAATGTGTCCGCCCTGACACACCTCCGCGCCGCCCCCGCTCCTAGCCGTTGGACCCGGTGCTGAAGCCCCATCAGCACCGGGTCCAAAAATGGCCGAGGCGGAGGAGGCGGGCGGATGTGAAGGATTCTGGTAGTGTAACCACTAACCAGAGCACTGAGCACATCCTCACGGCCCCCACTCACACGTGTAATTTGCTTTCCTTGAGTAGCCGAGTCAGAACCAAAATCCACCACCTATGACGAACCCACTACTACGATAACTCAGCTCTACATAAATAACGGATTCATAGAGACTGAAGAAAAGAAGAATATGCTCGTCGGTGGTAGGTGTGGCGGTGGCTAGGGCTCACCACAC
The DNA here is from genome assembly GCA_033239725.1 of Echinochloa phyllopogon. Taxonomy (NCBI): domain Eukaryota; kingdom Viridiplantae; phylum Streptophyta; class Magnoliopsida; order Poales; family Poaceae; genus Echinochloa; species Echinochloa phyllopogon. Next base: position 5,677,818 of record BTCW01000017.1, on the reverse strand, counting down.
CGATGGCTCCGCCACTAGACGAGCCTATATACGCGTCGGCCTGCGGAAGGCACACCCTGGCGTACAAGCTCTTCGTTCTTGTGGATCAAACAAGCCCTCCAGGCTATACTGTACAGTACCTATACAATGCCTGTCTGGGCCGACAATTGCCTTGGCCCCGGTCCAAATTAAATGTCGGAGTCGAAGGCACGCACCATCATGTTGTTCGTACTGATTACTGGCTCCGTCAAATTAGTGTTCTCTTTTCTTTTTCACAAAATGCATTGCTGCATTATTCTCTTTGCCGCTATTCTATTCGGCTTGACTAGTCTGTATTATGGTGCCACACAGCATGCTGCCTTGACCAGCCGGGTCTCGAGCTATCTACTTAATTTCCATCACCGTGATGCATGTACCATTGTACCAACACAATCTTGCTAGCTATATATCCTATCCAGAAGAGCCCATCTTTTTTTTGACAAACGGCAAAAGTTTTACCGTGAAATTTTATTAGAGGAAGAGAAAAGAAAATAAATTAACTTTAGTGACCAGGCCACCAAAACTACAACAGAGGCAACCAAGCTGCTGCTCCTACTACTGCTACAAACCCCAGCCACTATAGGGAAAAAACATAAGAAGAGGCCATCTCATCTCATCCCATCCCAAAAGATGCATGCAAACATGACGATTGACAAGACAGGCATTATTTCTACGTTGAATGGTCATCTCGGTCTACCAGACACCGAGTGACCAACTGATTATCACACCGTAGTACAGGTAGCGCGCGGATCAGACATTCAGACACACTCATTGGCCCTGGCCAATTCCACGAGAAACCTGAAAAACTAGCATCGTTAACTCTCGATCACTATGGGCACTCAACTCAGCACATGCACGTACACATCTATCCAAGCGCACTAGCTAGCACAGCCGTGGCTTCTTCGTGCATCAGCAGCTTATTGTAGGGATATCATGTTCTTGTCATTGCACACGGCAATAGTATAGTACTCCATCCGTTTTAAATTATAGTTCGTTTGACTTTTTTTTACTTTAAATTTGGTCGCTCGTATTATTCAAAATTTTATGTAATTATCATATTTTTCTGTGATGACTTTTTTATTAATATTTTTTTTCTATTTTTTGTGATGGCTTTCTTTATTAATATTTTTTAAAAAAATTAAATTTGACTATATCTCTAAATTTTTTTGAATAAGACGAGCGGTCAAACTTGTGGTAAAAAATGTCAAACGACCTATATTTTGGAATAGAGGTAGCAGGGTCAACTCATATGGACGCCATATATATACTCCCTCCATTCTAAAAAAACTGACGTTTAGGACAAGATTTGGGTCAAACATTGGGAATATAAATCATCAATAACTTTAAGTTGTTGAGTTTGCAAATGTGAAAACTATATGAATAGATTTTTCTTAAAAAATACTTTCATAAGAGTATACATATATCACTCTTTGATAAATATTTTTATAATAACAAGAGGTCAAAGTTGTGTTTGGAGACCGTGTCGCTGTCCTAAACGTCAGTTTTTTCAGAATGGAGGGAGTGCCGTGATAAAAACATCCCTACCGTGTTGAACTAGTAAGTGTCCCGTCAGCTTGTGACTGGACACCCAATTCAGAAGACATGTTTTTGGCCGCCTTGGGAAGAAAAGAATTTCTTACACAACACAAGAACGAACAATATATCCTGTGTACTCGAACGCATGCACATATGTATTCCCGAGTTTAGCGATTCAAAAGCCGCCTGCATTTGCAGTAGGTCGATCAAGGTGGAGAGAGAAATTAAATCTCTTGGCGTGTGGTAAATCCTCAGCTAGCACAAATATCAGACACGTAATTAAGCTGCTCTCGTATGTACACGCGACAACGCAGCGCCCACTATATATATACTCCCTCCGGTATCGTATCAGAAGTCGTTTAGTACAGCGATACGGTCACCAAAGCACAACTTTGACTTCACTTTTTTATAAAAATATTTATTAAAAAGTTATATATGTATACTTTTATGAAAGTAATTTTCAAAACCAATCTATTAATTTATATGATTTTCACAATTCCAAACTCAACGACTTAAATGTTATTCATGATTTATATTTCCAATATATATAATGTTTGGCTCAAACGTTGTCCAAAATGACTTCTAATATGATACCGGAGGGAGTATACCACACACGCACCATGCATCATATCATGCGCCACACTTAGTAACTTAATTATTCGTCAACATCCAGATCCAACATAGAGACCTGATGATGAACCGATCAAGTTATAAGTTATTTATTCAAGTACTACTCCAAAAGCCGGGGGCCGCCGTCGTCTCCCATTCGCCGCCGCGTGCCCCCGGGCCGGCCGGCCTCCCCGGCCTTTTTCCCGTGCTAATTTCCGGCCGGCAGTGCAGGTGGTCATCACCACACACACACCAGCAAATTAAAGAAAGCGGAAGGGGCTAGTGTTAGCGAATAGTGTGCTCCCGTGGACGCCAAATTGTTCGGCGATAATTGGTCAGGAGACGAGTTTGTTTATTACTACGTCCGTTCCAAATTACTATTCGTTATTGACTTTTTTCATAATCTTTGACCATTCATTTTATTTAAAAAATTTGTCTAAATATACAAAACAATAAGTTATACTTGAAGTATATACGATGATAAAGCAAGTCAATACTTGTAAATTTTTTTAAATAAGACGAATAGTCAAACATTAAACGAAAAAGTCAATAACGAATAATAATTTGGAACAGAGGTAGTACTACACACTGAATCGATCAATGGCATTCGATCTATTTTGTGTTTGTTTGTATTCTTCTTGGAGGATCTAGGCAAGGGCACTTTACGCCCGCTCGTGTATATATATATACCTTTTGTTGGGGGCAAATCTACTCCTGTCTCCTTTTCATTCCCGTAGCATATATATAGTATCTTTGTTGGACGATCGTGTTGGCATTGAGACGAGGAAGCAAGGCCGGCCAATAATCCAATAAAGTCTGGTGTGGGAGATATATATCTGGATATATAGCACGTAAAGGGAGCACTAATATGCATGGTGCAACGATATGTCACCCTAAGGTCCACTGCTTTAGGCTTAAATATCATTATGGATAGATCGATCAGAGGCTGTAAAACAATGAACTAATGAAGGACAAAATATATGGTTCATGATCCATGCGTGCAAGAACATCTTACTATTACTAATTGGAGGCTCCAAATTAATCCTCACCAGACGCGTTAGAAAAAAAGATAAATCCTAGAAATTCTCAGAAAAATTAGAAACCTCCAACCGTTGATTTGGTCATCTTTAATTATGAAATCCATTGGATCTTATTTTGCTTTTAAAAAATTACCCACCTCTGCGACTATAAAAATAATCCCCTAAAATTGTATCTAAATTACCCACACGTGCTATTAATTGTTTTATAGTCTTGAAGATCCAATGGAAAACACGTCAAAAAATCAAGACCTCCCGTACCTCGCGGCTCGCGCGTACCTCCTTTGCGTATGTCTCGGCTCTCGCTTTCGCACGCGGCATAGCCCTAGATTCGCTGCCATGATGGTCAGCCCTCCGGAGAAGATTGCTGATCATGGTTGCCAAGTTTGACGCTGTGTGTGCCGTCACAGTAATAAAGAGCACAACCTTGCAATCGTAGAAGCTAGCCACTGCAGCAAGTTCGGCGAGGAAACAATGTAAACAACCCGTAAGTCCCTAATTCTTCATCTTCTACTTAAAAAAATCTGAATCTCAATGCTCGCCTACGTGCACTACCAGGATGCTTCACATCCGCCCGCCTCCTCCGCCTCGGCCATTTTTGGACCCGGTGCTGATGGGGCTTCAGCACCGGGTCCAACGGCTAGGAGCGGGGGCGGCGCTGCGGGGTGTCAGGGCGGACACATTAGCACCGGGTCGTGGCAAGACCCGGTGCTAATGCGCCCCCTTTAGCACCGGGTGCAGCCAGCAACCGGTGCTAATGTGCCGAGGCCATTTAGCACCGGTTGCTGGCTGCACCCGGTGCTAAAGGGTGCGCATTAGCACCGGGTCTTGCCACGACCCGGTGCTAATGTGTTTGAATATAGAGGCTTCTTCCTCCCCCGCCCGAGCCAGCTGAACACTTAGGCGCTGTGTTCATGCTGCTCGGCCGTGGGAGGGGAGGTGCTGCCCAAATTTTTTTCAAAATTTGTGAAGATTCTACTCATCTAAGGAGCACTACAAGGTACACTCTTTCATTCTCTAATGTTTTATTTAGCTTGTAATCCTTCTATGATTTAGAAATAGAGGGATTTGTGAATCAAAGTAAAGCTAGCTAGAGAGAGCTTGTGTTCTTGGAGGAGAGAGAGGAGAGAGCTTGAGTTCATGGTGGAGAGAGTGTTCATGTTGTGTTTTAAATGGAGAGAGAATGCAAGCTAGTTAGTATTTTGTTTTGTATGACTTGTGAATAGTTATAAGGCTTACAGTAATGTAGTTTAAGAAATTACTAGAAAATCAATATAAAATGCTAGAAAATCTTATAAATAATATAAAATCTTATAAATTACTAGAAAATCTTATAAATTACTAGAAAATCTTATAAATTACTAAAAAATCAATATAAAATGCTAGAAAATCTTATAAATTAATAGAAAATCTTATAAATTACTAGAAAATCAATATAAAATGCTAGAAAATCTTATAAATTAATAGAAAATCTTATAAATCTTATAAATCTTATAAGGCTTATAGTAATGTTATATTTAATGAATATAGTAATGTAGTTTTAGAAATTTATTTATATAATGGAATATATATTATAATTTGTATTTATTTATATATTAATTTTTTTATCTTTAAATTGTATTGTATATTTGTTATTGGTTAATAATGCAGATGAATAGACAATGGATGTACGGGGACCCCCACGCTCAGGCGTTCCGTGATGGCCTTAGGACGTTTCTCGATGCCGCCGAGGCTAACAGGACGCCGTCCGGTTTCATGTTCTGCCCATGCACCCATTGTAAAAATATACAATCGTACAAACAAAGAGGTTGTCTTCAGGTGCATTTGATGAGGCACGGTTTCATGAGGAATTATTCTGTTTGGACGAAGCACGGTGAAAGAGGAATTCTAATGGATGAAGATGAAGAAGACGAGGCCGATGACGATATTCCGTTATTGGCTCAATACTACGGTTCCTTTGCATATGCTGCAATGGGTGATGCCGATGAGGAAGATGTTGCTCGGGAAGGCGATGCTCAGGAAGATGTTGCTCAGGAAAATGAACCTACTGATGGACTCGGGCAAATGTTGCGTGATGCCGAGAAAGACAGCGACAATGATAAGGAACTGAAAAAGATACAGCGCATGTTGCAGGACCACAAGACTGACCTGTACCCAGATTGCAAAGAGGGGCTAAAGAAGTTGGGTAGCACACTTGAACTTCTGCAGTGGAAGGTAGCAAATGGTGTTACTGATAAGGGTTTCGAGGAGCTACTGAAACTCGTAAAGAAGATTCTTCCAGAGGGTAACACATTGCCATCGACGACGTACCAAGAAAAACGTGTTGTTTGCCCTCTCGGTTTGGAGGTGCAGAAGATACATGCGTGTCCTAATGACTGTATCCTCTATCGCGGACAGTACGAACACTTGGATCGTTGTCCGGTTTGCACCTGCGCGCGATACAAGATCAGCCGGGACGACCCTGGTGATGTTGGGGGAGAGCGTTCTAAGAAAAAAATCCCTGCGAAGGTGATGTGGTATTTCCCTTTGATACCCCGTCTGAAGCGTTTGTTCAGGAACAAAGACCATGCCAAACTGATGCGCTGGCACAAAGAAGAACGTAAGCAGGATGGCATGTTGAGACACCCCGCCGATGGATCCCAGTGGAGGAACATCAACAGAGCATTCCCAGAGTTTGATGCTGATGCGAGGAATGTTAGGCTTGGTTTAAGTACCGATGGCATGAACCCTTTCGGTGAAATGAGCAGTAGTCATAGCACTTGGCCCGTGACTGTTTGTATCTACAACCTACCCCCCTGGTTCTGCATGAAGCGGAAGTTCATTATGATGCCAGTGCTCATCGAAGGCCCAAAGCAACCTGGAAACGACATTGATGTGTACCTAAGACCATTGGTTGACGAACTTTTGCAGCTGTGGAAGAATGAAGGTGTTAGCATGTGGGATGAGGACAAACAGGAGCAGTTTGACCTTCGAGCACTGCTTTTCATAAGCATCAACGACTGGCCTGCACTAAGTAACCTATCAGGACAATCAAACAAAGGATATAAAGCATGCACTCACTGTTTAGAGGAAACCGAAAGCATGTATTTGAAACATTGTCGTAAAGTTGTGTACATGGGTCACCGTCGATTCCTTCCGGCGAAGCATGAGCTACGAAAGAAATGTGCGCATTTTGGCGGGAATGCTGACCGCCGTACAAAGCCGAGACACCGGAGTGGAGAAGAGCTATTTGATATGGTGAAGGACCTACACGTGGTGTTTGGCAAGGGAGACGGAAGCCAGGCTGCTCCGACGGGCGAGGATGGTCGTGCCGCGATGTGGAAGAAGAAGTCTATCTTTTGGGAGCTACCTTATTGGCAACGTTTAGAGGTCCGTAACGTGATTGATGTGATGCATCTGACGAAGAATCTTTGCGTGAACTTGATAAGCTTCCTGGGTACTTATGGGAAGCCAAAAGATACACTGGAAGCACGTTAGGATCTGAAACGATTGAAGCAACGGACTGATCTACATCCAGAAAAGAGAGACAAAGGACGCCAGTACTTGCGTCCTGCCAGCTTCACTCTCAGCAAAGAAGAGAAGGCAAGCATGTTTGAATGCTTGAACAGTATCAAGGTTCCGTCTGGCTACTCCTCCAATATTAAGGGAATAATAAATATGAAAGAGAAGAAGTTCACAAACCTGAAGTCTCACGACTGCCATGTGTTGATGACACAGCTGCTTCCCGTCATACTCAGGGGTGTGCTACCAGTTAACGAGCGGAAAGCCATTGTGAAGCTATGTGCATTCCTCAATGCAATTTCTCAGAAGGTGATCAATCCAGACCATTTAGATCAGCTACAGAACGACGTGGTGCAATGTCTTGTCAGCTTTGAGATGATATTTCCACCATCCTTCTTCAATATCATAACACATCTATTGGTTCACCTCGTCAAAGAGATTCGTATATTGGGCCCAGTATTTCTACACAACATGTTCCCATTTGAGAGGTTCTTCGCTGTCCTAAAGAAGTATGTCCGTAATCATTCTCGTCCAGAAGGATGCATTGCTAAGGGATACGAAACAGAGAAGGTCATTGAATTCTGTGTTGACTTTGTCGACGATCTTATGCCGATTGGTGTGCCCGAATCCCATCACGAGGGGAGACTTGGTGGAAAGGGCACACTAGGGAGAAGATCGATGGTGATGAAGGACGTTGAGACATTCGTAAAGCGCACCTCACAGTTTTGCAACAATCAACCTTAGTTTCTCCGTACATCGAGGAGCACATGCAGATTCTCAGGGACGAAAACTCAACAAAGTCTGCGGCCTTCATTCAGCGTCTGGACAATAGTACTTTCACCGATTGGTTGCGAAGACGTCTTATGGGTGTCGAGGGCATTGATGCGCAGCTAGCTTTTGTAGCTAGAGGTCCATCGAGCACGATCTTGACATTCCAAGGATACGACATCAATGGGTATACATTTTACACAAGAGCCCAGGACAAGAAAAGCACCAACCAAAACAGTGGTGTCCGGATCGACGCGACAGACACCAATGGCAATACAAACTCATACTATGGAATCATAGAGGAGATATGGGAACTAGAGTACAGACCTTTGAAGATCCCACTGCTCAAGTGCCAATGGGTGAAGCTGACTGGAGGAGGTGTTAAAGTTGAAGCGGACTATGGAATGACGTTAGTGGACCTAAACAAGATTGACTTTCTAGACGAACCGTTCGTCCTGGCCAAAGCTGTCACACAAGTTTTTTATGTGAAGGACATGGCTAGCAGACCGATGAAAGGGACGGATAAGAAAGGTGGGGGTAAGCAATTGGACCCATCACAAGACGAGCCAAAGCGTCATATAGTTCTTCCTGGAAAGAGAAAAATCGTAGGAGTTGAGGACAAGACGGATGAAGATTATGATATGCTCGATGGCCGGCCTCCATTCTCACTGGCTGATGACCCAAGCATCCTGTTAGCGGCGGAGGAGACACCGTATCTACGGCGTGATCACAATCAAGCAACATTTATAAAGAGGAAGTTTATTAGTGTCCGAGTAAACGATGATGCCATGTAATTTAATTGCACTATGTTCCACCCAATTTGTAATGACTATATTTGCATTTATGTTCCACCTATGTTCTAACATTTTCTATTGATTTATAAGATTATTTTTATTAACTCTAGCATTTTATATTGATTTTCTAGTAATTTATAAGATTTTCTAGTAATTTATAAGATTTTCTAGTAATTTATAAGATTTTCTATTAATTTATAAGATTTTCTAGCATTTTATATTGATTTTCTAGTAATTTATAAGATTTTATAGTAATTTATAATATTTTATAGTAATTTATAAGATTTTCTAGTAATTTATAAGATTTTTTATTAATTTATAAGATTTTCTAGCATTTTATATTGATTTTCTAGTAATTTATAAGATTTTCTAGTAATTTATAAGATTTTCTAGTAATTTATGATATTTTCTATTAATTTATAAGATTTTCTATTAATTTATAAGATTTTCTAGCATTTTATATTGATTTTCTAGTAATTTATAAGATTTCTATTAATTTATAAGATTTTCTAGCATTTTATATTGATTTTCTAGTAATTTATAAGATTTTATTATTTAATATATATTTTTAATAGGTATTAATAACTGAATTAAAACAAGTATTAATAACTATATATTAAAAACTATATTTATAAGATTCCCAAATAGTAGCCCCCGGTGCTAAAGGCCGGTTTGGAAACTGGGCGCCAAACGAAAATTTGGGGCCTTTAACACCGGGTTGATCTAAAATCCGGTGCTAAAGGCCCCCAATTTTCGTTTGGCACCAGTTACGGCCTTTACCACCGGGTGTAGAAGACCCGGTGCTAAAGGTCCTTTAGCACCGGGTGGTGGGAAGATCCGGTGCTAAAGGGGGGGCCTTTAGCACCGGGTGCTGTATAGACCCGGTGCTAAAGGGCCTTTAGCACCGGGTCGTGGCTGCACTCGGTGCTAAAGGCCTTCGTCTGGCGCACAGTTACGGCCTTTAGCACCGGGTGGTGGGAAGACCCGGTGCTAAAGGGGGGGGGGCTTTAGCATCGGGTGCTGTATAAACCCGGTGCTAAAGGCCCTTTAGCACCGGGTCGTGGCTGCACCCGGTGCTAAATGCCCCGGACCTATATAGGCCGGGGACTTCTCTCCCCTCCCTCACTTCGCCCTCATCTCCTCCAGATCGAAACCGCCGACGCCCCCTCGTCTCCTCAGCCGCTGCCGCCCGTCGTCGTCGCCCGTCGCCGCCGCCACCCGTGGTCCCCGCGCCCACGCCGCCGCCGCCTGTCGTCCCCACGCCCACGCCGCGCCGCCGCCCTCGTCCCGGGCCGCGCCGCCGTCCCCGCGACCGTCGGTCGTCCCCGCGCCCGTCGGTCGTCCCCGCCGCCGTCGTCGTCCCCGCCGCCATCGACGTCCCTGCGCCCGTCGTCCCCGCGCCGGCGCCCCTCGTCCCCGCGCCGCCCGTCGTCCCCGCTTCGGTGCCGCTCCTCGTCCCCTCGCCGCCGCCGCCGCTCGTCCCTGCGCCGCCGTCGCCCGCCGCCCATCACGCGGTGAGCCTCGCTGTGAAGCCGGCCTTCGTGCCGTGCGTGCATGTTTGTGAGCCGGCCTTCGTGCCGTGTACGTGTTTGTGTGTGCAGGTACCCGTTGCATGGCCGGCCATGCACATTTGGTTAGCGAACGCGTTCGCTAACCAAATGCGCTTAGCCGAACGCGTTCGCTAAGCACATACATTGAAATATTAGAAATTACATTGAAATGTATATTGGAAATGTATATTGGAAATGTTATATGTTTGAAATGTATATTGGAAAATGCTTCATTTAAATGTATTGGAGATATTTACATTGAAATGTATATTGGAAATGTTATATGTTTGAAATGTATATTGAAAAATGCTTCATTTAAATGTATATTGGAAATTCTATGTATATTAGAAATATATGTGCTTCATTTAAATGTATATATTTTTATCAATTATTTTTAATTCTATGTATATTAGAAATATATGTGCTTCATTTAAATGTATATTGGAAATGTTATATGTTTGAAATGTATATTGGAAAATGCTTCATTTAAATGTATTGGAGATATTTACATTGAAATGTATATTGGAAATGTTATATGTTTGAAATGTATATTGGAAAATGCTTCATTTAAATGTATATTGGAAATTCTATGTATATTAGAAATATATGTGCTTCATTTAAATGTATATATTTCTTATCAATTATTTTTAAAATTATGTATATTAGAAATATATGTGCTTCATTTTAATGTATATTGGAAATGTTATATGTTTGTATAATGTATACTATCGAAAATGTTTATTATCGGAAATTCTATGGCGTACCCGAACCCCTTAGCGAATCCGTTTTTCGCGCACTGACCCCCTTAGCGAACCCTTAGCGAATCAATTCACACCGCGCACCCGAACCCCTTGACGAATCCGTTTTTCACGCACCGACCCCATTAGCGAAAATGTTAGAAATATTGGGAATATGTATGCTTTGTATATATTTCTTATCAATTATTTTTAATTCTATAGATGGCGGACAACAACAACCCCGTCCCACCCATGCAAGAGGACAACAACACCCCTTTCCCACCCATGCAAGAGGACAACGACACGTTCTATGCGAATCAACTTTTCAATATTGTAACCCAACCAATGTCCATGGATGATGTGTTGGGGATCATTGGAAGGGACGACAATATCCAGGGCGACAATGTTGCAAGGGCCGAAAATGTTGAAGGGGCCGCCAATGTCCAGGGCGAACGTGTCTAGGGCAGCACTATTGAAGGGGCCGGTAACGAGCCCTCGTCTAGTCAGGTGTGTATATAGATAACATAAATTTGTACTGTACATGTCAATTATGTATACCATCTCTATATCATCTCGTATATATATAATTTGTGTAGGCCGCCTCTGCTAAGAAATCAAAACGATCGACCACGAAGAAGCTGAAGGATGTCAAGTTACACATCACCCGAGTGGAGGATGACGGGGAGCCAGTTGAGCCCCCAAAAGTGGCCAAGAAATTTGTATCTCAGTGCCTGGTAATTGTACGGGACAATGTGCCCATTAGTATCAGAAAATGGAAGTCCACGGACCCCACTGAGGAGTACGTGCTCCCCGATACAGAGAAGGAGATGCTATGGAGGGAATTAAAGGCAATATTCGACTGGCCTAGCACTCATGAAGCAGAACTGAGGGATTGGACAATGAAGAAGATGGCAGTTCTATTTCAGGATTTCAAGAAGAAGTTGTACTCGCATTTTCTCAAAACCGGAGAGGCCCCAGATCCTGGGAAGTATAAGAAGATCACTGATGACGAGTGGGAAGCATTCCTTGAGTACAAAACCTCCGAAGAGGGTGCAACGGCTAGCGCTAGAAACGCCGGAAATGCCGCAAATAAGAAGTACTCTCATAGGATGGGTTCGGGAGGTTACAAGGCAAGCATCGCTAAATGGGAGAAGATGGAAGAAGATCTATATGCTAGAGGCATCACTCCAGCGACACATGACTGGCCCACAAGGACCAAGCATTGGTACTATGGTCATGGAGGCACCCTAAGCCCAATCGACGGCTCCTTAGTTTTTCCCGAGGACTTGCGAGAACTAGCTTAGCGTCTCCTCGATATCCTCAGGGCATCTGAGAGGGGAGAATTTGTTGCTGATAGAGACAGAGATGAGCTAACCTATGCCTTAGGGAACAAGGAGCATCCTGGACGGACGCGCGGCGTAGGCACAAGCATCTCATGGAAGAAAGGTTTCCAAGAGCACGCCGCCACCTATAGGAGCCGTTCGAGGAAGAAGGCCGAATATGAGCAGAGGGTGAGGGACCTAGAGCAAACGGTTGCCGCCCAGGGCTCAACGCTCCAAGAAATGGAGTCAGAGATGGAGCGACGGATGAAGGTAGCATGGCTGCAGATACAACAAGCCACAGGCGAGACCGGTTCCACAGAGCATGCACCTCTCCAACAAGCCACAGGCAGGACCGGTTCCACAGAGCATGCACCTCTCCAAGATGCGGCCCTTATTAGCCCTCCACAACAATATCAAAGCAGTCACGCTTCCACGCAGGCCGCCGAAGCGGTCCGTTACACCGTGGATGAAATAACTCAACGGACCGCGTGCGAGCTTGTCGTCAGGCAGAAGAACTTAGCTGTGGTGGTACGTATGCGACCTTAGTTCGTACTGCATATATTTCACCATAAATACCATTCATTTACTAACTTTCTTTGTGACTACTAACTTATCAGGTCGCATACGGTATGACCAAACGTGTGGAAGAAGGACAAAAATGGCACTGCAATGACGTTCCACATGGTTACGTGCCTGTTGAGGTGGAGCAAGTCGTCACCAACTGGGAAGACTTGGAACTTGACATCCCTGGAGGTGACGGAGAAACAAAACTCGGTCAGTGTTCTCACTGCATCATTCTATGGAGCAAGGCAGACGTCGTCATACCCGGTACACCTGCGGCTACCAACAAGGCTCCGTCACCTCCACCGTCTCCAAGAGCACCACCGGATCATGACGATTCTCCGGGAGCTCCTGATGCAAGCCCGTCTCCTCCGCCGAAGAGGTCTCCGTCTCCTCCGCCGCAGAGGTCTCCGACCCCTCCGCCGAAGAGGGGACGCCGCACTAAAGCCTCTGCCCCCACTCCACCAGCGAAGAAGGCGCGGAAAACCAGAGAGAAGCCCGCACCAGAGAAAAGAGCGGGTGAGAAGACTCTAGAGGAGCTCGAAGCCTCGGTCAAAGCAGACACAAAGAGGCAAATGGCCGAGTGGAGGAAAAAACCTGAGCCGGAGCCGAAGCTTGATCCCACCGTCGTCAAGTCATTCCTCGGTAATTTGAGCAAGGGTCAACAGAAGGAAGTAATAGTAACAAACTATGACCACTCATTACTGAAATCTCGCCGGAAGCGGAAGGCTGCAGATAAGGAGGCGGGCCCATCCAAAAAAGTTCCTCAGCTCGGCCAGCAACCTCAGCGGCCCTTGAGTCCATTGCCATCTTTGGACGAGCTTAACGTGCAACGAGTAATGGCCGAGACTGGACTAACTAGAGCGCAAGTCCTGGGGGAAGAAGAGGTGCCTGTAAACACAACGCTGAAGTGGCCGTTTAAGCTTGGCGAGCCTATGGTCCCTCCTGAAATGGAGAGCAAGCTACAGACGAAGATGCGCCGATTCCATGAGTGGTACTTGGAAGAATCAAGAAGGAATAAACGGCGCATGATCAAAGTAGGCGTGAAGGACCATGATTTCTACAATGGTGACGAGGATTGGGTCTGGCTGAGGTTTAAGGATATATATGAGCTGTACCACCGCGACGCCATGGACGTGGATTTGATCACCTGTTGGACACTGTAAATACTTTGTTGTTGCTTATAATTCACAGTTTGAAAACAATAATTCCAATCTATGCTGACGCGGGCTTTATTTATTGCTTAACATATGCAGAATGGAGATTCAAAAATGTCGGAGATCCGGGATATATGACGTTGGTTTCGTGGATCCTCGAAGGATAAGTGAAAATATGATATTGATGAATCCTGAGGAAACATATGGAAACCTATACAAGTACATTAAGAAACAAAATTACTGCGACTCCATACTAATCCCGTACAACATCGAGTGAGTACATACACAAGCTTCTTCTTATACTGTCTGTGTACTATTTCATTTCTGATTATAATGTATACATGTATACAGATTCCACTGGTTCCTAATAATATTGTGTCCTGACCGGGGTGTTGTGAACGTCTTTGATTCATTGCACACTCCAAAAGAAAAACTACAGAACATCATGGACACGATGACAAGGTGATGTATATTTTTCCCTACTTAATTCACCCTTTACACTCGCAATGACTTAACTCAATTTTTTTGTTCGCAGGGCCTGGAATCAATTTCGTCAAGAACACCCGGGTATTCAACATGAAACACTAAAATGGAACATTGGCTTTCCGGTAAGCAAGTAATTTGTATATGTAGGCCTCGGCTAATATATTATATGAATTTTACTTAATTTCTTTTGGTCGACAGTGTGCCAAACAGGGGAAGGGAAATAATTTATGTGCATACTATGTTTGTGATTACATGTGGAATTGGGGACATAAAAAGCTTACACAACACGATATTATGGTACGTAATAATATTATTATTAATAAACACATTTCCATTATTATTAAGTGCACAATTATTGTCTCCAACTCGGCGGATTAAATATCTTTCAATTATTTGTAAATTATAGATGTTCAACCTGAAGGAAGAGTCCCTAGAGCTAGAAAGAATTGACGCAATTGCAGAACAGCTCGTCGGATGGATATGGGACGAGGTCGTCAATCCCCGAGGAGAATTCCACTCGCCAATACTGGAGGACATTTCGGACAGTCCAACAAGTCGTCAATCTTAATTAAGTAGAAAATACAGTTTAAATATATATAACTCGAGTTGACATGCATGAATATCTACTTTTGTAATATTTATGTCTTCTATTTTGATGAAATGTCAACTAATACGAATATAGAGTCGATCGAATACGCATTAGAATACACGTATTAGAATATATACGTATATACACGTATATAGACGTGCATGCATGGCTACTGAAAAAAGCAAAAAAAAAAGAAATCCGGGGCCTTTAGCACCGGTTGCAGACAGCAACCGGTGCTAAAGGCAGGCCCTTTAGCACCGGGTGCAGCCACGACCCGGTGCTAAAGGCGTCAGGGCCTTTAGCACCGGGTCGTGGCTGCACCCGGTGCTAAAGGGATCCTTTAGCACCGGTTATTCAACCCGGTGCTAAAGGGGTACCCCTTTAGCCTCGGATTAGTTGCACCGGGTGGGAAACCCGGTGCTAAAGGGCTTTCCCACCCGGTGCAGATGTTGATTATTCTGGTAGTGGTGCTTAATTATCTGGTCTTCAATTCTAAACAATATAGCAAGAATAGAAGGGACCGTAATGATGATGTACTGCATATGTTGAGCCAATTGTGTGAGCACGTATTTGGTGTTTGTTACTCCTTGGTGCAACCTGATTTCTTTAATAACATGATTTCTTATGATCAGACCAGCGACACCCACTGGCAGCCCTAGGACACACTTATGGAGACCACGATGGTGAGATGCCCTGTCAAGATTTGTTAATTACGAGTCCTTTCGAGTTTCGACTTTTCCTGTGCAAAAAAACATACTGTTTGATTGATTGGATCAGGGACCAACTTACCACCTGCTAGGGAGCCCTAGGGTTTAGATGCTTCTGTTTCTTTCTAGGATCCACGGAGTGATCAAAACTTATCAAAAAGCAGAAGTAACACACTACCTGGAATAAATTAGCATGAACTTCCTCTTGCACTCCATGTAATATAATGGCGTATGCCTTATATTAGGTCGATGATACTGCTTCCAATTGAAACTCAGGAATTAGTGCTGAATGCACGCATATTCTATTATTCCTTAGAGGGAGATACAAAGTAATCGTGTGACTCTCTAGAAACATAAACCCTGCTCCGGTTGCACAAATCAAGTGCACCCCGATGAGTGAAAAAGGATAACTGGTGCCTCGCTGATTTGATCCTTTGCCATGAGTCCATGACAGGCTTGGGCAGCACAGTGTGGACAACGAAAACTACGGTGTCAGTTGTGAAGGCCATAAAAATTATATATACCATGAAGACCACAGTATATGAAGTAAAGTTTGATTGGCATGGCTACATGCAATGCTCAAATGGTCCACAGCAACATAGTATTACATAATCGGCCATTCTGAACTCTAGAAAAAAGAGGATTTTAGATTATCAATCCTAGGGTGAAAAAGAAAAGGGAACAAATAGCCAATATGATTCTTAGGAGGAACCGTTGATAATGGTCTTGGATGCCCTTTTTATGTGTTCTTGGTTCAATTTATTTTCTTTGATTATTTTAAATAAGAATTTAGTAAAGTAGAATTGAGTGAAAAAAGAACAGAGGAAATTATTAGATGGAGAGGATTCACTGACAAGAGACTTTCCAAATCCTCTTTATGAAGAGTTTGAGGAATCCTTATTAGTCCTCTAATGTAAGTTTTGATTAGCTAAATCTTTTAATTGGTTCTTTAATTTTTAAACTTTTGGATTGGTAGGAAACAACCTTATAATCAATCTTACCACTGGTTATTTTTTTGGTATAAATGAAAAAGAATCATCGTTTGGATAATCAGAGTTGGTTCCTTCAGGACTATAAAAAGACTAAATTCCTAGGCATTGCCAGCTTTAGACACAATACTAACAGTAATTTTTATTTATTCGTCTATAGCCATATAGATGATCCTACCATATTATGCATATTATTAGCAATAAACTTCATACATGCAAGCTGATGCCAATGTGTACTTGCTGCTTTCCAACAGAGAATACAATTATAGATCTTTCTGGCTGATTAGTATAAAACTCAAATGACCCAAGTGTCCCTAATAATCATGATTAGTTTCCATGAGACAACAAGAAAGCCGGTTTGCTGCAATTTATATAACATGCACTCAATGGAAACCAGAACAATTAGCAGCCAATTACCCACCTAGCTGGTCTCTTCAATTTTATTATTTGTGGGATAAATTTTAAATGCTACAATTGCATTTTTTGTGGGACAGAGAGAGTATGGCTTAGTGTCCCATGGCCATGGTATATGCTAGCTTCAAGTAAATTGACATAATGAATAATGTGTTCTAATATATTTAAGAACATTAATTCATACGGAAAAGGACTGCCATGTTTTCTGAAAGATGCATGCTGCTATATGATATTTATGTCAAATTATTCGCATATACTCTATATTAATGTTTGATACATATTGAAATGTTTTCGAATACACACTTTTGAATTAAAAGTAAAGCACATTTGTTTACCTATAGTAACTAATGCAAATAACTGATTTTATGTTGGAACCATCCTCGACTAATCTCCATTAAAGTTTCTATGAAGAGAAAATAATCATTCATGGATAATCTCAACATATATCCTATATTTGTTTGGTTTTCTAGAGTCGCTTTAAAGTTCAAACAGATTTTTTTCAATATTTATTCCCATCAAGGAAGAAACAATATTGAAAATATTTTACTATTTGTTATTTAATAATCCATGTAGAATTCATTCAACATAAATACCGATGATGACATATTGTTTTGGGGTGCAGGATAGGAATATAAGCACATCATGTAAATTTTCAAATTAGTAGTACAAAATAAACTCAAATATTTGCTAGCCCGTGCAGTAGCACGGGTTGGATGGACTAGTGAGTACATAATAAACTTGACTTCCTATGATGGTGGTAGAGCATGGTACTGAGGTAGCATCCATTGTTGACACGAGAAGCCGCTTTCTGATATTATTTTTGAGTAAATTTCTTATTTGACACTTAAATAAATCTTGGTTCCTTTTTTATCCCTAGAAAAATTTTCGTTCCCTATTTGACCTTGACTTTAAACTTCATTCTTATTTGACATTTCATGACTTTCAAAAGTTAAGTCGGACGAAACGTCCTCCAAATCAGCTCCAAAATTCATCAAATGTTTTCTAACAATATAACAAATAGAAATGAACATTTATAGTTTTATACTTAAAATTCACCAAACTAGATATTTTTTAAAACTAATCTGAATTTTATCGCACTAAAATACTTTCCAAAAATAAAGAAAACAACTAATATTTGTCACATGTTATATAATAGCGTATGTATAAAATTATTTTCCAGAGTGAGAGAAGTTTCAAGTAAATCAAGGCATCTTATCCTCTCGTCTCTAGCTCACGTCCGTCACCGACGCGGGCGGCGCGGGCGCGGCTCACCCCAAGCTCCACTGCCCCTCCCTCACTCTTCCTCCCGCCATGCCTCCGCTGGAGCGGGCTGCCGAAGGCCGTGTGGCCCGTGGTGAAGGCGGCGGCGGGGACTCTCCCCTCCCTCTCCGGCGGATCGGGACAGGCACAACTGCCCGGCCCCCTAGAGTTCCTCGCCGGCGCGTCCCCCCCTGCGGCGGCGGTGGCTACTGCCCCCAGATCCGGCATTGCCCCGGCCGGATCTAGGGGCTGCGCGCATGGGGATGCGTGGATGTGGGTGGGGCGGCGGCGGCTGGGGCAGGGCGGCGGTCATGGCCGGCGCGGGTCGTCGGCAGCGGCGGCGGCCGCGGCGGATGGCGCAGGGAAGGCGGTTGCGGCCGGCGGCCATGTGGCCCGGTGCTGGCGTTGATGTGGCCAGTCTGGCCGGGGCTTGGGCTGGCCGTGAACGGCTGATGCCCGTGGCTTGCGGCCAGCAGCGGCCGCGTCCGGCTACTGCGCGCGAGCGACGGGTGATGAGGTGAGGAGGTGGTGTTCCCTTTCTCTGTTGGCGCTATTGGTCCGGTGTCACCTTGGTGGTGGGGCTGGGGTCGGCCGGTGCTTGCAGGTGGTGCCATGGTGGTGCTTTGGGTTGTGCCGGGCCTCTTCTAGTAGTAAGGCGAGGAGGGGTGGGATACTGACTTATCCAAATGTGTGCGTTAGGAATGTATCTGTCGGGCGAAAGCCTTCACTGACGTTGTTAGTGGCCATGGTGGTGGTGCCCTTGTGGCGCCGTTCTCCCTACTGGGGGCACCATCGCGATGCACCGTGTCCTACTGCATGAGGTTCTCTAGGGTGAAAACCCTGTCCATTTATGGACGTGCGGCGGCGGTGCCATTGGCGTCGTGCCCTCCTTGGAGGCGCCGCATCTAGAGACCCGTCTTGGCTAGACAGTGGTGGTGGTTGCTGGGTGGTGTTACTCGCACGTGGCGGCAGTGGAGGCTCGCTTCGTCCGTGTTGGCAGGAAGGTATAGAGGGCCCATGGGTGCTGGAGGTTTTCAGTTGGCGCGCATGGTGCGGTGGTGGCTTCGGTGATGGAGGGGCGGAGGTCTCGCTCTCATAGCGGTTTCACATATCTGAGTCCTTGGCAGAGGTGTGCGAGGCAGTGGGAGAGGCGAGGCCCCCACGTAGAGTGGCCAGGATCAGTGGTTTTCTTCAGCGCCGCGATGGGAGTTTCTGCTGAAGCTCCACTTGGACAGGGGGATCGATGATCATGTGTTTAGAGTTGGAGTAGGACGGCCCCATGGTGGAGGAGTTCGAGTTGCCACTCGGACTTGCAGCGGGCCGTGACTTTTGTCGTGGCACAGCGTTGGCGACAACGGCGCAGTTCACGGGTGGCTTCTTTTGGCTTCTCTCCCGGGTTGTGGTGGTGTAGTGTTATGTTGTGTGTGTTGTGTACGTGCGTTGTTTATGTGGTGGTGGTGTTCACTTCGGCACGTTATGTACCGATTCTTTTTCTTCTTATATGATGCGGCAATGCTCCTGCTTTTATTTTCAAAAAAATAAAATAAAATTATTTTCATCACAAGTTAAATAGATAATTATGAGATTGTAACACCCAAAAATGCCCAATTTAAAATTTTCGGCATTTAATTAATTACTTAGAGCTTACTCCTATTTAATATAGGCTAAATAATAAGATTTCTAGAATTTAAAATCAAATATAAGTGATAGAAACATTTATTGTTGCATTCATGCTGCTGCATTTATTTTTGTATTGCTTGAGATTCAAACAAGAATTTAAATTTATTTAAATTCAAATTTGAATCACTTTGTTTGGAGCTCTAGAAAAGTTATTAGGCCCATAGTTCAATTCCGCTCCCTGAACTCTTTCTCGGGTTCGCTTTTGCCCCCTCTTCTCTTTCTCCGGTCCGGCCCAACGCTCTCCCTCACAACACTCGGCCCAGTCCACCTTTGCACCTCCAACTCTTCTCTCTGGCCCGACTTCACCCCTCCTCTCTTCTCTTCCCCCCCCCCCGCAGGCCCAGCTCCTCCTCCTCCTCTTGGGCCGCACCCCAGAACCGGCCCAGCCACGCCTCCCCTCTCTCCCTTCCACTGCCGCGTCGGCCCTGCCTGTCAGTCTGCTGACGCCAGCGTTGACGCCACCCTTCCCTTCTTCCCCTCCGGTGATGGTGCGCCTGTCGTGGATGGCCCGCACGCCGAGGCCGCCTCCCCTCCCCCCGCGCCTACTTAATTTGGCCGCACCGCGCTTGAATTCCTCTCATCCTCTCGCCCACAACCCTAGCAGCGCCGCCGCACCGCCACCGAGATCTTCCCGAGCCGCCGAGCCGTGCTCCGCCGCTCGCCGCCGACCCGACGCTCCGGTGCAGCTCCGCCCCGACCGACCCTTGGAGGAGCATCACCGAGCCCCGTGGAGCGCGCCGAGCTACTCCAAGCCCTCCAGCAGCTGCAGCAGCTCTCCTTCCCCGCGTAGCGCCTCCGCCGAGCGTCGGACTCCGACGAACACCCTCACCGGGACCCCTTCGCTCCAATTCAACACCCCCAGGAGCATCGCCAGGAGGTAACGAAGCTCTCCACCCCTTCAATTTTGGCTCCTGGGCACCGTAACACGCATCCCCTCGGTCGCCGTCGATGGCCGTCCGCCGGTCACCGTCGTCCACCTCCCTCCTCTGCACGAAGCTCACCTAGAACCACCCAAAGTCACTCTCCACCTCACCATGAGGCTCCAGAGCCGAAAAACCGAACCCCAAACCACCCAAAACCCCCTCCCCGCGGTTCACCGGAGTCCGCCTCCGCCGCGCGCCGTCGTCCGGCCGCCTCGCCGGCCAACCCACGACTAGAACACCCCTAGTGGACTTGCCGTGTTCCCCTGAGCCTGTAGGACCAAGCCTCGTGCCATTTGGCGCTCCCTAGCTCGAGTTATGGCCGATTCCGGCGAAGTTCGCTGTCGGCCCGAGCGGCGCCGCCGCGTCTCCTTCGTCCCCGGCGAGCATCAACGCCAGAGCCGTCCGATCTCAGATCGATGGCCGAGATTAGATCAGCCGATACCCCTTCGCGTTTTAAATCTCAGCCGCTCAGATCAGATCCAACGGCTGCCACTCGTCCTGACCGAGTCAATACCGGTCAGCGCTGGTAGTTTTGCTAAAGAGCCCCTGCACTTTCTGATAATCAACCCGCGGTCCATTCCAGTTCAAAAGTAATTGCAGATAGGTCCTGTTTTATTCGTTTTAGCCCCTACGCTTTTGAAAAATAGAACCCGCGGTCCAGCTCGCGTAGATTTATGCGTTAGCCCCTGGTGGCTATTGTTATTTACGTATAGGTCCTCGGTTTTTCACAGATTAGCCCCCAGAAGTTTCAGAAACTTGCCAGCAAGCCCCTGAAACTTAGAAATGCCATAACTTTCACGTTTTAGCTCCGATTAGTGTGATTCTCGCGCTCATGTGTTCGTAGCGAAGCATAGATTATTTATAGCTCCTGTTTTTGTATTGTTTTCACTGTTTGGTGTACTGTTCTAATAGAATTAATTTGTCTGCATGTAATGATTGCTTTGGATGCTTGCGTGATGATCGTGTCCAGTCGGCGAGCCCGTAGCTTTGGACTTCGAGTACGTTGAGGACGTGCCGGAGCAGGACTCGCAGCAGCAGCCGTACTCCGGGGAAGGCAAGTTATAGCACGGACAATCCTTGCTACCTACTCACTCTTTTAATACACTGTTCATTACATACGCATGCGTCTAATACTGTTTACCTTTAAGGTCGTACCTAGCATTTATTTCCCTGTCCTTGTATTCCTATGGGTTTTTGCATATGGGTAGTATTTTGCTAGGCGCAACTACTGTCACCTTTGCTTAACTGTTAAACTTGTATTAATGGTCCACTTCAACCTTAACGTTAAAACTTGCTTTTTAGCAACTTGGATCAGGGAGCTGGGGCTTGTGTGTTTTGCCTGGCCCCAGTGTCTCTCCCTAAGGACTGGTTCGTAAAAGCGACAACCTGGGTGTAACAACCCTAAAATTCCTATAGGTTTTGTTGAGTGCAAAAATTTGAGTTTAAAAATTTTTGGGTGGAATTGTGTGCATGCAAACAAACATATAAGAGTGTCTTCTATTTGCTCCCTAAATTCTTAGGCAATTTAAATTCAAACTTAAAATCAATTTGAAGTGCTAAGGATGAAATAGTGTGATTTGGATTTATTTGGGATTTATTTGGATTTTTGGTTGGTTTGAATTCAAATTCTAGATTTAAATTCAAACTCTAATTGACTAAACTAATTTCCAATCTCATTCCTGTTCGTGGGCCGAATTTCCGAAGCCAAGTCCATCTTTCCACCCTAAACTCTTCTACCCGAGCCAACTCACCGAACAGCCCGCTCGGCCTTTCGGCCCAGCTCGGCCCAGCCAACTCCCCGCCGCGTCCCCGCCGCGTCGCCCCCTTCTCTTCCACTGACAGGCGGACCCCGCCTGTCAGCCATCTCCTTCCTCCCCGCGTCATCTTCCTCGCCGCGCCCTCTCTCTCTCCCGAGCGCGCCGCCCGTGATCCCCCTCAACCACCCGAGCTCCGTGCGGCCCGACGCGATTGCGCCGCGTGTCCGCAGCCGCTCGAGCACCCCTATCTCGCCGTCCGTGCCCAGCGAAACCCTAGCGCCATCACCTATTTAACCCACCGCCGGCCGCACTCCCTGTTCAAGCCGCCGCCGCCCCATCGGGGTTCCTAGATCCAAATCGAGTGGGGGAGTGGGAGGAGGAGGACCGGGGGAGGGTCTGAGGAGGAGAAGAGGGAGAGAAGAGAAGCCGAGGCCCCTTCCCCACGAAGCCGCCGAAGCCCGGAGCGCCGCCGTCCGTGGACTCGCCGACGAGGAGCCGGACCTGGGACGGGAGCAGGCGCACGAGCATCGCCGAGCCACGACAAGTCTACGCCGAGCTGCTGCGATCATCTACGAGGCCCGTGGTGAGCTGCCGTCGTCGACCCCCCATCTTCTCCTCTGTTTCCGGCGGAGCACCGCCGCTCGTGCTCGCCGTGCCAAGCCAAGCCCCTGTGTGCCAGCCTTCGAGCTGTGCAACTTCTTGTGCAGGATCCCGAGCCGCTAACCCTTTGCAACCCGCCGTCGCTTGTTCCCCGCAGCCGAGGCCCGCCGCGGCCGAGCTCTGCTCGCCGCGCGCGCGAACGCCGAGGCCACGCGCGGCCGTGGGCGACCACGTGCCCGCGCGTGTGCACCTAGCCGTGCCCCAGCAGTCGCTGGAGACCACGAGCGCGCAAGCCAACCCAAACCAAGCACCGTTGCGTGCAAAAACCCGAGCCGCCGTCGTGCTCGCCGGCGTTCATGGCCGTGTCGCCACTGCTCGCGTCGGGAGCACCCCTAGCCACCAAATCGATCGCCTTTAACCTACCAAATCGAACCCCCGGAACCTAGCCGAGCTTCTCCAGTCGATCTTGAGCCCAGCCGACCCTTTTTCCGGCGAGATCCGCCGTCGAGCTTCGCCGCCGGCGCGTTCCAGTGCGCGTCGCGCGCGCGTCGCGTCGCGCCGTGGCCGTGCCACACGCAAGACCACACCAAGTCGCCACACAGCCGTGCACAGACGATCCCAGTTCGGCCACACCTAGATCCCATGCACCCGGCTCATGTGGACCCATCTCACGGTTCACCGTGGACTCAGTCCACCAGACCCGATCCAACAGCCGCCCCTTCGTGGGCCGAATCTCGCAGTTTAAGTCTGATTAACCCCCTTGAACTTTTCCGGCCCAATCGCTTTCGGCCCAATTCCAGCCCAGCCATCTTTTATTCTTTTTCTTTTTCTTTTAACAGCGCTGACGTATGGGACCCACCTGTCATACTCTACGAGTCACTGACACATGGGGCCCACTGACCAGAGTTGACCCGCTGACCGTTGACCGTTGACCCCGTTGACCGTTGACCGGTCAACGCTGACGTCAGCAGGGCCCACTGCTGACGTCATCCTAGGCGGACCCCACTGCTGACGTCAGCATGGCGTCATGCTGACGTCAGCAGGCTAATTATTTGCCTGTTTTCTTTTTCGGTAATTATTTAATATTTTCAGAAAATGATTTAAACTTCGAAAATTAATAATAAATCAACCGTAGCTCAGAAAAATATGAAACCAGTTTCTATATTTTTCTAAAATCATGATCTACGCGTTAGTGTAGAGTTTGGTGTTATGTGGATCTCCTTTCGTCGCTGTCTTTGTGTTTCTTTGCTAGTAGCCGCGTCTTATTTTTATTTTCGCGCAACCCTAGGAGCTCCGGAGAGTCAGGAGGAGCCGGACTACTACAACAACTGCTTCGACGAGGACGAAGACCTTTGCCCAGGTTCACGCCCGACCATCTCTGAAATACCTATTAGACATGCAAACTAGTATGCTAGCGCTTTACTTTTCTCGCATGATAAACCTGCACTGCCTTTGATATTATCCTGTTACCTTACTACCTACTACTCACTTTATATATATGCTATGCTATGCATGTGTTGGGATGGTTGTGATTGATCCTCTTGGCGTGAGTTGTGGGTGGTTTGGGAGGAGTAGCGCAGCTAGGCGGTGTAAGCGAGTAATAACAACTCGATCGTTGATCGAGGTGCTGAGGGGCTGCACTCGGGCAGTCCCTATGGGGTACCTGTTGCGGGTACATGGTTACTGGTTACTTGGGGTTTGGTACTCGGTGAGTACCTGAGGAGTTTGGGCGGCAATACCTGTTATGGGTGCCGATTGCGGACCGTTGCGGCGGATCGCTTGTGTTGCAGATACTCGCTTTACCGAACAATTAAGGACCGAGTCGTGCCCCCACTTTGGACTTGGGATACACCGTGCTCACCATCTACCCAGTATGGGGAGGGTTCCAGCAAGCCTACTCTAGTGCGGCGCCGAGACTGTAGGAGAATCGAGTTTGATATGTGTAGGGGGAATTCGTTGCGGCGTAATCTCCCTGATTTACCACGGCCCCCGACTGGCCCCGGTGGGAAGGTTTCACGACCCTGGGGCAGATATTAGATCGGATGTTTCCCGAGCCCAGGGAGACAGGATTGGCGCCGTTACTGTTTAGGGTCTTTGCTGTGGGCTGCGTCTCAAGTTGGTTGCGGACTAGCCTTGCAGCCCGGATGGATTCCTGGAGTGCCACCTCTGCAGAGTGTAAACTATACGTATAGCCGTGTCCACGGTTACGGACGACCCATTTCTGAGAAGCCCCGGCTAGCATGGGAAACTGCTTTCTTACCTCATCCTTGATTCGGATTATGAGAGATTGGTCCAGCTGAGGCTGTTGAGACGAGGTGGGGAGGGAGCTCACCGAGTCGCCTAGCGAGTGAAAGGAGTTGGTGGATAATGATTTGCGGGAGCCTGCCGTGGCCAGACGAGCCCGATGGGGAAATGTGAGGCTGATGGTTGGTTTTGGGGAGCGGATGGATGTGTGTGTGAGCAGGAGTTGGTGTTGAGATGAAATTGGGTTATTGCTGCTGCTTGCATAAGAAAACCCTGGCTTAAACCTTGTTTATTTCTATATCCTTAGAATAGGCCACCTTTAAAGCTTGCATCATATTATGGTTGGTGACGTGGACCTGTCCCAATTCCTTGGGGACAGACTTTGGGTTCTCAGGTGAAGACCCCGACCACGAGTTCAACTAGGACGGGTGGTACGACTGAAGGGTGTGCGCTACGCTCAAGGATGCCTGTGGAGGAGTGGTCCCTGTTGTTCTAGCTACCGCTGCGCAGATGTTTCTTATTGTCGTTTTAGCCCAGAGGGCTTGTATCAGACGCTTTGTCTTTATATGAGTCATGTAATGAATCTTTTATCGTTGTATGGATGTGATATTCGACTGAGATGAGTTCTGTACGAGATAGCTGCTATTCCTGGGACTATCTCAAGGGTACAGGGAGTCGGGTTCTCGTCGGTGAGAATCCGGTTCGTCACAGTTGGTATCAGAGCCATACTTGACCGTAGCGCGTAACCCATAGAACGGAAACCTAGGACAGAAGCTCTAACTGAGTCCTCTATTTTATATGAAACCCCTTGGACTATTTGAAAACTATATATGAGTACATCTCGTCTATTTACAAAACTTTTACCCTTACCTTACCTTACTAGCTTGCTAACTTACTAACAACCCACTAACTGTCTGGCAGATGGAAGGAAGATCAGCAGATGAACGACGGGAGATTAGGACCACAGGAGCAGACTGTGGAGGTTTGGCAGTGCTACTGAGGGAGGTGCTGCGTACAGTGGGGATAGATGTGGACAACGTCTTCTACGAGGGATGGACCTACGGACCTGGAGAGGGAGTACACACCCGGTTGCAGATGGTTGTACCCAATATCCCTGGACGACCAAGGTCACTGATGCTACGAGCAGCTACCAGCGAGGGCACTTTCAGTCGGGCAGTGCAGACTATAGCTATGAGGATACTCCGACTTGCCACACTTGTGTACCAGAGTCAGCTCAGCCACACTCGTTTCCGGACAGAGACGCAGTCAGCTTGCAGGCTCACGCAGCAGACCGAGAGCGGAACGTGACTCTGCGGACCTCAGTTCAGTGCATGATTGAGCAGGAATACTTGAACATTGGCCTAGAAGAGAAAGTTGCCAAGCTGAAAGAGAAGGTATGGAAGCAAGACCTCCAGCTGATGGAGAAGGACAACAGGATTGCCTTACTTGAGGAGCAACTCCGAGCTAAAACAAGGGAAGTCAGGAACTTGGAGTACGAAGCTCGCAACAACAGGCAGTTGGCCGGACTGATCCGAGCAACTCACCATGCTCGAGATGTCCGCCTGGAAGATCAGCTCACAGAAAAAGACAAGGAACTAGCAGCCAAGGAAGAAGAGATAGAAGGTCTGAAGGAAGAAGTAAACTGGTTGGATAGTCTCAACTCAGAACTTCAAGAAGAGGTGGATAGCTACAAAGAGAAGAGTGGACGAAACTACCAGCTGATGAAGTACCTGAGTCTTCAACAGATTATGGCAAAGAATGAAGCTCGAAGGACCCTTAGTAGTTGGGTAAGGTCAGACAGGAAGAGAGTGGCAGAAATGATCGCAGTGAACCAAGGACTGCCAGAAGAACGCAGAGTTGAACCCAGGACAGAGAACTACAGAGTTTCACCAAGCCGAGTTGAGCCGATACCACCACCTGAGGCTCGAACCCTTACTCCCGAGATGACAAGACTGAGACAAGAACTGGCACACTTGGAGAAGCAGTTGACAGAACCTGAGATGGACATAGTGAGGTTGGCAGCGCGCCTCACAGGCACCTTCAGCAGTAAGAGACAGATGCAGTAGACAATTTCAGCAGATGACAGCAGTTGATGAGAGTTGTATCTATCATCATGAGTAGATGTTTAGACTTAGTAAATCATGACCACCTTTTGGCTCAGCCACGATGTAGCATTCGCTTAGATGTACTAATCCTCAAGGATTCCAGGAGCTGGCCTCGGGGTAGTACACATGTCTAGGGTGTAATGCTGTAATGATTGATCGATCTTTTTGGCTGTTCTTGCAGTTTTATTGATGTTCATCTTGAGTGTACTTTAGTGTTGAGTCTATTTCTTGTGTGCAGCTCCTACTCTAGTTACGCTAACCTAACCCTTACCGACCGCCACTAAATCTGCCCTATGAAAAATACAGCAAGATGTCGATCCGAAGATCCAACCGACTGCTTGCACGTTTTGAGGAAGCCGAGCAAGAAGAGGCAGCAATGGCAGCTAGAGGCAGAGGACGTGTCAGAGGTCGTGGTCGCGGAAGAGCAGCAGTTGCAGTTGGAGGCAGGGGTCGTGGACGCGCAGCAGGCGTGCTCCAGCCCGAGAACAACGCACCAGGAGAAGAACAAGAAGTGGAAATGGAAGAACCAGCAGTGGAACCTCAGCAGAACCAGCAGAACAACCAGCAACCACCGCCACCGCCTAACTTGGCAGAAGTGATGACTACTCAGACACAGCTGATGCAACAGATGGCACAGGCCAACACACAGATGATGCAAGCTATGCAACAGATGCAGGGAAATCAGAACCAGAACCGTCAGGGACACCGTGAGGAAGACCTACAAAGGAAGATTGAAAGATTCATCAGGCTGAAAGCACCCACCTTCGACTACTCGGACGAACCACTCGATGCACACGACTGGTTACGTACCATCGAGACGAAGCTGGACCTGACAGACTACACTGAAGAGGAATGTGTTGCCCTTGCGGCACACCAACTTGAAGGAGCAGCGAAAGCGTGGTGGGAGAGCTACTGTGACTCTCACGCAAATCCAGCTCAGATCACATGGCAAGAGTTTTGTGAAGCTTTCAAGGAGTACCACATACCAGAACAAGTCATGGTGCATAAAGCAATGGAATTCAGGACAATGACCCAAGGAAGTTTGTCTGTAGCCGAGTACGCTCGACACTTTGCTAAGATGTCAAGGTACGCTCCTGAAGACGTCAACACTGAGAAGAAAAAGCAGTTTTGGTTCCAGCGTGGTTTGCACAGAGGTTTGAGGACAGCACTCGTAGCGAGTTCACACAGGTCACTAAGAGAGTTGATTGACAGGGCTATCGCAGTTGAGAAGGAAAGAGTGGGTCTTGAAGATACCTGGTGAGAGAAGAAAAGAAAGGCTGAACAGTTGCACAACCACCGGCTAAGTCAGAGGCCGAGGAGTGGCCAGAGCAACATGATCAGGAGAAGCTTTCAGCAGAGCAACAACCAAGGAAGCTCAGTGTTCAACAGAAACAGTTACCAGGGTAACCGAGGCAGTAACAGCAACAGTTTTGGCAGCAGAGGTAACAACTACAACAGCTTTGGTAACAGAAACAACAGCTACTCAAGTCAGGGAAACCCCAACTGGAAGCCGAACAACACACCCAGAATTGGTGGAGGGACCGCAGTGGTCTGTTTTGCTTGTGGGAAACCCGGTCACAAGTCCTTTGACTGTCCGGAGAAGAAGAACAAACAAACCCCAGCCAAGGCACCGGCACCTGGAGGACAAGACAGGCAGCCAACTTCAGTGCAGAGAGGACGCCTCAACCACTTGACAGAGGAAGAAGCCGAGGACGCTCCCGACGTTGTGCTCGGTGAGTTTTTAGTAAATGGCATTCCAGCTTTGATATTGTTTGACTCTGGAGCAACTGGATCTTATATCTCGACAAAGTTTGTGAGAGAGCAGTCACCCCCGACAATACCTAAAGCTAGACCTATAGTCACTACTTCTCCCTTAGGAGAGCTTAGGTGCACTTTAGAGTGCCCCGCAGTTAGACTGATGATAGGAGGCCAGGAGTTCGAAGGGAGCTTGACAGTCTTGAAATCGGATGGAATCGACGTGATACTAGGAATGGATTGGCTTACAGAGCACAAAGGAATAATCAGTTGCTCACCCAGAACAGTTGAGTTGACACACCCTAGGGGAGTCAAAGTAACAGCAGAACCACAAAGAAGGAAAACAAGGAAGAGATCTAGAACATGTATTCTGAGACAGTTGGTATACTCCATTGAGAAACAGACGATCGAGGAAGTACCTGTTGTGTGTGAATATCCTGATGTGTTTCCCGAAGAACTACCAGGATTACCACCAGACCGAGACGTAGAGTTCATAATCGAACTGCAACCAGGCACAGGGCCTATTGCCAAGAGGCCATACAGAATGTCAGTGGAAGAGCTGGAAGAGCTCAAGAAGCAGCTGAAAGAGATGCTTGAAAGTGGTGTGATTCGACCAAGCGCATCCCCATGGGGATCGCCAGTGTTGTTTGTGAAGAAGAAAGATGGATCAATGCGCATGTGCGTAGACTATCGATCCTTGAACGCAGTGACGATCAAGAACAAGTACCCATTACCTCGAATCGATGACTTGCTAGATCAGTTGAAGAAAGCCAAATACTTCAGTAAGATTGATCTAAGATCGGGATACCACCAGATGAAGATTAGGGAAGGTGACATCCCCAAGACAGCTTTTGTGACTCGGTACGGGCAGTACGAGTTCACCGTTGTGTCTTTTGGATTGACCAACGCACCTGCTTACTTCATGAACATGATGAACAAGGTATTCATGGAGGAACTAGACAAGTTCGTAGTAGTGTTCATTGACGACATACTAGTTTACTCAGAAACAGCCGAAGAACATGAGAAGCATCTGAGAATTGTACTAGAGAGGCTGAGGCAACATCAACTCTACGGAAAGTTCAACAAGTGTGAATTTTGGTTGGAGAAAGTAGCCTTTTTGGGACACGTGTTGACAGCTGAGGGCGTAGCAGTCGACCCAGAAAAGATTGAGGCAGTAGCAGAATGGAAGCAGCTGAAGAGTGTCACGGAGATCCGGAGCTTTCTGGGATTGGCAGGATACTATAGAAGATTCATTGAGAATTTCTCCAAGATTGCCAAGCCAATGACCGAACTACTCAAGAACAATGTCCCATTTGAATGGATGGACACATGTGAAAGAAGTTTCCAAGAACTCAAGCACAAACTCACTACAACTCCAGTATTGACCCTGCCAGATATTCGCAAAGATTTCGTAGTCTACTGCGATGCTTCAAGACAAGGTTTGGGATGTGTTCTGATGCAAGAGGGCAAGGTTGTTGCCTATGCATCGAGGCAACTGAGGAAGCATGAGGAAAACTACCCCACGCACGACATGGAACTGGCAGCAGTGGTACATGCATTGAAGATCTGGAGGCATTATCTGATTGGCAACAAGTGCGATATCTACACAGATCACAAAAGTTTGAAGTATTTCTTCACCCAATCTGAACTGAACATGAGGCAAAGAAGATGGTTAGAACTAATCAAAGATTACGATTTGGAGATACACTACCATCCTGGCAAAGCTAATGTCGTGGCAGATGCCTTGAGCCGAAGGAATTATTGCAACAACTTGATGATAGAAGAAAGTCAGCCAGAACTAGCAAAAGGGTTGTACATGCTGAAGCTCGAGCTAGTAGAAGAAGGAAAACCCCAGGAAATGAGGGTGAAGTACAACCTAGGAGACCGAATCAAAGAAGCTCAAGGAGAGTGCCCAGAAATCCAAGAAGTAAGAGAGGATATTCAACGAGGAGTAGCACCTGACTTCCGGATAGATGAAGCAAGGACAGTATGGCTGAAAGATCGTATCTGTGTACCACGGGACAAGGAAATCAGGAGAACAATTCTCTCAGAAGCTCACGAGTCCAAGTACTCGATACACCCAGGATGTACTAAGATGTACCAGGATCTGAAAGATAAATTCTGGTGGAAGAAAATGAGAGAGGACATAGCAGAGTATGTAGCTAAGTGCGACTCTTGTCGAAGAATCAAAGCTGAACATCAAAGACCAGCAGGGCTGCTGAAACCACTGGAAATTCCAATGTGGAAGTGGGAAGATATCAGCATGGACTTCGTAGTTGGCCTACCCCGCACTCAGAAAGGGAATGACGCCATTTGGGTCATAGTTGATCGACTAACAAAAGTAGCTCACTTTATACCAGTCAAAAGCACACACTCAGTAAGCAAACTAGCAGAGCTGTACATAGACAACATTCTCAAGCTGCATGGGGCACCAAAAAGCATTGTGTCAGACAGAGGACCCCAATTCACAGCTCAATTCTGGCAAAGCCTACATCAAGCCATCGGAACAACCTTGGAGTATAGCACAGCTTACCACCCCCAGACAGATGGGCAGACCGAAAGAGTGAACCAGGTTCTTGAAGATTTGCTAAGGGCTTGTGTTCTAGCTTACAGCACAGACTGGGAGAAGAGTCTATCCTATGCAGAATTCTCCTATAACAACAGTTACCAGGCCAGCCTACAGATGTCACCCTTTGAGGCACTTTATGGCAGAAAATGCAGAACACCTCTAATGTGGTCAGAGGTGGGAGAACGAACATTCTTTGGACCTGACGTGATTGTAGAGGCAGAAGAAAATGTGGCCAAGATCCGAGAGCACCTGAAGGCAGCTCAGAGCCGACAAAAGAGCTATGCAGATAAAAGGAGACGAGATCTGGAGTTCGAAGTAGGAGACTTCGTCTACCTGAAAGTGTCACCCCTCAGAGGGCATAAGAGATTCCAAGTGAAAGGAAAGCTAGCACCCCGTTTTGTTGGACCATACCAGATACTGGAGAGAGTAGGAAAGCTAGCCTACAAGCTAGACCTACCAGAGGAACTAGCGGGAGTACACCCAGTGTTCCATGTGTCTCAGCTGAGGAAGTGTTTGAGAGTACCAGAACATGAGATCAAAACAGAGGCATTAGACCTACAGGACACCTTGGAGTACTTGGAGTACCCAGAGAGGATACTAGACAGAGCATTCAAAGAGACCAGAAGCACAACTATCCCGTTTTGCAAAGTGCAGTGGAGCAATCACTCAGAAAGGGAAGCCACTTGGGAGAAGGAGTCAGTACTGAAGGAGAAATACCCCCACTTGTTTAAACCATAGGTAATCACAAATCTCGAGGACGAGATTCTTGTGAGGGGGGGAGACTGTAACAACCCTAAAATTCCTATAGGTTTTGTTGAGTGCAAAAATTCGAGTTTAAAAATTTTTGGGTGGAATTGTGTGCATGCAAACAAACATATAAGAGTGTCTTCTATTTGCTCCCTAAATTCTTAGGCAATTTAAATTCAAACTTAAAATCAATTTGAAGTGCTAAGGATGAAATAGTGTGATTTGGATTTATTTGGGATTTATTTGGATTTTTGGTTGGTTTGAATTCAAATTCTAGATTTAAATTCAAACTCTAATTGACTAAACTAATTTCCAATCTCATTCCTGTTCGTGGGCCGAATTTCCGAAGCCAAGTCCATCTTTCCACCCTAAACTCTTCTACCCGAGCCAACTCACCGAACAGCCCGCTCGGCCTTTCGGCCCAGCTCGGCCCAGCCAACTCCCCGCCGCGTCCCCGCCGCGTCGCCCCCTTCTCTTCCACTGACAGGCGGACCCCGCCTGTCAGCCATCTCCTTCCTCCCCGCGTCATCTTCCTCGCCGCGCCCTCTCTCTCTCCCGAGCGCGCCGCCCGTGATCCCCCTCAACCACCCGAGCTCCGTGCGGCCCGACGCGATTGCGCCGCGTGTCCGCAGCCGCTCGAGCACCCCTATCTCGCCGTCCGTGCCCAGCGAAACCCTAGCGCCATCACCTATTTAACCCACCGCCGGCCGCACTCCCTGTTCAAGCCGCCGCCGCCCCATCGGGGTTCCTAGATCCAAATCGAGTGGGGGAGTGGGAGGAGGAGGACCGGGGGAGGGTCTGAGGAGGAGAAGAGGGAGAGAAGAGAAGCCGAGGCCCCTTCCCCACGAAGCCGCCGAAGCCCGGAGCGCCGCCGTCCGTGGACTCGCCGACGAGGAGCCGGACCTGGGACGGGAGCAGGCGCACGAGCATCGCCGAGCCACGACAAGTCTACGCCGAGCTGCTGCGATCATCTACGAGGCCCGTGGTGAGCTGCCGTCGTCGACCCCCCATCTTCTCCTCTGTTTCCGGCGGAGCACCGCCGCTCGTGCTCGCCGTGCCAAGCCAAGCCCCTGTGTGCCAGCCTTCGAGCTGTGCAACTTCTTGTGCAGGATCCCGAGCCGCTAACCCTTTGCAACCCGCCGTCGCTTGTTCCCCGCAGCCGAGGCCCGCCGCGGCCGAGCTCTGCTCGCCGCGCGCGCGAACGCCGAGGCCACGCGCGGCCGTGGGCGACCACGTGCCCGCGCGTGTGCACCTAGCCGTGCCCCAGCAGTCGCTGGAGACCACGAGCGCGCAAGCCAACCCAAACCAAGCACCGTTGCGTGCAAAAACCCGAGCCGCCGTCGTGCTCGCCGGCGTTCATGGCTGTGTCGCCACTGCTCGCGTCGGGAGCACCCCTAGCCACCAAATCGATCGCCTTTAACCTACCAAATCGAACCCCCGGAACCTAGCCGAGCTTCTCCAGTCGATCTTGAGCCCAGCCGACCCTTTTTCCGGCGAGATCCGCCGTCGAGCTTCGCCGCCGGCGCGTTCCAGTGCGCGTCGCGCGCGCGTCGCGTCGCGCCGTGGCCGTGCCACACGCAAGACCACACCAAGTCGCCACACAGCCGTGCACAGACGATCCCAGTTCGGCCACACCTAGATCCCATGCACCCGGCTCACGTGGACCCATCTCACGGTTCACCGTGGACTTAGTCCACCAGACCCGATCCAACAGCCGCCCCTTCGTGGGCCGAATCTCGCAGTTTAAGTCTGATTAACCCCCTTGAACTTTTCCGGCTCAATCGCTTTCGGCCCAATTCCAGCCCAGCCATCTTTTATTCTTTTTCTTTTTCTTTTAACAGCGCTGACGTATGGGACCCACCTGTCATACTCTACGAGTCATTGACACATGGGGCCCACTGACCAGAGTTGACCCGCTGACCGTTGACCGTTGACCCCGTTGACCGTTGACCGGTCAACGCTGACGTCAGCAGGGCCCACTGCTGACGTCATCCTAGGCGGACCCCACTGCTGACGTCAGCATGGCGTCATGCTGACGTCAGCAGGCTAATTATTTGCCTGTTTTCTTTTTCGGTAATTATTTAATATTTTCAGAAAATGATTTAAACTTCGAAAATTAATAATAAATCAACCGTAGCTCAGAAAAATATGAAACCAGTTTCTATATTTTTCTAAAATCATGATCTACGCGTTAGTGTAGAGTTTGGTGTTATGTGGATCTCCTTTCGTCGCTGTCTTTGTGTTTCTTTGCTAGTAGCCGCGTCTTATTTTTATTTTCGCGCAACCCTAGGAGCTCCGGAGAGTCAGGAGGAGCCGGACTACTACAACAACTGCTTCGACGAGGACGAAGACCTTTGCCCAGGTTCACGCCCGACCATCTCTGAAATACCTATTAGACATGCAAACTAGTATGCTAGCGCTTTACTTTTCTCGCATGATAAACCTGCACTGCCTTTGATATTATCCTGTTACCTTGCTACCTACTACTCACTTTATATATATGCTATGCTATGCATGTGTTGGGATGGTTGTGATTGATCCTCTTGGCGTGAGTTGTGGGTGGTTTGGGAGGAGTAGCGCAGCTAGGCGGTGTAAGCGAGTAATAACAACTCGATCGTTGATCGAGGTGCTGAGGGGCTGCACTCGGGCAGTCCCTATGGGGTACCTGTTGCGGGTACATGGTTACTGGTTACTTGGGGTTTGGTACTCGGTGAGTACCTGAGGAGTTTGGGCGGCAATACCTGTTATGGGTGCCGATTGCGGACCGTTGCGGCGGATCGCTTGTGTTGCAGATACTCGCTTTACCGAACAATTAAGGACCGAGTCGTGCCCCCACTTTGGACTTGGGATACACCGTGCTCACCATCTACCCAGTATGGGGAGGGTTCCAGCAAGCCTACTCTAGTGCGGCGCCGAGACTGTAGGAGAATCGAGTTTGATATGTGTAGGGGGGATTCGTTGCGGCGTAATCTCCCTGATTTACCACGGCCCCCGACTGGCCCCGGTGGGAAGGTTTCACGACCCTGGGGCAGATGTTAGATCGGATGTTTCCCGAGCCCAGGGAGACAGGATTGGCGCCGTTACTATTTAGGGTCTTTGCTGTGGGCTGCGTCTCAGGTTGGTTGCGGACTAGCCTTGCAGCCCGGATGGATTCCTGGAGTGCCACCTCTGCAGAGTGTAAACTATACGTATAGCCGTGTCCACGGTTACGGACGACCCATTTCTGAGAAGCCCCGGCTAGCATGGGAAACTGCTTTCTTACCTCATCCTTGATTCGGGTTATGAGAGATTGGTCCAGCTGAGGCTGTTGAGACGAGGTGGGGAGGGAGCTCACCGAGTCGCCTAGCGAGTGAAAGGAGTTGGTGGATAATGATTTGCGGGAGCCTGCCGTGGCAGGACGAGCCCGATGGGGAAATGTGAGGCTGACGGTTGGTTTTGGGGAGCGGATGGATGTGTGTGTGAGCAGGAGTTGGTGTTGAGATGAAATTGGGTTATTGCTGCTGCTTGCATAAGAAAACCCTGGCTTAAACCTTGTTTATTTCTATATCCTTAGAATAGGCCACCTTTAAAGCTTGCATCATATTATGGTTGGTGACGTGGACCTGTCCCAATTCCTTGGGGACAGACTTTGGGTTCTCAGGTGAAGACCCCGACCACGAGTTCAACCAGGACGGGTGGTACGACTGAAGGGTGTGCGCTACGCTCAAGGATGCCTGTGGAGGAGTGGTCCATGTTGTTCTAGCTACCGCTGCGCAGATGTTTCTTATTGTCGTTTTAGCCCAGAGGGCTTGTATCAGACGCTTTGTCTTTATATGAGTCATGTAGTGAATCTTTTATCGTTGTATGGATGTGATATTCGACTGAGATGAGTTCTGTACGAGATAGCTGCTATTCCTGGGACTATCTCAAGGGTACAGGGAGTCGGGTTCTCGTCGGTGAGAATCCGGTTCGTCACACTGGGAGCCTGTCGCCGCCGCCGGAACTATAATGGCTCTAGTCTTGGTTGAGTAGCTTGTACGTCTCTAGCTTGGCAGTGGTTACCGAGTGGCCTACGGCGTTGTAGGAGGCAAGGCACGGGGTGATTTCGGATTCCACCGAGGACGGTAGCCCCGTCGGCTAGGTCCCGTTAGACCCAGTCCCGTGTTGGGAGCCCCCGTGAGTGCGGTGAGCTCCGCACGTTGCACCATTTACTTTGTTGTTGGCATGGATTGCCGGTGCGTGGATGCCATTGACCCCCTCACGTTGCACCCTGAGGGTCAGTCAATCTCGGTGCCTAGGTTCTCACCACCTTGTAGTACTCCAGCGGCTACTGTCATGTTAGGGTGTCTTGTGAAAGCCTCGTAGCGTCCCTATGCGATCACACCTCGGTAGTGTGGTTTGTGAGGTCTGATCCACCTCCGCGTGGTTGGGTGCAAAGTTCTTTTGAACTTTTACGCGACTGGTGGGTAAAGGGCGAAACCTCTGCAGAGTGTATGATCTATCATGATAGCCCGGCTCAGGGTCACGAGTGGCCTGGATCCTTTTATGATTAGAAGATGATATTTATTACTGTTTTATGATGCCTTACATTAATTAATTTGGGATACATCTGGGATTCATCTAAAGTAGTATTTATGCTTAAAATGAACCAACTAAAAGTGCTAATGCAGTTAAGCCAGTGTCAAGCCTCCTTTGCCTCATTCCCCGTGCTATACTTGCTAACTAATTCTGTTACTTACACTTGCTGTTGTTATTATTTTGGGAAAAATCCCGGACGGGTAACAGATTGGAGTCAGGCTGATTATGCTGTGGAGTTTCCAGAGGATTTGCCGTACTTCTGAGCTCGTGTTCACCCAGTCAGAGTCCCTGTAGGATTGCGGCTACGCTAGAGAGATGTATTAGTCTTCCGCTGTCCATGATTTTATTCTTGAAGCACTCTAATGTAAACGCTACGCTTTGCTGAGATTAATAAAGCATTGTACTCTGATTTTTACCATATTTGTTCGCTATATGTGTCTGTGGACTTCCTGGGCACACATATGGCCGCATTCGGGTTTTGTGTAAATCCGGGTGTGACAGATTGGTATCAGAGCCGTGCTGACTGTAGGAACGCAGCCTAGATGATACAGTTGACAAATTACTAGGAGAACCCCCACGTTTTTAATTCAAAAACCCAAAATGTCGAGTCTTGCGTGGGATTATGTCTTTAAGTGCTTGTATTTATTGTTATTATGCATATATTTGATTTGGCTCTTTGTAATGTTTGTGATGGGCGTAGACACCTGTCTGCAACCATCTAGATGTTAGAATAAGGCTTAAGGACTTTATTGTTAGATAGCAGGGGGGATTATATATTTTCTCGTACTAATCAACTGACATCTGACCTTTGTGTTTATAGATGGCTAACCCCAGGAGCAATGCGGGCGGCCAGCCTCCGTACCAGAACCCGCCCCCGAACCTGGATCCGAATCATCAGATCCCCACCATTGAGCAGCTGATGTATGCTCAAGTCCAGATGATGCAGCAGATGGCTGAGACCATGAGGCTGATCCAGCAGAACCAACACAATCCACATCCTCAGGCAGCTGCTCCGCCCAGAGACAAGAGGGGCGAGTTTCTGAAGGGACGCCCACCGACCTTCAGCAAGGCCAGCGACCCCCTTGAGGCAGATGATTGGCTCAAGGCAGTGGAGAGACAGTTGGACATCGCCCAGTGCGATGACAGAGAGAAGGTACTATACGCCGGAGGGCAGCTTCAGGGGCCGGCGTTGGATTGGTGGGATTCATACCAGTCCTCTCGCCCGGCCGGTACTCAGATCACTTGGCAGCAGTTCTGCAGCAGCTTTCGAGCACACCACGTGCCGGAGGCTTTGATGGTTTTGAAGAAGAAGGAGTTCCTAGCACTGAAGCAGGAAGGGATGAGTGTCACGGCTTATCGTGACAAGTTCGTCGCGTTGGCCCGTTACGCTTCAGAAGACGTGGCCACCGACCAGAAGAAGTAGGCTAGGTTCCGTGATGGTTTGCAGGATGCTCTACAGTACCAGCTGATGTGCACCAAGTTCCCGACCTTTCACGAGCTGGTGGACGGCGCTCTGATGTTGGAGCACAAGCGCCGTGAGATGGAGGACAAGAAGAGGAAGCTCCAGGGACAGCAGGTGGGCAGTAGCAGTCGTCCTCACTTCGCACCTCCACAGAGTCAGCAGGTGGGAGGCCAGCAGCGCTTCCAGGGCCAGTCCGGCATGCTCGGTCATGGCCAGTACCAGCAGCGTCCTCAGTTTCCTCGGGCGCCACAGCAGCAGCGTCCCCAGGGACAGCCACAGATGGGTCCAGTTCAGCGCAGCCAAGTGCCACCCAGACCAGTTCAGCGTCCGGGTCCAGTCAGCCCCGCAGTGACAGGGTAGAAGTGCTACTACTGTGACGAGCCCGGGCACTATGCCAATGCTTGTCCTCGCAGAGTTCAGGGTGTTCCCGGTCAGAGCAGCGCACAGAGAGTTGGGCAGCCGCAGGGTCAACAGCAGGGAGGTCGTGCTCCGCAGACTCCTGTTCGGGGCAAGCTCAACCACACCGGTGCAGAGACAGCAGAGGCATCTACTGATGTCGTCGTGGGTACGTTCCTCGTCAATTCGTCCCCCGCCACTGTTTTATTTGATTCTGGAGCTTCGCATGCTTTCATATCCGCTGCTTTTGTGAAAAAGAACCTAGTGGCATTGCTGCCCATGAGGAATGCTATGCTAGTAAGCTCACCAGGGGGGAACAACGCGCCACTTTACGTTGCCCCAGTATCACCCTCACCATAAGGGGGGTAGCTTTCGAGGCACGCCCGATAGTCTTGGAGACCCTTGGATTTGATTTGATCCTGGGTATGAGCTGGATGACCAGATATGATGCAGTGATCCGGTGTGCTACGAGGACCATCCAGCTGACAGCAGAATCCGGTGACAAGGTGGAGTATCAGGCAGCCAGTTCCTCAGAGCAAGGCCAAGCCAATCAAGCTGAAGGGACGACAACCGAAGATATCAGAGTGGTGAGCCAGTTCCCGGATGTGTTCCCTGACGAGTTGCCAGGTATGCCTCCGGAACGAGATGTTGAATTCATTATTGAACTAAAACCTGGCACTGCACCTATAGCCAAGAGGCCGTATAGGATGGGAGCAAAGGAGCTGGAAAAGGTCAAGAAGGAGTTGGACGAGTTGTTGGCCAAGGGGTACATTCGTCCGAGTGCTTCGCCGTGGGGAGCACCGGTATTGTTCGTCGACAAGAAGGATGGTACACAGAGGTTGTGCGTGGACTATCGAGCCCTCAACGAAGTGACCATCAAGAACAAGTACCCGCTGCCAAGGATTGATGATCTTTTCGATCAGCTGAGAGGAGCTTGTGTGTTCTCCAAGATAGACCTTCGGTCGGGTTATTACCAGATGAGGATCCGACAGTCGGATATTCCTAAGACCGCTTTCACTACTCGGTACGGGTTGTACGAGTTCACAGTCATGTCCTTTGGGCTGACGAATGCTCCTGCATACTTCATGTACCTAATGAACAGCGTGTTTATGGACTATCTGGACAAGTTCGTGGTGGTGTTTATTGATGACATTCTGATCTTCTCCAAGACTGAAGAGGAACATGAAGAACATCTGAGATTGGTGCTGCAGAGACTTCGGGAACATCAGTTGTATGCCAAGCTGAGCAAGTGTGAGTTCTGGCTGAAGGAAGTAGCATTTCTGGGACACGTGCTGTCCAATGGAGGGGTGGCAGTTGATCCGAAGAAAGTCAGCGATGTATTGAGCTAGAATCCACCACGGGATGTGAGCGAGATCAGGAGTTTCCTTGGGATGGCCGGTTACTACAGACGGTTCATTGAAGGATTCTCCAAGATTGCTAAGCCGCTGACTGCTTTGCTAGAGAAGAATGCCGCGTTTGTGTGGACCGAGGCGTGCCAGGTCAGCTTCGAAGAGTTGAAGAAGAGGTTGACTACAGCCCCAGTGCTAGTATTGCCAGATTTGGCTAAGAGTTTCTCCATCTACTGCGATGCATCCCGTCTAGGACTGGGTTGCGTCCTTATGTAGGAGGGTAGAGTCGTGTCTTATGCGTCTAGGCAGCTGAGGAAGCATGAGCAGAACTATCCGACGCACGACCTGGAGTTGGCAGCTGTGGTTCATGCCCTAAAGATCTGGAGACATTACTTGATTGGGCACAGGTGTGACATCTACACTGACCACAAGAGCCTCAGGTATGTCTTCACTCAGACAGATCTGAACATGAGACAGCGTAGATGGCTGGAGCTGATCAAGGATTATGATCTGGAGATCCACTACCACCCAGGGAAGGCCAACTTGGTGGCAGATGCTCTGAGCAGGAGAAGTTATGTGAATAGGATCACTGGTCACTGTTTGCCTGAAGAACTCAGCCGAGAGCTTGAGAAGATGAGTCTGGGATTCGTCACCAGCATCACAGAGATGGCAGTGGAGCCCACACTCGAGCAGGAGATCCGGAGAGGTCAGCTGCGAGATGACAAGATCCGAGAGATTGTGGGGAATGTTGCTCTGGGAAAGACCCCTGGATTCCTAGTTGATGATCAGGGAACTCTATGGCATGGAAAGAGGATATGTGTGCCAGACATAGCGCAGATCAGAGAGATGATTCTGAGAGAGGCACATGACTCAGCTTATTCGATCCACCCAGGCAGCACTAAGATGTATCAGGACATCAAGGAGAGATTCTGGTGGTACGGATTGAAGCGTGATGTGGCAACTCACGTGGCATTATGCGATACATGTCAGCGGGTCAAGGCAGAACATCAGAGGCCAGCTGGATTACTTCAGCCATTGAAGATTCCGGAGTGGAAATGGGAAGAAGTTGGCATGGACTTCATCACTGGTCTGCCCCGCACTCAGAGAGGTTTTGACTCCATTTGGGTGATTGTTGATCGTCTGACCAAAGTGGCCCACTTTCTGCCAGTGAAGACCACCTACACAGGCGTCAGACTAGCAGAGTTGTACATGGAGCGGATTGTGTGCTTACACGGAGTGCCGAAGAAGATTGTGTCAGATCGTGGTACTCAGTTTACCTCACACTTTTGGAGGAAATTACACGAGTCTATGGATACGAAGCTGCACTTCAGCTCAGCTTATCACCCGCAGACAGATGGTCAGACAGAGCGGACCAACCAGATACTGGAGGATATGTTGAGGGCTTGTGCATTACAGTACGGTGTCAGCTGGGATAAGAGTTTGCCGTATGCAGAGTTCTCCTACAATACCAGCTACCAGAAGAGTCTGCAGATGGCACCGTTCGAGGCATTGTATGGCAGGAAGTGCCGGACCCCATTGTTCTGGAATCAGACTAGAGAAAGTCAGGTCTTTGGTCCGGAAATACTCAGAGATGCAGAGTGGCAGGTGCAGGTGATCAGAGAGAACCTGAAGGTGGCCCAGTCCAGACAGAAAAGTTACGCCGATGTCAGATGGAGGGACCTCAGCTTCAAGGTTGGAGATTTTGTGTACCTCAAGGTGTCACCCATGAGAGGTGTAAAGCGGTTCAATGTCAAAGGCAAGCTGCCACCTCGTTACATAGGACCGTTCAGGATACGGGAGCGGATGGGCGAAGTGGCATATCGGCTAGAGCTACCTGAGAGACTAGCCGGGGTACACGATGTGTTCCATGTGTCCCAGTTGAAGAAGTGCTTGCGGGTGCCAGAAGAGCAGATCCCGATTGATGAGCTGAATGTTCAGGATGACCTCACATATGAGGAGTATCCGATCAGGATCCTGGAGGTGTCAGAAAGAGTGATGAGGAACAAGACCATTCGGATGTGCAAGGTGCAGTGGAGCCGGCATTCAGCAGATGAAGCGACTTGGGAGCGGGAAGAAGATCTTAAGTCCGAGTACCCACAGCTCTTCGCTTCCACGTCCGAATCTCGAGGACGAGATTCATCTTAAGGGGGGTAGGTTTGTAACACCCAAAAATACCCAATTTAAAATTTTTGGCATTTAATTAATTAATTAGAGCTTACTCCTATTTAATATAGGCTAAATAATAAGATTTCTAGAATTTAAAATCAAATATAAGTGATAGAAACATTTATTGTTGCATTCATGCTGCTGCATTTATTTTTGTATTGCTTGAGATTCAAACAAGAATTTAAATTTATTTAAATTCAAATTTGAATCACTTTGTTTGGAGCTCTAGAAAAGTTATTAGGCCCATAGTTCAATTCCGCTCCCTGAACTCTTTCTCGGGTTTGCTTTTGCACCCTCTTCTCTTTCTCCGGTCCGGTCCAACGCTCTCCCTCACAACACTCGGCCCAGTCCACCTTTGCACCTCCAACTCTTCTCTCCGGCCCGACTTCACCCCTCCTCTCTTCTCTTCCCCCCCCCCCCCCCCGCAGGCCCAGCTCCTCCTCCTCCTCTTGGGCCGCACCCCAGAACCGGCCCAGCCACGCCTCCCCTCTCTCCCTTCCACTGCCGCGTGGGCCCTGCCCGTCAGTCTGCTGACGCCAGCGCTGACGCCACCCTTCCCTTCTTCCCCTCCGGTGATGGCGCGCCTGCCGCGGATGGCCCGCACGCCGAGGCCGCCTTCCTCCCCCCCCCCCGCGCGCCTACTTAATTTGGCCGCGCCGCACCCGAATTCCTCTCATCCTCTCGCCCACAACACTAGCAGCGCCGCCACACCGCCACCGAGATCTTCCCGAGCCGCCGAGCCGTGCTCCGCCACTCGCCGCCGACCCGACGCTCCGGTGCAGCTCCGCCACGACCGACCCTTGGAGGAGCATCACCAAGGCCCGTGGAGCGCGCCGAGCTACTCCAAGCATTCCAGGAGCTGCAGCAGCTCACCTTCCCCGCGTAGCGCCGCCGCCGAGCGTCGGACTCCGACGAACACCCTCGCCGGGACCCCTTCGCTCCAATTCAATACCCCCAGGAGCATCGCCAGGAGGTAACGAAGCTCTCCACCCCTTCAATTTTGGCTCCTGGGCACCGTAACACGCATCCCCTCGGTCGCCGTCTATGGCCGTCCGCCGGTCACCGTCGTCCACCTCCCTCCTTTGCACAAAGCTCACCTAGAACCACCCAAACTCACTCTCCACCTCACCATGAGGCTCCAGAGCCGAAAAACCGAACCCTAAACCACCCAAAACCCCCTCCCCGCGGTTCACCGGAGTCCGCCTCCGCCGCGCGCCGTCGTCCGGCCGCCTCGCCGGCCAACCCACGACTAGAACACCCCTAGTGGACTTG
This sequence comes from Echinochloa phyllopogon, assembly GCA_033239725.1. NCBI lineage: Eukaryota > Viridiplantae > Streptophyta > Magnoliopsida > Poales > Poaceae > Echinochloa > Echinochloa phyllopogon. Next base: position 5,634,201 of record BTCW01000017.1, on the reverse strand, counting down.
CCGTGTTCCCCTGAGCCTGTAGGACCAAGCCTCGTGCCATTTGGCGCTCCCTAGCTCGAGTTATGGCCGATTCCGACGAAGTTCGCTGTCGGCCCGAGCGGCGCCGCCGCGTCTCCTTCGTCCCCGTCGAGCATCAACGCCAGAGCCGTCCGATCTCAGATCGATGGCCGAGATTAGATCAGCCGATACCCCTTCGCGTTTTAAATCTCAGCCGCTCAGATCAGATCCAACGGCTGCCACTCGTCCTGACCGAGTCAATACCGGTCAGCGCTGGTAGTTTTGCTAAAGAGCCCCTGCACTTTCTGATAATCAACCCGCGGTCCATTCCAGTTCAAAAGTAATTGCAGATAGGTCCTGTTTTATTCGTTTTAGCCCCTACGCTTTTGAAAAATAGAACCCGCGGTCCAGCTCGCGTAGATTTATGCGTTAGCCCCTGGTGGCTATTGTTATTTACGTATAGGTCCTCGGTTTTTCACAGATTAGCCCCCGGAAGTTTCAGAAACTTGCCAGCAAGCCCCTGATACTTAGAAATGCCATAACTTTCACGTTTTAGCTCCGATTAGTGTGATTCTCGCGCTCATGTGTTCGTAGCGAAGCATAGATTATTTATAGCTCCTGTTTTTGTATTGTTTTCACTATTTGGTGTACTGTTCTAATAGAATTAATTTGTCTGCATGTAATGATTGCTTTGGATGCTTGCGTGATGATCGTGTCCAGTCGGCGAGCCCGTAGCATTGGACTTCGAGTACGTTGAGGACGTGCCGGAGCAGGACTCGCAGCAGCAGCCGTACTTCGGGGAAGGCAAGTTATAGCACGGACAATCCTTGCTACCTACTCACTCTTTTAATACACTGTTCATTACATACGCATGCGTCTAATACTGTTTACCTTTAAGGTCGTACCTAGCATTTATTTCCCTGTCCTTGTATTCCTATGGGTTTTTGCATATGGGTAGTATTTTGCTAGGCGCAACTACTGTCACCTTTGCTTAACTGTTAAACTTGTATTAATGGTCCACTTCAACCTTAACGTTAAAACTTGCTTTTTAGCAACTTGGATCAGGGAGCTGGGGCTTGTGTGTTTTGCCTGGCCCCAGTGTCTCTCCCTAAGGACTGGTTCGTAAAAGCGACAACCTGGGAGCCTGTCGCCGCCGCCGGAACTATAATGGCTCTGGTCTTGGTTGAGTAGCTTGTACGTCTCTAGCTTGGCAGTGGTTACCGAGTGGCCTACGGCGTTGTAGGAGGCAAGGCACGGGGTGATTTCGGATTCCACCGAGGACGGTAGCCCCGTCGGCTAGGTCCCGTTAGACCCAGTCCCGTGTTGGGAGCCCCCGTGAGTGCGGTGAGCTCCGCACGTTGCACCATTTACTTTGTTGTTGGCATGGATTGCCGGTGCGTGGATGCCATTGACCCCCTCACGTTGCGCCCTGAGGGTCAGTCAATCTCGGTGCCTAGGTTCTCATCACCTTGTAGTACTCCAGCGGCTACTGTCATGTTAGGGTGTCTTGTGAAAGCCTCGTAGCGTCCCTATGCGATCACACCTCGGTAGTGTGGTTTGTGAGGTCTGATCCACCTCCGCGTGGTTGGGTGCAAAGTTCTTTTGAACTTTTACGCGACTGGTGGGTAAAGGGCGAAACCTCTGCAGAGTGTATGATCTATCATGATAGCCCGGCTCAGGGTCACGAGTGGCCTGGATCCTTTTATGATTAGAAGATGATATTTATTACTGTTTTATGATGCCTTACATTAATTAATTTGGGATACATCTGGGATTCATCTAAAGTAGTATTTATGCTTAAAATGAACCAACTAAAAGTGCTAATGCAGTTAAGCCAGTGTCAAGCCTCCTTTGCCTCATTCCCCGTGCTATACTTGCTAAGTAATTCTGTTACTTACACTTGCTGTTGTTATTATTTTGGGCAAAATCCCGGACGGGTAACAGATTGGAGTCAGGCTGATTATGCTGTGGAGTTTCCAGAGGATTTGCCGTACTTCTGAGCTCGTGTTCACCCAGTCAGAGTCCCTGTGGGATTGCGGCTACGCTAGAGAGATGTATTAGTCTTCCGCTGTCCATGATTTTATTCTTGAAGCACTCTAATGTAAACGCTACGCTTTGCTGAGATTAATAAAGCATTGTACTCTGATTTTTACCATATTTGTTCGCTATATGTGTCTGTGGACTTCCTGGGCACACATATGACCGCATTCGGGTTTTGTGTAAATCCGGGTGTGACAGAGTGGTTAACGTGTGTGTGGATAGCTGGATGTAGATTCAGTGCATGCCCAGTCGGCATCACGACGATCCGGCTACACTGGATTGCAAAGTTGATTTGCTTGTATTGTCGTACGATGATTCATATGATGAATTGGTTGTGATAGAAAGGATGGTACATGACTCTTTAGGGTACTTACGTTTTTTACCCGTCTCTAGCTAAGATGTTGAGGCACCTACTTTGCCACTTTGCGTAGGGGGTGAAGTGGATTTTGTTTTTATTTGTGGTTTATATCGCAATCATCTTGGACTTGGATTACTCAACTAGTCAATTTGGTTACATTGGTTCTTTTGATGATTCTACACATGCCGGGCTGCGACATACATGATCATTTGTTCGATTACTTTTTGGCATTATCCATCTTGGAAAGTAAAAAAAAGGCCTCTGCGTACAGAACTGATCGATGTGACATCAGCTGGTTCATTTTCCTTGAGGCCTTGTTTAAGGGCTTGTTTAGTTTTAAAAAGCAACTCCTAAATTTACTATGTAAAAAGGAGATTTCCAATCACATCAAAATGTCATAGCATGCATGGAGTACTAAATGTAGATGAAATCAAAAACTAATTGCACAGTTTTGTTGTACTCTGCGAAACGAACATTTTGAGCCTAATTAATCAATTTTTGGACAATTTTTCATATATACAAACGAAATGCTACAGCAACGTAATGATTACGAAGAGACCCAAACTCCCAAATTTGGTGACTAAACAAGGCCTGTACCGACTTAATCAGATGAGTTATGTATATTTCACGCATGCTGCCCTTTAGGGTACTGCAAGTGAATTTTATTTTCTTGCCCTTTATGGGTCCCACGAATATAAAAGACAATGATAAACTACTGTGAATATGCATATATTGAGCTGCATAACGGATTTGGTAGCCAGTCCAATCGGTCAACCTTGGATGAATAGTGAATGAGACGTGTAATATGTCAGTGTTAGACACGAATGCAAAGGTATAGTATAATACCATGACTACAAATTAAAATCAAAAGGCACAAAGGATGAGTTGCTCAATTAACTTCATACATATATATGGAGGGGAAAAGACACCTAAAGAAAAAACGATTGGGGAAAGTGAAATGTCAAACTCTAACAGATCATAGAAATATGGGACGGTCGTTCATCCTTTAAAATGGACGCTTTTCTCTGAACCATCATGTGTACACCAAGGTTGCCTCTCAATGTTTCGTGGGATCACTTTAATTTGGTCAGATCATGCACAATATCTCGGTAGCATTGTAAGCCTAGTGAAAAATAATTATACTACAAATTATACTTGTGTGGTGATCATGACAACCTTGCAGTATGCAGCTCTTCTATTCATCGATTAGATCATTACTTAAGTAAGTGTTAACACGCGTGCCCAATGGAGAAGGGTTGGTAGTCAATTGATTAAGAATTATTTGATGCTTAATTAATCACTTCATCTATGGTTGGGATTTTGGGACACAATGTCACTTCCGTTAAGTGGCCCGTAGGATTGCACAATTAGTGTAATAAGCTCGATATATAATTATGGGGGGAAAGGAGCACACTTTAGATTTGAGCTTTTATTCCCATTACGACAAATTTGGATTTACACATGGATCGAATGTAACACAAAGGGATCAGAAATTGACATCACTGCACATGTCATTTATATTGGAGTGATGCATTAGTAGGTATCATGTTTTCTGTTAGGGCTGGGTCCTCCACAACCAAATATTCTCTAGAAAAAATGCATGCTCTCAAAAGATTTTTGCTTTTCCAACACTTTTACTTCGGCATATGTGATGCCGAAACCTCAGGGCCGGACCCGGAGCATATAGTTTGGTGGGAGTGAAAATTTATTTATTTTAAATAAAAGGCAAATTAAACTTAGTGACCATGGCACACAAACGGGCGATACAACCGCATGCTTTGCGCGCTCGACATTTAAAAATGCTACAACAACCAACCTAGAAGACTATAAACATTCCCTAAGTTTTTTCCCCAAGTGACCAATAATGCTTTACACTAGCTAGCTATTTCGTTTTATTATCTAGTATAACTGTAGGGAAATAGTTTTTTTTGCCAAGATAGATATTGGTAATTGCCCCCATACTAGCTATCTATATATTTCGATTTTTTTTGTAACTGCCCCAATATGATTTTTATTTTTTCCATATCTTTACCTTTGCATTTAGGGATAGACAATAAAATAAAATACATGTTTTTAGAAAAAAGATCCATTAGTGATCCCGGCACAATTTGGAATTGAAAACTACGCATGGTCCATTTTTTGTGTGGCCACCAACTTTGATTACATGGTATAATTAATGCCTCATGATTCGGAAAGCTGGAATCCAAAATTTATAAGGCTAGTCCCGTTGCAATGTTTTATAGAGTTTCGTGCACATTAAATAGGATGACAAGTCAGCATTATAGATGATGTGACAAAGAGTTAACGAGGAGAGAGATGATATGACTTTCGTCTAGATCAAACTCTGTATACATACACTACTACAGAATTCAACATCACAAACGGACTACTACAGAATTCAACATCACAAACGGTTTTAAAGCCTCATCACAAACGGTTTTGCTAGGCATTTGTGATATAGCGTTTGCGATGTGGGAATAATAGCAAAAAAATTATTTTAATGTGGGAAGACCACTAACCGACCACCAACCATCTAAGCCATTTTTCCCACAAGTCACACCGTTTTTCGCGCAATGTGCGGCCGGCGGGATTCCAACACGTGACCTCCTGCTCGCGCGTAACCTCCTCTACCACTACACCATACTCTCAATTGTAACTATACTCGGTTCTGGTTCCTCCCATATTACACTAAACCGAGTGTAAATTTCTTGTTTGAGGCCCTAAACGATGTCAAATTAAAAAGTTATCGACTACAAAGTTTCATAACTTTTTGAAATCTACAAGTCTTATTTTGGTCGTTTCTTCATCCGAGATTTCAAATTTGAAAACATTCAAACTTAGTTTTTGTTGACGGGAGGATTTCAAATGAAAAAGTTGTCAACTACAAAGTTTCATAACTTATTGTGATAGACAACTCTTATTTTGACTGTTTCTTCATCTGAAGTCATTTGAAAAAACTCAAATTTAAAATTTTGAGAACTACAAACTTACTTTTCATTAGTAAAACAAATTCAAATTAAGAAGTTTCAAACTACAAAGTTGTATAACTTCTGAAGATATACAACTTTTCTATATGTTATTTCTTTATCCGATGTAGTGAGAGTAATATTGTTCACAAATATTATAGATCTCTTATAGTTTCAGAAAACTCTATGAGAGATATAGATTTTATGAACAATATTCATATAAATTTGTCGAATGAAGAAATGACCAAACTAAAAGTTCTACATATTGAGAAGTTATACAGCTTTGTAGTTCAACACTTTTTGATTTGAATTGATTTACTACTTCAAAATGTAGTTTTAATGTATAATGTACACACCATCACAAAATGTTTGTAGGAAAAACCGTTTATGATGGTCCATAATGTATATAGAGTATATAGAATAGTTATTCTGTAGCCACCTCTTTTTACTGTAGTTTTATGTAGTAATTTACTATAATTTCAATACATATTTATGGTAATTGGGTTACTATAACGCACATGGAGATATTTACCATTATATTATAGTAAATTACTTAGTAAGAAGTTACTAAAATATCGTGAATTACTATAGTAATTATAGTAACTCAAAGTGGCTATAGAATAGTTATTCTATGGCCGGCTATAGACTATAGGTTCTATATATATATATATATATATATATACATGTGTATATATAAATGAAAAATCCATTCTACACGCGCGTGTAGCTACTCCCACATGTGTATCTCATGATACACGATGAATTTGATCCGACGAAGAGTATGTACATGTAGTATGTGATGATACTAGACTATCTGTGATGATATACGTTTGGTATGTAAGCATACATTGAGTATATGGACATACCATTTTATATAGTATTATAAAGGTATAATCAGAATATATTTAAAATAGGGTTGATTTTTGTCACACCCGGATTTACACAAAACCCGAATGTGGCCATATGTGTGCCCAGAAAGTCCACAGACACATATAGCGAACAAATATGGTAAAAATCAGAGTGCAATGCTTAATTCTCAACATAAAGTAGCGATTACATCAGAGTTTGCATAAATGAAATACATGGACAGCGGAAGACTAATACTACTCTCTAGCGTAGCCGCAATCCCACAGGGACTCTGACTGGGAGAACGCCAACTCAGAAGTACGGCAGATCCTCTGGAAACTCCACCTCATAATCTGCCTGACTCCAATCTGTTACCCGTCCGGGATTTTGCCCAAAAAATGTTGATAATAGCAAGCGTAAGTAACAGAATTACTTAGCAAGTATAGCACGGGTTATGAAGGCTCAAAAAGGCTAGACTCTAGCTTAACTGCATTAGCACTTTTAGTTGGTTCGTTTTAACTCTATCCAAGTTACTACAAGTGAATGAGATCCCAGTTGTAGCCCAATTAATAGTGTAAGTGACATTAAACAGGAATAAATACCATATTCTAATCAAAAAGGATCCAGGCCGCTCGTGACCCTGAGCAAGGCTATCATGATAGATCGTACACTCTGCAGAGGTTTCGCCCTTTACCCACCAGTCGCGTAAAAGTTCAAAGGAACTTTGCACCCAACCACGCACATCAACACTTCCGAGGTGTGACTGCATAGGGACGCTACGAGGCTTTTCACAAGACACCCTAACAAGATAGTAGCCGCTGGGGTACTACAAGGTGGTGAGTCCTTAGGCACCGAGACCGACGTACGCCCACGGAGTCCACCGTGAGGGGGTCGATGGCGTCCAGAGCGCGGGTATCCACCCCAACAATGCGCAACATGCGGAGTCCTCAATCGCTGAGACTCCCAACACGGGACTGGGTCTAACGAGACCTAGCCGACAGGGCTACCGTCCTCGGTGGAATCGGGAAAACACCCCGTGCCTTGCCTCCCACAACGCCGCTGGCCCCTCGGTAACCACTATCAAGCTAGAGCCGTACAAGCTACTTGACTAAGACCAGAGCCCATATAGTTCCGGCGGTGGCGACAGGCTCCTGGGTTGCCGCTTTAAGAACCGGTCCTTACAGGGAGACACTAGAGCAAAGCACACAGCACATGCTCTAGCTCCCTAATCCAAGTTGCTAAAAAGCAAGTTTTATTCATTATGTTGAAGTGGACCATTAAGTCAATATTAACAATTAAATAATGGTGACAGTAATTGCGCCTAGCAAAAGTACTACCCATATGCATAAACCCATAGGATAAACAAGGACATGGAAATAAATGCTAGGAATAACCTTAATGGTAAGCAAAATTAGACACATGCGTATGTAATGAACAGTGTATTAAAAGTGAGATAGGTAGCAAGGATTGTCCGTGCTATAACTTGCCTTAAATCCAATTAATAGCTGCTCATAGTCTTCAGGTCTTCATCTTGAATCTCTCGAACAACCTTCCTCTACTCGCAACAATCAACGCGCGCAAACATGCAGCTAAACAAGCAAGCAAACAATACAACTAAGAACAATACACCAATCAGAGGAAAAGCTTTAAAAGAGCGCGCTAAAGGATAGGGCTTGGTTCTATGGTCACGTGAGCGCAAGAATCGCTGAAAACGGAGCAACGGTTGGAGAGATACAGCTATCGGAGGATTTGTATTTAATGAGAGACTATGTGCTTCATTTATTTTCATTAAATAAAACCATGTATAAATTATGAATACCAATTATATTTTTCATCTTTAGAAAATACAAAGTAAACTTAGTCGTATTTTAATTATAAATATTCAAGTATAATTTATTCAAATTGAAACATTAACTTGAAAAGAAACATGTGAGAACAACTAATCGAGTAACTTTATGAACCGTGTTGAACTAATCAATATTATGATAGAAACACATTTATGTTGATATTAATCAATATTAATGACTATTTATGAAAACTCGAATCGTAACTCTAATTTGCTTTTAATTTGGAAAAGCTAGTTAGATAATAAGCATTAATCAATATTTATATCTGAAAAACCGAAGTGAATCTTAAGTGTATTTTATTTCAGAAAATTAATGAGTATTTATTAACCAAGTTAACATTAATATGAAAAATCGTATATTCTTAATTAGGTTTTAATTAAGAAGAGACATTTAAATAACATTTAATCAACTTAATATTGAATAAAAATTCAGAAATAGGTCATATGATAATTGACAGTGCTAATGTGTAGTTTATGTTGACATGAATCTAACGCAACGAAAACGGATTGAATCGGAGTTAAAACGTGGATTTTATGGGCTAAACAAGATTGCAGGGGGTTTTCTGGAAAATGCGCAAGACACGTTTTGGTGCAACGATTAGATGATTTGGCGGGGTCTTTTTCGTAAAACGTCCCCCTCCTACCTCTAGTCAGCACGGGAGAGCTTCTCTGCTCATGGCCGACAGCGGTCTGGTGCTTGGCTCACCGGCGATTGGGCTGTTGGGGAGCTCCGGTGAGGGGCGCAAACGGGAGAGGAGCGAGAGGCGATCACGAGGGTATTCTCACCAACACAGGAGGTCGACGGCATCGGCCGGAATTTGGGCCGCGGTGGAGCAGGCGGCCGGCGACGAGGGCCTCGCGGGGGCGCACTCTTCCGGCAGCAATCCGACGGCTTGAAGTGGCGGGGTTGACTCGGATCGACGCGGGGAAGCTTTCGGAGACATCGTTCCCCTCCGGCGGCGACCGAGGCGGTCGGATTTGGGCCCATGGCGGAGAACAGTGGCCGGCGGCGTCGGCTCACGCGGGGAGGCTCCTCCAGTGGTCGAACGGCGACGGGAACCGGCGATGGAGGTGCGGCTCGGTGTCGGGGTTCCCATCGTGGTGGTGGTTCGTCTCGAAGACGAGCGGGTCGGCCGGAATTTGCTGACGACGGCGCCGGCTCGGACCTTCGCATGGCGGGGCTCCTCCGCCGGCCGATTGGCGACGAGAAGGGGTGGAGAAGGTGCGGCTCCGCGAGGAGGGGCTCGTGGCGACCTCGAATCCATCCGACGACCAACGCAGGCGGCTAGACGGCGGCAATGGCGGGCGGCGGCGCTCGACCATGGCGGCGGTGGCGTGGCGCAGAGAGGAGAAGGCGGCGGTGGGAGAGCGAGGGCTGCAGGGATGCGGTGACAGGGCCTCAGGTAACGCGGATGTTATAGGGGCGCGGACGCCGGGGAGAAGGAAGGCAGCGGCGCGGCGGCGGGAATAACGGCGGCGGCGGAAATCTTGGCGGTGGCGGCGCGCTGCGCGGGCGGGAGCGGGGCGCGGCTCGGCGGCGTGGGCTGCGCGCGGGGATTGGGCCGAGCGGAGTTGGGAGTTGCTGGGCCGGGACGGTGGCTGGGTTGGTGGCCCAGTAGCGAAGGCGGGGGGAGAAGCGGGAGCTGGGCCAGATGGGTGGCGCGTTGGGCCCACGCCGGGCCTCGCAGGCTCGGCCCGAGGGAGAGGAAGAAGTGGGCCGGGGGAACGGGTTGGGCTGGCTCGGTAGGGAAGAAAGGAAGGAGGGGCTGGAGTGGATCAAAGGGAAGTTCGGGGAGCAAAACCGGACTCTTCCAAAAACAACTTTTATATGGCCCAAACAAACGCAGTTCAAACACGAATTTAAATTAGGTTTAAATTCTGATTTGAACTACACACAAGCAAAACTCGATGCAGCCAGCATGAATGCAACACACAACATTAAACCTATATTGATTAATTTAATTTAGAAAAAATAATTTTTCCTTTACTAAATTCCCTGTAAATTTTATAAAGCTTGAAAATTTTTAGAAAATTGAGAAAAATATTGTATTAATTGCGTTGGAAATTCACATCCCAAAATTCGAAAATTTTGGGGTGTGACAATTTTGAAATTTTTTCATGTAACTTGTTTTGAAGTATCTTAGAATTAGTATATGAACATACTAAAAATGATAGACTAGTACACGGACATACGTACAATGGTATACTGATGGTGGGTGTAGCTACACGCATGTGTAGATAAAACTCGTATATATATATATATATATATATATATGTATATGTAACTGCTATTTAGTACCCAGCGCGCTAAATATTATTTAGCGCGTCAGCGGAGCCCTGCTGCCCTCCGGCGAGATCCAGGGCCGTAAAAAGTAAAGCATGATTTTACTCGAATACTAGTAACCACGTCGCGATTCACAAATGCATGCATGCACACATAAAAGCAAATTCACGCATGCATTAATTGCATTTAGATTAATTACTTAATCAACCATGCATGCACAGCCCACAAAATAATTTGACCAGTAATACTATTCGCATGTATCTACACATATAAAGGACATGCATGTCTCCTTTTGATTTCTCTCCCCTTCTTTCCCAGTCGACCATTGTGAGGACTGCAAACCACCCATGTACCAGATGCGCATCGTCACCTCTTCTGGCGAATTTCATTCACCTTGTACTGGGTGGCCACATGCAGCTAGGCGGTGGTGCCGCCTGGTGTCCGGCGAGGCAGTGTCACACCCGGATTTACACAAAACCCGAATGTGGCCATATGTGTGCCCAGGAAGTCCACAGACACATATAGCGAGCAAATATGGTAAAAATCAGAGTACAATGCTTTATTCTCATCATATCGTAGTGTTTACATCAGAGTGCTTCAGAAATAAATCATGGACAGCGGAAGACTAATACATCTCTCTAGCGTAGCCACAATCCCACAGGGACTCTGACTGGGAGAACGCGAGCTCAGAAGTACGGCAAATCCTTTGGAAACTCCACAGCATAATCAGCCTGACTCCAATCTGTTACCCGTCCGGGATTTTGCCCAAAAATAGTAATGACAGCAAGTGTAAGTAATGGAAATTACTTAGCAAGTATAGCACGGGGTATGAAGGCTCAAAGAGGCTAGACTCGGCATAACTGCATTAGCACTTTTAGTTGGTTCGTTTTATCATTGTCCAAGTTACTACATGTGAATGAATACCCGGTTGCAACCCAATTAATAAAGTGTAAGTGTCATTAAGCAGTAATAAATATCAAGTTCTAATCAAAAAGGATCCAGGCCGCTCGTGACCCTGAGCAAGGCTATCATGATAGATCGTACACTCTGCAGAGGTTTCGCCCTTTACCCACCAGTCGCGTAAAAGTTCAAAGGAACTTTGCTCCCAACCACGCACATCAACACTTCCGAGGTGTGACTGCATAGGGACGCTACGAGGCTTTCACAAGACACCCTAACAAGATAGTAGCCGCTGGAGTACTACAAGGTGGTGAGTCATTAGGCACCGAGATCGACGTACGCCCACGGAGTCACACCATGAGGGGGTCGATGGCGTCCAGAGCGCGGGTATCCACCCCAACAATGCGCAACGCGCGGAGTTCTCAATCGCTGAGACTCCCAACACGGGACTGGGTCTAACGAGACCTAGCCGACGGGGCTACCGTCCTCAGTGGAATCGGGAAAACACCCCGTGCCTTGCCTCCCACAACGCCGTTGGCCCCTCGGTAACCACTATCAAGCTAGAGCCGTATAAGCTACTTGACCAAGACCAGAGCCATTATAGTTCCGGCGGTGGCGACAGGCTCCTGGGTTGCCGCTTTAAGAACCGGTCCTTAGAGGGAGACATTAGAGCAAAGTACACAGCACATGCTCTAGCCCCCTAGTCCATGTTGCTAAAAAGCAAGTTTTAATGTTAAGGTTGAAGTGGACCATTAATACAAGTTTAATAGTTAAATAAAGGTGACAGTAGCTGCGCCTAGCAAAATGCTACCCATATGCAAGAACCCATAGGAATACAAGGACAGGGAAATAAATGCTAGGTACAACCTTAATGGTAAACAGTATTAGACACATGCGTATGTAAGGAACAGTGTATTAAAAGAGTGAGTAGGTAGCAAAGATTGTCCGTGCTATAACTTGCCTTCCTCAGAGTACGGCTGCTGCTGCGAGTCCTGCTCCGGCACGTCCTCAACGTTCTCGAAGTCCAAAGCTACGGGCTCGCCGACTGGACACGATCATCACGCACGCATCCAAAGCAATCATTACATGCAAACAAAAGTAATACTATTAGAACAGTACACCAAACAGTGAAAACAGTACAAAAATAGGAGCTAGAAATAATCTACGCTTCGCTACGAACACATGAGCGCAAAAATCACACTAATCGGAGCTAAAACGTGAAAGTTATGGCATTTCTAAGTTTCAGGGACTTGCTGGCAAGTTTCTGAAACTTCCAGGGGCTAAACTATAAAAAACCAGGGACCTAAACGTAATTACCGAAGTCGCCAGGGGCTGGCGTGCAAAACTACGCGTACTGGACCGTGGGTTCAATTTTTAAAAAGATCAGGGGCTTAAACGATAAAAACAGGACCTATCTGTAATTATTTTCGAACTGGAATGGACCGCGGGTTGATTTCCGAGAAGTCCAGGGGCTCTTTAGCAAAAGTGCCAGCCCTGACCGGTATCCCGGGATTTGACTCGGGAGCGGTCAGATCTGGGCCGTTGGATCTGGATCGAGCGGCTGAGATTTAAAACGCGAAGGGGTATCGGCCGATCTAATCTCGGCCGTTGATCTTGGATCGGACGAACCACGGCAAGGGGCTCGCCGGGGACGAAGATCCCGCGGCGGCGCCGCTCGGCCGGGGCCGGAGCTCGCCGGAGTTGGGGATATCTCGAGCTAGAAAGCTCGGATTTGAACAAGATCTAGTCCTATGGCTTCAGGGCGGCACGACGAGTTCAATCAGGGTGATCATGACGAACTTCGGCCGACGAGGGGGTCGGACGGCGTCGGGCGGCGGAGAAGTGCTCCGGTGAACCGCGGAGAGTGGTTCTGGGGGGTTTGGGGCTCGGGTTTTAGGCTCTGAAGCAATAGAGCACGACCGGGAATGAAATGGCGGTGATCAAGGGGTGAAACTCGGGGTGCAGTGGCCTGTCGGCGATGACCGGCGGTCGGCCGACGGCGAGGATCGTGGGGGAGTTGCTATGGTGCTATAACGCCGAAATTGAAGGGCTGGGGAGCCGTGTTACCTCCCAAGGATGCTCCTGGCGCGAAGAATCGGTCGGAGAGGTGGTGGAGCGACGGGTCGACGGCGAGCGGCGGTCGGTGGCGTCGGTGCTCGCCGGCGATGGTGCTCCGGAGCGCGAGGGCGGGCGTGGAGTAGCTCGGCGCGTTCCACGTGGCTTGTGAAGACCGTCCGAGGCTCGGGTGGCGCGGAGCGGCACCAGAGCGCGACGACGACGGGCGGCGGCGGAGCTCGAAGCTCGGCGGCTCGGGAAGAAGAGGTGGCGAGCGGCGGCGCTGCTGCTGTGGCTGGGGAGAGGCGAGATGGGAGCGGAGCGGCGTTAGGGCCCAATTAAGTAGGCACGGAGGGTCGAGCGAGCGTGACGCGCGGGCCGGCCAGATCGGCCGCGCCATCAGTGGCGTCGGGGAAGGAAAGCCGAGCGGGGAAGAAGAAGGAAGGTGACGCCAGCGCGACGTCAGCGACTGACAGGTGGGGCCCGCTTGGCAGCGAGAGAGGGAGGCGGGGGCGCGGCTGCGAGCTGGGCCGCGGGGGAAAACTGGGCCGGGGCGGCTGCGCGCGGGGAGAGGGGGAGGGATGGGCCGCGGCTGCTAGGCCGAGATGCTGGGCCGGACTGGGGGGGAAAGTAGAGGGTGCAATAGTGGACCGAGGGAAAAGTTCAGGGATCAAAAGTGAACTATGGGCCTAACAACTTTTCTAGGGCTCCAAACAAAGTGATTCAAATTTGAATTTAAATAAATTTAAATTCTTGTTTGAATCACAAGCAATACAAAAATAAATGCAGCAGCATGAATGCAATAATAAATGTTTCTATCACTTATATTTGATTTTAATTTTTAGAAAATTTTTATGTAGGCTATAATAAATATGAGCAAGCTCTAAATAATTATTAAATGCCAAAAATTTTAAATTTGAGTATTTTGGGTGTTACAAACCTACCCCCCTTAAGGTGAATCTCGTCCTCGAGATTCGGATGTAGAAGCGAAGAGCTGTGGGTATTCGGACTTGAGATCTTCTTCCCGCTCCCAAGTCGCTTCATCTGCTGAATGCCGGCTCCACTGCACCTTGCACATCCGAATGGTCTTGTTCCTCAGCACTCTCTCTGACACCTCCAGGATCCTGATCGGATACTCCTCGTATGTGAGGTCCTCCTGAACATTCAACTCATCAATCGGGATCTGCTCTTCTGGCACCCGCAAGCACTTCTTCAACTGGGACACATGGAACACATCGTGTACTCCGGCTAGTCTCTCAGACAGATCTAGCCGATATGCCACTTCACCCATTCGTTCCTGTATCCTGAATGGTCCAATGTAACGAGGTGCCAACTTGCCTTTGACATTGAACCGCTTTACACCTCTCATGGGTGACACCTTGAGGTACACAAAGTCATCAACTCTGAAGCTGAGGTCCCTCCGTCTGACATCGGCATAACTCTTCTGTCGGGACTGGGCCACCTTCAGATTCTCTCTGATCACCTGCACCTGCCTCTCTGCATCTCTGAGTATCTCCGGACCAAAGACCTGACTCTCTCCAGTCTGATTCCAGAACAATGGGGTCCGGCACTTCCTGCCATACAATGCCTCGAACGGTGCCATCTGCAGACTCTTCTGGTAGCTGTTATTGTAGGAGAACTCTGCATACGGCAAACTCTTATCCCAGCTGACACCGTACTGCAACGCACAAGCCCTCGACATATCCTCTAGTATCTGATTGGTCCGCTCTGTCTGACCATCTGTCTGCGGGTGATAAGCTGAGCTGAAGTGCAGCTTCGTGTCCATGGACTCATGTAACTTCCGCCAAAAGTGTGAGGTGAACTGAGTACCACGATCTGACACAATCTTCTTCGGCACTCCGTGTAAGCACACAATCCGCTCCATATACAACTCTGCTAGCCTGGCGCCTGTGTAGGTGGTCTTCACTGGCAGAAAGTGGGCCACCTTGGTCAGACGATCAACAATCACCCAAATGGAGTCAAATCCTCTCTGAGTGCGGGGCAGACCAGTGATGAAGTCCATGCTAACTTCTTCCCATTTCCACTCCGGGATCTTCAACGGCTGAAGCAATCCAGCTGATCTCTGATGTTCTGCCTTGACTCGCTGACATGTGTCGCACAATGCCACGTGAGTCGCCACATCGCGTTTCAATCCGTACCACCAGAATCTCTCCTTGATGTCCTGATACATCTTAGTGCTGCCCGGGTGGATCGAATAAGCTGAGTCATGTGCCTCTCTCAGAATCATCTCTCTGATCTGCACTATGTCTGGCACACATATCCTCTTTCCATGCCATAGAGTTCCCTGATGATCAACTCGGAATCCAGGGGCCTTTCCCAGTGCAACATTCCCCACAATCTCTCTGATCTTCCCATCCTGCAACTGACCTCTCCGGATCTCCTGCTCGAGTGTGGGTTCCACAGCCATCTCTGTGATGCTGGTGACGAATCCCAGACTCATCTTCTCAAACTCTCGGATGAGTTCCTCTGGCAAACAATGACCGGTGATCCTGTTCACATAGCTTCTCCTGCTCAAAGCATCTGCCACCAAGTTGGCCTTCCCTGGGTGATAGTGAATCTCCAGATCATAATCCTTGATCAGTTCCAGCCATCTGCACTGTCTCATGTTCAGATCTGTCTGAGTGAAGACATACTTGAGGCTCTTATGATCGGTGTAAATGTCACACCTGTGCCCAATCAAGTAATGTCTCCAGATCTTTAAGGCATGTACCACGGCTGCCAACTCCAAGTCGTGCGTCGGATAGTTCTGCTCATGCTTCCTCAGCTGCCGGGATGCATAAGACACGACTCTGCCCTCCTGCATAAGGACGCAACCCAGTCCTAGACGGGATGCATCGCAGTAGATAGAGAAACTCTTAGCCAAATCTGGCAATACTAGCACTGGGGCTGTAGTCAACCTCTTCTTCAACTCTTCGAAGCTGACCTGGCACGCCTCTGTCCACACAAACGCGACATTCTTCTCAAGCAGAGCAGTCAACGGCTTAGCAATCCTAGAGAATCCTTCAATGAACCGTCTGTAGTATTCGGCCATCCCAAGAAAACTCCTGATCTCGCTCACATCTCGTGGCGGATTCCAGCTCAACACATCGCTGACTTTCTTCGGATCAACTGTCACTCCTCCATTGGACAACACATGTCCCAGAAATGCCACTTCCTTCAGCCAGAACTCACACTTGCTCAACTTGGCGTACAATTGATGTTCCCGAAGTCTCTGCAGCACCAATCGCAAGTGTTCCTCATGTTGTTCCTCATTCTTAGAGAAGACCAGAATGTCATCAATGAATACCACCACAAACTTGTCAAGGTAATCCATGAACACGCTGTTCATCAAGTACATGAAGTATGCAGGAGCGTTGGTCAATCCAAAAGACATGACCAAGAACTCGTACAACCCGTACCGAGTGGTGAAAGCGGTCTTGGGAATATCCGACTGTCGGATCCTCATCTGGTAATAACCCGACCGAAGGTCTATCTTGGAGAACACACATGCTCCTCTCAGCTGATCGAACAGATCATCAATCCTTGGCAGCGGGTACTTGTTCTTGATGGTCACTTCGTTGAGGGCTTGATAGTCCACACACAACCTCTGTGTACCATCCTTCTTGTCGACGAACAATACCGGTGCTCCCCACGGCGAAGCACTCGGACGAATGTACCCCTTGGCCAACAACTCGTCCAACTCCTTCTTGAGCTTTTCCAGCTCCTTCGCTCCCATCCTATACGGCCTCTTGGCTATAGGTGCAGTGCTAGGTTTTAGATCAATAATGAATTCAACATCTCGTTCCGGAGGCATACCTGGCAACTCGTCAGGGAACACATCCAGGAACTGGCTCACCACCCTGATATCTTCGGTTGGTGTCCCTTCAGCTTGATTGGCTTGGCCTTGCTCTGAGGAACTAGCTGCCTGATACTCCACCTTGTCACCGGACTCTGCTGTCAGCTGGATGGTCCTCGTAGCACACCGGATCACTGCATCATACCTGGTCATCCAGCTCATACCTAGGATCATATCAAATCCAAGGGTCTCCAAGACTATCGGGCGTGCCTCGAAATCTACCCCCCTTATGGTGAGGGTGATACTGGGGCAGCGTAAAGTGGCGCGTTGCTCCCCCCTGGTGAGCTTACTAGCATAGCACTCCTCATGGGCAGCAATGCCACTAGGTTCTTTTTTACAAAAGCAGCGGATATGAAAGCATGCGAAGCTCCAGAATCAAATAAAATAGTGGCGGGGGTCGAATTGACGAGGAACGTACCCACGACAACATCAGTGGCTGTCTCTGCTGTCTCTGCACCGGTGTGGTTGAGCTTGCCCCGAACAGGAGCCTGCGGAGCACGACCTCCCTGCTGCTGACCCTGCGGCTGCCCAACCCTCTGAGTGCTGCCCTGCTGGTTCCGCCCGGCGGTGTTCTGGATCTTCTTGGGGCAGACATTGGCGAAGTGTCCCTGCTCGCCACAGTGGTAGCACACCCTCGGACCCACCGGTGTTGTGTTGGCTGGGCTGATGCGCTGAACTGGACTTGGATGTACCTGGCTGCGCTGAGCTGGACCCATCTATGGCTGACCCTGAGGACGATGCTGCTGTGGCGCCCGAGGAAACTGAGGATGCTGCTGCTGGTACTGGCCACGACTGAGCATGCCGGACTGGCCCTGGAAGCGCTGCTGGCCTCCCACCTGCTGACTCTGCGGAGGTGCGAAGCGTGGGCGACTGCTGCTACCCACCTGCTGTCCCTGGAGCTTCCTCTTCTTGTCCTCCATCTCACGGCGCTTGTGCTCCAACATCAGAGCGCCGTCCACCAGCTCGTGAAAGGTCGGGAACTTGGTGCACATGAGCTGGTACTGAAGAGCATCCTGCAGACCGTCACGGAACCTGGCCTGCTTCTTCTGGTCGGTGGCCACGTCTTCTGGAGCATAACGGGCCAACGCGACGAACCTGTCACGATACGCCGTGACACTCATCCCTTCCTGCTTCAGTGCCAGGAACTCCTTCTTCTTCAGAACCATCAAAGCCTCCGGCACGTGGTGTGCACGAAAGCTGCTGCAGAACTGCTGCCAGGTGACCTGAGTACCGGCCGGGCGTGAGGACTGGTATGAATCCCACCAATCCAACGCCGGCCCCTGAAGCTGCCCTCCGGCGTACAGCACCTTCTCTCTGTCATCGCACTGGGCGATGTCCAACTGTCTCTCCACTGCCTTGAGCCAATCATCTGCCTCAAGGGGGTCGCTGGCCTTGCTGAAGGTCGGCGGGCGTCCCTTCAGAAATTCGCCCCTCTTGTCTCTGGGCGGAGCAGCTGCCTGTGGATTGTGTTGGTTCTGCTGGATCAGCCTCATGGTCTCAGCCATCTGCTGCATCATCTGAACTTGAGCATACATCACCTGCTCAATGGTGGGGATCTGATGATTCGGATTCAGGTTCGGGGGCGGGTTCTGGTTCGGAGGCTGACCACCCGCATTGCCCCCAGGGTTAACCATCTATAATCACAAAGTTCATAGGTCAGTTGATTAGTACGAGAAAAATATATATATCCCCCTGCTATCTAAACAATAAAGTCCTTAAGCCTTATTCCAACATCTAGATGGTTGCAGACAGGTGTCTACGCCCATCACAATCATTACAAAGAACCGAATCAAACATATGCATAATAACAATAAGTACAAGCATTTAAAGACATAAACCCACACAAGACTCGACTGTTAGGTTTTTAAGTTTAAAACATGGGGGTCTCCTAGTAATTCGTCATCCGTACTATCTAGGCTGCGTTCCTACAGTCAGCACCGCTCTGATACCAATCTGTCACACCCGGATTTACACAAAACCCGAATGTGGCCATATGTGTGCCCAGGAAGTCCACAGACACATATAGCGAGCAAATATGGTAAAAATCAGAGTACAATGCTTTATTCTCATCATATCGTAGTGTTTACATCAGAGTGCTTCAGAAATAAATCATGGACAGCGGAAGACTAATACATCTCTCTAGCGTAGCCGCAATCCCACAGGGACTCTGACTGGGAGAACGCGAGCTCAGAAGTACGGCAAATCCTCTGGAAACTCCACAGCATAATCAGCCTGACTCCAATCTGTTACCCGTCCGGGATTTTGCCCAAAAATAGTAATGACAGCAAGTGTAAGTAATGGAAATTACTTAGCAAGTATAGCACGGGGTATGAAGGCTCAAAGAGGCTAGACTCGGCTTAACTGCATTAGCACTTTTAGTTGGTTCGTTTTATCATTGTCCAAGTTACTACATGTGAATGAATACCCGGTTGCAACCCAATTAATAAAGTGTAAGTGTCATTAAGCAGTAATAAATATCAAGTTCTAATCAAAAAGGATCCAGGCCGCTCGTGACCCTGAGCAAGGCTATCATGATAGATCGTACACTCTGCAGAGGTTTCGCCCTTTACCCACTAGTCGCGTAAAAGTTCAAAGGAACTTTGCTCCCAACCACGCACATCAACACTTCCGAGGTGTGACTGCATAGGGACGCTACGAGGCTTTCACAAGACACCCTAACAAGATAGTAGCCGTTGGAGTACTACAAGGTGGTGAGTCCTTAGGCACCGAGATCGACGTACGCCCACGGAGTCACACCATGAGGGGGTCGATGGCGTCCAGAGCGCGGGTATCCACCCCAACAATGCGCAACGCGCGGAGTTCTCAATCGCTGAGACTCCCAACACGGGACTGGGTCTAACGAGACCTAGCCTACGGGGCTACCGTCCTCGGTGGAATCGGGAAAACACCCCGTGCCTTGCCTCCCACAACGCCGTTGGCCCCTCGGTAACCACTATCAAGCTAGAGCCGTATAAGCTACTTGACCAAGACCAGAGCCATTATAGTTCCGGCGGTGGCGACAGGCTCCTGGGTTGCCGCTTTAAGAACCGGTCCTTAGAGGGAGACATTAGAGCAAAGCACACAGCACATGCTCTAGCCCCCTAGTCCATGTTGCTAAAAAGCAAGTTTTAATGTTAAGGTTGAAGTGGACCATTAATACAAGTTTAATAGTTAAATAAAGGTGACAGTAGCTGCGCCTAGCAAAATGCTACCCATATGCAAGAACCCATAGGAATACAAGGACAGGGAAATAAATGCTAGGTACAACCTTAATGGTAAACAATATTAGACACATGCGTATGTAAGGAACAGTGTATTAAAAGAGTGAGTAGGTAGCAAGGATTGTCCGTGCTATAACTTGCCTTCCTCGGAGTACGGCTGCTGCTGCGAGTCCTGCTCCGGCACGTCCTCAACGTTCTCGAAGTCCAAAGCTACGGGCTCGCCGACTGGACACGATCATCACGCACGCATCCAAAGCAATCATTACATGCAAACAAAAGTAATACTATTAGAACAGTACACCAAACAGTGAAAACAGTACAAAAATAGGAGCTAGAAATAATCTACGCTTCGCTACGAACACATGAGCGCGAAAATCACACTAATCGGAGCTAAAACGTGAAAGTTATGGCATTTCTAAGTTTCAGGGACTTGCTGGCAAGTTTCTGAAACTTCCAGGGGCTAAACTGTGAAAAACCAGGGACCTAAACGTAATTACCGAAGTCGCCAGGGGCTGGCGTGCAAAACTACGCGTACTGGACCGTGGGTTCAATTTTTAAAAAGATCAGGGGCTTAAACGATAAAAACAGGACCTATCTGTAATTATTTTCGAACTCGAATGGACCGCGGGTTGATTTCCGAGAAGTCCAGGGGCTCTTTAGCAAAAGTGCCAGCGCTGACCGGTATCCCGGGATTTGACTCGGGGGTGGTCAGATCTGGGCCGTTGGATCTGGATCGAGCGGCTGAGATTTAAAACGCGAAGGGGTATCGGCCGATCTAATCTCGGCCGTTGATGTTGGATCGGACGAACCACGGCAAGGGGCTCGCCGGGGACGAAGATCCCGCGGCGGCGCCGCTCGGCCGGGGCCGGAGCTCGCCGGAGTTGGGGATATCTCGAGCTAGGAAGCTCGGATTTGAACAAGATCTAGTCCTATGGCTTCAGGGCGGCACGACGAGTTCAATCAGGGTGATCATGACGAACTTCGGCCGACGAGGGGGTCGGACGGCGTCGGGCGGCGGAGAAGTGCTCCGGTGAACCGCGGAGAGTGGGTTCTGGGGGGTTTGGGGCTCGGGTTTTAGGCTCTGAAGCAACAGAGCACGACCGGGAATGAAATGGCGGTGATCAAGGGGTGAAACTCGGGGTGCAGTGGCCTGTCGGCGATGACCGGCGGTCGGCCGACGGCGAGGATCGTGGGGGAGTTGCTACGGTGCTATAACGCCGAAATTGAAGGGCTGGGGAGCCGTGTTACCTCCCAAGGATGCTCCTGGCGTGAAGAATCGGTCGGAGAGGTGGTGGAGCGACGGGTCGACGGCGAGCGGCGGTCGGTGGCGTCGGTGCTCGCCGGCGATGGTGCTCCGGAGTGCGAGGGCGGGCGTGGAGTAGCTCGGCGCGTTCCACGTGGCTTGGTGAAGACCGTCCGAGGCTCGGGTGGTGCGGAGCGGCACCAGAGCGTGACGACGACGGGCGGCGGCGGAGCTCGAAGCTCGGCGGCTCGGGAAGAAGAGGTGGCGAGCGGCGGCGCTGCTGCTGTGGCTGGGGAGAGGCGAGATAGGAGCGGAGTGGCGTTAGGGCCCAATTAAGTAGGCACGGAGGGTCGGGCGAGCGTGACGCGCGGGCCGGCCGGATCGGCCGCGCCATCAGCGGCGTCGGGGAAGGAAAGCCGAGCGGGGAAGAAGAAGGAAGGTGACGCCAGCGCGACGTCAGCGACTGACAGGTGGGGCCCGCGTGGCAGCGAGAGAGGGAGGCGGGGGCGCGGCTGCGAGCTGGGCCGCGGGGGAAAACTGGGCCGGGGCGGCTGCGCGCGGGGAGAGGGGGAGGGATGGGCCGCGGCTGCTGGGCCGAGGTGCTGGGCCGGACTGGGGGGGAAAGTAGAGGGAGCAATAGTGGACCGAGGGAAAAGTTCAGGGATCAAAAGTGAACTATGGGCCTAACAACTTTTCTAGGGCTCCAAACAAAGTGATTCACAAGCAATACAAAAATAAATGCAGCAGCATGAATGCAACAATAAATGTTTCTATCACTTATATTTGATTTTAATTTTTAGAAATTTTTTATTTAGGCTATAATAAATATGAGCAAGCTCTAAATAATTATTAAATGCCAAAAATTTTAAATTTGAGTATTTTGGGTGTTACAGGCAGCCTTCCGCACTGCACGCTGCAGACCCCGTGGATCATCCTCATTCCTCTACAGCCTCGCCATTGGCTCCCTTGATTCAGGTCCCTGATCACTTTAACAATGGCTTTTTCATGAACCTATGGTAATACTTTGTTGCGAATTTTTCATGGATTCTGTCCTCCAACAGCGGCAAACGTTGCCGGCGGCGAAACACATGTGCGATGGGCACCAGCGGCGCAATCCAGGCCTAGAGCTCCAGACACCACGATCATTCCCCGGATCAGGACCTGCAGGTTATGTCCCCATTCTCTCTCTTAATTTTAAATTTACACAGGTACACATCGTTAGGAATTCATGGTTTTTTCTCTCGTTTTATGTAGAGATGGAGAAAACCACATGAGCCGCGGAGTTTAGCACTGGTCTACACAAAAACATATGTGTGTGTGTGTGATGTCTGATTGAATCATCAGTGATGCCGCCCTCTACTACTAAAATATTACTGATTTTTTGTTGATGAAAGTATCTTCGTAACCGTCTCAGCTTTTCCCATGTCGAGAATTCCAGCGATGCATAGGATTTTTTATTTTGCCAAATTGTTTGTACATGGATTCAGATTTTGTTGGCATGTGTAGAAAATTAATTAATTGCTACTTGAGTCTGATTTTTTTCACTTATTACTATTCCAAACATTGAATCATCACTGCATGTTATGGTTCAGTCTGTGTCCAAATTCTCTACGGTTCTTAACATCAGATATTTACTCCTCTTATACAACACTCGAAATTTACTCTAATTTTGGTACTGCCGAGCATGCAAGCCTTTAGCAAGCCACCAGTTTTGCAAATTGCGTATAAATTATGTTTTTTTGAAGTTTGGAGTGATTTTTTGGAGATTAAGGGAGTAATCAATAGGAATACTCCTCTAGCCCATGGAAAATTACTCCTGACTCTAGGATTATACAACACTCGAAATTTACTCTAATCTTGGTACTGCCGAGCATGCAAGCCTTTAGCAAGCCTCTAATTTGCAAATTGCGTATAAATTATGGTTTTTTGAAGTTTGGAGTAATTTTTTGAAGATCAAGGGAGTAATCAATAGGAATACTCCTCTAGCCGATGGAAAATTAATGCGGCCATCTAATATGCAATATTATTCTCTAATATTATTAAAATATTCATCTAAAACAATATGGAGTAATTAGTGAAAGAAACAAGGAGTAATTAGTTGTCACACCCGGATTTACACAAAACCCGAATGTGGCCATATGTGTGCCCAGGAAGTCCACCGACACATATAGCGAACAAATATGGTAAAAATCAGAGTACAATGCTTCATTTATTCATCAAATAGTAGCGTTTACATCAGAGTTTTGCATAAATGAAATACATGGACAGCGGAAGACTAATACAACTCTCTAGCGTAGCCGCAAACCCACAGGGACTCTGACTAGGAGAACGCCAACTCAGAAGTACGGCAAATTCTCTGGAAACTCCACAGCATAATCAGCCTGACTCCAATCTGTTACCCGTCCGGGATTTTGCCCAAAAATAATAATAACAGCCCGTGTAAGTAATGGAAATTACTTAGCAACTATAGTACGGGTTATGAAGGCTCAAAAAGGCTAGACACTGGCTTAACTGCATTAGCACTTTTAGTTGGTTCGTTTTAACTTTATTCAAGTTACTACAAGTGAATGAGAACCCAGTTGTAACCCAATTAATGGTGTAAGTGACATTAAACAGGAATAAATACCATATTCTAATCAAAAAGGATCCAGGCCGCTCGTGACCCTGAGCAAGGCTATCATGATAGATCGTACACTCTGCAGAGGTTTCGCCCTTTACCCACCAGTCGCGTAAAAGTTCAAAAGAACTTTGCACCCAACCACGCACATCAACACTTCCGAGGTGTGACTGCATAGGGACGCTACGAGGCTTTCACAAGACACCCTAACGAGATAGTAGCCGCTGCAGTAATACAAGGTGGTGAGTCCTTAGGCACCGAGATCGACGTACGCCCACGGAGTCACACCATGAGGGGGTCGATGGCGTCCAGAGCGCGGGTATCCACCCCAACAATGCGCAACGTGCGGAGTCCTCAATCGCTGAGACTCCCAACACGGGACTGGGTCTAACGAGACCTAGCCGACGGGGCTACCGTCCTCGGTGGAATCGGGAAAACACCCCGTGCCTTGCCTCCCACAACGCCGCTGGCCCCTCGGTAACCACTATCAAGCTAGAGCCGTACAAGCTACTTGACCAAGACCAGAGCCCATATAGTTCCGGCGGTGGCGACAGGCTCCTGGGTTGCCGCTTTAAGAACCGGTCCTTATAGGGAGACACTAGAGCAAAGCACACAGCACATGCTCTAGCCCCCTAGTCCAAGTTGCTAAAAAGCAAGTTTTATCATTAATGTTGAAGTGGACCATTAAGCCAATATTAACAATTAAGTAAAGGTGACAGTAGTTGCGCCTAGCAAGACACTACCCATATGCAAAAACCCATAGGAATACAAGGACAGGGAAATAAATGCTAGGAAATAACCTTAATGGTAAACAATATTAGACACATGCGTATGTAATGAACAGTGTATTAAAAGTGAGATAGGTAGCAAGGATTGTCCGTGCTATAACTTGCCTTCCTCGGAGTACGGCTGCTGCTGAAAATCCTGCTCCGGCACGTCCTCAACGTACTCGTAGTCCAACGCTACGGGCTCACCGACTGGACACGAACATCACGCACGCATTCCAAGACAATCATCACATGCAAGCAATATTAATTCTATTAGAAACAGTACACCAACAGTAAAAACAGTATAAAAACAGGAGCTAGAAATAATCTACGCTTCGCTACGAACACATGAGCGTGAAAATCACGCAAATCGGAGCTAAAACGTGAAAGTTATAGCGTTTCTAAGATTCGGGGGCTTGCTGGCAAAGTTTTAAAATTTCCAGGGGCCTAAACGAATAAAACAGGACCTATTTGTAATTATTTTTGAATGAAAAAGGACCGCGGGTTAATTTCAAGAAAACTCAGGGGCTCTTTAGAAAGAATGCCCCTGTTGACCGGTATGGTCAACTTTGACCAAACTGTCGGGCGTTGAGGACTGTCAGATCTGGATCCGATGGCCAGGGGCGAGGGCTCGCCGGGGACGAAAACGACACGGCGGCGCTGCCGGCTCCGGCGGCGGGGCTCGCCGGAGTTGGGTCAAGCAGGCGCTACGGGGCTCCATTCTCCGCGGGGTTTGGCCCTACGAGCTCAGGGGAGAGAGTCGAGTTCACCCAGGGGGTTCATGACGGCCATTGACCAGCGAGAGGAGCGGACGGCGACGGGCGGCGGAGCGGGGCTCCGGTGAGGTGCGGGGAGGGGTTTTCTGGGGAGTTTGTGGTTCGGTTAACCGGCTCTGGAGCATCAGTGCAAGGAGGTGAGTGATCCTGTGGAGATCTAGACAGGAATCGTGCAGTGTAGCGGCCCATCGACGACGGCCGGCGGTCGGCCGACGGCGGGGTTCGCGGGGATTGAGCTACGACGGACAAGAGCTGAAATTGAGGGGAGGGGGAGCTTCATTACCGCTGGGCGATGCTCCTGGGGTGAAGAATCGGCCGGAGAAGCCGTGGTGTGGAGGGTCGACGGCGAGCGGCGCAAGTCGGCGTCGGTGTCGGGGTCGCGTCGGTGATGGAGCTGCGCGGCTCGAGGGCGAAATTGGTGCGGCTCGGCGCGTTCCTGGCTCCTCGTCGGTGCTGCTCCGTGAGTCGGCCGGGGCAGCGGGGCACCGGAGCGGCGTAATCGCCGGCGCGGGCCCTCGGGCGCGACGAGCGGCGGCGCTGCGCGCAGGGTGAGGGGCGGCGCTGCTAGGGTTAGTCGAGGGGTGAGATGGGAGCGGAGCGGGCCAGGTAAATAGGCGCGGGCGGCGGTGGGCCTCGGTGCGCGCGCTTGCTATGGCAAGTCGCGGCGGGGCGCCATTAGCGGCGGTGGAGAAAGGAAGGAGAAGGGGGAGGGGATGACAGGTGGGGTCGGGATGGCAGTGAGAGAAGAGGGAGGGGGGGTTTGGTCGCGAAGCTGAGCCGGAACCGAGGCGGGAGTGGGCCGGCGGACCGGGCCGAGCGAAACGGGGAGAGGAAGTCGGGGGAGGGAAAGTAGACTTTGCTGGCGACGGGGGTGGAAAGGGCTGTGGGCCGGATCGTCTGCTGGGCCGGCTCGGCTGAGAGAAAAAGGAAAAAGGGAGGAGGGGGCTGGGCCGGACTGAAAAAGGAGTAGAGGGGGGAGAAATGGACTGGGAAAAGTGTTCGGGGAGCAATAGTGAACTATGGGCTTAAAAACTTTTCTAGAGCTCCAAACAAAGTGATTCAAATTCGAATTTAAATATATTTAAATTCTTGTTTGAATCACAGGCAATACAAAAATAAATGCAGCAGCATGAATGCAACAATAAATGTTTCTATCACTTATATTTGATTTTAAATTTTAGAAAATTATTATTTAGCCTTTATAAAATAGGTGATAGCATTAAATAATTAATTAATTGCCAAAAAATTTTAAATTTGAGTATTTTGGGTGTTACAAACCTACCCCCCTTAAGGTGAATCTCGTCCTCGAGATTCGGATGTAGAAGCGAAGAGCTGTGGGTACTCGGACTTGAGATCTTCTTCCCGCTCCCAAGTCGCTTCATCTGCTGAATGCCGGCTCCACTGCACCTTGCACATCCGAATGGTCTTGTTCCTCAGCTCTCTCTCTGACACCTCCAAGATCCTGATCGGATACTCCTCGTATGTGAGGTCCTCATGAACATTCAACTCCTCAATCGGGATCTGCTCTTCTGGCACCCGCAAGCACTTCTTCAACTGGGACACATGGAACACATCGTGTACTCCGGCTAGTCTCTCAGGCAGATCTAGCCGATATGCCACTTCGCCCATCCGTTCCTGTATCCTGAACGGTCCGATGTAACGAGGTGCCAACTTGCCCTTGACATTGAACCGCTTTACACCTCTCATGGGTGACACCTTCAGGTACACAAAATCACCAACTCTGAAGCTGAGGTCCCTCCGTCTGACATCGGCATAACTCTTCTGTCTGGACTGGGCCACCTTCAGGTTCTCTCTGATCACCTGCACCTGCCGCTCTGCATCTCTGAGTATTTCCGGACCAAAGACCTGACTCTCTCCAGTCTGATTCCAGAACAATGGGGTTCGGCACTTCCTGCCATACAATGCCTCGAACGGTGCCATCTGCAAACTCTTCTGATAGCTGTTATTGTAGGAGAACTCTGCATACGGCAAACTCTTATCCCAGCTGACACCGTACTGTAATGCACAAGCCCTCAACATATCCTCCAGTATCTGATTGGTCCGCTCTGTCTGACCATCTGTCTGCGGGTGATAAGCTGAGCTGAAGTGCAGCTTCGTGTCCATGGATTCATGTAACTTCCGCCAGAAGTGTGAGGTGAACTGAGTACCACGATGTGACACAATGTTCTTCGACACCCCGTGTAAGCACACAATCCGCTCCATGTACAACTCTGCTAATCTGGCGCCTGTGTAGGTGGTCTTCACTGGCAGAAAGTGGGCCACCTTGGTCAGACGATCAACAATCACCCAAATAGAGTCAAATCCTCTCTGAGTGCAGGGGCAGACCAGTGATGAAGTCCATGCCAACTTCTTCCCATTTCCACTCCGGGATCTTCAATGGCTGAAGCAATCCAGCTGGTCTCTGATGTTCTGCCTTGACTCGCTGACATGTGTCGCACAATGCCACGTGAGTCGCAGCATCACGTTTCAGTCCGTATCACCAGAATCTCTCCTTGATGTCCTGGTACATCTTAGTGCTGCCTGGGTGGATCGAATAAGCTGAGTCATGTGCCTCTCTCAGAATCATCTCTCTGATCTGCGCTATGTCTGGCACACATATCCTCTTCCCATGCCATAGAGTTCCCTGATCATCAACTCGGAATCCAGGGATCTTTCCCAATGCAACATTCCCCACAATCTCTCTGTTCTTCTCGTCCTGCAGCTGACCTCTCCGGATCTCCTGCTCGAGTGTGGGCTCTACTGCCATCTCGGTGATGCTGGTGACGAATCCCAGACTCATCCTCTCAAACTCTCGGCTGAGCTCCTCAGGCAAACAGTGTCCAGTGATCCTGTTCACATAACTCCTCCTGCTCAGAGCATCTCCCACCAAGTTGGCCTTCCCAGGGTGATAATGAATCTCCAGATCATAATCCTTGATCAGCTCTAACCATCTGCGTTGTCTCATGTTCAGATCTGACTGAGTGAAGACATACTTGAGGCTCTTATGATCAGTGTAGATGTCACATCTGTGTCCAATCAAGTAATGTCTCCAGATCTTCAGGGCATGTACAACAGCTGCCAACTCCAAGTCGTGCGTCAGATAGTTCTGCTCATGCTTCCTCAGCTGCCTGGACGCATACGACACGACTCTGCCCTCCTGCATAAGGACGCAACCCAGTCCTAGACGGGATGCATCGCAGTAGATGGAGAAACTCTTAGCCAAATCTGGCAGTACTAGCACTGGGGCTGTAGTCAACCTCTTCTTCAACTCTTCGAAGCTGACCTGGCAAGCCTCTGTCCACACAAACGGGGCATTCTTCTCTAGCAAAGCAGTCAACGGCTTAGCGATCTTGGAGAATCCTTCAATGAACCGTCTGTAATAACCGGCCATCCCAAGGAAACTCCTGATCTCGCTCACATCCCGTGGCGGATTCCAGCTCAACACATCGCTGACTTTCTTCGGATCAACTGCCACTCCTCCATTGGACAACACGTGTCCCAGAAATGCTACTTCCTTCAGCCAGAACTCACACTTGCTCAACTTGGCGTACAACTGATGTTCCCGAAGTCTCTGCAGCACCAACCTCAGATGTTCTTCATGTTCCTCCTCAGTCTTGGAGAAGACCAGAATGTCATCAATGAATACCACCACAAACTTATCAAGGTAATCCATGAACACGCTGTTCATCAAGTACATGAAGTATGCAGGTGCGTTGGTCAATCCAAAAGACATGACCAAGAACTCATACAACCCGTACCGAGTGGTGAAGGCGGTCTTGGGTATGTCTGACGGGCGGATCCTCATCTGATAATAGCCCGAACGAAGATCTATCTTGGAGAACACACAAGCTCCCCTCAACTGATCGAACAGATCATCAATCCTCGGCAGCGGGTACTTGTTCTTGATGGTCACCTCGTTGAGGGCTCGATAGTCCACACACAACCTCTGCGAACCATCCTTCTTGTCGACGAACAATACTGGTGCTCCCCACGGCGAAGCACTCGGACGAATGTACCCCTTGGCCAACAATTCGTCCAACTCCTTCTTGAGCTGCTCCAGCTCCTTCGCTCCCATCCTATACGGCCTCTTGGCTATAGGTGCAGTGCCAGGTTTTAGTTCAATAACAAATTCAACATCTCGTTATGGGGGCATACCTGGCAATTCGTCAGGGAACACATCCGGGAACTGGCTCACCACCCTGATATCTTCAGTTGTCGTCCCTTCTGCATGATTGGCTCGGCCTTGCTCTGAGGAACTTGCTGCCTGATACTCCACCTTGTCACCAGACTCTGCTGTCAGCTGGATGGTCCTCGTAGCACACCTGATCACTGCATCATATCTGGTCATCCAGCTCATTCCCAGGATCAGATCAAATCCAAGGGTCTCCAAGACTATCGGGCGTGCTTCGAAATCTACCCCCCTTATGGTGAGGGTGATACTGGGGCAACGTAAAGTGGCGCGCTGCTCTCCGCCTGGTGAGCTTACTAACATAGCATTCCTCATAGGCAACAATGCTACTAGGTTCTTTTTTACAAAAGCAGCGGAAATGAAAGCATGCGAAGCTCCAGAATCAAATAAAACAGTGGCGGGGGTCGAATTGACGAGGAACGTACCCACGACAACATCAGTGGCTGTCTCTGCTGTCTCTGCACCGGTGTGGTTGAGCTTGCCCCGAACCGGAGCCTGCGGAGCACGACCTCCCTGCTGCTGACCCTGCGGCTGCCCAACTCTCTGAGTACTGCCCTGCTGGTTCTGTCCGGCGGCGTTCTGAATCTTCTTGGGGCAGACATTGGCGAAGTGTCCCTGCTCGCCACAGTGGTAGCACACCCTCGGACCCACCGTTGTAGTGTTGGCGGGGCTGATGCGCTGGACTGGACCTGGCTGCACCTGGCTGCGCTGAACTGGACCCATCTGTGGCTGACCCTGAGGACGCTGCTGCGGTGGCGCCCGAGGAAACTGGGGACGCTGCTGCTGGGACTGGCCACGACTGAGCATGCCGGACTGGCCCTGGAAGCGCTGATGCTGGCCTCCCATCTGCTGACTCTGTGGAGGTGCGAAGCGTGGACGACTGCTGCTGCCCACCTGCTGTCCCTGGAGCTTCCTCTTCTTGTCCTCCATCTCACGGCGCTTGTGCTCCAACATCAGAGCGCCGTCCACCAGCTCGTGAAAGGTTGGGAACTTGGTGCACATGAGCTGGTACTGGAGAGCATCCTGCAGACCGTCACGGAACCTGGCCTGCTTCTTCTGATCAGTGGCCACGTCCTCTGGAGCGTAACGAGCCAACGAGACGAACTTGTCACGATAAGCCGTGACACTCATCCCTTCCTGCTTCAGTGCCAGGAACTCCTTCTTCTTCAGGACCATCAAGGCCTCCGGCACGTGGTGTGCACGAAAGCTGCTGCAGAACTGCTGCCAAGTGATCTGAGTACTGGCCGAGCGAGAGGACTGGTATGAATCCCACCAATCCAACGCCGGCCCCTGAAGTTGTCCTCCGGCGTACAGTACCTTCTCTCTGTCATCGCACTGGGCGATGTCCAACTGCCTCTCTACTGCCTTGAGCCAGTCATCTGCCTCAAGGGGGTCGCTGGCCTTGCTGAAGGTCGGCGGGCGTCCCTTCAGAAACTCGCCCCTCTTGTCTCTGGGCGGTGCAGCTGCCTGGGGGTGATGCTGGTTCTGCTGGATCAGCCTCATATTCTCGGCCATCTGCTGCATCATCTGCACTTGAGCATACATCAGCTGCTCAATGGTAGGGATCTGATGGTTCGGATTCAGGTTCGGGGGCGGGTTCTGGTGCGGCGGCTGTCCGCCCGCATTGCCCCCGGGATGAGCCATCTATAATCACAAAGGTTAGATATCAGAGGATTAGTACGAGAAAATATATATATACCCCTGCTATCTAAACAATAAAGTCCTTAAGCCTTATACCTATATCTAGATGGTTGCAGACAGGTGTCTACGCCCATCACAATCATTACAAAGAACCAAATCAAACATATGCATAATAACAATAAGTACAAGCAGGTAAAGGCATAAACTCACACAAGACTCGACTGTTAGATTTTTTTTTTAAAAAAAAATTTTAAAACATGGGGGTCTCCTAGTGGTTTGTCAACCGTACTATCTAGGCTGCGTCCCTACAGTCAGCATGGCTCTGATACCAATCTGTCACACCCGGATTTACACAAAACCCGAATGTGGCCATATGTGTGCCCAGGAAGTCCACCGACACATATAGCGAACAAATATGGTAAAAATCAGAGTACAGTGCTTCATTTATTCATCAAATAGTAGCGTTTACATCAGAGTTTTGCATAAATGAAATACATGGACAGCGGAAGACTAATACAACTCTCTAGCGTAGCTGCAAACCCATAGGGACTCTGACTGGGAGAACGCCAACTCAGAAGTACGGCAAATTCTCTGGAAACTCCACAGCATAATCAGCCTGACTCCAATCTGTTACCCGTCCGGGATTTTGCCCAAAAATAATAATAACAGCCCGTGTAAGTAACGGAAATTACTTAGCAAGTATAGCACGGGTTATGAAGGCTCAAAAAGGCTAGACACTGGCTTAACTGCATTAGCACTTTTAGTTGGTTCGTTTTAACTTTATCCAAGTTACTACAAGTGAATGAGAACCCACTTGTAACCCAATTAATGGTGTAAGTGACATTAAACAGGAATAAATACCATATTCTAATCAAAAAGGATCCAGGCCGCTCGTGACCCTGAGCAAGACTATCATGATAGATCGTACACTCCGCAGAGGTTTCGCCCTTTACCCACCAGTCGCGTAAAAGTTCAAAAGAACTTTGCACCCAACCACGCACATCAACACTTCCGAGGTGTGACTGCATAGGGACGCTACGAGGCTTTCACAAGACACCCTAACGAGATAGTAGCCGCTGCAGTAATACAAGGTGGTGAGTCCTTAGGCACCGAGATCGACGTACGCCCACGGAGTCACACCATGAGGGGGTCGATGGCGTCCAGAGCGCGGGTATCCACCCCAACAATGCGCAACGTGCGGAGTCCTCAATCGCTGAGACTCCCAACACGGGACTGGGTCTAACGAGACCTAGCCGACGGGGCTACCGTCCTCGGTGGAATCGGGAAAACACCCCGTGCCTTGCCTCCCACAACGCCGCTGGCCCCTCGGTAACCACTATCAAGCTAGAGCCGTACAAGCTACTTGACCAAGACCAGAGCCCATATAGTTCCGGCGGTGGCGACAGGCTCCTGGGTTGCCGCTTTAAGAACCGGTCCTTATAGGGAGACACTAGAGCAAAGCACACAGCACATGCTCTAGCCCCCTAGTCCAAGTTGCTAAAAAGCAAGTTTTATCATTAATGTTGAAGTGGACCATTAAGCCAATATTAACAATTAAGTAAAGGTGACAGTAGTCGTAGTCCAACGCTACGGGCTCACCGACTGGACACGAACATCACGCACGCATTCCAAGACAATCATCACATGCAAGCAATAGTAATTCTATTAGAAACAGTACACCATTAGTAAAAACAGTACAAAAACAGGAGCTAGAAATAATCTACGCTTCGCTACGAACACATGAGCGCGAAAATCACGCAAATCAGAGCTAAAACGTGAAAGTTATAGCGTTTCTAAGATTCGGGGGCTTGCTGGCAAAGTTTTAAAATTTCCAGGGGCCTAAACGAATAAAACATGACCTATTTGTAATTATTTTTGAATAAAAAAGGACCGCGGGTTAATTTCAAGAAAACTCAGAGGCTCTTCAGAAAGAATGCCCCTGTTGACCGGTATGGTCAACTTTGACCAAACTGTCGGGCGTTGAGGACCGTCAGATCTGGATCCGATGGCCAGGGGCGAGGGCTCGCCGGGGACGAAAACGACACGGCGGCGCTGCCGGCTCCCGCGGCGGGGCTCGCCGGAGTTGGGTCAAGCAGGCGCTATGGGGCTCCATTCTCCGCGGGGTTTGGCCCTACGAGCTCAGGGGAGAGAGGCGAGTTCACCCAGGGGGTTCATGACGGCCATTGACCAGCGGGAGGAGCGGACGGCGACGGGCGGCGGAGCGGGGCTCCGGTGAGGTGCGGGGAGGGGTTTTCTGGGGAGTTTGTGGTTCGGTTAACCGGCTCTGGAGCATCAGTGCAAGGAGGTGAGTGATCCTGTGGAGATCTAGACAGGAATCGTGCAGTGTAGCGGCCCATCGACGACGGCCGGCGGTCGGCCAACGGCGGGGTTCGCGGGGATTGAGCTACGGCGCACAAGAGCTGAAATTGAGGGGAGGATGAGCTTCATTACCGCTGGGCGATGCTCCTGGGGTGAAGAATCGGCCGGAGAAGCCGTGGTGTGGAGGGTCGATGGCGAGCGGCGCAAGTCGGCGTCGGTGTCGGGGTCGCGTCGGTGATGGAGCTGCGCGGCTCGAGGGAGAAATTGGTGCGGCTCGGCGCGTTCCTGGCTCCTCGTCGGTGCTGCTCCGTGAGTCGGCCGGGGCAGCGGGGCACCGGAGCGGCGTAATCGCCGGCGCGGGCCCTCGGGCGCGACGAGCGGCGGCGCTGCGCGCAGGGTGAGGGGCGGCGCTGCTAGGGTTAGTCGAGGGGTGAGATGGGAGCGGAGCGGGCCAGGTAAATAGGCGCGGGCGGCGGTGGGCCTCGGTGCGCGCGCTTGCTATGGCAAGTCGCGGCGGGGCGCCATTAGCGGCGGTGGAGAAAGGAAGGAGAAGGGGGAGGGGATGACAGGTGGGGTCGGGATGGCAGTGAGAGAAGAGGGAGGGGGGTTTGGTCGCGAAGCTGGGCCGGAACCGAGGCGGGAGTGGGCCGGCGGACCGGGCCGAGCGAAACGGGGAGAGGAAGTCGGGGGAGGGAAAGTAGACTTTGCTGGCGACGGGGGTGGAAAGGGCTGTGGGCCGGATCGTCTGCTGGGCCGGCTCGGCTGAGAAAAAAAGGAAAAAGGGAGGAGGGGGCTGGGCCGGACTGAAAAAGGAGTAGAGGGGGGAGAAATGGACTGGGAAAAGAGTTCGGGGAGCAATAGTGAACTATGGGCTTAAAAACTTTTCTAGAGCTCCAAACAAAGTGATTCAAATTCGAATTTAAATATATTTAAATTCTTGTTTGAATCACAGGCAATACAAAAATAAATGCAGCAGCATGAATGCAACAATAAATGTTTCTATCACTTATATTTGATTTTAAATTTTAGAAAATTATTATTTAGCCTTTATAAAATAGGTGATAGCATTAAATAATTAATTAAATGCCAAAAAATTTTAAATTTGAGTATTTTGGGTGTTACATTAGTGAAGAAGACACGAAGTACTAAAAATTGAAAAATACTTCTTTTGTGAAATGAAAAATACGCTTCTAGTCATTAAAATACTCATGTTGTCCTGACGTAGTAAATAGTATACCTCTGGAATCTCCCTCTCTGTGCAATTTTAAATTAATAAGAACAATAAAACTTCCATGCAGGTGTGGCATGCACTACGTGTCAAAGAGATCAGGCAGGTTACGATGGCATGCTGATATTATTATTCTAAAAAATCTCGCCCATGCTAGCCTGTGCATGCAAGCATTAACTGCCACCTGAAAATTGAAATCCCTCTCATTTAGCTACAGTTTACGTCAACTGCAATGGACCTTCCATGTATGCTGCATGCACCGCATGTCGTTAAGATCTTTTTGGATCTGGATACACTCCGCGAATGAAACTTTTACTTTTCCTTCGGTCCGCCTCCACCTACATTGCTAGATGACCATTGCATTGTGTTACTGCTCCTGCTACGGCAAGGCGCCGGTGAAGAAGTAGTGTCACACCCGGATTTACGCAAAACTCGAATGTGGCCATATGTGTGCCCAGGAAGTCCACAGACACATGTAGCGAACAAATATGGTAAAAATCAGAGTACAATGCTTTATTCTCATCATATCATAGCGTTTACATCAGAGTGCTTCAGAAATAAAATCATGAACAGCGGAAGACTAATACATCTCTCTAGCGTAGCCGCAATCCCACAGGGACTCTGACTGGGAGAACGCGAGCTCAGAAGTACGGCAAATCCTCTGGAAACTCCACATCATAATCAGCCTGACTCCAATCTGTTACCCGTCCGGGATTTTGCCCAAAAATAGTAATAACAGCAAGTGTAAGTAATGGAAATTACTTAGCAAGTATAGCACGGGTTATGAAGGCTCAAAAAGGCTAGACA
Organism: Echinochloa phyllopogon; assembly: GCA_033239725.1. Lineage (NCBI taxonomy): Eukaryota > Viridiplantae > Streptophyta > Magnoliopsida > Poales > Poaceae > Echinochloa > Echinochloa phyllopogon. The sequence continues at coordinate 5,598,245 of BTCW01000017.1, read as the reverse complement.
CTGGCTTAACTGCATTAGCACTTTTAGTTGGTTCGTTTTAACTTTATCCAAGTTACTACAAGTGAATGAGAACCCGGTTGTTACCCAATTAATAGTGTAAGTGACATTAAGCATGAATAAATACCGTATTCTAATCAAAAAGGATCCAGGCCGCTCGTGACCCTGAGCAAGGCTATCATGATAGATCGTACACTCTGCAGAGGTTTCGCCCTTTACCCACCAGTCGCGTAAAAGTTCAAAGGAACTTTGCACCCAACCACGCACATCAACACTTCCGAGGTGTGACTGCATAGGGACGCTACGAGGCTTTCACAAGACACCCTAACAAGTCAGTAGCCGCTGGAGTACTATACGGTGGTGAAAACTTAGGCACCGAGATCGACGTACGCCCACGGAGTCACACCGTGAGGGGGTCGATGGCGTCCAGAGCGCGGGTATCCCACCCATACTGCGCAACGTGCAGAGTTCTCAATCGCTGAGACTCCTACACGGGACTGGGTCTAACGTGACCTAGCCGATGGGGCTACCGTCCTCGGTGGAGTCGGAGATCACCCAGCGCCGTACCTCCCACAACGCCGTTGGCCCCTCGGTAACTACTGCCAAGCTAGAGACGTACAAGCTACTTGACCAAGACCAGAGCCATTATAGTTCCGGCGGTGGCGACAGGCTCCTGGGTTGCCGCTTTAAGAACCGGTCCTTAGAGGGAGACACTAGAGCAAAGCACACAGCACATGCTACTAGCCCCCTATTCCATGTTGCTAAAAAGCAAGTTTTATCATTAAAGTTGAAGTGGACCATTAAGTCATTATTAACATTAAAGTAAAGGTGCCCCCTATTCCATGTTGCTAAAAAGAAAGTTTTATCATTAAAGTTGAAGTGGACCATTAAGTCATTATTAACATTAAAGTAAAGGTGACAGTAGTTGCGCCTAGCAAAATGCTACCCATATGCAAAAACCCATAGGAATACAAGGACAGGGAAATAAATGCTAGGTACAACCTTAATGGTAAACAGTATTAGGCACATGCGTATGTAATGAACAGTGTATTAAAAGTGAGATAGGTAGCAAGGATTGTCCGTGCTATAACTTGCCTCAAATCCAATTAATAGCTGCTCAAAGTCTTCACTTCTTCATCTTGAATCTCTCGAGCGACCTTCCTCTACTCGCAACAATCATCGAGCGCAAACATGTAGCTAGACAAGCAAACAAACAAGAACAACTAAGAACAATACACCAATCAATAGAGAAGGCTTTAAAAGAGCGCGCTAAAGGATAGGGCTTGGTTCGATGGTCGCGTGAGCGTAAAGATCGCTGAAAACGGAACAACGATTGAGAAGATACAGCTATCGGAAGATTTGTATTTAATGAAAGTCTATAAGCTTCATTTATTTTAATTTAAATAAAATCAGGTGTAAATAAAGAATGAAAGTTATATTTTGAACTTTAGAAAAGATGAAGTAATCTTAGTCATATTTTAATTATAAATATTCAAGTATAATTTATTCAAATTAAAACATTAACTTGAAATGAAGCATGTGAGAGCATCTAATCAAATAACTTTATGAACCGTGTTGAACTAATCAATATTATGATAGAAACACATTTATGTTGATATTAATCAATATTAATGATTATTTATGAAAACTCGAATCGTAACTCTAATTTGCTTTTAATTTGGAAAAGCTAGTTAAATAAACATTAGTCGAATTAATATTTCTTTATGAAAATCCGAAGTGAAACTTAATTATATTTTATATTCAGAAAACAAATGAATAATTATTAGTCATGTTAGCATTAATATGAAAAAAACCGCATAACCTTAATTAGATTTTAATTAAGAAAATATATTTAGATAATATTTAATCAACTTATTATTAAACAAAAATTTAGAAACATGTCGCATGATAAATAACAGTACTAGATCGTACTTTAAGTTGATATGAAGCTAACGCGACAAGAACGGGTTGAATCGGAGCTAAAACGTGGATTTTACGGAATAAACAAGGCTCCAGGGACCTATAAGCAATTAACCGTAGACTCTAGGGTGTTTTCTGTAAACGTGCATAGACACAAGGTATGCTCCAAAGGTTACAGTGTTCTCCAGGGGCCTAATCGCGAAACTACCATCTTCCCCCTCTCGACACACAGGCAGGGGAGCTCGTCGGCGTCCTGGGCGGCGTAGCTCGCCAGCGATGGGGTGGTCCAAGGCGGCGGAAAGGTCGCGCAACAGAGACAGGAGGGAGAGGGGATCACAGGGGTGTGCTCACCGACGGCGGGGACACAAGGGAGCGGCCGGAATTTGGAGTCCGGCGGAGGTAGTGGTCGGCGGCGGCGCCCTCACGTGGACGGGGAGCTCCGGCAGCGAGAAGGCTTTGGCAACCGGCGGTGGAGTTTCGGCTCGACTTGGGGAAGCTCTCGGTGGTGACCTCCTTCGCTGGCGGCGACTGTGGCGGCCGGCCCCCGTAAGCCATGACCGGCGGCGACAGCTTCTCGTGGAGGAGCGCTTTTGGCGGCGAGACGTCGTCGGAGAAAGGCGGGGGAGGTGCGGCTCATCGAGGAGGGGCTCGTGGTGGCCTCAATTCGAACCGGCGACCAGCGGAGGCCGCGGAATGGTGGCAATGGCGGCCGGTGGTGCTCGGCACCGAGGGGAGAGGGCGGCGGCGCTCGGGAGGCGAGGAGGGGAGCGGCGGTGGTGGGATGATGCTGGGAGGCGGCGAGCGGCTGCTTAAGTAGGCCAAGGGAGGGGCAGGCGGGGCTCGGGTGCAGGGGTGAAAGGAGAGGCAGCGGCGCGGCGGCGGAAATCTCGGCGGCGGCGGCGCTGCTTGCCGCGGGGCGGGCGCGGGGCGTGGTGCAGGCCGGCTTGGGCCGTGAGGGCTGGTGGACCGGCGCGTGGCGCTGTAGCGGCTGGGCCCAAGCGGGAGCGGGGGAAGCGGTGGGCGAGCTGGGCCATGCCTGGAGATGGCTGGGCCGAGCGACTGGCTGGCGGGCCGCGGAAAGTTGGGCCGGACGGCCAAACGGAACGGGGGAAGCTTGGGCCGGGCTGGCTCGGGAAGAAAAATGGAGGAGGGAGCAAAAATGAACCAGAGGGAAAGTTGGAGGGGCGAAAATGAACTTAGGCCACAAGAACTTTTCTAGGGCTCAAAACGACACGATTCAAACTCGAATTTAAATTAGATTTAAATTCCAATTCGAACCACGCACAAACAAAATTTAATGCAGCCAACATGAATGCAACATACAAAGTAATTTATTTACATTTTGCAAATATTTTCTTTCTCTTAACATAAATTCTCTGTAAACAAAGCTCGCAAAATTTTAGAAAATTGAGAAAAATTATTTTAATTATGTTTGAATATTCACATCCCAAAAATTTGAAAATTTTGGGGTGTGACAAGCTACCCCCCTTAAACTGAATCTCGTCCCGAGATTCGTAGAGAGTAGGGATGAAGGAGGAGAACGGAACAACAAGGTTCTGAAAACGGAGATCTTCTGGAGTTGGATCACCATATTTTTTTCACCTTCTGTGCTGATATAGTTGCGACGCTTCTACTCCAAAGTCTTCTTTAGCTTCGTTTCTTCATTGCGATGATCGCCTTCTGTTTTCCTTCTCGATGTTCTCCACTTGCTTCATGAGGAAAAGATAGCAAGAAAAACAAGGAGATACGAGGAAAAATAGAGAGAACCCAACTACACAATCATTGCAAAAATCCAAATCAATCAAAGGCACAAGGACAGGCATTACGAACACACTCAACCAAGGTTAGACACACAAGCATAAAAGCGACTCTAAACGTTGTCAATAATGTTAAGGGAATCCTCCTATGCAAGGTTATTACTTCGGTCTTCTTCACCTTGCAAACTCGTCTTGAGTGGTGTCCAACTTCTTGGTTGTAGTTGCATTGAGGGTGACGTCGTCATGTACTTTGAAGTCGTTCGGCTTGAACTTCTTGTAGCAGGCGGACGGTATCTTCGTTCTTCAAGTGACTTGCAAATGCATCGGGACGATACAGACAATCTAAGTGTTATAGGATAAAGGAAAAGTCGAGAGGACACTTTGAGATCGAAAGCCAAGGAATGAATCCAAAGTGACAATACTTGAAGAACGAGGAGGAGAGAAGTGGAAATGGTATCAAGGAACAACTGAGTAAACAAGGAGACTCACAATAGTAATAGAAGGTAAGCGATCAAGATTAAGCAACACGGAGGAGTTAAATAGACAAGAATTGGAAATTAGCAATTTATCAAGCCAAGGTGGAGGTAAATAATCAGAAGTCAAGGGTGAGAAGTAAATTATCAAGGAGAGGGTAAAACATCCAAGGATTTAATGATCAAAGAGAAATTGTCAAGGAGGGGAAATGCTCAAGGATAGCAGTTTTTATGAATCAAAATGTCAAGGGTTAAGAAACCAAGGGTTATATGGTAAAATGAATCGTAATGGATGGCCAGTACTATCTAGGCTGCGGTCCTACAGTCAGCACGGCTCTGATACCAATCTGTCACACCCGGATTTACGCAAAACCCGAATGTGGCCATATGTGTGCCCAGGAAGTCCACAGACACATATAGCGAACAAATATGGTAAAAATCAGAGTACAATGCTTTATTCTCATCATATCATAGCGTTTACATCAAAGTGCTTCAGAAATAAAATCATGGACAGCGGAAGACTAATACATCTCTCTAGCGTAGCCGCAATCCCACAGGGACTCTGACTGGGAGAACGCGAGCTCAGAAGTACGGCAAATCCTCTGGAAACTCCACATCATAATCAGCCTGACTCCAATCTGTTACCCGTCCGGGATTTTGCCCAAAAATAGTAATAACAGCAAGTGTAAGTAATGGAAATTACTTAGCAAGTATAGCACGGGTTATGAAGGCTCAAAAAGGCTAGACACTGGCTTAACTGCATTAGCACTTTTAGTTGGTTCGTTTTAACTTTATCCAAGTTACTAGAAGTGAATGAGAACCCGGTTGTTACCCAATTAATAGTGTAAGTGACATTAAGCATGAATAAATACCGTATTCTAATCAAAAAGGATCCAGGCCGCTCGTGACCCTGAGCAAGGCTATCATGATAGATCGTACACTCTGCAGAGGTTTCGCCCTTTACCCACCAGTCGCGTAAAAGTTCAAAGGAACTTTGCACCCAACCACGCACATCAACACTTCCGAGGTGTGACTGCATAGGGACGCTACGAGGCTTTCACAAGACACCCTAACAAGTCAGTAGCCGCTAGAGTACTATACGGTGGTGAAAACTTAGGCACCGAGATCGACGTACGCTCACGGAGTCACACCGTGAGGGGGTCGATGGCGTCCAGAGCGCGGGTATCCCACCCATACTGCGCAATGTGCAGAGTTCTCAATCGCTGAGACTCCTACACGGGACTGGGTCTAACGTGACCTAGCCGACGGGGCTACCATCCTCGGTGGAATCAGAGATCACCCAGCGCCGTACCTCCCACAACGCCGTTGGCCCCTCGGTAACTACTGCCAAGCTAGAGACGTACAAGCTACTTGACCAAGACCAGAGCCATTATAGTTCTGGCGGTGGCGACAGGCTCCTGGGTTGCCGCTTTAAGAACCGGTCCTTAGAGGGAGACACTAGAGCAAAGCACACAGCACATGCTACTAGCCCCCTATTCCATGTTGCTAAAAAGCAAGTTTTATCATTAAAGTGGAAGTGGACCATTAAGTCATTATTAACATTTAAGTAAAGGTGACAGTAGTTGCGCCTAGCAAAATGCTACCCATATGCAAAAACCCATAGGAATACAAGGACAGGGAAATAAATGCTAGGTACAACCTTAATGGTAAACAGTATTAGGCACATGCGTATGTAATGAACAGTGTATTAAAAGTGAGATAGGTAGCAAGGATTGTCCGTGCTATAACTTGCCTCAAATCCAATTAATAGCTGCTCAAAGTCTTCACTTCTTCATCTTGAATCTCTCGAGCGACCTTCCTCTACTCGCAACAATCATCGAGCGCAAACATGTAGCTAGACAAGCAAACAAACAAGAACAACTAAGAACAATACACCAATCAGTAGAGAAGGCTTTAAAAGAGCGCGCTAAAGGATAGGGCTTGGTTCGATGGTCGCGTGAGCGTAAAGATCGCTGAAAACGGAACAACGATTGAGAAGATACAGCTATCGGAAGATTTGTATTTAATGAAAGTCTATAAGCTTCATTTATTTTAATTTAAATAAAATCAGGTGTAAATAAAGAATGAAAGTTATATTTTGAACTTTAGAAAAGATGAAGTAATCTTAGTCATATTTTAATTATAAATATTCAAGTATAATTTATTCAAATTAAAACATTAACTTGAAATGAAGCATGTGAGAGCATCTAATCGAATAACTTTATGAACCGTGTTGAACTAATCAATATTATGATAGAAACACATTTATGTTGATATTAATCAATATTAATGATTATTTATGAAAACTCGAATCGTAACTCTAATTTGCTTTTAATTTGGAAAAGCTAGTTAAATAAACATTAGTCGAATTAATATTTCTTTATGAAAATCCGAAGTGAAACTTAATTATATTTTATATTCAGAAAACAAATGAATAATTATTAGTCATGTTAGCATTAATATGAAAAAAAACCGCATAACCTTAATTAGATTTTAATTAAGAAAATATATTTAGATAATATTTAATCAACTTATTATTAAACAAAAATTTAGAAACATGTCACATGATAAATAACAGTACTAGATCGTAGTTTAAGTTGATATGAAGCTAACGCGACAAGAACGGGTTGAATCGGAGCTAAAACGTGGATTTTACGGAATAAACAAGGCTCCAAGGACCTATAAGCAATTAACCGTAGACTCTAGGGTGTTTTCTGTAAACGTGCATAGACACAAGGTATGCTCCAAAGGTTACAGTGTTCTCCAGGGGCCTAATCACAAAACTACCATCTTCCCCCTCTCGACACACAGGCAGGGGAGCTCGTCGGCGTCCTGGGCGGCGTAGCTCGCCGGCGATGGGGTGGTCCAAGGCGGCGGAAAGGTCGCGCAACAGAGACAGGAGGGAGAGGGGATCACAGGGGTGTGCTCACCGATGGCGGGGACACAAGGGAGCGGCCGGAATTTGGAGTCCGGCGGAGGTAGTGGTCGGCGGCGGTGCCCTCACGTGGACGGGGAGCTCCGGCAGCGAGAAGGCTTTGGCAACCGGCGGTGGAGCTTCGGCTCGACTCGGGGAAGCTCTCGGTGGTGACCTCCTTCGCTGGCGGCGACTGTGGCGGCCGGCCCCCGTAAGCCATGACCGGCGGTGACAGCTTCTCGTGGAGGAGCGCTTTTGGCGGTGAGACGTCGTCGGAGAAAGGCGGGGGAGGTGCGGCTCATCGAGGAGGGGCTCGTGGTGGCCTCAATTCGAACCGGCGACCAGCGGAGGCCGCGGAATGGTGGCAATGGCGGCCGGTGGTGCTCGGCACCGATGGGAGAGGGCGGCGGCGCTCGGGAGGCGAGGAGGGGAGCGGCGGTGGTGGGATGATGCTGGGAGGCGGCGAGCGGCTGCTTAAGTAGGCCAAGGGAGGGGCAGGCGGGGCTCGGGTGCAGGGGTGAAAGGAGAGGCAGCGGCGCGGCGGCGGAAATCTCGGCGGCGGCGGCGCTGCTTGCCGCGGGGCGGGCGCGGGGCGTGGTGCAGGCCGGCTTGTGCCGTGAGGGCTGGTGGGCCGGCGCGTGGCGCTGTAGCGGCTGGGCCCAAGCGGGAGCGGGGGAAGCGGTGGGCGAGCTGGGCCGTGCCTGGAGATGGCTGGGCCGAGCGACTGGCTGGCGGGCCGCGGAAAGTTGGGCCGGATGGCCAAACGTAACGGGGGAAGCTTGGGCCGGGCTGGCTCGGGAAGAAAAATGGAGGAGGGAGCAAAAATGAACCAGAGGGAAAGTTGGAGGGGCGAAAATGAACTTAGGCCACAAGAACTTTTCTAGGGCTCAAAACGACACGATTCAAACTCGAATTTAAATTAGATTTAAATTCCAATTCGAACCACGCACAAACAAAATTTAATGCAGCCAACATGAATGCAACATACAAAGTAATTTATTTACATTTTGCAAATATTTTCTTTCTCTTAACATAAATTCCCTGTAAACAAAGCTCGCAAAATTTTAGAAAATTGAGAAAAATTATTTTAATTATGTTTGAATATTCACATCCCAAAAATTTTAAAATTTTGGGGTGTGACAAGTAGGAGCAGGTCTCACCTACTAGCTAGCAAGCACCGTTTCACAAGAAAAAGATGGCGACTATCCTACGGCAGTGGCGCAACGTTCGACGCATCCTCCTATGGCTCTGAGCCATACTCACAGAGAACTCCAAGATAAGCTGCCAGAGACTACTCACTACCGGAGCCAACACCTTCAACGCACGGCAAAGCCCTGCATACGCACGGCAAAAAATTTGTCGTGCGTTTTTTGTCGTGACGCACGGTAAAGCCAGCACGGCAACCATTGGCATGGTAAAGAGGTTTTACCGTGCGCTTTTTATCGCACGCACGGTAAAATTCTTTGCCGTACGTTTTTTATGGCATACGGTAAAAAAAGTAAGAGACGACATCACAGTTGTAAACGGCGCAGTGACGACACCTTCGCTGTACGTCACTACAATCGCAACGCAGGTATTACTCATTCTCGAAAATTGCAGATCTGATCCTGCTTTTGTTTGTTTGATTTGAGTCTGTCTAGTACCATGGTCCATCTTGGAGAGGTTTACTTTTTCAGATCTAGGAGTACATATTTTTTGGTTAGTTTCATATATTTTAAGCTTTATTGTCGTTGTTGGCAGAGCATGGTACAGAACCCTATAGCATTACCAATGGTGCATTGCACGACGAGCAACTACACCCTTGGTTGGTGACTTCAAATATATGCGTTTGTGAAGATTAAAGAAGCTAGCAATCTTATTTTTATTGGTCATTGTACTAAAACATGCCATATCTACGATATATTACCCATCAATTAAACAATACTTCTGAAAGTACATCTGACAAAATACTCCCAATAATTTGAAAATATACCCGCTTCTCGGTTGGAAAACGCGCCTGACAATTGGGAAAAAATACTCCACTAGCCAACTGAAAATACTCCTGACATTTTGAAAATAATTACTCATCTACTCAGTTAAAAATACTCTTGGCCATTGAGAAATACTCCTTCTCAAATGGAGAAAAAAATACTCCACTAGTCAACTGTGAATAATCAAGGAATTTTAAAAATAATTTCTCATCTACTCAGTTTAAAATACTCTTGACCGTTGAGAAATACTCCTTCTCAATTGGGAAATACTCCCGACATTTTGAAAGTACTCGTGATAGTTTAAAAAATAGTTTTGTCAGCTGAAAATACTAATGACATTTAAAAAAACTCCTGATATTTGTAAAAATACTCATATTTTCAACTGACAAAAATAATCTAGTCAACTGAAATGTAACCACGACGTTTCGACAAATACTCTTATTGACAATTGAAAATTACTCTTGATAATTTAAAAATACTCCTATATTGTCTGCTAACTACTCGATACAGGCAAAGTAACAGACGTAAAATTACTCCCGATCACAAATGCATGAATTACATTACTCCCAATTAGTCTCGCACATGCATCTTCTCAAAACAAAAATCTGGCCCACGCCAGCAGGTGCTCATGCAAAACTTAATTAACTGCCTCCTGAAATCCCTCTACCCTAGGACAACGTACGTTAACTGCACAATGGACCTTCCATGCATGGCGCAAGGACTGCATGCTTGATAGATTTTGCATGACGCATACACAATCCATGGACAAATCTGTTACTCCCGCCAATGCATTGGTGGATGCTCCTTGCGTTTCTGCAGCTGCTAGGGGATGGCGCCGGTGAAAACCGTCAGAGCTCGGCGTTGTCGTCGTCTTCAGCTAGTCCTGATGCTCACTAATGCACACTGCAGCTGGGTTTTGATTTTTACTTCCATGGATGAAAGAAACAGGAATATTTACTTCTAGGCTTGATAAGGGTGCAGCTACAATGGCGGAACCAAAATAAAGGGAGTAACTTCAATGGCTGAACGTATATCTGAACCTGTGGAGGAACCTGTGGCGGTGGCTCCGCCGTGCACGCTGGGCCATATATCTGATTCCACAGAATACATACACATGCACACGAATCAACTCATCAACACATCAACCCAGTCAACTACTCTCGTGACTCATGCCAACGTATTAGCGAGTCACTACAATAGATGCTGTAACACCCAAAAATACTCAAAATTAAAATTTTTGGCATTTAATTAATTATTTAATGCTCTCACCTATTTTATAAAGGCTAAATAATAATTTTCTAAAGTTTAAAATCAAATATAAGTAATAGAAACATTTATTGTTGCATTCATGTTGCTGCATTTATTTTTGTATTGCTTGTGATTCAAACAAGAATTTAAAAATATTTAAATTCAAATTTGAATCACTTTGTTTGGAGCCATAGAAAAGTTGTTAGGCCCGTGGTTCACTTCTGCTCCCTGGACTTTTTCCTTGGTCCACTTTTCCTCCCTCTACTCTCTTTCCAGTCCGGCCCAAACTCCCTCTCTCCTCTTTCCTTCTCCGGCCCGTCCAGCTCCGCGGCCCAGCTGTAACACCCAAAAATGGCCAATTTAAAATTTTTAGCATTTAATTGATTTATTTATTGCTTGTCCATATCTAACATAGGCCAAATAATAAATTTCTCAAAATTAAAATCAAATATAGGTGTTAGAAACATTTATTGTTGCATTCATGCTGCTGCATTGTTTTTGTATTGCTTGTGATTCAAACGAGAATTTGAATTTATTTAAATTCAAATTTGAATCACTTTGTTTGGAGCCCTAGGATTATTGTTTAGCCCATAGTTCACCTTTCCTCCCTAAACTCTTCAAAAAGTCCATTTCAGCCCCCTGAGCTCTTTCCCGGTCCGGCCCAAACCCCCTCCTCTCCTTTTCTTTTTCCCTTTTCTTTTCCGGCCCAGCGCCACCATTCGGCCCGGCCCTTTCCCCCTTTCCTTCTCCTTTTTCCTTTCCCCGCGCGGCCGGCCCATCGCTCCGCTTCTGGCCCACTCCAGCCCACGAATTCTTCCCCGCTCGCGCCGCCCGCTCCTCCCTCTCCCTCACCGCAGCTCGGGTCCCACACGTCAGCGCCATCCTCTCCCCCCTTCCTTTCCCCGCTCGCCCGCGCGCCGCACTCGCCGGCGAAATCCCCGCTGCGCCGCCGCCCCTGGGCCCGCACGCCTAGGTCAGGATTGAGCCTACAAATGTGGCCAGCCCCCTCCCCGATCCCATCTACCCATCGCCCCCTCTAGCGCCGCCTTCGCCACCCCCCTCGCGCAGCGCGCCGCCCGCCATTGCCGCCGCTCGGAGCGCGCCGCCGCCAGGCCGTTCCAACGCCGCGCCACCCCGGCTGTCACCCCCCATCGATCCGCCTGGAGGTAACGAAGCCACCCTTGCACTCCCGTCCCCTTTCTGGCTTTGAACGCGGCTGATTTTCCCTCGACGTCCGCAGTGCCGCCGCGGCCGTCCGAGCATCGCCGCCCCTCGTCCCGCCGCCTCGACCCGACTCCAGCCGATTCCTCGCGACAGGAGCTTCGCCTCGAGGTACTGAAGCTTCCCCCCCCTCCAATTCGTACTCGCGTGCACCGTAGCCCCGTTTCCCGTACACGCCGTCGATGGCCGGCCGCCGCCCGGTGTCGACAGACCGCCACACCGCACCCCGCTCGACTTGATCTACCCCACACTACTCGCCACATCTTCACGAAGCTCCAGAGCCAGAAATCGCCATCAGAATCCCCCCAGAAACCCACTCCCCGACCTCACCGGAGTCCGCTTCCGCCGCCCGTCGCCGTCCGGCCACCTCGCCGGCCAACCCACGTCATGGTCCCCATAGATCGATTCTCCAACTCCCCCTGAACCCGTAGGACCATGAAGCGTCGAGTTTGGAGCTCTGTAGCGCCCCCTAGCCCCAACTCCGGCGAGCCCTAGCCTCGGCCGAGCGGCGCCGCCGCGCCTCCCTTCGTCTCCGGCGGGCCGATCGACCAGGGCCAACCGATCCAGAATGCACGGTCCAGATTAGATGGCAAGATACCCCTTCGTGCTTTTAATCCCAACCATCCAGATCCGATCCAGCGGTCAGAGCCGGCACTTTTTCTAAAGAGTCCCTGAACTTCTTCTAAATTAACCCGCGGTCCTGTCAGGCGTGTTTTGCACGTTAGCCCTCGGGTTTTTAAGCGTAATTACGTATAGGTCCTCGGTTTCTTACGAATAGATCCCTGCCAACTTTAATTCCTTGCCAGCAAGTCCCTGAACCTTAGAAACGCTGTAGTTTTCACGTTTTAGCTCCGATTAGCGTGATTCTTGCGCTCCCGTGTTCGTAGCGACGTGTAGATTGTTTCTAGCTCCTGTTTTTGTACTGTTTATACTGTTGGTGTACTGTTTCTAATAGATTTAATTTGCTTGCATGTGATGATTGTTTTGGAATGCGTGCGTGATGATCGTGTCCAGTCGGTGAGCCCGTAGCGTTGGACTACGATTACGTTGAGGACGTGCCGGAGCAGGACTCTCAGCAGCAGCCTTACTCCGAGGAAGGCAAGTTATAGCACGGACAATCCTTGCTACCTACTCACTCATTTAATACACTGTTCTTTACATACGCATGTGTCTAATACTGTTTACCTTTAAGGTCGTACCTAGCATTTATTTCCCTGTCCTTGTATTCCTATGGGTTTATGCACTTGGGTAGTATTTTGCTAGGCGCAATTACTGTCACCTTTACTTAATTGTTAATATTGACTTAATGGTCCACTTCAACATTAATGATAAAACTTGCTTTTTAGCAACTTGGACTAGGGAGCTAGAGCATGTGCTGTGTGCTTTGCTCTAGTGTCTCCCTATAAGGACCGGTTCATAAAGCGGCAACCCAGGAGCCTGTCGCCACCGCCGGAACTATATGGGCTCTGGTCTTGGTCTAGTAGCTTGTACGTCTCTAGCTTGGCAGTAGTTACCGAGGGGCCAACGGCGTTGTGGGAGGTACGGTGCTGGGTGATCTCCGATTCCACCGAGGACGGTAGCCCCGTCGGCTAGGTCACGTTAGACCCAGTCCCGTGTAGGAGTCTCAGCGATTGAGAACTCTGCACGTTGCGCAGTATGGGTGGGATACCCGCGCTCCGGACGCCATCGACCCCCTCACGGTGTGACTCCGTGGGCGTACGTCGATCTCGGTGCCTAAGTTTTCACCGCCGTATAGTACTCCAGCGGCTACTGACTTGTTAGGGTGTCTTGTGAAAGCCTCGTAGCGTCCCTATGCAGTCACACCTCGGAAGTGTTGATGTGCGTGGTTGGGTGCAAAGTTCTTTTGAGCTTTTACGCGACTGGTGGGTAAAGGGCGAAACCTCTGCAGAGTGTACGATCTATCATGATAGCCTTGCTCAGGGTCACGAGCGGCCTGGATCCTTTTTGATTAGAATATGGTATTTATTACTGTTTAATGTCACTTACACCATTAATTGGGTTACAACTGGGATTCTCATTCACTTGTAGTAACTTGGATAAAGTTAAAACGAACCAACTAAAAGTGCTAATGCAGTTAAGCCAGTGTCTAGCCTTTTTGAGCCTTCATAACCCGTGCTATACTTGCTAAGTAAATCTGTTACTTACACTTGCTATTATCATCATTTTGGGCAAAATCCCGGACGGGTAACAGATTGGAGTCAGGCTGACTATGAGGTGGAGTTTCCGGAGGACTTGCCGTACTTCTGAGTTGGCGTTCTCCCAGTCAGAGTCCCTGTGGGGTTGCGGCTACGCTTAGAGAGATGTATTAGTCTTCCGCTGTCCATGTATTCCTTTTATGCAAAACTCTGATGTAATCGCTACTTTACGATGAGAATAAAGCTTTGCACTCTGATTTTTACCATATTTGTTCGCTATATGTGTCTGTGGACTTCCTGGGCACACATATGGCCACATTCGGGTTTTGTATAAATCCGGGTGTGACAGATTGGTATCAGAGCCGTGCTGACTGTAGGAACGCAGCCTAGATAGTGCGGTTGACAAATTACTAGGAGACCCCCCCCATTTTAAAAATTTTAAAAAAAAAAATCTAACAGTCGAGTCTTGTGTGAGTTTATGCCTTTACCTGCTTGTATTTATTGTTATTATGCTTATGTTTGATTTGGTTCTTTGTAATGATTGTGATGGGCGTAGACACCTGTCTGCAACCATCTAGAAATAGGTATAAGGCTTAAGGACTTTATTGTTTAGATAGCAGGGGTTTATTTATTTTCTCTCGTACTAATCCTCTAATATCTAACCTTTGTGATTATAGATGGCTCACCCCGGGGGCAATGCGGGCGGACAGCCACCGCACCAGAACCCGCCCCCGAACCTGAATCCGAACCATCAGATCCCCACCATTGAGCAGCTGATGTATGCTCAGGTTCAGATGATGCAGCAGATGGCAGAGACCATGAGGTTGATCCAGCAGGGCCAGCATCATCCCCAGGCAGCTGCACCGCCCAGAGACAAGAGGGGCGAGTTTCTGAAGGGACGCCCGCCGACTTTCAGCAAGGCCAGTGATCCCCTTGAGGCAGATGACTGGCTCAAGGCAGTTGAGAGGCAGTTGGACATCGCCCAGTGCGATGATAGAGAGAAGGTACTGTACGCCGGAGGACAGCTTCAGGGGCCGGCGTTGGACTGGTGGGACTCATACCAGTCTTCATGCCCGGCCGGTACTCAGATCACTTGGCAGCAGTTCTGCAGCAGCTTTCGTGCACACCACGTGCCGGAGGCTTTGATGGTCCTGAAGAAGAAGGAGTTCCTGGCTCTGAAGCAGGAAGGGATGAGTGTCACGGCTTACCGTGACAAGTTCGTCTCGTTGGCCCGTTATGCTCCAGAGGACGTGGCCACTGATCAGAAGAAGCAGGCCAGGTTCCGTGACGGTCTGCAGGATGCTCTCCAGTACCAGCTGATGTGCACCAAGTTCCCGACCTTTCACGAGCTGGTGGATGGCGCGCTGATGTTAGAGCACAAGCGCCGTGAGATGGAGGACAAGAAGAGGAAGCTTCAGGGACAGCAGGTGGGCAGCAGCAGTCGTCCACGCTTCACACCCCCCCAGAGTCAGCAGGTGGGAGGCCAGCAGCGCTTCCAGGGTCAGTCTGGGTTGCTCAGTCGTGGCCAGTACCAGCAGCAGCGTCCTCAGTTTCCCCGGGCGCCACAGCAGCAGCGTCCTCAGGGTCAGCCGCAGATGGGTCCAGTTCAGCGCAGTCAGGTGCAGCCGAGTCCAGTCCAGCGCATCAGTCCTGCCAACACTACACCGGTGGGTCCGAGGGTGTGCTACCACTGTGGAGAGCAGGGACACTTCGCCAATACCTGCCCCAAGAAGATCCAGAACGCCGCCGGACAGAACCAGCAGGGCAGTACTCAAAGAGTTGGGCAGCCACAGGGTCAGCAGCAGGGAGGTCGTGCTCCGCAGGCTCCTGTTCGGGGCAAGCTCAACCACACCGGTGCAGAGACAGCAGAGGCCTCTACAGATGTGGTCGTGGGTACGATCCTCGTCAATTCGACCCCCGCCACTGTTTTATTTGATTCTGGAGCTTCGCATGCTTTCATTTCCGCTGCTTTTGTAAAGAAGAATTTATTAGCTCTGAAACCCATGATGAACACTATGCTAGTAAGCTCACCAGGAGGTGAACAGCGGGCTACTCTACGATGCCCCCATGTCCCCATCATAATAAGGGGGGTAGAGTTCAAGGCAGGTCCGATAGTACTGGAGACCCTGGGATTTGATCTGATCTTGGGTATGAGCTGGATGACCAGATATGATGCAGTGATCAGGTGTGCTACGAGGACCATTCAGCTGACAGCAGAGTCCGGTGACAAGGTGGAGTACCAGGCAGCCAGTTCCTCAGAGCAAGGCCAAGCAAATCAAGCCGAAGGGACAATGTCTGAAGATATCAGGGTGGTGAGCCAGTTCCCGGATGTGTTCCCATACGAGTTGCCAGGTATGCCTCCAGAACGAGATGTTGAATTCGTTATTGAACTAAAACCTGGCACTGCACCTATAGCCAAGAGGCCGTATAGGATGGGAGCGAAGGAGCTGGAGCAGCTCAAGAAGGAGTTAGACGAATTGTTGGCCAAGGGGTACATTCGTCCGAGTGCTTCGCCATGGGGAGCACCTGTTCTGTTCGTCGACAAGAAGGATGGTACTCAGAGGTTGTGTGTGGACTATCGAGCCCTCAATGAAGTGACCATCAAGAACAAGTACCCGCTGCCGAGGATTGATGATCTGTTCGATCAGTTGAGAGGAGCTTGTGTGTTCTCCAAGATTGATCTTCGTTCGGGCTACTATCAGATGAGGATCCGCCCGTCAGATGTGCCTAAGACCGCTTTCACCACTCGGTACGGGTTGTACGAGTTCTTGGTCATGTCTTTTGGATTGACCAACGCTCCTGCATACTTCATGTACCTGATGAACAGCGTGTTCATGGACTATCTGGACAAGTTCGTGGTGGTATTCATTGATGACATTCTGGTCTTCTCCAAGAATGAGGAAGAACATGAAGAACATCTGAGGTTGGTACTGCAGAGACTCCGGGAGCATCAGTTGTATGCCAAGCTGAGCAAGTGTGAGTTTTGGCTGAAGGAAGTGGCATTTCTGGGACACGTGTTGTCCAATGGAGGAGTGGCAGTTGATCCGAAGAAAGTCAGCGATGTGTTGAGCTGGAATCCGCCACGGGATGTGAGCGAGATCAGGAGTTTCCTTGGGATGGCCGGTTATTACAGACGGTTCATTGAAGGATTCTCCAAGATCGCTAAGCCGCTGACTGCTTTGCTAGAGAAGAATGCCCCATTTGTGTGGACAGAGGCATGCCAGGTCAGCTTCGAAGAGTTGAAGAAGAGGTTGACTACAGCCCCAGTGCTGGTATTGCCAGATTTGGCTAAGAGTTTCTCCATCTACTGCGATGCATCCCGTCTAGGACTGGGTTGCGTCCTTATGCAGG
Organism: Echinochloa phyllopogon; assembly: GCA_033239725.1. NCBI lineage: Eukaryota > Viridiplantae > Streptophyta > Magnoliopsida > Poales > Poaceae > Echinochloa > Echinochloa phyllopogon. Next base: position 5,581,238 of record BTCW01000017.1, on the reverse strand, counting down.
AGGGCAGAGTCGTGTCGTATGCGTCCAGGCAGCTGAGGAAGCATGAGCAGAACTATCCGACGCACGACTTGGAGTTGGCAGCTGTTGTACATGCTCTGAAGATCTGGAGACACTACTTGATTGGGCACAGATGTGACATCTACACTGATCATAAGAGCCTTAAGTATGTCTTCACTCAGTCAGATCTGAACATGAGACAGCGCAGATGGTTAGAGCTGATCAAGGATTATGATCTGGAGATTCATTATCACCCTGGGAAGGCCAACTTGGTGGCAGATGCTCTGAGCAGGAGGAGTTATGTGAACAGGATCACTGGACACTGTTTGCCTGAGGAGCTCAGCCGAGAATTTGAGAGGATGAGTCTGGGATTCGTCACCAGCATCACAGAGATGGCAGTAGAGCCCACCCTTGAGCAGGAGATCCGGAGAGGTCAGCTGCAGGATGAGAAGATCCGAGAGATTGTGGGGAATGTTGCATTGGGAAAGGCCCCTGGATTCCGAGTTGATGATCAGGGAACCCTGTGGCATGGAAAGAGGATATGTGTGCCAGAGATAGCGCAGATCAGGGAGATGATTCTGAGAGAGGCACATGACTCAGCTTATTCGATCCACCCAGGCAGCACTAAGATGTATCAGGACATCAAGGAGAGATTCTGGTGGTACGGGTTGAAGCGTGATGTGGCGACTCACGTGGCATTGTGCGACACATGTCAGCGAGTCAAGGCAGAACATCAGAGGCCAGCTGGATTGCTTCAGCCGTTGAAGATCCCGGAGTGGAAATGGGAAGAAGTTGGCATGGACTTCATCACTGGACTGCCCCGCACACAGAGAGGATTCGACTCCATTTGGGTGATTGTTGATCGTCTGACCAAGGTGGCCCACTTTCTGCCAGTGAAGACCACCTACACAGGCGCCAGACTAGCAGAGTTGTACATGGAGAGGATTGTGTGCTTACACGGGGTGCCGAAGAAGATTGTGTCAGATCGTGGTACTCAGTTCACCTCACACTTCTGGCGGAAGTTACATGAGTCCATGGACACGAAGCTGCATTTCAGCTCAGCTTATCACCCGCAGACAGATGGTCAGACAGAGCGGACCAATCAGATACTAGAGGACATGTTGAGAGCTTGTGCATTGCAGTATGGTGTCAGCTGGGATAAGAGTTTGCCGTATGCAGAGTTCTCCTACAATAACAGCTACCAGAAGAGTTTGCAGATGGCACCGTTCGAGGCATTGTATGGCAGGAAGTGCCGGACCCCATTGTTCTGGAACCAGACTGGAGAGAGTCAGGTCTTTGGTCCGGAGATACTCAGAGATGCAGAGCGGCAGGTGCAGGTGATCAGAGAGAACCTGAAGGTGGCCCAGTCCAGACAGAAGAGTTATGCAGATGTCAGACGGAGGGACCTCAGCTTCAGAGTTGACGATTTTGTGTATCTGAAGGTGTCACCCATGAGAGGTGTAAAGCGGTTCAATGTCAAGGGCAAGTTGGCACCTCGTTACATCGGACCGTTCAGGATACAGGAACGGATGGGCGAAGTGGCATATCGGCTAGACCTGCCTGAGAGACTAGCCGGAGTACATGATGTGTTCCATGTGTCCCAGTTGAAGAAATGCTTGCGGGTGCCAGAAGAGCAGATCCCGATTGAGGAGTTGAATGTTCAGGAGGATCTCACATATGAGGAGTATCCGATCAGGATCCTGGAGGTGTCAGAGAGAGTGCTGAGGAACAAGACCATTCGGATGTGCAAGGTGCAGTGGAGCCGGCATTCAGCAGATGAAGCGACTTGGGAACGGGAAGAAGATCTCAAGTCCGAGTACCCTCAGCTCTTCGCTTCTACATCCGAATCTCGAGGACGAGATTCATCTTAAGGGGGGTAGGTTTGTAACACCCAAAAATGGCCAATTTAAAATTTTTAGCATTTAATTGATTTATTTATTGCTTGTCCATATCTAACATAGGCCAAATAATAAATTTCTCAAAATTAAAATCAAATATAGGTGTTAGAAACATTTATTGTTGCATTCATGCTGCTGCATTGTTTTTGTATTGCTTGTGATTCAAACGAGAATTTGAATTTATTTAAATTCAAATTTGAATCACTTTGTTTGGAGCCCTAGGATTATTGTTTAGCCCATAGTTCACCTTTCCTCCCTAAACTCTTCAAAAAGTCCATTTCAGCCCCCTGAGCTCTTTCCCGGTCCGGCCCAAACCCCCTCCTCTCCTTTTCTTTTTCCCTTTTCTTTTCCGGCCCAGCGCCACCATTCGGCCCGGCCCTTTCCCCCTTTCCTTCTCCTTTTTCCTTTCCCCGCGCGGCCGGCCCATCGCTCCGCTTCTGGCCCACTCCAGCCCACGAATTCTTCCCCGCTCGCGCCGCCCGCTCCTCCCTCTCCCTCACCGCAGCTCGGGTCCCACACGTCAGCGCCATCCTCTCCCCCCTTCCTTTCCCCGCTCGCCCGCGCGCCGCACTCGCCGGCGAAATCCCCGCTGCGCCGCCGCCCCTGGGCCCGCACGCCTAGGTCAGGATTGAGCCTACAAATGTGGCCAGCCCCCTCCCCGATCCCATCTACCCATCGCCCCCTCTAGCGCCGCCTTCGCCACCCCCCTCGCGCAGCGCGCCGCCCGCCATTGCCGCCGCTCGGAGCGCGCCGCCGCCAGGCCGTTCCAACGCCGCGCCACCCCGGCTGTCACCCCCCATCGATCCGCCTGGAGGTAACGAAGCCACCCTTGCACTCCCGTCCCCTTTCTGGCTTTGAACGCGGCTGATTTTCCCTCGACGTCCGCAGTGCCGCCGCGGCCGTCCGAGCATCGCCGCCCCTCGTCCCGCCGCCTCGACCCGACTCCAGCCGATTCCTCGCGACAGGAGCTTCGCCTCGAGGTACTGAAGCTTCCCCCCCCTCCAATTCGTACTCGCGTGCACCGTAGCCCCGTTTCCCGTACACGCCGTCGATGGCCGGCCGCCGCCCGGTGTCGACAGACCGCCACACCGCACCCCGCTCGACTTGATCTACCCCACACTACTCGCCACATCTTCACGAAGCTCCAGAGCCAGAAATCGCCATCAGAATCCCCCCAGAAACCCACTCCCCGACCTCACCGGAGTCCGCTTCCGCCGCCCGTCGCCGTCCGGCCACCTCGCCGGCCAACCCACGTCATGGTCCCCATAGATCGATTCTCCAACTCCCCCTGAACCCGTAGGACCATGAAGCGTCGAGTTTGGAGCTCTGTAGCGCCCCCTAGCCCCAACTCCGGCGAGCCCTAGCCTCGGCCGAGCGGCGCCGCCGCGCCTCCCTTCGTCTCCGGCGGGCCGATCGACCAGGGCCAACCGATCCAGAATGCACGGTCCAGATTAGATGGCAAGATACCCCTTCGTGCTTTTAATCCCAACCATCCAGATCCGATCCAGCGGTCAGAGCCGGCACTTTTTCTAAAGAGTCCCTGAACTTCTTCTAAATTAACCCGCGGTCCTGTCAGGCGTGTTTTGCACGTTAGCCCTCGGGTTTTTAAGCGTAATTACGTATAGGTCCTCGGTTTCTTACGAATAGATCCCTGCCAACTTTAATTCCTTGCCAGCAAGTCCCTGAACCTTAGAAACGCTGTAGTTTTCACGTTTTAGCTCCGATTAGCGTGATTCTTGCGCTCCCGTGTTCGTAGCGACGTGTAGATTGTTTCTAGTTCCTGTTTTTGTACTGTTTATACTGTTGGTGTACTGTTTCTAATAGATTTAATTTGCTTGCATGTGATGATTGTTTTGGAATGCGTGCGTGATGATCGTGTCCAGTCGGTGAGCCCGTAGCGTTGGACTACGATTACGTTGAGGACGTGCCGGAGCAGGACTCTCAGCAGCAGCCTTACTCCGAGGAAGGCAAGTTATAGCACGGACAATCCTTGCTACCTACTCACTCATTTAATACACTGTTCTTTACATACGCATGTGTCTAATACTGTTTACCTTTAAGGTCGTACCTAGCATTTATTTCCCTGTCCTTGTATTCCTATGGGTTTATGCACTTGGGTAGTATTTTGCTAGGCGCAATTACTGTCACCTTTACTTAATTGTTAATATTGACTTAATGGTCCACTTCAACATTAATGATAAAACTTGCTTTTTAGCAACTTGGACTAGGGAGCTAGAGCATGTGCTGTGTGCTTTGCTCTAGTGTCTCCCTATAAGGACCGGTTCATAAAGCGGCAACCCAGGAGCCTGTCGCCACCGCCGGAACTATATGGGCTCTGGTCTTGGTCTAGTAGCTTGTACGTCTCTAGCTTGGCAGTAGTTACCGAGGGGCCAACGGCGTTGTGGGAGGTACGGTGCTGGGTGATCTCCGATTCCACCGAGGACGGTAGCCCCGTCGGCTAGGTCACGTTAGACCCAGTCCCGTGTAGGAGTCTCAGCGATTGAGAACTCTGCACGTTGCGCAGTATGGGTGGGATACCCGCGCTCCGGACGCCATCGACCCCCTCACGGTGTGACTCCGTGGGCGTACGTCGATCTCGGTGCCTAAGTTTTCACCGCCGTATAGTACTCCAGCGGCTACTGACTTGTTAGGGTGTCTTGTGAAAGCCTCGTAGCGTCCCTATGCAGTCACACCTCGGAAGTGTTGATGTGCGTGGTTGGGTGCAAAGTTCTTTTGAGCTTTTACGCGACTGGTGGGTAAAGGGCGAAACCTCTGCAGAGTGTACGATCTATCATGATAGCCTTGCTCAGGGTCACGAGCGGCCTGGATCCTTTTTGATTAGAATATGGTATTTATTACTGTTTAATGTCACTTACACCATTAATTGGGTTACAACTGGGATTCTCATTCACTTGTAGTAACTTGGATAAAGTTAAAACGAACCAACTAAAAGTGCTAATGCAGTTAAGCCAGTGTCTAGCCTTTTTGAGCCTTCATAACCCGTGCTATACTTGCTAAGTAAATCTGTTACTTACACTTGCTATTATCATCATTTTGGGCAAAATCCCGGACGGGTAACAGATTGGAGTCAGGCTGACTATGAGGTGGAGTTTCCGGAGGACTTGCCGTACTTCTGAGTTGGCGTTCTCCCAGTCAGAGTCCCTGTGGGGTTGCGGCTACGCTTAGAGAGATGTATTAGTCTTCCGCTGTCCATGTATTCCTTTTATGCAAAACTCTGATGTAATCGCTACTTTACGATGAGAATAAAGCTTTGCACTCTGATTTTTACCATATTTGTTCGCTATATGTGTCTGTGGACTTCCTGGGCACACATATGGCCACATTCGGGTTTTGTATAAATCCGGGTGTGACACCAGCACTATTCTTCCGGCCCACTCCCGCTTTCCCCTTCCTGCGGCCCATCCCTCCCCCTCTCCCCGCGCGCGCAGCCGCCCCGGCCCAGTTTTCCCCGCAGCCCAGGCCGGCCCAGCCGCGCACCCCTCCCCCTCTCTCTCTCCCCCACCGACAGCCCGGCCCCACCTGTCATCTTCTCCTCCCACCTTCCTTCTTTCCCCGCGCTAATGGCGCCCGACGCGCGCGATCGCCGCGGCCGGGGCCCGCACGCCGAGGCAGGCGCTCCCTCCCTACTTAATCTGGCGACCCTGCAGCCCCCGCTCCACTCGCCCTCGCCGCAACCCTAGCAGCGCCGCCCCTCCACCAGATTCGCCGAGCCGCCGTGCTCCGAGGACCGCCGGCCGACGTCGTTCCGCCGCTCCGATGCCCCGCTGCCCCGGCCGACTCACGGAGCAGCACCGACGAGGAGCCAGGAGCGCGCCGAGCCGCTTCAAGTTCGCCCTCGAGCCGCGCAGCTCCATCGCCGACGCGACCCCGACACCGCCGACCGCCGCTCGCCGTCGACCCACCCCGACGTCGTCGCATCCTCGGCTTGCTCTGCGCAGGTAGCACTCCCGTCCCCCTCTGGTCCTTTAGCACCAACCCACACCCGAAACCGAGCCCCGACGAGCGCGCAATGCCTCGCCGGAGTCGGGCGGGCCTCGGTCGCCGCCGTGCGTCCCCCTAGGCTAACACGTGCACGACTTGATCACCACGGGTGGACTCGCCGTTCGCCCGTGAGCACGTAGAGCTTAGCCCCGAAGCAAATGGAGCCCCGTAGCGCCTGGTTGAACCAACTCCGGTGAGGCGCCGCCGCGGCCGACTCAGCGCCGCCGCCTCCCTCTGTTTCCCCGGCGAACACCCCCCCTCCGGTCTGTTTTGGACCCTCGGATCCGTATCCGACGGCCCACGGAGCGCCACGTTGCGGGTCAACCCCCAGGTTACCGGTCAGCGCGGGCATTTTTGTTAAAGAGCCCCTGGGTTTTATCAAAATCAACCCGCGGTCCATTTTAATTTAAAAATAATTACATATAGGTCCTGTTTTATTCGTTTAGGCCCCTGGAAATTTTAAAACTTCGCCAGCAAGCCCCCGAACCTTAGAAACGCTATAACTTTCACGTTTTAGCTCCGATTTGCGTGATTTTCGCGCTCATGTGTTCGTAGCGAAGCGTAGATTACTTCTAGCTCCTGTTTTTGTACTGTTTTTACTATTTTGTGTACTGTTCTAATAGATTAATTTTGTTTGCATGTAATGATTGTTTTGGATGCGTGCGTGATGATCGTGTCCAGTCGGTGAGCCCGTAGCGTTGGACTTCGAGTACGTTGAGGACGTGCCGGAGCAGGATTTACAGCAGCAGCCGTACTCCGAGGAAGGCAAGTTATAGCACGGACAATCCTTGCTACCTATCTCACTTTTAATACACTGTTCTTTACATACGCATGTGTCTAATACTGTTTACCATTAAGGTCGTACCTAGCATTTATTTCCCTGTCCTTGTACTCCTATGGGCTTTTGCATATGGGTAGCATTTTGCTAGGCGCAACTACTGTCACCTTTAATTAACTGTTAATATTGACTTAATGGTCCACTTCAACTTTAATGTTAAAACTTGCTTTTTAGCAACTTGGATCAGGGAGCTGGGGCTTGCGTGTTTTGCCTGGCCCCAGTGTCTCTCCCTAAGGACTGGTTCGTAAAAGCGGCAACCTGGGAGCCTGTCGCCGCCGCCGGGACTATAATGGCTCTGGTCTTGGTCGAGTAGCTTGTACGTCTCTAGCTTGGCAGTGGTTACCGAGTGGCCTACGGCGTTGTGGGAGGTACGGCGCTGGGTGATCTCCGATTCCACCGAGGACGGTAGCCCCGTCGGCTAGGTCACGTTAGACCCAGTCCCGTGTTGGGAGCCCCCGTGAGTGCGGGAGCTCCGCACGTTGCGCCATTTACTTTTGTTGGCATGATTTGCCGGCGCGTGGACGCCATTGACCCCCTCACGTTGCGCCCTGAGGGTCAGTCAATCTCGGTGCCTAAGTTTTCACCACCGTATAGTACTCCAGCGGCTAATGTCTTGTTAGGGTGTCTTGTGAAAGCCTCGTAGCGTCCCTATGCAGTCACACCTCGGAAGTGTTGATGTGCGTGGTTGGGTGCAAAGTTCTTTGAACTTTTACGCGACTGGTGGGTAAAGGGCGAAACCTCTGCAGAGTGTACGATCTATCATGATAGCCCGGCTCAGGGTCACGAGCGGCCTGGATCCTTTTATGATTAGAAGATGATATTTATTACTGCTTATTGTTGACTTACATTAATTAATTTGGGATGCAACTGGGATTCATCTAAAGTAGTAATTATGATTAAAATGAACCAACTAAAAGTGCTAATGCAGTTAAGCCAGTGTCAAGCCCCTTTTGCCTCATCACCCGTGCTATACTTGCTAAGTAATTCTGTTACTTATACTTGTTGTTATTATTATTTTTTTGGGCAAAATCCCGGACGGGTAACAGATTGGAGTCAGGCTGATTATGATGTGGAGTTTCCAGAGGATTTGCCGTACTTCTGAGCTCGCGTTCTCCCAGTCAGAGTCCCTGTGGGATTGCGGCTACGCTAGAGAGATGTATTAGTCTTCCGCTGTTCATGATTTTATTTCTGAAGCACTCTGATGTAAACGCTATGATATGATGAGAATAAAGCATTGTACTCTGATTTTTACCATATTTGTTCGCTACATGTGTCTGTGGACTTCCTGGGCACACATATGGCCACATTCGGGTTTTGTGTAAATCTGGGTGTGACAGATTGGTATCAGAGCCGTGTTGACTGTAGGAACGCAGCCTAGATAGTACGGTTGACAAATTACTAGGAGACCCCCATGTTTTAAAAATTTTTAAAAAAAATCTAACAGTCGAGTCTTGTGTGAGTTTATGCCTTTACCTGCTTGTACTTATTGTTATTATGCATATGTTTGATTTGGTTCTTTGTAATGATTGTGATGGGCGCAGACACCTGTCTGCTACCATCTAGATATAGGTATAAGGCTTAAGGACTTTATTGTTTAGATAGCAGGGGTTTATATATATATTTCTCGTACTAATCATCTGACATCTGACCTTTGTGATTATAGATGGCTCACCCCGGGGGCAATGCGGGCGGACAGCCTCCGCACCAGAATCCGCCCCCGAACCTGAATCCGAACCATCAGATCCCCACCATTGAGCAGCTGATGTATGCTCAAGTTCAGATGATGCAGCAGATGGCCGAGACCATGAGGCTGATCCAGCAGAACCAGCATCACCCCCAGGCAGCTGCACCGCCTAGAGATAAGAGGGGCGAGTTTCTGAAGGGACGCCCGCCGACCTTCAGCAAGGCCAGCGACCCCCTTGAGACAGATGACTGGCTCAAGGCAGTGGAGAGACAATTGGACATCGCCCAGTGCGATGACAGAGAGAAGGTGCTGTACGCCGGAGGGCAGCTTCAGTGGGATTCATACCAGTCCTCACGCCCGGCCGGTACTCAGGTCACTTGGCAGCAGTTCTGCAGCAGCTTTCGTGCACACCACGTGCCGGAGGCTTTGATGGTTCTGAAGAAGAAGGAGTTCCTGACACTGAAGCAGGAAGGGATGAGTGTCACGGCGTATCGTGACAAGTTCGTCGCGCTGGCCCGTTATGCTCCAGAAGACGTGGCCACTGATCAGAAGAAGCAGGCCAGGTTCCGTGACGGTCTGCAGGATGCCCTCCAGTACCAGCTCATGTGCACCAAGTTCCCGACCTTTCACGAGCTGGTGGACGGCGCTCTGATGTTGGAGCACAAGCGCCGTGAGATGGAGGACAAGAAGAGGAAGCTCCAAGGACAGCAGGTGGGCAGCAGCAGTCGTCCACGCTTCACACCTCCCCAGAGTCAGCAGGTGGGAGGCCAGCAGCGTTTCCAGGGCCAGTCTGGGTTGCTCAGTCGTGGCCAGTACCAGCAGCAGCGTCCTCAGTTTCCTCGGGCGCCACAGCAGCAGCGTCCTCAGGGTCAGCCACAGATGGGTCCAGCTCAGCGTCCCCAGGTGCCACCCAGACCAGTTCAGCGTCCGGGTCCAGTCAGTCCCGCAGTGACAGGACAGAGGTGTTTCCACTGTGACGAGCTTGGGCATTATGCCAATGCTTGTCCTCGCAGAGTTCAGGGTGTTCCCGGCCAGAGCAGCACTCAGAGAGTTGGGCAGCCGCAGTGTCAGCAGCAGGGAGGTCGTGCACCGCAGATTCCGGTTCGGGGCAAGCTCAACCATACCGGAGCAGAGACAGCTGAGGCGTCTACTGATGTGGTCGTGGGTACGTTCCTCGTCAATTCAACCCCCGCCACTGTTTTATTTGTGTTGACACCAAAAATTGGCACCGGGAAGAAGCTGACATGTGGGCCAGATTTGGTGGAAAGATACCATTCGGCTAGGAGGCTTTGCTGGAGCATTCGGCAGGAGACGCTCTGCGGTCGGGAGCGCGTTATCATTCGGCAAAGGTGAAGCATTCGGCAGGAGACGCTCTGCGGTCGGGAATACGTCATCATTCGGCAGAAGCATTGTTCCGCAAGCGAAGAGTGGTAGCATTCGGGAAGACATGATGACGTGGATCAACATAAGGAAAAGGCCGATTCGAACATGGAAAGCAATATGGGCACGAAGATTCGTCATTTATTTTTAGAAACAAGTGTTGAAGTCGTGTCCGACTAGGAGTTGTATCAAGACCTGGGTATAAATATAAACCCATAGCAATTGTAGAAATCATCACGAATCAATCATACAACAAACCGGCCCCGTGCCAACATCGAGTCCTTTAGTCGAGTCGTCGAGTTCTTCGAGAGGAGTCATCGATCCGTCGACCTCCGTAAGTACCGGCAACCTTGTATCATGCTTAGTATCATGCGGTGGATTTAAGCTTTGATACAAGTAGTCTTGTTACCATGCTTAGTATCATCCGGTGGATTTAAGTTGTGGTTTCAAGAAGGTTCCTCTGTTAGGTCATGAGCCATGCGGTGGGCTAAGATCTAGTATGGACCAAGTTATCGGCTCTGTTAGATTTAGGCAAGATCTAACAGATTCATTAAGTTACCCCGTGTTGCTCTGTTTTCACTATGTGCTTAATTCGTGCAGCACACCTTTGCCCAATCTAGATCGGCTAGGATCGGCTTTGCTTTATGGTACGACGATTCATCCCCTTATAGCCGAATCCGAAACCGATCTAGGTTGCTACGTGTCGCGGGTTCAAGCTTGTCGGCATTGTGTAGATCTTGACAGAACCGGGTATCATGCGGTAGATGCAGGTTTTTGGGTCGTCTTAGAGCTAATCATCCGGTGGATTAGAATTCGATTCGATCTGATAGATTTATCTTTACCGATTAGGCTTGTTCCTTCGCCATGGACCCCGATTCGGCTAAATAGCCGTATTCGGCAGTGCTCTCACGAGTGAACGTGTGTTCGCGGGTTTGCCTTGGGCATGAATGCTTTTAGCCTTTCACGATTAGATTGTATCATGCGGTGGATTGATCTAGTCTGATTGGTGGTGTGGCCTCAAACGAGTCAGGTGCTGCTTTCGGCCTAACATCGTTTGTTGCCATACCTGACGGGTGCTGCTTTCGGCCTATGCATTCTTGTTTCGATGTAAATTCGTGACTTTGTTGTGGGTTCGTAATTAAACATTGAATGCTTTTAGCTTTTCATGGTTAGATTGTATCATGCGGTGGATTGATCTAGTCTGATTAGTGGTGTGGCCTCAAACGAGTCAGGTGCTGCTTTCGGCCTAACTCGTTTGTTGTCATGCTTGACGGGTGCTGCTTTCGGCCTATGCATTCTTTGTTTATTACGAATTTATGATCATGTTTCACCCCTTCAATTTATTTATCATGCTCTGATCCTCGTTAATCGGCTATGAGTATATGTTGTAATGTTCATTCTGTTGAAAGCCGATCTTTCGTCACGCTTACGTCATGCATTCGGCAGTGCGTTCCTTGCGTACCTTACCGATTGCCGAATGAGATTTTAACTGCCGACAGATAGCTTCTCTGTAGCTATTTGTCTCTCGAGATTGGCTTCAACGCCGCAAATATGGAACTGTCTGGTCTTACCCGGCACGTTCCAGGTTTTGATCTAAACGTTTTTATCCCTTTGTTAGTTTTCAGGCAAACTGACTGGCACGCTTCCGGATTCGAAAGCCCGGGCCGCATTTGAAGCCAGCTTGTTCGGCTTGCTGTGTGCTTGGCGTGAGGTGCGGATTTTACGTCAACACACTTTTTGGCACGCCCGGTGGGACACACGCAAGTTTTCAAGATGCCTGAGTTGAGCGACATCATGGATGTCACTTTGGAAGAGTTGTCTGAAGAACATCAACAGATGGTAAAGACTGCTGCTAGTCAATTCATTAACAAATGTTTACTGTCTTTCACCAAGAACAGGAGCGGTGCACCTTTTCTCAAGTCCGATCTGCCAAGAGTTCTCCTTCCTGGGCAATCTGATCTTACTGAAGAAGAAGAGAGGGAGAGATTCTCGGGCTTGTTATACAAAGCTTTGGGAGAGACAATGACCAATCACAATGCTGCGTTCTTAAACAGTTTTCGGCATATAATGATAAGCATTTTTGGTCAGCATGTGGATAAACCCTTTGAGCAGATACATGGGCAATTGGGTGGTCCGACATACTTCAATGTTCAAGCACCAGTTCAGAAACCACATGGTAAAGGAAATGCTGATGAAACTGGAGGTTCTGGTGCTAAAGATATAAATGGACAACCGATTCGGCAAGATCCTCAGCTTGCATTGCCGAAAACTCGCACATACGGTGATATGGCATTCGGCACCACAGGGAATCCGCCTGCTTCTGCTTACAAGATATCTCCCTTGAACAACAGATTGCAGAGGGATTTATATGGAAACGGATATTCAGAGTTTATGGATTACAATGCTATCGATGCTCTCCCGAATCCTGGGTATGTTGGTACTGCAGGCATGCTTGCGGGAAGACCAGGGAATCAAGATACCAGTATTGACCTCATGGTGCAAAAAATGACCGATGTATTGCAAAACCAATTCGGTCTGAAGCCTAAAAATCAGGGATACATGTACTCATCTCCTTTCCCAGAATGGTACCAAAGGGTATCATTGCCGAATAGAGTCAAAGTGCCTACAGAGTTTACTAAATTCTCAGGACAAGATGATACTAGCACTGTAGAACATATAGCTCGATATCTGATGCAGCTTGGAGAGGCTTCGGCAGATGAGGCTTTCAGAATCAGATACTTTCCTTTGTCACTAACGGGTCCAGCTTTTACATGGTTTGCTTCTTTGCCTGCTCAGTCGATTTGTACTTGGAAAGACCTGGAACAGAAATTCCATGCTCATTACTACATTGGCAGTACCGAGAAAAAGTTGGTTGATTTGACCAGCTTAAGGCAGAGGAATAATGAAACACCTACAGAGTTCCTCAGGAGATTTAGGGAAACTAAAAGTATGTGCTTTTCTCTGAACATACCTGATGATCAACTAGCTGGTATGGCTGTAGCTGGAATGCTGCCTGCTATTCGGGAGAAGCTATTCGGGATGGAGTTTGATGATCTGGGCCAGTTGTCGCACAGATTGGCCTTGATGAGTAACCAGGCGTATGGCTTCAAGAAGGATGTCAGATTTGCTAAAAATAATGATGTGGCTGACATTTATAACCAATTCCTTGAAAAAGCAGATCAAGAAGATGAATATGAAGATAGCGAGGAGATAGCTGCAGCAGAGATAGTGTGGAGCAAAGAACCAGTTACAATGACTCAGAAATGGATCAAACAGATGAAGGGAACATATGATTTTGATGTGACAAAAGCAGACAAGTTGTTTGAGTTCCTGGTGAAAGAAGGCCGAATCAAATTGCCGGAGGGGCATTCTATGCTTCGGCCTGATGGAGTGAAAGATAAGAGGTACTGTGGATTTCATGATAGAAATTCTCATTCCATTAATGAATGCAGAGTCTTTAGGATGAAGATTCAGAAAGCTATCCAAGAAGGACATCTGAAATTCGACAACAAGATGAAACTGGACAGTAACCCTTTCCCTCAGAACATGATCGGGTTCTCGGTTAATATGGTGAATGCTGTTCCATCTGGAGAAAAGGGAAGATTGAAAGTTTTAACCTCAAAGAAGGCAAGGCAGGATGGTTCAGTTGATCCCACTCGGCAGATCACAATTGAGCAGGTTCGCCAGAAAAATCTTCGGTTCCCGAATAGCCGATTAGAAGTGGGAGAATCCTTTAAACCTAGAGTTACTACACGTATTCTCCTCAACAAATGGCAGCGTCAGCAAGAAAAAGAGCGTTTTCAAAGGCGTGAATACGAGGAGGAGAAAAGAAGACACGAAGAAGAAAGGTTTGAGGAAGAACAAGAAGAGTATGCTCGAGAGCAGGAACGTGCGCATTGGGGGTGTGCATTCTTCAGACACTGTTGGAACGAAGGTTTGAAGCTTCCTACATGGAATAATTGTCCTGAATGCAATAGTAGATATGATGAATATAGGCAGGGAACTATCAATCGCCGATCTGTCCATGAAAGAATTGGCAGGGTGCATCCTAGTGATGATCGGCGTTTTAATGATCAACCAAGAAAGAGACATGCTGATCACAGATGGGTTGATCATGAGGAAGAAGATCGTGAGTACGTTTGGCAGAAAGGGCAGTGGTGCCCACCTGGTTTAAGAAGGAGTCAGAAGAGAAGAGTTCAACGCCTGAGGAATCAAGAATTAAAGCAAGCAAGGCCTAGGATGAGATCGATATGGCTCCCAAAAGACAGGCCTGACGAACATGGTCATTCGGCTCCTACATGTATGGTATGTTTTCTGCCGAATGAATTCATGGCTCCAGCTAATCAAATTGTACAGGAAGAAATATTGCCCGATATAGATGATGCCGAACAATTTGGGTTAATGGCACAATTGATGTTGAACAAACAAGCTGTTTTTGAGAAGCCAGCCCAGAATCGGCACATGAAGCCACTGTACTTGAAGGGATATGTTAATGGCAAACCATTGACCAAGATGTTTGTCGATGGAGGAGCTGCTGTCAAAGTAATGCCATATACCACATTCAGGAAACTTGGTATGGGCCCTAGAGATTTGACACCAACAAGCATAATTCTAAATGACTTTGCTGGAAATCCTTCGGACACCAAGGGGTGCGTGCATGTTGATCTGATGATTGGGTCCAAGACTCTGCTTACGACTTTCTTTGTCATTGAAGGCAAAGGGGCATATAGCTTGCTGCTTGGAAGGGATTGGATTCATGCGAATTGTTGTATTCCATCTACTATGCATCAACAGCTTATTCAGTGGATAGATGATGAGGTGGAGATTATCCAAGCAGATGATTCAATAAGCGTGGCAAACATGGAACCAGCTTTCTGGGAGTATCAAGGCATAGATTGTTTCTCAGGTAAAGACTGGGGAGAAGGTCCTGTGGCACCAGCCAGCAGTGATCAAAAGCCGATCGAAGCAGTCGGCTCTCATAGTAATTTTTGATGGAAAATCCAATTGATGGAACTGATGGAAAATTAGGACGTGGATTTGTGTCGGCCGATAAATTAGAAGAAGTGGACATTGGAGATGGTGACAAGCCAAAGCCGACATTTATCAGTGCTAACTTGGATTCGGTTTTCAAAGAAAAATTGGTGACATTGTTAAAGGAATACAAGGACTGCTTTGCTTGGGATTATTCGGAGATGCCCGGTCTAGACCGTTCTATTGTTGAGCATCGGTTGCCAATCAAACCTGGATACAGACCTTATAAGCAACCACCCCGGAAAATCTACAAGGAAGAAGTGTTGGCCGATGTGAAAAAGGAGATTGAAAGATTGCTAGATGCAAATTTCATTCGGCCATGTAAATATGCAGATTGGATCTCTAATATTGTTCCTGTCTATAAGAAAAATGGAAAGATGAGGGTTTGCATAGATTTTAGAGACCTAAACAAGGCTACACCCATGGATGGATATCCAATGCCTATTGCTGATTCGTTGGTTGATGCTGCTGCTGGATACAAAGTGCTCAGTTTCATGGATGGTAACGCAGGATACAATCAGATTTATATGGCATTGGAAGATATGGTAAAGACAGCTTTCAGGTGTCCTGGACACATAGGGTTGTTTGAGTGGGTTGTTATGACCTTTGGATTAAAAAATGCCGGTGCAACTTATCAAAGGGCTATGAATTATATTTTTCATGAGTTGATCGGCAAGATTGTGGAAATATACATTGATGATGTGGTGATCAAGTCATTGGATCATGAGTCTCATTTGGCCGACATAAGGAAAACTCTAGAATGTACCAGGAAATATGGACTTAAGATGAACCCGAACAAGTGTGCTTTTGGAGTTTCGGCTGGAGAGTTTCTGGGATTTTTGATACATGAAGGAGGAATAGGAGTTGGTAAGAAAAGCATGAAGGCGATTGATGAAATTGTTCCTCCAACTAATCTTAAAGAGCTACAATCACTGCTTGGCAAGATAAATTTTGTGAGAAGGTTCATATCGAACTTGTCACAAAAGGTGTTGCCCTTTTCCTCACTGTTAAAAATAAAAAAGGATCAAAAGTTTGTATGGGGTGACGAACAACAGAAGGCTTTCAATGAAATAAAAGAGTACATGAAGAAGCCACCAGTATTGGTGCCTCCACAATTGAATAAGCCTTTCAAGTTGTACGTGGCGGCCGATGCCCTAACTATTGGATCGGCCCTCATTCAAGAATTTGAAGGGAAGGAAAGAGTGGTTGCATACCTTAGCCGAAAGTTACTGGATCCAGAGACAAGGTATTCGGCTATAGAGAAACTTTGCTTATGTGTTTACTACTCCTGTACGAAATTTCGGCACTACTTACTACATGCCGAATGCATTGTGTATTCAAAGTTTGATGTGATAAAACACATGTTGTCTATGCCAATTTTGAACGGACGGATTGGCAAATGGATTTTAGCTTTGTCTGAATTTGAATTAAGATTTGAATCGGCAAAGGCTGTTAAGGGACAGATTATTGCCGACTTCATTACTGAACATCATGATGCATCGATAGATTTGCTTAATATTGTTCCTTGGGTGTTATTCTTCGATGGATCTTCATGCAACAAAGGTGGTGGAGCAGGTATCTTATTAATTTCACCCAAAGGAGAAACATTTGAATTTGCTGTTCCCATTCAATCTGTTGTTACTAACAATCAAGCTGAGTATGAGGCATTGCTCAAAGGGCTCCAATATTTGAAAGAAGCAGAGGCCATTGCAGTTGAAATTTTTGGAGATTCAGAATTGGTCATAAAGCAATTGAATGGTGAATATGAGTGCAAAAGTGATACCTTGAGGAATTACTATGAAGAATGCAAAGAAATATTGAAGAGCTTTCGGTCAGTAATTCTACAACACATTCCTAGAGGGGATAATGGAGAGGCAAATAGATTGGCCCAAAGTGCATCAGGTTATAAAGAGCTTCGAGAAGTTTTTGCTAATGATGTATACGCATTCGGGAGTAATCTGGCAGAAGATGATTGGAGAAAAGAGATTGCCGATTATCTGGAAAATCCATCCCGAAAGGTTTCTAGAAAGCTCAGGTATAAAGCTTTAAAGTTTGTTCTTCTTGATGATAATTTGTATTATAAATCCCTGGATGGAGTGTTGTTACATTGCTTAAGTCATGAAGAAGCAAAAAGGCTGATGAGTGAAGTACATGATGGATTGTGTGGAGCACATCAATCGGCCTACCGAATGAAGTGGGTTATTAGAAGAACTGGATATTACTGGCCGACAATGTTGGAAGATTGTTTTGAATATTATAAAGGATGTCAAGACTGTCAGAAATTTGGAAACATTCAGAGAGTTCCGGCATCGGTTTTGAATCCCATTGTCAAGCCATGGCCATTCAGAGGATGGGGAATAGATTTGATTGGCCAAATAAATCCTCCATCTAGCAAGGGGCATAAGTTTGTGCTTTTGGCAACCGATTATTTTACCAAGTGGATTGAGGCAATTCCATTAAAGAAGGTGACGTCGGAGAATATGGTTGAATTTGTTAAAGAACACATCATTTACAGATTCGGGATTCCTCAGACAATCACCACTGATCAAGGGACTCAATTTACATCTTCAGAATTCAGAGATTTTGCTGAAAGTATGGGCATCAAATTGTTAAATTCTTCTCCTTATTATGCCCAAGCTAATGGTCAGGCAGAGGCTTCTAACAAGATTATGATTAAAATTATACAGAAAAAGATTGATCAGAAGCCGAGAAAGTGGCATTCGGTACTCAATGAGGCTTTATGGGCTTACCGAATGGCTCCACATGGGGCTACACAGACGTCTCCCTATGAGTTGGTGTATGGACATCATGCTATTTTGCCATGGGAGATACAATTAGACTCAAGGAGAATAGAGTTACAAAAGGATTTAAGTTCTAAAGATTATAAAGATTTAATGATGGACGAATTAGAAGATTTGCATATGATTCGTCTCAGGGCTTTGGAGAATATTGAGAAGAATAAAGTGCGAGTTGCTAAGTACTACAACAAGAAGGTGAAAGTTAAGCAATTCACGGAAGGTGATCTAGTTTGGAAAGCAATATTGCCGATTGGAACCAAATATGCAGCATTCGGCAAGTGGTCTCCAAATTGGGAAGGTCCTTTTAGAGTGGTTAGATGCATGCCTGGAAATGCATATATTTTGAAGACATTGTTGGGAGAAGAATTTGCTTCTGCTATAAATGGAAGATATTTGAAGAGGTATTATCCCAGTGTTGAAATCGATCGGTGATTGATATATTAATTTGCCAAACAGCCGATATTCGGGAAGAAATCGCCTTCAGAACAAATGTTAACAGAAAAGGAAAATGGCCGGTACTGAATGTATTGCCCTTAACACAAAATATACTACATCAGATGATTCATGCAAGATCACAAAAGATAAGTTTTATTGCCGAAATTCCATAAATCCCTAGTACAAACTAATGGAATAGCTTGTTCAAGACGGATTGGGGATGAATGGAATCGGCAATGGCGGCGCCATGAGCATCAAGGCGATCTATGGAGACCTCGATGTCGTCGATCTCCTCCGGGTTACCGTTAGTGAAGCCGGTTGGTAGCCTGGAGTAGTCGGTGTTGGTGTGCGTCGACATGGCGACTAGGCCTGCGGCAGTGCCCAGACGGATGCCGTGCGAGGCCACCTCATCGATACGGCCCGCCACCGCGCCGAGACGAGCTTCTGGTGTGTCCCCAGAAGCATTCACTTTGTTCGCCAGCTCGTTCACCAGCACCTTCAGCCGATCGAGTTCGGCATCACGCGCTGCAAGTTTACAAAAGGGGCAACAGATTAGTATCATTTGGGGGACAAGATTGAGATTGAGCGAATTGCAGGACTCACCATCAATGACTTCGAGCAGTTGCTTGCGCTCGTGCTGCCATTCGAGGTCAGCAATCCCGGCTTGCTTGGAGATAGCCTCCAGTTCGCGACGAGAGTCGTCGCGCTCCGCCTTGAATCGGCGAGCATCACCATCCGTGTAGCGGTAGTCGTCCGATTCGAGAGATCGATTGGACGAACTCGAAGATGCCGCAGGAGCGGCGGCCGGAGCTGCGACTGGCGCGCCAGCGCCGGCAATCCATTGAATTGCCCTGAAAGAACAAAGAGATTCGTCAAGAAAGAGGGAGGAAATCTCGAGAAGAACAGAGAGAAGCGAGTAGCTACTCACCTGCGGCGAGCACCGGCACGACTTCCTTCGGCCTCATCAGCGGCCGGGCGCCTCCTGTTGTTGTCGGCCATTGGGGTTCCTCGGAATTACTGTGGATGGGGAAGAGAATGGCTTGGACCGGCAAGAACTTGGAAGGCGAAGAACTTGATGAAGAAACCGTGGGCTGCCTGGGTGTTTATTTATAAAACCCGCAGAGGAAATCGTGGCCAAAGATCGTGGCACGTATTCCGAAGAGTTCGGAAGGTGGAAAGGATTTTCCTAGCCGAATGGCTCCCATGTCGCTTGGGATCCTTGCCGAATCGTATTCGGCTTTGACTGGGTAAGATTCGGCTGCGTTAAGTTAAAAGCATTTTTTAGCTTAATATTATTTGTAGATGATCTTGCCGAATGAGTTGTTCGCAATGATGGAGAAGAAAAGTTAACAGCTACGAATTCACAAGATGAGGCAATTATTCGGCTACAGGTTATTGGTTACAAGTTACAAACCCAAGTATTTTGAAATTACATTTGTGGCATTGGAAATCATGTTGCTAATGTTGTCTAACAAGTTTTTGTCAGCTTCTTGGGTTTTAGCCAGAGCCTTGAGCTTTGCCTTGAGTTGTTTATCCTTGTTCAGAGTGGCTGAAGCTTCTTTTCGTATTCTTTCTGATAACTTGGGAAGCTCAGCAATATTCTTCTCGTCAGCTTCAATTTCGGCCGATAAGCGTTGCAATTCGGCTTCAAGTGCAGCTTTCCTGGCCTTTTTGCTCTCAAGATCAGATACCAGCTTGGTCAACAGCTCATTATTCTCTTGATCTTGAGAGTGCAGGGCTTTTACTGACTGCTTGATCAGAGATCTTTTTTGCTCTAAGGCTGGCAGAGAAGATTGATTGCTCAAGGCTTGCATCACTGCTGCGAATTGCTGATCCAATTGAGAGACTGGCTCCAATGCGGTCTTGATGTCAGCTGGGAGTTCTTGATCAATGGAGTCCAGTACGTCTCTTAATGAAACAGCATGTGTAGCCTGGTCTTGGATGCTCTTATTCAGTAAGGATAAGATGTCTTTCAGCTTTGCTTTGGTTTCTTCTGATAAATCTTGGCTAGAAGTAATCTCTTCTCCTTGTTCGGTAACCCAATCATCCACAGCAAAGGAATAGCTGGGTGATGAAGTGGATTTCTCCTGAAAAGGGTTCTTGCCGAATTAGTAAAAGAATTGCCGAATGAGAGAGAGTCAAGAGAATTGAATGATTATGTTTACCTCGGCCCTGGCTTCCCGAGTGGGAGATGGAAGTGTTTTGAGTTCCATGATGGGAGTTTGTGTATCTGGCTGAGGAGAAACCGGAGTGTCAATTGAAGAGGATTCTATTCCTGTTTCTGGAAGGGGCAGCAAAGCTGAAGACGAATCATGAGAAAGGGAAGAGCTTTCCAAGGCAGGATCTGTTGAAGCTTGTTCTGCAGTTGACAAGAGAGTAAATGCCGATGACAAGAAATTAAGAAAAATGAAGTGATATATTTTTTACCGTTCAATGAGGCATCGGCAATTTCTATGCTAGCCAACCATTGCTGGGCTTTGGCCTGAAAAAACAAGGAAAGATGAAGTTGAGCAGAATATTATTGACATCATGGCCAAAGAAAGAGAGATCTGACCTGGATGATTTTCTTGGGAACCACTTTTCTTTTCTTTGTGCCTGAGGAGGCTGCCAGGGCAAGGGTCTTCCTTTTGACAGATGATGGCCTGGTGATTTTTGGATCCAGGATAGCTTGTCTGGCCATTATTTGAGCTAAAGTTGGGGATTGATATCCCAGAGCTGAGATTGGGCCTGCTGCCTTGTATACAATTGCCCTGGCAAGAGGGGCAGGTATAATGTCCTGCAAAGATGGTAAAGTCAAGGTCAAATTGGATCTTTATTTGATTGAAAGTGAATAAAAGCTGAACATATTACCTCTGAGCTTGGTTGGTAGTCTGACATCAACTCGAGACAGAGAGGATGAATTGGCACATTGAAGATATGATCATGAAGTTCTTGCCACCAGATTATGAAGCTAGGGTGTGCAAATATTATTGGCACAAAGGGCTCAGGTGCGTAGATTGTGTCACAGCATCTATAAGGGAAGATTCTTCTTGTTTCTGTGGCATCTTTGATGATTTCCCTAGGCTTGAGAAATTCATGAAGGAATAGCCTTGGGGGCACCTGGCCACATCCCAATTGCCTGGCTGCTATGTTCGGCTGATAGTATTCATATGTGCTCTGAACTAGTCTTCCCCCATGAAATTCGGCTGGCAGGATACAAGGATGGATAAAAGCATTGAAAATTGCTATAGAATGTACGTCAGTGCATCCAGATTCAAAGCCGAATTCACAGGGGAAGATGAGGTTGTCATTGTCCAGATATGGAAACCAGAGAGGATGATCAAAGCCTTTGAAGAAGAGCTCAAATAATTCACAGATATTTTTGTTGATGGATACAGTAGAAGCAGCTTCTCCATAAGTTTGACAACCTTTGGTTTTCTTGATCTCTCCCTCTGCATAGTTGATGGAAGGGAATTCTCTGCTGTTGAGATCAATGGCAATAATCTGATGCATGTACAGTTGTAGCCACATCTGGACAAACCACCAGGGACCATTCACACAAGGTATTTTCTTGTTGGTGTGCATCAATTGGGTAGTTTGATTAAGCATGTGATAGACGCTGCCCAGGAGGTATTTTCCCAATGGGATGAGTTTACCAGCAGCCAGTTCTTCAGCCATCACGATGTGGTTCAGAGTTGGCTCATTGGCTTTGCCACAGAAGACATACCTGCACAGCCACATATTCAGGAAAGCCCTGTACTCTACATCGGTCAAGGGGCCATCAGACATATAATTTTGGATGTATCTTTTATATCCAACCCCTGTTTTGACTCCTGTCTGCTTGGAGGAACCCTTGTGGTCATATGGTCGAACAGTTTCTGTTATGTTCAGACCAGTCATCATATATACATCGGCCAAGGTGGGAGACATTGGACCATGACCGAATAAAAAGGCGTTGGCACCATTGGACCAGAAGTGGCAAGCTGCAATCAGAAGGTTCTCATTCTTGGGTGTTTCAGCCAATGACAACTCCAAGCAGTGAGATATGCGCAGACGATCCCAGTTCTGTGTTTGGGGGCTTTTATCATCTAATATTCTCTTGTACCAATTCCTCCAGCCTGCAATCGGGGGCAGAGGCCAGTTCTTGAAAGTGTCTTGCCACTCGTGAGGATTGGCCAGAGAGATCTTGAACGGGATCCTTTGGGATTCGGCTGCGATGAATTCAGAGGGATCTGAGTTCCCTACAGGGCCGAGAAAATACGATGGAGATTTCTCTTCAACAGGGATGAGGATTTCGGCAGCTAGGGCCTGTCAAGCATGGAAAAGGATAAAGAGATTTGAGACAGGAATCAAGAAAAGATTATCGAATAAGCTTGGAGAGATTAAAGTTTACCTGAAGTGCGAAATCTTGATTCGCCATGAAGAGGTTGAGTCTTGAAACGCTGATGACCTAGAGTGCGGATCTGAGTGGAAGCCTCGTGGATTCAAAGGAGAATGGCGGATGTCGAGTAGAGTTGGCTTGAGAATGTTTGGTGCTTGTGGTCGATTCCGAAATAAAGATCACCTTTATCCCGAAATCGAAGGGGCATGTGTTGACACCAAAAATTGGCACCGGGAAGAAGCTGACATGTGGGCCAGATTTGGTGGAAAGATACCATTCGGCTAGGAGGCTTTGCTGGAGCATTCGGCAGGAGACGCTCTGCGGTCGGGAGCGCGTTATCATTCGGCAAAGGTGAAGCATTCGGCAGGAGACGCTCTGCGGTCGGGAATACGTCATCATTCGGCAGAAGCATTGTTCCGCAAGCGAAGAGTGGTAGCATTCGGGAAGACATGATGACGTGGATCAACATAAGGAAAAGGCCGATTCGAACATGGAAAGCAATATGGGCACGAAGATTCGTCATTTATTTTTAGAAACAAGTGTTGAAGTCGTGTCCGACTAGGAGTTGTATCAAGACCTGGGTATAAATATAAACCCATAGCAATTGTAGAAATCATCACGAATCAATCATACAACAAACCGGCCCCGTGCCAACATCGAGTCCTTTAGTCGAGTCGTCGAGTTCTTCGAGAGGAGTCATCGATCCGTCGACCTCCGTAAGTACCGGCAACCTTGTATCATGCTTAGTATCATGCGGTGGATTTAAGCTTTGATACAAGTAGTCTTGTTACCATGCTTAGTATCATCCGGTGGATTTAAGTTGTGGTTTCAAGAAGGTTCCTCTGTTAGGTCATGAGCCATGCGGTGGGCTAAGATCTAGTATGGACCAAGTTATCGGCTCTGTTAGATTTAGGCAAGATCTAACAGATTCATTAAGTTACCCCGTGTTGCTCTGTTTTCACTATGTGCTTAATTCGTGCAGCACACCTTTGCCCAATCTAGATCGGCTAGGATCGGCTTTGCTTTATGGTACGACGATTCATCCCCTTATAGCCGAATCCGAAACCGATCTAGGTTGCTACGTGTCGCGGGTTCAAGCTTGTCGGCATTGTGTAGATCTTGACAGAACCGGGTATCATGCGGTAGATGCAGGTTTTTGGGTCGTCTTAGAGCTAATCATCCGGTGGATTAGAATTCGATTCGATCTGATAGATTTATCTTTACCGATTAGGCTTGTTCCTTCGCCATGGACCCCGATTCGGCTAAATAGCCGTATTCGGCAGTGCTCTCACGAGTGAACGTGTGTTCGCGGGTTTGCCTTGGGCATGAATGCTTTTAGCCTTTCACGATTAGATTGTATCATGCGGTGGATTGATCTAGTCTGATTGGTGGTGTGGCCTCAAACGAGTCAGGTGCTGCTTTCGGCCTAACATCGTTTGTTGCCATACCTGACGGGTGCTGCTTTCGGCCTATGCATTCTTGTTTCGATGTAAATTCGTGACTTTGTTGTGGGTTCGTAATTAAACATTGAATGCTTTTAGCTTTTCATGGTTAGATTGTATCATGCGGTGGATTGATCTAGTCTGATTAGTGGTGTGGCCTCAAACGAGTCAGGTGCTGCTTTCGGCCTAACTCGTTTGTTGTCATGCTTGACGGGTGCTGCTTTCGGCCTATGCATTCTTTGTTTATTACGAATTTATGATCATGTTTCACCCCTTCAATTTATTTATCATGCTCTGATCCTCGTTAATCGGCTATGAGTATATGTTGTAATGTTCATTCTGTTGAAAGCCGATCTTTCGTCATGCTTACGTCATGCATTCGGCAGTGCGTTCCTTGCGTACCTTACCGATTGCCGAATGAGATTTTAACTGCCGACAGATAGCTTCTCTGTAGCTATTTGTCTCTCGAGATTGGCTTCAACGCCGCAAATATGGAACTGTCTGGTCTTACCCGGCACGTTCCAGGTTTTGATCTAAACGTTTTTATCCCTTTGTTAGTTTTCAGGCAAACTGACTGGCACGCTTCCGGATTCGAAAGCCCGGGCCGCATTTGAAGCCAGCTTGTTCGGCTTGCTGTGTGCTTGGCGTGAGGTGCGGATTTTACGTCAACAATTTGATTCTGGAGCTTTGCATGCTTTCATTTCTGCTGCATTTGTGAAGAAGAATTTATTAGCTCTGAAACCCATGAAGAACACTATGCTAGTAAGCTCACCAGGGGGTGAACAGCGGGCTACTCTACGATGCCCCCATGTCCCCATCATAATAAGGGGGGTAGAGTTCAAGGCAGGTCCGATAGTACTGGAGACCCTTGGATTTGATTTGATCCTGGGTATGAGCTGGATGACCAGATATGATGCAGTAATCAGGTGTGCTACGAGGACCATTCAGCTGACAGCAGAGTCCGGTGACCAGGTGGAGTATCAGGCAGCCAGTTCCTCAGAGCAAGGCCAAGCCAATCAAGCTGAAGGGACGACAACTGAAGATATCAGGGTGGTGAGCCAGTTCCCGGACGTGTTCCCTGACGAGTTGCCAGGTATGCCCCCAGAACGAGATGTTGAATTCGTTATTGAACTAAAACCTGGCACTGCACCTATAGCCAAGAGTCCGTATAGGATGGGAGCGAAGGAGCTGGAGCAGCTCAAGAAGGAGTTGGACGAATTGTTGGCCAAGGGGTACATTCGTCCGAGTGCTTCGCCATGGGGAGCACCAGTATTGTTCGTCGACAAGAAGGATGGTTCGCAGAGGTTATGTGTGGATTATCGAGCCCTCAATGAAGTGACCATCAAGAACCAGTACCCGCTGCCGAGGATTGATGATCTGTTCGATCAGTTGAGAGGAGCTTGTGTGTTCTCCAAGATAGATCTTCGTTCGGGCTATTATCAGATGAGGATCCGCCCGTCAGATATACCCAAGACTGCTTTCACTACTCGGTACGGGTTGTATGAGTTCTTGGTCATGTCTTTTGGATTGACCAACGCTCCTGCATACTTCATGTACCTGATGAACAGCGTGTTCATGGACTATCTGGACAAGTTCGTGGTGGTATTTATTGATGACATTCTGGTCTTCTCCAAGAATGAGGAAGAACATGAGGAACACTTGAGATTGGTGCTGCAGAGACTTCGGGAACATCAGTTGTACGCCAAGTTGAGCAAGTGTGAGTTCTGGCTGAAGGAAGTAGCATTTCTGGGACACGTGTTGTCCAATGGCGGAGTGGCAGTTGATCCGAAGAAAGTCAGCGATGTGTTGAGCTGGAATCCGCCACGGGATGTGAGCGAGATCAGGAGTTTCCTTGGGATGGCCGGTTATTACAGACGGTTCATTGAAGGATTCTCCAAGATTGCTAATCCGCTGACTGCTTTGCTAGAGAAGAATGCCCCGTTTGTGTGGATAGAGGCATGCCAGGTCAGCTTCGAAGAGTTGAAGAAGAGGTTGACTACAGCCCCAGTGCTGGTATTGCCAGATTTGGCTAAGAGTTTCTCCATCTACTGCGATGCATCCCGTCTAGGACTGGGTTGCGTCCTTATGCAGGAGGGCAGAGTCGTGTCTTATGCGTCCAGACAGTTGAGGAAGCATGAGCAGAACTATCCGACGCACGACTTGGAGTTGGCAGCTGTGGTACATGCTCTGAAAATCTGGAGACATTACTTGATTGGGCACACATGTGACATCTACACTGATCATAAGAGCCTCAAGTATGTCTTCACTCAGTCGGATCTGAACATGAGACAGCGTAGATGGTTAGAGCTGATCAAGGATTATGATCTGGAGATCCACTATCATCCAGGGAAGGCCAACTTGGTGGCAGATGCTCTGAGCAGGAGGAGTTATGTGAACAGGATCACTGGACACTGTTTGCCTGAGGAGCTCAGCCGAGAGTTTGAAAAGATGAGTCTGGGATTCGTCACCAGCATCACCGAGATGGCAGTAGAGCCCACGCTCGAGCAGGAGATCCGGAGAGGTCAGCTGCAGGATGAGAAGATCAGAGAGATTGTGGGGAATGTTGCATTGGGAAAGGCCCCTGGATTCAGAGTTGATGATCAGGGAACTCTATGGCATGGGAAGAGGATATGTGTGCCAGACATAGCGCAGATCAGAGGGATGATTCTGAGAGAGGCACATGACTCAGCTTATTCGATCCACCCAGGCAGCACTAAGATGTATCAGGACATCAAGGAGAGATTCTGGTGGTACGGACTGAAGCGTGATGTGGCGACTCATGTGGCATTGTGCGACACATGTCAGCGAGTCAAGGCAGAACATCAGAGGCCAGCTGGATTGCTTCAGCCGTTGAAGATCCCGGAGTGGAAATGGGAAGAAGTTGGTATGGACTTCATCACTGGTCTGCCCCGCACACAGAGAGGATTCGACTCCATTTGGGTGATTGTTGATCGTCTGACCAAGGTGGCCCACTTTCTGCCAGTGAAGACCACCTACACAGGCGCCAGACTAGCAGAGTTGTACATGGAGCGGATTGTGTGCTTACACGGGGTGCCGAAGAAGATTGTGTCAGATCGTGATACTCAGTTCACCTCACACTTCTGGCGGAAGCTACATGAGTCCATGGACACGAAGCTGCACTTCAGCTCAGCTTATCACCCGCAGACAGATGGTCAGACAGAGCGGACCAATCAGATACTAGAGGATATGTTGAGGGCTTGTGCATTGCAGTATGGAGTCAGCTGGGATAAGAGTTTGCCGTATGCAGAGTTCTCCTACAATAACAGCTACCAGAAGAGTCTGCAGATGGCACCGTTCGAGGCATTGTATGGCAGGAAGTGCCGGACCCCATTGTTCTGGAATCAGACTGGAGAGAGTCAGGTCTTTGGTCCGGAGATACTCAGAGATGCAGAGCGGCAGGTGCAGGTGATCAGAGAGAACCTGAAGGTGGCCCAGTCCCGACAGAAGAGTTACGCCGATGTTAGACGGAGGGACCTCAGCTTCGGAGTTGATGATTTTGTGTACCTGAAGGTGTCACCCATGAGAGGTGTAAAGCGGTTCAATGTCAAGGGCAAGTTGGCACCTCGTTACATCGGACCGTTCAGGATACAGGAACGGATGGGCGAAGTGGCATATCGGCTAGATCTGCCTGAGAGACTAGCCGGAGTACATGATGTGTTCCATGTGTCCCAATTGAAGAAGTGCTTACGGGTGCCAGAAGAGCAGATCCCGATTGAGGAGTTGAATGTTCAGGAGGACCTCACATACGAGGAGTATCCGATCAGAATCCTGGAGGTGTCAGAGAGAGTGCTGAGGAACAAGACCATTCGGATGTGCAAGGTGCAGTGGAGCCGGCATTCAGAAGCAGAAGCAACTTGGGAGCGGGAAGAAGATCTCAAGTCCGAGTACCCACAGCTCTTCGCTTCTACATCCGAATCTCGAGGACGAGATTCACCTTAAGGGGGGTAGGTTTGTAACACCCCAAAATACTCAAAATTAAAATTTTTGGCATTTAATTAATTATTTAATGCTCTCACCTATTTTATAAAGGCTAAATAATAATTTTCTAAAGTTTAAAATCAAATATAAGTAATAGAAACATTTATTGTTGCATTCATGCTGCTGCATTTATTTTTGTATTGCTTGTGATTCAAACAAGAATTTAAAAATATTTAAATTCAAATTTGAATCACTTTGTTTGGAGCCCTAGAAAAGTTGTTAGGCCCGTGGTTCACTTTTGCTCCCTGGACTTTTTCCTTGGTCCACTTTTCCTCCTTCTACTCTCTTTCCAGTCCGGCCCAAACTCCCTCTCTCCTCTTTCCTTCTCCGGCCCGTCCAGCTCCGCGGCCCAGCACTATTCTTCCGGCCCACTCCCGCTTTCCCCTTCCTGCGGCCCATCCCTCCCCCTCTCCCCGCGCGCGCAGCCGCCCCGGCCCAGTTTTCCCCGCAGCCCAGGCCGGCCCAGCCGCGCACCCCTCCCCCTCTCTCTCTCCCCCACCGATAGCCCGGCCCCACCTGTCATCTTCTCCTCCCACCTTCCTTCTTTCCCCGCGCTAATGGCGCCCGACGCGCGCGATCGCCGCGGCTGGGGCCCGCACGCCGAGGCAGGCGCTCCCTCCCTACTTAATCTGGCGACCCTGCAGCCCCCGCTCCACTCGCCCTCGCCGCAACCCTAGCAGCGCCGCCCCTCCACCAGATTCGCCGAGCCGCCGTGCTCCGAGGACCGCCGGCCGACGTCGTTCCGCCGCTCCGGTGCCCCGCTGCCCCGGCCGACTCACGGAGCAGCACCGACGAGGAGCCAGGAGCGCGCCGAGCCGCTTCAAGTTCGCCCTCGAGCCGCGCAGCTCCATCGCCGACGCGACCCCGACACCGCCGACCGCCGCTCGCCGTCGACCCACCCCGACGCCGTCGCATCCTCGGCTTGCTCTGCGCAGGTAGCGCTCCCGTCCCCCTCTGGTCCTTTAGCACCAACCCACACCCGAAACCGAGCCCCGACGAGCGCGCAATGCCTCGCCGGAGTCGGGCGGGCCTCGGTCGCCGCCGTGCGCCCCCCTAGGCTAACACGTGCACGACTTGATCACCACGGGTGGACTCGCCGTTCGCCCGTGAGCACGTAGAGCTTAGCCCCGAAGCAAATGGATCCCCGTAGCGCCTGGTTGAACCAACTCCGGTGAGGCGCCGCCGCGGCCGACTCAGCGCCGCCGCCTCCCTCTGTTTCCCCGGCGAACACCCCCCCTCCGGTCTGTTTTGGACCCTCGGATCCGGATCCGACGGCCCACGGAGCGCCACGTTGCGGGTCAACCCCCGGGTTACCGGTCAGCGCGGGCATTTTTGTTAAAGAGCCCCTGGGTTTTATCAAAATCAACCCGTGGTCCATTTTAATTTAAAAATAAGTACAAATAGGTCCTGTTTTATTCGTTTAGGCCCCTGGAAATTTTAAAACTTCGCCAGCAAGCCCCCGAACCTTAGAAACGCTATAACTTTCACGTTTTAGCTCCGATTTGCGTGATTTTCGCGCTCATGTGTTCGTAGCGAAGCGTAGATTACTTCTAGCTCCTGTTTTTGTACTGTTTTTACTGTTTGGTGTACTGTTCTAATAGATTAATTTTGTTTGCATGTAATGATTGTTTTGGATGCGTGCGTGATGATCGTGTCCAGTCGATGAGCCCGTAGCGTTGGACTTCGAGTACGTTGAGGACGTGCCGGAGCAGGATTTACAGCAGCAGCCGTACTCCGAGGAAGGCAAGTTATAGCACGGACAATCCTTGCTACCTATCTCACTTTTAATACACTGTTCTTTACATACGCATGTGTCTAATACTGTTTACCATTAAGGTCGTACCTAGCATTTATTTCCCTGTCCTTGTACTCCTATGGGCTTTTGCATATGGGTAGCATTTTGCTAGGCGCAACTACTGTCACCTTTAATTAACTGTTAATATTGACTTAATGGTCCACTTCAACTTTAATGTTAGAACTTGCTTTTTAGCAACTTGGATCAGGGAGCTGGGGCTTGCGTGTTTTGCCTGGCCCCAGTGTCTCTCCCTAAGGACTGGTTCGTAAAAGCGGCAACCTGGGAGCCTGTCGCCGCCGCCGGGACTATAATGGCTCTGGTCTTGGTCGAGTAGCTTGTACGTCTCTAGCTTGGCAGTGGTTACCGAGTGGCCTACGGCGTTGTGGGAGGTACGGCGCTGGGTGATCTCCGATTCCACCGAGGACGGTAGCCCCGTCGGCTAGGTCACGTTAGACCCAGTCCCATGTTGGGAGCCCCCGTGAGTGCGGGAGCTCCGCACGTTGCGCCATTTACTTTTGTTGGCATGATTTGCCGGCGCGTGGACGCCATTGACCCCCTCACGTTGCGCCCTGAGGGTCAGTCAATCTCGGTGCCTAAGTTTTCACCACCGTATAGTACTCCAGCGGCTACTGTCTTGTTAGGGTGTCTTGTGAAAGCCTCGTAGCGTCCCTATGCAGTCACACCTCGGAAGTGTTGATGTGCGTGGTTGGGTGCAAAGTTCTTTGAACTTTTACGCGACTGGTGGGTAAAGGGCGAAACCTCTGCAGAGTGTACGATCTATCATGATAGCCCGGCTCAGGGTCACGAGCGGCCTGGATCCTTTTATGATTAGAAGATGATATTTATTACTGCTTATTGTTGACTTACATTAATTAATTTGGGATGCAACTGGGATTCATCTAAAGTAGTAATTATGATTAAAATGAACCAACTAAAAGTGCTAATGCAGTTAAGCCAGTGTCAAGCCCCTTTTGCCTCATCACCCGTGCTATACTTGCTAAGTAATTCTGTTACTTACACTTGTTGTTATTATTATTTTTTGGGCAAAAATCCCGGACGGGTAACAGATTGGAGTCAGGCTGATTATGCTTTGGAGTTTCCAGAGGACTTGCCTTACTTCTGAGCTCGCGTTCTCCCAGTCAGAGTCCCTGTGGGATTGCGGCTACACTTAGAGAGAGTTTATTAGCCTTCCGCTGTCCATGTATTTCATTTATGCAAACTCTGATGTAATCGCTACTTTATGATGAGAATTAAGCATTGTACTCTGATTTTTACCATATTTGTTCGCTATATGTGTCTGTGAACTTCCTGGGCACACATATGGCCACATTCGGGTTTTGTGTAAATCCGGGTGTGACAGATGCACATTAATTTGAGAAAATTAATTCGGATCGCCAGAAGTAGTAATTTGGACGGTAAACCAGCTAACGGAGCTCCGACAAGGACTCCACCGTGCGTGCTAAATATTATTCAGCACGCAGGGAGCTAAATAACCTGGTTCTATATATATATAATATATACAATAGTATACTGATAGTGGGTGTAGCTACACGCGAGTGTAGATAAAACTCGTCCTATATATATATATATATATATATATATATATATATATCCAGCTTCTTACATGTTGTAACTTGGAGGATATATATGGACCAATGATTGAGGTCACTGGGATCCGTCCATGAAGAGCACTTTGCTTCCAAGCACGACAAGTCTGCGATTCCTGATGATCCATGCATCCAGGGCATAATTCTCCTTTCCTCTCCTACTTTGCTGACACGCGTCAGTAGTTATATATGCTACATCGTCAATCGGCACAACTTCAGGGGCATGCCTTTTCTTTTAGAGCCTGACCAGTTTTCGTCACTAGGACAACACTGCTGTTTGTGCCGTGATCATTTGCTCGGCAAGGTCCACCTTGTCCTAGACATATACTATTCCCCTGCAAGGGATCATTAACCATATATGTTCAGCACCTTTGCATATATGCACCGTATCAGTTATATGCTTCAACATACTGTTCCTTAATCCCTACCAATTTTGTTTCTGCTTCCCTTGTTTTGGGAGCAAACAATCTGTGTTTTTTCGGTTGAATAATGTTGGATCATGCGTATCAGTAATTTTTTTCCTGTAACTTTAGCTATCATATCATGTTCAAAACAAAAGGGACATAGAATCATAATTGTAGAAACGTGAGATTCTTTTCTGCAATAATTTCGTAGCGGTGTTATTTGAAAAGCCATTTATGCTTTGGAGTACAGATGGAAAGTTCCTTCATCTCAACAGCCGAGTTTAAAGAAAAACCCATCTCCCCACTTTTGATCATTAATTGCTAATTACTTCAACAGAATTATCTGGCATTGTTAGCCTCCTTCCTTGTGTTACCAAAAGTGCTAGTACTGTACTAATTACTCATCTATTCCATGCCATTACAAAATACAATCTGAAGCAATGCTATGCATATAAATGTACCTCTGTCATGATTAAAAATAAGTAAAATGGTAGCCCCCTTCAGGAAGTTTTTGATGGCTCCCTCTACATCCAAAAATTGTCGCATTCTAGTAACTACATTTCTAGCAACCTTTAATTTGTAACATTGGCACGGTCGTGCCAAAAGGTCATGCCAATCTGCCAGGAAATGCAACGACCTAATTTCCATATCTAACATTGCAATGATCTATCAGAACAATTTGAAAGAGTGAAATTATCCATAGCAATGGCACACGTCTCGGTAGGCTGTAGGTAGCTTCCATATATATCACTACCCATCGTCCTCTAGTTGCCTATCCTTTATCTAAGAATCATTATGAGTCAGCCCAGACGTTTCCTATACATACCACGAGGTTGTCATATCATGACATATATGAAATTTGGCACGTACTCAAATATACTATATACATCTCTAACATGTAATACATGGTTATTTTGTACTACTTTGGTCCCAAAATACTATTCATCTCGTTGACTCTTGCTCACAACATTTGAGCAATATCTTATTAAAAAATCTAGCATAAATACACGAAAATATAAGTTCGTGCTTACATACCTTTGATGATGAAGTAAGTCACAAACAAAATAATTGATACCAACACAATTTTTTTGGATAAGACGAATAATCAAACAGTATGAGTAAAAGTCAACAACGAATATAATTT
Organism: Echinochloa phyllopogon; assembly: GCA_033239725.1. Taxonomy (NCBI): domain Eukaryota; kingdom Viridiplantae; phylum Streptophyta; class Magnoliopsida; order Poales; family Poaceae; genus Echinochloa; species Echinochloa phyllopogon. The sequence continues at coordinate 5,548,424 of BTCW01000017.1, read as the reverse complement.
GGGACAAAGTAAGTAGTCATAGGACTGCAGGAGTTGGGCACGTATAATTTCCATTGTCCATCGTCCATCCATGGTTCCATGTATGTACCAATATAAAAACTCATGGTTTCTTGCATATGTATATCCAGGAGAAGATTTGGCGACAGAAACGAGACCTTGAGGTGGTGCTATATCTTTGGCCGCCTCCTCCTTTAGCTTTCGTTAAAGCTAAAATGACGGTGGGAATCGGATGGGACGTGTACTTCTGCTCTTCGTGATATATATGCGGCCCAAAATAATGCAAGCCAAATTATTACTCATGCAGATTAAGCTGGGAGGGAAGCATCTATATATTCCGCATGGATGTTTCCCTGTTATGCTTATAGACCGTGTTTTGGAACTTGTTTTTTTTGTCTCATATAGAGCTTTTAGGTACTACAGTGCACACTGCAACCTTGCCAAAGCCAGATGTTGCACTGATGCAAGACTTGGGAACTTGGGATGGTGTAAGCTCTAATCAACCACATATCTTTATCATCAAATTTAATTTTGTGTGTTAATACTATTGCGACTACTCCTATCTTTGGAACAAAGGAAAGCACTAAGAAACAGCTCAGATCCTGCATGAATAGAGAACAAGTTCCTGCCTATATTAATCCTTTGCTACATGCTTACACCGGTTTGCTAAACCTCATGCGTGTATATGCATGCAATGTATATTCCTTGTAGGCTATATATTCTTTTTGTAGAACAATCATGTCGGACAGCAATCAGTATTCTCGATCTTCCTCACAGGAAAAACTAACGCAGGTCCACTGTACTAATACCACACGCACGATTATTATGGCCGACTCCCGTTAGCATCCAACATGTAGGATCGATTATTCCATTGAGAAAATTCCCTATTTGACACTGTCAAAATGACATGTTTCTTTTTTTACCCTCGAAAACCTTTTGTTTTCTATTTGACACCGAGTTCAATTTTCGTTCCCAAAATGACACTGCCGTGAGACGTGGGTGTCAACAATGTTAAAAATGACATAAAAAGACGATTTTGCCCCTCCTGAGTTATGCTGTGTAACTGTTACTTCTGTTACATCAGATCATTTAGACTATGTTTTTTCTTCCATCATTTAGTTTAAATTTTGGGCATTATTTTCAACATATACTCCAAGTTTTTTGCTTATAATACCCAATATGCTGCTGTATTTTGAACATAATGCCCAATATTTGAAATAATGCTCAAAATTTGAACTATATACTGCTGTATTATCCACATGATGGAAGAAAAATCATAGTCTAAATGATGTAACATAAGTAATAGTTACACAACATAACTTAGGAGGGGTAAAATCGTCTTTTCATGTCACTTTTTACGCTGTTAACATCCACGTTTCACGGCAGTGTCATTTAGAGACGAAAAATTAAACTTAGTGTCAAATAGAGAACAAAAGGATTTTGTCGACCAAGAAAAGAACGTGCCATTTTTTCAGTGTCAAATATGGGGTTTACTCCGTTCCATCCCCTACAAAGCTAGGTGCCGCCGCCTCCGATCCAACTCGCCGGCCTCGCCTTTTCGCGTGTCTCCAAGAGGTAATTTCTGGCTACCAACCAACCATGCGTCTGTGGCAGTGTGTCACAACACGTACGAGCAAATTAAAGCCGGTGGTAGACAAGTGTTAGCGAGATTGTAGTGCTCACATGGACACCAAATTGCTCGGCATAGTTGGTCGAGCTGAGAGACGAGATTGTCATTCAGTACACTGATCGATGTTCTATTTGTGTGTATACTTCTGGAGAGAATTCCTTATTTAACATTAAAAATGACTCTATTCCTAATTTAACCCTGAAAATTCAACTATGCCTTACCTGACCCTAAACTTTTATATGTTTATGCCTAATTTGACATTGCCGTTGGATCCGTTAGGTTCTTCCATTAGTTTTTCTACTGTGCCTTTGCAAACACTAAGTCAATGGACAAAACTATATATCCTTGTTCCAGTAGACAAAAGAAAAAAAAACTCACCACATCCAGCCCTGCTGCTGGACGCTATCCCGACGTCCAGTCTCGATCCCTTGGCACCCTTCTTCATCGAAGTAGATTCGCGCGGAGCAGAGGCACTAGCAAAAACCCTCCAGAGAGCTGTTTGAAGCTGTTTTTGGAGCTCTATCAAATGGGGCCTTAATTGAGATCTACCAGCACTACTACATGCATGTACCTTTTATGTTGGGGAAATCTATCTACCTCAATGTTCCGTTTTCATTCTTGTATGACGTAGGCTAACAATGGAGGATACTAGTGCATGATCCATGCATGCGTGCAAGAACAAGACAAACTTAACTTTCTACAAGAATAGAGCAAGGTAGCGTCCATTATTGTTGTCACGAGAGGGCGCCACCTGATATTTTTCCTTCTCAACAACAGCAGATGTAGACTCGTATTGCAAGATGCATATATTTTGATTGTGAGCCATTTCTTTATGCCTTTCAAAAGCAGGATCACTAGTTACATAGCATAGTAGCGAAAAAAGATTTGATCGACAATCCATCAGTCCAATCGATCCCAGAAAGAGCAGTAAAAAAATTTAAGAAAAAGAAGCTGTTTTAATTCTGTCTTTCAAACCACTTGATCCGCCCAGCAGGCCGGAGAGAGTGATTGGACAGTGAAATGTGCGATATTTCTGGCCAACCATATGCAGACTGCAGGGCAAGGCAAGGTATCTACGCTACTCTCTGCTGGGAGTGATGATCTGTAGCGAGCTATATACACACATGAATGCCTACGTGGATGCACCTGATACCAAGCGGTTAATCGTTGGCCAGTCGGCATCATTATCCGGTTATGTCGGATTGCAAAGTTATTTTGCATTGCCTTGTCGGTACGATGATTCATACTATGGATATGGGCTCTGACAGAAAGTATGGCACATAACTCTTTATAGTACTTACGGTTTTTACGTGTCTCTATAGCTATATCTAAAATGTAAAGGTTACTTTGCAACTTGCATACATGGATAAACGGGTGAAATTGGTTTTCTTCAGGTTTTAAACGTGTGGCTCTTAGGATTCATAATTGTGATATGTATCGCAATCGTGCCATCTTCGATTACTCAATTGGTCAATTTGGTCACTTGGTTCTTTTGATGATTCCTAATGCATGGTTGCAACATACACGATCCTCTTTTGATTACTTTCTCCATTATCCATATTTGAAAGTAAAATAAAGGCCCTTTTGTTCATAGAAAACCGATAGATGGGAGTCATCTGTTTCATTTCCTTTTAATCTATCATTGGATAAGCTTTCTACTGACTTAACCAGATGAATTATGTTTTGCACTAGTATAATTATCTTATTGGCGATCTTTATGGATGCTTTACTTATTGGATGATCCATTTGGGCACTGCTGCGGAAAGAGAGGACAATTTGCCATTCCGAGCACTGGAGGTTGCTGCAATGGTATTCTTTGCCAAACATGAGCAGAAAAGTTCAGTAATAAGCTATATATGCTGTCTTTGTTGATACATCAAACAATATATGACTTATTATATCATTTTATTTTTGCAGGCATGACTTATTATATCGTTGGTTTCAGACTTTAGCTTCGAGCTGAAACGTTGTAATAGTGCACAACGGTTGTATTCATTGCACTATGCAGAAGGCCAGAATGATTTCATTCTCTAAAAGACTTGTAAATAATGCAGATAAAAAAATGACGTCCCAGCATGTATACAATCATATCATTTTACGTTTGATGAGTACAAATATATAGTTGAGGATATCCAAATTTGCATAGTATACTATGTTTATGGTCCTATTGTTTTTTCTATATATATATATATATATATATATATATATATATATGCGGCAGTATATATTTGTGATTGAAGTTGTATGCCAACATACAAGAGACTGTATCTGAAATGCAGAAATAATATCGGTAATGTGTTCTTTGGATGTCATGGGATCGGAGTTAGTGTACATGACAACAAATCATGGATGGTATATGATTCTTCCAACCCAGGAAAAATAATGAAATGAATCTTTTTGATTCGGCCCCTAGCTAGTAGCTAAGCTATAATAGAACAAGTACACACAACAATTTTTTTCTTTCAAAAAGTAGTGAGATATAGAGGCGATTGGTTAGCAACGCGCCTCGTACTATGTTTACTATTACTTTGGACCCAGAACCTTCAATATAATTTTCTATATATACATATTATCAATATATCATGTAATCACCGTAAAATTGTGCCACATACCCTTAATCAATCACAAAAACCGTATGTGTCTTGATATATTACTGGCCCTGCATAAAAAAAATTGTAGTGGCTCCTTAAAAATCAAAGTAAAGTGTTGCTCTCTGAGCTAGGTGTTGGCAAATTTATTTTTTCACGGCTACTATATATTCTTGAGAATAATTACATTTTTCCTAGACTAATAATTTCATATCATTATATTTACACTGAATGATCTAAGTATAAGTTGTCATTTGTACTGAAAAATCATGCACTGCCTCGAGACCATGTGGAAACCTAAAAATATATATTCTTTACACCTAACACCTTACATACTAGTTTCCTATCATAATCTAACTTTTGTATATCAAATATTAAACGCATCCACCAATAAATCAATGCTCTTTTGTGATAACGAGTCAATTATTTTTCGCACATACATGACAAGAAGCTAGCATCATCCCATCCCAATATGACCATATCAACAAAATCATGCAGGCATACTTCTTCCAACCAGTGTAATGAAATAAACTTGTTTGATTCCGAAACCTATCTAGCTCTAGCCATGCATATATACCTTGAGTGGTGCTTTGTAAGTTCTTACGTTTCATAAATCTGCTTATATAGACACTACTACCTGTCGGTGTTCAGATTGATCGCACGACACTAACTAGAAAGAATGTGTTGCGTCCTATCTCTCGATGGTTGGTGCAAAGGCTAACACAATGACACAACATTTATCCCGGTTCCGGCCACGGGGCCGTACGTCCAGCAAAGGGTGTGCGTGTACTGTATTATCTTACACTAGGCTGCTCGTAGTAGGGGTTTACAAGCAAGGCGGGAGAGGAGGAGAGGTCTCCAAGTCCCAAGCGTCTAAGGTTGATTGAGGTGAGTGTCAATATCTGGGAGTGCGGATGCGTTGTGTTGGCGGATGCATCTCAGAGATCTCGTGGTCTGGCCCATGGCCGGGGGTCTACCTCCTCCTTTTATAGTTCAAGGAGGGGCAGAGACATATGTGTTGCACAGTGGAGTCTACAGTCATCGGGCACTGGAGAGCATGGCGCCGGGCGTGGCTGTCGTCCTTGTGGATCCTTCTGTTCGGCGCGAATCGGTGGACGTCCTGCAGCTCCAGTGGGCGGCGTGGCGGTTCCTGTAGAAAGTATATGTCCTTGTGCCTGTCTCGGGGTGACTTTGAGGGGCCGCGCTGACTGGCGTTCGTGCCCAGTCGTCGCCCATACACCCATTCGACGGTTCTCCCATGCCTTATCGAGGGCTTCGTCATGGGGTTAATACGGGGGTTGGCAGCACAGGAGCACGGGAGTTGGCAGCATAGGAGCACGGGAGTAGGCAGCACTAGACCATGCATGGCCTCGCAAGCCGGCACAGTGTTGGGGATGGCCGCACAGTGACCGGAGTTGGCAGCACAGGGCCTCGCAGTCATGCACAGTGTTGGGGATGGCCGCACAGTGACCGGAGTTGGCGGACACAATTCAGGTCATATCGTCTATGCGGGATGGCCCGTGATTTACCTTTTGACATCGGCGTCCCGTGGCAGCGTGTCACACCCGGAATTACTCAAAACCCGAATGTGGCCATATGTGTGCCCAGGAAGTCCACAGACACATATAGCAAACAAATATGGTAAAAATCAGAGTACAATGCTTTATTCTCATCATAAAGTAGCGAATACATCAGAGTTTGCATAAATGAAATACATGGACAGCGGAAGACTAATACATCTCTCTAAGCGTAGCCGCAATCCCACAGGGACTCTGACTGGGAGAACGCCAACTCAGAAGTACGGCAAGTCCTCGGGAAACTCCACCTCATAGTCAGCCTGACTCCAATCTGTTACCCGTCCGGGATTTTGCCCAAAATGATAATAATAGCAAGTGTAAGTAACAGGATTACTTAGCAAGTATAGCACGGGTTATGAAGGCTCAAAAAGGCTAGACACTGGCTTAACTGCATTAGCACTTTTAGTTGGTTCGTTTTAACTTTATCCAAGTTACTACAAGTGAATGAGAGTCCCAGTTGTAACCCAATTAATGGTGTAAGTGACATTAAACAGGAATAAATACCGTATTCTAATGAAAAAGGATCCAGGCCGCTCGTGACCCTGAGCAAGGCTATCATGATAGATCGTACACTCTGCAGAGGTTTCGCCCTTTACCCACCAGTCGCGTAAAAGTTCAAAGGAACTTTGCACCCAACCACGCACATCAACACTTCCGAGGTGTGACTGCATAGGGACGCTACAAGGCTTTCACAAGACACCCTAACAAGTCAGTAGCCGCTGGAGTACTATACGGCGGTGAAAACTTAGGCACCGAGATCGACGTACGCCCACGGAGTCACACCGTGAGGGGGTCGATGGCGTCCGGAGCGCGGGTATCGCACCCATACTGCGCAACGTGCAGAGTTCTCAATCGCTGAGACTCCTACACGGGACTGGGTCTAACGTGACCTAGCCGACGGGGCTACCGTCCTCGGTGGAATCGGAGAACACCCAGCACCGTACCTCCCACAACGCCGTTGGCCCCTCGGTAACTACTGCCAAGCTAGAGACGTACAAGCTACTTGACCAAGACCAGAGCCCATATAGTTCCGGCGGTGGCGACAGGCTCCTGGGTTGCCGCTTTAAGAACCGGTCCTTATAGGGAGACACTAGAGCAAAGCACACAGCACATGCTCTAGCCCCCTAGTCCAAGTTGCTAAAAAGCAAGTTTTATCGTTAATGTTGAAGTGAACCATTAAGTCAATATTAACAATTAAATAATGGTGACAGTAGCTGCGCCTAGCAAAAAAAATACTACCCATATGCAATTACCCATAGGAATACAAGGACAGGAAAATAAATGCTAGGAATAACCTTAATGGTAAACAAATTTAGACACATGCGTATGTAATGAACAGTGTATTAAAAGTGAGATAGGTAGCAAGGATTGTCCGTGCTATAACTTGCCTTAAGTCCAATTAATAGCTGTTCAAAGTCTTCAGTTCTTCATCTTGAATCTCTCGAACGACCTTCCTCTACTCGCTACAATCATCGAGCGCAAACATGAAGCTAGACAAGCAAACAAACAAGAACAACTAAGAAAAATACACCAATCAATAGAGAAGGCTTTAAAAGAGCGCGCTAAAGGATATGGCTTGGTTCGATGGTCACGTGAGCGCAAGAACCGCTGAATACGGAGCAACGGTTGGAAAGATACAGCTGTTGGGGGATTTGTATTTAATGGAAGACTATGTGCTTCATTTATTTTAATTAAATAAAACCATGTATAAATTATGAATACAAATTATATTTTAATCTTTAGAAAATACGGAGTAAACTTAGTCATATTTTAATTATAAATATTCAAGTATAATTTATTCAAATTAAAACGTTAACTTAAAAAGAAGCATGTGAGAGCAACTAATCGACTAACTTTATTATTCGCGTTCAGCTAGTCATGTTATTATTATTAGAAATAAATTATAACAATATTAGTCATATTAATTTTATTTATAAGTACCGAGGTATGAGCCTATATTGCTTTTAATTAGAAATGCTTAGTTAAATTAAGCATTAATTAAATAAATATTGTTTTATGAAGCCGAGGTATAACTCTAATTAAATATTATTCTGAAAAATAGAATTATTCAATTTAATAAGTATTATAGAAAACCGATATGTAAATCCTAATTTGCTTTTATTTGGAAAAAGGCATTTAAATAACATTTAATCAACTTAGTACTAAATAAAAATTCAGAAACATGTCACATGGTAAATGACAGTGCTAACGTGTAGTTTATGTTGACATGAACCTAACGCAACGAAAACGGATTGAATCGGAGCTAAAACGTGGATTTTATGGGCTAAACAAGATTGCAGGGGGTTTTCTGCAAAATGGCCAAGACACAGAAATTGATCTAAAAGTTTTCGCGTTTCTTTAGGGACCTAAGTGCAAAACTTGCATCTCCCTCCTTTTAACAGGCAGGGGAGCTTGCCGGCGGCTCTGGTCGTCGGCGTCGCCGGCGCTCCGGCGACGCAGGGCGGCGGGGACCTAACGCAGGGGGGTAGAGGAGGTGGAGGGGATCCCAGGGGTAAGCTCACCGGTGGCGGAGGCAGGAGAAGGCGGCCGGATTTGGCCCGCGGCGGAGCTGGGGGTCGGCGGCGGCGGCTTCTCGCGGGGGAGGCGCTCCGGCGGCGGTGGCGCGACGTGGACCGGAAGGAGAGGTGCGGCTCGACGAGGAGATCGTCGTGGTGGTCCCGTCTTGTCCCGAAGATGGCCGAGGCGGTCGGATTTCGGCCGGTGGCGAAGAAGATGGCCGGCGGCGGAAGGCTCACGCGGAGGAGAGCCTCCGGCGGTCGGGTGGCGACGAGGACCGGCGGCGGAGTTGCGGGTTGACGCGGGGAACCACGAGGTTGTTGCGGCTTGGTCCGCCAGCCACCGAGACGGCCGGAATTCGGCCCGCTGCGGAAGAGTTGGCCGGCGGCGGGGTCTTCACGCGGAGGAGCATCCCCAACGGCCGATAGGCGACGAGAGGGGGTGGAGGAGCTTCGTCTTGGCGAGGAGGGGCTCGTGGTGGCCTCAATTCCGACCGGCGACCGGCGGAGGCCGCGAAATGGTGGCAATGGCGGCCGGTGGCGCTCGGCACAGAGGGGAGAGGGCGGCGGCGCTAGCGCAGGAGGGCTCGATCTCGGGGGAGGATGAAGAGGTGAGGGTTGGGGTCTCGGCTGTGCACGGCTTAAAGGGGCGCGGACGTCGAGGAGAGAGGAAGGCAGCGGTGCGGCGGCGGGAATCACGGCGGCGAGATTCACGGCGGCGGCGGCGCGCTGCGCGGGCGGGAGCGGCTGCGTGGGGCGGTGCGGAGTTGGGCCGGAGGAGCTGGGAGGGGGAGGGGATGGTGGGCCGTGCGGGATGGAGTCGGCGGTTGGGCCGAGCAGCTGGCGTTGGGCCGCGAGGAGAAAGGGAGGAGGGCTGCCGGGCTGGGCTGGAAGGCAAAGTTGAAGGGGGAAAAACAGGCCGGGGAAAAGTTGGAGGGGCAAAATCGAACTCAGGCCGAAACAACTTTTCTAGGGCTCAAAACGACACGATTCAAACTCGAATTTAAATTAGATTTAAATTCCAATTCGAACCACGCACAAACAAAGATTTAATGCAGCCAACATGTATGCAACATACAAAGTAATTTATTTTATTTTTTTGCAAATATTTTCTTTCTCTCTTTTTTTATCATAAATTTCCCTGTAAAACAAGCTCGCAAAAATTTTAGAAAAATTGAGAAAAATTATTTTAATTATGTTGAAAATTCACATCCCAAAATTTGAAAATTTTGGGGTGTGACAAGCTACCCCCCTTAAACTGAATCTCGTCCCGAGATTCGCAGAGACTAGGAGCAAGGAGGGGACGAAACAACAAGATTCTGAAAACATAGATCTTCTAGAGTTGGATCTCCATGGTCCTTCATCTTCTGTGTTGATGTAGTTGCGAAGCTTCTACTACAAATTTCCTTTAGCTTTGTTCTTTCATTACGATGATCGCCTTCTGTTCTCGTTCTCGATGTTCTCCACTTGATTGATGAGGAAGAGATAGCAAGAAAAACAAGGAGATACGGGGAAAACAGAGAGAGCCCAACTACTCAATCATTACAAAAATCCAAATCAATCAAAGGCACAAGGACAGGCATTACAAACACACTCAACCATGGTTAGACACACAAGCCTAAAAGTGACTCTAAACGTTGTCAAAAATGTTAAGGGAATCCTCTTATGTAAGGTTATCACTTCGGTCTTCTTCACCTTGCAAACTCGTCTTGAGTGGTGTCCAACTTCTTGGTTGTAGTGGCACTGAGGGTGACGTCGTCGTGTACTCTGAAGTCGTTCGGCTTGAATTTCTTGTAGCAGACGGACGGTATCTTCATTCTTCAAGTGTCTTGCAAATGCATCGGGACGATACAGACAATCTAAGTGTTTTAGGATAAAGGAAAAGTCGAGAGGACACTTTGAGATCAAAAGCCAAGGAATGAATCCAAAGTGACAATATTTGAAGAACAAGGAGGAGGGAAGGGGAAATAGTATCAAGGAAAGTGTGAGTAAACAAGGAGACTCACAACAGTAATAGAAGATACGCGATCAAGGTAAAGCAACAAGGAGGAGTTAAATAGACCATAGTTGAAAATTAGCAATCAATACAAGGTGGAGGTAAATAATCAGAGGTCAAGCATGATAAGTAAATTATCAAGGAGAGGATAAAACATCCAAGGATATAATGACCAAAGAGAAATTGTCAAGGAGGGGAAATGCTCAAGGATAGCACTTTTTATGAATCAAAATGTCAAGGGTTAAGAAAGCAAGGGCTATATGGTAAAATGAATCGTAATGGATGGCCAGTACTATCTAGGCTACGTTCCTACAGTCAGCATAGCTCTGATACCAATCTGTCACACCCGGAATTACTCAAAACCCGAATGTGGCCATATGTGTGCCCAGGAAGTCCACAGACACATATAGCAAACAAATATGGTAAAAATCAGAGTACAATGCTTTATTCTCATCATAAAGTAGCGAATACATCAGAGTTTGCATAAATGAAATACATGGACAGCGGAAGACTAATACATCTCTCTAAGCGTAGCCGCAATCCCACAGGGACTCTGACTGGGAGAACGCCAACTCAGAAGTACGGCAAGTCCTCGGGAAACTCCACCTCATAGTCAGCCTGACACCAATCTGTTACCCGTCCGGGATTTTGCCCAAAATGATAATAATAGCAAGTGTAAGTAACAGGATTACTTAGCAAGTATAGCACGGGTTATGAAGGCTCAAAAAGGCTAGACACTGGCTTAACTGCATTAGCACTTTTAGTTGGTTCGTTTTAACTTTATCCAAGTTACTACAAGTGAATGAGAGTCCCAGTTGTAACCCAATTAATGGTGTAAGTGACATTAAACAGTAATAAATACCGTATTCTAATCAAAAAGGATCCAGGCCGCTCGTGACCCTGAGCAAGGCTATCATGATAGATCGTACACTCTGCAGAGGTTTCGCCCTTTACCCACCAGTCGCGTAAAAGTTCAAAGGAACTTTGCACCCAACCACGCACATCAACACTTCCGAGGTGTGACTGCATAGGGACGCTACGAGGCTTTCACAAGACACCCTAACAAGTCAGTAGCCGCTGGAGTACTATACGACGGTGAAAACTTAGGCACCGAGATCGACGTACGCCCACGGAGTCACACCGTGAGGGGGTCGATGGCGTCCGGAGCGCGGGTATCGCACCCATACTGCGCAACGTGCAGAGTTCTCAATCGCTGAGACTCCTACACGGGACTGGGTCTAACGTGACCTAGCCGACGGGGCTACCGTCCTCGGTGGAATCGGAGAACACCCAACACCGTACCTCCCACAACGCCGTTGGCCCCTCGGTAACTACTGCCAAGCTAGAGACGTACAAGCTACTTGACCAAGACCAGAGCCCATATAGTTCCGGCGGTGGCGACAGGCTCCTGGGTTGCCGCTTTAAGAACCGGTCCTTATAGGGAGACACTAGAGCAAAGCACACAGCACATGCTCTAGCCCCCTAGTCCAAGTTGCTAAAAAGCAAGTTTTATCGTTAATGTTGAAGTGAACCATTAAGTCAATATTAACAATTAAATAATGGTGACAGTAGCTGCGTCTAGCAAAAAAAATACTACCCATATGCAATTACCCATAGGAATACAAGGACAGGAAAATAAATGCTAGGAATAACCTTAATGGTAAACAAATTTAGACACATGCGTATGTAATGAACAGTGTATTAAAAGTGAGATAGGTAGCAAGGATTGTCCGTGCTATAACTTGCCTTAAGTCCAATTAATAGCTGTTCAAAGTCTTCAGTTCTTCATCTTGAATCTCTCGAACGACCTTCCTCTACTCGCAACAATCATCGAGCGCAAACATGAAGCTAGACAAGCAAACAAACAAGAACAACTAAGAAAAATACACCAATCAATAGAGAAGGCTTTAAAAGAGCGCGCTAAAGGATATGGCTTGGTTCGATGGTCACGTGAGCGCAAGAACCGCTGAATACGGAGCAACGGTTGGAAAGATACAGCTGTCGGGGGATTTGTATTTAATGGAAGACTATGTGCTTCATTTATTTTAATTAAATAAAACCATGTATAAATTATGAATACAAATTATATTTTAATCTTTAGAAAATACGGAGTAAACTTAGTCATATTTTAATTATAAATATTCAAGTATAATTTATTCAAATTAAAACGTTAACTTAAAAAGAAGCATGTGAGGGCAACTAATCGACTAACTTTATTATTCGCGTTCAGCTAGTCATGTTATTATTATTAGAAATAAATTATAACAATATTAGTCATATTAATTTTATTTATAAGTACCGAGGTATGAGCCTATATTGCTTTTAATTAGAAATGCTTAGTTAAATTAAGCATTAATTAAATAAATATTGTTTTATGAAGCCGAGGTATAACTCTAATTAAATATTATTCTGAAAAATAGAATTATTCAATTTAATAAGTATTATAGAAAACCGATATGTAAATCCTAATTTGCTTTTATTTGGAAAAAGGCATTTAAATAACATTTAATCAACTTAGTACTAAATAAAAATTCAGAAACATGTCACATGGTAAATGACAGTGCTAACGTGTAGTTTATGTTGACATGAACCTAACGCAACGAAAACGGATTGAATCGGAGCTAAAACGTGGATTTTATGGGCTAAACAAGATTGCAGGGGGTTTTCTGCAAAATGGCCAAGACACAGAAATTGATCTAAAAGTTTTCGCGTTTCTTTAGGGACCTAAGTGCAAAACTTGCATCTCCCTCCTTTTAACAGGCAGGGGAGCTTGCCGGCGGCTCTGGTCGTCGGCGTCGCCGGCGCTCCGGCGACGCAGGGCGGCGGGGACCTAACGCAGGGGGGTAGAGGAGGTGGAGGGGATCCCAGGGGTAAGCTCACCGGTGGCGGAGGCAGGAGAAGGCGGCCGGATTTGGCCCGCGGCGGAGCTGGGGGTCGGCGGCGGCGGCTTCTCGCGGGGGAGGCGCTCCGGCGGCGGTGGCGCGACGTGGACCGGAAGGAGAGGTGCGGCTCGACGAGGAGATCGTCGTGGTGGTCCCGTCTTGTCCCGAAGATGGCCGAGGCGGTCGGATTTCGGCCGGTGGCGAAGAAGATGGCCGGCGGCGGAAGGCTCACGCGGAGGAGAGCCTCCGGCGGTCGGGTGGCGACGAGGACCGGCGGCGGAGTTGCGGGTTGACGCGGGGAACCACGAGGTTGTTGCGGCTTGGTCCGCCAGCCACCGAGACGGCCGGAATTCGGCCCGCTGCGGAAGAGTTGGCCGGCGGCGGGGTCTTCACGCGGAGGAGCATCCCCAACGGCCGATCGGCGACGAGAGGGGGTGGAGGAGCTTCGTCTTGGCGAGGAGGGGCTCGTGGTGGCCTCAATTCCGACCGGCGACCGGCGGAGGCCGCGAAATGGTGGCAATGGCTGCCGGCGGCGCTCGGCACAGAGGGGAGAGGGCGGCGGCGCTAGCGCAGGAGGGCTCGATCTCGGGGGAGGATGAAGAGGTGAGGGTTGGGGTCTCGGCTGTGCACGGCTTAAAGGGGCGCGGACGTCGAGGAGAGAGGAAGGCAGCGGCGCGACGGCGGGAATCACGGCGGCGAGATTCACGGCGGCGGCGGCGCGCTGCGCGGGCGGGAGCGGCTGCGTGGGCCGGTGCGGAGTTGGGCCGGAGGAGCTGGGAGGGGGAGGGGATGGTGGGCCGTGCGGGATGGAGTCGGCGGTTGGGCCGAGCAGCTGGCGTTGGGCCGCGAGGAGAAAGGGAGGAGGGCTGCCGGGCTGGGCTGGAAGGCAAAGTTGAAGGGGGAAAAACAGGCCGGGGAAAAGTTGGAGGGGCAAAATCGAACTCAGGCCGAAACAACTTTTCTAGGGCTCAAAACGACACGATTCAAACTCGAATTTAAATTAGATTTAAATTCCAATTCGAACCACGCACAAACAAAGATTTAATGCAGCCAACATGTATGCAACATACAAAGTAATTTATTTTATTTTTTTGCAAATATTTTCTTTCTCTCTTTTTTTTATCATAAATTTCCCTGTAAAACAAGCTCGCAAAAATTTTAGAAAAATTGAGAAAAATTATTTTAATTATGTTGAAAATTCACATCCTAAAATTTGAAAATTTTGGGGTGTGACATAGCGCGGGCCATTGAATGCACCTGTCAAGGTAGCAGACGGGCACGCGCGCCGCTGGTCGATGGGTAGCCTCAAGCGAGGTGGAGTTTCTCGAATCAAGGGCCGTGCTGGGCTCGACCACGGAGGCCTCGATCGAGGCGGAGTTTTGCCATTTGCTCGAGGGGGGTCGGCACCCTCGATTGAGGTGGAGATGGGGTGCGCGCATCGGGACCTTTTCGAAGGGCCTCGAGTTGGCCGTCAGCCCTTGATGGGCCGTGGGCTTTGTGCGCTTAGACCCTTTCTAGTTTGTGGAGATTTGGTAGTGGTTTATTTACGTTTTTCAAGGGTGACTATCCCTTAGGTTATGGGACCCCTACGGTCCTCCCCGACACTACCACTACCAGAGAAGCTCACATCTGCCCCCTTATAGGCCACGACAAAGTTTGGACCCGGTGCTAAAGGTGCATTAGCACTGGGTGCAAAATTTGGGTGCCCTCGGAGACCCTTTAGCACTGGTTGGTAATATCAACCGGTGCTACCTTTAGCACTGGTGTAAAGCCCCTCGACCCTTTAGCACCGGGTTGTAACACCACCCGGTGCTAAAGGGCCATCCTTTAGCACCGGTTGGTGTTACGATCCGGTGCTAAAGGCCTTTTAGCACCGGTTGGTGTTACAACCCGGTGCTAAAGGTGGTGTTGTATGCTACTTTAAAAGGAAAGCATATTCTATTCCATCTCATGTGCTGCGTAGTTGAGATGGTCAGGTGGGTACGCGCAAGCCAAGAGGTTCTTAGTTCGAATCCCCGCACCAACGCACATATTTTTTGGCGAATGGTCACCTTTAACACCGGTTATTTGACTCGGTGCTAAAGATGCCCACCCTTTAGCACCGGAGACATAGCACCGGTGCTGATGGCGCTTCCCAACCGGTGCTGATAGGGCTTGTTCTAGTAGTATACATGCTCTAGTACGTAAACAAAAAAATTATCGTGCTTTATTGACATGGTATTCAAACATTTCAAAAATAAAACATGTTAATCAAAATGTGAAGTTGACATCTAGTATATATTAGAATATACTTGTACAAATCATAACAATGATGAAATGGTGCATAACTACTTTTCTTCAAAAACATATATATCCGTGGCATATCTTGAAATGTTCAGTCTTGAAGCACAGTTAGTTAAGGGGGTACATGTGCCCACTGCCATTTAAATAGTTTGGCTAAAGAGAATTCAACATGATACTTTCTTTTTTGACAAAGACAGGATATTAGTATTGGGGGGGGGGGGGGGGGGGGGGGGTGGGGGGCGCAAGTGCACTTAATTTGAACGATCAGCCAGCGTGTGCGCCTTTATATTCATTTACATTAGCCCATGGTCCTTAGAAGCGCAATTTGGAAAATACGAATAATATTTCTGTACCCAAATGATGGAACCATGTTCCTTAATGATAAGATACCAACATTCATCAGCAGGCCCAATTGTTGATAGTGTTGAAGCCTCAAGAAAACACATTATTTTCCTTCTGCTTGACTTCTTATCTTCGTTTTTGGTGCTTTAATCGACCTTTGAGAAAGACTCCTCTAGACAAAATAAAATTAAGAACTTTTCATATCTATCCCTTCAACAATCATTAAAAAAACACATTCTAGGTCATACCATTTTCAATTTTGCTAACAACTTACAACTCATCCGTAAATTCAATTCTGCATCATTCTGCACCTGACTTTGAACGTATATATGGTTCGAATATGCATACTTCTTAGTGATCATGGCACAAACGGGTCATAGAACTGCATGCTTGATCAGCTTTTGAAAATGCTGCAAAAACCGACCTAAATTACATGGTATCAGCCCTATCTGGAATTCTGGAATCGAGAACATATAATAGGAGAAATGCGATCCGATAAGCACCACAAGACTAACAACATTTCCCTATAGCTTTTTTGCAAGTGGGCAATGCTTTGTTTAAGTGCCTACTATAACCGTCACGAAATATTTTGTTGGCCACTATGAATATCGGTAGCCTTCATTTCTTTATGAAACCTTCGCAAAGGCCCCCATAATATTTTTATCTTTTCCATTGTTTTACCTTAGCGGGTTGCATTCACCGCTTGGCCTCTTTATGAGAAAATGCCAGGGCCAAAGACCCAGAACATATTAATTAGTTGGGATGAAAAATAAAATATATGTTTTTTAACAAAAGGCCGCCTTAGTGATCCCAGAACAATTTGGCGATGAAAATCGTTCATGCTCCCCTTTTTAAAACAGTGTAGCCACCAACATAGATTACATGGTATAATTATGGCCTGATTTGGAAAGCAAGAATTGAAAATATAATTAAATACGAGAGATGCTGTCAAACCTCATATTATATTGTAGCCGAACAGTAACCATCCGTTATTTTGATCTCATGAGAATCTGAGTGAAACTATGCCTCAACTAGGCTAGAATTATGTAACCTTTTGGTATCATATACCCTGAACCAAGAATAGCCTAGAAAGGATTAGTTATCCATCCCACTGACCAGTCTAATTGAGACAAAACGGTTCAACCATGCATTCTGGACGGTTGTTATCAGTTCCTACTTTCGAAAGCCTGTTTTTTGGCGAACACTTCGAGCTGACCTATGACATTTTAAAAATTCTCTTACCAAGCACATAGCTCATTCCAACTATACATAAAAGTATAAAACCTCCCCTCTTTTAGGACGCGGATGCTAACTGTCAGTACAGATGCCAACACCTGATCTACTGACATTAACATATCTCCATCAGTCAGTACTTGGTTACTTTTTGGAAACACATTGCAACCATATATGCATCCATGTCGATCTTATTAGTAGGGACATGGCGTGCAATAGCAAGCTCAACATGGCCTAGACTCCACGTGCAACGTACTGAAGCTGCGGTACACAGAAAAGTTTTGCCGGCCGTCCAGGTGCAAAGGCCTTGCATCCGGCAAAAGCGGACCACAAGAACGTGCAGCATATCCTCATCTGAACAGAGGGGTAAGCTTATGAGCTCGACATGCCTGAATGCATGCTAGCTGTTTTCCTTTCATGTCACATATATGCTGCTGCTTTTCCACGCAGATACGCTTTTGAAAGAGTAAAATACATCAGCTAGCGGTCCTCAGACTTGTCTCACGGTGTCATCTCGGTGCTTAAACTCTCAAAATGTATACTGACATCCCTACACTTACTAAAGTGTGTTATTTAGGTCTAAACTTTCAAAAATACCCCTATGTTGCTGATGTTTGTCCATTTCTTGATCTATAATTATGCTATGGTACAATAAAATAAAGTTATCTAACTATTGTGATGGAAACAACCGATTTGGTTAGAGAAATAGTATAAAATTTCATGCTCAATTGGAATTCATGGTCATCATGCATAGGGGTATTTTCAGAACTTTGGATCTACATGACACGGTTTAGCAAGTTTAGGGACTTAAATATGCATTTTGAGAGTTCGGGGACCTAGATGACACTACGAGACAAGTTTAGTGACCGCTCATGTATTTTACTCCTTTTAAAATTTTATGAAAAAGGAGTTTTAATTTTCTGGAATAATAATTGATCCACTCGGGATATGATATCTTTTATTTGATCATTTCCAAAAATTCGCCAGTTTGCGTGATCGACAGCCACGCATGTTACCGTGCAAATGTTATTAACACACCACCACTATGGATTTGTTCGTTAAAGCCATTAGTTGACACGTATAACGACGGCATTATAAAGGAGGAAAGCAGGATGAGAAAAAAGAAAGGCTAGCTGCTGCTTTTGCCTTTTGGAGGATGGCTACATGTCCAGCGTCTTGCATCGGAAACGTGTAAGCATCTAGAATTCTAGATATCTAGCTTCTGCCTCTTATAGCTTGGAGCATATATATGGACCAATGATTGAGGCCACTGTTCGTTAAGCCAATGGAAGGCCTTGTTTAGTTTCTAAATTCTACCCTAAATTTTACTATGTAAAAAGAAGATTCTCATCACATTAAAATGTCGGCACCTGCATAGTGTACTAAATGTAGATAAAATTAAAAACTAATTACACAATTTTATTGTATTTTGTGAGACAAACCTTTTGAATCTAATTAATCAATATTTAGATAATTATTCATAAATATAAATAAAATGCTGCAGCACCGCATTTATAGTAAAGTCCAAACTTTGATCTCCCTCCCTATGGGATGCCGAAGAGCACTTTGCTTCGAAGCACGACAAGATTATTGTGGTTCCTGGTGATCGATCGATCCGTCAGAGCGTAATTCTCCCTCCCTCGATCTCCGGCTGACACGTCAGTGTAGTTGTGCTCGATCAATCAGAACAACTGCAGGGGCATGCTTTTATTTGAGCACTTGCTGACCAGTTTTGGTCACTAGCAGCTAGGGCCTCGTTTAGTTCCCAAAATTTTCCTCCAAATCCACTATGTAAAAAAAAGATTTCCATCCCATCAAAATACCGGTACATGCATGGAGTAACAAAAATATAGATGAAATCAAAAACTAATTGCATAGTTTTATTGTACTTTATGAGACGAATATTTAGGCCTAATTAATCAATGTTTGGACAATTATTTACAAATACAAATGAAATGTTAAAGTGGCGCTACAATGGCAACATGCCAACTTTAGCCTCCCCCAGTTGAGAACTAACAAGGCCTAGGACAACAACTGTTTGTGCCCTTTGTTCATTTGTTCGG
Source organism: Echinochloa phyllopogon (assembly GCA_033239725.1). Classification (NCBI taxonomy): domain Eukaryota; kingdom Viridiplantae; phylum Streptophyta; class Magnoliopsida; order Poales; family Poaceae; genus Echinochloa; species Echinochloa phyllopogon. Next base: position 5,529,317 of record BTCW01000017.1, on the reverse strand, counting down.
CGCTCGGCAGGGTGCATCTTGTCGTAGAAATATACTATTCCCTACAGGGATCATGCAACTACACATGTTTCAACTTTAAACATCTTTGCATATATACATTGTATCAATTATATGCATCAACATAATATTCCCTACCAATTACGTTTCAGCAGGTGCATCCCGGCCTAGCTAGTTTTGAGAGCAAAGAAACACTCGGTTGATTTCGGTTAAATTATATGTTATGCATGCATGCATGCCGGTACTTATTTTTAAAATTTGTAAAATAAGGACTCATGGTAAAAAAAATATGGTCTGAAATAAATGTATCAAAGTGAGATTCTTTTCTGGATTAATTTTTGGTTGAAAAGCTATTATGCTTCGGAGTACATGTAGAAAGTTCCTTCATCTCACAGTCGAGAATTTTCCTCTTCTGGTGATTAAAAAGGAGAACATCTCAACACTTTTGACCTTTAATTCTTAGTTCAATATTATCTTGGAGAAAGAGCACAGAATTATCCAGCATTATTAGTGGCCTTTCTTGTGCCACCAAAACTGCTAGTACTAACTAATAGATAGCTGGCCGGCCAACTATTGTGGATTGATGTGCACATCGCATTTGGCCTCCAATAATTCTATGGATGATATTATTAGCTATATGAAATCCATACGCTGGGCATGTCTTATATATAGCATAGCATCCATGAGTTATCGTTGTCAATTCACTGGCCTTGTAAGTTTTGACTAGTGTGGCACATCCATCTTACCATAAAATTACTAACTGGAGACTACGTACTTTAGAGCCTTCGATCATGTTAACCCTCGTAAGACAGCTAGGAAAAAAAAAGAACTCTTAAATTCTAAAAAAACAGAGATACGTACTGGACCACTAGTTTGGTGGTCTCTAAGTATCATTGATAAGAAAAAATCACCAGATATATTCTACTTTTGAGAAAAATACCCACATCTGCCACTATAAAAATAGTTCACCCCCCTCTAATTTTTTTTGGAAATGGGAAGCTTTATTAATTTCAAGGAGCGTTACATCAAGATGATACAACAACAATTGAAACTTCCCGGCCTCTGCTGAACAGTACACAACCATAAAAAAGAGAGAGAAGGATACAGACACTCTAATGACCATCAATCTGAAGACTAGACACCAAAAATATATAGAACACAAAAAATTCCTAGCCTACCATTATAAAAAATAATCTAGTGTCACTCTAATCTTGTTCTAAGTTACCAACATCTCTCCTGTGCTCCGGCTCTGCGTGATATTCGGCACTAAATAATGCAAGTCAAATTACTCATGCAGGTTAAGATATCTAGGAGAAGCATCTATATATTCTGTATGGATGGTGCCCAGCCTATTGTGCTTGCAGGTTGACCGTGTTTTGGAACTTGTTTTTTGTCTGATATATAGAGCCTACTTACTAGAGTGCATGCGCTGCAATCTTGACTAGCACTGCCAGAATGATCAACATCTGCACCGGTTGGGAACCGGCTTTAGCACCGGGTATCCCAACCGGTGCAGATCTTCCAAGGCTAAAGGGGTACCCCTTTAGCACCGCGTTGAATAACCGGTGCTAAAGGGCCCTTTAGCACCGGGTGCAGCCACGACCCGGTGCTAAAGGGTCTGCCCCGCAGCGCCTTTAGCAGCGCCTTTAGCACCGGTTCCAGACACAACCCGGTGCTAAAGGGCCTGCCTTTAGCACCGGTTGCTGTCTGCAACCGGTGCTAAAGGCCCCAGATTTCTTTTTTTTTGCTTTTTCAGTAGCCATGCATGCACGTCTATATACGTGTATATACGTATATATTCTAATACGTGTATTCTAATGCGTATTCAGCCGACTCTATATTCATATTAGCTGACATTTCATCAAAATAGAAGACATATATATTACAAAAGTAGATATTCATGCATGTCAACTCGAGTTATATATATTTAAACTGTATTTTCTACTTAATTAAGATTGACGACTTGTTGAACTGTCCGGCACGTCCTCCAGTACTGGCATGTGGAATTCTCCTCGGGGATTGACGACCTCGTCCCAGATCCATCCGACGAGCTGTTCTGGAATTGCGTCAATTCTTTCTAGCTCTAGAGACTCTTCCTTCAGGCTCAACATCTATAATTTACAAATAATTGAAAGATATTTAATCCGCCGAGTTGGAGACAATAATTGTGCACTTAATAATAATGGAAATGTGTTTATTATTACGTACCATAATATCGTGTTGTGTAAGCTTTTTATGTCCCCAATTCCACATGTAATCGCAAACATAGTATGCACATAAATTATTTCCCTTCCCCTGTTTGGCACACTGTCGACCAAAAGAAATTAAGTAAAATTCATATAATATATTAGCCGAGGCCTACATGTACAAATTACTTGCTTACCGGAAAGCCAATGTTCCATTTTAGTGTTTCATGTTGAATACCCGGGTGTTCTTGACGAAATTGATTCCAGGCCCTGCGAACAAAAAAATTGAGTTAAGTCATTGCGAGTGTAAGGGGTGAATTAAGTAGGGGAAAATATACATCACATTGTCATCATGTCCATGATGTTCTGTAGTTTTTCTATTGGAGTGTGCAATGAATCAAAGACGTTCACGACACCCCGGTCAGGACACAATATTATTAGGAACCAGTGGAATCTGTATACATGTATACATTATAATCAGAAATGAAATAGTACACAGACAGTATAAGAAGAAGCCTGTGTATGTACTCACTCGATGTTGTACGAGATTAGTATGGAGTCACAGTAATTTTGTTTCTTAATATACTTGTATAGGTTTCCATATGTTTCCTCAGGATTCATCAATATCATTTCTTCACTTATCCTTCGAGGATCCACGAAACCAATGTCATATATTGAGGATCTCCGATATTTTTGAATCTCCATTCTGCATATGTTAAGCAATAAATAAAGCTCGCGTCAGCATAGATTGGAATTATTGTTTTCAAAGTGTGAATTATAAGCAACAACAAAGTACTTACAGTGTCCAACAGGTGATCAAATCCACGTCCATGGCGTCGCGGTGGTACAGCTCATATATATCCTGAAACCTCAGTCAGACCCAATCCTCGTCACCATTGTAGAAATCATGGTCCTTCACACCTACTTTGATCATGCGCCGTTTATTCCTTCTTGATTCTTCCAAGTACCACTCATGGAATCGGCGCATCTTCGTCTGTAGCTTGCTCTCCATTTCAGGAGGGACCATAGGCTCGCCAAGCTTAAACGGCCACTTCAACGTTGTGTTTACAGGCACCTCTTCTTCCCCCAGGACTTGCGCTCTGGATAGTCCAGTCTCGGCCATTACTCGTTGCACGTTAATCTCGTCCAGAGATGGCAATGGACCCAAGGGCCGCTAAGGTTGCTCGTCGAGCTGAGGAACCTTTTTGGATGGGCCTGCCTCCTTATCTGCAGCCTTCCGCTTCCGGCGAGATTTCAGTAATGAGCGGTCATAGTCTGTTACTATTACTTCCTTCTGTTGACCCTTGCTCAAATTACCGAGTAATGACTTGACGACAGTGGGATCAAGCTTCGGCTCCGGCTCCGGTTTTTTCCTCCACTCGGCCATTTGCCTCTTTGTGTCTGCTTTGACCGAGGCTTCGAGCTCCTCTAGAGTCTTATCACTCGCTCTTTTCTCTGGTGCGGGCTTCTCTCTAGTTTTCCGCGCCTTCTTCCTTGGTGAAGTGGGGGCAGCGGCTTTAGTGCGGCGTCCCCTCTTCGGCGGAGGGGGCGGAGACCTCCGCGGCGGAGGAGACGGAGACCTCCTTCCTTCACATCCGCCCGCCTCCTCCGCCTCGGCCATTTTTGGACCCGGTGCTGATGGGGCTTCAGCACCGGGTCCAACGGCTAGGAGCAGGGGCGGCGCTGCGGGGTGTCAGGGCTGACACATTAGCACCGGGTCATGGCGAGACCCGGTGCTAATGCTCCCACTTTAGCACCGGTTGCAGCCAGCAACCGGTGCTAATGTGCCCGAGGCCATTTAGCACCGGTTGCTGGCTTCAATCAGTGCTAATTGGTGCACATTAGCACCGGGTCTTGCCACGGCCCGGTGCTAATGTCTTTTGTATATAGCACCTTCTTCCTCCCCCGGCCGAGCCAGCTGAACACTTAGGCGCTGTGTTCATGCTGCTCGGCCGTGGGAGGGGAGGTGCTGCCCAAATTTTTTTAAAAATTTGTGAAGATTCTACTCATCTAAGGAGCACTACAAGATACACTCTTTCATTCTCTAATGTTTTATTTAGCTTGTAATCCTTCTATGATTTAGAAATAGAGGGATTTGTGAATCAAAGTAAAGCTAGCTAGAGAGAGCTTGTGTTCTTGGAGGAGAGAGAGGAGAGAGCTTGAGTTCATGATGGAGAGAGTGTTCATGTTGTGTTTTAAATGGAGAGAGAAGGCAAGCTAGTTAGTATTTTGTTTTGTATGACTTGTGAATAGTTATAAGGCTTATGTATTTTATTTATTAGAGAGGTTTATTTATTAAAAGTTGGAATAGTTATTTATTAATTTAATGAAATATATATTATTAGTTATTTATTAAAAGGTAGAATAGTTATTTATTTATTTAACTGAAGGTATATTTATTTATTTAATGAATATAGTAATGTAGTTTTAGAAATTTATTTATATAATGGAATATATATTATTATTTGTATTTATTTATATATTAAATTTTTTTATCTTTAAATTGTATTGTATATTTGTTATTGTTTAATAATGCAGATGAATAGACAATGGATGTACGGGGACCCCCACACTCAGGCGTTCCGTGATGGCCTTAGGACGTTTCTCGATGCCGCCGAGGCTAACAGGACGCCATCCGGTTTCATGTTCTGCCCATGCACCCATTGTAAAAATATACAATCGTACAAACAAAGAGGTTGTCTTCAGGTGCATTTGATGAGGCACGGTTTCATGAGGAATTGTTCTGTTTGGACGAAGCACGGTAAAAGAGGAATTCTAATGGATGAAGATGAAGAAGACGAGGCCGATGACAACATTCCGTTATTGGCTCAATACTACGGTTCCTTTGCATATGCTGCAATGAGTGATGCCGATGAGGAAGATGTTGCTCGGGAAGGCGATGCTCAGGAAGATGTTGCTCAGGAAAATGAACCTACTGATGGACTCGGGCAAATGTTGCGTGATGCCGAGAAAGACTGCGGCAATGATAAGGAACTGAAAAAGATACAATGCATGTTGCAGGACCACAAGACTGACCTGTACCCAGATTGCAAACAGGGGCTAAAGAAGTTGGGTAGCACACTTGAATTTCTGCAGTGGAAGGCAGCAAATGGTGTTACTGATAAGTGTTTCCAGGAGCTACTGAAACTCGTAAAGAAGATTCTTCTAGAGGGTAACAAATTGCCATCGACGACGTATCAAGCAAAACGTGTTGTTTGCCCTCTCGGTTTGGAGATGCAGAAGATACATGTGTGTCCTAATGACTGTATCCTCTATCGCGGACAGTACGAACACTTGGATCGTTGTCCGGTTTGCACCTGCGCACGATACAAGATCAGGCCTCGGCCATTTTTGGACCCGGTGCTGATGGGGCTACAGCACCGGGTCCAACGGCTAGGAGCGGGGGCAGCGCGTGGATGTGTCAGGGCGGACACATTAGCACCGGGTCGTGGCAAGACCCGGTGCTAATGCGCCCCCTTTAGCACCGGGTGCAGCTAGCAACCGGTGCTAATGTTCCGAGGCCATTTAGCACCGGTTGCTAGCTGCACCCGGTGCTAAAGGGTGCGCATTAGCACCGGGTCTTGCCACGACCCGGTGCTAATGTGTTTGAATATAGGGACTTCCTCCTCCCCCGCCCGAGCCAGCTGAACACTTAGGCGCTGTGTTCATGCTGCTCGGCCGTGGGAGGGGAGGTGCTGCCCAAATTTTTTTCAAAATTTGTGAAGATTCTACTCATCTAAGGAGCACTACAAGGTACACTCTTTCATTCTCTAATGTTTTATTTAGCTTGTAATCCTTCTATGATTTAGAAATAGAGGGATTTGTGAATCAAAGTAAAGCTAGCTAGAGAGAGCTTGTGTTCTTGGAGGAGAGAGAGGAGAGAGCTTGAGTTCATGGTGGAGAGAGTGTTCATGTTGTGTTTTAAATGGAGAGAGAAGGCAAGCTAGTTAGTATTTTGTTTTGTATGACTTGTGAATAGTTATAAGGCTTATAGTAATGTATTTTTAGAAATTACTAGAAAATCAATATAAAATGCTAGAAAATCTTATAAATTACTAGAAAATCTTATAAATTACTAGAAAATCAATATAAAATGCTAGAAAATCTTATAAATTAATAGAAAATCTTATAAATTACTAGAAAATCAATATAAAATGCTAGAAAATCTTATAAATTAATAGAAAATCTTATAAATCTTATAAGGCTTATAGTAATGTTATATTTAATGAATATAGTAATGTAGTTTTAGAAATTTATTTATATAATGGAATATATATTATAATTTGTATTTATTTATATATTAATTTTTTTTATCTTTAAATTGTATTGTATATTTGTTATTGGTTAATAATGCAGATGAATAGACAATGGATGTACGGGGACCCCCACGCTCAGGCGTTCCGTGATGGCCTTAGGACGTTTCTCGATGCCGCCGAGGCTAACAGGACGCCGTCCGGTTTCATGTTCTGCCCATGCACCCATTGTAAAAATATACAATCGTACAAACAAAGAGGTTGTCTTCAGGTGCATTTGATGAGGCACGGTTTCATGAGGAATTGTTCTGTTTGGACGAAGCACGGTGAAAGAGGAATTCTAATGGATGAAGATGAAGAAGACGAGGCCGATGACAACATTCCGTTATTGGCTCAATACTACGGTTCCTTTGCATATGCTGCAATGAGTGATGCCGATGAGGAAGATGTTGCTCGGGAAGGCGATGCTCAGGAAGATGTTGCTCAGGAAAATGAACCTACTGATGGACTCGGGCAAATGTTGCGTGATGCCGAGAAAGACTGCGGCAATGATAAGGAACTAAAAAAGATACAGCGCATGTTGCAGGACCACAAGACTGACCTGTACCCAGATTGCAAAGAGGGGCTAAAGAAGTTGGGTAGCACACTTGAACTTCTGCAGTGGAAGGCAGCAAATGGTGTTACTGATAAGGGTTTTGAGGAGCTACTGAAACTCGTAAAGAAGATTCTTCCAGAGGGTAACAAATTGCCATCGACGACGTATCAAGCAAAACGTGTTGTTTGCCCTCTCGGTTTGGAGATGCAGAAGATACATGCGTGTCCTAATGACTGTATCCTCTATCGCGGACAGTACGAACACTTGGATCGTTGTCCGGTTTGCACCTGCGCACGATACAAGATCAGGCGGGACGACCCTGGTGATGTTGGGGGAGAGCGTTCTAAGAAAAAAATCCCTGCGAAGGTGATGTGGTATTTCCCTCTGATACCCCGTCTGAAGCGTTTGTTCAGGAACAAAGACCATGCCAAACTGATGCGCTGGCACAAAGAAGAACGTAAGCAGGATGGCATGTTGAGACACCCCACCGATGGATCCCAGTGGAGGAACATCGACAGAGCATTCCCAGAGTTTGATGCTGATGCGAGGAATGTTAGGCTTGGTTTAAGTACCGATGGCATGAACCCTTTTGGTGAAATGAGCAGTAGTCATAGCACTTGGCCCGTGACTGTTTGTATCTACAACCTACCCCCCTGGCTCTGCATGAAGCGGAAGTTCATTATGATGCCAGTGCTCATCGAAGGCCCAAAGCAACCTGGCAACGACATTGATGTGTACCTAAGACTATTTGTTGACGAACTTTTGCAGCTGTGGAAGAATGAAGGTGTTAGCGTGTGGGATGAGGACAAGCAGGAGCAGTTTGACCTTCGAGCACTGCTTTTCATAAGCATCAACGACTGGCCTGCACTAAGTAACCTATCAGGACAATCAAACAAAGGATATAAAGCATGCACTCACTATTTAGAGGAAACCGAAAGCATGTATTTGAAACATTGTTGTAAAGTTGTGTACATGGGTCACCGTCGATTCCTTCCGGCGAAGCAGGAGCTACGAAAGAAATGTGCGCATTTTGGCGGGAATGCTGACCGCCGTACAAAGCCGAGACACCGGAGTGGAGAAGAGCTATTTGATATGGTGAAGGACCTACACGTGGTGTTTGGCAAGGGAGACGGAAGCCAAGCTGCTCCGACGGGCGAGGATGGTCGTGCCGCGATGTGGAAGAAGAAGTCTATCTTTTGGGAGCTACCTTATTGGCAACGTTTAGAGGTCCATAACGCGATTGATGTGATGCATCTGACGAAGAATCTTTGCGTGAACTTGATAAGCTTCCTGGGTACTTATGGGAAGCCAAAAGATACACTGGAAGCACGTTAGGATCTGAAACGATTGAAGCAACGGACTGATCTACATCCAGAAAAGAGAGACAAAGGACGCCAGTACTTGCGTCCTGCCAGCTTCACTCTCAGCAAAGAAGAGAAGGCAAGCATGTTTGAATGCTTGAACAGTATCAAGGTTCCATCTGGCTACTCCTCCAATATTAAGGGAATAATAAATATGAAAGAGAAGAAGTTCACAAACCTGAAGTCTCACGACTGCCATGTGTTGATGACACAGCTGCTTCCCGTCATACTCAGGGGTGTGCTACCAGTTAACGTGCGGAAAGCCATTGTGAAGCTATGTGCATTCCTCAATGCAATTTCTCAGAAGGTGATCAATCCAGACCATTTAGATCAGCTACAGAACGATGTGGTGCAATGTCTTGTCAGCTTTGAGATGATATTTCCACCATCCTTCTTCAATATCATGACACATCTATTGGTTCACCTCGTCAAAGAGATTTGTATATTGGGCCCAGTATTTCTAGACAACATGTTCCCATTTGAGAGGTTCTTCGCTGTCCTAAAGAAGTATGTCCGTAATCGTTCTCGTCCAGAAGGATGCATTGCTAAGGGATACGAAACAGAGGAGGTCATTGAATTCTGTGTTGACTTTGTCGACGATCTTATGCCGATTGGTGTGCCCGAATCCCATCACGAGGGGAGACTTGGTGGAAAAGGCACACTAGGGAGAAGATCGATGGTGATCAAGGATGTTGAGACATTTCGTAAAGCGCACCTCACAGTTTTGCAACAATCAACCTTAGTTGCTCCGTACATCGAGGAGCACATGCAGATTCTCAGGGACGAAAACTCAACAAAGTGCGGCCTTCATTCAGCGTCTGCACAATAGTACTTTCGCCGATTGGTTGCGAAGACGTCTTATGGGTGTCGAGGGCATTGATGCGCAGCTAGCTTTTGTAGCTAGAGGTCCATCGAGCACGATCTTGACATTCCAAGGATACATTTTACACAAGAGCCCAGGACAAGAAAAGCACCAACCAAAACAGTGGTGTCCGGATCGACGCGACAGACACCAATGTCAATACAAACTCATACTATGGAATCATAGAGGAGATATGGGAACTAGAGTACGGACCTTTGAAGATCCCACTGTTCAAGTGCCAATGGGTGAAGCTGACTGGAGGAGGTGTTAAAGTTGAAGCGGACTATGGAATGACGTTAGTGGACCTAAACAAGATTGGCTTTCTAGACGAACCGTTCGTCCTGGGCAAAGCTGTCACACAAGTTTTTTATGTGAAGGACATGGCTAGCAGACCGAAGAAAGGGGCGGATAAGAAAGGTGGGGGTAAGCAATTGGACCCATCACAAGACGAGCCAAAGCGTCATATAGTTGAGGACAAGACGGATGAAGATTATGATATGCTCGATGGTCGGCCTCTATTCTCAGTGGCTGATGACCCAAGCATCCTATTAGCGGCAGAGGAGACACCGTATCTACGGCGTGATCACAATCAAGGAACATTTGTAAAGAGGAAGTTTATTAGTGTCCGAGTAAACGATGATGCCATGTAATTTAATTGCACTATGTTCCACCCAATTTGTAATAACTATATTTGCATTTATGTTCCACCTATGTTCTAAGATTTTCTATTGATTTATAAGATTGTTTTTATTAATTCTAGCATTTTATATTGATTTTCTAGTAATTTCTAAGATTTTCTAGTAATTTATAAGATTTTCTAGTAATTTATATTGATTTTCTAGCATTTTATATTGATTTTCTAGTAACTTATAAGATTTTCTAGTAATTTATAAGATTTTCTAGTAATTTATAAGATTTTCTAGTAATTTATATGATTTTCTAGTATTTTATATTGATTTTCTAGTAATTTATAAGATTTTCTAGTAATTTATAAGATTTTCTAGCATTTTATAAGATTTTCTAGCATTTTATATTGATTTTCTAGTAATTTATAAGATTTTCTAGTAATTTATAAGATTTTCTAGCATTTTATATTGATTTTCTAGCATTTTATATTGATTTTCTAGTAATTTATAAGATTTTCTAGTAATTTATATGATTTTCTAGCACCGACCGGGCCTAAGGGCCTTTAGCACCGGGTCGTGTTTGCACCCGGTGCTAAAGGGCCTTTAGCACCGGGTCGTGGCTGCACCCAGTGCTTAAGGCCACGACCGGGCTGCGGGGGCCGTGCGGCGGGGCCAAAGACCGGCCTGGCCATGGAGGCCGTGCGGCGGGGCCAAAGACCGGCCTGGCCACGGAGGCCGTGCGGCAGCTGGCCACGTCACCGGGCGCACACGAGCCACGTCACTGGATGAACAAGAACAATTTTTCTTTTTAATCTCTGTATAAAAGTTGTAACTAGTCGTTCTCCCTCGTACAAACTTCAAAAAAGATCATTTTTCTTCCTAAAAATTCCTAAAATCATACTCTATCAAGTTATGAAACTTATTAATGTTATTATTTTGAAAAATCTTCTCGTGTTTGAACAATCCAAATTTTGAATTAAAAATGACAACTACAACCAAGGTTTTTTTCACACTAGGTGATGTCAAATGAAAAAGTGATGAATATCAAAGTTTCATATTTCATCATGATCTACAATCTTTATTTAGGTCATTTTGTCATTTTCAAAATGGGTAATAACATGTAGTACAAATTTGACAAGTCTCTAACAAAGTTTTAGAAACTATGCGAGTGAATCTAGGATTAATGAACAATGTATACTACCACTTTCTCAAATGCAAAAATGACTTAAATAAAGATTGTAGATCTTGATGAGATATGAAATTTTGGTATTCATGACTTTTTCATCTGAGACCATTTAATGTTCCAAAATCTTTCATTTACTTATCAATTTTTGTAATTTATAAGATTTTCTAGTAATTTATAAGATTTTCTAGTAAGTTATAAGATTTTCTAGTAATTTATAAGATTTTCTATTAATTTATAAGATTTTCTATTAATTTATAAGATTTTCTAGTAAATTATAAGATTTTCTATTAATTTATAAGATTTTCTATTAATTTATAAGATTTTCTATTAATTTATAAGATTTTCTAGAATTTTATATTGATTTTCTAGTAATTTATAAGATTTTCTTATTTAATATATATTTTTAATAGGTATTAATAACTGAATTAAAACAGGTATTAATAACTATATATTAAAAACTATATTTACAAGATTCCCAAATAGTAGCCCCCGGTGCTAAAGGCCGGTTTGGAAACTGGGTGCCAAACGAAAATTTGGGGCCTTTAGCACCGGGTTGATCTAAAATCCGGTGCTAAAGGCCCCCAATTTTCGTTTGGCGCCAGTTACGGCCTTTAGCACCGGGTGTAGAAGACCCGGTGCTAATGGGGGGCCTTTAGCACCGGGTCGTGGCTGCACCCGGTGCTAAAGGCCTTCGTCTGGCTCACAGTTACGGCCTTTAGCACCAGGTGTAGAAGACCCGGTGCTAAAGGGCCTTTAGCACCGGGTGGTGGGAAGACCCGGTGCTAAAGGGGGGGCATTTAGCACCGGGTGCTGTACAGACCCGGTGCGAAAGGTCCTTTAGCACCGGGTCGTGGCTGCACCCGGTGCTAAATGCCCCCCCTTTAGCACCGGGTCTTCCCACCACGTTCCCAACACGTTCGGCCATGCACATTTGCTTAGCGAATGTGTTCGGCCATGCGCATTTGGTTAGCGAACGCGTTCGCTAACCAAATGCGCTTAGCCGAACGCGTTCGCTAAGCACATACATTGAAAATATTAGAAATTACATTGAAATGTATATTGGAAATGTTATATTGGAAATGTTATATGTTTGAAATGTATATTGGAAAATGCTCCATTGAAATGTATTGGAGATATTTACATTGAAATGTATATTGGAAATGTTATATGTTTGAAATGTATATTGGAAAATGCTTCATTTAAATGTATTGGAGATATTTACATTGAAATGTATATTGGAAATGTTATATTGGAAATGTATATTGGAAATGTTATATGTTTGAAATGTATATTGGAAATGTTATATGTTTGAAATGTATATTGGAAAATGCTTCATTTAAATGTATTGGAGATATTTACATTGAAATGTATATTGGAAATGTTATATGTTTGAAATGTATATTGGAAAATGCTTCATTTAAATGTATATTGGAAATTCTATGTACCCGAACCCACCGCGCACCCGAACCCCTTAGCGAATCCGTTTTTTCGCGCACCGACCCCCCTTAGCGAACCCTTAGCGAACCCTTAGCGAATCATATTGGGAATATGTATGCTTTGTATATATTTCTTATCAATTATTTTTAATTCTATAGATGGCGGACAACAACAACCCCGTCCCACCCATGCAAGAGGACAACAACAACCCCGTCCCACCCATGCAAGAGGACAACAACACCCCTGTCCCACCCATGCAAGAGGACAACGAGACGTTCTTAGCGAATCAACTTTTCAATATGGTAACCCAACCAATGTCCATGGATGATGTGTTGGGGATCATTGGAAGGGCCGAAAATGTTGAAGGGGCCACCAATGTCCAGGCCAAAAATGTTGAAGGGGCCGGTAACGAGCCCTCGTCTAGTCAGGTGTGTATATAGATAACATAAATTTGTACTGTACATGTCAATTATGTATACCATCTCTATATCATCTCGTATATATGTAATTTGTGTAGGCCGCCTCTGCTTCTACAAGTCGAGCTAAGAAATCAAAACGATCGACCACGAAGAAGCTGAAGGATGTCAAGTTACACATCACCCGAGTGGAGGATGACGGGGAGCCAGTTGAGCCCCCAAACGTGGCCAAGAAATTTGTATCTCAATGCGGGGTAATTGTACGCGACAATGTGCCCATTAGTATCAGAAAATGGAAGTCCACGGACCCCACTGAGGAGTATGTGCTCCCCGATACGGAGAAGGAGATGCTATGGAGGGAATTAAAGGCAATATTCGACTGGCCTAGCACTCATGAAGCAGAACTGAGGGATTGGACAATGAAGAAGATGGCAGTTCTGTTTCAGGATTTCAAGAAGAAGTTGTACTCACATTTTCTCAAAACCGGGGAGGCCCCGGATCCTGAGAAGTATAATAAGATCACCAATGACGAGTGGGAAGCATTCCTTGAGTACAAAACCTCCGAAGAGGGTGCAACGGCTAGCGCTAGAAACGCTGGAAGCGCCGCAAATAAGAAGTACTCTCATAAGATGGGTTCGGGAGGTTACAAGGCAAGCATCGCTAAATGGGAGAAGATGGAAGAAGATCTATATGCTAGAGGCATCACTCCAGCGACACATGACTGGCCCACAAGGACCAAGCATTGGTACTATGGTCATGGAGGCACCCTAAGCCCAATCGACGGCTCCTTAGTTTTTCCCGAGGACCTACGAGAACTAGCTCAGCGTCTCCTTGATATCCTCAGGGCATCTGATAGGGGAGAATTTGTTGCCGATAGAGACAGAGATGAGCTAACCTATGCCTTAGGGAACAAGGAGCATCCTGGACGGACGCACGGCGTAGGCACAAGCATCTCATGGAAGAAAGGTTTCCAAGAGCACGCCGCCAACTATAGGAGCCGTTCGAGGAAGAAGGTTGAATATGAGCAGAGGGTGAGGGACCTAGAGAAAACGGTTGCCGCCCAGGGCTCAAAGCTCCAAGAAATGGAGTCAGAGATGGAGCGACGGATGAAGGTAGCATGGCTGCAGATACAACAAGCCACAGGCGGGACCGGTTCCACAGAGCCTGCACCTCTCCAACAAGCCGCAGGCGGGACCGGTTCCACAGAGCATGCACCTCTCCAAGATGCGGCCCTTATTATCCCTCCACAACAATATCAAAGCAGTCACGCTTCCACACAGGCCGCCGAAGCGGTCCGTTACACCGTGGATGAAATAACTCAACGGACCGTGTGCGAGCTTGCCGTCAGGCAGAAGAACTTAGCTGTGGTGGTACGTATGCGACCTTAGTTCATATTGCATACATTTCACCGTAAATACCATTCATTTACTAACTTTCTTTGTGACTACTAACTTACCAGGTCGCATACGGTATGACCAAACGTGTGGAAGAAGGGCTAAAATGGCACTGCAATGACATTCCACATGGTTACGTACCTGTTGAGGTGGAGCAAGTCGTCACCAGCTGGGAAGACTTGGAACTTGACATCCCCGGAGGTGACGGAGAAACAAAACTCGGTCAGTGTTCTCACTGCATCATTCTATGGAGCAAGGCAGACGTCGTCATACCCAGTACACCTGCGGCTACCAACAAGCCCCCGTCACCTCCAAGAGATCCACAGGATCATGACGATTCTCCGGGAGCTCCTGATGCAAGCCCGTCTCCTCCGCCAAAGAGGTCTCCGTCTCCTCCACCGAAGAGGTCTCCGTCTCCTCCGCCGAAGAGGTCTCCGTCTCATCCGCCGCGGAGGTCTCCGCCCCCTCCGCCAAAGTGGGGACGCTGCACTAAAGCCTCTGCCCCCACTCCACCAGCGAAGAAGGCGCGGAAAACCAAAGAGAAGCCCGCACCAGAGAAAAGAGCGGGTGAGAAGACTCTAGAGGAGCTCGAAGCCTCGGTCAAAGCAGACACAAAGAGGCAAATGGCCGAGTGGAGGAAAAAACCTGAGCCGGAGCCGAAGCTTGATCCCACCGTCGTCAAGTCATTCCTCGGTAATTTAAGCAAGGGTCAACAGAAGGAAGTAATAGTAACAGACTATGACCGCTCATTACTGAAATCTCGCCGGAAGCGGAAGGCTGCAGATAAGGAGGCGGGCCCATCCAAAAAGGTTCCTCAGCTCGGCCAGCAACCTCAGCGGCCCTTGGGTCCATTGCCATCTCTGGACGAGCTTAACGTGCAACGAGTAATGGCCGAGACTGGACTAACCAGAGCGCAAGTCCTGGGGGAAGAAGAGGTGCCTGTAAACACAACGCTGAGGTGGCCGTTTAATCTTGGCGAGCCTATGGTCCCTCCTGAAATGGAGAGGAAGCTACAGACGAAGATGCGCCGATTCCATGAGTGGTACTTGGAAGAATCAAGAAGGAATAAACGGCGCATGATCAAAGTAGGCGTGAAGGACCATGATTTCTACAATGGTGACGAGGATTGGGTGTGGCTAAGGTTTAAGGATATATATGAGCTGTACCACCGCGACGCCATGGACGTGGATTTGATCACCTGTTGGACACTGTAAGTACTTTGTTGTTGCTTATAATTCACAGTTTGAAAACAATAATTCCAATCTATGCTGACGCGGGCTTTATTTATTGCTTAACATATGCAGAATGGAGATTCAAAAATGTCGGAGAGATAATATATATGACGTTGGCTTCGTTGATCCTCGAAGGATAAATGAAGCAATGATACTGCACAATCCTCGACAGTGTGCCAAACAGGGGCCGGGAAATAATTTATGTGCATACTATGTTTGCGATTTCATGTGGAATTGGGGACATAAAAAGCTTACACAACAAGATATTATGGTACGTAATAATAAACATATTTCCATTATTATTAAGTGCACAATTATTGTCTCCAACTCGGCGGATTAAATATCTTTCAATTATTTGTAAATTACAGATGTTCAACCTGAAGGAAGAGTCCCTAAAGCTAGAAAGAATTGACGCAATTGCAGAACAGCTCGTCGGATGGATCTGGGACGAGGTCGTCAATCCCCGAGGAGAATTCT
This sequence comes from Echinochloa phyllopogon, assembly GCA_033239725.1. Classification (NCBI taxonomy): domain Eukaryota; kingdom Viridiplantae; phylum Streptophyta; class Magnoliopsida; order Poales; family Poaceae; genus Echinochloa; species Echinochloa phyllopogon. The sequence continues at coordinate 5,513,295 of BTCW01000017.1, read as the reverse complement.
ACTCGCCAGTACTGGAGGACGTGCCGGACAGTCCAACAAGCTAGTCGTCAATCTTAATTAAGTAGAAAATCCAGTTTAAATATATATAACTCGAGTTGACATGCATGAATATCTACTTTTGTAATATATATGTCTTCTATTTTGATGAAATGTCAGCTAATATGAATATAGAGTCGGCCGAATACGCATTAGAATACACGTATTAGAATATATACGCATATAGACGTGCACGCATGGCTACTGAAAAAAGCAAAAAAAAAGAAATCCGGGGCCTTTAGCACCGGTTGCAGACAGCATCCGGTGCTAAAGGCAGGCCCTTTAGCACCGGGTGCAGCCACGACCCGGTGCTAAAGGCCCTGGGCAGGGCCTTTAGCACCGGGTCGTGGCTGCACCCGGTGCTAAAGGTCCCCTTTAGCACCGGTTATCAACCCGGTGCTAAAGGGGTACCCCTTTAGCCTCGGATTAGTTGCACCGGGTGGGAAACCCGGTGCTAAAGGGCTTTCCCACCCGGTGCAGATGTCGATCATTCTGGTGGTGGCTTCTTCCCATGGTACTTTCTTTAAGAAGAAGGGTAGTGTTCCTTTTTCATCTTTAGAAAAGAGAAGTCTGTGTCTGGTTTGGACATCACATATATATTCTGCTAACTGCTGAGCGCGAGAGCCAGACCTGGGGCATCGCATTACTCAAGCTGACATGTGGCGCCTAGCCGGTGTCCGCGGGTGGAGAGCTGGTCCCATAGGTGAAAGAGGCATGCAAAAGTGAACTAAGGGCCTGTTTGGATTGTCTATTACTAAAGTTTAGCTAACTAAGTTTTAGCAATGAGCTGTTTAGATTATAGTGCTAATATAATTGGGTAATAGAACATAGACAAAAGTGCTAATTGGATTATAGTGCTAATTGGGTGCCCGCTGATGGCCGGTTCGGCGCTTCGTGTGGGGACAATGGCAGCGGGATGCATGCAGCCGGTGTCCAGATTGATGTGTGGTGGCACGGTCTTGGCTCGTGTCCGTGCATCGACAGGTTGTTGCTTCCACTGCTCTTGGACGGCGGGGTCGCACGCTTAGATTAGTGCGGCTCGGTTGCTGTCCATGCCGGCTCTATAGGTTTTTCTACATCTGTTCATGGGCGGCGAAGCACGTATGCCTATCTTGCCTCATGGCAACGCTTGTGCAGGTCCTTGGGCGAAAGCTTTGCTCGATCTTTGGATCACTGCAAGTGACAACGGTGCCATATTGCATAGTTTTTCTTTTTGAAGGCCTTGTCGTATGGACGTCACTATTCAGGGACATATCCAAGTGAAAACCGGAGAATTGGCTAGCTGGTTCAGGCGGCGGTGACGTCTAACGTTGCTTCCACATTGGTGTCCTTGGACCGGCGATAATGTGTTTATGTGCAGTGTTAGAGGGTGTGTTTTCTTGTTGGGTGGTTTGACGAGGTTTGCGGGTCATGGGCCAGATCAACTTAGTGCGGTTTTCACATGAGGACCATCAAGCAGCTGATAACTGTTTTATTGCAGTATAATTCTTACATCAATAGTTTCTAAGTAGACAAACGATGCGAAGATGTGTTGCTGCACAAAGGCAAAGCGAGTTTAAAGCAATGGCATAGAAGAAGTTTAAAGTTTAGTCTTTCTAGCTTTCTTTTAGTTTAGTCTTTCTATCTTTCTTTTAGTTTTTGTAGCTTTCTATATTGTTTCTTATGTTCCTCGGTCTTAAGGCTTTGAGTCTAAGAACTCTTGTAACTTTTGGCTGTATATATCCATCTGCGGATATAGAGGTCGGATTCTATCCATTCTCTAATAATCTCCATTCATAGCTTTCCCCTGTCCATTGTACAACCATGTCTATTTGACATGTGTTTATTTGAAATCTTAGCTTAAACTTTGTGTTCAACATGGAAGTTGACGAGCATACATATACATGGTGAGACACATTGTGCATATATATCTTTAGTAACAATGGTAAGTGGGTATTACTATTGTATATATAAGATTACTTCTAGATATTCTTTTTGATCAAGAGGGTAATTTACATGCAGATTAAGGAGTGGTTTAGTTTTTGTGATAATCCATGGAAAATGCCATAAACCCTGCCCATTAGTGTTCAAGTTTCGACCCATTTGTGGCACATGTGTCCTCTCCTGGTGCATGTGTCATACCTTGCATTGGGCCTTGAACAGCTTTGGATGTGGGTCATTTCTAAAAGGTTACTTTTGATTAGTTTTAGATGTTTCAAATGTGGGTAATTTAGATATAGATGTAGGGTTACTTTAGACTTGATGACAACAGTTAGGTAATTTTCTCATAAAATAGAATTAATCCAATGGTTATTATTATAACGATGTGCCTCTATTGAGTTGATGGCTAGAAGTCTCTGATTAGTAATAGTAACGCTCCACCTGTCCCAAAATATAAAGCACACACATATTTCAATATTCATACACCTTATAATCTTCAGCGAATAATACGACTAACATAATGTAAACTTTTTTCTAACAGAAATAATATAATTGGACTGGTAAGGTATTTAATATTGCCTTTACACATTTATGATATTTTCTATAGTATTGTATTATATGAGGAATTAAAATTGAAATGATAATTTTGGAGAAATGTCAAGTCAGATCGTTCTTTATATTTTGAGATGGAGAGATTAATTAGTGAGATTTGGCTAATAATGGTGATGGCAGATGGAATATAGTTTGCGAGGTCCCAATGCCTAGTACTCCGTTCTGTTCTTAATGGATGGCTAACAACAGAGTAGAAAGCAGTGTACTGGTCCCATAAAAAGAGCTAGCAAAACAAAGAGAGAACATAATTGGTGCTTATGTATAAAAGTTGTAGCGTATGGATAGCTACGAGCTTCTGGCTATGTAGAAGAGCATCTCTGTCGTCAGATCTTCAGTTCTGTATTCTTGTGGGATCACGTTTTTGCTCAGCCATCCATTCAATTCTGCATGTCAACTATTGCCTTTTGCAACGATTTAAGTACTACAAATCGTGATCCTGATCCTGCATACACATATAACAAATCCAGACCCTGATCATGCTTACAGATATAGTCTGTCCTTGTTTAAATGATCATGCTCTTTTCTTAATTTTGTTTATATACTGGGTGCCCTTTTCTTAATCCGGTTGACAAGGTCATGCTAGCATTTTCCTCACAACAAAAAAGGTCATGCTAGCATTTAGTAATATTTCTAGCTAGTTTTGCAAAGCTGTATGGAAAGACAAATAAATGGAAAAGAAGATTTTATAGTACATGCAAATTTTACTTTAGAGAACAAAAGGTTAAACTTCACTGAGAGATCGGATATATGCACGGTCCTCGCTCTAGAGTTGGAAGTGATTTATTTGGTTAGGTGGTTTCTCTGTAACTGGGTTACCTGTGAAGCGGCTGTCCACCTGAGTGTACTTACAAAAAACTTATGAAGTGAATGATCACTACCTCAGTTAATATATTTTTGTGTGAAGTACATGGCTTATATTTAAACCTGATTTGTTGATTTAGCCATATTTATACACCAGAAATAAACTAGATTATAATTAAGTATCTGGAGCCTCTCTGATCGTGAGCAACGAACATTGGAGTAACAAAGAAGCAACTGATATGCTGGTGGTTGTGTACATTACTAAACTCATATATAAATTAGATATTCCAACGTACACAGCTTTTCTGGAAGAACATGCTACCTACACAATATGCCAACAACTAGGGCACTTCCAAGGCATGCTGATGCATATCTAACTTCTAAAATTTTAGTATTTTAGGATATGAGTGAGTAGTGAAAATTAATACAATGATTTTGTCTAATTTCTAATTTTTCCAACATATATATAACTACATCAAATTTATTATAGGAATTAACTATTTTTTAAATTAAACTAAAATAGCATAGGCTTATGTTTCAGTGCTCTCAATTCATGCTTATTGCATTTATTGTTTTCATGTGTGTAAAGTTTTCAAAATGCATTATGAAGCCTATAGGTTTTTCAGGGAATTTTCTAGAATTTTCTGGAATTTATTCCTATTTCCCTAGAGAATTTTCTAATTTTTTGAGTGTTCTAGAAACCTTTTTCATGAGATCCAAATATATTATGTGGGTTCATCATGTCCAACTCTATTCTGGAATTTTTCCCAAGATTTTTGGAATTGTTGAGATATTTTTTTGTTGTTTAAATGATTTATCCAGAAATACTCTAGATTTATCTATGCATGAGAAATGTTATTCTAAAAAAAGGAAAAAAAACCCTAAAAACCATTTGGGCAGGATCTAACCCAAACCGATTAATAGCATGATCCGAAACACCTCTTCTCTCGTGTTACGGATGATTGGCCCACGCCCTATCAAAGCGAGAGGAAAGCCCATGCCGCTTTCTGTTGCCACTTTGCCCTACTGCTTCCGCTACCCTGCCCCACTAGGTCATGCAGCGCCGCCACGAGGAGCTCGGCAAGCACCATCGCCGAGCACTTCAGCTCCAATCATCTGCCGCCCTCGTCGCTGGCCGAAGCAAGCGGACGCTGCCATAAAGATATCCATCCATTCCATCTATTCCCATTTTCCCGTTTATCATTTGTTTTTGCCATCTTGCTGCTGGAGAAGTATTCCCCCATGAAGCTCGCTGCGTCATTCGCCTCCTCCGTCACGGGCGACATCCCCACTAGCCCTATACATCCTCTCTGCCTGTAAGCCGCGCCACATGATCCCGGTCCCCTACTCTCTATCATGTGCCACACGCCACCACGACCTTAGGCCGCCGTAACACCGGTATAGGTTGTATAAGTCATTGTCTTAACATTACGTGCTACTGCATAAGATCGTCTATTAGATGACACCAATGTATACCATAAAACAGATTTTGGTGGATTATTCACATAGGTGCCACGCGCCATTCACCCTTGTGCATGCCTAGCTAGCGAGGTGAGCATGCACACGCATGTCTTCTTGGATTCTCTACCAACATACAGAACTTGGTAGGATGGATGACACCTCCATATTTAAGTTGGCCATTATTCTTCAACTGAAGGTGGGACTAAAGTTCTCCACTAATTCTCTTGTCATACAAAAGAACATTGGCAATCATTTGGAATTTGTAGATTATTACATAGGTCAAGCCCCGGTATATTCCATCACAGCATAGGTATAGGATGATTGACAAAATTGAATAGTGACACGCGACAAATATCTTACTATTACTAATTGGAGGCTTCTTTTGGAGGCTCCAGGATAATTCCCACCAGATGCGCTAGAAAAAATATAAATCTTAATAATTCTCACAAAAACCAGAAACATCTTGCCATTAATTTTGTAGATCAATTATCATTAGCCGTTAGATCTTTTTTAAAAAAAATTATCCACCATTGCCATTATGATGAACATAAAATAACCCCCTTAATATGTATACAAATTACTCACATCTGCCATGGGACATAACGACAGTCTTCAATGGTAGAAGAAAATACTGATCCTTTCTCAAAAAACAATATGCTGATCCTCCCAGCCTTCTCTCCTGGTACTCCTAGCATAGTTATCTATCTGTCATAAATCGCAAAAAAAGAAAGGATGATCCTCCATATCCTGATCTCAGATGGTGAACTGTGTGGCGATATCATATATCCTTAAAATTGAACTCTCCGCAACATCTCCACTGATTACCACTGCTGCCTCGGAGGGAACTCAACTCTTCTGCCACTGAAAATAATCCAAGCGCACCAGAGCTGCTGACAAAATGATCTGATGTTGCAGCTGCTTACTAAAAATAAAAGGTTGCTCGATACTGAAAGATCCTGAACACGAGGGATCCCTGACTAGGCTAAACAAGTTTGTTTGTGGAATTGTGGTGGCTATTAATCGAGATGCTATATGTAGCAGTTCTTGCCATCATATTATCGCAAAAAAAAAAAGAAGCTGTAGGTGCTGCACGACCTATCCAATGGTGATCAATCCAGACATGTCGCAGTGTATCAACATGAGTATGCATGGTGTTCAGTGATTATAATGCTAGCTGTGAGGGCATGCTAATGCAAGATCATTCAGCCAAAGACCATTTATGCATCCTTTCTAATTCAAAGATGCTGGAGTGGTATTTTAAAGCTATAACCCAAGCAAGGGCAGCGAGCCAGTGACGTGAACACCTGTGACCACGGAGTGCTCTGGAGAGGTATAAATAACGATATTAGTGGTCTTGGACAAAAAAAATGAAACAACAGGATTTGAAGTTGATCATGTGAGGCCTGACTGCCTCTTCATAGAGAATACCTGCAATACATCAACATTGAGTCATCGACCATTGATCCTCTCTAATTCAAAGATTATTGTATTATAGTTATAACCCTAGCAAGGGTAATGGCGTGAAACAGTGACCACAAAGATTATTTAAACAACTAGAGTATTATTGATAGGTGGGTGATTCATGCCCGTTCATATACTAAATATCAGCAGTACCGTACATCACCTGTCATGACTGGTGACTACAGTTTCTGATGAGGTAATTAGTGTTTGGTATCAGTATATACTTGACAATTTCAATCTTTACTAATTTAAAGTATTTTTTCAATAATTTTGTAATTATGTATACCTATATTATATTTTACAATAGCAATGTTTTAAATAAGTTTCATGCATAGTGGTGGATATATTATGTTTAATTACTAGCTCCATATTGGTATTAGATGACGTTTTGGATAAGATTTTAGTCAAACCTTGGGAATATAAACCATGAATAACTTTTAAGTAGTTGAGTTTGAAAATGTGAAAACCATATGAATAGATTTGTCTTAAAAATATTTTTATAAAAGTATACACATACTAGTTTTTATTAAATATTTTTGTAAAAATAAGAAGTCAAAGTTACGTTTTGGAGACCGTGTCGTTGTCCTAAACGTCATCTAATACCAATATAGAGGGAGTATTATCGTATATAGGATGACATAGTAAGCAGAGGAAAACCGGCCCATAGGTGTGTGGAGAGATAGCTGTAGCACTCGGCGATAGGGTAAAATTTTAGGACTCAAGAAATATTAACAAAGACGGTCAAGTGGAAGATCTTTAAGGGGATGATTGGTTGCCCGATTTCAACACATCCAAGCTCCAGGGATGTGAGTTCCGTGTGATTGGATGACTGGAGCAATGGTAGAGCCTGGCTCTTGCGATGCAAGATGCCTTCTTGAGCCTACTCTTCTCATACGTAAAAAATGGGCATATCTCCAGGGCCTGGCGGGTGCAAGAAACAGGCGCGACGTAAGAAGAAAATGTCTGGATGGCGTGCAAATGTATGTAACCAACCAGTAGCTTGCGCTAGCCGGGCCAGCTAGAAGCAAGCAACCTATCAGAGCCGCTTTGCATGCGTGAAGCCTGGCCGGCTTGAGCCTGGCTACGAGGAACGAGCCAGGCTCTGTTCCTACGAGAACCAATCACGCCCTAAATGTCATGTGCACAGCCAGGAACATAGAGGGGATGATAATTTGAATTCAAAGCCAAATTGTTGGATCCAAATGACCAAATGGGAACAAAGCACTGCTAGCTTGGTACGGGGTTATAAATGTCAAACGGACGAACATGGATGCAATCACAAAGAAGAATAGAGCCATGGGAAATTCATATATATGTGGCACCTTAGTAGTCAAACCGAAACATACGGGAGCAAAGCTACAAGCATCGAATATGGTAATAAGGGACTTGGAGTAGAGAGGGATGTAAGACACATCAATGAAGAAAGATCCTAGATTTTGCGCTAAATATGGAGGCAAGCTGAGGGCTACGCGTAGGACTTAGCTAATGGTGCAACAGTCATCCAAAAAGATAAATAATGTGATAAACACTTCATTGTTGTAGATAAATAGTTAATTAAGTAACATCGTAACAGATTAGAAGAAAATGTAGGAACAAATGGCAAGGATCATTGCAACAAACATGTTGTGTAAGCAAGTAATTAATAAGGTTTATGCATTCTCTAGAAATATTATTAATGAGTAAAATTCATGTACTTATTCTAAAACAATGCTACACATTTTTACATTATTTTTAAAATATTGTCTATATAGGAATTCCCCCATCAAATTTCAAAGATGTATTTTACCTTCTAAAATTGCTAGCCCGTGTACATGCACGGGTTGATGGACTAGTTTGAAGTAATCATGAACAGGGCGAACGATGTTGTTTCAAGAGGAACCGCCCGTGAAGTCTGTCTCTCTCTTTACTTGCATTTTGAGCTACAGGCGAGCAAAGTCTTTTATAGCCCAAGTCAAATCTCGGCTAAGCTAGGCTTGAATGTCCAGAACTCTCACCATGACCACTGCAACTTGGATGCCTTTACTTCATCTAAAATATATTTTTATTATTAAAGCCTTATTTTCTATTTTCCAATGCAAAGTACGTCAGATCCGTATGCCTATATATCAAGTCTTCACTTCATTTTGATATTGGCACGCATGCATGCAGTAAATATAATAATTTTGCATAGTGATGATTATGTCTTGTCACAAGAAATGCAAGATAAAGTGGGATGTTTTGGGCAGCTCGATTTGGACTAGCTCGTACGGGTCATTGCCTTAATTAGCATGGCCCAAATTAAAGGGCACTGACCAGATCAGTTGGGGTCACGAACCGGTCGGTTCATGCAGGATCTGGGCTTCCCAAAACGTAGCAAATTAAGTTTGGAGCTGAATATAGAGTGTCTACGACTGTATAAGACGGGTGAAGATATATAAAAACCCGTCAGCTGTAGCATCTTTACACGCGTGACATACAACTCTATAGCAGGTCACTATTCACTTGGATTATTGATAAATGAATGAAATCGAAGGTGATGTGCTTTCAGTGTGGTTCGTCAACCTTATACCTTTTTAAGTGACGTGACGGACGATAGCCCGTCATCTTTATACAAATCATTATATATTAACGCATCACTGGTCACGGGCCGGCCTATATGACAATTAATCTCAGCCATTGTCACCTTCTACCCGGCCTGATATGATTTACACCCCTAGGCTAAATAAAGCTACCAAGATATATAGATTCATAGATTCCGGAGTATATATATATAGAATGGATTATATATAGATATCTTTACCATTATATTATAGTAAATTCTCATGAATTGCTATTGTAATTATAGTAACTCAAAGTGGTTATAGAATAGTTATTCTATGGCCGGCCATAGACTATAGGTTATATATATATATATATATATATATATATATATATATATATATATATATATATATATATATATAGTGTGAGTGTGCCGCCTTCGATCGTTGTGAGTGCCGGTGGCGGCGCGTACCTGTCGTTGCAGTGTCCGTTTCAGTCGTGGTCCGCCTACTGCACCCAACCCACACCCTCTGATATATCCATGATGGAGACCTGGATAGCATGCAAGAACTCGATAGACGATTGCACTAGCATTCAATCACCGTCGCATATTTCATTTACGTGTGTGGACTCTATAGATCGAAACGCAGACAGTACTGCTGGCAGCAGCCATTGTTTGTGTGCATCATCACAAGACTTCTGATGGGTTATTATGTTGCATAGTAGATCACTAGCTTGAATTGCTAGCTATAGCTACAACTGGCGCAGCTACACTGACGCATCTTGTTGCTCCGGCTTTTACGTCTTCTGCAATATGGATCGGGTCATTAATTAATTCAGCCGGCACTGTCTCTTATGTTGGCTACAACAGCTCGCGGTCCTTCGATCGAGATAGATACACTTCGGTTTCAACTGCTGCTTAATTTCAATTAATCGAGCCACCACAGTGGTAACTTTTGTCAGAACGGACGCGCGTGCACGTTGTGTTAATTTGCTCTTAGGACCTTAATAGAAGCTAACTAGTTTATTCTTATACTACGGAGAGCGATACCCGTTTCTTTTAATTTACCCTGTCCATTAAATAGTGTGCATCTGTTTGATGGTTGGCTCAATGGGGTAGACAGGAAAACCAAGTATCAATCTCTGTCAGCGGCGGCTGCATTTTGTTGGGCTATATGGATAAGCCGAAATGATATTATTTTTAACAATGCGAAAGTCTTTTCTCCAATGCAGGTACTATTCCGAGGGACTCACTGGGTTCGGTTTTTGGCGCTTATGCAAAGAGAGGAAGATCGACCTCGCATCTTTTCGGCTTGTCGTGTCCTTGAGACCTTAGTGATGCATTTTTTTGCTTCCAATGGCTGGCTTTTTAATAATAGACTTTCGGTTAATTTAGATGTTAGTGGTGACTCGGTTGTTGGGTCAGCTTTGCTTGGTGTGCATCTCTATTGTAATAAGAGACCGGATGTGGTGGTTTGCTTTGAGACTCCGGACAGCTACATGTATCAATCGATACAGAGGCTGGAATATTAATATATATTCCCTTTTCTAAAAATACTACGTCTGTATCGCCCCATGTATACTGCCGGTAGGGGTGGATATCGAGCTGGCTTGGCTTGACCTCGCTTACCTCGACCTAGCTTATTAAGATAACGAGTTGACTCGACTCACGCTGCATACCACTGCTTATGCAGGTTATTTACCCGACATGAAATAATGTAAGTCGTCCCTTCCTTAAATTACAGGATAAACTTGGTCAAATGTATTTCCATCTGGTTTAATTTGCATATTTCCATCTGGTTTAATTTGCAAAAAATATTTCCAGGACTAAATGATCCAGATCTTTAGTCCCGATCCCCACGTCCGGGACTAAAAGTCTCTGACACTAAAAAATATTTGCACGCAATGGAATTTAAACCCACATAGATGATACAGTTTAGAAAGTTTCACTAGTAGAGGACCGAAATTTAGTCCCGAGCGTGGCACCCGGACTAGGAGTCTAGGACTAAAGGGTCCGGATCTTTAGCCCCGGTCCGTCCGGTGAGATTCAAACCCACAACCTCTTGCACGGTGTCACGTACAGCCACCTAGCCACTCCACCTATGCAGTACATGTGATGGACGATGGGATGCTTTCTCTTTATTGTAACCCATAAAATACCTTCACCCGGGACTAAAGGGTCTTTAGTCCCGGTTGGAGCCACCAACCGGGACTAAAGAGTCACCATTTTAGTCCCAGATGAAACCACCACCTAGGACTAAAAGGTCCTCCCGGACCAAAAAATGTAATCCGGGACTAAAAGTTTATTTGTCTCGGGCTAAAACTTATGTCACACCCAGTTTTAGGAATAAAACCATATGCATCTCATATGTGCGCCAGGATCAAGATTGGAAAAGAAATAATAAATAAATACAAGGTCATAGAGTTACTTGCACGGGAGTTTATAAATAGGAGAGGAAATAAGTAGGATAATGGGATTAGCCTATGGATTAAAGATCGATTGTGAAGACTAGAAGATTTCTTATGTTTGAACGTAATATATCAAGCATCCTAGTTATTTTGCTAAAGAAAAAGTCTAGAGATTTACATGGTTAGCTGATTGGGCTCGAGTGGCTGGTAACGATGAGCAGAGACGACGATATGATGACAAGTTACAGAGATAGGTACATGTCCATGTTCATATGGATGTGCTCCTCGGTGCTCGCCCAAGACGACGGATGCCTGTGGACCTTGGGGCGTCGTCGTCCAGAAGCTCGTTGCGGTGCCAGACTGGTGTTGTGTAGAGGAACCGGCGACGGAAGAGGCTTTATAGCTAGCGTGAATCGGCTCAGACCTCGGCGTCGGAGAGGCGGCAGACCTGGGCTCGAGTGGGTTCCTGGTGCAGAGTAGAGGGGATGACAGGCGGGTCCTGGCTGCAGCGTCAGATGAGAGAGGGGTTCGGCCGAGGAGACGAAAACTAAGGAGGGAAAAAATGGACACCCAGAAGTTCAGGGAGCAAAAGCGAACTTGGTCAAAAGTTTGAGGAGCAAAACTGAACTCACACAGGAACAACTATTCTAATACTCAAACAAAAGCAAATTAAATTCGAATTTAAACTGAATTTAAATTCTAACTTAATTTACCAGCAACCAAAGACCAATGCAACAGCACGAATGCAACAAAACACTTATTGTGACTAAAATTTATTTATTATGATATTTAAATTGAATTAATTCACAGAAATTCCAATTAAATCCTAGAAAATTTCATAAGGTTGCAAAAATTTTATTATGATGAATTTCAGGGTGTGACAACTTAACCGGGATTAAAGGGGTGGATGAAAAGTCATTTCTCTACCAGTTTTTAGTGACTCAAATATATATGTATTTTGAGAGTTTAACAACCTAGATGACACCATAAGACAAGTTAGAGACCTCCTATATATTTTACTCTTTAATTTAATTCCTGATGATCGATGTTGTCTAGCATGTTACAAAATTGCACTCTAGACGTGCTCGTGCCTTTATCGATATTCTGAAATATGTTTTGTGTTACCAATCCTACAATATGTATAATTTTCCAACATGTTGCCACTAATCAAGCTACTTAATTTCCAACTCGAACTTTACTGGCAGCTAATAAGCAGAACTGAATGCCATCTCATCATCCCAGGGGCCGATTGGTATGCATGCATGCATGGACTTTTCGCACAGGATCGAGAAGCATTTGTGCGTTGAATGGTCATCGAGCTGCCTGATCGACCTCACACCTCAAGTAGTGGGCACACTCATTGGCCCTGACCAAACCAAGAGACTTTTCGCACTCATGTACTCAACCCATATCTTATATCTATCACACGCGCTTCTAGCTATATAGTAGCTATAGGGGACATCCGGTTCTTTTCGGCGTGCAAATAAAAGGGCGTGCTGTGAACTACGTATGTACTCGGCCTGAGATATAGATCCTTTTTACACTGGATAGCATATATTATTGTACCCTTAGATCATTCTACATGCTGAACATTTATCGTCTTCAGATGCTTTATTCTTGATCAACAACACTGACAAAAACATCATTCTATCCCTGCATGCAGGATAGACCTTTATATTCTCCTCAGATTGCGCACATTATCTCATCGGTAAAACCTCGATCTGAAAGTAAAAACTGAAAAATGCGTCCTGCCTGACCTAGGAAACCTTGGTTCTGAAAAATCCAGTGCATATATATGTACTCCGATCCGCAAATAATGCTTAATTAGCATCTCATACAATATCCGCTGCTTGCAGGTGCTTTCAACTTAGAATCATTGCATGCGCGGAACTATATATATATATCCTCGCATAAGAGGTCAACTGATCGTGAGTTGGAATAAAATAGGTCCTACAGGAACCACTCGCTTGATCTACTGCAGCTGATGCTCTCGTGCATCCGACAACACAGCGTCCACTATATATACGGCGATGGGGTTCGACGTCTCCCAGGCGCCGCCGCGTGCCCCTCTCGCCGCCGCGCTTTTTCGACGTGTCCTCCCGGCCATCACCGGCGACGACCACCGTGCAGTGCGTGTGGTCTGCTAGTGGAGTACTGGTGGTCACCACGTACACGCACCAACGAACGAAGCCAAGCAGAAGCCCAAGTGTTCATGCATCGTTGTTGTTGTACGTTGTTGCTGCCTAATTGCATAGCGTTGATTGGTCGAGATAAGCGAGGTTTGTTCAGTACACACGTGTACAGATCACACACATGTACAGATCGAGACTTTTGTAAATGCATGTGTGTTAATTAACGTTCTTCTTCTCGTTAGGATATCGATCAAGGACACGCCTTTTTATATATATATATATATATATATATATATATATATATATATATATATATATATATATATTCCTGTGTCTCGTTTTCATCCTAGTATCATGTTGTATCTTTGTTGGTAGATCGATTTGGCATCGACAAGAGCACGAGGAGCTATATGTTTGCCGTGTTTCTTTTGATGTCATGCATACATGCGCGCATGGCTGTTGTAGAGAGTCGACGATTCAGCGCGCAGCTGAAGCAGGGCCGGCTAAAATGTTGAAGGTGGTATGTAGAACAACAAAAGTTACAAAAACTTGCAATACAACTAACGTTATCTAATTGCAGAAACTGGTTCTCAATTTGCATATCCGTGCGCCATTGAAGAGCCTACAAATGAAATTCGAATGTACCAAACGGTTCCTGATGTGTCTCCACGAAATATACATACAACAAACAGGTCTATGATATGTTTAACAAACTTTTGGAACATGAATATATCATTTCCTGGCATGGTGCTATGGTAGACATGGATATAAAATTATAGTCATCAGAAAAGAGACACATATGGATAAAAATATGCAAGAGTCGCATGTAAATGTATGGTAGCACTAATAATGCAGGGATGTCATAGTATGGTCCACTGATTTACACTATAGTATCATTGAGGATCAATCAGAGGCTAACAATGGCGGATAATGGATAATTTAGTGAGCACGATGCACGCAAGAAAAGCATAAACTAAATCTACCATCGTCGTTGATGATAGATAATCATGGTAGCGTCCATTGTCGACATGAGAGGCCACCTTCATTCTGATATTTTTCGTGCCTTGACAACAGATAGACTTGAATTGCAAAAGTTGCGGCTCATGCAAGTCCACCGTCAGCCCACTAGTGGAAAACTCGCTATTAGTCTCGGGACTAAAATTCCGGACCTTTAGTCCCGGTAGCAGCGACCGGGACTAAAGTGGGATGGCGTCCCCCATCTCCCGTCCATTTCTTTTTTATTTTCTTTTACTTCTTTTCTTTTGTTTTCTTTTCTCATCTCATCTCATCTCATCTTCACAACAAATCACAAGATCCACACACCACAAGATTCATCCACAGCACAAAATCACGATTTTCACAGTACAAGAATAATATATTCACAAACATAAAAACAATTACAACCACCACATATTCAACTAGTACAAGAAATTCACAGGAACAAGATTCACAAGAACACCACGGATAAAAAGAGAATCAAGATCCAGACCGCCGCCAGCGGTCTCCTCGCAGCGCTACCGGCCTCCTCGCCATTGCGTCCCCAACCACCGCGCCACAGGCCCCAGCGCTGGAGCTCGGTACCGCCGGCCCGGCCGCCTGGGCGCCTGTTGGCCACCGCGGCTCTGGATCCCGGCCTGCACGCTGCGGCTTGTGAGGCCGCGTGACGGAGCTCCGCCCGGAGGCCACCCCTACGCCGGACCAGCTCCGCTCCTCGTCGCGCCGCCCTCGGCCGCTTCCCTTGCGGTAGATGGAAAAAGGAGAGGGTGAGATGAGCTCAATAGATTAACGTGTGGCTTGCTAGGTATACGTACATTCAGTACCTGCCCTGTCAGCATATCATAATCCCACCATGTCGGATTGCAAAGTAGATTTGTTTGCATTGCCGGTTTGATGATTCAAAATGTAAGGTTGCGTGAAAAACACCTGACTCTTCATGTTACTAACGGTTTTTATCGGTCTTTAGCTAGATGTAAAAGTCACTTTGCATAAAGGCCGACGAAATAAATGGTTTTTCTTTTTGGCTATTTGGATGTGGTACTACTCTTCATAGCTTTTTATGTCGGATCAGGATAGCAATCTCTACATCTCGGATTACTCAGTCGATCAATTTAGTAACTTTCATCACTTTTGAGGATTCTGAATGCTAGGACGTCGTTGTGCCACACTGGACCTATCTTTGATTACTTTTGGCATTATCCATTTTAAATGGAAAATAAAGGCCTTGTTGCACACGAAACCGAAATAAATGGTTCAGCAGATTCATTTTCTTTGGATCCACACGTGCAACGTCACCAGGTGAATTATGTGTACTACAAGAACGTACCACGGAATTATCTTAAGTGGACAACAAGAAATACAGTCGTGGACCGAAAAAGCTGTCTGGGAATTAATTTACCTTTTTAGTCATATTATCTATGAGTATGTTGCAGTAGATCGATAGTTTGTAAACGATGTTAGTTGCATATATGAACACACACACACACACATATATATATATATATATATATATATATATATATATTGTATCGTTAACCAAAATATTGCCGTTCTTTGTATGTACTAGATTCTAGAGCCTCCTAGTTGTTGATCTTATAATAAACCCATATAACACTTTGTAGAGTAGAACACGCCCTATCTCTGGTTACTAGCTTCAACACTGTCCATTATTTGAACAAAGGGAATTGAATGTCTTTCTTGGGGGGGGGGGGGGGGGGGGGGGGGGCGGGGCACAACAGCCCTTGTGCTTATTGGTGAACAGTAAGATTTGTGAGCACCTTGCTTTAGCCCTTGGGACATAGCATTGCAGATGAGGAAACACGACCAAAAAAGGATATTTTCCTAATCAAATGTCGAAGCCATGTTTGTTAATGATAAGATACCAACATCAAGGCCCAATTTTTTACAGTGTTCAAAAAACAAGCACAAGAAAAGCACATTGTTTCCTTTCGTTATAATAGTCCTTACTTCTTCATTATTTGTGGCTTCATCAACCATTTGAAAAAGCATAACCTTACTTTATTGTGAGTTATAAGATAAAAATAAAACTTATAATATACCTCTTGATAATATAAGTGAATTAAACTAGAACTTGTTAGATACATCATTAAAAAAATGACGTCTTAGACAAACCATTTAAACCTTTGCCGACAACATATACGTAGCTCTGTAAAATTCAATTTTCTAAACCTGACCTTAGAGTACTATATAGCATTGTATAAAATTAACAGTATAAATATCACTGGAGATTATGTTGATGGTACGTTTTTTAGGAAAATTGGTGGTCAAATTTTGTTTCTATCGTGTCAGTACGTATGTCCAATGAAACGAAAAGTTGAGGCACGCTTTGCATGCATCACTTTGACCTTTGTCGCTGGACATTCACGAAAGAATTAATGTGGCACGTCAGGCAGCTCCACATGAATTTTTCATGGTTATATTCATCATTGCCACGTGGGAGATCTGGAAGATGCGAAACAGGACCATTTTTGATGGTGCTCGTCCCTCCATCCAACAATGGTGTTCAAACTTTAATGATCAAGTACTTCTACAGCTAATTCGTTTTCGTGAAGACCATAGGGCTACCATCACCACCTGGCTGGATCTTTTGTAATTTCTGTTTGTTTCGTTCTGCTTTTGTATAGTCTCTTGCCTAGCTTTTAGTTTTTCCCTGATCTTGTCGCCCCTTCTGTACATTCTCTGTAAGTTGATTCCTTTCTCCTTTTTAATACATTGCTGTGGGGAACTCCCCCACAGTTTCAGTTCAAAAAAACTTTGACCTTTAGGGATATGACAAATACTATAAAACACACTACACTACCGTAGCCAATGCGACCGATCAACCTTAGATTAGTAGTCAATTTGATACAACATGTCAACACTAGACACGAATAATGCAAAGGTACAGAGCATTTAAAAATATGATTGCATGGTCAAAGGCACAAAAGTATGTGTGTTATGTTGTTGTGCTATGATGAACAACCCATGAAAGCTCCCTAAAGAAAGACGATATGGAGGTGGAAGTGAAATGCCAAATGCTCCAAAAATACAATTATGGGCCGGTGGTTTAGCTTTTAACATGAGAAAAAGTCTATATAACCCCCTGAACTATTAGCGTTGGTCTACTTCATCCCCCAACCTATAAACCGGATATTCTACCCATAAACTATCCAAAAACATGCAAATAACCCCCTAGAGCGGTTTCCGAAGTGGTTTTGCCTATGTGGCATTACACATGGAGATGATGTGGCAATAATAGGTTTAAAAGTCTATTTCACCCCCTAAAGTATTGATTGTTGTTAACATAACCCTCTCAACTATATGATTCGATATTTAGCCCCCAAAGTATTCTCTATATTGTCTAAATCAATTCAAAATGGGTTTTTATATTATTTTGCTTATGTGGAGCATGACATGGAAGATGATGTTATTGACCCATCCATATCTCTCACATTCATACATATATATATAAACATGTCCCACTAATCTTCTATGCACTATTCTAACTCCATGGCAATTTTGCATCAACTTGACCACCATTTTGGATTCTTGTCATATTGTGATAATGGGTTAGAATTATGTAGAGATCACTGTCAGGACATCTAATTTGCCATCTCTAACATGTTGGCAACTTCGTTTTCATTTTGTGTGTGTGTGTGTCAGGTCAATATCATATCATCTTCCATGTGATGCTCAACACAAGCGAAACAACATAAAAGCAATCTCAGGGTGATTTAGACAATATTGAATACTTCGGGGGACTAAATATCCGAGCATATAGTTGAGGGGGTGATGTTGACGAAACTCAGTACTTTAGGTGGTGATATAGACTTTTAAACTTCTTGTTGCCACGTCACATCTACGTGTAATGCCATGTAGGCAAAACCGCTTATAAAACTGCCTCAAGGGGTTATTTGCACAGTTTTGGATAGTTCAGGGGGTAAAATATCTGGTTTTATAGATTACGGGGTGAAGTATAGCAACGCTAATAGTTTATGGGGTTATATGGACTTTTTCCTTTAACATGCACACGCTTTGATCTAATCCATGTGTACACCAAGGCTACCTCTCAATGTCTTTGGGACCATTTTGGTCCTAATCTTGCACATTATCTTTACTATACCAAGTCATGCCCCACTTACCGTGGTCCTCCTTGTGTGAAATGAGATCAATAATATACACATAGTATCGTAATCCTGACAACCTTAGGAAGCACACAAAGCCCGGTCGTCCCTATGATTAGTTAATACTCCCTCCGTCCCTAAATAACGGTCGCCGTTGGTTTTCGTATCATGATTTTACTTCGATTTGTAGAAAATATGTGCAACATTTTAATCTTCAAATAAATTTATTAAAAAACTAGATTCAAATATATATCTAATGATATTTATTATGTACCATAAATATTAATATATATTTTTATATATCCGGTCAAAGATGTTTCTCAGGAGGCGAAAACGACCTATATTTAGAAACAGAGGGAGTAATTAATTAGGGTTAACACGCACACCCAATAGAGAGAAGGGTTGGTGATCAACTAATTTAGATTACTTGATGCTTAATCACTCAATAGTCTCTGTTGGGACACGATGTCACTGCCGGTAAGCAGCCAGTAGGATCAAGCAAGGCATAATAAGCTGGAAATATATATAAAAAGGGCGAAAAGATGACACTTTATTAGCTTTGATCTTTTGTCCCCCATTACAACAAATTTGGGGTTCCATTTGGATTGAATCTGCTCCGAAGAAGAGGTCAGAAAATGACATCACTGCGCATGTCATTTACCTTGATGTGATATATTATTACAAGTGTATCATGGCTTCTGCTAGGGCGGGGCCCTCCGGCCACATCTAAATCCTTTTGGCAAGTGATGCTCCCACAAGATTTAAACTTTTTATTGCTTTACATTGGTATGTGATGCCGAAACGTCAGGGCCGGACCCAGAGCATATGGTTGGTTGGGATAGATGTTTAATGCGTTTTTACAAAAGGCTTACTTAGTGACCATGGCACGAACCGAGATAGACATTGTTAATTACTCGACCTTTTGAAAAAATGCCATGACCACTGAGGCACTAGTTAGGGATTACATGGTATAATGCCTCATTCGGAAAGCAGGAATCAAAATATATATGTGACAAGAGAAACGCAGAAATCCACTCACTGTTGGGATATCAAAATAAGTTACTCTCATGACATCTGTGACAAACTAAGCCGCAACAACGGCACTCTCTCCAATTCGAATAATATATGTGATGGTTAATATAAGTAGGATATCGAAATTGTCTATAAGTGGCATTTTGAGTAACATTCTTTTATGAAAATGCGACACCGATTTAAATAGATATCAAATATTTTGATATTACTTTTGGTGACGAATCTAGCTATGTCTATCTTACGTTATCAACCTATGTAATTATTCCTACGTTGAAGGTGAAAGTTTTGGAAATCTATAACTTGCAAGAATCCTAAAACTACAAATATTTTGAACCAAATAGTAAGTTAATGAAGACTTAGTTTTCATCCCTCCTCAATCAGTAATGAACATATAACACAACTCCAGCGTTTTAATCAATTTCATGTAAGTAATCAGTTTAAAAAATCTCTTCGTTAATTGTTCCAATTGCTTCCCAAACCCCTCGTGAGTATTGTTGTAGCTTTCAATAATGGTGTATGCAGCTCCTGTAAAATCTATGCAACTGAGCTCGATCACAGGAGCTGACTAATTCTTTTTATGTTGGCTTCATTAGTAGTTTTTATGTGAGCATTAGTTCTCTGGATCCGACGACTAGAAGGCGGGTGAGTTTTTAGCCCGGTTGATGGCTCCATCTTCTAATACTAAAAGGCATGAATCGGGATTAAAGGGTCGTCGCATTCTAATTCTATTCTGATTGGCTTGCTGTTCACCGTTAGAAACGTTTATGCATGTGGCGCCTGTTGGTGCTGTCTGTTTGTGCTGCCCTCACCAGAAAAACCGTAACGGCTGTGTTTAGTTCCCGAAGAGGGAACGTGAAGTTTGGTGAAAATGTCACATCGGATACTGTAGCGTACTGTAGCACTTTTCGTTTGTTTGTGGTAATCGTTGTCCTACCATGACCTAACTAGGCTTAAAAGATTCGTCTCATCGTGTACATCAAAACTATGTACTTAGTTTTTTTTATTTACCCACGTTTAGTATTTCATGCACGAGGAGAGAGATTTGATGTGATAGGTGAATAGTAAAATTTGGAGAGAGAATTTTTGGCTTTTCAAGGGAACTAAACAGGGCCAACGTCGCAACCATGGCCTTGTTTAGATGTAAATTTGGGTGGAAAATTGGGGGAAATATATCACTTCGTTATAAATGCACCACTGTAGCATTTCGTTTGTATTTATGAAAAATTATTTAAAAATTGATTAATTAGGCTCAAATGTTCATCTCGCCGAGTACAACAAAACTGTACAATTAGTTTTTGATTTCATTTACATTTAGTACTCCATGTATGTGCCGACATTTTGATGTGATGAGAATCTTCTTTTTAAACTTGGGGTGGAATTTTGCATGCCAGGGCAGAGATTTGACGGGTGGGCCTGCGGGCCAGTGGAAATGGCGTGCAACAGCATGCATGTCCAATAACAACAGGGCTAGAGTTTTAGCGATTCCACGTGGTAGCGGCCGCTGGGGTAGCTGGTAAAGGTTACCGTCGAGGTGTAGCGACGCTAGAGCACCCGTTGCAAAAGCCAGCCGACAAAAGCGTACCAAATCAACGTGCACCATATCCTGCTGATGGATGGGCTATACTAGCAGCAGCTTGCTCAGATTGCAACGCAACAGCAGCAGGTGAGCTATACAGCCCCACTACTTTACACACACACACATATATATATATATACACACACATATATATACACACACATGCAAGGAAGCAATGCACGCGCTGTTCCTCTTTACCAGTGGTATGCACTGCACATCCTGCTGCTTTTCCTTTGGTTGTGTGAGAGAAGGGCATTATTAATTAGGTGTATGTATAAATATTTACGCCAGCTTCAAACATACTATATATAGAAGCTGTCCAAAGATTTTTTTTTGTTGAAATTGTTATGAAAAAGAAGTTTTCATGAACTAATATACAGATGTTAATCTATTTATTGATTTCCATACATAATTGGGTGCATCGATAACCATGTTGCCGTGCAAGTGCAGCTAACAGCACTACTGTCGATATGTTAGTTGGTCAAAGCCTACTGCATACAGTATATATCTTTCGTTTGCCGTGGCACATTATAAAGCTGGTAAAAAAGGAGCAAGAAAAAAGGTGCTTTAGGAGGATGGCTACATGTCAATCGGATTGATGGACGCATCACGCATGCATGCAAAACGTGTAAGCACCTGGTTTGCATCGGTGTCTAGCCGCTATAGCTCAGAGAATATCAACCAATGATTAGGGCCAGGCCACTGATCATCGTATCCATGAACGAACAAAAAGCACTTGGCGTCCAAGCATGACAAATTGACGAGAGTACGTTAGCGATCGATTATTATTATTCCCTGTGATGGAGAGCATAATTCTGCCTCATGAGTCATGACACGTAAGTTATATATATACTCCCTCCGGTTTGATAAAGAAGGTCGTTTAGGACAGCGACACGATCATCAAAGCACAACTTTAATTTCTATTTTCTATAAAAATATTTCTTAACAATTATATATGTTAATTTTTATGAAAATAATTTTCAAGATCAATATATTTATATAATTTTTACATTTCCAAACTCAACTGCTTAAATATTATTTATGATTTATATTTCTAATGTTTGATTCAGACCTTATCCTAAACGACATTCTTTATCAAACCGGAGGGAGTATGCTCCATCAACCCTTGAATTGCTTTCTCATCTGTTCAGTTTTCGTCACCAGGACAGCAACAGCAACGACAGAAACAACTGTCTGATTGTTCATATGTTCGGTCACACGTACCATCTTGTGCTCAGGCCAGAAATATATATTCCCTGCCACGAATGCGATCACAATGCAACACCTGTGAAGGATATATGCATTAATTGCACAACTGATGCGTATGAATAGCTATCTAGACGCCATCTGGTGGCGGCGGTAGGTGCAAATGCAGGAGTGGAAATAAAACAATGTGTTTTGTTGTACTAGGATGACTCACGAACACCGTACCCCTGTTTCAGACTCCAATAAATACGCCGTATTACTTTGGGTTTAGGACCATACTGATAATAATTTTAATAAGTGCCCTATTATATTGAATTTAGGACCATGTACTAATATTTTTCTAAGTGTACGTTTATTTAGGACGTAGGACTCAACCGTTGCCATAAAAGAACAAAAGGAACAAGGTCATATTAGAAAAGGAAAAATATTTGGGAAGTGAGTGCCTTCGGCACTAAATGGTTGGACGCAATAGATATGTCCCAAAACTTTTTTCTTATTATTAAAGTGATCGAGCTAGATTCGTTCTTATAGTTTTTCATTATTGTTGGAGAATAAAAGGCATATAACACTCTGTGTATTACTTGTGGAAAGATCCTTCATCTCAAAGCCAAGAATTTTCTTCTTTAAATAAAAGGCAAAATCATCCCTCAACTTTTGACCTTTAACTGGACAATTATCTATTGGAGCTAGAGAGAGTATAGGACTATCCAGCGTTGGTCTTTCTTGTGCAACCAAAAGTGGTAGTACTAATAATTAGCTGCCTAGACAACTATAATGGATGGACGGCCAATTGTGCAAATGGCTTAGGCCTAACCTTTATTCTAATGTTAATTCCATGCATGCATGATCGAACCAGCTAAAAACCAGACGCATTCCATGAGTTGTCCTTGTCATGTGATTGGCTTGTGCAAGTTTTTGACATGTAGCGCTACTAAGCACGTCAAGTATCTTAAGTATTGGAATTTTCAAAAATCTTAAGTATTGGTGAAGATACGAGCTTTTTGCATTTTGTAAATTAAAGCGTGATATTTCTAACAGTGGATAATCTGTGTGTCTCTCCAACAATATATTATTCTAGATGACTAGATGTCCTGTTTTTCTGTGATGAACAAATTAAAGCAAGATGTAACTGCATATTCTACGAAGCACATCGATGCCACAGGACGAAGATTCGAGGAGAGATACGAGACATTGAGCTGGCGCCACAGCTTTGGCCTTCCTTCATCTTTATAGCTTTTGTTAAAGAGAAAAAATGGCTATGCAAAAGAAGCGGATGGGACCCTGCTTCTGCATGATATGCGGCTCAAAACAATACAAGTCAATTACTCGATCAGGATAAAGCCAAAGGAAAAGGACGACGCATGTGTGTGGGTACTCTTGCGCTGTAGCTAGTTCACCATACGTATTTTAGAACTTGCTCTTTGTTTTTTTTGAATGAACGTGATTCGGATTGGACCGTTCTATTAACATACAAGAGAGTTTACATGAGCCCACCCGTAAGGGTGGTCAGAAAAGGAGAAAAAAAAGGCGAAAAAACAAACCGTATACAGAAAAGGTACATCTGTTATCCCATAACAGGGATAAAATCTCGAAGGGCTTTCGCCCCAACGCTCCTCCAGGTTCTTGCGTCTTCCTTTATTCTTTGAAACACACTTGCTCTTTGTTAGATATAGAACGTACTCGCTACATATAGTAGAGTGCAATGCAATTTTGCGAGAGACAGATGTGGGAATGAAACAAACCTTAGGAGCTTGGGATAGTGTAAATCTTAAGATAAGGCCGGGCGCGATCAGCCACGTATCTATATAATCAAATCGATAGAGGATGTACAGCCGTGTTCAATGCGTGTGAGCTTTTCCAACAATATATCGACCATTGGAACAGAGGAATGTAGTACAGCTTGATTAGCTCGATCTTGCATCAAGAGAGAACAAAAAATCCTCCGCAAAAGCAGCAATTTCCACGTGTTTATGCTCTACACACCTCAGCAAGAAATATCTTCAGAAACACCGTACCCTTTCGTGTATGTACATGCATATGGTTTGGTCGACTAGCCGCTACTTTTCTTTTATAGAACAATCACATCACTACAAAAAAAACTCCATATACATATGGTCCAAAAAATAAATCATACAACATGCATCTTTTAATACCATTTCACTAGCAGAAAGCGAAACACTCCTGTCAGCTTGATGTATTCCATGTTAGTATACCAAAGAGTCTGTGATATCAAAAATTATCCCAAAAATAGTACATCCATCCATAGAAGCGAGATGAAAATTGCCTGAGAATTCTATGTGGTATGTCAAAAATAGCTTGGTGATGCGCACCAACACGCACAGGCCAGAGCGTTTGATGGCTTCCCTTCGATTTCGTCCAAAGCTGAACTTGAATGTTGGTGGAGTTGCTTGCCTATGCAGCTATAGTTACCAGACCTAACACCGTCAAGGATGATCATCGAGCATGAAGGGCTAATCTCCTAGATTTGGACGTTGAAAACAGCAGTTTTGTGGTAGAGAAGCGAAGGGCTGAGGGGGTGGAAAAGAGAGTAGGGTGTGGATGCAGATAGTGTTCAGGGTGGCCAAGTAGAGGAGAACAGAGATGGAAGAAAAGTGGGATAGAAGATTTGTACATGGATATATAGAAGGGTTTCTTTTAGGCCCAGTTCGGCCAAGAAGGAAAGTAGTAAAATCAGGGAAAAGATTTTTTGTATTTTTTAAGTTAAGTTGATTTTGGGAATGAGGATATATGTTCATCCTCATCCCTAGTAAAGTTTATAAAATTATTTGTAAATTTTTAAACTAGTGAAAATATAATTTGCACCGTGGTGCCATCTTCACACATGTATTTCACTGATGAAGATGTCAAAATGGTATATATTTCGTTTTTTAATTAGGCTTAAAGTATCCATAAATATTTTATAAATTTTACTAGAGATAAGGATGGACATGATATATATCTCCCTCCAACAAATCTCATTACATAAAACAACATTAGTAGAGATGAGTGCTAGCCTACAATTAGCATGCATGATGTTTTTAAAAGACTAATAGAATATTGATCGATGTCATCCTTTGATGGCACCCCCTTTACATAAAAGGGTTCTTAAGGGGAAAATCCGTCTTTGATGACCAGATAAATTTAATTTTCATATAAAAAATCATTGTGATGTATAACAAATGTATTTCTTCATCAATAATAGTTGATTATTATGGTAGCTGTATGTTTGCGGCTTTGTAGAGTTTAGTTTAGATGGTCAGTTCTGAAAACTATATATCACTAGTAGAGAATCTAAATTTCATCCCCTATATTTGTTCTGGACTCCCGGTTGCATTTTGGCACGAGACAAATATAACTTTTAGTCTCGGGTCACATTTTTTATGGTCCTGGAGCACCTTTAGTGTCTCCAACCGAGACTATACTTTGTAGGTGAGATGATAAGGGAGGACTAAAGGGGTGAGTCGTTGTCCCGGTTGAAAAACCAGGACTAACGGCTCTTTTTTCGCTAGCGTAGGTTTGATAGCTCACGCGTATCGTCTTATTATTTAAAATAGTGCCTTGCCAATTTCTTGAGATTTTATTTTAAGCTCACTGCTACGCTTCCTTTCGGTGACACTTTATTGTGTGGAGTATCAGTTTTTCGTTATTTCTATATGAAAAAGGGTGTATGTGAATATGTGATGCTTTGGACGGTGTTGCATATTTCTCTTGGTCCCTACGTACTGTTGCAGCTCAGGTGCGCAACACTCTCTGGTCCCTACCACACCGCGTCTCCTCGCCTCACATTATTGACATGCATGGACACGTGGCCGCGCGCCCTCGATCATGGGTGGAGAACCCGACCCCATGCATGGTGGGAGGCTGCAAAAGCGAGCACCGCGGCGTCTTCTATTTGCTCTGTGCGGTGGGCCCGAGAGAGTGCAAGGGTGGGACCCGGTGGTGGGCCTGTTGACATTTGCGGGCGATCGTCTGAACATATCAAACAATGCATGCATGACAACGTGTAATGGCAATCGAGACTTCAAATTCTGTACGTTATAAGATTGAAAGTTCTGCAGGTGTACTTGCGCTGAACTGTGTGTGGAAGCCTTGATTCAGGTATCATTGACATTTCCTTTTCAGCATTTGCATGTTGTGTCATTGAGTGTGGTTTTAATTATCTCGGCCGTCCCTCCTATCTTTATCTTTCTGATTTGGACACACCGAGCTACATTAGTGTCGTCTGATAGACGGTCTCGTGCGGTGACACGTAATCTTGAGACGACTTATCAGACAACCTATACAATGAGTTGTCGTTTTGGCTGTCTCGTAGTAATACAATATCCCTTAATTTATGGAAAAAATAAAGAAATATTATTGGTTGCATGGCAATAAAACTCATACAATGGTGGATGAGCTGTCTCATGGTCCTAAAATTTAGCTCATGAGACGGTTGTTTCGCGAAGCAACGACATCTTTCTCTCACCTCGCTCTCTCTCCTTCACATCAGCAAAAATCCTACATGGCACTGCATGAGACGAACTATGAGACTGCTGACGTGTAGCAATGTACCAAACCTACGAATGTCAAATTATTGTTTTCATGCTACGAATGTCAAATTATTGTTTTCATGAACAACCAAGACACGACTAGCACGTGTGCACGTGGTGATACGGGACTAAAGTTGACTTAATTTGCAAGGACTGTGAGCACATTGATCACTCTAGTGTAATAGATGGCTTTGAGTGAGTCTGAATAGGTGCAACTGATTACTACTACATAGCTAAAGGGCATCTCTACACCTTACCGTGACAAATTCTGCAGAATAGGAGCACTACGGACTTTACAGGCACACACCACTCTCAGAGGTCGGCAAGTATATATATCTCCTATCAATCATATGGCCGCGAATTGAGCTGAGTTGGTAAGGTGTGTTTTGGTGGACCTGCCCACGAGTTTTCGAGTTCTCGAGCATTTGGACAACGAATAAAATCAAGAGAGAGAGAGAGCTACGTTCTTGAGATGTTGAGCGTTTTGTGATGTGGAAACAAAGCGCGAGATGTCACGTCAATTAACAATGCAGACTCTTTTGCATGTATTTTGTGACGAGGAAACATAAAGCAAACGTCACTTTATTATTAGCTGCTAACTATATGCAGCATCCATTTTCGCCGTCGATCGAGAAGATAGCAACCAAAGCGAGAGATTTGCTGATACAACGACAGCATGCTGCGACATACACGACGGCTGTCGTCCTGATCCTTTAATTTCATTTCCATTGGGACTGGAGGCTGGCCGGGCCACACACACCTGGAAGACGTTCGTGCACCTTCTGCGTTCATTCCTTTGACGCTTTGGACAAAAGCATTATCATGGAGCTATCGACCCATGCTTGTATGATGGTGCAGTTTACTATTATCGCTCTCTTGCTTAGCCTCTCTTATCTTAGCTTCCTGCATGTTCGGCACTTGTCTCTTCTGATCACTCTATGGTCATGACTCATGAGAGGCTAGCTAGCTATACATGGGAAAGTTGCCGATCGACTAGCTATCTTATTTCCAACTTAATTAGAATCCCATACAATCATAGCTAAGGCTCTCCACACTCATCTTCTTCTTTATGCTTCCCCTAAAATGAATATTCTATCATGGTCATCCAGATTCTTCCATCTGTCTTCCATTTGTCCCAATTTCTTCCGCACCCATCTCTCCTCTATAATCTTCCTCTATATCAACTATCAGTATGTGGGACCCAGCTATCTTTATTTTTTCATTTTATTTCACCCACGCCCCCTCCCTCCCGGCACTTTCAGGTTTCGCCTCCCCGCGGCCCCGCCTCGCCCCCTCCGCCTCACCCCTTTCCGACGGCCCTCCGCCCCCTCCCCTCCCTCCCTCGCGCTTGCCACCCTCCGCCTCCCGTTCCGCCCCACCTCCCCTCGCACCGCCCCGCCTCCGCCTCCCCTCGCGCTCCCCACCCTCCGCCTCCCGCTCCCCTCACACTCATGCCGTCCCCCTGATTTCTTCGATCTCCTTGTGGCGGTGGCGTGTCGTTGTAGGATTTAGGATTACCGACTAGAGGGGGGTGAATAGGCGGTTTTGAAAACTTCAATCACAACACTAGAGAAATTTAATTAGAACCACAAGGGGAATTAAATCTCTAGCTACTCTAAGCCTATGTTGATGGTTTTGCAACCTAGGGTGACAAGATAAGAATCAATCTCTATGAAATTAACTTGCTTCAAGTAAATAATCAAGACAATAAGCAAGCAATAAGAACAAGTGACACAAGAACTTATCCCGTGGTATCAATGACTTACCGGTCACCCCTAATCCACGTTGAGATGGATTCAATATTCAACCGATCCTCTATGAAGTCTCCACTTGATGTATGAGCCGGTTAGAACCAAAGAACCGCTCCAAATCTCGATTCCACTAGAGTTGCTCTTCACCGCTCCGGCGAGGTGAGCACAATGACCTCTCACAACTAACTTCCACGGCAACTTCACAATCTTCTTGAAGTGCTCGATGGAATCACGAGCTCCAGGCTGTCTAGGAGGCGGCAACCTCCAAGAGTAACAAATCAATGACCTTGCTTGAAGTCTCCCTAGTGCCACAAAGCTCAAACTCTTGATGCAATGCACTAGGATCCTCTCAATCTCACAAAGATACAACCACTAAACCAAGTGAGTGAGTGAGAGGATGGGTAATGCTCAAATGTGTCAAGGAAGCTTTCAAATGGGCCAAGAGAGCCTTCCCAACCTCGGGGGTAGAGTATATATACTCACCCCCTCGAAATCTAGCCGTTACGTTCAAAACAGGGGACTGCGGACTGTCCGCCTCACACCTGGCGGACCGTCCGCATTTCAAAACTAACGGCTACAACGTGTGTCAGACGGTGTCAGAACTAGCCGTTACGGACCCGCGGACCGTCCGCCATACAGGAGCGGACCGTCCGCCAGGCCATGAAAAACTCGCACAAGTTTGCCTGTGGACCGTCCACCTCACAAAAGTCATCTAGATCGCTCGGAAACGTCTCTGTGTGGATAGTCCGCCAAAACGGTCTGCCACTCATTTTTTGTACTGCGGACAGTCCGCCAAGCATGGCCGGACAGTCCGCCTCTCATTTTTCCAGTCGAGCACATTTCATACTTAGACAAAAATTTCACACGAAAAATGCCTGCGGACCATCCGCCATACCTGGCCACGGACTGTCCGGACCCCCCAGACAGTCCGCCACTGGCCAGGCGGACAGTCCACCAGGATACAGTGAGCCCTCCACAAGTTAGTTTTTGCTTCTTGTTTTTCCCACTTTCTCAAATGTTATTAGCCCTCATGCATGCAATGCAATTGTTTGAGCAAAGTGGCACCATGGACTCGGCAAGCCAAGGACATTGACCCCTCTTGATAGTACGGCTATCTAGCCTATAATCCGGTCAATGTTCATCCACTAAACACCGCTTGACCGGTAAAATAGAACACCCTATCTTATACCTTTGCCTTTAGCTCCTTTCGGTCCTTATGACACCCATCATGATCATGACATACCGCAAGAGCTCATCAAATCCCAAGGACTAACCTATTCTCATATCTCAATAAAATTGTTAGTCCATTTTGATTGTCATTAATTACCAAAACATAAATTAGGGGCCTAGATGCTTTCAGTCGTATGGGCGAGCTCTGCTGCTGCTAGATCTTGGAGGAGAGGGAGACAGGGGCATCGAGCATTTCGTCAAGCATGATGAGGCCGCGGCGGGTCGGGGCGCTGGTGCTAGTCGTGGTCCTCGCACTCGCCGTGTCGGCGGTGTGGACCTGGATGATGACGACGACTCCAACATGTTAGACGAGCTGCTGGTGATCGACGAGGAGGCGGAGCGGGCGGGCGCAGTCGATGGTGCTGGCGCTCGACAACGACAACGTGCGCCGCGCCGTGGAGGACCACACGGAGCTACTGCTCCTCGGGTACGAGCCTTGGTCCGGTGCCGGTAACGCAGGGCGGCAATGGGGACGGGTCGAAGATGGAGAGGAGGAAGTCGCGGACGGTGGGCGGCGGCCTTCGCGGATGGCGGGCGGCTATGCGGGCAAAAGCGTAGGGCGGACGGCGAGCGGCTACGCGGGCAGCAGCGTAGCGCGGACAACGGCCTCCCTCCCTCCCTCTGTCGGCCCTCCGCCCCCTCCCCTTCCTCCTGGAGCGATGGCGGCGCACGACGGCCTGGAGCGACTGCGGCGTGCGGCACCGTAGTGGGAGTTGCGACGGGCGGGCGGGCGGGAGTTGGCACGGGCACGGGAAGACAGCGGCAGTGGTGGGCCCGCCGCCACGGTTGCGGCGTAGCGGACCTCCCACACCTCCGCTGGATTTGGGGGAGGCGGAGGCCTCCGCTCCCATACCGGAGCGTGTAGGGGA
This sequence comes from Echinochloa phyllopogon, assembly GCA_033239725.1. Lineage (NCBI taxonomy): Eukaryota > Viridiplantae > Streptophyta > Magnoliopsida > Poales > Poaceae > Echinochloa > Echinochloa phyllopogon. The sequence continues at coordinate 5,482,630 of BTCW01000017.1, read as the reverse complement.
GGCCGGTGCAGGGGTTGGTTCCCTGGAGGAGCGTTTACCGGCCCAAGTGTGGCCAGCCTAACGGAGCTATGTTGTGTCGATCGGCATCCTAACAGCCTAACAGCCTATGTTATAATATTTGTATACGTTATCATGGAATAATTTTTTTGCGGTATGTAGAAGGTTTATAATTTTGACTGCTGCCATAGTCCAATTGCCTCTTTCTTTTTCTAAAGAATAGAAAAAAGATAACCGGACCTCCGCACATCTCCACTCCGCCGACCGTAATTGCTCTGCCTGATATGTGGTGCTTACCGGCCAATAGCTTGCTGCCCGGGCCAAGATTGTTGGTACTATGAACTGTAACATAATAGTATAATGGATGGCTAACAACACAGTTGAAGAGTTTGTGATGGTCCCATCTTAAAGAAGTTGCAAAACAAATTAAAGAGAGGCATCCAGTAGCTAGCAGCACATATATAGATAAAAGCTATGTTGTTAAAAACATATGGGTGGCTACGAACTTCTGGCTGTATATATATAGAACGATCTTCTAGTCCATCCTGATTGGCAGATCTTAAGATTTGTCCTTCTAGAATCATGTTCTTTGCTTGACCACCGAGCCAAGCATCATGACCTGCCTTTTGCATGTATATAAGTAAAATCATGATGCTAATGATGTTTACATGTATCATCTGTTCTTAATTATTAACTAGGCATGCCTTTTCTTAACCTTTTTGCACTGGATGCCTCAACTCTGTTATGTGCTTAATGATTATTAACAATGTTGATAAAGGCCTGCCTTATTTGATGCTTCTAGTTTTTGGTTTGCAACCACGAAAAATAGGAATAGGACAAGGATGCATTTTTTTTGTAGTACAGGGAACTTTTTATCTTTTGGGACTAAAGAATGAAAGTTGATCAGAGACCGTATATGTTCATGGCTACATGCAGCAGCTGGTTAGTTAAGGGGTCGTTCTTAGTGGGCTACCTTGAATCAGCTAGCTAGATCATAACGCTGTCCTCTGATCATGCACATAGAAGGTAGCATAGAGTTAATCATGCACCCGGCCTGGTGTAAAAAAGAAGTGACTCACACACATGGTTGTTAGCTACAGTACTATACTCGTATCTTTTGATATTCCAATCAACGTCACTTTTTTGGAAGAACATGCTGCCTACTCAATATCCCAACAACTAGAGCACTTTACAAGCCAGCAATGCTGATGCGTAATATCACATTAGAGATTTGTCCTCTTAACACTAAAAGGCGTGATTAGAGAGTGGTTTGGATCTGATGTCCGTATAACTACAAAGGCACATATATCTCAGTTTATTCCAGAATCAATTATTTGTACATGTCAGAGGTCTAATTTATCAGTTCCAAAAATTGGGTACATTTCACCAAGATCAAGAACCAGCCTGTTCAAAGCCCCTCTCCAAAACCTTCAATTTGCGCAAGATGTGCTGCTTGATTTGCTCCCCTCGCATCACAAACTGAAGCTGCTTTAACTTAGCCAGTTCTTTGATCGATCCCATTCAAGAAATTATACCAGATAGTGTCCTCCTAGTAAACATATATGGCATTGTAGGTAGGATGTAATATGACAATATAGCTAGGTACCTCTAGTACTACCTTCTTCACAAGCACCAGAAAAGTTCAACATTAAAATTTTCAGATATGGATTAAAGCGAGATAGAGGTGATGTTCTAAGTGGAGTAAGTAAACATGCACACCGAAAAAATTAAAGCAAAGATTCTGCGAAATGGAATCAAATGCATTCCTGTCATTGGGCGCCGATCGATCAACCCTTTTTTTTCTTTTATGCTGACAACAACTTAAAGATGACTGACTAAAATATTTTTTTTTGAACGAACAACACTCGACGAGTGTGTTTTTTTTAATATAGCAGAAAAAAATACAATACTACGACCCTGGAAGGCCGTAGTCAGGAAACAGAAAGAAAAAAAGAAAACAGACAACAACTCGCCCGGCAAACGCGTGCAGCGGGGTTCTAGCTCCTGAATGACGCCCTCAACAGGGAAAGCGACGCCCGAAGGCGTCGCCACCATTCCTCCAGAATGAATCTGGAGGAGGCTTTCGTCCGGAGTGTCGAGCCCTGCTGCACGCGTTTGCCGTAGCAGGCCGACATCGCTGCCGCGGCCGTCCCAGCCGGAGGACGCCACTATCGGAACACCATACCAAGCGGCCGCTGTGCTGTGTCACCATACCGCCGTCTTCACGCCGGCTCCAAATCGCCGGCCGCCACCACCACGGCCGCGCGCTCAGGGCCTCCCTCGCCGACCGCAGTTCACCCTCGCTCCGCCGGCAGCAGCGCCCGCGCCGGCCGTCATGGCCCGGCCGGCCGCTGCCTCGCCGGCCACCCGGCCGGCCGCTAGCCCGCGCACCCCGGCCTCCGGCTGTAGAAACAGCTCCGGGCCGCCCGCGCCAGCTCGCCGCGAAGCCCGCCCGCCGGCCACCAGCCTCTCCGCCGCGCGCCTTGCCGCCGCGCGCATGGCGGACCGCCGCGCACGCCGCCGGCCCCTCTGCCGAGGGGCACCATGCGTGTGGGGACTCGCCGGATCCGGCCAGGGGCCGCACAGATCCGGCCAGGGGCCACGCAAATCCGGCCGTGAAGCGCCAAAATCCGAGCTCGCCGGAGACGGACCGCCGCCGACGAAGGTCTTCTCCGCGCCACAAGAGGACGAGCTTGGAGGAAGAAGGCCCCGCCACTGCCATCCTCACGGCTGCGTGGGCTTCCAATAGCTCGCTCCGGCGGCGGTGAAGTAGTGGGTAGGGAGGAGGAGGGTTGCAGCGGCCGGGTCGGGGTGCCGTCCGTGCCGCCTAACGAGACGACGCGGGGGCGCCACCACTTACTTATTTAGCTCGAATGTGTTCAGACCCTCTTGGTCTGACTAAAACAAATGAGTAGACAACCAACCTAGTTATCGACGTGTACCATTTTAATTCAGCTAAATTAGAAGAATGATTGCTCCAGGCACATGCATTTTTTCTAGCATTTTTCTAGCCTATATATGGCTTCACATAAAAAGAATGGCGTTCAATTCCTTCACATTTTTATTTATAACATGGAATTTTTGTCATGGCATATGCATGCCTATGTATGCTCATATGTGATACCATTGTTCTTCGTTCTCTAGCTAGGTGCATTGTTGAGTGTTGACTTAACCAGGTTCATGCATGGAAATATACGGTTCCTCTCGGCGCAAATGCACTACATTGATCCCTAGCTGGTGCTTCGCACATGTCACTTGTGACTTTGCTGAGCTCTTTGTCGTGGCCGTACGGATACTACATATGTATCATATATATATTTCCAGCAAGTTGCAGGGAGATCTGCACCTGATCGGATATTGTGCGAAAAGGTTTGAGCCACTTGCAACGAGCACCGTATTCATCGTCCACGGGAACAAAACACGTAACAGTCAGATCGAGGTACTACGGTATATGACGATCGATCGGGCACATGGATCATGCACGCATGGACCAGATCGTGACGAACTGACGATCACCAGCCTCACTTTCTGGCTCAGCGAGAGCTCGAATCATGTGCTTGGTACGCCTATCAGCTAGGGGGACACGTATGCCTATCCAAACAAAATGAAAACGTTTGTTTTTGTACAAGAAGAATTACTGTCTCATGAAAAAAGAAACTAATTATGAGTTAATTAATCTGTACGCTCCCTCCAATTTGTGCTTGATTATCAGGCTGGTAAGGATTTCTTGATTATCAGGCTGATAAGGATTTGTGCAGGTCAAACTTTTTAACTTTAACCTATAGCTCGGGCCATAGCTTTTACTACACCTTTTTTTTAGAGTAAAGTTCATTTTTGGTCATTCAACTATTGCCTCGGTTTGGTTTTGATTATCAAACCGTAAAACTAGGAATCTTTGATCACCCAACTATCAAAACAGTTCATATTTGACCATCCGGCTGTTTTGGCTAGCGGTTTTGCTGACCTGAACGACATGTGGCGGTGGGCCCGCATGTCAAAACCCCGTCTCTCTTCTCTCCTTCTCCATCCTCTCTCTGTCCTCTCTGCTGCCACCCGCGGTCGCAACCATGCCCGGCCAGCGCTGCTCAACCACGCCTAGCTCCACTCCGTGGCATGGCACGACATTCGATCAGGGCCGCGAGCGCGACGGCCTCGTCGCGGGATGCCAACGGCAACACCACGGCGACGTCGAATGACTCCGCGAGGAGGGTGGCCGTGGCAGCGGTGACTAGCGCAGAGGAGTCGGGTGCGGTAAGGAGGAGCTTGTTGAACAGCACAGCCGCGACAGCGCGCGATTCGACCGGGGCTAGCGCCGCCAAGGCGGCGCCGAGGGAGGCGGGCGTCTCCTGCGGCGAGGGAGCACGGGTGAAGAGTGCCTTCAGCACGGAGGCGTCGATGCAGTGGGATGCAAGGCCGAGGGAGAGCGCGTATACGAGAGAGAAGAACAAGAGAGAGGAGAGAGAAGAGAGTAAAATTAGCTGATATGCGGGCCCCACCACCACATGTCGTCCATGTCAGCAAAATCGCTCGCCAAAACAGCCTTATGGGCAAATATGAACGGTTTTGATAGTTGGGTGGTCAAAGATTCCTGGTTTTATGGTTTGATGGTCAAAACCAAACCGAGACAATAGTTGAATGTCAAAAATAGACTTTACTCTTTTTTTAAAGACAGCAGCAAAAGGAGTTATACTACTACCTCAAAGTAGTTGACGATCCTAAAAAAATGTTTGGCAAATATAAGATCGTTAATTGACTGCACACTAAGTACGTATAATACAGTAACTATATATACCAAAGCATTTTTATGGATATAAGTGTACGATATGTATCCCATTTGCTCATGATACATTGCAATTTACTAGCAAACATACACATGCTATATTTGTATTTATCACACTAATGTTTAATATGATTATTATTTTATATAAAAATAAAGTATGCTGTACATCATATTTAATCATATTTTTATATAGCCAAAGAGTAAATGTTGTAGTTTGATTTTTTACGGTGATTAATAGATTGACATATATTCATGATAATCATTTAAAGTTCCAAGAAATTAAATAAATACAAATAAAGAGCAGTAAATCAGTCAACTTGAAAAGTTTTTGTAAGTATAGTAAGGGATAGTACGTGTCACTACAATTGTTTGAATACAAAGAATTGCTAAAATAAACTAAAAATATTAAGGATATGAGCTTATAAACACCGTGAGGTTTAAATCTAAATAAAAATTAACTTTCAGTGACTAATATGAAAATTATTAAAATAAATAGAACCATGGGTTGATTTCAATAAATATATGGGGTCTTTCGTCAAAATATGACCACACTATATAATGGATGTCTGGTTGATTTATGTATACATACACTAGGTGTTTTTTGAATAATTAGCAAGAACTCACGTGCGGCATGCACGTTTATTGATGACACATAGGTACTCCCTCTGTCCATATATCGGCGTCGTCTAAGACTCTTACGCAGTGACCAAGGAGCAGCAAAGGCATGCCGTATTGCAATAAATCACAGCACTGCAGTAAATGAATTTGCGTCCATTTCGCTTCCCGATAAACCACGCATGCACGTCCGCGAAAATGCCGTTAGCCCGCCCGGCCACCCGTAATCGCGCGCTTAAAAGGAAAGGCCGCGCCATCCCGCAAGGAAATTTTTCCCAAATGCTGCAATCACGCGCGCATGCACTTGCTATTCTTGCCCCGTGATCAACTTTCAATTTTTGCCGCCCATACCGAAAAGAAGCACCAGTGCATTTCGTTTTCACGTTGCCCGCCATCTAGCATTTCGTTTTCACATTGCCCGCCATCTAGCATTTCGTTTTCACGTTGCCATGGCCTATATAAGCTGATTTGGAGGATCACTACGTCCAGGCAATTCCAATAGGCTCTCTCCCCCTTTCTTCCTCTGTTTAGACATCCAAAACAATGCCTGGACTAGATGTTGATCTGAATGTAGAGGCACCCGAATCAGGCCAATTGAATCCCATAGATTGGGATGACATTGTAGAGTTTGATGGCCCGGCTCATGAACTTGATTATGATATGGTTTGGAATGATGAAATCCAAAGTGTGTTTTCAGTTAGATTTTTTCGTTTCCGAAGCCTTCCTTCTTTCTATGATCTGATTTTTTATTCTTGTTCTGTGTTTCTTTATTCAGACCAAGCAGGAGACGGAGATGTACAGGCTGCAGCAGCAGACGGAGATGGACATGCTGCTGCAGCAGATGCCGTGCAAGGAGAGGGTGATGTAGATGGACCAAGTGAAGGAGTGCAAGGTCCATATGCAGATGTCGTGCAAGGAGATGCTTCTGTTTCAGACATCTCATTAACATTTCTACAAGGTTCATCAACGGATGCAAGTTAGTTCCATTCATCATATGCTGTTGTTTCATATTTCTGCATAGTGTCGGACAACCAATAGTATAAATGGTGTTTGATGCAGGTTCCAGTGGCAACAAAAGGAGGTTCTATACAGATGAAGTAAAGATTGTTGTGTACCTAGAGTTGTTGGCAAGAACTGACCCTCCCATTCTGCGCCGTGGAGTTACAAAGGCAGTTTCAGAGAAATTTGATGTCCCTCTTAGAGTTGTGCAGTCTATTTGGAAAAATGGACAAGCTGGTGGAATAAATCAGATTGCGAACAAGTGGTCTAGGAATTGTGGTCGGAAACGAATACAGATAGATTTAGAAGCCATAAAAAATATCCCTCTTAGACAACGTTCTACCTTTCAGGATCTTGCTAATGCCTTAGGTGTGAAGAAGAGCACTCTTCATAATCGTTTCAAAGAAGGCTATTTTCGTCGTCATACTAACGACCTGAAGTTTAGTTTGACCGACGCAAACAAAATAGCACGCGTGAAGTATTGTTTATCCATGTTGAATGCGTTGTCTTTCAACCCAATGTACACTGTCGGAACCAGAAATATTATCTTGCCAACGATGAACAAAGACCAGAACGCATGGTTAAAAGCAAAAATTTTATAGAGAAGGTGATGTTCTTAGTTGTGGTTACTCGGCCTAGATTTGATCAGAATGGCAATTGCACATTTGATGGTAAAATAGGGATCTTTCCCTTTATCAAAGTAGAACCTGCAAAGAGATGGAGTCCGAACAGGGATAGAGGTATGTCATGATTCATTTTTTTATCTTGTCTAACCTGATTTAATCTTGGCACTTAATCAAGCTGTTGTTACGTCTAGGTGAACCAGTAACGAAGGCCACGACATCGGTCACCAAGGAAGTTAGCCGAGATTTTCTTGTGAACAAGGTTCTGCCTGCTTTGAAAGCAAAGTGGCCAGCCGAGGAAAGAGGGATGCCGATCTTCATCCAGCAGGACAATGCTAAGACCCACATCAACGTGAACGATCCTGCATTTGTGAAAACCGCTCAAGCTGATGGTTGGGACATTAGGCTAACATGCCAACCTCCCAACTCACCTGATCTAAACGTTTTGGATCTCGGGTTTTTTGCAGCAATCCAAGCACTGTTTGAGAAAGGAACACCAAACAACATTGAGCAAATTGTGCAAAAGGTTGATGAAGCATATCAGAACTACCCGGTGGACAGAGCCAATCGCATTTTCCTAACTCAGCAAGCTTGTATGATGGAGATCATGAAGCACAATGGCGGCCAGCACTACAACATCCCTCTGAGTTGCCCTTTGCAACTTCACAATCAAGCCATGCAGCTCGACGCTTGTTAGAATTAGAAGTCATGTATGTTGTTTCTTTTTTGTTCCCACTTTTGTTTGAGAAATGGAAACATCAGACAATATTATCCCTAGTTTCTCAAATGCGATTCATCTTGAACATTTTCGTCCATTAGCTAACAGAACTTAAGGTACTGCTAAACTCAACACTAAATTTGCTCCAAATAATACTAGGACTAGTACACGAAAAGGAAAATAATCTTGAGCATGGACATCTTAGTTTCTTCAACCTTCTCAGCGTCCAGACCATGATCTGGAATCTCTGGCAATCCACTACTGCAAACATTACAGTACCCACGACCAAACCAAAGCAGGGTTGCTGCAGCATCATTGACGTCCTCCTCATGGTCTCCTTACAAGATAGGAAATATCAAAGGGAGCATCAAACTAGACCCTTCATGATTTACCTTGTCCAATTAAAATTTGTTAGCATCAGTTGAAGCCAACTGCCGTAGGGCATGAGCGGCGTCAGCTTGGTCGACTTCGGCAATGTCCATCTGGGAGTCCGGAACCTCAGTCTCACCTGCAAAAGTATCCATCACGTACTGCACCTCGCTCTCCGCCATGGGGTCTTCATCTTCGTCAGCAGAATCTGGTGCCCAGTTGACGCCACGCACGTACTGCACCTCATCAATGGTACCATGGCGATCCATCGGCACGGCAGCAGCGACGGCACGGCAGCTATCGATGGCACGGCAGCAGCGACGGCACTGGAGTACTACGGCAGCACGGCGGCGTGGTGCAACGAGGCGGCGGCAGCACGACGGGGGTGGCTAGCAGCTTCATACGACGCAGAATACTTATAATGGAGGAATACGGAGGCGTATACGAGGGTAACGGGGGCATCATCGCTTTCATTACGCGGTGCATACGAGGCGTCGTCCATGCGGAGTACCGAGAGAAAAAAACAGGAGGACCACTTGACACGACTCTGATTCCTGAAATAGTAAAATTTGCTCATATGACGCCGATAAATAGATGGAGGGAGTATTAAAACAATGTCACTTGAGTGGGCTAAGGTAAACATACCAGTCATGCGAAACGTTTTTAAAAATACTTTATATTCGCACTCTCATTTATAGAGAGCTTTATGTATTCTCAAATCTAGAGGCGCATTGTTTTTTAAGATAGTTGGTCTTTATTTATATGGAGAAAAACTCTCCAATCTATTGTTTATTGGCAGTACGGGATAATTGTGTATAGACAAAAAAACTGCGAGGAGGTTTTACCGGTTCGGACGTTGATTCTTTTAAAAAAACTTGTTTTTCAGTTTAGAAAAAAGCTTGTTTATTCCTTTTCAGAAAAAAGCTCCGAGCGGGTTTTACCGGTTAGGACCTTGATTCCTTTAAAAAAACTCATTTTTTTCTTTCCAAAAAAAGTGGGTACAAAAAATACTGGTGAAAAAAAGGGGGCTAGGGATGAACTCACACGGGGGTTTTCGCTCTGTAAAAAAACTTTTGTAATATTTCATTTTTCTTTCTTCAATGTGGGTCCAGGTGGGTCCATTGTAAGGGGTATAGGGGGTTTTAGTTTGTAGCAAAAGTTTTCAAAAGAACTCGATCCTTTTAGCATAGATAGATAACACATGACCAGGCTAAAATAGGATGATAGGACCGTGGGCTTGATTCAAAGAAAAGCGAGGAAATTTTTACAAAATAGCATGATGGATGAAAAAGAACACTCATATATTTTGAATATTGAAGGTAGAGAATTCTAACAAAGTGGTTTTAGTATGCAAACCGCAAATAGGAGTTTGGTTGAAAATGTCATATATCGTCAGAGGGATCCGTTTCCTTGTATGTACACAAGTACCGTCCGTGACTCATATGGCCCCTACAAAAAAATAAAAGGAAAAAATTATAATCACACGAGATAATATATTTGGTCAGGGTAGTGTCGATTAGTTCCTATAGTACTTTAACAATTCAGCCATAGTATCTCTTAAGAATCAATATTGTTGTAAGACACTACTACTTGGCCTTGCTATACCGTCATTACCTTCAACGCGAAACAACAATGAGGAAACGTGGCTGATGACTATCGGACAATTTGTGTCATTTCTTATTTCATCAATAGGGTTATAGATTTGGATGCAAGAAAACCTAGCTATTCTTGAACTCACTATAGTTAAGTTGGTCAAATTTGGGACATATGAGTATATGACGCCGTCGATCAATAATGGACACTTGACGCCCTACTAGCAGTCAGTCAATCGATTATCAGCATGTCCGTGTGATGCCGACAGCAACAGTTGAATATGTAATTAGTGACCTTAGCTTATTATTAGTCGGTCTTTGTTCCACTCACCGCACACAGACACATCTATATGGTCCAAAGTGTTTCAATAATATTGCAATGGATCAGAATATGTTTAAACATACACTACATGTAACTGGCTGTTAAAGATCGTCGACTCGTTATGTACCGTGCACTACCGGAATCTCGTTCTTCGCCGTGCGCAAAATCTCAGGCACACGGTAAAGAGAACCTTTGCAGTGTGCCCACGAAATGCTCACGGTAAAGGGTAGTCACACGACAATTCTGCGATTTGTCATGTGCCAAGAATAAAACACACGGTGAATTAAATCTTTGCTGTGTGCCTACAACTCCTACACACAGCGAACATCAAAACGTCCATGGGCCCACATTTGGCCGGCACGGCTGCTCACGGCCGTTAGATGTTGCCATGTGCGGTGGAGATAACACACAATAAATTTTATCAAAAAAAAACATCACCATTCCCGCCTTCCTGCGCAAGAAAAAAACTACATTTGGTGTGCCCCGAGCTACGGCACACGGCAAAGATTGTATAAAAAAACAAAACGTGTGTGACCGGCCGGTCTATGACCCCACCTTTATCGTGTGCCAACTGTCCAGCACACGGCAAAGATTTAAAAAAATAAATTGGCCGGGTGGGATTTGTTTTTTCCTAAGGCTTCGCCGTGTGCCAGCCCCCTGACACACGGCGAAGCTTTGGTCATTCCACCGTGTGCCTCTGGCACACGGCGAAGCCTTGCAGAAAAATCCACAGCGCTCGTCAAATTATTTTTTAAAAATCATTGTCGTGTGCCACTGGGGCCGACACACGGCAAAGATTTGAAAAAAAAATAAAAAAGAAAGAGATGTGTCGTCTCTTAACAGGCGTCGTCTCTTGTTTTTGTTCGTCGTGTGCCCTAATTTGCACACGATGAATTCTTCGTCGTGTGCCCGAAATAAGGCACACGACGACGGTAAAGAGGGCTTCACCGTGTGCCACACACAGCAAAGTCTTCGCCGTGTGCTAGAGGGGCTTTACCGTGTGCCCCAGGCACACGGTAAAGAATGGAAATCTGGTAGTGGTGGTACGTGTATCAGTTCAAAGCGTGTATCCGTTACTGAGGATTTATATACTCAAGATATTTCTCCTTAAATATTTATCCTATTACTCAAAATTTAGAATTCCCGTTACTACCTGTTCTTTTTATAGAGGACTCTATCTTATCTTTTCACTTTTCAAGCCTTTGTAATACATTGGTCATCTAATAGAAACAATCTCATGTATTGTTACGTAATCTTGAGATAACTTAATACTTAATAGATAAGTGATACAATAGTTTGTTTTTTGTTGTGTCGCAACAACATCATATCCCTTATTTTTTGGATAGAAAAGAAATATTATTAGTTATACATGGCGAATAACAACTCATACAATGGCGATGGATTAGTCTTATAATCCACATGTTGTGACTTCATTCCTAAATTTACAGGTTACATGTATGTGACGAACCGGATTCTCACCGACGAGAACCCGACTCCCTGTACCCTTGAGATAGTCCCAGGAATAGCAGCTATCTCGTACAGAACTCATCTTAGTCGAATATCACATCCATACAACGATAAAAGATTCATTACATGACTTATATAAAGACAAAGCGCCTGGTACAAGCCCTCTGGGCTAAAACGACAATAGGAAACATCTGCGCAGCGGTAGCTAGAACAACAGGGACCACTCCTCCACAGGCATCCTTGAGCGTAGCGCGCTCCCTTCAATCGTACCACCCGTCCTGGTTGAACTCGTGGTCGGGGTCTTCACCTGAGAACCCAAAGTCTGTCCCCAAGGAAATGGGACAGGTCCACGTCACCAACCATAATATGATACAAGCTTTAAAGGTGGCCTATTCTAAGGATATAGAAATAATCAAGGTTTAAGCCAGGGTTTTCTTATGCAAGCAGCAGCAATAACCCAAATTCATCTCATCGCCAACTCCTGCTCACACACATACATCATTCACTCCCCAAAACCAACCATCAGCCTCACATTTTCCCATCGGGCTCGTCCTGCCACGGCAGGTTCCCGCAAATCATTATCCACCAACACCTTTCACTCACTAGTCGACTCGGTGAGCTCCCTCCCCACCTCGTCTCAACAGCCTCAGCTGGACCAATCTCTCATAACCCAATCAAGGATGAGGTAAGAAAGCAGATTCCCATGCTAGCCGGGGCTTCTCAGAAATGGGTCGTCCGTAACCGTGGACACGGCTATACGTATAGTTTACACTCTGCAGAGGTGGCACTCCAGGAATCCATCCGGGCTGCAAGGCTAGTCCGCAACCAACCTGAGACACAACCCACAGCAAAGACCCTAAACAGTAGCGGCGCCAATCCTGTCTCCCTGGGCTCGGGAAACATCCGATCTAACATCTGCCCCAGGGTCGTGAAACCTTCCCACCGGGGCCAGTCGGGGGCCGTGGTAAATCAGGGAGATTACGCCGCAACGAATCCCCCCTACACATATCAAACTCGATTCTCCTACAGTCTCGGCGCCGCACTAGAGTAGGCTTGCTGGAACCCTCCCCATACTGGGTAGATGGTGAGCACGGTAATTCCCAAGTCCAAAGTGGGGGCACGACTCGGTCCTTAATTGTTCGGTAAAGCGAGTATCTGCATCACAAGCGATCCGCCGCAACGGTCCGCAATCGGCACCCATAACAGGTATTGCCGCCCAAACTCCTCAGGTACTCACCGAGTACCAACCCCAAGTAACCAGTAACCATGTACCCGCAACAGGTACCCCATAGGGACTGCCCGAGTGCAGCCCCTCAGCACCTCGATCAACGATCGAGTTGTTATTTACTCGCTTACACCGCCTAGCTGCACTACTCCTCCCAAACCACCCACAACTCACGCCAAGAGGATCAATCACAACCATCCCAACACATGCATAGCATAGCATATTTAAAGTGAGTAGTAGGTAGCAAGGTAACAGGATAATATCAAAGGCAGTGCAGGTTTATCATGCGAGTAAAGTAAAGCGCTAGCATACTAGTTTGCATGTCTAATAGGTATTTCAGAGATGGTCGGGCGTGAACCTGGGCAAAGGTCTTCGTCCTCGTCAAAGCATTTGTTGTAGTAGTCCGGCTCCTCCTGACTCTCCGGAGCTCCTAGGGTTGCGCGAGAAATAAAATAAGACGCACTACTAGCAAAGAAACACTAAAACAGCGACGAAAGAAGACCCAAATAATACCAAACTCTACACTAACGCGTAGATCATGATTTTAGAAAAATATAGAAACTGGTTTCATATTTTTCTGAGCTACGGTTAATTTATTATTAATTTTCGAAGTTTAAATCATTTTCTGAAAATATTAAATAATTTCCGAAAAAGAAAACAGACAATTAATTAGCCTGCTGACGTCAGCATGACGCCATGCTGACGTCAGCAGTGGGGTCCGCCTAGGATGACGTCAGCAGTGGGCCCTGCTGACGTCAGCGTTGACCGGTCAACGGTCAACGGGGTCAACGGTCAACGGTCAACGGTCAGCGAGTCAACTCTGGTCAGTGGGCCCCATGTGTCAGTGACTCACAGAGTATGACAGGTGGGTCCCATACGTCAGCGCTGCTAAAAGAAAAAGAAAAAGAATAAACGACGGCTGGGCTGGAACTGGGCCGAAAGCGATTGGGCCGGAAAAGTCCAAGGGTGTAAACCAGACTTAAACGCGAGAATTCGGCCCACGAAGGGGTGGCTGTTGGATCTGGCCTGGTGGACTGAGTCCACCGTGCACCGTGAGAGTGGTCCACGTGAGCTGGGTGCATGGGATCGATCTGCGGCTGGCCGGGATCTTCTGTGGGTGCGCGTGTGGCGACTTGGTGTGGTCTTGCGTGTGGCATGGCCACGGCGCGACGCGACGCGCGCGCGGCGTGCTCCAGAACGCGCCGGCGGCGACGGTCGACGGCGGTTATCGCCGGAGAAGGCTCGGCTCGGGCCCAGGATGGTCGGAACAGCAGCGCTAGGGCTCGGCGGTCACGGACAGGGTGAACAAGGCTCGGATTGGGTTCGGTTGGGCCCTCCCGACGCGAACGGCGGCGGCTCGGCCATGGTCGCCGGCGTGCAACGACGGCGACACGAGTTTAAGTGCAACGACGTGCTCGGCAGGGTTTTGTGCGTGTGCGCGTGTGGCTGCTGAAGCACAGCAGGGTGCGCATGCGCGGGCCCGTGGCTTCCCACGGCCGCGCATGGCCTCGGCGTTCGCGCGCGCGGCGAGCAGAGCTCGGCCGCGGCGGGCCTCGGCTGCGGGTGCAAGCGACGGCGGGTTGCGGGTGCGACAGCGGCAACGGGAACCTGCACAGGAAGACGCACAGCTCGAAGGCTGGCAACACAGAGGGCTTGGCTTGGCACGACAAGCACGCGCGGCGGTGGAATCCGGCCGGAGACAGAGGAGAAAGGGGGCGAACGCGGCGGCGCTCACCTAGGGTCACGTAGACGATCGCTGCAGCTCGGTGTAGGCTTGACGCAGTCCGGCGGTGCTCGTGCGCCTGCTCCCGTCCCAGGTCCGGCTCCTCGTCGGCGAGTTCACGGACGGCGGCGCTCCGGGCTTTGGCGGCTTCGTGGAGGAGGCGACCGGCTTCACTTCTTCCCTCGGCTTCCCCTCCACTGGCTCCCTCGTAACCCTCTCCCAATCTTCCCCCCCCTCGAACTGGATCTAGAGACCCCCACGGGGCTGCGGCGGCTTGAACAGGGAGTCCGGCCGGCGGGGCGATTTATAGGCGATGGCGCTAGGGTTTGGCGGGCACGGACGGCGAGATTGGGGCGACCAAGAGCTCGCGGACACGCGGCGCGATCGCGACGGGCCGCACGGTGCGTGGGTGGTTGGGTCATGGGCGGCGCTCCGCGGGAGAGAGAGAGAGCGGCGAGAGGAGGACGATGACGCGGGGGAGGAGACGACTGACAGGCGGGGCCCGGCGTCAGAGAGAGAAGCGGCGACGCGGAGTCGACGCGGGGAAGAGCTGGGCCGAACTGGGCCGAAAGGCCGAGCAGGCCGGCTGGATTGCTGGCTCGGGTAGAAGAGTTTAGGGTGGAAAGATGGACTTGGCTTCGGAAATTCGGCCCACGAACAGGAATGAGATTGGAAATTAGTTTAGTCAATTAGAGTTTGAATTCAAATCTAGAATTTGAATTCAAACCAACCAAAAATCCAAATAAATCCAAATCACACTATCTCATCCTTAGCACTTCAAATTGATTTTAAATTTAAATTTAAATTGCCTAGGAATTTAGGGAGCAAATAGAAGACAATCTTATATGTTTGTTTGCATGCACTCAATTCACCAAAATTTTTTTAAATTCGAAATTTTTGCACTCAACAAAACCTATAGGAATTTTTAGGGTTGTTACAGTCTCCCCCCCTCACAAGAATCTCGTCCTCGAGATTTGTGATTACCTATGGTTTAAACAAGTGGGGGTATTTCTCTTTCAGCACTGACTCCTTTTCCCAAGTGGCTTCCCTCTCTGAGTGATTGCTCCACTGTACTTTGCAAAACGGGATAGCTGTGCTTCTGGTCTCTTTGACTGCTCGGTCTAGTATCCTCTCTGGGTACTCCAGATACTCCAAGGTGTCTTGTAGGTCTAGTGCTTCTGTTTTGATCTCATGTTCTGGTACTCTCAGACACTTTCTCAGCTGAGATACATGGAACACTGGGTGTACTCCCGCTAGTTCCTCTGGTAGGTCTAGCTTGTAGGCTAGCTTTCCTACTCTCTCCAGTATCTGGTATGGTCCAACAAAACGGGGTGCTAGTTTCCCTTTTACTTGGAATCTCTTATGCCCTCTGAGGGGTGACACTTTCAGGTAGACGAAGTCTCCTACTTCGAAATCCAGATCTCGTCTTCTTCTATCTGCATAGCTCTTTTGTCTGCTCTGAGCTGCCTTCAGGTGCTCCCGGATCTTGGCCACATTTTCTTCTGCCTCTACAATCATGTCAGGCCCAAAGAATGTTCGTTCTCCCACCTCTGACCACATTAGAGGTGTTCTGCATTTTCTGCCATAAAGTGCCTCAAAGGGTGACATTTGCAGGCTGGCCTGGTAACTGTTGTTATAGGAGAATTCTGCATAGGATAGACTCTTCTCCGAGTCTGTGCTGTATGCTAGAACACAAGCCCTTAACAAATCTTCGAGAACCTGGTTCACTCTTTCAGTCTGCCCATCTGTCTGAGGGTGGTAAGCTGTGCTATACTCCAAGGTTGTCCCGATGGCTTGATGTAGGCTTTGCCAGAATTGAGCTGTGAATTGGGGTCCTCTGTCTGACACAATACTTTTTGGTGCCCCATGCAGCTTGAGAATGTTGTCTATATATAGCTCTGCTAGTCTGCTTACTGAGTGTGTGCTTTTGACTGGTATGAAGTGAGCTACTTTCGTCAACCGATCAACTATGACCCAAATGGCATCATTTCCTTTCTGTGTGCGGGGTAGGCCAACTACGAAGTCCATGCTGATATCTTCCCACTTCCACATTGGAATTTCCAGTGGTTTCAGCAGTGTTGACGTAAAATCCGCACCTCACGCCAAGCACACAGCAAGCCGAATTAGCTGGCTTCACACGCAGCACGAGCGTTTGAATCCGAAAGCGTGCCAGTCAATTTTCCTGAAACTGACAAAGGGAGAAAAGATGTTTAGATAACACCTGGAACGTACCGGGCAATACCAGTCAGTTCCATATTTGCGGCTACGGAGCCAGTTTCGAACGACATATAGCTACAGAGAAGCTATCTGTCGGCAGTTAAAGCCTCATTCGGCAATCGGCAAGGCACGCAGGGAGCGCACTGCCGAATGCGTGACGTAAGCATGACGAAAGATCGGTTTTCAGCTGAATAAACATTGCAACGTATACGCATAACCGATTAACGAGGAACGGAGCATGATAGATAAATAAAAGGGCGAAAGCATGACCATAATTTCATAATAAACAAGAATGCATAGATTAAAAGCACTAGTCTACCGCATGTCTAGGTACTTTCCAACCCGTCAAGCATGAAAACAAACAAGTTAATCCACCGCATGATACGACTTGCTTGGAATCACACCACCAACCAAGAATAGGGCAATCCACCGCATGATACACCCTAAACACGGAAGGCTAAAAGCATTCTTTATTTAAAACAAAACCATGGACGTGTTTCACTCGTGACGATACTGCCGAATTCAGCTATATAGCCGAATCGGGTTCCATGGAGAAGGAACATGCTTCGTCGATGATGATAGATCTATCAGATCGAATCGAATTCTAATCCACCGGATGATTAGCTCTAAGACGACCCAAAAACCTGCATCTACCGCATGATACCCGGTTCTGTCAAGATCTACACAAGACCAACGAGCCTGAACCCGCAACACGTGGCAATCTAGATTGACTTCGAATTCGGCTATGGAAACGCAGTGCATTAAGAGTTAGAACCGAATCTAATCAACCTAGACTGGGCAAAAGAGTGTTGTAATGAATCGAACACAAAGGTAAAATCCAGAGCAACACATGGTAACTTAATGGATCTATCAGATCTTGCCAAAATCCAACAGAACCGATAACTTGTTCCAAGCTAAAACTTAGCCCACCGCATGGCTCATGATCTAGCAATGGAACCTTCCTGAACCAAAGCCTAAATCCACCGCATGATACTAGGCATGATGCAGGGTTGCCGGTACTTACGGAGGTCGACGGATCGATGACTCCTCTCGAAGAACTCGACGACTCGACTAAAGGACTCGATGTTGGCACGGGGCCGGTTTGTTGTATGATTGATTGGATGATGCTTTTACAATTACCACGGGTTTATATTTATACCCTGGTTTCGACACGACTCCTAATCGATTACGATTACATTATTTATTTCCTAAAAAAGATAAACGCCGGTGCACCGTATCCGCCTTGCATTCCAAATCAAACCAGCCTTTTCCTTATACTTGATCCACGTCATCACGCGCTCCCGAATGCCTTTTGCGGAACAGTCCTCTTGCTGAATGACGATGCGTTCCCGACCGCAGAACGTCTTTGCCGAATGCTTCTGGGGAAAAACTCCTTTGCCGAATGATACCTCTTCAACGAATCCGGCCCACATGTCAGCCTTTTCCTGGTGCCAATTTTTGGTGTCAACACATGCCCCTTCAATTTCGGGATAAAAGATAATTTTATCTCGGAATTGACCAGAAGCACTCAACATTCCCAAGTTAGCTTTGCTCGGCACCCGCTTCTCCTTTTTGAATCTTTGGAGCTCTCATCCGGATCCGAACCCTAGGTCATCGACTTTCAAGATTCAATCTTCAAATGGCGAACCAAGATCTTGCCCTCCAGGTAAGCTTCAATCCCCTCAAGCACATTCGGTATTCTTCTTTCGATTCGCATCTTAAATTTCTTCTCATCCCTTTCCATTCTTGATAGGCCCTAGCTGCCGAAATCCTCATCCCTGTTGAGGAAAAGGCTCCATCCTACTTCCTCGGCCCTGTAGGAGATTCAGATCCTTCCGATATCATTGCGGCCGAATCTCAGAGGATTCCTTTCAAGATTTCATTGGCAAAACCTCATGAGTGGCAAGACGCCTTCAAGAACTGGCCTTTGCCCCCAATTGCCGGCTGGAGAAATTGGTACAAAAGGATGTCTGATGATAAAAGCCCCCAAACACAGAACTGGGACCAACTGTGTATTTCTCATTGCCTGGAGCTGTCACTAGCCGAAACACCAAAGAATGAGAACCTCCTGATTGCAGCTTGCCACTTTTGGTCCAATGGCGCAAATGCCTTTCTCTTTGGTCACGGCCCAATGTCTCCTACTTTGGCCGATGTCTACATGATGACCGGCCTGAACATTACAGGAACTGTATATCCATACGGCCACAAAGGTTCTTCCAAGCAGACAGGAGTAAAAACAGGGGTTGGATACAAGAGATACATCCAGAATCATATGTCTGATGGCCCTCTGACCGATGTCGAATACAGAGCCTTCCTGAATATGTGGCTATGCAGATCAGTCTTTTGTGGCAAAGCCAATGAGCCAACCTTGAATCATATCGTGATGGCTGAAGAGCTGGCTGCTGGAAAACTCATTCCACTTGGAAAATACCTCCTAGGAAGTGTCTACCACATGCTCAACCAAACCACCCACCTGATGCATACCAGCAAGAAAATTCCTTGTGTAAATGGTCCCTGGTGGTTTGTCCAAATGTGGCTGCAGTTGTACATGCATCAAATCGTTGCTATCGACCTCAACAGCCGAGACTTCCCTTCAATCAATTACAAAGAAGGAGAAACCCGGAGAACCAAAGGTTGTCAAACCTATGGAGAAGCTGCTTCCACTGTATCTATCAACAAGAACATCGGTGAACTGTTTGAGCTCTTCTTCAGAGGCTTTGCTCATCCTCTTTGGTTCCCATATTTGGATAATGACAATCTTACTCTCCCTTGCGAATTCAGCTTTGAGACTGGATGCACTGATGTACAATCTGTAGCAATTTTCAATGCCTTCATCCAGCCCTGCATCCTGCCAGCCGAATTCTGTGGAGGGAGATTGGTTCAAAGCACTTATGAATATTTTCAGCCAAACATGATGGCTAGACAGTTGGGATGTGGCCAAGTGCCCCCAAGGCTATTTCTTCATGAATTTCTCAAGCCTAGGGAGATTGTCAAAGATTCCACAGAGACAAGAAGGATTTTCACTTATAAATGCTGTGGAACTATCTATGCACCTGATCCTTTTGTGCCAATAATATCTGCCCATCCTTCTTTCACTCTCTGGTGGCAAGAATTCCATGATCATATCTTCAACATGCCAATCCATCCCTTCTGCCTCGAGTTAATGCCTGATTATCAGCCAACTTCAGAGGTAATATGCTTATTCCTTTATCTGTCTCAATAACATTAACCTCAATTGATTCTGACTCTGTTATTTTGCAGGACATAACACCTACCCCTCTTGCCAGGGCGATTTTGTACAAAGCTGCAGGCCCAATATCTGCTTTGGGGCACCAATCTCCTACCTTGGCTCAGCTGATGGCTAGACAGGCTTCTCTAGATCCAATACTCACTAGAACATCATCTGTCAAGAGAAAAACCCTTTCTCTAACTGCCCCCTCAGTTGTAAAGAAGAAAAGAACAAGCAGCAAAAAGGTTATCAGGGTCAGAGCCTTCTTTCTTTGACCATAATGCCATTGGTATTTTACTCAGCTTTATTTCTCCTTGGTTTTAGGCCAGAGCACAGCAACCAGCAATTAGTGCAGATCCTGCCGATGCTTCATTGATTGGTAAAATTCTACCACTTTATCTTCTTAACTTCTCTTTCATCGGCACTTATTTCTTGTTAACTGCAGAACAATCCCCAATGGATCCAATCTTGGAGAGCTCTCCTTCTCATCATGATTCATCTTTAGCTTTGCAACTTCTTCCCCAATCAGAAGCACCATCTTCACCAAGAAGTCTTCCAGTTTCTCCTCAGCAAGATACACAGAATCTTCCCATTGAGCCTGAAAGGCTTCCTTCTCCTATTCAGGAAGTCAGGAACGAGGTAAACATAATCATTCAACTTTCCCACTCTTCTATTCAGCAGATTATTACTAATTCGGCAAGAACTTCTTTCAGGAGAAATCCATTTCATCATTCAGCTATTCTTTTGCTGTGGATGATTTGGTTGCCGAACAAGGGGAAGAAACATCTTCTGGCCAAACTCTGTCAGAAGAAAATCAAACAAAGCTGAAAGATATCCTTGCTTTGCTGCACAAGAGCATCCAAGATCAAGTCAAAGATGCTAATCTCTTAAGGGATGCACTGGAATCCATTGACCAAGAACTTCCTGATGATATAAAAATCTCTTTGGAACCAGTTTCTCATTTGGATCAACAATACGCTGCAGTAAAGCAGGCTCTGAAAAACCAATCTTCTCAACCAGCTCTGGAACAGAGGAGGTCCACAGCCAAACAATCCGTGAAAGACCTGCATACTCAAGCTCAGAACAGCAAGGAATTACTGACCAAATTGGAATCTGAACTTGAAATGAAGGAGATCAGAAAAGCTGCACTTGAAGCCGAATTGAAAGATCTATCGGCCGAAATTGAAGCTGATAAGAAGAAGATAGTCGAGCTTCCCAAGTTAACAGAGAAGATGCGAAAGGAAGCTTCAGCAGCTCTAAACGAAGACAAACAACTCAAGGCAAAGCTTGCTGCTCTGGCTAGAACTCAAGAAGCTGACAAAAAGCTATTAGAGAGCATTAGCAATATGATATCAAATGCTAAAAATGTAATCTCAAATTTCTTGGGTTTGTAATTGTAACAAACAGTTGATAGCCGAATGCTTTATTAGTCCTGCAATCTTGTCATTTCTTATCTCTGTTTTTATTGTGGACAACTCATTCGGCAAAGCTGGCTGTGACAGCGTCAGACCCGAAAACGCTTCAAACACGACATAGCCGAATCTCATCCAGTCAACGCCGATTACGACTCGGTAAGAATCCCAAACGACATGGCAATCGATCGGTTGGAAAACCTTTTCCACCTTCCGAACTCTTCGGGATATGCACCATAATTTTCGGCCACGATCTCTTCGTTAGTCCCATAAATAAGAACCTTGAGCGCTCCTAATCTTCCATCAAATCTTTCAACTCGAGCTCTCTGCTAGCCTGAGTCTCTTCCTCTTCCAGCACAGTAACCTCCAAGAAACCCTGATGTCCAACAACAGAAGACGCCCGGCCGTCGACGAAGCCGAAGGGAGCCGTACCGGCGCTCGTCGGAGGTGATGACTATCTGCCACTCCTTATCCTTTCCTCCAGATTTTGCATTATTCTCAACCTTTCTTTGTGCTTTCAGGCTTATCCAATGGAACCCCGTCGCTGCCCCGCCTGCGGCTCCGGCTGCAGCGGATGATTCTTCGGAGTCATCTAGCCGATCCCCCAGGCCCGACTGGGATCTGCCTTACTCAGACAGCGATGCTCGCCGATTCAAGCAGGAACGTGACGACACTCGGCGTGAACTGGAGGTCATATCCAAACAAGCCGGGATCGCAGATCTAGAGTGGCAACACCAACGCAAGCAGCTGCTCGAGACCATCGACGGTAATTTCTGTAGTTCACTTAACTTCAATCTGACCTTAGACTAACCCATCGTGGCTTCGTATTCCTACAGACCGCGACGCCGAACTCGACCGGCTGAAGGTATTGGTTGAGTCTTTGACAGACAAGGTGAATGTTCCTGGGGACACGCCAGAAGCTCGCCTCGGTGCAATGGCAGGCCGTATCGACGAAGTGGCCTCACACGGCATCCGTCTGGGCACCGCCGCAGGCCTAGTTGCCATGTCGACGCACACCGGCACCGACTACTCCAGGCTACCGCCCGGCTTTGCCAATGGCAATCCTGAGGAGATCGATGATATTGAGGCCTCCATAGATCGCCTTGATGCTCATGGCGACGCCATTGCCGATTCCATTCATCCTCAGTCTGTCCTGAACAAGTTGTTCCATTAGTTTGTATTAGGGATTATGGAATTTCGGCAATAAAACTTATCTTTTGCAGTCCTTTTGTGATAACTTGGTCAAATTCATGATGCAAAATATTTGTACTAAGGGCAATACACTTTGGTATTGGCCATTCCTTCTTTTGTCAATATTTTTGTTCTGAAGACGGCTTCTTCCCGAATGCCGGCTGTTTCAGTTGTTCTGACATTGAATATTTCGATCAGTGATCAATCTCAACACTAGGATAATATTTCTTCAAGTATCTCCCATTGATAGCAGTAGTAAACTCTTCTCCTAGTAAAGTTTTCAGGATATATGCATTTCCAGGCACGCATCTGACCACTCTGAAAGGACCTTCCCAGTTTGGAGACCACTTACCGAATGCACTGTATTTAGTTCCAATCGGCAATATTGCTTTCCAAACCAAATCTCCTGCTGCAAATTGCTTGACTTTTACCTTCTTGTTGTAATATTTAGCAACTCGCATTTTATTTTTCTCAACATTTTCCAAGGCCCTGAGACGAATCATATGCAGATCTTCTAATTCGTCCATCATTAAGTCATTATAATCTTTAGAACTCAAATCCTTTTGCAATTTTATTCTCCTTGAGTCTAATTGTATCTCCCATGGCAAGATAGCATGATGTCCATATACCAATTCATAAGGAGACGTCTGTGTAGCCCCATGTGGAGCCATTCGGTAAGCCCATAAAGCCTCATTGAGTACCGAATGCCACTTTCTCGGCTTCTGATCAATCTTTTTCTGTATAATTCTAATCATAATCTTGTTAGAAGCCTCTGCTTGACCATTAGCTTGGGCATAATAAGGAGAAGAATTCAACAACTTGATGCCCATACTCTCAGCAAAACTTCTGAACTCTGAAGATGTAAACTGAGTTCCTTGATCTGTGGTGATTGTTTGAGGAATTCCAAATCTGTAAATGATATGTTCTTTAACAAATTCAACCATATTCTCCGATGTCACCTTCTTTAATGGAATTGCCTCAACCCACTTGGTAAAATAATCGGTTGCCAAAAGCACAAACTTATGCCCCTTGCTAGATGTAGGATTTATTTGGCCAATCAAATCTATTCCCCATCCTCTGAATGGCCATGGCTTGATAATAGGATTCAGAACTGATGCTGGAACTCTCTGAACGTTTCCAAATCTCTGGCAATCTTGGCATCCCTTGTAATATTCAAAGCAGTCTTCTAGCATTGTGGGCCAATAGTACCCAGTTCTCCTAATAACCCACTTCATTCGGTAAGCCGATTGATGTGCTCCACACAGCCCATCATGTACTTCACTTATCAGCCTTTTTGCTTCTTCTTGATTTAAGCAATGTAACAGCACCCCATCCAAAGATTTATAATATAAATTATCATCAAGAAGAACAAACTTTAAAGCTTTATACCTGAGCTTTCTAGAAACCTTTCGGGATGGATTCTCCAGATAATCAACAATTTCTTTTCTCCAATCACCTTCTGCCAGATCACTCCCGAAAGCATATATATCATTAGCAAAAACTTCTTGAAGCTCTCTATAACCCGAAGCACTTTGAGCTAATCTGTTCGCCTCTTCATTGTCTCTCCTAGGAATATGCCGCAGAATCACTGACTGAAACTCCTTTAAGATTTGCTTGCATTCCTCATAGTAATTCCTTAAGATATCGTTTCGGCACTCATATTCGCCATTTAGTTGCCTTATGACCAATTCTGAATCTCCAAAGATTTCAACTGCAATGGCCTTTGCTTCTCTCAAGTATTGAAGTCCTCTGAGCAACGCTTCATACTCGGCTTGATTATTAGTGACAGTAGGTTGAATAGGAATAGAAAATTCAAATACCTCTCCTCTTGGCGAAATTAATAAAATACCTATTCCACCACCTTTGTCGCATGAAGACCCATCAAAGAACAATACCCAAGGAGTAATTTCAAGCAAATTAATTGATGAATCGCGATGCTCAGTAATGAAGTCAGCAACAATCTGTCCTTTAACAGCCTTTGCCGATTCAAACCTTAACTCAAATTCAGACAAAGCCAAAAATCCATTTGCCAATCCTTCCGTTCAAAATCGGCATAGACAACATGTGCTTTATCACATCAATCTTTGAATACACAATGCATTCGGCATGTAACAAGTAGTGCCGAAATTTTGTACAGGAGTAGTAAACACATAAACAAAGCTTCTCAGTAACCGAATACCTCGTTTCGGGATCAAGCAATTTTCGGCTAAGGTATGCAACTACCCTTTCCTTTCCCTCAAATTCTTGTATGAGGGCCGATCCAATAGTTTGGGCATCAGCCGCCACGTACAACTTAAAAGGCTTGTTTAGTTGTGGAGGTACCAATACTGGTGGTTCTTTCATGTATTCCTTGATCTCCTCGAAAGCCTTTTGTTGTTCATCACCCCATACAAACTTCTGATCCTTCTTGACTTTTAACAGTGAAGAGAAAGGCAACACCTTTTGTGATAAATTCGATATGAATCTTCTTACGAAATTTATCTTACCAAGTAATGACTGTAATTCCTTGAGATTAGCTGGAGGAACAACTTCATCAATGGCTTTCATACTTTTCTTGCCAATTCCTATTCCTCCTTCATGTACCAGAAATCCCAAAAACTCTCCTGCCGAAACTCCAAAAGCACATTTATTTGGGTTCATCTTGAGCCCATGTTTCCTAGTGCATTCTAGAGTTTTCCTTATGTCGGCCAAATGTGCTTCATGATCCAATGACTTAATCACAACATCATCGATATATATCTCCACAATTTTGCCGATCAACTCATGAAAAATATAATTCATGGCTCTCTGATAAGTTGCACCAGCATTCTTCAAACCAAACGTCATGACAACCCATTCAAACAACCCTATATGTCCTGGACACCTGAAAGCTGTTTTCGCTATATCTTCTAATGCCATAAAAATTTGATTGTACCCTGCATTACCATCCATGAAACTAATCACTTTATATCCAGCAGCAGCATCAACCAACGAGTCAGCAATAGGCATTGGATACCCATCCATGGGTGTAGCTCTGTTCAGATCTCTAAAGTCTATGCAAACTCTCATCTTCCCATTTTTCTTGTACACAGGAACAATATTAGAGATCCATTCTGCATATCTGCATGGCCGAATAAAATTTGCTGCTATTAATCTTTCCACTTCTTTCTTTACATCGGCCAACACTTCATCTTTGTAGATTTTCCGGGGTGGTTGCTTGTAAGGTTTATAACCAGGCTTGATCGGCAATCGATGCTCAACAATGGAACGATCTAAACCAGGCATCTCCGAATAATCCCAAGCAAAGCAATCTTTGTATTCTTTTAACAACTCAATCAACTTTCCTCTGAAAACCAAATCCAAGCTAGCACTGATGAATATCGGCCTCGGTTTGTCACCGTCTCCGATGTCTACTTCTTCTAATTTATCAGCCGACATAAATCCACGTCCTAGCTTCCCATCAGTCCCATCAATTGGATTATCCATTAAAAATTACTAAAAGAGCCGACTGCTTCGATCGGCTGTTGATCACTGCTGACTGGCTCAACAGGACCTTCTCCCCAGTCCTTACCTGAGAAGCAATCTATGCCTTGATATTCCCAGAAGGCTGGTTCCACATTAGCCACGCTGATTGAATCATCTGCTGGGACAATTTCCACTTCATCATCTATCCACTGAATAAGCTGCTGATGCATAGTAGATGGTATACAGCAATTCGCATGGATCCAATCCCTTCCAAGTAGCAAGCTGTATGCCCCTTTGCCTTCAATAACAAAGAAGGTTGTAAGCAGAATCTTGGACCCAATCATCAGATCTACATGTACACATCCTTTGGTGTCCGAAGGATTTCCAGCAAAATCATTCAACACTATGCTTGTTGGCGTTAAATCTCCAGGGCTCATGCCAAGTTTCCTGAATGTATTGTATGGCATCACATTAACAGCAGCTCCACCATCAACAAACATCTTCGTTAGTGGCTTCCCGTTGACATATCCTCTTAAGTACAGTGGCTTCATGTGCCGATTCTGGACTGGCTTCTCGAAAATAGCTTGTTTATTCAATACCAATTGTGCCATTAACCCACATTGCTCGGCTTCATCTACTTCTGACAATATCTCTTCCTGTACAATTTGATTAGCTGGAGCCATGAATTCATTCGGCAAGAAACATACCATGCATGTAGGAGCCGAATGACCCGATTCGTCAGGTTTGTCTTTTGGACGCCATATTGATCTCATCCTGGTTCCTGCTTGCTTCAACTGTTGATTCCTCAGGCGTTGGACTCTTCTCTTCTGGCTCCTTCTTAAACCAGGTGGACACCACTGTCCTTTCTGCCAGACATACTCACGATCTTCTTCTTCATAATCAATCCATCTATGATCAGCACGTCTTTTCATTGGTTGATCATCATTCTTATATATTTTTAAACGCCGATCATCACTAGGATGTATCCTTCCAATTCTTTCATGGACGGATCGGCGACTGGCAACATTTTGCCTATGTTCGACATATCCATTATTGCATTCAGGACAATTATTCCACGTGGGCAGCTTTAAACCCTCGTTCCAACAATGCCTGAAGAAGACACAATCCCAATGTGCACGTTCTTGTTCTCGGACATATTCCTCTTGTTCTTCCTCATACCTTTCTTCTTCGCGCCTTCTTTTCTCCTCCTCGTATTCACGTCTCTGGTAGTGCTCTTTTTCTTGCTGACGTTGCCACTTATTGAGGAGAATACGCGATGTGACTCTGGGTTTAGAAGAATTCCCAATTTCAAATTGGCTATTCGGGAAGCGAGGTCTCTCCTCGCGAATCTGTTCGATCGTGATTTGCCGATTAGGATCTACTGAGCCACTCTGCTTCGCTTTCTTCGACGTCAGGACTCTCATTTTTCCTTTTTCTCCAGATTCGGCAGTACTCACCATGTTGACTGAGAACCCGATCATGTTCTGAGGAAACGGGTTATTGTCCAACTTCATCTTATTGTCGAATTTCAAATGCCCTTCTTGGATAGCTTTCTGAATCCTCACTCTAAAAACCCTGCATTCATTGATGGAATGAGAATTTCTATCATGGAATCCACAGTACCTCTTATCTTTCACTCCATCAGGCCGAAGCATAGAATGCCCCTCTGGTAACTTGATTCGGCCTTCTTTTACAAGATAGTCAAATAATTTATCTGCCTTAGTTACATCAAAATCATAGGTGCCCTTATTCTGTTTAATCCACCTCTGATTCACCATGACTGGTTCTTTACCCCACACTATCTCTGCTGCGGCTACCTCTTCACTATCTTCATACTCATCTTCTTGATCTGCTCTTTCAAGGAACTGGTTATAGATGTCAGCTACATCATTATTTTTAGCAAATCTGGCATCTTTCTTAAAACCATATGCCTGGTTACTCATTAAGGCCAATCTGTGTGACAACTGGCCCAGATCATCAAACTCCATCCTGAATAGCTTTTCCCGAATGGCAGGCAGCATGCCAGCTACAGCCATACCAGCCAGCTGATCATCAGGTATGTTCAGAGAAAAGCACATGCTCTTCGTTTCCCTAAATCTCCTGAGGAACTCTGTAGGTGTCTCATTATTTCTCTGCCTTAAGCTGGTCAAATCAACCAACTTTTTCTCGGTACTGCCAATGTAGTAATGAGCATGGAATTTCTGCTCCAGGTCCTTCCAAGTACAAATCGACTGAGCAGGCAAAGAAGCAAACCATGTAAAAGCTGGACCCGTCAGTGACAAAGGAAAGTATCTGATTCTGAAAGCCTCATCCACCGAAGCTTCTCCAAGCTGCATCAGATATCGAGCTATATGCTCCACAGTGCTAGTATCATCTTGTCCTGAGAACTTAGTAAACTCTGTAGGCACCTTGACTCTATTCGGCAATGATACCCTTTGGTACCATTCTGGGAAAGGAGACGAGTACATGTATCCCTGATTTTTAGGCTTCAGACCGAATTGATTTTGCAATACATCGGTCATTTTTTGCACCATGAGGTCAATACTGGTATCTTGATTCCCTGGTCTTCCAGCAAGCATGCCTGCAGTACCAACATACCCAGGATTCGGGAGAGCGTCGATAGCATTGTAATCCATAAACTCTGAATATCCGTTTCCATACATGTCCCTTTGCAGCCTGTTGTTCAGAGGGGATATCTTATAAGCAGAAGCAGGTGGATTTCCCGTGGTGCCGAATGCCATATCACCATATGTACGAGGTTTCGGCAATGCATGCTGAAGCTCTTGCTGAATCGGCTGTCCATTCGCGTCTTTGGTTCCAGAAGCTTCAGTTTCTTCAGTACCTTTACCATGACGTTTTGGAACCGATGCTTGAACATTGAAATACGTTGGTCCACCAAGTTGTCCATGCATTTGCTCAAAAGGCTTATCCACGTGTTGACCAAAGATGCTGACCAGTATGAGCCGAAAACTGTTCAGGAATGCGGCATTATGATTGGTCATTGTTTCTCCTAAAGCCTTGTACAACAAGCTAGAGAACTTCTCCCTTTCTTCATCTTCGGTAAGATCAGATTGTCCCGGCAAAAGAACTCTTGGCAGATCTGACTTGAGAAACGGTGCACCACTCCTGTTCTTAGCAAAAGACAGCAAGCATTTCTTGATGAACTGATCTGCAGCAATCTTCACCATTTGTTGATGTTCATCAGACAATTCTTCAAAAGTGACATCCAGAATGTCTTTTAATTCAGGCATCTTCGAAGCTTGTGGTCCCACCGGGCGTGCCAAAAAGTGTGTTGACGTAAAATCCGCACCTCACGCCAAGCACACAGCAAGCCGAATTAGCTGGCTTCACACGCAGCACGAGCGTTTGAATCCGAAAGCGTGCCAGTCAATTTTCCTGAAACTGACAAAGGGAGAAAAGATGTTTAGATAATACCTGGAACGTACCGGGCAATACCAGTCAGTTCCATATTTGCGGCTACGGAGCCAGTTTCGAACGACATATAGCTACAGAGAAGCTATCTGTCGGCAGTTAAAGCCTCATTCGGCAATCGGCAAGGCACGCAGGGAGCGCACTGCCGAATGCGTGACGTAAGCATGACGAAAGATCAGTTTTCAGCTGAATAAACATTGCAACGTATACGCATAACGGATTAACGAGGAACGGAGCATGATAGATAAATAAAAGGGCGAAAGCATGACCATAATTTCATAATAAACAAGAATGCATAGATTAAAAGCACTAGTCTACCGCATGTCTAGGTACTTTCCAACCCGTCAAGCATGAAAACAAACAAGTTAATCCACCGCATGATACGACTTGCTTGGAATCACACCACCAACCAAGAATAGGGCAATCCACCGCATGATACACCCTAAACACGGAAGGCTAAAAGCATTCTTTATTTAAAACAAAACCATGGACGTGTTTCACTCGTGACGATACTGCCGAATTCAGCTATATAGCCGAATCGGGTTCCATGGAGAAGGAACATGCTTCGTCGATGATGATAGATCTATCAGATCGAATCGAATTCTAATCCACCGGATGATTAGCTCTAAGACGACCCAAAAACCTGCATCTACCGCATGATACCCGGTTCTGTCAAGATCTACACAAGACCAACGAGCCTGAACCCGCAACACGTGGCAATCTAGATTGACTTCGAATTCGGCTATGGAAACGCAGTGCATTAAGAGTTAGAACCGAATCTAATCAACCTAGACTGGGCAAAAGAGTGTTGTAATGAATCGAACACAAAGGTAAAATCAAGAGCAACACATGGTAACTTAATGGATCTATCAGATCTTGCCAAAATCCAACAGAACCGATAACTTGTTCCAAGCTAAAACTTAGCCCACCGCATGGCTCATGATCTAGCAATGGAACCTTCCTGAACCAAAGCCTAAATCCACCGCATGATACTAGCCATGATGCAGGGTTGCCGGTACTTACGGAGGTCGACGGATCGATGACTCCTCTCGAAGAACTCGACAACTCGACTAAAGGACTCGATGTTGGCACGGGGCCGGTTTGTTGTATGATTGATTGGATGATGCTTTTACAATTAGCACGGGTTTATATTTATACCCTGGTTTCGACACGACTCCTAATCGATTACGATTACATTATTTATTTCCTAAAAAAGATAAACGCCGGTGCACCGTATCCGCCTTGCATTCCAAATCAAACCAGCCTTTTCCTTATACTTGATCCACGTCATCACGCGCTCCCGAATGCCTTTTGCGGAACAGTCCTCTTGCCGAATGACGATGCGTTCCCGACCGCAGAACGTCTTTGCCGAATGCTTCTGGGGAAAAACTCCTTTGCCGAATGATACCTCTTCAACGAATCCGGCCCACATGTCAGCCTTTTCCTGGTGCCAATTTTTGGTGTCAACAAGCAGTCCTGCTGGTCTTGGATGTTCTGCTTTGATTCTTCGACAAGAGTCGCACTTGGCTACATACTCTGCTATGTCCTCTCTCATTTTCTTCCACCAGAACTTATCCTTCAGATCCTGATACATCTTAGTGCATCCTGGGTGTATCGAGTACTTGGACTCGTGAGCTTCTGTGAGAATTGTCCTCCTAATTTCCTCGTCCTGTGGTACACAGATACGGTCTTTCAGCCATACTGTCCCTGTTTCATCTATCCGGAAGTCAGGTGCTACTCCTCGTTGAATATCCTCTCTTACTTCTTGGATTTCTGGGCACTTTCCTTGTGCTTCTTTGATACGGTCTTCTAGGTTGTACTTCACTCTCATTTCCCGGGGTTTTCCTTCTTCTACTAGCTCGAGTTTCAACATGTACAATTCCTTTGCTAGTTCTGGCTGACTTTCTTCTATCATCAAGTTGTTGCAATAACTCTTTCGGCTCAAGGCATCTGCCACGACATTAGCTTTGCCAGGATGGTAGTGTATCTCCAAATCGTAATCTTTGATCAGTTCTAACCATCTTCTTTGCCTCATGTTCAGTTCAGATTGGGTGAAGAAATACTTCAAACTTTTGTGATCTGTGTAGATATCGCACTTGTTGCCAATCAGATAGTGCCTCCAGATCTTCAATGCATGTACCACTGCCGCCAGTTCCAAGTCGTGCGTGGGGTAGTTTTCCTCATGTTTCCTCAGCTGCCTCGATGCATAGGCAACAACCTTGCCCTCTTGCATGAGGACACATCCCAAACCTTGTCTTGAAGCATCGCAGTAGACTACGAAATCTTTGCGAATATCAGGCAGGGTCAATACTGGAGTTGTAGTGAGTTTGTGCTTGAGTTCTTGGAAACTTCTTTCACATTTGTCCGTCCACTCGAATGGGACATTGTTCTTGAGTAGTTCAGTTATTGGCTTGGCAATCTTGGAGAAGTTCTCAATGAATCTTCTATAGTATCCTGCCAGTCCCAGAAAGCTTCGGATTTCCGTAACACTCTTCGGCTGTTTCCATTCTGCTACTGCCTCAATCTTTTCTGGGTCGACTGCTACGCCCTCAGCTGTCAACACGTGACCCAAAAAGGCTACTTTCTCTAACCAAAATTCACACTTGCTGAACTTTCCGTAGAGTTGATGCTGCCTCAGCCTCTCTAGTACAATCCTCAGATGCTTCTCATGTTCTTCGGCTGTTTCTGAGTAAACTAGTATGTCGTCAATGAACACCACTACGAACTTGTCTAGTTCCTCCATGAATACCTTGTTCATCATGTTCATGAAGTAAGCAGGTGCGTTGGTCAAGCCAAAGGATACAACGGTGAACTCGTACTGCCCGTACCGAGTCACAAAAGCTGTCTTGGGAATGTCACCTTCTCTAATCTTCATTTGATGGTATCCCGATCTCAGATCAATCTTACTGAAGTATTTGGCTTTCTTCAACTGATCTAGCAAGTCATCAATCCGAGGTAATGGGTACTTGTTCTTGATCGTCACTGCGTTCAGGGATCGATAGTCTACGCACATGCGCATTGACCCATCTTTCTTCTTCACAAACAACACTGGCGATCCCCATGGGGATGCACTTGGTCGAATCACACCGCTTTCAAGCATTTCTTTCAGCTGCTTCTTGAGTTCCTCCAGTTCTTCCACTGACATTCTGTATGGTCTCTTGGCAATAGGCCCAGTGCCTGGTTGCAATTCAATTATGAACTCCACGTCTCGGTCAGGTGGTAATCCTGGTAGTTCTTCGGGAAACACATCAGGATATTCACATACCACAGGTACCTCTTCGATCGTCATTTTCTCGATAGAGTTTACCAACTGCCTTAGAATACATGTTCTAGATTTCTTCCTTGTTCTCCTTCTGTGTGGTTCTGCTGTTACTTTGACTCCGCTAGGATGTGTCAACTCAACTGTTCTGGGTGAGCAACTGATTATTCCTTTGTGCTCTGTAAGCCAATCCATTCCTAGTATCACGTCAATTCCATCCGATTCCAAGACTGTCAAGTTTCCTTCGAACTCCTGGCCTCCTATCATCAGTCTAACTGCGGGGCACTCTAAAGTGCACCTAAGCTCTCCTAAGGGAGAAGTAGTGACTATAGGTCTAGCTTTAGGTATTGTCGGGGGTGACTGCTCTCTTACAAACTTTGTCGAGATATAAGATCCAGTTGCTCCAGAGTCAAACAATATCAAAGCTGGAATGCCATTTACTAAAAACTCACCGAGCACAACGTCGGGAGCGTCCTCGGCTTCTTCCTCTGTCAAGTGGTTGAGGCGTCCTCTCTGCGCTGTTGCTGGCTGCCTGTCCTGTCCTCCAGGTGCCGGTGCCTTAGCTGGGGTTTGTTTGTTCTTCTTCTTCGGACAGTCAAAGGACTTGTGACCGGGCTTCCCACAAGCAAAACAGACCACTGTGGTCCCTCCACCAACTCTGGGTGTGTTGTTCGGCTTCCAGTTGGGGTTTCCCTGACTTGAGTAGCTGTTGTTTCTGTTACCAAAGCTGTTGTAGTTGTTCCCTCTGCTGCCAAAACTGTTGCTGTTACTGCCTCGGTTACCTTGGTAGCTGTTTCTGTTAAACCCTGAGCTTCCTTGGTTGTTGCTCTGCTGAAAGCTTCTCCTGAACATGTTGCTCTGGCCACTCCTCGGCCTCTGGCTTAGTCTGTGGTTGTGCAACTGTTCAGACTTCCTTTTCTTCTCTCGCCAGGTATCTTCAAGACCCACTCTTTCCTTCTCAACTGCGATAGCCCTGTCAATCAGCTCTCTTAGTGACCTGTGTGAACTCGCTGCGAGTGCTGTCCTCAGACCTCTGTGCAAACCGCGCTGGAACCAAAACTGCTTCTTCTTCTCAGTGTTGACGTCCTCAGGAGCGTACCTTGACATCTTAGCAAAGTGTCGAGCGTACTCAGCTACAGACAAACTTCCTTGGGTCATTGTCCTGAATTCCATTGCTTTATGCACCATGACTTGTTCTGGTATGTGGTACTCCTTGAAAGCTTCACAAAACTCTAGCCAGGTGATCTGAGCTGGGTTTGCGTGAGAGTCACAGTAGCTCTCCCACCACGCTTTCGCTGCTCCTTCAAGCTAGTGTGCCGCAAGGGCCACACATTCCTCTTCAGTGTAGTCTGTCAGGTCCAGCTTCGTCTCGATGGTACGCAACCAGTCGTGTGCATCGAGTGGTTCGTCCGAGTAATCGAAGGTGGGTGCTTTCAGCCTGATGAACCTTTCAATCTTCCTTTGTAGGTCTTCCTCACGGTGTCCCTGACGGTTCTGGTTCTGATTTCCCTGCATCTGTTGCATAGCTTGCATCATCTGTGTGTTGGCCTGTGCCATCTGTTGCATCAGCTGTGTCTGAGTAGCCATTACTTCTGCCAAGTTAGGCGGTGGCGGTGGTTGCTGGTTGTTCTGCTGGTTCTGCTGAGGTTCCACTGCTGGTTCTTCCATTTCCACTTCTTGTTCTTCACCTGGTGCGTTGTTCTCGGGCTGGAGCACGCCTGCTGCGCGTCCACGACCTCTGCCTCTAACTGCAACTGCTGCTCTTCCACGACCTCGACCTCTGACACGTCCTCTGCCTCTAGCTGCCATTGCTACCTCTTCTTGCTCGGCTTCCTCAAAACGTGCAAGCAGTCGGTTGGATCTTCGGATCGACATCTTGCTGTATTTTTCATAAAGCAGATTTAGTGGCGGTCGGTAATGGTTAGGTTAGCGTAACTAGAGTAGGAGCTGCACACATGAAATAGACTCAACACTAAAGTACACTCAAGATGAACATCAATAAAACTGCAAGAACAGCCAATAAGATCGATCATTCATTACAGCATTACACCCTAGACATGAGCACTATCCCGAGGCCAGCTCCTGGAACCTTGAGGATTAGTACATCTAAGCGAATGCTACATCGTGGCTGAGCCAAAAGGTGGTCATGATCTACTAAGTCTAAACATCTACTCATGAAGATAGATACAACTCTCATCACTACTGCTGACATCTGCTGATACTGTCTACTGCATCTGTCTCATGCTGCTGAACGTGCTTGTGAGGCGCGCTGCCAACCTCACAGCCTCAGTCTCTGTCTGCTGCTTGATCACTGCCTGTTGTCTTGGTGGGTGTCCGTGAGGCGCGCTGCCAACCTCACTATGTCCATCTCAGGTTCTGTCAACTGCTGCTTTAGGTGTGCCAGTTCCTGTCTCAGTCTTGTCATCTCGGGAGTAAGGGTTCGAGCCTCAGGTGGTGGTATCGGCTCAACTCGGCTTGGTGAAACTCTGTAGTTCTCTGTCCTAGGTTCAACTCTACGTTCTTCTGGTAGTCCTTGGTTCACTATGATCATTTCTGCTACCCTTTTCCTGTCCGATCTTACCCAACTACTAAGGGTCCTTCGAGCTTCATCCTTTGCCATAATCTGTTGAAGACTCAGGTACTTCATCAGTTGGTAGTTCCGTCCACTCTTCTCTTTGTAGCTATCCACCTCTTCTTGGAGTTCTGAGTTGAGACTGTCCAACCAGTATACTTCTTCCTTCAGAATTTCTATCTCTTCTGCCTTGGCTGCCAGTTCTTTGTCTTTTTCTGTGAGTTGATCTTCCAGGCGGACATCTCGAGCATGGTGAGTTGCTCGGATCAGTCCTGCCAACTGCCTGTTGTTTCGAGCTTCGTGGTCCAAGATTCTGACTTCCCTTGTTTTAGCTCTGAGTTGCTCCTCAAGTAAGGCGATCCTGTTGTCCTTCTCCATCAGCTGGATGTCCTGCTTCCATACCCTCTCTTTCAGCTTGGCAACTTTCTCTTCTAAGCCAATGTTCAAGTACTCCTGCTCTATCATGCACTGAACTGAGGTCCGCAGAGTCACGTTCCGCTCTCGGTCTGATGCGTGAGCCTGCAAGCTGACTGCGTCTCTGTCTGTCGGATCTTCAAGAGCTTGCGGTAGGTACCGGAAACGAGTGTGGCTGAGCTGACTCTGGTACACAAGTGTGGCAAGTCGGAGTATCCTCATAGCTATAGTCTGCACTGCCCGACTGAAAGTGCTCTCGCTAGTGGCTGCCCGTAGCATTAGTGACCTTGGTCGTCCAGGGATATTAGGTACTACCATCTGCAACCGGGTGTGTACTCCCTCACCATGTCCGTAAGTCCATCCCTCGTAGAAGACGTTGTCCACATCTATCCCCACTGTACGCAGCACCTCTCTCAGTAGCACAGCCAAACCTCCACAGTCTGCTCCTGTGGTCCTGACCTCTCGTCGTTCATCTGCTGATCTTCCTTCCATCTGCCAGACAGTTAGTGGGTTGTTAGTAAGTTAGCAAGTTAGTATGGTAAGGTAAGGGTAAAAGTTTTGCAAATAGATGAGATGTACTTATATATAGTTTTCAAATAGTCCAAGGGGTTTCATATAAAATAGAGGACTCAGTTAGAGCTTCTGTCCTAAGTTTCCGTTCTATGGGTTACGCGCTACGGTCAAGTATGGCTCTGATACCAACTGTGACGAACCGGATTCTCACCGACGAGAACCCGACTCCCTGTACCCTTGAGATAGTCCTAGGAATAGCAGCTATCTCATACAGAACTCATCTCAGTCGAATATCACATCCATACAACGATAAAAGATTCATTACATGACTTATATAAAGACAAAGCGCCTGGTACAAGCCCTCTGGGCTAAAACGACAATAGGAAACATCTGCGCAGCGGTAGCTAGAACAACAGGGACCACTCCTCCACAGGCATCCTTGAGCGTAGCGCGCTCCCTTCAATCGTACCACCCGTCCTGGTTGAACTCGTGGTCGGGGTCTTCACCTGAGAACCCAAAGTCTGTCCCCAAGGAAATGGGACAGGTCCACGTCACCAACCATAATATGATGCAAGCTTTAAAGGTGGCCTATTCTAAGGATATAGAAATAATCAAGGTTTAAGCCAGGGTTTTCTTATGCAAGCAGCAGCAATAACCCAAATTCATCTCATCGCCAACTCCTGCTCACACACATACATCATTCACTCCCCAAAACCAACCATCAGCCTCACATTTTCCCATCGGGCTCGTCCTGCCACGGCAGGTTCCCGCAAATCATTATCCACCAACACCTTTCACTCACTAGTCGACTCGGTGAGCTCCCTCCCCACCTCGTCTCAATAGCCTCAGCTGGACCAATCTCTCATAACCCAATCAAGGATGAGGTAAGAAAGCAGATTCCCATGCTAGCCGGGGCTTCTCAGAAATGGGTCGTCCGTAACCGTGGACACGGCTATACGTATAGTTTACACTCTGCAGAGGTGGCACTCCAGGAATCCATCCGGGCTGCAAGGCTAGTCCGCAACCAACCTGAGACACAGCCCACAGCAAAGACCCTAAACAGTAGCGGCGCCAATCCTGTCTCCCTGGGCTCGGGAAACATCCGATCTAACATCTGCCCCAGGGTCGTGAAACCTTCCCACCGGGGCCAGTCGGGGGCCGTGGTAAATCAGGGAGATTACGCCGCAACGAATCCCCCCTACACATATCAAACTCGATTCTCCTACAGTCTCGGCGCCGCACTAGAGTAGGCTTGCTGGAACCCTCCCCATACTGGGTAGATGGTGAGCACGGTAATTCCCAAGTCCAAAGTGGGGGCACGACTCGGTCCTTAATTGTTCGGTAAAGCGAGTATCTGCATCACAAGCGATCCGCCGCAACGGTCCGCAATCGGCACCCATAACAGGTATTGCCGCCCAAACTCCTCAGGTACTCACCGAGTACCAACCCCAAGTAACCAGTAACCATGTACCCGCAACAGGTACCCCATAGGGACTGCCCGAGTGCAGCCCCTCAGCACCTCGATCAACGATCGAGTTGTTATTTACTCGCTTACACCGCCTAGCTGCACTACTCCTCCCAAACCACCCACAACTCACGCCAAGAGGATCAATCACAACCATCCCAACACATGCATAGCATAGCATATTTAAAGTGAGTAGTAGGTAGCAAGGTAACAGGATAATATCAAAGGCAGTGCAGGTTTATCATGCGAGTAAAGTAAAGCGCTAGCATACTAGTTTGCATGTCTAATAGGTATTTCAGAGATGGTCGGGTGTGAACCTGGGCAAAGGTCTTCGTCCTCATCAAAGCAGTTGTTGTAGTAGTCCGGCTCCTCCTGACTCTCCGGAGCTCCTAGGGTTGCGCGAGAAATAAAATAAGACGCACTACTAGCAAAGAAACACTAAAACAGCGACGAAAGAAGACCCAAATAACACCAAACTCTACACTAACGCGTAGATCATGATTTTAGAAAAATATAGAAACTGGTTTCATATTTTTCTGAGCTACGGTTAATTTATTATTAATTTTCGAAGTTTAAATCATTTTCTGAAAATATTAAATAATTTCCGAAAAAGAAAACAGACAATTAATTAGCCTGCTGACGTCAGCATGATGCCATGCTGACGTCAGCAGTGGGGTCCGCCTAGGATGACGTCAGCAGTGGGCCCTGCTGACGTCAGCGTTGACCGGTCAACGGTCAACGGGGTCAACGGTCAACGGTCAGCGAGTCAACTCTGGTCAGTGGGCCCCATGTGTCAGTGACTCACAGAGTATGACAGGTGGGTCCCATACGTCAGCGCTGCTAAAAGAAAAAGAAAAAGAATAAACGACGGCTGGGCTGGAACTGGGCCGAAAGCGATTGGGCCGGAAAAGTCCAAGGGTGTAAACCAGACTTAAACGTGAGAATTCGGCCCACGAAGGGGTGGCTGTTGGATCTGGCCTGGTGGACTGAGTCCACCGTGCACCGTGAGAGTGGTCCACGTGAGCTGGGTGCATGGGATCGATCTGCGGCTGGCCGGGATCTTCTGTGGGTGCGCGTGTGGCGACTTGGTGTGGTCTTGCGTGTGGCATGGCCACGGCGCGACGCGACGCGCGCGCGGCGTGCTCCAGAACGCGCCGGCGGCGACGGTCGACGGCGGTTATCGCCGGAGAAGGCTCGGCTCGGGCCCAGGATGGTCGGAACAGCAGCGCTAGGGCTCGGCGGTCACGGACAGGGTGAACAAGGCTCGGATTGGGTTCGGTTGGGCCCTCCCGACGCGAACGACGGCGGCTCGGCCATGGTCGCCGGCGTGCAACGACGGCGACACGAGTTTAAGTGCAACGACGTGCTCGGCAGGGTTTTGTGCGTGTGCGCGTGTGGCTGCTGAAGCACAGCAGGGTGCGCATGCGCGGGCCCGTGGCTTCCCACGGCCGCGCATGGCCTCGGCGTTCGCGCGCGCGGCGAGCAGAGCTCGGCCGCGGCGGGCCTCGGCTGCGGGTGCAAGCGACGGCGGGTTGCGGGTGCGACAGCGGCGACGGGAACCTGCACAGGAAGACGCACAGCTCGAAGGCTGGCAACACAGAGGGCTTGGCTTGGCACGACAAGCACGCGCGGCGGTGGAATCCGGCCGGAGACAGAGGAGAAAGGGGGCGAACGCGGCGGCGCTCACCTAGGGTCACGTAGATGATCGCTGCAGCTCGGTGTAGGCTCGACGCAGTCCGGCGGTGCTCGTGCGCCTGCTCCCGTCCCAGGTCCGGCTCCTCGTCGGCGAGTTCACGGACGGCGGCGCTCCGGGCTTTGGCGGCTTCGTGGAGGAGGCGACCGGCTTCACTTCTTCCCTCGGCTTCCCCTCCACTGGCTCCCTCGTAACCCTCTCCCACTCTTCCCCCCCTCGAACTGGATCTAGAGACCCCCACGGGGCTGCGGCGGCTTGAACAGGGAGTCCGGCCGGCGGGGCGATTTATAGGCGATGGCGCTAGGGTTTGGCGGGCACGGACGGCGAGATTGGGGCGACCAAGAGCTCGCGGACACGCGGCGCGATCGCGACGGGCCGCACGGTGCGTGGGTGGTTGGGTCACGGGCGGCGCTCCGCGGGAGAGAGAGAGAGCGGCGAGAGGAGGACGATGACGCGGGGGAGGAGACGACTGACAGGCGGGGCCCGGCGTCAGAGAGAGAAGCGGCGACGCGGAGTCGACGCGGGGAAGAGCTGGGCCGAACTGGGCCGAAAGGCCGAGCAGGCCGGCTGGATTGCTGGCTCGGGTAGAAGAGTTTAGGGTGGAAAGATGGACTTGGCTTCGGAAATTCGGCCCACGAACAGGAATGAGATTGGAAATTAGTTTAGTCAATTAGAGTTTGAATTCAAATCTAGAATTTGAATTCAAACCAACCAAAAATCCAAATAAATCCAAATAAATCCAAATCACACTATCTCATCCTTAGCACTTCAAATTGATTTTAAATTTAAATTTAAATTGCCTAGGAATTTAGGGAGCAAATAGAAGACAATCTTATATGTTTGTTTGCATGCACTCAATTCACCAAAATTTTTTTAAATTCGAAATTTTTGCACTCAACAAAACCTATAGGAATTTTTAGGGTTGTTACAATGTATGTGTTCATCTTGCATGATTCGTAGTGCAAACGTAATTCACATGTCCGGGGTATTTCTTCTGTGCTCCGAGAACTATCGCTTAGGATCAGTTTTTACCGAGTCAAGATTCTATACCACATTCCACTTGCGGAAAATAACCGCTAAGACTCTGTGGACACCCGTGTTGTAGGCATCCATCACGAGGTCTTGATCTAACATATTTAAGATAATTAATATATTCTTCCAGATTGTCCTTATCGCCAAAGTCTTTGGATCCAAAAATTCGATAGGCACGTTCATCTTGTTCATATCTTTAGTTTTGTCATTATTATACACATAACAAAATAGCTAAATTGGACAACTATAGAGACTTGGTGGTACCAATGCAACAAAAGACCGGTTGTCATGGCGATCCTTTTCCTTTTATGCATACAAATATTGCCAATGAATTACATGGTTTCTAGAAAAAAAAAGGGGGGGAAATGATAATAGTAGGAGATAATAAGGACATATGTGGTTGGAGACGAGGTTGAATAGTCATTCCCCCTAACTATTATTGAAATGTAAACTGCTTGGCTACCATCACTTTCGCCTCAGAACCAATAACAAGAAACATTAGTCATTCAAGATAAGGAGGCCGCAGATGAATTCATTTGGTTTGTAGCTATATGTCCATAACAACCGAATGTATAACGATGTATAAACCGAAGAATTGACCCATGTCTGACCAATGAAACCTGATGTCATTTTTTAACTTGGGACATACGGAGCTAGTATGACGACACACCCTCAATCAACTGACCCTTGCTTTCACGCACCTCTAGACAGTCAATCGAGTTCCGGTGTGTCCGCGTGATGGCGACGCAGCAGTTGAGTATATAATTGGTGACCTTAGTTGATTCCTGTCACCACACACACAGGTACATCTATATGGGTCAAAGTGTTTCAATAATGCTGGAATAATAATAGACCAGATAAAATGAGCAGCATAGACGTACTATATGTACGTAACTGGCCTTGTTT
Source organism: Echinochloa phyllopogon (assembly GCA_033239725.1). NCBI lineage: Eukaryota > Viridiplantae > Streptophyta > Magnoliopsida > Poales > Poaceae > Echinochloa > Echinochloa phyllopogon. Next base: position 5,441,421 of record BTCW01000017.1, on the reverse strand, counting down.
TAGATAAAAACTGAAGACTCATTATGTGGCGCGCGTGTGTATGATCAGTTCAAAGCATTTTATCAATGACTATTATTCAATATTTCTGTCCTTAAATCCTTATTCTTTATTAATACCCATAAATAAAGACAATCCCTAGAAAGCTACTATTCTTTTTCTAGACGATGCTACCTTGTCTCTTCATTTTTCATGCCCTTTGTAAGGCCCATATGTCAATTTTTTTCAAGATTTAGTTGACTGGAGGACAGTGTCCATGTTAAATTCGTACTTGATACCTCTCGTTACCTTGACCTACGTAATAGCAAGTGAGGGTACAGGCCGCCACAAAAAAAAATGTTAACAATGATAGTTAAGTCTTTTTTATTATTGGTGCTCCCACTCTAATAAAATATTATTGTCTTATAGATCAAGAAATATAAGAGTGTGTCCCCCGGTCAATTTTTCTCCTACGTCCGCCCGTAATACCTCGGTGTACCGTACAGGTATATATATATATATATGTATATATATATATGTATGTATGTATATATATATATGCCCCTTTTATTTGGTGAGATTTGCAGGTAAAAGCACCAGATTCACTTATCCGCTCGCGCGTGAACAAAGACATCACGTAAAAGCCGATGGATATGATAGGGATGCAGTAGATAATATGATATGCCCTATCGATCGGGGCACATGATCGATGCATATATATGCATGCATATGGACAAGATCGATCAGTGTGGTGAATTCAAGAAGATCGACGGCGATCACATCACCGGAACTCGGTCGGTCGATCATGTTGCGCCACGACACGGATGAGCATGCATGTGTTGGATGGGTTGCTCTGCTGCACGGCTAGTACGACATGCATATCCATCCAAACGCATGGAATGTATGGAAACGGCCGGCCAGCCTTTGTAACGTGCAAGCAAGGCAAAGCGGTTGTTTATCCCCGAAATGGTACCGGGTGCTCTCCCTGACCCCTGCTTGCTTCTCCTTCGGGGCACCACCGTAGTCCCAACGTGGCACAGGACATGGTACCAGCTCCCCTCTCTCTCTCTCCCCTCTCTCTTTATATATATATATATATATATATATATATATATATATATATATATATATATATATATATATATATATATTCCTTTCTATAAGCCTACGTAGCTACCTTCACCTTTATATCTCATGATAGAAGATGTTTCTCGTCAAACAAAGAGTATGTAAATATAGTATCTGATAATGCTAGACTATTTGGGTGGTATATAATACTAGACTTTGTATCTCTGATATCCAACATATTGCAACTGTGACATCGGATGAATTGCAAGTTAACGGAACTCATTCCAATATCCTTATTCCAATATCTAGTTGTAACTGGACTCGACTCAGTTGTAACCGGATATGACCCAGTTACAACTAGACCCAACCTAGTTGCAATTGGACACGAACCACCCTAGTTGCAATCAGGGTGGATGTATTCTCTATACAGAATGTATCTAGGTGCATTATAGCAAAACACTGATATACTAATGCACACAATGAGTGTTGGATCATATATATATATATATATATATATATATATATATATATATATAGGACTCCGCTAATTCATACCCTGGGTACAGAATAACTATTCTGTACCCGAGCCTCCCTACACGGGCCCCGAGTCCCGACCTCCGACTCCGCGCCTGGTTTTTCCAAACTCCCAGACCTGGGTGGACCGAGAGACCCATGTCCGGTTTTTTCTTCCAAGTAACGTGCAGCTCAGTTTTTTGGGGATCGTGTGATCTGAGGTTCTGACCTGGTTTTGATGCTCACGTACCGGAACAAACAGTTATTACGTGACATAAGTTAAGTTAGTTTGTTTTGTATTTATAAATCTAGTACGTTGGTAGTTAGAAGTAAAGATTTTGCAATGAATTTTAATGAATTTTATCTAGCAAAAAATATTAGATTTTGCCGTTTGAAAACAATAATGATATATATTGAAAACAATTAATCTGTACCAGTATTTTGCCATTTTGAGCCTTGACATTCATTTTCTAAAAGGGAGTGGCGAAACCATAACCAAATTGTGTCGCATCATAAAAATTACGATCTGCATCAGTCAATTCAAAACACGGATGGTAGGTGACATATCCATTCATTGTTCCTAGGTAGTGGCACTATAATATTTCCAGTTTCGCCATAAAAAAGGCATACAAATTGAATAACTCTCATTTATTCTCTATATTTCCAATCTCACTAATTCTATCAGCTGGCTTCTGACCTCTTACACAATGGCACAACGGCATTTGTAGCCTGCAATCGAATTAGAAAAACAAAAATATTGAATGGTCGGCATACGCCTTCGTACACCTGCCCCGTTTCGCATCCTTGTCTCCGTGGTCCTGCCACCTACAGCAGCATCCTGATTTATAAGGAACAACACCAATGAGTATTTTCAACATTCCATATGAATAAACACAGGTAAAGACTAGCTGATAATACACTGACATGTCGTATAGCTCTGAAATCAGTAGCATTCATATGGACACAAAGTTATAAACACAGGCCAGCTTTACTGGACAATTAAGCTCACATCTGCATCAGCTTTTGCCAAAAATAAAAAAGGAGCAGTGCAAAGTACAGGAACGTGTCCAATGTCAAGAAAAGGTCAAAACTACATATAACCTTATCAAAAAGGAATTATCTCCAGCATTTCTAAAAGCTAGTTCAGGAATAAAAGGTATCTTTCCATTCGTATGAGATAATCTTTAAATGATTAACTGCATATTTTCTGTTAATGCAGCATGTATGTATCATATACTGAAAGGAAGAAGCATATATCATTTGAATAAAGATTTGGTCTGCCTTCGGCAGCAAATTTTCTAATCACCTGTACTAATTGGGAATCATAGAAAATGTTCAGCAATCCAGAATAAATAAAGAGACGCATAGAGCCAGAGTTCAACACCCATACACCCCAAGATAGCATTGAGCATTGTAACATTCTTATGCAACCTACGAATATAAACAAGATCTACAGAACCCTAACATTTTGTAAGTACACTCAGTTAATTGCGCACCGCAGAGTGCAGACCCTTGTCAAAAAAATACTAATCTCTGATTCTCCGTTGTGGTTATGAGATAATTCTCAAATAGTCAAATGCATATAGTGAATACTAGAAAGACAGAATCAGAGAAATACCTGTTGATCCTGAATAATTGAAAGGAGCATGACATACATAAAGCTCACAATACCATGCTAGCAGGTGGACCTCCTTTCCTGGCCCCGTCATCCCAATGTCAGAATCTTGAGGCAGGGAAACTCAAGTGAGAACACATTATGGGTTTAATTTGTTCTTGAGAAGTTCACAGTGAATTGGATTTGAAGTTGCATACTTTCATCCATGTACAAAATTACTAATAAAGAATATGATCACTGAGATATAAATAAAGATGTCCTTTCTTGTAAAAAAAATATTTCACACAAAAATGAATGTAACCCATAAATGTCGGTAGGTTTCTGGGCTCAATGTCAGCAGATACTTGCTGAAAGTTGAGCGATAGATTTTAGAATTCAGCAGGCTTTCCCTAGCCACTTTCTCCTCTATTTCGAGTTTCACTATGCCTCAATTGCAGTAGGACTAAATTGGAAAGATAACTAAAATGTAACAAATGGTGATATAATCTTTCATTAGCCCAACTAGCTAGCCAATTAATGAGAAGTCTAAGGAACATATCCTCTGAATTACTCACCTTCACGGCAGGGGGTGGAGTTAGATCCAGCGGTAGGGCGCGGATGGGGGATGACACAACAGAAGGCTGGTCCACAATGATCCAGGGAAACTCACCTAAAAGTTGAGGCACGACTGGACCAAAGAAGAATCACGTGGCCAACATTGCAAAGCCAAATCACAAATCCGACTATGTCTGGCTGGAAAAAATCTAAGGGGCCATAAAAACCTCAATTATTTTAAGGCAAACTAGCTGATCATAAATATTCTCCTATGTGACTAAAGGCTTCAATTATATGTGATAACATAGATTAGGTTTATTGTCACAAATAATGACATAAGTACATGCTAAAACCACTGTATCTTCTAAAATAAAGGGACTGAACCACAAAAACATCAGTTTTTTTTGCAACCACACAAGCCTAATCGCTGATTATGTAATATGACAGGGAAAAAAACTAGTGAACCGCAAAAAGCTCTATTACTTGCATTTAAGTAGCTATATCGCAAATAATACTTTGCACAAACACATGGACTTACACTTTATGTGATGTGACATCTAGTTTTCTTGTCAAGTGTAATGATGCTTGTGAATAGAAAAAATCTTATCCTGCAAACACCCAGGGCATCATAGAATAGTTATATATATTTTTAAAGACTTCGCAATAATGCAGATGGAGGTCAAGCCTTGTTTATTCAGACCTGTGCAATGGGGCGATCTTGGACCTGCAGGCAGATGACTATAGTTCATATCCAAATGTACATTGTAGGAAAAGATTCAGCAGAGTGATAAAATGACTGTATCTTCTAAAATAAACAATGTTCAGTAATAAAGAACTCTAATAAATGTACAAAATAAGGCATATATGATAAGGTGTCAATGGTGATATGTTCAGAAAAGGGAAAAAACCATTTCAGTCTAAAGCTTCAGGTACAGCCGTACATGCACCAAAATAACTCTTTTGGTTTCTTCAATCCAGCATATTACTAGTCTATGTTTCTCTCTTTGCATCACTTAATAAATTTATTCTTAGATTCCACAAGCCATGTATTCTAGCCATCATCATTCCATTACTATGACGATAGGGTCTTTGATCTGCAAACACCGGGAAATTAGAACTAGCTAATAGAATTCTGACATGCTTAAAATACTCCATAATCACTGAATCTGCGACACAAGAACAAAGCTGAACTGGTTGCTTCTGCACCCAACCGGCACCAAATTGGGGACTGAAAATAGACTAAGAACACCTGACTCGTTCGAGGAGTCTGAATAGCAAGATGCCACAGAGGAGATTGGATGCCTGATGGCTGTCCAATGCCCATGTGGCCGCCATCGCCAATCCAGAGAAGGGGAGCAAGAATCGCCGCTAGGAGAGTACAGGAGATCGGAACAAGGACAGGTGACTGGTGGCGACCAAATAGAAGGCTCGGCATAAAATGTCTGCTCATCTCCCTACTATAGAAAAAGAAAGTAATATGATCGATCTCTAACATGCCACCAAAGTGGTGTATATGAACAATCATATACATATATATGATTACACACGAATCTATGATTGCAAAGAGCAAAACATCCACGCAAAAAGATTCATAGCATCTATGCACAAAAGACTAGCTAGACGGCTGCAGTATAAATGGCTAGCTACATTCTGCAGGACCTAAACTAACCCTCTCTCCAGCAGCCGGCATCCAGTAATAGAGCAGAACAGGCCATCCCCCCACCGTCTGCAAATCTGAAAGTAAAAAAAGAAAGAAAAACAAACAGAGAAAGAAGAATCAATCTTGGAGAAATAGATTTGGAGAATTGATGCAAGATTTCATCACGAAAGGTGGAGAATGTTACTTCCCGTACGAATATCACAATGGAAAAAGGAAATATCAAACTTTTTGCTAAAAAATTACCTCAACAGCTCCGAGCGTTCGAGGACGAGCCCGGGTGGCAGACTGGCAGGTGATAGTGCCGGCTCCCATCGATGTGCTTGCGTGGCCGCCGAAGGTGAGTCCACTGCCTCTCTCCACTGGGGCACGAGCCAGGAGCCCGCCGGATCCCCACCGGACGCTTGCCACAAGGAGGGGGACGCCGGTGAGGGAGGTCGTCCGCGCCTGGATCCGCGGCCGACAATCCAAAGAGCCTTAACATCCCCTGTGTCGGTGAAGAGGAGCAGAGCTGCGCCTGTGGAAGATGCCGCCGCTAGAGCCCCATCCCTGGCCAGATCCAGTCCATGGATAGAAGCTCCGGTTGGAGCTGAGACAGGGAGCAACCTCGGTGGAGCCTCTCCAAAACGGCGCTCCCGCCGATCTCGACAAGGGAGGGCCACCGCCGCTCGTCGAGGGAGGGACGGAGGCCAAACGCGAGGAAGATGCGACGGCGAGCGCATGGGCGGAGGTGTGGAAGGACGGGACGGCGGCGATGGGCTGCGGTGAGGAGTGTACTCGATTTTAGTTTTTATTTAGGTGCTCCATCTAAATCCAGTTATCCATACACAACGCCAGATGGGAACCGCATTAGAGATCGTGGGGCAACCGGGGAAAAAACCGGAGAAAAAACCATCATCGACCAGCGGCAGGCAGCGGATGGACCGAGCGAGTCGGGCTCGCGCGGGGCTCGGGTACGGAATAGTTATTCTGTACCCAGGGTAGGATATAGTATTACTATATATATATATATATATATATAGGAAAATTCCTTTCTACATGCGCATGTAGCTACATTCACCTGTGTATCTCATGTTAAAAGACGTGTATCACCCAATGAAGAGTACGTACATGTAGTATATGATGATACTAGACTATCTGGGTGGTATGTCAGTTGAGTATGTAAGCGTACTTTGAGTATGTAGACATACTAACTTCTATATACTAGTATAACTGTATAATCATAATAAATTTGAAAAATAGGGTTGCTTCTGAATTTTTTTGCGCAATTCGCTTTGAAATATCTTAGAATTAGTATACGAACGTACTCAAACTGATAAATGAATATGTGAACATACACATAATGTTATATTGATGGTGATAGTAGCTACAAGCGCTTGTAGATAAAACTCTATATAAGAAATTACGTACTGATGCACACAATGCTCGATGGTAATCCTATATTTAGATGATCCAACACTAATTGTTGATCGAGGCTTAAAGGTGTTGACCTCACGTCATGTATTGGGACCCACTAACGTACACGTACATGTAGGAGATCGTCGAGAACAGAGAGCTACAGCCTACAGCTAGCTAGAGTATGTAACTGAAGTGAGGTGGCATACAGGCGCTGTACACTTTGTCCGCATGCACGCAAGAGGCCGGACACGTCGCGCGCGCGCCCGTCCAAGCGAAAGCCAACACAAACCCCCACGGTCGCCCGCCAGGTTTCCTGCCGGGGTATTCTACGTGTTCAGGCGCATCATCAGGAAATTAACGCGCATTCAACCGCATATATATATATGGCTTCCATGCATGAGCTGCTATCCTACAGCCAGCATGCACTCATCATCAGTTGCTAGCCTCCAAGAAGAAAGAAAGCTAGCTGTAGCTGGATGACCACGCACTACAGTGGCTATAGCTCCTACGAGACTGAGACGTAGCTTGTGGAGTTGTGGCAGTAGCATATAGCCACTAGGAAGAACACGCGTTCTTCTTCTTCTTCCCAGCGGCAACGGAGGGCCCCGTCGGCCTGCAGCTGGAAGAGAAGACCTTTCGTTTCCCAACGCTAAACTTTAACCTTGTTACATTAAATATAAATATATTAATTAGAAGTATTAAATATAGATTAATTTAAAAACTTATTACATAAAGAACACGCGTTCTTTTTCTTTCCAGCGGCAATGTCGACCTGCAGCCGGAAGATGAACCTGCTGTATGTCCGGGGCATATAGAGAAAAATACACGGTCGGTTTCTAAATTTATTTCTAAATTTTTAAAATATATTTTTATATCACTAAATTTGTCCTAATGTACGTGTCATCTGGTTCTTAAACTGTCAAAACTTATTTTTAGGTTCTCGAACTTATACAAATGTATCATCCAGATCCATAAACTGTCAATATCTATTTTCATAAACTCGTTATAGATATCGTCACTAGTCTGAACACGTGAGAAGATGAGAACCCATCCTTATTCTCGCACTAGATATCTCACTTTTTCATCGTATTCTGAGAGTTTGGTGATCCGGATGACATGTTAGGATAAGTTTAGAGACTTGAAAATAAATTTTGAAAGATTAAAAACCTATATAACACACTTAAACAAGTTTGGAGATTCAGAAATACATTTTGAGAATTTGATGGCCTAAATATCACCTCGCGCCAACTTTAGAGATCGACCCTGCATTTTACTCCATCGTATATGTATGTATAGCCGGTAGCGGCTGATGCATGAGTCGTCGGAACGGGCACTGAGCGGCGGCAACCGCTGACGTCCGTTGAGTCTGCAGACGCGTCGAGTGAGTGATCTCGATGCAGCAGCCATCTGGATCCACGAGCCCCTGTGCGTGCGTGTACTGTGTACAGTACATAGCTAGCATATATGGCGCTGTGTGTGTGCACCTTTTGACCGGAGCTGTTGTCATGCGAGGGCCGAGACATCGTTTTCCTTCGGTTTCGATCAATTGGCTAGCTAGCTGTGACTGTGAGCCTGAAATTCATGCATGCCGGCCGGCGTCAACATATATGCGTACGTGCATGCACTGCACGACGAGAAATTAAGTTTACCGGCCGGCCGGCAACTTTGAATTCCTTCCTTCTTCGGTGTTTCCAACTGTGAAATATGGAAGCATGCATGCATGGCCATTATTGTTATGGAAGATTGGAAATTTTGCATTCGTATATGGAGGCAAGTGTGCATGTATTCTTGCATGTATGTGAGCATCTATATGTTGTGTATTATTTGTGTGTTTCGTAGACAAGATCCTTCTGTACCCATCCGTTGGCAGGGACATTGTCACACCCGGATTTACACAAAACCCGAATGTGGCCATATGTGTGCCCAGGAAGTCCACAGACACATATAGCGAACAAATATGGTAGAAATCAGAGTGCAATGCTTTATTCTCATCATATAGTAGCGTTTACATCAGAGTTTGTATAAATGAAATACATGGACAGCTGAAGACTAATAAACTCTCTCTAAGTGTAGCCGCAATCCCACAGGGACTCTGACTGGGAGAACGCGAACTCAGAAGTACGGCAAATCCTCCGGAAACTCCACAGCATAATCAGCCTGACTCCAATCTGTTACCCGTCCGGGATTTTGCCCAAAAATAGTAATAACAGCAAGTGTAAGTAATGGAAATTACTTAGCAAGTATAGCACAGGTTACGAAGGCTCCAAAAAGGCTAGACTCGGCTTAACTGCATTAGCACTTTTAGTTGGTTTGTTTTATCATTGCCCAAGTTACTACATGTGAATGAATACCCGGTTGCAACCCAATTAATAAAGTGTAAGTGACATTAAGCACGAAGAAAATACCATATTCTAATCAAAAAGGATCCAGGCCGCTCGTGACCCTGAGCAAGGCTATTATGACAGATCGTACACTCTGCAGAGGTTTCGCCCTTTACCCATCAGTCGCGTAAAAGTTCAAAGGAACTTTGCACCCAACCACGCACATCGACACTTCCGAGGTGTGACTGCATAGGGACGCTACGAGGCTTTCACAAGACACCCTAACAAGTCAGTAGCCGCTGGAGTACTATACGGCGGTGAAAACTTAGGCACCGAGATTGACTGACCCTCAGGGCGCAACGTGAGGGGGTCAATGGCGTCCACGCGCCGGCAAATCATGCCAACAATAATAAATGGCGCAACGTGCGGAGCTCCCGCACTCACGGGGCTCCCAACACGGGACTGGGTCTAACGGGACCTAGCCGACGGGGCTACCGTCCTCGGTGGAATCGGAGAACACCCAGCACCGTACCTCCCACAACGCCGTTGGCCCCTCGGTAACTACTGCCAAGCTAGAGACGTACAAGCTACTTGACCAAGACCAGAGCCATTATAGTTCCGGTGGTGACGACAGGCTCCTGGGTTGCCGCTTTAAGAACCGGTCCTTAGAGGGAGACACTAGAGCAAAGCACACAGCACATGCTCTAGCTCCCTAATCCATGTTGCTAAAAAAGCAAGTTTTAACATTAAAGTTGAAGTGGACCATTAAGTCAATATTAACAATTAAGTAAAGGTGACAGTGGTTGCGCCTAGCAAAATACTACCCATATGCAAAAACCCATAGGAATACAAGGACAGGGAAAAAAATGCTAGGAATAACCTTAATGGTAAACAATATTAGACACATGCGTATATAATGAACAGTGTATTAAAAGAGTGAGTAGGTAGCAAGGATTGTCCGTGCTATAACTTGCCTTCCTCGGAGTACGGCTGCTGCTGCAATTCCTGCTCTGGCACGTCCTCTACGTACTCGAAATCCAAGGCTACGGGCTCACCGACTGGACACGATCATCACGCACGCATTCCAAAGCAATCATTACATGCACGCAAATTAATTCTATTAGAAACAGTACACCAACAGTAAAAACAGTACAAAAACAGGAGCTAGAAATAATCTACGCTTTGCTACGAACACGTGAGCGCGAAAATCACGCAAATCGGAGCTAAAACGTGAAAGTTATAGCGTTTCTAAGATTCGGGGGCTTACATGAATAAAACAGGACCTTTCTGTAATTATTTTTAAATTGGAAAGGACCTCGGATTAATTTCCAGAAAGTCCAGGGGCTCTTTAGAAAAAATGCCCGCGCTGACCGGTATCCCGGGAGTTGACCCGCATTGCGACCGTCGGATCGAGATCGGACGGCCGGGATTTAAAACGCGAAGGGGTATGGCTGGATCCAATCGTGGCCGTTGATTGGTGATCGGACGGCCCTGGCGTTCGGGCTCACCGGAGACGAAGGAGATGCGGCGGCGCCGCTCGGGCCGACGGCGAGGTTCGCCGGAGTTGGCCATAACTTGCGCTACAGAGCTCGGTTTGCGACGAGGGTTGGCCCTACGGCTTCAGGGGAACATGGCGAGTCGATTTAGGGTGTTCACGACGAGCATCGGCCGGCGAAGGGCTCGGACGGCGTCGGGCGGCGGAGCGAAGCTCCGGTGAAGTGCGGGGGGTGCGTTTCGGGGTGCTTTTGGGTCGGATGTTAGGCTCTGAAGCATCAGAGAGGTATGGCAAGTGTTTGTGGGGTGTTCGAGTGGAGCTTTGTGCAGTACAACGACCGGTCGACGACGGCCGGCGGTCGGCCGACGACGGCGAACGCGGGGAAGCTAGCTACGGTGTTCAAGTGCCAAAATTAAAGGGTTGGGTGGACTCGTTACCTCCTGCAGATGCTTCTGGTGCGAGGAATTGGCCGGAGAGGGCTCGGTCAACAGGAACGGCGGCGATCCCTCCGCGGCGGCGCTGTGGACGTCGGGGAGAAATTAGCCGCGATCGAGGCAGGAGAAGGGACGGGATGTGCATGGGAAGCTTCAGTACCTTCTGGCGAACTGCTTGGTGGTGTTGGTCGGCCGGGAAACACGCCGGAGCAGCCTGGCGGCGTGCGGCGGCGCTGCTCAAGTTCGGCGGCACGTGGTCAGGGCGGTGGAGTGGCTCGGGTGGATTTGTCGTGCGATGGCGAGGTTAGGCGTGGCTCGGTGGTGCCCAGGCGCCTTAAGAAGGAGCTTGGGAAGGTCCAGGACGACGGGAACGCGCTCGCCGGCGTTTAAGGAAGGTCCGCGGCGGCGGCGGTTACTTTCCAAACCAAGCGAGCTCGGTTTCCTTACTGGGGACGGGTGAAATAGGAAAGGGAGGAGCGCGAAGCTTCGTGGAAGCTGCCCGGGGTCCTGGGGTGTTGGGTATGGAAGGCAGGTGCGGGAATGGCGCGGCGAGCACGGGCAGTGAATGCGGGGTGCGCGGCTGCGGTGTTTGGCGCGATTGGCGCGAGGGAAGAAGGGCCTGGCCGAGCTGGTGCGGCTTGGTGAGGCCGTGCCGGTGCGACGGCGGGGTCATCGGCGGCGCACGCCGGCGGGGGTGACCGGCGCTGCTGCACGGCGTCGGGAGGAAGGAGAAGGCGGGAGGTGGAAGGAGGAGCTGACGGGTGGGGCCCGCTTGTCGGTTGGAGGGAGGGGCGCGCGGGAAGGGCTGGGCCGCGGCTGCTGGGCCGGCTCGGGGAGAAGGGGAAGAGGGAAAGAGGAGTGGGCCGGCTGGGCCGAAAGTGGAGCGGGGAGGAGCCGGGCCGAACCAGAGAGAAAGAAGAGGGGGCAGAAATAAACCGGGAAAATAGTTCAGGGAGCGAATTCGAACTATGAGCCTAACAACTTTTCTAGAGCTCCAAACAAAGTGATTCAAATTTAAATTTAAATAAATTTAAGTTCTTGTTTGAATCACAAGCAATACAAAAATAATTGCAGCAGCATGAATGCATCAATAAATGTTTCTAACTCTTATATTTGATTTTAAATTTTAGAAAATTATTATTTAGCCTTTATAAAATAGGCGAAAGCATTAAATAATTAATTAAATGCCAAAAATTTTAAATTTGAGTATTTTGGGTGTTACAGACATATATATTATATTGTTGCAGTAACTTTGCATCGCAAATCATGTGCCTATTTTGAGTATGTGAACATCTATATATGTAATTTGCTTTGTGAAAAAAAAGAATAGGCGATGATAATAACCTTAGGCGTCTAAATTGTTCACCAATTACAAACGTACACACTTCTTTTTCGAAAAGTGGCTCGTAGCTAGTACTGTAGTAGTAGTAGTAGAAGATAGCAACGTAGCTAGCGCGTTATCACCCAACATCTGCCCCACGCCCCCACTGCTGCAACCGCGCCCACAGCACGACAATTTTTCGACACCTTACCTGAGCGAGCATTTCATTATAAAGAAAAGAGAAAGTTTACAGTGCTGGGCGACTAAAAAAGAGTAAAAAATAAATTACATAATAGAAAAACGAAAGAAACAACCTAGAACGAGAGATCTCGCAAAATACTAGCTAGCCATTGGACAATACAACTAACGTGACAAGAGAATCGAAACCTTTTCTAATAGTCTTCTCTATAGATTTCCTTTCGTACGTGAAGGCACCGGCTGCACAACTCCACGTACTTGTCTAATTGGACAGCACGATATTTCTCCGGCGGCCGGCGGCAGCACCAGTGCGCAGTCCAGTCGCCGGTGCATGTGCTCTCCCTCACGCCGCCGGCCGGCCAACCCACTCACGCCGGCCGGCCGCCATGGTTTGGTTTCGTGTGGCCTTCCATCCCTGAAGAGCAGACGTGTACACTTCTCCTCTGCTGCTTCCTCCTCTTTCTCCTCTCCTCCCCGGCCGGTCCAAAAGCCGGCGGTGGGGCCCGCGCCCCACTCCCCCTCCCGCCACGTGCCCCCTCCGCCCCCCGCTGTGACCTGGAGCTCACCACCCGCCTCCTCCTTATATACCCCGCCCCGCCTCGCCGTCCCCTTCCTCCTCATCACTCACCCCAGCTAGCCTCGCCGGACCTCGATCTCCATCGCCACCGCGCGCGCATATATGCCAGCAGCGATCCCGATCCGTAGTGGTTGCTTGCTGTTCCTGTTCTTGCTCTGTTCGTCGATCGAGGAGGGAAGAAGAAGAAGAAGAAGCTCCAGCTGATCGATCGAGAGCCACCACCAATGCCTCCCAACGCCCAGGACGTGCACGGAAGAAGCGCCACCGGCCTCGCCATGACGACGCCCACCACCCCGGCGGCGGCAGCAACGCCGGCGCCGTCCAAGATGGACTGCTTCCTCACCACCGCCTGCACGCCGCTCAACCTCCAGGTAGGCACCGGCACCTTCCATCCACCACCACCCTGCCTACAACCACGGCGCGCGACGTACGGCGGCGGCGAAGCAACGCGTCGGGCTGAAAGAAATTCTGAGTTTTGACGACCGATGATGTCGGTGCATGCAGTTCATCGACGTGTCGTACCGCGTCAAGCAGACGGAGCGCTCGGCGTCGGCGGCGAAGGCGGCGCCGCCGGGCCGGATATCCCACTCCGGCCCCGGCGCTGCTGCCCCGGCCGCGGCGGCGCCCGAGGAGCGGACGGTCCTCAAGGGGGTCACCGGCGAGGCCCGCCCGGGGGAGATCCTGGCGGTGCTGGGCCCGTCGGGGAGCGGCAAGTCCACGCTCCTCTCCATCCTCGGCGGCCGCCTCGCGGGCCGCCACTCCGGCGCCGTCCTCGCCGGCGGCCGCGCCCCGACCCGCGCCGTGCAGCGGCGCACGGGGTTCGTCGCCCAGGACGACGTGCTCCACCCGCACCTCACCGTCCGGGAGACGCTCGTCTTCTGCGCCATGCTCCGCCTGCCCCGCGCCGCCCCCGCCGCCGCCAAGGCCGCCGCCGCCGAGGCCGTGATCGCCGAACTCGGCCTCTCCGCCTGCGCCGACACCGCCGTCGGGAACGCCTTCGTGCGCGGCGTCTCCGGCGGCGAAAGGAAGCGCGTCAGCATCGGGCACGAGCTGCTGGTGAACCCGAGCCTGCTCATCCTCGACGAGCCCACGTCGGGGCTCGACTCCACCGCGGCGGCGCGGCTCGTCGCCACGCTGTCGGCGCTGGCGAGGAAGGGCCGCACGGTGGTGATGTCGGTGCACCAGCCGTCGACGAGGGTGTACCGGATGTTCGACTCCGTGCTGCTGCTCGCCGAGGGGAGCTGCCTCTACTTCGGCGCCGGCCGCGACGCCATGGACTACTTCGCCGCCGCTGGCTTCGCGCTGGGGTTCCACGTCAACCCGGCGGACTTCATGCTCGACCTCGCCAACGGTGAGTGCTCGTGCTCGTGATCATGGCGGCAAGCTTCCTTAATTAGACGCAACGCAACAGCCTCCTCTGTTTCCTCTTCAGTTCCTACCATTCCAGAAAAAGAAAAGTGGCAGAGCTGCGGCATAGCCTTCATGCGTGATATTCCACGAACAGGGAAAAGCCGACACGCGCACACACGCACGTATTTCTGTTATTAACTAATTACTACTTGATTAAATGCATTTATTTAGGAATAAAGTTTATTTGAACTAGTTATATGCATGTATATATGGTAGTGCCTAACATTGGAGAGAGGATTGCTAGCTAGATTGACCAAACCACTAGGATATATAAGCAAAGTTGGGCATGCAATTGAGTGATTGTTGACACCAATGGAGTGGGAGATATGATGGGCCGGGCATCATCAATTTGGGTGTTGTGTGGCGTTGAAGTCACAAGTGCTAGAGTATGTGTCTGTGTGTTCTTGCTCCCCTTTTGCAATTGACAGGATTGGATCCATCATTAGATTTTGCAAAACACCTGGTGAGTGAGTGTGGAGTGCACCCAAGAGAGAGAGAGAGAGAGAGAGAGAGAGAGAGAAGGCATGATGAGTGAGAAAACAAAATAAAAAGAGTGGAGAGGGTGAGTGCCTTCCATCCCTAGTGTTCACCACCTTTTTTTGTGCAAAGCACTTTATGGCTGAAAAATCACAAGCCACACACACACCACCAAGGGAATTAGGGCACTCCCACTCACAGGGCAACAGACATCATCACACTCCCACAGAAAAGCTACACACACACCACTAATAATCATAATCTCTAGTTGAACCTGCCTGCCTGCCTGCCTGCAGAGACACCTTGATCAGTATCAAGTCTTGAACCCAAACAGAAACACATCCAGTTTAGGATACTACTGCACACACTACAGGGGTGACGGATGGGTGGATCTCCGACACCTGTGGCAGCTTTTAGTTGGATCTAGTTCCTTTGGCTCTCTCTTTTTTTTTACATGATTGGTGGAGGCATCGTGCTCATGGTACATGAGCAGATGAGATACTCGATCAGGCCAGGCGTGATATGTGTGCAGTGGAGCTGATGGATATGGTTCCAAGTGCCTGTCTCACTCATAGTCACAAAGTTCTCGGGTCGATTGGGTCGAGGAACGGGATCGAGGATCGAGGGTCGATGCTTTATAAAATTGTGGTACGGAGGGGTATACCTCTTTGAGATGAAAATTCACAACATGGTACGTGAATCGAGGAGTATTGGGTCGATGACCCCGGAACGTGGTATAGAAGAGTCAAGGAAAACAAAGAAAAGGGAGAAAAGGATAAAAGAAAAGGGCTAGATGAGCTGTCCTAAAGCCCTCGCGTATATTCATTGCCCAATCTATGTTGTAACATCACGTCTGCCTCATGTTGAAGCTTCTCCATGGCGACCTCCACGATCTTGACCAGAGTTTATGACCCTACGGGGTGGGGACGATGATCCAGCGAGAATTGGGACGATGACCCATGGTGACCCCGACCCACGAATTGGGACGACGTTCCCGGGTCGTGGAACGTGGCACCGACCCCGTTTCCTGTTACTATGGTCTCACTAGACTTGGAAATATATGCCCCTGCTCATGCTCAGGCTTTAGACAGGAGGAATCAAATTTTTTTGGGGTGCAAATTTGCCTTCTTTGGAGGGGGCACTTTCTCCCTTTTGCCTCCTTGAATTGGCACCTCTTTTTAGTTTTTGCCTAGTGCACCAGCACATCAGACCAAAGCTTGCTTGTGCACCATCCGTCTATCCAAAGGCCGGTCATGTCGCCACAGCTAGCACCATGGCAAATCCGCAGCCTCTTGATCCAATGTAGTAGTGGTCCTAGTGTTAACGGCCTGCTTGATCTTGACCCGTCCGATCCAAGATCGAACGGTCAGCAATAATGTACGCGCACTGGGAGTTTCATTTTCTTTTTTTTTACTTTTTTGTAAAACACCTCTTGGGTTTTGAAATCACATTTGGTGTCAAATTCGTGGAGCAGTGTGTGTATATATTTTATATATATATACCATATATATATATATAATACCCTCCTTTTTAATGATCTAAAAAAAATCTCCTTTTTAATTGAATGAACGGTAGAGAATGTGCTACGTGTAGAAGTGTACATCAAAATGGAAAAAGGAATGTGTAACATCGCATTATCTCACTATATGTTTTGAAGAAAAAACATCAAATTATCCCGATCAAATTCTCAAAAGCACTAGTATGCCTACCTCTCCCTTTCTGTTCCATATTTTTATCTAAACTAAAGTACTAAACAATCATCGTATTTACAGGTTTTGCTCAAGCAGATTACAATTTCACAGCAGAAGGCGGCAACGTGAAGCAGTCTTTGATCTCGTCTTACAACAAGGTGCTCGCCCCAAAGGTGAAGGCGTCCATCAACGCCGCCGCCGCTGCGGAGCACGCGCACACCGGCAATGACGGCGCCGCCGCCGAGCCGCCGCTGCCGGCGGAGAGCACCTGCAGAGGGTGCACGAGCTGGGCGAACCAGTTCACGATCCTTCTCCGGCGCAGCCTCAAGGAGCGCCGCCACGAGACGTTCACGTCGCTGCGCGTCTTCCAGATCATCGCGCCGGCGCTCGTCGCCGGCGCCATGTGGTGGCGGTCGTCGCCGGTGGCGGTGCAGGACCGCCTCGGCCTCCTCTTCTTCGTCTCCATCTTCTGGGGCGTCTTCGCCTCCTTCAATGCCGTCTTCGCCTTCCCGCAGGAGCGGCCGGTGCTCGCCCGCGAGCGCGCCTCCGGCATGTACGCGCTCTCCTCCTACTTCATGGCGCGGATGGCCGGCGACCTGCCCATGGAGCTCGCGCTGCCCACGGCGTTCACGGTCATCGTGTACCTCATGGCCGGGCTCAACCCGGCGCCGGCGGCGTTCGCGCTGACGCTGGCGGTGATCCTCTCGTACGTGCTGGTGGCGGAGGGGCTCGGGCTCGCCGTCGGCGCCGCCATGATGGACGCGAAGCGCGCGTCGACGCTGGTGACGGTGGTCATGCTGGCGTACCTCCTCACCGGCGGGTTCTACGTGCACAACGTGCCGGCGTTCATGGCGTGGGCCAAGTACACCTCCTTCACCTACTACTGCTACCGCCTGCTCATCGCTGTGCAGTACGGCGGGCACCTCCACCGCCTGCTCCCGCCGGAGGCCGTCGAGGGGGAGGCCGGGCCGGCGGCGTGCGTCGCGGCGCTCGTCGCCATGTTCTTCGCCTACCGGATACTGGCGTACCTCGCGCTGCGCCGCGTCAGGAAGTGAGATGACCTGGCTGCCGCCGCCGGCGGCGGCGGCGGTGTGTGCTAGCTAGCTAGGTACGACGTGTCCATTAACTATTCCGGCCGCCGCGCGCCGGCAGGCCCGGTACGGTGACGAAAGGCTCCGGCTTGCCGGCGCGCGCGGCGAACCGAGATCCGTGGCGCCGGCGGGCGGGTGGGCGGGGGGGCGGTGCCGGCATCGGAGTAGATGAGTCGACCAGATGACGCGGTTGTTGTTGGTGGCGTCGCCGGCGATCGACGAGGTCGTCTTCTTCTCTCGCGGATTTATTGTTTTTTTTTCTTCTTTCTCTTACCTAAATTTGGTGGTCCTCTGCGCCATCGATCGCGGGTGTAAGTTGTCTGAGAGATGAATTGGGCTTCTTGGTCTGATGATGATGAATTGATGATGTGTTTTTCTCAAAACTTTGATCTGTAAAAGCTGTCAACCCCAGCAGATAATTGTAACACCCCGCCTTCCACGAGCCGCCCCGCATAGCCCTTCCGAGGGGCGCGCACGCGTACACATAGCACCCTACTTACACTTTCGTCATCGCTTCGTGTAAAAGGGTTAACCCGAAGGTGCTATGGCTGGAAGACAAGGGCTTATAAGTTGCCTCCACCTTTGCTAAACTAGCAAGGTGGCACTAAACACGTGCATCCCGCACTCATGGGCCACTACTGGGCCATACAAACTGGGCCGGGTGTGACATACACCCCCCTCAAAGAACCCGACGTCCTCGTCGGCGCAACTCACCCACCCGGCAAATGTACAGGAACGTTCCCCCTTAGCGCACGACCGTACGTCCAGTGCCGGCGCCATAGTCCATGCCGTATGCCCTACCCGGGCCATACGCGCCATGCGCCCTACGCCCGTACACTGACCCGTACGCGCAACCGTACGTGTGCTCTGATACCATTTGTAACACCCCGCCTTCCACGAGCCGCCCCGCACAGCCCTTCCGAGGGGCGCGCACGCGTACACATAGCACCCTACTTACACTTTCGTCCTCGCTTCGTGTAAAAGGGTTAACCCGAAGGTGCTATGGCCGGAGGACAAGGGCTTATAAGTTGCCTCCACCCTTGCTAAACTAGCAAGGTGGCACTAAACACGTGCATCCCGCACTCATGGGCCACTACTGGCCATACAAACTGGGCCGGGTGTGACAATAATCTACTGCATGCTTTTTACAAAGCTAGGCTAAGGCCTTTTTTTCTAAAAATTGATGATGTGTTTCATTAAAATTTTCGAAATTCAAGTGAACGCATGCACATGACGGTTACATATTTACAGGACTGATGGATTAAGAGTTCTAGCATGTTCGAATTAAGCTTCTGAACTTTTTTCCAGTGGCCGGATTGATGATCGAACAAAATCAAATTATTGATACGCCATGCCCCGATTGACGATCAAATTCTGAATCAAATTCCAGCTGGGACTGCTACGATGTAGCCAGGTACTCTCTTTGTATTGATAAAGAAAGACGTTTAGAATAAGGTTTGAGTCAAACTTTAAAAATATAAATTATAAAAACTTTTAAGTTGTTGAATTTGAAATTGTAAAAGTTATATGAATAGATTTATTTTGAAAAATACTTTCATAAAAATATATGTGTATCACTTTTTGATAAATATTTTTATAGAAATAAAAAGTTAAATTTGTGTTTTGAAGATCGTGTCGTTGTCCTAAACGTCTATCTTTATCAGTACGGAGGGAGTACATTTCGGATTCTCGCTCGGTACTTGGACCGAGGAATCGAATAGAATTAATTAGCTCCTCGATCTACTTGGATATATTTGCCACGAAAAAAAATTCCATTGACCTATATATCGTTCGGAGCAGAACTAAAATTGGAGCGAGTGAAGTATTGGGCTTACGACATGCATGCTGGGCAGAGCAATTGCTGGCTGTTCTTGAGACTCTTCACGCGGATCTTCACTGTGATTGGGCCAGGTTCGTCTTTGCACATCAATTTTCCTGGGCTGGGATCCGTCCATTGGGCTGGAAGGGTAATTGTCAGGCCCATCACTGGGAGCATGGTTGATGGTAGGGTACTGTTTCAGAGAACCAGCCCACAAAGGAAAGTGAGCCCGCGGTTCGCGCGGGCGCGTAATGTTCGGACAGGCCGTTGGTTGGATTTGCCCCCAAACACTAAAGCCCAATATAGAGGTGTTTTTGTTCTTCGAATGTTCTTCATTTTTTGTGGTCATATTGGTTTTCTAGATTAGATTGATCGCACGGCTTGCTCGATCTGGTTTTATGTGAATAATGCCCGTAAGCCAGCAAAAGGCACAAAAGCTCGGCAGTGTGGGCATAGTTTCGACAACCAAAAATTGGGTTTCTTGGCATGCTCCTGTTACCTCGCATTCTTGAATTCTGGTTTGGTGTTCTTAATTATTCTCCATTCTCCTCAATTTGCTATCTTATACATTTGGTCTTGTGATGAGTGATAAGAAGGCTTTTGTTTTTTTAACATTAAACAGGCAAATTCATTGTGTTGGCTTGTATTTTTATCAAGGTTTTAAATGGCGCGCTATTGAATTTAGCGTTTCCCATTTTCTGGACACTACGCCGCTATAGCGCCGCTATAGCGCGCTATTTGTTTCAAAAAACATGATCATAAATTTATAATTTAATATAAGAATATCTGATAAAGTGATAACTGATAATCAAGTGATTATAACCCAATATTGCACGGTCAATAATCCAACATAAACAAAAGACTAAGGACTTAAGTTCACAATTCACATCATGATCACAAGTTCACAACAAAGCAAAATAGCTATAATTTGCCAATTCCACATTGGCAGCCAAGACTAAGGACTAAGGACTTAAGGAGCAAAGCAATGATCTAGTATGGATTGTATGGTTTAGCTTCAGCCTCAGAATCAGATAGCATATCAATATCATTGTCATCTTCTCCGTCTGGGCCGAATTCACCATATTTGGGAAAAGTAGAAATAGCGCCAGATTTAGCGCGCTATGCCGCTAAATAGCTATAGCGGCGCTTTAGCGCGCTATATCAGCTATAGCGTCAATAGCGTGGAAAGGCACAATAGCTTTGTGTTGGTTCTGGGCCGGCGCTATAGCGCCGGCGCTATAGCGCGCTATTTTTTTCGTGGATTTTTATCGATAAACACAAACCAGCGGTAAGAATCAAGAGTCGTGTTTCAGTCTCCCAAAAAACCATCCCCCCTCAAGGGAGTGCACCTCCCTTTTATAGGGGGTTACAAAATTCTTAGTTTACAACCGTACCCTCTCGCTCTGACCCCACATTGTGACTACTCAACCCTTTAACTATATTTTCTACGGGATCACTAGAGGGTATTTTTTATACATAACGCGTACAATTTGTGTTTTGCTTCTAATCACGAAAATCACACCGTGCTCTGCCTAGCTTCGCTGCACCTTCTTCTCAAAGGTCGCCTTGCTTCTTCTCAGTCAGGATGCACGTGCCTTTGTGCCGGGAAGGTTAATCACAGATAATGTTCTTTTGGCATATGAATTGATATCCAAGGTTATTGCAAATCGTTTAAAGAAAATGATACCGGATATTATATCACCATCACAAAGTGCCTTTGTGCCGGGAAGGTTGATCACAGATGATGTTCTTTAAGCATATGAATTGACCCATCATATAAGAAATAAAAGAAGTGGTAAGAAGGGTTATGCAGCCATCAAACTTGATATGAGCAAGGCGTATGACAGAGTGGAATGGATATTCTTGGGGAGAATTATGGCAAGAATGGGCTTTGCACAAAGGTGGATTGATCTGATAATGAAATGTGTCTCCTCTGTTTCTTATCGAATTAAAGTAAATGGGGGAGTTTACAGAACCTTTCAGACCTCAACGTGGCCTTCGACAGGGAGATCCACTATCCCCATATTTGTTCATCTTATGCGCTGAAGGTCTTTCAGCACTAATTAATAAGGCACGGAGGGAAGGCCGAATTGAAGGGATACGTATCTGTCCAGGCGCCCCATATGTCAGCCACCTATTTTTTGCCGATGATACTCTCATGCTTATTAAGGCAACAGGCCCAGGTGCAAGCTGTCTACAACAAATCTTGGAATTGTATGAGGAGGTCTCTGGCCAGATGGTGAATAAAGAGAAAACTTCAATTATGTTCAGTCCTAACACAATGTCTCAAGTGAAGGATCTAGTCCTGAATGAACTGGGTGTCCAGCACATTGCGAACAATGAAAAATATCTTGGGCTGCCAGTTTACATTGGGAAATCAAAGAAGAAAATGTTTGAGTATATCAAGCAGAAGATATGGGCCAGAATCCAAGGTTGGCAAGAAAAGCTTCTCTCAAAAGCAGGGAAAGAAATAATGATTAAAGCTGTGGCCCAAGCCATCCCAACTTATGATGTCATGCTTCGACTTGACTAAATAACTATGTGAAGACATATCAAGTATGATTGGGCGGTACTGGTGGAGCCAGCAAGACAAAGTAAATAAAATCCATTGGGTAAGCTGGGATAAGATGACTAGATCGAAGAAGAATGGCGGGCTGGGCTATAGAGACCCGTATGTTTTCAATTTGGCGATGTTAGCCCGGCAAGCTTGGAGGTTTCTAATTTGGCCGAACACACTTTGTGCCCAAGTTTTGAGCGTAAAATATTTTCCCTCCGGAAACATTTTGTTTTCCAAACCAAAAAAAGGAATTTCATACACATGGAGGAGTATCTTGAAGGGGCTGCAACTCCTAAGAAAAGGGTTGATCTGGAGGGTAGGAAATGGAAATTCAATTAACATTTGGAAAGATCCATGGATTCCTCGAGGAGACACAAGAAAAGTCATTACTCCAAAGGAAGGTCAATTATCCAAAAAGTTTCTGAACTTATCAGCCCAGTTACGGAAGATTGGGATGAACAGCTTGTGCGGGATACCTTTCTGGAAATGGATGCAAATATTATCTTATCTCTTCCAATTTTCACTCAAATGGAGGACTTCCCAGCTTGGCACCCAGACCCAAAGGGTGTATTCTCTGTTAAATCTGCTTATGCTTTGGGTATCAAAATTCGAGACCGGTAAAATAATAACGATGCTTCCGTATCATGTTCTGGAGATAGTGGCTTTGATTGGGGACAAATCTGGAAATTAGATGTTACGAACAAGGTTAAAATATTTGTTTGGCGCTTGGCTCATAACTCTCTACAGGTTAAAGTTAACATTGCTAGAAGGGGAGTGAAACTTGATACTCGGTGTCCAGTCTGTTGGAGATATGATGAAGATCCAGGACACCTTTTTTTCAAATGTAAGGAGGCAAGACACTGTTGGAGACTACTAAATATGGAAGACAAAAGGATTGAACTAATGGCAGAAACCTCTCCAGAGGCTACGTTGGAACGTATCTGGGGTTATGATACTGAGTGTCAGAGCAAAATTATTCTCTTTTTGTGGCGTTGGTGGTCTGCGCGCAATAAAGTTAATGAAGGGGAAAGGCCCAAGTCGGCACAACAAATAATCAGTGATGTTCTTTTTCAGTTGGAGGCATGGAAGGATGCAAATAGAACAGAAAACAGGGCACATTCTTCTGCTTGCAAGCCAAAATGGAGGCCACCACCTGAAGACGTTTATAAAATTAATTGTGATGCATCTTACATCCCAGGTTCACACAAATCTGGGTGGGGTTTTGTCATAAGGAATCACTCAGGTGAGGCTGTAGCTGCAGGAGCTGGATCAGATGCTTTCCTGCTGTCTGCACAACATGCTGAAGCCATTGCGTGCTTGAAAGGCCTGGAGATTGCTGCGTCTTTAGGGATGAGACGGGTCATTATAGAAACTGATACTGCATTAGTAGCAAAATCACTTTCTGACCCAAACTTTGACAGATCAATTCTAGGCTCTCTGAAGGGGAGATTAAAAGCTTAATGTATAACGAGTTCTCTGAGTGTTCTGTCTCCCATGTGCCCAGAGTTTGTATTGTAGTTGCTGATACTCTGGCGGCCATTGGCCTTAATTGTAATGATGGTCCTTTGCTGTGGCAAGACCGCTTCCAGACTCTGTAACTCTGTCGGCGTCCAGCGACTTGGCTGGACCAAGTGCTTAATTAAATAATGTTTTCCTTCAAAAAAACATAACAAATTGAGGATTGTTTCAGAAAAATGAAACTATTAGCTTTCTTGTTTATCAGTTTTATTCGGACACCTATAGTCCTTCGTCTTTAAGATAAAAACTTTGGACAAGAGAATCGCATATTTACATTGAGAACTTGACCAAGGAATGACAATCAGTGTTAGGGCATGTACAACCCACAAATAGCAGCTGTCTTTTTGTTGCCACATAGATCAAATGAGCTGATGTGGCCATCATTTAATGAGGAAAGAGAGTGTTGCTGTCTACTATCTCGTCTACTACTTTGACTCGTGCTTCCATGTAAAACATCCGAAACCAGAGTGCGTATTTATTATTACACAGACAGCTAAATAGACAGCAACTGTCTAAACTATTGTAGAGCTGACTATTTAACTGTCTGTATGTGTTAAATAGACAGCAGCTATCTAAACTGTTGTACATGCCATTATGCGCCATGGAAATTATTGAGCTATTGACTAGACTGTCTCTACTGACAACAGAAGTGTCTATTAGAGAATTGGTTCCATGTCTATGTCACATTGAGTCACAAGTGAAACATATGAACTAAAGCAAACTAGTGGAGCGGTGCCGATTAAAATTGCTAGACGTTTTCAGTTGTTTAGTGTCTTTTCAATACTGTATTCCTTTCTTTGCTACCCACTCCATGGACACGTTCCGGAAAATATTGTTCATCATAGCTAAAAGGATTGTTAATACTAGAATCCCAAAAAATAACTTGATAAACCATGGTTAGAGTTTGGCTCCACCGCAGTAAACGCAAACGGTAACAATATCATTTCCTATCTGATGGTGGCATATGACAGCTGGACGACGAAGACTACCTTTCCAAAACTTTGACTGCTGAAACGGATGCCACTGAAAACTGCGGGCGATATCATTCAGACAGTATACGACCAAGACTTTGACTGCTTTTTCATACGTTCCTTCTCGATATTATATATATTTGCGAATAGAAGAAGAAGAAGAAGAAAGAAGAAGAAGAAGAAGAAAGAAAGAAAGAAAAGACGTATGTGCTGAAAATGGCTACGGCCAGGTTCTTGCTTCTCCAACAGATAGTGATAGTACTCTGCTCGCTGCTTCTGCCATCCAGTTCCTCCCTTCATGTGAAGAGATGCATCACAAGTGAGAGGGATGCACTGCTCTCGTTGAAAGCCAGTTTATCAGACCCCGGAGGCCGACTCTCATCATGGCAAGGAGAGGACTGCTGTCAGTGCAAGGGTGTCCGCTGCAACAACAGAACCAGCCATGTCGTCAAGCTCGATCTCCACGGTGACTGTGGTGCTTACACCCTGGGAGGTGAGATCAACTCGTCTTTCATTGGATTACAGCATCTGAATTATTTAGACTTGAGCTGTAACGACTTAAGTAGGGCAAGCATCCCAAAGTTTATTGGCTCTCTCAAAAGTCTTGAATATCTTAACCTTTCTCGTTCGGGCTTGGGGGGTACAGTGCCTGCACAGCTTGGGAACCTATTCAAGCTCGTTTATCTCGATATCAAGTCGGCTAGCTGGAGCAACAGCCTTGCATGGGTGTCACGTCTTACTTCCCTCAAGTACCTTGACATGACCTGGACGAATCTTAGCACCGCAGTAGACTGGATTCATGCAGTTAGCAGCCTTCCTTCACTAGAAGTTCTTCGTCTAGGGGGCAGCGACCTAAGAAACACGGTTGCCAATCTCGGCCATTCTAATCTAACTCCGTTGAAAGTGTTGGACATCAGCGACAACTCATTTAACACGGCAATTCCTCCCAATTGGTTTTTGCATATGACGGCATTGACTTATCTTGACCTCTCTGAATCTGGCTTCCAAGGCCCAATTCCTTATGAGATGGGAAAATATGACCTCACTTGAGGAAGTTAATATAGGTTACAACAGTATTACGAACATGATACCACCCAACTGGAAGAACCTATGTAACTTGAATAGTCTAGATCTTTCATTGAATAATATCACTGGGGATATAGGTGATTTGTTCGAGAGGTTGCCAAAATGTTCATGGGATAAGTTGTACCACCTAGATTTTTCGCATAACAAAATTGGCGGGAACCTGCCAAACTGGTTACAGCCTCTGAATAGTCTTAATCTTACTATTACTAATTGGAGGCTCCTTTTGAAGGCTCCACGTTAATTCTCATGAGACACTCTAGAAAAAAAAGATAAATCCTAAAAATTCTCACAAAAATCAGAAACATCTGGCCATTAATCCAATAATTCTAATTATTATAGCCATTGGATTGATTATATTTTGTAAAAATTACCCACTTCTGCCATTTTAAAAACAGATTAAAATAACCCCCTAAATTTATATCTAAATTACCCACCACTGCCACTAGCCCTTCTAATGTAACCCTTCGTGTGATCATGACATTGAAACAAGATATAACCCATGCTTCAAAAAATATATATAACCCATCCGGCCTGTTTTTTTATCGATATATATATAACCTAGGGTTGTCCTGACCTAGAGACAACCACGAGGTGTAACTAATCCATCAATAATCTGTATGATGGCCGCGGGGGAGGCAAATCACCAGCAAGCAAGTCTGGGTTGCACAGTCCAACTTAACATCTACTGGGCACACGCTCACAGGATGTACTCTCATTGAGTTTTTGATGGAGACTAATAATGCAGTGTCATGGCATAAGCTTTATTCACAATCGTCAGATAAAGACTTAAATCATGTTGTATGCTTATCCAGGAATTGTACATATGTCGTACAAGATGGGAAGATTGGCATCATAAATGATAGTGATCTGGTGCGTGTCACTCAAGGACGATGCCGAAAGTCTGAAGAACAAGCTCGACCACTAGCTTCAACCGTGTGCTCTAATCGCTAAACCATATGGCTGATGGATATTTTTTAAATTACATATATAATTTTCCTTTTTAATTAAGATCAGAATGATATATAGCTGGATCAATGGGAAGCCTCGAGAAGCTATTGGAACGTGGGTAGCATATGGACATCACATTATGCGCCTCTCCGGGCATCTGGGCAGTTTCGACATCACCATTCGCCAGTGCTCAAGGAAGCCAATGCCGATCGCCTGGGACAACACAGCTGATGACAGATCAAAACTCCACTTCATCGCTTAGCCATGTGTACCCCTGAACATGTGCACGTAAGGGTTTGTGATGTTTTGCAACCCTGCTGGTGTTTGTGAATTTATCTATGCATGATTTGGAATTAAATGTTGTAGCCTATATGTGGGAAAATGGTGCATGAGAGCCTGGCCATACGTGACGATGCATGGGAGCTCGATTTCAATGTTCATCGAGCTTGCAGATTTATGCAATAGTTCTCGGTGAACCGTTGCTACTGCACTCATCCTTTGCAGAAAGTGTTAACATGTAGCCCGTCAGATCGAAGAGCCCAGAGGCGTGAACCAGCTGACCATATATCTTGGGCAACAGGCCGGTCTACAGCGTGGTACGTAGACGACACATATCTGTATTCTTATATATTTGTATTGATGCGTGCAAGCTTCAATGTCTCCTGACATATATCTCTAACTATTCCAGATCTCAACGCACTGCTTATGACCGTGTACTATGTTTGTTTTTGCTTTATTTATGCTAAAAATATATTACTGGCTTCCACATGGTTCATTCTTAGTTTGAGCTAGCTAGAAGATTCAGCTCTCTTGATGCATGCATGTGTGCATGTGAGACATTTGCCTCTTACTAAATAAAAGCTGTAAAAAATATATCTAAATATATTATGATTTTTATATTACAAAACATAATAGAGATGTGTATTGATTAATTTGCACATCATAATGGTAAATGTTCTGAAACTTTATGGTGTGAAATCATGATGAACCAATTTATCTATGATGAGGTGGTTCCCAGACAAAATACCCTATTAAGAAATGGTTCTTTAACGAGTAGCAAAAAAATTAAGACAATAGAACAGTATAAGACAAGTAAATTCTCCAGTTGTACTTGACTAAAGTATTTCTGGGACACATTTCCTCTTGGAGGGAATTATTCATTTTTCACCAGTTATATCCTCTTCCTCCTCCCTTTGAAGAAAAAAAATCTCACAAAGAAAACGTAAATATTTACATCCTCAAGAACCGTTCTATTTCAATTAGTGAGGGATCGAGGTGGATTAGGCCCTCAATGAAAGGCATGAATAGATCATATATAATTTTCCTTATAAAAATATTTAAAAAATATAAAGTATCAACTTATCATGATTGTTTTAAAAGAAGCTAGACTAACCCCGTGCGGTCGCACGGGTTGATGGACTAGTTTCTTAAATTTGTATGGTAACGATATCACAGGCCCTTTACCATTGTGGATAGAAGGGCTTAAGAATTTGACGGTATTAAATATTGGTTCTAATTGCCTGGTTGGTGAAATATATGAAGAACACTTGGAAGGATTGACAAATTTACAACTACTTCAAATGTCTGATAACTCCTTTTCTTTGGTGGTACGCACAAACTGGATTCCTTCATTCAAATTAGAGGTGCTAAGTTTGAGGTCATGCAAGCTTGGACCTGCGTTTCCAGCATGGATTAGATGGCAAACGAGTATCAATGTTCTTGGCATTTCAAATGCAACCATAGATGACAGTGTACCCGATTGGTTGTGGGCCGTACTTTCAACAGCTTCCTTTTTGGATATGTCAAAAAATCTACTAACTGGGACATTACCAACAAATCTTGAAATGTTGGCAACACTCGCGATGATTGACCTTAGTAGTAACAGATTTACAGGTCCAGTTCCACGTTTTCCAAGAAACATACTGTATCTTGACCTCTCCAGAAACAGTTTGTCAGGGACATTACCAGACTTCGGAGGCCTGAGCTTAGACACTTTAGCTCTTTCCAACAATTCAATTTCAGGCAGCATACCATCTTCGTTTTGCCTTGTGCAGTCCTTGTATATATTAGACCTATCAGGAAATATGTTATCTGGAGAGTTGCCCACTTGCAAAGGAGATTCTGGTCCCTTCATATATATGGCTGCACTGAATTTAAATAGCAACAATCTTTCAGGAGTTTTCCCGTCAGCTCTTCTGATGTCCCAATACCTAGTTTTCCTTGATCTTGCATATAATCGATTCTCTGGGAATTTGCCGGCTTGGTTAGCAGATACGTTACCATCCCTTGCTCTGCTACGGCTACGGTCCAACAACTTTTCTGGCAATATTCCCTTTCAACTTGCAATGATTCAAGGGCTTCAATATATTGACCTTGCATGTAACACCATTTCTGGTCAAATACCTGAGTCCATAGTGAACTTGAGTGCAATGACTCACTCTTACGGATAGTCATTCCCTTGACGACCTAGAAGGATTTGGAATGGGCCAAACAGATGATAATAATTATATGGACGACCAAGGAGCTTACAATGCTATGATTTTCTTTACAGAGACCATGTCAGTGCTAACAAAAAGGCGGCAGCTAGAATTTTCTCAAGAAATCAAATACATGGTAAATATTGATTTATCATGCAACAATTTGACGGGAGAAATTCCTCAGGGCATTAGTGCTCTGGCTGCTTTGAAAAGCTTGAATTTTTCTTGGAATCATTTAAGCGGGAGAATTCCCAATAACATTGGTGGCCTCAAGGCATTGGAGTCCCTCGACTTGTCACATAATGAGATATCCGGACAGATCCCTTCAAGCATATCAGCTCTAACTTCTTTGGCTAGCCTCAACCTCTCATACAATAATCTAAGTGGAAGAATACCAACAGGGAGTCAACTTCAGACGCTAGCACTTGATGACCCAGCATCAATGTATGTTGGAAACGTTGGTTTATGTGGGCCTCCGCTCCCAAAGGACTGCCCTGGAAATGGAACAAGTAATTCTCTAGCTGATGAGCCTGAGCAGCAGGACGATGGGATGGTAAACTCCATATACCTGAGCATGCTCATCGGGTTCATATTTGGCCTTTGGGTGGTATTCTGCATTATGTTGTTACATAAGGGACTGAGGTATTCCTATTTCTTCTTCATCGATTGGTTGTATCATAAGGTGTCCGCGCATGTGATTGCCACTTGGAACTTCTTCGTGAGAAGGTAATTATTGATGTGTTACATCGTGTGGTGCGACCCTAATACTGGCATGTATAATTAATGAATATATATATATACATACATACATACATATACTTGTAGTTTGTGTATTTGAAGCATCAGTATCTGAGTACTTCTTTCTCTATATATAAGTATCAACTGTAGTGTGAACCACGCACCGATGTATCAATGGGTGATGATTCCCTCTATATATCCATGTGCAGTTTGTGATGAGTCAAAAAAGCTTAATTATTTCATTGATAAGCAGAAACTTAGACATTTTCATTCATATAGAAGCTCTAACATTCCGTTGTATAGATAGATTTATTTATTTATCTGTACATGACTAAGTTTTGCTTAGATTTTTTATTTTTACAATTTCATATTGAGTCATGAATAAAAATGGCACC
The DNA here is from genome assembly GCA_033239725.1 of Echinochloa phyllopogon. Classification (NCBI taxonomy): domain Eukaryota; kingdom Viridiplantae; phylum Streptophyta; class Magnoliopsida; order Poales; family Poaceae; genus Echinochloa; species Echinochloa phyllopogon. Next base: position 5,411,136 of record BTCW01000017.1, on the reverse strand, counting down.
CTAAAGCATAAACAGAAATTCAATTCTCTTGTCTGGAATCGACTCCCTAGCCATGTTTCAGATTCTTTCAGGCTTATTGTACTTGAACAGAACTGAAATTGGAGCCAGTGAAACATTGAGCTTCAGGGAGCTGAGGATATGCGTGCTGGGCAGCTTCCACAAAGATTTCAGTCCAATAGGTACGTAGATAACTTCAGGGAGCAACTGAGCGAGCCTTTTGTATTTTGAAAGACCCGGGAAAGAATGCATTACCATTGCTTGTTGCCAGGCCAAGCAAGGTAGGGAAACTAAGCTGACTACTGATCCCAAAACAATGGCAACACTAGTAGAGCTGAATCCTTGGCGCCTGCATGCTCTGCACCAAATCTTGCCTGCTCGTGTATTTCCTGGGCCAGCATCGACTTCAAGCCTCTGCTAAAAATACGATCATCGTTCTGTTAGTTCGATCTCTTCCCGTTACGGCCCAAAGGCCGCAACGGGCCCTTCTCTGCGCCCTAGTCGGGGGCGCCCAACCCTAATCATGGTTGGTGGGCCCCGTCGCACAGTGCTATAAAGAGAGGGTGGGGGCCACGGCGCTTAGTACGAGGTTCACCGAGCCGCCACAAACCGCACCTACAAACCCTATCCGACCCGAGGGAGCACTGGAGCGGCGGTAAACTCCTCCACCGCCGCCGTCCTGCTATATCACCCGTCGCCGGTGCCACCGACCCGATCTGCGTCGACGAACTCCGGCCGCCCCTGCGACCTTCGCCCTCGACATGGCTGCACCGGCACCGACTGCTCCCACCACTTCCGATGGTCTGGTACTTGGTTACTCTCTCTGTTAGTAGTATTATAGGTGTTCGTGCTTGTTGTAGTTATAGATCTATGTTCAAGAACCTTTTTATCATCAAAGTTATTAACCCGGAATAGATCTACTACTAAAGATTCAAGTTTGGGATCTAGCAATGGTATCAGACGCCTAAAAGTGAGTAGATCTAAGTCTTGGGTAAGTGTGGTGACGATTCAAGAAGGAATCGACCCGAATCAAGAGGATTAGGGGAAGAACACCGCAAGAATTCGTTCGGTTTTCAAAGCAAATCGACGAAAATGATAAAGATTCAAGCGACTCACATCCAAAAGTGTCACGATTCAAGTGAATCGAAGAAAAGAAAACAAAACCGAAGCAAATCCCTAACCCTTACCTCGTGGCCGTCGCCACGCGAGCAGCACCACCGAGGGACCCATCGACGGCGGCGCGCGCACTCTCGGGTGCACGCACTCGCCGGCGAGCGGGCCCGCAGCGGCGCCTATCTTCTTTGTCTAGCCGAAGTGGCGATGAGGAAAAGAAGGTAGAGAAAGGGGGAGGGGTCGGCCGCTCGCGACCATGGCTCTCCAGCCATGGCGCAGCGGCGCTCGCACGGACCAGTGGCGGCGCAGATGGCCGGCCATGGCGTGCGGCGGCGCGGTGCAAGGCACCACGCGCGACAGAGAGCAAGAGGGAAGAGAGGAGCGGCGCGGTGGCGTAAGGCCGCTGGCCGAGCTGAATAGAGGAGCGACGGCGCAAGGCGGCGGCCATGGCGCGTGGTGGCGCGGCGCAAGCGCGCCGGCGCTCGGGCGGCGCTCGTGAGGGAGCACGCGGACCGAGGCAAGCAGCTGCGCGCTGAGGGAAAAATTGCTAGGGTTTTGGGGTTGAAGCCGGCGAGCCTGGGTTTTATACCCGCGAAAAGAAAGCTCGGCCGTCGGATTCGATCGACGGCTCAGATCAAGGCTGGGCGGGGAGGCGAGCGGCGCTGGGCCGAATTGGCGGCCCAAGCCCACGCTGCGGCCTACCAGCCGAGCCGCCCGCGCGCGAGCAGCGTTGGCCCGAAGAGGCGAGCGAGCGGGCCGCAAGGGCTGAGCGCGCTGCTGGGCCGCGAGCGAGCGAAGGCGAGCGTGCGTTTCGGGCCGAGCAGCTGAGCGAGCTGGGCCGCGCGCACGAAGCAAAGAAAAGAGGCCGTGGGCCGTTTCGGTCGCGGGCCAAATTCGAAGTTTGAATGCACAGTAGCTCATAACAATTGTTTGAATTGATTTGTCAGTCATTTTCAAGTACATTTGAGTCAAATTTGCCCCTGTTTAAATTTGAACCAAAGTGATAATTTTTCAGAGGGTAAATTAGAGAGTTTTGCTACTGTTTTATGTGCATTTTATAAGTTTTTCCGCTGAAAAGTTATTTCTCTATTTAAATTGAACCAAAGGGATATTTAATTAGAGAAAGAGAAAGAATTTAAGTAGTTTTTTATGATATTGTTATTTTCTGGCTAAAGCTGATTATTGCAATATCATAAACAGATTATTTTAAAGTTTTTTCATACATTATTTCTATTTTTCTGCCCAAAGGTGATATAGAATTGATGTAGAGAGTTGTCTGTATTGATTTTGACCAAAGTTAAATTAATACATACAACAATTATAATGTTTTATGTTCTCACCATAATTTTTTGGACTATTAATTTCAGGACCTGGCTACATTGGCTCCATCCGTGAACTAGTTGGCAGCAACTACAAGGCATGGCGCAATCTGCTAGAGTGTGCTCTACTGCTGCTGGAGATCGACTCGGTGTTGACTACACCGTGTCCCCGTGTCATTGAGCCAGTCGTGAGAGCTGAGAACGAAGAGGCTGTAGTCTTCCAGGCATGATAGCGCGCCAATGCTGACGCCATCGCTGCACGGGACCTAGAGAGGGCCAAGTGGCAGCTGATGAACAAGAAGTGCCTAAAGATTATACAGACAAAGATGTCTGAGGCGATCAGGACATCCATTCTAGAGAAGGATGCGAATGGTAATGTACACACTGCTGCTCAGTATCTGGAGAAAGTGGAGCGACAGCACCATTCGCACTCGAAGGCTTATGCCAGTACCCTGATCGTGAGGCTCATCACCACCAAGTATACTGGAGGTGGTGTGAAAGACCACATTCTAAAGATGATCAACATGAACGGTAAGCTTACCGCCATGGAGATGGGATTGCCAGAGCAGTTCCTAGTGCACTTAGTGTTCAGGTCGATGCCAGCTGATTTTGGTGTGTTGGCCTGCAACTACAACACTCAGAATGAGAATTGGGACCTGCATAAGCTTATGTCCATGTGTCAGCAAGAAGAGGACAGACTGAAGGCGCAGAATGGAGGCTCCATCTCCTTTGTGCAGCATAACAACAACAGGAAAAGAGGCTTTGGTAGCAAGGGCTACAAAGCGAAGCACCAAAATGAGAGTGGTCCTTCCAATGTCAACGCTAAGCCTCATGGGAAAGGTCCCGCTCAGAACGACCAGTCCAAGAAAGCCAAGCAAGAATCAATGCCTGTGGTGCAAGGAGGAGGGCCACTAGCAGAAAGAGTGTCCCAAATGGCTCAAGTATATGCTGGCTAATGGTGAGGATGTAATCACATTTGTAGATGAATCCTTGTATTTAAGTTTTTTGAGGTCCACATGGTGGATTGACTCAGGTGCAACTACTCATGTTGCTAATTCTTTGTAGGGATTCCGTTCGAGTCAGACCCTAGCAAAAGGCGCAAGAAGCATTAGAGTTGCTAATGGCGTCGAAGCTGAAGTGGAGGCCATAGGAGAACTCCCCATCAAGTTAAAGGATGGCTTCACTCTTTAGCTGCATGATGTCCTTTTTGTGCCTTCAATAAATAGAAGTTTGATTTTAGTATCAAGTTTAGCAGACAGTGGCTTTAAGTGTCATTTTGATGAGATACAATGTATGATTGAGTACAATAAAGTTTGTGTGGGTCTTGCCATCCGACAAGACCAACTCTATATGTTGTCAACACGTGATTCTGTGAATGCTTGCGACTCGAATGAGTGTGAGACAGAGATTGTCTCCACATCTACAAATAGAAAGCGTAAGAGAATTGATAGCGTCTCTTCGAAATTGTGGCACTGTCGTTTAGGCCACATTTCGAGGGGAAGGATTGAATGCTTAGTAAAAGGATCAATTCTACCACCCTTAGAATTTTCAGACTTAGATCAGTGCATAAGTTGCATTAAAGGCAAGTTTGCTAAGCAAATAAAGAAAGGCGCGAAGCATAGCACAAGTGTGTTAGAAATAATTCACACAGACATTTGTGGTCCGTTTAATGTGATGTCTGTGGATGGTTTTGAGTACTTCATCACATTCACAGATGATTACTCGCGCTATGGTTACATTTATCCAATGAAAGAAAAGTCAAAAGTGTTGGATAAATTTAAGATATTCAAGGCTGAAGTAGAAAATCAGCACAACTTAAAAATTAAGCACATCTGACCGTGGAGGGAGTACTACGGTCGTCACACCCCATTTGGTCAAGCGCCCGGACCTTTTGCAAAGTATTTGCAAGAGAATGGCATAGTTGCCCAATATAGTACACCGGGCGAGCCACAGCAGAATGGAGTAGCTGAAAGAAGAAACCGTACCTTGATGGATATGGTTAGAAGCATGCTAAGTTATTCCACTTTGCCAGTTAACTTTTGGATGGAGGCACTGAAGACCGCCATTCACATTTTAAACAAAGTTCCCTCTAAGTCAGTACCTAAGACACCATATGAGTTATGGACGGGTAGAGAACCCTCTTTAAGATACATGCGTGTCTGGGGAAGTCCAGCAGAGGCTAAAGTATTTAACCCAAATATTGGGAAGTTAGATACCAAGACAGTCAGTTGCCACTTTATTGGCTACACAGAGAAATCAAAAGGTTATCGTTTCTATTGTCTAGACAGACACACGAAGTTCGTGGAAATGAGACATGCCATCTTTCTAGAGAGCGAGATGATCAGAGGGAGCATGGCGCGTAGAGAGATTGACCTTGAAGAGAAGTGGGTATATGTGCCCACTCCAATGATTCAGGAGCCGGTCTTCCTACTGTGTGCTGTTCCGACACCTGCAGTGCAGCCCACTGTGGTGCCAGAACCTGTTGCCAGTTCTCCAGTGCAGGCAATGGATAATCAGGAACCTGTCCCTCAGGAGCCTGAGAATCCGGTTGTCGTGCAGGAGGAACCTGAACAGCCCCAAGAGCCGGAGGCGCCATCCGTTCAGGCACCGAGAAGATCTCAAAGAGTCAGAAGATCTGCTATCCCAGATGACTATGAAGTCTATAACAGTGAAGAAGTTCACATACAGGGTGATCCTACTTCTTATGAAGAAGCTATGAGACGTCCTGATGCGTCCAAGTGGCAAGAAGCCATGGAGGATGAGATGAGGTCCATGAGCACCAATAAAGTTTGGGACTTAAAAGAAATTCCTAAAGGAGCCAAACTAGTAGGCTGTAAGTGGGTCTACAAAATCAAATATGACTCTCAAGGGAATATTGAGAAATATAATGGACGACTTGTGGCCAAGGGCTTCACTCAAAGAGAAGGGATAGATTACAATGAGACATTTTCCCCAGTCTCTTGCAAGGATTCTTTCAGAATCATAATGGCTCTAGTGGCGCATTTTGACTTGGAATTACATCAGATGGATGTAAAGACGGCATTCCTGAATGGAGATTTGTATGAGAATGTCTACATGACTCAACCCAAAGGTTTTGTTGTGGAAGGCAAAGAGCGTATGAGATGTCGCCTAAAGAAATCCATTTATGGCTTAAAGCAAGCCTCAAGACAATGGAACATCAAGTTTGATGAGACAGTTAAGAAATTTGGGTTTAAGGCCAATGTTGAAGATAACTGCGTATACATGAAGTTTAAGAAAGGGAAATTTATTTTCCTCATACTATACGTGGATGATATCTTGCTCGCCTGCAATGATATTAGACTGTTACAGGAGACAAAGAGTTTTTTGTCCTCGAACTTTGACATGAAAGATCTTGGTGAAGCCTCATATGTTTTGGGGATTCAGATTCATCGAGATAGAAGAAACGGGGTTTTAGGCTTATCTCAAAAGGCATATATGGAGAAGATCCTAAATAAATATAGTATGCATACGTGTAAAGCCATACCTGCTCCTATTCAGAAGGGCGATAAGTTTGGACTATTTCAGTGTCCTAGGAACCAGTATGAGATCGATCAAATGAAATTGGTTCCATATGCTTCAGCAGTCGGTAGCTTACAGTATGCACAAGTGTGCACTCGCCCTGATTTAGCATTCGTTACAGGAGTACTCGGAAGATATCAGTCTAACCAAGGTGAAGAACACTGGAAGATGATAAAGAAAGCATTACGCTATGTGCAAGGCACAAAAGACCTCATGCTAACATACAGAAGATCTGATGTCCTAGAGATAAGAGGATATTCGGATGCAGATTATGCGGGAGACAGAGATGATAGAAAGTCTACATCTGGATATGTGTTCACTCTCGCAGGAGGAGCTATCTCATGGAGAAGTGAAAGTGCATCTAGGCACTTAATCTATTTTGGTGATTAATGACAATAGAAATTTGGATATAATGCTTTGAATGAGTTGTGCAGGAATAAAATGAATGAAAAGAAAAGAAATGTGAAAAGAAGGTCCCCAATTCGTTTTCTTATGGTGGTGGACTCGATCGAAGAATTGAATTTGATTTTCGGTTTGAATTTGAATATAGGACCACCGTACTATCAAGGGGGACGTGTTCGACAAATTCTAGTTGTTATAAGTGCTATGCTTGAGATGAAAATCCACTTGAGAGACACACAAAGTCACATTCACATGTTGTCTGCTTGGTCGGAACTTAGGCCGGAAGATCCGACCGAAAGTTCCGGCTGGCTCGGTTTCGAGTTGTTTCCCATCAGAAGATCTGATCCTAGCATCGGAACATCCATCGGAAGATCCTACACTGTGTCGGATCTTTCGGGACTTAGCTAGATTTCAGCCTTTTTTGTGTGTCACATGCATGTTCCGACCCCTGGCCGGAAGATCCGACCGGAAGTTCCGGCCAGCTTGGTTTTGGTTTGTTCTGGGGCCGGAAGATCCGACGCCTGTCGGAAGATCCGACAGGGTGTCGGAAGATCCGACGCCTGGAACTGTTCTGAGGGCTTTCTTGCTATGTTCTGTCATTTGCCGGAAGTTCCGGCCCTCATCGGAAGATCCGACACTCTGTCGGAAGATCCGATGCCTGGAATTTGTCTAGGGTTTTCTAACACTAATCTGTCATTCTTCGGAAGATCCGACTCATGGTCGGAAGATCCGATACCCCTTCGCAGAACACGTAACGGTCACATTTTAGGGGGTTGGTATATATACCCCCTCACCCCCCTCATTCATTGCTGCTGCCTCCACTGACCTAACTCGTGACAAGCTCCCACTTGAGCAATCATTCCACTCCTCTACTCCTCCCCAAGCTTGATTCTTGCAATGATTCATCTAGGGTTTGAGTGAGAGAGAAGGTTGAAGGTGTGAAGCTTGTGCTAACTTTGAGCCCTCACTTGTTCATCTCTTGAAGCACTTGAAGCAACTTTGATTCATCGATTCACGTTTGTTACTCTTGGAGCTTTGCTCCTAGACGGTTAGAGGTGCCGGTGAGCTTCCATTCCTTTGTGGTTGAGCCCCGGAAGTTATTATTACCCCTCTCTTTGTGAGAGCCAATAGTAAGTGATTCAATCTTCCTTTGTGGTTGATTGAGGGAGACTAGGGGCTAGTGTGACAGCCCGGCTCTTTGTGAGCTTCTCAACGGAGACGTAGCTCCTTTGTGGAGTGAACTTCGGAAGTAAATCCATTGTCTCCTTGTGCTCACTTATTTTATTGTTGGATTTGCTCGATTTGATCCGATCTACTTGCTTGTTGTTATTCTATTGCATTGATCATATCTAGAAGGCTCTATACACTTATTGTCTCACTTCTATTCAAGTAGAATCTTTAAAAAGTGTACTAGAACTCAAATTACGAAGTAAAGTTTTTATCCCGTCGGAAGATCCTACACAGTGTCGGATCTTCCTGGGGTCGGAAGATCCGAGACTGCGTCGGATCATCCGACGTCTGACAGTTTTCAGAGAAATTTCGCAGAAATTCTTACAGGGCCTATTCACCCCCCCTCTAGGCCTAATGTTGGTCCTTTCAATTGGTATCAGAGCCTAATCCCTTGATTAAGGCTTAACCGCTAAGGGAAAAACACTATGTCCGACAAGGGGGACAACTCTGGTGTTGGTGCCTCCGCTTCCAAGGATGATCGATCATTGTTCATTGATTCAAGCTCAAGTGATGATGATCTTATCATCAGCGACGTTGATGAAAGCTTGGATGAAGAAGAAAAGAAGAAGAAGAGAAAGGAGAAGATGAAGAAGAAAATTCAAGAAAAGGCCGAAAGGAAGGCTCAAAAGCTTCTCAAGAAGATGCTAAAGGAAAAAGAAGTGTTGGATGGACTCCACTCCGTGTCTCATAAATATGAGACATCATCTTCTAACAAATCTCTTGATCCAACTAGTCTTAATTTCTCATCGGTTCCAATAGGCAAAGTTCCCAAATTCAATGGGGTCGACTATGCTCGTTGGAGTGATGATATGAAAATGTATTTATATGGTCTTCATCCCTCTCTTTGGACCGTTGTGAATATAGGTGTTGACAAAGACGCCAAGCCAAGTTGTGAACAAGAGTATGATTTCTTCCGCAACTCTCAAGCCGTGATGGTTCATAGAAGTGCTCTTAGTCCCTATGAGTACAATAAGATTAGAGGAATTGAAGTTGCAAAGGATCTTTGGGACACTCTTCAATTGTCTCATGAAGGGACGGATGTGGTCAAAGAAGGCAAGATTGATCTTCTACAAGGAGAACTAGAAGCCTTTGTCATGAAGAAGGATGAGACTCTCCAAGAGATGTATGATCGGTTGAAGCTACTTGTCACAGAGATACGAATGCTTGGTAGCAAAGATTGGGATGAGCACAAAGTGACCAAGAAGATGCTTAGGGCATATGCACCCAAGAACCCAATGTTTGCCACCATGATTAGGGAGAAGGGCAAGTTCAAGAAGATGCTACCTATGGAGTTGTTCAACAAATTACAATATCATGAAATGAACAACTTGGATGTAGCTAGATCGACGGAACCAACCGAAGTGAAGACCATTGCTCTCAAATCCGAACCAAGCAAGAAGGTTGAGTCAATAGAAAAGACTTCAAATTCCAAGAAGAAAGAAGACTCAAGTGATGGTGATAGCACCGATGAAGAAACCGCCATGATGGTGAAGAACTTCAAGAGGTTCATGAAGAACAAGGGCGACAAGAGCTCCATGTCGCAAAGAAGATGCTACGAGTGTGGGGAGAAAGGGCATTACATTGCCGACTGCCCCCGCAAGAAAAATGACAAAGAAGACAAGAATTCGAAGGACAAGTACTTTAACAAGGACAAGAGATACAAAGAGAGGAGTCAAGAGTACAAGAAGAAGTTTGGGAGTGCTCATGTTGGTCAAGGGTGGGATTCTTCAAGTGATAACTCCGATGATGAAGAAGTGGCAACTCTTGCCATTCAAGTCTCTACATCAACATCTAGACTCTTCAACAACTATCAAGATAGTGATGATGAAGCTCCCATGTGCCTCATGGCCCAAGGGACTAAGGTATTAAACATCACCCCATCTATTTCATCCACCATCTTGACATCTAGGAATGTAGAAAATGATCTAGATGAAGAGGAAGCCAAACATGAAAAGAACATGATAAATAAGTTTGGCAAAGAAGGATACAAACAAATTAAAAAACTAGTAGAGAAATTGGAGAAAAGGAAAGAGTCTCTTGATAGGCAAGAAGAATTGCTCATCCTTGAAAAGGAGAGAAACCTTGCTCTTGAAGAAACTCTAGTTGAGGAGAAGATCATGGTGGAGAAATTGACTTGTGACTTGTCACTTGCCAATGACTCTTGTGAGAAGATGTCTAAGGAATTGTCCTTGGCAAATGATTCTCTTGCCAACCTAAAGAATGTACAAAGTGAGCTTCAAGAAAGGCATTCAAGCCTAGAGGTCAAATATAAAGATCTAGAAGTCAACTTTAACGCTCTTTGGGAAAGCACTAAGATTAACTCTAAGACAATTCTTGACTCAAATGTCTCTACTAGTGAAGGTTGCTCAAGATGCTATAAGTTTGATATAAATGCTTGTACCACTAACCTTTCAAAACTAGAAGAGAAAGTCAAAGCTAAAGATGCAAAGATTCAAGAATTAACCAAGACAATTGGCAAAGGCAAGGCCAAAGGAAAGAGTGAATTTGAGAGCCATCCGACATATAAAGCCAGAAGATATCCTAGCATTCTTCGCAGAACACATAACGGTCACATTTTTGGGGGTTAGTATATATACCTCCTCACCCCCTCCCTCATTCATTGCTGCTGCCTCCACTGACCTAACTCGTGACAAGCTCCCACTTGAGCATTCATTCCACTCCACTACTCCTCCCCAAGCTTGATTCTTGCAAGGATTCATCTAGGGTTTGAGTGAGAGAGAAGGTTGAAGGTGTGAAGCTTGTGCTAACTTTGAGCCCTCACTTGTTCATCTCTTGAAGCACTTGAAGCAACTTTGATTCGTCGATTCACGTTTGTTACTCTTGGAGCTTTGCTCCTAGACAGTTAGAGGTGCCGGTGAGCTTCCATTCCTTTGTGATTGAGCCCCGAAAGTTTGTATTACCCCTCTCTTTGTGAGAGCCAATAGTAAGTGATTCAATCTTCCTTTGTGGTTGATTGAGGGAGACTAGGGGCTAGTGTGACAGCCCGGCTCTTTGTGAGCTTCTCAACGGAGACGTAGCTCCTTTGTGGAGTGAACTTCGGAACTAAATCCATTGTCTCCTTGTGCTCACTTGTTTTATTGTTGGATTTGCTCGATTTGATCCGATCTACTTGTTTGTTGTTATTCTATTGCATTGATCATATCTAGAAGGCTCTATACACTTATTGTCTCACTTCTATTCAAGTAGAATCTTTAAAAAGTGTACTAGAACTCAAAATACGAAGTAAAGTTTTTATCCCGTCAGAAGATCCTACACAGTGTCGGATCTTCCGGGGGTCGGAAGATCCGAGACTGCGTCGGATCATCCGACGTCTGACAGTTTTCAGAGAAATTTTGCAGAAATTCGTACAGGGCCTATTCACCCCCCCCCTCTAGGCCTAGTGTTGGTCCTTTCAAGAAGCTCTAAGCAAGAGCTAGTTGCAACATCTACAATGTATGCAGAGTTTGTTGCATGCTATGAGGCAACCAGACAGGTGATGTGGCTAAAGAAATTCATACCTGAATTGAAAATAGTGGACTGTATAGACAGTCCATTAAAGTTGTACTGCGACAATGCGCCTGCAGTATACTATGCTCACAACAATAGGTCGAGCAATGCTACCAAACCCATAGAGATAAAGTTCTATATGGTGAAAAACAAAGTCCAGGATCAAACTATAAGTTTGGAGCATATAGGTACCAAAGAAATGCTTGCAGATCCGCTCACTAAAGGCTTACCACCCAGTGTGTTTAGAGAACACATTACCTGTATGGGTTTAAGGGAAAGCCTGTGATTCCTGGACGGGGCCTAGTCAGATCCTTCAGAATGGATGAGTGTATTGTGGCTGGTTAATCTGGTTGTTATTACGATTAAGATGACCCATGCTCGGTATGGTTGTCTGTGATGGAGTGGATACACAGCGAGAGGCTGAGATGCAAGTTTTAAGAAGAGATCGAGAGGGAGATTGTTAGTTCGATCTCTTCCCGTTACGGCCCAAAGGCCGTAACGGGCCCTTCTCTGCGCCCTAGTCGGGGGCGCCCAACCCTAATCATGGTTGGTGGGCCCCGTCGCACAGTGCTATAAAGAGAGGGTGGGGGCCACAGCGCTTAGTACGAGGTTCACCGAGCCGCCACAAACCCCACCTACAAACCCTATCCGACCCGAGGGAGCACTGGAGTGGCGGGAAACTCCTCCACCGCCGCCGTCCTGCTACATCACCCGTCGCCGGTGCCACCGACCCGATCTGCGTCGACGAACTCCGGCCGCCCCTGCGACCTTCGCCCTCGACATGGCTGCACCGGCACTGACTGCTCCCACCACTTCCGATGGTCTGCTACTTGGTTACTCTCTCTGTTAGTAGTATTATAGGTGTTCGTGCTTGTTGTAGTTATAGATCTATGTTCAAGAACCTTTTTATCATCAAAGTTATTAACTCGGAATAGATCTACTACTAAAGATTCAAGTTTGGGATCTAACACATTCCGCTTCCTCTAGGTAGACCAGATGATCAGAATCACTAGGGAGTGCACGCCCTTTCCTTCTGCAGAAAAAGCAGAGAACCAATAATTCATGACTACTGGTTTCAACTCATGGGCAGTTGCCAATTAACACGTCATATATATATACCACAGATGAGAAAGGGCATTCAGTGAACAGATGCATTTGAGCTGGCTTGCGACATGGTTGATGCTGTTTCTTGTCTTCTTGAGCTGCTCCTCTTTCATGTGCATGTTGTTGCCTTTGACTGTGCCAGGCTAGTCTTAGTCTTTGTACATCGGTTTTACTGGGCCGGGATTCTCCATCGGGCCGGGGAGGAGGATAATAGTCTGGCCCATCCTGATGTTTCCGAGCACCGACCCACAAAGAATTCTGCGTCGGAAAAAGTCGTATTTACCTCCCTGGATATTAGACCGAGTTCGCGAAACCACTCTAGACTCAAAAATCGTCCATTCAGACTCCCATAATTTCCAAAACCGGACATGTGACCTCCCGAGCGGTTTTGACCCTGGTTCTGTCTGACGTGGCACCACATCATCCGTCTTACGTGTCGTGGACCCACATGTCAGTAGCACAAAGGATAAAACATACGGCAGCCGTCGTCCTCTTCAATAAGGAGCCTCTCGATCTCTGGCGCCTGCACCATGCCCCCGCTGGCTTCCCTGTACAGATGCAGCATCACCTCCCGTCATGCCGCGAGCATCGAAAGGTCCTCGTCCGAGCGCGCGGCGGACGCCGGGTTCTCCTCCCAAAGCAGCTCCTGAGCCGTGGCGAGGAGGGGGGAGAGGAAGGCGGTGGCGTCCTCGCCGGCCTCCATGAAGAGGATGCTCCCGGAGGCGTCCATGAACAGGCTCGCGGGCGCGGGCGTCGCGTTGTCGCCGCGGCGGCGGTCAGCGCATTCGAGGTCGCCATGTGGCCGCAACGTCGCAACCACCACGCAAGGACAGCGAGCAGGTAGGGGAGGGATCGGAGGCGGGTGGGGAAGGTGTTGAGGACCAGTAGCAGTTGAGGTGGTGGCAGGCGCGAGGATGGGGAGCCTCGTCGCCGCCGAGGCCCTCCTGCCGAGGGATGCGTCCACCACCACCGTCGCCACCACCACCTCCCGCGCGCCTCCGGCAGCGACGTCGCCCGCCTCCGCGTCGTGGGTCCCAAAGGGCATGGCATCATGGCCCCGGCTCTACGTGCCCCTACGCACCGGCTCCGCGTGCCCCTGCGCGTCCCCGTCCTGCGCCCGCCCCGCCACTGGGACCGCCGGGACCCGCGACACGGAGCCGCACTTCCTCGAGTCTTGCTTCTACCGTCGCCCCAACGGGTCCGCAGCGAGCACCGGCCGCGGCGCCTTCCCGTGTCACTTCCGCGTCACTCACGAGCGCGGCGTCGAGTGCCCGCTCTGCGGCGGCCAGACCTCCGTGGGCGTCAAGTGCGTTGAGGCCGGAGACAACGGCGAGGACTCCTCCGTCTCCGCGCGGCCGGACGCGGGGCGCGGCGGCGAGGCCGAGGGGCCTGCTACCGCTACGTTGTCATGGACGACCTCACCGTCAGGCGACGATGGAGAGGAAGCCCGGGACGACGGCGACGAGGTTGCCTAGCTCCTGATTCTGGTGGTCCTGGAGGCCGCGGAACAGTGGGGCGACGGAGTAGAGGAAGTAGCAGACGGCGAGGGAGGATCCGGCCACGGCGACGCGCCAAGCGAAGAGGCAGGGCGGCGAGGGGAGGAGGCGGCGGCACCAGGCGAGCCAGGCCTTGTCGGCGTTGGCACCGGAGAGCGCGAGGAGGTTACGGGGGCGGATATACGCGGAAATCAAGACGGATGATGTGGCGCCACGTCGGACAAAACCAGGGTCAAAACCGCTCGGGGAGGTCACGTGTTCGGTTTTGAGAATTGTGGGGGTCTAAACGGACGGTTTTCGAGGCTAGGGTGGTTTCACGAACTCGGACCAGTATCCAGAGAGGTAAATAGGACTTTTTCCTTCTGCGTCCGTGTTCGCATGCGCACCCAACAGGCCGTAGACTGTGGTTGGTGGTGCTGGGCCACCCAAACCCAATAGGCGTTCTCGTTTTTTTAATTGTTATTTATTTTTCGGGGTCATTTTGGTAACCTTGTTGCTTGCCTGCTTGGTATATTAGTGGAAGTATGTGAAGACCCGCGTAACCCAGAGAACGGTGTGGATTAGGCCTTGTAAACTTGGTATAGATCATCACGCACGCACACGCTATGGCCCGAGATAGTAATTAACCACGTTCACCGGGCATACGTTCCAAGCAAACTAGTACAGGTCAGTCACCATGCATACTCTTACTGGTGCTGATTTGTGTAGAGAGAAAAACATTGTTGACTGACTGCTGATAAGCCAAACAAACATGACGCATTTAAGTGTACGCTTATGGCACATACTATATAGTAGGACACACCTACTACATACGTGGGTGTGTGCTCGAGAGCAACCGGCCTGGCCCTGTTTGGAACCGCCTCCGAGAGAAGCGCGTTGCAAAAGCTGATTGGGCATCACAGAACTCAAGGGGGAAAAAAAAGAAGAAAAACAGTACTAGTTTGGTGGGTGTGCACACTGCGTAGGGATTGGAGTGCAGTGTAAAGCTTCTTCTTCCCTTGCTAAATTTGGTACTGATGCGTCGCCAGATACTCATATAATAGTATACTAAACGAGAAGCCGGACTGCAATAGCAATGATGACAGCCCATGTATACGCACACGCCTTAATAATTAGTTCACTGAAGATATGCTAGAGAATGGCTCCGTTCATCAATCACATAACAAAAAGGATCAATAGATGCATGCCTACACCCCAATTTGGGACCTAAGGCTGCTTGCACGGGTTACCAACCATCTACCCTCTAAAAAGAGAATATTCTGTTCAAGATATCGAGATTCTCTACTCTATACCACTTTCTTCCGCACTTATTCAAACTCACGTCATTCTCTATACCAACCACCAGTCGGTGGGGCCCACATTCCGAGTTTTCTTATTTTCTCTCTCTTACTCCTCTCCCTCTCTTATCTCTCCCCTCCCCGCCGCCGCCCTTCCCTCCCCTCCCCCGCCTCGAGCTCCCCGGCCACGGCGGCCTCGAGTTCCCCGGCACCGCCCCCCTCGGCCATCTCCCCCCGCCAGAGCTGGCCCTCCCCTACCTCCGCATTCTCGAGCTCCTCGGCCATGGCAGGCGTCGTGCGTGAGGAAGCCCCATGCTTCACCTCCTCCCCGCGCCTCCACCTCCTCACCCACTGCGGCGGCTTCGAGCAGCTCGCCGACCATGGCGGGCGTCGTGCGCGAGGAAGTCGCGGCACCCTCCTCTCCTCTCTTTCCGCCTCCCCACCCGCTCCGCCTCCCCCGCCCCCATCCGCTCTGCCTCCTCCCCGAGCCCCTCCGCCTCCTCCCCGCACCCCTACGCCTCCGCCGCCTCCTCCCTGCGCCGGATCCGCACGCGGCACGATGGTGGCCATGGCGCGGCGGCGGCGCCTCCTCCCCCGGTCTCCACCGCCGCCCCTTCCCTCGCCCTCCACCTCCTCCTCCGGCTTCGGCTACGCGGCAGCGTCGAGCAACACCGGCTTCGGCTTCGCAGTGGCGTCGAGCAGCTCCGGCTTCGCGGCGTCGAGGAGGCGGAGGCCCGAGGCCATGGTGCCGGCGGAGCTCTCTGCGCCGGGACGGATGGATGGAGCGCGGCGGGGGAGCAGTGGCTTCGCGAGTGCAGCGGGCAAGCAGGACGGCGGCGGACGGCTCCCTTGCGGCCAGATCGAGCTCGCCCGTGGTCGGAGCGGAGGCGGCGAGCAAGCGGGCGGAGCGCAGCGGCGAGCGGTGCACGACGGGGAAGCAACGGCTGGAGCGGGCCCGCGCCAACATGGCCATTTACCGCTCCCCTCCTCTCTCTCTCTCTCGATTTACCGGCGCGCGAAGGCCTTTAGCATTTACCGATGCTTTCCCCGTTCGCCGTTGCAGCTCCCGAAACGGTTTCCCGCACGGCATGCACGCCAGATGGCGCATACCGTGCGGCTTACCGTCCCCGGTGTGAGCAGCCTAATCATATAGCATACTCAGGTACATACTCATGTCCCCTTCCAACCAATCCTATATATAATACTAGCAAGAACTCTAGTGCGACACGCACGTTTATTAATGACATATAGGTATTAAAACAATGTCACTTGAGTGGGCCAAGGTAAATATACCAGTCATACGAAGCGCTTTTAAAATACTTTATATTCGCACTCATTTATAGAGAGCTTTAGGTATTATCAAATCCAGAGGCACATGATTTTTTGAGATAGTTGGTCTTTATTTATATGGAGAAAAACTCTCCAATCTATTATGTATTGGCAATACGTGATAATTGTGTATAGACACAAAAATAACTGCGAGAAGGTTTTACCAGTTCGGACGTTGATTCTTAAAAAAAACTTGTTTTTCAGTTTAGAAAAAAAGCTCATTTTTTTGTCACACCCGGATTTACACAAAACCCGAATGTGGCCATATGTATGCCCAGGAAGTCCACAGACACATATAGCGAACAAATATGGTAAAAATCAGAGTGCAAAGCTTTATTCTCATCGTAAAGTAGCGATTACATCAGAGTTTTGCATAAAAGAAATACATGGACAGCGGAAGACTAATACATCTCTCTAAGCGTAGCCGCAACCCCACAGGGACTCTGACTGGGAGAACGCCAACTCAGAAGTACGGCAAGTCCTCCGAAAACTCCACCTCATAGTCAGCCTGACTCCAATCTGTTACCCGTCCGGGATTTTGCCCAAAATGATGATAATAGCAAGTGTAAGTAACAGATTTACTTAGCAAGTATAGCACGGGTTATGAAGGCTCAAAAAGGCTAGACACTGGCTTAACTGCATTAGCACTTTTAGTTGGTTCGTTTTAACTTTATCCAAGTTACTACAAGTGAATGAGAATCCCAGTTGTAACCCAATTAATGGTGTAAGTGACATTAAACAGTAATAAATACCATATTCTAATCAAAAAGGATCCAGGCCGCTCGTGACCCTGAGCAAGGCTATCATGATAGATCGTACACTCTGCAGAGGTTTCGCCCTTTACCCACCAGTCGCGTAAAAGCTCAAAAGAACTTTGCACCCAACCACGCACATCAACACTTCCGAGGTGTGACTGCATAGGGACGCTACGAGGCTTTCACAAGACACCCTAACAAGTCAGTAGCCGCTGGAGTACTATACGGCGGTGAAAACTTAGGCACCGAGATCGACGTACGCCCACGGAGTCACACCGTGAGGGGGTCGATGGCGTCCGGAGCGCGGGTATCCCACCCATACTGCGCAACGTGCAGAGTTCTCAATCGCTGAGACTCCTACACGGGACTGGGTCTAACGTGACCTAGCCGACGGGGCTACCGTCCTCGGTGGAATCGGAGATCACCCAGCACCGTACCTCCCACAACGCCGTTGGCCCCTCGGTAACTACTGCCAAGCTAGAGACGTACAAGCTACTAGACCAAGACCAGAGCCCATATAGTTCCGGCGGTGGCGACAGGCTCCTGGGTTGCCGCTTTATGAACCGGTCCTTATAGGGAGACACTAGAGCAAAGCACACAGCACATGCTCTAGCTCCCTAGTCCAAGTTGCTAAAAAGCAAGTTTTATCATTAATGTTGAAGTGGACCATTAAGTCAATATTAACAATTAAGTAAAGGTGACAGTAATTGCGCCTAGCAAAATACTACCCAAGTGCATAAACCCATAGGAATACAAGGACAGGGAAATAAATGCTAGGTACGACCTTAAAGGTAAACAGTATTAGACACATGCGTATGTAAAGAACAGTGTATTAAATGAGTGAGTAGGTAGCAAGGATTGTCCGTGCTATAACTTGCCTTCCTCGGAGTAAGGCTGCTGCTGAGAGTCCTGCTCCGGCACGTCCTCAACGTATTCGTAGTCCAACGCTACGGGCTCACCGACTGGACACGATCATCACGCACGCATTCCAAAACAATCATCACATGCAAGCAAATTAAATCTATTAGAAACAGTACACCAACAGTATAAACAGTACAAAAACAGGAGCTAGAAACAATCTACACGTCGCTACGAACACGGGAGCGCAAGAATCACGCTAATCGGAGCTAAAACGTGAAAACTACAGCGTTTCTAAGGTTCAGGGACTTGCTGGCAAGGAATTAAAGTTTGCAGGGATCTATTCGTAAGAAACCGAGGACCTATACGTAATTACGCTTAAAAACCCGAGGGCTAACGTGCAAAACACGCCTGACAGGACCGCGGGTTAATTTAGAAGAAGTTCAGGGACTCTTTAGAAAAAGTGCCGGCTCTGACCGCTGGATCGGATCTGGATGGTTGGGATTAAAAGCACGAAGGGGTATCTTGCCATCTAACCTGGACCGTGCATTCTGGATCGGATGGCCCTGGTCGATCGGCCCGCCGGAGACGAAGGGAGGCGCGGCGGCGCCGCTCGGCCGAGGCTAGGGCTCGCCGGAGTTGGGGCTAGGGGGCGCTACAGAGCTCCAAACTCAACGCTTCATGGTCCTACGGGTTCAGGGGGAGTTGGAGAATCGATCTATGGGGACCATGACGTGGGTTGGCCGGCGAGGTGGCCGGACGGCGACGGGCGGCGGAAGCGGACTCCGGTGAGGTCGGGGAGTGGGTTTCTGGGGGGATTCTGATGGCGATTTCTGGCTCTGGAGCTTCGTGAAGATGTGGCGAGTAGTGTGGGGTAGATCAAGTCGAGCGGGGTGCGGTGTGGCGGTCTGTCGACACCGGGCGGCGGCCGGCCATCGACGGCGTGTACGGGAAACGGGGCTACGGTGCACGCGAGTACGAATTGGAGGGGGGGAAAGCTTCAGTACCTCGAGGCGAAGCTCCTGTCGCGAGGAATCGGCTGGAGTCGGGTCGAGGCGGCGGAACGAGGGGCGGCGATGCTCGGACGGCCGCGGCGGCACTGCGGACGTCGAGGGAAAATCAGCCGCGTTCAAAGCCGGAAAGGGGACGGGAGTGCAAGGGTGGCTTCGTTACCTCCAGGCGGATCGATGGGGGGTGACAGCCGGGGTGGCGCGGCGTTGGAACGGCCTGGCGGCGGCGCGCTCCGAGCGGCGGCAATGGCGGGCGGCGCGCTGCGCGAGGGGGGTGGCGAAGGCGGCGCTAGAGGGGGCGATGGGTAGATGGGATCGGGGAGGGGGCTGGCCACATTTGTAGGCTCAATCCTGACCTAGGCGTGCGGGCCCAGGGGCGGCGGCGCAGCGGGGATTTCGCCGGCGAGTGCGGCGCGCGGGCGAGCGGGGAAAGGAAGGGGGGAGAGGATGGCGCTGACGTGTGGGACCCGAGCTGCGGTGAGGGAGAGGGAGGAGCGGGCGGCGCGAGCGGGGAAGAATTCGTGGGCTGGAGTGGGCCAGAAGCGGAGCGATGGGCCGGCCGCGCGGGGAAAGGAAAAAGGAGAAGGAAAGGGGGAAAGGGCCGGGCCGAATGGTGGTGCTGGGCCGGAAAAGAAAAGGGAAAAAGAAAAGGAGAGGAGGGGGTTTGGGCCGGACCGGGAAAGAGCTCAGGGGGCTGAAATGGACTTTTTGAAGAGTTTAGGGAGGAAAGGTGAACTATGGGCTAAACAATAATCCTCGGGCTCCAAACAAAGTGATTCAAATTTGAATTTAAATAAATTTAAATTCTCGTTTGAATCACAAGCAATACAAAAACAATGCAGCAGCATGAATGCAACAATAAATGTTTCTAACACCTATATTTGATTTTAATTTTGAGAAATTTATTATTTGGCCTATGTTAGATATGGACAAGCAATAAATAAATCAATTAAATGCTAAAAATTTTAAATTGGCCATTTTTGGGTGTTACAAACCTACCCCCCTTAAGATGAATCTCGTCCTCGAGATTCGGATGTAGAAGCGAAGAGCTGAGGGTACTCGGACTTGAGATCTTCTTCCCGTTCCCAAGTCGCTTCATCTGCTGAATGCCGGCTCCACTGCACCTTGCACATCCGAATGGTCTTGTTCCTCAGCACTCTCTCTGACACCTCCAGGATCCTGATCGGATACTCCTCATATGTGAGATCCTCCTGAACATTCAACTCCTCAATCGGGATCTGCTCTTCTGGCACCCGCAAGCATTTCTTCAACTGGGACACATGGAACACATCATGTACTCCGGCTAGTCTCTCAGGCAGGTCTAGCCGATATGCCACTTCGCCCATCCGTTCCTGTATCCTGAACGGTCCGATGTAACGAGGTGCCAACTTGCCCTTGACATTGAACCGCTTTACACCTCTCATGGGTGACACCTTCAGATACACAAAATCGTCAACTCTGAAGCTGAGGTCCCTCCGTCTGACATCTGCATAACTCTTCTGTCTGGACTGGGCCACCTTCAGGTTCTCTCTGATCACCTGCACCTGCCGCTCTGCATCTCTGAGTATCTCCGGACCAAAGACCTGACTCTCTCCAGTCTGGTTCCAGAACAATGGGGTCCGGCACTTCCTGCCATACAATGCCTCGAACGGTGCCATCTGCAAACTCTTCTGATAGCTGTTATTGTAGGAGAACTCTGCATACGGCAAACTCTTATCCCAGCTGACACCATACTGCAATGCACAAGCTCTCAACATGTCCTCTAGTATCTGATTGGTCCGCTCTGTCTGACCATCTGTCTGCGGGTGATAAGCTGAGCTGAAATGCAGCTTCGTGTCCATGGACTCATGTAACTTCCGCCAGAAGTGTGAGGTGAACTGAGTACCACGATCTGACACAATCTTCTTCGGCACCCCGTGTAAGCACACAATCCTCTCCATGTACAACTCTGCTAGTCTGGCGCCTGTGTAGGTGGTCTTCACTGGCAGAAAGTGGGCCACCTTGGTCAGACGATCAACAATCACCCAAATGGAGTCGAATCCTCTCTGTGTGCGGGGCAGTCCAGTGATGAAGTCCATGCCAACTTCTTCCCATTTCCACTCCGGGATCTTCAACGGCTGAAGCAATCCAGCTGGCCTCTGATGTTCTGCCTTGACTCGCTGACATGTGTCGCACAATGCCACGTGAGTCGCCACATCACGCTTCAACCCGTACCACCAGAATCTCTCCTTGATGTCCTGATACATCTTAGTGCTGCCTGGGTGGATCGAATAAGCTGAGTCATGTGCCTCTCTCAGAATCATCTCCCTGATCTGCGCTATCTCTGGCACACATATCCTCTTTCCATGCCACAGGGTTCCCTGATCATCAACTCGGAATCCAGGGGCCTTTCCCAATGCAACATTCCCCACAATCTCTCGGATCTTCTCATCCTGCAGCTGACCTCTCCGGATCTCCTGCTCAAGGGTGGGCTCTACTGCCATCTCTGTGATGCTGGTGACGAATCCCAGACTCATCCTCTCAAATTCTCGGCTGAGCTCCTCAGGCAAACAGTGTCCAGTGATCCTGTTCACATAACTCCTCCTGCTCAGAGCATCTGCCACCAAGTTGGCCTTCCCAGGGTGATAATGAATCTCCAGATCATAATCCTTGATCAGCTCTAACCATCTGCGCTGTCTCATGTTCAGATCTGACTGAGTGAAGACATACTTAAGGCTCTTATGATCAGTGTAGATGTCACATCTGTGCCCAATCAAGTAGTGTCTCCAGATCTTCAGAGCATGTACAACAGCTGCCAACTCCAAGTCGTGCGTCGGATAGTTCTGCTCATGCTTCCTCAGCTGCCTGGACGCATACGACACGACTCTGCCCTCCTGCATAAGGACGCAACCCAGTCCTAGACGGGATGCATCGCAGTAGATGGAGAAACTCTTAGCCAAATCTGGCAATACCAGCACTGGGGCTGTAGTCAACCTCTTCTTCAACTCTTCGAAGCTGACCTGGCATGCCTCTGTCCACACAAACGGGGCATTCTTCTCTAGCAAAGCAGTCAGCGGCTTAGCGATCTTGGAGAATCCTTCAATGAACCGTCTGTAATAACCGGCCATCCCAAGGAAACTCCTGATCTCGCTCACATCCCGTGGCGGATTCCAGCTCAACACATCGCTGACTTTCTTCGGATCAACTGCCACTCCTCCATTGGACAACACGTGTCCCAGAAATGCCACTTCCTTCAGCCAAAACTCACACTTGCTCAGCTTGGCATACAACTGATGCTCCCGGAGTCTCTGCAGTACCAACCTCAGATGTTCTTCATGTTCTTCCTCATTCTTGGAGAAGACCAGAATGTCATCAATGAATACCACCACGAACTTGTCCAGATAGTCCATGAACACGCTGTTCATCAGGTACATGAAGTATGCAGGAGCGTTGGTCAATCCAAAAGACATGACCAAGAACTCGTACAACCCGTACCGAGTGGTGAAAGCGGTCTTAGGCACATCTGACGGGCGGATCCTCATCTGATAGTAGCCCGAACGAAGATCAATCTTGGAGAACACACAAGCTCCTCTCAACTGATCGAACAGATCATCAATCCTCGGCAGCGGGTACTTGTTCTTGATGGTCACTTCATTGAGGGCTCGATAGTCCACACACAACCTCTGAGTACCATCCTTCTTGTCGACGAACAAAACAGGTGCTCCCCATGGCGAAGCACTCGGACGAATGTACCCCTTGGCCAACAATTCGTCTAACTCCTTCTTGAGCTGCTCCAGCTCCTTCGCTCCCATCCTATACGGCCTCTTGGCTATAGGTGCAGTGCCAGGTTTTAGTTCAATAACGAATTCAACATCTCGTTCTGGAGGCATACCTGGCAACTCGTATGGGAACACATCCGGGAACTGGCTCACCACCCTGATATCTTCAGACATTGTCCCTTCGGCTTGATTTGCTTGGCCTTGCTCTGAGGAACTGGCTGCCTGGTACTCCACCTTGTCACCGGACTCTGCTGTCAGCTGAATGGTCCTCGTAGCACACCTGATCACTGCATCATATCTGGTCATCCAGCTCATACCCAAGATCAGATCAAATCCCAGGGTCTCCAGTACTATCGGACCTGCCTTGAACTCTACCCCCCTTATTATGATGGGGACATGGGGGCATCGTAGAGTAGCCCGCTGTTCACCTCCTGGTGAGCTTACTAGCATAGTGTTCATCATGGGTTTCAGAGCTAATAAATTCTTCTTCACAAAAGCAGCGGAAATGAAAGCATGCGAAGCTCCAGAATCAAATAAAACAGTGGCGGGGGTCGAATTGACGAGGAACGTACCCACGACCACATCTGTAGAGGCCTCTGCTGTCTCTGCACCGGTGTGGTTGAGCTTGCCCCGAACAGGAGCCTGCGGAGCACGACCTCCCTGCTGCTGACCCTGCGGCTGCCCAACTCTCTGAGTACTGCCCTGCTGGTTCTGTCCGGCGGCGTTCTGGATCTTCTTGGGGCAGGTATTGGCGAAGTGTCCCTGCTCTCCACAGTGGTAGCACACCCTCGGACCCACCGGTGTAGTGTTGGCAGGACTGATGCGCTGGACTGGACTCGGCTGCACCTGACTGCGCTGAACTGGACCCATCTGCGGCTGACCCTGAGGACGCTGCTGCTGTGGCGCCCGGGGAAACTGAGGACGCTGCTGCTGGTACTGGCCACGACTGAGCAACCCAGACTGACCCTGGAAGCGCTGCTGGCCTCCCACCTGCTGACTCTGGGGGGGTGTGAAGCGTGGACGACTGCTGCTGCCCACCTGCTGTCCCTGAAGCTTCCTCTTCTTGTCCTCCATCTCACGGCGCTTGTGCTCTAACATCAGCGCGCCATCCACCAGCTCGTGAAAGGTCGGGAACTTGGTGCACATCAGCTGGTACTGGAGAGCATCCTGCAGACCGTCACGGAACCTGGCCTGCTTCTTCTGATCAGTGGCCACGTCCTCTGGAGCATAACGGGCCAACGAGACGAACTTGTCACGGTAAGCCGTGACACTCATCCCTTCCTGCTTCAGAGCCAGGAACTCCTTCTTCTTCAGGACCCTCAAAGCCTCCGGCACGTGGTGTGCACGAAAGCTGCTGCAGAACTGCTGCCAAGTGATCTGAGTACCGGCCGGGCATGAAGACTGGTATGAGTCCCACCAGTCCAACGCCGGCCCCTGAAGCTGTCCTCCGGCGTACAGTACCTTCTCTCTATCATCGCACTGGGCGATGTCCAACTGCCTCTCAACTGCCTTGAGCCAGTCATCTGCCTCAAGGGGATCACTGGCCTTGCTGAAAGTCGGCGGGCGTCCCTTCAGAAACTCGCCCCTCTTGTCTCTGGGCGGTGCAGCTGCCTGGGGATGATGCTGGCCCTGCTGGATCAACCTCATGGTCTCTGCCATCTGCTGCATCATCTGAACCTGAGCATACATCAGCTGCTCAATGGTGGGGATCTGATGGTTCGGATTCAGGTTCGGGGGCGGGTTCTGGTGCGGAGGCTGTCCGCCCGCATTGCCCCCGGGGTGAGCCATCTATAATCACAAAGGTTAGATATTAGAGGATTAGCACGAGAGAAAATAAATAAACCCCTGCTATCTAAACAATAAAGTCCTTAAGCCTTATACCTATTTCTAGATGATTGCAGACAGGTGTCTACGCCCATCACAATCATTACAAAGAACCAAATCAAACATAAGCATAATAACAATAAATACAAGCAGGTAAAGGCATAAACTCACACAAGACTCGACTGTTAGATTTTTTTTTTTTTTTTTTTTTAAAATTTTTAAAATGGGGGGGGGGGTCTCCTAGTAATTTGTCAACCGCACTATCTAGGCTGCGTTCCTACAGTCAGCACGGCTCTGATACCAATCTGTCACACCCGGATTTACACAAAACCCGAATGTGGCCATATGTATGCCCAGGAAGTCCACAGACACATATAGCGAACAAATATGGTAAAAATCAGAGTGCAAAGCTTTATTCTCATCGTAAAGTAGCGATTACATCAGAGTTTTGCATAAAAGAAATACATGGACAGCGGAAGACTAATACATCTCTCTAAGCGTAGCCGCAACCCCACAGGGACTCTGACTGGGAGAACGCCAACTCAGAAGTACGGCAAGTCCTCCGGAAACTCCACCTCATAGTCAGCCTGACTCCAATCTGTTACCCGTCCGGGATTTTGCCCAAAATGATGATAATAGCAAGTGTAAGTAACAGATTTACTTAGCAAGTATAGCACGGGTTATGAAGGCTCAAAAAGGCTAGACACTGGCTTAACTGCATTAGCACTTTTAGTTGGTTCGTTTTAACTTTATCCAAGTTACTACAAGTGAATGAGAATCCCAGTTGTAACCCAATTAATGGTGTAAGTGACATTAAACAGTAATAAATACCATATTCTAATCAAAAAGGATCCAGGCCGCTCGTGACCCTGAGCAAGGCTATCATGATAGATCGTACACTCTGCAGAGGTTTCGCCCTTTACCCACCAGTCGCGTAAAAGCTCAAAAGAACTTTGCACCCAACCACGCACATCAACACTTCCGAGGTGTGACTGCATAGGGACGCTACGAGGCTTTCACAAGACACCCTAACAAGTCAGTAGCCGCTGGAGTACTATACGGCGGTGAAAACTTAGGCACCGAGATCGACGTACGCCCACGGAGTCACACCGTGAGGGGGTCGATGGCGTCCGGAGCGCGGGTATCCCACCCATACTGCGCAACGTGCAGAGTTCTCAATCGCTGAGACTCCTACACGGGACTGGGTCTAACGTGACCTAGCCGACGGGGCTACCGTCCTCGGTGGAATCGGAGATCACCCAGCACCGTACCTCCCACAACGCCGTTGGCCCCTCGGTAACTACTGCCAAGCTAGAGACGTACAAGCTACTAGACCAAGACCAGAGCCCATATAGTTCCGGCGGTGGCGACAGGCTCCTGGGTTGCCGCTTTATGAACCGGTCCTTATAGGGAGACACTAGAGCAAAGCACACAGCACATGCTCTAGCTCCCTAGTCCAAGTTGCTAAAAAGCAAGTTTTATCATTAATGTTGAAGTGGACCATTAAGTCAATATTAACAATTAAGTAAAGGTGACAGTAATTGCGCCTAGCAAAATACTACCCAAGTGCATAAACCCATAGGAATACAAGGACAGGGAAATAAATGCTAGGTACGACCTTAAAGGTAAACAGTATTAGACACATGCGTATGTAAAGAACAGTGTATTAAATGAGTGAGTAGGTAGCAAGGATTGTCCGTGCTATAACTTGCCTTCCTCGGAGTAAGGCTGCTGCTGAGAGTCCTGCTCCGGCACGTCCTCAACGTATTCGTAGTCCAACGCTACGGGCTCACCGACTGGACACGATCATCACGCACGCATTCCAAAACAATCATCACATGCAAGCAAATTAAATCTATTAGAAACAGTACACCAACAGTATAAACAGTACAAAAACAGGAGCTAGAAACAATCTACACGTCGCTACGAACACGGGAGCGCAAGAATCACGCTAATCGGAGCTAAAACGTGAAAACTACAGCGTTTCTAAGGTTCAGGGACTTGCTGGCAAGGAATTAAAGTTTGCAGGGATCTATTCGTAAGAAACCGAGGACCTATACGTAATTACGCTTAAAAACCCGAGGGCTAACGTGCAAAACACGCCTGACAGGACCGCGGGTTAATTTAGAAGAAGTTCAGGGACTCTTTAGAAAAAGTGCCGGCTCTGACCGCTGGATCGGATCTGGATGGTTGGGATTAAAAGCACGAAGGGGTATCTTGCCATCTAACCTGGACCGTGCATTCTGGATCGGATGGCCCTGGTCGATCGGCCCGCCGGAGACGAAGGGAGGCGCGGCGGCGCCGCTCGGCCGAGGCTAGGGCTCGCCGGAGTTGGGGCTAGGGGGCGCTACAGAGCTCCAAACTCAACGCTTCATGGTCCTACGGGTTCAGGGGGAGTTGGAGAATCGATCTATGGGGACCATGACGTGGGTTGGCCGGCGAGGTGGCCGGACGGCGACGGGCGGCGGAAGCGGACTCCGGTGAGGTCGGGGAGTGGGTTTCTGGGGGGATTCTGATGGCGATTTCTGGCTCTGGAGCTTCGTGAAGATGTGGCGAGTAGTGTGGGGTAGATCAAGTCGAGCGGGGTGCGGTGTGGCGGTCTGTCGACACCGGGCGGCGGCCGGCCATCGACGGCGTGTACGGGAAACGGGGCTACGGTGCACGCGAGTACGAATTGGAGGGGGGGAAAGCTTCAGTACCTCGAGGCGAAGCTCCTGTCGCGAGGAATCGGCTGGAGTCGGGTCGAGGCGGCGGAACGAGGGGCGGCGATGCTCGGACGGCCGCGGCGGCACTGCGGACGTCGAGGGAAAATCAGCCGCGTTCAAAGCCGGAAAGGGGACGGGAGTGCAAGGGTGGCTTCGTTACCTCCAGGCGGATCGATGGGGGGTGACAGCCGGGGTGGCGCGGCGTTGGAACGGCCTGGCGGCGGCGCGCTCCGAGCGGCGGCAATGGCGGGCGGCGCGCTGCGCGAGGGGGGTGGCGAAGGCGGCGCTAGAGGGGGCGATGGGTAGATGGGATCGGGGAGGGGGCTGGCCACATTTGTAGGCTCAATCCTGACCTAGGCGTGCGGGCCCAGGGGCGGCGGCGCAGCGGGGATTTCGCCGGCGAGTGCGGCGCGCGGGCGAGCGGGGAAAGGAAGGGGGGAGAGGATGGCGCTGACGTGTGGGACCCGAGCTGCGGTGAGGGAGAGGGAGGAGCGGGCGGCGCGAGCGGGGAAGAATTCGTGGGCTGGAGTGGGCCAGAAGCGGAGCGATGGGCCGGCCGCGCGGGGAAAGGAAAAAGGAGAAGGAAAGGGGGAAAGGGCCGGGCCGAATGGTGGTGCTGGGCCGGAAAAGAAAAGGGAAAAAGAAAAGGAGAGGAGGGGGTTTGGGCCGGACCGGGAAAGAGCTCAGGGGGCTGAAATGGACTTTTTGAAGAGTTTAGGGAGGAAAGGTGAACTATGGGCTAAACAATAATCCTCGGGCTCCAAACAAAGTGATTCAAATTTGAATTTAAATAAATTTAAATTCTCGTTTGAATCACAAGCAATACAAAAACAATGCAGCAGCATGAATGCAACAATAAATGTTTCTAACACCTATATTTGATTTTAATTTTGAGAAATTTATTATTTGGCCTATGTTAGATATGGACAAGCAATAAATAAATCAATTAAATGCTAAAAATTTTAAATTGGCCATTTTTGGGTGTTACATTTTTCCTTTCCAAAAACAACACCGAGGGGGTTTTACCGGATAGGACGTTGATTCCTTAAAAAACTCATTTTTTCTTTTCAAAAAAGTGGGTACAAAAAACACTTGTGAAAAAAAAAACGGGGGGCTAGGGGTGAATTCACACGGGGTTTTTCGCTCTGTCAAAAAAAACTTTTATAATATTTTCTTTTTCTTTCTTCAACGTGGGTCCAGGTGGATCCATTGTGAGGGGTATAGAGGGTTTTAGTTGGTAGCAAAAGTTTTCAAAAGAACTCGATCCTTTTATTTTTAATAATAATTTGAGGGGGCCAAGGTAAACATACCAGTCATACGAAGCGCTTTTAAAATACTTTATATTCGCACTCATTTATAGAGAGCTTTAGGTATTCTCAAATCCAGAGGCACATGATTTTTTGAGATAGTTGGTCTTTATTTATATGGAGAAAAACTCCCCAATCTATTGTGTATTGGCAATACGGGATAATTGTGTATAGACACAAAAAAAACTGCGATGAGGTTTTACCGGTTCGGACGTTGATTCTTAAAAAAACTTGTTTTTCAGTCTAGAAAAAAGCTCGTTTTTTCCCTTTCAAAAAAGCTCCGAGGGGGTTTTACCGGTTAGGACGTTGATTCCTTAAAAAACTCATTTTTTTCTTTTCAAAAAAAGTGGGTACAAAAAACACTGGTGAAAAAAACGGGGGGCTAGGTGGATCCATTGTGAGGGGTACATAGGGTTTTAGTTGGTAGCAAAAGTTTTCAAAAGAACTCGATCATTTTATTTTTGATAATAATTAATTAGGATTCCTTTGTGTGTGTCGTGTGGTCTCCTCTGTTTCTTTTCCGGGTGCGGCAAGGAGAGAGCAGAGGAGAGCAGTATAAATTAAGGAGCGGACGGACGGAGCAGTTATTAGTTGATCATCATTAGCTCGTCTCAGTCTCAATCTCAATCTCGAAATAAATAGATGGGGTACAATCAGAGGAAGGTAATTCAGAAATAAAAAGGTGGGGTACACTTGGGTACGGAGGAAAAAAATGGAAATATAAAGGTGATCCGAAATAAAAAGGTGGGGATGCGTAGGAGGAAAATCCTTTCCTAATAAAATTGAGGTGGGTATAAAATACATGGGTGAAAAAAACAGAGGGTCAGGGTGAACTCACACGTATTTTTTCGCTAAATAGTTGACATATGGGTCCAGATGGGTCCGACGTGAGGGGTACGAGGGTTTTTCGTTGGTAACAAATATTTTCAAAAGAACTCGATCCTTTTTAATACAGATAATAATATAAACATGCCACTCGATGGATCACCAAGAGACTGTACCAGGCTAGTCTTTGTACATCGGTTTTACTGGGCCGGGATCCTCCATCGGGCCAGGGAGGAGGACAATAGTCTGGCCCATCCTGATGTTCCCGAGCACCGGCCAACAAAGGCTCCCGAAGTGCTTTTGATCCCCATCTACAGTAGAGAGGCGACTCGAGGGCGGAAAGCTTCTTGCCGCCGATTCGGCCGGTCCCCCTCGCCTTTGTCGGCTTGCCGGCGTTGGAGAACCCCGATGGTTAAGGTCAGTAGATCTACTAGTAGATAGCACATTAGCTAGATTAGGGTTTACCCATGGTGACTCTATTGGATGGGTCGGCGTCGACTTCTCCACCAGCGAGGAAGTTCTCAGTGTTTCTGCTGCTACTGGTGGTGTCCCTGACATCGACTTGTGGCATGAAGCATCTAAGATCAGTTTCCTCGGCGTTTTGGGGGTCTCCTTTGGTATGAGGATTTCTCCGACCTGCTGGTTTGGCCGTGTTGGCTTCTGGTGGTGTCGTTGCTTCTACTTCTTCCTAGAGGGGAAGGTTCATCCTACCTCATCCGACGGGATTGCCCGGTTTCGTTCATCGTATTCATCGCGCTTCTCATGGTGGCTCCAAGAAAATGTAATGGCCTCCAATGGCCCCTCTCGTCGGCTGCATCGGCTCCTTCGATCCAGCTTGGCAGTGGCAATCGGAGAAGTCTCGGGGTGTTAGTAATCAGGATCTATGTTTGTATTGTTTCTTATTTTTCAAGGCTCCTGATTGTATTCGTATGCTACTACGCTTGATCTAATAATAAAGTCATCCCTTCTAAAAAAAGAAAAAAAAAGATAGGCTGTGGATCGTGGTTGGTGCTGGGCCACCCCAACCCAATAGGTGCTCTCGTTTTTCTTAATTGTGATTTATTTTTCGAGGTCATTTTGGTAACCTTGGTTCTTGGTATATCAGTTCAGTGGAGGTTGTAAGCTTGGTATAGATCACCGCACACGCGTGCACTCGTGAGACATACTCTCTATGTTCTAAATTATAAATTATAGCCGTTTGATTTTTTTACCACAAGTTTGATCGCTTGTCTTATTCAAAAAAATTTATGTAAATATAGTCAAATTTAAGTTGTTTTTAAGAAATTTTGTTAATAAAGCAAGCCACCACAAAAAATATAATAATTTATACAAAAATTTGAATAAGACGAACGGGCAAACTTAGAGTCAAAAAAGTCGCACGAACTATAATTTAAAACAGATGGAGCAGTAATTAACCACGTTGGATACACGCTACAAAAACATCACATATGTCCACGTACATTAGTACAAGTACTAAATGGGGTTTCCCGACCAGTATGGATGGCCCATTTTGCAGCGGTGTACACTAGGTACACTAGCACGTACAGGAACTATGAAGCTGATTTCCAAGCAAACTAAGCAGTTTGTTAGATCCTTGTGCCGAAAGGCGAAACCTACTCCTTCGGTTTCGAAATCATAAAGTTAGCACGTTTGGGTGCACGCTTATATACTATTCATTCACGTTTCAACAGTCTCAAATGCTGCTTGCAAAAATGCCGCCCGACACCCAGCTTCCCCACCCCTCCCGACCACGGTCGCCGCCGCGGCGTGGTTGGCCAGATCCGGCCGCGTTGCCGACTATCCACACCTACCCCCACACAGCAAAGCCCTCCCAGTCCAAGATCCAGCGCCCCTCCGCTGGCCCCGGCCGTGAGAGCGACTAGGAGCGATTCTTCCGGGAATCCCCCCCCCCCTCCACCACCTGCCTCCGGTTGCCCCCGCCTCCACTCCGTTGACTTCGTTCCTGCGACGCTAGATCCTCCCTCTTCCTGCGCGGATTCGGCGGATCCACTACCCAGCTACGCCGAAGTGGTGAGACGCGGCGGAGTCACACCTCCCCACCAACCAGTTCTGCAATCTCGCGCCTTCACCATTACTCCACGGTGCGGCAAGGACGAGCACTTTCACTCCAAGGAAGCGAGGAGGACTGGGCCTGTCGGAGCCCCAGGCAGCCGCGCACCCTCTGCGCCACGCGGTCGCGCGGCCCCTGCGCCAAAGCAAGTCTGGACTGTGGTGGGAAGTCGATGGAGGAAGCCAGCTTGCGACACGAAGCCTACTCTACGCCGCCGAGGTGACATTGGAGAAGACCGGCATTCATGGCGGCGAAGCGGCGGCACGGCGTCTTCAAGACGCCCAACCACCCGGGCTTTGGAGGCCTTCAACAGGGCAACGGCAGGACACTGCTTCATTTGCTTGGCTTCAGACCATCGCGCGTCCTCCTGTCAGGACCCCGTGCGCTGCTTCCATTGCCGCCGGACAGGGCACAAGCAGAGCCGCTGTCCTGACCGACGCCGTGGAGTGCCACCCCGCCACCACAGAAGCACTCCGCCTCCGCCCACGCCGCCGCCTCCCCCTCCACCGCCGCCGCCTCCCCCTCCACCGCCGCCGCCTCCGCCTCCACCCCCACCACCGCCACCTTCTCCACCTCTTCCGCCGCCGCCACCGCCGCTTGTTGCGGGGTGCCGCCCAATGGCGATTGGGGACCCCAACACCCGCCCGCATGTGGAGACGGTGTACATCCCGACCTCCTTCGAGCTGGAGCACGACGTGAGGGACTGGGAAAGCTGTGCGCTCGTCCCTTGGGCCCTGCATCTCCCGCGAGATGCCGGGGCACGAGACATCGAAGAGCTGCTCCTCTCCAAGCTCGACCTGCAGCGGGGCGATGTCTCTGTCTCAGTCCACCAGCCGGAACCTTACCTCATAAGGTTCGAGCGGAGCGCGGACTGCGCGGTGGCCGCTGCACGCGGCCGCTTCAAGGGGCGGCATGGCCTGGAGGTTTGCCTTCGACCGTGGCACAGCCTGAGCAACGCCCTGGGCATGCGCCTGTTCTTCCGAGTGCGCCTATGCCTGGATGGCATTCCAAGCCACGCGTGGACGCCAGAGGTCGTCGAGCGGGTCATTGGCAGCCGCTGCGCCTTGCAATGCATCAACACGGACTTGGTGCAGCCGGCAGACACCCGCCATATCGACTTGTGGGCTTGGACCACGAACCCAAGCGACATCTCCAAGCGCGTCTGGCTCGTCTTCACGCACAAGCCTACGGACAAATCCACGGTGGCTTTCTTCACCACCAAAGTGCCGCCAGAGCGTTGGCAACAAGGTTTGAGGTATGAAGTATTCATTCATATGGCTGTCATTGAGGACTCATCGCTTCGATCAGTTTGCATTCAAACCAGCGGCAGGCACAAAAGGCGGCATTCTCATTCTCTGGAATGAGTCCGTCCTGGACCTACAAAATGTCTGCATCGGCCGCTTTTCATTAACTGCGCAAGTTACTGTTCGTCAATGCAACACACCTTTTCAGCTAACAACGGTGTATGGGCCTACCCAGCGAAACCTCAAACGGTCCTTCTTGCGCCACATAAGAGCCCTCAGACCCTCGGCGGACGGAAGCTGGTGGCTCCTAGGTGACTTCAATCTAATATATAGAGCACGCGACAAGAACAACAACAACCTAAATCGCCGGCTGATGAGCCGCTTCAGAGCAGCTCTGAGTCATTGCGGCTTAAAGGAGATAAACCTGCAAAACAGAAAATTTACTTGGAGCAACGAGCGCCGAAGGCCGACACTAGAGCGCCTTGACCGCTTCTTCTGTAACGCCAGCTGGGATATATGTTTTGGAAGTCACACCCTTCACGCCTTATCCTCATCCCACTCGGATCATTGTCCCTTGATTTTGGAGTACCAGCCAGGGCCGCGACGACCTACACCTTTCAAATTCGAGAATTTTTGGACTCGGCTGCCAGGGTTCCTTGACATAGTGAAAGAATCTTGGTCAAACCGGACAGCCCATACGGAACCCTACCACCGTCTCGGGCATAAGCTACATTCCCTCGCTAAGGCGCTGCGCGCATGGAGCAAAAAACATTTTTCGGCCACCGCTCTGAAAACAAGAGTTGGCCGTCAGATCATCTCCATTTTGGACACGGCTCAGGAGACCAGAACGCTGACTAACTCCGAGTTCAACCTGCGACTAAAGCTTAAGCGGCGAATACTGGGGTGGGAGGTCATCGAACGGGCGAGACGTAAGCAATGCTCCACAATCTCGTATCTAAAAGAAGGTGATGCTAACACAAGATTCTTCCACCTCCGAGCAAACTCCCGTCGTCGAAAGAACTTTATCCAGAGGCTGCACAAAAACACTGGTTGGGCAGTGTCGCATGCAGAGAAAGGAGACCTTATTTACGACCACTTTACTGAATGCATGAGCAGCCCAGGCCCTCGACCACTAGACTTCTCCTGGCCAGTTCTCCGCTTCCCGTCTGCTGACCTATCAGCACTGGATGAGCCGTTCACCGAGGAGGAGATCTTGCGGGAGATCACTCAGCTTCCACAGGACAAGGCTCCTGGACCCGATGGATATACGGGACTCTTCTTCAAGACCTGCTGGCCCATAATCAAACCTGATGTCATCGCGGCGGTCAACTCCTTCCATAATCTGCGATGCAACGACTTTAACCTGCTCAACTCGGCAAATATCGTCCTAGTACCCAAAAAGGAAGGAGCGCAACGCATTCAGTACTACCGACCTATCACCTTAATCCACGCCATTGCAAAAATCATTAGTAAGCTACTAGCGCTTCGTCTAGCACCCCACATGAACAGCTTAATCTCCCCAAGCCAAAGCGCCTTCATAAAAGGAAGAAGCATCCATGACAACTTCCTCTATGTTCGGAACATTGCCCGGCGATTTCATCGTAACAAAACCCCGGCGCTCCTCATAAAACTAGACATCTCAAAGGCCTTCGACTCAGTACGCTGGGACTACCTAATTCAACTCCTAAGGCATAGGGGGTTCCCGGAAAAATGGTGCAATTGGACAGCATCCTCCTTAGCCTCATCTACCTCCAGGGTGCCGCTCGACGGATTCCCCCTCGAAACTATAATTCATGGGCGCGGGTTGCGCCAAGGCGACCCCTTATCTCCGCTGTTATTTGTTCTGGCAATAGACCCTCTACAACAACTACTTTCGGTTGCCACTGAGCGAGGGTTGCTAAGCAAGCTCAATGGCAGGGTAGCAAGGCTCAGGGCATCTTTATATGCGGATGACGCAGCTATCTTCATCAAGCCCACCGAAATGGATGTGCAAAACATAGAGCAGCTGTTGTACTCCTTCGGGTGTGTCACTGGCCTGATCACCAATCTCCAAAAAACAAGTGTTGCGCCTATTAGCTGTGGTGACACCGACATCAACGCCCTCCTGGCAAATCTCCCCATCACACGCGCCAGCTTCCCAACACGGTACCTTGGGCTGCCGCTGTCAATTACAAGATTGAGAAAAACGGCATTCCAGCCATTAATCGACAAGGCTGCTGCGAAGCTATCCTCTTGGTACGGGAAAAACCTCAACCTGGCAGGTAGAATATGCCTCACCAAAACGGGTTTGACTTCACAGGTCATATATCTACTTTCCGCCATAAAGGCTCCCGTTGGAGTGCTAGAGGAACTTGACAAGCTGAGGAAGAGATTCATGTGGGCAGGAAACGAGGCCCTGACCGGGGGTAAGTGCAAGGTTAACTGGATGCGTAGCTGTCTGCCAAAAGCCAATGGTGGCTTGAGAATCCTCAACCTCGACAAATTCGCTAGGGCGTTGCGGCTTCGTTGGTTATGGCATGACCGGAAATCTCCGGAGAAGA
This sequence comes from Echinochloa phyllopogon, assembly GCA_033239725.1. NCBI lineage: Eukaryota > Viridiplantae > Streptophyta > Magnoliopsida > Poales > Poaceae > Echinochloa > Echinochloa phyllopogon. Next base: position 5,375,925 of record BTCW01000017.1, on the reverse strand, counting down.
CGTGGATCGGGACCGAACTTCCGTGCAACGAGACGGACCGGCTGCTGTTTGCGGCTTGTACGACAATATCATTGGGTGACGGGGAAGACACCAGCTTCTGGCACTCGGGCTGGGTCAAGGGTTGCCGCCCAAAGGATATCGCACCTACACTTTACCAATTGGCCAAAAACAAAAAAATGACAGTAAAGGACGCGCTCACGAACAATGCATGGTTCATTGACTTCAACCTATTGTCAGGCATCGCTACAGTTCAGATCCAGGAGTTTGTTAGTCTCCTAAATGCAACCAGACGCATCAGACTAAACCTTGGGACAAGGGATGTGATAAAGTGGAAATTCACAAATCATGGCGATTACTCGGCGGCCTCCGCTTATAAAGCTCAGTTCATCGGCTGTACCAAATCGAGAACACATGCGCTATGGAAATCTTGCCCCCCCCCCCCCCCCCCGAAATGTAAAACCTTTGTATGGCTCCTTTTACAGAACAGAGTATGGACCTCGGACCGCCTAGCGCGTAGAGGCTGGCCCCATACGGATCGATGTGTGCTGTGTAGAAGTACCTTGGAGACAGCCAGCCACCTCGTGCAAGATTGCAGATTCACCAGAAGGATATGGCAACTCATAGCCAACTGGATTGGGCAACCGGATCTACAACCTTCACACTGGCGCCTGGCACACTGCGCGGAGCAATAGTGGACAAATCTAACAACTACAGAAGGCGCTCCTCGCAGGGCCCTACGCAGTCTCACGCTTTTAGTGGTATGGGAACTATGGAAGGAAAGAAACGCCAGGATTTTCAACCGCCACGACTCTTCATCTACTACAGTGTTAGCCAAAATCAAAGAGGAAGCATCCTCATGGATAGCTGCAGGAGCGAAGGACCTAGCGTCCCTTATAGCGCGAGATTAGAATCATATTGTAATCCCTCCGGTTAGCTGGCTGTAAACTCTCCTCTTTTTCAATGAAATTAGCACAATCTCGTGCTGGTTCGTTCAAAAAAATAAAGTTCTATTCACGATAGACCTACTAAATTTAGTATGGTAGGACACACCTACGTGGGTGTATGTGCTTGAGAGCATCCGACCTTGTTGCATTACAAAAGCTTATTACACATCACAAAGCTCAAAAAAAAGTACAGTAGCTTGGTGGGTGTGCACACTGCACAGGGATTGGAGTGCAGTGTAAGCAAGCATGGATGATGCACTCCCCTTCTCTTCCCTTGCTAAATTTGGTACTGCGTCGGAAGATACTTAATATAATAGTATGTATGCTAAACGAGAAGCCGGACTGCAGTAGCAATGATGACAGCCCATGTATGTGCACACGCGTTAATTAGTTCACTGAAGATATGCTAGAGAATGGCTCCGTTCGTCACATCGCAAAAAGTAATTAATAGATGCATGCCGACCCCAATTAGAGCCTAATCTTATAGTAGCATATACTCTGATACTCATGTCCCCATCATATGTATATATAACTCCTTTTCCTTCTGTATGTATTAATGTATATATAGCATCTCTGCCCTTGCATGCACTCGATCGATCACCAAGAGCTTAACATTAGTATAATTGGTTCCTTTGCAGAAAGTTCGCGAGGGACCATCTTATCTGAAACTCTTTGTAGGTACGGTGCTTAATTTATGAAGTGCTGAAAATTTAAACAACTGGTGTGCTGGGGAAATACGTACTCCTTGATTTGTTGCCAATTGATGACAGTGTTAAACTACTATAACAACAGCTGATTGATTCAGCACAGGGTTTACCCTGCTTACTACTACTTTGCCGTCTCATCCGAACTCTCTCCAGAGCTTAATTAATTAGCACAAACTGTTGGAGTGTTAGTTGATATCACTTCCTGTTTTCACTCGATGTGACCGATCGGTCGTAAAGCTTGACCGAGGCTCCGGATCTGAAGTAGTAGTGCTCGCGATGTGCAGTGCCAGAGTACGCAATGAACACAAACACATTGCAAGCAAGGATCTCTGTACCTGTACACAATTGGATGGGTTAGCAGCAGCGCGATTGACCTGCTTCCTCTCCTCCTCCTCCTGCTAAACTATACTGCACTGTTTGTGTTCGCGCTTGCGTGGATGCTAATCCAGGCAACACAATGCATGCAAGCATATCCAACGCCGACCCGCAGCTACAGTGTAATCCGAACGGGGGTGTGGAGTACACGGTAAGCAAATTCTTACTCCATATATTTATTTATTTATATATATATATATATCTGATAGAACTGGTCCTGCATCGATCGGCAGATAATATAAAACTGCTAGAAGCTGCACGCATGCGCTTGCAATGCGTATAGTCCGCGTGATCTCTGATCCATGGGGAGTGCAGGCATTACTGGATTCAGATATTTGAGACATCTGTTATTGTGAAAGAACTGGGTTCAGACAATCTCATCGCACAAAAAAAGGGGGAATATATACTTGGTTTATTTTGGAGAGAGAACAGGGTAGATGCTGTGTTTCGTTGCTCTTATTCAGTCCTCAATCATGAATGCATAATCATGCTGCCATGACTTGATCGCTTTTCTCTCAGGGTCCCTTGTTTCCGTGTGACAATGACACTGCATATATAATTGATACTTTTATACGTGGTTTGTATCAAACTCTGTTTATCGCAACTTGCAGAGGTTTCGAGTTAACTAGGAGCCTATCTAACTCCTTTATTTGTTGCCGGCACACCTTATAGACTATAGCAACAGTTGGTTCATCGGCTTTTGCCACCGAATCATTAGGAAGCACCCAACGCAAGTGTCTCGTCAGATCATCAGATCCCCAAACGCTGCTGCTGCTGCTGATATATCTTCCAGCATTATTCAGACAGCTTTTTGACTAGATAAGATGTACGTGATCGATCCGTCAGGCAATCGAGCCTGACGAGGCTCGCGGCCCCCCAAATGAAAGGCGCTTCTGCTTTGCATTGTTGTGTCACCGTCTAAATTAAAAACTCTCCCTGCGCGACTCTTGAGCTGCTGATCGAACACAGCCACACGTAGCAGTCGATCGACAGGGATAGTGCAGCAGGGGAGATCCATGCACATCTCTACCTGTACACATCTCGTCCAGCACACACCAAAGCTCTGATCAATTTTATGAACCAAATCAGAGCATCACCGCGCTGCACTGTAGTACCTGCAGCGTACGAGCAGCCAGCGAAGCCGCCTGCATGCAGCCCATAGCATGCATGATACGATACAATACAATCTCGATCGAGCGATTGATAATCCTCTCATCAATTAATCTGCTGCTGACTGCTATCCCAGATCTGAATAGTGGCAGCTAGCGCATAGTATATATCCACTCTCACCTACCTGCACTGTTGGCAGCTTGATTCCTGCAGGCCCCATGCATATGCTGCAGTATCTTCCTGCTGGCATACTGCATCCACCATCACTTGTTACGTCAGTAAAACTGTTGAAGCTTCATCAGGCGGTGTTCACTCTGAAGTCTCAAGCAGTCCTTAATTTCCGACAGATTTCGGTCCCGGCACGACAGTACAAATGAAGACCGTGATGAACGGTGATCATGCATCAAAGTTTCAGAGTTACATATGGCTCCTTTATATATATTTGTATATATACAAATATGAGCCTGGCCAGGAAACATCTGAATTGCTGACATTTGAGCCATGTGAGTCTCGAATCTAGCTAGTTCGTACTACCGATGCAAGCAGGGACGCCAGAGATTTTGCATCTACCCTCTCGTGGGCGTGTAGTGCGTCGTCGTGCGTGTGGCGATCGATCTCGATGGGGTTTAAATTATTGCTAAAATTATAGGCTTGTCTCTGCCCACTCTCGCTCGCCATCGTAGCCCTTTACAAATTGGATCGGAGCAGCCCACAACTACTCGACAGGCACCTACGTACGTCCCCACAAATTATTAACAAATAATCGATCGGCTGCCGTGCGCATCCCGGGGGGTGATTTTAAATTCAAATCGTACAGATCTTTCGGAAAAGCATCAATTGGATGGTGCAAATTGGTTGTATATATTTGAAAAAGCTATAGTACGTGTGGCTTTCATATACGTACGCTTCGTTCGCGGTGGTGATAGGAATGACGATGCACACTAGCTAGTAGTAGGCGCTATGTAAGTGCTCTTCTTTTTCATGATGACTGTTTTTAAAACGAACTTTCATGACTCTGTTTAGTTTGTGTATCTAATCTTAGACCCGTTGCTAAACCCTTTTTGAGACTCCAGAGTATATTTTGCATAGGCTCGTGGTCTCTGGTTCCCACTTAATTTCCTACCAGTTATTTACAATTGAAATAAGTTGCATTGTGATGCTGTATGACTGTGACTCTAATAGGTTGTGATCGATACAACTACAGACTGAAGTATACCTATCATCTCCTTAATAGTTTACAAATAAAAACTATATATGCTTACAATATATATCAAACTAGCACATTATGAGTAGATGGCTATACACCACATTTTATATACACTTATTAATTATGGGTACAATATATATACTACCTCCAGTCTATTATACTTGACGTTACGGACATGATTTTTTGATCGGAGGTAATATGTAACAGTAGCATCAATCATATATATATAACAGTCTACGTCACAACATTGTTTAGTGGATGGTTATGCCAAACGCTCAAATATTGGTATCAATCACATCCACTAAAAACCCCCACTCGTAAAAAAACAAAAAAAAATAAAAAAAAGGTTCAACCTCATTTTCCATCCCAACATTTCTGCACATGGATCGATTATTTATGTACCTAACAGAGCCCGCCACGATGCGACCCATCACCATGGCCCTCATCGCCGCCCGGCCCGGCCCAGGCCCGCCCGCCCACGGCCCGGTCGGACCACTGCCACCGGCCGCCGCACCACGAACGCGCTCTCCGCGACGCCCATGGCGCTCTTGCACCCGTACATGTCGAGGAAGCCGACGACCCCGCCGGCGGACGCGATGGACCACCGCCGTCCGGGCGCGCACGACGCCGCTGACGACGGCGCCGGGGCCTTGGCCGGGGACGGGAACAGGCTGTCCATGAGGCGGCGGTCGTCGGCGTTGTTCCCGGCCGCCGCGGCGCGCTCCCTGGTGCACTCGGCGAGCGCCGCGGCGAAGGGGTCACCCGCGGCGTCGGCCGGCGGCTTGCTCCTGCTGCTGCTGCTGCTGCCGGCGCGGCGGCGGCGGGTCTGGTGGTGGTGGTGGAGGAGGTGGTGGCGTGGCGACCGGAACGGCGGCGCGCGGAGCGGCGGCGGGAGCGGGAGCGGCGGCGCGGGCGGCGGGGAGGAGGAACAGGCCGCCACCTTGCAGCCGGCGGCGGAGGCGTCGTGGAGGCGCGTCTTGGGGATGCCCGGGTGGTGCTCCCAGGAGAAGGGCACGGAGGTGGCGCCGCGGCCGCGCGGGGACGGCGACGGCGAGGAGGCCGCGGAGGAGAGCGTGGAGAGGGACGAAGACGACGACGAGGAGGAGGAGGAGAAGGTCCGGTGGCGGCGGTGGGTCGGCACCGGGGATGACGGGTCTTTCGCCGGCGGTGGCGGCGGCGGCGCTCGCGTTTGGGCGGTCGGCATGGGTGGGAGGCGCGCGCGTGATGGCCGGGCGAGCTTGGTTGAGGCGTGGGGAAGGCGGGGACAGATGAGGGTAGATAAATACGATGGGCAGATTTGCGTTTGGGTCCCTGTATTTTGTCGAAATATGGTGGTTTAGCTGGGTTTCCATTTGTTCCCCTCTGGTATTTTTCTTATGTTTTTTAGGACAATGCAAGTTGCAATGATTTTTTTTTTGTTCAGAGATGATTAGTTTTTCATCACGGTAGATGCTATTCTAATATACCAAGGATAAGTAAGAAGTTGTTCTTCAAGGGTATTTGTTGTTTTCTACCCTAACTTTGAATGTAGTGGCTACCTGAAGGATTTTGGACGGTAGGATGCTCAAGATTTTGTCGAAACCCACACCCTTGGGCATGTTTGGTTATTTGGTAAAACACAAACCATATTCCAGCTCACCTTTAAGTTTTTCTACCCAAGAATATGACCTCTACCACTAGAATGCCGGAACAGATCGAGAGAAGGGTTCTATAACTATAGTGTATCTAACGAGAAAAGAGGAAGGGGGGATAATGGAGAAGAAGAGGAAGCCGAAGAAGAAACAAATAGAGGGATGGAAGAGGGAGGAAATCAGCTACGCCTATCTTCCCGCGGGTCGTCTATGAAACTTTTATGTTTCAAATGATAGGTTAGCATTAGCATGGAGTTGTGTGTCCAAAAAGGTATGGAGCCATTTATTCATTAGTATGAAATCATAAATTTGAACTAACAAATTGTAAGAGCCTACTATGTGAATTCATGTGAACAAAGGCATTACATATACTCATGAAACTGATTGTAAGTCAATTGGTAGGTTTCGTTGTGGCACGTGTGTCACATTTTTATGGATTTGTTACAATATTTAACCGGCGTTATTCTCTTTTAAAAAATTACATGCATTATTCTCTTTCAAAAAGATATTACATATATTTCTTTTATATACGTTTTCCATTCTTAAAAATGTTAGTATCAATGTACCCCAACTGCCCACTCTACATAAAATTGATTTTGATGCGACACGACACCCATATTACCCTGATAAGAAGGTACACCCGTTCAGATGAATAATGTTGTTTCCAATTCGATATCGTACATGAAAATATTGTAAACGACGTGCTGATGCAGTCCTGCCCTAAGACTGACTCCAACAATGAAATGCAATTTTGAGAGGCAAAACCATATTTGCCTTGCATGTACAGTGATGCAACAGACATGCATTCTGTGATGTCTCCAACAGCCATAGCATTTCCCGCTCTCCTGATCGTGCCGGTTTTATTTCCCGCCAACACCGAGAACTAAAGAGGCATGACCTTGACGATTTCGGTGGCTCGGCGACTGAGCAGCGTCGGTCCTCGCCGGCAGCGACGAATCCGGCAACGGCCCCGGCCTCGGCACTGGCGCGCGCTGCCTTCCCTCGCCGGCAGCCGACGCCGCAGTCCCCTGCCCCGATCGAAGTCATCCGTGAGCAGCCCCCTGGCTTCAACCACTGAAGACCTTCAAGAAACACTGCCTCGTGACACGAAACAAGTGGTGCCGCGTTGCTGGCTGCTCTGCTTCATCAGAGCTCATGGCGATGGCCAAATCATAGATTTCTCGGCACAGGCTCGTGGTCCTTCCCGGCGCCAGGTAACACTTGTTCTTAGGATCCGGTCTGTAGATAGTTTTCCTCATTTATATCGTTTTTGTCATTGGATATGTGGCTGTGATTTTAGGGATGGCGATGAGGTATATTAAGCTTTCAAACTGTGGAACGACTGCCAGTCAGGCGAGAGACGCTGATGATGTTGAGATAGCTGCAACAGTTTTGGTTGCTGGGACAAAACGTCGATGGGGAGGTTCAACACCGGGTCACAAGACATACAAGCGCGACCGTGAAGGTGCTAACATAATGCTCAATATTTTGTTGAACGTCCAATTTACAATCCAGAACATTTCCGCAGGAGGTGTGTACACGAGCTGAAACATAATTTTTATTGCATTGTCATCCAAATCTGCAGTAAATAATACAAATTGTATGGTAGGTATCGAATGCGGGAGAGTCTGTTCCTTTGGATTGTCGATAAGGTTACTGAAGCGGACTTCTACTTCAAACAAAAACGAAATTGTGCCGGTCAACTAGGATTTTCCCCCATCCACAGATGCACGGTTGCAATTAAAATGCTATCTTATGGTAGCATTGCTGATTCATTGGATGCTGATCCTGAGATGGGTGAGAGCACTGTATTGGAGACATTGAAGCGTTTTGTCAGAACAATAGTAAATGTTTTCGGGGAAGAATGGATCAGGCAACCATCAGAACATGAGTTACAGCAGATACTAAAGGTTAATGAGGCAAGAGGGTTTCCTGGAATGGCTGGCAGCATTGATTGTATGCATTGGGAGTGGTCTGGTTGCCCCACTGCTTTGCACAGGATGTACAAGGGCCACAAAGGGAAGCCAACTATGATTCTAGAGGCTGTGGTGACTGAGGACCTCAGGTTTTGGCATGCATACTTTGGATTACCTGGATCACATAATGATATTAATGTGCTGCACCGATCACCGGTCTTTGATGATTTAGCTAATGGCAGAGCACCTTCAGTTGAGTTCAATGTGAATGGAAACATTTACAATATTTGTTCTTACCTAGCTGATGGGATATATCTAGATTGGGCTACCTTAATCAAGACAATTAGTGCACCCATATGTAACAAGCACAAGGTATATGCAGAGCGGCAGGAGGCATGTAGGAAGGATGTGGAGCGTGGTTTTGGTGTTCTTCAGGCTAGGTGGAAGATTCTACACTCCCCTGCTAGGTTGTGGCACCAAGAAGATCTAAATTATATTATGAGGGATTGCATCATCTTACATAACATGATCATCATGGATGAGAAAGGTGTGGATCTTCCTACGATTCATTTATCAGAGTGGCCTGGTCGGGAGAACCCTCCTGTTTGTAATATTGCTGATTTTATAGATGCTCAAACTTTTATCCGGAACAAAGAAACTTGCCACCATCTTCGTACTGACCTTATCGATCATATATGGGGATTGTATGGTTCAGGCACTGGACCTTTTGCTCGAAAGGGAAGCATATGACTGTTCAAGCGGATCAGCTACCTTTTGAAGTCAAGCTTTTGAATGGTCTTTATGTCAAGTGGAGACAGCAATGTATGTAATGAATTAGCATGTGTCCCAGAACTTGCTACCTTGTAATGAATTAGCATGTGTCCCAGAACATGCCACCTTGTTAGTCATATATGTAATTAAGTAGCACATCTGGAAGCATAAGTTCCACTTTTCATTATGCTCTAACACATATAACAACTGATACGATCTTTACACAGACTCTCAAACATCTGGAAACATATATTCTCTTGAACTGAAATGTAGTTGTTCAAATGACACAAATAACCCTGAAACATACATACTCTCGAACTGAAATGTAGTTATTCAAATGACACAAATAAATCTGAAGCATACACACACAGTAATTAAACTCATGCATCTTTCGGGTCCGAGCTAGCAAATCCACGACGTTCCATGATCTAGCATTGCATGCCAATGTAATAATTCTTCAGATGCGGAGCTACCTTGTCAATGTCTACTGCCATGATTGCAGCTTCAGCTGTCAGCAGTTGTGCCTCAGCTTGCTTTGCTACATTATCAGCCTCTTGTTTTCTGAGAATTAAATTCTCCTCACGCCGCTGCTTCTTGAGATCTAGATATTCCCTTTGAAGGCTGAGTTTCTCATCTTTCCTAGTAAGGGTCTGAACCATTTGTTCATCTTCCTTCTGTTGGCACTTCTCCCTGTTGTCGTGAATGCATTGAAGAACATCAACTGCTGTGCTGGATGAGGAAGCATCTGTGACTCTCTTTCTTTTAGCACCATCTCTTCCTTCAGGTCTAGCACGCATGCCATTCTCATTACCTTCCTCTAGCACTGCAGCAGGAGCTGTGTTTGCTTGTGAAGAACCTTCCCCCCTGTCCCTGCAGAGTTGCTGTTGAGCTCCAAAATCTTGTCATTCCATTTTGATTCGTTTCGGAGGATTTTCCAGCAGTGCATGAATTGGAAAGGTTCCACAGCCTCATACATACATACTGCATCGTCAATCTGGAAAATTTAGACCTCTCATCAATGGCATGTGAAAATATTCAGACTAGCACTAAGCTTAGTTTTGAAAAATGACTCGAAAAGAATACACTTTAGATCAGTTTAAAGTACAAGAGCATACCCTGTCTTGTTCATTCTTCCCACTCATTTAGACGATCAACGGCAGACTTAAACCCACAGAACTTGTTCACTGATCTTTGAGTGGTGCCCCACCTATACTGGACAGCTAGTTGGCTGCGGTTACTTCCCTCTGGCTTAAAATTATTAAAATAATCATGCAACCGTTTGTAATAACCTCCTTGAGTTTGATTGACACCTACATATGATCCAAAAAAAAGTTTATACCTATATAATAACAAGGCTTGACTAAGGAATTGTTGCTTCACTAACCTGCTATTGGATCCTTGCTTACGTTGAGGAAGGCGGAACAAAGGACTCCATCTTCTTCTTTTGTGAAACCACCACCCCTCCGTGACACCTTCTTCTCCTTGACTTTCCGTTTTGTAGGAGGTTGCACAATCTCCACATCTTCGCGATAAACTTGTGCACCCATGGCATAATTCACCTATCTGACAACCACTAATGCATATGAATAATTTCATGATGATAAATAACTTTAGGATGTAGCAACTTACCTGTTCGGACTGTGGGCACTCAAGAGAGTCTATCGAGGATTGTAGCTGATAGGCCCATTGATCAGGAGCATAATACGGCTGGGCCTGAGAGCCCTGCCCTCCAAATATGGGAATGTGATTATCCATTCTGAAATAAAGATTGAAGGAGTGAATGACAATATGAATCATAGACATCAAGAGCTATCCAACCTTGAATATACTAATCTGAAAATAATATGTAATGCCAAATTTGATATAGACATGATTCACAATTTTGCAATCTCTGCATACACGGATGACATTCTACTTGTAGAAATAAAAACCTAATGAGTGATGAATAGGGGAAAACAAGAATCGACAACAAAGACTTCACAAATCCACAGATCTACCCTACCCAAAACCTACAGAAGCATGGAATGCGAACTGCATCGAATCCACCAAGAAGAAAGGGAGCCGCATGGAATCCACCAAGAAAAAGGGGAATGCGAACTACTACAGTTGACACTCACCGTTGCGTGTGTTTCTTGTGGTTGCGTCGCTCGCGCCGCTGCTCGCCCCGTACGCCGCCCACCTCGTGAACGCCGGCTCCACCGCGGCCTCGTCGCTTCACGCGTTGATGTGGGCGCGCCGGCCTTGACGCCCCGCTGCACCCCGCGCGCCGCCGCGCCCCTGGATCGACGCGCCCGCTGCTCACCTTGCAAGGTCGTCGCCCTGCGCACCGGCCGCCCTGCCTGTGGATCTGTCCGCCTTTCGGCTTCTGGTTGTTGGCCTAGGAAGATTTGCGTTTGAGGAGAGAGGCGTTCTATTTTTGCATCTTCTCTCTCCTTTGATGCAAACTGCCTCCGCCTTTTGCATTCTCTGTTGGGAACGGTTTTGGTGCTGCACAGTGCCAACTCGTGAGCCATATTTGCTTTTGCCTCTGCTGTTGGAGTCAGTCTAACTAGTAGCTTTTTAATCGTTCTGCTAGTGTTTGGTTTGATGATAACACTGTATGAAATTGATGCTAATTTTGTTTACATTACTTGTCCACATTCAGATAGAGACGACACCGACGACGCACGTATCACTACCAGAGATCTTCACATCCGCCCCTCTCATATGCCTCGGTGCACTCAAGATCCGGTGCTAATGCAACATTAGCGTAGGGTGTAAAATTGGGGTGCCCTCGGGGACTCTTTACCACCGGTTGGTAACACCAACCAGTGCTAAAAGTCACCTTTAGCACCGGCACCAACCGGTGCTAAATGTGCTCCCATTTAGCACCGGATCGTAACACCACCCGGTGCTAAAGGATGGGTGTTGCATGCTACTTCAAAAGAAAAGCATATTCTATTTCATCACATGTGCTACGTAGTTGAGATGGTTAGGTGGGTACGCGCGAGCCAAGAGGTCATGAGTTCGAATCGCCGCAACAACGCACATATTTTTTGGCGAATGAGCACATTTAGCACCGGTTTTTTGGCGAATGTGCAGATGAAGGCCTTTCTGGTAGTGTATACTAAAACAAGTGTGCATTTAACATTCAGGGATTCAGTTGCTCCATAGATTTACATATGGGTTGTCAGCCTGCGGTTGTTCAAATGTAAAGCAAACAACGGTTAGACGCCAATCCCTACAAACTGATCGATTCAGGTTCTTTCTTCTTTGTATCTCTATATTATATTATGGTTACCACTTACCAGCTAGGACCCAGACGATGGCGCCCCTGTCGTCTTTATTTGAAAATTTTGCTGTGCAGATGGACCTGTTGAGAGGCTTTGGTCTTTCTCCTGCATATTTCTGCAGATTGATCAGCTGGTACCTGCTATAGATGTTTTCGATTACTCTGACGGGGGCAAATGTTCTGTACATGCTGACAGTTTCATCATATCAGGACCCAAGAAAAAAATCAGGGAGATCATCAGGCGATCGGAGAATAGAGCGAGGATGGTAGATATCAGCTCACGTATAGCAAAGTTAATTTCACCGTACGTGGTTTAAAATGTTACCGCTGTAAAACTGTGTTACTTGAATACTTGAAGAGTGGAGAGGAGAGGGGAGATGCCCGAGTGCCAGACGCTAGTACTATCTCTCGTTTCCCCTTACTTTTTTTCCCAAGCCCTAGCTATATCCTTTCCCCTTACACACGTATATAGGTGCCGGTAGCTACCAAAGGTGACCTGACTTTTGTTTCAAACGGCTAGCTAACCTACAGGGATGGATGAGCAGATTTAGCTAGCACACAGTACGCCACGAGTTACTTGTAAGTTTATAATGCCTGTGCACTGAAGCTTTCAGTCGATGATGGGCCCGACGCACCCATCATCACCAACTGTATACGGTTCCTGCTGTACATATATATTTACGCAATGGCACATTACGTGCATGTGCATATATAATAACCTGGAATCGATACATGTGCTGCGCCGGGTTTTTTGTTTTTGTTTTTAGTACTACTTCCGTTCCAAATTATTATTCGTTGTTAACTTTTTTCTATGATCTTTGACCATTCGTCTTGTTCAAAAATTTTATCCAAATATACAAACTAATAAGTTATACGAAGTATATACGATGATAAAGCAAGTCGCATATAAAATAAATAATACTTGTAAAAAATTTTAAATAAGACGAATGGTCAAACGTTAAGCGAAAAAATTAAACGGGATAGTACTAATTAAGGACAGTTTGGCCGGCGTTCTCGTTAAACATTTGTGATTCAGTTGCTAAGTCAGAGGTGATGTCTAGGCTAGGCGTTTTCGACCGCTCGCTGTATGTGGTGGCAAATGAAATGGCGTGCAGTATATAGGTGTTCTCCCTGTACGTACGTCAAGGTGAGCAATACGGTTGCATGCAGACGCACAAGTACTAGCTACTGTAATAAAGTGGCTTGACTTTGGTTTCCAGAAGCTACAGGGGGTGTTAATAATAACTAGCAAATATGCCCGTGCCTCGCTACAGGTCGAGACCATATACTGTTTACCGATATTCTATGTATCGAGTCTATAAAAATTAATTTATATATTTATTAAAAGAGAATAATGCAATACACATATCATTGGCCCAATTGTTGTGCTTAACTTTATTTTAATCTGTGAGGGCTAAGGGCGTTGGTTAAGAGGTACAAATATGTTGTTCCGAATAATTTTTTTGATAAATCACCGTACCAATTATAATCAACTTTTCCAGAACTGCAGGATGTGAGTGAGTATATATCCATCAAACACACCGCGTAGTCACCTCCTTGAATCCTTAAATCCTGCGTCCGGTTATTGAGGAACCACAGACAGCTCTCTTGTTCTTGCTCTTAGTAGTTGTGTTGTTGCCTCCCATTAATTAGTTGTCTCTGATGACATGCATAAAAGGAGTGGACAGGCGCATGGGATGGAGCGCACCATGCAAGGGATGACGGCTAGGAGACGTACGTGCTAACTTGCATATACTTGCATATCTTGTGCACCGAAGTGATCCTCTAAAAGACTGAATAGCACGAGAAGCAAGCAACCAATGACCGAGATGGTCTTTGGATGGAGCAGAGCTAGCACGCCATGAGGTCGGCGCCAATAAACTCGGTCATGTCCTTGCCATTGCCCTTGAGATGTCGAGGTCGACGTCGTCGGAGAGGAGCATGTCCCTTGCCATGGATGCGGAGGATTTCGCGAGGTGGCCGCCGACCTCATCTCATCTGGCATCATGCAGATATTTCGATCTCCTTGTCAAAATTGTCAGAGCATACCTCCTGCATGCGCTGCCATGAACTCGACGATCTCACATGTTGAAGTCCTTCCGGCTGGTTCCCACCGTCGGCCTCCATGCATGCTGCTACTGGGCATAGTAAGATTGAGGTTGGTTTCGACGACGACGACGCCGGCCGATTGGTTTTGTTGGTTTTTTACAGGGGCTACGATGTCTGATAGGAGACACGGTGTACCAGATCAGATGATGTACGAAGGAGACGAGGAGCTAGTCGGTGGTCAGTTGGAGTAGAATACGGGAACAATATATTTAGATAGACATGGGATCTTTTTTGTTAGCCCTGTTGATTGCAATTGTGGTGCACAAGCAGGTTGATGGAAGCATTTCTCTCGGGATTTTGAGGTCGGCGCGAATTAGAAAACGACCGACGAAATTGAGGGGCAGAAGCAATATTGCCTGCTTTAGAATTATGAATATAATAGATTAGGTAAAGATACATTATGTTTTTTAAAAAAATACAAGGGTTGATTTCTATAAATATTAGGGATTTTTTTGTAAAATTATGACGGACCGCGGAATCAATCCTTGCTTTATAATTAGAGATAGAGAATAATAATTAAATCTGGCACGGCATTCGCACTACTGTTAGCTCGTTACAAGGCAGTCATCATCGATATATTAATATGCACTGTTGGACAGTGATTGTATTATTGCACAGATAAGATCAAATATATTCCTAATTATTCAAAAAAAGATCAAATATTCCTACATACGGTTTCATGTGGCGGGTGCTGGACGGGGACGGGGACGTACACGTGTACCGTGTACGTGTGCCCGGGCCTGTGTATTTTTGTCCGTAGAAGGCAGGACGAGTGGGGCGCAAGGCCGGGTTGTTGTTGCTTGCTTCGTTCGTCCTGATCGAATTGTTACTGTACTGTACTGGTAGCTTACTTGCAGGCTTGCAGCAATGGCGAGCGTACGAGTAGCAGTAGCAGTAGGAGTAGAAGCCACTGCACGGTTGTTTTCTTCCGGGCAACAAAGAGTATACGTGGAAGCAAGTGAAACTGCCATACAGTTCCTCCGTGGGCCTATTTAGTTTGTGGTCGACTGTAAGTTAGCAAACGTGCGGTCACCGCCTACCTCTCCCCCCGCCCGCCTCCCCCACCGCCCGTGGCCCGCGACGAGCGCCGCTGGCCGTCCGCCCACCTCCCGGCCCCGCCCTTCCGAATCTTTTCGGCCGGCCATCGTGCCCAGCCTCCTCCTCCCCCAGCACCTCCCCCGCCGCCCGCCGCCGGCCGGCCGCCCTCCTCCCACCCACCGCCGCCGGCCCCGCCCTTCCGAACCTCTCCGGTCGTCGCCTCCGCCGTCGGCCCTCCCCACCGGCTGTCCTCCGTCCTCCGGTCTGCGACGTCCCCGCCGGCCGCAACCTCTGCCGGACCGTCCACCGCCCCCGACCGCCTCTCTAGAGTCCGGTCCTCCTCCCCCAACCCCGAAACCCTAACCTCTTCTTCCTCCTCTTCTCTTCTGTTCTTCCTCCTCTCCTCTTCTCTCCTCTCCAATCGACCGCACCGTACGGTCGAGCGCTAAAACAACATTGCGTTCCTCCGTTCCGTTGGCCCGGCCCGGCCTCTCTTCCAAGTCGTCGTGCGTGGCGCGGCGCTGACATTGAGTTTTTTTTGCACACACACACACACATATATATATATATAGGAAAAATCCATTCTACACGCGCGTGTAGCTACACCCACCTGTGTATCTCATGATACATGATGAATTTGATCCGACGAAGAGTATGTACATATAGTATGTGATGATACTAGACTATCTGTGATGATATATACATTGGGTATGTAAGCATACATTAAGTATATGGAGATACTATTTTATATAGTATTATAAAGGTATAATCAAAATATATTTAAAAATATGGTTGATTTTGAAATTTTTTCATCTAACTCGTTTTGAAGTATCTTAGAATTAGTATATGAACATACTAATAATGATAAACTAGTATGTGGACATACGTACAATGGTATATTAACGATGGGTGTAGCTACACGCATGTGTAGATAAAACTCGTCATACATATATATACACACGTACATACAGATACGCTGACATACATTACACATTAAGCTTGAGCCACAGGCCGGCTAGCTATTAGCGCCTGATGAGCTGATCAGCCTGCAGCCGGACTCGGAAAAAATAGCTGTACGTAACTACGTACATATACTAGCTGTTGTTCAGGCCTGAGAACAAATTAAAATGATTGCCCGGCCAGTTGCAGCTAGTGGCCGGGGCGTGTTGCGATCGGTGCCAATTGGCCATGCGCGCGCGCGTGCATGAAGCATGTGTATTGTGTGGTAGTGGTACTACGGCGGTGGTGGTTAGTAGTGGTGGTGGGGGACGCAATGCGAGTTGCCTGCGGATTGATTGATTATTATTGCCGCGAGCTCCTTCAATTCCCTCTGCCCGCCTTTTCCACCCTTCTTTTTTAAGCTACCGGCTTCTTAATTCATTTTATAGTAGAAGTATCTTATAAAATCAGTAGAGAAATAGAAATCACTATTTCTAAAAAAATCGTTTGATATAGTACATTTAGGCTGGATTCGGTAAAGAATCAGGTGTGGAACCTGCCAATAGGCCTTCTTACTCTCCCCGTGTTGCTCGATCCGTCCGTGCTTCACCTACCTCTGGAGACTGGGGTAACCACCTGCATTCCTCTAGCGTTACAAAGGCTACGGAAGATTGATATACAATCATTGGTCGATTCGGTACCGGATAAACTCCCTACATGGAAAGCGGGCTTGCTCAAGTCAGGAGGTCGCTCGACTCTTATCAAAGTGAACCTTACTTCACTCACCACTTATTTTGTAATGTCGTTCTCACTACCGGGATGGACGCTTGGTTGCCTGGCCGAGAGTACGTTGCTCAATTGAATTTCGGGGGTTGGGTCTATTGGATCTAAAATACATGGGATTGACACTCCGTATATGCTGGGCTTGGCTTAAAAGGACTAACCCAAATAGGTCGTGGAGTGATCTTCCCGCACCGAAAGAGTAGGAGGTGGTGGCAATGTGTGAAGCTTCGCTTACTATTACCATTGGAGATGGAACCTCAACTCTTTTTTGGTCGGATAGATGGATTGAGGGGGCATCCGCTAAAGATTTCGCTCCTGATCTGTACCAAAATCATAACAACACGTTGTCGTAATTTCATGACAGTGTGTGATGCAGTTACGGACCGGCCTTGGGTCCAGGACATAAAAGGGGCCATCATAGTACATGTGTTAGTGCAATATCTTCGCTTGTGGGACCATTTATTGGACGTCAATCTAAATCCTGATGAACCTGATCGTTTTATTTGGAAGTGGTCGCCTACTGGAGAATATTTAGCAAGTTGAACTTATAAAGTCTTTTTCAATGGCCGGGTCTGCTTAGTAGGTGGTAAAACAATTTGGAAATTTATGGCATCTTTGAAATGCAAGATTTTCTTTTGGCTGGCCGTTTACAAGCGGTGTTTGACCTCCGATCACCTCAATCGCCACTATGCTCTCAGGAACCGAAAACGATAGACCACCTCCTCCTTGGATGTGTGTTCGTTCAGCAGGGAGTGTTGGTTTAAGCTGCTACATGTGTCGGGCCATCCAACACTGATGTTGTCTCTAGGGGTGGAATTGCTAAACTGGTAGCTCCATTCGCGGAAGTTGGTCGCAAAGGCAGGTCGGAAATGGTTCGATTCTTTTGTGTTTTTTAACCATTTGAAAAATCTGGTTGCAAAGGAATGAGAGGGTTTTTAGGGGGAGAGCGGATACGGTGCAGAGCATCCTCAGTAGTGTCATGGAGGAGAGCCGTTGTTGGATCATGGCAGGAATGTCGGAGTCATCACTTTTCATAGCGCCGCATGGCTACATTTCTTGTTTGTTTAGCACTAGGTCGTTTTTTTCTCTTTCCATATTTTATAAATATTAGTTTTGTATAGGTGGGTGGCCGTGTTCTTGATGTAAACTACATCTTCTCAATGAAATGCTAGTTCTCGCGGGGGGGCATGACCACCTACCTCTGGATGCCCGGACATGATCCATTTCCCGCCGCTCCTGTTCACCCTCCCTCCTTCCTGTGCTCGACGTTCCCCGGCCGGTGTTGGAATGTTCGATGTGCCCGCTCGCTCCTCGTCTCAACACACCCATGCACGAACCGTCTCGTCAGTTGATCGGCTCAGATCACCACCTACCGTTGCAATCTTTGCAGCGCAACAAGCGGAGGGGTCGCCGTCGTCAGGCGTCAGCGTGGCGCGGGGAGAGCACAGCAGGTGCTCCTCCGGCCACCGGATTCCAATTCCCTCCCTCAATATGTGTCCTATGCTCTGTCTCCCCCGTTGGCCCTTTGCTCAGTAGGTAGCAGTACTCTCACTGTCTCGGTATATAAGCATTTCTAAGGTTAAATTTTATACCAAAATATAAGTATTGTTAGGGATAAGATAAAATTAAATGAGTCGGTGGAGAGTTGATGAATAGTATAAAATGAGGGATATAAATGTTATTTAGCAGTTCTGCTATTTTTACATTTAAATGTTTCAAATGTTTATATCGCAGGACGGAGGGAGTAGGTTGTAACGAATGGGATGGATGACATCGCTGACCGATTCTTCAGGCATCAGGCACGACAGGAACGGCTTCCTGATTTGGCACTGTTTGGTTGGTGAACCACCCTGCTTCGTTGCGGGGCTAATCAGGGACACGAGCAGGCAGTGTTATCCGTATGTAGCATCATCATTCATCATCAGCTAATAAGGCTGACCAGATCGAGCAACAACTCCTGCCTGCCTGACCAACTGCACATTGTGACATCAGGCAGGCCTAGCTTGCCCCTTGCTTATTGCTATAGCAACCTGCAATGGGAGTGCTTCATCCATCGCCGTGCATTCATCTCCATCGCGTTGACTTGCAGCACCTGCACTTTTGTCCGGCCTCCAATATAATGATTGTCCGTCTCGTCTGATCAGCTCGATCGTCAGCTCGATCTGAGTCCGGTGAGCGATCCTTTTCCGATCGACGACGCACGGCCGTCATCGCAACAGACAGTGTGGAACTGCTCGATCCACTTCGTTCCTGTCGTTTGCATCGCCTTTTTACCGAGGATGCATGTGTGATCCAGGTCAGTCACTGGTGTTGGACTGACGAAGCGCTAGCTCGTGCTTCTGCTGCTGGAGCTGGTACTGATCTCGACCCTCGATGGTGTTGTGACCCTCGTCTCTGAATATAGGTATTTTCACTTCCCGAGAAATATCTTTGATCGAATATATAAAAATATATATTAATATTTATGGTACATAATAAATATCATTAGATAGATATTTAAATCTAGTTTTTTAATAAATTTATTTGAAGATTAAAATGTTACACATATTTTCTACAAATCGAAGCAAAGTCATGGCATGAAAAACACCGGTGATAGTTATTTAGGGACGGATGGAGTACACGGTTCAGTCATGGATACTCTGCACTTTTGGAAAACGTTACTGCCTCTGCCCGTATGAGATCCGAATCCAAATCCAACAACGCGAATGAATCTTCTCGCCACTTGTACCCGCACAAAAACAAGTAAAGGAATAAAAGAAATCTTTGTCGATCGATCACCACTAAACGATGATACTAGTGCTTCTGCTCTTGCGTCGGACTGAAGATAGCAAGCAACGTCGTCGTTTCCATGAGCATCACAGTACTAGCTCATGAAGGGGAAATGACATTACCCGCGGTAGATCCTGCGTTGCTGTCACTCTGTCAAGAGACGACACAAAGTCGTTAGTAGTGGTGGGGTTAGTGACTGACATTGCCATTACTCCTGCGCGCAAAGCCCAATCACTGAACTCTCTGAAATAAGAACAAAAAGGAACAATGCCGATGACATCGCTGCCATTGACAGGTGATTCAATTCTTGCTCTAGTAGTGTTAGTGTGCCATTGGATCTAAGAGGAGTAGGTCGTATCGGCAGTCTAGGAAATGATTGTACGTAGTATGTGGGTGGGCTAGCTTTGTCACGTAATTGTTCCACAACTTTATGATAATCTACGCACTGATCGAGTAGACTTACTTTTCAAATCAAAGAAAATAAAAAAAATGACTCGACTAGAATCGGCACGATGTCGAGGCTGGCACAAATGAGCTATACTGTAGAACATACGGTTGCTGGCAGTAGAACATACGCAACGGATACAGAGGTTGGCACACACTGGCTATACTTTTTTTTAGATTATGGAAAATGTTCCGGCCTCAGCTTAACAGCGTTCGTAAGCCTACAGCCCAAGTGATACAATAACTGCAGTACTTAGACTGCACACATAAAAGAAAAGGAAACATATAGAAGACACATAGTTCATAACGAAAGACTCCTCTCTCTCCTCGTCCTTCTAAATCTCGATACGGCTTCTGGGGGCATTTGGATGGATGCAAACAGAAGCCAAACCAATATTTGGCCGTTGACCATGGGCAACGGCAACGTTTGGATGTCTACCGTAATTTGGTGGAGCACTGTACAGGCTGCTGATGCTCAGTCCATTTTTCAGCTTATATCGGGCCAAATCGGTGCGGCCGATTCATGGCCAGAGTTTGGCCGGCCAAATTGATTTGATAGGGTACGTTTGGGCAGCATCCAAACACACCCCAGCTCCATCCAAAACCCTTAAAGATCTCCATCGTAATGACCTCTAGACGGTAGCATACAGTTTTCAAGGTTCTCATTCTTCTTCTTTCTTACATTTGTGTCCAGCTTCTGAGACAATGCGTCCCCTAAAGAATGAAATACATACGGGCATCCACCGACCACGGGCACACACGTGAGGACGAGCGCTAGCGCTCCATGTGTTGTCTCTCCGGCTGCCGCGTCTCCTCTGCACTCGTCGTGTCCAAATCTCCTAACAGTGTCGCACGCATGGATACTGCGCTTAATTACAAACAGTAGCAGAAGTAATGTTGTGAGATGATCTGCTGCAGTGTCGGCATGGATATATGATCTGCTGCAGACCAGCTGATGAAGCTCAAATGATTTGATTGTTCCAGCTCTAGGCTCTACGCCTCTAGCGAGTTTGGCAAAGTGTACGTCATCGTTTTCTGACGCACTACAGCGACACTTGATGATCGAAGCAAACTGTGCAACGTGCGATTCAGATCGATCATTGGTAGAGTGGTAGGTACTGAGCTCTAGGATCCTACAATGATTCGTTTTGGTCTAGCCGTCTAGGCTATACGTGAATTGAATCTCTTAGGCTATGGCATTTGAATTGTTCAGTTCCAGAGACAAAGAAAAAATCAGCTTCTTACTGCGATTCAGTATCATTTTCAGTACAGTACTACGCCATCGTACAACACAGTGAGTGATCAATCATATCATATCATATCATAGTTCATACATCCACGCAAGAAAAAGAATATCAGGGTCAGTGTCTGCAAATCTTCATTCTCACCACTAACACGCAAGAGAGAGAGAAATGATCCATCTATCTCACCGCTTAAACCCTGATTCTGCTCAGGCGTAACGACGAAGAAACAACTGCCGTCTCCTCGAGAACCAAGGTAGCTTCTCTGTCACACGAGCATCACGCTACCTCCTATGTCGCTGTCAGAAAAAAAAAGAAATCATTGGCCATTGTTTGTGGAGCTGCCACGAAGAGCTAAACAATCATTGTTGCACAATCTCTGACAAGGAAAGTTGGAACGGTGAAATCGACTGACAGGTGATTTCTGCCTAAAGTAGTGTTGTAGTCAGCTAAGGGTGTCGAAAATCCCATCCCATAGGAGGAAGATGAGTAATGTTATGCTATTATTATGTCTGCTTCCCTTGTTAATTTGGAACCCAATCACCCAATGCCCCAGGCCCATATAAGTTTACAACCCCAAAAGGCCACGCTTGCTTGGGTCTCGCCATCACCTACGAATGTTACAAAAAAAATTGTTTCAACTTCGTTCGTTCAAAAAAATTGTTTGAACTTAGAACTCAATTAATCTGTTTTCGTTATGGGCTGTTTAGCGGATGCGCTGGTATGGGCTGATATTGGGTTCATCGTGGACGGACGGCCCAATTGTGCGATCTGCATTCTGATCTGATCATGGGCCTTATCTTCTTTTCCTTTCCTGAATGCAGATGTCGGCCCAAATGTGTGATTACGCAGAGAGCTCAAGTCAGATTTGCAAGGGATGGGGTTGTCATCGTGCTCAGATTTCACTCCCAGCTAGCTACTGACAACCTTGATTTGGCCGATCAAGAGCCGAAGTAGTTGATTTGTGGAGTGCTAGCTAGCCGGCTAAGTCTATTAGAATTAGAACAATTTCCCCTCTATTTTATATATACAACCAAGATTTCACCTTCTCTACTTAATGTAGCGTGGCTACTTAGAGCGGCATATAGTTTCATCCTGTGCCCATAAATCTCCAACCATGAAATATGCATTCGTTCGTTCATAAACAAACCAAAAACAGACATGTGCACCGATTTGGTCGCACTCATTCCCATCACTTTTACACCTGCCAATCTGCTGCTCCTTACTAATGTTGTCCACACTCGTCGTACTCTATTTTCATTCTCTAAAAATAATATTTTGTACCAGTCATCTAGATTCTCTCATCTATAGTAACTTGCCTTGCACCCGTCATACTCTGTATATTATCCTCTATACCAACTACCAGCCAATGGGGTCCACGTATCATTTTTTCTTTTTTCTCCCTCCCTCCTCTCTCTATCTCCCACCTCCCCCAATCCCCTCCACCCGCTCCCCCACCCCTACAAAGTGTCGTCCCCTATCCTTCACTGCGCCGCCCCCTGCCCTCCCCTGCCCCTTCCCTCGCCCACTGCGATTTTTTAAATTTAACCAAAATTTGAAGAATATTTTTTAAAAAAATATGGCTCGAACATTTTTTTTGCGGGTGACCCTTTTGGTCGCGCCACATTCTTTGGCGCGACAAGCGTGCCACCGTGGCAGGCTCCTGCCCCGAGACAGGAGCCAACCCCGGGTCCCTCACCGGCCCTCCACCCACCCCGCTCCATCCCCTGCCCTCTCCTAGGCCCCTCCACCGGTCGTCGACGTGCAAGGGGCTCCGCGCGCGGTGTCCACCAGCAGGAGGGCCAAGGGCGCGAAGGCCGCCGGCGACGGCAAGGCCGCGGAGCAGGGGGCACGCACGACGATGCACCTCCTTGGGCACCATGTACCAGTGGGGCGTTCGCATCGTCGGCGCCCTCCCCCCACCCGTCCTGCACAACGCAGAAAACCGGCATGCTCCGCACCGCCTTCTCGCCCCCTTCCTCCACGCCGCCAATCATGTAGATCTCGCCGCAGCGGAGGAGCCCGACCACCATGAAGGACCTAGACGTGGCACCGCCGGCCAGGGGCGAGAGTAGGAGCCACCGCCTGGAGAAAGGGTCGAGCGGCCAGCGGCGGCGGTGGTGGGTGGCGCACAACATGGTGGGAGGTGGCGGCGGCCAGCAGCAAGTGTAGCGACGTGCGGTGGGCGGCTGTGGCGTGGGGTTAGGATGGTGCGCGGGCCTCATGCCACGTCGGCGCGTAGCGTCTCAACTCTATCCTGCTTGATTTACCGCGATCGGGATGGTATCGGTCGTTTTACTGGACCCCGGTGCATCGAAAAAAACGCCAAACGTGTTTGCTATAGGGTTTAACGCTTCTTTTAGGGCAGGTACATTGCTACACTTCAGCGGTCTCATAGGTCGTCTCATGCAGTATCACGTAGTATTTTTGCTGATGTGGAGGAGAGAGAGCGAGGTGAGAGAAAGAGGTCGTTGCTTTACAAAACAACCGCCCCAGGAGCTAAATTTTAAGACTATGAGACAACTCCTCCACCATTGTATAAGTTTTATTGCCATACAACCAATAGTATTTCTTTATTTTTCCATAAATTAAGGGATATTGTATTACTACGAGACAGCAAAAACAACAACCCATTGTATATGTTATCCGATAAGTCGTTTCAAGATTACGTGTCACTGCATAAGACCGTCTATTAGGCGACACCAATGTACCTACCCTTGGATGGCACAATGTGGGCAGCCTAAGACATTAAAATCGCCCTTAGAGGGCCCAATGCGGGCAGCTAAGGCATTAAAATCTAAAGTCTGCCATGTTCGACTGGCAGGTGGCTGGTGCTGGTTCGTGCTGAGAGAAAAATAATGTTGGTTGGCCGGTGATTGGTGGCTGGTGCTGGTTTATGTAGAGAGAAAAATACTGGTGGCTTGCAGGTAGAGAAACTGGGTGACGTGGCGCTCCGTGGAGCTGTGCTTCTGTGGCGAAGCTAGACCTGCGCCTCGACAGATTCTGTTGCTGCACAGCAGCACAGCACGTCCCTCCTCGATCGGTGGGGCCGCCGTCCCACGTGGACTTGACGCGGCGAGGCCTAGCTTGTTTATCCATGGCGCTTTCCCCAGACGACGTGGCTTCCCTGCATGCTAACCTTTTTTGATGCTCTGCCCTGCCGGGTGGTTAAAAATAAGCGAAGAGAGGAAAAATAAACAACTGGTCACCAAAAGTCAAATCCAAAGAATCAGCATCAGGCACGTACCTTGGTAATAAAAAAAAACACGTCTCAATCCTCGTCCTACTGTGCCAATCCCTCTCAGCTCGCCAGACCATACCATTTCATATTTGCATGCGACTTTGCGAGGGGTGTATCCGTTGCCAAATTATTTCCATCTCCATCTCCCGCCGCAAACAGCCCATTTTCTTCGTGCATACGTGTGATTCATGATGGGTCTTGCACGCTTAATTCGAAGCCGTATATCTCAACCTTCTTTTCTTATACATGATTCGATTCAATCCGGTCCAAGCCAACGGGTTAGAAGATACCTAATCCACCCTCATGTTCATATGCTTCTTCTTTTTACATGTGCGTTGATTTCCAAAGCCATGTGTCTTGTCTTACTTGGTGTGCTTTAATGAGTCTATGTTTACTTCCTTTTTTTTAGAAAAAAAAACTAATGGATGTAAGAAAACGGGTCATTCTCCAATGTGGCAAAAGAAAAACAGTAGCAAGTGACCTGTAAAGGATCGGAAGAGAGGAAAAGTATCAGGGGATTCCAAAAGCCTAGAGGCCGCAGATGCTTTACATCAAGGGTACCCTTACATCAAAGTACACTGCAAATTATTTTTTCCTTTTTCCAATAAAACTTCCTTGTTAAAGAGAGCACTTGAGAAACCTGGTGTCCAAGCTCCTGTCAAAGCACTTGAGAAGTGGCATCAGCGATGATTGTGTGCTTTCTTGAAGATGAAAAAAAGGACGGTTTTATTTTCCTTTTTTTATGAAGGTGGCCCATGAAAATTCTACACCTCATGGTAATGACTTGAACATTTAAGTTGACCTTTAACTTGAAAGCAGTTATCATTTTTTGGTACTCTATTTCTTCATCATTAGATACCAGAAGGGTTTCTGATTAATCGGGGCCAAGGGAGTATAAAAAAGCAAAATACAATTTTTTTGGGATGTTAGCTTCACATTTTTAAATTTCCTCAAATTAGTAAACCAACCCAACTCTATTCTTACAGACGTGTCAGTGTGCCATTTGCTGGATCCTACTTCGTATTGTCTGTCATCGATTGCCACTTTCCCACGTGGCGGGCCTTCTTATCCATTTGCTTTTTAGCAAACGTGGCGTGGGTCCCATTGCAGCGTGCCCAATCAACCGTGGCCACTAGTTGGCCATGTTTAGAGAAGTCAAAAGGAGAGGCGCCTCGGGGCACGTACGAGAGTTTAAACAACTGCTGTCTATTTAATACATATAGACAGTTAAATAGTCAGCTCTACAATAGTTTAGACAGCTGCTGTCTATTTAGCTGTCTGATAATAAATACGCACTCTGGTTTCTGATGTTTTGCATGGGAGCACCAGCCAAAACAGTAGACTCTCTCTTTCCTCATTAAATGATAGTCACATCAGCTCATTTGATCTATGTGGCAACAAAAAGACAGTTGTTGTCAGTGGGTTGTACGTGCCCTCATGAACAATAAATACCTTTCAGCTTTTATCAAGGATCCACTCCGTATTCTATGAAGACCCTTTAGTCCTAGAAAGTGTCTTTTTAATATCCACACAGTCGATTACTCAAACATTATTCTATTATGATACATATGCAAAGTATAGCACAAGACTTTTTAGATAGAAATATACCTAGGCTATTTCGAACCAAAATATATTTTTAATGCTAGGAGCATATTTAGGCTATGTTTGAATCCACCAACTAATTATAGCTAATTTTACCCCAATAGTATCTAATGCTACATGTCGCTATCAGTCATCGTCAGAGCACAAATTATTGGATCGGAGGACAGGGTTGAAATTTTTGTTTCACCCCATTTAATCAATAATTAAGTGTATTAAATAAAGTCAGTTTACAAAAATATCTTCACAACCCCGGATTAATTCACAAGACAAATCTAATAAGGTCTTTAACCGCACGATTAGAGGACGAGCACTGTAGCATTACTGTAGTAAATCATGGACTAATTAGACTCATTAAATTCGTCACGTAAAGTTACACTCATCTCTGAAAGATTTTGCAAATAGACTTTATTTAATACTTCATGCATGTAAGATTCTCTTTACAAATATATTTTCTGTGAAAAGGAAACACGCCCCGGATAAGCGAGCACAAAAGCCGACACGTCTGTAATTTGGTGACAATCCCCCGCGCACCATATGTTTTCTACCGTGCTGGTCCCTCGCTCATGCATGTAACTTTTTGTGCTGCTCCAAACTAAGGCCTTGTTTAGATCTCAAATTTTAACTCCAAAGTTCACTATACAAAAAGAAGATTCACATCACATTAAAATGTCATAGCATGCATGGAGTATTAAATGTAGATAAAATCAAAAACTAATTACACAATTTTGTTATACTCTACGAGACGAACATTTTGAGCCTAATTAATCAATTTTTGGACAATTTTTGACACATACAAACGAAATGCTACAGTAGTGTCGGCACTCCAACAAACCAAATTTTGGCTCCCAATTTATTTTGTTTTGGAGGATGATGATGCCGAGATGCGTTGTCAGTTTCCGGATGGTCGGTGGGGCCCACGTGGCTGTCGTAGCTTGCCGAGTCCCACGTGGACATGACGCGGCGGCCCTCGTTTTCTTGGCTGCGCTTTTCCCAGCCAACGTGGCGTGGGACCCGGCTCGCCCAATCAGTTGCGACAGCCCTGCATGCTGTGAATGTGAATGGTTTGCGTCGTGCAATAAAAAAACAAAAACATATATAAACAAAAGGAAAAGGGGAAAGGGGAAAAAATCTTTCAATCACGTACTCCGTAGTACTTAATCACTCCTCCATCGGTCGACGTCAATCAGTGCACACTGACGGTTCATCAATACGTGGCTGGCGTGATTAATTATTAATTGGCTCAAATAATTAGTAGCAAAATTCAGCACTCCCCATCCTACTGTGCCGGATTCTCCATTTCCGTCTCTGCTCACAAACACAATAATATCTCCAACGTGAGGTGCGTATGTATTTGTTCGCAAATTATAGTCTCCTGTCCTATTGCAAACATGTCATCATCTTCTTCGTGCACAACGTGTGATTGATGATGGGTTTTGCACGCCGAGTCCGAGGATCAGCGTGTAAAACATTCTTCACTTTCATTTGATCCAAGCCAGTCGTGTAAAACATGCGATCAACCTATCCCTACTTTCTAAATCTCTCTCTCTCTCTTTTTGTGTGTCAATTTCGACAGCCTGTGTCTTAATTGGTGTGCTCTAACTCAACCAGCCTAGGTATAATTTCTTATTTTTCTTAAAGTAAATAGATGAGATAAATCCAATGGGCTTAACAAAATGGTGAGCTCCAACACGAATATCTATCTCATATTCTCGTCACATGAGTTGGGAGGGAAAAAAAATCAAAACCAGTTGAAAGCGACGTGTAAAGGAAGAGTGGAAAAATATCAGCTGGGAGATCATCATAAAACAAGAGGTCGGATACGCTTTCAATCGATCTATTTATTATATACTATAAACATCTAAAGCTTTCGACAGTCGATGGACCCACCAGTCATTGAAACATTATCCCTTCTATGATCATATCTGTTAGGCTCTTTTTTTCGTAAAACCACTCATGATGAAACCGTTCAAACGACTACTCATCATCAAAATATTTAGGAACAAAAGGTGACATGCACTATGAAGAATCAACCCAGTCACGCGGGCATATTTGATAGTGAAAAGTAAAATTCCAGATAAAATATATTTTTGACAAAAAAATATGAGCTCCGTATTAAAGAGAGCAGCCGAGAAAGAGACGGTCTCCTCCCTTGTCCGCACGGCATCGGCAACCACCACCAGCTCCCTCCGATCCTGACCCTCCCCTCCATGGCTGCGGCCTCGCCGGCGTCCCAAGAGCCGCCGTCGTGCTGCTAGGCGGCCGCCGGACGCATGGGCGCCGCCCGGCCGGCGTGGCGTTCGTCGCTGCTGGCGCTGTGCCTGCTGCCCGTGGCGCTGCCGCTGCTGCTCCTCTGCCTCCCGCTGCTCTGCGTCGCCGTCGCCGCCGCCCGCTTCCGCCGCCGACGGAGGAGGCTGATGATGACGGCGGCGGCCGGGGAGGGGAGGACGAGCAGCTGCCGCGTCGCCCCGGGTTGGTGGTCGGCGCCGGAGGCGGAGGGCGATGGGAACCGGGCGGAGCTGATGCACAAGTACCTCCAGGACCAGATGGAGCTCGTCAGCGCGGACGGCGGCGCCGTGGGCCGGCGGCCGAGCTCGCAGCAAAGCCAGCTGCAGCCGTAGCATGGGACAGGAGATCGACATGGCCGCTGATTGGGTTGCGGCGTTGGGCGCGAGAAACAGAGCATCCCAGTCTTGGAGATGGAGATGATTAGGGTGAATTTGGTCTCCTTTGTCACTCTGTTTCTCCATTTGGAGGATTGGTTTCTTGATTTCTCCATTTGATTTCTCCATCGGAGAGGATTTTGTGTCTGTGAGAGATGTGAGAGGAGATCATCCTCCATTTTTCCATTGCTCCTGATGGCCGGCCGATTAATCAGGTGCTTCAGGCAGGCAGCTAAACGATTGTATTCTTGCAATCTTGCTCAGTGAAATGCGATGCGAGATCCGCTCCATCATCCTCGATCTGTTTTCCTTTGATCATGTGCCATCTGATTGAAACGAAAGTATTATCATGTAGCGAGAGCATCTTCTTGTTCGTGGAGAATTTTTGTCGTTCGTAACGATAACTAGCTCCCTGGATTTTCGCACATAATTCTCCAGTCAAGATGAGATGCTCTGACGACGGTTGCACACGCAAGAACCTCAGATAAAACTACAGAAACTGTCACGGCTGGGTGGAAACTGAAAAACAGGACTGGTAACGATTTTGAATTGTTTTACTCTGCCACGATCGAATCGACCTCCGTGGATCTAGCTGGCGAATGGATGACGCGGATTTTGGTTCCTGGCCTTGATTTGATTGAATTCGGATGTAGACGAACTGTGGTGGTCCGAGGTCATGCATGGATTTGGCGGCAGTTTCTGTCGCCCAAATGATTCATATTCTTCCAGCGGTTTCTTTTCCGGAGGCTTCAGTGACACTATAGTCGGAGTCAGAGATTTGTTTGGGATTGCAGGTGGGGCAGATTTATGGGACAAAAAATACAAATACTACTAGATATGAAGATTTAATATGATATATCTCAAACTACTACTTGTGATTACACAACCAGCAACATTTTGAAAAAAGCTCTTCAAATCTACACAACATGCAGCAGTCATCATATATATAATAAGCATTTAATGCATGCGTCCTGCACCTTTGATATTCATTTATAAATATTCTATACGTGCATCTCTCTATATGCATATAATTCTTCCTGTTTGAAATTAAAGAAGTCGACTCACCTGAACTCATGGATCATTTATGTTAGAAAAGATTATTTGAAGAACCAGAAAGTAGAAAAAAGATAATTCGCATGGTAGCAGCAGTTATGATGATTGGGTAAAAAATATGGTGGTGGTTAGGATGTGTCCTGCGAATAAAAGAGTTAATTGGATATATGTCATTACAGTTTTCACGTTTTGGAGATATACCATTACTATTTACGATATCGTAAACGTGTCATTACAATTCTAAAAGTCTTCAAAATATGACATTACTTACCCTTTCCACGTGTTCCTACAAATATTAGGATCAAAATGCTCCTACCTCCTTCCTCCTTCCATCTCCTGTCCCCTTTCTCTCTTCCAAAATTCAGTTCATCGTCAGGCACACCAAGTTGTCGTCGGCGTCGCTCCTTGGGAAGTTGCCGCCGCCGCCGTAGCTTCCCCCGGCGTCGCCCTCGTCGCGTGTGGTCACCATCATCGCTGACTGCACGAGCTCAAGGCAGAGCCTGAGCTTGTTGGGCTCGATGTGCGTGAGCCCCGGCATGGCGCCCTTGAAGAGGAACTCGGAAGTGAGGCTGCAGAGCACATCCAGCGGCATGACACCGTCGAGCGTCCTGGCGTTTGGGTCAGCGTGGTGGTTGAGGAGCACAGAGACCATGTCGGGGGACACCATCTCCGCCAGTGGCGACGGATAAAAATTAAGGTATGGCGAAAAGCTAATTGGTCTTCAAGCAAATCAAACATCTACCTGTAGCGCCGATGTTCGAATGGGCAGGACACTTATCTCTGCTATTACTGTAAGCTAGATGTTAAATATGCATTCATGGAAGTGATACATATAGCAGAAGTTAGCACAAGAAGCTAGAGGATTGAGCTAACATGAAAAATCAAGGTATGGCAATTGCCATACCTTGCCATGTTGCTCCTCCGCCACTGATCTCCGCCGCGAGGTGCAGCGCCGTCTTCCCCGTCGAGCTGGTGCGGGAGTTGACGTCGACCACGCCGAGCTCAGTCACGGTTGTAGTGCCAGACGGCGTAGTGGACGGCGAGGGCGTCGTCGAGGTCGAGGCCCTCGCCCATGATCATCAGCTTGATGAGCTCGATGTCGGCGGCGTCCGGGGCCCACCGCATGCGCCAGATCTTGTGGTCGCGGTCGACGGCGGAGGACGGCGGCGCGTTGATGGGGAGGTAGTGGTGGGTAAGCTGGAACGACGAGCGCGGCGTGCTGGCGGCGGCGGACAGGGAATTGGCGCGGATCTCCTCAATCTTAGCGACCACATCGGTAGCATCCTCGGAGACGGCGGTAGGGGGAGTAGGGGGCGCGGGAGGAGCTAGACGCCCCTGCCGCCTCGCGAGCCGGTCACCGCCTCGGGACCGGTCCGCCGCCGCCGCGAGGCCACCGTTCGCTCGAACGCCGGCCGCCGAGGGAGCCGGGGTTGCGGCAACTCCATGCAGCGTTGGTGGGGGGGGAGAGGGAGGGGCGCGCGCGGAGGGAGGGAGAGAGGGAGAGGGAGGGGCACCGCGCAGAGGGAGAGGAGGGAGGGGGTGCTGCGCGGAGCGAGAAAGAAAGGTGGAAGAAGACATGGGTATTTTGGACCAAAAATATTCATGAAGTCATTGAAGGGGTAAGTAATGGCATATTTGAAGACTTTTAAAATTATAATGGTACATCTACTATATCGCAAATAGTAATGGTATATATCCGAAACATAAAAATTATAATGGCACATATCCGATTAACCTAAAATAAAACATGCCAATTTCCCAAGGTACGTAGCTGTTGCAGACTTGCCGGGAGGCTTCTACCTCTTGAAATTGATCCCACACACTCAAGCACGGCAGCACGGAAGGGGTAGACCGTAGACAGACTTAAACGTTGTGATGGGCCAACCAAATAAATGGGCCGTCAATTAGGGCCTGATCTCTGGTCCAAGACGCCCTTCGTCTTCCTCCTCTTGTGGACAGACACCATAAGCGTCGCTCTGATCTTCAGCTCGCCGAACCAGTCGCTTACAACGCCATGGGGGAGAACAGGGAAGGGATCTCTGCACCGACGGTAGCTAGGGCAGCTGCCCCACCCTGCTGTATGGGGAGCTCCACCTCTACATAGAAGTAAATGAGCTGTCAAGATTAAAAAAAAATGATGCGGACTGATTAAATAAAGAGAGAATAAAATCATATCTTGTATGCTACATAATATCTAAAACAATATATGAGATAAGTAGCATTAAATAAAAATATGAAAGATTGTATTTGCATTAATAGAGTGATGTCTACTGCTAGTTTTTTGTTGATGCGGAGACTATAGACATTATATCCAGTGTCTTGGCTTGACACCGGCCGTAATTCTGAATTCCTAACGATATCGACTAAATATTTGTTTACCTTGTCAATCATTTTTTTACGTTGTGTTGCATTGCATCCTACACTGCCACGCTAGTGCGGTTGGGCTGCACACAGAGCTTGGCGCTCCGGCTGGCGGCCCAAAGCTATGGGCAATACTTGCCTGTGAGTATGTGATTATCTCTGCTCCTAATAAAACTCCCAAGCCGAACCGTGTACGAAAAAAACATGGCTCCTTCGCCCCCTCCTCCACCCCTAGCGGGTACGCAAAAAAATTGGAGGTGTTGTTACCTGAAAGGGAAAGGCGTGTGGACACCAGATTACAAAAAGGTGACCTCACCAAAAAAAAACCAGAACTCCAGAAGCATGGCGGTTAACCATGCACTACATACAAACGGTGAGCCTGAGATGACACTAGTGATGAGTGCAGTGCAGCCTGTTTGGAAAATTACAAGGCTACAAAGCGCACGGAAGTATCCAATGCAACAGTGATGGCCGCTCGACAATGCCAGGAATTCGGACATGCTGGTATACGGTCGCATTAATCAGTCAAACCGGTACGATGGATCGACGACGCATCCGTTCCAAGTTGCAAGGGGGCTTGCATGACCTACCTAACCATGCGTCCAAACACGACGGTGCGGCGTGCGGTGCCTTCTTTCGGCTCCTCTCCCAGCACGTGGTGGTGTAGTGTAACGTTGGGTGGGTTGTTTTGTGTGGTGGGGTGTTCGCTTCGGCGTGTTACGTACTATTGCTCTTCTCCATGGCACAAATAACAATCAGTCCATCACTTCAGCATCGTGTGCATTTGACTTTGTTCCTCATCCAGCTCAAGCAGCATTTCCCTGTCAGGAGGGGAGCAAAAATGATCAGATCCATCACTTCAGCATCGTGTGCATTTGACTTTGTTCCTCATCCAGCTCAAGCAGCATTTCCCTGTCAGGAGGGGAGCAAAAATGATCAGATTAAAATACGGATTCAAATGCTGTTCTTGGAGGGGAACAACTGAGATAGGTACAAACCTTTGATTTGGCCTTGTTTGATTTTGAGTCAGAAGTTTGCTTGACATCCAGAGTAGGTTGCTTGAAAGGAAATCTATCCCACCCATGTATGGTTGCAGTGCCTTTGGCACTTCAACACCATCCTCCTTCTGGAAGTTCTACAGAATGCAACAGAGAGTTCTCTCGGTGGCAGTCAAAGTAGAGTTCAGCATATGCACAAACTGCTTGGACTGCTCGTCATTCTGTGATTTCCCCATACATCAGTGATATCAAGCATTAGTAACTAGTCAAAACATTTTTTAAATACGCTGTGTTAACATCTACAATAATCCAACTAGCATAGAACCCTACCTTTTTCTGGCCGTAACCAATTCCAAGTCTCCTTGCTTGAAAGTCAGTGCAATTTGAACAGGACACTAATTCTCTGAAGGTTTTTGATGCAGGGAACCATGCTTCTAAATCATATTTTTTGGCTGCAGCATCATTAAGCGCACCAGAGACGATGGATACAACCTGATATGGTAGTCCAATCTGCAAGGACATAAAATGAATGCTTATACAAGTTTGCAAAGACAACAGTACAGGATGTAAATACAATATTTAAGGTTGTCAAAGCACGGATGCACACCTCCTGATAGAAATCTTCTGAATTTTTTAACATATCTTCATGCACCTCCCATGAATCATTCCCGTTAGGGCTAGTAACACAGAACTGTTCAATCTTTTCAAATTGGTGGACTCTGAAGATGCCAGCTGTATCCCGTCCATGTGAACCAGCTTCTTTCCGGAAGCAGGTGGAGTACCCAGCATATCTACACTTGCATAATTTATTTATGGTCAAAATTTACTATTGCACATCAACTAAAAGCAAACTAACTAAAGCTACAAATTACTCACTTGATTGGAAGTTCAGCTGGGTAAATTCGATCACCTAAGTGATAAGCACACAATGGTTGTTCAGATGTGGCTATAAGATACTTATCCTCTCCATCACCTGTTACCTGTCAAATGAAACTAATCGTCATGTACTTGTAATAAAATGAATATTTTCAAATATCGCAAGTTAAACATCCATCCAATTCATCAAACTATTACGAGTAGTCGAGTACATCAACATATCCACAGTAACCCAAATTGTGTTTTCTTAGTTGTAATCTTGCTGATATGATTAACCCTAAAACAGCACGCAGAAATTGATTTTCTTAATAGCATGAATTAACTTTAGAACTGAAAGGATAGTTATCAGTGGATAAAATTTACCATTTATGTTCTTTTGTATAGAACCTTATTTATCATGTGAAGGGAACACATCATGTTAAATTGATAGAGTAAGAGAAAACTACCTTTCCCCATAAATAAATAAATAAAACTATGAGTGCATAATTTATCTAAAAGTCATAAATCTGCAAATGCGTATTTAACGTAAAGTCATAAAACTATGAATGCAGGGACAGTTCCGCGATAAAAGCATCATATGCATGTAGGGAATATTTCATCAGCCTTACTTTGTAAAGTTCCTCATCAAACTGGGCCAACTGGGCACATTTTCCCATAGTTTCCTTCCTCATGAAAAATGGAGTTTGCATTGGCTTGAAGCCCCGTTTTCTCAGGAAAGCTAGCCCAAAATTTATCAATGCCAGATTAAGGAGGACACCTTCATCTTTCAAATAGTAACCCCTACCACCAGCCACGTCAGCACCTGCAGAAATTGAGTGGGCAACAGATCATCAGGCACCCTCAAGAATAAGAGAAACAAAACACAACAGCAATACTTGGTTTCTGCTTAAGTGCATAGTGGATAGATCCCAAGAGCCTGTATATCACATTGAAAGAGACAAACTTATTAACATTAATTGTACAGGGATAATGAATATGCATTAGGATAATGTAGTGACTTAGGAGATGGTTCAGATGAGGGAGTTTTTGTCTAAGACCATGAAGGCTCTTGGAGGGAAACGGAAAGAAATTTTCCTTTTTTTCTGTTGGATGCTTAGATTGTTTGAAGTTCAAGATACAATAGGCAGATGAGATACAATACATTCAAATGGCCGAAGAGGACATGTTTCCAAAAAAACGTTCTTAATCATGGCAGTGAAGCAAACAAAGAGCATAAACTATTCGTAATTGGTTGAAGCATGTTGAATATGAAACCTATAGGTAGCACAAAAATCACATCCAGACATACCAGAATGGAAGAGAAACTATGGGTGATGGGTTTATACCTTTGAAACAGGTCTAAACAAGCAATTATTGGCAGTAAGGAAGCACCCGTAAATAGAGGAAAGTTGAGAGAATATACCCTTCTCCAATGCAACAATGTCAAGCATTCTGCAAAGATCCACGTGATTCTTCAAGTTTTCCTCCACTCTCTTCTCTCCCCATGTCCGTACAATTGCATTGTTTGCCTGCAAGTAAGGAAGTGGGAATTAAATCAGTTCAGCCAGTGGCGAAGCCGGTGACAAAATTACCATGGTGCACTGCTTTATTGGACAAGAGAGAACATAGATAAAATTAGAAAAATATATGGTAAATAAGAGTATGCTTGTAGGGGAGATCATTTTCTACCGTGGTGCACCAGCACCAGGGAAGCATAACGTAGCTTTGCCCCTGAGTTCAGCTGAAATTTATAGCTATTAAGTGCAATTCAAAGGACCAGAAAACGCATTCTCACAAGCAATTTTGGCCTATAGGGCTATAGAAATGATGTATTGTTGTTGCTTATCCTCATACAGCACCTGAAAACACAATTAATATTCCAATCATAACAGGGTATGGGTGGCACTAACAGTTCTATGGCTACCACAGTACCATCTAATCCCTCCAATTTTTTTCAAGCCTTATTTCAATTCATTACAACAAACCTATGCCTGACAACTAATCCATTTGATATACAAAATAAAAAACACAAATAACTATATTTTTAGTATGAAATCTAACATCGATTTTGTGTGTCAAAAGAATTAACAGTGAAATTGTTAGACAAAGGCTTGTCGAAATAAAGTGTTGTATTTTCAAAAGGTAAGAGTAATAATAGTAATAATAATAATAATAACTAAATAGTTGTTACTTTAGCAAAAGGAATATGCCTCAATAGTTCCCAGTACAACAATAATCTAAACTGCCAGCACCTCGTCGTCGCTGATGGGCACAGACGCATGCACGATGTTGCCAATCGTGGTGAGCTTGGCGTCGAGGGTGCTCTTGGCCTCCTGCACCTCAGCTTCCTTGGCAGCCAGCCTCTTCTTAATCTCGTCCGTGCTCTCCATCAACTTCTTTGCTTCCTCTTCTTGCTTGCTCTGCAGCGAAGAAGACCACCATCACACCAAACCCGATACCTCCGAAAAAGAGAAAAAAAAGGGGGCAAAAACAAGCATCGCAAATCGAGAAGGAACGTACAGCCTTGAGCTTCCCGATCTTCTTGCTGGTAGCGTTTAGCTCCTGCCGGATCTTGTCCAGCTCGAACTGCCCTGCACCGGCGACGAACCACAGGGAATCAAAGACCGGCCGGAGATCTAGAAGAGGGCCAAGGGGTTAGCGCAATGACGATAGTCGATAGACTTACTTTCGCGCCATGCCTTGTCGAGGGCGATGACCTCATCGACGAGCTCGACGCAGGCGAACCGGCTGCGCTGTGACTCCCGGATGAGGTCCGGGTTACCACCCTTATCGGCGCGGAAGAGGTTGATGTCGAGCATCGTCGCGTGCGACGGCGGGCGGAGGCGGAGGCGGAGGCGGAGGCGGCGGCGATGGGGAGGAGACGGCGGAGATGACTGGGGAGGTCGAGCAGTGGAAACAGCGGCGGCGCAGAGATGGTTTAGGGCAGTTTCCCTTTCCTTAGGCTTTTGCGTTGTGGGTGGGCCGGGTAGTGTTAGTTGGGCCGACCAGGCCGATGAACCACCTTTGCCGCGATCTTGTATATTTTTTTCTTTTTCTGAAATATTCGTGAATTTTCCCTAAATTATATTTTCCGAAAATACCTATTTGACTTTTGGTAGCGTTTTCTCTAAAAACATCCTCGAGAGTCTATCTAAAATATACCTCTCCAAATGATGGTCATTTAGAGTCATTTGAATAAAAAAGTCATACTGGAACCAATACTAGAAAGAGTACTTATCAAGGAAACTATACCATCTATTCCTCCTCCTCAAAAGCAATAAAAGGAATGCAAATTTAGAAAATGTCACAGACATGTGCACCTTTGATAAACTAGGTCAGCATACCTTGAGATTGATGAAGTCACCACATTTTCTACAGGAATATCACCTTCCAGTGAAAGAATATAATTTTTCATGTATAAGAGCACTTGTATGCTAAGTCAGAGAGTTAAACCTAAGTGGACATGTACCATCAATAAGAACCTCAGTTCAAATTTACGTATAATATTTGAGTATATATGCCAGGTGTGTGTCTCCACCTAAAAAGTCTCAAATCCTAGCACATATATTTAAAAAGATAAATAGTTGTGCGCATCCCCGGTTCATGCGATGTCCGAGGATTTCTCCGTAACTAAAGAAGTATTTAAGGTTATAGATTATATGTGTACCTGTTAATTAGGAAAATATTTCTCTAGTGATAAAATAGAACATATATGTTCCATCTTACAAAATATATGTATCAAACCAAGCCTAAATCGTTTTCTAATAGATTGATAGATACTTTCCAAAATTAGAAAAGCTGGGAGACAAACTACATGGGCTATTCTACTAATTGTAGCAAAACGTACCACTCTCTATACATGAAAGTCATCCAATTCATTCAAGTGATAATAAGTGGTTCTTAAATTTATAGATAACAACAACATGCTTCTGGTTCCATGTCAATAACTAGAAATACGTAGTTTGGTAACAAAATAAAGCCCCAAAAGAGAAGAAAATGAATCAAACCTTGAATATGTGGTCTCTGGTCCAATCCTTCAGGAGTAGAATCCACTCCCTTACAATATATCAGCATAATCTCACAAGAAAACGTGGAGTCCATACCTAAGATCATGGCAAAGGTTGAAGGGTGGTGGTGCACAAAAACTGAATGTCCTCTGAAATTGTAGGCTAAGCAATAGTACCATGTTACTAACAGCTGCTGCCTCTTTAGATTGGCACGGACACCTATCTATTTATCATGAATGTCTATCACCAGAATCATAGACATATGAGAACTAGTGTCCTTTATGATAAGCTTAGAGGTGAATTTATAGAGATTAGATTGGGAATAGTAACAAGCAAGATCCCCTTTCTCCGCATAACGCATAACGTAGAGTTTCTACGTTACTAAAGGCAATAGTGATCAATAGTGTGACCAAGGATATAAACAAACAGTTTTACAAAAATGTTCAATCATACATTTTTGTTAATGGATACTTTCCATTGGTAAAGTAACATGCAAAAACCTTGTTCTTCACATAACGCATAACATGCGGTTTCTATATTACCAAAGGAAGTAGTGATCGATATTGTGACATAGGCTATAAACCAAAATGTCCACTAAACAGTGATGGAGCCAGCTATGTGGCGAGCCATTGCGGCCGCCATGCCTATCGCCGGCATGTTCCTCTTTGAACAAGTGATGGCAGCGAAGGAGGCAGCAAAGCAGCAATGTCTTCACTATAAGTTCGTTATAGCTAGATTTCAATCCTAACTCCGCTACTGCCACGAAAAGGTTCAATGATACATTTTATTCATGGAAACTTTTTATTGGTAAAGTAACACACAAGAATCCAATTCTCTACATAACGCATAACTTATTGTTTCTACATTACTAAAGGCAGTGGTGATCAATAGTATTACTAAGGCTTTAAACCAGCGGTTGCACCAAAAAGTTCAATTAGATATTTTATTATTTATGGGCATTGGAGTTTATCACGTCTAAAATGTATAAGCACACAACTGATTTTAGGCGTGCAGGTCTGGTAGCCAGCCTAGCTACCAGCGCGGGCGGCCCAGGAGCGGCAGCCAGGCAGGGCACGGCCCAGCACAGCGCACCAGCGCCGGCGGCCTAGGCCAGCGGGGCACGCTAGGCG
Organism: Echinochloa phyllopogon; assembly: GCA_033239725.1. Lineage (NCBI taxonomy): Eukaryota > Viridiplantae > Streptophyta > Magnoliopsida > Poales > Poaceae > Echinochloa > Echinochloa phyllopogon. Next base: position 5,336,763 of record BTCW01000017.1, on the reverse strand, counting down.
GGGTCTCCTATCCAGCTTCCGTTTGCTAGATAGGGATGATGGCTTTGAAGTCCATCACGGCCCACAAGGCCACGACACATTTCTTTCCCTCTCTGACCCCATGACCCTGCCCCCGCTGCCGCCTCCATCGCCCAGCAGGGCCTCCCCCGACCTTCTCCTCTAAGGCCGGCAGCCATTGAGCCCACCCCCGAAACCCTAAACCTAACCTCCTCCTTCACCGCCGCCATGCCGGCCTCAACCACCACCTACGGCCGACGGCGACCTCGCCCCCCCTGCCGGCGACTCCTGCCCCACCGCCCGCGGCGGCGGCGCGCGCCCCTTCATGAACGGAGGCGGGAGGTGGGGTACGAAGGAGATCGTGCGACCCATGTTGACCGCACGAATTTCAAACATTGGAAGCCAGTGGGTCAAGATAGCTTCAAGAAGCTATATAGGAATCCCGGCGCTAGGCCCAGGCGGGAGCGGCGGCCCAGGCGCACGTGGCCTAGCATGCCGATGCGGCCCAGCCAGCGCAGCACGCAGCCCAGGCGGGGGCGAGCAGGCCGGCGCACAGCGCTGAGGCCCAGCTGGGGTGCAGCGGCCCAGCAGCAACACCAGGCTTGAGCAGCCCAGCCCAGGAAGAGTGGCGTGGGGGAAGTAGTCCAGGCCAGGCAGCGGCTTGCAGAAGGCCCAGCAGCTAGCTGCATTTTCATTACGGTGGTGAGCAACTGATGCTAAATGTTCATTTCATATCAGATGTCACTTTCGTGCTATAGTGCCTCAACTATTGAAGAAATATTTATCCCATCAGTTCTGCATTAGTTTGTTCTCTTGCCAATCTTTGGTCATCCATTTTGTTATTTAAATAATATATATTTGCGTTGGCCGGTTCGTAACAGTAATTGCTCATTATGGTGAAAGCTAAATTAAATGATTTTTAGCTTAATATTTCTACAAATTAATTAGTGCTCTTGTTATATATTATTTGCTTCTGCGATACTTTGAGAAATTCCTACTTATTTATATGGTGAGCTTGTGACTGGGTGGCTTGCGTCATTTTGGTGACTGGAAGGGAGGCTTTTGGGTGTAATTGGGATATAAGCCACAATTCTTGACAAGAATTTTTTAGCTCCCATTCACCCCCCTCCAGTCACCATTTCGGTTCTTCACTTTAGAAGATTTTGATTTGAAATCATTCGTACATTTGCATTTACCATCTTGCAACCCCATAAAGACATGCACCCTTTGATTTGTCGTTTCTGTTAAGCTCTCCTTGTCCGATGAGACCACAGTCAAGATACCCACGGCCGCACTGACCCTGAAGTTGGCATGTAGCCTGACAAGGGGGGGGGGGGGGGGGGGGGGGCAGCTTTCCTTGAGCGAAGATAGATAGCAATATATGAACTAATAGTAGGGCTAATTTTGAATGTTTAGGTGATGTATATATATGGTAAAAAAAGTTGTGTACGCAGTGTTGAATCGTAAAGTCTAAAGCGTGCTGGGTCGAGCGCGCACCGCACGACCCAGCTTCTCTGGCGCCGGCGTCGGCGTCGGCACCACCAGGTTGGCGGCCGGGGTTATGGGGGCGGGGTTGCCGGGGGAGATCTGACGCCGGGCGGATCTAGAGGAGGGGTTTGGGGGAGGGGGGGGGGCGGTCGGCTCGGCGGTGGCGACGGCCGCCGTGCGAGGGCCAGGCGGCGAGGGCGCCGCCGGCCGGGGCGTTGGAGGACCCCCGGTGGGCGGTGCCGGCGGCGGAGGCGGAGGATGCGACGGAGAAGATGATGGTCGGTGGGTTAGCGTTGGCCACGGTGGTGGGCGGTGGCGGGGTGCCGCCGGAGCCCGGGACAGAGGAGGTGGTGGGAGCGGAGGAAACGACGGAGGAGTCGACGGCGATTAGTATTGACCGCAGCGGTGGGCGGTGGTGGGGCCGCCGAGACGGGGGAGGAGACGGCGGCGGCATATATAGGGGGTACATGGCATCTTTGTCCTGTACCTGGCTTCGCCGGAGCTTTGGACTTGTGCAAGGCATAGAGAAGATAAAGACCTACACGCCGGATATTTAACAGCTGTTGAGCGGCGGACAATGCGACAGCAAAACCGTCAAGTAGGAGATGAAGTCAAGGCCCTGGATTCCTGGAAGATTCAATTATGGCAAGATGTACAGTACACGACAGTGTTTTGACCGTACTTTTTGTAGAATGTTAGCTCAGAATTGTATCACGGGTGGAGCTTCAACGTGGACTTGGTGACATTTATCTACTTGACCGGACTTTTTGTAGAAATGTTAGCTCAGAAGTGTATCATGGGTGGAGCTTCAACGTGGACTGGGTGACATTTATCTACTAGTACCACGTGAAATCATCAACCCGAGAGTTTACATCCCTTTGCTCATCCTTATATTTCTGTCTTACATTTTTTGCAACTTGTGTGTCTTTAATTCTATATAGTTGTTCTTAGTTAGGTTTGGCTCTCATAAGTTGTGAAACTTTTTTTGGTTGAGTACAAAAACACTAGATAAGGCTTATATTAGTTGCACATCTACATAGTATGTTTAGGTTTAAACTGAGCATGAGTAGTGGAAGCAGTAAACTTCAGTTAGGAAAATATGGAGTACTAGCACCACCTATTCCTTTCATCAACCATGAAAATCGCTTAAGGGCAGTCCCAACCCTCCATGTAGGATAGTTTTCATAACATTAATTAGGCTGCCACATAGGACTTTTTGCTTGTGCGGCACTGTATTAAATAAGAGAGAGAATAGAAAGAGGAAGAAACTGGGTCTCATGCAAGACCCAGTGTCGACACGAGAACCTATGCATAGGACACTACCAAAGTTTGCATTGTGAGAGGATAGTGTCTTCATGATAGAAAAAGAACAAGTATGATTGGTAGAGAGAAAATATGATGAATTTATTAATGATCCATCCTAAGAAATCATGGGTTGGAGAATGTAGTGTCTAAGGTGATGTCTTGCTAACATGGCAGTATGGGCACTACTTATAGACATGATGGGTTGGGACTACCCTAAGAGTTTGGCAAGCCTCAAGAGTTAAAGTCAATGTACAAAGATTCCTGACATATTTTTTCTGAAAGAGGCAATAAAAGAATACCAAAATGGCAGTACGTGCTTTTATTAGTCAAAGCTGCTCGTCAGAAGGACTTGCTCCGTTTTAACACAAAGACTGGGAACATTAAAAAAACTTGACCATGGCGTGGAACAATCCTATCAGACTTTGTTCTTGTAATGTGTCGTGCTTAAAATCCTGATCGGGACAGGAGTTTCAACGTCTCCTAGAGTTCAATGATCTACCGATTCATTGCAAGAAGCTTAGCAGGTTGTGGGAATATGGTAGAGTAACGACAAATGCTTGTGGAAATTAGCAGAAGAAGCTGGCCGCGGATAATGCTCCATTGCCCCGAGTTTCTTTGCTAATAATTGTTTCGCTGTTTTTAGTACCTGTATCCAAGTGGTGTTACTGTTTGGCTTATGTAGTAGATCGGTGATGATGACTAACTTCAGTGGTGCACGCTGCTGCCAGGAAACTACCTAGACAGATTCGGAGTACTTGGTTCAGAATTAACTCTGCTTAAACCGTACCCTAGTTTCACATGTCGCCAAAGGAAAAGTTCCACTGCATGGAGGAAACAAAAAAAAAGCAATGCCATGTTTGTTTATTTTTTTCTTGTATACTTAAGGCTGTAAATAAAATTCAATCAGTTATTTGGAACTATTGAAGAGTAAAGACTCATCCTCCTAGTAAAATCTACATATGAGATATGTATTAAATATAAAATTTATCATGATATGATAATTACTCTGTTCGCCCTGCCGGCCTCATAGCTATATGCACGTTTTTGTATTTGTAGATTAGGAACGCATTACAAAATAGGATGGTGGGTTACTCACCTTGAGAGGCCATTATTGCCGGTTCCTCGGGGAAGCAAAATACTCCCTCCGATTTTTTTACAAGTCCTATTTTGATTTGTCCTAAGTCAATACTATCCAATTTTGACTAAGTTTGTAGATAAATATAAAAACATCTACAAAACCAAACATATGCACTATCAAAATATAATCCGTTACATTTTTCTATAAACTTGGTAAAAGTTCATCAACTTTGATTTAGAAGAAACCAAATATGATATGTAATAGAAGGAGTAGCTTATTATGAGTTGCATGAAAATGATAAAAAGATGAAGTAAACTAAAAATAGATTTTTGAGATACAGGCATTGAAACAGGAACCTACTATTTGTGCTAGCTTCCTGGAATGCTTGCGGTGGACCATCACAGAGTGACCACAAAGTCATCACAAAGTCTCGATCTATTTATTGGAATTGAATAACTTGATGAAATCCCCTGCCGCTCAGGCCATTCTCAATGAACATTTCATGTTTGTGTTTCCAAAAATGCCATATAAACAAAATAAAATTTAATTTATAGTTGAAATAGCTTATCTCAATGTAAAGTTTTATTGTTTGTTGTCTTCAAGGCTACATGCAAGACCCAACTATCTTGAAAATAGTAGGTGTACATCAGGTTTCATCACCATAAACCCCATTCCATCTCTCACTTCATTAATTCTCTGCCACGTCATCAAAAATTCTGACACGTCACTGTATAAATTATGGATGAAACTCCGGCTGAGAATGGCATTACGCCCCGGGCGCTGCCGTTGCATTGCCGCATTGGTTGTCTCCTCCGATCTTGCACTGATTGTCTACTGGAGTAGTAACTTTCAGGGGCTAATGTTGAGAATATTCAAAGTTTGATTATTCCTTCGACATTCCCGGGTCAATGTCGAGAGAGTTCAATTCTATCCTGCTCGATAGCATGAAACAAAACGGGCCGGGCCAAATTATGAACAGTACACACCACACTTATTGTCCTATATAAGCTGCAAGTTATCTCCCCTGGAATGTTAATACAGAATAACAAACTTACTAGCTAGCTAGCTTCTAAGCTTGAGGCTGTAACCTCGAAGAAATCTGTTCTTGTGGAAAATAGAGATGGAGCAGAGTTTGCTGGCGATTCCATGCGCAGCTCTATGTTGTGTTTCGGTGGTAATTGGATGGTTGCTTCACTGGTCGTACAAATGGGTGAGTAACCCAAGCAAGGCACGACTTCCTCCTGGCTCCATGGGCTTCCCCATTATTGGCGAGACCCTCCAATTCATCAAAGTAAGCCATTCTATAGACATCCCAAGCTTCTACCGGCAACGACTGAATAGGTGAAATAAGAAATCTCAACTTTTAGTTTCACTCTGCATTGTTTCGTACTTTGTGTGCGTTGTTCTTGACTACATTAAGCTCATGCACGACCTCACGCGTGCTTTCGAAAAAAAAAATATAACAAGCGAGTGTAGTGTTAGTGTATATTAGGCATCTCTAGACATTGTTAATTTATGATTTATATATATTGTAATTATATATGTGATATATCCTATATCTAGGGGAGTCTTCATATGCATAGAGACGATCAATTTGTTTACTGTTGCTACGTAGGTACGGCACCGTGTTCAAGTCCAGCCTAGTCGGGCAACCTCTTGTCATTTCCCTTGATCACGAGTTCAATCGATTCATCTATCAGCAAGAGGGCAAGTTGTTCAGGAGCTGGTACCCGGAAACGGCAAAAAGTATCTTCGGCAAGAAGAGCTTCACCGAATACAATGGCACCACCCACAAGTTCATCCGGAGCTTCTCTTCCAAGCTCTTGGGGCCTGAATACCTCAAGGAAACACTCATTCGAGAGCTGGAGGATGCCATCAAGCAGAGCTTTGCGACATGGACTGACAAGTCCAGCATCGACGTGAAGGATGCCGTAGCAGATGTAAGTGAGATTGTGGGCATGATAAATTTGGTACCTCTATTTATATACCTCTGGGTACTCCGTTTGTTTCCACCGTCCGATTTATCATAACGGATGGCTCTAATTAATTCCAATCATTTTAAAATTTCTCATAATATATATACATGGTCATCTCTAACTTACTGGACAATGATGTTTTACCACCATGATTTGAACTTACATCGCAGATGATATTTGATCTCATGGCCAAGAAGATGATCGGCTTCGGTCCCACGGATTCAAGAGAGTTGAGAAAGAATTTCGAAGACTTCTTCAAGGGGATGCTCTGTTTCCCGATATACTTTCCTGGGACATCATTTTACAAGTGCATGAAGGTACAGTATTTGAAATTTTTTTAGTCAGAATGTGTTGTATCAATTCTGGAACATTAATCATGAATCCTGGACTTACGTTGTTCCTGGTGACTATGGATTATTCTTTTTTACTCAGGGAAGGAGAAATGTGAGTAAAATATTGACCGATCTGCTGAAAGATAGGCTAAGTACACCTGAGAAGAAGCATGGTGACCTTGTAGACCTGCTTGTTGAGGAATTACAAAGTGAGAAGCCGGTGATAGATGAGACTTTTGCTCTAGATGCACTTGCTGCGTTTTTGTTTGCCAGCTTTGCGACGATATCAAGAACCCTCACCATAGGTCTCAAGTTGCTCCACGACAACCCTGAAATAGTTGAAACGCTCAAGGTTATTTGTCCTACGTTCACTTTTTTATACACACACACACACACACACACACACACTACCTCCTCGGGAAAAATATAACCATATAATGACATACTCGGTAGTTGTTAGAACTTCTAAAGATAATCCTAATACTAAGTTTTTTGCGTCCTTTTTCAGGAGGAGCATGAAGCGATACTGAAGAAACGAGAAGACAAGAATTCCGGGTTTACATGGGAGGAGTACAAGTCCTTGACATTCACTACTCAGGTGATGTCTCTTTCAGCATTATTTGTTCTTTCACACAATACATGTGATGTTTTAACGTGGTTGAGTTTTTTTGACCTGAAGGTTATGAATGAGATCAATCGGATGAGTAACGTCGCACCTGGAATTTTCAGGAAAACTCTGACCGATGTGCAAGTGAATGGTGCATTTCTTGTCCACAACTAAACTAAAAACTTATTTTCCCAGATTTGCACAATGTCATCAATCACTAATTGGATAATTAATTCCTCATGTAGGCTACACAATTCCTGCCGGTTGGCTAGTCATGATTAGCCCCATGGCGGTTCATCTTAACCCAGAACTGTTTGAAGATCCACTCAAATTCAATCCGTGGAGGTGGACGGTTAGTAGCGAAACTCCGTTCTCACGTTTGAACTTTTTAACTGTTTCAGTCAAAAGTAAAAATGTAAGTCATTGAACGTGCTGCTAACTATAACACGATGAGCTTTGTCTCGGCAGACACAGGACGAGAGAAAACGAAGCATGCAGCAGAGAAACTTCATGCCATTTGGAGGAGGCATAAGGCTTTGTCTCGGGGCAGAGTTTAGCAAGCTTTTCATCTCACTTTTTCTCCACGTTTTAGTAACAAAGTACAGGTACAATACTTGTAGTAAATGCATGGATACGATGATTGAATCGATCACACAACACTCATTTAGTCCACTGATATGAAATTTGAAATGTATGTAGGTGGATTGAGGTAAGAGGAGGAGAAGTATTACGAGTTGGAGAGATGATGATTCCCAAGGACTATCACATCCAACTGGTTCCTATTAGATAAGGAGATAATTTATCTACAATCCCGCTTGATGTTCGAAGTTTATCTTGTAACAAGACGGCGAAATAGTCATTTTCATCCTTAAACTATCAACTGAATCATGCAATTTCATCTCTAAACTACTAAAATGGCCGATTCGTCCTTTGTCCTATATGTCATGCCATATTAGCATGCTTAGTCAGCACTGATGTAGCTAGGTTTTGTAAAATATCATTTTCTACCTTCTAGACGATGCATATGTTTGTATTTTTCTACTGTAATCGTTTGTGATCTATGGAGGCTAATATATATTGTAATGTTTATTTGTTATCAAATGATGATGAATACAACCACATAATAAAAATAATTGTTCATACAATGCTTGTGATTAAAAGTGACGTACCATACAAATGTTTAATATAAATGACTTGTATAATGCACTGGACACTCAAAATGATAGGCTGATTGGGTGCCAACATGGCGTGCTAACGTGGCACGACACGTAGGACGGAGGACGAAAATGAGTTGTGCACGAAAGAAGGACTAAAATGGTCATTTTGGTAATTCAAGGACAAAATTGAGTTTTGTTTGATAGTTCGAGGAGGAAAATAGCTATTCTGCCTAACAAGACCAGAAAGTGTGAGCTTAACAATTTCTTGCCATACATCAATTCTGCATTAACACATTGCACATCTGTTTTCGGTAGTTATATGTATTGGTCCATGGACTCGTGCTCCCTCACAGGCTAATAAATTTGAGAGACTTGAGTATTAGATTTTTGGAAAAAATATGACCCGTCTTACTATTACTAATTGGAAGCCTCCACATCAATCCTCACCACAAGCGCTAAAAAAAGATAAATCCTAGAAATTCTTTAAAAAATCAGAAACAACCGGCCATCAATAGGATAGAAACAAACCCTTACAGCCATTAGATCCGTTTCAATTAAAAAACAGCCTAAAATAACCCCTAATAATTGCTTCTAAAGTACACACCTATATCATTATAAAAATTTTATTTTTATCTATATAACCTATATAGATGCACCCCACAAAGAGTCGTTGACTCTATTTCTCTCAACATGCAAGTTATCCACGTCATATAGGAACTGACTATGTTAGACATCACGTCACCATCCGCTAGGACCATATATTTATGTCTTCCACAGATTTTTTATGACTAATAGCATTTATTCGTGCAAGTTATTAGTCTTGCAAGTGCAGCAGTAAAAATACATGGATGATCAATCATTTTAGAGCCATCATCTCTCATCAAAATGAACATATTTTCATGTATAATGTTGTTTGCAAAAAGATGTTGCCATACAATCAACTTAGTGTTTCTACTTTCAAATTTCACTTTAAAATCATGTATAATGTCAATTGTAAAAAAATATTGCTATGCAACAATCACCTTAATGTTTCTATTTTTAAATTTCATCTTAAAATTTTATTAATTAAATTCCCGTAGCATGGAACGGGGTATCACCTAGTTATTAAAATGAAGATGACGTTTCCACCATAGGGATAGAAAAAAAGATAAATAGAGACAACCTTTTTGAGCTTTGGTTGGATGGACCATAAATTTAACATCGCCTCGGCGCTCACCATGCTTTGGCAGAGTTTCACACTAGGCCTTCAAGGTTTCGTGGCCACTCAAGAATTCTGCAATTTGGTGTAGATCACATCATGTTTGATGCATGCACACGTCGCGACATGCCGCTAGAGGGCTCAAGCTCAAGCTAGGTCAGTCGGCAATCAGAGCGAGCATGCTATTGTCCTATTGGCACTGCAAGTGTTGAGGGTGCTCCGAAGTTGTGTGTGATTGTGTGAACATGGACGGGATGTTGAATGATCATTGCAGAGCTAACGCACCTGTAACATGTTCTGCTAGGATTTATATAGACTCCACTCCAGACACGCTGCAAGCCTCATCGATCCAATCGCGACAAATAAGCTGGAGGAGGAGCACGCGAAGGACATTCGCCAATGGCTACCATGCTTTCCAATTATTTTGTGAACGTTTGGAAATTTGAAATTTATTGTTGAAGATGGTGACTGGTGGGACTTTATTTTGCTGATGTGTTTTTAAGACACGTATTAGAATTTAAATTCTTGTTTATTAGATTTTTTTAAAAAGGTTCTTGTCGTATGGGCGCTTTTGCTAGTAGCCTCCACGACGTTAGTAGTCAGTATGTTTGCTTATGTGAAAGTAAATAGCACAGGTACCAACTTAGCACGCTCTCCAACTGTTTTGTGAAATGTCTTAAGATTTAGGGTGTGTTTGGTTGGGATGTGACTTTTATAAAAGCTGTTATGGAGGGATACGTAAAAGTCCCTTTGGTTGAACTGATTTGCCTTTTGAAAAAGTATCTCTCACTCACAAACAAACCCCACCCATCATGGACGGAAGCATCTTCTTCATTCCTTATCTCACCTCGCCTTCCTGGGACATGGGGTAGGGCACAACGGCCCGGGGTTCGTCGGAGCAAGGGCGGCGGGCGAGGTCTGGGGGGGGGGGGGAGCGCGGGCGACCGGGCGGCGAGCAGGGGCGGCGGGGCGACGAGCAGGGGCGGCGTCAGGCGGTAGGCGGCGAGTAGGGGTGGCACGGAGGGGGGCGGCCGGCGGTGCGCAACGACCGAACGCGGGGGGCGGGGGGGGGGGGGGGTGGACGCGCGACGGGAGAGGCAGTAAAAAAGAAAGAGCGAACCATTTTTTTTTTGCATAACCAATGGAAGATGGGTAAATATTTCACCCAAAAGCAGCTGAAAGCAAGGGGAGACCTGCTTTCAGTTTTGTACTACAAAAGCAGCTTTTGGTCTGAAGCAACATGTGATTTTGACCCATTTGGTTGGAATTTTGGCTTTTGAGGGCAAAAGCCACAGCCAAAAGCCCAACCAAAGGGACCCTTAAAATTTCTTGTTGATAATCATAAATTGAGTGGGATATGTATTTATACACAAACGCAGGTGCACCCTTGCTAGTACATATAAGTAGTCAAACCGAATGCATTCGATGAGCGTTACGCATCCCTACACTTAAATCGGTTCATCGGAGTGGTGGATCAAAAAATCAATTTGACATTAACTTCACGTATTCCAACATACAAAACGTATTTTGATCTTTTAGGCATCTTAACGCTTTTATATTAAGATAATATATAAAACCCCTCATTAGGAGTATAGCCGATATCTTGATGCGTAAAATAAAAGGCAGTAATTATATAAATAACTCTGATAGTGCTGCATACTACTAGCCAAAGTTAATAAGCATTGGTAAATCCAGATGAACTTAATTATGATCAGAGAAGAAGAATACAACTGAAACATTTATGTTTGGTGGCGTGAGCATGAGCACTGTCGCTGCGTGACAGTGATTAGTATTATAGGGCTTGCATCATTATTGGTTCTCCTCGGCCATGCTCCACCACCTGATGACGATGAAGGGTGTCGGGTCAGCTGTGCTAGGCCCCTCGCGATCGTATCGCGCGCAGAACGGCAGCATCAGCATCAGCATCAACACATACCACGGCAGCAGTATAAATACGTACACTAGGGTCGGGATCAGGACCTCCATGTCGGGCTTCACGATTACCAAGAAACCCCAGACGACGAGCACGATCAGACAGGCACCCATCAGCAGCAGCATCAGCGGATCCTGCGTTTGCATGGCAAATCGATCGATTAATCAGGGCCTTTAATTTGGAATCCAAAAGAAAATTGATCAGGGCCTTTAATTTTGGCCTAACTCCAAGGATTTTTGGAGTTGGTATGCTTATCCCTAACTCTAAATATTCTTTGGAGCTAAAACCGTAGGCACATCAAAGATATTTAGTAGAGTAATTTAGCTATTAGCTGATTTAAAACATGTATAAATCCAATCCATTATTATATATTACAAATCTAAAACCAAACGGACACTATTATTATTACATAAAAAAACATATGTAGAGGGGACTTCTTTTTTCCGCAAGGGCGAACTAGAAGTTGCACCGCCAAAAAATCAACCTTGCATTGTAAATCATTTATAAGAGTGCATATTTTCACCCTTACAAATCGATTTCTATAGGACCATCCGTTTCTAAAAAAAACACATGGATCCCACGTGCACCATATTTTCTGTGCTCCCGCTCCCAGTCTCATCTTCCTGACATTATATAACATTTTTAGCTGCAAAAGGCGGGACTGGGTGGATTACCCGCTTGTGAAAATAATGTTTGGACCATCCTACAAATCCTCTTGTATTATAGTGGGACACCCATACCTATTTTTCAGCCAAATTTATGGTCGGTCAATATTATGGCGTTTGGGAGATGGAAAATGAAATGGAGTTAAAATATATAGAATCTAAACTCATTCCCTTGTTTGGTGTGACTGTTCGGGTAAGGTCTCATCTGGATACTTTGGACTAAAATTTAGTCCTATATTTGAATGACAAAAGAGAAGTATTAAATATAGATTAATTGCCTTAATGTGGCTAGTTCGTGAGATGAATTTATTAAGCCTAATTAATCATCATATGATACTATAATACACATGATAGATTAATTATGTTTAATAGGTTCATCTCACGAATTAGTCATGACTTACTCAATTAGTTATATAATTAGTTCATATTTAGTGCTTCTAGTTACATACTTACATGTCTAATCAGTCTTAGTCCTACATACGGATCAAAGAAAGAGATGGAAAATAAAGCATCTATCTGTGTCTCTAACCCAAATAACTGTTCATATCCAAACAGTGGAAAATTAAGTTCGTCTTCTATTATCCATTCCTTTCCTACCTAACCCATACAGTAATACAAATGCCACATTAGTGTCATCAATATATGTTTGAGTTTGAAAATCATACTGTTCAGGGGATGATTATCCATTGACTCATTAATTAGATAATTATATTGTAAATTAGATCCATCCAGATTGTGGGATCCAACTTCATATGATTTAATAAACATCTAAAATAAATATATTGTGGTTTAGCTAGCTTTTGCAATTCATCAACCCCGGATTGTAACTTTTTACAGGCTTGTATAATACGAGTGACCATCCACTTTTATAACAATCTATATAAAAGCTATACAATCATAATCCCCGAGTTGGATGCAAATAAACAAGGCACTAGCTAGTTACATACGTTCTGGCGGATCAAAACAAAAACGAACTCAATGGAGGAATCATGCATGCATACGTAGCTAGGACCAATCTAAGAGCTAGCCCATGATCCGATCTAAGAAAATTGATCAGGGCCTTTAATTTTCGTCTTCGATCCTGTTCTTCGCTGCACGCCGTTCCGCAGCCTCGGCGCCGCGTCCATGCCAGCACAACCCTTTGTTTGGCTCACCACCGACTATTTATTTATTTATTGCGGGTAGTACCGTACACGGATTTGTTGGGAACCCTAGCCAGGCTAATCACGGCTAACTTTTTTTTTCTTTGATGATGAGGAGATGTTGCGGCCACTAACTGGGATAGTCCAGCAGGCCAAATTGTTGCCCAGCGCACCGTCGTCGGCTCATTAGAGTAGGCTTGAGATCGGATCCAACACAGGACTGGCCCAACATATAGTCATATAGACATGTTTCTGGACCGTCAATGGCATTAAAGGTACTTCATACACACCCTACAGTTAGACAGCACCTCTAACCAAATGGTCTTCTGTTTTTTCCACAGCTGCTTTCTCACAGCCTCTTTTCCACAGCCCACAGCTACTTTTCCACAGCCCACAGCAGCTTTTCCAAAAGACACAGCTCAACCAAACGCACCCTAAACCGGAAAATCAGGATCTGTCTAGCTCCGGGCAGCCAGATGGAGGCGGCGATCGATGTGAACAGGGCTGCCGGAGTGAAGCGGGAGGGCGAATCCCGGAGCTTCATCTGGGCTGCCTTCTTCAGCGTAAGCATACCTAAGCTCTCCCTCGGTTCAACCAAATGTTATTTCGCCGTTAGGGTTTTGATGTTTTTCATTTTTAACCATATCCCCAGATCTGTAAGATTCATGATATTTACCGGCATTTTAGAACCTCCAATCGTAGTTTTTTTTTCGTGTTTGGCGCTGATTGATTGCTCTAGGGTTATCATCGGTATGCAAGGTTCGGTTTCGTAAAGGGAGAAAACATGTACTTTGGCTCTTCCACTCGGAATTCCAATCTTCAGTAATGTTGATTGCTATGAACGCAGAAGTATTTTCACGAATTGTATACATCCAGCGAAAGAATTATTTCGTATATGCTTTCAATGCTCTGTTTTTTTTTCTTTTGTCACAACCGTGTTCACTGTTGAAAGCAAAACTTTATATAATTTGACGAGTGTATAGAGCAAGTACAAGCTATTACTGTGGACTATGTGGGGTTTAATTATAATCTTATATCAGTTAACTTAGATAATTACGCCCCTAACAGTTTTTTTTGGTGGAAATACTATGCCTCTCACAGTTGCTCTGTTCTTTCAGCTGCATATATTCAATGAACCCCTTCTCTATATTCCTTTGCTACTTCCTCTCTCAGCCTCTTTATCACTTTAATCTTCTAGCAGCAGCCACTCCTGCTATAAATGATTGAGTTCCTATGAGACAAACAATGTACACACCTATATTGTATAAAATTTATTCACCCAACTATCAATTTTGGTTGGTCACAGCAGACTATATAACAATCTAAATCAAAGGAATTGTCAAGCCAATTGGCCTCTTGTCCTTCAGATCTAATCCAACGTTTTCCTTCATATAATCTCACGATGCCATGCATATATATCCATAATTTGTCGGCTATCCTTCTATGTGTATCTCAACACAAATGAATTTCCAAATAGCTCATATTTGGATAGGCAGAATGACAAAATAGGTTACTTCATTCTGAAGTGTAAGTAGTTTATTGTCATGCTCCATTCTGATGTATGGGGGGGCAATAGACAATATGCCAAAATGTCTTCCCCCGCGATCCATTTTGTGTGTTGAAACTTCTTTATCTTCTTGTGTAACTCCAGTGCTGTGATTGGCACGCCCGTGTCTTTTGAGAAAATGAGAATCATAACAAGGGAACGTCTGATAAATTAGTATTCTTAAAACTGATGATACATTAACACCGATGTTTCTTTCTGCTAGCCTCAAGGATCACTGAAGTGAGCTATTCAAGTTTTCTAAAAAAGCAAGGATTCTGAATTTTTTTCTAGTCTTGAAGTTTGGGGTTTTCTGGTGGATTTGTTTGTTGGCAGTGCAGCCAGGTAGTAGTAGTTGGATAGGTCGAAGCAGTGAATGAATGAACAGAAGCTTACCAAGGTTGGACTTAATGGACTTGCGTAATGCCATATGCCTATATTGGTCCACTCCCATAATGCACTGCTCCCTCTGCGCTGGCCTTTTGCTATATTGCCAAAGTCCATAACAATACATACTATGCTGTATATTTACTTGTAAAGTTTTCCAATTTTGATTGCCTCTACTGCTGCCAGTGTGCAGGTCATAGCTAACCCCTTTTGTCGTCACATTGTTGTTTTTGCAGAATCGTTACACAATAATACAGATGATTTTGTATGCCCTTATTTTTTATGCAACGGCAGCTGGTCTTGATGATGTACGACCGGTGTTGGCACGGCTGTTGCTACTTTTGCCACTTTTCCTGCTGAATCTGATTGGAACACATCTGTTAAGGGAACTGATTGCAAAACGTGAGAAGCATGTTTAGTAATATTGCTCTACATTTTGCAATCTTGGCTTGCTTGTAGAGTAGAGGGTTTGATCTATGAATAATGATGTTATAACTGTTTTGTTTTATTTAGATAGTCTCTGATAACTTATGAAGCAATGGTGTATTACTCTTGTGTATATCTGCTGTGCAATTGGAAAGTGCTCCGAATATTTCTAGAGTTTGGTGGGATATATTCGGATCCCATAGCTCAATGGTCTGCCGTCCTGGTACATGATTCAACTTCAGTTGTTATTGCTGATCCAGAGTTTCGGTCTAGCGTATCGGGGTTATTTGCTGATCCAGAGTTTTGGTTTAGTGTATCAGGACAAGTACAATGATGCAGCGGTTTCTTGCATTGACCCAAGCCCCACAATGATGGTATAGTGTAGCAGCCAAACTTTGCATGATGACTTGAAGGCCATTCTCTCAATTTGACAACGTTGAGTAATCACAGTAAACAAAAATTTTGGTGGTCCACGTTCACTTTTAGTATCAATCCCAGTTCACAACACTTAGTCTGAAACAAGTATAGCGCATGCATGTGTTTCCAAAATCTAAATGTTTTTTTAAATAAGATGTATTTTTTAGCCCTCAAATATTATAAACGCGTGACTTTTGTTCTTACCGTTTTAATTGGTGCAAATCAAACTAATTAAATGTCACATCCTAAAATTTCTGAATTTTAGGATGTGAATAGTAAGCTCAATTAATATAATAATTCTCTCAACTTTCTAAAATTTTCCAAGCTACATATAACTTTCATGGAATTTAGAATGGAAAAAATTATTATTTTCTAAATAAAATAAAATAGCATAGGTTATAATGTTCTGAGTGTTGCATTCATGCCGCTGGAAAATATTTTGGTTGCTTAGAATAGATTGTTTGAGTTCTTCTCGGTTTAGATTTCAGTTGTGTTCGAATTTGCCAATGAAACCATGTAAAGTAGTGAAAAAAAACAAGCTTTTCTTTTCCAATTTTTTTCCCACATGCTTGTATTCCTGGTGCGTGATTTTTTTCCACAGCACCTCTGTTCTATTTGTTGGATGAAAGTGAAAAAAATGATTGATTCTCTCGATTGTGATTAGTATTACGAGTATATATACAGCCCTAAAGGGTGCATGCCGAAGAGGCATACGGGAAACCGCCGGGAGCAGTTATACTAATTATCCTAATTGATCACTAACTAATTAATCTTAACACTCCCCAGACTTGCCAGCAGGTCCCTAGATCTTAGATTCGTCATATCTTTTCCGTTTTAGCTCCGGTTACTGTGATTTTCGTGCTCATGTGTTCGTAGTAAAGCGTAGATTATTTCTAGAACCTTTATTTGTACTGTTTCTACTATTTGGTATACTGTTCTAATAGATTATAATTTTTTTGCATGTAATGGCTTGCGTGCATGTTTGTGTGGTGATTCGTGTCCAGTCGGTGAGCCTTTCACGTTGGACTTCGAGTACGAGGAGGACTTCCAGGGATAGGACTCACAACAGCAGCAGCCGCGCTTTGAGGAAGGTAAGTTATAGCACGGACAATCCTTGCTACCTACTCACCTTGTATTAAATTATTTCAAAAATGCATGTGTCTAATTTGATGTACCATTAAGGTTGTACCTAGTTTTGAATATCCTATCCTTGTTTACCTTGGGTTTATGCATGTGGGTAGATTTTGCTATGCGCAGCTACCATCACCATTATTTAAATGTTAATATTGACTTAATGGTCCACTTTAACATTTATAATAAAACATGCTTTTTAGCAACTTGGTTTAGGGAACTAGAGCATGTGCTTCGTGCTTTGTTCTAGTGCCTCTCCATAAGGTCCGGTTCTTAAAGCGGCAACCCAGGAGCCTGTCGCCACCACTAGAACTATTATGGCTCTGTTCTTGGTTAAGTAGCTTGTACGTCTCTAGCTTGCCAGTGGTTACCGGTGGGGCCGAAGGTGTTATGGGAAGCAAGGCACGGGGTGTTTCTTGATTCCACCGAGGACGGACGCCATTGACCCCCTCATGTTGCGCCCTGAGGGTCAGTCAATCTCGGTGCCTAGAGTCGCACCACCTTGTTGTACCTTAGCGGCTACTGTCTTGTTAGGGTGTCTTGTGAAAAACCTCGTAGCGTTCCTATGCAATCACACCTCGGAAGTGTTGTCGTGCGTGGTTGGGTGCAAAGTTCTTTTGAACTTTTACGCGACTGGTGGGTAAAGTGTGAAACCTCTGCAAAGTGTAAATCTATCATGATAGCCTTACTCAGGGTCACGAGCAGCCTGGATCCTTTTTTATTAGAAGATGATGCTTATTTATGTTTAATGTCACTTATACTTTATTAATTGGGTTGCAACTGGGTTTCATTCACTTGTAGTAATTTGGTTAATGATAAAATGAACCAACTAAAAATGCTAATGCACTTCAACCGTGTCTAGCCTTATTTTGAGCCTTCATATACCGTGCTATACTTGCTAAGTAAATGTTTACTTACACTTGTCATTTATTCAACACAATCCCAGATGGGTAAACAGATTGGGCTGGGCATGAGTCTGCTACTGATTTTCCCAGTCGGAGTCCCTGTGGATTGCGGCTCCATTAGTTTGAGAGTTTATTAGTCTTCCGCTGTATTTGGTTAGTTTAGTTATGAAGCACTCTGATGTAAAACTTTATTTATTCAAGAATTTATTGAAGCATATGTTCTCTTTTTATCATATTTGTTCGCTATATGTGTACTTTGACTTCCTAGGCACACATATGGCCGCATTCGGATTTTGTGAAAATCCGGGTGTGACACGATCTCTTGATTCATCGAAGGAAAAGGAGTGTTCTTATTGGGATTGAAGTGCCCCTAGGCGGCCTAACCGGATTCCCCACCGGATTTGGATTCAAATATTCATCCCCTCTCGTTTTCAAGGCTCTCAAGGTATTCAAATGTTCCCATCGCCCAATCTACTCACTCGATGAATATCTTTCAAATCCCCTTGGTAGAACATCTTCTGGCATGTCTAGGAACCTATCCCTAAGAGATCAATGGATTTGATGGGCTACATTTTACAGACCAACGATTTGTGCCCTCACTGCGCAAAGTGGTCTGACCGGTTTGGGCAGTGGAGGCCCAAATCTTTAGTCAATCTTTTTCCATGGTACTTATGTTATGTATTCTAACAATTGTGAACCTAGGAAGAAGAGAGAAAGATGCCTAAGAGATCACATGCCGAGAGGATCAAAAAGGGGCGTCATGACACATCCGCCAACAACAGCTCGGGTATGGTCAGCGGGAGATCTTTTGTCACACCCAAAATATTTTGGATTTTGGGATGTGATTTTTTAGCAAAATTAATACAATAATTTTCTCAATTTTCTAAAATTTTCTGAGGTCCATATAAATTAACAGGTAATTTAGTACATGGAAATAATTATTTTCTAAAGGCAAAATAAAGCAACATAGGTTTAATAGTGAGTGTCATGCATTCATGCCAGTTGCATTTAATGGCTTAATGTGCGTAAAGTTTTCAAAAACACGTTTAGAAGTCCAATGGGAATTTTCCAGAACTTTCTGTGATTTATTCCTATTTTTCTATAGCTAACTAAAATTTATGGAAGGTGCTAAAATATTTTTCATGAGCTCCAAATACTTTATTTGGCTTCCTCATGTCCAACTCTATCTCTGAAATTGTTTCTAGGATTTTTAGTGTTTTTAGAATATTTTTCATGGTTTTAATACCAATTTTGGACTTATCTGGAATTATATTATAACCAGGAAAATAATTATTCCGAAAATTAAAATCACCCTAAATCATAGTAGACCAGCCTTGGCCCAAAATTGACCCAATTTTAGGCCAAATCCATCCCATCATTTTATTGGGCCAAATTTCAAAGCTCATTCGCATTGAAATGGGGCAACACACCTTTAGTCCCATATTGCTAATGAACCTGTAAGTGAGATGTTTTCTCCCTATATATACGAACCACCTCTCCTCTGGAAAAGGCACACCATCGACTCCTTTACAGGGAGGCCCCTTTGTTTGGGATTCCCTAAGGTAGTCTTCTTCCACCAAATCTTCCACTACTGCCTATTCTTCGTCTCGTCGTCGCGCCGAGCCTTCCGTCATTTTTGGCCTCGAGATTTTCAGTAAGACCCTCAGTGTAACACCCTAAAATGGCCCTATTTAAAATTTTAGTAATAAATTGATTTTTATTAATTTTTTTAATAATTAATATAGGCTAAATGAATTATTTATGAATATTAAAATTTAATATAAGCTGAAGAAACATTTTTTGTTGCATTCATGCTGCTGCATTTACTTTTGTATTGCCCGTGGTTCAAATGAGTGTTTAAATTTATTTAAATTCAAAATTGAATCACCGAGCCATAGAATAGTTGTTTTGGCCAAAGTTCATCTTTGCTCCCTAAACTCTTTCACCGGTCTGCTTTTTCCCCTCCCTTTCTTTTCTCCCGGGCGGCCCAGCTCCTCAGCTCGGCCCAGCGCGCGCCCCGGACTTCCCCCCTCTCCCCCTTGGGCCCAAACCTCCGCTCGGCCCAACTTTGCCCCGGCCCAGCTCGACCTCCGGCCCAGCCAGCTACCCGCCGCTCCGCAGGCCCAGCGCCGCGTCCCCGCGGCCCAATTCGTCTCCCCGCTCCACTCCCTCTCTCACTGCCCCGCCGGGCCCACCTATCGGCGATCGCCCCTCACCTTCCGTTCTTCCAGCGTCGTTAATGGCGTGGTGAGCGCGCCTGCCGCGGCAGGGCCCGCATGCCGAGGCCGCACCCCCCCCCCCCCCGCGCCTACATAAGATCGCCGTGTCGCCGCCTCCTGATCTGTTTCTCCGCTCGCGCCGCGCAAAACCCTAGCCTCCAGCCGCCCCGCGCCGCCGCCGTCGATCTCCGCCTCCGGTGCCGTTCCTCCTCTCCCGACCTTCGAGGAAGCTCCGTGTGGAGGTGAGAATCGCCCCGAGCTCTTTCCCGCCCACTCTCGCGCCTCCTAGCCCGGCCCTAGCGCCGCCGCCGCTCGCCGGCCGCTGTTAGCCGCCGCGTGCCACCAACGCCGTCTTCCCGGCAACAAGAACCCCTGGGCGAAGTTCGCCGTGTCCCCAGCTCCCTTCTTGTCCTAGTCGCGTCGCGAACCGAGCCCTGTAGCGCGAGTTCGCGTTACTCCGGCGAGTCCACCACCGTGAACCTAGGCGGCGCCGCCACGTCCCCACCGCCGCCGGCGACCGTCCCCGCCCGATCTGTTTTTGTCCCCAGGATCAAGATCCAACGGCCCTCAGCGCCGTCGTCCCTAGGTCAAAGACGACGTACCGGTCAACCCGCGAGCAGCTCAGGACAATTTTCTAAAGAGCCCCTGGCATTCTTTAAAATCAACCCGCGGTCCCATCCTTCTCAAAAAGTATTTACAAAAGAGCCCCTGGTTTACGTTTGCACCCCTGAGCTTTTGGAAAATAGCCCTCGGAGCCCAGCCTTGGTGTTTTTAAGTGTTAGCCCTAGGGTTTTAACATGTAATTATGTTTAGGGCCCTGAGTTTTTTTACAAGTAAACCCCTGGAAGTTTTAAAACCTCGCCAGCAGGTCCCTGAACCTTAGAAAACCCATATCTTTTTAGTTTTAGCTCCGATTAGTGTGATTTTCGCGCTCATGTGTTCGTAGTGAAGCGTAGATTATTTCTAGAACCTTTATTTGTACTGTTTCTATTGTTTGGTGTACTGTTCTAATAGAATATTATTTGTTTGTATGTATTGGTTTGCGTGCACGTTTGCGTGGTGATGTCCAGTCGGTGAGCCTTTCGCTTTGGACTTCGAGTTCGGTGAGGACTTTCCGAAGCAGGACTCACAGCAGCAGCAGCCGCCCTTCGGGGAAGGCAAATTATAGCACAGACAATCCTTGCTACCTACTCACTTGTATTAAATTATTTCATACATGTATGTGTCTAAATTTGATGCACCATTAAGGTTGTACCTAGTTTTTGATTACCTTGTCCTTGTTACCATGGGTTTATGCATATGGGTAGAATATTTGCTATGCGCAACTACTGTCACTATTATTTAATTGTTAATCTTGACTTAATGGTTCACTTTAACATTTATGATAAAACATGCTTTTTAGCAACATGGTTTAGGGAACTAGAGCATGTGCTGTGTGCTTTGCTCTAGTGTCTCTCCGTAAGGTCCGGTTCTTAAAGCAGCAACCCAGGAGCCTGTCGCCACCGCTAGAACTATTATGGCTCTGGTCTTGGTCAAGTAGCTTGTACGGCTCTAGCTTGTCAGTGGTTACCATCGGGGCCAACGACATTATAGGAAGTCCCGAGGATGGATTATCCGTTGGCTATGTCTCGTTAGGCACAGTCCCGTGCTGGGAGCCCTCGCGTTGGAGCTCCACATGTTGCGCATTGGTTGGCTTGCGTAGCCTGTGCTCTGGACGTCATTGACCCCCTCACGCTGCGCCCTGAGGGTCAGTCAATCTCGGTGCCTGGGCCATACTACGTGTGTTGTACCATAATCGGCCACTGTCTTGTTATGGTGTCTTGTGAAAAACCTCTTAGTGTCCCTATGCAGTCACACATCGGAAGTGTTGATGTGCGTGGTTGGGTGCAAAGTTATTTGAACTTTTACGCGACTGGTGGGTAAAGGGCGAAACCTCTGCAGAGTGTACAATCTATCATGATAGCCTTACTCAAGGTCACGAGCGGTCTGGATCCTTTTTTATTAGAAGATGATGTTTATTTATGCTTAATGTCACTTATACTTTATTAATTGGGTTGCAACTGGGATTCATTCACTTGTAACTTGGATAATGTTAAAACGAACAAACTAAAATTGCTAATGCAGTTCAGCCGTGTCTAGCCTTACTTTGAGCCTTTATATACCCGTGCTATACTTGCTAAGTAAGTGTTTTACTTACACTTGCCATTATTCAACAAAATCCCGGATGGGTAATAGATGGATCAGTGATTGAGTCAGCTACTGAGTTTTCTGAAGATCTTCCGTACTTCTGAGCTGTGGTCAACCAGTCGGTGTCCCTGTGGACTTGAGGCTCTACCTGTCAAGATAGTTAATACATAGACTTCCACTATGTTTTATTTAGGTAAACTCTGATGTAAACTATTTTATTCGAGCATATGTACTCTAATTTTCCATATTTGTAAGTTGTATGTGCTCTGGTGAGACTCTGATAAAAACTTGCTTTTTAGCAACTTGGTTTAGGAAACTAGAGCATGTGCTTCGTGCTTTGTTCTGGTGTCCCTCCATAAGGTCCAGTTCTTAAAGCGGCAACCCAGGAGCCTGTCGCCACCGCTAGAACTATTATGGCTCTGGTCTTGGTTAAGTAGCCTATACGTCTCTAGCTTGCCAGTGGTTACCGGATTGGCCGACGGCGTTATGGGAAGCAAGGCATGGGTTGTTACTTGATTCTACAGAAGACGGTAGCCCCGTCGGCTATGTCTCGTTAGGCACAGTCCCGTGTTGGGAGTCCATGTGGTACGGGAACTCCGCACGTTGCGCTCTTTATTTTTGTTGTTGGCATATGTTGCCCGTGCTTCGGACGCCATTGACCCCCTCACGTTGCGCCCTGAGGGTCAGTCAATCTCGATGCCTAGAGTCTCACCACCTTGTTGTACCTTAGCGGCTACTGTCTTGTTAGGGTGTCTTGTGAAAAAACTAATAGCGTCCCTATGCAATCACACCTCGGAAGTGTTGTTGTGTGTGGTTGGGTGCAAAGTTCTTTTGAACTTTTACGCGACTGGTGGGTAAAGGGCGAAACCTCTGCAGAGTGTAAATCTATCATCATAGCCTTGCTCAGGGTCACGAGCGGCCTGGATCCTTTTTTATTAGAAGATGATGTTTATTTATGTTTAATGACACTTATACTTTATTAATTGGGTTGTAACTGGGTTTCTTTCACTTGTAGTAACTTGGTTAATGATAAAATAAACCAACTAAAAATGCTAATGCAGTTCAACTGTATCTAGCCTTATTTTGAGCCTTCATATACCCGTGCTATACTTGCCAAGTAAATGTTTACTTACACTTGTCATTTATTCAACAAAATCCCGGATGGGTAAACAGATTGGGTTGTGCATGAGTCTGCTGCTGAGTTTCCAGAAGATTTGCCGTACTTCTGAGTTGTCATCTCCCAGTCAGAGTCCCTATGGATTGCGGCTCCGCTTTTGAGAGTTATTAGTCTTCCGCTGTATTTGGTTAGTTTATTTATAATGCACTCTGATGTAAAACTCTTTTTATTCAAGCATATGTTCTCTGTTTATCATATTTATTCGCTATATGTGTATTATGACTTCCTGGGCACACATATGGCCGCATTCGGTTTTGTGAAAATCCGGGTGTGACAGATTGGTATCAGAGCCGTGCTGACTGTAGGGCCGCAGCCTAGATAGTACTGGTCATCCTTTATTGGTTATTTTGTCATACAACCCTTGCTTTCTCTATCCTTGAGATTTTTATTCATAAAAAGTGCTATCCTTAAGCATTTTACCCTCCTTGATGACTTATCTTTTGGTCATTATATCCTTGGTTGTTTTATCCTCTCCTTGATAAATTACTTCTCACCATTGACTTCTGATTATTTATCTACACCTTGGTTTAATAAAATGTTGATCTTAAATTCTTTTCTATTTAATTGCTTGCTTATTGCTTTACCTTGGTCATTCATCCCCCTCCTTGAGATTTGTGTTACTCTTGTGAGTATCCTTGTTTACTCAGTCGTTCCTTGACCGTAATTCCATTTCACTCCTTGTTCTTCTGTCACTTTGGATTCTTTCCTTGGCCTTTGATCCCAAAGTGTCTTTTCCACTCTTCCTTATCCTAAAACACTTAGAAACCACTTCTAGTGATGAAGATGATGTTGATGATGAGGCTTATCGGATTGAGCATCGTTATGGCAGTGGGGCAGCTCACGATGATGATGATGAGATGGGCGAAGAGCAGGGAGAAGAAGAGGAGGAAGCAGTAGGACAAGATGACGATGGAGAGCCACCATTTCCTAAAGTAAGAGATCCATCAGCCCCTGCTACTTGGAGATTGGTGAATTACAGAGGGCTAGGGATGACTGATGAGGCTAGGGAACAGAGGAGAGTGAGCCCTATTGGTGTACCAAGGACAACCACTGATTATAGGTTTCACACAGCCTTTCAGTAGGATTACTATCAGACGGCTGTGATTAAAGGGAGAATTGTCTGCAAGCAGCATTGGATATACTGGGATTACATGGTAAAGGCAGAAAATGTCATATTCAACCAAATCATAAAGACTTGCAAACATAGAAAGATCTACTCCATCATGGGCTACAAAAAGGATTGGAACACAGAGGTGATAGCCCAATTCTATGCCATAGTCTATTTTGAGGGAGATGAGCTAGAGAACAGAAGGATGCATTGGATGACTGAGGGGACCTCATATAGCATCTCATATCTAGCCTTTCTAGAGATTCTTGGTTTCAGGCAGGCTGACAGGAGTCGCCATAGGCTGCACTTAGATGGGTCCTTTCCAGCAGAAAACATGAAGTCCATGTACCCTAGCACTGAGACAGGGAACTTTGGAAAAGTGGCTGACCTATACACATATTATTAGGTGTTGAATAGGATGCTTAGGGCAACACTTGCTCCCAGGGGTGGCAACACATCAGAAGTATCCTTGTTTGGAAAGAACCTACTTTCTAGAATGAGACCGGGAGAGGACAAGTTTTGTGTAGGTGACTACATTTGAGAGGAGATCAATCGCATATCTGAAAATCCTCAGAAGCTTTGTGGTTATGCGCCTTATCTCATGATGGTTATAGAGAGGATCACGGGTATTGCATTTCGTTGTGATGCATTCCATGGAAGAATTCGTGTACAAATGCCAAAGAAGATCAGACTTCCATCTCCACGAGCAGATCCACCTGCAGACACAAATGCAGCAGATATTGATCAGCAGTAGCAGCATGGGGAGAAGCCGCAGTAGCAAGTTGACACGGCTCAGCAGCAGCCCCAGGAAACCGGTATGACTGGTTTGGCCATGGGAGCTCCTCTCACTCCGAGCGGTGATCGTCTCCCATCAAGAAGTTGTTCAACCTACTTACTGGTATGTGCAATAGTCATAGGGACATCCAAGTGGACCTTAGGCAGCAGCAGATTGATAGCAAGAAGACTCGGAATGAGTTCAAGAAATTGCGTGCCGTATTGAGTCCGGATAACCCTTCATCTCCTATCTCACCACCTCCTGAGCTGACAGAGATTTCCCCGCTTCAGGACATTGTGACAGATCACATGAAGGTGGGTTACTTGGAGGAGGTTCATGACTTATTTGGATATGGACCGATTGGTTCGAGCTCACAGCCTCCACCACCTCCTCCTCAGTCGTTTGGTGCTCCAGGGTTATACACTTCAGAGGGTGACATCTTTGGTTCTTCTTTTGTGTTCGCACCGACTAGAGACCCATCTTGTGCAGCTGCCTCGTACCCCTCCTCGTCATATGCATATGTTGGTACATCATCTTCTATGGTAGGACTTCAGTACTCTAGTGCACCATCTCCATCTCCCGGAGACTTTGCTTCACAGGCAGCGGCTTCCATCTTTGGACCTTCTACCGCTCCTAGTCATGGTACGTTTAGTACATCTATATCTTGTTCCATGGCTAACCCATCTGAAACACTCTAAGTTATCATACATATACATTGGATTGAGTGAAGGATTTCATTTGACTTCATTTTCTTCGTCAGATGATCCGAGCGCGAGTTTCTGATAGGAGCAGGACTACAAGCTTCTCCAGGCCCTTTTAAGGATGATTGAAGACAAAGGGGAGAAGAATGGATTAAAAAGCGTCAAATTTTAGAGCTTCTTGTAGTCTGTCAAACAAAAGCGGTCTGACCGGTTTCTGTAGTGTATACAGAAACTTGGATGTAATAAATTTGTACTTTGATATATTTGTGTACTTGAGAACTTGTAATGTGTGTTACAAAGTGTGTTGAACATATCTATATATTCTAAGTGACATTATGTTAGTGTGATATGCATGTATTGGTTGATGTACTGTTTTGTACATGTGCTGACTGGCAAAACCGGTCTGACCGGTTTTTGAAACCGGGCTGACCGGTTTCTACTGAGACAGCACATGTACATCTTTTTCTTGTTGTTGTGTGAGATACATGTCATATGCGTCACGGGTTATTTTATTTTGTCACACACACTTGTTGCATATTGGATGCTGAGATATAGGGGGAGCCGAGGGCAAAGAGAAGGGTAAGTTTGTCTTGTAGCCGAGGGACTTTGTTAGGGTGAAAAGTATAGCATCTTGGTTTGATCTCTAGGCATTAATCAAGCCTTATCTAGTGAAGCAATGCAATGCATCTAATCTTTATTGGATCATATACTGTAATGGCTTATGAATTGGTTCATACACTTGGAAATTCTAAGTCATTGGCTCAAGTTGGATTTGCTCAGCAAGAATGGAATGGTGTGAGCCATCAAGTTGATTATGATCAAGTATGGCATCAATAAAGAAGCTCTCCCGAAGCATCTCTTTGTGAGATTGGTTGAAATAGTTCATATCTTTGGATTTGGGTTGACAGAGTGATTGTTTGTGAGCTATAGAAAGCTAGAAAAAACTAGCTAACTCTGTGAAGAGAAAGTCCATAGCTTGAGCACTTTCAGCCGAAGTCTTGCAACATTTGAAGCATTTGTTACTCTTGGAGGTGAAGCCTCCTAGACGGCTAGGCGTCGCCAGTGAGCTACCGAGTTTGTGGTGAGCCACGGACAATTTGTAAAGGCTGGCTCTGCCTCCTTTGTGGGAAAAGGTCACGAGTCAGTGGAATCGAGGAAAGTGGCTTGGAGTGGATAAGCCCGCCTTTCGTAGGCCCCTCAACGGAGACGTAGGATTCATTGTGCCTTGGTGGCAGCCTGTGTGGCAAGCAATGGATCTAAACTTCAGAAAACAAATCCTTGCGTCTCTCATTTGGTTTGCCTCACTTGTTCAATTCTAGCATTTATATTCATTTCCGCTTCGATCTACTTGGTTGTGCTTTGCTTGTGTGCGGGGACTTAGTGAACCTGGTAGAAATTATCTAGAGAAGCATCCCACCAAGTTTGGTTTGTGCTAGAACTCGTAGAGGGGGTTAATTCACATTGTTGGGTTTCTCTGTCTGAAACCGGTTTGACCGGTTTGGGAAACCGGTCTGACCGGTTTTGGTACAGACAGTGTGAAAAAGTTTTATAATTTATAGATTCACCTATTCACCCCCGCCCCCTCTAGGTGACATCAAGGTCCTTTCAGTGCCACGTAGGACGACTGACATGTGGCCATGTCAGCAAAACCACCATCAAAATAGTCGGGGGATGAAAATAACTGGTTTTTTAAGTTGAGGGATGGATAATACCCAATTTTGTACATGAGGGATGAAAGTCGGACTACATCGATACATGAGGGACCTCAAATGAATTTTTTCCTTCGAGAGGTGATAAAGGGAGTTCTTGATGTCCACAATAAATCTCTGAGTGAAAATACATGGGCATGCCGACAGACGTGGGAGTTTCCACTAATGGGGCTTTCAAATATATTAAAAATCGCATGTGGAATAAGGTTCAGGGATGGCAGCAGCAATGCTTGTCATCAGGTGGCAAGGAGGTACTGAATAAATCAGTTGCGCAGGCTACACCTACTTATTCGATGTCCTGCTTTCAGCTCCCTAGGGGTTTATGCCATCACATCAATGGCTTATTGAGGAACTTTTGGTGGGGCTGCAAGGATGGAAAAAGGAGAACGTGTTGGGTGGCTACGTTGCACCGATACGTGACCACCCTGCCGTATCGGCGTTTGGACACGCGGGGACACGGGGACACGCGAGATACGGCCGGGATACGCGTATCTGTACGTGTCCCATTTTTCCTGTTGAAAAAAAAATAAAAAAAACCTTGATACAGCTGGGATACGGATGAGAAACGGCAGGGGATACAGGTCGGTTCCTATTAATATGTGTACTGTTGCGAGTTGCGACGTACCCTAGAAGTCTTTTCGTATTCGCATCTGTCGACCGCCGCCGACGCCCTCCGCTGGTGCCGGACGCCGTCACGCCGGGTCGCCGGACGCTAGTAATCTACTGGACACTTCTAGTTTTGATGCTAGCTCGCAGCACTTTGCACTTCTTGGTTTCTCGTTCCTGACTTCTTGGTTTCTCGTTCCGGTTGTATGATTGTCTATTCTATTTAAATTATTTAGCAATTGGTTCCATATGGCATCAACTGATGTGGATCTTGAGGAGACTGAGGTCAACAATCCTAAATTTCCTTTGTGGAAACATGTTACTAAATTTGTTCCACCTAAAAGTTCAAATGCTCGAGGAGGCAACGCAAGATTTAGGTGTCATTTTTGTGAGAATGACTATCCAGGCAGCTATTCTAGAGTGAGGGCACATCTTTTGAAGATAAGAAATGAAGGTGTTGCTGTTTGTAGCAAAATGACAAGTCCAGTGCTCGAGCAACTTCGAAAAGAAGATCGTGAAGCTTCTGAGGCTGCTGCAAATGCTGCACCTAGCCATGAGCTAGTTCATTTACCTCCTTTTGATGATTCAGATGCAGCATCTTCCAAAAAAAAGGAATGTGAAGCAATCAGCTATTGCGGCTAGTTTTAATGCAGAAACTCGACTTTGTTGGTGCTGGCTTGCTACAACTCGCCGAACTCACACTTGATGAGCCAGAATTGGAGAGGGAGATTTTAGAAGGAGAAGGAGACATTTAGTTTATCATATACTACTAGTTTTACTATTCACTATCAACTATTTATTATATTTATCTATTCTGTGACTATGAAAATTTTTGTCTGCCGTATCCCCGTATTGCTGTTTTTGGAAAATAGCGTATCGCCGTATCGCCGTATCCGTATCGCCGTATCCGTATCCCCGTCTTGTGCAACATAGTTGGGTGGCTTGGGATGAGATGATCAAACCAAAGTGCATGGACGGCCTGGGCTTTAGGGATATTGAGTTGTTTAATCTCGCGTTATTGGCAAAGCAAGCATGGCGCATCCTTATGAATGAGAGTTCATTAAGTGCAGGAATTTAAAAAGTAGTTTACTTCCCAAATGTGGACATTTTAGATGCTAATCTGGGGTCTTCTCCCTCCCGGATATGGTGCTCTTTACTTGATGGCAGGGAGGTTCTAGAACAGGGATTAATTACGAGGATCGGAACAGGAGAATCAACACATATATGGCATATGAATTGGATACCGAGAGAAAATTTTCTCCGTCCCATTAGGATGGACTTAACAAATCCACCGCAAATGGTCAGCGAGCTGATAGATCACATGGAGGCCTCATAGGATGTCCAAAAGCTTCATGCAGTTTTCTATATACGCCTATGCACTCGGAGACAAGGGGATTTCTGGGCATGGCACCTTGAAAAGAAGGGCACTTTCTTAGTTCATTCAGCGTACAGGATGTTGGTTGTAAACAAAGAATGAGCTACAACATATCTAGAGAATACTGCTGGGAGATCAGATTTAAGGTATGAGGAAAATGAATGGAAGTCGCTTTGGCAAGTAAAGGTACCATCAAGACACATGTGTTCTTTTGGAGACTTGCTCATCACTCCTTGCCGTCAAGGGATGTACTGAACCATAGGAACATGGCTACTCAAAGCACTTGTTCGATTTGCGGTATGCCTGATTCTTGGAAACACTCATTGATAGAGTGCAACATGGTGAAATGTGTGTGGGCTCTGGAAACCGAGGAAATTACAGAGTTGATGAGTGAAATTCAGGAGACCAGTCCTAGGGGATGGTTAGCGGCCATTATTAGCTCGTTAAAGCATGAGGAACTGACGAGGGCGGTGGTCACTCTTTGGGCTATCTGGTATGCGCACCTCAGGTGATCCATGAGAGCTCCTTCCAAAGTCCTTTGTCTACTCTGTTTTGTGAACAGTTTTATAGCTGACCTGGAGATGATCAAGACGGTGCGGGTGGCACCGGTGAGAGGGACCCAAGGTGTCCCACCTCGGTGGATCCCCCCTCCATCGGGCCTGGTTAAGATCAATATCGATGCAGCCATCTTACTATTACTAATTGGAGGCTCCTTTTAGAGCCTCCACGTTAATCCTCACGAGAAGAGCTATAAAAAAGATAAATTCTAAAAATTCTCACAAAAAACAGAAACCTCCATCCATTAATTTGGTAGACTTTAATCATTATTAATAATAGTAGCCATCGGATCTATTTTGTTTTCTAAAAAATTACCCACCATTGCCATTATGAAAAATAGTCTAACATAACCCCCTGAATGTATATTTAAATTACCCACATCTGCCATTATGAATAATAACCTTAAACCCCTCTAAACTTTTAACTAAATTAATTACCTATCCAAAAATGATCACGCATCCGTCACATATTCACGAGGGGCGATGCAACAACGGCCGTCCGGCGGCGGCATGGCGCCGAATCAAGGGCATGACACGCGGGTAGTTACGGCACCACGGCAGCGCTGCAAGCCCGAAGACGAGTTCATCGAGAGGTGTTCTTGACCTGGGCCGTGAGGTTGGTGTCAATTTTCCTGCCCAAGATTTGTAATTTCAGCACCTGTAGGGCGTCCAGCGTTGGTGAGCTAGGCATTATTGTGATGCTTCTCTTTTACAAATTCTCAACGCTCAATAAAATGATATATGTGAATGATGCAGCGTTAAATCATGAAATCATATAGTAAACACGCATAACGTGTAGTCAATAGTTCAGAGTGCTGACAGAACATTAGATGCAATACATGCTTGAACTAACCTCAAGTTGTTGGCTAAATTGAACACGCCTTAAAATCTAGCAGGTGTGCCTGGTGTTATTTAATTAGTGAAAAAATAGATTTAGTGGTGGAAATTGGCAAGCATAAAAAATAGCTGCAACACATACCTGGCTCGAGCACTCGGCGACCTTGCTGGGTCTAACAGTATTTTGCAGGATAGATGGTTGAACGAAGAAATAGACGTGGAGAGAGATTGATTCAGCTTGGGTGTTGGTCGAACAATAAAATGTGGACTATGTTGGACTAGACACAACGACACCAGCAGGGGGTTAATGGATCATGGATCTTATGCCTCTTTCACAATCCAACTCATCCCTAATTAATTTTAGCTTAAAAATATATAGTATTGTGGATCTGCCTTTTATTAAACCTGATCCTTAAAATTGATTGAGGCTCATTAAGTTCAATCAATGAACCCGACATGAGAAAATCATGTGTCCTTTCCACAATAGTCTATGTTCATATTTTCTGAACGAACTAACCATGGGTTACTACTTAGAATAGAAGACAATAGTTATGCATCATACATGTATCTTACTTGCCATAGACTTTCCATAGTAAGTAATTTATTGTAAATAATTTATTTTGTTAACTAATGATATATGCTCGCTAACATGCAAATTTACCACATACATTATCCTATATATGAAAACAACATAGTGGCATTCTTGGCCCTGCCACTAGAAATAAATCATTATAAAATCCAAGCAAAAATAGAGAAATCTATATATTCCTATTAAACCACACACATCAAATAAAGAAAATCCATGAAAATACAAAAACATATGCAAAGAGGAAAAACCAACAGAGAAATTACAACCAAATTCTATCACAACACGATAAAAAATCATATAGTATTTACATAGCTAATTTTAATAAAATTTATTATAAATTTGCTAGCCCGTGCAGTAGCACGGGTTGATTGACTAGTTTCGAAGAATTCAAGCAAGGCAGTGGCAGCTGCCATTGCTAGGGACGTTGCAGGTTTTTTTCTAGGAGCGTCTGTGCTGGTAATTTGTGGACTCTCAGATGCAGAGATCGTCGAGGCGATTGTGTGCAAGGAAGGCCTGACGTTGGCAAGTGATCTCATGTGTCAACACTCTAGGCTAGCATCGGACAATGCTAATGTGATCAGAGCAATCAAGGAGGATGGAATGGCCGCTCATGGCCATATCATCACGGAGATAAAGGCCAGGGCATCACAAGGAGTGCGATTTATGCTGATTTAGGTAGGCAAGTTTGGCTGTTAAGCCAGCCTCAAGGCGTTTGTAACTCTTATACCTCTGTTGATGAATAAAGAGTTATGGCTTTCTCAAAAAAAAAAATCTTGTCTCCAGGAAAGCTTCTAATTTCTTTTTTTTTCAGATCGTAGTGGAGACGCGACGCTCACCTAAAGGCACACTAACTCCTACGGCTACGAACCTTTATGAATACATTATGAATATATGCACAAAAAAATTATCTTTATAAGTATGCTCGGAATACTAGCCGATCTTATAATTGAAAAAATCATCAAGGTATTTTATTGTCAATAAACATGAGCCACCATGCTGAGTCCACTTGAAATCGGAAGGGTGGTTGGTTCTATCACGAGAAACTATGGCTTTTTGTTCGATTTTTTTTTCATGTAACCGGCTTTCTCTTATCTTTGGCAAAACTAAGATACGATAACGGAAAAATCTAAAATAATTGAATGTATTTTAATAAAATATAAATGATTAATATTCACTATTAACTTTTCTTTATAACCTTTTATCATTTATTTTATTTAAAAATTTAATCCGAATATATGAGAAAAAATTATGCTTAAAATACTTTTAATAATAAAATAAGTTATAAATCAAATAAATGATACTTGTATAAGTTTTAGAAGATGAGCGACAAGCCAACTTTTGTGGTAGACCACACGTATGCTATGGCTCTGCTAGTGCTACACATGGAGCAAACACAAGCACATGGAGATGAGATCAAGGAATCGACAAGTACTATTTTAGCGTGGGGCTAAGAGCGTCTGCAAGAGTGTCCAATATTTATACACCTAATAAAATTGGATTGGGGCCTTGCTAAAATAATTTGGGCACAATAAACAACCTCTTCTCCAACAGTATCCTATTTTTTGTCCCAAAAACTTTGAAATATGCCAACTCATCGGGCCTTCCCATTTTCCTGAATAAGCGTTGAACGTATACATGGAGCCGTGAGCTCTTAATAGAACCAAAGAGGAGAAAAAACTTCGTCGGTAATTTTTTCGTGGCTCCGCGATCCCCCGCCCGTGACTCCCGTACCCCTCCTCACCAACCGGCCCCGCCCCCCACCCTTGCCCACGACCTCCACCCCAACCGCCCGCCTCCACCTTCCCTCCGTGCATCCATCGCCGCCTCCACCCCGCCCACCCTCGATCTGCCGCCGCCACCTCGCTCGCCTTCCCCGGGCGCCCAGTCTCCGCAGCTCGTGCCCCGACGCCGCCGGCGCCGCCCCGGCTGCCGCTCCGTCGCGGCCCGTCGCCTCCCGCTCGCTGTCACCGACTGCCCGCCGTCGCCGAAGGCGGCCGGTGGCGCAGGGCGGGCTGGTGGCGAGCCACCAGCATGGATCCTCCTCCGCCTCTTCCCGTCGATCGCATCTGCGCTCCTTCAACTCCTCACCTCGATCTCCAACTCGTGGGACCCGATCCCTGCCGCCTCCTCCCGTCGATTGCAGCTGCGCTCCTTCGGCTCCTCACCTTCCACCGCCCGCGGATGCCGCCTCGGCTTCCACCGCCCTCCGTTGATTTCATCGCCGCAGGAAGCCAAGAAGGCCTCCAGTGAGTATCCCGCTCGCCGGTCGGGTCATGCTGCAGGTCGCCGGCAAGGCCTTCCTCACCGGAGAAGCCGGTAAAGCCTTTTTTTACTGCTTGCTCATCGTTCTGGTTGCATTCTTTGACTTCAGCTAAATCAACCGAATTCACATGACTTCTATATCAATTTTGGATGTAAGACATTTACATAATTACTTAATTTTATCTATCATCTTTAGCTGTATTCCATGAGACCCTGAGGCGGCATTCTCCCATTCCATTAGTGCCGTCAAGATTTGTCCATGAGAATACTAAGTTGGCTGGCTATGATGTTCCAGCCGGCACAGAGGTGAGCACAACAATGATAGCAGGCTTATGTGGGTTCTGGGTTGCATATTGTTTCGTTGCATATGTAATGTTTGTTGCATATGTGATAGCGAGCATCTAGAACCCTGACATTGAAATTTGGAAAAAAAAATCTTTGTACAGAAGACATGTATTCATTTGGTGTGGTTGATGAAATTTGTAGGGAAATTCGCTGCAGACTTTGCCCTTAAAAAAGACATGTTCAGTTTCTTATCTGTTCAATTGCAGAACTATCTAAATTGACAAATGTCAACCTGCATGCCTTTTTTTTCTTTACTCCTGATGAATGGAGCTCCTCTGCTAACACATTGGGTGTTTGTAATTGAGAAATGTGCCTGCGGGTGGATTAGATACTCTCTACTATTCTATTTTATACAAATATTATACTGCTTACTTGATTTAAACATTTCCTTATTTTCTCCTTTTTGTTTATCTATGCATGTTATTTACGAATAGCAAGGTGTCAATGGGTTGGGTTGTAAAGACTCTGAAAAACAAAAAAAAGATATTGTTTGGTACAGTTTTGGGTTGAAATGAATAAGGTGGTAGTCATATTAGGTTCTCAGCAAGGGGCATGAGGTGCGATGCATGGTGGTTGGTGGTGGCCTTGGCACATGCAATGATATAGTAGTGATGACGGCAAAATAAAATGGTAATAGATTTTTATAATAAAAGTGAGATGGATTTATCTGTAATAAACGAGATGGGTAATCTCACATGGCTCTATTATGTTTACTTTTCTTTATGGATAGGGAATTTGCATCCAGGATATATGAAGCTCTTGCATGTTTTCAGTTGGTCTACTAATATATGAAGCAGAGAAGCATGCTTGGTCCAGTTGGCTAAACTGCATCAGGGTCTGCTAGGTAGGAGGAATCTGGATCTATTCTTTATGTGTTTAGCAATAGATATTGTATGATCGGGCAAATGTTCTTTCTTTGTATACATGTGTTGTTTGTTCTTTATATATGTCAACTGTCATAAAATTTCTATAGTATGCATCCTCCTCTAATTCAACAAGAACAAGTAGCATCACTTTGTGCTAATGTAGTTAGCAGCCTTTATCTCTGATTGCAAGTAGTTAGATGGCATGGTCAAAAAGTTCCCTCATGATATGCTGGATTGGAGGGGACTTGGAGCTAGACTGATCCCTCATATATTTTCCCTCATGATGCCTTTGTCTCTCATTATTTCTTGGTGATATGTTTAGCTCTCCTGATTTGATTTCATTATGTCACTCAATTTGGTTAAACTTTCATTGCATTTGTTAACTGTTATCTATCTCAGAATTTGGTAGTTAATAAATGCCCGGGAGAACAAATGGTTGGAGAAGGTAGCCATTCTCTGCTGTGTTCTTATGCAAATTATGAGTAAGTACAATATATTTTCGGATTCAAAAAGTACAGTATCTCAATTGTGAAGATCAGAACAAACTTTTTAGAGTAGAATTTTTAATACACTCATAACAGTTTCTATATGGTAGTGTTGCATTTTTCAGCTTTTCTTCGTGGTGTGATAATTCATGAATTTAGTCTACTTCCTATAAAGATAATTCTCAGTTGAGATCACTGAATTTCATTTAAATCAATAATTCTGTGAGATTGATAGAACAAAGAGTTCCTTTTATGGTTGGGTACATAGGTTACTCCCTGAACCTTGTCTTTCAGCCTATGTTACTAATTGTTTCAGCACCTATTTCAGGAGGTGATCTCTATGAGTCGTCAGATGATGAGCGATTGAATTTCGATGCTAAAGAAATCGAGAAGGCAAGGAAGGATGCACATGCAGAGCTGCATAATAAGAAGCCAACGCTGCGGCAACATGGTAGCAATATACTTTCGGGTGCTACTACTGCCGGGGCAAGAAGAACACTCCTAGCTTGGACTTTTAGGGAACTTCACAACCATGTGCAAAGATGCAGTGCTGCTTCCAACCATCCAACGAACAAAGGGGAAAGCATAAATTCGCATGGGAGCGTGCCCTTGCAAAGATTCATCATCAAGAATAATGGAGTTTTATGTCTTTTGGCCAGCAGGGGCGGAGCTACGTGCACTCACCGGGGTCAGCCGACCCCAATGAATTTTGCTGCTTCTATGGTAGTTCTATACTAACATTAGCAAATCACTCTTAAATGTATGTTAAATTGTAACATATAGACCCCGATGACTCCGGCAACATAAATTTCTGGCTTCGCCCCTGTTGGCCAGGTTAGTTGGGTGGGAACCTTAAGTGAACATGGACAATAATCTGTCAATGTGCCTGTTTAACTCTATTATGCATTAATGAACCAATATGTGTGCTATGACGCTGTGAACTTCAATGCCTCTTGTGTATAATATTGTGCTAATTCTATGTTTCATAAAATCTGTTGAAATATTTATATGGGTACTCAAGTATATGTATAATGTGGTCTCTGTAATGACGTCCTTAAATTGTCTCTCTGAAGATAGTCAGTTACTCATGTTTGTGCGGATTTTTGGAATGAGTTGATATGGCAAAATAAAGTGGACTATATAATAAATAAATTATTGTACATGGTGTACAACGTGGAGCAACTCGGGTTCTCATATTGATTGGGCTGCATGTCTAATTAATTTTGCAATGTAGTAGTTTTAGGTATTGTCAGACCTGAGTTCCCTGAAACAATATTTGGCATCAAGGTTCAGGGGTTAGGTTTTCTAAAACGGTGCAAAATTTTAAATTTGTGGTGAAACTTTTTTTAAGCTGTAAAGACTAGTATGATATAGTATCATTTTTAGTTAGCGTTCTTGGAAAGATTCAATTCGAGATCTGAGTAGATTTGGCACTCATCGTGCAGGGTATACCTGATGATGTCCACGTAATATAGTGGGGCCCATCTAAAACCTAATTGCCGTGGACTTTGCTAGCATAATTTATCTTTTTTCTAAATTATTTTAAAACTGTGAACTTCAAGTGTAGATTTTGGTGTATTCTGTTCATACTTAATTATTTACATGTGATTTTGTTTGGGAGAAATATTGTTTATGTGAATTAACTATTTATGTGCAATATATTTATGCTTGATTTAACGCTCTTATTGCCTGTTGATGTTATATATTGCACTATAAATAATTTGCATCCCGTAGCAACGCACGGGCATTTGTCTTTACCAGTGTGCCTTCAGTTAGCATCCAACTGGATTGTAGTCTGCCTTCATCACTGTCAGATGATCTCTGCAATTTATCTATTCTAATAAGCCTTCTGAAATTTAGATTGGTATACTATATGAGATATTTTATCTGTGAAAATAGTTATTATTATTATTTTTAGTTTTAAAAAGAACTGGCAAGTGCATAGTGCTGATGTTATTTTTCAGAAGAGCTGTGTGATTTTTCCATTGTCACATTTGAACATTTGGTGTATCCATTTCCTAACTTTGGTCTTATTTGAGAATGAATGACATACATGACTTTTTCTTGGCATACATCTATTTTACTGGTTTTAGAAGCTGGAACTGAACATTTTATTATCTTTTGTGGCTGGATGCATATATGCCTAATTGCATGTGATCCTTGTCTTTTTTTCCATGTGTTTTCCCATGGTAATAAGAGTATAAAAATGTGTCTGCCTTCTCTTCAACAGTTAGTGATGGTGTTGTCCACTTCCTATGTATGATTATTTTAGATTTCTGGTTAAGAGTCTCGGAAGCCAGATACCGATTGGGCCATGTAGACAACTGGTATGAACAGAAACACAATAGGACTGGAACCATTTTTCTTTGCTTGATTGGTTCATTCTGTGATGATATA
Source organism: Echinochloa phyllopogon (assembly GCA_033239725.1). Taxonomy (NCBI): domain Eukaryota; kingdom Viridiplantae; phylum Streptophyta; class Magnoliopsida; order Poales; family Poaceae; genus Echinochloa; species Echinochloa phyllopogon. The sequence continues at coordinate 5,298,881 of BTCW01000017.1, read as the reverse complement.
TAGACAATTAGGGTCATTTTTTGAACTTTGTAATATATAAGCAATGCATGGTGCTAAGCATCTGTAATTGCAGTCATACTAATTTGTTTACATAACTAAAAACCAGAACTACTCATTAGAGTATCAGAGCAACTGAATTTTCAGAAAAAAATAAAGCAGATTGTCACTATATATGGTATGCTCCTCTAAACCTTATGACAGCTAGCTACTGTCATGTAGGATTTTTTTGGCACAATGACACAGCTTGCATGCATGTACCTTGATGATAGTATGGAGAGGTTTTGCCATCTCAACACATGAGTTGTTGCATCAGGCCAATGGCGTTACCAGGGAGCAACTGGCCTACATTGTGCTAAAGGAAAAGAAGCATTGCTTGCAGGTAATAAGCTTTGGCAATTTCTTATTTCTGAAAATGCCTTCGCTAGCTTAAGCTTTAATGTTAAGTGATATTCACTTTAGTAGTGCTCCAACTAACATAGGCAAATATCGTTGCGTACATTTTTAGTGACTGAAGAAGACGATGATAGGCGTACTAGAAGGATGAGGGAAAACTCAGCGTGTTCTTGATTGTTTCAGGTAAGAAGTTGGATTCTCTATTTGGTTCAATGAACAGTCAGGGTCTTGCGATAATGGCATGATTGCGATACTGCATGCGCTCAACAGGGCCCCAATAATGTGCTATGTGATAATAATCTGAATGACGATAAGCATTTAACTTCTTTGCTACTCATTAGCCGGGGACATCACTACCACAAAACGGAGATTTCGTGGGAGCCGAATACCCTCATGAAAATAGCTAATACCGCCACGAAAATAATCCGTGAACTCCACCCCTCACGAAAAAGCTCTCACAAATATGGCTTCACGAAAACGCTGTTTTCATGGCGGTGAACCACCACGAAACTTTTTCACGAGGGTATTTCGTGACAACTACCTCCAGGAAATAGTTTACGCCACCAGGTTTTCAAAATTATTTTCATGAGAGCCAAACGTCATAAAAATTAGCCATAGATGTTTCTCGTGAGAGCTAGACCCTCTAACTCTCACGAAAAATATGTTTTTCATGAGAGCCTCTAACTCTCATGAAAAAACTGTAAGCCAAATGACAGATTTTATTTCATGAGAGCTAGTGCCTTCATGAAAATAGCATCATTTTCATGAGAGCTAGTGCCATCACGAAAATAGCATCATTTTTCATGAGGGTTCATGCTACCAGGAAAATAGAAGCATAAAACCTCAGATGACACACAAATATGCACATATATGATCCAATATCAATACAACAAACATCCATGTATTAAGCTAGCATACAATTCAAGCCATCAGATGCTATAGCATACAATTCAAGTCTATAGATGCTATAGCCTACAAGTCCATAAATGCACCAGACCATACAGATCCTAACATTTGCAATACAAGTCCATAGGTTAGCAACTACTGTCTTTCAACCAAAAGTGGTGTTGCATCAGTTCAAGTTGTGGCAAAAGAAATCAAAAGTATGGTCACCATGTACTGGTTCTGTACTCCCTTCAATCAATTGTTGTCAAGGTCTTCACTACCAACATTGTCTGAATCAACCTGGTCACAGCTCTCATCATCAATGTCATCACAGCTCTTCTCGTCCTCGTTTGGTAGTCACCATCGTCACTGTCAGTGCATGTCATCTTCGCAAGAGCCTACATGTGATGAACAGGTAATCTGCATAAAAAAAACACACATACAGTCAAGCACTTGATAAATCTTCCCTGAACTACACAAGAGCTAGCAGACAATTGACAAGAGCATATATTAAAAGCAACAAAATTAAGCTTATGACTAAACATATAGTAAGAGGCAACTAAGATTCAGAGAGCAAGCAGCACATTTGCAAAGGTAGCTGAGATTCAGAGAGCAACTGTTTAAGCTTACTGCACTAAATTTGATTATCATTGTTCATTGAAAAGATTAATTCATTAGCTACTAAACTGGCCAACACATGGTCAAGGACATGCAAGCAAATTAGTTCCGGTAGCTTGAAAGTGACACATATAAATCAAAATATCATTCTCTGAACAATGGCCAAACAGATCCTGCTATTAGTGAAACTACTACTCTCACCTGTACATCGCTAAGCTAATATCAGTTAAGAAAGCGTGCATACTAGTTATAAACAACTATTTTAGCAACTAATGCATGCATACTAGCTTCTACTGTGCATCTCCTTCCCAGAACACACATTTCAGCTAGAGGACCTTGGCTGGAGTGGGCACCCAAAGCACCAGCATGACACGCGAGTGCACCAGTGGTCTCCATCGCCAGTGAGACTCGCTGCAGCCAGTACAGCAGCGAGTTGGGCACTGCCGGTGGCAATGGCGGCTTCAACTCTGCTGCGACCTACGAGGCATTCGATGCATAAGAAATTTAAATGGGAGCACACAGGAGCTGAAGAAACTTGGGGGTGGGAGGGGAGGGAAAAGGGCTGGCATTCACCGTGGAGGGGGGTTTTGACTGACGGATATGGCAGTGGCCGCGCATGCCGGATCTTGAGTTCGGTGGAGCGGTGGCGTGGTTCTTCGAAGGACACCACCGCGGGGCCGCTCGATGGAGCCGCGCACAGCCTCGACCTCTCGCGCACTCCGGCAATCAGGCTCACGGCAGCGCGGCAGCGCCGCTGCTCGTCCGCCGCTCTCCCCCTCACGCACCAGCATCGCTTCGTACCCCGAGCTCGCCACCATGGATTCGCTGTGAGGCTGCTCCAGCACTACGGATCTGACTAGGTGAAGCTCGGGACTACCACGCTGAGCTCTGGTCTGACCAGGGCGCTCGCGGGAGACGACGGCGGCGCAGGGTGATGAGGGTTTCGGGTGGAGCCTGGTGGTATTTTTACTGCTAGTTAGAGTGATCGGGCCATTGCAGGCCGTGCCGGGCACACCAAAAAAATGGCCCATCCTAGGTCTTTGGGCCCATTTAACAAAAGTTAACAAGTGTTGTTATTACTTAAATGGAAAAATAATAAAATTATCAAAACGATATATTATTGCACAAAAGTGATAATTAAATGATTTTTATGAACAAATATACTAGATCAATGTTACATTAACTTTTTATGCAAAAATGATAAGTTAGCAATTGACCACTTTGAATCTTGCTATAGAAGAGAGAGTTAACTATAAACATGTGATTCGATATGGCACCAAATGAAGCAATCGGTAATATTAATATCAATTTCTTGGTGACACTTTTTGTGAGGATGTTAAAGATAAAACTAAATCATTTATATGAACAACATACTAAATATATGTCAATTTAATTTTTTGTAAAAAAATAAACATGGATATTGATCACATTGGAAATATTGCTTGAGAGAGAATAGAGTTTCCTTGGAACATGTGGTTTCAAGTGAACACCAAATGAAGCAAATTGTTACCTTAATTCGATACATTGAGCAGGGCCTTCGCCGAGCAGAGAGCAGCACATCATAGTACTCAAAACAGCGACAGCCTGGCTTTCGTCTTCCCCGGGCGTCGATTCGACCAGGAAGCCCAATTTTAATCTCAAGATTCTTAATTTGTGCATGAAGCCCGATTTCAATCTTAAGATTCTATTCGTGCTCTCAGTTTTGTTAGAGACGGCTTAATTTGCTATTGGCTGCTGATGTTCGCCATTGGGGAGCCAATGTTCGGCTTCGTGGAGCGACAAGGAACGGCTCGCCGAGGAACGGCTCCCCCAACTCCGGAAACTCCAGCAGAACATGCGCGCCCTCGTCGCCTGGACGTTGGATAAAGGGCGCCAGTTACACCGAATCCGGCTCCCCACCGCCCTGCCTCACCGCTGTCTCTTTTGTGATTTTTGTTTCTTTCGCTGCACACATGCCTTTTGTTCACTGAAATATCTGCTAGGTATTGTTATCTTGGTTATTTATTCCCAGTGCCATAAAACTGTACTATTTAACATGGTATTTCCTTCTGCTGGTTTAAGTGTTTTATTTGCTTCCTTTGGTACAGACCATGGATCTTTCCCTTGAGATTTGAGAGCTATAAGAGTTCTTTGGGTGCATCTGCATGTCTGATTGGATATATGCTTAGCAAATACTTTCATTTGAGGTGATCATTTCCCATCCAAAGCAGTGAAATGCCTCGAGCTGATTGTCATATGGTGGAGTAGCAGATTGTCATATAATTCAAGGAAGTTCTTGTGGAATTTTACTGTTTTTTTTGTTCTGAAGTAAAAGTCAAATATGACACATGAAGATATGTTTTCTTTGTAGAGCATAGTGGTGATTTGGAAAATTGTCCATTATTCTTTGTGCCACTCATTCCAGTTTTGAAGCTATGAAAAGTAGTTGATTGTCATTTCTTTGTATATGATTCTGGTTATAAAAAGGGTCTTGTTATTATGTTGATTCACTAAAGAGGCCTACGTGATACATATTTTCCAGAGCATTAGTTATTCTATTGTTCCCCAGCTCCAAACTTGGAAAGTTTGTTTGTTTCCGGTTGATCATATGCACCGAGTGACACTGACTGTCGTTCTTTACACATGATTACACATGATTTGAATCCTCGGCTACTGTTTGCTTTGCAAGAACATCGGTACACTACTACAGAATCCAACATCATAAACGGTTTTGTCAAACCGTTTGTGATACTAGCATCACAACCGGTTACAACATTGCTGGGCTCACTAGCCGTTGCAACCGGTTGTGATGTGGCGCATCACAAATGGTTTGTAACAAGAAAACGTTTGTGATGCCCCCGAGCACCATCACTAAGGGTTTATAACAAAAACTGTTTGTGATGCTCCATATCATAAACGATTTTTCCAACAAACCCTTTATGATCGCAACTTTTTTCCTACAGTACACATTAAAACCATATTTTAAAGTAGTAAATCAATTCAAATCAAAATGTGTTGAACTAAAAAGTTGTATAACTTATCAAGTTGTAAAACTTTTAGTTTGGTCATTTCTTCATTCGATAAATTCATATGAATATTGTTCATAAAATCTATACCTCTCGTAGAGTTTCTTGAAACTATGAAAGAGATCTATAAGATTTGTGAACAATGTTACTTTCACTACATCGGATGAAGAAATAACATATATCAAAGTTGTAGATCTTTAGAAGTTATACAATTTTTTAGTTTAAAACTTTTTAATTTGAATTTGTTTTACTAATAAAAAGTACGTTTGTAGTTCTCAAAATTTGAAAATTGAGTTTTTTCAAATGACCTCAGATGAAGAAATAGTCAAAATAATAGTTGTAGATCACAATAAGTTATGAAATTTTGTAGTTGATAATTTTTTCATTTAAAATCATCTAGTCAATGAAAACTAAGTTTAAATGTTTTCAAATTTGAAATTCAAATTTTATAAACGACCTTGTGTCACACCCGGTTTTCGAAGGAAAACCAAGTGCGTTTCATATGTGCGCCAGGATCATGTTTACACACATATGATAGACAAAAGAGTGTAATATTGAAACACAGTGTTCTAAATTACAAGAGATTTATTATAATATTCATATTACACTCTCGGGAGACACGAAGGTCTTTATCGAAAACAAGCGATAGCTAAACGAAGCGTCTTCAGCTTCCATCTTCCACAGGCATCTTGACTGGGGGAAACGCAAGCCTCAGAACTCATCGTAGTCGCTGTAGTATTCTCCTTCATTTCCTTCTTCTGATTCAGCAATGGCAAGTGTGAGTACACCTAACTAGGTACTCAGCAAGCGGGGTGAAAATGCAAGGCCACATGGATAGGCTAAGGTTCACAGCAGTGAGCTTTTTAGAGTTGATCAAGTTTTATTAGCAATTTCCTATTTACTAGATGTAAGTTTATACCATCCCACTTAAGCATTTAAAAGGACATCTCTTTCCAAAAACCCACGAGTAAAACCACGATTTAGGTTCCATCTTTAAGTGTAATTATCATGTGAGGGTCCAAGCCGCTCTTGACCGTGAGCACGGCTGATATATCAGTTTTACACTCTGCAGAGGTTGTACACTTTCACCATAGCTCGTGTTCCCCATGTTGCCCGGGTTTGCAAGGCCCTTAAACACTTCCGAGGTGAGTGGCTAGGGGTCCACTTTGAAGCCTTTACAAAGGTATGCAAAAGTCCAACAACCCGCAAGAGTTACAGCTAGGGCGGTCCACAAACCTTCCTAATGGTCAGCACCTTAGCAAAGGCTGCTACCCCAAGAGGACCGGGTTGTGACCCCTGCAACCCCAGACCCCCTCTGCTCCTTTCGGATAAGGCCATCAGTACAATCGCACATCTAATTAATTGGCTAAGGTTAGAGCCCATTTTGACACCATGGTTGCACTGTTTTCTTGGGTGGTTCTCCATGTTCCGATTAAATAATTGTTCTCTTGTATTAACCGACATTTAGTAACAAGATTATCACGATCAACAATTTTATAAAGATTCATTTTAACCATTCCCAAGGTATTGCAACACTAAGCATGAACTAACCCAAAATATTATTTAAAACAGGGGTTGGTACAAGGGAGCATGGTAAAAGACTAGATAAATCCTTAAAAAGGTATTCCCATCATTTTAATGCAATAATAGTAAATTTTAGTTTGACATGCAGTTATATAGGACAAAAAGAATAATGCGGGGAGGGCCACTTGCCTTGGTCTACAAAAAGATCTTCTTCTTCTTCGTAGAGTTGTTCCGGATCCGCGTCGACGGGCGACTCGGTTGCAACTGGCACGAGGTCTACGATCAACACAATAAAACAATAAGAAAACAGTACATCAAACATTCTTAACAGACTAAAACAAGCATCTAAAACTAATAAGCTCGAAAAGACGAACGCTTGGACACCAAGAACGCTAAAAACGGAGCTAGGACGGAAAAGATATGGCCAAAACAAGTTTTAGGGACTTGCTGGCAAAGAAACTAAGTTTCCAGGGGCTGAACTGAAGAAAAACAGGGGCTAAAACGTAAATACGCATTAAACCCGAGGGCTAACGCGCAAAAGAACAGGGGCTGGACTTCGGAAAATAAAATCAGAGAAGCTTGGGGTGCTTTCTGTAAAATTCAGGACCTAAATCTAATTATTTTTGAACTAATTAGGACGGCGGGTTAATTTCCGAGAAAGACAGGGTCTCTTTTGCAAAAGTGCCTCGGTTGACCGTTATTTGGCCGATTGACTTCGGTCAGATTCGATGTGGGCCGTTGGATCAAGATCGGATGGCTGACAGAGAGGGGCCGAGTCGGGCGGCGGCGGGAACGCCGGCGAGCGGCGGCGCCGGGCCGGGAACACGCCGGCGAAGCTCGAACTCGAGCTGCCGGGCTCGGTTTGGGACGCGGTTTGGCGCTAAAGGACCGGGGCGAGCTGGCGAACTTGTTGGGGGTGGTCTCGTCGTGGATTACGCGGCGGAGCCGGCGGCCGACGATGAACAGCGGCGGCGCTATTCCGACGAGGTGCGGGGAGGGGCTTAACGCGCGAGAGTGGAGGCGAGAAGGGGCTCGGTGTGTTGCTGGGAAGTTGGCGAACGCGTTTGAGGGGTTCTAGCCATCCAATTGGCTACGGTGGCGGTGCTTGACGACGGACGGCGGCGGCGGAGCGCCGGTGAAGGCCGTCGGAGTGCTAGGGTGCGAAACAGAGAGCAAGAAGGGGATGGAGAGCATCATTACCACGGTGCGATGCGCTCGGTGCAGTCGGACGGGGTGGAGCAGTGCCGGAGCGGCGGATCGACGAGGCGGCGGCGCTCGGGCGGCGGCGGCGGCGGAAATTGGAGCGGCTCCGGGGGAATTGGGTTGTGCGAGGGGTCGAAGGGGGTTCTAGGGGGCTCGGTTGTCCTCTTAAAGGGCAGAGAGGGGAGTGGGGAGGGTCGGCATGGTGGAGGTCGGGGAGGCCGGCCATTAATGGCGCACGGGAGTGGAGAGGCTCGGTGGAGAGCCGTTTCGGAGGGAGAGCGAGGGGTTAGAGTGTCGTGGCAGCTGCGGTGGCTCGGTGGGGATGGGAGAGGAAGAGGCGCGGGAGAGAGAGAGACGCGGGGAGGCCGAGCGGCGCTGACGGCGGCGAAGCAGGGGAGGGGCGTCGGGAGGAAGAGGGTGAGCCCGACGGGTGGACCCCACCTGTCGGCGGCGGTGGGAGAGGAAGGGAGGGGGAGACGGCATGGGCCGCAGCTGGGCCAACAGCAGGAGTGGGCCGCGCGCGAGGGGAGAAAAGAGCTGGGCCGCGAGTGCAGCTGGGCCGAAAGAAAAAGAAAGAGAGAGAGAGAGATGGGCCGGGAGTGAAAGAGAGTTAGGGAGAAAGTTTAGGGGCGAAAACTGGACTTTTTCATGTTTTTGAAATTCACACACAAATCAAACAAAATATATGCAAACCAAATATGATGCACATGCACTTATTGCTCCAAAATTATTTAAATGATGTTTAAATATTTTTAGGCTCAAATTAATTTAAAATTTTAATTAAGTCCTTAGAAAAAAAAATAAATTAAACCAAGTTGCTATGATTTATTTGTGATGGAATTTTAGGGTGTTACAAATCCTACCCCCTTAAAGAGAATCTCGTCCCGAGATTCAGGAAGATTCGGAGAATAGCTGAGGGAACTCTTCCATAAGTTCTTCTTCTCTTTCCCAAGTGGCCTCATTTTCTGAGGGATTGCTCCATTGAACCTTGCACATTTTTATTACCTTGCTTCGTGTGACCCTCTGTGACTTGTCTAGGATTTTGATAGGATACTCCTTATAAGTCAAGTCATCCTTTACTTCTAAATCCTCTAGTGGTAAGTGCTCCACTCTAATTTCATTCGAGCACTTCTTCAGTTGTGATACATGGAACACATCATGAACTCCTGATAATCGAGCTGGTAATTCCAACCTATATGCCACTTCCCCTTTTCTTTCCAATATTTTAAAAGGTCCAATAAAACGAGGTGATAACTTCCCTCTAACATTAAATCTTCGCAGTCCTCTGATAGGTGATACTCTGAGATAGGCATAATCTCCTTCCTCGAATACCACTTCTCTTCTCTTAGGGTCAGCGTAACTCTTTTGGCGTGACTGTGCGGTTTTAAGATTTTCCCGGATTATCTCGACTTGTCTTTCTGCTTCCTTTATAATTTCTGGTCCGAAGAGTTGACTTTCACCCGTTTGATTCCAGTACAAGGGTGTCCTGCATTTTCTTCCGTACAAGGCTTCAAACGGTGCCATTTTGAGACTAGATTGATAACTGTTGTTGTAAGCAAACTCCGCATATGGTAAACTTTTGTCCCAACTACCTCCATGCTTTAAAGCACAAGCCCTTAACATATCTTCCAATATCTGATTCGTCCTTTCAGTTTGACCATCAGTCTGTGGATGGTATGCCGAACTGAAATTCAATTTCGTATCCAGTGACTCATGTAGCTTCTTCCAAAAACGTGATGTAAACTGGGTGCCTCGATCTGACACTATCTTTTTAGGAACTCCATGCAAACACACAATTCGTGACATGTACAACTCTGCTAGCCTGGCTCCTGAGTAAGTGGTTTTAACTGGTATAAAATGGGCAACTTTGGTTAACCTGTCCACGATAACCCATATGGAATCATAACCATCGCGTGTACGAGGTAAACCTACTATGAAATCCATACCAATTTCTTCCCATTTCCACTCAGGTACCTTCAGTGGTTGCAGCAAACCGGCTGGTCTCTGATGTTCTGCTTTTACCCTTTGACATATGTCACACAGGGCGACATGAGCTGCGACATCTCTTTTCATTCCGTACCACCAGTATTTCTGTTTTAGATCTTGGTACATCTTGGTGCTACCAGGGTGAATAGAGTATGCCGAATCATGAGCTTCTCTCAGTATAGTCTCACGTATGCGATCGTCTTCTGGCACACATATCCTGTTTCTGAACCATATCGTTCCCTGATCATCTTTCTTAAAATCGGGAACTTTTCCTGAATCAATCAGCTTTTCGTATTCTTTGATCTTTTCATCTGTCAACTGCCTTTTTCTGATTTCCTGTTCAAGTGTTGATTCGACCTCCAAGGTCATAGACTCACTCTGGGCTACGATTCCTAAGTTAAGCCGTGCCATTTCCCAACATAACTCTTGCGGTTTCAGCTGAGCTATGAGCATGTTTGCCTGACTCTTCCGACTCAAAGCATCTGCCACAACATTAGCTTTACCAGGGTGATACTGAATCTCCAAATCGTAATCCTTGATTAATTCCAACCATCTGCGTTGTCTAAGATTGATATCCTTCTGAGTGAAGATATATTTCAAGCTCTTATGATCGGTAAAGATCTGACACTTGTTACCAATCATGTAATGTCTCCAGATTTTCAGTGCGTGTACAACGGCGGCCAATTCTAGATCATGTGTTGGATAATTCTGTTCATGTTTCCTCAGTTGTCTGGAAGCATAAGCCACTACTTTTCCTTCTTGCATTAGAACACAACCAAGGCCTTGACGCGAGGCATCACAATATACATCGAACCCTTTGTGTATGTCTGGCATTATCAGCACAGGGGCAGTAGTCAATCTTTTCTTCAATTCTTCGAAACTAGCTTGGCATTTATCATTCCATTTGAATTCTTTTCCTTTCTCCAGCAAGGTTGTAAGCGGTTTCACGATCTTCGAGAAGCCTTCAATAAACCTGCGGTAGTATCCTGCCAATCCGAGAAAACTCCTGATCTCAGACACATTCTTCGGAGGGCTCCAGTTCAACACATCCCGAACTTTACTCGGATCCACTGCTATTCCTCCGTCGGTGATAACATGACCAAGAAATGAAACTTCCTTTAACCAAAAGTCACACTTGCTGAATTTAGCATACAACTGATGTTCTCGAAGTCTCTGTAATACAAGTCTTAAATGCTCCTCGTGTTCTTCCTCATTCTGAGAGAATATCAGAATGTCGTCAATGAACACCACTACAAACTTGTCCAAATAATCCATGAACACCTTGTTCATCAAATACATGAAGTATGCCGGGGCATTTGTCAATCCGAATGACATGACAGTAAACTCATACAACCCATATCTGGACGTGAAAGCTGTCTTGGGAATGTCCTCCGGACGAATTCTCAATTGGTGATATCCTGATCGCAGATCTATCTTAGAAAACACCTTTGCACCTCTCATCTGATCAAACAGATCCTCGATCCTAGGCAAGGGATATTTGTTTTTGATGGTGACCTCGTTAAGAGATCGATAGTCTACACACATCCTTCTAGAGCCATCTTTCTTGTCTACGAAGAGAGTGGGGGCTCCCCATGGCGATGAACTAGGACGGATAAACCCTTTACGTAACAATTCTTCTATTTGTTTCTTAAGTTCTGCCAAGTCTTTAACATCCATTCTATATGGCCTCTTAGATATAGGAGCAGTACTAGGTAAAAGTTCAATGCTGAATTCAATGTCTCGGTCAGGTGGCATACCTGGTAAATCATCTGGAAATACATCCGGATATTCGTTCACTATTTTGATATCTTCCAGAGTCTTGCCTTCCATAGAATTTACTGTTCCGCCTTCTGTCGATGAGGGAGTTGCCACATACTCAATTCTGTCTCCATTAGGGCTGGTTAAGAGTGCTGACTTCTTTCGGCACTGAATAGATCCATCCCACTGGTGTAACCAATCCATTCCCAGAATTATATCTATTCCCCAAGATTTTAGAACTACCAGATCAGCTGGGAAATCTACTCCCATGATGTTAAGAGTCACTTGTGGGCATAATAAACTGGCTTGCATTTCTCCGCCGGGAGTACTAACTAATAATTGCTTTTTCATAGCCCTCATGTTCATGTCATGTTTTGCCACAAATTGTTCAGTAATAAATGAATGCGTTGCTCCAGAATCGAATAAAATTGTTGCAGGTATGGAATTGGCGAGGAACGTACCAAGTACAACTCCTGGAGCTTCTTGGGCTTGTTCGGCGGTCACATGGTTTACCCTTCCACGAACAAAGTTCCGCTGAGCTCTGTTGCCCTGTGCACTTGAGCTTCCCGGACGAACTTGTGACGATGGCTTCTCGGTTCTCTGTTCGTTGCCTCTCTGTGGAGTGTGCATCCCACGCTGAGGACAGCTGTTAGCATAGTGTCCCAATTCTCCACATTTGAAACATCCATTTGGCTGTACTGGAGCATTGTTTCTCACGGGAGCGCCTGTGGCATTGTTTGGGCGGGGAGTGGCTGAGTTGTTGATTGTCCGATTCTGCTGAGGATTCGGAGTACGGGTTGATTGCTGATTGAAGCGCTGTGGCTGCTGAAATGAACGTTGCAACTGCATGTTTTGCGGATAACTTCTATTCTGTCCACCAGAGTGGAAGTAGGAACCCTGAGAGGAATTGTAGCGGGGGCGAGTGTTACTGCTAGATTGTCCCTGGAACTTCCGTTTGTGTTCACCAATTTCCTTGCGCTTGCTTTCCAGGCCAATAGCTTTATTCAGCAGGGTCTGGAAATCTGGGAAGATATGACTCTGCAACTGATAATTGAGCGGCCCTATAAGACCATCCAGAAATCGTTCCTGTCTCTTGGCATCAGTGTTGACCTCCTCAGGTGCATAGCGAGATAACTGGGTGAATTTGTCCAGGTACTCACTGACTGACATGTTGCCTTGCTTCAGTGCGAGGAACTCCTTCTGCTTTAACTTCATAACTCCAGAGGGAATGTGGTAAGCCCTGAAGCTATCCCTGAACTCCTGCCAGGTGATGTTCTGTGGTGCGGCATGTGCAGCAGTGTATGCGTCCCACCAGTCAGCCGCTGGCCCTTCAAGTCTGCCTGCAGCATATAGCACCATCTCACGATCGGTGCACTGTGTCATTTCCAGCTTCCTGGTGACAACTTTTAACCAGTCATCAGCATCCAATGGATCTGATGAGTGAGAGTAAGTGGGCGGACGGTGGCTCATGAATTCCTTATGCTTGTCTCTGGGCGGTGGTGGTGCTGGTGCTGGTTGCGGTGGTTGGTTTTGCTGTGCTTGTAAGTTTTGTACTGTTGCAGCGAGATTCTGCAGTAGTTGAGTCTGAGCAGCCAGAAACTGTTGCATAGCTGGATCCATTGGAGGGTTTGGTGGGGGAGGTGGTGCTTGATTCCTCTGACTTGCAATATGAGCGCGTATCACTGGTGGAATATCTTGTCCTCCTCCTGACCTGGTGTTTACCATCTGAGTGTTAGGGAAAAGTATCTCAGATAAGAACTGAACAGATAAAGACGAGTAAAGCAAAAGCATAAGGGGGCTAAGATTAATTAATTAAACTAATTATTTAATTAACGCAGTTGTGGCCATCACTCCACAAAAGCATCCAGTCATCACAAAGATCCAACTCAAGCATGTTTTCAACCATCTACCACTATTACATCGCATCGTCCTCGCAGGAACGGAATTATTAAAAAAGGGTAGACATCTAAAAACTCCTAGCCAAGACTGGTGGTAGCTCCTGGGGTGCCGTAGCGAAGTCTCTTGCGCGGAGGGGAAGACGTGGTGCAGTGCTGTACCATCTCCTCGGGAGGTGCCTGTCCTGCAAGCTGAGCCTCGAGCTGTGCGATCTTGGCCTGAGCGTCCTGGAGCTTCCCGTGCAGTCCCTCGATCTCGGAGGTGGCTCCCTCCAAGTCGGTGTTGAGTGCAGCAGTGACTCGAGCAAGGACGTCCACACGGTCGTCTCCGGTCTGAGAAGCGGGTACCACCGTGTCCTCAGTGCCAACCGGTCGGCTGGGTACGTGGCGGAAGTCGGAGTAGTACAGCTGGTCGCGGAAACGGTAGCTGTAGGAGTAGAGTGCTCTCCTGGCGGCGTCGTTGATGGAGGCGTCCTCGGTGGAGAAGGGAACACAGCTGTAGTGCGTCGAACGGATCCTCCATCCGGAAGCCTCTGGCTGAGGTACCCGGATGTGTACCTGAGCTGTGTAGTAGTCCTCCAGGCCGGGCTCCTCGAAGTGCTCGACCACGTACTGAGGCTTTAGAGTGAACTCTAAAAACCCCAGTAGCTCCTCCAGCAGTCTGCAGAACTGCCCGGTACCACCCAGCGAAGCGTGAAGGTGGTACTCCGGACCACGCTGGCGGGGCTCCTCTGGATCCTCCTCGTCGTTGTTGTTGTCGTTCTCCTGGTCGTCGACCTCCATGTCGGGGTCATCCCCGTCACTGGGCTCCTCCTCGTCGCTGTCGTCCCCAGAGTCGTCTGGGTCACCTCCAGCAGCGTCCGGTGCAGCGTCGCCGGCAGCAGGAGCAGCTGGTGGAATCACCATGTCTCCGTCGGCGTCCACCTCGAGCACAGTGCCGTCGTAGAGCTGGGGTGGCTCCTCCTCCTGTGCCTCTGCCTGTGCCTCAGGCAGTACCTGAACCGGGACCTCCTCAGCAGGTGCCTCCACGGGGTGCTGGGGAACTGACGGTCCAGCAGGGCGTGAACCTCCGGTGACAGCACGAGCGGTCTGAAACTCACGAACCATCTGACAAGAAAAAGAAAACTGACTCAATATAGAATAAATCAAAATGATGAAATCTTTTAACAAAAAGAAACAATATAAATTAGATTTTTATGCGAAAATAGGGGAATTTTGAAAGATGACATGGCTTTCTAGATGTTGAGTCCTTAATTTCCGACCAGTTCTAACTTAAGGTTGCGTCCTACAGTCAACACTGCTCTGATACCACTCCTGTCACACCCGGTTTTCGAAGGAAAACCAAGTGCGTTTCATATGTGCGCCAGGATCATGTTTACACACATATGATAGACAAAAGAGTGTAATATTGAAACACAGTGTTCTAAATTACAAGAGATTTATTATAATATTCATATTACACTCTCGGGAGACACGAAGGTCTTTATCGAAAACAAGCGATAGCTAAACGAAGCGTCTTCAGCTTCCATCTTCCACAGGCATCTTGACTGGGGGAAACGCAAGCCTCAGAACTCATCGTAGTCGCTGTAGTATTCTCCTTCATTTCCTTCTTCTGATTCAGCAATGGCAAGTGTGAGTACACCTAACTAGGTACTCAGCAAGCGGGGTGAAAATGCAAGGCCACATGGATAGGCTAAGGTTCACAGCAGTGAGCTTTTTAGAGTTGATCAAGTTTTATTAGCAATTTCCTATTTACTAGATGTAAGTTTATACCATCCCACTTAAGCATTTAAAAGGACATCTCTTTCCAAAAACTCACGAGTAAAACCACGATTTAGGTTCCATCTTTAAGTGTAATTATCATGTGAGGGTCCAAGCCGCTCTTGACCGTGAGCACGGCTGATATATCAGTTTTACACTCTGCAGAGGTTGTACACTTTCACCATAGCTCGTGTTCCCCATGTTGCCCGGGTTTGCAAGGCCCTTAAACACTTCCGAGGTGAGTGGCTAGGGGTCCACTTTGAAGCCTTTACAAAGGTATGCAAAAGTCCAACAACCCGCAAGAGTTACAGCTAGGGCGGTCCACAAACCTTCCTAATGGTCAGCACCTTAGCAAAGGCTGCTACCCCAAGAGGACCGGGTTGTGACCCCTGCAACCCCAGACCCCCTCTGCTCCTTTCGGATAAGGCCATCAGTACAATCGCACATCTAATTAATTGGCTAAGGTCAGAGCCCATTTTGACACCATGGTTGCACTGTTTTCTTGGGTGGTTCTCCATGTTCCGATTAAATAATTGTTCTCTTGTATTAACCGACATTTAGTAACAAGATTATCACGATCAACAATTTTATAAAGATTCATTTTAACCATTCCCAAGGTATTGCAACACTAAGCATGAACTAACCCAAAATATTATTTAAAACAGGGGTTGGTACAAGGGAGCATGGTAAAAGACTAGATAAATCCTTAAAAAGGTATTCCCATCATTTTAATGCAATAATAGTAAATTTTAGTTTGACATGCAGTTATATAGGACAAAAAGAATAATGCGGGGAGGGCCACTTGCCTTGGTCTACAAAAAGATCTTCTTCTTCTTCGTAGAGTTGTTCCGGATCCGCGTCGACGGGCGACTCGGTTGCAACTGGCACGAGGTCTACGATCAACACAATAAAACAATAAGAAAACAGTACATCAAACATTCTTAACAGACTAAAACAAGCATCTAAAACTAATAAGCTCGAAAAGACGAACGCTTGGACACCAAGAACGCTAAAAACGGAGCTAGGACGGAAAAGATATGGCCAAAACAAGTTTTAGGGACTTGCTGGCAAAGAAACTAAGTTTCCAGGGGCTGAACTGAAGAAAAACAGGGGCTAAAACGTAAATACGCATTAAACCCGAGGGCTAACGCGCAAAAGAACAGGGGCTGGACTTCGGAAAATAAAATCAGAGAAGCTTGGGGTGCTTTCTGTAAAATTCAGGACCTAAATCTAATTATTTTTGAACTAATTAGGACGGCGGGTTAATTTCCGAGAAAGACAGGGTCTCTTTTGCAAAAGTGCCTCGGTTGACCGTTATTTGGCCGATTGACTTCGGTCAGATTCGATGTGGGCCGTTGGATCAAGATCGGATGGCTGACAGAGAGGGGCCGAGTCGGGCGGCGGCGGGAACGCCGGCGAGCGGCGGCGCCGGGCCGGGAACACGCCGGCGAAGCTCGAACTCGAGCTGCCGGGCTCGGTTTGGGACGCGGTTTGGCGCTAAAGGACCGGGGCGAGCTGGCGAACTTGTTGGGGGTGGTCTCGTCGTGGATTACGCGGCGGAGCCGGCGGCCGACGATGAACAGCGGCGGCGCTATTCCGACGAGGTGCGGGGAGGGGCTTAACGCGCGAGAGTGGAGGCGAGAAGGGGCTCGGTGTGTTGCTGGGAAGTTGGCGAACGCGTTTGAGGGGTTCTAGCCATCCAATTGGCTACGGTGGCGGTGCTTGACGACGGACGGCGGCAGCGGAGCGCCGGTGAAGGCCGTCGGAGTGCTAGGGTGCGAAACAGAGAGCAAGAAGGGGATGGAGAGCATCATTACCACGGTGCGATGCGCTCGGTGCAGTCGGACGGGGTGGAGCAGTGCCGGAGCGGCGGATCGACGAGGCGGCGGCGCTCGGGCGGCGGCGGCGGCGGAAATTGGAGCGGCTCCGGGGGAATTGGGTTGTGCGAGGGGTCGAAGGGGGTTCTAGGGGGCTCGGTTGTCCTCTTAAAGGGCAGAGAGGGGAGTGGGGAGGGTCGGCATGGTGGAGGTCGGGGAGGCCGGCCATTAATGGCGCACGGGAGTGGAGAGGCTCGGTGGAGAGCCGTTTCGGAGGGAGAGCGAGGGGTTAGAGTGTCGTGGCAGCTGCGGTGGCTCGGTGGGGATGGGAGAGGAAGAGGCGCGGGAGAGAGAGAGACGCGGGGAGGCCGAGCAGCGCTGACGGCGGCGAAGCAGGGGAGGGGCGTCGGGAGGAAGAGGGTGAGCCCGACGGGTGGACCCCACCTGTCGGCGGCGGTGGGAGAGGAAGGGAGGGGGAGACGGCATGGGCCGCAGCTGGGCCAACAGCAGGAGTGGGCCGCGCGCGAGGGGAGAAAAGAGCTGGGCCGCGAGTGCAGCTGGGCCGAAAGAAAAAGAAAGAGAGAGAGAGAGATGGGCCGGGAGTGAAAGAGAGTTAGGGAGAAAGTTTAGGGGCGAAAACTGGACTTTTTCATGTTTTTGAAATTCACACACAAATCAAACAAAATATATGCAAACCAAATATGATGCACATGCACTTATTGCTCCAAAATTATTTAAATGATGTTTAAATATTTTTAGGCTCAAATTAATTTAAAATTTTAATTAAGTCCTTAGAAAAAAAAATAAATTAAACCAAGTTGCTATGATTTATTTGTGATGGAATTTTAGGGTGTTACACCTTGTATGGAGAAACTACCAAAATAAGACTTGTAGATTTCAAAACGATATGAAACTTAGTAGTTGATAACTTTTTAATTTAAAATCGTTTAGGGCATCAAACAATCAATTTACACTCGGTTTAGTATAATATGCGTTGGGGTTAAATTTTGGCAGGCCTGACCTCTGGAATTGTTTCACGAAGTAAGAAGAGAAAATGCAAGCGCCAGGATTCACCAGGGGAGAATCGAAGGTGACCCTTGGATCAAGAGTAAGAAGTATTCGAGGGCCATGACCTTCAAAGCTGGGGAATCTTCGAACGGACTAAGTTATTACAAGCGAAGGCAGAAGGTCGAAGGTTACGGCTTAACTTTTTCGCAGAAAGTCACCTTTGGGAAGCTCGATGTCTCAAGTGAAGGTCAAGAAGAACTGTTCTCAATGAGCTTGACCAAGGGAGCACCTTCGCCATTAGCAACAAGAGATCAGAACAAGAGTCAGCAAGTCGTAGTCAAGGGAAAGATCATGCGACTTTAGTGTCGAAGGTGCAGCAAAGCTCATCAAGAAACGGTGTGTATGTCGTGATTAGAAGCAGAAAGTTAAATTGTGTACGATATTATATGGAAATTACCCTCTTATCCCTTATAGGAAATTGTAATTTAAAGGTAGAGCAGTCACGATATGGGATCAGGGCATGAGGGTATTGTTGTAAACTAAACACTTTGTAACCCCCTATAAAAGCGAGGTGCATTTCTCCTTTTGGGGGATCGCATATTCGGAATCTGATTTGAGAATTATGATCTTACTACTGGTTTGTGTTTTCTTGAGCAAGTACAAACCAACAATATGGTTGGAACCAAAACGGTATCTAGCCACGTGTGAGAGTGTGGTGTAGTGGTAGAGGAGGTTACGCGAGAGAGGCCGCGGGTGCGACCGCGTAGCGCGCAAAAAATGGTGCGACTTGTGCGCGAAAAATGGCTTGGATGGTTGGCCGATTGGTGGCCTTCCCACGTTAAAATAATTTTTTTGCTATTTTTTGAGATTTTTCGGTGCACTTGGCATCACAAATGGTTTGTGTTATAAACTGTTTGTGATATCGTTAGACATCACAATCGGTATATCATAAGATGAATTTTACAATGATTGGGATTAATGAGAGCCATCCGTTCCGAGAAATCGAACGGTGGAAACAAAGAAAGTACCCAGAGGTACCTAAATAGAGGTACCCGGAGGTACCCTGAGGTACCAAATTTGTGGGACCGGGTAAAAAAATGATAGGACCCACTATTGATTTAATATTTTTTCCCAAAATTTGAAAAAGGGCATAAGGGTAATTTCCCGTGGGTAACACTGTCGATTTGTTTTCTTTCACCGTAGTCCTTTTTTTGTTGAGCGAGATTTGTTCTTTCTTCTTATCGTCTCGTTGCTCTGGGAGGGGAAAACCATGGCATGGGACTCCAACCAAAGTCCTCACCGTGAGGAGCATCCCCGAGTTGCTCGAGAGGCTCAGCCATGGCGCGCCCGTTCCCGAGTCCGACGCCGCGTGTAGTGTCGCGCAGGTGGCGCAGGCGCTCGCGGGCGCCCCCGCCGGTGTGGCTCGTGGACTTCGGCTCCGCGTTGCGCTGCTCTCTGGCGGCACTGTTCGGCGGCGAGACGGCCGCGGAGGTGAAGCTTCTCCGCCGAGCAGGTCCTTAGGTCCGTATCTTCTCCTATCCTTTTCTTCTTCTCTGCCGGCGCTTGGTCTTTGGTTCCCCAAGATTTTCACCTCTGAATCTTCCCCCAAATCTGAAGCTTCAGGGAAAAGGTGAAGCTTTGAAGTTTAAAATTGGATCCTCTGAATCTTCCCCCTAATCTGAAGCTTCATGGAAAAGGTGAAGCTTTCAAGTGTATAATTCGATGCTCTGAATCTTCCCCCAAATCTGAAGCTTCAGGCAAAAGGTGAAGCTTTCAAGTTTTCAATTCGATTCCCCTTTCTATTGCTGCAGCAGTCAGGTCGGAGGAGGAGTTGGGCATTCGCGTGACGCCGGCCATGATATGATGGTGCAGCCTGTCAGTGCCGGCGCCATCCACCCGCCCCACGAGCAGTTCCACCAGCTCGCCTACTGCGTGCACTCCAACCAGTCTTGGGGTAAGATGCCCCTTACATGCTTGTACTAGTGTACTGGAGTGAGGGAGTTCCATGCTTTTGTGTAGGCAGAGTAATGGAGTGAGGGATTTCCATGCTTTTGTGTAGGCAGAGTTTCAGTTTGCTATGTTCTTGTACTTGGTTTCCCTTCCTATTCACCTAGCATATCTGGGGGATAATTTCGAAGGCATCAGGAGAAAGTTTTGATTACTGGCTGTTCAGGCTTTAGCTCTAGATGATCAAGTTGAATTATGATAGCGATATATTTGTGCCTTCATATAGCCGCTATAGGATGGATCAGTAATCTTGTTTGCATAGAATAGGGAGGTGGAGTAGTATTTTGTTTGAACATTGGATGACTACATGTTGCAATAACTTAACCATTCGTGGCTCCAATAAAAAAAATAGGACCCTAGACGCTGTTTTTGCTTAGCCCCAGAATCTGAACATTGTATGTGACATAGAATATTGGAAAACTATGTCTTATCTGCATAGTATTTCAGGAACCTGAGTACCAGGGTATTAGAGTTCCAAGATGATCTTGAGACAACCATTTGCAACATTTGAATAAAAAAATGGGAAGCGTTTGTTTGTTTGGAACATGGAAAGTAGGAACCTGTACATAAAGAAATGATTAACAATGGCAACAAATTGTCACGAGAGATTAAATTTGCTTGTAAGGGCTCTTTTGAAGTCGCCCTGGCTTGGAGACCCTGGTTGTCTTCTTCTGAACTCGGTCAGCAATTGTCTCGGTGCTAAATTGTTGTACAATAGGATCAGCAGGAGCATCTTTTTTCCTTGGGCGTCCACGTTTCCACTTTGCACTGCCCAATTTCTTGGGAATTTTTTCTTCAGTTAGATCGATGATTTCTTCAACGTAGTCGTCGTTTGGGTCATGTTGTTGATTTTCTTTTGCCTTCGTTGCATCGTAATCTTTCTTCTACAGTAGGAAATGAAAAGTATTAGTTATGTGACAACATGTATAGGCTAAGGAAAACATATAAACAAATGTATATTGAGCATCACAAACCGTTAGCACTTTCTTGTACGAGTCCAATTTGTGCTTGTTGCATTCTGAGAGCAAAAGCCTAGTACACATTTTCCAGCTGAATACTTCAACTTGTGTCTAAAGTGGACACGAATGGGTATGTTAGTAAATAAAGGAATGCAGAAACTAGTGGAAAGCATTAGAAAGAAATGTACTATTACATTTACAGTTGTGAAATGCTCGGCCATCTTTTCCCCATCCCATGCCAACATGTGCTTAAGTACGAAAGCCCCACAAGAATAGCTGCAGATTTTAGTAAACGAATCAGCATATCTATCATGTATAGGGGAGTTATAATTTGCATCACAGTTCGTACCTGTTAAGTTGTTGTGGTATGTTAGTGTAGCGGCATTTCTTCCATTCAGTA
Source organism: Echinochloa phyllopogon (assembly GCA_033239725.1). Taxonomy (NCBI): domain Eukaryota; kingdom Viridiplantae; phylum Streptophyta; class Magnoliopsida; order Poales; family Poaceae; genus Echinochloa; species Echinochloa phyllopogon. Next base: position 5,277,662 of record BTCW01000017.1, on the reverse strand, counting down.
AGGTTGATGGGCTTAGTAAATTGCACCAAGCCACCCTCAACGACATCATCAATGCATGCTTGTATGGCACTAACCTGGGCAATATGAAACATGGTTTAGTTGTGTTAAAGATTCGCTGCCATTGTGCTACAAATAGGCAGCAATAGCACACTTACCAGGGCACACTCCTTCACCTCATCTCGTAATGCAAGATTGGGGGCTAAAGAGTCCAGGACCTGGACCTCCTCCTTCATGAAATTAAGCACTAGTAGAATCCAGTGGCAATCACATACATTCAGTGGGAGAAATAACTGTGGGAAAATAACTAGTTAAATTGCATTGGTTTGTGATAGTTAAATGTGTAAAGACAATTGTACAAGCATCCGTACCATATGTCGTCCTACACATTTATTAGCAATAATGCCAGCCATCTGGTTTTTGCATCCTCGAGGAAGACTTTGTCCTGTCAGCTTCGTGCAATTATAAGTTGTGAGGAATGACGTCGCATCAGTCTCCACATTACTGATGTACGCAAATGCATCAATAACCTACAATCCGGTAATATTATGCATAGGTTGTAGTAGTACATGAAATGAGACTGGAAGGGGCTTACATGGCCATATGTAAACTCCTTGATGACATTTCTCTTTAACTCTGCAACTGTAAGGGGAGTGTCACCAACTAGAACTACTTCAGCACCCTCGTAACTGTTTCTGAGAAAATATGCAACCTCCATGTCTTCTTGTGTGACCGAGTAGTCCATCTCAAAAACAGGCTTACGTGGCGCAATGTGATGTTTTGGGGCAGCATCATCTTGCATCCTGTTTTGGAAAGTGTGTCCTGTATTGGGTGTTACAGTTGGATTTTTGGGCCCTGATAAAGTTGCATCTGAAGCACTTGGTGCCTACGAGAAATATAGTGGATATCATATGTAAAGACAATTATTGTCAACAATGGGTTGGGATATTAATTTTACCTGGAAAGATGTGGCCTTTGAAGTATCTGGTGCATTGTTCCGAATAAGGGATGTAATGTCCTGAACCAAAAAAAATGAATGAATACAGAGGAAGATGTGGGTGAACTAATTATGGTAATATTCCATATCCTTACCTTCAATTGTGTTGTGATACGGGAAAGGTCATCCTCTACCTTGGACAGCCTTGTTAGAACAACACCTTCCAATTTCTTTTCAGATTTGATTTCTGCCAACAGGTCCGCTATGTGCAGAAACTTGGAATCAATTTTTTGATCTACTTCCAGTGCTATGCGGCCTAGTTTTTTTTCAGTGTCTAGCTGATTCTTGTTGATAAATTGAAGTATCATGTCCACCTATGACATGTAGAGGTCATTTAGTGGAAGGTGTAATGGTTCATTCAATGATATTTAGAGAAGGCAAGATGTGTGTTTTTTACTTGTTGGTTGCTGAAATTGTGGCCTCCTGACTGTTGGTGGTGCCTGTCATTTCCATGTGTTTGGGTGTCTTCATTGTGCCCGGCCATGGTTCCCGGAATGCTGTCATTGTGTTGCTGGCTGGTCTGAACTACAATTTCCATGACAACCTTGGCAAGGAGGCATTATATTAGTCAGATGAATACAAATGTGAAAAATGGAAAAAAATCGATCATGATGTGTACCACTCCTCCATCTACTTGGCCATCTCTGTAAGCTTTCTCTCTTAGTTTTGCATTGGCTTCATCCCACCGTGCCATCACCGGAGGAGGTATAGGAGAATAGGAAATTCCGTACTGGCTATGAGCTTGGACATGCTCCCAGTACCAATACTGCATGAAAACAGTAATTAGTGTACTGAATTGATCACCATAAGGTTACTGTATTAATTTGTAGTAAATGTTTATTAGTGCTGTGAGACTTACTTGGAGGAAAGCTAAGTTCCCTTGAAGATTAACCTGATTCATTACTGCAAAATTATGGATGGATTCCAACAAGTGATTCAAGGTGAATTGTCCCCAGTTTATCTTTGAAAGGTCTTCGACTTTCAGAACTAGGCCCAAATACTTGGAGTCTACGCTGTCTTTAGTTGTCGGTGCAAGAATTATGCCAATAGCGAACAAAACAAACTGTCTCTTGAAGTCATCATCAGGGATAGCTGAGGTTGTAATGTTGTGCTCAAGTGTATTAAGCTCAAGTTTGTGGTTTGTTTTATATGAATCGAACAAGGTCGTACCTACCAGTTTATGTGTTCGATTTTTTACATCCTCCCCTTGTACTGGTAGGCCCATGATATATTGCACGTCAGTTGGCGTCATTTCAAGTTCCTTACCACCAATGTGAAACTTTTTACCATCAATGTTGTAGGTCTTGGCAATCTTAATCAGCATTGCTCGTCGCAGGTACAGAGGCTTCATGTGAAGCAGACCTCCAAGCCCAAGTCCTTCAATTGCAGCCTTGTGATCATCTGATAAATTCCTGATCCTGTTTGCAAACTTCAATGGTGAGCATACTATCTTCATATTACCAGGTCTTTTGTTGCTGTCATCTTCCTCTTCATGTTCACTTGATTGCTTAATTGGAGTACTCATTTTAGGCAGCCCTGCACAAAGTAGGATTAAGTCATCAGTTTATAAGAATAAAAAAGAGGAAATTCCAATAAAGGAATGAGTAAAAAATTGTGGGGGCAATTGAGGAAGGCTAAACTTTGGAGTGGCATATAAGGAACAGACTTTTAATCTAGTGATATATATGCAAATTTCTGTTAACAAAAGTATGGATGATGTATATAGTAGTAAGAATCTGGATGGGGCCACTTAGTCCGTGTCTGTACTGCTTGTTAAAATAGAATGACAGTACTATAGGAAAGAGGTGAATACTGCTTTATTTGGCCTATGCATTTCTTTGTTTGCTTCCCTGCATGACAAATTGAAGTGGCACATGGTGCTTTCTTGTTTGCTTGGTGGACAGATGAAGGAGAGTTTCAGGCTGTCGATTTACTTGCCAACCAGAGAGGGAAGTATCGAGAGAGGAGATGAGTGGAGGCTAGGATCCAGCTCCCCAGCTGGCCAGCGTGCACGGCGAAGAGATCATACGGTGAGTGCTAATGTGACGGAAAAGTTAACAGATTTTAACGTAAGTGCCAGGCAGGAGAATGGAAATTTAAAATAGTGGCAATGAAGGGAAGTGAAAATTTCCAATGGCATTGAGAGAATCCATACATATTGCACTGGCAATGAGGCAGTTTACTATTAAAAGATGCTGGTGGTTGGAATTGTAAATTTCTTTCATATTGTTGAAATAGCTAAATAGGAGAAAAGTTGGCCAAAGGAGCTTAGCAAATTGAATCTGTTTGTTCACTATCAGCACCAGCCTTTAAGGATAAGAAAAATATTATGAACTCCGACTTTGAAAGCAAATTTAATTTATTTTGAGTTCAGTGACACACAGGCAAACAGATCATAAGTAGGGAAAACAGTTTTCCACCAGATAAAAAACCTATAATAAACCAATATGATTCCTGATTCAATCCAAATTTTATAGTAATGTGGTCATGTACTCAATTTTTTTAGGTTTGATCATCTCCTTTCAGATGTCATGTTTTGACATGAAGGTACCTCCACTGCTATATCAACATGGGAGGAGGCGAGGGGAAGGCGGCGCTGCAGGTTCTCACCAAGAGAAATGACGACAGGCGCATACAAGGCCGCTCGTTGTTGTGCTGGACGGGGCGTCTCAGGTTCGGCTCCGGCGATGGCGACCTTGATGGGCTAGCAACACCATGCAAAGATGCAGAGCGGCAACCGGCCGATGGGTGCCTGTAGTAGGAAGACAAGGACGGGAGGCTTGAATCATTTGATGGGTACGAGGATACCAGCCCAGAATCATTCAACAGCACAAGATATCAAACACTGAATCAGCAGATGTACCTGGTGGCCGCGCAGTTGCCAGTTCCTGTGGGATTTTCTCCCGTTTGCCGTCCGTCGCGCAGCTCTGCGATGTAACTGCTCGACCGCGCAGATATTGGATGATTTGCCTGGGTGTCCTCCCAGTTGACGGTGAAATAGGAGGTTCGTTGGTTTTTTGTTTTTTTAAACGGAAAAGTGTGTGTTGGTGGCCACGCAACATCAGAGTCGGTTGAGTTCTGCTGTCACGATGTGCATGCATATTTTCCCAGGTGAAACCAATGCGGCCGTAAAATTAGGATCTGGTTAAGTACAATTTTTAAGGAGATTGTCAGAGACATTTTTCTCTGCCGATCTTGTGTGCATGAATACTACATACAGCATATCATGTTACTCCACGGATGTCGCGCCACCAGGTCATATGTTTAGCCTGCTCGTTTAGTTTGTTTAGATTATATAGGGGCGTTGACGTTACTATAGTATCACAATGGTTTGGTTGGCTAGTTGGTCAGCTAGCGCTCGGGCTAGGGCATGGATTCGATCCTCAACCTCAACAGTTTTTTTAATATTCCTTCTATTACGTGCCTATCTTTTTATACTACACATAAACCCGATAGTCACTTTCGGCCTACTACAAGGTATTCCACACGTTTTTTATAAACAAAAGGTATTGCACGTTTTCTTGGGTGAACGAACACGTGTCCAGTGACCATTTTCATGCATTCGGCATGTAAGCATTGTTTCCCTCTTTAGACCCCCACCCCGTCACGTGTTCGCATTTGGGTCACCTATAGCTAGCACACATTTCCTTAGTCGAACGCATGCTTGGTGACCATTGTGAAGGGTTCGGACTGTATCCGTTGCACGTTTTCACCCTCACATGGCCTATACCACTCATTTGCTTGGTCGGACTGTCTACAATATTTATGGAAAGGTTATAGTCCAAATATATGTTGTCATCTTAATTTGTAGAAATTTTTTGACCCAATTTACAAATTTTTTAAATTTTGTTATATGCACATGTAGTTTATTTTGGAATTAAGTTTAATAACTATGTACAAATTCATTTAATATACAGAAAATATTAATCCAGCTTCAAAAATTGTAAAACTTGCACAATACACTTTAATTGTAGTATATTACATATAAAAATGTATTGGTCTATATGAAATTTTAAATGATAGTAAAATGTAAACTTGCTTACGTAACAATAGATAATATCAAGTCTAGGCAATGCCAGATTGGAACACGCAGTCAGCTGTTGAACCAAGACCAATCTGGGCCAAGTACGAAAGACTGTGTCAACTGAAGCAATGTATTGGGCTGATTGGCGTCTTTAGAACTTGGAAATCCGATAATTAGCGACGGTAGAATACCGATTAAATATGGTATATTTCGAAAACGATCGGAAAACGCTAGAATCATTTTTATTTGAGTTTTTTTTATAACCATCATTTCCGTTTAGATCTTAAATTCGGCAAATTCTCAGAAACGATGCTCGATAATCGGAAACTATCATTTTCGTTTTCACCCCTAAACGTGGGTGCTTGGTAATTTTTATCAAGGTGGCTTCCACTGTTTGAGAAGCATGCGAATTGGATGAACAAACGCGATGTACACGGAATGGTGAGCTGATTCCATTTCAAATTTGAAATTTGATTTCATTTTTCTATCAAATTACAAATCATTTTTCCAATCCTTTTGAAACAAGGTATTAGTTACAATTCATGCTACAAAAAAAATCAAATACAGTAACAGAATAGCAAAGACTAAATTTTTGAGATATGCGTGCATGAGTAACTTGTACTAGTACAGGTGTATTTTGGGTCTTATTGGGCCTTAAAACCAGACCATTTATGTGCTACACGGAAGCCATATACGAGGCCCATCCATCCCCCTGGAATCAGTAAGCACCGGTTTCATCGTGGATCCGATTTTGTCGCTCTTTCCCCCTGGTCGACGCCTCCACGTACCTATTTTTGCGGCCGTGGTTGAGGCCTCCGCAGCCCCCTACCCCCAGTGCTCTGACCGGCCGTCCCTGGATCTGCCCCTCCCTCGACGGCTGCTCCTTCCTCGACGTGCACCAGTGCCTGCACGACCACTCCTCCCTCGACGACACAAGCTTTGCCGGCTACGAGCTCGTCACAAGGTCAGAGCATAATGTATTGATGGATTGTTATGACAATCAGACACCCACAATTTTCTTTGATTGTTGTATTGAACATGGAACAAATTTGGTATGTGTTCATTCACAGTAGCCACTGTCTGTATTGTCAGGTCTGCCTGGAGTTTATTTTCTGTTATGAGTGGCCTATCTATTGACATTAGCAATATGTGTGTATGTCGGGATCCACAAATTTGGATCTGAGTATCTGACTAGATTGGTTTACATGGTCTTCTGTTGTCTGGTTTGTAGTTGGGGTGCAGTAATGATCGAAGTATAATGTTTGTGCCCTCTGTAACAGTCTTGATAAATAAAGATTAGAGGATTCTGATTTATTGTAATGGTCAGGAGGTGGTGTAAAATAGCACAAGGCCATCTAACCTTATTTCAACAGAAAAAATAGAGTCATTTGCATCATGATTGAAAAACTAGTTGTCAGGGCTAATTCATCACGTCTTCTTGTTTTTTATTGTCAGGGCTACTTCATCACGTCGTTGCCCTGACTGTCCATTTGAACGATAATATTATCCATGAAACATTGGAATGGTACATGTACCATGGACCCAAAGGCGCTTCGTGATAGCATGGACGCTAGGATTCAGCTAGAGCGTCGAGAGATGGACCGGGTGCTGGAGGTTAACCAAGCAAACATGGATAAACTGATCCGGGCAGAGCGTGATAACCTGGACAAGATGATCAAGAATGAGCGTGAGAGCATGGACACCAAGTTGAAAGAAGAGCGTGAAGAAATGGACCGGATCATAGAGACGCATCGTATCAAGATGGAAGCCCAAAGCATGCAGTTGCGGATGGAGATGGAAGCGAAATTGCACCCTAATGGTGTGGGCATTGATTTAAAGCTACCATTGCACCAAAAGGTGCATCACCGCTTTGAATCTGTAATTTTAAAAACACCACATCATGTGATTTATGTAATCCTATGCTTGTCTGTTTTAACTTTCACTCACCATAACAACAACATGACCATCCATTGCAGGCAGTTCCAATGGAGCCATACATTTCACCACCTGCACAAGCTGAGGTCATGAATGAAAGCCAGTAAATATAAGCATATTCGTAGATTTGTATGGTGTTGTTTTATATAGTATTGTAATTCCCTGTTTGAGATGTATGTAGGGTGTCGTAATGGAATTCAGAGTGCATGCTGGTGGCCACTTCTCTTTTAACCCAAGAGGATACCATGGAGGATGGATTGGAGGCATGACATTTGTTGACACCGCTGAAGAAACCGCTGAAGTCGAGTGGTGGCGTATGGTGGAACATTTGGCATGCCACGGATACAAAGGGAATGCTGACCTGTACTATGTGCACCCTGCGAAGGTAGTCCCAGAAGGTTTGGTCTTGATGTTAGGTCCTGAACAGGTGGACGACCTATTGCACGAACATTTGGGAAGAAAAGTTTGTGATCTATACATTGTCAATCATGAAAGAGACGATTATGGCATGGTCAATGATGGAAGTGACAATGATGATGATGGTGCATAAGGAATAAATTGACTGGTTCTTCATTAATCTTAGAGTTTAAGTTGTTGGAATAATTTATGCTTTGATTTTTTATTATCCAGATTGTGAGATTGTTGGGATAATTTATGATTAGTGTTTTTCCCATTATGTAAGAACCCAAGGTTGTTTTATTCATCTATCAATAAATCTAGGCGGGAAATGTTGCTCTAGTTACTCTGAATGGTTAATTACTCCCTTGTAGTCCGCTTCTTGCAGAATGTGTCTATGTCACTAATGCACTTGGGGCTTGATTGGTTGGGGCTTATATTTATATTTGTGTTCTCTACTTATATCTAGGCAGTAGGATGAGCTGCCAGGCCACCTAATTCATCGGCCTGGCAACCATGCAGCATCTTGCAGGCACAAATCTCAGGACCTCAAGCATGTTTCTATCAGGTAATTCAGGTTTGGTCAAGAAGAAACGACAGGGTTCGGAAAATAGCCTCCTGGTAACTCCAGTCCAGGTAGCCTATTGATCGTGTTGTGAATCTTGTGATAGTTTTCTCGATAGTTTTCTGGAGGATGGATCGATCACTCACTGCCTGTATTAAGTAAAGAAAACCAAAGTGTCTCTCTTTTGTAGTTTTTGGCTGAACCTTGTGAACTGCTGGTATAATATTTGGTTAGAGCATATTTGCATCCACGCCATGGTAGATGCTTCGGTGTTTGTTTATGACGCGATAACGATGTTGTTTGTGTCTATCAAAATAGAGCAGACATCAATTGTTTTTCCGTAAACCTCATGCTTGTTCGCTGACCTCAAGCATGGCTGGCATGAGAATGGCACAACCAGACACGCATATACTTGGTTGCAACTATTTCCAGAATCGCTCAATCTCTCGTTTAATCACAACGAATCAGACAAGAAGCTCCTATGATACCTCAACAAGATGCCGGTTCTGACACATAGACTAATAGCTATATTAAGTACAAATAAATAAGGAAAAGCACAAACAGACCATGCCTAACGAAATAATAGTGAAGTCATGATATCTCTTCTTTGTTAAATTCACAATACTATGCACTGGCTCAGCTGTCGGGTAGCCTCATATTAAGCACTTCTGGTGGCGGCCGAAGAGTGCAAACCATTTCTCTCGTCTTCCCAAAATAGACCTGCCACCACAACCATATTAAGCTTGACGACCGACGAATTTGCAAGTTGCAAATGATGTCGGTGGATCTCAGTATCCACCAAAGTTGTCATTGTCTATGTGAAACTGTTACCTGGTCCAGTGAATTTCTCAGCTTCCCCTCCATTTCTTCTATCATTTTCCCCATATTTACGAGGTGCCCAACTGCTACAGCAAGAGTCATACTCATCTGCGAATAGAAACAGATATTTGTCACACTAGCATGTCCCAATTTCTATATAGTCACAGTAATGCTTCTAATTAAACAAGTGCTGCCTCAGACAATGCCTACATAGCTGATCACCAACAATAGCTCCTCCATAAACACATTAAAGTTATTCATTGTTTTGCTTAGTCTAGCTATCATATTCCTGATGAGGACGTCACTCCCATCAGTTCCCATCTGTCTTCTTGACTTTGATAAAATTGCAAGTACCTTGGCAGTTGACTGTTTGGACATTGAAGTATACCTTTATTAGTTCATAATAGATAGCCTACAGATTTTTTTTAACACTGTTACATGCACAAAGTCTGAGGTCTACATCAATAGCGATGGCTGGAAAATAGGAACGGCAGTTGAGTCCTCACAAAGAAGTAAAGCTCCTGGATTAACACAGAATGCCCTTGGTCTGGAAGACATTTAACACTACAAGAGCAAAGAAGGGAAGAGCGGGAGAATGAACCTGCCGTCTAATTGATCCAAACAAGTTGAAAGTTCCACACTGCTTGTTATCTGTTGTCAACGACAAAATCACAGTGCTGTTCAATCAGTAATGTGCTGCTCCTTCTTCTTCAGGACCAACCTATTAGCGCACACATGTTTTTAACTGTTAAGTAGAAAAATAACAAGAAAGAGCAACAGGAGGGGGCAAACCGGCCTATCAATTGGCAATTTATGGGCAAGGTTACCATGAGAAAAGAAACATACAGTATAACAATTGGCTACTTATATGCAAGGTTACCACGAGTTACCTGAATAACATGAATGGCATCCCATGAACCAATCTGCATGTGCCCTCTTGTTCCTTGTCCATCTGAAACCATAAAATAAGAATTCGATTAGAAAATTTAAGAGTATTTAGAGGGAAAACAATATCACTCCGGGCATCTGTGTACACCTTAATTTCTTAATTAGGAAGCACGCGATAAAACCATTATCTTCATCCTCCCATATGTACACAGATGAGATCCCACCTTCATAGTACCTATGTTAACGGAAGAACCTGTTACTTGCTTTACATCCACCTGATAGATATCATCATTCATATACTAACTTGAGAAATAAAGCTACTATGGGTCATAACCTTCTTTTCATATCCCATTTACTTTGCATTACAGCTCTAATGAGACAGTAAGGTAAATATGAGACCAGTATACTATGAGTTCAGATTGCTAATGGTTTGGTAACAGGCATCATGGCACCATTATGATTTAGTGAAGATATTTCCCATATCGTTTTGACTTACTGCAGGACATGTTAGAAAACATATAAATTGCATCACTAACATAAGTATTGGTACATTTTCTAGCTCCTACATATTGCTGCATAATTAATGTCAATTTCTTCAACATAAACTGCCTAGCTAGACATGCTGATCAGTTCAGTTAATTTCTGCTAATACAATCTCATTTCCAATCTCAGTTCAGTTCAGTTTTCCCTATCAATGCAACAAAATAAATTCTGCTGCTAATACAGTCTCATTTCCAAATGCTTGCTTCTGTTAAAAACTGGACTTCTGAAATTATCTACCTAGTCAAAATGATCTAGTACGAAGCACTAAGCAAAGATTTCCTTCTCACCTTAACATCACACTCCATGTACGCAGAGGTAGTTACCAAGATTCCGGCACCTTCTTTTTCTGCACATCAAGAATACAATTAATTCTACATGCACTGTATTAAGGATTCAAGCCAAATCAAACTCTACCATTCAGATGGGTTACTACCTCTTTTTTCTTGGAGCAGGTACGGCGGTTGTGGCCCACCTGATTACAACGGCTACATTTCCTTGTTGATTTTGTCTTCTTCATTGCCTGCATTCTTTTCTTTGGTGCACCACGGCCTTTCACATGCTCAGGATCTAGTACATTTACCCCCTTTCTAGAATCGAATTCCTGATTTTGTGGGAGTACGGGACCATACCTCTTGCTTTCATTCTTACCACTAGACGGGCTCCCAGCTTCTCCTTGCAAAACAAGTTTCATACGCTCATATGATTCATTAGACTGAGATGCCCTAAAGGCTGCCGCGTGACTCAAATTTCGCAATTCACGGTACCTCTCCAGGCTTTTCGAATAATCATACATGTTGTTCTTTCTGGTAGGAGGAAATGCAGACTTTGCGCTCATCGTCCACCTATCAGGAATGCAACACTTCGGGACTTGATCTATTTGCAATAGTCCCAAAACATAGAATATGTGCGAACATGGTGTGCCTTTGCATTCTAGCTTTCGGCAAGAACAACTAATTCCATACAGCGAGGCTTCCTTTAACACACAATGCACCTCGAACTCCTTCTCCCTACTGTCCTTCCTAGCCACAATGTAGGAAAGCAAATCACCTCCATCTAGTACCTCGATGAGAACGCATTTGCTAGCAGCATGTATGCTCCATTTCGCCAGGTCAAAGACCATGGGTGTGAACACTTCTGCAGCATGCTTCTCTAGAGTTGAAGCATCTAGCTCTGCGAATGGAATGGATTGCGTTGCTTCAGCGTCGAGCTGTGCCTCGTTTCTGCGCAACTGAGCAAGGCAATGTTCATAGTGCTGCAACATTGCAAAGAGTGTCATTTTACCATCAAGGTGCATATGAAGTTTGGATTTTAGGCTCTCACTCCGTTGATTGCTCCTCAGTCCTAAGAAACATCGTCCCTCCTGATATGCAGCACACCATAGGCTCCTCATCTGATACATCTGATGCAACCAATTGTCCTGACTTGTAACTTCATTCCTCTCTAAGAACTCTTTCCATTTCCTCTCAAGCTCTTCTATTGAACAACAATCATAGATAAATCTCCTGAAATCTTCCCTAACATCATCATTATGCAAATTGCGAACTATGTTCTGCTCAATATGCCAGATGCACAACCTATGGTTTGAATTAGGCCAAACCACCCCGGATTGCCCTCTGCATTGCAAGGTCTCCATCGGTGATCACAGATACAGGGTGCTTCTTTGCCATGGCAGCAGAGAAGGTCCGCAACATCCACTCATATGCCTCGTTGGTCTCGTGAGAGATAATTCCACATCCAAATATTACAGTGCTCCGATGGTGATTCAACCCAACAAATGGCACAAAGGGCATATTGTATCGATTGGTCCTGTATGTGCTGTCAAATATAACAACATCACCAAAAGCTTCGTAGTCAATCTGACACTGACTATCAGACCAGAACAGTCCAGTTAAATGGCCCTCCCTGTCAACCAAATACTTGAAGAAAAATTCAGGATCTCTATCTTGCCGCGCAGTTAGGTGACTAATAACTGTTTGAGCATCACCAGCAAGAATTGTCTCCTGCTTATAATTATAGCAAAAATTATATATGTCCCTGCTTGTGCATCCCACATTTTCAAACCCACCATACTGAATTTCCAGAATATCCCTGATTTGGTGTTTGCGGATCCCAGAATTTTCCATCTCTACTATTGAAGCTTTCTGCTCGTCGCTGGTTCTCCTATGTGAACGCAACATGCAAGCAAGCTCTGGTGCCAAAGCATGGTTCTACTCATCAATGAAATCCTTGACATACCACTCCCCTGTTTCCCGGTTTTGTGCAATCACTATTTTCGCTGGACAGCCAACTCGAATGATATTCCGTGCCTTCCTCTTCCTATTTTGTTTCCTCATGTACTGCGCTTCACGAAAACCTTCCCGACTACACAGCAATTGTCTCAGAATAATCTCCCCATTCGCTTCGTCCCACTCAATATAGCCCTTCCGCACACTAAACCCTTTCTCACGAGCATACTTGTTGTAAAAATTAAAACCTTCAACCTCACTACCAAACATCTTGCTGACTATTTCATAATACTCCGATAGAGCCTCTGTGCTTTTAGCAGTCATGTCTTCCTGCATATAATATACCACCGAATTAACACCATGTTCTCCCAACCAAATAAACAGATGTGGAAAATATGACACTATATCATGGCAAACTAGAATTACATCTGAAGAAATTTAAAAAAGGACACAATGCCCCACAAGCAAATGCCAAGAACCACTGAATGGTTAATGTGACCATCTGAATATAGCTTACTTGATGCCTTGGTCTGCATCACAGTTTGAACAGGTAACTGCACCATATGTTTTTAGCAGCGACTTCAAAGGTAACAGACCTATTCACCTTACTATCTGAACAAATGCTATGCGTTATTCAAATCACTTTTAACGATAAAACGTGATTGCATAGAGAACACTCCTACCACTAGAGTAAGTCTGCAATCCATATTCGAAGGATTTTGCAATAGGCCTGACCAAAATACAGTTTGCTAAATCACTGTGACGTCTACAATCTGGGTGGAATAGTTACACGCAATTTGTTTCAGTAGTTTGGGGGATTTGAGCTCATTTAATTCAGTACTCCACGACAATTGTATCCAATGCCGCATAAATCTAGCTGTTCTAACTAATCTCAGATCGCCTCACACATTCATTCGACGAGACAAAACATCATACCTATTCAACGTACCTGGCGGCGATCTCCGGCGGCCACGAATCGTTTTTAGCAGGCGCTCGAGGATGCCGATAGAGATGGAGGCACCTTGCAGAATCGACCAGAGCCAACTGTTCTCCACGAATCAAACGCCGGCAGCCTGATCTGACAAAGGCAGGGTGCGGCAGCGGAGGAATTGCGAGTCGATTTGGGGAGGGGGATGCCGGGGCCCGACTTGGGGAGGAGTGGCGCTGCGAGTCGATTTGGGCAGGGGTTTTGCCAGGAGCCGATTGCGGCGGCGCAAGATTGCGACCCGGGCTGCGGGGCGCCGTGCCTCCCCTACAACAGAGGTGCAGCAGCGTCGAGAATGAGAAGGGCGGAGGCGGTGCGGTACATCTGCGTGGTCGTGCCCAACGCTCAACCGGGCCGGCGGCGCCTCAATCGACGATGCGGCGACCGGCGGCGGGGTGGGAAGAACGACGGGGCTTTTTCTTTTCGCGTACAGGAATTGACGATGGCCAGTCCAGGGAGGAGTCTGCTAAGTTTTCAATTAAGCAACATTACCATAATACCCTTTTCCTTTTTTATTTAATCTTTTACTAATAATACTAGGTACTTTCAGGTACTTATGGGTACCTCTTCAATCATTGTAAAAGACCTCATATCATAAACGTCTAGCAAAATTGTTTGTAATGAGGCTTTAAAACCGTTTGTTATGTTAGATTCTGTAGCACTGGTAGCGACTAGCAAGAGGGGTCAACTCCAAACTTGCGAGAACATGCCGATTTTTTTTTTGAGCATCAACGCTTCTCTTCCATTACTCAATCAGTCGGGATACAATCCTCCTGCACAGCCTGGAGCAAAAAGGATGGGGGTTGATCCTCCCACTCGAATCTACCCTTACCCACATAAGCCTTCTTGGCACAACAATGAGCTACTAGGTTCGCCTTACGATTGACATACATAAAGTCGAAAGAAGAGAAAACTAGACTAATCTCCTGAATGCCAGTGAACACCGGCGTGATCGCTGCTCTCTGTTCTTTCCTTGATTGCCATAGTTCCACCAGCTGCTTTGAATCCGTCTCCAAAATCACCGGTGCTGATGTCCGCTGTGCCAAGATGGCCACTCCAAAGCGAGCAGCCTCAGCCTCCGCACTAAGAACTGATCCCACATTCGGCAACCAGTTCCCAGCAGCCCAGAGAAATTTGCCTTCAGCGTTTCGCGCAATAGCTCCCACAGAACCTGTGTAATTCTCAGAAGAAAAAAAGGAGGCATCCACATTTAGTTTGATTGTTCCTGACGGTGGTGGCTTCCATCTAACTTCCTGGTAGATCACAAATCCTCCAGGATCCCCGACTGGTGGCTTTAGGGGGTGTTTGGTTCAACGGACTAAAGTTTTAGTCCCGTCACATCGGATAGAAGAATGCTAATTAAATTTATTAAATATAGATTAATTATAAAATGTATTAATTTACGATACGAATCTATTAAGCCTAATTAGTCCATAATTAGATAATATAATACTACAGTAATAATTTGATAATTATGTATTAATTATAGAGTGAAATACATGGCCGGTCCTCTAACTTGTCAAGGTGTGTCGTTTAGGTCCCTATACTCCCAAATTGCAGAATCAGCACTCTAATCTTTGTTTTGGGTGCCATCACAGGTCCAAACAGGCTTAACCCGCTCTAGAAGACGACGTGGCATGCCAACCTGGATCCTACGTGGGAAGGCAACTGAGTCAGCCGTGTATATATATGCAGAGACGCTCATGTCCTATCCCTTTCTCTGATCATACGTATGATGGTGATCCTTTTCCAAATGACCCTGTAACTTGTGATGTGCCATTCAGTTTTTTTTTGAAAGCTATGTGCCATATTCACTTTGTTTCTCTCTGGCAGATGTAATAAAACATGCCCAGTTTGATCAAAATTCATTGAAATGTGCCCAGACTAATGAGTGCAATGAAATGATGGCAGATTGTTTTACCTCTAGATATAGAAACATATTTTGCATTCGATTGGCAAAGTGCTTAAACCAGAATTAGCACTACATAACTTAACATCCAGATTGTTTGGTGCTTAGAGCCAGTACTCTTACACAATTAACACCACACAGGACCTTAAACCAGTGCTAACCACCTTACATAAGTAACAGACATGCTGGTACTGTCTTGCACAAAAGTGAGCAGCTATCTATCTGTCACGAACAAAAGAAATGCATCAACTTCTCAATCTTGATCAAGCAGTCCCACTTTTAGTTGCAGTGTTCTTCTTTCGAGATGCAGATCCAGTGTTCTTTGTCGCCTTCCTCTTCTTTGCAGCAGCAGCAGCTTTGCCTTGTTTGGTGCATGTTGTAAGTGGTGCAGGCCTTGCAATTGGTCTGTTGCTCATGATGAAATCAGGTTCCGGCAATGGCCCTTGTTGTTGAGAGAGGATTGTAGGACGAGGCTCCTGTAAATGATAGATGCTATTTGATATGTAGTACATAATTCAAAAGAAATGTTTTAAAACAGAAAGTTGGATCAACTGAGTAACCTCTTGCATCATTTGGCTCAATTGGGTGCTACTGAGATGTGGCAGCAATTGAGATCCAGAAAGATTATCATAAAAAACATCCTGCAAAATAAGTTCTATTTTTCAGAGTACTGCAAGATTTTTTTTCCAAAGTGATGCACGAAAGGTGAACAATTTGTTCAATACCTGATTTATGGCATTTAGAGGCTCTACATTTCTTTGGTTGGCAAGCTCTTCTTGTTGTTGCTCGGCAACCATCCTTTTAGCATCCTCAGAGCTGATGCCATCCTTCTTGAACCTACACCCACCTGAGTTATGATTAGGTGCTCCACAATGCTTACAGTGAATTATCACTCCATGCTTTGACAACTTGGCTCCACTTTTTCCTTGCACTTCAAAAGGTTGTTTTCTCCTTGACTTTTTGGGTCTGCCAACCTTCTTTTCATATACTGGAGGTAGAACTTCTGGGCCTTCCACCTTCTCCCATGTTCTCTTATCACTGCAGGGCCAAATATTGAAACCATACGCTCTTCTGAATGCATCAACTGAATAGCAGTTTGGTAGAACACTTTCAGGTGAGATTCTCTCATGCCTCAGACATGATATAGCATGGTTGCAAGGAATCCCTGTGAGGTCCCACCTTTTGCAATCACAATGTCTAGATGTAATATCCACTGTATACTGAAACTCCTTTGATTGAACCTGGAAGATTCCTTGGCCTGCTGGTAAGGCATAGCACATATTTGCATATTCAGCATTTTTTAGCACCTTCTTCCTAATCTTTGGGCAAAAAGGGCCTTGCATCTGCTCTTCCAACTCCTTCTGCTTGTTGCAGTACCTACTCATCAGTTGTCCCTTGATTCTCTCAAAAATACTCAATATAGGCAACTCTCTAGCCTCTAAGATGTACTTGTTGAATACCTCACAATTGTTGTTCAACAAGATATCACACTTGGGGAACTCTGAGAAAAAAGCTCTTACCCATGTATTTGTTGGCATCTTCTCTAACCAATCAAAAGCATCCTTATTTAGTGCCTTCATCTTGTCCATGTTATAGTTCCATTTCATCACAGAAGAAGACCTAGCACATGCCCATAGCTGGTCTTTTAGAACCTCACCTTTGAAGTGTCCTTGGAAATTGGAATATAAATGTCTAACACAAAATCTATGCTCTGAGTCAGGGAAAACTTTCTCAACAGCTGGGATCAGACCCTGTCAGTAAACACACAAATATTAGTACATAGACAAATATAAGATCCAAATAGTTATAGATATCTGTCTAAAAATTCACAGACCTTTTGCTTGTCGGTCATTATAGTCCATGGAGTAGTGTTGTCGATTCCAAGATCATCTTTCAATGTTTCCAAGAACCATTTCCATGTAGCTAGAGACTCCACTTCCACTACAGCCATGGCAATGGGATATATACAGTCATTTGGATCAATCCCTACTGCTGTGAGCAACTGACCCCCATGCCTAGTCTTTATGTGACAACCATCCAAGCAGATGACAGGCCTACAACCACTAAGAAAGCCTCTTTTGCAAGCATCAAGTGACATGTAGCAATGGCTGAATAGACAACCTTGAACTTTCAGATAAAAAGTGCTTCCAGGATTGCTTCTTCTCAATTCATTCGCATAAACCCACAATTGATTGTATTGCTGAACCTCATCTCCATGAATGGCTTTTAATGCAAGTCCTCTTGCTCTGGCCAACTTGCTCCTGGAAGGAGTCAAGTTCCAATCCTTTTGCACAGTTCTTGCAAAATTGGTGAGGCTCACCTTGTCATCTGCTCTAAAAGTCTCCATGTATTTTGTAGCCAGCCATTTTGAGGTGCATTTTTTAATAACCCACTCTCTCTGGCAGCTGTGCCCACCAAAGTAAGTCTTCACCACAAAAGCCTTCACTCTACTGTCTTCTGAAGCATAAAGATTCCAAGAGCACCCATCAGCACAATGGGCCCTTATCCTCTTCTTATCATTCCTTGGCATTTTGATTTGAACCCTATTCCTAACACCATACTCTATAATGGCCTCTCTCAATTTCTGAACTGAAGGAAACACTAGGCCAACATAAAAGGTAGGATTGTTCATGTCCTCATCTCTAAAACTCTTGAACTTCAACCTGACTCCACCTTCACCTTCTAGAAGTTCTAGCTCTTCTTCATCAGTAGACACACCATCACTATATGTCCTAGTTACCACAACCCCTTTGAGTCTGCTACCTTTGGCCTTCTTTTCCTTTGATATGTTCTGTCCTACACCCTCATCTACTACATTTTCATCAACATTGTCAACAAATAAGTCATCGTCGCCGTCATCTAACTCATAGTCACTATCAATAAATTCTTCATCCTCACTGTCACTGTCATCAGTACCACCATCACTGTCTTCAAGTTGGTCTTCTCTTCTGATGTTGCTACTGCCCTGTTCTCTGTCCTCTGTATTGTTGAAGCTCAATCCAGTGTAGAATGAGGGCAAGTTTTCGCCATCCTTCTTTGGAACATACTGCACCTTTGTAGGGCTAATAACCTTTGGTAAGACAGTAACTGGATTGGCTATGACATCATCCCATTCAAACCCTGAAATGCTATCATCATGATCAAAGTATACAACCAGGTTCTTGTATCTGTCAACAACTGCAGCCATCACATTGGTGTCAGCATCACTAACAATTACCCTAAGGCCATCTGCAATCTCCTTGCCTGGTAACAACCAATACATTTTCAAACCTCCAGTCCTTAAATACCCTAAATCCTCAACAAACTGATCAAGCCATAGTGGAGACCAAGTATTTGTCTCTACATAATCAAACCAATTGACTTTCCCATTGACATATGATTTGAGATGGCCATGCCCAACAAAAAAACCACCATGGTGAACTTCAATCGAGAACTCTTCATTACCATCATCTACAATAAACACATACAAACCCGATCAACTAAGAAACATGGCAGAAATCCAGTAACAAATAACCAAAGGCTGAACATTTTCCTTCAAAAATCAGAACCTTCCTAAACCCTAACAACCAAAAATCCGTCAATTTCTACATCAACCATGTCGCAATAGTGACCACATCGTTGATCTACACCATATAAAGCATTGAAATTTCACTTTGATTCACTCACCATACAATTAACACCTCGACCAGATTCGCCGCAGTCTCGCCGCCGCAGTCTCGCCCCCATCTTCCACCGTCGTCGATAACACCTCGACCAGATTGAGATGCCCACGTATGCTCTCTACTCCTCGCGGGACTGTTTCCCACCAGTCGTCGTCGATCGCAGCCGGCCTCGTCCCCTCCGCAACGCCCGCCTCGCACCCTCCGCAACGCCTGCCCTGCCCCTTCGTAACAGATGAATACCAAAAGTCCAGATAGACTGAACTGAGAGAGGGATAGAAAGACAGGGGGCTTTCTGCATATTTACATGGCCCTTTGGCTCCCCCTCCCACGTAGGATCCAGGTTGGTATGCCACGTCGGCTTCCAGAGCGGGTTAAACCCGTTTGGACCTGTGATGGCACCCGAAACAAAGATTAGTGTGCTGATTCTGCGATTTGGGAGTGTAGGGACCTAAACGACACACCTTGACAAGTTAGAGGACCGGCCATGTATTTCACTCTTAATTATAGGTTAATTAGGTTTGTTAGGTTCGTCTCGTGGAGTAGATATGACTTATGCAATTAGTTTTATAAGTCGTTTATGTTTAATGCTACTAATTATCACTTATTTTTAGTCCCTAGTATCTAAACACAGCCTTAGTAAACGAATGGGAATTGGTTCCTTTCCATGCCTTCTATCTTTCTAGAACGCCGCAACGACCACATGCCACTCAAGATAATCGCTGCATCTGTCGCTGGGCAATGCAATGGGTCAAGTAGATCAGCATCAGCTGCCCATGTAACTGGGTGAAGGCGTGGCAGCTTTACATGACTAAGCTCCCTCACCGCCATCCAGAACTGAGTCGCAGGTGTGCATTCGACCAGAGCATGGAATGCGGTTTCCTCCTGCATGACACATGTTTCGCAGGTGCTCAGATGCTCCACATGCCGCCTACACAAGTTTGCGCGCGTCAGCAGGGCATTGTGGATAACCCGCCACCAAAACACACGAACTTTTGGCGGTATTTTAGTTTCCAGAGCCGTTGCCAGACGAAGAAGAGCTGTTTGAATTGCAAGCATGCTGTTGTTGCTCTCTATCAGCAAGGAGACGATATGCCGAGCGAACCGAGTAGCAGCCATGTCGTTCAGCAGGGCAGACCATGCCCAGAAATCTTCAGTTGCTGGCCCCAACGGTATCCTCGCTACAGCTTCAGCATCCAAAACGTCACGTTCAACTTCAAATCTTCTGCATCCACTACGGAAACCCCGTATACGCCCAGTGCCTAACTCTTTATCGAGTGTATTTTTTCGGACACTCGGCAAACAAGCTTGTTTGCCGAGTGTCAAAATAATACACTCGGTAAAAAGCTTGTTTGTCGAGTGTCAAAATAATACACTCGGCAAAGAAGCTCTTTGCCGAGTGTATTACAATTGACACTCGGCAAAGAATTAAGTTTTTTTTTTGTTTTTGAACCGTTAAGTGATTCAAATAATAAAATATGAGTAGAAAAATTATATGCATATTGTTTGCCGAGTGTCAATAGAATACACTCGGCAAAGAACCTCTTTGCCGAGTGTATTATCGTTGACACTCGGCAAAGAATTAAGTTTTTTCATTTTTGAACCACAAGTGATTCAAATAATAAAATTGGAATGAGTAGAAAAATTATATGCATGTTGTTTGCCGAGTGCCAATAGAATACACTCGGCAAAGAAGCTTGTTTGCCGAGTGTATTTTCTTTGACATTCGGCAAAGAGCTTGTTTGCTGAGTGTATTTTCTGTGACACTCGACAAAGATGTGAGTCCAAATGATTTTTAAATTCTAAAACAAGCAAATTAAGTCTAAAAATAATATAATTTGTCATGAAGTGATTGTATCACATATAGAGGCTGTGATAAAAAGTTGAGAACATTTCGCACATTTTGTCATAACGATGTCTATCAAATCGAAAAATCTCACAAGAACTGTATTGTAATTGGGTGTTAGAGTTAGTGGATGTATGTTTTGAATACAAACTTTTTTATATGATCTCAGATGAAAAAACACTTTATACCAATGTCGTACACCTCGACTAAATCTAAAATTTTGTAGTTGACAACTTTTGTATTTGAGATTGTTTAATGCCTCAAAACATTATTATAAGTTATTAAATTTGAAATTTGAATTTTTTAAATGACCTCGTATGTGAATATGTTCTATATAAAACTTGTAGGTCTCGAAGAGATATAAAAGATTGTAGTTTACAACTTTTTAATTTAAGATAGATAAATACATTAAAATATCCTTATAATGTATCTAATTTGAAATCTTAATTTTTCAAAATTTTCAAATGACCTCGGATGTAAACATGTTTCATATCAAAGTTATAGGTCTCGAAGAGATATAAAAGTTTGTAGTTTACAACTTTTTCATTTGAAATTGTTTAACCATCCAAAATTTCGTTACAAACTCAAAGAGAAAACACAACTTGCCATGTCAGCAATCCATTCCTCCAAAATAGTGCCTTCCTGTTAGTCCAAACCTTACCACCCGGATCCACCTCCCCCATCCAAATAAAAAACATCACCCCTCTCTCTCTCCCCCTATCTCTTTCTCTCCTATCTCTCTCCCTCACAGCCACTCAACGGGGGAATCGGCCGGCACGGGCGGGCGGCGCCCCGGCGCAGCGCGGCGTGCGGGCGGGCGGCGGCTGGCCTAGCGTGGGTACGGCGGGCCGGCTTGGTGCGGGCGCGGGCGGCCAGCGCGGCTAGCGTGGCTAGCGCGGACACGGCCGGCTCGGCGCGGCGTGGCCAGCGCGGCTAGCTAGGGCACGGCGGCCGGGCTGGCGGCCGGCCGGTGTGGGCGAGCAGCGCGGGCGGCTCGATGCGTCCAGCGCGGGCGGCGCTGCGGCGGATTTTTTTTATTTTATGAAAAAAAATTGCCGAGTGTCGTCAATGTTTTTTTTTATTTTTTTGAAAAAAATATTTGCCGAGTGTCTGCTCGGCACTCGGTAAAATCTTTGCCGAGTGCCCGATGAAAAACACTCGGTAAACAGGGCTTTATCGTTACCCTGTTTACCGAGTCAAAGAATTTGCCGAGTGTTTTTTAGTGTTGCCGAGTGCTTGGGGCACTCGGTAAAACCCCCGGTTCCCGTAGTGATCCCAACATCTTCGGTCATGATCAATCAGCTCCTCAACTTTTGTGCTGTTGCTGTCGGTTTTGGACAGAGGGGTTTCAGATTAACTCCACCCAGGATCCACTTATCATTCCAGATATCTGTGGTAGCCCCATCACCTATCTATTTGTTAATAATATTTGTGTCTGGTAAAAGTTTTGTTGGTCTTGTGCATTTAGGGAATACTCCCTCCGTATTATATTATTAAAGAAAGTCGTTTAGGATAAGGTTTGAGTCCAACTTTAGAAATATAAATCATGAATAACTTTTAAGTTGTTGAGTTTGAAATTGTAAAGTTATATGAATAGATTTATTTTAAAAAAATACTTTATAAAAGTATATATGTATCACTTTTCGACAATATTTTTATAGAAATAAAAAGTTAAAGTTGTGTTTTGAAGACCGTATTGCTGTCCTAAACGGAGTATATGTAATGGTTTCCTAATGCCTAATCATTACATTTTTTTGGTTTTGGCAGGACACTGGGTAATGCACGTTTTGTGTTCTAGCACCCTATTGGGCCGGAAGTTGGGGAAAAAGCTGATGGCACTTTAGCAATAGCTACCACCTGTGTTGCCAGAATATGCCCTTGATTCACCATCTAATTTGAAATGGAATGGGTCGTACCTACACATGATTTCCTGTGCATAATAAGTAGAAGTTATCATCTTCATCATGTTGAATTCTGAACTGGTGGTTTGATTCTTTAAGATGCTTGCCAAACCCACTGTGGGGGAGCTGCTACATAGATGATTACATGTTGTATATGTGCATGAAGTAATGAACTTATCTTGCTTAGGTTTCCCACTGTCTTGTTTAACTTGCTTGTCTGGTTGCTGGTAATAGTCATGTTATAAGGTATCAAATGTTGCCTATTACATGTTAATGCATACTTATATAGTGAATTGGCACGTGTTAGTGTTCAAAATGATTCTTGTATTCCTATCGGTTACCAAAAGATATTTATAATAACCGAGGACCGTCGACATAGATTGATAAAGTTGATAGGGCGCAAGAAGCGCACCCTATTTTCTAATATTTTAATGAGTAATTGCACTCACCATACAACAATTTGGTGGGTAGGTGCAAATTGATTCAACAACTTGTAAAATGCTCAGTTTAGTGCAATAACTTGATATGTGGGAGCAAATTGGTCCAACAACTTCTAAAATATTTATTTTAGTGCAATAACTTGGTAAATTGGTGCATCTATACTCCAAACGTGACAACCGTAACATATTTTCTAATGTCGGGCTGTTAGTATATTCACGTATTAATTAGCTATTGATGTTTGCATCACGATGGCAATGCATTTGGCTAAGATAAGAACTTTCAATGCAAAGAGAAGTAACGTTATGTCTTCAAAAAGTCACGTCACATCACATCAAATCTCTCTCCTCATACATGAAACATTAAATGTAGGTAAATAAAAAAACTAATTATATAGTTTTGATGTACACGACGAGACCAATCTTTTGAGTCTAGTTAGGTTATGGTAGAACAACAATTACCACAAACAAACGAAAAGTACTATAGTGCACTACAGTGTCCGATGTAACTTTTTGACCACCCTTTTCAAGGGATCTAAACACAGCGCGCCAAGCTCGACTGCCGGCGCACGGCACCATGGTCGCCCCGGCGGACCCATGAGCTCATCTGGTCCCGGAGGTACTTGTGCAGCAGCTCCGCCGGGTGCCCATGGCCTCCATGCAGGTTAGCGAATTTTACATATATTGATCGATTTCTACTCCCTCCGTTCTAAATTATAGTTCATTTAACTTTTTTACCGTAAATTTGACTGCTCATTTTATTCAAAAAATTTGTATAAATATAGTCAAATTTAAGGTATTTTTATGATTATTTATTAATAAAATAAGCCACCATAAAAAATATAATAATTTGCATAAAATTTTAAATAAGACGAGCGGCCAACTTTAGAGTCAAAATAGTCAAACGAACTAAATTTGAAACGGAGGGAGTACTGCTTTTCCTCCACCTCTCATGTGATGGGATATTGGAGCTCACCGTTTTGTTAAGCCCATTAGATATATTTATTTATTTATTTGAAGAAAAATAAGAAAGTAGCATAGGCTCGTTGTATTAGAGCACGGTTGATTGATTGGCCACAACGCGTGCCATTTACCGAATCCACCACAACAGCAAGAGGATTTTGTAAAAAATAAAGGATGGAGTGTCGACTGTGTCCACCAGATAACAAACCTTGTAATTTCTGCTTGCACGCTGACAACGAATATAGTTCCCCTGTCAAACAACAAAGCTTGTATTTTCTGAATGTTCAGTTTTGTTTACGGTATGATACTTATTTTAATTTCTGACGAGGAATATAGTTTATTGGTTTACTAATTTTGAGGAAATTCAAGACTGAAGCTAGCGTCCCAAAACATGGTATTTTTCTTTCTACTAGGTCTAGGACTGTCCCGAGAGCTGGTACTTTCAAGTTAAAGATCTTAAGTTCTTTGGTATATCAAATGATGATAAATAGACCACCACAAATTGCTCACTGATTTCAAGTTAAAGATCAACTTAAATGTTTGGCGGAATAGTCATTTTCATCTCTAAACTATCAAACTGAGGTTCACTTTCATCCGAACTACTAAAATGGCCATTTGAGTCCTCGAACTTTCTCATGCTGCTCACACCACATTGACGCGCTTTGTTAGCACCCAGTCAATTAGTGTCCATAAAATACCCTTTTTTCTATCCCCTAGATGCTGCATATTATTGTATTTCTCTATTGTAATTACCGATGGTTTATTGCTGATATAGTAATGTTTGTTTAGTATCGAATGATGCTGAATACAACTTTGTTTGTTCACATAACAAAAGTAGTTGTCCATTCAAAACATCAAGTTCAAAGTGACGTGCCATGGAATGTTTAATAAAATGATATTTGTACCATGAATTGGACACTTAAAAAATTATACCTAGCTGACTGGGTGCTGATGATGCGTGACAACGTGGTGTGACACGTAGGATGAGAAACAAAAATGAGCCTTATGAGAAAGTTCAAGAACTGAAATGGTTATTTTCATAGTTCAAGGACAAAATTGAGTATCAGAAGATAGTTTAAATGTTTTATGTCATTATTACGTGGTGTACAAGTTTCATGGGCCACCTTTTTTTGTCATTACATTCTGAAAACCCTCAATATAAAAGCGCACGCTACTGCTGAACCAGGTGTAATAGGCGCAGTCTACCGCCTATGTGGATGATCTCATAGTAACTGGTGCTGAACCAGAGCTGCTCAAGAATTTCAAGTAGCAGATGTACGTTAACCGAGTTTGAGATGAGTGATCTCGGCTTGCTCACATACTACCTTGGGGATTGAGGTGGAGAATAAACAAGGAATCAACTGTCACCATCAAGCAGACTGCCTATGCCAGGAAGGAACTGGATTAGTTTGGTATGACTGATTGCAACCCTGTTAAATTTACCATGGAGCAGAAGCTGAATTTGCAAGGATGCTGATGGTGAACCTGTAGATGGCACTGAGTACCTCTGATTGCAACCCAGCTTCTAGGTGCGCGCCTCTGCCGCCGGGAGAAGAGAGGCACGCGCGCGCCGCAATTGCAGGATGGACTCCTCGTCGACGCCCCCCGTCGCCACTTGTGCTGCTGGAAGAAATTCCGCACGCGCTCCTATTTTGGACAACAATACGGTCTCCAAAACATAACTTTACCTTCTTATTTTTACAAAGAATAGTTATTAAACATAATATATGTATACTTTTATAAAAATATTTTTTACGACAAATCTATTGGTATGGTTTTCACGTTTTCAAACTCAACGACTCAAAAGTTATTCATGATTTATATTCTTAATGTTTGACTAAAATTTTGTTTAAAACGACGTCTAAATCCTATAGAGATGAAGTACGTCTGCAGCAACATCAAGCATCAAGGCCGCGGATGTCACGACAATTAAATCAACGTCTGATTTCAGCTCTCATTCAGGTAAACCATACTCCACTTCGTTATTACATTTGGAACCCACACAGTCCCACAAGGAATGAATCTGAGCCTAGAGTAGCAGTAGCAGCAGCAGCAGCAGCAATGACGAAATATCCTAATGCCATGCCAAGTGTCTTGGTGGGAATGAATCTGAGCCTAGAGTAGGAGTAGCAGCAATGACGAAATATCCTAATGCCATGCCAAATGTGCTAATGGCCAAGTGTCTTGGTGTCTAGCATCTATACATGTCCTCATCTACATCCAATTCCATGGAGAGCAAAAATTCTGACAACGATGTGCTAGAGTGACCCTACTCTCTAACATCTGTAAAGCAAAAGCTAGCGTGGATCCACCACCACTCGGACTGGTTCACCAGTCCTTGACATCGACCCTTAATGCCTCCACGGCCTCTTTGTGTGCAGGGATATCACCCAGTCAACAAAAAACTGAAAGAAGCAATGAAGAGAGCAGGGAGCAATGATGAGACTAAACCATACATCATATATGCCAAACAGAAAGCAAAACCAAGATGATAGTTACCTTAGGCTGTCGAAGAAAGAATGGCCAGATCAGAGCCATCATCAAAATCATCAGAACTCCAGGTATAAGCACAACACTATATGCAGACCTCTGATTCCCTAGGATGGTGACTCCCATAACAAAGAGCAGATAGCAATTCGCAGCAAACAAGAGCAGGGCACAGATCTGGAATCCAACAGAGTCTGGTATGGGAACCTCTTTATAGTATGCACCAAAAGCATAAAGTAATCCCAGGCTCGGAAAAGGCATCATTGTCCTGGCACAAATGGCATGGTAGAAGCCATCCTGTATCTTCAGTATCTGTGCCGACAAAGCCTCATCCTTACCATGTGAGTATACCAGAACAAAAACTGTTAGTGGCCCAAGAAAAGATGCAATTTTGTCCGCATTTGCGTAGACAAAGCAAATAATCCCCTGCAGGTGATAAAATTTTACCATTGTACCGTTAGGAATATGCCGTGCGAATGTATTCACATGTCAAAGAGTTAGATGTGCAAATCGGTTAAACATAACCAATATATACCTTATCCTGTTCCTTCTGGCGCTCTGGTTTTTTCTTGGGAAAAGACATACTGTCCAGATTATCCAACCAGCCTTGCCATCCAACAGTAACTGTCTTGAATTCAGCATTGGCATCCCAGAACAGCTCCTCCTGGTAATAAATAAAGTAATCATAAGATTTAGAAACAGTTAGGATAAAAATAACCTATCCACACTACCGAAATATTTTTTTAAAAGAAACACCATATTTTGTTGTGATTCTGCAGGACTTTGATAAGCTGAAATTGTACTAGCTTTTGAAGCAAAAGAAGTACAGTCAACAAGAAGGTACATATCAACAAACAGCATATATTTAACTTAGTCCTATTTACATAATTTACAATAATGATATATTGTTATGTCATGTTGGTTGAGTTGTTAATAAAATACCAATAAAAATTTGCTTGACTGATCAGCTACGTTTTGTTAGCCAAATATTGAACTCTAGCCTGCAGAATTGCTTATGCTGCCCTTTTTTAAAAAAAAACTTTGATATCTTAAGCATGTGGCATTAATCACGTTGAAGTTCCAAACTATGTGGAAAACAAGTGATTGAGATAGAACTAAAGTGGGAGAGCTTTTGCCATATTCTCACAGCTCTGGAGAAATGAAGTTTTACTAATTCTGTTCATATTGGCATAGGGCTGGAGCTTGTTTTCTACTTCAACTAAGGTAAGCCTGGTTGATTCTCGATAAATGTCATATTTACACGGTTCCGTTGATGACACAGGTGGCCAGGTCCTTGATGAACTACAATAATCAAAGGTTCCTACCTAACATAGGAGTTTAGGAAAACAACTATCAATTTCAATTCATTATTTTGTCTAATAACTGCCTCACCTCCTCATAATTTTCCAACACATTAAGTTCAAAACTAACTATTAGGCAATGTATACTAATACTAACAAGCTATTCATTTGCAGATTCACAGAATAACTAAATATTTCTTATAAAACAGTAACAAAACTTACGTTATGGGCATGCTGCATTACTTCCTCAATTGTCCACTGCTGATAAGTGGGCAGTGGATCCGTCTTGGGAAATAACCTCTCGACGCATTCGATCCATCCACCAGCAGCAGCGATCTCAATTGGCAATCTCCCACTCTGTTAAGGACATTATTAAATTAAGAACTAGAAAGGAGAACTTGAGTAAACAACTAGGGCAGAAAAACAGAAATATAGAAATCACCTCATCTGAAACATTAGCGTCTGCTCCTGCCTCAAGTAGGAATTCAATGCAGGCCTTTGAACCTTTAAAAGCTGCAATAGTTAGTGCAGTGGCTGGTCTGTCAAAATTGACATCAGGATTGTTTTGCAGCAACAATTGAACCAGCATGCAGCTTCCTTTTCTTGTGGCAATCTGCAAAGGAGTTTACCCTGTCTCGCAACGAGAATTCACTTGTGCTCCATTTGACAAAAGCATTTCCACTACTGCATATTGTTCTGTATGCACACAAATACGATACAAATCAGGTTCAACAAAGTAAAAGTGTGTTGTCCCAGCCTCCAGGTAATCCTATCAAGTCACACACACATACTCAATTATTTACCAAAGTGCACTAACCTCTCTCGATGGCGATGTGAAGAGGGCTGTTCCCATTCCGATCAAGTTCATTTATGTCAGACAACGCCCCATTATGGAGGAGCAACTTAACCACATCAACCGAACCATTCTCTTGAATGGCGGCAAGTAGTGGTGTTACACCTACAGCAACCAATGATTTGAAATAAATAGATGGACATGCAACAAAAAACAATTTTGCCTTAGCAAATCTAACTGAAATAATTCAAGGATAACATGTTGCTTCAAGAAAAAGCAACCTTCAGCAGCAGTTTTTCTACATAAGACAGTAGCTTTCTCATGAAATGGCAAGCTAGTGTTGGCAAGCCTTATAGTAAAGGTGAACAAGAATACATAGTGTATGTGTTTTTTAGAGCGACTACAGCAGGCAAATTCGCCAACTTGAACTTCTCATTATTAACTGTAGCAAACTAAAAATTACATCAGCAGCTGCAAGAGCAATGCGAAGCAATAAGGTTACAATGACACAACAGAATGACCAAGGGAACACAACTCCCAAAAAACACAAGACAAGGCCATAACACTAGCCAAAGAACAACCACTAATTGTCAAGAGTGTCTCCTGTATGTGTATGTAACACTGTGTGGAAACTTTTTCTGCAACTAACAGATAATTCCATTCTAAATTATGTAATGCTATCAGTTGATGATCCCTTTTACAGCTATATAGACCTATGGTCGCAGTGGAATGAGAAAGAAACAAATAAATTGAAGTGGTTATTTGTTCTGTTTATTTGCTTCAAACCCTAAGCAATCCCAATTTACAGCAATTTACTATTTTCTGATTAGTTTTTAGTCCAGATTCAGTCGAGATACTGACAAGTGATTTCAGGGACTTGTGCGAGAAAAATCATGGGTCGAGCCTATGCAGATTACACATTACCATGTATTGCAGCAGTAACACTGTGGCTGCCGATGGACAGCAACAGGTTGCACGTTGCTTCATCCCCGACTGCGGCCGCTAGGTGAAGCAAACCCTTGCGTCGGTTCCCGCCGTCGGAGACCGCCGCCGCCGCCGCTGCCAGTCCCTCAACCATCAGTCCCGCATTCCGCTGCCACCCTGCACCCAAGAAAACGCACAATCGAACTTGGCTTGTACTCTCGTGACCCAAGCTTCCATCGAGAACTACTCTTACCCTCCAACCCGGCGGAGTCGCCCTCGAGGGCCATCGATTTCCTTCGCGAACCGCGGATTCACCTCGGACGCGAGGTAGAGGAGAGGCCGCACGTCAACCTCCCGCGATTCGGAGGTCGAGGAGGCCGCGCGTAGGCGGGATAATGCCGCCCGCATGACGACCTCGGCGCTCGAACTCCGGGGAGGAAGGTTCGAGAAGCCTAGGGTTTTGGGGGATTTGCGTAAGTTTTCCGATCTCGATTGCGAAATGGACGCGGGGGTGTGGGGGGAGATCGGCCGATGGGTGAAAAGTTTCCCGCCCGATGATGCTAGGGTTACGCGTCCTAGAGGCCCAGGAACGGCCCAAGACACGGTCTGGACTCTGGAGTCGACTGGATTGTTTTTTGGAAAAAGTCTACCTCCCTCAACTATTGTGTTTGTCTCCTTTGCCTCCATCATTACCAAAACCAGACATTAACACCTTCCTCATCTCACAATTTCGATTATTTTTCCTCTCTAAGAGGTTTTGAAAGGTGGTTTTAAGAGTAATTAAAATTTCTAATATCTAACTTACTCTTAGAAAATTTGTTTTATCTCAAGAAAATATGAAATCAGTTTCATATTTTTGTATATTTCATACTCTATATTCTAGTGTTTAATAATAAGTTATTTAAATCTTTTATGATCATGTTTGATTTTTTGCTAAAAGTTGCTCATGTTTTTTGTCTAAATCTTTCGGGGTGACATGCATACCTAGTGGCGAGCGTGGTAAGGGGGGCGACATGGCGAGCAATGACTATGGCATGAGAGGTTTACATGCTTGTGGCAACAACAGGGGCATGATTACACTCATTTTTTAAAAATTAAAGTTAGATGATTTTTTAATAAAATGAAACTTTGATCTGGCTCGTTTAGCTCGTCTCAAGTTGGGTTTCAAATAATAAAGGAGATCATAATAAATAAGAATAACTTAGTTTTAAAGAAAGAACTCGGAATAAATAACATGAGCATCTTCTAGCAAGATGAAACTGATTTTTTAGTTAAAACATATTTCTACATATTTTCTAAAAGTAAGTTAGATATTAGAAAATTTAATTTCTCTTAAAACCACCTTTAAAACCGCTTAGGGAGGAAAATACCTTTAAAACCGCCCGCTACATATTAGAAATATTTTCACAATTCGGAAGCTGAATTTTTACATGTGATTTATCCAACTCTGATGGTTCTTTTTTTTGTTAAGACCCTGTTTCGATGAGCTAAATCTAAAATTTAACAAGTGCTATTGCCAAACTTTATTCTAATCTTTTTTGGGGTTTATTTATGACTAAAACAATCCTATTTTTCCTTGAGTGCTTGAGAATATCTTGCTCGAAAAGAAATTTTATTTCTATCTCCAATTGCGATCCAATTCTTTTGCAACCACTATTTATGGAGTTCATACCGCTTATCCAAGAGAACTTGGTGCTGACGAGTTAAGTTTTGTTCTAAGGAGTGGTTATGAAAGTTTGGGGGTAGACTTTGGATTTACAAGAGTTTGTCTTCAATAACTTGAAGTTGTTTGTTGATGTTGGGCTTACCTTTCCTCCATTTTTACAGATCAGCACTAAAGGGTGTTTTAAGGAGAAAAAAAAAGAACGGATAACAGATTTGTTCCAACTTGACTTTGGCTGAGACTCAAAATCATCCAGCAAGAGCCACCTTCTCAAATTTGAAGGGATTCTAAGTAATGGCTAGAATAATGACTTTGTTTCCCCCCTATATTTTCAAGGGATGATCGTTTGCAAATCTGATGGCAAGAAGAACAATCGCAGTCCCTCTTGTATTTGCCATTTCTGGCCACGCTCTCCTCTCCCGCTCAAACCACCACCACCACCGCACCTCGCACCTCCTCCGTCAGCTTCGCCTCGCATGGTCCAGCGGGAGCGCTCCAGGAGATGCCAGTGCGCAGCACCGAGGCGGCGTCCATGCGCGGAACCGAGGCGGCCGGCGCGAATAAGCCACCTGGGCGGCGACTGGGCCGGGTGCTGGTCGGGCGCCGCCGGCGGGGCGCCCTGTTGCTCCTCGCGCTGGCGTACGCAGCCGCGATGCTCATGCTCGCCATGGGCGGCGGCGAGGCGCCCGGCGCCAGCGGCGTGGTGGAGGCCGAGCTGCGGCGGCGCGCGCCGCCGCCGCCGCCCGGGTCGGTGCACCGCAGCCACCTCGTGTTCGAGCGGCTCCTCCCCGAAATGCGCGCCTTCACCTCGCGCCCTCATCCTGTGAGTGTCCAATTCGAAGCCTTTGCTGCAATTCTGCATTGTCCGGTGGGAAAATTACGATCATAGCAGTTGGCACTCGATTTTTTGTGGAGCGGAAATGAGTTCTTGCAGGCCGTAGTTCCTGGTTTGTCTTGAAGGGGGAAAGTTTGCTTCCATACTTGGTTTGATAATGTCCCCGGATCGCAAATTTGCAACGTGGGCCCTTAATTTAGGTCAATTTATTGGTACATATATGCTAGTTTTATTGCTTGCAGGGGCAATACCCAAAAAAAAAAGGATTGGTGCTAATATGTGTTCTTCACTTCTTGCGTGTTGCTTTCCAAACATTCCCCCCTTTGCTGCTGCTATTACATCTATGAATAACTGCTTGCATGTTCTTCTGCTTATTCTGTTACATATCATTACATGGTGCTACATTGCTCTAAAATAAGTAATGTCTTGCGGTGGCTTATTATGTGGCCTCAAACGAAGCAGTTTCCAACAGGATTTCTTTTAGTCTGCTCTTGTTGTGTCTCTGTGTTTTATATCTACTATTTGTGTCAACTCTCTGGAGTATGCTGACATTCAGAGGAAGTATTTGTGACTTTGACTCACAGTTGAACATGATATTGCTGATGATCTTGCTGATGAGTCCCACTATGAATCCCTTTAATTGCCTTTGATCCCTTCCTTACGGCTTGCATGTGTGTGATATAATTTATTTTTGTCCTGGCATTACACAGTTAATGATATCGCATTACAAAAAGATTGGAAAACAGTGGAAACCTTGTATCAGCAAGAGGCTGACAGAGTCAGGTAACAGAACCTTGAGAGTTTAGTTTGCATACCAAACATGCACGTCAAAAGCTAATTCTTCTTCTTTGTTTGCCTCTATGTCAATGTAATCCGGGAAAGACAACATAACTTGGTAGCTGATATTGATGGCACACATTGCACTTTTCAGAGTTACCACCTTCAAATGGTTTCCTCGTAGTTGAGGCAAATGGTGGCCTGAATCAACAACGCATTTCAGTAAGTTGTTGTACAATCATTTCCTTGCACTGCAATTATTGGTAGGAAATGTTTCTTTTTAAAACAGTCCATCATCAAAATTAGCATGTGTTTTCATTGTGACATATTAGCTCTCTTTATTAGGCTATAAAAAGAATTGTCAGTTAATTAGCAGTTACTAGATAACTCAGAAACGAGATCCAATCTCAACCGATAGGTTTCCTGTTGTCACTGGTTTTTTGTGATCAGAAAGGTATCAAGTTTTGCCAAGATTTGCTTCTGTGGTCCACATCATTAATTGGCAGTTCCCCATGTACATGTGGTGAACTTCATTTCTTGCATAAACACGGTAATCAGTGTTTTGTTCATGTATGTGTCTTATCTTCTATGGAAGTCTCAATAATAAATGGAGATTTATATGCTAACAATCTTCATCTTTCGAATTATTTATGTCTTTTTTTGTATAGACCCTCAATTTCAAATTAGGTTTCCTCTTTTCAGCTAGCATTTTTTGTGGTTATCTAATAGAGATTTCTTAATACAGATTTGTGACGCTATTGCTGTGGCCAGAATTCTCAATGCAACTCTTGTGACACCCGCATTTCACTTGAATAGTGTTTGGCGTGATTCTAGGTAACAATTTACTTGCTACAGAATAGAGATGTGTTTGGTGTAACTGAATATCATATATGACTCCCTCCTTATCTTTTCTTGGAAACTAGCTTTGTAAAATAGACCTTTATGAGAAGTTAGGAAATAAACTTCTGCAAGTAATCTCCATTTACAAGTCTTTTTTTGGTCAACAGTTTGTAAGGAGGCTGGAGCCAATAAGTATAATGGATAAAATCTTTTCATATTGTGAAACAGAGAAACCTAATCCTCGTTTATATGCTTCATTATATGCACATAAGCTTTTCTCTTGTTGCTGCAACTTTTGGTATTACCATTTGGTATGCGTTACTTTTATTCTCTGAGTTTCATGAGGATGTGTTTTAATTTCATGCTTTCAGCAAATTTGGCGATATCTTCGACGAAGATCACTTCATCGAGTCTCTTAGAAAACATGTAAGGGTTATCAAAGAACTTCCTGAAGATGTTTCTCTGCGATTTGATCATAATATCAGCACTATACCAAATATGAGAACTAAAGCTTTCTCACCCCCAAGCTACTACCTACAACAGGTGCTTCCGAAAATGTTGGAGCTAGGGTATGTGTTCCTTCCTTGCTTCCCTTGCCTTGAAGTAGTGTCAGATGCTTGGAGCTTAGGGATCACTTAATTGATACCCTGTCTTCACTTATTCTTGTTCCTTGACCCAGGGCTGTGCGTATTGCCCCTTTCTCAAATAGATTGGCCCATTCGGTTCCTTCAGATGTCCAGGCATTGAGATGTTTGGCAAACTATGAAGCATTGAGATTTTCTGAATCAATAAGAATTCTTGCAGATAATATGGTTGGCCGCATGATCAAGAGGAGTTCTTTAACTGGTGGGAAGTATGTCTCAGTGCATCTTCGTTTTGAAGAGGTTTTAACAAAGTTTATATTGTGTGAACTTATATTACTAATTTTCTCTCTAAGTTACGATGATCGTGTGCTATATGTTTAGGACATGGTAGCTTTCTCGTGCTGCACATATGATGGTGGTTCGAAGGAGAAAAATGCAATGGAAAATGCGCGTGAAAGGAGCTGGAGAGGGAAGTTTCACCGACCTGGTCGAGTAATAAATCCTGAGGCTAACAGAAGGAATGGGAAATGCCCGTTGACACCCTTAGAGGTTGTGACATGCACATGTGCTCCTTGCAATTTGTGCATGTTTCTGAAGTCCTTACTTCCTAGCCACTGTTAGAGCCCAAACCATGCTTCTGAGGGCTGGATAGTTGCATCACAGAGAGAGTGCTTGGTTGTATTGATAGATCATTTCTAAATGTCTTAATCTGTCACACCAAATTCGCAAGATTTGTTTTTTTTACCACAGACCAAAGTTTTAGGGGAGTTTGCTTTTATGGGGCGCTATATAGACTGTTATTTTCTTACTGGTTAAGTGTAAACAGGTTGGTATGATGCTGCGGGGAATGGGATTCGACAATACTACTTCCCTTTATGTTGCATCTGGTAAAATATACAATGCTGAAAAATATATGACTCCTCTTCGCCAGTTGTTTCCATTGTTGCAAACAAAACAAACTCTGGCTACATCAGAGGAGCTTGCACATTTCAAGGTAACTAATTTTTCTTTGGTTATTGCATTTGTCTTAATATATACTATGCATCCTTTGGTTATCTCGTTTGCATTGCGTCAATAATATGGAAGCCAGGTATTGAAGGATAAATTTGCCTGCTTACGCTATTAGGGACATTCATCAAGAATGGCAGCACTGGACTATACTGTCTGTCTTCATAGTGAAATGTTTGTGATGACACAAGGAAGCAACTTCCCTCACTTTCTGATGGGGCACAGACGTTAT
Organism: Echinochloa phyllopogon; assembly: GCA_033239725.1. Classification (NCBI taxonomy): domain Eukaryota; kingdom Viridiplantae; phylum Streptophyta; class Magnoliopsida; order Poales; family Poaceae; genus Echinochloa; species Echinochloa phyllopogon. The sequence continues at coordinate 5,242,129 of BTCW01000017.1, read as the reverse complement.
GCATATGGAGGACATGCAAAGACAATAAAACCAGACAAACGGAAACTAGTTCAAATCTTCGATGATCCAAGTATCAGGTATATTTGTGGTTGTCCTTGTACAATTACTTAAATTTATTAATGAATTTAGCCTGAATTTGTTCACATGTAGCCATGTAAACAATCTCATGTCCAAGATGGCCCTTGTTGTTTGATAAACCTTTTGCCAAATATGATTGCTTTGCAGAAGCTCTGTTCATTTTAATGGCAAGTATCGCGATTGTTTTACATGTGTAGGCTAACATATATATAAATCTTATGTCTTGTTTAAGTGTCAAACACCCTGCTATGATCAGGACATGCAGGGTTGTTCATGAAATGTGCTTGAGGTTATATCTAACTTTATTTTGTATGTAGATGGGATCGATTCAAGCAGCACATGCAGGACATGCGTCGCCACAGTGAGGCAAAAGGTTTCGGATTAAGAAAACCACAGGAATCCATATTCAACCTTCCAATGCCGGACTGTATGTGTCAACAAGCTGAAGGATGATCAAGGATATAGCATGTAGTACACAGCAAGGAACTAGGCATATTCCACCCTTGTAAGTAGCAAGCGAAAGAAATGTACCGGTTTTAACGTAGGAAGAGGATGAGTCAACATCAATGCCAAATTATGTGGTTGTATATATGAATCTCTTCCCCATAAAAGAATAGAGATTCAGCAGAGATCGAGTGTATATATGTAAATAATGTACTCCACAGATTTTTTTTTCTCGAATACGCGGGCAGCGTATCATTGTATTAAGACGAAGAAGTAATTGATACAAAGTTCGGTTACAACCCATTTAGAACGGACTCCAAATGGACACAAGCCGGCGAGCCAGCTGAACACAACCCGAAATAAAGCTCTAACATGAACTACTCACATCCAAGACAACCTACACAACCTAGACGAGATGCTCTGTGCGGAGCCCTCAGTCGACACTCCATCCCAAGGAGGCAGAGGTCTTGTTCTTCAATATTGGAAACATGTCCATCATTGCATCCATATGTTGCGCTGAATGACCTTCGCCGAAGAATTGCTTCACCGCTTGCCTTGCTGGAACCGTCAAGTCAAGGGGCACACCGACCTCACCGAGCCGGCGTCTCAGGACCACCGCTCCTCGCTCCGTCGTCTTGACGGCTGAGAGAGGGTCTAAGGCTTGACGACGGCTTCGCCTGAGCCCACACGCCTCTAGAGAAGGCGGTCGAGGGGGCGCATCGACGAGGACGGGGTTGACTCGACGACAACGAGGCGGCTTGTCCACAAGAGGCGTCGGGATGTCCTTCGTAACCTGAGCGATAAAGCCTTCCAGAGCCGCCGAGGTGTCAACCTCCGAGTCTACGACTGTGGCGCCTGCCTCCACAGAAGGCACCACGGTCTCTGGTGGCACCAGCGAGCACCCAGCTAGTGCTTCCAAAGGGGGCGAAGCACTTGCCGCAGCAACCAACGAAGCACTTGCCATTGAAACACAATCACGGATTTCCGGTGACTGGAAGGTGGCCACGAACAGCTTGGGGAAGGCAGGCCCGATGGTGAGGTCGTCCTCCTCGATGTTAAGCGCAGCCACGATGGCGGACTTAGCCGCGGTCAGAGCGACCATGGCTAAGGCATCAGTGGCCGAGAGCGTGAGGGCGAGGCCACTGTCAGCCACCACGGGCGATGCGCGCTCTTCCGAGATCGAAGGTCGAGCACGGCCATGCCCAGACCCAACTGGAGGGGCAACTTGGCCGTCCAGTCGAGTGTGGCCCTGGCGAAGCTTCGGGCGACGAGGCCGCCTGCAATGCTTGGCGTGGTGTCGAAGGCCATGACAGCGCAGGCATCGCGATGGTTGACGACACGAAGCAACGCGATGCTTGAAGGAGAGGCCATTCAAGCATCGCCCATCAAGCACCTTGGGGAAGGACCTCCATGGCGCCTCTGAACGGGGAGGCAGCTCCCGGTGCGGAAGTTCCACACGCAGCGACGCTCGCCGCCTCTCAACTCGCTGCCAACCATCAGGGTCAACGCGAGGAGGGCGATGTGCCGCACGTCCCCCGTCATGGCCAGTGGCAATCCGACCAGCCAAGGGGTGGTCATGCCTCCGAAGCCCGACGATCATCTCCGTCGTTCCACGCCAACGGTTGCCGCGCTTGGAGCGACGCTTGGCCGGCTGGGGCGGTGGAGGTGGGCGGCGGCCCCACCGCCGGGGGCACTTGCGGTGTCCGCCCTCACCACGGGGAGGCTGCACCACGGTGGAGCGAAGCGTGGGCTTCGGAGCCGGCGCGGGGCTGCGGAGGACGGCATCAAGGTAGGGGGTCAGGGAGGATGCGCCAACCTCACCGGCGTTGACTACCTCATCGATGTCGTCCTCGGAGTCGGAGTCGTCGGAGTAGTCCATCCAACGCTTGGCCATACCGCGGTCTGCCGACGAGACGACGGGGAAGAATGGCTCCGCCGCGGGTGAGAGCGACGAGGGGGATGCCGCACCAGGAGAGAGGGCGCCTGGGCTGCTGGCCCACGACCGGTACCGCGCCATCTTCGTCGGCGAGGGCGCCTGCGTCGGCAGCCGGGAGGGCTCCTGGGCTGCCCATGGTGTCGGAGGTGGGCGCCGACGGCGGAGGATGGCCGCCGAAGTCGGGCGGCACCGTCGCGTGGGAGAAAGGCTGCTGGCCCACGACCGGTACCGCGTCAGCTTCGCCGGTGAGGGTGCCTGCGGCGGCAGCCATGGCTGCAGCCTCCGCGCGCGAGAAGGGAGGGCGCTGCGCAGGCGAAGGAGGAGGGCGTGGGAGGAGCTGCTGCGGCTGGGGTGGAGGCCGTGGGAGGTGCGGCCGCGGCGGGGAAATCCTAGGCGGGTCGCCCCTCGCATCGCCCCCCCCCCCCCCCCCCCCCCCCGAGTCGTCCCCTGGTGGGCTCATGGGCCGTCTAGACATAATTTAATCATTTCCTTTGTTCTGAGATTTATCTCCAGCATGAGCTCATTCTTTGAACCAAATTTTGTTGTGTAAACTCAGAGTCTTGTCTGAGCGATGTTCCAAATTTCATATAATGATGGCACTGGAAATGTGAATTGAGGAAATTTGTTTCCTCCAAGTATAGGACATGAAAAAAGGGACAGGTCGTGGCACTGGAACACGTGATGTAAAATAAGCCTGTTTTAACATCTACAAAAAAAACCTCCTTGGAGAGCCTATACAATTTACAACCAAATAACAACTACTCGTAGTCTGTATATGATTAAATCAATTAATTGCTTGACTGCTTCATAATTCAAAGAGATTGAAACAATGAAAACAAATTGCTGACGATCCTAGATTGCCTAGCCCAAAGGCCCAAACATCAGAGCCACTGTCCTAGCTATCATCGCTACCTCCATTGCCGCCGTCGGGATACTCATAGCCACTGATGTCTCCGCCGTAGTAACAGTTGTCACCACCGCTGCCGTCACCGCCGTAGTCATGGTTCAAGTAGCAGTCATCGCTGCCGTCGACACAGTAACCACCGGCTGTGTCCCCCGTGACAAAGCCGCCGTTCGCGTAGCCATCGTCGCCGTCTCCGGCGGCGGCGAAGAAGCAGTCGCCGCCGCTGCCGTCGCCCTGGTCAAAGCAGTCGCCGTAGCCCTCGTACAAATAATCGTTGCCGTCGCCGGCATAGTAACCACCCGTTGCCGTCGTCTCCCCCACGACACCGCCGTTGTTCTCATCGCCGCCGACCGGCAGCCCTGGGTCCGCCGGCTCGTAGTCGTAGTAGTTGCTCGGGCCCGGCTGGTCCGGCCCCGGCGGCGGCGGCGGGACAACCTGCTGGCCGGCGGCGGCGGCGGCGTCGGCCTGCCGCTGCTCCTTCTCCTCCTTCTTCCTCTTCCTGTCGGTGATCTTGATGCGGTAGAGCACGGTGGCGGAGAGGTGCGGCGGCTCGACGATCTGGTAGTCGTGCATGACCCAGCCGCTGGTCTTGTCCCCGCCGGCGTGGTAGTACGACAGGTTGTGGCGCTTGAACGTGACCTTGAGCCGGGCGGCGCCGGCGCCGCGGAGGAGGACGAGGTCGACGCGGTCGCTCTTCTGGCCGTCCCAGACGCCGCCGACGCCGTCCTCCCCGGCGGCGACGCCGCGGGCGGCCCGGCTGCCCGGCGGGCCGGGGCGCGGGGGCCCGAAGAAGAAGGCCTGGTCGCTGTCGGCGTGGCCGTGGCGGCGCATGAGCTCCCAGGGAGGGCAGCTGCAGGGGTCGGCGTCGATGATGGCGTGCGCGTAGGGGTTGGGGTAGCCGATGGCCCGCGGGAGGAGGTACAACGACACGAGGTCGGCGTCCGTCGGCTGGAACTTGTGCACCGACGGCTCGTCGGCGAAGCCGAACCGCCACGCCTCCATTATTCTTGGCTGCTGGCTTCAAGATCGATCTCCGGCGATCGATCACTTGGCTCGATCTCTAGCTACTTGGAATCCTGAATTCTGATTCGTGTCGTGTGATCGTGTCTCGACGGGAGGGCTTGCCGCCGGCGCGCTGATATATATATGGACGGGGCTTCGCGGCTTCTACTAGCTCGGAATCGGATTGCCGTGTCCGTTTCGAATACCAAGTGATATCAAGGTGCATGTGTATATGCATATGTGTCAACTGTGAACATGTGGATCGGTAGTGCGTCTGAAAATAAAATTCCTTCTACAGGAATATATATCTGCATTTTGTGGCTTCAATTGAAAGAAGCACTACTCAGCATTATCGCATCCCAAGCTGGTAATTTCAAAATTGCGGGCGCTGATTAGGGAGGTAAGATTTTAATTGTTAATTTTGAAAATGATGTCTTTTCTTTTTGATGCGATATCCTCACCCACAGAGTCGCCAATACAAGTGATCCTCACCCAAGCACTCCCCAACCTCCCTCCCATCCACCACCTGAGTCAACACCGACTAACCCATTGCACAGCTCCTCTCAACTGCTCAACAAGGCAACCATCTTTCAGTAAACTTTTTTTTACATCCAACATACATTCCAGCACTAAAAGTTAGGTGAAAACAAAAGAAGATTTTTCTTTGATTTTCTAAAAAAACTCTTTTCTGCAAACAATTTTTAGCAAAATGTTATGCATACGTTTTCTAGAAAAAAATCTAGAAAAGTTAATTGAATAAATTTGCCAAAAGCATTTATATGAATAAATTTTACAAAAACAATTGTAAAATATACATATGGATAAAGTTTTTACAAAAAATGTTTTAACATAAATGTTGTGGATAGTAATTTTAAAAAACTTCTACAAAAATGTTTGCAAAAAATAAATCCTAAGACCTACTCCCTCCGTTCCAAAATGTAATTTGTTTGACTTTTTTGACTCTAAGTTTGTGAAAATTATTTTGACTCTAAAAATGCTAGTCTTATTCAAAATTTTATGTAAATTATCATATTTTTTGTGGTGGCTTGCTTTATTAATAAAAAATCTTCAAAAATGCATTAAATTTGACTATATTTTCACAAAAAAAAATTAAATAAGACGAGCGGTCAAACTTGTGATGAAAAAAGTCAAACAAACTACATTTTGAAACAGAGGTAGTAATAAAAATAAGAATTTTCATAAAAATTGTACAAATAAAAAATCTAGAAAAAATGTAAATAAATAAAATTTATAAAAAATAATCTATAAATGTTATACATGTATAGAAAATATACCCATATAAAAAATGGAAAAAGAGAATATTAAGAACAAAAAAGAAACTAAGAGGCTTTGTGCTAGCGGCCATAAATGCTATGTAGCTCTGCCAGACCACCATGCCACCCCGCTTTCAATCTCGCGTCCCCTCCTCTTGCTTCATGATGTTTGGGCATCTAGGAAGAGGCGGGGCAGAGGCTGTGACGTGTGTGTGAGAGAAAGAGAATGGATATATAAGCATGGACTGAAAAGGGAAAAAGAAATGGAGGCTAGAGTGGATGAAATTAAAGTTGAATTGAGCCACCACAAAAGAAAAGGGAAGGTTTGCGTAGATTTGTTCTAGACATTCATGCGCAGATCCATATTTCTAGGCCAAACTAGATTGACTTACAATGAGCATACCTTGACAAAATTATGCGGAATGAGGCGAGCTGCATGGGGACTTGGCAAGTAGATGTATCGCTATGGAAAACATCTTATAAAATGGGATATGAAAACCAAAAAGTTATTTGATCACTTTTGAAAAATTTCTAAACATTTTAAAAGGGTAAGCATGTGTGGTTATCCATAGAGATAAACATATATGCTTACATCTATAAAAGATCATCTAACCACTTTTTTTAAAGTGAACCGTCAGAACTACCAGCTTTGTAATAAAAAGGCAGGAGAAATGGTACAAAGAGAAACAAAATCACGAAACCCTGTGTTAATCACATTGTTGGTAGATCTATAATCACATTCAGAGCTCTTTTTTACTGTCAAGATTTAGGGGAGAGATTCTACTCGCACAAATAAAAGCAACATTTAAAGTAATTTCGCTGCTTGACAATTCACAACCAAAGTCTAAGTAATTTCGCACTATGCAGTCTCATTGTTAATCGTTATTGTTGTCTTCGCCGGTAAAGAAACTGCCGTCGCCCTGGTTGAAGAAGTAGCAGCTTGAGTCCTCCTCTTTGAAGTAGCTGTTGCCGTCGTCGACATAGTTTTGCCCAGTCGTCGTCTCGCCCACGGCGCCGCCGCCACCGCCGCCGTTAACATCACCGCCTTGGTGAACGACGTCAGCCTGCGCGCCGCTCCGCCCCGTCGTTCAGCTGCGCGGCGCGGTCGTCGACGAGGCAGCTGCTGCTCGGGCCCGGCCAGTCTGGAGCGAAGCAGCAGCTGCTGCCGCCGTCGGCGTAGTAGCCGTCGTCCTCCCCGTCCCCGGCGTTGAGCAAATTTGTGTAGTACCCGCCGGCCGTCTCGTCCACGCCGCTGCCTCCGTTACCATAGCTATCGTCGCCTTGGCCGGCGACATCACCCTCGCCGTCGCTCGCCACGACGGCGGCATCCCCAGCGGCGTGGCCGTCGACGAGGTCGTAGTTGCTCGGGCCCGGCTGATCCTTCTCGGAGGCGGCGGCCTGCTGCTGCTTGTCGCGCTCCTTCTTGGCCTTGCCGGTGATCCTGATGCGCGAGAGCACGGCGCCGGGGCGCAGCCTGGGCTGGAGGATATGGTACTCGTGTATGACGCACCCGGTGCTCTCCGGCTCGCCGCGGCGGTAGTACGTCAGGTTGTACCGCCTGAACCTGAACCGCAGCTCGGCGGCGCCGGGGCCGCCGGCGCCGCGCACGACGACGAGCTCCCCGCTGCCCGCGCCACAGGCTGCCGGCGCCGCCGCGGACGCGGCGGCACGCGCGGCCGCCGTTCACGGCCGGGTCGCTCGGGGGGCCGCCGAAGAAGGCGTGGTCGCTGCCGGCATGGCCGTGCCGGGCGAAGAGCTCCCACGGCGGGCGAAGAGTTTCCGGAAAGGGAAGGATTGGAGCCGTTGGAAACCCATCAACCCGTGCACGCCAGCAATATTTTATAATAAACAATAATAAATAAATATAATAAGGATCAAGTAGAATTAAAAACGCTTCTCATTAAAAAAAATTCTACCGACCCCTCACGGAGGACCCACATGTCGGGGTCCAACGGTGCAAACGACGTAAAAAGTTTTTAAAAACGATGTTTCTAGAGAATTTTTATGTTTTTGGCATTACTTTTCTCACCATGAAATTTCTTTACCCACCCCGTGTACCCACTACTAAAATAGTTTAAAAGTAAGTATAAATCCAGAACCTTCGTTTCCTTGTACTACTTGTTCCAACGAAACCGACAGGGCTCAAACCCTGTACTACTTGTCCGTAGTTTAAAAGTAAGTATAGACCGACGTTCGGTCAAACCCTAGGGCCTACAAGCGCCGCCAACCTCGATCGGCCATGGTCCGCGTCGTCGATCTCCCATTTGTCACACCTGAATTTTCACAAGAACCCGAATGCTGCCATATGTGTGTCCAGGAAGTCCACATAACACATACAGCTTATAAATATGGAAAATCAGAGTACATATGCTCGAATAAAATGGTTTACATCAGAGTTTACCTAAATAAAACACAGCGGAAGTCTAATTATTAACTTTGTCGACAGGTAGAGCCTCAAGTCCACAGGGACACTGACTGGTTGACCACAACTCAGAAGAACGGGAGATACTCCAGAAACTCAGAAGCAGCAGATTCATTTACTGACTCATCTGTTACCCATCCGGAATTTTGTCGAATAATGACAAGTGTAAGTAAAACATTTACTTAGCAAGTATAGCATGGGTATATGAAGGCTCAAAATAAGGCTAGACATGGCTTAACTGCATTAGCACTTTTAGTTAGTTCGTTTTAACATTATCCAAGTTACTACAAGTGAATGAAACCCAGTTGCAACCCAAGTATTAAAGTATAAGTGTCATTAGCATAAATAAACATCATCTTCTAATAAAAAAGGATCCAGGCCACTCGTGACCCTAAGCAAGGCTATCATGATAGATTTACACTCTGCAGAGGTTTCGCCCTTTACCCACAAGTCGCGTAAAAGTTCAAAAGAACTTTGCACCCAACCACGCACATCAACACTTTCGAGGTGTGTCTGCATAGGGACGCTACGAGGCTTTTCACAAGACACCCTAACAAGACAGTAGCCGCTAAGGTACAATAAGGTGGTGAGACTCTAGGCACCGATATTGACTTACGCTTACGGAGTCACACTATAAGGGGGTCAATGGCATCCAGAGCGCGGGCATCGCACCAACAGTGCGCAACGTGTGGAGTTCTCCATCGCATAGACTCCCAGGACGGGACCGTGCCTCACGGGGGAATAGCCGATGGATCATCCGTCCTCGGTGGATCAAACCATACACTCACCAGTGGTTCTCATAGCGCCGTCGGCCACTTCGGTAACCACTGACAAGCTAGAGACGCACAAGCTACTTGACCAAGACCAGAGCCATAATAGTTCTAGCGGTGGCGACAGGCTCCTGGGTTGCCGCTTTAAGAACCGGACCTTAAGGAGAGACACCGGAGCAAAGCACACAGCACATGCTCTAGTTCCCTAAACCATATAGCTAAAAAGCAAGTTTTATCATTAATATTGAAGTGAACCATTATGTCATAATTAATAATTAAATAATGGTGACAGTAGCTGCGCTTAGCAAAGATTCTACACATATGCAAAAACCCAAGGTGTACAAGGATAGGATAAAGAAAACTAGGTACAACCTTAATGGTACACCAAATTTAGATACATGCATGTATGGAATAATTTAATACAAGTGAGTAGGTAGCAAGGATTGTCCGTGCTATAACTTGCCTCAAATCCATTATAATTACTCGCAGTCTTCAGCTCTTGGTCTTCAAACTCTTCTGCTTGAAATCTCTCGATGACGTTCCTCTACTCGCAGCAATCAACGGCACGAGCACAACATGTAGCTAAACAAGCAAGCAAACAATATACAACTAAGAACAGTACACCAATCAAAAGAAGAGCTTTTAAAAGAGCGTGCTAAGCGGAAGGGCTCGATCCTATGGTCACGTGAGCGCAAGAATCGCTAAAAACGGAGCTACGGTTGAGAAGATACAACTATCGGAAGATTAGGATTATAAAAGACTATATGCTTGATTAATTTTAATTAAATAAATAATATAAAAGATATTCAAGAGAAACATCTTATGTTGGAATTAATTCAATTCTAATTGAATTTGTAAAATGAGATAAAACTAATCATATTTTATTTATAAATGTTTATGTAGAATTTATACAATTTAATATTTAACTTTAGTAAAACAGGCATGTGAGAGCGACTAATCGAATAATAAGATATTTCGTGTTGAGCTAGTCAATATTATAATAAAAACATATTCATGTTGATATTAATCAATATTGATAATTATTTATGAAAACTCAGAGTTTAACTCTTAATTAGAAAAGATAGCTTTAAATAAATATTAATCAAATTAAAATTCATTTATGAAAAATCGAGATATAACCTAGTCAACTTTTATTTATAAATCTAATTGAATAAATATTAATCAAATTTATTTTAGCATTTAAAAGCCGAGTATAAATCTGAATTAGATTTTAGTATAGAAATCATATTTTGATAATCTTTAGTCAAATTAACATTTAAATAAAATTCAGGAACATATGGCATGGTGGTTATGAGTGCTAACGCGTAGCTCATGTCTACATGAATCTAACACAACTTGAACGAACCGAATCAGAGTTAAAACGCGCAACCTATGGGTTAAACGAGATTCCGGGGACCTATACATGATTATGATTTAAAATAGGAGGGCCTACGCGCAAAAACCACCTAGCAGGACGGCGGGTTTAAATATTCAAAGGTTTAGGGGCCTAAACGAAAGAAACAGGACCTGTTTGTAAATACTTTTCAAAAGCAACGGACGGCGGGTTTATTTCTAAATTTCCCAGGGGCTCTTTTTGAAAAGGTGTGGCGCTGACCGTTATGGAAACGTTTGACCTGGGGGGGGCGACGCACTCTGGCCGCTGGATCTGATCTGGACGGTGGAGGAAGGTCGGGGGCAGGGGGAAGTCGCCGGCATGGGGAAATGCGGCGCCGCCGCCTGCTATCACGGCGAGGCTCGTCGGAGTTGATGCCAACTTGAGCTACGCGCCACCATTCGCTGCGCGGCTTGGTCCTACAGCTACGGGAGCGAACGGCGAGCACATCTAGGGGGTCCAAGTCGCCGATTTCTTGCCGGGGGCAGCGGGCGACAGTGGTCGGCGGCGCTGAGTGACGGTGAGCAGCGACGAGGGGGTGTCGGGGCACGAGATTGGGCGGGAAGAGGCTCGGGGTGATGCTCACCTCCACGCGAAGCCGTTCCAGGGGTCGAGGATCACAGAGCTGCGCCGGAGCGGTGGATCGACGTCGGTGGCGGAGCTCCAAAGGCGGTGGCGGCGATGGCTAGGAAGGGGAAGGCGCTGGAGGGCTGGGACCTCGGTGGGGGGATCAGTGGGGGTCGAGGGCCGGTCGGTGCGGCTTTTAAGTAGCCCGGGGAGGGGTGGCGTGGGCGTACGCGCCACGCCCCTGATTTGAGCGCCGGCGGCCGGAGCTTTCCTTATGGAGAGCAGCTTGCCATGCATGCGCGGGGCTAAGGAAGGAAGGGGAGCGCTGGGGAAGGCACGAGGAAGCCTCGGTGGGGTCCACAGGCACGGGGGGAGGCGGCTCGGGGATGCGGGGCCACAGCACAGGTGCGCGGGGGGGGGGGGGGGGGAGAGGCCTTGGCTCGGGGCGGCCAGAGGTGGAAGAAGGTGCCAACAAGTAGGGCCCACCTGTCGGCCGCTGGGGCGAGGGGAGGGAGGAGGCGCGAGACTGGCCGCGGTGGGCCGGAAGCTGGCGGGGAGGGGGGAGAAGGGGGGCTGGGCCGTGCGCGGGGAGGGGTAGAGTGAGGGGAAACAGACCTCTGCGGGAGCTGGGACGGGCCGAGCGAGTGAGAGAGAGAGCAGGCCGGGGGAGAGGGAATTGCGGCTGGGTTTTGCTGGGCTCGGCCCGATAGGGTTTTGGGGGTTTTTGTTTTTCTTTTTGTTTTCAGAAAGTATTTCCATGGCATGAATAAATCTAGATAATTATAGATAACTAGGTGATACCCCGCGTGTTGCTGCGGGAAGTTGTTAAATAAAATTTTAAAGTAAAATGTGAAAGTATAAACACCAAAGTGATTGTATTGCAACGTTCTTTAGTAAACATTATACATGGAAGTATGACTGATCATACATGTAATTTTTACTCTTGTAATTTGTAATTGCTACTCACAAAAATGTGGCCACAGAAAATCGGTTGAGGAATAAATAGATGGTCTAGCGGATGATGACATGGCTTATAGTGGACAGTGATATGGCGCATAGTGGATGATGACGTGGAATGGTTGCATGTTGAGAAAAATCCAACCATGACTTGATAGTGGGTACCAATTATATAGGTTATATAGATTCGTTTAAGCCACGAAAAATTCTCTGAAAATTCTAACAATCTCGGGAAAAATCCCAGAGGTAGAATTGGACATGAGGAACCCAAATGAAATATTTAGAGCTCATGAAAAAGATTTTAGCACCTTCCAAAAATTAGAATTAGCTATAGAAAAATAGGAATAATTCCCAGAAAAATTAGAAAAATTTTCATTGGGCTATTAAACGCATTGAAGAAAACTTGCACATATAAAACCATTAAATGCAAGCTGGCATGAATGCAAGGCACACAATTTTAAACCTACATTGTTTTAATTTAATTTAGGAAAAAATTGTTTTTCCTGTACTAAATTCTTTGTTAATTATATAAAGCTTGGAAAAAAATTTAGAAAATTGAGAAAATCATTGTATTAATTATGCTAACAAATCACATCCCAAAATCCAAAAATTTTGGGGTGTGACACCGTTCCGAGGCACCTCAGCTGCTTTTGAGTGGGCGAGACGGAATCGAGCGCCTACTATGCCAACGGCTGCCTGGGGCCGCTGAACCTGTTCGCCTAGATGCATGCACAACGTGCTGCTGCAGCAGGGCGTCCGGGAGTTGCGCCGCTCATACCCGGCCGCCACGGTCGCCTGCGCCGACTACTTCTACACGTACGTGAGGATGCTGAGGGATGCCGGCAATGCGGGGTTCGACGAGGAGGCCGTGACCAAGGCGTGCTGTGGCGCCGGCGCCGTACAACTTCTCTACATGGACAGGATGTGCGGCGCGCCGGCCGTGAGCGACGGTGTGCGCGAGGCCGGAGGAACGGATCAGCTGGGACGGGGTGCACCTGACGCAGGATGCGAACATGGTCATGACCAACTTGCTCTACCACAAAGGGTTCGAGTCGCCAGCGCCGATGGAGTTCACAAGTACGTGAAGATCACGAAGCGTCATTCATTAGATCAGTCTACTAGCTAGATTGTGCTGCGATTTTTTTTTGTTCAACTTTTGTTATTAGTCTTCCTGTTTTGTAGTGCAGCATGTGTATATTTATATATCTGGTGAGCTTAATAAACTAATTGCAATAAAAATAACAGAGAGGTAGTTTAGTTAAAAGTAGATAAATTTTAGTTCTGAATGGGACTTATGAGATGGAGCTTTATCCCATGATTTGCAGCTGATCACACCTCGAACACTGTTCGGCTAATGGGAGGAAGCAAAGATGTCTTGGCTAGGATTTCTTGAGGATTTGGAGTGAATCTTGAGGTGGATTTCGCTGTTTCATTGAATTTGGGTCCAAGTTGGAGTTAGAGCTTTTGAACTCTGAACATTTTCTTGATGAGTTAATCATGTAGATATTGTGATATAATTGAAATTGTAGACTTATAGTTTGCAATTATTAGTGTGTGATGGATGATATTAATATTCTTTTGTGATGGATATAGCTAGCAAGATTCAGTGAAGCTAAATTGTGGTCTATAGTATATATGCAAGATGCTGTCATTAATTGATCTTAGTAAAATAGCATGCATGATGCTGTCAAGAGGACCACATAATGATGCATATATAGGATTTGAGGGATTATCGTGAATCAATTTAGGTATTCAAGAATGGTTTCACATGAGATATGATTTACGGATCACTTGGTAGACTAAAAATTATTTTAACCATACCTCGTGCTTGTACTTGTATAGTTAAAGTAATTATTTGTCCATGAACGTGATCATTTTTTCCTTTAAATATAAAATGTGTGAAATTTGCAATATTTATAATTGTTATATGGGATGTGGAGCACTACATACTAAAGGCATATATTCCACTTGCATGAATTGAGGCCACGGTCTACCTATGACTAAGGTTTTTTTATAGCGGCCTGATTGAAAGTGTTGATCATTAATAGGTACTAGCGAGAATATGTTTTTTATGTAATTATAAATGCTATTTGGGATAGGTTTTTTTAATAGCGGCCTGATTGAAAGTGTTGATCATTAGTAGGTACTAGCGAATACAATTTTTTATGTAATTATAAATGCTATTTGGGATATTAATTTCTTATGGGTTAGTTTATTATGTGGTGACACCAAATTCAGAATTTGGAGGCATAAGTTGCAAACAAGCTAAACATTGCATTCGTCTTGTTAGAAGGAGCATCGTTCCTGCGATCCACGGGATCTTAATTAAAGTTTTGATTACTGAAATTTTGTTTATAATCACACATGGAGTAAATGTATGCCAATTGTGACAGTGTTTGAATTTTGGATATACACATGTGTCTCTACTTTGTCTTCATCTTGATCAACTCGTGGTAGAAGCCTTTACTCGAGGAGGTGCTGATATAAATGTAAAATAATAGCTTAATTTATTTTCTATTACTAATATTATTATATATATTTAAAAAAACACGTGCGACACGCACGTGTACTCTACTAGTTTTATAAATTATATGGATAATATAGAACATTATGATATATCAATTATTCATAATTTATATATGATGAGCATTTTTGTCTGTCTCTTTAGTATATTCCTCTATTGACCAAAACTTTGCACACAATTTTTTTGGGGATTTTTCTTATCATTTACAATATTCCTTTACCTTATGTATGTGCGGCCATACATGGAATAATTTTTTTCTTTTATTTTCTATAGTTTGGTCTCTGGAATGTACTGTGCGGTCGAGAAAAAATACCTAAATTAGTTTTTTAAACGGTAAACATGTGTAATGGTGCAGGATAGTAATATTTTAGTTTAATTTTGCAAGAAAAATGGCAGATGAGAATAACTTGAGAGTGGATACTTGGGTTTACTGGATTTGTTTCTTACAGATGGAGATGCGTAATTTATAGGTACATACTAAACAATTTTATGTTACTTTTTCGTTATGGTACACTTAGGTAATTTCGAAGCCGATGATGGAATAATTTGGGTGAACTTTTTGTAATGGCAAACATGGACAATTTAGAAATAGTAAGATCCAATAATTATTGTTGTCAATAATAATTACAACTTACCAAAAATTTATGGTCAAATGTTTTTTCTTTTCGTGCAACTTTTTTAATATTTCTCTACTTTTCAAGCAAACTCAAAAGACAGTAGCTTGCCAATTAACCTTGGCTATTGCATATCATAGCACTACTTTAATGTCATACAGTAATATAAGCGCTATGTAAAATGAGTTTTAGCAAAAGATTTCCTACAATTTATGATCTTTAACCTAACTTCAAGCAAAAAAAGAAAAATAAATTTTGACATGTGTTTAACCTCCTTGTCAATTGTCAACCCAGACAGGGTTAATTTACCTCGTGAAAAAGTGGCGGTGCAATGAGCAAAACAACAATGCCATATTTGTTTATTTTGTCTTGTATACTTGGGTTGTAAATAGCATTCTATTGGCTCTCATCAATCGTTGTTGAAACCATTGATGTCTTAAAAGGACAAAGTATGACTGATACGGTAATACTGTATGCACCCTGCTGGCCTCCTTATAGCTATGTATACATTGTCTTGTACTACCTCCGTTCCAAATTACTATTCGTTGTTGACTTTTTTCATGACCTTTGTCATTCCTCTTATTTAAAAAAAATTGTCTAAATATACAAACCAATAAGTTATATTTGAAGTATATACGATGAGAAAGTAAATCACATATAAAATAAATGATACTTGTGAATTTTTTTGAATAAGATAAATTATCAAACGTTAAGCGAAAAAGTCAACCATGAATAGTAATTTGGAACGGAGGTAGTATAATCTTATTAGGGCCTTATCCCAAATTCTACCCCCAAAGTTCACTATGCAAAAACAAGATTCTCATCACATCAAAATGACATAGCATGCATGGAGTACTAAATGTAGATAAAATCAAAAACTAATTACACAGTTTTGTTGTACTCTACGAGACGAACATTTTGAGCCTAATTAATAATTTTTTGGACAATTTTTTACACATACAAACGAAATGCTACAGTGGCGCATTTATCGTTTCTGGGCGCGTCGGAATCCGGAACTAAACAAGGCCTAGGGAAGATTCGGCACGCAAAAAGATGGTGGATTTGGCTACTCACCTTGGCAGAATGGCGCAGGCATCGTCAGTTCAACTGTGCAAACAGAATCGATTCTGATTCCCACTGCAATGCCTAAAAGGATAAAATAAGGCATAATATAGATTAACATTTTGAATGAACGAAAAATAATGCATAATAGATTGATTGGAGATATATGCACGCACACATTATTCTGATAGCTTCTTGCGATGCTTGGGGCGGCAAACTTGGCGTTGCTGATTTCATCCGTGGCCAACATGAGGTCTCCACGTAGTTCTTGTGATCTCTTCATGGAAATATAACATGATGGGAAACACCACTGCCGATTCTTGAATGATCAACTTCACTGCGCTGTCGTGGATGGCATAGAATGCAGGATGAGCCGCCGTCTTAGCCGCAACAGAGGAATATATCGTTTTTCTTTTTCATGTATTGGAATAGATCTGGCCGGCCGAGGATACCGGGAATATTAATTAGGTAAATTTTTGGAATGGCGGGCCTGTGTAATTTAGTTGTAAAATTAAGGTGCTATTTTATAATATTTTACATAATGGCAGAGGTGGGTAATTTATACACAAGTTTGATCCAATGACTACTACAATTTAGTCTACTAAACGGATGGCTGGATATTTCTGATTTTTGTGAGATTTTTTAGGATTTATTTTTTTTTCGTAGCGCATCTCGTGAGAATTGACGTGAAGGCTTCAAAATGAGCCTCCAATTAGTAATAGTAAGATTTCACATATCAAACGTGCGGGTCAAAAACATGTTCTTCTTTGTTTGCCTCTGCGTCTAACTTGCATACGTTGCGTTTTTCGGTGTTACTTCTTTCATCAAATGGTTTTCTCACAGTTGAAGCAAATGATGGTCTGAAATCAGGAATGCATTTCAGTAAGTTGCACGATGCTTCCCTGCTGAATTAAATGGTCTACTACTTATATATGCTCACCTTTTAAATATCAAACGTTGCATATGTAGAGTATGTTGGGTGTGACATGGTGGTGTTTGTTACTATCTACTAGCTGTTTTTGTTGGACATGTATGATCGGATGTTATCTATTTATATATGCATGTGGTTTAGACCTACTTTTGTGTCATGATGCTGTCAAAAATTTGATAAATTTGTCAATTCTTGCCCATATTTATCAAGTATGTTTTTTTGAATGAGTTTAGTTGCTTTCAAAATTGCCTATATGCTGTCCTAATATTTGATATCAAATAGGGGCCAAATCACAAAGTTCTTAATAAAATAGGGGCATATTCTCAAGGGTATATATATATGTCCTTATCTAACTCATTTAACACTGTTATGTTGTTCATGAGTAGGGGTAAACTGAGTCTTTAGATTTAAAAGGTATAGGGGTATAATCACAAAGTAAACCGAAACAAGGATAAAACCACAATTTTAATATAAAGTAAGTAAAAAACGCAATAGCCCCTTTTATTTATTATAGAGTAATCAGAGATTTGTTTGGAGTAAATGAAATATGGCACATGCCTCTCTCCTTATTTTTTCATGGATGCCAGTTTCAGAATAGTCCTTGGCTAGACTAAGTTGCAAAATTCACTTCTGTGCCTACTTCTGTGCCTATAAAAAAGCACTTGTGTACCGATTTCTCCATTTTACAGTAAGTCAGTCTTTTTTTGGTCAATAATTCATCATGAGGTTGAGGAAGTTACAACACATATGATGACTAGAACTTACGTGATGTAATCCTATGTTTCCGTAATCATCATTTGCTTCATTACATGCATAACGTTGTTATTTTCCTGTAGGGATAAATTCAAGCCCTGCATGTAACCACATCATATTAACAGTAAGCATAGGAAATCAATTGCATTTTGGAATGTATGAAGAGAGTACAGATGTGCCAAATTTTGTATAGTTGTTGTCTTGTTGATACGAATTCATTCAACAAAGTTGGAGAAATTGTATAAGGCTAACAGAGTGACATGACATCTAAATATGCATAAGGCTTTGTTTTCTGAGTTGTCATCAAGTTCTGTGCTATTGCAAAGTTTATTTTCACATCTAGAAATGTATACTCCCAGGGTTCATGCATCTGGGTGCTCAGATGGAGACTTGTTTTGATTTGGGCATATTTGCCTCTATCATGGCCCCATTTTCTCAATTTGTTGCCCAAAATTTTGCTGTGTGAGTGCACAATTATCTGCCATTGCTCATTCTGTCCAAGTGATAGTCCAAATTGTACATATAGGAAATGGTGGCACTGGGGCATAGATAAACTTTGGCACTAAACAGCACATGGGGGCATGGGCGGACCCAAGGCCCGGCAAGCCTGGGCAATTGCCCAGGCTCCTTGCTCAGCGCGTCAGTGGAGATATTGTTTGCTGCGCGACAATTCCAGTTCCGAATCGAGAAATTGCCTTGTATTTGTGGCCTGTGCGGATGCATCGAGACAGGGAGTGTTAGCTGCAGCCGGTGACCAGCGACTAGACATGCTTGAGCGCATGCGCAAGCTAGTGCGGCCTTTTGCCACTGGCGTTTGCAACATCTTGACCTCAAACGAATTGATCTCTTGATTGCATATAGGAAGAGCGGTAGGTTAGCGAGACTTGCAACTGAATATCTGATTCTTCTCTTAATTTTTAGTGAATAATTATACTGGATTGATGGATCATTGGAACTCATCTTCATCTTGCCTTGCTAGCTTATCCATGGTTCATTCAGGAATGAAGTGTTTTCTTTTACATAAAGAATCCACGTAGTGAAGCCGGTACATAATTAAAAAAAACTAAAAATAAAATTAAGGTTTGCTTACGTTAGTAGTTAAAATACTTGTGCGAACTTGTTATTGGTTGCTATATTCGCCTAGGCTCTAGAAAAATCCTGGGTCCGCCACTGCAGGGGGAAATATTCCTTTTCTTGAGAGGTAAATTCCAGATAGTTCTCAATTCATGTTTCCAAAGAAATCATTCCATTACTCGCACAAACAGAACCAAATGACACAATTCATGCAAGCAATCTCAGTGACTGAAAATCCACACACATAAGAGAATCAATGTGCTGACAAACCCTTGAAAGCCCATGAGGCCAACTGCACACTAGTATTCTAGCAAGAATCGCTTATCTGCTTTTCAATCTCCATTGCCGCCGCCATCTTGGACTAGGAACTACTCGCCGCCACTGCCGCCGTCCTCCTCAGCTCCGAGGAAAGCAGAGTAATAGCCGGCCGTCTCTCCCAGTAAGCTGTCGCGCTCCCTGGTGCTGAGCGAATCGTAGTAACCGGCCGCCTCTCCCATGGAACCGCCGTTCTTGTCGCATTGGTGGAGCACTTCAGCCTGTACGCCGCCGCTTGTTCCCTCGCCGTTGTCCAGCACGACGAAATTTCCGGCGATAGGGCCGTCGTCGAGGTCGAGGTAGTTGCTCGGGCCTGGCTGCTCTGGTCCCGGGACAAGCTGCTGATCGGATTCGGCTGCGGCGGCGGCGGCCTGCTGCTGCTTCTTGCGCTCCTTCATGGCCTTGCTGGTCATCCTGATCCGCGAGAGCACTGCGCCGCCGCCGCGGAGCGGCGGGTCGGTGATCTGGTACTCGTCCATGACCCACCCGGTGGCCCTCTTCTCGTCGTCCCGGTACGAAAACAGCCATTTCTTGAACTTGAGCTTGAACTCAGCGTCGCCGGACTCGCCGCGCACGACGACGAGGTCCTGCTCGACGCCCTTCGCCAGCCCGTGCCACGTGCCGCCGCCCTCCCCGGCGGGGACCCTGCGGTTCACGCGGAGGGTGCCGCGGCGCCGCTCGGCGGGGGCGGGGCCGAAGAAGAAGGCGTGGTCGCTGCCTTCGTGGCCGTGGCGGCGCATGAGCTCCCACGGCGGGCAGCTGTAGGGGTCGTCGTCGATGACGGCGTGCGCGTAGGGGTTGGGGAACCCGACGACGCGCGGGAGGAGGTAGTGCGTCACGATGTCGGCGTCGGTCGGGTCGAACTTGTACGTCGAAGGAAGCGAAGGGTCGAAGCCGAACCGCGTCGCCTCCATTGCTCGCTCCTCTCCTTTCTCCCCCTTTCTTGGTTTCTTGCCGGGATCAAATCCGCCAATCCGGGTCGCCCTTTCTTGGTGGGAGTAGGATCGATCGCCCTCTCGCTCTTGGTTTCCCTTGGTGGGATTGAATTGAATCACCTCACCCTCTCTTCCTTGGGTTCTTGGTGGGATCGTGCCGGAATGGAAGCGCCGCCGCCGCCGCCGCCGCACCTCGCCGTCTGGTATATGTAGGATGATTTCGGATTGCTGGCGAATGGCGGAGGAATTCTTTTTTTTTCTTCATTTTCTGGAAGCAGAGTCATAATTAGGCCGAATTCGGGTAGCAGGCCGTGACGGATGGACAACGGCCTGGCCCAATCCATCTACCGACCACCTCCGGCGTCAATATTCGTGTTGCGGAGATGGACGGCCAGGATTGACTCTGTTCAATGCAGCCTCTGTCCACGGTGAAGTAGCCGAAGAGGAGAGGCGGCCACCGCAGAGCTAGGGCACTTCTCCCCTTCGCCGCCTCCGCCGCTCCTCCCGTCGGAGAACCGCCGCCGTCGGAACGCGGGACGCCGCCCCTCTCCCCACGGTAGCCGTTGGTAAGGAGCCCCTACACTAAGCTTGCTTGTATTGGATGAATTGCTCCAATTTGGCGTTGGGTTTTGGCAGCTTAGGTTTGCGGCGAGCGGGGGCGGCGATGGGGGAAGAGGCGGAGAACACCAGCAAGCGCAAGGCGCCGGACTCGAGCGCGGAGGAGGAGCCGAGCCAGGCGGCGCCGGCGTCGACGGCGCAGTCGCAGGCGGAGGCGGACCCGGCGGCCAAGCGCCGGAACCTCGCCCGGTCGTGCGTCCACGAGGTGGCCGTCCCGAACGGCTACGCGCCGGACAAAGACGAGGCGGTGCACGGGACGCTGGCGAGCCCGGAGTTTAACGGGGAGATGGCCAAGCAGTACCCGTTCAAGCTCGACCCCTTCCAGAGCGTCTCCATCGCGTGCCTGGAGCGGAACGAGTCGGTGCTCGTCTCCGCGCACACCTCCGCGGGGAAGACGGTCGTCGCAGAGTACGCCATCGCCATGGCATTCCGGGACAAGCAGAGGGTCATCTACACCTCCCCGCTCAAGGCCCTGAGCAACCAGAAGTACAGGGAGCTCAGCCAGGAGTTCACCGATGTCGGGCTGATGACGGGTGACGTCACGCTCCAGCCCAACGCCACGTGCCTCGTCATGACGACGGAGATCCTCAGGGCCATGCTCTACAGGGGCTCCGAGGTGATCAAGGAGGTTGCCTGGGTTATATTTGATGAGATTCATTACATGAAGGATCGTGAGAGAGGAGTCGTGTGGGAGGAGAGTATAATCTTCCTGCCCCCTGCCATCAAGATGGTATTTCTTTCTGCTACAATGTCGAATGCGACCGAGTTTGCGGAGTGGATATGCAGCCTGCACAAGCAACCGTGTCACGTTGTATATACGGACTTCAGGCCTACACCATTGCAGCACTATGTGTTTCCAATAGGCGGTTCTGGTCTCTACCTTGTTGTTGATGAAACTGGCCAGTTCAGAGAGGATAACTTTGGGAAGCTACAGGATTCATTTACTAAGCAAAATAATCAACTAGATGGAAGGAAAGGTGGTGGACCCAAAGCAAGTGGTCGAATAGCAAAAGGTGGAAGCGCCTCTGGGAATTCTGACATATACAGAATTGTCAAGGTAGGCAGCCATTGGCATTCTTTAGTGCAATGCATATTTATTCTTTGGCTTAATGCACTTTCTGAAATGGCTAGTTTGAACATGCCTGAATATTTCTAATCTAAAATACGCTGTGTAAAAGGAGTAGGCTAAGGTTGGCTCTTATTGGTATGCTCTGTTGTCGATATGTTATTTGAATTCTGCTGCTCATATACCTGCTTAATTTCAAGTCCTAATCTTCAGATGACCTGATCTAGAAGCTATTTATGTTAAAAGGGCTAGGTCTAATTGTCATCTCACTTGCACATGTGAAGTGTTAATGATTGATATCATATCCTTGCTTAATTTGGAGTTATTGTTGATCTTCAGATGATTATGGAGCGCAAATTTCAACCAGTCATAATTTTCAGCTTTAGTAGAAGAGAATGTGAGCACCATGCCATGTCTATGTCAAAACTTGACTTCAACACTGAAGATGAAAAGGAATGCATCGAGCAAGTTTTCAAAAATGCTATTAGCTGTTTAGTTGAGGAAGATAGAAGTTTACCTGCTATAGAGTTGATGTTGCCGCTTCTTAAACGAGGCATTGCAGTGCACCATTCTGGACTACTTCCAATAATCAAGGAGCTGGTTGAATTGCTTTTTCAAGAAGGTCTTGTGAAAGCTCTCTTTGCTACTGAGACGGTATGATCTCTATCCTGATTATTCCGCTTAAGCTTATACTCGTTTTTATATCTTCATCACATGTAGTATAATCTGGAGTTCCATTTCTCAAATGGAAAGTCACAGTAAAAAAATATTGGTTTATGCTTCATGTAAATAGTGTCTTTAACTCTTAGTTGCACTGTTTGATCACTAACAATCTTGATTCTGTTATCTTTGTGCCTCAGTTTGCCATGGGTCTTAATATGCCTGCAAAAACGGTTGTTTTCACATCTGTCAAGAAATGGGATGGTGATACTAACCGCTATATTGGTTCTGGAGAATATATACAGGTAAATCTTTTTATATGCAAAATGCAAGTTAGGCATACATTCATTCATGTAAAGTTTACAGAGGGTTAGATAGAAAGCATTCGTATATTAATTTCACGTCTACTGCATTCATAGATGAGTGGAAGAGCTGGCCGGCGTGGCAAGGATGAACGCGGCATTTGTGTTATAATGATAGATGAGAAGGTAAAATTCCATGGTTCTATGTTGTATTATCTTTGCTTTTCAAGTACAATTCATATAAAATGTGAAGTTGTTCTTGACAGGGTATTTAGTTTGTCTGTTCTTGTCAAATTTGGGGCTCCCTTGGGAAAGAATACAACAATTTATTCCAGTGCATCCTGATTCTGCAGTTATCTTTCTGTGTCCAGTTGACAAAATCTGATGCGAGAATTGATAACTGCTTTCTCTTTGTATCTATTGGTTGTCGCTATTTCAATTACATTCAGAATTCTGACTGATATAGATGTTTATTGGGTTCATTCTTTCTTTCTTTTTGGCCGATTTTAATGTTGGTCAGTATGTATGACTAATAACTTAAGTCAACACAATCCATGTCATGCTTTGAGACTGCATTGAACCTTACAGTTGTGCTGTTCTGGGTAGTCATGCTTAAAGATTTATTGTGTTGGAACTTTTGGTTTTGCTCCAAAATTATGCTTGCCATATGAACTATTAATGTTTTTATGGTTTCTTATGTGAATTATTTCAGTTGATTGTGTTGTGACTATCTTAGAGAACTTTGACCTTTTGTTCTCACTTGTTTCTTTTAGCTTGACTTTCATCCATAACATGAATCCACTTTGCAGATGGAAATGAGTGTTATCAAGGACATGGTGTTAGGCAAACCGGCACCTCTTGTCAGTACTTTCCGGCTGAGCTATTACTCTATTTTGAACTTATTGAGCCGTGTGGAGGGCCAATTTACCGCTGAGCATGTGATTAGGAATTCGTTCCATCAGTTTCAGTATGAGAAGGTTTGTTTCAGGACCTTTTATTGCTTTGTACTGTCATATTATTGCCAGTGTAAAAAATAAGCTACCCTCGCTTTTCAGGCATTGCCAGAAGTAGTTCAGAAGATTACGCGGTTGGAGAATGAAGCTACCTTGCTCGATTCTTCTGGAGAGGTACGCTATTTGAATTGCAGTATTCATTATTGTTCTCCAGTTATTGTTGCTGCTGTTGTTGTTGTTTGACTTGCACATTTGCCTGGACAGACTGATCTTGCTGAATATCACAAACTGGGGCTTGATATATCTGAACTTGAGAAGAAAATCATGTCTGAGATGATTAGACCAGAAAGGGCTTTGTTGTATTTGGTTCCTGGAAGGCTGGTAGGTAACTGCACTCCTCCCAAGTTCTGTTCCTGTTTATGGATAAGTTGGTTATGTTCACCACCATTTTATTTGGCTGATGGAATACTTCCACTGCTTCTGCTCACTCCTTTATTTATTTGTTGAATGGTTTTTTTTGTTATGACTTCTGTTGTAAGCTTTACAAAAATTCCTTTGCACTTAGTATTTTGCGTTATGGCAGGTTAAAGTGAGGGATGGTTCTACAGAGTGGGGATGGGGTGTGGTTGTAAATGTAGTGAAGAAACCTCCGGCATCTGGCACTCTTCCCCCTGCATTAAGTGCATCACGTGGTAATAGCTATGTTGTGGATACCTTGCTTCACTGCTCTTCTAGTTCCAATGTGAATGGATCACGTTCAAAGCCATGCCCACCTCGCCCAGGGGAGAAGGGTGAAATGCATGTGGTAAGTTCAAGCGCAATGATAAAGGGTTTTATCATGATAGACCATTATTAGATAAACATCTTAGGAGCTAAAATATTACTTCTGATTAATTGAGGTATTTGCAGGTGCCTGTACCGTTACCTTTAGTATCTGGTCTAAGCAGTGTAAGAATCAACATTCCTCCGGATCTACGACCACCTGAAGCAAGACAAAATATACTTTTTGCAGTGCAAGAACTAGGAAAGCGCTACCCCCAAGGTCTTCCAAAGCTACATCCAATCAATGTATGATAGTTTTTTCCTTCTTACATACATTTTCTTTCCATCTTTTTATATTTTTTTCAACTAAAGTCCCAATTTTGTCATTGCTTAAGTTCAAGAAAAGTTACAAGCTGAAATATATCTTATTCTGTACTCATGAATTGTGATATGGTTCCTTCTTGGATAGTATAGCTTCTTTTTAGGTGCCTCGTGCAATTAATTAACATTTCCAAATATAGAAATAGGGATTTTTTTTAATCATGGTTGCATTGTCCACACATATCTATAAAGAACAAATATTACTATAATATATTGACCTGATCTTTCAGCTCCTCATTTATATAGCTTTACATATTCACAGACCTCTGATGCTCTCTTGTTGTTTCCTCTCTTGGCAGTTCTGCCAATTGATTTCGTCCAGTTTGTCTAAGCATCTTAACATGAATGCTTTGCCATTCTGTAGAACAAATTCTTAAAATTGTGTACTCATTTTTATTGTCTAATACCACTAACAGGACATGGGTATTCAAGAACCTGAGCTAGTAGACTTGGTTCATAAACTTCAGGACCTTGAGCAGAAACAGTGTTCTCACCGACTTCATAAGGTATATAATTTTCTCACCTTTGAATCAAGAGGTATCTGGAATCATTTTTCTATTTTGACTGATTTTGTGCTGTTATGTGTCTCAGTCTGGTCAAAGTGAGCAGGAACTATCATGGTACCAAAGAAAAGCGGATTTGAATAGTGAAATTCAGCAATTGAAATCAAAGATGCGGGATTCACAGGTTGGTTTAGTCACTTTACCTTGGTCCATTTGAACTCTTTCAAACAGCTAAATGAGCTTTTAACCTTCTCCCAATCTCCATTCAGCTACAAAAATTTAGAGATGAACTTAGGAACAGGTCACGTGTGCTGAAGATTCTTGGTCATATTGATGCTGATGGTGTTCTCCAGCTAAAGGGACGTGCGGCCTGCTTGATAGACACAGGGGATGAGCTGCTTATCACTGAACTTATGTTCAATGGTATCAATTCTATATGGTTATCTGTATCCAGTTTTTCCCTGTAACTTAAGTTCCAGTATTGCTTTAATATATTCTCTCTGTCAAGGTACATTTAATGATCTCGATCATCATCAAGTTGCTTCCCTTGCTAGCTGCTTTGTACCTTGTGATAAATCAAGTGAGCAAATACGCCTGAGAAATGAACTTTCCAGTCCAATGATGCAACTTCAGGAGGCAGCGAGAAAAATAGCTGAGGTGTATACTTGTCTCATTTCTATTTTCATACTTTCCTGACCTTGGCTGAGATGTAAATTTCTCGTTCTTGTTTTTTGGTCCCACGAGAGCAATGTGCATATTCTCTGTCTCATTTATATTTTTGTTATCTCCCTGTACTTGATTGAGATATCTGAATTCTCACTGTTGTTTTAGGTACAACGAGAATGCAAACTGGAAGTAAATGTGGAGGAATATGTTGAATCAACCTGCAGACCCTACCTGATGGATGTCATATACTGCTGGTCGAGGGTGAGTACGACTGAGGCCTTAGTTCTTAGAAACATTATATTTTCCTTTTTGAAAAAATTTAGCCATAGAGATCTTGATACCCAGTTCGGTTTTTTGCTCTTATCGTGTCTAATTCGTATAGGATACAATTAAACTGAGTTCATTATTTTCTCTCATTGTCTGTATTGTCTTCATATACAGGGAGCCACCTTCGCAGAGGTTATGGAAATGACCGACATTTTTGAGGGAAGTGTCATTAGGCTTGCTAGAAGGCTGGATGAATTTCTGAATCAGGTAGACCACCATCTGTATTCCCTCTCTCTCCAATGTAACCTGCATCATCTGCATTGCTTTCCACAGTTTATGTGGAATTTCGATTGTATGGATGGATTCCTTTTGATTACAGACGGTAAAGCTCTGTGCATGCCAATCAGAATGTGGCAATGCTGCTGGGGAAATGTATGCTATAATAATGTGTCAGTACCTTACTGGTCAACGCATCATGCTTTAATATGACACCAAAGTTAAACACAGTTTTTTAGTATTGAACTAATTTTGACGAGAAAAGTTTAAACCACTTCAAATGTGATACCAGCCTACCACACAATTTTGACTTGGTTGATGTAGTCATAAGTGGTAATTAGTACCAAGTCTACTAGCTCAGCGTAATCTGTGCTTGGAGCTGGTTGTTAAAACTAAAATCAAAGACATATACAGTTATACACATCATGCGCTTCTGCTACTAGGATAATGATAACTTGATGCTGGCCATGTTTATTAATGGCGTTTACCCTTTACTATAATTTATTTTGCAATGACTGTTCTATATCTGAACCTACTAACTCTGAACATGTTCACAGTTGAGAGCTGCCGCTGGAGCCGTCGGGGAGGCTAACCTCGAGAAGAAGTTTGAGAAGGCGAGTGAGAGCTTGCGTCGGGGTATCATGTTTTCCAACTCGTTGTATCTGTAATGATGTAATGAGCAGCACTTGATGCTAGCAAAATCAAAATTAGGCCCATTTTTTACCGAAGGCAAAGGAAATGTATCCCGTGTCTGTAGGAGAGTAGGGCGTAGCCTTTCTAGGGTAAATGGATCCTTGTTTATCATGTATACATCAGGTCAAGATAGGGAGCGATCGAACTATGGAAGTGTGCAAAAGGTCTAATACCACTACCACTTTTTTAAGTTCCGCTATCAAAAGCAATGGACCGCTAAGTTTTGGATAATTGCAATCATGAAATTTATCAACTTCAGTCTTTTTAAACGAAGCACAACCTACATAATGACAACCGCTGTACGAGGAAGGGTTTGGTTGAACGAATAAACGTTGTGAATGTAGTTTAACTATCGTAGTTAGTAGCAAAATATTCGTGATAAGACTAGTGCGCTTATAGCATCTCCCATACCCTACATATGTACATGGACAGAGGATCATGAATAGCCGTAGCTTGTGGAACAGATTGGAACAAGCAGAAACGCAGCGATTTCCAAACATGCTTAAAATAGAACTATGTCGACCAATATGACAAATCTCCAGGTGATAAGCATACACAAGGTCCTACCTATCTGAGATTGGCAAGAAAACTCAAAGGACAAAATTGTCTGATGCTACAACACATTTGGGGAAATGCTAAAGAAAGCACTTCCCTTATCTGGATACAGATTATTCTTTTCTCTATAATGTTACAGCAGTGATGGATAATGTGTATTCCTTTCTTCACACTATCTTCTCCAATCACTTTCTTTTATCCTTGTCTGAAGAAAGAATGCTGGATGCATAACTATAGGCAAAATTGATGGCATCAAGATGCCGACAATGTTGACAGGTCACAGGTGTTGCGACTTGACAAATGAAAGCATAACTACCAGTTTCCACTTTTTGCCATGTTATGATGTGCCAGTAGTTCAACCGGTTGCTTCGCGGGTTCAGACGGTACTATTTACCAGATGAAAGCATCTTCTGGAGCTCAATCACCTGCTGCTGCTGCTCCGGTGGCAACGAACTCAGCTGCTCGGGTGTCAACTGCAATACTTGCTGCAGAAGAGCTGACTCCACATCAGGGGTGAGCTGCACAAGATCCACAAGCATATTTCAGTGCATGAAACTTATGATAGTTCTTAAACAACTCTATTCAATTCCACATAAATGAGCACATGTTTAGTCCGGTCAAAATCTCGATAGCTACCAATCTCCTGTATTGGAAAGTTAACCCTAAACAGGTAGAAACGTAACAAATCCTGTGAAATTGGCTATAGATGGTCTGTACCTGCGCTTCGTTCCCTGGTTGCTGAAAGCTTGCACCAGCACTATAGCTCCCTGATGGCCCACTAGGGCCAGCCACTTGATGTGGAGCTGTATAAGCAGGATGACTGCTGTTCAACATTCCAGGCACCGAGGTTCCATCCTCCAATTTCCTGAACTTTGAAGGATGGGCAAACTCCGCCAAGTGACTTGCTTGATCAGCCACCCTTATTTCATTTGGTAGTGTCTCTGGTGCAGCAGTTACCTGCAATTGGACATTGCTGAATTAGACTGTGACTAGTAAGACAAAATGGATCAATTCAGTTCATCTGTGGGCATTAGTGCATTGCCTATACATAGCAAGATAATTCATCATGAACATTGATCTGGTAGCCAAAAAAAAATAGAACAGCACTAGTGAACTAAAAAGCTCATTTTACAAGTGAAAAATACCTGAGAATGAGGGTGGGTCAAAGGTACAGATTGTACATTTGTTGGGATAATAGGTGGTCTAGGGTGCTGTGGCATAAATGGGTGCTGAACTTGCGACATTAAGCCTACTGAGGCCACAAGGGGTTGAGTAGGAACACTGGCAGAACCCCCTAGGGGCTGAGACAGCATTGGAGGATGGGTAGCCAATCCAGACTGATGTCCATGTGGAAACATTTTGACTGGAGGCTGAGATGCATGCTGATACTGTGGAAAATTATGTAGTGATGCCGTTTGTTCCTGCAGGACAGTTGGGTTTGGTGGTACGTTAGCTGGCAAACTCAATGGTCTTGAGACAACCGGAATCATAGCATCTGGCTGTGGAAAAGGTTCATTGAGGTGAGACGAAGATTGTGCCAAGGAACTCGAGGGCTGTTGGTTCTTTGCCATCTGCATCTACAATTTGTGCAAAGCATATTCATTATGTCAAGCCGAAAGAAAACAATGGGTGCCTAATTTTAAAAAGAAATCAGAGCGAACCATCTGTGGCGTCACCATCCCAAGCATTATTAGTGCCTGCATTACAACAAGGCGAAAATTTAGGTGGCGATTTTCCAATATATACACTTAAGTTCTTATGATCGAGAATGGCTTAATGATATTTTTCCAAATAAAGAAACAAGCTTATTTCATTGCATACATAAAAAAATAAAGAAATATTTTCTTATATCCGATACAAATATAAAGCAAATCTTTCAGTGTTCAATAAGATCATGGAATACAATTTTTTTATTCCACCAATGATCACAAGACAACCATGGATGATATCAAAGTTCTATCTACCAGAATCACATTATACAAAGCAAATTGGTAAACATGAACAAGAACAGTTCAATGTAGATCAGTAGCATGGAACCACGTGAGTTTATTAACATAAAATTAAACGTAAGTGAATATGTTCTGTAAATAGATGAAAACATATTCCAAATAAATTATAGGTCTTATGACCTGCATAAGACTCTAAAATAAAGCTTGAATTAAGTACAAAATGACAGTAAGAAAGAACACATAAATGACTGTAGCACAATAACTATTAGCAAAAGCTAACCTGAAATAGGACCTTTGGCAGCTGTGGAATTCCTTGTACCAATTTTTTGGAAAGTTCCTTATTTTGAGTAGTTAGGGCCTGTGATTAAACAAAGAAGACATCTACAATCAGCACTGGTCCTTATTTTGTATAAACATCAATGAATTGAAGTGCATGGAAGGTTGAGTTAACCTTCAATTCAGCCATGAATTCATGCAACTGATGCCTTGACATTCTGGCCAAATAATGAGTAAGAGGGTCGTTTCCAAGTCCATACTGGACAGGTAAACCGTTTTGAACAATTGCAGTTTGAGCTCCACCAAGGACGCCGGCCATCACAGATGCAGCTTGTATGGCTGGTGGGAGACCAACAGGCTGATGAATACTTGTATCTCCAACAACAGAAGTCCCAGCCATCTGTTTCTGACTATCTGTGCCGTTCCATCAAGAAATCAAAGTAAGCATCCATGAACACATATTAGAAATTTTAAAGCATATATATATTATATGAATGATGAATAGAAAACCAACCAGCACCAGATGCCATCCCTGGTCCTCCACGACCCTGCAATGCATAAATGTATCCAACATAAGTCAACAGTTGCTCTCAATGAAGCTAAACAACTTCAGTGTGGTTGAGATGTTCCATATTTTTCATCATTCAGATAATGAACATGGACCAACTCCACCACCATAATGAAGCTACTCAATTTCCAAAATGCAAAGTTGATAAATCGAGATAGTGAAATAATTCTTCTGTGTACAGCAACATCATGCAAGATCGCTTCACAAGTCTCGAAGATAACTTTAACACAAAAGCTATGTCCTTATGTAAATCAATTGCATCTAGCTGAGAACTTGTGCGTTGTCACAGTATTCTCGTGTGAACACGATATTTGGCAACAAAACTGGCACAAGTATGAGCATCAGACACTGTCATTGCTAGAGATATAAACAAAACCTGTTGATAGAAGCTATAGTGAGGGCAACTATTAAGGTAATAGGAAGCCTGAAGAAAACAGCAAGTCCTTATGCGCATACATAAGGGTCGATTGGAATTTTTTTTCCCAGCAATCAATTTACAAACAGCGGCAACCCTCTTGCTGGAGCATGTCCAAAGACCAAAATACATCTTCCATAAGACTACAGCCCTTCTTAGTTCTTTTGCTATTTGAAGAAAGTAAACTTCACATATTCAGCAGTAAGCACACTTCTGAATAAGCACTTTTATCATAATATATATTTATATTAAGCGAATCAGCTTTGTCAGATTAGCCAACTTCGTTGGCCCACTATTTCCATGAACAGGGCAAAAATCGAGATAACAGAGGCATTTTTGAACCGCGCAAACATGGGCACCGCACCAGAACAATAATTCAACAAAGGAATTGGACGATTATAGCAGGTGTGTGTATGTACAGCCAGGCAGCTGTACATACACGAACATGCTATATAAACACGAGAAAGTGGAACACGAGACACAGGTGAAACACGAGACACAGGGTGGTTGGAGAAACCGCAGCTATTATCATTCATAGGAATGAAGGCTATACAACTTCTCATACTAACAGAGAACTCCATAGGTGGTAGGAAGGGTTCTACAGTGAAAAATTGAGGATCTTCGACCTTTTCTCTATTTCTGTCAGTATTCCTCCCATTTTCAGCAAAATCAACACGTAACTGACGGCCATTAATCTCATAACCCTGGAGGTTCCGGCGTGCACTTAGAGCAGTCTCCTCATCCTTGTACTCGCAAAAGCCATAACCCTTTGGCTTTCCAGTTTCTTTGTCAATAACCAATCTACAAGAAATTTTGAGCGGTCAGCATGCAAAAAAGTTATCCTCAACAGCATCATATCAAAATTCACATGTTGAGAAACTTCACAGTACTAGTAAATAAGTTGCTCAGTCTACCTCTGACCAAACTAAGATCAGTTTCAGTAGATATTCACATACAAAGAAATCTGATCAAGAGAAAGCATACATTGTATATAACACGAACATATCACATAATAGGATGATGCTGTTTTATGATTTTCTGAGATTTATGATCAACATTAGCCTATAGGCACATGAAAGAACTTGATACTTTCCATGTTGATAAATTAGTTTCTAAACCAATGTTCCATATTGCTAGGATTCCTAAAGGTAAATGCCCAAGAGTCATAAGGCAGCCTTCTTTATGAGGAGAAATGCAACATTTGAAAGCAAGCCAAGGAGAGAGCAACATTTAGTCGCACTGCATTCTTTTCTAGTGTGCCCTATCTGCCAAGTATTCAATCCCTTTATTGAAGGATGAAGAACATCACACATAGGTAGTTCATTTCCATCATATTTGCTAAATGATGCATTTTTTCACTTATATATTGATGTAATGCTCAAACTCCTTACTTGAAACATAACAAAATAAGGTCAAACAGGCATTTTGACACTACCAAATGGATTTGTACAATCTGAGAAGCATCTATATTAGAGAAAACAACTAAATGCATAAGCCCGTGAAGTCAACCAACTACCCTGCATCAGCTATTGGATTTGTGTGGTTGTCTGGTTGAGACATGAAGTACACCTGAATGAGACGACCGGGCCAACCTCCTCGCAAATCTGCACGAGCTGCTCCTCCGTCGCATCGTAAGGTATGTTACCAACTGCAATCGGATTGAAGGTCAAGTACACTCATCAGCTGTAAATCGGTTGACTTCGCATCCAACAACAAACAAAATTGACAACATAAAAAATCGCGGGCCCAATTGAAGCATGGGAGCGGTAAACCCTAGCCAAGGCGCAGCTGGAACGGAGCCAAATTGAGCTCCAGGCTCAATTAGCTAGAACGAAGGGGGGAAAAATCAAGCGGCTAATGTGGGGGCAAGGCAGCAACGGGGCCCCAATCGACGGTACGGGGAGGAGTCCCACGCCCGCCGGTCCGCACAGCCGCGGCGGCAGGCGGCCACCGAATCGGACCGAATGCTCCGGGCTCCCGGATCAACGCCGGGCGGACAACTGGACAAGATCGGGATAGTGAATTGAGCGGGGCGGTGGTGGTGGGAGGCGGGGGGCGTACCGAAGACGCAGCGGTTCTGGGAGCCCGGGGGCGCGGCCGCCATGCTCAGCGGAGGTCGCCGGCGGCGGGGCGGCGCAGCATCCGCCGCCGCTGGCGGCGCCGGCGCGGGGCCGGGTAGGTAGCGGGCCCCGGCGCGGCGCGGCGGGCTGTTTCCGCCGCTAGATGCCGGTGGTGGTGGTGGTGGATATGGATGCCGGCTGCGGCGTGGTGGCCGTTTATTATAGGCGAGGGGCGGAGGAGAAGAGAGAGACGGGAGGCGGAGACCGGGAGGGAGCCCGAGCCGAGCTGCCTCTCCTCTCCTCTGACTCGGCTCCCTTTCACCGCTCACGATTCCTGCCGTCGTTTTTTACTGTGCTGGTTTCGCTTCAGGCTTCAGGGCTTCGAAAATCAACCCTAAAATTTACTATGTAAAATGAAGATTATCGTTACATCAAAATATCGGTATATATATAGAGTACTAAATGTAGATAAAATCAAAAAATAATTGCACAGTTTTGTTATACTCGACGAGACGAATATTTTAAGCCTAATTAATTAATTTTTAGATAATTTTTCACAAATACAAACGAAATGCTACAGTGACGCATTTATAACGAAGTGTCGTCTTTTTCTCAATTCCACAACTCTAATTTGCATCTAAACAATGCCTTAATCGTTACGGATTCTCGAAGTATTTCAGCATTCTGTTTCACGGCGTTCGTTTCGTATTCGTGCCCCGATATTTCGTCTCATGCCGTTCACATTCGCAGATGAGAGAGCTGCGAGTTGTGTGTGTGTGTGACTGAGGAGCAGATTGTTGTGATGATTTGCTTTGATTGGTGAGGATTTTTAGCTGCCGCTTGGAGGACCTGTGTGTCCGTGGCTGACCGGTGGCAAATTTTAATT
This sequence comes from Echinochloa phyllopogon, assembly GCA_033239725.1. Taxonomy (NCBI): domain Eukaryota; kingdom Viridiplantae; phylum Streptophyta; class Magnoliopsida; order Poales; family Poaceae; genus Echinochloa; species Echinochloa phyllopogon. The sequence continues at coordinate 5,208,318 of BTCW01000017.1, read as the reverse complement.
TTAATTTTAATAGGAGGATTCGCGTTAATTGGTTACGATCATGGCCGTATTTCTTCGCTTCTCGCAGCTTGTGGTCTGCTACCTACTGTACGTTGCAAGTTTTGACAAAGCTTAGTAGGGGCAACAAGCCATTAACTCCGTGTACAGTGAGTCAGTGATGGAGTCTGAAAAGCAAACATGAATAAACATAGAAATCCCAAGCATGTTTGGAACGTGTCGTTATGATTCTCACAGGAGTATTCGAACATTCCAGAAACATGGCTTTCACAACGATTTTTTTTTTTTGGAAATTACGGTTTCACAACGATTTTACAGTGCAACTACCTGAATCCAGCACTACCCGCGCAGAGGCAAGAGAAACAAAAGAAAGGACTACTTGTGAAATGCTCATGAAAATGAAGAAACAAGGCACCGAGGGTTTTCCCATACTCAAGCTAACCATATTTCCTCAAACCGAAAAAAATAAACGCACACCAGACTAAGAATTGCTGTATAAACGAAGCGCTTACAGCAGTTTACAGTGTCTCCCAACAGAAAACCCAAGATTGATTCCAGGGAAAGAAAAATTACCATAGTGCCAGAGAATTAATTGACCACCTACACACAAAAATGGGTACACGCACTAATCTACAGAAATGTTACAAAAGAAGAATCAAATGGTATCAAATAAGTAAGCTTGTGATATTCATCTTAGGGCAGTATCTGTATATGTACAGGAGCAAAAGTTCCGTTATTTTCTTTCGCCAACACAGATGGCAACAATGACACTACTGTAACCCAGAAACGTAGTCGACGAAGCAGGAAAAAAAAGGCGCAACCTTTGCTGGCAGCCTCCCAAGCTACTCCCGCTCCATATGAATATCCTCACGTTAGTGACAAAAGATGAATAGCCACGGCCAGGCGAGCACGATAAAAATGCTGGCAAAGCCTGTCATGTGAAAAGAACAGAAGATGGTTGCTTGAAGCTGGAGCTGGCAGCACCTGCTTTGTTTGACGACGTTAACATCTTATCCTTTGCAGTGGTGTTGCCTACAGCCTGCTCAGAAGCATCAGGCTGCTGGTTGTTTTCACTATGGCTAGGTCTGGCCCAGATTTTGATTAGCCCCTCACGGCATATGGTGAGGATTGATTCACTAGTGAATTCCAGGCCAGAGAGGGGGTCTACATGTACCCGGTGCGCAACTAGGGGTGAGAGCTTCGGTACATCTCGCATCCGTGGAGAAGGTTGAAGAACACCTGTTGGAGGAGGGCATGCATTGTCCCAGTGTGCAGAAGGACTTCCACTGCTAAATGTTGGTGAGCCACTGGAAGGGTGGCGTAGAGGGACAGCAATCTCATCCAGTGCAAGATCCCAGAGAAGCAGTTGTGTGTCCTAAGTTCATGAAGAGTGGAAAGGTGTTACAAGTATGAATTCTGTCAGACAAGCAATAGCAGGTAAAGCGTATGGCACATCCTATGTTCAAGAACAATCACAAAACTCAACTTATAGCACAAATTACTTATAACCAAGAAAAAGAATTCCACAACCAAGTTTACCAACAAACACAAAGAAGGAACAGATAGTAAGTGACCAAAAGGACAGCAGGAGGATGCTCTCTCTTAGTAGCACCAAGTGCAACACTAATCAGAATTTCAGAAATAAAATAACAGATAATACTAATACTTGTCATGATTCAGAGATACCATAGTATAAAACACAAGAACAACTCCAGATTAAAAAAACAAATATATAATGTAAACCTCTAAATACCTGTCCAACTGACCCAAAGCGATACATAACATTTTCTTCTGTTTCATCTGAATTCGGTGGGGACCAATATGGATCAAAGGAGACTGCGCTAACCTGTAGAACAGCAAAGTAATTTGATTCAAAATGCAAGTTTCAAATATAAAGCATCAATTTGGTATTAAACAAAGACAACTGTAAATATAATATCACCCATGAATTATGCCCTTCGCCCCATGCAACTATCTTTCTATCATCCATGCTCCATACTTGCACAAAATCATCTTCACCACCTGATAACAAATATTTGCCATCCGCACTATAACAGGACAGCATAATCAAACTAGTTAGTGCCTTCAAGATTCCAATTCAGAGAAGAAGTGTATGCGATAATAAAAATAAATCAAACATGCGATGATTGTATGCATAAATTAGTCAGTGCACTAGAAAGTTAAGATGCTAGCAGGAGAGATTTGAGTAGGCATGCTGTAATACAACATGCAGCGGATGTTGAGAACAGAGCTAGTAACTCGGTTGTTTAGTGCCAGATGACAGACACAGGGCTCAATCTGTGGTTCACCAACTTGAGGGTACCTCCCAAAGAAACTGGTTTCAGCGATTTTCCTGGCCAGCCAGGGTTCAGTTTTCAGTGCTGAAAGCTCCCATGCAAGGTATGCAATCTGGGGAAGGGAATTTCTAGGCAGCCTTACACTTATTTTGCAAGGAGGTGATTTGGAATCTGGTACTCCTCTACCTTGGTCAAGAAAATTTTTTTATGTAACAAATATCACCAAGCAGCACAAACCATGCTGCATTAAGAACATTCTACATTCCAGCATTCCACATAAGCTATGTTACGACTACATTAAATAATCAATTTTACACAGAACGGAACAATTTTGTCTTGATCCTGGAGACAGATAAATGATCCAGAGGGCTGCTATGTATCTCAATTAATACAGTGACATATAAATGGAGGGGAGAGAGGGGTGGAAAAAATTGAAAATGGTACGCAGCAACCTTGTTCAGCCTAATTAAAACTCAAAAGGCCACCCTCCCTTCTCCATGCAGTACCCAAACTATACTTTTGACTCCCCCTCGATCCCATCATTACCCTGAACAACTCCCACCTCAACTTTTGAGCTTTGACAACAAGTCAGAACTAAAAAGTTTAACAAGGCGAATGGAGTTATTTATCAAAAGACTGTAATAGGTTTGTAATATAGTGATTCAAAATCTTGAGGACTACAAGAGTTGGACATATATTCAATTTCAAAAGTGGGCACTAGCCGAATTGATGCAATACAGCATTAACAAAACTACAAGGTCTTGTTTCCATATCGGTCAGACTTGGACATGGCAAAAATATTCCAGTTCTAGAAATAGGTATGACATAGCAGCAATAGATGCCATTGGCAGCTTACCTCCAAGAGCAACACAATAGTGCACCATAGTAACTTTTCCCACCAAATATTAGTTGTTCTTTCGCAAAATCAAATACTCTTAAATAACCTGCATATGATCAGACTACTTTAAATTCTATGTAGAACTTCTCCAAAAGCTAATCCTTTTCCATATAAAACTGTCGATTCTCATTCTTGGGCAAAGAAAATTACCATCTCGGCCAACAGTTGCCAAGTAAGCGCCATCAGGTGAAAAAGAAATGGCATTGATTGCACCTTGACAGATATGCCATCTTGCAGTTGGATTGCCCTGCAGTGTTATTTTAAACCCCGGAATCAATCATAGCAGCAGCAACACCAGGACTCGGTAATATAATGTATAGAATTTCTGATTTATCTTTCCTCGAGTTAGTATTTTTGCAATAATTATTTCATAATGTCAGTAATGAGAACAGTTTCCACATTTATTGTACTATTTCCAGTATGACAGGTAGTAGTACTATTTGGCACGGCAGTTGGCATTAACTGATATCATATAAGCAAAAACCACTGACAATAAAGGCCAGGCCAGGTATAAACAAGTTTCTGCTTTATTGTCTACCAAGAGGCAGGTGCGAAGCCCACACCAGCACACGGAAATTATTCGGTTGCATCAACTACTTATGGTAGACATACTGGTACACATCAGCTACAAAGTTGCAACATAGTGTTTTAGTAAGGCCATGCATTGGTTCTTTCCACAACAGAATTCCAGAACAAAAGCATTTTACAAATACGCCACATTATAAAATATGCAACATACATAGGCATGTCAATGCAATTTTTCAGTATCACGTGGCTTGAGATACCTTACTCGACTTTGCATGTGAAATCAGCAGCTGACTTTGATCCTTTATAGTTGGAAACGCCCAATCAGTATTTCCATCCTTGGACTGGATGTAGAAAAGGAAATTTATGAGTTCAAAATAGACGTGTGATAATTCATGATAAAAATCTATGAGCATTAAGGGCTCACTTTGTCGTACACAAACAAATTCCCATCAGCATGGCTAACAACAAAAATGCCTTCACGCTCTGGAACCCAGGCAACACAAGTACACCGGCTGCAATAGATTGATGCCCAAAAATCACTATGTAATTATAGTAATTTTATAAATGTGTAAAGAAAAACAGTCATCTGCACCACAGGACAGTATCTTCTGTTTTAAGCTGCACCACTGCAGTTACCTTTGAGCTAAGAAAGTCAATTCAACCAAACTCTCCCAAAAAAGACACCAGACCCAGCAGATTACTTAATCATTATCATCCCTCAGTAGTTCAGTCACCACAGAAATATCTGATTTAACAGCCCTTATACAAGCATGCCAACGAAAAATGCTCCATTTTGGATCTTAACTAGTCAAGAAAATAACATCTGTTGGCTTGGAATTTCATGCATAAAGAAAACAAGCTAGTTTGTAAGCTATCCAGGGAACTGTATCAAGATTCATGACCAGTAATAAACTAATAATCATAATGTGGTAATCTACAGAGCCAAAATCCCCTCAAGAACTCCAGGACTGAGGGCTCCCGAAAAACTGTTGGAAACACCAAGCCCCCATTGTACCATAAAAGGACAGCCTAAATTGTTTGGAAAAGGCAGACATGGAAACCCCAACTCCCCATTGTATCATTAAGAACATTACAAACATTGTCTCAAAAGGCAGTAGCCTAGCTTGCCTAGGCAGCACCTCAGCGCTCAGCCCTCCCACCTGGCCAGCTCAATATCAGTTTTTCAAGCATTTCATAAATAAATGGGAGGAATCAGGATATCCCAAGTTGCAGATTTCCCGCATAAATTTAAAACAGGTAGCATCGGAAAAAAAAATAGTGCATTGTGATTTTTATTTACATAGACGATGAAAGAAAAGTGTTTGCTGGTGTTGTTTGTTGTTTCATTAAAATGAGGTAGCTAAATAGATATGTAAATAACATTCATTATCCACCAATACTAGTTGCAGTATGTTACAATTGAAGATGGCAGCAAACAAACAAAGAAATTTGTTTGAAACCAACAAATATATACCGAAACTACCATAGTAGCATTAAACCTAAAGACAAAAATGCATTTGTTGTTTTCACAAACTGCCGCAGGGAAAAATCACAGCCAGTAAACTGCCACAGGTAAAAATCACAACCAGTAAACTAAGACTACTGACACATTGTACCTTTTACACACATGATGGCTCCTTGTTCCACTTTCAGGAGATCATGTTCTAACTTCTAAAGACAATGGATGATTCACAGTTAAATTTTGTAGCTTCTTAGATGTAGGACAAGTACAAGACAACCTCATAGGTTCCTTTAAGAGTACCTGACTGTCGCTGATTTCAAAAACCCCTTTCTGAATTATGTAGCATATGTTTCTAGGCAGTGATTGTCATGGTTCAAATTTTGATCAAGTTCAAAAGTGACAATTTCTAGGCACAAAACCAACCCAAAATACCATGAACTTTCACTCACTGCTAGCGCATTACAGTTGTCTTCACTCGTGTATGAACTTGTGAGTTAAAAGTTGTGAACAGAGCCATTAATATCTTTTCTTTCATGCATACAGGTCATCTTTATTTTTGACAGTATCGCAGCAAATTGTACCAGACTGCAGTGTATTGCATGTCAATCATACATGCATCATATATCATATTGATGCTATCCAGCTAAGTTTTTTTTACCAACTTCTATGGCTAGCAAGACCACTACCATATCAAGAAATAAATAAGTAAAATGTGATACATGTAAATTTGCCAAGCTTATTAAAGGAAAAACTAGCATCCATTTTTCAAGTAAACAATCAAGAGAAAACATGCCTGTTAGCCGCACCACCTTGACTTGGATCTTTGTCTTTGTCTTTATTAATAAAATGCTGATATGAAACGGGCTTTTTTCCAGGATCTTGCAACTGCTGCCTCAATGACATTGAATAGACTGGACAATGAACAAAAATATTCTACTTATGCACTGATTCACTTTCAACTTATAAGCATAAGAGCATTCCAAACTAAGAAGCATTCAATATACCATCTCCGGAGAACACCCCCACGAGCAGATCATGCCCATCCTTAGCTTCTGGGTCAAATGCATGACAAAGCGGGTTCGAGCTGCTGAAGTGGATGGACTTTATTGGATCCTGATGCAATTAGTACGTGATCAGAGAACCACAGGACAGCAAGGTTACAAGCAACTTAGCATGTGTACAGCAAGAGAAAAGGAAATACTTTATCATGTGAGTTGAGGTCACTGATGAAGAGCGTATCGGCAGTGTTGAATATGATGTACGTGCCCTTGCCGTCATAATTCGTCATGCCTTGTGGTCCACTTGCGCTCGTCGATGCAGCAACGCCACCGCCAATGCGGCTGCTTCCTGAGACAGCCCTGCTGGTACCATTGTTCCCAAAGCTAAGTGCCCGGCTCCCGTTCCCAGTGCCGAGCAGCCGTGCAGCTGCAGACCGCATCCCACTGCCGGCGCTTGGAGTTGAGGGTGTGGACCCCTGACCCGCTGGCTTCTCCTTCAAATATGCCACCGTCATCTGGCACCATCACAACCAATGGTTAGTCTTAAAATTGCATATAGGATGTATAATGTGCACAGCATAACAAAACTGGAAGTCCAGAAAGCTCTAAAAGCAGTTAGGCAAATATTTGATTTATCATCTATGCTACTGGAAATTTAGAATTAGCGGACAGAAACACATGCCATTTATATTGGACTGAAGGTTTCTAGAATGGCAACAGGAGATTTATGCAAGGACCATCCGAACATGAATGAAACATCAAACATCACAAACAACAAGGCATCTACAGAAGCTACCCAAACCGCTGCATCCGGCAACTTCTGAATATCCTCCGCATGACCCATCGAAATCCAAGCACATCTACAACGACACATCCAAATCCCGCCCCTGATCAGACCAAGTCAACACCCACCCGGCCCAACCCCGCCTCCCAATTCCACATCTAACCATCGAGATCCCCGGCCGGCGCATCGGACCCGACTCGCTACGCCGACGGCGGCCGGCGGCCTAGTACCTGGGAGACGGTCTTGCCGCTGTGGTTGTAGTGCACGACGGCGGGGGAGTGCGTCTTCTCGTACTGCAGCTTGTGCCGGCCCTCGGGGGTCTTGAAGTAGGTCTTGAGCCCGCCCGCCCCCGCGCCGCCGGCCCCCGCGGACGCCATGGCTCCGCGGCCCCGCGAGCGATCGCCTCCTCCGACGGCCGCAATGCCCACCGCCCGCGCGCGCGCAGACAGACAGACAGACAGACGATGCCGGGCGCGCGGTCACCGCCTCATGCCCCCGCCGGTAGCGCCAAGGGGGTAGGGTTTTGGAGGCGGTCGGATTCGGGGAGGATCCGAGCGAGAGAGGCGGGTTTGATTTGGGATGGATGAGAAGGCGGATGCGGGAGAGGAGAGAACAGGGGCGAGGAGGAGGAAGAAGCAGGGAGAGAGAAAAAAAACAATTGAGAAATATAGATGATAAATATAATGTGCACAGCATAACAAAACTGGAAGTCCAGAAAGCTCTAAAAGCAGTTAGGCAAATAAATGCGATTGGGCGGTGAGGAAAAGCTTTTCGGCGCAGGTCAAGACAATGCATCGACGAAAGAAAAGAAAAACCATCCTTATTAAGTTGACTTTTGGATAATAATATTTCTAATGCTACCCAATGTGCGCAAATATTATCCGTAATGTATTGACATAGATCTTTAAGCTCAAATTGCTCCCAATGAGTTGTATTTGATTATGACTATAGTAAGGACTATAGAAGGGTTAGAGATCGTGTGGATTCCGTGGATTTAAAAGACAATTTGGCGTCGCCCTCCCTTATTGATTTCTCACGCGTTGCCGTGGGACGTGAGATAGCTTTTACAGTTACTTTATTATTAAAACAAAAATTAGTGATTATATTTATACGTATTATCATACAAAATAGTATTATAAAAATAATTTGTAAAGACATATTGTTGTCTATCTCTTTGACTAAATACATGGATGCTATTAGCTGCAGAAAATCGGTAGAAGACATAAATTGATGACCCTAGTGGATGATGATGTAGACATCTTGCATGTTAAGAGAACTTTTTTAGTGGGGATGATCTGCCCTAGTGGATGATGATGTTGACACGTTAGAACCTTTTAGTGGGGATGATCTATATGTTGTATATATAGGTTTTGAAGATGGAGTTATATGGTTTTGACGCATACGGTTAAGGTCTTTTTTACCCAGAAACATGGGTGGCGGTTCTAAGGATAGAGGTCCGGAATTTTCCAAGTCCGGTTGTATCGTCTCGACGTAACTTTCTTAAATTAATAAAAATTTCCCATTTTAAAAAATGGGTACCGTCTGTTTGTCGTTTTTTCGCTGAATCTTGGTAAAGTTATATCTGGTATAATTTTTTAAGGTGACATATATCTTCTTTAAATTAAAAACATATAGAAAAAGAGACATTAAAAAACAATCCTTAGCGGGACATCTTGAAGTTGAAATTTTGTCAACCCCAACAACATTGACGTCACGTGGTACTACGGGATCAGCAAGCAAACGGTAAGAACGAAATTATGTCGCCTGCCGTTGATCTGCCATTGGGCCGGCCCAGCGGGACTACTACCTAACATGTGGCCCGTATCGGCAATGACCAGCCCGTCCTATAGAAAGATTAGAGCAGCCACAACGCGAAGGAAAGACTATCCTTCAAGTTTCTCTTTCCTTGATATAAGACGCCGGTTTGCACATTGCAATCAAAATCCTGGCACCAATTAGGACAGATACATTGCTACACATAAACGATCTTATAAATCGTCTCATGCAGTATCACGTAGGATTTTTCTGACGTGGAGGAGAGAGAGTGAGGTGAGAGAAGGAGGTCGTTGTTTCGCGAAACAACCGCCTCATGAGCTAAATGTTAGGACTATGAGATAACTCATCCACCATTGTACGAGTTTTATTGCCATGCAACCAATAATATTTCTTTATTTCTCCATAAATTAAGAGATATTATATTACTACGGGACAACCAAAACAACAACATATTATATATATTATCTGATAAATCGACTCAAGATTACGCCTATGCCATCTAATGTAGTTGGCGTGAGGTTCTACAAGTCTACAAACATGAATGCCGTTGAATAAAAAATGATTTCTCGGCAGATGGACGAAGAAATAGCGCGAAGCTATTGGAATGTTCATACGATGACACTTAGGAGAAAAGAAACTTTGGATTAGTTTAGTAAGAAAGTGGGTCCCATCACCAGAACTTGCACATTGCCGCTAAAATGGAATATCAAGCATCGACTCCGATGGACATTTGGAGCCTCGATCGGCTGACGCACACTCTAAAGGTGTGTGTTTAATTAGTTGCTTGCGAAGGGTTTGGTAGCTAGATTTGCATCATATATTCTATACGATGGTAAAAGACATATTTGATGGTATATGGTTGTAACAACAATTCTGATACATGACACAGGAGTATCACGTACTATACCCTTCGTTAATTGGTAAATGGGTTTTGAAGATGTCTCTCAATTTCAAAAGAAGATGTCTCTCTAAATTGTAGATACATATTATCGTCTACTCGTTGTACGTTTTTGGTAAACTCTAGATATAGTTATATTTGTTAGTTTTTTATTAAAGTGACGTATATCTTCTTCAAATGAAAACATAAAATATATTGAAAACAATGTTTAGAAAACATCTTCTTATATTTAATTATATGAAGTTACTGATGCTGCTCTGGCAGGAGACATGACCGTTCACCACCTCCTCACCGCACCGCGGATCGAGATGACCGAGAGCCGGAGCCACACCAAGGCCTCCTTTAGTTCCCGAATCGGGAGCTCCCGACTCGGTGCGTATTAAACGTGCACTGTATCATTTTGTTTGTATTTATGAAAAATTATTCAAAACTTGATTAATTAGACTCAAAATGTTCATCTCGCAGAGTACAACAAAACTGTGAAATTAGTTTTTTATTTCATCTATATTTAGTACTCCATACATGCTATGACATTTTGATGAGATGAGAATCTTTTTTTTACATAGTTAACTTTGGGGGTAGAATTTAGGATCTAAACAAGACCCAAGGTGGGCAACGATGTCACCGTGGCGAAATCCTGCGCCGCCACCGGCTTTTTGGACGAGGTCGAGGAGGACGAGGAGGCCGGCCGGTGCTTTTCCTATCACTAGGGATGTTTTATGGTGCACCTTAAAAATACTGCTATAAAGCAACGTGTAGATAGCATCTCTGAACCAAACAACAGATAAGTAACACCTATTCATGGTGAAAGCATTTTTCTTTCAAATACCCTACAGGTTAATCAACAGCACACAACATAAAGGATCATAAATCATGAAAGCGTAAACTCATATCAAATTTTCCGGTACTTTCAAGAACCTAACACACTGCTCACAAGCAAGGACCTAACGAGATCAAGCAGGAGTCACCAGCCACATCACCTTCTCTGTCAACCAGGAGCTTCCCCCATGTGACCGATGCCATCCCTATCACACACACCTACACAACCACACCGAATAACTGCAATCAGGCCAAGGAACAGTGGCTCCAAGGCAAAAGAAACGGAGAAAGGCACGGGGAAAGGCCGGAGCCCACAAACCTACACGGCGTATTTCAGGGAGAGGAACCAAGAAGAAGGAGAAAAGGAGGGGATCACGGAGGCTGCTAGGGTTTCGAACCAGAGGGAGAGGGAGGAGAAAGTGGAGGCGCAATGCATATTATGGACGAGGAGCGCGGGACTTATCTCGGCAACGGCGTCGGCGTAGGTCCATGGCCTCCTCCTCCAATGGGACAGGCTGCCTATCAGCGCCGGAGGGCCTCGGCATCGACAGAAAGGCGGGAGAGGTCACAAGCGCCGCGTGCGGATGTGACAGCCTCGGCATCGGCACAGAGAGGGGGAGGGCCCAGGCGCGTACGGGCGCCGAACGGCGCCGTTGCGCACTGTTCCGATGGGTACTGTGCAGCCAGCAGCGAATCCAAGTCTATCTTCTCTCCTCCTCCTCCTCCTCCTCCTCCTCCCCATGCCTCGCCTCACCTTTCGCAGCGGGAACGCACGCAGTCACTAGTGATGGGCCATGCTCGCCCAAGGGGCCACCGCTCAGCAACCGGGTGGGGGTATGGCGGCGGCTTCTCCTGCCTCTGGCCGCGCCGCACAGTAGGCCAATTTCTTTTTTCGGCGGCAGAGCGCTCGCCTGCCTCCCTCGGTTTCTTTTTTCATGCCGATCTTTTTTTTCGGCGGCGGAGCGCTCGCCTCCCTCCATTTCTTTTTTTCTCCCACCGCGCCGCACATCAGGCCTCTATTTCCTTTTTTTTTGCGGCCAGCTGCTCTGTTTTTTTGGGCCGAGCCGGCCTCCGTCCGGAGAAGCCGGCCCAAACGTCCCCCGCCTCCTGCGCACCTCCACCGCGAGAACGCGCACGTCGCCACCGCGCTCGGCCTCACCACGCAGGGCCTCCGGCCCTCCTCGCCGTCGACGCCGAGAACGTCGTCCTCCGTACCTAGGCCGCCGAGCTCGCCGTGTGCCTCGGATCCCTCAACGACATCCTCACCTGCATGAACACCAACGCAGGCGGAGCTCGGTCGGGCGCGCGTCAAGGCCGCCGGCGAGGGCTGGGCGCGGCGCGCAGGCGACCGACGACGAGGGCATAGCGCGGACGGCGAGGGCTGGGCGCGGCTCGTCCGCGAGCGGCCATCTGTGGCGGGCTGGGTAGGAAAAGCAAGAGAGAGGAAGAAGGAAGGGTAGGAAAAGCAAGAGAGAGGAAGAAGGAAAGGGGATTGAGAAAAACATTGAGATGGTTGAGAAAAGAAAGGGGAGATAGAGTGAGAGAAAGGGGATTGAGATTCCATCCCCTTTAATCATAAATATAGGGAAAGGGGATTTATTTTTTTAATCTGTTGGAGTTGCTTTCCCAAAATTCCACTATGCAAAAAGTCCCATCACATCACATCGAATCTCTCTCCTCATGCATAGAGCATTAAATGTAGGTAAATAAAAAAACTAATTGCATAGTTTTGATGTACACAACGAGACGAATCTTTTGAGCCTAGTTAGATCATGGTATGACAACAATTACCACAAACAAACGAAAAGTGTTACAGTGCGCTAGTGACCGATGTGACTTTTTGACCGCCCTTTCCAGGGATCTAACACACAGCCGTTATGGCGAGGATGCTGCTACAACAGGGTGCACCTACTGGTTAAAAGGGACGGGCGAGCTGTACTCCCTCCGTACTCATATTAGATGATGTTTAGAACAAGATTGTTCATACCAAAGAGTCACTAAATAGGGTGTATTTTCCCCTGTTTGTTTTTATTAAAAATAGCTACGGTTACATTTAGACAAAAATCCAGATTAGTGCAAGTGGTTAGTGCATTGAGCCTCCTGCCTTGAGGTCTCAGGTTCGAACTCCCGCGGCGTCAATTTTTTGACGTTTTGCATGCTACTGTTTGCTGGGCCCGTTCGCTGCATGGCGCGCTTGGGGACACCGGACGCTGGCTGGCGCTTGTTTTTTTGGCTCGCGTGCGGCACGGCAGCATTTTGTACTCATATTCCATTTCTTTCTTTCTCATAGGATTATTTGATTTGAACTTACCAATAGAGGAGGACGAAGGCGCCCCTGTACTGGAGGACGACGCCGACAACGCCCCTGTCCTCTGGAGGACGACGACGATGGCCTCGACCTCAACATTTTGTTGCTGGGCATTTTGTGCTACACATTTAGGCAGTTCAACGTTTGTGGAAGACAGGTAAAACCCAACCTGCAAATTTCATTCTGGTTGAGGTTAGCAGTAGAAAGAAGGGTAGATGTGGTCGTAAGACAATCCCTGTTAATTTGGAAGCACTATGCAACATTCCTCTCAAGGATAGAATGACCATAGAAGATTTGTGTAGCAAACTTCACATGAACAAATGTACGATTCAAAGGTTATTGAAAAAAAGGATTTATTAGGCGTCACTCTAGTAGTATCAAACCATACCTCACTGATCCTAATAAAAAGGCTCGGTTGAAGTGGTGTGTTGATATGATCGACATTGTGTTCATTGATGATAAATAGTTTTACCTCTCTCAAAAAATCAGAGAAATATTACTTGCTACCCGAAGAAGGTGATCCCCATAGCACTTGTAAGAACAAGAACTACATCCCTAGGCTCATGTTCTTGTGTGTTTGTGCTCGGCCAAGGTTTAGGGATGGAGAGTGTATTTTTGATGGTAAGATTGGTTGCTTTCCACTTGTTACTTATGAATCAGCTCAAAGAGGCAATGAGAGAACCGGTCGTGTCCGTGGAGACTTGATGGTAAAGCCTATAACTTCGATCACAAGAGATGTCACTAGGGAGTTCATGATCAACAAAGTGTTGCCGGCAATTCGAGCTAAATGGCCAAGAGAGAATAGGGGCAAACCAATTTACATACAACAAGATAATGCACCTTCCCATTTGAAATTGGATGATCCGATTTTTTTGTGAGGCTGCCAAGCAACATGGATTTGACATTCGCCTAATTTGTCAACCACCAAATTCTTCGGATTTTAACATTCTTGATTTGAGATTTTTTCGAGCTATTCAAGCCATTCAATACAAGAAAAATGCAAAAACAGTTGAAGCCCTAATTCCAGTAGTAGAACAGGTAAATTCATCAAGTCTCTTCATTTTAACATTCTTGATTTGTGATTTTTACTCACTGATGCATTTTTTCAACACATGTTTTGTAGTCATTCATGGAGTACTGTCCACACAAGGCAAACCGGATGTTTATAACCCTCCAAACTGTTTTGATGAAAGTCATGAAGATTAAATGTTGCAACAAATACAAAATTACTCACATGCAAAAGGAAAGATTAGAGAGAGAACAACGGTTGCCCTTGCAGATTTCTTGTGAGCCATCGTTGCTAGCTGAAACAATGGGTAGTCTAGATGCATGAAAAAAATTAGAACTCGATCAGTACTAGATGATACGTAATGGTTGAACAAGAAAACGATGAACGATGTAATCTTACTATTTTCATCTTATTGTTTTTTCTTTCTCCTACTTGTGAATCGTAGACCTCAGCCAATAGTCCATGTGGACGAGACCGCAACGTGCGCATGGATACAACCATGAGTGTGCACGATTCTATGACTCACGGTCTTCATGAACAAGATGGCAGCGAGGACATACGAAAGCGCCCGGCGGCAAGGAGTCCGGCATGAGGAGCTCCTCCGACTGGCGCGACGCCGAGCTCCGACGCGTCGAGCTCAGCCGCGACGCCGAGCTCCGACGCGTCAAGCTCAGCCGCGTCGTCGAGCTCAGCTGCGTCGTTGAGCACCGGCGTGTTGAGCTCCGGCGCGACGAGCTCCATGACGCGAGCTGCAGCTCAGAACGGCGATGTGGGAGTAGGCGAGTAGCTGAGAACGTGAGGCACGTCGATCTAGGCGCGTTAAGAAGTAAAATGGCGGACGGGAATCAAGATGACGCATGAGAAACGAGGCACAATTAAGAAGGGTAATCACATCTAAAATAGCATCCCGTGAGTAAAATGGCCTCCTTTCTGAGTTGGGCACGAGTTGTCAGAACGACCCCCTTTGTGAGTATGGAGGGAGTACTTGTTTGCTGGCCATGTAGTACTTGGTGACTCGGTGTATGTCGTGTTACTCGATCTACACAATGGTCGACGTCTGTAGCCGCGTGGATATGATGCCATTGGCGCCATGATAATCATCTCGCTTGGTATAATATACTTTTTTATAAAGTGTAGTTATACAATATTAATTAATTGAGCTATAGCAAAGTGTAGCAAGGCGAAATCAGTCGTTTACTTTCCTACAAGGTTACATTACATTTTTACACGTTGCAGAGTGGTAAAGCATACTAGTAACTAAAACTGAAGCTGCCAAAATCTGATTTCGAATAGAAGTGTTTCAATACTTATGTTGCAATTTTGATGAAACTTTCCTTGGATTTTTAAGATTTCTACCATCTATAAATTTTTGAAAGCCGAGTTTTAATGGGTTCGATCAATGAGTTTGTTTTAATCCAATTTTAATTATTAAACTCAGCTGCGAGTATCTGTTATTGCATTAAGACAATATATTTTAGTTGATGATGCCAGTGATATGGAAGACTGGGTTGGCGGGTGGCCGTTGGTTGGTGCTGGTTTATGCTGAGAGAAAAATACTGCTGGTTGGCTGGTGGCCGGTGCTGGTTTGTACAGAGAGAAAAATACTACTACTGGTTGGCTGCTGATAAGGCAGGCGAATAGGGTGGTTGATGTCCGAGGACACATTTGCAGTTTTAGGAAGCGAAAACTATAACTTTCGTTGAAATGGTCGATACCACTGATTTCGATGACTTTTCTTTTGGTAAATTAGACAAAATTTTTATTAGAATATAAAGTTAAAGTATCTAATAAATATTGTTTATGAAAATATTCTACAAGACAGAACTACAATCCCACTTTTTTATGTACTAAAAGGTAGAATATTTGAAAAGCCATTAACAACAAATTTTGGAAGTTTGAAAATTTTATATCAAACATTTGATTGTTTACTGTTAATATTAGCATTATAAAAAATGCACGGTAAAGGACACAACTTGGCCTCAATTTTCACAGGATACAAAAATAGATAGGATTCTATTTGGTTAGCTGTATAAGCTGATACAATCTAACTAACACAAGAGACTGACACGCGTGGGGTAATCCATCCACGTTCTTCATCCGTCGGGACAGGCTCGATTTGAGCGCATCCGTAGAGCAGAATCCATGCTACCTATTTACATCCACCCTGGGCTGTAGGCTTACAAACACTGTTAAGCTGTAGGCTTACAAACACTGTTAAGCTGAGGCCGGAACATTTTTCATAATATAAAAATTTTACATCCACCCGTCCAAGGTACTATAGCAAAAAGCAGGGAACCAGGCATTTTTATATGTACGTGCACATGGAGAATAAGCATGTTTGAGCATGGAAGATGGGTGAAACAAGCATCCAAACACGCCCCAAATGCCGTTAGAGGCCATATCAACTCGACTGACTTAAAAGACATTTGATGATATGGTTGTAACAACGTACAATTCTGACATGACTGGAGCATCACCTTACCCTTCATTGGTAAATGAATTTTAATTTGAAGATCCTTTTCTTCCTACTATATATTCTGCTTAATTGGTCCCGCTTGATTGATGAGACCATGCATGCTGCTCTTGAGTTCTTCTCCTCTCCAGCTTCTTGCTGGCCATCTATGTACGCCAACGTGGCAATGGACTCACTCTCCCAGATGGGTGCGTCTGGCTTGTGTTCCACAGGACCACAGGGCAGACTACGCCACAGAGCATCCCATCGTGCAAGTACATGTGAAAAAAGTATATCCAACGTCCAAGTTTTTCTTGGCACTATCCGGCGATCCGTATTTCTTTCCTTTGGGAATTTTTTTTTAAAAAAAATCTTACATACATGAAATATCAAATGAAGTCTATTTCTAAAACCTTTTTAGAGATGAGTTTAACTTTACGCGACGAATCTAACTCTGATTACTTTATAATTTACTACAGTAATACTACAATAACTATCCTCTAATTATGCGGTCAAATGCCTCATTAAATTTGTCTGCGGTCAAAGGCCTCATTAGATTTGTCTTGTGAATTAACCCGAAAATTTGTCTGCGGTTAAAGGCCTCATTAGATTTGTCTCGTGAATTAACCCGAGGTTGTGAAGATAGTTTTGTAAACTAACTTTATTTAATACCTTTAATTATTAGTTAAATGAGGTGGAAAAAAATTTCCACCCAAATAAACACAGCCGAACAGCTGGATCATCCTGTGGCCGGGAAATCTTCTTTTTACATAGTAAATTTGGGAGTTGCTTTTGGGATCTAAACAAAGCCTTAAAAGCATCAGCAGCGCTCCTGCTTATTATTTTTTATTAGAACGGAAGCCGCTGTAAGTATGTTGATAATCTTAGACCTTAGTTTCCGAAACTACCAACGGTCTCCGTACACAAATACTCCGTAGTATATCTACTTTGACGATGATCATTAATTATCTACACAAAAAAATGGTAAAAGGCACGCTAAAAGACATGAGGACGAGCAGAGGCTACCATAAATGGGGAGGAAAAGCACAGTTCGCACAACTTTGCAAAAATGCAAAGTGATTTAGTTTGCACATATATAGAATCCCGTAAGAATCACTATGGCATCATTGCAACTCTCTTTCTTGAAATTATCGGCAGATCGAAATTGTACCAAACTAGTCCATCAACCCGTACTCCATACAGTTAGAAATAAGTATTAGATATAAGAAAATTAGGATTCATTGCTATCAATCAAAATATCTTACCTTATCCTTCCTCTCATTTTAAAATATTCTACCATGGTACTTATATACCTATGTACTTATCTTATACAGTTATGATAGACTTCAATAATTATTAGTAGTTACTCTGTACACTCCTTTAGCTACATTTATCTTTTTTTTCTACTTTGCATCGAAACTCTATATATGTGTACACATGGTTAGTAGAACCTCCTGATCTATGTGTTTAACTTCTCATCAATTATACATGGTCCATATGGTGACACGCATAATGTGCATGTATACCTTAATATTTTCTATAATTTTGATGCAATTGGGGGGGGGGGGGGGGGGGGTCCACGGTGCATCTGCATGGGATATGATTTAATAAGGCATGTGAATAGTAGAAGTCCATGAAAATAGTTGTTTATATATTTCAAGATATAGGAATATAGAGTTTAAATTTTGTGCACTAACATTTTTCACTTAAGGACACGGTTTTTACACTTCTTTCTCACATAATCTCAGGCGTCACCTCAGATTGTTTCTTCCAAGGTTATTTTAAGTAACTGTAACTAATTATTAATTCATGGTTACAGCCTTTTTCTTCTCCCCCAAGAAGTGGATAAGTTGTAAAATGAATACAACATGTGTATGGAATTACCTTGGTGACAGGCGTTGCAAGGTGAAGTAAAATGTCCGGCCCAAGCTCTTGAGGAGTCCATAATATCGATCCATGTGTGGATATATGTCGTCTCAGATTCTTTGCTACTGGTTGACACTGCACGTTACCTTGGATAAGAAAATTATATGTCAGGTTATGGCTTATTTATATTTTTTTAACAATTGAGATCCTGAATATCTTTTATATATACAGCATGACTTTCTCGCTGTAATAACCAATCTCTCAATTATATTGGCTGTGGGTATGTACACAACCTCAAGATGAATTATCTCAATTTCAGGTACTGATGGGAAGCAGTGGTATGCAGGATATGAAACAAAAAGGAATCTCTTATTAGATGAAGAGGAAGATGCATGCACTCACCGAGGAACTTTCAAGAGAAATTTTGTTCCTGCATTCCCAAAACAACTTCTCCATTAGTGTGGCCGTCGTGCCCCTATAGCATGTCGATACAGCCACTGAGGTTTTGTCGCTAGATTAGATGGGTTCTCAAGAAGAAACACCCTAAGGGAAAGCAGCCTTTTCTGAGATCAGGGGATAGCGATGACATAGGAAGATGGGTGGATCGGTGGTTCGGTATGTAGGTGAGGAGATCAGAAGGGATAAGGGGATCCATCGGCAAAGTTGTTATACAACCAAATCAACAGCTTGATGTTGAGAACGAGCCGTAGCTCGATTGGCCAGCGCTGCCGGAGTGCGCGCTGCCCACCCGCGTTCGATCCCTGGATCGGCGCGGGTGTCTCACCGGGGCTTGCCCCCAAAATTAAATTCAGCTGCCTCTCTTGCGTGGTGTCACAAAGGGACTGCGACGCTCTCGTCGCCTACGAAGCCAGGAGTGGCTTCGGTGATCTTCAGAAGGACGCAATCTTCGTATCTGCGTGTAGTTGTAGGTTTGTTTGTATGCGTGTGGTGTGAGTGGGGTGTGCGTGCGTGGGGTAGGTGTGCGTCTACGTGTATGAACAGATACTACCGTTGTATCCAGACGAGAGGCTTCAAAAAAAAAACAGCTTGATGTTTTATTGGAGGCGAGAGAGAGAAGGCTGAGAGGAGTTTGTTACTTCTTTCAACGATGGGAGCTCGACCATTTGGTTTGGATGATGCATAGAAAGAGTTGTATTTGATGGCAAAGATGGGTAATTTAGTGATATATTTAGGGGTTATTTTAAGCTAGTTTTCATAATGACAATGGTGGGTAATTTTCTGAAAAATAGAATAGATCCAATGGCTTTCGACATATGTGTTGATTATTGTCTATATAATTAACGATCATATATTTCTGATTTTTCTGAGAATTTCTAGAATTTATCTTTTTTTCTAGCGCGTCTCGTGAGGATTAATGTGGAGCCTCCAAAAAGAGCCTCTAATTAGTAATAGTAAGATTACCTAGATAGAAAATGGAGCGGACAGAATAATCTAGGAGGAGGGCTGTGTTCACATCCGTAAACATGGGTAAAAATGGTCACATTGGACACTATAGTGCACTGTAGCACTTTTCGTTTATTTTTAGTAATTGTTGTCCTACCATGACTTAACTAGGCTCAAAAGATTTGTCTCGTTGTGTACATCAAAACTATACAATTAGTTTTTTTTATTTACCTACATTTAATAATCCATGCATGCATCATTTGCTATATTTAATACGAAAAGTTTAAAAAGTTAGGAGGAACTTAACACATCCCAAGAAAAACGAAGCTTAGCAGCTGATGTCTCCTGTAGGTATGGCAGAGCCCAGAGGAATCTACCTTGCAATGGCTCGCAATTAATGCCTGTGCCTCACGTCCCGCGTGCAGCTGGCTACGCTAGAGCTGATGGAGCTGATCAGACTATAGGCGCCTATAGATTATTCCTAGCGATTCTTGCATGATGCAGGGATTGGAGCAGCGAGATGGATATCGATCGGATGATTTACCAACTCTGAACCATGATCCGGGTATCCCTGCATTGTGGTTCGACCGCACAGCAAGAGGTACGAATGTATGATGGATGGATGGATATAAGCCGTCATGATAGCACAATTAAGCTAATAACCGATGCCGATCAAGTAATAATGAAATGCTGCTACTGTATATGAGCTAACCGTAACTAACTAGGGTACGAAGTATAACTAGAAAGAGCAACACATGGAAACAAGCGAGTGGTGGCTGCCCTACTGATCTACACGGCGTGGAATCTATGAAAGGAGCGAAACAGGAGAATATTTGACCGCAAGACAGCGTCGTCGGTTCGAGTCTTTATTCTGATACTGGAGGAGATCAAGCTGAAAAGAGTAGCGTGCGGCGAGGACCTGCATCTGCCAGGAGGCGTCTAGTTTTATTATGTTATTGTCTTCAGGGCGTTTGAGTTTTATTAATTTATGTAATATCAGTACTATAAGAACTCTATTTACTTCTCCTTCTTATAAGAAACAGCAGGGCTCCTGCTTCATTTTCAAACAAAATGTCGGGCGTGTTTGGTTCATGGATGAGCTCAGCCTGGCTCGTACATTGGAACCAGGCTCTCGTGGGACAGACTGGGCTCATGCAACATCTTCATGTTTGCTTGTCTGCATGCGCTCGACTTGGTTGATATGAGATGGTGTTTGGTTGCCTGTATATAAACGTGTCGCGTGAGAAAAATAACAATAAACAATCATCATTATGGTATTTTATATGTAAACTATTCTCTTAAAGCTCTTATTTTATCTTATTACTCCATAATATAACTTAATATATGTTAATATCAATTAATATATACTAATTATATACTAATAACATCATTAGCTGACTAATCGCCCGCATCCAGCGTGCCTGCCCGAGAGAAACGAAATTTCTCGTTTCCCCGGAACCAGACTGGGATGGTGCTCTTGAATCTGACGAGCCAGGGCACAGCGTAGATGCAGTCAAACAAAAAAAATTCTGCATCCCGTCGCCCTGGCTCGGCCATATGCAGGCAACCAAACTTATTACATCCTAGCTCGTGCACGTTCCCTAAAGGTACAACTTCATTTGTGGTCACAAGAACTCAACCTTCCATCTGTATTGATATTCTTGTCTCTCCTGTCTACGTACACTTGGGAGTTTTGGAATGGCTCAATAAATCTTACGGACAGCCTTTCACAA
The DNA here is from genome assembly GCA_033239725.1 of Echinochloa phyllopogon. Taxonomy (NCBI): domain Eukaryota; kingdom Viridiplantae; phylum Streptophyta; class Magnoliopsida; order Poales; family Poaceae; genus Echinochloa; species Echinochloa phyllopogon. The sequence goes on along the minus strand of BTCW01000017.1, from coordinate 5,187,089 downwards.
CTTCTTGAGACTAGCAAAATATGACTTATTTGGTTCCATATGTACTACTATATATAATAACCATCACATAACACTACGTACGTGGTTATTAAGTGAAAAGTTCTCTCGATCAGATCGATGGAATAGAAGAATTGATGAACACGAGTAATATATAACACAGGGAGATACAACTAATTAACCGGGCAACTAACATTTTGCTCTTTCAACAAATAATTTTTGCATGCTTTGCAAATGTGCATTCTTCTTCCAAAATAAGTACGTCCTTATCGTCCTTTAGGTCCTGTTTGGCAGAGCTCCCGAGCTGATTCTCTGGTGAATCCAGGAGAAGCTCTGACAAACAGTTTTCCAGCGAGAAGTGATTCCATGCTGATTCTGAAAAGTGATTCTCTGAAATGAACTAAAGGGCTGGGAGCTAAAAAAAAGTAGCTTCTCCTGATTCTGTGAAGTGATTCTCCATCCCGATTTTGATAGTTTATGCTAGGAAATTAACGAGAATCACTTTCAGCCACAGAATCACTTCTCTCAGATAATCAACTCCCACAGAGAATCAGAATTAGATGGAGCTCTACCAAACAATGACAGGTAGCCCCGCCGCGGATCCTCGCCACGGTGCAATCATGAATCGCACGACCACACGCAGCTTGCCTTGCAGATGGATCAGAGGATAGCCTATGCACGCACCGTCGACGATGCCCATTGGTCGGCTTTCAACTAACCACAGAGAGAGAGCCTGCTACTCGATCTCATCTACCACCACTTCTCTCTGGACCTGGATCCAGTGCAGTCGTAACTGCGACTGTAAGATAAGAAGTCGCAAGATCTTGAACGTCCAGAACGAATTGATCGGAGACGGTTGGAGGGGCATGACCTGGCTGACTTTTCAAGAGACGGGAAACAACAGACACTCGTTGGAGGGAAACAGACGGGAAACAACAGACACTTCCCGCCATTTTCATCTTTGCCGCGCGTGAAGCGACAGCGACCGCGAAGGCGGCTGGCGAGCTGCATGGCCATGGAACCTGAAGCGCCGCCTCCTCCACCTACGTGCCTCGCCAAACCCAGCTCGTCTGCTCTTCCATCCATCACGGAAGTCATTGCTCATTCAGCACCTCTTCAAGCGACTCATGGTGGCACCTGCGTCGCTGCTCCCTATGCTGGTGCCGAAGCGGCATCCGAGCGCATGCAAAGCGCCGGTCATGGAGGCGTCACGGCATCCGTCCCAATGTCGAGAAAGTTGCGCCCTATGAAGAAGGCTGGCGCTGCACAGCGCGGCCGCCCCGACGCCCCTGCGCGAACTCCGGTGGCGCAGAGCGAGTCGGCAAGTGCTGGTGGTGAAGCAGTTGGTGATGGCATCATGGATGACACCCAACAGGTGCTCTAGGATGTGCCTGCAAGGTTTGTCTCTATGTAGTCACTAGTTTCTATATATATGAAGTACTACTGTAAATGAGCAAATGTGATTATGTGATTGGTATTTAACTTTGATGTTTCATCTCTGATGAAAATATTTTTAGTTTAGACATATGATTTTATACTTACAATTTGATAACCCTTTTTAGTTCTGATTGCAACATTTACTGCAGAATGACTGTAACTCCGTTTTGGATTCCACAAATTGGTATGACATTTAGTAGTTTCAATGAAGCTTGGGAGTTCTGGGTAACATATGGTGGCCGGATAGGTTTTGATGTCCGAAAATGTTACACAAACACAAGTGATCTTGATGGATTGGTAACATCAAGTAGGTTTGTTTGTTCAAATCAAGGTTCTCGGGTTGAAAATAAAAAGTTTTCTGCTGGCAAGCGTAATCGAGCTCATACCAGAACAGGTTGCCTTGTTCGCATGGGCATTACTTTGGAAAGAGAAAATGTGACCTACAAGGTACATGACTTATTTGTTGAGCACAACCACATTCTTCAAACTGCACAAACAAGTCATCTGATGCCATCACAAAGAAGCATTTCTAAGCATCAAGCAGTTGATATTGAAGTGGCTGATGACTCTGGTATTACACCTAAAGCGGCCCATGAATTTCTTGGTCGATATGTCGGTGGATCAGCTAACCTCGGGTATACCCATCGTGATCACAAGAATTATTTGCGTACTAAACGCCAAAGGGAGATGTTGTATGGTGAGGCTGGAAGTTTGCTAAAATATTTTCAAGATAAAGTTGTGGAGAATCCCTCATTTCAGTATGTGTTGGCACTCCTTACGGCCTACAGATAAATCCGCAAGCGGACGGATACCGATGTAGCTTTCACCCGGGAGTATTCCAAGGTATCAATTTCCACGGGGAACGAGAAGTGTACTAATCCTAAACTAAGTTGTCCTAGGTAGATGGAGTGGATGAATGAAATGGATGAGGTGGATGACGACAACAAGGAGAGAAGAGAAGAGGTAGGAGGGTAGAGAGGGTACAGGTCTGGTAAGGGTATTCTACCGATTGACTGAGCAGAGCAGAAGATACAGATAGATACTTGCTTCGGGACTACAGAGCCTCCGACACACAAAGGGATGAGAAGGGGTGCCGGTTATCCTGAACCTTGGGTCCTAGGACACCGGAACTAACGTGATGGACTACGAAGACCGAAAGGGCTGTCACCACCTTACGGCTACCACCTCCGTTGCGACGGGCAGAAACTAAGGTTACTGGCAAGTCTAGGAACCACTCCTACACTAGTCAATAACTACTTATCTCCTATAGCAAGATAAGCACCCAAGCTAAGCAACTAGTATACAATTATACCAATCAACTAAGCATTGAACGAAGAACGAGACAAGTATATAGATGTAAGAACTGAATGCTCAATTAATTAGAAAGAGATACAAGAGTTATCAGACATGACCCGGATGTCACTCGAAGCATAGCCGCATCCGTAGAGGTACAGCGGGAAGAGGGGCCGACACTCCGGCTCCTCTCCGGGACGCTCACCTCTCCTCTCTCCCTATTCTACTGATACAAGTGGCGGAACTTGGCAACGCTCACTCTACTCTTGTGTTGTGTGTTTTGCAGGTGAAGGAGGGCCTTTATTTATAGTGCCCAGGGTCTGTTTGAAGAGCAGTGGCAGCCACGCAACCCTGGAACGGTAGGAGGTCGGTTCGGGCGAAAATCCCGGTTCGGCCGAACTGTAGGATTCGGCCGAACCGGTGGATGCACCGACCAAGGCCCCTACGGCCTGGATTTGCCCCTGGGAGGCGGTTTCCAGGGTCGGTTGCATGGGGACATGCCTTGGGCTGGTTCGGCCGAACCAATCCGTTCGGCCGAACCAATCCGTTCGGCCGAACTGGGTTTTCGGCCCAGCAGCGCTCCCCTGCACCGCCTCTCCCTCCTGGACCCTCTGGGCTGCCTTATCTTGGTGTTCTTCGTCCTCTTTTGGCCCAGAGGCGACGTGGCGGTGGTCCACATGCCATGTCCGGTCGCTGCTCAGTTGTCGGTGATGTGTACGACCTCCCGATCGTGCTGTACGGCTAAGGGGGGGTAACCGGCCGAACGTGTCGTTCGGCCGATTCAGTCATTTCCGACCCCTATAGCACGTATTTCGCAATGTTGTACCTGCACAAGCGACACTCACCAAAACTCGTGGAACTCCATTAGAAATAAAACCTAAGTACATGGAATGTTGCATAGTCTCTCATTTATTCCTGCGTATTGGTGGTTGAATTTGGGTTGTAACGACCGCAAACAGTATGCAATTCAAATGAACAGATAGCCAATATCTTTTGGGCTGATGCAAAGATGATTGTGGACTATGCTCACTTTGGTGATGTCATCACATTCGACACTACCTTTGGAACCAATAAAGAATATAGACCATTCGGTATGTTTGTAGGTTTCAACCACTTTAGAGAGACCGTGGTTTTTGGTGCAGCTCTGATGTATGATGAGACATTTGAGTCATTCAAGTGGTTGTTCAATGCATTCTTGTCAACACATAATCAAAAGCAACCTCAGACAATTTTCACTGATCAAGATACTGCTATGGGAAAGGCAGTGGTTGTGGTCTTCAATGATGCATGGCATGGTTTGTGTACTTGGCATATATCAAACAATGCATTGAAACACTTGAATTCTCAGAAGAATGAAGAGGAATCTGAGGACGAGGAAGAGTCAAGTATCCTATCAGATTTCAGTTCTTGCATGTATCAGTATGAACAAATGGCAGAATTCGAAGAAGCATTTGATTCTATGAGACTAAAAGTTAGTAAATCAACATGGCTAGACAACATTTACATGTTGAAACATAAGTGGGCTGAGTGCTACATGCTGAATGTTTTCTCAATTGGAATGCGAAGTACACAACTAAGCGAGAGCCTCAATAATGCACTGAAAGGCCATCTAAAATCAGATCTTGATATCATTAGGTTTCTAAAGCGTGTGGAGCATGTTGTTCAAGACAAGAGAGAGAAGGAGGTACAAGCTGAATTCGAGTCTAGAAAGAAAGAACCAAGGATTGGGATGATGGCACCTATGCTACTACAAGCAAGTGCGATTTATACACCTGCAATATTTGAAGTCTTCCAAGCTGAATATGAAAAGCACTTGGCAGCCTACACGGTAGGTACTAATGGAACTAATGAATTTGTCATTGCAATTGGAGCTCTTGGAAGGACATTGGCAACTGAAGAAGAACGTAGGGTTATAGTCAACCCAGATGATCTGATGGTCTCATGTAGCTGTCGACTCTTTGAGAGGACTGGTATATTATGTAGTCATGCACTAAAAGGTCTTGATTTGGTGAACATTAAGCTACTTCCTGAAAGATATATTTTGAAACGATGGACACGAGATGCAAGGTCAGGGATTATTCAAGATATGCATGGAAGGAATATAGTTGAAAATCCTAAGTTAGATGCTGCACTACGATACAAAAATCTTTGCAAAATGTTCACTTCATTGGCTTCACGAGCTGCTGATTTTGAAGACTGCTACTTGCTTGTGGAAGGTGCACTGCACAACGTGAGTAAGCAGGTGAACGAAAAAATCAAAGGAACTCCTAACATCGATCCTGAAAAAACTAGTGTTGAAGAGACATTCAGCTTGCCTGAGCAATATGCACATGTTGCTGGTCTAAAGAAGAAAGAAAAACAAAAGGGTGGATCTAAGCGAAAGAAAAATTGGGCTAACAAACTTACCAAGAAAAAGAAGAAAAATTCAGACAAGAACAAAAAATCAGATAAGAAGAAAAAGAGCAAACCTGTGCAACAAGAAGAATATGCAAGTCCAGTACAAGAATCGCAAGCATACGAGTCAATTCATAGTTTTACCCAAATTCTAATGGTATTCTAACAGTCCTCTCCTTTCATAAAAAAATAGCATTCCAATATTTAATTTGACCAAGCTATTTTCTTCTCTATGGTTCTTTCTCTGTTCTCTCTTTTCAGAGTTCATCAGATGTTGTTCAAGATGTCAACAATTCTCACTCCTTGGAAGGGATAGATGGCTGGTATTTTTAGCAGAACCTCAGAGTAAGTATAGATCAATTATACATGTTGAATTATGTTCAGAAGTCATCATCTCTAATTGTTTTGTCTACAGGCCGTGTACTGAAGCCATGACTGCTAGTGGATGATGCATGTTTAGAGAGTCTTCTTATATCCAGAATGATCCCAATGACATGTGCTCTTTTGTATTAAGCATATGCATTTTGGTGAAGTAAGCCTGCAGCTAGTGGGTGATGCAACGTGCACGCTTTTGTATATGAATAGCAACAGAGAACATGCTCTTTTGTGAATGAAATTTAGAGAGCATTATACTCTCACTTTGCAGCAAAATACATGCAGTATTAGTTAATTTATTGTAACATGTATGCCTTCTATTCTCTGCCTTCTATTCTCTGTTCCATGGCCATGTAGTTCGCCGGCCGCCTTCGCGGTCGCCGTCGCTTCACGCGCGGCAAAGATGAAAATGGCGGAAGTGTCTGCTGTTTCCCGTCCATTTCCCTCCAACGAGTGTCTGTTGTTTCCCGTCTCTTGAAAAGTCAACCAGGTCATGCCCCTCCAACCATCTCCGATCAATTCGTTCTGGACGTTCAAGATCTTGCGACTTCTTATCTTACAGTCGCAGTTACGACTGCACTGGATCCAGGTCCAGATTATGTAGGCATGCACTAAAAGGTCTTGATTTGGTGTAGATAAAATAAATGTAGATAAAATAAATGTAGATACTAAATGTAGATAAAATAAAAAATTAATTGCACAGTTTTGTTGTGCTCCGTGAGACCAACGTTTTGAGCCTAATTAATCAATTTTTTGACAATTTTTCACAAATACAAACGAAATGTTACAGTGACGCAATGATTACGAAGTGACATCAAACTCCCAAATTCAACTTCCAATTTTAGCATCTAAACAAGGCCTCGATCTCTTTGGACTGACTAACTGCATGCATGTGATATACAGTAATGACCTAGTTTATTATTTGTCCATGATCTCGGAACGTTCATCAGCCTTCATCAGGTGTCCTTATTAGTTGGCTGCCGATGGAGCAAACACGTACCTATATAATGAACAGCTAAAGAAATGCTAACACATGGTATATATAAGAGTACGTGGTAATTAATTAAGAAAAACGTGTTCCTTTATTTTTTTTCCTTCAAGAGCACCCTATGCATTTCCTGATGTGCCAAGTAACTAAACCGTGGTGATGTACTTACTTCTAAAGTTTCAATGGAACACATGATTCTACTTCTTTTTTTAGAGAAAAAAATCGGAGATCAACTAATTCTTTTAAACAGAGATTACTAGCTTGCTGGTACAAACAGTAGATTTCACTTTTACATGCATCTCTCGGAGGGAGATGGGATCATGGGCAGAGGCGAGAAGACAAGACCGAGGAGGAGGAAGAACATGATGATTGGCGTATCTTTGGACCTTCTTCCCTGGACAGCCTATCTCCTATCTGTCCTCCTCGGAAGTTGCTCCCAAGATGTGTGATGGACAGGCCGGATGTTTGCATAGGAGTGCAGTGCTTGCTTCCCTACCCATCCCTCCCTGCCTGCTGCACATTTTGAGTGATGGATGGATCACCAGTGCAGGGAAGGAGAGTTGGAGAGAGAGAGAGCTCCCGGCCAGCTCTCCTGTGACTTCTGGAGCGGAGCCGAAAATGGTAGTTGTTGCAGGCCGGTACCAGCCAGCCCTATCAACAGTCAACAGGGATGGATGGCTGATAATTAATCAGAGTGGATACATCTTATTACACTATACAAATAAGTTAATCATCCAACACATGACATATGATATCCAACACTTCTCTACTAGCTTCTGCTACATAGGAGTACTCCTGCATCGTAATATATCTACGAACTGTTAGGTTTAGTCCCACATCGGAAATTGATGATGGGAGAGCACAACATATAAGGCGAGGGCAGTCCTCACCTATTAGACTAGTCTTTTGGGTTGAGTTAGGCCTGAGCATTGTTGGTCGTTGCTCCGTTGGACCTGGGCTTAATGTCGCGCCGGCCCGTAGATACCCGGGCTTAGGCCGAATCGGCTGCGCGTTTATAACAAGTGGTATCAGAGCCGAAGGTTAAGGAACCTATAAAAATCTCAGTGGTCACATTTGACGGGGGAGCCCGTTATCGTCACTGGGCTTAGCCCGTGAACGCCTCCAGGTGCTGCAACCGGAGGATTTAAACTCTGGGCCTATAATAACCTCTTCTGATGGAAGAGTTGGGTCCGAATGTGTGACGGGGGAGATTGTTAGGTTTAGTCCCACATCGGAAATTGATGATGGAGAGCACAACATATAAGGCGAGGGCAGTCCTCACCTATTAGACTAGTCTTTTGGGTTGAGTTAGGCCTGAGCATTGTTGGTCGTTGCTCCGTTGGACCTGGGCTTAATGTCGCGCCGGCCCGTAGATACCCGGGCTTAGGCCGAATCGGCTGCGCGTTTATAACACGAACTATCTCGGTCGATCAGTTCTTTCTAGATAGCTATACTGTATTTGTACTAAGCTTACTAGTATCCGGTAGTGATATTGAAGTTCACAAAATGAAACAATCTTGGTTTCTAAAAAAAGAGATGCCATATATAAATTAACTAATTAGTTAAAAAACGAAAAAATAAAATAAAACACTTGCTAGCACTCAAGCATGTATGAGCATTGAACAGAGGTAAAATTAAGAACATCAGTAATGCGCCAGGTGAGCACAATGATTCACATACCTGATACCCCCAGCGTCAGGATCTGTATACAAAATCTGCTGCCGGCCAGAAGATATTCCTCGAAGGTCTGCTCACATAAGAGCATCAGACTAGCCAAATCGTTTTTTAAAGCTAAATTTAGCTATTGTTCAAGAAAAAACGTTTCCAACGGACTTTATAAACGACTCTCCAAATTTAGTGGTTCTTTATCCCACCTCATTCGCTAGCTATTTTTAGCTAGCTTACCTCACTAGCCATCTTTACAAAATCTGTTGGATTACTCTGTTATTTGTTAGTCAAATCTATTTTGAAGAGTAGCTAAATCAATAAATTTAATTAGTCTTTTTAACTAACCTCTTGGAGATGCTCTAAACTCTGATGGGAATAATCTCCATCCTGGGCCTGACTCCTTCCAAAAATGCATGTTTCCTTGCATTCCACAACATTTTTCAAATATTTCATGTGCAATCAACACAGTAATAAAAGGTAACTAATACCATAGTATATGAAAAAGAAATTGATTTACAATATGATCATATTGACTTACAAAATGATGGGGAAAAAGGTGGCAAGCTTTTCTTTTTTAAGGAAAAAAGGTGACGACCTAGGAGACCTCATTATGTGGGAGTGGGACGACGAGTACCTTGTAACGAAGACTGTTAAGTATGTAGTGAGACCATGTGAAAAACTTATGTATTGTCCTTTTTTTATTGTTCTCTCTTCAAAGCACAATATGGTCTCCAACAAAATATCAGAGCTATCTATAAAACACTTATGAATTTGCAAAAGAAATGACAATTTTGAGGAGTATTATTGAGGAAGAGAAATTATTACAAATTTACAAGTACAAAAAGGTCTGTGGGAAAAGATCGCAAGATACAGAGAAAACGTGGGCCAGGGTGGTGTGATATTTGCTGTGTCTTTTCATCTTGTGTATGTGGGTGAGAGAGAGAAAGGTGGACAGGTGGTCAGTGTTGGGTTTTCCAAAGTTGCACCCCAAAGTTTACTAAAAAAAAATATTTCCATCGCATCAATGTAGATGAAATTAAAAATTAATTATACAGTTTTATTGTACTCTACGAGACGAATATTTAAAACCTAATTAATCAATTTTTGACACATACAAATGAAATACTACTGTGGTCCTAAAAAGCTAAAATTTAGGCTTTCAAATTTGAAAAACAAGGGCGAAGGCTGCTACGCGAGAGGCACGGCATGACCCAACAGGCACGCTGTGGCCGGCAGCCATCCAGCAGTCAACAGAGTGCACGTGGGACACTGGGAATGTGCAAGTGTGCATGTATTTGGTCGTCTATATCTAGGAGTATTTAGGGACTGCATATCTAAGATACTCCCCAGAGCAATTAACTTCTTCCATGAATGGGTATATTCATTTTCTATTTGCAAAAAAGTTTAATTTGAAATTTACTAATGTGATGGGATAATTAATCTATGAGGTTACAATATCCTCTCTAAGACAAATCTAGTGAGGCCAGCCTCGGAGGTTTCGTGGAGAGTTTTATGGCATTAAATGTACTGATGTGACATAGGAGAGAGAAGCAAGAGTTTCATGAGATGTGAGATGAGTTTCATCACTATGAAACTCATTTGGCACAATTACCTAGTTTCTGGTCTAGCTAACCGTGTAGTGAAACTGTGCACTGAGACTGGCCTCACATATGTTTCTTATTTTACAAGCTAAATATAAAAAATGTTATAAATGTAGTAAATTCTACCGTTCATAATTAAGCATTCAATTGTTTTACCATTATAATTATGACCACAGTTTAAAGAGTAGTTTCATTGTTTAAAGAGTAGTTTCATTGTTTTTCTTATTCTGAGGGTAACTTTTACAATTATGTTTATCGTGGTTAGTTCTACATATTCAACCTATATTTTTTTTGAAAAAAACTTTTGACAAAATCATTATTTGTGTGTATTAGAGAGAGAGAGCTGCAGGCGGCTGCAGCAAGCAGCGAGCAAAATGGTTGCATTTCCTTCCAATGAAAAGTAGAACGGTAGCAGCGCAACTTTTGGCAGACAAACTCTCTCCCTCCTTTACGGCATCGCGTTGCGTTTTGTCCTGTTCTCCATTGTCTTCGCCAGTTTAGGATGTTCAGAAAGGCCCCTGGCGTTTTCATTTTTATGCAGTAAAGACCAATTTGCATTTTTAGTTCAAAGACTAATTAAATTAGCCATAGTTAGGTTTTATCCATACTTTTTTGTAACCATATAATTTAATTAGCCAGGAGAGAGAGAGAGAGAGAGAGTACTTGTGGTACAGTTGAAGATCAAAACGAATATGACTGGGCCGGTGCTCAAGCCCTGAATTTTTGGCGATCGAAGCTAGGTGTCAAGCAATGTCAATCAGCAGCCGGTCTGTGCGCTTGGACCAATCATCAAGATCGATCGATCAAAAGATTATTATCATCATGTACGTTTTGAGTGTCCAAATGCACACATTTTAATTTGCATTATTAATTCCTCACCCCTACGCCTTCTTTCACGCTGAAGCAAGGCTAATTTGAAGCAAATAATAATGTTTATTCCTAGCTTTGGAATAACAAAGGTTGGAGTAGATGTTTTAAGAAATACTCCGTACACATCGTCTCGCTTCCCGTGTGTGCACAGGGCTATATATGCTGCAAGAATTGTTTTTTGAAACGTTTTTTTGGTAAAGGTTGTCGAATTATATTAATTAATAGACGAGAGATTAACAAGACCTTAGTCATCGAAATTAGGCTACACTTGTAAACTAAACTGCCGTTTTGTGTCCCTGGCCATGTCTTGCATTGTCTTCCCAGTAAGAGCAAGTATTATGGAAGGTTGTAAGAAGGCTAAACGATGAGATGGAAGAGAGAAGATGAGAAAGAGAGGAGGTGGGCCGTAAGTTGACAGTTAGTTTGGACACAAGAACCAATAAACTTTGTGAGAGAGATAAGTAGACCATGTATTAACTTTGCTACAAAACGACAAGGGAAAAAGCAGCTGCTAGCAAGGCTATCATCACCATCCAACTGCTACTCGATCACGTAGCTTCTAATCTACCAAACTATGCTGCTGCTGCTGCTCAACGAGGCTATGCAAAGCTCGCACACACTACGGGAAACCCGGAGTTTGCCGAGTGCCTGGGGCACTCGGCAAACCCCGAAATACACTCGGCAAAGGCTTTGCCGAGTGTTACACTCGGCAAAGGGGTTACGGCATAGCTCGTGTCGGCAAACAGGCCCTTTGCCGAGTGTCTTCTGTCGGGCACTCGGCAAAGGCTTTGCCGAGTGCAAAGCCAGCACTCGGCAAAATAAAGCACTAACAGCCCGCCCGCTACCGTCTGCAGACGGCCGTTAGGGCTAACGGACCCTTTGCCGAGTGTCACACTCGGCAAAGACACCAGCCTTTGCCGAGTGTTGGACCCCGACACTCGGCAAAGCTTGGTTAGGGGGCAGGCCCTGGACAACCCTTTGCCGAGTGTAAGGGCTTTAACACTCGGCAAAGGCTGTTCCAGAAATGACAGAAACAGCCTCTTTGCCGAGTGTTAAAGCCAATACACTCGGCAAAGCACCTCTTTGCCGAGTGTAACACTCGGCAAAGGCTCAAATTTTTTCCTGTTTTTATTAATTTTTTGCGTTAAAAGGACCCCTCAACAAAAACATCACATGCAGTTTATAATAGGCATCACAGGCAATTCATATATATATATAGCCACTAAACCATCAAACAACCATAAACAAACACATATAAGTCACTAAACCATCAAACATCACAGAAATGTCACAAATTCAATATCCAAACATCCAACATCCATCATTCATATGTTACAAAGTCCAACATCCATCACTCACGGAAGAGGGGGTCCGAACAACGATCTAACCGCCCGCGCCGCAAGGTCTTCGTCTTGAGGGCCGTCATTCGACGCGGCCGAGCCAGGAGCCTGCCCAAAAGAGATTAGTGGTGTGTGTTACAAGATTTTGGACAGAAATGAGTTGTGAAATGAAATCATAGGGTTCTCAAGTGACTCACGGGAGAAATAGGAACACGTGGTGGTGGAGGCGGTGGTGGCATCGGCGGCGGCGGACCTTCACCCACGCGCTGGCCAATGCTCTGCAGGTAGGCAAATACCTGCTCCTGCCACACTCGGTTCGCCCGCTCGGCCTCCTCCTTCTGCCTGTCTTTCTCGGCCTCCGCCTCCCGTATCTGCTGCACCTCCAACTCCAGCTGCCTCCGTCTCTCCGTCTCTTCATCCAACCGGGCCTGCAATATTCAATCACATTGTTATAATACATTATAAACGTAAGCAAACTTCACGTACAAAGATAGAAATAGAAATAACCTGGAGTGCCTGCATCCCGAAGTGTGAACCGGGAAGAGGCTGGCGGATAGCCGCTGAAGAGCTCGTGCTCCTGGCTCGAATCTGGGAGAGTGTGGGGGTAGAGGCCGTGTCGATGGTGTTGTTGGCGATCAAGTACCGCCCGTGCTTCTTGCCTCCTCCCGCCCTCATGACCACTTCTCCATCAATGTCGTGGGCGGTCGGATCCCAGTCTGGCCCGTTGACCTCCTTCGCGACCTCTTGATATGCTGTGAGGCGACTGTGGACGCTGGCGTTGCTGTATGCCGCGGGCCCGTCCTCCGGGTTGTACCGGACGTCGGAGGTCGCCTTGCCCTTGTGGGCCATAGCAAAAGCCTCGAGCTGTGAGCAAGGCGCACCACCATGTGACGCCGACTGAAAAAACAAACAATATGAATTAGTAATTACACAGAATAGAGTGAGCGAATATAGAAATGACTCGGCGTACCCATTTGGCCCTGTACTCCTCGAGGCTAAGGCACCGGGCATCAGCAAACGCCGCTCCCGGCAAAGGTCGTGCTGAGCGGCCCACTCGGCGCTGCACCACTTGTCGACTATCACCTCCCAGCACGTGGGATGCGGGGCGCACCACCACGGAATCGCCTAAAAGACATCAAGTGTATGACATATAACAAGATCGAATTTAGAGTACTTAATCTTAGAATAAAACAGTATCGATTTACATACCGCCAGATACTGCTCCTTGGTCAACTTCATGTTTCTTGCCTCCGTTTTCTTCATGGAGATCTTGAGTGCCGCGAAATAATCAATTACGGCCTGCACGCGCGCCTCGTAGTGCAGGTCCTTGACAAGCTTCCAGCAGGCTGCGTGTGCCACAGCATCCGCCGAAGCCTCCTCTCCCGGGGCGCATCTGTAAAAGTCCTGCGCACATATACATGATGAATGTTGCATTATTTGTAGATTGTTCAATGAAAGTGTTGTGTTGAGCAGTGTAGTGCAACGAATACTTACCCAAAGCTCTCCCTTTACCCGCTCGGCCTTGTTGTTGAAGATCCTGCGCTCCCGGTCCTCCTGATCGCCAGCGGCGACGTAGTGGTCAAAGGTGTAGGCCGGCTCCTCCCTGCCGCCAATGGTCACCAGACCCGGAAACAGCTCCCTGCAAAGAAGACCCAGGATGCCGTTGACTTTGCGGGCGTGACCAGCGCCTGGGGTGACCATCACCCAATTCCTGCCCAAGTGATTAAGATAAATTGTTAGTCCATCTTGTGATTTCCAACATATGAATATGAAACGAGAAGGTCTGTGTAACATCTAAAATTACTTACCTTGGAGGGCTGGGTGCGATCACGGGGCGACGCTCCATGGGTATCGGGCGCTTCGGGAGTTGCGAGGGGCCTCGCTGCCAAAGGGCCGAGTTCTCAGAGCAGGTGGACCCCTCTACGTCCTCGCCCTCGGGGTCCTCGGCCCCGTGCTCCTCGGCCACGTGCTCCGCTGCCTCGTGCTCCTCGTCCTCGCGGTCCTCGTGCTCCGCGGCCCGAGTGTCCGCCGCCGAAGGAACAAAGTCCTCGTCGGACGAAGACGACGAAGGTACGGGGGTCCGCTCTCGCCTCTTGCCCCTGCCTCGCCCCCCGCCTGCGGCCTTCTTCTTTCGCCCCTTGGCACCAGACGACCCAGCTGCCTCGGACCCCCCATCTTTAAACTTCCGGTACAACGACATGACGTTCCTCATCGCACCGCCACGACCCACCATATTGGTCCAATCACCTGCGATCAACAAAAACATACAATTATTAGATTTCACATATAAACATAAATAATTAGAAAAACGTGTAATATATAAGAAATATGACCCAACATAAACTATTAGACAAAGATGATGCAATATATAAACGTACTTTTATTAGAAATAATCATCCGGATCAGGATTATCTGGATCAACGGTCGCATCATCACTATCGTACATTTCGAGATGTTCATGGTCGTCCTCCAAAGGCGGAGAAATGTCGTCGTCTTCGTCATTGCCTAATTGTAATCGCTCTAGTAACTCTACCTCCTTAGCATTATGAACCACATCTCCAGTGTCCTCGTCAACAAACATTTCTGAGTCTAAATCCATTCCGACCGCTTGGGTTAAGTCTATCTCAAAAGACCCTTCTAGCCCATTTTCTTGGAAGAACTCTCCATCATAGGTGTTTGGATCTATGTTATAATCTTCATTGTTTGGGACTGGTAGTTTACCGCGTGGCGACACTTTGTATACAACGTCCCAACCCTCAAGCCTTTTGTCCTTTTTGCACGGGTATGACAAATAATACACCTGGGTGGCTTGTTGAGACACTATATAGACATCATCTCCAGGTAAGACAGATGATTGTCGAATTTCGACTAGCCCAAGACTAGGGGTTCGTCTCACCACTGAAGGATCAAACCAATGACATTTGAAGATAACAGGAGAAAGAGGTTTGCTTCCACCAAAATTAAGCTCGTATATTTCTTCAAGTCTCCCATAGTAATCGACCCCATCAGAGCCTGGAGTATAGACTCCGGTACTTGTAGTCCTTCGATTGGGCATCCTCTGCTCATGACTTGTTGTGCGAAAACGATAACCATTCACGTCATATCCGGTAAATGACTTGACCTTATACGCACAACCATCGGCGATCTGTCTCAACTCGACACTCATAGGCCCACCGGATTGGCCCTGCGAGTTCGACCAGGCATGTTTGTTATATTAATGACACGACTTCAGTAACGTCGAATTTAGGACAAGACTGAAATTAAGTGTACCTTCCGTTTGAACCAAGAAATAAAATCTGGGTTTCCATGTTTAAGAAGGTCATCAACTTCGTGTGGGGTAGGAGCCCTCCTATTACGCCAGAATTGATCAAGAAATTCCCTGTATGAACGAGAAACAAGAGTGTTGGATGCAGAATAGTGGCTAGGTACTTGAAAACAAGATCGTTCTAAACTTACCGCATGTATGGCTCAACTTCGGATAGATTGGTGAGCACATAGAGCATGATAGCGCGCCACTCTGCATTTGTCAAATTTTTGTTGGTGCCTTCACTTGCACTTCCTAGTTGCCCTCGGAAAAGGCTGAGGTTCGATTCAACTTCGTCAACATTATAACGAGGCGGTGGATTGTGCACGTTAGGGAGGTTGTCAGCATAATACTTCGTCGTGAAGTTTGACACCTCCTCGAGAATGTATGCCTCTGCAATAGATGCTTCAATCTTGCATTTATTTTTGCATTTAGTTCGAAGAACCTTCTGACATCTTTCAATTGGATAGCACCACCGGTTCTGCACAGGCCCTCCCATTCGTGCCTCATACGGAAGGTGCAGAATCATATGCTGCATCGGGTTGAAAAAGCCCGGTGGAAATATCTTCTCCAACTTGCATAGCAACACGGGAGCAAGCTTTTCCATTTCTGCAAGCATGGGCTTCGATACTTCCTTAGCACACAGCTGACGGAAGAAATTGCTCAACTCCGCTAGCACTTGCCAGACATGCTCGGGGACATAGCCTCGAACCATCACCGGAAGAAGCCGCTCAAGCCATATGTGGTAGTCATGACTCTTGAGCCCGTTGATCCTTAGAGTAGTTAAGTTCACTCCCCTCTTCAAATTCGCTGCATACCCATCAGGAAATTTCAATGTTTGGAACCAACTTAGCACTTCCCTCTTTTGGTCATTATCGAGAACGAAATCGGCCTTAGGTTTTTTCCATGTTTTGCCGTCCCTGGGAGGTGGTATATTTAGCTTCGGTCTATTGCATAACCGCTGCTGATCCACTCTAGCCTTGGTATTGTCTTTGGTTTTATCAGGAATGTTCATGATTGTACCCCAAAGTGCCTCGGCAAGATTCTTTTCAGTGTGCATCATATCAATATTATGTGGAAGCAGAAGGTCTGCCATGTACGGGAGCTTCCATAGGCCCAACTTATGAGTCCAGGCATGTTGCTCGCCATATCCCACAAAACGGCCATCCTCCCCGACCTCGAGAGCGTCTAACTCTGCACGAACATCCGCACCTGTCATCATGTGTGGTGCAGGGTCTAGAACCCTTACACCTTTTGTGAAGTTCTTAATATCTTGTCTGAATTCGTGTTCAAGAGGGAGAAATTGACGATGTTTGTCGAAGCATGAATATTTTCCACCCTTGGTCAACCAGATGAACTTCAGAGATGCCTTGCATATTGGACATGGGAACTTCCCGTGGACACACCAGCCGCAGAATATCCCATACGCCGGATGGTCATGTAGGGAGTACTGGTAGAAGACATGCATTTTAAAGTTTGTTTTTGTAGCTCGATCATATGTCCATACACCTTCCTCCCAAGCACGGTCCAAATCATCAACAAGAGGCTCCATATACACGCTCATATTTTTCCCCGGGTAATTAGGAATAATTAACGACAAAAAGATGTTCTGCCGTTGAAATAGGACACCGGGGGGGAGATTGAGTGGGATCACAAACATTGGCCAACAAGAGTATGGGGCAGCCGTCATTCCATACGGGTTGAACCCATCTGTTGCCAACGCAACACGCACATTCCGAGCCTCTCTAGCCTTGTCATGATGAATCCCATCAAAGTGCTTCCATGCTTCACCATCGGATGGATGTACGAGCTTATCAGGATTGTATCGCACTCCACTTTTGTGCCATGTCATCTGTTTCGCGGAGTCCTCGGTCATGTAAAGCCGTTGGATCCTCGGTATAGGTGGAAGGTACCGTAGGATATTCACGGGTATTTTGCTTTGCTTCTTCTTACCATCAGCACCGACTATCTCCACGAATCTAGAAGCCTTGCACTTCGGACATTGCTTTGCGTCCGCAAATTCTTTCCTAAATAAGATGCATCCATTCGGACAAGCATGTATCTTCTGATACGGCATCTTAAGTGCATTTAGAAGTTTCTGTGCCGCGTACATGTTCTTTGGCAAGCCGTGACCTTCCGGAAGGAGGCCACCCAAAATTGTCAGGATGTGGTCAAAGGCGTCTCGACCCAAGCTAAACTGGGACTTGACGGCCAACAGACGTGCAACGGCATCCAATTGAGAAACCTTAGTGTGCGAGTGAAGTGGTTGTTGTGCCGCTGACAACATGTCATAATAAGCCTTTGCAGTGGCCTCCGGCTCCTCCTCCCTAGGTCCATCATTGAAGTGTGCTTCGTCGTAGTCATGCAACATGTCCCCTACCCCTGCCTCATCATCAAACTCCTCGATGCGCTGCCTCACGGCCTCGTCTCTCACACGATCAACGGCTTCACCATGGCGTGTCCACCGAGTATAGTTCTCCGTAAATCCATTCCTGACGAGATGTTTACCCATGACAACTTCTGTTTGGCGTTTACGATTGTCGCAAACCGCGCATGGACAGAAAGTAGTTGGCACCCCTTTCGCATTGGCAAAAGCTTGCTTCAAGAACGCATCAGTCTTGGCAATCCATTCATCTGTACATTCACCTTTATTTGAGCGGCCAGTGTACATCCACTCACGGTCATCCATCCCTTTACATGTCACCGAGCAATAAATTTCTTCCATACCAAATTTATAATAATAAATGCATCTACCGGATGCTAGCTTTATGTCTAATAGGTAAAGATAGGTCCTAATCCCACCCGAGGATGTGTAGACGGGTAGTTTCCATGCTCTACTCGTATCCAAGACGGAATTTCGGCAGCACCTCCCCGCTGTTCTCCAAATACACGTCCAATTACGGAGATTGTGTATTCGGAGAACAACAGGGAGATGATGCCGAAACTCAGCCTCGGTACGAGTAGAGCATGGAAACTACCCATCTACACATCCTCGAGCTGTCCAAAAACGTGGACAATTCGAAACAGATACGGTTAGACATATGCAATGATTCACATATTCACAACTGTATCTCTTTCGAACGGGAGACGCCTAACTAGGTTACGTGACACAGTTGTGCACAATGTTGGCCTGTTGTATTTAACTGTACGGTATGAATTCTTTGTCATGTTTTTGCGTATCCTACAGTAAATAAGATGTCATATAATCTTATTTACTGTAGGAACGCAAGAACATGGCAAAGAAGCCACACGGTACAGATAAATACAAGAGACGAAGAAGGTACACAACTTAAATATGAATCTACGAATTAAATACCGAGGGCGTATGGTTTTGCATGTGCTCACCTACGGGCTCGAAGGCGGGCGAGTGGGTGACGCTCGTGTCGGTGCAGACGGCCGTCCACGACGTGCGGCGGAGCTTCGGGCACGACTATGGGCTACAAGCCGAGGACGGTGCAAAGGGCCTCTCCCTGAAAAAAACAAAATATTGTCAAATGGACAATTCGGCAGCACCTCCCCTGCACGGGGAGGTTTCTGAAACCCCATCCTGCAAAAAACCACGGCACGAAGGCCGGCAAACCACAACGGCACGAAGGCCGGCAAACCACCACATCCTAGTTTTGCAGCAAAATGAACAAATTAACAAAGGTAACAAGAGGACGGGCGGGGTACCTACACGAGATGGGCGGGCGCGGGGACAGGAGGACGAGCCGGCGGCCGGGGAAGGAGCGGGGACGGGCCGGCCTGCGCGGCGGCCGGGCCGGGGCTGACGCGGACGGGGCCGGGGCGGGGACGGGGACGGCCGGCCGGGGCCGGGGCCGGGGCGGGGGCGGGGGCCGGGGCCAGGGACGGCCGGCCGGGGCCGGGCCGGGGACGGCCGGCCGGGGCCGGAGCGGGGACGGCCGGCCGGGGCCGGGGCCGGGGCGGGGGCGGGGGCCGGCGCGGGGACGGCCGGCCGGGGCGCGTGCGCGGGCGGCCGGCCGGGGCGGAGGCGGCGGCCGGGGCGCGTGCGCGGGCGGCCGGCCAGGGCGGAGGCGGCGGCCGGCGTCGCGTGCGGGGAGCGGCGGCGGTGGCGGCGTGCGGCGGCGGCGGGCGGGGAGAGAGGCGGCGGCGCGGGGAGAGAGGCGGCGGGCGGGGTGGGGAGGGGAGCGGCGGCGCGTGTGCGTGTGTGCGTGTGTAGGGTTGGGGGCCGCGTGGGCGGTTAAGTCCCCCCGGCACCCCCTGTTTGCCGAGTGTCCCAGATCCGGCACTCGGCAAACCCCCTGTTTGCCGAGTGTCCCAGACCCAGGCACTCGGCAAACAGATCTGGCCGCACACTGGCCGCTGACGTGGCCGCGCGCGGCCGAAGGGGACGGCCACGTGGCCTGTTTGCCGAGTGTCTGCCCAGGGCACTCGGCAAATCTGCCCTTTGCCGAGTGCAGGCACTCGGCAAACATTTCCCAGACCAATTCTTACATACCAAAATTTTCAAATTCGGTCAAATACACATCAAAATATCTTGTCAAATACATTCAACAATGCACATTTTATGCTTAGATGAAATGTTTTCATTATTTGAAGCATATATATCTAATAATTCCTTCATATATTTCATTATTTCATGCGGAGAAGGGCGTAAAAATAATTTAAAAAATATCAAATGGGTCCGAAAAAATATGATAACTTCAAATGAACCAATCTACGTCGTCTATTGCCTATAGAAAAAGTTATGAACTCAAACTCTAATTCAACTTCACTTCGTTTCGAAATCCGGCTGTCTCCTTCTCAACTCTCCGAAACTTCTATGGGGATATGCTCCGATTGGAAAGGGTCGTATATATAAACTTTTCGAAATCATCTCAACTTTTTCCCACAGACTTCACATAATATATAAAGAGCCTTTGACAAGTATCACTAGAAAAAAAAATAAAGTTTGGACCCCAAAAACATAAGTTTAAAAACTAAGGTCCTGACTTTGCCGAGTGTTTACCAAGAAACACTCGGCAAAGGATAGCTTCGCCGAGTGTCGAGTGGTGAACACTCGGCAAAGGCTTGGTAAACACTCGGCAAACCCACCAAGTTTTACAAAAATATTTTTAAATTTTCAAACTTTTATGTTTGAATTCCAAGTTTTTTAAGAATATTTTCAAAATTTTTCAAATTTTCAAATTTTTTGCCACCTCTTTGCCGAGTGTCGGCTGGAGGACACTCGGCAAAACTGTGACGATTCAAACGGCCGTCGTCGGACGTGGGCGCGCGTGGCACGTGCTGGACACGTGCCGCACCTTTGCCGAGTGTCTCTGACCTGACACTCGGCAAAGGTGCTCTTTGCCGAGTGTCTTTGACCCGACACTCGGCAAACCGGTGGCCGCCCAAACGGCTACGGACGGCCGCGAACGGCCGGTGGCGTGCGTGGGGGGCTGACGAGCACGTGCGCCTTCTTTGCCGAGTGTCTCCGGCCTGACACTCGGCAAAACACCTCTTTGCCGAGTGTCGCAGGCCTGACACTCGGCAAAACACCTCTTTGCCGAGTGTCCCGTGTATGCTGAGTGCCTTGCCAAGGGCACTCGGCAAAGGCTTTCTTTGCCGAGTGCCCGACAGAATACACTCGGCAAAGGGCTGGACACTCGGCATACGTCGGGTTTCCCGTAGCGACAATTTGCTTCCTAAATTTTAATAAGGTTATACTTTTTTCATGGATCTGACAATCATCTACTTGCAAGCTGTATCCAACACGTACCTAGCTCGCATGCATAGCGTGTGTCTAAAAGTTTTGTTTTCGAATTCAGATTTTATTTACCAGTATCTTTTTAATGCCTTTTGAATTTCAATGTAAAAAATGCAAAAAAGAATGTCGATATCTCTGGTGTTCTTTCTTTTCCAAGTGTCAAGCTGTGTGTGAGAGGGTCAGATGGGGGGAGGAGTTGGGTGCCTATAATAGGTGGTGTTGCTAAGGTAGTCATGACAGCCTGCTGCAACATCGCCAGCGCTGCATGAAAACTGGGAGAGACACAGAGCGAGATGTACCAAGTAGCGTCCAAGACAGAAAGTAGCAGGATCTTAAATGAAAAGGAGACCAACCTCTCTCTCTCTCCCGCATCACGTCCCGCTTTGTCCTGTCCTCCATACTCTTGCACGAAAGGTCTTGAGTTTTGATCTATGCATGTCACAAAGACCAATTTGGTTGGATACTTGGATGTCATACTCGACCACTATTTGGATTTAGGCATGGCAATTTTTTAGGTCCCGCGTACGGGTCATCAGGACTTTCAGTTGTAACATACACTCTCTTCGTCCTAGGTTTGAACTTTTTAGATCTATATATGCTATATCTAGTTATACTAGCAAAAAGTGCCCGTGCGTTGCCACGGTTAAATTTATTTTGATTATTTCTCTACTATTTTTATTCTCCTTTTCTAGATTATGTAAACTGACCATTCTTTTCCTTCCATCTATTTCTTATATTTGCCCTTGTAAATCTTCTCACTGCTCGATATACTTTATAATTCTCCATTATCCTTGTCCCATTTATCAGGGGCGAAGCCAGCCATAAAGATCACCGGGGTCATCACACATATTTACTGGGGTCCACAACAATGATAAACAATACTGAACAGTAATTTGCATTGGTTTTACTGAATTTCGTCGGGGTCGCACGACCCCAATGACAACACGTAGCTCCGCCCCTGCCATTTATGATGTTATTTTTCTTCTCATTTGTCCCTCCTCCAATGGCCGTCATTGTTAAGGATACATAAGATCCCATCACCTCCATCAAACAACCCATCACCGTCATTATCTAGGAGGGTAGAGGTGGCAGGTCCTTATCGACACCGCCACGTGGAGCGGGAGGTCACCACCCATGATGCCGTCAACGAGTGTTGCATGGCTGACTGTTGGCACCATCGTCTAAGACAACTTTAATTAAATGGCATTAGCTAACTATATATGATAGTACCTCTCTTGAGTATCTGAAGTCATTTGTGCATTTAACGGACAACTTACAAATGCAACCCCTTCTCTCCTTACCTTTTCTTTTCTAAAGAAGCATTGACATAGACAATATATTGCACTTTTGTATTTCTACAAATAGATAGAAATTGATACTGATATAATTGATATTAGAGGATATACTTCAACCAATTGGATTCATTAATCATTTATTTGTATTACAGGCCAATTTGAGGGAGAGCTGACCTAACTTCAAAAAGGCCAGGCCCAAGGCCCAAGCACTCGCCGGCTGGCTACACGTCTTCAATCTTTCATTCTTTCATCTATGTTCTGGTTACCTGATTCCAAAACGATATAACACATACAATGGCTTTTTTTTTTGAGAATACACATACAATGGCTTAATAAGCACCTCTAAGAGTTTACCTAAAATATACACTCTCTAAATCATCATTTGGAGAGTCATTTGAGTAAAAATTATTTTCTACATCTTTATACTTTTCAATAGCTTTAATATATCTTATGCGCGGTCTATAGAGTTATCTCTCTCTTCATCTTTGGCTAGAGAGAAATTCGAAATAGAGGATATCTATATTTAGATATCCAATTGAAGAGGTTGTTGGAGCATGTTTTTTCATCAAAATATTTATTTTTATAAGTTAGAGATATAAAGAGTCTATGACGCTCTAATAAAGATAAAGGGAAAAGAAACAAAAGGAAGGAAAGTAGCAAGAGAAATTCCATTGGCATGTTGTTTTCTTGCCCAATCAGGTCAAACTTGCACTAAAGCCCCTCTCGTATACTAAGCCGCCGGCGTACTTATTCCTTCTTTTCCTCTCGCTGCTCTGCTCTCTTTCTCGGATAGTAGCCGAAATTGCCGCCGATTGCTGGCCAGCGACAGCCATCTCGCATCAAGAAAATCGATAGCCAATGTTCTCCCCTCCACTACTGTATTCTCGGTTTCAATAAGAGTAACTTCAATTGATATAGCGGCAGGTAGACTCCATTGCCGGTTTCAGAAAGCCGGAGCGCAACACTTTATTGGGTCCTCAAATGGAGGCAAGTTCTTCGGCTCTCGGACGAACGATGGGTCGGCCTACAACCACCAACATGGATGAGTAGTGGCGGTCCTGTACACATCTGAGTACTGGTCGAAGATACTAAGGCCCTCTTTGGTAGGGCTCCAGCTCGTTGTAAAATGGCTCTGGCTGTGGCTCCTTGGGTAGAGCAGCTTCTAGTTGTGTTGTAGCCCCGTTTTGAAAAAAAATGTTTGGCAAAACGACTTCTTCTAATTTTCATAAATATATAAAGAGATAGAATGTCCAATATGCCCCTGACTGTTTTTTCTTCTCTCGTTAATTGTCTTCTTAGCTGTTTCCTTTCTTATCTCTTGACCTTGTGGACCTGTGATCTTGTACGCAAGCGGCGAGGAGCTGCTGGCCTGCTGCTGCTCCGCTCCGCCATCGCCACCGCTTTTGCTACTGCTCTGCCGCTCTTGCTACCCTTTGCTGCTGCCCAGGCCCACACGGTCGAGCATGGATGCCGCGCTGCGCAGCCCCAATCCGACCTCACCGCGTTGCTGCCCCGGCCTGCGTCCTCCCGCGCGCGGTAGCACCATCCCTGGCGGGTCTGCCGGCTGCGCTAGCATAATCGCTCTGCCCTCCGGCCTCCGCACCTGTGCCCCCGCCCTTCAATTCGGCCGCTGTACGTGGCGTCCTTCATCGTCGCCCGGGCTTCGCCCCGTCTCCTTGCTCCCACCCTCGCGCGCCGCTGCATCCTCGGCCATCGGCGCCGGTGCCCACGAAGATGAGGTGCAAGACGGTCTGGTTGTACGCTAGCTAGGTCGAGGTGGAGCCGCGCAGAGCTGGTTTTTTTGGGCATCTCCTTCGTGGAACGTACTGCTCCAGTCACCGGAAGATTATGAGCTCCTTCCCCGGAGTCGTTTGGGACAGCAGCGTTTGGTAAGGGGCCCTAATACGTCCTTCCCGATTCGATTTGATTTCCAATATTCCTGGTCTGGTCCAGTTCGATTCGACTTCGGTCTGGTGAACAAGCCCGGCGATCTCGCCAGACTCGGGGGCGGACGACGTACCAAGCTTATACCGGCAGAACGCATGAAGATTATTTGCTGACGGAGCGGACGACGCTGGCCGTGTGGGGAAGAGATTGGGTGGGGATGGTTAAAAATGGACTGCGGGATAATAACTAAAATTTCAGGGTTTTTTTGTAAAATTGTGAAGGACTGCAGATTAATAACTAAACTTTCAGGGTTTTTTTGTAAAATTCTGATGTACCGCAGAATCAATCCTTGCTTTAGTATTAGATAAATATATAAGTCAAAACGGACATATAATTTGCAAAAAAATGACAGTATTATCTTAGAGAAGTAACATAGAGAGCTAACCACTACACATGAAAGATTATTAATAACATAGCACATTAATTGGGCAACCTTTAGGGCTCAAATTAACCATCACCAAAATAGGGTGTGCTCCACTCTGTTGAGATCCAAGTGTAACAATGAACCCTAAGCAGTATATCTCCTTATACCTTTGAAAACAAAATTTACTTCAGGCAAGGTGCCAACTGTAAAACACACACAAAAGACAAGCCGTGCCTCCCTTCACTCGCCTCCTCCAACGTAATATAAAGTAACCCGGCCAGCTCCCTCTTCTACTGGATACTCTCTCTTATCTTTGTCACTCCCCACTCCCAGCACACAACCATGGTGGCCTTAGAGTCCTTCGCCTGGGTGTTCAGTCTCCTCGAGGCCGTGGGATCTTTGATGCCGTTGTACGTTTCTTCCTCGCATCTTCGTTTTGATATTTCCTTTTTTCATCTTCTTAGCGATTTTGTTTCCAGCATTTTCTTATGTTTTTCTGTCGCGTGTTCTTACCTTTGGTTCGCATAGGATGAATCTTTTTGCTGGGTTAGATGCATATGTAATCGGCCATCTTGGCTGCTAGCTGTAGGATGATTAATTTGTTTACCTATAGATCTAGTACATATGCATGTGTGCCTCGTCCAATATATCTAGATCCCCATAAACCTCATGCTGGCTAGAGATGGAGGAGTGAATCTTGAAGTTTTTTTGGGGACATGGGTTCCATTTTTTAGTTGGATCTAATTCTTTGTTCGAGATCAGTTTTTTTCCTTTTGTTCTTTAGGGCAACTCCAACCAGACTCTCATCAAATTAAGCCCCTACCCTCTTTTTGAGGCTCTAAACCAAAAAACATGGCTCTAATGGACCCATCATCCGCGCTCTCATCCGTCACCCCGAGCTCTCAGATGTAGGAGCTCCTACCCGAGCTCTCATCCGGCCGCGAGGACTCACACCATTTCTTGCTCCACTCCCGCCAGATGGATTTGCTGGTGCGTCCTCTCGCTGCGCTCATCCATCTCATCCTGCGCCACATAGCTCCGGCCGCGTCAATCCCACACGGTTGCGCTGCGTGCCTTCCTGTTCGTGTCTCACTTCGCCGCGCACTGCAGGCTGCGTATGCTCTACCGCCCCCAGCCAGCCTGACAGGGGGCGCCGCTCCTGAGCAGCCTCGTCCTAGCTGGTGGCTGCGATGGAATAGGACTTGGCTGATGGCTGCGATGGGAGAGGGGCAAGCTGCAGCGAGCACACAGACAGATGACATTTTAAATTTCAGTAGATTGCGTACGTGTGCTTGTCAGATGGTGAGGGATCGAGTAGTACAATTTTTTTTAGCTAATCCAAGTAATAAGTAGCGGTGGAATAAATGAGATGCTAAATTTGTTTGTTCAACTCTTGTTTCCTGAATGATTCGTCTGCGTAAATATTAGTATTATTAAGCATAAACCTTTAATTTGTTAGTTACAAGTATAAAGAGGAATAGCTGTGAATAGAGATGTAGGGATGTAAATGAGGAGTTCGGTTGGAGTGTGTAGAAAAATAGGAGCTGAGTTGTGGATGACAGGTCCTCATATGAAGAAGAAGGGGGTTAAATTTGAGTGCTTGGTTGGAGTTGCCCTCTGATGTGTTGTTGTTTTCACGACTCAAATTTTATGAGGATTCAGCGGCCCCTTTGCTTGTATGTCACTACCGTTTTCTTCTTTTTGTGTCCTTTCAATTTTCTTGCGGTTTTCTGATGGTGAAGCTGCGTTTTTCTTGTACGAGTTATTTCTCCTAATGTTTGCAGCTTATATATGTTCATCCTGTTGAAACACTAAGCTCCAAAATATGTTTTCTAAACATTTTACATCTTACTATTGTTCGAATAGTGGATCTTTTGGAGTTGCCAAGAATTCGTCCAAGTCTTTCGAGTGCTTCGATGCTAAGGCCATCTTAGCAGAAACTGTCGTGTTTGTCCTGAAGGCAGTGCTGTCCTTGTTAATGAGTGGCCAGAAGCCAGAAGCATGCCCTATCGTATGTCATGCAGTGTCAGCGTGCTGCTTTTGCATATCATCCTCCGCTTGCGCACTTCTGGTCTTTGTTTCCTTCTTGAGTGGGCACGGCGTGAAGCATGAGGTTGTGAGATTGGTAAAATTATGCCTCTCTCTCTCTCTCTCTGATTTTCCAAATCCTAGGGGTTCACTTCACATTTAGCTGACTCTAGCTAAAATGTATTTGTAGGTATGGCTTATACTTGTTCTCGCTGCTAGCATGGGCTGGGTCATGTACTTGATCGAGGAGCTCCCGTAGTTATGGGACTACACCGTGGCTTTCGTTTCATGGGACTACACGGTGGTGTTGCTAAGCTGGCCATGACAGCCTGCTGCAACATCACCAGCACTGCATGAAAACTGGGAGAGACACAGAGCGAGCTGCAGCAAGTAGCGTCCAAGACAGAAAGTAGGGTAATCTTAAATGAAAAGGAGACCAACCTCTCTCTTTCCCGCATCAAGTCCTGCTTTGTCCTGTCCTCCGTACTCTTGCGCGAAAGGTCTTGAGTTTTGATCTATGCATGCCACAAAGATCAATTTGGGCTTGTTTAGTTCCAAAGGGCAACATCAAAATTCACTATGCAAAAAGAAGATTTCCATCACATCAAAATATCGGTACATGTATGGAGTACTAAATATAGATGAAATAAAAAACTAATTGCACAGTTTTATTGTACTCGGCGAGACGAACATTTTGAGCCTAATTAATCGAATTTTGGATAATTTTTTTTGGTTTCGTCGATTCTCTTCTCCTTATTTCGTTAACCACGTCAGATTTTTATCAAGGTGATACCCTAATTAATTTTATGGACAATAAATGATCTGGAGGGTTGGGATGGCCTGACCACCGCGACTGACGGCCATGGGCCATGCCGCGCGCCATGGCCTGTCTCGGGCAGTCGCGCGTGGGGGCCTCCGGACCGGATGGGATGCATGCATGGTTATCAGGGTTCGTGGGAGGCTGTTCCAATACGGCTCAAAGCTAGGGCATTGTTTAGTTCCAAATTTGGTGGAATCCGGGATCTGTTCGTAATTATTGCGCTAGTGTAACATTTCGTTTGTATGTATAAAAAATTGTCCAAAAATTGATTAATTAGGCTCAAAATGTTCGTCTCGTAGAGTACAACAAAACTGTGCAATTAATTTTTAATTTCATCTACATTTAGTACTCCATAAATGTTATGATATTTTAATGTGATAGAGAATCTTCTTTTTACATAGTAAATCCGAGAGTTGATTTTTGGAACTAAATAACGTCTACGCCAGGCAAAAGCGATGTCGCATGGCCAGCAGGTAGCGCGCGGTTCGTTTGTTCCTTTCTTCTCCGTGGTAGGTGCAGCAGGGTCAACCCAAGATCGCCGGACTTTCCTTTCGATCTCATGGCCTGTCGTGTGCCTCCTGTCCTGTTATTACGCGAGGGCCGAGGGGAGGGCGACGGGCAAAGCCTGTGAACCTGCTGTCCGTGGGGGGAGGGACTCAGCTGAACAGTAGGTAGCCTACTTACTCCGTCTCAAAAAATAATACAACTCTCCCATTTTAAGGAGGAGTTAAACAACTTCAAATTTATCTAGATTTATAAAAAAATATTAACATTTATGATACGAAATAAGTATCGATCGTAGATTATATTTTTATACTAAATCCATTTGAAGGCATAAATGTTGGTATTTTTTTATATAAATTTGATTAAAACTAAAATCGTTTGAGCGAGAGTTAGTTCTTTCCGGGGTGGAGGGAGCATTAGTCACTACGATGTCAGCACAGGAGCAGGACATGCCATGGCACTACACTGGGAGGTGGTTTACACTCTTTGGTCTTATTTAGTTCTCAAAGTTTGCCCCCCAAATTTACTATGTAAAAAGAAGATTTACATCGTATTAAAATGATGGCATATGCATGGAGCACTAAATGTAGATAAAATTAATAATTAATTGTACAATTTTGTTGTACTCTGCGAGACAAACATTTTGATCCTAATTAATTAATGTTTGGATGATTATTCACAAAGACAAATGAAATACTACGGTAACACTAGAGTGGTAAAATATCAACTTTGACATTCCTATGTTGGAAAATAAACAAGGCCTTTGGGTCCATCCACTTGTTCCAGTACCCTGCTGCTAGTGCTACAGTGCATTGCATGCCAGGTCGATCAATCTCTCTCCCTTGTGCTGTACATGCATTTGGGGGGTGTTTAGTTGGGGTGAAAAGTTGGTAGAAAAGTCATATCGGATAACGTAGCGCACTGTAGTACTTTTCAAGATTCGTCCCGTCGTGTACGTCAAAACTCTGCAATTAGTTTTTTTATTTACCTACATTTAATGCCCCATGCATGAGGAGCGAGATTTGATGTGACAGGTGAATAGTGAAGTTTGGAACGAGAATTTTTTGAACTAAACATGGCCGTTCGAACTCATAGGATAATCCCCTGTACATGGATGCTAATCTCTCTATCTCTCTCTTCCTAGCACATACTCGTACTCCGATCCCTAGTTGACGTGACAATAGTACGTACTTGTGATGATGACGACGAGGAGTAGCAGATTAGTGTGTATATTCTTCCCCGTGCACGTACGCATAGCACAAGTGCAGCATACACACAGCATATACCGGGAACAAGGACCCATATATGCCGCCCTGGCCCGTGCCTGTACATACCTAGCTACGGATTGGAGCGTGTGTTACGTCTCCATTACCTAGCTAGTACTTTAATGGACTGGTTAGCCTCTACTGTACGCGCTTGTACGCCTTGCAGTGTGTCGATCGGTTCTCGCGTTGTGAGATGTGGCCATCCTTTAATTTGTGAGCAATTTCCTTGCTCCGGTCCTCTCGCAATGCGATGTGACCATCCCTTGTTTGACGTGACACCATGCATGTCAAGAGTGCGCGCGCAAACGGTGGTAGGTGTTTTTGGTTGACACAGCTATAAACTATAAAACCGCGTGGGTAATATGTGGGGATTACATTGCTGACAATGATCACAACAAAAGGAAACTCGGTCCTCGTTTATTTTTTTTATTCGTTTAGGGCAACTCGGTCCTCGTTTCCTCGTATGAGGATCTCTCATTCTAAACTCAAGACAACTCTAATGAAACTCTCAAATTTGAGCCTTCATTTCTAAATACGAGGACATCTTATCCTGAACTCAGGCCCCTGTTTCCAACCGAACTCTCATATTGTCTTCTATATTTTATTCACCTATTTTTTTTAACAAATATGGTGTAACTACCGAGCATACCATGTTGAGATGGTGGACGAGGGTTGCCCTCCACAATGTGCGCTTAAAGTGATGCCCAAACAAGAGAGAGTATTGGGCTTCGCTTTTCTCACACTGCAACAGACGATGCTTGTTTCAAGCGATGCCCAAAAATCTGGGAGCGGCGCACGTTCGGGCATCGGTGCCCATTCAGTAAAAAATCTTTCACCAGTCTGTTAGATCTGTAGGTTACTAATACATTGTAGATGTGTGTCTGGGCGTGTATGTGCGTGTGTGTGTGCTGTGTTCGTGACAAACAGCGAGAAGGGGTCGGTGCTTACCATCCCCGCCGGTCGCGGCGGCTCCAGTCGCCATGGCCGGTTCGCTTGGGGAAGTTCTGCGCAAGGCAGCGTCGCGCAGTGCAGGCGTAGATGTAGGTCGAGGTAGCAGGTCGCGCCGGCCCTCTGGTCGCCACCGGCACTGGCCCGGGACGGCGACGGAGTCCGGCGTGGACGTCGTGGCGGCGGTGGCGGGTCTTCCCGTCACTGCCCGCGCTAACCCTAGATCGGATAGGTGTGTCGGTGGGTCGTTGCGGCTCAAGTGAACCTCGTAACTTGAGTCAGCGGCCCCCACCTTTCTTTATAGCGCGGGGTGACAGGGGCCCTCCAACCATGTAGGATTGGGCGCCCCCGATCAGGGCGCGGACTGGATCAGGCCCACGGCCTTTGGGCCGTGTGGGCCGGGAGATCAACCTAACAATCTCCCCTTTGATCTCACAATCGCTTTTCTTTTACTTTTACAATTTTCCTTATTCCATCCTAGATTTGTGCACAGAGCATATCTCATCGTCCCGACTCAATCGTCGATAGAATCAATAGCTACTGTACACGCCCCTATTTAGAAATAGATTCTTTAATCTATGGGCCCTGTTAATCCAGAGATCATAGGCAATACCTTAGCCCCATGCCGGCTACGTGTTCCTTGAACACGTTGGGCGGTAAGCCTTTCGTTAGCGGATCCGCGAGCATCTTTTCTGTTTTAATATGCTCGAGACTTATGGTGTGATCCTGGATTCTATCTTTAACAGAATAAAATCTTATCTTTATCGACTTGGTAGCCGTACTTTTCTTGTTGTTATGAGCATAGAACACTGCTGGCTGGTTATCGCAGTACATCTTTAGTGGTCTTTCTATGCTGTCTATCACTTTCAATCCGGGTACGAATTTCTTTAGCCATTCAACTTGGCAAGATGCCTCGTAACATGCTATAAACTCAGCATACATCGTCGATGTTGCTGTCACTGTCTGTTTAGAGCTTCTCCACGATATAGCTCCCCCTGCGAGAGTGAAAATGTAGCCTGTCGTGGATTTACTATCATCTCCATCTCCCGCAAAGTCTGAGTCTGAATACCCTTCAATCTCAAGGGAATCAGTTCTTTTATATGTTAACATGAGGCCTTTTGTGCCTTGCACATACCGTAAAGCTTTCTTCACTAATTTCCAGTGCTCGAGGCCTGGATCTTTCTGATATCTGCCAAGTATGTTGGTAACAAATGCTAGGTCAGGGCGTGTGCACACTTGTGCATACTGTAAGCTTCCGACAGCTGAAGCATATGGAACTGTCTTCATTTGTTCCCTTTCATAACTGTTCTGAGGACTTTGAAAATCCCCAAATCTATCGCCCTTGACTATTGGCGCAGGAGTAGGCTTACTCCTCTGCATACAGAACTTTTCTAGAACCTTTTCCAGGTACGTCTGTTGAGATAATCCTAATACCCCATCTGATCTATCTCGGTGAATTTCGATTCCCAAAACGAATGAGGCTTCACCAAGGTCTTTCATATCAAAGTTCGAGGACAGGAACTTCTTCGTTTCCAATAATAGGTTGACATTGCTACTTGCCAGTAGAATGTCATCCACATAAAGGATGAGGAAAATGTAACTGCCTTTCTGGAATTTTGCATAAATGCAATTGTCCTCAACATTTTCATTAAACCCGAAACTCTTTATCGTTTCGTTGAACTTCAAGTACCACTGTCTCGAAGCTTGTTTTAACCCATAAATGGATTTCTTTAGGTGACATCCCATGTGTTCTTTTCCTTCCACGACAAAACCTTTGGGTTGAGCCATGTAAACTTTTTCTTCAAGATCCCCATTAAGGAATGCCGTCTTTACATCCATCTGGTGCAATTCGAGATTGAAATGCGCCACCAATGCCATTATGATTCTGAAGGAATCCTTACATGAGACCGGAGAAAAAGTCTCATTGTAATCTATTCCTTCCTTTTGTGTAAAACCCTTCGCCACAAGACGCGCTTTAAATCTTTCCACATTCCCTTTGGAGTCACGTTTCGTCTTGTAGACCCATTTGCAGCCTACTGTTTTGGCTCCTTTAGGAATTTCTTCTAAGTCCCAAACACGGTTGGTACTCATCGATTTCATTTCATCTTCCATGGCCTCAAGCCACTTGGATGAGTTTTCGCTTCTCATGGCTTGTTCGAATGAAATAGGATCATCCTCCATTCGAAACTCTTCTGTGTTATACACTTCATAATCATCAGGAATTGCTGACTTTCTTGCTCTTTGAGACCTTCTAGGGGCCTCTACATTTGGAACATTTTCTATTGGAGGCTGCTGATGCTCCCCCTGATCTGCAGCAACATTTTCTATAGGATCCTGAGGGACAGGTTCCACATTTGTATTCGGTGTTGCCACAGGAGGAACCACCACAGGAGCTGGAGCCGCAGTGTCTGGCACCGACGGCGTAGGCTCAACAGGTAGTTCGAAAAATGGCTCCTGAATCATTGGATTGGGTACGCACACCCGCCTCTCCTCAAGATCAATCTTTCGAGCTTCCATGCTCCCCCGTATCATTTCTTCTTCAAGAAAAGCAGCATGTCTCGTTTCCACAAACTTTGTGTCTTTGTCAGAACAGTAGAAACGATATCCTTTTGATTTCTCTGTGTAGCCAATAAAATGGCAACTCACTGTCTTGGGATCTAGCTTCCCAATGGTCGGGTTGAATATCTTTGCCTCAGCAGGGCTCCCCCACACCCGTAGGTGATTCAATGAGGGTACTCTGCCTGTCCACAGCTCATACGGTATTTTTGGCACCGCTTTACTGGGAACTCTGTTGAGAATATAGGTGGCGGTTTTTAAAGCCTCCATCCATAAGCTAACTGGTAGTGTAGAGTAGCTGATCATGCTTCGCACCATATCCATAAGGGTACGGTTACGCCTTTCAGCGACTCCATTCTGCTGAGGATCGCCCGGCATAGAGTACTGGGCAACTATACCTTGTTCCCTTAGGTACCTCGCGAAAGGTCCTGGAACTTGACCATATGGGGTGTGCCGACCATAGTATTCCCCTCCACGGTCGGAACGTACTATCTTTATCTTTAAATTATGTTGATTCTCAACTTCAGCCTTGAATATTTTAAACTTATCCAACGCTTCTGATTTTTCTTTTATTGGATAAATATATCCATAACGGGAATAATCATCGGTAAAAGTAATGAACGAGTCAAAACCATCTATACTTTTAACTGAAAACGGACCACAGATGTCTGTGTGAATTAACTTTAAAACACCTGCGGTATGTTCATCATTTTTCTTTGTAATCTTTATGTATTTTCCTTTTATGCAATCAACGCATTTATCTAAGTCTGAGAACTCTAGAGGAGGAAGAATGTCATTCTTAACCAGCCTTTCTATTCTCCCCCTCGAAATATGGCCTAAGCGACAATGCCATAATTTCGACGACGTGTCTTGAGTTCTCTTTCGTTTTCTATTATGAGCTGTAGGTGGGGATACAAGCGCATTCACATCACATACGGAATTCACACTTTCACGTAGTGATAACAAATAAAGATCATTTTTCTTAAAAGCAATAGTAGTAACTGTATCTTTAAAATCTATTACACACATGCCATTTCCAAAATGACATCCATATCCATCATCATCTAGACGAGATACACTTATTAAGTTCCTCTGTAAACTAGGCACAAAGAAAACATCTCTAAGAAATAAATCAAATCCGGTGTCGAGCTCTAGGAGAAGGTCGCCCACCGCCTTCACTTCTGCTTCGACTCCATTTGCGACTTTAATTCGCCTTTCGTTTCTTTGAGTAGTTCTCGTCGAATGGAATCCCTGTAAAGAGTTTGCAACATGAATTGTTGCTCCTGAGTCAATCCACCAAGTAGATGTGGAATAATCTATATACAGAGATTCATTTACGAATGAAATAACATTCTCACCTTTCCTTTCCATGATCATCTTTAAGTAGGCTGCACAATTTTTCTTGTAGTGCCCCTTCTCCTTGCAGTAGAGACACTGATCTTTCTCCACTGTGGTTTGCCCATCCTTAGGTCTGTGCTGCTGGGAGTGCTGAATGCCTTTGCCCTTAGAGGAGGGATTTCCTTTTGCGTTGTTGGACGCATTGTTGTTGTTTTTCTTCTTTTGCACGTGGTTAACATTGTTACCCCGTGCTATCTTTATCCTTTCCTCCTCTTGAGCCAACATCGCTATGGTCTTTTCTATGTCCCATTTCTCAGAACTAACATTGTAGTTAACAACGAAGTTCTCAAACTCATCTGGCAATGAAGCAAAAACCAAATGAATGATGGTACTATCTTTCAAGTCCTCATCCATTGGCTTGAGCTTATTGTTTATGTGAATTAAGCGATGTATGTGCTCTCTGATGCCGCCTGTGTACTTGGCGTTGATCAACTGCTTGATCAACTGAGAGGCGTAGGTCTTTGAAGAGCCAGTGTACTGACTCTTTAACTTCGCCAAGTACTCAACGACATTATGACAATCTTTAATTGCCCCAAAAACAGAAGGCTCTATGGTGTTCTTGACCACTGCCAAACATTTCTTGTTAGCAGTAATCCATTTGGCATTCTCTGTGTCAAATTTCTGTTTGCTGACCGTATAGGCCTGCTCTGTTTGCTGCCAAACAGCATCTGTCACATCAGCCCCTCTGACCGGCTTCTCAGGCTCAACTGGAACCGGTGTAGTGAGGACCCAGTCCAGCTCTGTCATGGTAAAAAAGAAGTCCACCTTCTTATACCATTCATTATAATTATCTCCTTTAAGAATGGGAATGTCCTTGATGGAAACCATCATGGAACCCGCAGCTGAAAATTAATTCATATTAAGTGAGAACATTATAACATAATGACAATGCCTTATTACATTAAACTTCATCACCTTTGGGCAGAAAAAGGAATAATGCAATAATCAATCATCTATAAAATTATAATATTGTTATTATCAACTTTGGTCAGAAAATAACAATATCACAATAAATCTGAAATTTTATCTGTGACTTGAAATTAAATTATCCCTTTGGTTCAAATTTAAATGCAAGTCAAAATAAATATCTAGCAGCGGAAACTTTAAATAAAAATTCACATGGACAGTAGCAAAATACTCTATTTACCCTCTGAAAAATATCCCTTTGGTTCAAATTTAAACAGGGGCAAATTCTATTCAAATTTCTATTTAAATTGAGCAAAAATTGAATGAAATCAATTCAAATAAATGGGAAAAGCTACTGTGCAGTACTGTTTCTTTGGGCCAAAATGCAGCTCGCGGTTGCGGCCCAAGGCTGTTTAGGCCTGCTGGGCAAGCTGCTCGCGCGCGCGCGGGCCGCAACCTGGGCCTGGGCCGCCAATTGAGCCCAGCGCCGCAGCCGCGCCTCGCCCGCGTCGATCTCGGCCGTCCATCAGATCCGACGGTCGAGCGCTGAGATCGGAGGTATAAAAACCCCCGCCGCGTCGCGCGTCGCCCAAACCCTAAATCATTTCGTTCCCCGGCGCCGCAGCGCTCCTCTCTCTCGCTCGCGCAGGCGCGCTCGCTCTCGCGCGAGCCAGCGGCTCCGCTCCCCGGCCGGCGGCCTCACGCCGCCGTTCCGCAGCTACTCTGCGCCACCGCGCCATGGCCGGTGAGCCATGGCCGGCGGTGCTTCTCTTCTTCCACCCTTCTCTTCTCTGTGTTCTAGCCGTAGCTAGGGTTTCGCACGCTCGCGCGCGGTCGGTGGCCTACCGCCGGCGCGCCACCGGATCTCCGCCGCCACCATGGCCGGCAAGATCCGTTGCGCTAGGATCTGTGCGCGCGGGAACGGCGTCGTCACGCCGCGCCGCCGCTCTGCGCCCTTGCGGGCCTCCTCGCCGGAGTCGCGTGCGTCTCGCGCGCGGCTCCGTCGAGGAGATCTGTAGGGTGATTAGGGTGGCGGTGGCGCCGCCCGTGGACGGCATACCGAGGTAGGTCCACTCTGGATCTAGGGTTAGGGTTAGGGTTTGAGTTCGATTTGCTTCTTTTTCTCGGATTTCTCGTGTTTCCCGAGTTGGATCTACTAACAACGAGGCTAACTGATACCATTGTTAGATCTGTAGGTTACTAATACATTGTAGATGTGTGTCTGGGCGTGTATGTGCGTGTGTGTGTGCTGTGTTCGTGAGAAACAGCGAGAAGGGGTCGGTGCTTACCATCCCCGCAGGTCGCGGCGGCTCCAGTCGCCATGGCCGGTTCGCTTGGGGAAGTTCTGCGCAAGGCAGCGTCGCGCAGTGCAGGCGTAGATGTAGGTCGAGGTAGCAGGTCGCGCCGGCCCTCTGGTCGCCACCGGCACTGGCCCGGGACGGCGACGGAGTCCGGCGTGGACGTCGTGGCGGCGGTGGCGGGTCTTCCCGTCACTGCCCGCGCTAACCCTAGATCGGATAGGTGTGTCGGTGGGTCGTTGCGGCTCAGGTGAACCTCGTAACTTGAGTCGGCGGCCCCCACCTTTCTTTATAGCGCGGGGTGACAGGGGCCCTCCAACCATGTAGGATTGGGCGCCCCCGATCAGGGCGCGGACTGGATCAGGCCCACGGCCTTTGGGACGTGTGGGCCGGGAGATCAACCTAATACAGTCCTCTCATGCTCATCTTCAACAGCCGCTTACTCTGATGGTGCAAAGTGAAGAGGAGGAGCAATACTATTTTATTCTGTGCGGATCCCAGCCACCATAGGCCTTGTTTAGATGTTAGAATTGGGAGGTTGAATTTGGGAGTAAGATGTCACTTCGTAATCATTGCGTTACTGTAGCATTTCGTTTGTATTTGTGAAAAATTATCCAAAAATTGATTAATTAGGCTCAAAATGTTCGTCTCACAGAGTACAACAAAACTGTGCAATTAGTTTTTGATTTTATCTACATTTTAGTACTCCATACAAGTTATGACATTTTAATGTGATGGACAATCTTCTTTTTGCATAGTGTATTTGGGAGTCCTTGTTGGACTAAACAAGGCCATAGAGGGCTTGGGTGCTCTATTTTTCACACGCTTCGGCTCTAAACTGTCGATGCTAATTTATCCACCTTGTGGCCCACTTTTTTTGGCATCATTGGCACACTGCGGAGGGCCCAAGAGTTCCTACATGTGAGAGCTCAATCACCCAAAAGAAAGCCCTTTCATCGTGCGAGCCTAGTTGGAGACGAATTTTACCTTTTAAGACCATCTGCAGCGCTGAACGGCATCCACTACGGCATGCGATAGCGCAAAATTTTGGAGTAATTTTAGCTGCAGCGCTGTACGGCAAACACTACGGCACGCAAGCGTAAAAGAAGCTTCACGGCATTCCCGACGTAATCAAAACCTTACGGCACAGGCACTGCAGACCAACTGCACCTTTCCTCGCGCGCAGGGATGGAAGAAGCAGGGCAGCGAGGGAGGTCCCGCCGCCGGAGATGCGGAAGACGAGCAGCACCGCCCGCGCTCGATCCGCGCCTCCGCTGGCTCCCCTGCAGCCTGAGGCCGATGCCACCGCTGTCGGGAGCCGTCCGCGCCCCGCCTCGCCAGAGGGAGCAAGGGATGGGCGGCGCGGAGGGAGCAGGAAGGAGCTATGCCCTGCTCCTCCGCCGCCGCGGGCTTCTCTGCGGCCGGCGCACAGAGCTCTGCTAATGTCGCCCTCCATTGACCCCTACCCCACCCTGTGCCGCTGCGCGACACGCCATGGTCCTCCCCCGTCCACGCCCAATCCGTGCTCGGGGAGGGTAGAGGAGGGCCTCCGGCTGCCGGAGATGGCCGCCCCCGGCCGGTGAGGAAGCGGCCGGCCGGTGAAGGACGGCGCCGCCCGGCCGCCGGTAGACAGAAAAGAGAGATCGAGAGAGGGCCAGAGGGGGTGGGGGAAAGATAAGGGTTGTTTTTTTTGTTTTGCCCCCTTTTTAATAATTATATTTTAGTCTCTATAACTTCTATTTTCTCACGTTCTAGTCCCTAAAACTTAAAGTTTTGCACGTTTTAGTCCCTATACAGGTAACAAATGAATTTTTAATTGGAGATGGTAGTTGGAGATGGATGAATAAAATATATAGTTATTGGGATAGAGTAAATATATAGAGTAATAGGAGTGAAGGAGAACTTGACGTAGAGTAAAAATTCTTGCTGACGTGGCTAGAATATTCCTTTTAGAGTAAACATTCAGAGCAATAGCAGTGCAGATAGTCTAAGAGTAGAAGACGGAGGGTGAGATGAGAGCTCCATTGGAGTTGCCCTTATCTCTTCTTTTATCTCATCATGAGTCGGCAGATTCTCGTATCATCCTTTATTCGTTTCCTTTGTCAATGAAATTAGTGTACCACTCCCTCGGTTCTGCAAATATACTAGTCATTTTAGCCAATGACATGGTCTAAAAAAATTCAATTTTTGGCCAATAATGTACATATTGGATTTTTTTTAATTTTAATAAAGCTGAACACACACACATATATATAGTACTAGGAAAGTACTCTTCAAGGCAACTCTTGCTATGACGACTTACATTTTTCTTTCAAATTATTAAATATCCTTAAAGTTACCAAGAGTCATCGTTTTACCGAAAGCGTGACAACAATATTTTTCTCTCTGCACGAACCAGCCCTAGCCACCTGCCACCAGTCAACCAGCCCAGCCACCTGCCACCAGTCAACCAGCAGTGTTTTTCTCTCAGCATAAACCAGCACCAGCCACCAGTCAGCCAAGCAGGGGCGCATGGGATCGTTGGATGAAATATTCGCAACGCAGGTACATACATTCAAAAGTTATGTTTATTTGCCGACCAAAAGAGAGCAACTTTTGTAAAGTTATGTTCATTTGCAAGGGAAAGGAAGGATGTGCTCCCTCGCCATTTCCTTTGCCCCCCTTTCCCCCCCCCCTCAAAGTTGCAATGGCGCAGAGCGGAGTAGCGGACTGGCATGGCGAGAGCAGCCGTTCCCATGCCAGTCGCAACTCGCAACGATTCCCGTCCTCGCCGCCGTCCATGGCTGATGGCCCTCCACCGCGCGGCGCGCGGCGCACTCCGATAGACAGCCTGCCGGCCACGTCCTCGGCGCCTCCGGGAGACAGCCAGCCGGACGCGGCGTGCCCACCGTCCCGTCCGTGTGGCACAGGGAACAGGCCGGCCGGCCGGCCACCCGCCGCCGGACGCGGTGATGTCCGCTCACCGTTCCGAGCTCGCCCGGCCTACCCGTGCGCGCTCGAGCCCAGCTCCAGGCTTGCGCCCGCCGTCGCGGCGCGGTCCCCGGCGCGCCGTGGCCCGTTGGCGCGGGCGCGCGTCGTGTGGCAGCGTCGGCGCGCGGCCATTGCCGGCCGGCTCCGCCCTCCCCGCGGCATCGTGGTCGAACCCTGCCACGTCGCCCCTTGCTGCTGCGGAGGACGTGGTGTCCTTGGCGAGCTCGGAGACCTCGCTGCACCCGGCGGGCGGCGGCCGTTGAAGAGCCGCCGGCAACCAAGGTGACGAGGACGGCGGCGGAGGCTGCAGGGAAGGGAACCAGGTGAGCCGACCGCAACCAAGCATTTGGGCTGTTTTTTTAAAATATATATAAAAAAGAATTTGGCAAGTGTCAAGCGATTGCAACCGTTGATTATCGGATCGACGATGCACATTCACGCTACGGCACAAAATCGGCGCTCTGCAGTGGTTAGAAGCATCTCAGAGGATAAAAAACAATAAAAAAGAAGCCTCCTTTCTCACTCTCTCGCCGCCTCCCCCACGAACATAAGGTGACGAGGACGAGGGCGCTCACCTTCCCCCTTCCCGAATCTTCCTCGCCCCCGGCTCCAAACCCAAAACCCCCCCTTTCTCACGCCGCAAGCGCCAGCCATGGGTGGCCTCCCGGGATGGGCATGGTTCTCCAGCATGCTGGGGACCATCAGCTTCATGCTACCCTTGTAAGGATCTCTTCTTCGTTTCTTGTTTTCCCACCGTCCGCCATGGCGCCATATATCTCCCGTCCCTTGCAACTAGATCGGATTTGGCCTTTTTTTTTGGCTACTTCTCCTGCTTTGCCTCCTTCGATCAGTCCCTCGAACGTCGATCTCCAACTGGAGAATTAAGGAACTTGATCTTTTTCTTCCAGTCGATATGCGTATGCCGATGAGTGTGAAATCTCTAATCTTTTGGGGTCACTGCTGGCCCGTTCCTGCTGCGCTTCGTGTTGATTCCTGGGGACAGTCTGCAGATTTCTTCTCACAAGCAAGAGTATATCTACCTTGTTGATTCTTTGGTGACAGTTTGATCGATTTCTTCTCCCACATAGAGTATCTATCTTTGTTCCCACCCAAATGGGGCTTTTGTTGCTGCCTGCATCCTTCATATCCTTTGGGTCCCTAGAGA
The DNA here is from genome assembly GCA_033239725.1 of Echinochloa phyllopogon. NCBI lineage: Eukaryota > Viridiplantae > Streptophyta > Magnoliopsida > Poales > Poaceae > Echinochloa > Echinochloa phyllopogon. Next base: position 5,146,651 of record BTCW01000017.1, on the reverse strand, counting down.
GAACAAACACTGATGCTCTCTAGTCTCTAGTCTTTTTTGTTGATGGATCTTGAACCTCTGTGGTTTCAGTGGTTACAAAAAGATGAAATTTTGTTCTTTTTTATGTGGGATTGGATTTTCGTCTAGGATTTCGACATTTTGTTCAAATTTCGATCTTTTCTTGCCTTAATTGTGATTTGTGATGCCCAATGCATGAGTTGTTTCATCCCAAAGAATGTTTACTTTTTTTCTCAACCAAATTTCATCTTTTTGTAACAGCTTTGCATTTGGAGTTACGAAGGATTGGAAGAAGACAATGGAATGCTTTGGTCTCCAAGCACTTATCACCAAGGGGCTGATCTTCTTCGCCAAAGCCATCATTTACCTGCTGATCACTTCACCGACACCAGAAGCTTCCCAGGCCATTATGAGTGCAGCAGTTTCTAGTTGCATGGGTGCCTGCTTCATGGCTTGTACTGTTCTATCCTTCATCTCCCACAAGAGTTTGCATGGACAGAAGCGGCACATGGTGAACTGGGTATTTGTTCTCCTCTTTCTCTGACTTGATCTGCTGTTCTTTTAACTTGCAAGGTGTGGTGCGGCTAGTTGAGGTGCAATAATGCTTTTCAAACTTAATGAATCAATGGCACCATCTTAATCGTGTTTTTGAATCCTCGTGTAATTCAATGGCCAAAGGTTAATTGCAACCCAAGCAATCAAGTTTACAACTGCAGTAGCAGCCCCTTTTGTTTCAGAACGTGGTGTTCACTTGCTGATGTTTTCTTTCAAACACTGTTACGCTAGCTGAACATTGTAGGTTGCAGTCTCTCGTATTGTTTGGTTGTTGTCCATATATCTAGAGCATGTTGCCATGAGCCAATAGCATATGCAGTGCCTAATTTGCATGGCCATATATTTTGTTATTATTATTATTATACCTATATATACCATATTGGTCATTTGGTTATTATGCCAATAGCATCTTTTAACACTACGGTATTAAGATAATACTAGATTTATTGCAAATTCTTATCATTTGTTATTGCAGTGTTGGCTGGTACTCATGACATTCCTAGTTGGTGCGGGTATGATCATGTATTTGATTAAGGAGCGGCAGCAGGCAGGTGATATGTTTTTGGCCTTCATGATTTCCTTCATCATACTGGTGCAACTAAGGCAAGCAGGTCGTCCATTGCTTATGCGCACTGTGAGTTAGTTTATATTTCGTTTTGTTGCTGTGTGGTTCATCCTAGCCTTTGTTATATAGCTTACACATCCTTGTTGATTTGATAGTGGTCTTCTCATGGAGTCATCAGAGATGAGGCCCCTGTCCTTTTTATCAAGATTGTGGCTATCCTCATTACAATTGTGACATCTACATACTCATGTTGGTCTACGTGGAGCTCATTGAAGCCTCATGTAACACATGTTAGCTTACTGATGCATTTGGTGAGTTCCTTCTCGCCTCATAATGATACTTTGTGTTCATGTATATATCAAACCATCATATTAAGTCTTCAGCTTTAGATTTGCTATTGGATCGGAGAAGAGCATGCATAAAAACTTTCTGGAAACTCTCTCCTGAACTTATAACTTGTTTTAGGTCTCTAGTTTTACATATGATGTTGGAGATGCATCCATAATTTTTCTAGTATGTGTTTGGTCGATGGCACAACTTAGCCTACATAACTTCATAGTCACTTGACTCACATGTCATATGCTGATTTTACTTTTTTTGGCCTAAGGTTATTAGTTGGCCAATTTTGCCTAACTTCCCAGTCTTAGGCAGACATATGCCCTAAGTTTTCATGCTTGACAACGGGAATTCGAAGCTCCAGCTACAGTCTTACGCATGAGTCTCTCATTTTATTATCCGTCCGAGGCACTCTGAGGTGCAAAACATATATGCTTTTTGGAGTGGCGTTGATGGGCAAATGTGGGCCAATTACATGGTTATTTGAAGATGGAATATACAACCATGATAACTATAGATGATGATGCCACATGACTAGACTCTTCCTATAATTGGATGTTGTGCGCTCTTTCTTAGTTAGAATTTCAAGGTCATTTTTCTTTTATTTTTCTAATTGCTGTGGTAGTAAAATCATCTTATTTTGTTTATAATTGCATAGATGTGCATGTGATAATATAAAGTTTATTGTTATGATTTTCTCTGGCTGCATTATTATGTATTTCATTTTGTACTTTAATTGTTACCGGCATTTTCTCTTATCAATTGTAAGATGGAATGCTTGTGCTTATATATATTTCGATTGTAGGCTATGTGTGTTACTGGCACGATTGCAGGAATATTGCAGCTACTGATGAGAATTATCAATGCTCAGAACAAACTCGAAGCATTTTTTGAGAAGATTTGGACTACAACAAAAAGGGGTTGGCAGTTTGTGATGTCTTGCTTAGATACTGTCATTGAGGGCACAAAGCGGTGTGTGGCTGCGATATGCTCTTGTTTTAGACCTGCAACACAGTGGCTGAAGGTGAGGGAACTGATGATTTACCTAAAGATTATGGATATCATGTGTCTTTCTTCTTAATCTGCAAGTGTTTTTATCATGCAGAGGTTGCTTGGCCTGAGGCCCTGATGGGCTTCCAGTGGTGGCAGAAAAGCCACACGATGTATAGAGAGAGACACAGAGAGGTCATTTTGCAGAACATGAGGGATATTGTGCCGTTTAAGTTTAATTGTTGCTGTGGTACTTTGTATACAACAACAGCCCTAGGACAATATGTAAGATGGGTTCTAGTTTTGGTTCCTTATCAATTCAGAGGTTAAACCTGTAAACCTTCTTACAGAAAGGGGAGTAGGATGGTCCTGGTCCTCCCGGATGTTATGCATCTGATGAAATTTTTGTACGACTAATATGGTATGGCCTAGCTTGATGTATTTGGGAGCTTATGCGTTAATGCATTATTCGAGTTCCTAAGTTTCTGTGAATATATATGATTATACATTATTCGAGTATTAACAAACCACATTATCGTGGAAAAAGAATCGACAACGGCGATAGAGGTGCATGTGGACAGCTGGAGGTACGCGGCTGCTACGTTCATGAGTTGATCGGACGTAGATTTTGATCTTTAAATTCAATTTTCTCTCAAACTGTAAATTATTTTTCAAATCTATTTGAACCGTAGTATTAGTTAGAATTTATACGACAAAACAAGCTCCAATTTGAATATATTTCATATTTGTTTATAGTTTTTTTTAAAATCAACATTTGTCGGAAACTAGTTCAACATTTGTAATATACTATTTCAATATTTTTTTAGAAAATGTTGAATAAGTTTTCTATAAATGTTGAACCAATATTGTCAAAATGTTGAATTAGGTTGTCAAAAATGTTGAATCTAATATCATATTAAACTGTTGGAGGCTAATAAAATTTTGTGTCAAAAAATATTCGAATATAGTGTGTGACTTTGTTTTTAATGGAACGAAAAAAGTCTCGTGGAAAATACGTACGGATACTCATAGGTAGTACCGGTGTGTTGGGTCTAATTGAGCCTCTAAACCATTTTGCTTAACTAGCACGTGGAAGCAATGTAGGAGCCCCTCCTAACGGTGCCTGAACGGGCTTGTCTAAAAGTCTTATTATATTTCGCTAGAAAAAGTCATGTTATTTGTTTATTAGCGAGAAAAAGAAAAGGAAAACCGGAGAAGCGAAGCTGCTGTTTCGATCCCTTCCCCAACTCGATTCCAATTCCACCCGAACCCTACCCCCGCCGCCGCCGCCGCCGCCGCCACCACCGCCGCCGCCCAAATTTCCATTGTTCCTGCCTCCGCCACCCTCCGCCACCGACCAATCTCTCCTGCTAGGTGTCAGATGACATACGTCGGATTCACCACCGTCTTGGAGAGCTCTCCCGACGACCTCACCCAGGCCGCGAACCACGCCGGAAGTTCCCCCACCATCGGTGCCGTCGGGATCGAGGGCGGCCGCGGGTGCCACTCGCTGGAAAAGGAGGATGATGGGGGTATCGACTCTGGGAGCTCCCCCGACATCCGTGCCGTCGGGATCGAGTTCGGGTGCCGCGCCCTAGACGAGCCCAAGGATGACGGGAGCGAGACCCCCAAAGACAAGATGAGCGGCCTCGCCGTGGACTTGCCCAAGTACGACGACAGTGATGAGGAGGAGGGGGAGGACGGCGACTACGACATCAAGGGCAATGGCACGGACAAGGGCAAGGTCAAGGACCGCGATGGCGTGGCGTTCGATCCGGAGAGGGCCAACCGCAACTCGCTGATCTTCCTCTCGCTGCTGCTCTTGATGGCCATGCCTGTGGTGGTGCGGCGTTCCTTCAGCCAGCCTCTGATCCTCGTCTGGCGCCTCTCGCTCCTGCTATGCTGCTGCTGCGCCATCTGGACAGGCTTACTTGCCATCAGCTTGTCTGCACAGAATCTGCTTCTTCGCCTCGCATTCGTCTTCGTGCTGGCATTATATGTCGATGCAGCGCTAGATCCCAAGATCGGTATGCTCATCACGCATCTCAACACTCACTTCGCCGCGGGCATGATGGGCTATGCGCTGGCCGAGCGCCGCCAGCACGACGGCACCGAGGTGTCTGCCGCCACAATCGGCATTCCATCCGACGAGAAGCAGGCTGACAGAGTGTTTGGCGCCCAGATACTCGGCGGAGCATACTTTGGCATGATCACGCTTGGATTTGCTGCCATGCGGCGGACTATACCGTAGAGGAGCTGGTTATGTGTGTCTTTATTCCACTCTCAGGTGTGCTGGTCCTGTGGATCACTTATGTGGGATCTATGCTCCTACAAGGAGCACTCATCGAAGAGATAGGCGGTTCAGCCCTTATCACATACTTGACCTTTATGACCTTGCTTTGCGTCTTGTTTGCGATAACTATGGGTAACATGTGGGCGATGATTCTCACTTGGCCTCTTGTGCTTGGCCTCTCTGGAACTCTTGGCTACTGCATCTGTGTTTATGCAACGTTCAAGCTGAGGTACGTACTTCAAATTTTTGCTTGTGCAGAGTTATACTTGAATCAAACTTGCTCCCTTGCAACTACTTGATACTTGAATCAAACCTGCTCCTTTGCAACTTGGATAGTTATACCAAATTGAAACAGTGAATGCCTTCAAGTCTGAATTTGTACTTCATTAATCTTTCATTATTGCTATTATAACATCTAGCTGATTACGGAGATCCGTGCCCCAAGCTTTCTCTTATGGTGATATTTCTCTTCTGCATTTCCAAATTGAGAAACACATGCTTGACGGAAGAACTAGCATCGCATGGAAGAACACTTTCTTTGGTTTTCCCTTTTTCAACTCTGTGTTGGTCTTCTCAGCTTCAGCTTTGAATTGAGCAAGAATAGGTGCTGTCACCCCATGGCAGATTGATTCCCTGATGATATCCTCAGCAAGTGTGCTTTGGCTTAGTGTGGCTGGTAGTTGCAAAACCTAGCTTGCCCCATCACCCCTGTCCAAACCACACATTATCGTCCTGAGACTTTCAGTAGGTTGCCTCTATTAATTGGATCATTTTGTATGGGATCACTTGAACCATTTGAAATGGATGCAGTCAAGATCTAGACATTCATGAATGTTTTGGCACCAACTTATCACATGCCTTTATCTTTCTTTCCAGTGTGCATGCACTGATCGATTGATGTTCCAAACTCATTCTAACATCTTGGTGGAAATCTCACCTACCTTTATCCTGGTGTCTTTTCTGTCGTTAACCGCATCATATTTATAATGTCAATTTGCTCTTCTTGCGATGTCTACAGGATGAGGCTAGGGCTGCCACCAGTGAAGCCTGATGAGAGCAAAGAAGACTCCCTGAGAATGTTGCTGGAGAAGCAGGGTCATGGCAGTGAGGATCTCCATCCAGGAAACAGCAGCGTTGTCAGCTCTAGTTTCTCTCCTCAGGAGGTCGGTGTGAAGTCAAAGGTTGCATCATTGAACCATGTCATGAGTTGTGCTGCTGGCCAGCAACAAGCGCATGTGTGACTGGGGAGATTCCTTTTTTGACTATGTTGGCTTTCAGTGTTAGAGCTCCGTAAACTAATAATTATTATTACTCAGTGGTATTGCAGTATCTACTGGCTAGTGTTATGGGGTTTGTAGCAGCCTTGTGTAATATAATAGGGTTGTGTTGTCCAGCTATATATGTAACTTCATATAACTTCATGCTCTAACTATGGTAAATTATGGCATGCTATTATTATTGTTATCTATTATATATGTTGTGTCGGTCTGGGCCACGTCTTGTTTGCGGGCGAGCGCACGGAAGGTTTCTTTCCCTTTTCGGAATCCACCCACCCGCACTATTCCCCTTTGGGCTTCCGTGACAGACACCGCTCCCCGCACAACTGTGGTACATCTGTCAGTGTTTGTTATTCTCTTTTTCTTTTGGCACGCTTATTTTTACTTTCACATTATCTTTTCTCTTTTGACACGTTTAGTTTTACTTTTCACATTATCTTTTGACGCGCCAAAAAACATTTGGGGACATGTAAAAATGAGAATAAAATCGGTGGGGGAGTATAAATAAAAGCTAGTTTTAAACAGTAAATATATATATATATAAAGTATATAAAAAACCATACAGGTATTTAGAGAACACATAATTCAAGCACTCTTATCCCACCTTCGCTTTCAACATTAAAAAAAAGAAATCATGTCCTCTAGATTGAAAAATGGACGGGCAACATACAATGTTTTTTTTGGATCCGACAGATTACTTGTCACACTTCTATCATGCTTCTAATCCCTGCGAATAAAACAATGCACATTTAAAAGACCATGAGTTCAAACCAAATGGCATATCCGGACAAGAAAAGGTAGATGAATGAAATACATAATCCAGATCCTAACGGGGTGATAACCTTATCAATTCATCAATAGAGCGAAAAAGAAAAACATCAGTCATGTTCCTTCTCTTCAACGTAGATATGATCTATATTTAACTGTCATCTCATAAAAGAAAACTTTCTTATCACCTCACCAACGAGCATTGCACAACCACAGGCAGCTACTGAATAGAAAATATTACATTCATACGAACCACACAAACAGTACAACCATTAGTTATACGGTGCTTTATGTAGTGGTTTGCATTATGGATAAAACCATATGAGTAAAAAAAAATTAATGTAGCATTTTTGGTGGTGACAACTAGCAAGCATGGGGTGCAGAAATCACACAACTACATCATAATGCCATCAGATTGAAGCTTCTTTGTGGTATTTTCATATACGATTTTTCTGTAAAACTTTTTTGAGAACTTGTGCGCTAAACTTTATAAATGATTTTTAACAGAACTTTATATATGATTTTGCATGTAAAATTTATTTTTATGTAAAACAGAAATAAAAATGTATAAGTTAAAAACATATCAAAACATATCACTAATAAACTTACAAAGTGTGACACACTTTTGCATTGTTCTAAACATGTCACATTTTAAAAATATATTGGTACACAAATCATAAGAATATTATTCTAAATTTATCACATTTTTAGAAGAAAAATTATTCTACAAATAAGTTATTAAAACACTTTCAACCACAGTCCACCTAGAAATCTTTTCTAGAGAAATTATACACAAAACCTATCTAGAAAATACTTTCTACATAACTTTTCTGGATATATTTTGCACCAAAACTTATCTAAGGAAACTTGTCTGGGGAACTTTTTCTATACAATATTTTCAGAAACTTTTCTGTAGACTTCACAAAAAAGTATCTAAATATACATTTTCTATATTACTTTTCTAGATAACTTTTATGCAAAACTTTATCTATATACCTTTTATATAAACTTTATCTAGATTTTAGCATGTTCTCTAAGACCATAATCCCAAACGAAAAGCAAAAGGAAAATATGATATACAGAAAATTATCTGGACAATTTTTTATACAAACATTTCTAAAAATCTTATATACAAAAGCTATACAAAGAAAAGGTTTTGTGAAGTTAAGGACCTTACACATAGCTTGATTAGAGAACCTAAATGGAAAACTTATCAAAAAAATATTCTAGAAAACTTATACATGAACTTTATTTTTCTTAGAAAACTTATACAATAAAGTTTCTCTAGAAACTTAGGTACAAAAACATTTTGATAGAAAACTTTAGTTTCAAACTTTGTGGCACAAATCTTTTACAAAATTGTTTTTTCAGAGAACTTTGATTAAGGAACTTATACAGAGCTTGATTAGAGAACTTATATGGAAAACTTATCAAAAACAATATTCTAGAAAACTTATACATGAACTTTATTTTTCTTAGAAAACTTTTATACGGTAAAGTTTCTCTAGAAACTTAGGTACAAAAATATTTTGATAGAAAACTTTAGTTTCAAACTTTTTGGCACAAATCTTTTACAAAAGTTGTTTTTCCAGAGAACTTTGATTAAGGAACTTATACAGAGCTTGATTAGAGAACTTATATGGAAAACTTATCAAATAAGTATTCTAGAAAACTTATACATGAACTTTATTTTTCTTAGAAAACTTATACAGTAAAGTTTTTCTAGAAACTTAGGTACAGAAACATTTCGATAGAAAACTTTAGTTTTAGAAGTTAGAAAGAGATAAACTAGTTTTAGAAAACTTTAGTTTTAGAAGTTACAAGTCCAGCGTAAAAAATGACTGCCAAGCTGGAGAACCAAAAGTAAAGGTTAGACAGAAAGAGATATTGGCACAAAGCAGAGAAGAAGAAAAAATGAGGAGGCAGAACTGCCAACAAGAAGTTAACAGAAGTGAGAAATAAAACCAAACCTAGAGAAACTGAGAGCAGATAGCTGATTCTGAACAGCCTCATTAGCCTGCGGCCCAGCTGAAAACAGCAAACCCCCAAACCAATCTCCAATGCCAAGGTCAGCCAAGAGGAGTCCTGATGGTTCGTGCTGATGAGAAGCAAGTGGTTTGCAGGGATTAAAGCAAAACGAATAAACCGTTGCGATAGAAGTCTAAGCAAACAGATGCGACGGGAAAGATATAAGCAGCAGAAATTGACTACATTAGAAAGGCAAAAGTTTATGTGGTTACTCGTTCCTATAACCCTATAACTAGTATATGGTACAGCTTATGCAATCAATAGTTTTACAACATATTAGCTATGCTGTAATCATAACCCGACACAGAGCACCCAGGGATCAACAGCTCTCATGAACGAACATTAAACAATGAAAACAGAACATATTTGAAATTGAAGGCACGTGTGATTCTCCTAACCAGATGATCCACTAGCTCGGTAGCATTTACGGAGCCAGCAGCAACCAGAACCCCCCCCCCCCCCCCCCCCCCCCCCGCAACCTAGACATCGCCCTCACACACCCCCCCCCCCCCCCCCCCCGGCCCCCACTGCAACCTAGACATCGCCATCATGTCAGTCGTGGCTATTTCATCAAACAGACTGCAGTCGAAGTAAAGCATGCCGAGAAGTCGAGAACAGGGAGGCTTGGAGCTACCTGCCACAGACGAAGAAAGCACTGTTGTTGCAGAGCTGGTTCCCAGACGAGCGGATCCAGCACTCGGCGGTGCCCACCTGCAGCAAGGGCCGCCGCATGATTGCAAACCGTTGGCCAGGGGGATGCTGCCTCTCCCTGCGGCGCAGATGGCAGTAGTTATACTTCAAATTTTTGCTTGTGCAGAGTTATACTTGAATCAAACCCGCTCCCTTGCAACTACTTGATACTTGAATCAAATCTGCTCCTTTGCAACTTGGATAGTTGTACCAAATTGAAACAGTGAATGCCTTCAAGTCTGAATTTGTACTTCCTTAATCTTTCATTATTGCTATTATAACATCCAGCTGATTACGGAGATCCATGCCCCAAGCTTTCTCTTATGGTGATATCGATATTTCTCTTCTGCATTTCAAAATTGAGAAACACATGCTTGACGGAAGAACTAGCACTGCATGGAAGAACACTTTCTTTGGTTTTCCCTTTTTCAACTCTGTGTTGGTCTTCTCAGCGCTTCAGCTTCGAATTGAGCAGGAATAGTTGCTGTCACCTCATGGCACAGATTGATTCCCTGATGATATCTTCAGCAAGTGTGCTTTAGTGTAGCTGGGAGTTGCAAAACCTTGCAGTACTTACGTCTCCACCTTTACATTTCTTTTGCCCCATCACCCCTGTCATACCACATTATAGTCCTGACAATTTCATTAGGTTGCCTCTATTGGGTTACTTGAACCATTTCAAATGAATGCAGTCAAGATCTAGACATTCATGAATGTTTTGGCACCAACTTATCACATGCGCCTTTATCTTCCTTTCCGGTGTGCAAGCACTGATTGATGTTCCAAAATCCAAACTCATTCTAACATCTTGATGGAAATCTCACCTACCTTTATCTTGGTGTCTTTTCTGTTGTTAACCGCATCATATTTATATATGTCAGTTTGATCTTCTTGCGATGTCTACAGGATGAGGCTAGGGCTGCCACCGGTGAAGCCTGATGAGAGCAAAGAAGACTCCTCCCTGAGAATGTTGCTGGAGAAGCAGGGTCATGGCAGTGAGGATCTTCATCCAGGAAACAGCATTGTCAGCTCTCAGGAGGAGGTCGGTGTGAAGTCAAAGGTTGCATAATTGAACCATGTAATGAGTTGTGCTGCTGTCCAGCAACAAGCGCATGTGTGGCTGGGGACATTCCTTTTTTTTGACTCTTTGTTGGCTTTCAATTTTAGACCTCCGTAAACTAATTATTATTACCCAGTGGTATTGCTATCGGACCTTAGGACCGGCAATCCACCCGGGGTACCCAAGTGGTAGATTTATAGGCGAGGAATCGTCAAGCGAGTAGCCCAATAATTTAGACAGGTCCAGGCTACCCGGAGGTATAATATCCTACGTCCTGTGTCGGGTGTGTGTTTGTATTGATGGAACTCGACCAAGCTTCCGGAAGCAAGGACGAGTGTATGGGTTACAAGGGTTGCGTTGAATGGATCCTTCGTGGGGTTACCCTAGGCCACCTTATATAGGGTGATGGGCTAGGGCTTACAAGTCGTTATGAATTTAAACCTACTAGATTACATTCCCGGAACATATCCAAGTTGGTTTCTACAGGATATCCCGAGATATCCGGTCGCGCCGCCTGCCGCGTCTTCACCAAGCTTGTCCGGCAAGTCGGAGGATTCCTTGTGGGCCGCCTAGGGCCCGGCCCACCTGATGAGGACATGACACCCATACATATGTCCATGAGGGGTGCATGGGGTGAAGAAGGAGACCAACAAGGTTTTCCAAGTCAAGAAGAAGGCCCAAGGCTAATCCGATTCGAGTCCCCAAGGTGGAGGCCCAAAGAAATTCAAGTTCGAGTCCGCCTCGGAGTCCAGGAGCAGACTGCACTAAATTCATCGTCCAGGTCACATACAGGCTCGATTTTTGACGTTCTACATATTCTTGGAAAGCTAAGGGGATAAGCTTTCCAATGGCACTAGTGCCACCTCAAAATTCCTTCGGAGTCATCAGAAATAGTCGAAACAAGTGGACGTCCAGAATCTGCCAGGGTGCTGCATCGCCATCTTTTGGGCCGTTGGCCCGTGTATCGTGTTGGGGTCCATTATAGACGTGGTTAGGGGGTTATGCACGCCCCAACCCTCATATAATCAGTAGCTGCCACCATATTAGGGTTTGGGTTTTACTTAGATTAATCTGTCGAGAACAGTTTCGCCGTTCGTCGGTTTGTAAACCCCAACTATCGTGCTTAATCATTCATCTGCAGTGTCACTTTATATTGAGAGTTGTGTTCTTTCTAGTTCTTGCTTGTGTTCTTCGTTTCGCAGGCAAGGATTAGCCTTCTTGGCGAGGTCAACCGGGTTGTGACACGGTTGATAACCAGAGGAGTCGTGGTGCTAAGATTGCGGGGTTCGAGTTTGCTGACTTGAAGCCGGATCGGTGTGTCGCGTTCCGCCGAAAATGTGTTATCATTCACCTGACGGAAGATCGGGCACCCTAGTTCCCATCACCACCACCCTGTCAAGCAGGCCCAGCGGTACCCATATCCCACAAGCCCCCGAGCAACGTTCAGGCACGTGGCGAACTACTGATGAAAGGAACGAGGCCAAAGAGGTCGGCTGAAGGTGCTTCAACACATTATCGGCACAAGGGTGGGCGGTGCTCCAGAAGAAAGGGCAACCCAATAGGATGCCAAGTAACACGAGGTGGTCAACCAGTTCTCATGGGTACTGGATGGAGGGCGACGATTAGGAGCACTCCATATGGAGTAGCCCACGAGCGTTGGGTTGATTAGTTTAAGCGAGCCAAAGCTCCAAAGAAGTAGTCGGACAACTTGTTGTCACAAAACAGGTGGAAAAAAGTCGAGACTGCAAAAAAGGAAACTCTGACAATATGTTGTCAGAAAAAGTGCGTGAAAGCATGCTCCCACCCATCAAAACGCCAAAGCAATCAGCACCCGTGAATGAATAGGCAACAAAAGACGATGCAGAGAAGCCGCTGTAAGGCATGCCCGGTCAAAAGAGCAATCAATGACTGCACAGAAAAGGAGGTACGCATGCGCATCCACACTCAGCTGCTTGCAAATCACGAGCCAACAATAGTCATTCCATTAAGCCTATAACTAGACACCCCTACCTAGTTTACCAGGGCAGCACACTCGAAGGCACCAACATGTGGTACCCCAACTTCCATCCTCCTGATGTGGTCTTGAGCAGCAGCAAAGCCATGAGAGCAATGTGCCATGCCGTGCACCGTTGATGCCAGAAGAAAGCTAGTGAGCGGCGAAGCAGATGGTGAGCGAGAGCGGCTGGGAGTCAAGTTCCTCATCGAAGAGACGGGGGTCGACTTCGGGAGGCCGGAAGCGTCTCACGGCGATCAAAGGATGAGCCTCTTCACCGAGGGTAACCTAAATGCTGCCCCACGCAACCATTTCTGCCCCATAAGTGTCTTCGGTTGGTAAATAACTACATCCTAATTCCATTATACCTTTTTCTAAACCATATGTGAACAAAACAAGTTGAAAGCACAAGGATGCCACTGTCTATATGTGCAGATTTCACAGATGTATTAGCACAGAAATAAATGCTCTTAAACATATGTTGATGTCTCTATAATTAGAAGGATGTATATCTTAATATTACTAATTGGAGGCTCCTTTTGGAGGCTCCAGAATAATTTCCACCAGATGCGCTAGAAAAAAAGATAAATCTTAAAAATTCTCACAAAAATCAGAAACATCTAGCCATTAATTTTGTAGATCAATTATCATTAGCCGTTAGATCTATTTTTTAAAAAAATTACCCACCATTGCCATTATGATGAATATAAAATAACCCCCTTAATATGTATACAAATTAATGGAGCCTCCAGAATAATTCCCACCAGATGTGCTAGGAAAAAAAGATAAATCTTAAAAATTCTCACAAAAATCAGAAACATCTAGCCATTAATTTTATAGATCAATTATCACTAGCCGTTATTTTTTAAAAAATTACCCACCATTGCCATTATGATGAATATAAAATAAGCCCCTTAATATGTATACAAATTACTCACATCTGCCATGGGACATAACGACAGCTTTCAATGGTAGAAGAAAATACCGATCCTTTCTCAAAAAACAATATGCTGATCCTCCGAGCCTTCTCTCCTGGTACTCCTAGCATAGTTATCTATCTATCATGAAATCACAAAAAGAAAGAAAGGACGATCCTCCATATCCTGATCTCATGTGGTGAACTGTGTGGCGATATCATATATCCTTAAAATTGAACTCTACGCAACATCTCCACTTATTACCACTGCTGCCTCGGAGGCACAACAACGACCAATCCGACCCATTATTGGGAACTCAACTTTTCTGCCGCTGAAACTAATCCAAGCGCACTAGAGCTGCTAACAAAATGATCTGATGTTGCAGCTGCTTACTAAAAATAAAAGGTTGCTCGATACTGATAGATCCTGAACACGAGGGATCCCTGACTAGGCTAAACAAGTTTGTTTGTGGAATTGTGGTGGGTATTAATCGAGATGCTATATGTAGCAATTCTTGCCATCATATTATCGCCAAAAAAAAGAAGCTGTAGGTGCTGCACGACCTATCCAACGGTGATCAATCCAGACATGTCGCAATGTATCAACATGAGTATGCATGGTGTTCAGTGATTATAATGCTAGCTGTGAGGGCATGCTAATGCAAGATCATTCAGCCAAAGACCATTTATGCATCCTTTCTAATTCAAAGATGCTGGAGTGGTATTTTAAAGCTATAACCCAAGCAAGGGCAGCGAGCCAGTGACGTGAACACCTGTGACCACGGAGTGCTCTGGAGAGGCATAAATAACGATATTAGTGGTCTTGGACAAAAAAAATATGAAACAACAGGATTTGAAGTTGATCATGTGAGGCCTGACTGCCTCTTCATAGAGAATACCTGCAATACATCAACATTGAGTCATCGACCATTGATCCTCTCTAATTCAAAGATTATTGTATTATAGTTATAACCCTAGCAAGGGTAATGGCGTGAAACAGTGACCACAAAGATTATTTAAACAACTAGAGTATTATTGATAGGTGATTCATGCCCGTTCATATACTAAATATCAGCAGTACCATACAATATTAAAATATTATACCCATAGTCATGTACACAATGAATAATATGTGCCTATTATACACGTTGTTGCGATCAGGTGAGCTCGAAAATCATAAAATAGAGCTAAAACAATAAAGATATGAACCATACATGGTTCTAGGGGCACAACGGTAAAGAATTATAAAGTTTAGAGGGCTTAAACATGAAGAACCATTAAAACCGAGAAACATGGATGGAGAAACTAAAAATAACATGGGTATTTCTAAAACATGGTGTATAATAGGAGATTTGTATATATATCACTATAAATCGGATCAAAAGTATTTGTATTATATGATGAAAAGAAATTTATGTCGCCGTATGAGCATTGAGCTACGTACTCCTTGGATCCCTTGGGCCGGCCCAGGAGGACTGCTCCTAAGCCGAACTGTGGCCTGGCTAAAAGTCTTATTTTTATTGACTCATGGGTAAAGGGAAACAGTAGTAAATCCAATCTGCATCTCCGATCCCCACAATCCTTCGGGTCACCCCGATTGCAAATTTGCAATTCCAACCAAACCCTAGTCGCCGCCGCCGCCGCATCACCGAGTCGGAGGACTCCCCGGCGACCTCGCCGGCAAGACCCAGGGCGGGAACCACGCCGAGGAGACTGAAGAAGCTGTGGCGGCCAGTAGCTCCCCCAACACCCGTGCCGTCAGGATCGAGGGCGGGCGCCACGCTTCGGACGAGGCCAAGGATGACGGAAACGAGAGCCCCGGCGACAAGATGATCTTCCTCGTCTCGAACGTGCCCATGTACGACGACAGCGGTGATGACGAGGAGGGCGACGACAGGGTCAAGGGCCATGAGTACACAGACAAGAACCGAGCCAAGGGCCGCGCCGGCGTGCCGTTTGACCCGGAGAGGGCCAACCGGAACTCGCTGATCTTCCTTTCGCTGCTGCTCCTGGCGGCCATGCCCATCGTGCTGTGGCGTTACTTCAGTCAGCCTCTGATCGTCGTCTGGCGCCTCTCGTTCCTGCTATGCGGCTGCTGCGTCATCTGGGCCGCCTTACTTGCCATCACATTGCCCACTGAGACGATGCTTCTTCGCCTTGGATTTGTCTTCGTGCTGGCCCTATACGTCGATTGTGCGCTGGACCCCAAGATAGCAGTGCTCATCCCATATCTCAACTCACATTTCGCTGTGGGTATGCTAGGCTATGCACTCGCCGAGCGCCGCCAGCACGACGGCATCGAGGTGTCTGCCGCCACCGTCGGCGTTCCACCTGGTCCGAAGGAGGCCGACAGACTGTTCTGCGCCCAGTTTCTCGGCGGAGCCTACATTGCCGTGATCACGGCTGGTTACGCGGCGGCCGTGGCCTATTGGGTGGTGGGGCGTGCGGCTGACTTCAGCGTCGAGGACCTGGTTATGTGCGTGTTCCTCCCGCTCTCCGGCGTGCTGGTACTGTGGATCACCTTCGTTGGAGCAATGCTGCTGCGAGGGGCGCTCATCGGAGAGATAGGTTTTCAGCTCTCATCACATATTTGTTCCTGATGACGTTCCTCTGCGTCATGTTTACAATGACCATGGGCGATACCTGGGCGATGGTTCTGGGTTGGCCTCTGATGCTTGCTCTCTCTGGTGTTTTTGGCTACTGCATTTGTGTTTATGCCACATTCAAGCTGAGGTATGTTACTTGACATTAATTCTTGTTTAATTGTATGTGCAAAGTGTTACATACTTGAATTGAACCTGCATGTGGCTTTTAGGCTTGCTTGCATCTGTCTGAAATTGTGTACAGCATGAGAACAAGTGTGATCATTCACGTGCTAGATAAAAAATCAGAAAACTGGACCACCAGACTCAACCAAACTACGTATGTGCCACTTGTATGGCATTAGCTCACGCCTTAAACAAAGCCAAACCTCACTAATCTCAGGAAACACACATGAACAACCAACTTTGAGTTGGTTTTCTCAGCTTCATCTTTGAATCGAGCAAAAAGGTATACAGCCGCTTTCATTCTTGTGGCACCCTTGTTCAGCCCCTGAAAAGATCCATTCCACCATTCTTTGATTGTGCATGTTCTCGATGGTACTTCAACTAGCCCATCAGTGGCTCTTGCTACTAGTGACCACACCTCTTGAGCATAGACGCAATGTAGGCAGAGGTGGGCAGCCGTTTCCGGTGTCTGATCACACAGACAGCATATTGGATCCCATGGCCAGTGCCTAATCATCAACCTGTCAGCTGTGAGAATTTTGTTTTGTTTTAGAAGCCAACCAAACACACGATGCTTCCCTTCCTGCTTTTGCCTGCCATATTTCTTGCCACCTGAAAGAACAGAAGGAGCCTTGGAATTGGATGGAATCTGCAGACTTTGCTGTATAAGCCCCATCAAGTGTCCAACGCCATCTGATTGAGTCCTCATGATCATTTAGCTGCACATCTTCAGCTGTCGACATTCTCCAAATCCCCCGTGTCCAGTTCTGGTTCAGCAAGTCGTCTCACGCGGAGTTGTTTTCCCTTCATGCAAGTTTATACAGATTGGGATCTAGATCCCGAGGAGGCCATCCATTCAACCTTGTTGAGTCCCAGAACTTGGCTCGCCCACTGTAACCGTTGTGCAAGCTCTGAACAACTGCTTGTCTGTCTCATTGCATGGTACTTCTGACCCAACCCAAGGCCGATCAGGTTCCACCCATTGAAACCATAGCCAGCGCAACCGAAGGGCGCGACTGAACATTTCCATATCGAGGACACCCAACCCTCCAAGCTTCTTAGGGACATTGTTCCATTTGACTAGGCAGTGCCCACCTGTTGCATTATCAGTCCCTTTCCAAAGGAAGCCTCTCCTTATCTTGTCTATCTTTTTAATCAACCACTTCTTAGGTGCGAACATGGTCAGGTGGTACGTCGGTATTGAGGAGAGCACTGAATTTAGGAGCCAAAGTCTCCCAGACCTGTTAATGTATCGGCCTTTCCAAGATGATAGTCTAGACGCCATCTTGTCAATGAGTGGCTGGACGTCAACCCGGCGAAGCTGTCTGAAATGAAGAGGCAGGCCCAGATATTTGCATGGGAAAGATTCTACTTAGCACTGAAAACCCTCCACGATCTCTTCCATGTTCAGGTTGTCACAATGAATGGGGTAGACAGCACACTTTGCTCTGTTTTTAATGAGTCCCGAGGTGTGACCAAATAACTCAAGGATCTGGGCAGTTGCAAGCACAGACGGTCACAAATGGTCTGCACCAACTTCTGTCACATGCCTCCATCTTCCTTTCCTGTGTGCACACATTGATTGATGTTCCAAACTCGTTCTAACATCTTGATGGAACTCCAGCCTTTATTCTGGTGTCCCTTTTGTCATTAACCACATCATATAAATAATGTCGTTTTGCTCTTCTCTTGTGATGTCTACAGGATGCGGCTAGGGCTGTCACCGATGAAAGGGGACTCCATGAGAATGTTGCTGGAGAAGCAGGGTCGTGGCAGCGAGGATCTGCACCCAGGAAACAATGTTGACGACTGCAGTTTCTTACCAGAGGTGGCCGGTGTGAAGTCAAAGATTGCATAAAAACAAACCATGTAATGAATTGTGCCGAGCATGTGTGGCTGGGGAAATCCCTTTTTTTTGACTCCATGTTAGCGTTCAGTCAGAACTAATTAGATGTAAGGGTTCAGTTAGATCTAATTACGTTACGTATGCAGATACACCAGCTTCGTTGTGGGGCCTGTAGGAGCCTTGTGTGTTATACCATATATATATATATATATATATATATATATATATATATATATATATATATATATATATGTATGTATGTATATAACTTTATGCCGTAACTATGGTGCATCGGTGAATCGGTGACATGTTTTTTGAACTTAAGTATCGGTGACATGTTTATCATATCGCTCCGTGGCTCGATTTTCCTTTCTGAATTTACCTGCATATTATACCAACCGCTAATTGTAAGCAAAGAAAACAACTCATTTGCCTTCGTAAAACTAAGACACGTAGGCTTTGCGGCTTATACGGACCCTGGCCAAACTTAGTTTCCAATAACATATATTAAATACTTTAGTTGTGTTTTTATAAAAACTAGTGAATATGCACGTGCGCATGTGTTTCTCAAAAATCATATCGCACGTGTCTCTCAAAAATCATATGCTGGCCATTTGCTAATTGTTGTATAAGAGATAAAGAATATATTAATTAATTGTCATGTTAGTGGGTACGATAGGTAGGCCCGTGCTCAAACGAGGGAGGGTAGAAGAAACATCAAATCTCTCACTTTTTATTGTATATATTTTCTTGGTTTTTCAGATCGTATGATTTTACGGATAGTGGGGAAATCTAAAGCTCGTGCGAATCATACCAGATAAAATCATAAGAAAATAAAAATATAATTTTAACACATATATGGTTTCAAAATACTTCCGGAAATATACCTTTTTTTGAGAAAAATAAACTTCTTTAAATTAGTTCTTTTAGGTGAACTCCTTTAAATTAGTGAACTTTGTTTAAATCGAAAGTCAAAAGTCATTTCCTTCCCAGCCCAGCCCAGCCCAAGCCAGCCTATTAACCGGCCCATGCTCCCCGAAATGATCCGACCCGTTACCACCAGCATCACCATCACTTAACCAAAATCTCCCAAGCGAGCGAAGCCCCGACCCTTCTCAGACTCACTTGTCTCCCTCAGATCTAGGCCACCATCCCCACTCCCCCAGCTCCGGCGATCGCCGGAGCCCTCCGCCTCGGGGGCGCGATGGACCTCCTCATCGCGCAGATCACCACCGACCTCCGCTCCTCGGACGCGCTCCGGCAGTCCTCCGCGCTGCTGCAGGCCCTGCAGCAGTGCGCCGCGGGGCGCGACGTCTCCGCGCTCGCCCGCACCGCCGCCACCGAGATCCTCTCCGCGCCCTCCTCCGCCGTCTGCAAGCGCCTCGCGCTCGACCTCCTCCGCGCGCTCCCGCTGCCGCCCGACCTCCTCGACCCGCTCCTCCTCTCCTCCCTCCGCTCCGACCTCTCCTTCCCGGACCCCGACGTCGCCGCCTCCTCCATCGCCTCGTTCCCATCCCTCCCCTCCCACCTGCTCCCCTCGCTCCTCTCCTCCGCCCACGCCGACATCGCCGCCGCGCTCTCCTCGCCCGCTGAGTCGCTGCGCCTTGCCGCCGTCACATCTCTGTCCTCGCTCCTCCCGCGCGATGACCTCGCGCTCATGTGCTCCACGAACCCCTCCCTCATGGCGCACGCCACCACGTGGTGGGGCCGCCTGGCGGAGCTTGCGCTGGACTCCGCGGACGCGGTTTCCGCCGGCGCGTTCGAGGCCCTTGCGCGGCTGTTCCAGGAGCTGGAGGGGCGCCGCATGAGCCGGCTTGCTGGTGACAAGCTTGTTGACGGGGAGGGTGCGCTTGCGGTGCGTGCCCAGTGGGCGGCTGATGCCATCGACTTCATTTGGTCCAGGCGCAACATGCTGACTGCACGTACTATGGTGATGCCTGTGGAGAGCTTCCGTGTCACTGTGTACCCTCTGGTGCACGCAGCAAAGATGGTTGCTTCTGGTGTTGTCAACACTCTGCGGCGGATTGCCAAGCCTGGGGACACGGCAATAGCTGATAGCGTGGAGTCAAATGCTGAGAAATTGGTCGGGGTGTCAGACATTGTCTCGCACATGCTGCCATTCCTTAGCTCACTTGACCCACCACTGGTGTTTGAGGTGGGGATCAATATGCTGTCGCTCGCCGATGTGCCTGGAGGCAAGCCAGAGTGGGCTTCAGCCGCTATTATTGCAATCCTGACACTATGGGACCGGCAAGAGTTCTCATCGATGAGGGAGACGATTGTCAGGGCTGTTGTCACCAATCTCCATTTGCTGGATCTTGGAATGCAGGTACTGAATCAATCACTATAACAGCTTATTTTAGCATATCGTTTTTGATTATTGCTTTACTGCTTTAGCAATGTGTCCCACGGTAAATTTGGTTATCTCATTTTTGGTGTTGTGCCAAATTTAAGATAAATGATCTTGGAAGTACGTGTCTAGGTTGGTACTATTACTTGCTGGTAGTGGTAGCTACTTTGTATAAATTAATCTATGGGGCAGTCACATTTTGGCCAATGCAGTGATTTACTGCCATCACTTGTAGCTGATCTAACTTGTAGTTAAATTGTAGCCTGCTGTTCGATGACCATAATGTCTTATTGTTTGGGTTTGCAAGCTTATTACAATAGCATGTAGTCTGACAATTTAGTGTTTGTTTTGAGTGTGCCAGAGAAAAAAAAATGCATGGGCTTGAATTGAACCTAATTTATAATCTGAATTCTCAATACCAACAGGGTTTAGTGCTTTGTAGTTTGTAGTTCTAATATGTTTTGCTTGAAGCAACCAAATTTGTGTAATCATGCTATTAGATACTATTCCCTCTGTTTGGAAATGTCGTTTAGGACATTGACATGTTCTCCAGGATGATACTTTAACTAGTTATTTCTCTGAAAAACTTTATTAATTCAAATAAGTGAATACATTTAGAAAGTTTTTGAACGATGAATATCGTGGTATCAGTTCTATGTTCTAAATATTTTAAAGGTTTGAGTAACACATCCTAAACAACCTACATTTGCAACCGAAGGGCAGTATCATGTCAATCTTATTTGAACAGTTGAAAAAAATCCATTTCCTTTTTTTTTTGCAGAAGTGTATAAAATTTGCAAATCACAAATTAATTCTTTGTGGGCCTCAATGGCCTTATTGCTGTCCATCTGCCTTAACTAGAACTTGATTTCCTGAGATGTTGGTAAATGATATGTTTTTCTATTTTACCCAATTAAATGTGGCATTCAATGATCTTTCGTATTCAAATGTGGATAATAGGAAATACCAGAAGCCTAGATCTTTGCCTGGGTTTCCAAATTCTAACTGTACATCCAATACAATATTTCCCACACAAACAAATGATGTTTATTTATGCTTAATGTCACTTATACTTTATTAATTGGGTTGCAACTGGGTTCTATTCACTTGTAGTAACTTGGACAATGTTAAAAATGAACAAACTAAAATTGCTAATGCAGTTCAGTCATGTCTAGCCTTACTTTGAGCCTTCATACACCCGTGCTATACTTGCTAAGTAAATGTTTTACTTACACTTGTCATTTATTCAACAACATCCCGGATGGGTAACAGATTGGGCTGTGCATGAGTCTGCTGCCTGCCATAAATTATAGTTTATTGTGTTTATTTTTAATGTTTCACTGTAATTGTATGACAACCATTGCTGGATAAACTTCCTTTGCACTTATATCTTACAGTCTGTATTATCTGTAATTGGTTAGTTGGTGATAGATCAGTCCTGCAATTTGAGCCCATGGATGTTATAATGTTGTGCACTTGCTAGCAAATTAAATTTAAGTGTTTGAACTAGTCCTTGGCATTCATAATTTGGATAGTGATGTTTCTATGCTTGAATGGGATGGTCCGAGAGCCAAAGCCATTGATGCTTCGACCAGGTTCTTTATCTCCCTGCGTTACTGCTGGATAACTTTTGGATATGTTGTTGTGTTAGAGGAATATTTTTTCTGATTTTGTGGATAATTTTGTACATTTTTGTTCAAGATGGATTTATGAGATCATGTCCTATGGCACAGGTCTCTCTGTTTAAAAGGTTGCTTCAGATGGTGAGAAACTTGAGAGCAGAATCAGATCGTATGCATGCGTTGGCGTGTATATGTCGGACTGCTCTTTGTGTTGATCTTTTTGCAAAGGAGAGCGTTCGAAGAGGTCAGAAGCCTGTTCCAGGAACGGATGTAATATCACTTTTTGAAGATGTGAGGGTGAAGGAAGATCTAAATAGCGTGACAAGTAAAAACTTGTTCAGAGAAGAGCTGGTGGCTTCGCTTGTTGAAAGTTGTTTCCAGCTATCTCTTCCACTACCTGAATTGAAGAATTCTGGGACAGAGAGCAGAGTTATAGGAGCGTTAGCCTATGGAACTGGTTATGGTGCCCTGAATTGGACGGAACCTGCTTTGGATGTGGTGGAAGTTTGCAGGCCATGTGTTCTTTGGGACTGCAATGGTCGTACCTATGCAATCGATTGCTATCTAAAGTTGCTTGTTAGGCTTTGTCATATATATGACACAAGAGGTGGTGTGAAGACAATTAAAGCTGGCGCATCTCAAGATCAGATTCTGAATGAGACACGGCTTAGGAATTTGCAGCTACAGCTTATAAGGGATCTTCGCGAGGTAATGATCCTTCTCATAATCTCACTATTCTTGAACGTTAAAATTTAATTATGCCTTCCTATGTTTTAAAATATTACTTTAAATCTAAGAGTGTTTATTCAGCGCCGTGTCACAACTCAATGATGTGCTGTGTTTTCTCATGATCTCACATAGTTATTTATCTGTTGTTACTTAATTTATCAACCAAATAAAGGAATTATGGTTTATCAATTTTGTTTTACCCCATTGGAACGTCCAATGTTGTTTCTCTTGCGAATGAAAATTTTGGTTTACATCTAATGTTCTTTTTGCTTAAACATATGACTTTTTTTCACTAGTATGTACTGTTTTACTTGTTACACAGCATATCTGAATTTTGTAATTTTTAAACTTAAACCCTTAGATATCTTTAGAAATCTTTCTGCTTTGCGAAAGCTTTACCTTTGTTTAGATCTGATAATGTCCATTTTTGCTATGTTTTCCTTTCACACACTTTACTCATTGATACTTGTAAATACTACTACCTCCGTTACTAAATATGTGGCGTTTAGGACAAGCAATTTAGTTCATTTTTGAACTAATTTGCTTGTCCTGGACGACATATATTTGAGAACGGAGGGAGTATATACTTAAACTGCACCAAAGAAGATGCTTTCCTGCTTCGAGATATTAATAAAAGCAATCTTTCCAGGCACTAAGCGGGTAGTTAGGCACTGATTATGCGGTCGATTGTTTAAACTATGAATAAAAGACCAATGCAAACACCTTTTCCATAATAGTCTATAAGATTATTAAATTTGATTAACTGTATCTTTCCAGGTTCATACACCACGAATATCTTCACGCTTGATATGGGCAATTTCTGAACACTTTGATCTTGAAGGTTTGGATCCCCTTTTAGCTGATGACCCAGAGGATCCGCTGAATATTATCATAGCTAACATGCATAAGATATTATTCAACACCGATTCATCTGCTACTACATCAAATAGGATACAAGATGTGCAGGCTGTCCTAATATGCGCTCAACGTTTGGGAGCAAGAAATGCAAGGGCAGGCCAACTTCTCAGTAAAGAACTGGAAGAATTTAGGGCAAGTACTTCAGCTGATTCTGTCACCAAGCATCAGTCACGTTATGTCTTGCAAGTAATAAAATACGTAACAAGCCATCCAGATAACAGGTGAGTGCATTTTTGGAACTTAAAATAATTGTGTCACTTGTGTGCTGCAGCATTTGCATGAATGTGTAAAAATATGTACCTGAATATAAGTTCTACTGGAACATGTATCTGAACTGGTTATGAATCATGTCCTATTTTCCAATGTTTCAGGTGGGTTGGTGTAGGTGATGCTACAGGGGATTATCCGTTTAGTCACCACAAACTTACTGTTCAATTTTCAGAGGCATCTGCTGCCCAGGATAGGAAATTGGAGGGATTAGTTCATAAGGCCATTCGGGAGCTTTGGAGGCCGAATCCCAGTCAGTTAACTCTCCTACAAACAAAGGGAATTGGTGCCTTGCATAAAGAGCTTCCAAAAGCCTGTACTTTGACTGGAAGCAGTGACCCGTGCTACATTGAAGCATATCATCTGGCAGATCCAACTGATGGCAGGATCACTCTACATCTAAAGGTATGGCCTGATTGATGCATCTTTTCTGTGTTTGATTTTGAATATCTTTATTGAAATGTACTTTTCAGTCATGTTTACTGCTAATACTGCTTCGGGATCTCACATTCTAATTCTGAATTTAATTATACTAACTACTCTGTAACTTTAAAGAATTATTTATTGTTTTCTTGTAACATTTACTTGCCACATCATTACTTGCATTAGGAACTATGATTCTTGGACAAATAGACAAACTTCTGAAAATAGTGGCCACGATTGTTGTTCATATACAAGTATGTGAATTTCAGAAGATGTTAGCCTTGATGTTTCCATTTGTAAGGACATGTTAGCCTTAAAGTTTATCATTCACTTATTGCATTAGCCTTCACTCAATGAGACTTCAATTATGGCTGCAGCATTTAGTGGAATGGGTTAAGGTCACTTGCCATCTGGTAGATTAGTTAAAAAAAACTATGCATGACTTTTTTTTCCATTTTGAAGTTGTTTGCTTTGGAATTTGTCGTGAGATCCTTTGACTAATGTGTTTTTTCATTTTGAAGTTGTCTGCTTTGGAATTTGTCGTCACATCCTTTGACTAATGTGTGTTGTTGCAGATTTTAAATTTGACGGAGCTGGAACTGAACAGGGTGGACATCCGTGTTGGCCTCTCTGGAGCACTATACTATATGGATGGCTTCTCTCGCACTGTTCGGCACCTTCGAAATCTTGTTTCCCAGGTGCTTCCACAAATTTGTGTCTATACTCTGTCGACTAGAGTTACCTTATGAAAAAATTGCTTTGAAGTTTGAATATAGTGTAGCACGAAATATTTGGTTAGCTAGTAAACTTATCACCTCCTTTCTGCCTTGTACACTGAGACAACCCAATAGCATCTGCCCATCCAGGTTGATAGCTCAATATTTATAATGATCTGGGAAAATTATGTCAGTTAAGACTGAAATCTGGTGCTTACATTGCTTTCTCTAATATCTGTTCCTCTTTGTTCCATTTACAACCAGTAAACACACAATGGCTTTCATATCTTGTTTCGGGATAGATTGTGTCCAACAAGAAACAAATATGGTCTATTAACAAATTAAAACTTAGCATAATATTTTATGCCTCGATAAGCACTATCATCATTGGTCAACTTATGCCTTCCAATTCTGCAGGATCCGGTCCAAAGTAGTGTGACTGTTGGAGTTTCACATTTTGAGAGATGCTCGCTCTGGGTTCAAATCTTGTATTACCCTTTCTACGGAAGTGGTGGATCTGCGGACTATGAAGGAGATTATGTGGAAGAAGATTCACAGATGATGAGGCAGAAGCGCTCGCTCCGGCCTGAGCTTGGGGAGCCAGTTGTTTTGCGGTGCCAACCCTACAAGTTCCCTCTTGCTGAGCTTCTACTACCATTAGAATGCTCTCCAGTCGAGTATTTCCGGCTATGGCCTAGCCTGCCAGCCATGGTGGAGTGCACCGGCACATACACATATGAAGGCAGTGGTTTCAAGGCCACCGCTGCTCAGCAGTACGACAGCTCTCCTTTCCTCAGTGGGTTGAAGTCACTTTCATCTAAGCCTTTCCATCAAGTTTGTTCACATTTCATCCGAACAGTAGCTGGATTTCAGGTAAGTGTTGATATGACGTCACTTAGGCATACTTAGATGGTGCCATGCCAGTGTCTAGTTCCTTTCCTGTAAGTAATTAGCAAACATTTTGTTTGATAACTTATCTCTTGAATATCCTACAGTTGTGTTATGCTGCGAAGACTTGGTTTGGTGGGTTCGTGGGCATGATGATCTTTGGCGCAAGTGAAGTCAGCCGGAACGTCGACCTGGGCGATGAGACCACCACCATGATCTGCAAATTTGTCATGCGTGCATCCGACGAATCAATCACAAGAGAGATCGAAGCCGATCTCCAGGGCTGGCTGGACGATATCACCGACGGCGCAGTGGAATACATGCCCGAGGACGAGGTGAAGAGCGCGGCCGCCGAGCGGCTGAAGATCTCCATGGAGAGGATCACCCTTCTCAAGGCGGCCAAGCCGAAGGTCCCGCCCGCCAAGACCGAGCAAGAGGAGGAAGAGGAGCGGAAGCAGAGCGAGGAGCTGGACGGGTTCGGGAACCCCAAGGGCCCCTCCACGCTCTCCAAGCTCACCGCCGAGGAAGCCGAGCACCGCGCGCTCCAGGCCGCCGTGCTCCAGGAGTGGCACCAGCTGTGCAAGGAGAAGGCCATGAAAGCGCAGTGAGGTCGGTTTGGACAGTGTGGATCTTGCGCGCCTGTATAATTTTTGTACTATTGTTTTTCGTTTTCATTTTTTTGCGTATGTATCCTGCTGACTTCGCTCACTTGTATACCGCCCCCCGATTTGTTCATTGTATTCGCAGATATTGTTGTATTACGAACGGACTCTTTTGTAACATAGCATTTCTAAGCTTTGGTGTGAATCAGTTGTACAAGAGAATCAAGATATCATTGTTGACTTCCCATTTTTTTACGAAAGAAATGTATTTTATGAAAGATACCAAATGGATAAGAGAAGCGACCGGGAGAGACGGAGACGGAGCGCCCAACCTAACACGCAACACGGCAGCTAGCGGACTGAAAAGGCTGACGCGTCAATTGCCTTTTGTTTTCTCTTTCCAGATCAGAAGAAAAAGCACGGAGAGGACGGGTGTCGACTAGAGTCTCGGAACCTACCCCTGGGCAAAAAACCGTTTACTCTTCGCTCCTCCCGCGTTGACTTTTTTTTTTTGCTGCTGATATATATATATATATATATATATAAACCGCGGAGACCTTGAGCAGGCCCCAACCTAGGTACCAAACTCTGCTAAGAGGCGAAAACGCCACGAAATTAACGACGACAATCAACTCTACAAGAATGCTACGCCCTTTGCCAATTGACACGTCCCAGTCTCTCACATGAGCGCAAATAAAAGCCTTGTTTTTTTGTGCCAAGATAAAGCTAGGCTGTCAACCATAGTAATAGGGTCGTCGTCATTCTGAAGCTAATCCCGCGGCAGTGATCCCCTTCACCTCGCCGTCTTCTTCTCGACCGGTGAACCTCGCCGCCGGCCGGTCAGCCGGCCAAGCCTATCGTCGCTGCAACTGCCGGCGCGCCGGTGCTTTTATGGGTTTGCCCACCGATCAGCAGTAAGCATATTCTACTACTGTATATGCATATGCAATACAAGATGTAGTAAGGGGAAAACAGTCGACAAAAATGCCTGTACTGTCGGTTCAGCTATATCTGGTTTACCATCTCACGTATTAGCATCAAGAAGGCTGTTGTTGATGCTAATAGCTCGTGTGTGTGACTGACCTTGAGGTTGTTCTGAAAAAAAAAACTGACCTTGAGATTGTTCTAAAAAAACTGACCTTGAGCTGTAAACTGTAATCCTACTATGTCTGTTCTTGTGTGCAGCGTTATGAAGAGAACTCTCAACTCGGTACAAGTCTCACTTGCATAACCCAGCAATTACACTTCCCCTGAATCTATCTGAAGGAACTCGACAGAAAGCAGAGAATAGCTCATCACAAGTTGAATCATTCAGGTACTTCAACTACTTCCTACAGGATGCCTGAATATTTTCAGTTTTTTTCTGAATATCTCTGTTTCTTCTATCCGCAAATATAACCAAGAATAGCTTATCACAAGTTAAATCATTCAGGTACTTCAACAAGATGCCTGAATATTTTCTGAATTTTCTGAATATCTGAAATTGTTCCCCCCTCTGTTTCTTCTACTTACAAATATATAACCAAAGACCGATCAAAATTCGACCAAACAAGCATCTCGCCATGAAGCTTACTACTTCACCCACACTTTTCCTCTTGGTGTTCATGGTCTCCACCTCCCATCCAGTCATCTGCTCAACTTCCGGAAACGATACAGATCGACAGTCTCTGCTAGAATTCAAGAACGCGGTCACTCTCGACCCGCACCGATCCTTGCGCTCCTGGAACGAGACCACCCACTTCTGCAGCTGGAAAGGCGTCTCGTGCAGCTCCAAGAACCCACCCCGCGTCACCGCCATTGATCTCAGCAACCAAGGTCTCGTCGGCCACATCTCACCTTCGCTTGGCAACCTGACGCTCCTCACGAACCTGTCCCTCGCGACCAACAGGTTCGCCGGGCAGATCCCTGAATCCCTCGGCCGCCTGCGTCGTCTCCGGTCACTCTACCTCAGCAACAACACGCTGCAAGGGGTCATCCCGAGCTTCGCAAACTGCTCCGGCCTGAAGGTGCTGTGGCTGGACAGCAATGAGCTCGCCAGAGAATTACCTGGAGGAGGAGACCTGCCTCTTGGCCTGGAGGAGCTGAACCTCGAGTTCAACAACCTTGTAGGGACCATCCCTTCCACGCTCGGCAACGT
The DNA here is from genome assembly GCA_033239725.1 of Echinochloa phyllopogon. NCBI lineage: Eukaryota > Viridiplantae > Streptophyta > Magnoliopsida > Poales > Poaceae > Echinochloa > Echinochloa phyllopogon. Next base: position 5,117,917 of record BTCW01000017.1, on the reverse strand, counting down.
CATGTTAGGACTCTACGAGGATGAACAATGAGAGAACACGAACAAGTATTTTTGGTGCTGCAAGCGGCCTCTTTTCTGGTGTCTCTTTATTCATTATAAAGAAATTACATGCAGTCATACATGGTTACAAACTAACCGAGACAATCACGGCATGTCCACAATCGGTTGTTGCCATCCCAACACCCAAGACATGTCGCCTGCCATGCTTAGCCACTAATCAATCTAAGCTACCAAATATAGTTAGCGGGTGCTCAGGGTTTATTCTAACAATCTCCTCCTAAGCCCTTGAGCATCTACTCTAACTTCTTCATGCCGATCCCATCGCGGAGTTCTTGAAACCTGCTTCGTCCGAGCGCCTTTGTCAGGAGGTCACCCAGCTGAAATTCAGTGCCAACAAACTCGACGTCGATCAGCTTCCCGTCGCAGCATTCCCGGATAAAATGGAATTTGATATCTATGTGTTTACTCCGGTCATGGTGCACAGGATTCTTCATCAAGGCGATGGCGGACTTGTTGTCCACCTTGAGCTTGGGTGCGAGGACTGCTCCTCCGACGAGCTCGGCCAGCAGGCGTGCCAACCAGATCGCCTCACACGCAGCTCCTGCAGCAGCGATGTACTCGGCCTCGCATGAGGACAGAGCCACCACCCTTTGTTTTGCCGACTGCCACGCAATCGGACCTCCAGCCAGGAAGAAGATCAGCCCGCTTGTGCTCTTCCGGTCGTTCACATCACCTGCCAGGTCACTGTCCGAGTATCCCAGCAGCTTAGGAGCGCCGGAGTTCTTCTTTCCTGGGTGGTAGTGCAGCCCCCACTGCTGTGTTCCGGCGACGTACCGAAGAACACGCTTCACTGCAGCGAGGTGTTCTTGGCGCGGCCCCTCCATGAAACGGCTGAGATAGCCAACAGCATAAGCCAGATCAGGCCTGGAGTTACACAAGTACCTGAGGCTGCCGATGATGCTACGGTACTCCGTTGCATCAACGCTTGGAGTGTCACCCTCTTTGAGCAGCTTCAGCTTGGGCTCCATTGGCGTGGCACTGGCGTTGCATCCAGCCATGCCCGCCTTCTCGAGAATCTTGGCGGCATACGCGGTCTGCCGGAGCGTGATGCCGGCTGATCCTTGCGACACTTCGAGCCCGAGGTAGTAGGAAAGTAACCCCAGGTCACTCATGCGGAAGGTGTTCATCATCTGCGCTTTGAACTTGTTCACAGCTCCCGCATCGCCTCCGGTGATGATCAGGTCATCAACGTAGACGCCCACGATCAGGCGCCCTGTACCACCACCGCGTGTATACATACCGTGCTCGTCGACACAGCGCTTGAAGCCGAGGCCGAGCAGGGAGGCGTCGAGCTTCTGGTTCCAGGCCCGCGGAGCTTGACGGAGCCCGTACAGAGCCTTGCGGAGGCGCAGTACCTTGTGCTTGTTCTTGCTGTCGACGAAGCCGGGAGGTTGCTGAACGTACACCTCCTCTTGAAGCTCCCCATTCAGGAACGCCGATTTGACGTCCATGTGGTGGACGCCCCAGCCAAAGTGAGCGGCAATGGCGAGCAGCAGCCGGACTGATTCCCTCAAAGTCGATGCCAGGGCGCTGCACATATCCCTTGGCCACGAGGCGCGCCTTGTACTTGACGATGGCGCCGTTCTCATCACGCTTCACCTTGTACACCCATTTGAGGCCGATGGCCTGTTGATCCCGAGGGAGCTCAGCCAGCGACCAAGTGTCATTGTCGCGGATGGACTTGAGCTCCTCCTCCATCGCCGCGTTCCAGTTCGGATCACCGTCCGCATCCTTGAGGGATCTGGGCTCCTCCACGCTCACGCTGTGCAGCTCGCCTTCCTCGACGTCACGGTTAGCCCGCCCAGGCACGGTGTTGGTGCCCAGGACGTTCTCGAGTGTCCTGTAGCGGTGCTCCAGGTCCTCGTCGTCGTCTGCGTCGAGGTTCGGGTCGACGCTTAGTGGCGTCGCGAATTCCACCTGCGGCGCCTTGGTGACGTTAGGCGCGGCAGTAGTAGGTGAGGGCTCCTCCCTCGACGTCGAGCCCAGAACGGGCGAGCCCGCTCCAGAAGCTGGTGGCGTCGTGCCCCCAGTGCGCGACGGCGTGCCCAGCACAGGTGGTGCCGGACTCGCGGCATGCGACGGGGAGCCCAGTGCAGACGGTGCAGGAGCCTGACGACGCAACTCGTACTCCTCCTCGACGGTGAACGGCACCAAGCTATCGCTCGGCGCGGCGCTCCCCCAGTCCCAGCGCGCGTTCTCGTCGAACACGACGTCGCGCGCGACCCGGACACGCTCTGTGGCGGGGTCGTAGAAGCGGTACGCCTTCGCTCCTTCCTCGTAGCCGATGAAGACCACCTTCCGACCACGGTCCTCGAGCTTGGACGGGTGAGGGCGCAGATGCTTGATGTAGGCGACGCACCCGAACACTCTTAGGAAGTGCACGGGTGGCTTCTTCCCGTACCACGCCTGGAACGGGGTAAGGCCGTCGAGGGCGGCTGTTGGCAACCGGTTGAGGAGGTACACGGCGGTGTGCACCGCCTCTCCCCAGAAGAAGCCCGGCATGCTCCGTGCACGCAGGATGGAGCGCGCCGTGTTCACGACCATCTGGTTCCTCCTCTCCACGACGCCATTCTGTTGAGGAGAGTGCGGCGCAGACTGTTGACGAAGAATTCCCTCGCCTGCACAGTACTCACCGAATTGTACTGAGGTGAATTCTCCTCCGTTGTCAGTACGGAGGACCTTCAGCTTCTTGCCGGTCTCCCGCTCGACCTTCGCCTGAAAGGTCATGATGGCCGCCGGTGCATCTGCTTTGGAACGCAACAAGGTGAGCCACATATACCTGCTCATGTCATCGACCATCAGCAGGAAGTAGGCGTTCCCGGCCGGCGTCGCAGGGGAGATGGGACCGCAGAGGTCACCGTGGACGAGCTCGAGCTGCTCCTTCGCCCGGAACTTCGCGGCCTGCGGGAACGGCGCTCTCTTTTGCTTTGCGAGAACGCAGTCCTCACAGACTTGCTCGACGTGGTCGATGTCCGGCAGCCCCTTCACCATCTCGCCCCGGCTCAGCTTGCGCAGCGAACGGAAGTTCAGGTGCCCGAACCTCTCGTGCCACATCCAGGCGACGTCGCCGACTCGCGCGGTGAGGCACACCGGGGCGGCGATGTTCATGTCGAGGTAGTAGAGGCGGCAGGAGGATCGAGGAACCTTGGCGAGCAGGAGTCGTTGCAGATCGAAGATGCGGAGGACGCCATCCTCGATGGCGATCTTGTACCCGTACTCGTCCATCTGCCCGAGGCTCACAATGTTGGTGGTGAGCCGCGGGATGAAGTAGACTCCGTCGAGCCGGCTATGCTCCCCGGATTTGAGGGCGAAGAGCACGGTGCCCTTCCCCTCGATGTTGACCACCGACCCGTCGCCGAACTTGACGGTGCCGGTCACGCTGCTGTCGAGCTCGGAGAAGACATGGCGCGACCCCGACATGTGGTTCGTCGCGCCGGTGTCGAGGACCCATCGACAGGGCCCCTCTGCCTCCTTCTCTTCCTCTCTGAGGTGGAGGAGGACCTTTGGCTCGACGAGGTGGACGCGCGGCGGCGGATCGAGGGCGCGCAGCGGCGGCGGTGGCGGCGGCGGCGCTGAGGAGTGGGGAATGGATGCGTGCGGCACGGTTACCTCAGACTCCACGGAGATGTACATGAGGGCCCGATCCTCATCTTCATCAGCCTGGACCATGTGGGCCGCGGCCTTTTTCTTCCCGCGGCAATCCTTGGTCCAGTGGCCCGTCTTACCACAATTCTCGCAGCGGGTGCCGCGCGGTGGTCTGCCTCCGCCGGCGTTCCCGGCGCCCGCGTTCTGGCCATCACGGCCGTCACGCTGCCCGGAGCCTGATCCACCGCGCCCGCGTCCGCGTCCTCGCGGCTTCCCACGGTTGCTGGACCCCGAGCCACCGCCGGAGTTCTCCTGCTCGCGGCGGGCCTTGCGGCGAGCCTCCCAATCTTCCTCGCAGAGCAGGAGTCGCCCCATGCCGTCCGTGATCTCCTTCGGCTTGCCGCGTTCCTCGAACACGCGCAGCCGCCCAATGACGTCCTCGATCGATGTGTTGTTCAGATCGAGAAACATCTCGAGGGAGACGGCGGCTTGAGACAGGCGATCGGGAACCACCTGCAGAAGTTTCTTTACCACTTCGGCGTCGGTGATGTTGTCGCCGAGGATGCGTAGGTTCACGGCGAGCGACGTGATCCGGATCCCGAACTCGGAGACGGACTCGCCATCCTTGAAGACGAGCGCGCCGAACTCGCGACGGAGCTGCTGCGCGCTGGCGTCGCGCGCGCGGCTGTCACCAACCCGGAGCACCTTGACGGCGTCCCACGCCTCCTTCACGGTCCGCTTGCGACCGAGCGTCCCCCACATCTCGGAGGGGACCGAGCGCAGGAGCCCCGCCATTGCCTGGCGGTCTTGTTGGTACTCATCTTCATCCGGGTCCTCGTCGATGCCGATGTCGACGGCGTCCCAGACGCGGAGCGTCTGGAAATTCACCTCCATCACCAGCGCCCATTCGGGGTAGTTCGTTCGCGTGAGCATCGGCCACGCGACGTTGGCGGAAGAGCGCTCGATGACGCGCTCCACGATCCGTGATCCAGAGCGGTGGCGACTGCCGGAACGGCCACGGCGACGGCGCGGCGATCGCGAGGACTTCGGCTTCTTCTCATCGTCGGCATCTTCAGTCGGCTTGATCTTGGTGGGCGACTGGGAAGACATGCCTACGATGGTGAACCGGCTCTGATACCAATTGTTAGGACTCTACGAGGATGAACAATGAGAGAACACGAACAAGTATTTTTGGTGCTGCAAGCGGCCTCTTTTCTGGTGTCTCTTTATTCATTATAAAGAAATTACATGCAGTCATACATGGTTACAAACTAACCGAGACAATCACGGCATGTCCACAATCGGTTGTTGCCATCCCAACACCCAAGACATGTCGCCTGCCATGCTTAGCCACTAATCAATCTAAGCTACCAAATATAGTTAGCGGGTGCTCAGGGTTTATTCTAACAACAGCGCTCAGGAGCTTCTTCTGCGTGCTCAACCGCCTCGTCGGCGGCGTCCCAGGTGAGCTCGCGGCGCTGCGTGAGATGGAGATACTGGACATCGGCGGCAACCGGCTGTCGGGTGGGTTTCCAGCGGCGATCCTGAACATGTCGGCGCTCGTCAGGCTTGACCTCGACACCAACCGCTTCAGCGGCAAGATGCCGTCAGGCATCGGCGGCTCGCTGCCCAATCTACGGCGGCTCTTCGTTGGCGGCAACTTCTTCCATGGAGATCTCCCTTCTTCCTTGGCAAATGCTTCGAGCCTAGTCAAGGTTGATATCGCTTCCAATTTCTTCATTGGGGTGGTGCCTCCCTCCATTGGCAAGCTTGCCAATCTTACATGGCTGAACCTTGAGATGAATCAGCTGCATGCTCGTAGCAAGCAGGACTGGGATTTCATGGTCAGCTTAGCTAATTGCAGTAAGCTACAAAGATTATCTCTGGCAGTGAATCAGCTTGAAGGACAGGTACCGAGCTCATTGGGAAATTTGTCAGTTCAGCTTCAGTCTCTTTACTTGGGACAGAATCAATTATCAGGGAGTTTTCCTTCGGGCATTGCAAATCTTCCAAACCTGATAGTTCTTGGACTGGATTACAACCGGTTTACAGGTTCTGTGCCACAATGGCTTGGAAGCCAGGAACCATTGCAGATACTAAGCTTGACTAACAACAATTTTACAGGGTATATTCCCTCCTCCCTTTCCAATCTGTCAAATTTGATAGAGCTTTATCTGCACTCAAATCAGCTCACTGGAAACATACCTTCAGACTTCGGAAAGTTTCAGTCCCTTACAACAATCACCACTTCTGATAACAATCTTCATGGTAGTCTTCCAAAGGAGATCTTCACAATTCCAACTATAGAGCAAGTTGAGTGCGCATTCAACAATCTCAATGGAGAACTTCCTACAGAAGTAGGGAATGCCAAGCAGCTCATGGTTTTGCAGCTTTCATCAAATAATCTGTCGGGAGATATTCCTAGTACTTTGGGTAACTGTGAAAATTTGCAAGAAGTAGTGCTGGACCGGAATAATTTTGATGGAGGCATTCCTTCTTCGTTTGGCAAATTAATTAGTCTGAAACTACTCAACCTGTCACACAATATGTTAAGTGGATCAATACCAGTGTCACTTGGTGACCTTGAGCTTCTTGAAGAACTAGATTTGGCATTCAACAATCTTACAGGTCAGGTCCCAACTAAAGGAATCTTCAATAATTCAACTGCCGTGCAAATTGATGGAAATCTGGGCCTTTGTGGAGGTGCACCGGTGTTACACTTACCTGAATGTCCTACTAAAACTTCAAATAAAAATAAACACAAGCTATCTGTACTACTCAAAGTAGTGATCCCATTAGCCAGCATGGCAATACTTACCATACTGATATTACTCTTATTTATTTGGAAGGGGAAAAAGAAGACAGAATCAAAATCTTTGCCCTCATTTGGTAGAGAAATTCCCAAAGTTTCCTATAAGGATCTTGCTAGAGCAACTAACAGTTTCTCAAATGCCAATTTAATTGGCAAAGGGAGATACAGTTCTGTATACCAAGGACAACTATTTCTAAATGTAGTTGCTATCAAGGTCTTCTGTCTAGAGACAAGGGGGGCACAAAAGAGCTTCATTGCAGAGTGTAATGCTTTGAGAAATGTGCGGCAACGCAATTTAGTTCCTATCTTAACAGCGTGCTCAAGCATCGATTCCAGTGGAAATGACTTCAAAGCATTGGTATATCAATTCATGCCACGAGGAGACTTGCATAAATTATTGTACTCAACTCCACATGATGAATCTTCAGATCTGTGCTATATTTCACTGGCCCAAAGGTTGGGCATTGCGGTCGACGTGTCTGATGCATTGGCATATCTACACCACAGCCATCAGGGAACAATTATTCATTGTGATCTCAAGCCTAGCAACATTCTTTTGGATGACAATATGACAGCTCATGTTGGAGACCTTGGTCTTGCAAGGTTCAGAATTGATTCCACATCTTTTGGTAACTCAGATTTGACCTCTTCATTCGCGATAAATGGAACCATAGGATATGTTGCCCCAGGTATATGTGGTCCATTTCACACTGTATTTTCTTATCAATTAACTCCAGAGAATAGTTTTTGTCTATCTGAACTAAACTCTTCCAACATGCAATCTGTAGAATGCGCCGTGGGTGGTCAAGTTTCAACTGCTGCAGATGTATATAGCTTCGGAGTTGTTCTCCTGGAGATATTCATAAAGAGGAGGCCAACAGATGACATGTTCAAGGATGGATTGAGCATTGCAAAGTATACAGAAATGAACATCCCTGATAAGATGTTAAAGATTGTTGATCCTCAGCTGGTACAAGAGTTAGGCCTCTCCCAACAAGATCCTGTGACTGCCGATGAAGATGCAGCACATTGCCTTCTTTCTGTACTGAACATTGGACTCTGCTGCACCAAGTCAGCTCCGAGCGAGCGCATGAGCATGCAGGAGGTGGCTGCCAAGCTACATACAATCAGGGATTCATATCTCAGTTGACACTGAAGCAACACCGTCAGTTTGAGTTGTTCTGCTTTGCCTGAAACTCTGAATAATTTTTAGAAGACTTGTATGATGTAACTGGTTAATACTCGATGCGATTTGAACACTACTTCCAACTTCCAATAGATGAGTTTTACCTCAAGTTTTAACCCGTTTGCCCGCAAAATACAAAAACTAGGTAAGGGCCCGCACAATGTTTCAATCAAAACTACGGATGAGGATGCTTCACAACTATTGTTCGCTGCTAAAAAATATATAAAATGAATCACGAAACAAAATTTCCATAGATGTAACCATCCAAAATATACCATGTAAAATATTAAATGCTTGGAACAATCAAATATAACATAGAGTATAAATTTAACCATCAGAACAATCCAGAATATACTACTGGCAATGATTCACTACTAGAAGCACCAAAGAAAAAAAAACTCACTACTGAAACAATCCAAAATATAGTACATCACAATAACTGTTCACTGCTAGAAGAAATCAAAATATGTATTATGGAATAATGGATTTTTACAACAGGGTCAACCAATGTAATACAGATCGAATTTCAACATCTCCGTGTTAGAACGATCTTTTACTGCTAAAACCAATTAAAAATATAATGCGAAAACAATAAATTCTCTCTCAAGGAGTAATCAAGTTTTTTTTTGTCCGTATGTTTAAATCAGAGAATAGAAATTAAAGATGGAATTATGCACGGGAGGAAAATTTATCTTCAAAAGACTAGGAGGAAAATGAAAGGAACAGAATAAACAAATGAATTGAAAATAAAATAAAAGAAAAGAAAAAAAGAAAATAAAAAAATAAAAATGGACATGGGCTACACCGGTAACTGGACCGTGCGCCATTCTACTCACATTTCCCTATTAGGCTTATTAGAAGCAAAAAACAATCGAGGAAAGGCTTAAATCCAATTCAAACGTGCCTCGGACTATATTATTGAAGAAAATGGGCTGGCAAAGAAAACGGCCCACTCGGACGGTTCGGCCCTCCCTCTCGCTCTCGGGCTCTCGGCTCTCTCCTCCCAGCCCCCAACGGCGGCGGCGGCGCCACCGAGTCACCGTACTGCCGCCTCCACGCGCCGCCGAGAGCCGTCATCCCATGAAGGCCGGCAGCCTTGCTCTTAGCTAACTGGCAAACAGCGCGGGAGCTGTATGGGAGTCGAGGGAGCAAGCGGAGCGCAGCGGGGCCCGGAAGAGAGCATCTCGGCGGCGGGGAGGAGGAGGGGGCGGAGCCATGGCCCGGTCCCGGGCGCTGCTGGCCCTGTCCACGCGTCTGATGAACGTCGGCCTCGCCGCGCTCTGCCGCGGCGGCTGCCTCGACCGCGCGGAGTCCGTCCTCGTCGACGCCATCCGCCTCGGCCTGCCCCCCGACGTCGTCACCTACAACACCCTCCTCGCCGCGCACTGCCGGGCCGCGGGTCTCGACGCGGGGGTCGCCGTCGTGCACCGGATGCGGGAGGCCGGGGTGACCCCCGACGCCGTCACCTACAACTCCCTCATCGCGGGCGCCGCGCGCCGCGGGCTCACGATGCGCGCCCTCGACCTGTTCGACGAAATGCTCCGCTCGGGTGTCGCCCCCGACTCGTGGAGCTACAACGCGCTCATGCACTGCCTGTTCCGGTCCGGCCACCCGGAGGACGCCTACCGGGTGTTCGCAGATATGGCGGAGAAGGGAGTGGCGCCGTCGGCCACGACCTACAACACGATGCTCGACGGGCTGTTCAGGACTGGCCACGCGACGAACGCGTACAGGATGTTCAGGTACTTGCAGAGGGTGGGTCTCCCCATTGGCATTGTGACTTACAACACAATGATCAATGGGCTGTGCAGGTCTGGCAAGGTGGGGTATGCCCGATTGGTCCTTAAGGAGCTGGGGAGGACCGAGCATGCTCCGAATGCCGTCACATACACAACGGTTATGAAGTGCTGCTTTAGGTATGGCAGGTTTGATCAGGGTATGGAGACATTTTTGTCCCTGCTTGAAGGAGGGTACATTTCAGATGCTTTCCCATACACGACGGTGATCAGCGCACTTGTTAAGAAGGGCCGGATGCAGGAAGCCAATACCTATTGTGAGCTCATGATACAGAGTGGTTCCGCTCTTGACAATGCATGCTACAACACCCTGATTCACCTGCGATGTCAAGAAGGGAAGCTGGATGATGCGTTTGAGCTGTTGAGCATGATGGAAGAAGGTGGTCTGGAGAGTGACGAGTACACATTCTCAATTTTGGTCAATGGTCTGTGCAAGATGGGGCAAATGGAGGCTGCAGAGAAGCAAATATGGTCCATGGAGATGATGGGCATGCAATCAAATGTGGTGGCATACAATTGCTTGATTGATGCGCTATGCAAATCTCATGAGGTGGATGCAGCCATCAAAGTACTGCACAGCATGAAGCTAAGGGACGATTTTACTTACACATCACTAGTCCATGGTCTATGTAAGGTGGGTAGGTACCATATGGCATCCAAATTCTTGCGGATCTGCTTGCATGAAGGGAACAATGTTCTAGCATCTGCAAAGCGTGCTGTCATTTCTGGGCTTCGTAGTGCAGGTTTTAAAAATGATTTGAGAAAAGTCCGATCAGCATTATATATGGCTAGACTGTTGCGGTCTTAGTCCAAGCAAAAATATCTGCAACCGTGGAATGTTGCACCTGTGAAATGGACAATTCAGTGTAGACTGAATAGATGATCCTTACGGAGATGGATGATGAAGCACCTAAACACTCGATTGGTGGTGCATCATGCCCCACTGGAAGGAAACCAGAAGCGTGCTATCAAGTTATTGGAGGCTCCGTAGGCTGTTGATGTTAAAGTGTGCAGCAATCCATTGCATCCTCAAAGCGAAATGTTTATTGAACATCAATGAACAAGAAGTGCCGATGCACATGTGATCACTACTTGGCACAGGCTGATGCACTCATGACCTCTAGTTGCCATTTTCCAGATGGTACCAGCTCTAATGTGCAGGACGCGGTCCCTCCATGGTTTAAAACTTCGCCTTTCATCATATTGGTTTGAGGTGAAAACAGTTTGAAGTGTCGGAATGAACTCTTGGTGGCTACAGGTACTCCATTTCCAACAGAAGGTAATTATAGTTTTTATAATTTCAAGTAAATTGCTTCTGATTGCTATATTGCATAGCTTATTGTCCTGAACTTTTGGTACAGTTAAATTCTGAAGAGCGTCATACTAACCATGTCCTCTTTTGGATGGTCGGTGGTCATTTATTTGATAGGGAACAGAGTTGTCCCCGGTTGGATGGACACACAGTGTGCAGTCACAAAATGAAGATGTTGCAGCATAGTACAGAGCAGTATGTTTGTTAACCTTTTATGTTTGGTTCTTTAATTCTTTTGGAGCGGGTGAGAAAAAAACTATTATTCTCTTTGGGTGATACCTTATCTCACAACTTATCTGTCTGAAACAAATTCTATACCAGTGAAAGGCTACAGAACACTTAATCACATAACTATGTCGATGGAGAGGCATGATGCTGCAAACAAGTTTTGTATTTTGGCCTAAAACTCTGGCAGTCAGCCGATGATGTGCAATTTAGTAAAATATAAATATCATTGGCAATTGAGTTAATGCAAACATTGGTCTGTTGTCTTTTCATTTATTTCATGTGAACATGTCTACTGTTCTTCTCAAGACAACAGGGATTTATGTTGTGCATAAGGCTAACCTTCATTTATCTTTTCTTCTTCAAATGATGGAACCAATAGCACGTATTTGTTTGTTTTAGACCCCTCTGGCCGGATTAGTTTTAGCTGGGCTGTGTGTTTTTGTTTAGTGACATGGGTGTAGTTCTGTTGTTTTGGTGGGTATGAGTTGAGTAATGAATCCCTTTAGGGGAAGATTGTACTTTGTTAAGAAGCAAATCGCACATGCAGGACTGTTCTTTCTTAAGTAACAAAGATACACAGCTTTCCTGTGTGTTAGCCTGTGGAAGTATAAACTAATTTTACATAGCATTTAGCTTGTTGATTCTGGTATATTTGCATGAATATGACTGTTTGGCATATATGAAATCAGTGAATGTGATTAGTGTTTTCTGCTGTCCTGCATGATTGATGGTGCATGTGGGATTTGCTTCTCAGTGTTTTTCTAAGGTTGCAGTAGCTGCTGTCTTCTGGTGCTTCTTCCCCAGTGTGTTTTGAGGGATTGCAGTTGTTGGGCCTGCTGTCCGTGGGCTTGCCTTAGGTTTCTTCACTGGGCATGTTCACCTCAATGTTGTAGAATGAATCCCATCGGCTAGTGCTTGCCACCAGGGAAATGGTAGGCTGGCATGCCGTTTATTTCTGGTAATGACTAATGAGCACGCATATCTATCTGTGCATGCCAAACAAAGGAAGGGACTTTCTCATATATGACTTTTGCACAAACAAACCACATATTGTTTATTTGTTTATTAAAGACATACAAGATGAGTAGCAATAAGATTGACCAAATGTTATCCACACACAGGATGCTGGCAACAATCAAGCCCACGCAACTGAAAAAACACGCCACACAACACATGCGACAGACTGGAGCACAGCAGCAGCTAGCAAGCCTGGTATGTAGTTGCTGCAGCATCATAAGCTGAATGGAAATCCAGCTCGCCGGCCTTTTTATTTCGAACCTTCACAACACAGCATACGATGGACCAACGACCAAACCGAAGCAAACCAAAACAAGAACAACAACTGGTGGAGCAATGCAAGCAGAAGCGAAATGCAGATACAGCAGCAGGCGGCAGGCATTCTCTTCCAGCATGCTGGGACGGGAAGGGTGTCGCCGCCTTACCTGCAGGGAGAAGACGTACAGCAAGACAAGAGAAATAGCATCACACATGTGGCCAAAGTGATTAAATAGTGAAAGAATAATGTCCATATATCATTGTGATCGAGGTGACAATGCATGGCATGGTAGGCAAGAGAGATCGATCGATCACCTGAGCGGGGAGCCCCTGAGCATGTTCTTCTTGTAATACTGTGAGTGGATCGGCATGTAGCTGCTGCTATGCTCCACGGAGTCCCACTTCAGCTTGTCCCACCATTCCTTCTCGCAGTTGCACTCACATGGAGATCAGCACACCACATGATCTCCAAGGTCTCCAAACTTGGAAGTTTTCACCGAGATGATAACACTATATATCCAGCCTGGGGCAGCAGTACAGGTGCAACAATGTCAGGCTCCTGAATTCACCATTATTAACGGACTTGAGGACGTAGCCTGTGTTGGGGAGATGTGATGCCCACATTGTCCTCAGCTTGCTAAATGCATGTTTATTCCTTCAAAGACGACATGTTCCAGGTTGGGGCACCGCTCGGCTCGGCACCACGCACTCCAGCCGATTCCATGTTGCATCTAATGGAGCCGCAAGGATTCTGGTGACGAACAAGCTGTCGTGCACGTGCAGGATCTTAGCACCATCACATATAAATCCCGGCACAGTAATATGACATGCAGTTTGTAATAATTTGGTCCTTATCATCCTGCTGTCTTGTATGTGCATGTAGCAGCCTTGAGATGTCACAGTTGGGGTAGGAGGACATATGCACATGATTGCCGAGTCGCCGCCATCATCCTGCTGCATGATAGTGTCTTTATTAAGGGTGGCAGCAGCAGCTGTGTATATTGAATCATCTTTGACATTTTCCTGCAGGTTTGCTTGCACTTTGGTACCATGATCAGGATCGGCATGGGGACTACATGATAATGCTGCTGCTGTAGAAATCTCCACGTGCGCATTATTGTTGTCACCAAAATAATCTTTCACTTGCTCAAGCGACCCAAGGAGCCTTTCATCTCTTACACGAATATACCAACCAAATTCGGCAGGTGATCTGCTTCTTGTATCACCTGCAGCAGCGCCCTCCTTTCGGGTGGTGTCAATCTTTTTCTCGAATATGCAGGAGAGCTGCGTATCATTCTATAAGTACAAAAAATGTTTGAGTACAAAACACGCGAAAGCGTGAAACAAAACGGATTACTCGCAAAAAAGATGACCTAAAGCATACTTATCCATTAAACAGAAACAACCAAACCCAGTGAGCAAAGCTCAAGCCGCCATCAATCCCAGAGCGAGAGAGGCTTTGCCAAGTGAGGGGAAGAGGTCCTTGACCACTGACATCTCCGTCCCTGGGAGCTTCCCTTTGCAGAAATATTCCTTGCAGGCATGCTTGGCCGCCGCTGTGGTCGGGGCGATGTCCACCGCAACGCCCAGTCGCTTCATCAGGAGGACTTCGACGCCCTTGGCTGGGGCGATGTTAGCCATGGCCAGTGTTGCCTGACGTCAACTTCTCTTGGGAAGCTCCACGTGTGGTATATCATGCAATTGGTCACCTGGTGGCGCCGGCGCTTGTGGCTTGGTGGCAAGAGGGGTCGCCACCCGTAGACCAGAGTCCATGGCGCCTGCAGCCGAAACCGCCTGACTGTCACCCACCGTCTTGTCTTGGCCGGCTCCAAATCGGCCTCCGGGAGCATAGGATCCCATCTCGAACAGTCCTGTACCACGCGTCCAGTCGGAACGATGCGAGCAACTGCCTCCCAGTCGTCCTGCAAGGGGCAGTAGTAGGCAGTGGCAAAGATGCCGGTGTGGCCCCATCATCAGGCACCAGGCTCGAAGGCGATACGCCCAGGTCTGCGGCGACATGCCAGCCTCGCTTGTCGATTTCCCCTCTCTCCTTCGTTGATGGAGTCGTCTCTTTTGAATTCCTGGGTAGGCTTGTCTGCATCTCCGTTGTCGCCATCGCAGCGTCGGGCGATGCTCCACAGCTGGTCCCACCACCAGTGGAGGCAGTGGGCCCGTCGCATGCACGCTTCCTCCCGTGGTCCGGCGCGTTACCGCCGCCACCCATGGCACCGCTGCGACCACGGTGACCATCTCGGCGAGGGTATGCCGAGAGGACGATGGACGATGGCCACCGCAAGGACGATGGCCCGCTTGGCATCCGCCGCCGTGAACTCCTGGGAGGCGTTCCCCACCACCGCGAGCAGCGCGAGGCGCAGACGTACTTCCTCGGCCACCATCGCCGCGCTACCATCCACGTAACAGCACTCCGGCTCCGGACACAACCCATGGGAGTTGCCCGGAACCATTGAGCGCACCGGGATGGGGGGCGTACGGCCACGGGACGGTGGCGGTGAGGGTGTGCCGCTAGCATCTTAGGCCCTGTCGGCGTTGGTGGTCTGGCGCACCGCTCCAGCTGGCGACCCGGCATGGCCCCTCATCTGGCGGACGTTGCTGGTGAGTGACAGGCCGCGCCCGAAGCTGTGTGGCCGGACGCGACGTGCGGCAGCCAGCAGTCCCTAGCCAGGTGGCGCAGACCATGGCAACGAAGGCATCGGCGGGGGAGCCTGCATGTCGCCACTCTATGGCTATAGTAGACGCAGTTGAGGCGGCGGCCTTGCAACTTCGGGGAGATACGTACGCCTGGAGGACGAGGAGGCTGACGAACGGCCTGAGGAATGGCCAGAGAAACTCCCAGCGCGACTTAGCCTGTGCTGGCTTGAACGCGAAAGCACCTCCACGAACCCGCCCGCGTCCACCCGGGGGTGGCGGCGAGATGGCCCCGTCGGCTCAGGAGTCGGGAAGTGCAGGTGCTCGCGCAACGTTCGCGGAGCCTACGGCTGGACGGCCTCCAACGCGGCTAGTGGCTGCGTCTGGGCCCGGCGGGAGGGCCTACGACGGCGGCGTCGGCCGGAGGCCTGCTCGGCCATCGGCACCGCATCCATCGCAGCCGCCTCAACCATCGGCGCGGTCGCCGCAGCAGGGGCAAGGTCCTCCACCCGCGCGGCAGGATTGCAAACCAGCGCGTAGGATGCCGACCTCGGAGAGCGCGACGGGGAGGGGGTGAAGATGTAGTCCACCTGGTCGAGCTCGTCGCCGCTCCCGGCCATCCATCGGGCGTCCATGGGACGGCCGTCGGAGCACTCCCCTGAGAAGAAAGGGGCAGCCAGCGGGGAGAGGGGAGGGGTTGTTCTTACCAGGGGGAGGGGGGGTCGGAGACGGGGAGCTCCAGATCTGGGCCATCGGGGGTCGGCGTCGTCGGCGGGGACGGGACCAGGGTGACGGCCGGTGTCGAGGCCAACACGGGCCTGGGGGGCCACCGGCATTGGCGCGGGCGACCTGGTGGCCAGGGTGGGTGCGGTGGTCGTCGGGGCCGGGGCGGCGGCCGGCGGGGGGGAGCCCGATGCGCTCTAGCATCAAGCGCTCCTTCCCATCAGCTCCCATGGTGGTGTCAATCTGAACCTTATCCAAGTATCTTTTCGTCCTGTCTTCACCTGGTGATGGCCATAGGATTGCACAAAGCTTCCCACAGTCAAGTAGAAAGAGGTAGTTGAGCTTTACTGAGATCTAGTGTTTTTACTGCTGTACTGGTCATGTCTAGGGTGTGGAGCTTTGGGAATGAACCGCTCAAGAGTAGATTCTTCAGTGTAGCACAACCTTTCAAGGAGATCATAGCTATAGAGATAGACCCATCAATGATGACAGTCTGAAGGCCGCTGCAGCTGCTTTCCACATATAAGCACCTCAATGCGCCACTAATTCCTGAAAAGTCAAGAAGCTCCATCTTCTCCTTCCCCGACAAGACTGTCGTGCCTGTGCGGCCAGCGGCATTAGACTTTGTTACTCGGAGCTTGCGAATGTGGCATAGCCGCCCCTGAAACACATCCATGTCTTGTGTATCTTGTCCTATCACATATAGTTCCCTGAGTTGGGTCATGAAATCCACCATATCTGCGGATAGCAGCGTGGAGCTTGAGTAGCGCACATCCAGAACCCACAGCCTCTGCAAGCACCTCCGGATGCCCTCCTTGTCTCCCACTCCATCTGCGCCGCTTTCGTCTCGGCAGTGGTCGAGCCACATAAACCTAAGGTTGTGGCAGCAGAGGAATGGAGCAGAAATGCATTGCCGAATGTATAAGCGACCGCGGAGCTTATCTTAATAGTCTTGCATGTCGCACTTAAAAGTTTTAAAAAATTTAAAACTTTTTACGCACACAATAGTACCAAACTATTGGTGAATTGTTCCAAAAGTTAAGATTCAAACAACTTTTCTAAAAATTCATACGAAAAAATAAATTTTCAGGCACTAGAGGACAAATTTCAGGATGGCTGAAAGTTGTTTTTTCATATAATTTTTTATAAAAGTTGTTTGAATCTCAACTTTTGGGACAATTCACCAATAGTTTGGTACTATTGGTGTGCAAAGTTTCAGAAAAAATTAAAACTTCTAAGTGC
Organism: Echinochloa phyllopogon; assembly: GCA_033239725.1. Lineage (NCBI taxonomy): Eukaryota > Viridiplantae > Streptophyta > Magnoliopsida > Poales > Poaceae > Echinochloa > Echinochloa phyllopogon. The sequence goes on along the minus strand of BTCW01000017.1, from coordinate 5,101,052 downwards.
GACATGCAATAAGCTCTGCGGTCGCTTATACATTCGGCCGGTATTTTCGCTCTGGGAATGGAGGTGCCGATTCGAAGGTGAACACGCATGCTGATAGCTTGAGCACACAAAGCTTGTCGAATGGTTTGAACATGCCTCTAGGAATGTGACCGGACTGATCCGGTGGGATCAGCATGGACCCGTAGGTTGGTGAAGTCCAGCACGCTATGCGCTCGTGCAAGCGCCTTGTCACCGGAGATGGCGACTGCAGACGTTGGTGGTAGTCTGCATCCAGGTGCATCATCTCGCGGTTCAGAGCTTCACAAGATAGCCACAATGTATCAGCAGCACCATCATCAGTATCAGCTTCTCCCTGCTTCATCAACCGTATGACGCCATCACAGCTCCAGTAGTTGCAGCCATGGGTGGCCAAGTCATAGTGACCACCCATGCCGCAGAGCCTCATCGTGTACAGGAAGCAATTGGCTGGCCAGTCGATGCCACCAATGTCGATCTTTCCACCTGCAACTAATTCTTCAGCCTCGTGGCGCAAAATGTCGGAGAACTTGTCCTCGTTAAGATTACCGGAGGCTGCTGAGAGAACAATATCTGTCACTGTCCTCGTGCTCTCCAGGACCTTATCGACTTCTGTCCTAGGGTAGAGCCGGAATCTCCCTTGGAATGACCACAGCAACTTGTTCCTTGAGTATCCGGAGAGAGGGAAACCGAAGTTCTCGAGATTGATCTCCTCGTGGTCCCCGTTGTTGAAGATCACCAGGAACCTGGGGCTCAGCTGCTTCTGTACGTGTTGATATATCTCCCGGGCGACCTTGGGTATCTCGAAGCGGGGTCCCTTGTGGATGCCATTGTAATCGTTCTCCTCATCTTGTGCGTCGAACATCTCCATCACTGGAGCAGGAAGCTGAAGCTGCTCAGCGAGAGCCCTCTGCGCCGCTCTCCTGCTCTCCCACTTGGAGCAGTCGATGTGGATGATGTCGGAGAACTCCGGACCGGTGGTGAGGCATCGCCCTACTTCCCGGAGGACGGCTGATGCCCCCAGCCCATCCCAGCCGTCGAAGTAGATGACATTGTGCCTGCTGCTACTGGTTGTGGTGCTACTACCAGCAGTAACAACAGCATCGTCGTCCTCTTTCAGTTCTTGCAGTATTCGTCGGACAGCCTTATAAATGGTGTCCCCCTCGATAACCTAGCATGAAAGACATGTGTGTCAGTCCAGTGACGAACCAGATATGCATGATCGATCCATATATCACCACTTGTTTGTTTCTGTGTCGTCGATGCACAGGCTCGTACAGATCGAGATCACAAAGTAGTACATATATATACTGATTTATCAAGGTGAGAAACTGACAAAAATAGGATGCTCGATAGCTGATTTACCTCAGTACGCATGATGGATTGGATCGGATTAGGCAGCATGCAGAACCGTTGACCTGATCGGATCGGCCAATCTCCGCGCTTTATGTAGAAATTAGATTTTTCAGGAATAACTCCATTGCAACTGCTGGAATGGACAGTTTCTGCTTTGGATGATCTAGCCCATGGCTTTGGTCTCCCAGGCTGGTCTGGCCAACACACAAGAGCATTAATGAAGGAACAATTACCATACATTATCAGGGTGGTTCATCCAGAAAAATACTGTATATATATTTATCAGGCTGCACTGCATGCATCATGTATATAGCTTTTGTGCGTCCATGCTACATCTACCCATGCACATTACAAATGGATTTATATTCAGCAACAGAATGGAGCAAATAAGATGCATACCTCAATCAAATTGAACTGGCACTCTGGTATTAGGATATGACAGCAGAAGCCAAGTAAATGGAGGCAGTAACGGATGATGAACAGGAAGGCAGACCGATACTTCGAGAGATGGCAAAGGGGCTGGACACTGCACAGAGATGAAAGTTTTTGGTTTTGGGGCAAATGTGCATCCAGTATACTAGTAGTATGTTGCTTTTGTATCTGTAGTCATCAGAATATATATTTCTTTGCTTGTAGGTAAAGCTCAAAGTTTGATTACAGTAGTGAAGCACAAGGCTGTCGGATCTTTGATTAAAGCTAGATTCAAGCACAAGCCTGCTGGGTCTTTAATTTCTGGTCTGCCGGATTCTATTCTCCTTCCGGGCTAATTGGACAGCTTTTACAAAGTGACCATACGGGAAATTTTGGTGGTCATTTTGCTGTGTGCTTAGGCCTGACACACGGTAAAATTACCATGCTTTGCCGTGTGCCTGCGCCCGGCACACGGCAAAGGGACCAAGCTTTGCCGTGTGCCAGGCCGTCACGGCCCACGGCAAAGGCCCGTGGCCGTCACGGCCCACGGCAAAGGCCCGTGGCCGTTAGCAGGCCTAGTCAGGCCGCGGGCCTTTGCCGTGGGCCACGTGGGCACACGACGAAGGATATGGGCTTTCTTGTATGCCGTAGACACACTTCTACTTCCAAACGACTAGTTCCTGGCTAGGATGCAAGGATACTTGGGAACGCCCACGTATCAGATAGTAATACACCTCTGATATTTGTCTGACACTAATATTCTTATGATACTTATTGGATAAGTATCGAATAATTTAATAATTTTTAAATAAATAAAATAATCATGATACTTTCCCGATGCATTTCTGATTCTTTCAAGACACTTTAAAACCATAATCTCTCACATCCTACCTATTGTAACACCCTGCCCTCCACGAGCCGCCCCGCACAGCCCTTCCGAGGGGCGTGCACGCGTACACATAGCACCCTGCTTACACTTTCGTCCTCGCTTCGTGTAAAAGGGTTAACCCGAATGTGCTATGACCGGAAGACAAAGGCTTATAAGTTGCCTCCACCCTTGCTCAACTAGCAATGTGGCACTAAACATGTGCATCCCGCACTAATGGGCCACTACCGGGCCATACAAACTGGGCCGGGTGTGACATACACCCCCCCTCAAAGAACCCGACGTCCTCGTCGGCGCAACTCACCCACCCGGGCAAATGTACAGGAACGTTCCCCCTTAGCGCACGACCGTACGTCCAGTGCCGGCGCCATAGTCCATGTCGTATGCCCTACCCGGGCCATACGCGCCATGCGCCCTATGCCCGCACACTGACCCGTACGCGCAACCGCGAGGGTCGGCTCTGATACCATTTGTAACACCTTGCCCTCCACGAGCCGCCCCGCACAGCCCTTCCGAGGGGCGTGCACGCGTACACATAGCACCCTGCTTATACTTTCGTCCTCGCTTCGTGTAAAAGGGTTAACCCGAATGTGTTATGGCTGGAAGACAAAGGCTTATAAGTTGCCTCCACCCTTGCTCAACTAGCAATGTGGCACTAAACATGTGCATCCCGCACTAATGGGCCACTACCGGGCCATACAAACTGGGCCGGGTGTGACACCTATAAACACACCATTTCTTGTCCCATATTAAAAGGAGAAAAAATAGTAGAAGATATGATGAGTTATTATATCAATACTTAGGTAATTAGCTGCTCCATATCTCTTGAGAAATGTTTATGAATTAGGTATGTATTTTCATTTTTTATTTTATATACTTAGAAAGATATAAATATAATACATATATTCAAATATCTTCATATCGGTGTTTTTGGAAAAATGGCATATCGAAGTATCAAGTATCCCTATCCCTATCAAAGTATCGGGGTAACATAGGTTCCTGGTGGCCTGTATGACTACTTCCAAAAGGCCGTTCGTGGGACTGCACTGCAACAACTCACCACTGCACCACCTAAGATCGACTACTTCAAACAAGGCCAGTCAGTTAACACCAATAATCCAGCTTGTCACACCCGGTTTTACAAGGACAAAACCAAGTGCTAACCACATGTATGCCAGGATCAGTTTATTCATACATGCGGCGACTTCATCAGTGTATCATTACAATGTCATATATAAACGTAACTTTAATACAAAATGACCCTTAGGTCTAAAGAAAAGATACACCGTATAATTCTAGCGGAGCGGGTCTTCCTCAATCTACAGGCAGTCGTCCGGGGGGCACGCCAGCCTAGTCCAATGCATCATCCTCCTGGTTCTCTACTTCTTCTCCATCTGAGTAGCAGCGGGTATATACACAGTAGGGGTTGAAAGGGAAAAGGGTGAGTACATCTAGATGTACTCCGCAAGTGTAGGAAAAATATGACATGAGGCCAAAACAAGGAAAGGCTTACTCCGGTTATAAAGCACCTAAGCAACTCATCCTAAACCTTAATTACCTTAGCACCTATTTACTAGATGTGATTACCACCAACACCATAAAGATCAACCCCTCGGATTCCATTCGAGCTCCAAAACCAACCAACGGATTCCATCCAGCTTCCAAACCACACCAGGGTACCACCACCTGGTCACCAAGCCAACCGTCCATCTCCAACACTAATCACGAAGAAGTCCAAGCCGCTCTTGACCGTGAGCACGGCTGATATATCAGTTTTACACTTTGCAGAGGTTGCACACTTTCACCATGAGTCGTGCTTCCCATTACGCGTCACACTTCCGAGGTGATCAGCCAAGGTCGTAGACTCCCACCTGAGTACACCCACTGAGGATTCGCCCCGTTACAGTAAGGCTAGTGACCCCGGTAGCCCCCTCTTGTGCCACTCAAACCACCGACAATGTAAAAGGTGGGACAACTAATTAATCAGCCAGGTCTAGAGCCATATAGACCTCATGGTTGCGCTGTTAAAGCTGAGTTACTTGTCCATGAACCGGTCCTTCGAATCTAAAGCAGGTACTAGCACCAACCACGTGTCAAACGACACAAACCAAATCAAAACCATCCACCAGTTCCGTCCATCCTGCTTAGATTCCCTAATCTCCATGTTGCTACCAGAACATTACCAACCGATTTACATTGCATAAATAATTAATCAGGTTTAACTTTATAAGCCCAACCATTCCAACCATGACAGCAAACTAAGCATGAATCTACTCATCACAGCTCGACCCAGGTTTCAAGGATGATAAGGGAAATATCTAGTAAACCCTAACATGGGATTCAAGTTTATGACACACCATGCAACTAAATTTAACTACTCTAATAAAATAAAATAAATGTAGGATAAAATATGATCAAGGACACTTGCCTTCGGTCGTAGAATGATCAACAACTTCTAACTCAGACTCCGAGATTCATGAACACGCTTCCTAGACGCGCAAACATTCACAAACAACACACAATAAATAATAAAAACAGTACACCAAATAGTAATAAAATACGATGTAAATATTACTAACGTGTAGTACTCGTTGGTAAGAACGAGTGAGCGCAAGAATCGCTTAAATCGGATTTACGGTTAAAAAGATATAAGAGCTTTAAGGTGAAAGTACTTATATGCGAAACTGCATAAATAATAGGGTATGAACAGTGAACCTAAATAGATAAAATATCAAGATCGTATGTATAACAGTACAAAGGATATGATCGGAACAGTGATTATCAAGATTTCAGGGCCTGAAATGCATAGTTTGCATGACTCGGAAAAATTATGCTGCGATTGTGGGCTAGGACAGGGGCTAGAATGCAAAAGAGTTGGTGAGGTGGCGCTACTGTTCCATGGATTCGGTCTGTGTGTCCTGTGGACCAGCCAACAAGAACTACGGTCTATGGTGAACCGGGTCCATACGAAGGGGTATGTACATGTTTTAATCAGGATCGTTGGTTTAGGATCTAATGGGTAGCAGTTGTTCTTCCTTCAGCACCTAGCTACGTGAACAGAATGACAGGGGCCATGCGCGAGCTCAATTTCAAGGCCTATAACACACTGATGCACTCCTAACTTGGCCTACGGTGCATGGAATTCAATGGGAAATAGAAGAACGGAAAGCTTATGGAACGGGGATCTCACCTAGGGCACTTTGGAGAGCCTTGGCGCTGCTGTTCGTGTGCAGTTTGGAGAGAACACTGAGTGGTCGCTAGGGCTTCCTGGAGGTTCGGTCTTCCTGCAGAACGACGGCGAGGTTGGTGGCGTGCCTTCGTGGTGTTCCTGTGACGCGAATGAGACCGGGACATAGACGAGAGAAAGAGGAAAACGACTAGAACAGGAGCGACCAGAGGATGGGACTCACGGGAAGTGATGCAACCCCGGGCTTGCCCACTAACTGCGACAGGAGGACTTTCTCGCGTCGCAGGCTGAGGAAACGGAAGGCGACGGTGGCGGCGCTGGTGTGGTGCTGTTGAGCAGATGCAAAAAGGGAGGAGGGTGGCTGCGGCTTGACCTTTTTAAAGGAAGAGCGAGAGAGATTGCGGAGCGGCGAGGCGCGAGCGCCGCAGGCGGAGCGTCGACGGCAGTTCCGCGGAAGTTGTTGCCGTGCCACCGATAGAGATGACGAGTAGAGAATAAAGGAGGCTGGGCCTAGGAAGGGTTTTGGGCCCAAGAGATATTTAAGGTTTAAACTAACTTGATTTCTAATCAAAACGAATTTCTATCGATTCAAATTTTGAAATATACTTTTCACCCAATAAACACCTAATGTAGACTATACAACATGAATGCACCAAACAAAAATTATATGGCCTATTGATTGGTTGTTTAGAAAGTATATTTTTCCTATAATTAAAGGTTTTCTATTAACTATTTGTTGGAAATTTTAGAAATATATAAAATTCTATAAATTTATTAGTGTAAATTGTTCACAACCCAAAATAGAAATTTTGGGGTGTGACACAGCTGGTGACGACGCATCTGTTGCCTCTGACAACAACCTCATCCATGGGTACATTCTAAACTCATTCTGGTGTTTACTGTTCTTGTTCATGTTAGTTAGTAGTATTAACATGAATACATGCACATGCTCTGCTATCACAAGATCACTTACTGTTGTCATAAATTTACCGCTAATTTCTAGAATTAAAATATACCGAAACTGACTAAATTTCTAACAAATTCTGCCACACCATGTTTCTACAAACATTTCGAAAAGAAAAGAAAAGAAAACGTGTGGTGCAGCTGAAAGGGTCGATTTATTTAATTGAAACGGACCCACATTGATACTTGGTACGCTGTGAGCTGTGTAATAACTACTACCGACTGATAAGAGCCCCACCGCTGTTACCGGGGCAGGTATTATACACTGCCCTTGCCCTTAGATGGACAAATAAGGCATGCATGTGTGGAAGATAATAAAGGCAACTAAATAAAGATATGAAAATTACTCTTCTCGATCATCGCTGGCTGAAGGCTGATCGATGATAGATTCCAACTTCTGGGCACTTATATATAAAAACTGCAACGATCGAAAAAGCTTGTTGAGCATACTACCTACTGTAGCTTGATAGACATGATGGCTCAAGTAGTGCTAGCTCACCTCTACGAGCATGCATCTCCACAGTCCCTAGCGCTCGTCCTCCTCGTCGCCGTGCACCTGGCAACCCCGAAATCGAGAGCGGAGAAGCTGCTCGGCAAGCTCCCTTCGCCGCCGTTCAAGCTCCCCGTGATCGGGCACCTCCACCTCGTCGGCTCCCTGCCCCACCACTCCCTCCGCGACCTCGCCAGCAAGCACGGCCCCAGCGTGACGCTCCTCCGCCTCGGCGCCGTGCCCACGCTGGTCGTCTCCTCCCCTCGCGCCGCCAAGGCCGTCCTGCGCACCCACGACCACCGCCTCGCGTCCCGGCCGCGCTCCGCCGTCGCCGACGTCCTGTTCGGCGGCGCCACCGACGTCGCCTTCGCGCCCTACGGCGACTACTGGCGCCAGGCCAGGAAGGTCGTCACCACCCATCTCCTCAGCGCCGCGAAGGTCCGCTCCGGCCGCGCCGCCCGGGAGCGGGAGGTCCGGCTGGTCCTGGCCAGGGTGGGGGGCACCGCCGCCGCCGGCGCGGCGGTGGACCTGAGCGAGGCGTTCAGCTTCTTCGCCAACGACGTCGTGTGCCAGGCCGTGCTGGGCAGGTTCCCCAGGGAGCAAGGCCGGAACGCCATGTACGTTCCGGGAGATGCTGGAGACGAACGCCAAGCTCCTGGGAGGGTTCAACCTGGATGACTATTTCCCGAGCTTGGCGAGGCTCAACTTGGTCTCCGCCAAGGCCGTCAAGCACAAGAAAACATGGGACAGGCTTTTGGACGGCCTCATCGACACGCATGCGAGCAAGCCGGCGAATGATGAGCAAGAGCAGGACTTAATCGACGTGCTGCTCTCCGTTCAACAGGAGTACAGCCTGACAAGAGAAAACATCAAGGCGACACTGATGGTATGTCGTCGTCTATATATGCAGAGTTCTGATCCATTAATTTCTACCGGCGGCTGACTTGTATGCAACTTGAAATTCAATTTTTTGTGAAAATTTTTATTTTATTAAATTTTTCTCAAATTTGAACGAATTTTTACCAACAAACACGTAGGACATGTTTGAAGCCGAGACGGACACGACTTACATAGCGCTAGACTACGCAATGGCGGAGCTGATGCGGAATCCCAAGGCAATGGCCAAGCTGCAGGCCGAGGTGAGGAGGTGCAAAACCAAGGCACCGAAGAAGACCTGAGCAGCATGAGCTACCTCAAGGCGGTGATGAAAGAGTCGATGCGGCTGCACGCGCCGGGGCCTCTTTTGATACCCCACTTATCTATGGCTGATTGTGATGTAGAGGGCTATACAATACCCTCCGGGACACGTATAATCATCAACGCGTGGGCTCATGGAGAGTGCAGATGAGTTCATGCCGGAGCGGCTCATGGAAGACGGCATGGATGCTTCTTGCGACTTCCAGGGGAATGACTTCCGCTTCTTGCCGTTTGGATCCGGGCGGAGGATATGCTCGGCTATAAACTTTACCATTGCAACTTTTGAAATCATCCTGGCCAACCTCATCTAGGGTCCACAGACATCGACATGACAGAGTCATTTGGGATAGATGTGCACCGTAAGGAGAATCTTCTTGTTATCCCATTCTTGGCTCAAGACGTTTAGGTGCCTGTAATGTTGCATCACATTATTTCAATTTCCAAGTGCACCCGTGTGCAAATACTCCCTCCGTCTATTTTTATAAGGCACGATTTGACTTGATACGGTCTTTAAAATTATCCTTTGAACATTTAATTATCTTATATTATATCATTTATGGTTATAAATTTATAATCATTGAAGAGTATATTTGATTACAAATCCAACTATATCAAGTTTGTATTATAAATTTAAAAATTATGAGCTAAATTATTGGTCAAAGATTGTAAAGTTTGAATCTTAATATTCGTGCGTGCTTACAAATATAGATGGAGGGAGTAAAACTAGACAAATCAGATTCATATGCTTTGTATCGATATATGTACAACAATAATAAGTGCCTTGTTAGCTTTTCAGTTATTCAGGTGTGGCTGTGCCATGCCATTCTTAGAGCCCAAATCACTACCGGAAACCTGTGTTTGGATTCTGGACCGTTGGCTGTATCCATTTGTTTTGTACTTCTGTTTGATGCACGTTTTATTGTTTTGAGTTTGAATTTGAAAGGTTGCTAACCACCTATCCCACGTGGTGGATGCACATTTTATTGTAATGAGTTCGGTTTCCTTAATAAAAAAAAGATGTGAATCAACGGAGTTAAGCATTGAATATATTTCCTACCTCGGTATCTTCAACGGGAACAGCAAAGTCATACATTTTTATTGACCTAGGAATTCGCATCAAAGTCAAATAGATCAAGAAGAATCTTATAGAATTAAAAAATAATTAACTCTGTACTATCTCTATCAACAAAGATAAACATTTCTGAGTTTTGACCAAGTCATACATTTTTATTTTGACCATAATTAGCAAAAAAAAAGTTATATTTGATAATTCATATGTTTGTTAGTTTTTATTAAATTTTGCTTAACGCATCAACTGATTCATCGATTATTGCATATATGTTAATATAAGTTCTAAATTCTTATCATGCTCCCTTTTTAGTACGTTGATGTGTTATTTGTTTTGTCAACACTAAGTTAATATTGGAATAAAACACTCGTTAGACCCGATGAGCACCTGAAACTCGTCGGGGACCCGTAAGGTATGGGCACGGGCAAGCAAATTTATCCGATAGACTTATAGAGTATTGCCGGGTGATAACACTTGAAGCAAGGATTCAGAGCGAACCATTTTAGAGATCCGGCCCGAGAAAAATACGATATTTTCCCCATATCATTTCATTGATGACTACTCCCTACTTCCCATAAAAAATTGATTGGTATCATTGACAAAAGACTATGCTACACTTAATAACTGTCTTGATTCCACTAATTTAGTTATCTAGGTTGTTAGTGCATGCAGATAAATATCTATTTTAAAAATAATATAGGTAGTGATTGTTAGAATTGTGTTTTTTTATAGAAATTTTTTAATATCAGAATTACAATCTTCATGAAACAGAGGGAATATATCTTGGTTAGAAAAAATATACTCCCTTTGTTTTAAATTATTTTAGCTTCATATTTTTTCTAAATCAAATCTATTTAATTTTGATCAAATTTATTAGAAGATATAATTAAATCCACCACATAGAATATGTTTTTATAGTAAATTTATTTTATATGATAGATATTATTATGTTTTTCAATAAGTTTGGTCAAAATTAGACAATTTTAATATAAAATTCAAAATAAATAGTATTTTAGAATAAATGGAGTACTAAAAGGTATGCGCTTTCACCTTTTTTACCACACACTATGACATGTACACTTATCTTTGTAAGGGACTATATATATAAGTGATAAGTCCTTACTATTTCTAATGTCTCACTACTTCTAAATAAGTATGCTCATGGAATAAAGTAATGACCCGTTTAAACACGTGCAAAACCAAATATCATTAATAGGCTTTCATTTCCACATAACTCTAGCTTTCTTCTTTTTTGAGTAAACATAACTTTTAGTTGCATGTGAATGAAAGAAAAAATATTGACAATACACCGCCCGCGAGCGCCACGCGCCACATGTCGGAGGGAGCCGTTCTGGGCCTGCGTGGGCTGGGCTTTGCGTGCAGTTTGTGTCGTCCCCACAAGGAAACAACAACACTAGCCCAGTCGTTCCCTGGAAGAAAGTGGCCCAATCATTTTCCCGACGCGAGCTAATCTAGCCCAACCGCCTCTCGTTTCCCCATCAGAGCCCAACCGCAAGACCCCACGCCACGCACCTCTCTTTCTTCTCCCCCTTTCCCCATCCGAGTCCGAGTCCGAAGTCCGAACCCCCACCGATCGAAAGAAAGAAGCCTCGTCACGTTCCTTTCGCCCCCCGCCGCCGAAAGGCCGTGCCCGTGCCCGTGCCCGCAACCCTAATCCCCCTCCGCTTCCCCCCGCCGGTGAAGAAGAAGAGAGGGAGCTGCGCGGCTAGCACGCGCCCCCTCCCTTCCCGGCTCCCTCCGCGCCGTGGGCGAGGCGCCCACCTCGATCCGCCCTTCCCCCCGAGGCGGAGGATCTGGGAGGGGAGGGGAGGGGAGGGGAGGGGCGGGACCGCGGGAGAGCCTCACGGTGGGCCCGTGTCCGGCACGCCCCCCGCTCTCATCCGCGCCGGCGAGCGCCACGCGTCTCTCAGGTTGGTGCTTGCCCTCTGTTCCCCTCTTTCCCCTCGCGAGCTGCCGGATTAGACTTTCATTTCCGTCATGACCAGATCCTAGCTAGGGTTTCGCAGCGTGAGAATGGGTTCGTGCCGTCGATTCGGGTGGGATGATTGGGGAATTGGTTCGGGGCTCGACGAGATAGGTTAGGGTCGTCAGGGAGTGGATCCATTCCTTTCGGATTTGCAGGGGAATGGGACTCATTTCCTTGCGAATGCGAAAGGATTGGACCTAATCCTCGCCAAACCAAATTCTGGACCAACCCTTGTGGAGCCTCGACCTATTGCCATTTGTTGCTGGGGTTAGTTGGGGATTCTAGGGTTTGGTTAATGGATTGCGTGCCTGTTCCTTTTATGTGCTTTATGGTGTGTTTAGTCGGAGAGCGAGGTAGGGTGCAGATGGGAGCTAGGGCCGTAGTGGGGTGAGCCAAGGGTGGTACCGTAGGTGTAAGCATAGAGCCGCGAGCAGATTGTGAGCAGCATTCAATGGGCAATGAAATACCACTTGCAATCATCCAAAAAAACCCCCAAGTGTCCTGTTTCACTCACAGCTATAGCTATGGTGAGGTATATCTGTTTGAAATGGTAGCCAAATGTGACAATTATATAAATGGGATTTTTCTATAGTAATGAACACTTGTAATGGAAATATCATTATTATTAACAATTAGCTGTGTTACTATTAGGGAGAATTCAGTTGCCATTGAGGAATCTCTATATGTTGTTTTTTTCCTTCGAAAATTTGCACCTTCCATTTTCTTTATTCTGCTTCATTGTGTGCTATTCTGTTTTTTTCCATCACCTTTCATTATGGCATCATTATGACTAGGATATCCTCTGCAAGTGGCAAAAGAACCGTCTAATTATATATCATCTCTGCTCACAACCTTAAGTTTAAATTGTTTCGATTTATGGGTATATAAGCTACAATATTAAGCCAAGAATGGCATAAGTTTCGCAAAAACAAAACATCAAATAACAAATCAGTGGCAAAAATTAGAAGTGCAAAACTTCAGTGTCAGAATCAAATATAGAGATTCCTAAGCGGTAAAGCGAATTTCTGTCAATGTTACTAACTAGTAGTGATTTTTTGCTGTTTTTTAAAGGGGAACATATTGAATAATGTTTTCATTGCTTTGGTTAGAGCACTGCCATTGGTGATTGGCACGTGATGACTGTGCTGGTTATGTTGACAGCAATGTCATGTTCTCTTATGTTTTCTTTAGTTTTAGAAGAACAATTGAGTTTAAAAGACACCTTTCAATCAGACAAAGGGTTCTGGTTATTTGCTTTAGTAAATATGTAATTTTGTTGTTTCAAATATATACATTACTCCAAGAACTTGAGGTCCTAATGTTCTACTGCCATATATTTTTTTAAATTTTCATTTCTTGAAAAAAAGATAACACCCTATGGTTAGAGATTTGCCACAGGCCATTGACACATGACATCTGTGCTGGCCATCATGCTATATCTAGCCATGTTCATGTGTTTGTTGCATTAAACTTTGCTCAAGATGACATCCTGGAACCATGAAGGATATTGATATATACTTAAGCAAATCCATAGTTATGTTCATCACTGACACTTCTATCATGCAAATACAATTTTACGCATAATAATTTTCGGTTATTCTGTTTTAATGTTGGTGTGCTGGGTAGCTGGTAGCTGTTAAAATACATTGGGGGTAGCAAACATTTGTGTACATAAAACCGTGAGAGGGGCATAGGGCAATTAAGTGGGTATCTAGGTGTTAAATGCTGGCAGCCGGGCATAGTTCAAAATGAACATAGACTCAAAGATGAAAGGGTTAGTACTTGTAATATTGCCATCCATACACAAAATATACAGGAGGCATTAGATGTAAACGATCAAAAGGTTAGGAATATTCTTTAAAGATGTATAGGTCTTTGTGCATACGATTGTGTGCCTGTCAGTATAGATTTTGATATTGAAAATATACACATTTATCTATTTTCATGATTCATATTTATATATTTATGTTGCTGGAGTCAAAAGTGCATTGAAAATTATGAGCACTAGCTGGAAGCTTTCATAGTTTTTTACTTTAAGTATGGATAGCGACATGATTAAAATTAAGTATTCATAGAGTAATGCATTTATCCTTTACAAGGTTGTAAAATTATTGTGGTGGTTATGTGGCAAGGTTGCCACTCTCTATTATGAACTAGTTGATCTTTTGTGCCATGGGCATCCCTTACGTTTTATCTTTTATCTTTCAGCTTTGTATCTCAGTATGTTTCATGGCCTGTGTAGATCCCGGCAGACTGCAGTAAACTTAATTTTTATTTGGGAACAGGAAGTCTAGAAAGGAAACAGTGTGGAATCTGAGAGTTGCTATGAGCTGTGATTAGTGTTGAATGATATGGATTTAAATTTGTGCCTAAAAAGTGAATTTGGACATATCATGCATGCTATTAAAATTAATATCCTGAATTCCTGTTGCAGTATCCAGCGAATCATACTGTGCTTGTTAGGAAAGCATTGTTTCATGTTTATCATTAGTTTGGGTGGATTGTGTAGGGCATTCATCCAGCACTTCATCAATCTACATTTGCCCTTCTTCATTCTGGATTTGAGTTTGCTTATTCTTTTGAATTTTCGAACGTTAGTTTAAAGATCATGCATTTTTTATTGTCAGAAATTCTTGTTACTGTTTTCCCAAATTTGTAAAAGTTAAATAAATAACTCAATTTAAACTCATTTCTGTTCCGCGGTTGTCCATTGGCCTACCTTTTTCTTTGGGCGTGTTAAACAGCTTGCCTCTAAATGATTACTCTTTCTCCAGGCTTGACTGAGGAGAAGCTGTGCTCTGTGCCTCTTGGACAGGGCTTCAGTATTTACATGTCTGGAGTTGTTGCTCAGTGACAAGAAAGCTAGCTCTCGTAACGAAACATGATGATGACACAAGCCTGTAAAAAGAGGAGGGCAGTTTATATAAGCAGTGAATCAGGAGATTCTGGTACGGATTCCGAGATTGAGGGAAGCAAACTCTCCCAAAAATCTGGTGTGACATCAATTTCTACATGTCAGCACCAATCATCTTATAAGATTAAGGTTGAAAGTATGAACACTAGCAAGATAAGGCTGTGTGGGAATATCTTAAGGAAGCTCATGGAGCACAAGAGCGGTTGGCTTTTCAATAAACCAGTTGACCCAGTGCTATATGGGATTCCTGATTACTTTGATGTCATCCGCCACCCGATGGATTTGGGTACTGTCAAGAAGAAACTCACAAACAAGCAATATATGAGCGCAGATGAGTTTGCAGCAGATGTGAGGCTAACATTCTCAAATGCCATGAAGTATAATCCTCCAGGCAATGATGTCCATGCGATAGCTAAAGAATTGAATGGAATGTTTAATTCAGAATGGGAATCAGTGGAAAGGAAACTTAGAGGCCGAAACCCAGTACAAGAGCAGCAGACAATGAAGGTCATAAAAGTTCGAGCTACCATGGATTCAAAGTCTACTGCTGCTAGAGGGACGGTTGCATGCTCAGCTAGAGGGCCAGTAGCTTGCTCAAATTCACTTGCCAAGAAGACGCTGACAGATGCGATATCTTCCAAAGTGAGATCACTGTATCATCTTATTCACCTGTTGATTTGTTTCTCTGGTGGTAATATGATTTTCAAAGTACTGCTATCTTTTATCTGTACAGGTGAAAATCAAATTTTCCGTGCGCAGCTCTGAGCAGACCTCTTCCAAAGGTGTCTATGGCATAACTTCTTTGCATTCAATGTCACAAGTACTTATTCCAGGGATCAATTAAGACTCACTGCTGTGATTGTTAATGCTTTGTGATTTTACTTCTAATTCAGATGTACCCGTTCAAGCAGCTGGTAGCAAAGAGAGATCCTTAAATCATTCTATCCGAAGTGGTAATAGAGAGACGTCTTTAAATCATTCTCTCCCTTGCACTAAGGTTGGCATGAGCTCCCTTCTCTATTTGGTTCATTATTGTCTGTCTCAGTGTAAACAAATTTCCAACTTCCCACCTCAAGCTATATCTTCTATTTTTAGGAGAATGCTAAAACATCAAGGATACAAGCAACTGAGCGCAGCTCTGGTTCAGTTGGTAATGCTCAAGATTTCTCATTTCCACACAATATTATCCCAGGGTTTCTGTTTTGCTAATATACTTGCTATTTTAGGAAATGAATCACGGTCTTGTGATGACACTTCAACGTCGCCTGTTGCTTCCTCTGGGCAAGGTATCACATTTTCTCTCATACTTATTTCATCTGCTTATTGTTGAAGTCCTTTTATTGGAAACTTAACACTTGGAAGCTTAGGGTAATCCTGATTTTGTCCATACAATTCTTAGCTAATGTAATGCATACTCTGATGTGAATTCCAGGAGAGGAAAGTTATTTGCATGATGAACCTTTGTCACCAGGCAGAGCTCTCCGTGCTGCAATGCTCAGGAGTCGTTTTGCAGGGACCATTGTGAAGGCCCAACAGAAGGCACTTCTGGATCATGTAATATTTTTTTTAAAGTTCTGAACCTAGTGGTTTGCTATTGGGCTATGCCCTTGCTCTAATGCAGTTCTTGCTGATGTGCTGTTTTGATATCCCAGGGGAAGAACATAGACCCTGTGAAATTGCAGTTAGAAAAAGAGAGGCTGGAAAAAAGGCAACAAGAAGGTAAGAGTCTCTGATGGCTACATGAGCTGGATCTGTTTTATGTACCTCTTAAGAATCCTGCAAGTAGAACAAGTATCTAATAATATGTGTCTCTCACCAAGACTGATCCTTTCCAGGACCCTGTGAGGCTATAGAGTTGAATTAGTGAATTATATTATAACTGAAAACACACTTATGAGTTATCGAACATTCTGCCATTATACGAAGAATAGGCAAATCTTTGCACTTTGCTTTGAGAAACCCTGGCTTCAAAAAACATTCCTGAAAAAGTGTTAGCAGTGTCCAGTTTTTTGGTGCACTGTCGCACCGATATGTATTTAGTTGTGAAGATGCTAATATAGTAATATGAGGCATGCTATTTCGGCCTGGGTGTTTATGGTCTATAGATTGTGGTTTGAATAACATGTTCTGACATTAGGCCACTAGATGCAAATTAAAGACCCTTGATTGTTCAACGTAAAATGGGTCCAAATTCCTAATTCAAAAGGTGTTCTTTTAGCCTTTTTTCTCTTCATCAGGAGATAATGGCAAACTGGTGACAATAAGCATGATCTGTAACCAAATTACCGGTATCTGGTATGCAGTCAACTCCCACAGGCCAACAGGGTATATGAGCTAATTTGTTGTAGAATAGATACAGTTGAGAACTTGGAAACTTCGGATATGAGCGTGTGGACATCAGGGACAGGAATCCATGTGCTTGAACCATGACCTGCCTTTCACTATTGTTACTGTTACTAAATACCTTTTTTGCATTATCACTATGCTCGTTTTCTTTGTTCTTGCTGTGTTCAACCGAAACTTGTCTAAAATGGCTTTGTTGCTGTTGTTTGAAGTTGGAGGCTTGCCACGAGCTTATGCTGGTGGCATGTTATGAACTTGTATACTAAAATTAATTTATGCCTAATTTTTTCCACCTTTAAGTAGATTTTAATCAACTTGATTGTTTTAGAAAGGAATTTCTAAGGATGATCGGAAAGGCTTAAATTCCCTGATTATCTTAGTGGCTTGGGAGGTCTGGAAGCACCGCAACTCCTGTCTTTTTGAGGGGACTAGTCCTAGCATTCAGGAGGTTCTCCGGGCTGTTCACACCCAGGGCAACCTTTGGTGTAGTGCTGGCATTTAGGCCATTAGGTCCTTGGTCAAGTTTTTTTTTCTTTTTTTGTTGTGGCGCGTCTTTTTTAAATAGGTGTGGGTGTGTGGTACTGTGTTGTTTCTTGTACTTTGTTCTATCTACCTTAATGAAATGACACACAGCTCTCCTGCGTTGTTCGAGAAAATAAAAAAGAATTTCTGGACCATTCTTTTTGGAGTTGAGAAAATTGACTTCTACATGAAAATTTTCATTTGCGCTCTGCCAACCAGTTTGTACTGATGGCATCTTATTTAGTTGGGCTGTTTCTCTTTAAACATGTTATGCATCCATATATTTGCTTAGATCATAGGCATCTTTAGGTCGAGAAATACTGGGACAATAACTAAGATTCTGTTATTATGGATTAAGAATCAGGTGAAGGAAAATAACTAAGATGCTAACCCTATTTTGCTATACTACAGAGAAAGCAAGGATTGAGGCCCAGGTGAAGGCTGCTGAAGCTGCTGCACAACGGAAGTTTGATGAAGAAATGAGGATGAAGAGAGAGCAGGAAAGGGAGGCAGCACGCCTGGCACTACGCATGGTACAGCCCACTTGCCGTTTTCTTGCTAGCAAGTTTATATATGCTTGATGTTTTACCACTATGGCTGTTGAATCTCTTTCTCCTTTTGTGCAGATGAAGAAGACCGTTGATATTGACAACAGTGACTTCCTAAAGGAGCTGGAGAACTTCAGCAAAACGTGGCAGCAGTCAAATCCCCCTGGCAAATTAATCGTGGAATTTGTGGGTGGGGACTTGCCACCTGGGCTAGGGAGCCCGCTGGAGAGGCTTGGCCTGTTCATGAAGAAAGATTTTGAGGATGAGGTAGAACAGGAAATGGAGGACAGCGTGTCACCCTCGATGGATGTTGACATGAAGAAAGACCCCGATGAGGTTGGACATGAAATGCAGGACAGCATATCACCCTCGACGGTCATTGGCATGAAGGAGGATTCCCAGGAAGAGGCGGGTCACGAAATGGAGGACAGCTTATCACCTTCAACAGTCGTCGACACAAAGAAAGATTCTGGGGATGATGTAGAGCATGAGATGGTGGACAGCGTGTCACCCTTGATGGATGTTGACACGGAGGAAGGGGAGATCAGCTGCTGACGGTGTAGCGACACCTCGCTCTTCTGCATAACTTATTCGTGCCATGAGGCGGACATCCTTGCTGGGTTGGGTTGTTAGATTAGGCGACCTCATAAGCAGAGTGATGAAGAAACGTTAGCTCCTCTGTGGCTGCGTCGTAGAACCAAGCGGAGAACATGTCTCGAGCCTTAACTGTGGAAAGTGTAGTGATTTGGGCATTTGCTGCAGATTTTGTTTTTCACGGTCTCCTCGGTTGGTCGAGAGTATGATAATTCCTCTGTATGTTGGGTGTGTTAGTTAGATATATCTATTTAGGATTGAGCTCGTCGCCTGGATAACCTGTATAAAAGAAAAAGATGAGAAAAAATTAGAGTAATGTAGTGGTAGTATATATTGTAGGGATTGAAGGTGAATGTTTATTGCTTGGACACCCTGTCGATCACTTGTCCACTGGTGTTGTGATGTGGGATTCGCGCGGGACTATGTTCGTTACAAAGCTTCAATAATACGAATGTGATGCGAACGTTTGTCAATTACTAGATGTTAACTTTGCTAATCCAGTTATTTGAGACGCTCTACGAGGCTGGATGCTACGTGTGTCATCAAAAGGAAAACAGGTTGCCGCCATGAATGAACAGTATTGGGCTGGTTGCTTCACCGCCGCCGTCGTAGCTCGCTGGTGCGACCCACTGCAGAGAAGGGCGCGGCGTGGTCGTGTCCTGTCGGTGGCCCACTCCTGCCTGACGCCGAGCACGTCCGCCGGTGGTCAGAACTCAGTGCCGGTAGCCGAACCCTTACTCCATCGAGGACGACACCAGGAGAGTTCAGTAATGTTTTGGTTTCTCTTCATAATGCCATACTAATCTAAGAGGTTGGGGATTTCTGATTTTCTCTTCATAATGCCATGTCAAACCAAGAGATTGAGGATACATACTTAGAGGCTGTCAACCAATCCGGTATATTCTAATATGCTAGTTCAAGATGCTGTCCAAGTGGGCAGCAAAAACCACCAGCATGTGCTGTCCTTGAACTAGTCTAAGATGCTGTCCTTAGGGGCAGCAAGATGCTGCAGCCCTACAAGAACCAGCAAGACCAGTTGTACAAAGATGTTAGCTGTTGTCCTAACATTAGGACTAGCAGCAGCCCCAGAAAGACCAAATGTTGTCATACTAGAGGACCGGCAGCCCCACACAAATAACCCCACAAAGATCAATAGTACAAGGCTTATCTAACATTCTCCCCCTAAGCCTTGTGCGTTGTCTTGTGGGAGGGTTGAACCATCCCGATCCTGAAACAGGGCTCAAGGAACCTGATCCTCCGAAGGGGCTTGGTGAGCAGGTCCGCAAGCTGATCCTTGATGTTGATGTAGTTCACCTTGATGCTCCCTTCCTCCAAGCAGCCTCGGATGAAGTGATACTTCACCCGGATGTGCTTGCTCCGTACATGGAAAATGGGGGTACTTCGCCAGGGCGAGGGCAGACTTGCTGTCCACCATGAGCTCCACCGCTTCAATGTCTTTGCCGAGGAGATCACCAAGCAGTCGAGCGAGCCAAAGGGTCTATGCTGAAGCGGTGGAGGCCGCTATGTACTCGGCCTCGCAGCTGGACATGACAACCACCTGCTGCTTGACCGACTGCTAGCTCACGAGACTCTTGCCAAGAAAGTAGAGAATCCTGCTAGTGCTCTTGCTGGTGTCGATGTCGTCGGCGTGGTCGCTGTCGCTGTACCCGATGAAGTGTGCCTCCCCAGGGCACCTTGGGTAGAAGAGACCGTGATCGAGGGTCCCCGCAACATAGCGGATGATCCTCTTTACAGCCTGTTGGTGCTCCGTCGTCGGTCACTGCATAAACCGATTAACGTAGCCGACAAAGAACGCTAAGTCCGGTCGTCTGTGGGCGAGGTAGCGAAGGCTCCCCACAAGATGCCGGTACGGCGTAGCGTCCACCTCCTCCGCTGTGCTATCGCGGCTCAGCTTCAGCCGCTCCTCCATCAGAGTGAGAGCCGGGTTGCAGTCGATGAGCCCAGCCAGCTCAACGACGCGCCTGGCGTAGGCGGTCTGTCGAAGCGTGATCCCGGAGGCATCCTAGTGCACCTCAATCCCCAGGTAGAAGGAGAGAGGTCCCAGATCACTCATCTGGAAGGTGGCCTTCATCTCTTCCTTGAATGCCGCCACCTCCGCATCCTCGGTGCTGGTGATCACCAAGTCGTCGACGTAGACGTCCACCAGCAAGGCATGTCCTCCACTGCCCCACCGGTAGACGGCCGCCTCGTACGAGCTTTGCTCGAAGCACCCTCGGCGCCTGCTGCAAGCCATAGAGGGCCTTGTGCAGGCGAAGCACCTTGCCCTCTTTGCTGGGGATCGCAAACCCCGGCGGCTGATGCACGTAGACCTCCTCCTTCAAATCACCATTAAGGAACGCCGACTTGACGTCCATGTGATGGACACACCAGCCCTCCTGGGCAGCCAGCGCAAGGAGGAGTCGCACGGACTCCATCCGTGCCACAGGGGCGAAAGCGTCGTCGAAGTCGATCCCCTCCTGCTGCAAGAACCCACGTGCTACCAGGCGAGCCTTGTGCTTGACGACGACACCGGCTTCATCCCCCTTCAGCTTGAACACCCACTTAAGGGTGATCGCGCGGTGACCACGAGGGAGATCCGCAAGCTCCCAGGTACGATTCTTCTCAACCGCGTACATCTCCGACTGCATTGCGGCGCATCAAGATGGCAACGGGTATGTACCCGCCGGGTAGTGCTATTCCATACCCGCACCCGCGAACTCTACTCCTACCCGCGAAAAAACCCATACGAGTTTATCGCACATTATAGTCAGGTATATTTTACCCACGAGTATACGGGTATGGGTAGTATGTACCCACACCCGCACCCGCTTACCCGATGGGTAGATGATGTTGCCCATTAGTATACCCGCGGGTAAAGATATGTTTCCGTACCCGCACTCTAATCGGGTAAAACACATCGGGTACGCGGGTTTCGGGTACCCATTGCCATCTTGAGCGGCGCACCATGCCGCCTGTCCCTCGGCATCTGCGAAAGACCGAGGCTCGCCATCGTCGCACACAAGGTGCAACTGCGCCTCCAAGTCGTGAGGCACCAGTCCCGGCTGGTCACCGAGAATGTCCTCCATCGTACGGTACCGCAACAGCTCGGTGTCGTACTACGCATCGATGCACTCCTTGTCGTGAGAGAGCGGGGTAGCGAACGCCACCGGGCTGTGCTTGAGATGAGCTGCTGCTGATGTAGACGTGCCCGGCGGGGGTGGCTGTCAAAGCTGGAGTACGCGGTGTCGCTGGCGATGGCGAAGCCGGCGAAGGGCTCGCCGCAGCCGGTGTCGTGGCTGCGGAGCACGGTGCTGCCGCAGTGGCAGGCGTCGGAGTCGGTGAAGTTGGCGAAGAACTCATCGCAACTGGAGTCGTGGCCGAGGAACGTGGTGCTGCCAGAGTCGGTGGAGACTCGGGGACTGGGGCAGGCACGCTCGGCGAAGAAGAGCTGCCTACTCCCCCAGCTCCCACGAAGTGGACGTACTCGACGATGAAGTCGTTGTACATCGAAGTCGAGTTGTCGTCCACCACCTTGTCCCACGCCCATCCTCGACCTTCGTCAAACACAACGCGCCGTGCGCACACGCTGTGTCGTCGGGTCGACAATGCGGTAGGCCTTCGAGTCCTCCGTGTAGCCGATGAACACTCCCGGAGTGCTCCTATCGTCGAGCTTGCCGACGTGGCCAAGCTCCTTGGCGAGTGGGAGACCCGCAAGTGGGAGACCGTCGGCTTGCGCTCATGCCAAGCCTCGTACGGCGTCCTGCCGTTGAGCGCCTTGGTTGACGAGCGGTTGAGGATGTAGACAGCCATCACCACGGCCTCTCCCCAGAAGACAACCGGCATCCCCCACTGCATGAGGAGGGCCCGAGCCATCCCTACAACCGTCTGGTTGCTCCGCTCAACGACGCCGTTTTGCTGCGGGCTGTACGGTGCGGAGTAGTGGCGCTGGATGCCGTCGTCGACGCAGTATGCCGCAAACTCGCCGCCGCTGTTTGTGCGCAACACACAGAGATTGCAACCACACTCCTTCTCCACAGCGGCTTGATGGCGCTTGATAGCGTCTGCAGCAGCCGCCTCGGTGTCAAGGAGGGCCACCCACATGTAACGGGGGACGAGTAGAAGGAAGTAGCGCCGTCCTCCAGGAGTAGCCGGTGTGACAGGACCGCACAGGTCACCGTGCATCAGCTCTAGCTTCTCCTCGGCGCGGTAGCTGGCCTAGTGCGGGAAGGGGATCCACCGCTGCTTCGTCAGCACACACGTGTCGCAGAGCTGCTCCACGTGGTTGATGTGCGGCATACCTCGCACCATCTCCTTGGCACTGAGCTGCCTCAGGGCCTCAAAGTTGAGGTGCCCAAAGCGCTCATGCCACTGCCACGCGTCGTCGTCCCGTCGAGCTGCAAGGCAGAGGGGCCGCACCACCTGTGCATGGATCACATAGAGGCGGTTGGTCCTCCTACTCACCTTGGCAAGAAGTCGATGACAAGGATCCCAGATCCGCATCACCCCATGCTCGATCTCCACACGCGACCCGTGCTCATCCAGCTGTCCCAAGCTGATGATCGAGTTGCGTAGAGCCGGGATGTAGTAGACACCGGTGAGCACACGATGCTCGCCGGTCTTCACCTTGAAGATGACAGTGCCGGCACCCTCGATCTTCACGGCAGAGGTGTCCCCGAAATTGACGGAGCCCATCACGGTGGTGTCGAGGTTGGAGAAGTACTCACGCCGCCCGGTCATGTGGGTGGTGGCGCCGGTGTTGAGGTACGAGCCATCGATCTTCTCCTCGCTCGCGTCCCTCCCAAGAAGGACGTGAGCTCGTGACTCGTCGAGGTGGAGAAGCGCGGTGACGTCCGGCACGGAAGGGGAGTGTAGCTTGACACTCCCGTGCATCAGGAACAGGGCCGACTCATCGTTGGCCTGAGTCTGCGTGACGTGGACCTGACCGCCGACTTGACGCTTCGACTGCTTGCAGTCCTTGGCCCAATGGCCAGTTCTGCCACAGTTGTGGCAGGTGTTGTCGTGGGAGTCCTTGCACTTGCCAGTGCCGCCGCCCTGGGAGCCACGGCGGACCTTGCGCGGCTTGCCGGAGTTGCCGCACTTGTGCCCGCCTGTCGATGAGGAAGACTCCCCCTTCCTGCCGTCACCTTGGTAGGCCTCCCATTGTTTCCGAGTGAGGTGAAGCTTCCCGCCAATGGCGAAAGGCCCCGAGGGAGCCTGTGACTCATCGATGTCGATGACCTTGAAGCGACCAATCACCTCCTCGATCGTCATCATGGAGAGGTCCAGTAGAGACTCGATCGATCGATCGAGCTGCCGGTACTTCTCCGGGACGCAGCGGAAGAGCTTCTCGACAGCTCTCTCCTTGCTGTAGGTGTCATCACCGTACTGCACAATCTTCTACTGCAGAGAGTCGAGATGGAGAGCATAGTCATCAACATCCTCACCTGGCTTGAAGGCCAGGTTCTCCCACTCTTTGTGGAGTGCCTGCAGGGTTCACTTGCGAGCGCGGTCGCTGCCGATGCGAGCCGCCGCAATGGCATCCCAAACCTCCTTGGCAGTCTCCTTGTGGGAAAGCGAGGACTGCATCTTGGGCGGGACTGCGGTGATGAGAGCTTCCGGTGCCCGTCGATCATCATCGTAGTCGACGTCGCCGGACTGGACCGCCTCCCACATGTGCCGCACTTGAAGCTCGACCTTCATGAGTGCAGCCCACTTGACGTAGTTGGTCTTGGTGAGGGTAGGCCATTTGGTGGTGGACCACCTAGCACTGGGACCGACGTAGGGCCCGCCGCCACCGTCGGGCGCTCCTCGTTGCCGTCGTGCGCGGCTATCCACCGCGCCACCCGCTCTCGCGCTGCGTCACTCGCCAGCACCTCGAGGTATGCATCAGCGCTGCCATCAGTCGAGATGGAGCTGGCGGCACTTCTGCGCAACAACTCGACCTTTGCCGCCACCGCTGATTCCACCTCCGCCCTGGCTGCTACCAGCCTCGACGCCCTTGCTGCCGCTGCCGCGGCCGCCGCTGCTGCTCGCTCGCGCTCCTCTGCTGCAGCGAGCTCGGCCAGCTGCGGGCGCTGCACATTAGAGGCGACCGAGAGCTGAGAATGCCCTGCGGACATGGCGCGGTAAAGAGGAACTGCTGCTGCATCGGGAGGAACTTCCATCAGACGAGCTGTTGCCCGCATGCTCAAATGGAGGGGACTGGACAGGGGCAGCAGGTGTTGCTGCCACTGTTTGGGGTTGTTGGTGGATTGGAGAGAGAGTTGAACAAGAGATGTTAAGGCTACAAGAAAGAACGGCTCTGATACCAGTTGTTAGTAGCTGAACGGTTACTCTCATCGAGAGGATGACACTAGGAGAGTTGGGGTAATTTTCTGGTTTTCGCTTCACAATGCCCTGCCAACCCAAGGGGTTGGGGATACATACTTATAGGTTGTCAACCAGCCCGGCATATTCTAATATGCTAGTCCAAGATGCTGTCCAAGTGGGCAGCAAAAAACCACCAGCATGTCCTGTCCTAGAACTAGTCTAAGATGTTGTCCTTAGGTGATGAGGACATCACTCCTATGGATACTCACAACAATCCTCCATTGATCGTTCAAGGTCCAATCACTAGAGCTCGTACGCGACAATTGAATTTAGAGGTGAGCTCGTTCCTAAGTACTTCTCTATGTGATTATGAGAATAGATTGCTACCTAATGATTATATTGTAATTAGGAACCATGAAGAGGACCAGAGGATAGTTGGAGAAGGGCTTCAAGGTGGAGAGGGCCAGTAAGGGCGTGCAAGTCAAGATAGAGGCCCAAATCAATTCGACTTCGAGTCCACCTCGGAGTCCAAGAGCAGTCGGCGCTAAATCGGACGCCCAGGTCGCATACGGGCTCGGATTTGGACGTTCTTTATATTCTTGGAAAGCTAAGAAGATAATCTTTGCAATGACACTGGTCTCATATCAAAATTCGTCCGGAGTCATCGGGAAACGACGAAACAAGTTGACGTCCAGAATCTGTTTCGGCGCTGCGTCGTCGTATTTTGGTCTTTGGGCCGTGTATCGTGTTGAGCCCAATAGGGGCACATCCAGGGGGGTCGACCATGACCCTAGACTCTTTAAAACAGTAACCGCCGCCCAAGTTAGGGTTAGGGTTTTGCTTAGATCAATTCTGTCAAGAACAGTGTCGTCACTTGTCGGTTTGTGAGACCCCAACTTCGTGAGTTCAATCATACATCTGCAATTGTGTTGCAATCTTTCTCGTTCTTGCTTGTGTTCTTCGATTCACAGGCAAGGATTAGCCTTCTGGGCGAGGTCAACTGTGCAACGCCGGTTGATAACTTAAGGAGACGTGGTGCTGCGATTGCGGGGTTCGGAACGTGTGGTTCGGAAGTCGGATCGATTTGAGTCACGACTCCACCAAATCGAGAGTTATCAGAACCTTTCGAAAGATTGGGAAACCCTAGTTCTCATCATTAGGGACAGCAAGACCATCATGTGCTGCAGCCCTACAAGGACCAGCAAGACCAGCTGTACAAAGATACTGACTGCTGTCCTAACATCATGACCAGCAACAGCCCCACAAAGACTAACTGTTGTCCTATCACAGGACCAACAGCCCCACACAAACAACCCTACAAAGATCAATAGTACAAGGCTTATCCAACCATCAGTAGTGGCCACCCCCACTACCAGAATGCTTCACATCCGCCCGCCTCCTCCGCCTCGGCCATTTTTGGACCCGGTGCTGATGGGGCTTCAGCACCGGGTCCAACGGCTAGGAGCGGGGGCGGCGCTGCGGGGTGTCAGGGCGGACACATTAGCACCGGGTCGTGGCGAGACCCGGTGCTAATGCTCCCCCTTTAGCACCGGTTGCAGCCAGCAACCGGTGCTAATGTGCCCGAGGCCATTTAGCACCGGTTGCTGGCTGCAACCGGTGCTAATTGGTGCACATTAGCACCGGGTCTTGCCACGACCCGGTGCTAATGTCTTTTGTATATAGCACCTTCTTCCTCCCCCGGCCGAGCCAGCTGAACACTTAGGCGCTGTGTTCATGCTGCTCGGCCGTGGGAGGGGAGGTGCTGCCCAAATTTTTTTCAAAATTTGTGAAGATTCTACTCATCTAAGGAGCACTACAAGGTACACTCTTTCATTCTCTAATGTTTTATTTAGCTTGTAATCCTTCTATGATTTAGAAATAGAGGGATTTGTGAATCAAAGTAAAGCTAGCTAGAGAGAGCTTGTGTTCTTGGAGGAGAGAGAGGAGAGAGCTTGAGTTCATGGTGGAGAGAGTGTTAATGTTGTGTTTTAAATGGAGAGAGAAGGCAAGCTAGTTAGTATTTTGTTTTGTATGACTTGTGAATAGTTATAAGGCTTATGTATTTTATTTATTAGAGAGGTTTATTTATTAAAAGTTGGAATAGTTATTTATTAATTTAATGAAATATATATTATTAGTTATTTATTAAAAGGTAGAATAGTTATTTATTTATTTAACGGAAGGTATATTTATTTATTTAATGAATATAGTAATGTAGTTTTAGAAATTTATTTATATAATGGAATATATATTATAATTTGTATTTATTTATATATTAAATTTTTTTATCTTTAAATTGTATTGTATATTTGTTATTGGTTAATAATGCAGATGAATAGACAATGGATGTACGGGGACCCCCACGCTTAGGCGTTCCGTGATGGCCTTAGGACGTTTCTCGATGCCGCCGAGGCTAATAGGACGCCGTCCGGTTTCATGTTCTGCCCATGCACCCATTGTAAAAATATACAATCGTACAAACAAAGAGGTTGTCTTCAGGTGCATTTGATGAGGCACGATTTCATGAGGAATTATTCTGTTTGGACGAAGCACGGTGAAAGAGGAATTCTAATAGATGAAGATGAAGAAGACGAGGCCGATGACGACATTCCGTTATTGGCTCAATACTACGGTTCCTTTGCATATGCTGCAATGGGTGTTGCTCGGGAAGGCGATGCTCAGGAAGATGTTGCTCAGGAAAATGAACCTACTGATGGACTCGGGCAAATGTTGCGTGATGCCGAGAAAGACCGCGGCAATGATAAGGGACTAAAAAAGATACAACGCATGTTGCAGGACCACAAGACTGACCTGTACCCAGATTGCAAAGAGGGGCTAAAGAAGTTGGGTAGCACACTTGAACTTCTGCAGTGGAAGGCAGCAAATGGTGTTACTGATAAGGGTTTCGAGGAGCTACTGAAACTCGTAAAGAAGATTCTTCCAGAGGGTAAAAAATTGCCATCGACGACGTATCAAGCAAAACGTGTTGTTTGCCCTCTCGGTTTGGAGGTGCAGAAGATACATGCATGTCCTAATGACTGTATCCTCTATCGCGGACAGTACGAACACTTGGATCGTTGTCCGGTTTGCACCTGCGCACGATACAAGATCAGGCGGGACGACCCTGGTGATGTTGGGGGAGAGCGTTCTAAGAAAAAAATCCCTGCGAAGGTGATGTGGTATTTCCCTCTGATACCCTGTCTGAAGCGTTTGTTCAGGAACAAAGACCATGCCAAACTGATGTGCTGGCACAAAGAAGAACGTAAGCAGGATGGCATGTTGAGACACCCCGCCGATGGATCCCAGTGGAGGAACATCGACAGAGCATTCCCAGAGTTTGATGCTGATGCGAGGAATGTTAGGCTTGGTTTAAGTACCGATGTCATGAACCCTTTTGGTGAAATGAGCAGTAGTCATAGCACTTGGCTCGTGACTGTTTGTATCTACAACCTACCCCCTGGCTCTGCATGAAGCGGAAGTTCATTATGATGCCAGTGCTCATCGAAGGCCCAAAGCAACCTGGCAACGGCATTGATGTGTACCTAAGACCATTGGTTGACGAACTTTTGCAGCTGTGGAAGAATGAAGGTGTTAGCATGTGGGATGAGGACAAGCAGGAGCAGTTTGACCTTCGAGCACTGCTTTTCATAAGCATCAACGACTGGCCTGCACTAAGTAACCTATCAGGACAATCAAACAAAGGATATAAAGCATGCACTCACTGTTTAGAGGAAACCGAAAGCATGTATTTGAAACATTGTCGTAAAGTTGTGTACATGGGTCACCGTCGATTCCTTCCGGTGAAGCATGAACTACGAAAGAAATGTGCGCATTTTGGCGGGAATACTGACCGCCGTACAAAGCTGAGACACCGGAGTGGAGAAGAGCTATTTGATATGGTGAAGGACCTACACGTGGTGTTTGGCAAGGGAGACAGAAGCCAGGCTACTCCGACGGGCGAGGATGGTCGTGTCGCGATGTGGAAGAAGAAGTCTATCTTTTGGGAGCTACCTTATTGGCAACATTTAGAGGCCCGTAACGCGATTGATGTGATGCATCTGACGAAGAATCTTTGCGTGAACTTGATAAGCTTCCTGGGTACTTATGGGAAGCCAAAAGATACACTGGAAGCACGTCAGGAGCTGAAACGATTGAAGCAACGGACTGATCTACATCCAGAAAAGAGAGACAAAGGACGCCAGTACTTGCGTCCTGCCAGCTTCACTCTCAGCAAAGAAGAGAATGCAAGCATGTTTGAATGCTTGAATAGTATCAAGGTTCCGTCTGGCTACTCCTCCAATATTAAGGGAATAATAAATATGAAAGAGAAGAAGTTCACAAACCTGAAGTCTCACGACTGCCATGTGTTGATGACACAGCTGCTTCCCGTCATACTCAGGGGTGTACTACCAGTTAACGTGCGGAAAGCCATTGTGAAGCTATGTGCATTCCTCAATGCAATTTCTCAGAAGGTGATCAATCCAGACCATTTAGATCAGCTACAGAACGACGTGGTGCAATGTCTTGTCAGCTTTGAGATGATATTTCCACCATCCTTCTTCAATATCATGACACATCTATTGGTTCACCTTGTCAAAGAGATTCGTATATTGGGCCCAGTATTTCTACACAACATGTTCCCATTTGAGAGGTTCTTCGCTGTCCTAAAGAAGTATGTCCGTAATCGTTCTCGTCCAGAAGGATGCATTGCTAAGGGATACGAAACAGAGGAGGTCATTGAATTCTGTGTTGACTTTGTTGACGATCTTATGCCGATTGGTGTGCCCGAATCACATCACGAGGGGAGACTTGGTGGAAACGGCACACTAGGGAGAAGATCGATGGTGATCAAGGACGTTGAGACATTTCGTAAAGCGCACCTCACAGTCTTGCAACAATCAACCTTAGTTGCTCCGTACATCGAGGAGCACATGCAGAATCTCAGGGACGAAAACTCAACAAAGTCTGCGGCCTTCATTCAGCGTCTGCACAATAGTACTTTCGCCGATTGGTTGCGAAGACGTCTTATGGGTGTCGAGGGCATTGATGCGCAGCTAGCTTTTGTAGCTTGAGGTCCATCGAGCACGATCTTGACATTCCAAGGATACGACATCAATGGGTATACATTTTACACAAGAGCCCAGGACAAGAAAAGCACCAACCAAAACAGTGGTGTCCGGATCGACGCGACAGACACCAATGGCAATACAAACTCATACTATGGAATCATAGAGGAGGTATGGGAACTAGAGTACGGATCTTTGAAGATCCCATTGTTCAAGTGCCAATGGGTGAAGCTGACTGGAGGAGGTGTTAAAGTTGAAGCGGACCATGGAATGACGTTAGTGGACCTAAACAAGATTGGCTTTCTAGACGAACCGTTCGTCCTGGCCAAAGCTGTCACACAAGTTTTTTATGTGAAGGACATGGCTAGCAGACCGAAGAAAGGGGCGGATAAGAAAGGTGGGGGTAAGCAATTGGACCCATCACAAGACGAGCCAAAGCGTCATATAATTCTTCCTGGAAAGAGAAAAATCGTAGGAGTTGAGGACAAGACGGATGAAGATTATGATATGCTCGATGGCCGGCCTCCATTCTCAGTGGCTGATGACCCAAGCATCCTGTTAGCGGCGGAGGAGACACCGTATCTACGGCGTGATCACAATCAAGGAACATTTGTAAAGAGGAAGTTTATTAGTGTCTGAGTAAACGATGATGCCATGTAATTTAATTGCACTATGTTCCACCCAATTTGTAATGACTATATTTGCATTTATGTTCCACCTATGTTCTAAGATTTTCTATTGATTTATAAGATTGTTTTTATTAATTCTAGCATTTTATATTGATTTTCTAGTAATTTATAAGATTTTCTAGTAATTTATAAGATTTTCTATTAATTTATAAGATTTTCTATTAATTTATAAGATTTTCTAGCATTTTATATTGATTTTCTAGTAATTTATAAGATTTTCTAGTAATTTATAAGATTTTCTAGTAATTTATAAGATTTTCTATTAATTTATAAGATTTTCTATTAATTTATAAGTTTTTCTAGCATTTTATATTGATTTCCTAGTAATTTATAAGATTTTATATTAATTTATAAGATTTTCTTATTTAATATATATTTTTAATAGGTATTAATAACTGAATTAAAACAAGTATTAATAACTATATATTAAAAACTATATTTATAAGATTCCCAAATAGTAGCCACCGGTGCTAAAGGCCGGTTTGGAAACTGGCGCCAAACGAAAATTGGGGGCCTTTAGCACCGGGTTGATCTGAAATCCGGTGCTAAAGGCCCCCAATTTTCGTTTGGCGCCAGTTACGGCCTTTAGCACCGGCTGTAGAAGACCCGGTGCTAAAGGGCCTTTAGCACCGGGTGGTGGGAAGACCCGGTGCTAAACGGGAGGCCTTTAGCACCGGGTGCTGTTTAGACCCGGTGCTAAAGGGCCTTCCAATTTTCGTTTGGCGCCAATTACGGCCTTTAGCACCGGCTGTAGAAGACCCGGTGCTAAAGGGCCTTTAGCACCGGGTGTTGGGAAGACCAGGTGTTAAAGGGAGGGCCTTTAGCACCGGGTGCTGTATAGACCCGGTGCTAAAGGGCCTTTAGCACCGGGTCGTGGCTGCACCCGGTGCTAAAGACGAGGGACCTATATAGGCCGGGGACTTCTCTCCCCTCCCTCACTTCGCCCTGATCTCCTCACAGATCGAAACCGCCGCCGCCGCCGCGCGCCCCCTCGTCTCCTCAGCCGCCGCCGCCCGTCGCCGCAGCCGCGCCTCCGTCCACTGTCGTCGCCCGCGTCGTCCCCGGCCGCGCCGACGCCGCCGCCCATCGTCGTCCCCGCGCCCGGCCACGCCGCCGCCGCCATCGCCCGTCGCCGCCGCCACCCGTGGTCCCCGCGCACACGCCGCCGCCGCCAGTCGTCCCCACGCCCATGCCGCCCCCGCCCGTCGTCCCCGCGCCGGCGCCCCTCGTCCCCGCGCCGGCGCCCCTCGTCCCCGCGCCGCCCGTCGTCCCCGCGCCGGCGCCGCTCCTCGTCCCCTCGCCGCCGCCGCTCGTCCCCGCGCCGCCGTCGCCCGCCGCCCGTCACGGTGAGCCCTCTGTGAAGCCGGCCTTCGTGCCGTGCGTGCATGTTTGTGAGCCGGCCTTCGTGCCGTGTGTACGTGTTTGTGTGTGCAGGTACCCGTTGGTTGCTTAGCGAACGTGTTCGGCCATGTGCATTTGGTTAGCGAACACGTTCGCTAACCCATACATTGGAAATGCATTGTATTGAAATATTAGAAATATATATGCTTCATATGTATTGAAAATATTAGAAAATATTAGAAATTTATTTTTTTGGAAATGCGTTGTATTGGAAATATTAGAAATATATATGCTTTATATGTATTGGAAATTTATTTTATTGAAATGCATTGTATTGAAATATTTACATTTAAATGTATATTGGAAATTTTATATCGGAAATTCTATGATTTATTTAAATGTATATATGCTTCATTTAAATGTATATTGGAAATGTTATATGTTTGTATAATGTATCGCGTACCCGAACCCACCGCGCACCCGAACCCCTTAGCGAATACGTTTTTCGCGCACCGACCCCCTTAGCGAACCCGTTCGCGTCACGGACCCGAACCCTTAACAAACCACTTCGCGTCGCGTACCCGAACCCTTAGCGAATCAATTCACACCACGCGCCCGAACCCCTTGGCGAATCCGTTTTTCACGCACCGACCCCCTTAGCGAAAATGTTAGAAATATTGGGAATATGTATGCTTTGTATATATTTCTTATCAATTATTTTTAATTCTATAGATGGCGGACAACAACAACCCCGTCCCACCCATGCAAGAGGACAACGACACGTTCTTTGCGAATCAACTTTTTAATATTGTAACCCAACCAATGTCCATGGATGAAGTGTTGGGGATCATTGGAAGGGACGGAAATGTTGAAGGGGCCGCCAATGTCCAGGGCGAACGTGTCCAGGGCAGCACTATTGAAGGGGCCGGTAACGAGCCCTCGTCTAGTCAGGTGTGTATATATAACATAAATTTGTACTGTATATGTCAATTATCTATATCATCTCTATATCTAACATAAATATGTATCGTATATATGTAATTTGTGTAGGCCGCCTCTGCTTCTACAAGTCGAGCTAAGAAATCAAAACGATCGACCACGAAGAAGCTGAAGGATGTCAAGTTTCACATCACTAGAGTGGAGGATGACGGGGAGCCAGTTGAGCCCCCAAAAGTGGCCAAGAAATTTGTATCTCAGTGCGGGGTAATTGTACGGGACAATGTGCCCATTAGCATCAGAAAATGGAAGTCCACGGACCCCTCTGAGGAGTACGTGCTCCCCGATACAGAGAAGGAGATGCTATGGAGGGAATTAAAGGCAATATTCGACTGGCCTAGCACTCATGAAGCGAAACTGAGGGATTGGACAATGAAGAAGATGGCAGTTCTGTTTCAGGATTTCAAGAAGAAGTTGTACTCGCATTTTCTGAAAACCGGAGAGGCCCCGGATCCTGAGAAGTATAAGAAGATCACTGATGACGAGTGGGAAGCCTTCCTTGAGTACAAAACCTCCGAAGAGGGTGCAACGGCTAGCGCTAGAAACGCTGGAAACGCCGCAAATAAGAAGTACTCTTATAAGATGGGTTCGGGAGGTTACAAGGCAAGCATCGCTAAATGGGAGAAGATGGAAGAAGATCTATATGCTAGAGGCATCACTCCAGCGACACATGACTGGCCCACAAGGACCAAGTATTGGTACTATGGTCATGGAGGCACCCTAAGCCCAATCGACGGCTCCTTAGTTTTTCCCGAGGACTTGCGAGAACTAGCTCAGCGTCTCCTCGATATCCTCAGGGCATCTGAGAGGGGAGAATTTGTTGCTGATAGAGACAGAGATGAGCTAACCTATGCCTTAGGGAACAAGGAGCATCCTGACGGACGCGCGGCGTAGGCACAAGCATCTCATGGAAGAAAGGTTTCCAAGAGCACGCCACCACCTATAGGAGCCGTTCGAGGAAGAAGGCCGAATATGAGCAGAGGGTGAGGGACCTAGAGCAAACGGTTGCCGCCCAGGGCTCAAAGCTCCAAGAAATGGAGTCAGAGATGGAGCGACGGATGAAGGTAGCATGGATGCAGATACAACAAGCCACAGGCGGGACCGATTCCATAGAGCATGCACCTCTCCAACAAGACGCAGGCGGGACCGGTTCCACAGAGCATGCACCAGGCGGGACCGGTTCCACAGAGCATGCACCTCTCCAAGATGCGGCCCTTATTAGCCCTCCACAACAATATCAAAGCAGTCACGCTTCCACACAGGCCGCCAAACCGGTCCGTTACCCCGTGGATGAAATAACTCAACGGACCGCGTGCGAGCTTGTCGTCAGGCAGAAGAACTTAGCTGTGGTGGTACGTATGCGACCTTAGTTTGTACTGCATACATTTCACCGTAAATACCATTCATTTACTAACTTTCTTTGTGACTACTAAATTATCAGGTCGCATACGGTATGACCAAACGTGTGGAAGAAGGGCAAAAATGGCACTGCAATGACATTCCACATGGTTACGTACCTGTTAAGGTGGAGCAAGTCGTCACCAACTGGGAAGACTTGGAACTTGACATCCCCGGAGGTGACAGAGAAACAAAACTCGGTCAGTGTTCTCACTGCATCATTCTATGGAGCAAGGCAGACGTCGTCATACCAGGTACACCTGCGGCTACCAACAAGCCTCCGTCACCTCCACTATCTCCAAGAGATCCACCGGATCATGACGATTCTCCGGGAGCTCCTGATGCAAGCCCGTCTCCTCCGCCGAAGAGGTCTTCGTCTCCTCCGCCGCGGAGGTCTCCGCCCCCTCCGCCGAAGAGCGGACGCCGCACTAAAGCCTCTGCCCCCACTCCACCAGGGAAGAAGGCGCGGAAAACCAGAGAGAAGCCCGCACCAAAGAAAAGAGCGGGTGAGAAGACTCTAGAGGAGCTCCAAGCCTCGGTCAAAGCAGACACAAAGAGGCAAATGGCCGAGTGGAGGAAAAAACCGGAGCTGGAGCCGAAGCTTGATCCCACTGTCGTCAAGTCATTCCTCGGTAATTTGAGCAAGGGTCAACAGAAGGAAGTAATAGTAACAGACTATGACCGCTCATTACTGAAATCTCGCCGGAAGCGGAAGGCTGCAGATAAGGAGGCGGGCCCATCCAAAAAGGTTCCTCAGCTCGGCGAGCAACCTCAGCGGCCCTTGGGTCCATTGCCATCTCTGGACGAGATTAACGTGCAACGAGTAATGGCCGAGACTGGACTATCCAGAGCGCAAGTCCTGGGGGAAGAAGAGGTGCCTGTAAACACAACGTTGAAGTGGCCGTTTAAGCTTGGCGAGCCTATGGTCCCTCCTGAAATGGAGAGCAAGCTACAGACGAAGATGCGCCGATTCCATGAGTGGTACTTGGAAGAATCAAGAAGGAATAAACGACGCATGATCAAAGTAGGCGTGAAGGACCATGATTTCTACAATGGTGATGAGGATTGGTCTCGCTGAGGTTTCAGGATATATATGAGCTGTACCACCGCGACGCCATGGACGTGGATTTGATCACCTGTTGGACACTGTAAGTACTTTGTTGTTGCTTATAATTCACAGTTTGAAAACAATAATTCCAATCTATGCTGACACGGGCTTTATTTATTGCTTAACATATGCAGAATGGAGATTCAAAAATGTCGGAGATCCTCAATATATGACGTGGGTGACGTATATACACGTATGCGGGGCAGGCCCTTTAGCACCGGGTTGTGTCTGGAACCGGTGCTAAAGGGACCCTTTAGCACCGGTTATTCAACCCGGTGCTAAAGGGGTACCCCTTTAGCCTCGGTTTAGTTGCACCGGGTGGGAAACCCGGTGCTAAAGGGCTTTGGAGATATCAACTATTCTGGTAGTGCCCGTCCGGCGGCGAGGTCTCGGTGGTCGTGGCCATGCATGCATGCGCATTTTTATTGCATGATCGGGTGACATTTTTTCTCTCTGTGTATCATTATATTGCATTAGCTAGAGAAAAAAAGGTGCACCACTGATCGGGTGGCAGTAACAAGCAAAGCAAGGCGGCATGCAGGTTGCAGAGCCCATGCCGATGCCGATGATAGACAGGTGACAATAATATGCGTGTCCGCCAGCTGCTGCTGCTGCTGCTGAACGACGCAGTGCAGACGTGGAGCAGGAGGAAATATAATCTAAATTTTGACTCCCAAATTCTACTAGATAAAAAGAAGATTCACATCATATTAAAATATCGGTACACGTATGAAGTACTAAATATAGATAAAATCAAAAACTAATTACATAGTTTTGTTGTACTTTACGAGACGAACATTTTAAGCCTAATTAATCAATGTTTAGATAATTTTTTATAAATACAAACGAAATACTACAGTGACAAAAATTTGGGTCTAAACAAGCCGGCAGGGGGGCATGCATGCATGATGCCAGGCGATGCGATGACTGAGCCGAGCCGGCCGGGCACACGTGACCACTTGAAGATCTCGTCAGTTCATTTGGGGGCGCGCACAGTGGCATTTACATGTCCGTGCACGCTGCGCTGCAGGCCCGCTATCAGGTGGTTCGCATTTATATGATATTGGTTGCATGGTGAATTCGATCAGGAGGCACTCGATCACTACAGTACGTACATACTCGAGAAACAGATCGAAAAGAAAACGAGAGCCATGCATAAGATATTTTATTCTTAACATGTTATGCTCTCTCTCTATATATATATTACATTATGTGTGTGTGAGAGAGATGGAAATTATATACAACATTTGCTTGAGAGAGAGAGATACCTGCTGCTGCTACATGTGGTCACCGTATATATATACATACCTTTGATTGATTGTACCCCAAATCCCGGTTACCTGCTGCGTGCACATGTTGCACGATGTGTTTGTTGCTCTTCGCCAGGCCAAGGCTACGTATTATTTAGCCCCGAGTACTCTACGGAACCCCGAGTACTACTCGATGATATGAAACTTCGGAACTCCACGCTCTCTCTCTCTCTCTCTCTCTCTCTCTCTCTCTCTCTCTCTCTCTACGTACACCTAGGAACACTGCACACTACCGCTGCTAGCTATAGTTCCTCCTTAAACTGTATAATTCGCTTCTGTTTTGTAGTAACTCAAACTTCGATCAAGTTTATACAGTTTATACATGATATGTCAAAGTTTATACACTACATACGCTCGATCGTGTTTAAGGTATATACTTCGATCAAGTTTATACAAGACAGTTTATACATGATATGTCGAACACACCTGGTTGAATTAATTATTGTCCGTGACAACAACGGCATTATTAATATAAAAGACAGGTAATATATTCATTCTTCGATCTGCGTGTTTTACAGGCGGCGTTCCGTGTGGGGGAAAAGAAAGTTTGGCCACCAAATGAGTGTGCTAGCTGCAAAAAGAGATGGAGTCACACGTACACGCACACACGAGTGGCCACAAGATATCCCCCTGGAGAAGATCCTGGCCGGATGGAGGACACGGCCAAAGAAAGAAATGGTGATGGGAGCAAGCTATGGGATGGAGCAATGGGAGCGTGACAAGGTTTTGACGCGTCGACGACCCGTCAGGTCGGTCCATGGATCGGAGTCAACAAAAGCATGCATGTGTCTCGAGACTTTGCGAGCAGGCCAGCCGGCATCATACATACATGCAGTGTAGTAGTAGTGAGAGACTGAGAGTAGTGAGAGA
The DNA here is from genome assembly GCA_033239725.1 of Echinochloa phyllopogon. Taxonomy (NCBI): domain Eukaryota; kingdom Viridiplantae; phylum Streptophyta; class Magnoliopsida; order Poales; family Poaceae; genus Echinochloa; species Echinochloa phyllopogon. The sequence goes on along the minus strand of BTCW01000017.1, from coordinate 5,063,483 downwards.
TTGTATCGAGCCACTGGGCAGGCAGCAGGGCAATCGGCCGGCCGGCAGGCTCGAGATTCCCCCTGCATGCATGCCTTTGGATTTCAAAGGTACAGTATGCTCAAAGCAGGGGCGGCATGCATATGGCATTCTCTTTCGGGGTGCTTTCAACGCTTTAATTGGAAGATCTAAAGCTGGATGCATGCATGGTTTGGAATCTTTGGATGGACTTTGGGTAAAGATATTTGATGATGGTATGTATGTAGGAGTACATGGCTAATGGCCGGATTAGGGTAAGCTGCAGGCCTGCTGCATCAAGCTAGTAGTACTCCGTCCATCCACATCTGTAACACGTATCTGTCGGTACCAAATCAAAAAATAACTTTGAAAGTATATTTAACCATAGTTTCCTTTACAGCATATAAAAATATATTGATACAACATTATAAACTATTATATATACACACATAATTCGACTAATCATTGCTCAGAAAATAGTAGGTTTGATTTTTTTCGTTTTGCCAAAAAATGTTGTTTTTTAAAAACAAAAATAAGCCAGAGGTAGCATAAGATTCTGCAAGATGTATTTTTGTACGAATGAAAAACCTTCGAAGTATATACACCTTTAGCTTCTTTCATTCATATATGTATGTGAATCCACTAATACAGATTTATCGAATGATATACTAATGTGGATCATGACTCACTAAAGTTTGCATTTTCCAATAATCCAAGAGGTAGCTTGTTTTAATTTCCCGCAAAATATCGTTTTAATAAAAGAATCCCCCCAAACATACACTAAAGCTTTATCTCTACATCTCGGTCATACATCAAAATCTAATCTATATATGTCGCTGAAAAAATTCAAACTTTCATAGGAGATTCAAAAACCTTTTTTTGCTAATTGTGTTACTGGAACTCGTGCTTTCCCAATTAGGGTCCTATTTCTTGCATATCTTCAACATGCACACAGATAATAGGAGGCACGCGTGTCAACTAATGCGAACTACGCACATTACCCGCTGTGTTCAGACACGCACGCACGCACACGTGCGAACTGAGACTGAGACTGAGACTGAGAGTGGCTCAGACGGCTCCCAGCGCTGCACACACACGCAGGCACACCTGCACACAACACAGCAGAGGAATCTAATCTTGATATCGTTTGGGGCGAGAGCTAGCTTTTTGTGTGCGCATGGATGGATGAGCTAGCTAGCTGAGGTATAGCAAGAGCGAGATATATGTTGCTGATGACAGAGGGAGTATGCATGTAGGGAGCTGCTTTTCATGCACTGTCGACGCATGGTCCATGCGATCGCTTTCGACTCATCTTATTAGCATGAGTGGCGAGCTACTCCCTAGAGCTATACGCACCACGCGCATGCATACAACTGATTGCAATTATCAACAGAGGGGGATTGCATTGGCAAACCTGATGATCTCTCTGACACTGACGGATGAAAAGCACGCGCGTGATCCATAGACATCGTTGGTTTAATTAATGGCTTTTCTTACAGGAAGTTTACTTTACATGTACTCCCTCGGTATTGGTAAAGAAAAACATTTAGGACAAAGTTTGAGTCAAACTTTTAGAATATAAATAACGAATAAATTTTAAGTTGTTGAGTTTGAAATTATAAAAGTTATACGAATAGATTTATTTTAAAAATACTTTCATAAAAGTATACATGTATCACTTTTCGATAAATATTTTTATAGAAATAAGAAGTCAAAGTTGTGTTTTGAAGACCGTGTCGCTGTCCTAAACGTCTTTCTTTACCAGTACAGATGGAGTATCCCTGTTGGGATTTGACATTTGAGTATGCACTATCAATTACCCCCTCTATTTTTTTTGGTAAAGGCGTGTACTTTATTTTGTTCCAACAATTAGTCCATTATTTTACAGAACTATAATCATGAGAAACTATTTTTGAATGCGAAGACAATAATGAGATCAGGTTTGTATTGTGAAAGTTATATATTATAGAGTAACTAGTGATCAGAGGTTAATCCTAATAATGAGACAAAATAATCCTTACTATTTTTTATTAAAGAGTAATTATTGATCAAAGCCCTACCATATATATTGAAACTATAATAAATTCAGAACTTCGTTCATACCAACTTTTTTGTGGTAAACTTAGTTTATTAATTTATAACAAATTACTGCAATGATAATGAACCGGTGTTCTGTGAACTCCAGTGAAAATTTATATTTTTATAATTACTCATCCAGCTATCCATAACAGTAATATATAATATATATTACTGTGTTATCTGCGCAGACTAACCCTCCAAATAAGTTATAGATATCTTTAATGTTGAGATTGTTGCAGTGAACAAATTATTTTACAGATTGCTCCCGGACCTCGCATATGCTGTCACATTTATTGTGATTCATGAACATGAATTGTTAACAACCAAAACTATGTTAGTTTTAAAGTTTAAACAGTGTGTCAATAATGTACAAGACTATGCACTGCTTGTGACTGCAGGGTGCAGTAACTAATGAGTAAGCCTAGCCTGTCTGATGATATATGCATGAATTGAATTACAGTTTACCTCTTCTCTTAGTTTACCACTACGTTGCTCCTATATATTACAGTCATGATGCTTGGATTGATTATTTGACGAGCAGACAGCGGCCTGCTTGTTTGACCGGGACCAGCAGCAGCTTGCCATCTATATCTATTGCTCTCTGCACCGTGTGTCGAGACTTTAAGCCAGGTATATGCATACGTACGTGCAGTAGTGTATGCTCAACCAGTGGCATGATCTTGTACACACATCCATGTTGCAATTGCTAGCATCCTGCATACATCTCAAAGCTCTAATTAACACTGATGCGCATGGGATATGAATCTGACAGACAAGTTAATGAGGGACAACACATGCATATCTACTCAGTGCATACTTGATGAGCAACAGAGCTAAGCATCATACCAACAACATTTCATGCATGCTGTTGAGCAGAACAAAACACATGTGCCACGGTGAATTCATTGCACTCATCGATGATCGATGTATACGGAAGCATAGTGAATTTGCCGATGCTTCTGACTGCCAAAAATGAATGGCGTAAACGTGATCCCATCTTCATTCGGCGTGCATTTGCATTGAATGTCGTTGATCATTAGGACCACGCGAAGACTATTGCTAGCAGAATATTATTGTACTAGCTAGTAACACATAAAACAAATTGTTTCCTCTACCCCTCGCGAAAAAAGGGAATATATATATTCTCCTACCTTCGATCCATATTTTATTGAAAAAAAGATGAGGCTCTGACCCGAACAACAGCACGTGCTACCGACGGCATTGGACATGCATATGTGTGCGTGGTGGATATGGGAATGCAAACGGTGTGATGCCAACGCGTAGTTCTGTGTATGTTTTTTTTCATCTAATTTCTAGTCTACTTTCTTTGCTTTAAAATCCAGATTAGTTGAATTGAAGAGTTTTATGTAGATCCGGTGGCGTAGGGGAGCTCCACCTGCCCCCATGCTAGATCCGCCCCTGCCTTGTTAACAACCTCAGCTAGTGTCAAAGTAAGGTCAATGAAATTGTGACATGTTCATTGTAGAATTATTCTTATGAAGGGCAAAACCCTCTGTGCAGCGGCCATCTTAATAATGGACATGTTTGGCAAAGCTCCAACTTCTAAAATCATATAGAAATTTTGAAGTTTGTATGATACATTAAAGTGATTTAAAGATTCATGTTTGATCGTAAATAAGAATAAAAATGGCTTAACTAAGGGGGTGTTTGGATCTTTAGGACTAAAAAAAGTCCTAAAATGAAGGTATTAAAGTTTAGGACCCCTGTTTGGATTCTAGTCCTAAAAGGGGCTAAAGAAGCTCACGTGCATAAAGTCATTTGGATCCCTCTAGAACGAGAGAGAGAGAGAGGGGAGGGTGGGGGGAGCAACGAGGGGCAGCCGGTGGAAAAAATCACCTCTTTAACCCTATTTAGCATCACTTTGGGTGCTAAGGATGCTAAAATATTTTAGCCTTATTTAGCCCCTACAGTTTGAAACTTTAGCCCCTTTTAGGACTAAATTTAGCAACTTTTGGTTTTAGCACATGGATCCAAACACCTCTAAGCTTCAAGAAATTTTTATTTATAGCTATGGATGACTTTGGACATGGAACTCCGACCCACCAAAAACATGCCATGATGCATGATCATCTACTCTAACAATACAAGCTGCACTACGGCTAAGCTCTTGGCTGTGTATATATGTTCCTATCATGATGAATAAATTGTTTGGGTGGATGGAATATAACGCAAGCTGGATGGGAGTGCCTGTCAGTTGCCAATACAATGCATGCATGCAAGAGGTAGGTAGCTAGCAAACAATTGGGGCGTCGCTCTTTCTTCAATTCAGCGTCTACTGGCCGACAGAGCTAGGGCACTATAATTAGCCATGGAGCATCGTTTTGTGATTAATCCACGATGATCCTCGGAAATGGAGACGACAGGAGTAGTATCTGTTTGTGTTGTGAGAGAGAGAGAGAGAGAGAGAGAGAGAGAGCATCAGCAGCAACAGGCCGGTAGCAGCTAGTGTATGAGAGTGAGTGTGCGAGTGTGTGGAGGTGAGTGAAGGCGCTGTTGGAGATGAGCTGTCAGCAGCATTAGATGCTCCCCGCTCTGACACCCCGCACCTGCGATGTCTCCCCGGCTCATCGCTCCGCGGCCGCGCTCCCGTCTACACAGAAAACACGTCCATGGACCCATGGATATAATTTAGTCCAGCTTGATCTGATGTGCCCAAATTAAACCCGCCAGGGCCAAATAAATCCAGCTCTCCAAATTCTCCTATTTGGATCCACCTCTACGATTGTGAAATCTAAATTATAAAATCTGTATGGTTATTGAAAATTATAGGTTGTTTGGATCCTTGGATTATTATTTTTTTTCAAAAGAAACCGCGGGAGGACAGTTTCCACTAAAAGGAAATTAAATATGTGGGTATTTTGGTTGGTGGTTTATAATGCGTTCGAATGAGCTAAATGTAATATTGATTTCACAATTTGACATGGATCTAATAAGCGGTTCATCACCTCCATATGTACACACTTTCCTCTTCTTCTCTCCCCATCTCAAATTCGACCACCATGCACGCGTTCACACCAAACGATTCAGTGTTTGAACTCGACGAATTGCGTGCGGATCAGAAAAGGCAATGATGATGGGAATAATGCTCATCATCAGCTAGCTGTCCATTGATTAACCTCCATATTAACCTCATGATGAGCTGAGCTAGCAGATATATGGATGACGCGTGATTCACCTGTCGATCCATCACCCTTACCATTCCTAGCTACCCCAGAAAATCTCAGAGAGAGGAGGAGGAAGAAGAAGCAGCCAGGTTATTAGGGTAGACCCCATCAATGGCTTTGCTTAGGATGGCCATGACATAATCAACAAGACCCAACCCCACACCCCTTCTCTCTCTCTCTCTGATCAGTCATCGCCATCCTCCACCTCCTCTGACCTCTCTCTCTCTCTCTCTCTCTCTCCACCATGTCCCTCTCTCTCTTTCTCTTTCTCCTCCCAGCCCCACACCTCTGATCTCCGCTCCCCACCCCCCACACAGCCGCGCCTGCCGCGCACGTGCACACTCCCCGCCGCCGCCGGCGCGTCCTCCCGGTCCTCGGCGCTCCGGCGAGCACGCGCCGCCGCCGTCGTCGCCAGGGAGCTGCATGAAAACAAGCAAAGCAGACCTAGTAGATATAGCAAGCTAGCTTCTTTTTGCTCAGGAAATAAAGAAGCATCTCGTCATGGACGCACCGTCGAGCAGCACGAGCACCAGCACCAACAGCAGCCGGAGCGCCTCCGAGCAGCAGCAGCAGCACCGCCAGCACCAAGCGGCGGCGCACCAGCACCCGTTCTACTACGCAGCGGCGCCGGGGGGCGGCGCCAACAACGCGGCCGGGGTGCCGCCGTTCATGGGGTCGCTGGCCATAGTCGCGCAGGCCCCCGCGGCCGGCGCCGGCGCCGGGGAGGTGCAGCTGTCGCCGGCGTCCGGATCGTCCGGCGGCGCGGAGAAGAAGGCCGTGGTGCCGGCGGCGCCGAAGCGGCCGACCAAGGACCGGCACACCAAGGTGGAGGGGCGCGGGCGGCGGATACGGATGCCGGCGCTGTGCGCGGCGCGGGTGTTCCAGCTCACCCGTGAGCTGGGCCACAAGACCGACGGCGAGACCATCGAGTGGCTGCTCCAGCAGGCGGAGCCCGCCATCGTCGCCGCCACCGGCACGGGCACCATCCCGGCCAACTTCTCCTCCCTCGCCGTCTCCCTCCGCTCCGGCGCCGGCGCCTCGCACCCCTCCTCCGCCTCCCGCGCCGCGGCGTTCCACCACCTCGCGCCGCCGCCGCAGCACGAGGTCGCGGCCATGCTCGGCTGGAGCCACGCCCATCACCACCAGCACCAGCAATTCCTCCCGCCTCCGCAGCAGGCGCCGCAGGATCCCGGCGCCGGTGAGTTCATGAGGAAGCGCTATAGGGATGGCGCCGACGACCTGTTCAAGGACGCCGCCGCGCGGCAGCAGCAGCATCCCGACGACGGCGGCGGCGGCGGCGAGGCCGAGGAGCACAAGGCCCGCGTGGCGCCAGCTGCCGCAGCAATGTGGGCCGTGGCGCCGCCCAACAGCTCCGCCGGCGGCGCCTTCTGGATGCAGCCGGCGTGGGCGTTCGGCGCCGCTGCCGGCGGGAGCACTTTGCAGGCGCCGCTCCAGTTCATGTCAACGAGAAGCACCAACAACTTCCCCGGCGGCGGCACGGCGATGGACGCCAACATCGGCATGCTCGCCGCGCTCAACGCCAGCGGCGGCGGCAGCGTCCAGCACCAGCATCAGGAGCAGGAAGGGCAGCCCCCGGATATGGCCCAGCGCCACCGCACTGGCGCCGGCGCGAACGGCGGCGACGCCGGCCGTGGCGGCGCCGCGAGCCCCCAGTAAGCAAGAACCTAGCAATTCGAGAACGTGATAGAAGAATCACATGATGATGAGCAAGCTGCGTACTGGTGTGGTGGTGCAAAGCATTTGGCAATTAGGGCAGGGTTAGTGGCTTGATTAGGTGATTGCTACTGCTCTTGGTAGTTGATCCATTGGTTGCTTAGTTTATTTTTGAAGGATTATTTTAGTTTGCTCTTGGATTAATCTATGATTGTGCTGATGGGAGTGATGATTAGCTGTGGGTCCGATTAAATCAGAAAAAGATCAGACTGTCAATTCTTCTTATGTTATGGTGTCAAGGAGATTGCTGAGAGATTTGTACAGTCATTGCCTTTTGCTAGCTATACATGTGAATCTAGGGTGTGGCCTTTTGGCGAGAGATCGAGATACAAACCCTAAACTGAAATGCGGCCGAGATTCTTCTCGCATTACACTTTTCACAAATGCGAGGTAGTAAATTGCATTATAAATGATCTAAGTCGTTACGTTGTTAATAAATTATATCTTTTTGTAAGAATGCTTTTAACAACGACGTTCGTTTTTTTGGACTTGAGGGGCTCGTTTTTTATTACATTATTATCCTCATTTCCATCTTTTTTACAAAGAATTATATTGAACTTTAGCCGAAAGTGCTCAACTTCTACTAATATTAAAAAATATAATTGAAAATGTTCAGCACAACATAAATATTTCAATTAAAATGAATGATTTTTTTTACTAGAACCATCAAACTTCGCTTAGGGACAAGTGGCATCCATCTTTAGAGCAACAATACTGTAGGTATTGGCGATTTAGCATAGGTTTTATCTGTGCTTGGATCACCTTGCCTACAAGTTTCAAAACAGGAGGGGAGAGGTTTCAATAATCATCGTCACCGATCTTTATTTGTACAGACAACACACATAATGGATGATCATGTGCTTGGTTTAGATTAAGCTACAACAATGCTATGGAGATGGTGTCCACCATGCCCTTGCATTAATTTACTTTAGTAATTGATTATAATAACAGTTAGTGTGCTTACGCTACAGAAGTTTTGAAAGCTATCACTAGCTTTAATTTTATCTTGAGTAAGGCCCGTGGTTTTTGTTTTAAGCTATAACAATTTCGAATTGGTAGATGGAGCGTTAGTAATAACCAAATATAAGCACTGAATTGTTTGGGTTGCACCTAAGTGCATGGAGGGACCACAAAAAGGGTTATACCATAATAACTAAGCTTCTAAATTTTAGGTGTATTGGATGACATGTTGATAATAATCTTTAAATGAAAGTGGAATTACCAATTCACCATATCAAATAACGTGGTGCATCAAAACTGTAGATTTTTTTTATCAAAGCTCATTTCTTTATTTAAATCACCCTTGGTTCAGTAAGATCATCACAAACCACAAGTTTTCTTACAAACTCTGAGAAGAGGATGTACCCAAATAACAAGTTGATCTGGGTCCCAATATATGGCGACCAAAACGAGCTAGCTCATGAGCAAAACTATTACATGAACGTTGAATAAAGCAAATATTTAATTATGTTATATTCAGGTAAAAAAATAAAAGAATAGTAACGGTTGCACGATAGCTGGGTAAGGAGAGTGTTTGGTAGCATGACTACGGAAGTACTAGTATATATTCAACCGTTAAATACTGAAACAAACACCATACTCATTCAATTCAATGATCGGTGTCAATGGATGCATAATACGGTTCAGGAGTAGCTTCCAGCCTACTGTACGGTTTGGCTTTTGGTGGAGGATATATATATAAAAACATTGCATATATATATGTGGCTTTTGGTGGAGGATCTTTCTCCTGATTTGGACTGGATCAGTGCTTCCAACTGTGGTGTCATTGTTAGTAGCAAGTTGAGTAATGGTTGTGTGCTTAATTTTCTTCTCTGATTGCACAGAGGATTTCCCCCAAGTTTAACTTCTTGCGTGTTTGTGCCTGCAATGCTCCAAATTTCTTTGCATATTCAGATATTATGGATTGACAAATTTGTCATCTTCCGATATTATGATTTCTCGTGACATCTTCCCCCAAATCAATCGCAATCCAACAGTCTTAGCTCTACGCGATATGATACTATATATCGACTTTGTTCATTATCTTAAAAAAAACAAATCTGTATATATGCAAGTGTATGATGATATATGCCATTTTGATCACTAAAGCTAAGCTAGCGTGATGTTGCAATTAGGTCCGATCCGTACTCATGCTACAAGGAAAACTAATAAAAAAGACTAAAGAGGAGAAACGAATCAAAATTTAAAAGATGGACAGGGAGAGGGCACTATATCATGGAGCTAATTTTTTTAAAAATGGAGACGTACGTCGTTATCTACCCTGATTTGTTGGCAGACAATATTTTAATTTGGACTGTTTGGTTTCCATTGTTGCCCGTCGTGTCGGCCGCTCTATCCGCGGTGTAAATCTCAATGCCCATCCAACGGCGGAGCTCTCACCTCCATCTAGCAGTACCTATCGCTCACAGTGCCACCGAAAACTACCGTCTCATCCACATCCACCACTGAGACCTCCAAGATGTATGGTTCACACAAACAAGGTAACTTTATTTTATTTTGTTGCGAAATACCCTATATGCCACCTTTACATTACATGGATGCAAATTCTATCTCTACGAGCAATTATGAAAGACTGTATCGTCAGATATTTTAATAGACGAAGTCATCAAATATGCCTCATTGTCGACGGTCATGTCGCGTACTATTAGAAAAAAAAGCATCATTTAAAATTAAATCCTAGAATAAATTCACGCATCATATGACCAAACATAATAAAAAATCCGTCCAAACCTCGCTGCAACCAGTACAGTTTACACAAAACACAAAATAAAAAGCTGAAAAAAAAGAGTGTTCATATGGCAGTGACCAGTGAGGTCGGGTAGCATCAACTGATCCCAGCAAGGAGTGGCGTGCAGAAACCAATCGATGCTGCAGGTTGCTTCGTTGCAGCGAGAAAAGGCAGGCCAGGCTAGACGAGCAACATGCAAGCTATTCGGCACGTTTGGTCACTGTGCTCCGGTAAATTTGGCCGGGCAAGCGCTCCTGTTCATCCCTGCGTTTCCTGCCGCGGATCGGATAAAAACGCTAGCCTTTTCCCCCTTTCTCGCTGCAGGTTTTCCGGAGCCTTTTGTGCTGCAGCAAAAAGCTTCTGAATTTGTAGGTATATGTAGAGCATCTGCTTTTCGATATTCCCGTTCGTGTTTTGAAAGCTAACAGAAAGACCCATCAAATTTTGTTGAAAGCACGCGCAAAAGATCGAAGAGGTGAAAAGAAGCCGAATTCTTGACGTACGTAATCGAGCTATTTTTCGCCGACTCGTGCAAAATCTGCCAAATAAAATTCCTGTGTTTCAAAGAGGCTTGAGTGGTGGTTTATCCTCGTATATCAAAAGGCAACGATCTCACCATTAAGCCACACAAGAATGCGACGAGGATTGCGGCTGTTTACAGTTTCAGACTGATGCTGCTAGCTATTTTCGACAGACAGGACGCCCATGTTGACGCCGGACAGGGACCTGAGAGAAAACGACGCGCTAACAAAATTCAGGGCACAAGACTTTGCTGCGAGGCGAGTCTCCGACAGGGATGGGGAAAACGCCCATCCCTCGTGTGAAATGATACCTTGGGATTCAGTTCAGGCTCGTTTAGTTTCAAAGTTTGACATCAAACTTGATATTTTGTCATTAATACGATACTGTAGCATTTCGTTTGTATTTGTGAATAATTATCCAAACATTGATTAATTAGGCTCAAAATATTCGTCTCACAAAGTACAACAAAACTGTATAATTAGTTTTTAATTTCATCTACATTTAGTACTTCATGTACATGCCGACATTTTGATGCGATAGAAATCTTCTTTTTGCATAGCAAAATTTGAGGCTAAATTTGAGGAACTGAACAAAAAGCCTCAATCACCCCCAAACCTGCCTGACAGAGCGGCGGTTCCAGCGGCACCAGCAGCTAGCGGCATCTCAATGCGATCTCGTTGTCAGGTCCAGCCGGGATCAGAAAAGAATTTCAACATGGGCGCCACATTTCCTGACCATTTCGGATACAGAACATGACACAATGGAATGAATTATGATGATAGAAATAGTTTTTAAATGACCATTGCCATATGTTTACATGTGCTTAACCATCAATATGTTTACATGTGCTTAACCATCAGTAGTTCTGCTGAATCACTGTACAATGTGGTCTTCGTCAGTTCGTCACCGGGAGATGACCTCTGAAGAATGAGGTGAAACTAGGGGTTGCCCCTTGTCGGGCGACAGACGTGGTTCAGCTTCTTCGCGTGGTCAGGCCGATGGTGCTGGGTGCGGCACATGAAACCGTACCAGCAGCTCTCCCTGTTGACAGCATCAGGTGGGAGAAGCTACAGAAAAGAAGAAAGCATCACAATGGCCATTAAAAGACTGATAAGATCACCATCAATAATAAATCAGACAGTGCTGTGGTGCTCAGCAGATGTTTATACATTTGTGCTTGATGTTGCTATTGGGTGCAAAAGATGTGATTCGACTTAAAATGGAAGCTAACTTTCTTTTTTGTTTTTAGTGAGGAGACTGGAACCTAACTTATAAAAAACCAGCACAAAGTCTTCAGCATCTTTATTGTTAAGAGAAAGATTTGTTATTCTAATCAGTGTATTTGAAAGCAACAATAGTTAGGTGATTAGCACTGGCCTTTTCTTGGCCAGCTCAACGAATCAAAGGATTTGACCATCAAAGCAAATCAATTGGTATGCAGGACTGTAAAAGTTTACCCAACTCTTAACTTATATCAGTCAATCTGATTTAGAATCCTGTTGAGTTTGCCAGTTCAAGCACTCAAAGACAATATTTAACTTATGTAGGAGCACAGGAATGTTACTAAAAAAGTTTGATAAGCCAGTTAAGTTTTTGAAATTCGTTGCTCAACAAAATATATCTGATAATGTTACCAACTACCTTGGTCCAACACATACTAATTTATGTAACCTTACTGGGAGCGCATTGAAAGAAATCCTAAGAACCAACCGAGGGCATCCTATGTTTCCTTCCACTATTGTATGGAACATGAATTACTACTTTTAAGTACAACCAAAACAAACACATTAAAAATCACACTTAAAATCAATAAACTCTATCACATTGTAGTTGTCTTAAAACAGATCAGAAATCACATGCAAGTTCAGACTGTTTTTTTCTTTTGTATGCATAACAGTTGTCCCATATGTAACAGTATCCAAGCTCTTAGGGAGACCAAACTTGCACTAAACTTGGGAAAGCAGAAAGCCTTGCACTAATCACAATAAAATCTGTTGTGCATTCAGCACTATGCCCCTTGCCTTGACTTTGATTGTAAATAGGTTCTAGTTGGTGAGTGGAATATATAGAAGCCATTTGCAGAAATTAGGTACATCTGCCAGGCCTATCACGGGTTTCTGACAAGAAAATTAACATTTCAATATACTTTTATGCATATATTTCAATAGTATTTTGATACAACATAATGCACTGTTAGACTACCTAGGTGATTAATATGAGTATGTTCAGTAAGTATACATACATTTCGGGGCATCGAAACGCGGAACCAGTACAGCAGGAAATCAATGTACTTGTTGTAGCAATGGCTGCATCATTGGAATCCATAAATTGAATCAAGACAACACATTGAAAAAAAAAGAACTCTTTTGCTGAACTCAGTAAAAGTAATTACTTGCAAATATATGTCCTGCAAGTAATTGCATCCACATTATTCAATTGCAACCTTGAGCGATCTACATGGAATAAGAACATCATATCAGTGTAAAATATCGGCATATGCAACATGACACAAGATTGTACAGTAAAACCCAGCGCGCCAACTTTGTGCTAAATACTAACGAGATTTCCCTTTCCATAAAGTGAAGAAAGTCAACACAGCAGGACTTGAACAATTGAGCATTTATACGTGTAAACTTTACAGTTTCTAGGGAGCATAAGTGGAGCAAAACTAGAAAATAAATCTGATCTAAACCATGAAGGAATGAAATGTACGGAGTAGTTAGCAGATTCTACTTTTAGGAACCTGCTATTGATGTTTACTCAGAAATCACCAAAAAATGAGGAGAACATGATTCTTGTGACCACAAGAGAAGATAAACTGGGAGCTACCGGGGAGATCATAATTATTAACAGTTCAGCCAATAAAAAAGAAATCTGGTCCCACTGCCGTAACTGAGCAAGGAAATTACAATGTAATGTATTTTGTCATATGGCTCATGCCAAGGGACAGTTAACATTTATGATGCATATACTCAGGGGCGGAGCCAGGAATGAGTTAGGACCCGGGCTAAAGTCATTGCAAAGCTTCAAATGTCTCTAAAATCTCTAGTAACTAAACAAATTTCTACATACACTTAAATAAGTTTCTACAGGATTTTAGGCTACCAACCAGGGCTGTAGCACGGGCAGCCCGGGTCGTAGCTCCGCCACTGCATATACTTCACAGTTATCAGCCATCACATGGGCATCAAAAGGAAAATCAACTGACATACAATGAAGGTTATCACTCACCAATTTCCATGTTGTCAAATTTTGATATCCACTCTGAGATTACATCTTGCAATGTTTTGCCTGATTGTTGTATGCATCTTTCTGTAATCTAAAAACAGAGAGGGGAACCATAACTTTTGAAATTACAATACCGGACACAGGGAAATAAGGGATATGATGATGGCAGAATATTCCTACATCTTTTTCATATGGGTTGCCCCCATGAACTGTGTCAGGAAGTCTGGAGATATGGCGCTGAGAGATCTGGAATATTACACTGCACGTCAAAACATTACCCAGCACTGTGTATGATGAGGCTTGAGAGATATCAGCGAGTTGCTTACCATCTTGAAAGTTTCCTGGTTACAGATTAGATTACAATGACTTGAATTCAGTCCTTGTGAACTCCAATAAGCCCCACAAAATGCTTTATCACACCCCAAACCTGCAAATAAATTGGGTAGTTTGGCACCAATAAAGTTAAAAGAATTGAAGGTGAATAAATGTGCAACTGAGGTCCCCATGGTGGCTGCTAACCTAGTGATTTCCAACAGGCAAATGTGAACATTCCTCATACTATTGATGCATGAAAATATCATAGGTAGACTTCCCATGGACCCAGGGCCAAGAATAAAACAAAGCATTAAATTTCCGTTTCTTAATCAGGGGAACACTTCGGCTTAGATGGACCGAGGGCTGAAGGCCCAGCCAAGCAAGGCCTTTATAGGGTTAAACAACCAATTAAATGAAAAACTTCTGTGTTATATTTTTCGCAATCTACTAGAGAAGAAACTTTTATCAGAGTTGGAACTTACATTTTTGTGGTATACTGATGTTAGATCCTGCTGGCATCATCCCTCCACATCCATCGCATTGCAAGTGCGCAGCTTCTGGACTGCATCTGAATCCACCAAATTCGCTACCTGCAATTTTTTTGTCATTCCAGGTGCATGAAAAAAAATATGAAAACAAGCTTTTCATGAAGCATATAGACATTTCAGGTGCATGAAAAAAATGATAACTTTTCAAGAAGCATTTACACATGGAAGACTACATCTTAATCTTAATCTCAATCAATTAAATTGCTGTGAGTAGTTGACTCAAACTCATGTGAAGCAAAGCATGATTGCATCATGAGGCAACTATGACATTGTGAAATATTTATAACTTCTAAAGTCTTGTTCCAAGTTAGCAACCAGCTCTGTAATCTATTTTTCAATTAATTAATACATATATAAACAACAAAAATATGATTCATGGGTTAAAGAGCTGCCATAAGCCTATCAAAAGTCATAATATAGTCCTAAAGCACAGCTCATTGTGAATACAAGATAATCTTATGACATTATTGCCACAAGTCCACAACTAGTTGATAGATCAACAGTATTCAAGATCACTGAATGGTAAGGCTTATTTAACCATACAATATTCAAATTAGAATTTCTGCACATACGGCATTGAGGACATGGCAGATCTGCATTGTTAATCTCATCACTTGAACGTGAAAAAGATCGTTTCCTTGACTGATTTCTCTTTTTCCTCAGAACCTAAGGCATCATACAACACATCAGACACAGTTTAGTATATTGGGCCAGACCATAAAAACTAAAAGAAAAAATATAGCTTGCACCCTACAGGTTTCATCTTTTACCAGACAACTTAGAAAAAAAATGTTAATTTCCATCTGCTTCACTTACAATATTAGATTTAACTGAAGCATATGACTCTAACAATGCAATCTCCTCATCAGACCTCTGCAGTGATGAAAAAGCTTGCAATATAGCCTACAAAAACGATAGACACAGATAAATCCAGCAGCTGTCAGTACATAGAAGATTTAGGAACATAATAAGGAATTATTCAGAAGGATCAAATATCATACCTCTTCAATATTATGTAGGAAGTGATTCCTTCCAACTGATTGAACTGCAGTCCTACATTGCGGGCATGCAGCGCTCTGGCTTTTATCACGCGATTTAGATGAAGACCTTCTTAACCACTCTGAGAAACATCCATTGCTTAAACAAAAATTGAAGTATCAGAACCAAGAATTTCAGAGAAGTGTAGAGTATGGATAACTAAGAAATTTACCAGAAGTTGTGGAGGCATGGAGCAACGGTAACAACATCATGCCACAAATTCAAGCATATGCTGCACTTTGCATTCTCGATATCTAGTACAATCTGAGAACGTTAGATGTTAGTAACCTGAAATCCATGTCAAGATTATCCTTATTCATGAATATTAATTTTGAGAAATAATACCTTCACATTATTTTTGTCCTGGTCCTTTGCAGCTATAATTTCAAAGGTATAGACTAAATGACCTGAAACATAATGAAGAACATGAATGTGTTAGACACATTGACTTCACTTGTTCAGAATTAGAGAAGCACAAAACACAGAGCATGCTTAAGTTGTTCAATATTAAAAGAAACTATCTTCATACTGACAATAATGTTGCTACATAAACATACAAAACAACTCAGGTTGTTCAGCTTCACAAAGGCATAAGGATAAAGACTTGCTATCAACATCATGCAAAACTATATTACCTTCTTTCTGGGGTCCAGAGATAATCTCACTCCCTGGTTTAATATCAACAGCTTCTTGTTTCACCACTGTTCCATCAACAATAATTGCATCCGAACTTTATCAATGGAACATGGAGGACATCAGAAGCATGTAGCATCAGCAATAATTTGACAGGAGAAACAACAGAAAGAAACTCAGTGCAGAATTTAACTAATCTAGAATACACAAGGACAAAGGAAGAATATTGTGATTAGTATCCACGTCCCACTCAGATAACTTAAGGGTGGCAACAATTAACATTGCGCGCTTCAAATTCATGTGGTCAACAATGTGCATTTTCGTTCTTGATTTTACACAACCAGACACCCCAAATGTATAGGCAAATTGGCACATATCAAGATGCATAAATTTCTATGATATGTGGTGAACCCCAGGGCAGCAAAACCGCAACTTGCCCAACTTGTATGTCTTAGAAAGAATGAGCATTTCTATGATATGATATTGGGGATGCCACAGCTGTGAATATTCCAAGTTGAAAAGAAGGGAATCCGACACCAATATCATATTCATCACAATACGATTGTATTTCTTTCTTAGAAACCAAACTGGAGAACACCCAACGCATGCAGGGCTAGTGCTAGAAATAGCGCACAGCTTTTGCAGCACTTAAGTCAGAAAAAGTAACTGAAAACAATCAATTAAGGTAACGAGAGGCAGGCACTACAAAATCAGGTAAACCCTCGACATTTTCCCGGTTTTTTTTATGAACATTTCCCCGATTGACAACAAACTTCTCACAATACTACTTATGAAACGTCCCCATCAGCCGGCAGTTTCCGACATCCCATCACGCCCGCCTCACAAGAACAAACTGTCACCGTCAAAGGCCAGTATCCCCAATCTTACACGACACGGCACCAAACTAAAAAACCGCACCTTTCCCCCAACGGGCGCTCAAGAACCGGCAGGAACGAACACGAAAATCACTCCCATCAGCCAAAACTCCACAGGCTTCAGTACCTGAGGTTCCGAATCGTGGCGGACGACGCGTCCCCGCCATTGCGCCTGATCTCGCACCACGCGACCTCCTCCCCGCCGGCGGCGGCGGGCGCGACAAGGGAGCAGACCACGGCGTCGTCCTCGGCCACCTCCACCTCCGGGTAGGCTGAATCGGCGGGCACTGCAAGGAATGGGACGGGCACAGGGAGGAAGGAATCAAGAAACCGTGCAGAGGAAGGAACCCGTGAAGAACCGGATAGGGGGAGTGGCGGCCGGCGGGCACGCTACCTAGCTTGGCCCAGACGCCGGATGCGGATGCTGGGGAGGACGCGGCGGCGGGGGAGGGATGCGGGGGCTGGGAGGTGGAGCACTCGCCGGCGTCCATGGCGGATGGGAGGGGAGGCCCGGCGCGCGTGCAGAGCAGAGAGAGAAGGGGGGAGAGGACAGACTGCTGGCTGCTTCTTTGTTGGAGGTTTTTGTTGCCGCGATGGGCGTACGTGGGCCCCCATTTGTGTCGCCGTGGCGGCCATTTCTCAGGGGCGCGTGGGTCAGTGAGTTGACCTTTCTGATGGATGGGCCGGGCCGGCAACGTGTGAGCTATTTTATGGGCTGAATTCAGAAGCCTATTTATTTTAAAGTAAGCCCACAAACTGAGTCCAGAAAGAGAGAGAGAAACAAGATTAGCGAAGTTGGGCCAGGCCAAAATCAAGCCAGACTTACTTGCCAAATCCAACCAATCTAGGCTATAAGTGGGCCACATATGCCAAGTAATCTTTTCTAGAACTAGTATATGCTATGCCCTAAAAAAAACTAGTATATGCTATGCCCTAAAAAAAACTAGTATATGCTAATCCCTCCAAAAAAAATAGAACTATTATATGCTAATCTTTACTTCCGCGTAATGAATTTATACTATCTTGGAATTCCTTTTTTTTTTGAGGTAGGCGGACCAAACAAACGACGAATATCTTGACAGTTTTTCACCTTTCGCTGGATTTCTGAAATGAGAGCGAGCTTTGCAAAGCGAGGTAAAGAGCGCTCAACAAAACAGCAATAATGGAGATGCATGAGCAGTAGTGGGTGTTTTTTATAAAAGAGAAAAATGACCCAATTGATGGAAGGTGGAAAGAAAGTCAGCTAATCGTTGGAAAGACGTGAGATCGCACCAAATTGGTACTTTTAGCATATTTTATAGCACTCATAATAATTAGCACGAAACTCTGTTCTATCACTTCCACTTGAAACAAAACAAACAAAAAATCCTGTGGTTGATGGAAACACGGAAATGTTGTTTGTAGCTCTGACGTGCTGGAATTGACGGAGGGCAGTGAAAAGAGTGAGCTTTCATCATTTCCATGACGATTACCAAAAAAAACACGAATTAATTTCCGTGTTGTTGCGCAAGCAAAATCGAGCAACCGAAGGCGTGACAGGCTGATTACTGAAAAGTGGCTCGCAACAATCGGTCGTTTGGATTTGGACGTGACTCCAGATTCGGCGCAAATATCTCATCCGCTCACATCGCTTTCTGACGAAATTCGTGCGATGCGATCAGATTCAGATCCCCTTTTGTATTATTTGGAAACTGTAGCTGGTCAAACCGTAGCAGCCTATGGCCTTTTTGTGCCACGTCGGATCCTGGTCAGACTCGCCGGCCAGAGCAGCCACCCCCGCCGTCCCGCCAAGCCGCCTGCCTGCCGGCGATCAAGACTGACCAATTTCTAGGAAATTTCCTTCTGATGAAAACATTCCAAAGTAAACTTTTTTTCTTTCGAGAAGACATTCCAAAGTAAACCTGCTGATGCCACTTTTGCCTTGTCCTATCTTATCCTTGATCATAATCCTACTATACTACTTTTGATTGCCAATAAATCCGTGGTTTTATTAGTTAGGAGAGGAAATCCACGAGTACTAACTCTGAGTATTACTGATACCAAATATATTTACCGAGGTGACAGGATTTTATTACTAGTTATTATTACTTTCAAGGTGATATGTTTCCCATGGAACCTACTGAGACTCTAAACATTTCTTTGTTCAGGTCGTCAACAAAGAAGAGGTAAAAATTGCTCTTGAGACTGGAATTTCAGCAAACAGGGTGTGTTTAGATCCGCGAAAAGGTTGGCGAAAAAGTCACATCGGACACTGTAGTAAACATTGTCCTATCCTGATCTAACTAGGCTCAAAAGATTCGTCTTGTCGTATACATCAAAACTATATAATTATTTTTTATTTATCCACGTTTAGTGTTCTATACCTGCGTCATTTGTTATATTTAATGTTTCGATGGGATGTCGATGTGATGGAAAGTTTGGAATTTTAGGGTAACTAAACACACACTATAAAATCCCTCTGGCAGCTTCTCTCTTTGGTAAAGTGTTAGGTAGCGTTTGGATGTTGGTATTCAGACCCAGAATTGGGAATTGGCATTGGGAGACCTTGAATTCCAGTGTTTGGATGTATACAGAATTGGCATTGGCATTGAACTTCAATATCAACCAGGTATTCACAACACTATCAGCCCCTCCCCCTCAATACCGAGCTCCACCCCTCCGAATTGCACTGCATTCGCGCACCCCCTTCCTCGCGACTCCGCCTGCCCGTCCACCCCTCCGTCTTCCCCGTGTCCGGCCGCCCCCTCTTCTTCCTCCCCGCGTCCGGCGGCCGCCCCCTCTCCTTCCTCCCCGCGTCCGGCGGCCGCCCCCTCCCCTTCCTCCTCGCGGCGGTGGCCGGCGCCCTTCCTCCGCGCGTCGAGCTGGCGCCCCCTCCCTCTGCCGACGAGCCCCCCTGCCTCTCCGCGGCGCCGACCCTCCTCCACTGCGCCACTCGCTCCACCGCCCGCTCCCTCCACCGCCGTCGCTCCCTCCACGGCCCCACCAGCTTCCTCCACCGCCGTCGTTCCCTCCCCGCGCTGCCCCCACCTGCTTCCTCCACCGCGCCGCCTCCACCCGCTTCCTCCATCGCGCCGCCGTTTCCTCCCTGCGCCGCTCCCTCCACCGTGGTGCCCCACTCAAGGTCTTCCCCCGCGTCGCTCCCTCCATCTCGCTGCGTTCCCTTCCCGTGCCGCGCCGCTCCCTCCTCGCGTCGCTCCCTCCTCCACCAAGACTCCTCTGCCGCGGTATGTGTGGAGGAGTAGGGGAGAGAAGGAGATGATGCTTAATTTCCAATGTCACGATATACATATCCAAACACGGAATTGATATTTGCCCCTCACTTGAATTCCATCTAGCAATTTTATTTACATCCAAACAATCTGCTTTGGCATTGAACCAATTTCAATACCTAGGCTGATTTGGCATTGAACCCAATTCAATGCCAAGACCTTCAATATCAACTTCCAAACGGAGCCTTAGGCATATCTTAATTTTTATTAAATTTAAATCAAGGCAAGTAATCTTTTTTTCTTTGATTCACTCGGGTCTTTTTAAGGCCCGGCCCGAAGCCCATCCGTTCAACGGGTAGCAGCAGCTCAATTTGTTCCCCAATTTTTGGAGGCTTGTCGACTCGCCCTCCACCCTGCGCGCCGCGCGCCCCTCGATCCAGATCCACCCCTTCTCCTCTCCCATCTCCGGCCGCCGCCCTCCCCGTCTCCCCCACGCGCCCCGGAGACCCCATTGCCGCGCAGTGAGCATCCACCAGCCTCTCCTTCCGCCGGTAACGACGACGGACCTGCTATTCCTGTTTTTTTTTTTCGTTCACCATTGCCGCGAATGTTCCAATCCATGTCAAATTCTCTTCTTTGCGGCAGGATCCGATCGGGAGGCGGCGGTAGCGGTGGTAGCGGCAGCGTCAGCCATGAAGCGCGTGTCGTCGCACGTCTCGCTGGCCTCGGAGGCGGAGATCAACCTGGACCTGTCGCGGCTGATCATCGACAAGCCGCGGTTCGGGCTGGAGCGGAAGAGGTCCTTCGACGAGCAGTCGTGGAGCGAGCTCTCGCACCGCCAGAACGACGGATTCGACAGCGTGCTGCAGTCGCCCGCGTTCCCGTCGGGCGGGTTCGACTCGCCCTTCTCCATGGGGACGCATTTCGGGGGGCCGCACCCGCTCGTCAACGAGGCCTGGGAGGCGCTCAGGAAATCCGTCGTCTACTTCCGCGGCCAGCCAGTCGGCACCATTGCCGCCACGGATCACGCGTCCGAGGAAGTGCTCAACTATGATCAGGTGAAAATTCTTGTTTTGTGGAAACAGAGTAACCTTGTTTCTTGAGCATTCTGATATACCAATGTTGAGAGTATTTCTGTTCTTTAGACAGACATGTTAGAAATCAGTACTGTAGTCTGAAATGTGTCTGCTCTGCTTACCCAGTGGTTTCGCTCATTCCGTCTCAATGTTGCTACCTTTGCTTTGATCAGTTGACCTTTAACTTCATAATAATGCCACGCTTTTTTATTCTGGCTATTTTGTAACAGTCGTGTCATAATATGTGATGACTCTGTCATGTAGGTTGCACATTGTCTGCCATGCAGTACCTTTGCCACTAGCAGTACTTGTAGATGCAATGGGACTTTTGTTCTGTCTTTTCTCAGATTAGTTGATAAAGTGGCCTTTCATAATCTGTCACCGTGGGACATGAGCATTATGGGATTTAGGATCTTTGATTGCTTTGTATCTAGAATTTTCTTGTATTCCAGTTTCTGATTGTTTCTCCTTAAAGATTTAACATCTGATACTGTGTTGCCGTTGATTTTGTCTTGCTGTTGCAGGTTTTTGTGAGGGATTTTGTTCCGAGTGCATTGGCTTTTCTAATGAACAATGAGACCGATATAGTGAAGAATTTCCTCTTGAAAACTCTTCACCTTCAAAGCTCAGAGAAGATGGTAGATCGGTTCAAGCTTGGAGCAGGAGCCATGCCTGCAAGTTTCAAGGTGGACCGGAATAAAAACAGAAACACTGAAACCTTAGTTGCTGATTTTGGTGAGAGTGCAATCGGCAGGGTGGCACCAGTGGACTCTGGATTTTGGTGGATTATTCTACTTCGGGCATACACAAAGTACACTGGAGATGTTAGTTTGTCAGAATCACCTGACTGCCAGAAGTGCATGAGGTTGATCCTGAATCTCTGCTTATCTGAAGGATTTGATACTTTCCCAACCCTGCTTTGCACAGATGGCTGCTCAATGATTGATCGTCGAATGGTACGATCATTTCATCTTGATTTTATTTGTATTTAGATGCATATCCATAGAAGCAGTAAATACCTGTTGAGGTGGCAATAGGATTGGCAGGTTCTTCTGTAATCAATGATCATGTCCTGTTTCCTTGAACAAAACTAAAGAGAGGGATAGCCTCAGATGGTCATCAAATGCTTATTGGGCGAATAGTGGGTATATACATCTTTATGTTTAAAAGCTTTCTATTTTTCAATTCTTTTGTGGTAGTTGTAAGTAGCACATATTCTCATACTACATGCAACCAAATTTTAGAAGCAATTACAGCCTTATCAGTAACAGTAGGGGCAAGAAAGTACATAGTTTTTGCAGAAGTAGAAACAGATAGTACTGGCAAAAAGGTCCACCTGAATTACAGTCCCACCAGTTCTCTTGTTGTTCTTTTTTTATTTATTTACATTTTAATCCATCAGCACATGATTCTAATAACTACAGTTTTCAGGGTATATATGGTTATCCCATTGAGATCCAAGCTCTATTTTATATGGCACTAAGATGTGCTCTCCAAATGCTCAAGCCAGAGGGTGAAGGGAAGGAGTTCATTGAGAAGATAGGACAACGTCTTCATGCACTAACCTACCACATGAGGAATTATTTCTGGCTAGATTTTCACAATCTGAATAACATATACAGATACAAAACAGAAGAGTATTCCCATACAGCTGTGAACAAGTTTAATGTCATTCCGGATTCCATTCCTGATTGGGTGTTTGATTTCATGCCATGCCGAGGAGGCTATTTTCTTGGCAATGTCAGCCCTGCTATGATGGACTTCCGGTGGTTTGCCCTTGGAAATTGCATTGCCATAGTATCATCTCTAGCTACACCAGAACAATCAGTAGCTATAATGGATCTGATTGAGGAACGGTGGGATGAGCTAGTTGGTGAGATGCCTTTGAAGATATGCTATCCTGCTATTGAGAATCATGAGTGGAGAATTATCACTGGCTGTGACCCCAAGAACACCCGGTGGAGTTATCACAATGGAGGATCATGGCCAGGTATTGTCTCCCTTTGCAATGTGTGTATTCTGATGTTCAGATTATTTCTTGAAAAAAGATCAATCATTTCTATATTGCATTAGTGATAAGATGAACACCTGATATGCAGGCATATATTACTTATTGTTCCAGAATGAAGATGCAAGTTCATTCATCATGATTAAACACAGGGTTTAAACTATCCGTTCCGAAACTGATGACATAATTGAGTTGTGTATGCACCTCATCTAATTTTTTTTGGAGTACCAATCCTCGATAACCATATCATCTTCTGTACAATCCTTGTACTTGTCATGGTACTTCTGTGAAGGCACTTAACTAGAGTTGAGATTTGGCTCTATACACAGTTAGAAATGTTTAGTCATTGTGCTGTATAGTTGCAGCTAGAGCCAAACTCTGAACTACAGCTTCTGATTCTTCAACATCTATAAAATTTGCATTCTTACTATTTTTTATCTGCAGTTCTTCTGTGGCTGCTGACAGCAGCCTGCATCAAGACTGGTCGGCCACAGATGGCAAAGCGTGCGATAGAGCTTGCTGAGTCGAGGCTGCTCAAGGATGGCTGGCCTGAGTACTACGATGGCAAGCTGGGAAGATTCGTTGGTAAGCAGGCCAGGAAGTTCCAAACCTGGTCCATTGCTGGTTACCTTGTCGCCCGCATGATGCTGGAGGACCCATCAACACTCATGATGATCTCCATGGAGGAGGACCGGCCTGTGAAGCCGACGATGCGGCGGTCAGCATCATGGAATGCCTGAATGCTTGGGTAGTTGGTTCTGGAGAAGAAAAAAAAAATCAGAGTCAAAGGTTATACAGATGATTTGTGATTTGTTCAGACTACAAAAGTTCAACTTTGATTCTAGTTGAACTCTGCCAGGTAGGACAGAAGTGTATACCACAGAGGGTCATAGGAGTTACACGAGATTTTGCCACTAGTTTTGGGTTTCTTTTGAAACAACACGGAGGCTTCTGTTCAGTTTAAACCTTAATTTTGGAATAAGAAATTACTGTTTTTACATATGTTTCTTTTGTGTTACTGCATATATTTCGTATACAGGGGGTGGGGGCATTCCGAGTAGTGAATGTATCATCTTTCAATATTTGCAAAATTTGTCAAAACTTCATGTACGAAGTATACAAAGTTCAGTGTAGCCGCAACCATTTAATTTCAAATTCGTCCAGATTTGTGAAGATTTCAAAATAGACAGCCAGTCAATCTGGCAGTGTTCATTATGGGCAGACCATAACATTTGTGTGTTTTTGAATCGCAACATCAAAGATGAATTTGGCAATGAGACATTTTTATAACATCGCAACATGCCGAGTCAACAAATAATATATTATGTCAAATAAATCAATAAATTAAATAGAAAAAGGGAACAAGGGTGGCGGCGTGGCGCCCGCCATCGCCATCATTTTGGTAAAAACCGAACGGGTGGCGAAAAAAATCGAGAAAAATATATAAAAATTAGACGTTCATGAATGATAAAAGCTTACCCGTTAGCCTCATCTTACACTATCGATGGATGATCTTACAACATTTCGAGATCATGTATAATCTTGATAACAGCATCTAATATACGTGGACGAATGCACACATTTCTACTAGTGTTATCCGCTTGATCTCATTTGTATATATCAAAGAGGCAATAAAATGGCACACATATACTTTGTTTATATTTGATCATGAATGGACGCGTGCATTATATATTTCGTAGATAATTAGATAGGTGGCTGATCGTATAAGCTGTCTATTTAGTTGTCTACGTGTGATGATGTAGTATTTTTTCCATGTAGCAGCGTCTAAACTGTTATACGTACATGATCTGTAAAGGACACCATCGAATCTGCTGTTATTTTATAACTTCGGAAGGTGCTGTAATAATAGTTTCGCAGTGGTATCATTTTGACCCAGCAGCATTATTGGCGCAGGCGTCGCATCCACAGGACTCCAACCCATCCAGTGAGCACTTATTAGACCCATTGCAGCTGCTCTTATCGAAGCAGCACCTCGTGTGGCATATCCGCGTGCCTGTTGTGTTTCCACTGCAGCAATTGCAGCTTGCACATATTATTTGATTATTAATGGTGTTCCCTGCTCCTCGCGTCGCCGTCGCTAGCTGTTCTTTCTGGGACTCTAACCGCGCTAGCTGCGACGCACCGATACCGGCAGCGGCTTCCTTGGCACCTGAATACCCATGAGTCCGTCAGAAAGTGAGTGAATTTGTCAAGAAATATAGTACAACTGATGCTAGATACATAGACAAACCTTGGGCTTGGGGATGGATGGTGACTGCGAGAACGGCCATGACAGCCATGGCGAGAGAGATTATCTCTGGCTTAACCATGGCTTAATTTCTTACCGATCATACATACACAGGACCAAAAGAATATCTCGATAGATCAGTGTGTGGCTGATCACATGAACTGCACGCGTGTATTTATACACATGAAGTAGAGCAATGGAATGGAAACGGCTATTGGACGCTATATATATGTTTCAGTGCCACATACTAGAATTACATCAATAAATGTTTATATATAAGACGGAGAGCAACGTTCTGAGAATTAATAGTACTCACGGCGTTTTCATTTCATTCTTCGTTACTCTAAACGCCTGTGGAGGAGAAGGTTGTAGTACTTGCGTGTAATCAATTTGCAGTTCCATTGCAGACATTTTTGGTGGATCGTACCACTATTTTCTTTGAAACTTCATATGATGGTGGTCGTTCTTGCTTGATCATTTCATTCTAGTTCAGCAAACTGTAAACGTCCTTCATCGACAGAAGGTGTCAAACCTCTTTCTATAGCTGGACATTTCTAAAGCTTTTGATTCAGTGTTGTGGTCTTTCTTGCTAGAGGTTCAGACACGTTTGGGATTTGGCATTCCTTGGTGTAATTTGGTTTCAAACCTGCTGTCCACTTCCTCAGCCAGTATTCTTTTGAATGGTGAACCCGGCGAGGTTATCTATGATCAACGTGGATTACGGGCTTACGGCAGGGGATCCTTTATTCCCCCATTCTCTTTATAGTGGTCATGGATGTGCTTAATAGTACGTCTGTTTGTGAAGGCAGGAGCAGAGGGATTACTACAGCAATCACTACGTCAAAAATCAATAAAGATGACACACAATTTAGTGACGCAGATTTGTCACACATCCCCAATATGATATTAGTGACGCGTCCGTATCAGAGACCCATCGTAGACGCATCTCTTCAAAATGCGTAAGTGGAATAGACACAGTGACGACTATTGTCGAGACACATCTATGCCACTGGCCGGCCCTTCCACCTCGTCCACACGTACCGCTGTGCCCCTGTCCATCGCTTCCACCATCCATCATGTCCCATGCCACCTCGTTTGCCCCACCGCCCGCCGCCACAGCCACAACTTCTCCTGTGAGCCTATCGAAGCAGTCTCCCTTGCCACAACCACCTTGCTGCACCCCCGCCAGTATAATTCTATCAGCTCCTTCTCGTGTGCACGGCTCTCCTCCTGCACTGCCTCATGCATGCCCGTGTACCAGGCCGACGTACACCCATGATCGACAAGCTTGTGGTTGCCTCCAAGTCCAAGAACATGATACCGTCATATTGACGTACTGTGAGTTCAATTACCTTATATGGTTGATTTGAGTGGAATTCTTGGTGGTGCATGACAGCATGTAAGGTCTTCGGTGGAATGTGTCTGAGAAGCTTTCTTGTGTAAGTAAGTAATGCAGCGAAGTTGGTCTCTTGACTACAGGATGGATGGCATTTGTCATTGGCATGTGAGTTTGCCGATATCCGTCCATCCTGCCATCTTTAGTCCTCGCTCTAACGCCAATCTCTAACGGGCCACGAGGTCCATATCCCAGGTAATATAGCTCTTAGATCTGTTGGTTATGAAATTAAATCGTGGTGCCAATTCTAGTGCTGGAAAATGTTGCAAATTAATATTTTTAAGGAATACAAGAGTTTGTTGGCTATCTGGAGTTGTTGCAAACTTGCAATGCTAACCTTTCACTAGTAGACTTGTGTGCATAAATGTTGACTCATAAACTTATTTGCACTCTTGTTATGAGTATGTGCTTGATGTGTCTTTTGATGTTCAGATTAATTATTTCTTGAAAAAAGAACAATAACTTCTATATTGCATTAGTGATAAGATGAACACTAATGTGCCCATTCGCCAAAAAAAATGTGCGTTGCTGCGGGGATTCGAACTCAGGACCCTCTTGGCTCGCGCATACCCACCTAACCATCTCAACTACACAACACGTGTGATGGACTAGAATATGCTTTTCTTTTGAAGTAGTATGCAACACCCCCTTTAGCACCGGGTCGTAACACCACCCGGTGGGTGCTAAAGGATCGAGGGGCTTTACCACCGGTTGGTAACATCAACCGGTGCTAAAGGTCACCTTTTAGCACCGGTTGGTGTTACCAACCGGTGCTAAAGGATCTCCGAGGGCACCCAAATTTTGCACCCGGTGCCAATACACCCTTAGCACCGGGTCCAAACTTCACCGTGGCCTATGAGGGGGGCGGATGTGAGCTTCTCTGGTAGTGGCACCTCATCTATTTTTTTTGGAGTACAAATCCTCGATAAGCATGTCATCTTCTTTAAAATCCTTGTACCTGTCATGGTACTTCTACAAAGGCACTTGTTAACTAGGTTGTCTGAATACCTTTTGAATTACTCTTCATATGCTTACTTCTGCATGAGCATAGTAGAGACAGTGCTTCACTGCATCCTGATGTCTTTAGGAGTTGAGATTTGGCTCTATACACAGTTATAAATGTTTAGTCATTGTGCTGTATAATTGCAGATAGAGCCAAACTCTGAACTACAGCTTCTGATTCTTCAACGTCTACAAAATTTGCATTCTATCACTATTTTTTTTATCTGCAGTTCTCCTGTGGCTGCTGGCAGCAGCCTGCATCAAGACTGGTGGGCTACAGATGGGATAGAGCTTGCCGAGTCGAGGCTGCTCAAGGATGGCTGGCCTGGGTACTACGGTGGCAAGCTGGGAAGATTCGTTGGTAAGCAGGCTATACTCGTAGAAATCACCAAGCACAAGCATACCCGCATACAACTATACAAACAAATAGACAAGTACAAGTATAAACAATACATCAATCAAAGAGAAATCTCTAAAAGTGCATACTAAAGGACAGGGCTGGTTATTATGGTCACGTTAGCGTAAGAAACACTAAAATCAAAACTACGGTAAAAAAGATACATCTATCGAAAGATTTGTATTATTATATGAACAAATGACTATGTAAAATCATGTCTATAGGTTATTTCAAAGTAATGCCCTATTTGTAATTAACACTAATATATTTAAAGTTTTAGAAAAATCAGAGTAATACTCATTTTTTATTATAATTATTCAAATACAAATTAGTCTAATTAAAGCATTAAGTTGAAATAAACCATGTGAGAACACATAAACATATAACTTTATGAATCGTGTTGAACTAATCACATTATATTATTAAAGCACATTTATGTTGGTGTTAAACAAATTAACAATATTTATAAAAAAAATGGGGTATAACTCTACTTAGCTTTTAATTAGAAAGGCTAGTTTATTAAACATTAATCAAATGAATATTAGTTTATAAAAACCGAGATATAACCTAATTAACTTTTATTTAGAAAACTAATAGAATAACTTATTAATCAAATTCACATTAACAAGAAAAAACGAGTAATATTCTAGTTATAACAAGAAAAACCGAGATAATCAAATTAACATTAACAAGCTTTTATGTATGAATAATAGTCTAATTATATTTTAGTTGGAAAAACAAGTCTAAGAGAAATTGATCATATTTATGTTTTAAATAAATTTCAAAAATAAAAATCATGTGTAATATTCTGTCACGTAGTTTATGTTGATATGAGTAGACTCAGGGCAGCCCGCAATTGAGGCAGGTGGCTCTTGGGTTAAAGGTGAGAGCCTGATCCACCGGTTCTACGGAATCGGTGCGGCTTGAGTCCTTATGGAGTCTTACAGGAAGGTTTCGGCGGTTGTAGGGTGTGAATTTCGATCGGTGGCTTCTATACAGGGCAGGTTTTCTAGTTCTTTGGATGGCGACCCTCAAGTGCAAGCTTCGGTCCGGCGGGTTGGATCGGGCAACGATTTTCCCTGTTGGGGGTGTTGCTTTAGGGTTGTACTGTGGCGGCTCACGGGGTTCTCCGTCCGTGGTGAAAACCAAACGGTGGCGCTGGCTCGGCGCCTTTACCTTCCTGAAGGCGTTGTTTGTAGAGTTTTCCCCTATGTCGTGACGTCATTGCTTTGGACTCTGCTAATGGCCTGACCATGCAGGTCTATGATGGATTCATGGATCTTAGGTAATCCGTCTAGAGTAGCCTCACGATGTCTCGGGCATAGCACCTGTTGTGTCCCGTTGTGGAGTTGTAAGTAGCTGGTGTTGGCAGTGGACTTGTGCTATATTGTAAACTGGTAATCCCAGTATTTGACTTGCCTTTTGGTCAATACTAACTAGAGGCTAAAAGAATATGATAGAAAGTTATAGGATTTGTTGAGGTCCTTACTAATAAACCTTGAGGCCAACGACGACAGGAGGCTCGACACAATGATGAGTTAAGGAATGGGGCAATGGCAGAAGATATCATGACAAAAGAGTACCTTCGGGATTTCCAAACAAAGGGAGGCGGTTCGTATACATAGGGAGACAAAACCCTCACCATCATGTCCATTAGCTATACAAGACTAATAGATAGTTTACCCCATTTTAATGCTAATGGGCTTTAGATATATCCCATAGCCTAATAAAAAGGTAGGACAGATTTAGGCTAAAACCAGGTTGAATATGGGCCAAGACTGGTTTACTCAGATTTAGGCCTTTTATTTTCAAAATAATTATTTTTAGGTATAGAATAATTCAAGATAAGTTCAGAATCATATTTAAACCAGTACAAATATTCGGAAAACTCCGAAAATTCTAATGATAGAGTTGGACATGAGGAACCCCAAATAAAATATTTGGAGCTCATAAAAAGGTTTCTAGAACACTCTAAAATTAGAAACTACTCTGAAAAAGTAGGAATAAATTCCATAAGAATCTAGAGAAATTCCCAGAAAATTCTATTAGGTCTCTACACGTATTTTAAAAACTTTGCACAAAAAAATACTAGCTACTAGTAGCATAAATGCAAAGCACCCAATACTATAAACTACTCCCTCCGTCCTTAAATACAAATCATTCTAGCTTTTATAGACACATGGCAAAATCTATGCACCTAAAATGCCTTGTATTTCAGCAGCCTCGATGAGGCTTCCCGGTGGCTTAGATTTGCTTTGTCCTATTATACTGCTAAAGAAGAATTCCAGCTGCCCCCTACGCAGCAGCCTCGATGAGGCCCCCATCCTGCGCAGCTGATTGGACGCGCTAATACGCTATCTGATCATACGCTTGTCTACCTTCCATGCCCGACGGAAGGACCCTAGCTGTCTGGCGTGCGGACTGAGCTGCGAGAACGGCCCGGGCGGACCTACGTGGAGATGAGTGAGGGCACGTGCCCTCACTCAAAATCTTCAAGCTAAGGTAATTACTAAAATTCTACCATATAAAATCTTCATTAGTCTAACTTCCATAAAAGTTCAACAATACACCTAAGGAAATTATTTCGGTCCCCTTGCTTATCTCCTCGTCAAGAGTTAGTACCAGCCAGACTTCTTTAAATCATCTTCCCCTTCGAGCTTTCTTCTCAGCCACCCTTCTTTCCATGGCCAGTCTTCTTCTCTTCGTCACCTCCGTTCTTTCCCTTTCCACTATTCTCGCAGCTCACGCTCCATACAAACTGTGCATTGAAGAGCGTGGGTTCTTTGCACAAAATAGTGAGTATCAGGTCAGTTTAAATCGAATATCCACCATATTGACCAAAAAAGCTCCATTTTCCAGCTCCTTCTTTGCTATTGCCACCCTTGGCATCGTCCCAAACAAAATCTATGCCCTTGCTCAGAGCCGTGGGGATTTAAACACAACCCACTGCGAGTCCTGCATCTCTTTGGCTTTCACCCAAGTACAGCAAACCTGTCCGTACTTCAAGGAAGCAGCATCATTCCGAAAAACATGTTTTGCTCGTTTCTCAGACTACGACTTCATCTCATATGCAATCGATGAAGACTACACCCAACCATTTATTGTGGAAGGTGACTTCCTCTCCTTCATTAGCAACAAATTCAAGGGGGCTTAGAGGGGGCTCTATGGGCTGTGCACTAGTAGGGGGGCTAGAGCCCCCCTGCTAGCTCCGACCTGCCGACCGGCACATCATTTGCATGACACAGTCGGCATCTTCCTCAAGGCTACGACTGACCATGTGGCAGCGAGCAAACAAAGGTTCTTTTCTGGAAAGATTGTTGATCACAACTCAAGCATTACCATCTATGCTCTACTCCAGTGCACACCAGACATGCTATCCCCGCAAGACTGCAAAAAATGTCTTGGGGGTCTTGTTCATGTCTCAAGACTTCTAAGCGGTAGTCCAAGCGGTTGGATTCAATGGCCAAGGTGCAACATGCAATATGCGGTGGATCTTTTCTTCTCTGGAAGCATAGACGTGCAACTTCAACTCCCAGAAGAACCACCACCTCGTTCTTCTGTCGTGCCAACGACTTCCCTAAGTACTCAATGGATTCTCTTTGGTATTGGTCTATATTCTATAGTATCCAAGAAAAAATATGTTATAGTAGAGTCCAAAAAAGACTATGTTTTGTATCTAAATTATACCTCTCCCTACCTTCCATACACGAATATCGTCGCTCGCCAAGTGATAGCAATGGTGTCCATCAAAGTTATTCAAAGAGTGATGTCAAAGAGGAAGTCCCAACCCTCCGGTAACCCTAGCTTTACTGAGGGTAACAAATTATAAAACTTCTAAGCACACTGGAATTACAATACTAGTTTAAGTTCCAATTATCTTTTGATATTGAAGCCGTTTGTCTTGTTGCCAGGGCCATATTGTAGAAATAATTGATGGAACGACTTCACCTCTAGGGTCATCTAGTCTTTCATTATGTAGTCCAGGCTCATACGAGTCGTCCTATATGATTAGATATGGAGTCATACTCAAACTACATGTCATAGTTCTACTCACTAGTAAATAAGCGACATTCCATCCCTTTCATTTGTCTCGGTAGACAATAGACCCGGGACTAATACTAGCATTAGTGCCGGGTCTAACTTTTATGAGGGTGGGAGGGCCTTTTCGTCCCGGTTGGTTCACTTTTAATTCCGGTTGGTGTTACCAACCCAGACTAAAGGCCCCGAGACATTAGTCCCAGATGGTAACACCACCTGGGACTAAAGGGTGATCTTTTAGTCCCGGTTGGTAGTACCAATAGGGAAAAAGACCCTTTTATCCCGGTTTGTGTTATCAACCGAGACTAAAGGGTCTTCCACCGTCTATAATAAAAGAAAAGCATCCCACATAGATTCACATGTGCTATGTATGTGGGGTGGTTAGAGCGCTACACATGAGGCAAGAGGTTCTGGGTTCAAATCCCACAAACCGCAACATTTTTGTGAATCTTTAGTCCCGGGTGATGGGAACCGGGACTAAAGGCCAGGACCTTTTGGTCCCGGTTTCGATAACGCTTGCGTATGTCAGAGGATGGTTGCATCTTGCATATGTCAGAGGACGATATGCCGATGCAGTCTTTTGCCATCGTCGATTATATATGTGTTTCATTGTCATCGTCGAAAAGGCGTCGTGCAGAGTTATCTGTAAGAGGATGTGAGGTGTCCATATTGTGGATGAAGTGGTGGCGACATGTTGATGCAGACCATGTTTGCGAAGTCCTTGACGATGTAGCAGATGAAAAAAAACTAATCTAATCTATATTACATGATATTTTGGAGGCTAGCTAGCTAATTGATGCGGCGCCCCAGAGAGACTAGAGATTTATCTCTCTAGGACGACATGAGCGGAAGATGTGGTTTGTCTCAACAATTGAGCGATGCTGGTCTTATGGCTGTGATACCATGTAGAAATAATTGATGGAACGGCTTGACCTCCTTTTATTATATAGTCCAGGTTTATACGAGTTCTATACGATTACATGTGTGGTCCTACTCAAACTATATGTTCTGGTTATAGTTTATTACAACTCATAGTCTAATACAGATAGCCTACCAAACCAATTATCTCTCCTGCCTTTCATCAGTACATTGTACCCTTTTTTCAGGAAGCAAGAATATCAAATTGGGGAGTGTGCTAGCAGTTGTATCTGGTATGCTTGCCTTAGTATTGGTATAGCTTTGGCTTCTACTGTTCCTTGAAGCCAAAACCAAGTAAGTTTCACTGACATGGTACCATACATGTATTTCTGGATATACTAACAAAACAATATATCATTCAGTGCCAGACAGAAACAACGGTGACCTCGAAGTTGTGATAGAGGAGGATCCACTTGTGAACCAAGGTCAGCATCAGACATGCATCTTACTCATTGGTTTGCATATATACGAATTTTTATTATTAAGCAGCATGGGTAAGCCAAAAGGATAGATAATTCCTTGGCGATGACATCACACCTGGCACCAGACATGATGTAACCACCCCGTGCGCTACTGCCTGCTTCCCGCACACAATAAAATCTCGAATACTGATCCGTTCCAAGAGCTGTCCCACTCCCCTTCCACTCACCTATTCCCGGGGCGAAGCCAGCAATGAAGGTAATCTCCTGCTCAAAGCTCATATTTCTCTGTTTATAG
The DNA here is from genome assembly GCA_033239725.1 of Echinochloa phyllopogon. NCBI lineage: Eukaryota > Viridiplantae > Streptophyta > Magnoliopsida > Poales > Poaceae > Echinochloa > Echinochloa phyllopogon. The sequence goes on along the minus strand of BTCW01000017.1, from coordinate 5,029,571 downwards.
TAGCTAAAAATTGAAGGGGGATCGGGGATGGCACCAGTGTCATGCATGGTTAACACCCGTTTAGCACCATTAGGCTAGAAAATTGTTCTGTCCTTCGATAGGAAGAAAGGACATCACCTTAAACCTTACATAGGATGGTAATAAATTAAACGGCAGTTGGTCTTATCAATTTTTTTTGTGACAAACAGAAATATGGGTTATCAAACAAATGAACTTTGGCGGGTGCCCATGACTAAGGATACGTTCAAGGAAGGGAAAAATGAACAGGGTCAAGCCACTCAGCCGGAGGCAGACCAAGCGGGGAAAAACCGCATGGTTTATCCCGGCCGACTAGGTGCCGACTGATCTAAGCTACGTGGCAAGACGCCGACCGATCTGAGCCACGAGGCAAGGTCTAGACCGATCGGGTGCCCGACCGACCTGAGCCACGTGTCAACTGTCAAGGTCCCGACCAATCGGGAGCCCGACCAACCTGAGCCGCGTGGCCCCGTCCCCGACTGCTCTCTAGCCTCTCTGGCTAGAGTGGAGGCGCGGTGGAAAGGCGCATGGCCCCACCACGACAGCGATGGGACGCGCATGACCACGCTGACCACATCACGACCGCCGCATGGGGCAAAGCCCTAAGTGGCGTTCTCCGTACCTACTCCCTCCGTTTCTTCACCGTTTCATAAAGACTGCAATTTTGAGATTTAAAAAAAAATCCATAAAAGAGTGCAATTCTAGTGGTAACTAACTGTTTTATTTCTTAAAAGGAACAAGTCCATTTTTTACCATCGAACTATAGCCTCGGTTTGGTCTTGACCATCAAACTCGAAAACCAGGAATCTTTGGCCACTCAACTCTCAAAACCGTTCATATTTGATCATCGGGCTGTTTTGATGGGTGGTTTTGCTGATGTGGACGCCGCGTGGAGGTGGGACCCACATGTCATAAGCACCTCTTTCTCTCTCTCCCTGTCTTTATCCCTTTTCCTTTTCTCACACTCCGCCGCCGCTCCTAGCCGCGCCGCCGGCCGCTCGCTGCCCCGCGCCTCCCCCTCGCCTGCCCGCGCGCTGCCGCTCCCAGCCATGCCGCTCCCCGAGCGCTGCCGCCTGGCCACCGACCGCGTCACCCTTCCCGTGCTCCGCCAGATTCGGGCCGCCATCACCGCTCGTCCTCCGCTCGCCGCCGCCGCCACCGTTCCCGCAGCCTCCCTCGCACCGAGGGAGAGAGGATGGCGGCGTGTGCCAGTGCGGTCTGCGCGTGGGGAGGAGGTGGTGGTGAGCGGCGGGCGGCAGCCGAGCTGGGGCGGCCGAGCGGGGTGTGGCGACCGAGCTGGGGCGGCGGAGCGGTGGGCGGCGACCGAGCTAGGGCGGCTGGTGGCGGGAGAGAGGAGGGCGAAGAAAAGAGAGAGAAAGGAGAAGAAAGGAAAATGAGGTGGGTCCCACCTTCACTTGGCGTCAACGCCAGCGAAACCACCTATCAAAACAGCCCGATGGTTAAATATGAACAGTTTTGAGAGTTGTGTGGTCAAAGATTTCTGGTTTTCGAGTTTGATGGTCAAGACCAAACCGATGCTATAGTTCGATGTTCAAAAATAGACTTCTTCCTTCTTAAAATAGTAATTATATGCATGCACCAACAACCTCCATGCCTAAATTGGTGGGATTGACATCGTTATTAAGGGTAGTATGGTCTTTTGCCAACAACACTAAGGGCCTGTTTGGATACAAAGTAATTTTAAAGTATTAGATAAATACCATGGTTTTATAAAATACCTAGGTATTAGAAGGTAATAAGGTGTTTGGATATACAGTATATTTTGGTTTTAAAAACTGCAGTAGTACCAAAACCACGGTATTTTTGGAGTTTTAAAAACTCCACCCAGACCCTCTTTTTTCTAGACAGAGCTGGCGGCGTCGCTTGCTACTCTGCTCTTTCTTGCGTTGCACTTTGTTTTTAATTTCCGGCCAACGAGTGATCTTCTTTTCATGCCATGTCCAATCCATTTAATTAATATATGGCAGGACTAGTACACATACAGTTTGATCAGGTAATAAAAAAAATTCTTTTGCAACGAATATATAGTCAAAATGTTAAGGATAACATATGATTAGCCATTTACGTAAGTAATAGAACAACTCTCAATAGGCCCTAGATATCACTAGAACAATGCATCTATGTCACGTTTAAACAAATATTCTAACAACCACGCTTTCCAAAAAAGAATCTGTGTCAATACCACAAATAGCCAAGCACCTTATAGTTTTTTTCTAAAACTACGAAAAACTGTAGTTTCAAAATACTATGGTACTGAATGACTTCGGTTTTTAAAACTAAAGTATCTCAATACTGTAGTTTTTGAAAACTGCAGTGTCCAAACAGAGTCTAATCTGTCTGAAAAATACTAGAATTGCATTGTTCATGAAACGGAGGGAGTATAGTTTAAGATGATAGTATGATGTACATTTATACACCACCTTATTCACTGATTTTTTCTTGTACCGTAAGTACAGAACAGGGAATAATTTGGAAATCAAAGCACGGTATTGAACAATACTTCAGCTTGCAAACTTCCACTAAACTTCTTCTTATCATCGCAATCGAAATAATTGAAATCCATGCAGCTTTGTGGAACAAGGATTATAATAAATGATGTGACGAGACCGTAACAAAAGAGAGGAATTGTAAGTGAAGTAATCAGCAAGAATCATAATATGTTATTTATTCTATAATTAGCTATGCGGGTATTACATTATCACAAGCTATACATTAGTAACACAAGTTTGTAGGGACCCCGACGACAATGCATCATGAGACACACCACTGCTCAAGGAAAATGGAAATTACTTTGTTACTGTTCAGGGCCGGCCATGCTAGCCCGTTACCAAGCTCAGTTAAAGATTGCTACTACCAATGAAGTATAGCCGGCAGGCCCGGGCACAAGCATGTGCGGCCGGTGCGATCGAACAGGGCCCCAATTTCCAGGGACCCATAATTTTTCTGCTATGCAGTTTAGGTCCAAAAATCTGCTGGTGTGCTGGAGTTCGTGAGTTTGCATGGGCTCCAGGCCCAAGAAATTCTGCAGAAGCCATAATACCAAGGCTAATAATATAGCCATCAAGTGGGCTGTATGTTGTTGCCATGTCACTTATAGCCAACTAACAGCACATCTATATAATAGGTTGACTAAAAAACATACTACTTGGCCCACCATCCACTCTCACAATATTTCTAGGAACCTGTGCTTCAGCTGTCTGTAAATTTACAACCCACTTTCTTCTCCTCTCTCCTCCACATAGGATTTAGTCTGCTTGCAGCCTGTTATTATACTTGCTCTAAAGGGGGCCGCGCGACGTCTGGTCTTTCTCCATGACTCCGTCGATTTGTCTCCTTTATGGCTGCAAAGGGCCCCCTTTATGGCTGCAAAGGGCCGAAGGGGCGGCGGCGCATAGGCGAAGCCGTGATGCCCTGCTCGGCGGACGGGTGGCAGGTGGCTGGTACTGGTTTGTGCTGAGAGAAAAATACTGCTGGCTGACTGGTGGCAGGTGGCTGGTGCTGATTTGTGTAGAGAGAAAAACACTGCTGGTTGGCTGCTGATAAGCCGAGCGAGCCGCGAGGAGCACGCTGCTGGGCGGCCGCCGGCCAGGCAGCAAGTCGGCAAGGCTTTCTTCGGCTAGTTTTATCGTTTTGATAATTTGATTGGTGATTACTGATTACTCTAATGCTTTCCGTCAAAAACAATAGATCGATCCTTTCTGCTTCTGGTCCGGCGCGTCAGACATTAAGGTAATCTTTTTTTTTCCTCTCTCTGGTTACATGTGTATCCTTAAGTCCTTATTTCTTTAATTATTAAATTATTTCTTTGATTCTTAAATGTTAATTATGTTCTCTTTATCTTATACATGCGTGCTTATAAAATTCTACACATCTAGTCTTCCACAAACGAAGGCATGTCTTCTACAACAAATTGATCTAGAAAATATGATTCTGACTATCAAAAGCACAAAAAAAACAAAGAATAGAGGATTTCACTCAATCTCAGAAAGGCACTATGAAGTTGTTCAAGTAAAGATTATATAAAACAAATATTAAAACAGGTATGATTTTAAAGTGTTTTGTTGCTATGTAATATATTATACCATATGTTGTTATTTTGTCTCGCTAGTCTAGTAGTTCCCACGGTAAAGTTTCGTACAGGACCCCGTTTATGCCGGCCCGGCCCTGATAGCCGGTGCTGATTGGTGTAGCAATAGACAGCAGACAGCTCGATCAAACTCGCAGACTGTGAAGCTGACGACATCATCAGGGTTGTCCAAGCTCACGACGGGGAACCGCGGCGCCGTAGCGCATGCGGCGCGGCATCTCCGGCGGCGGCACGGGCACGTATGGTAGCTTGGGGGCCTCCTCCGCCGCGACGCCATGTCGCACAGGAGCAAGCCGCTGGTGTAGTCGACCAAGCACATGAACCGGCTGCCTACCGGAACGACGGCGTCGATCACCGGCCGGCCTCTGCTGCAGCCTGCCGCCGCCGGCGCCGAGCTAGGATCATAGAAGTTACAAGAGATTTTGCCACTCGTTTTGGGTTGCTTTTGAAACAATACCGAGGCTTCTGTTCAGTTTAAACCTTAATTTTTGGAATAAGAAATCACTGTTTATGCATATATACAGGGGTGGGGCTATTTCCGAGCAGTGAATGTATCATCTTGCAATGTTTGGAAAATTTGTCAAAACTTCATGTATGAAGCACGCAATGTTCAGTGTAGCCGCAATCATTTAATTTCAAATTCGTCCTAGACATGAAGATTCAAAATAGATAGCCAGTCAATCTGGCAGTGTTCATCATTTGTGTTGGTTTGTATTTTTCAGCAGCGAACACAAACCAGCAGTGATATCACGAATCATATTCTGTTCTCCAAAAATCATCCCCCCCCCCCCCCCCCCCCCCCCGAAGAGAGGGGTGCGCCTCCCTTTTATAGAGGTTATAAAACATGAGTGTTTATATCTTTACCCTGCCCTCCAGGCCCTATCTTACCTCTGACCTACTCTTTAAATACAATTACTATAGGGGGGTATTGAAGTAATTTTCATATATCATGTACAAATTATGTTTCGCCTCACGATCACGACATTCACGCCATGCTCTATTTAGCTTCGCCAGACCTTCGCATGTAGGTTGCCCTGCTTCGTTACATCTGTCCTGTTTCAGCCTTGATCTCTACTCCTCTTGTTAGAAACCAAAGGTGTCCCCCAGATCCGGCTTCTTGGGAAAAAATGTCGTAATACCTTCGCCGGTCATGGGTACTCCTCTAAGGCCAGTCTTTAGCAAGAGGCACCATATTACCTACGATTCTCTACCTTTATTTGAGAGCATTTTGCCTATCCACTGATCCTTACGACTCGAAGGTTGCAGTACGAAATATTTTGGCTTGTTAATGCAGACACCACATTCGGTTCTTTTTTTAATGAAGCTCAACGCTCGAATCTTCTTTGGCCCGGGTAACACCTCAGGACGTACACTCGTACCGACCGGACTTCATCTTCAACATAAGTAACAATTCCGGAGGTTTATACCCGCTAAAAACTTATCCCCAACAATGTGCAGGCCAAAACATTAGTGTGTTTTTGAATCGCAACATCAAAGATGAATTTGGCAATGAGATTTTTTTTATAACATCACAACATGGAGTCAACTAATAAAATATTATATGAAATAAATAAATAAATAAAATAGAGAAATGGAACAAAGGTGGCGCGCGCCATACCATCATTTTGGTAAACAAATAGAAGCATCTGCTCCTCGCCGATCTGCGGCGACATGAAAACCAAACAGGCGACGAAAAAAATGGAGAAAAAGGTAAAAAATCTGACGCTCATGAGTGATAAATGCTTACCCGTTCGTCTCTTCATAGGCTGCAAATCCCCTTAGCCTAATGCATGTTACACTATTGATATCTTACAACAATTCGAAATCATATATAACCTTGATATAACAGAATATGGATAGCATGAATAATTGGATTTGCATCAATCCAGCAACCCGAGTAGCCTAATGGTTATATCTATGGATTGGAATCTCAATGCTTTCCTTCAAATTATTACTACTGGCTAGTTTTTTTTAAATCTTCATAGGAAGTTAAAAAAATTTGGATACATAAGTTTCGTTAGGTTCTGGTGTTTGATTTTCTTTATTACTACCCCTAGCAGTGCATGTATATTATTTATTAGTGCAACTATAAAGAAAAAAGATGAATTTTAAAATGTTTGGGATTAATTAGAGCCATCCGTTCTGATAAATCAGACGGTGGAAACAAAAAGAGTATCCAAATGTACCTAGAGGTATCAAATTCGTGGGAGTAGATACCAAACATAGTAGGACCAACCATTGATTTAATAATACTCAAAACACCAGTACTAGAACAGGGACTCATAGCCCAAGAATCATAAAAAGCATCAAAGAAGAATATAAATAGTATGAAGAATACTACATACTATGATACTAACTCCCCATGATACTAAATAGTATGAAGACTCGTACTGGCTGAAACTTTGGAAGCTAAAAGTGCCACCTAAAGTGCGTGTGTTCCGGTGGAGGACCTCACATGACTTCATTCCATGTCGGGCTAATCTTTACAGGCGCCACATTGAGACATTAGTCAACTGTGAAGTATGCGGAACGGCAGAGGAGACTACCTACCATGCTTTGGTGGAATGCCCTCTCGCACGGTCGTTTTGGCAAAAACTCAAAGCCATGATAGGGATCAAACTACCCAAACTTTGCCCAAGGACATGGACAGTGGATCTACTTGATGATGCTCTCTGTAAAGATGAAGATCGAGGTGTGCTTCTTTGTGGAATGTGGTCCCTTTGGAATGCGCGGAATGACAGACGCCATGGGAAGACTCCGATCGAGCATAGGTTGGCTATAGAATTGGCTGTGGATACTTGCTACTTCCTCTGCACAGACCACCAGTCGCCCAGCTCAAGAGTGGAGCCAGAAAAATGGTACCCACCTCCGGCAGGTATGGTCAAAATCAACTGTGATGGGGGCTTCTGCAAAGAGGAGATGTCCGGAGCCACGGGAGTGGTGATGCGTCGATCAGATGGATCTTTTTTGGGGGCAGCGTCTCGTTGGCTCCCGTCAGCTTCATCGGCTCTTATGATGGAAGCGGAAGCATGCAGAGACGGTCTCCGGCTTATGATGAATAACTTGGGCAGCACACAAGTGATACTGGAGACGGATTCACTCCAACTTGTCTCACTGTGGAAGAGTCGGAGGCTTCAACGGTCGGAAATAGCCGTGATCCTGTAAGACATAGAGGATATTGTGGCTTCACTCCCTTCTTTTAATATTGTGCTAATGCAGTTGCCCACATATATATGTGCCAAGCAAACGTCGTCTACTACTCCTAGTCTTGTATGGCTTGATCAGCCACCTAGCTTTCTCATGCACTCTCTTCAGAGAGATTGTAACGATGCCCTTCAATTAGTGAAAGCTTAATCCCCAAAAAAAAAGATACTAACTCCCCCGTCCACCACCGTCCCCTTGCCGTCCTTTAGGCACTCGGTAAATCTTTGCCGAGTGCCCGAGATAAAAAAGCACTCATCAAATAGGGTTTTACCGTCGCTTTGTTTCTTGAGTCACCTTTGCCGAGTGTTTTAACCCCCGGTTTCTCATAGCGTGCTTACTCGCAAGACCTAGCCCAACTCCAACACGACATCGTCTGTTAAGAACTTAAGATGCATTTGATGATGTTGCAATCCATCCCGAATTCCCGATCAAAGCTGCGCCGGACCGGCCACATGGAAACCGAACCCGAGCCCTCTACTTCGCCGGCGGCCACCTGTCGTTGGATGATCCTGAGCCGCTACGGCTACTGCAGCGACTCCGGCGACGCGAGCGCGGATGCCAAGGCCACGGCGTCGGCGGAGGCCCGCACCTCCGCAGGCCGGCTCTTCCACGTCTCCTTCAGGGCCGTGCCGCCGCCGGCGAGTTCTAGCTTCTACTACGACTGGGCCGGCCGCGCTCTCGGCGGCGCCGGCGGGTTCTTCTCGGATCCCAGTCTCGCCAGCATCGTCGCGGCCAACGGCGACTGCGCCGTCGTCGAGCTGCAGGTCTCCACGAGCCGGCGGTCTGCCTTCGACTACTTCCTCTACGACGCCGTTGCTGGCGCTGCTCCCCGCCCGCCGCTTCCCCATGCAGCACGAGCGCGGCAAAACGGGCTGCAGGCTGCGCGTCCACGACACCGGCCTCCTCCGGCGCGGCGGCGGCGACGGCGGCATCCTGGTAGCCCAGCTTGAGCCTTGAGGTGTGCTACGACTATGCCGACAGGCCCCCGGAGGCGCCGTTCCCTGACCGTACGCCCCGGGGCACGGCCGACCTCTGCTTCCTCCACTACCCCGGCGGTCGCGAGTGGGATCTCAAGCGGGACGTGCCGATCATCGTCGCCGGGGACAATAAGGCTTCGTCGTCGTCATCACGGCACAGCCTAGGGGAAGATATCCGGTCGTGGGACCCCGACGCGGCCGCCGTCGCCGTCGGCGGCCGGTTCCTTTGCTGGGTCAACTACCTCTGCGGCCTCCTCGTGTGGGAATGCGTGCTTGATTGCAACGAGCTCTGGGCGCTGCCGGGCTACGAGGGCCTCCCGTGCGTGCCGGTGGAGTACCCCATGGCGTGCTCCGACGATCCCCACCACGTCGTCCGCTTCTAGTCCGCAATGACTACCAGCGCTACCTCGACCGCTCGGATAGAAGGGCATGGATGATCGAGGTCGACATGAGGAAGAAGACGCTGCGGTCCGTCGTTCCCTGCACCGGTGAGAAACGACCGGAGTACCATGTACCAGTGAAACTTCAGTACTGAGTATATATTACCATGTACCGAGTTTCTGAATTCCTCCAGATTTGGTGACGAACGAGGGATTGAACTCATTGAAGCATATCTATGATAAGTATATATACGCAAATAGGTACACAGGGGTTTGCAGCAGTATAATATTTGTAATATACAATAATATATTACCTACTCTGAATCCAAATAGATTATATTTAGGACATTGACACAATATAAAAGGTGGAACTTTGATTAATATTTTTTTGAAAAACAATTGAACTTCAATATAATCTTTGTAATGTATATGATCAAAATTTTGATCACATTCGACCCCATCTGATTGAATTTGTGGTAAAAAATTTATAGAATTTGCCCAATTATTATTGGTCATTTGATACATCTTGGTGCTGAGATGTGAATACGTGACTCCACGTAAATGTTGTTTCAATCGATGTTTGCCTATGTTCAGATTGGTGTTACCAAGGACAATTTCGACATTTTCAAAAAAAGGACAATTTCGTGGTAAAGTATTATGTATAATTATATAAATGACTTTTTTTTCACACTACGTAAGTTCAATTCGAAGGTATAGTACAGAAAATGTGTAGCATAGTTCATTGGAGTGACGCGCTATTTTACCACTCCTTTGGTTTTGTTTGAAAACAATACTAGTGTTTCTGTACCTTCAGTTAAAAATTTTGATGATGGAATAAAAAGAAAATAATTAGACTTAATGCCACACATTGTCCATTCAGTTTATTTAATTTGTTTCCCAATGCTACACTTTTCTAATATAGTTTCACATTCCCCTAGTTCCTCGACCCAAAATTTTGATAACCTTTTGAGGACATTTTTGTTGTTTCAATATAGAAAACTTGAGCAGCATGCCAGGTATGTACAGATGAAAGTGAGTAGTTGAAAAGAAGAGAGTGCTTTTGTTAGTGTAGCTGTAGCCTCGTAATTTTTTTTGCAAAAAAGAAGGTATAATAATATACTACTTACTTTGAATCAAAATACATATTATATACACTTATTATGATATTGACACAATCCAAAAGGTCAAACTTTGGTTTTTTGTAGAAAAATCGAACTATAATGAATATAGTCAGATATTTTGAAAATATTTTCAAGGTGAATCTAGCAACAATGTAACTTGTCTCTTCTATTATTACCAATCTTATGTAGTTCTTCATATATATGAATTGTATATATAAAATTTTGAAAAGCTTAATTGACTTGAATTGTAAAACGACGTGCATTTGAATCGGTGAGAATTCTAGTCTATCTAGTCCTTGACACCTTTTCTAGTTCCAAAACGCCTTTACACGTTGGCCTACATTAAGCTAGGGCACTGCGTTCGCACTTCGCTGTCGATCTATTCTCGATCCAAGGAAGGCTCGAAGCGCAGCCACATGGAAACCGAACCCTCTGATGATTCGCCGGCCGCCGCCGCCGCCGCCTGCCCGCGTTGGGCGATGCTCAACCGCTACAGCTTCCACAGGCCGTCCGCCGCCGCCGTCACCGAGGCGACCTCGGCGGCCTCCTACACCTCCATCGGGCAGCTCTTCCGCGTCTCCTTCCTCCTCGCCGCGCCGCCGGCGTGCTCCAACTTCTACCACGACTGGGCGGGCAGCGCCGGCAAGTCAGTCCATGATCCCCACTAGATCATCGCCGCCGACGGCGACTGCCTTCTCCTCGAGGTGAGGTGCCCCGACCCTGACCGACGCTACGACACTCGGGTGATCGACTTCTTCCTGTACGAGGCGGTGAGCGCCGCCCGGCCGCCGTCGCTGTCGCTGCTCCCAGCCTGCTTCTACCCGATGGAGTGGGAGCGCAGTGGCAAGCACCGCCGCCCGGGTCCCAATGCGCGCTACATGGGCAAGGAGAGCACCGGCGTCCTCCGCCGCGGCGCCGGCGAGGTCCTGGTGGCGCACCTCGAGGTCCCGAACGTCGAGGTCGAGGAGTCGAGGAGCGGCCAGCGGTGGCTGGTCCGGGACCATGCCCAGCTCTGCGTGCTCCACCTCCACACGGGCAGGCTCAAGCTCAAGTGGGAGATCAACCGGAAGGTCCGCATCGTCCACGGCCAGCAGACCGCCGGCAACGCCGAGAAGCTGATGAAGTCGTGGGACACCGACGCCGCCGTCGCCGTCGGCGGCCGGTTCCTCTGCTTCGTCGACTACCTCCGCGGCTTCCTCCTCTGCGACACGGCGGGGGGCGTGGCGGCGGCGGGCCTCGGGCTCCGGTACGTGCCGCTGCCGGTGGAGCCCCCCAACGGGTGCCCCAGCTTCGACGGCTACCGCTCCGGCACGCACAGCTGCCGGAACATGGCCGCGGCGGGCGCCACCGCCGTCAGGTTCGTCACCGTCGAGTCCCGCTGCTGCTGCGGCGGCGCCGGCGATAGCACGTGCGACCGCGGCAGGTTCTTGTTCACGTGGCGACGTGGACGCTGAGCCTGGCGGCGGGCGGGGACGATGAGCCGACGCCGGCGACGTGGGTGGAGGACGGCGTGCTCGACTGCGAAGAGCTCTGGGCGATGTCGGGGTACGGGAGCCTCCCACGGCGGCCGCTGACGTACCCCGTCGTGAGCTGCGACGACCCCGACGTCGTCTGCTTCATGCTGCGCAATGACTACCGGTTCGGCGGCAACCGCGAGGACAGGAAGGTGTGGATGCTTGAGATCGACATGAGGAGCAAGGCGCTGCTGTCAGTCGTGCTCTACGATGCTGAAGGGCAAGAAGAATACCAAGTACCGGCGAAACTACAGTGCTAATTTATTTAACAATGACCAGTTTTGCCAGGATTGCAAGGTATGGAATCCATGGTGCAGCATAGAAAGAAATAGAACTAATTTTGATCCAAAATTTTTCAATTCCAGCTATGTCAGCCTGTTGTTACCTTTGCTATCCACTACTCCCTCAGTTTCAAATTATAGTTCGTTTCTCTTTTGACTCTAAGTTTGATCGCTTTCAAGCGAATTATCATATTTTTTATGTGGTGGCTTGCTTTATTAATTAAAAACTCTTTAAAAATGACTTAAATTTGACTATATTTACATAAAATTTTTAAATAAGACGAGCGGTCAAACTTATAGCAAATAAGTCAAATGAACTATAATTTAAAATGAAGGTAGTACTTATTAGTACCGTGCTGGCAAATGAAATCTTGATGATAACCATATAGTGAGGGCAATCATGACCTTATGGTTTTAGCATGTCTTATCCCTATAGATGGCGGCGGCGTTTCTTTAATCTAGTTCTATTGATGGTCCTTCAATTTACCAATTGGTTTATGAATGTTTGCATTTGCTAAACTCTCTATAATTATGTAGTGATATGCTACATTTTGTAACTATGTAGTGATATGCTACATTTTGTAATTATGTTAAACTGAAGCTCTACTATGGAGGAGGCTGAAGCCGGAACTTTTATCCATTATCTTAAAAAACAAGCATGGGCTTAGGCAGTCAAGTAACTAATTGCAAGGATGTGGGATAATGTTGTTGTAGTTTTGATGCCAGCCTTAAGTAATTCTTTTTCACAGTATAATGACGATTTGATTAATATTGACGATTGAATTATGAGTAATTGTGAGTATATATTACTACAAGTGCTAGAACTGCAAGCGTGTGTTTGGTTCTGAGACTATGTGGGTTGGGTTGGATCCATCCCTGATTTCTAGGTTGGGACGAACCTAGTTTTTTGTTTGATTGAAGGGCGGTTAAAATGGGTTGGAGTGGTTCCATCTCTTGTTTGGATGGAGGGATGGGGATGAACCATGACTAGAGTTGCCCTCTTGGTGAGATTACTACATTGTACATCAACATCAAATCTTACCGTTTTGACGTTACTTTTCTCACCATAAAATTTCTTTACCCAACTCACGTACCCACACCGACCAAATAGTCTACGTATCGTGTGTCCGAGACGTTTCGTAAACGAATACGGCGTGGATACGTCTCAGCGGCGTATCGACAAAACAAAAATACTGCAGCTCCATATGTGGGCTGGACACGTATGTGCAGTCTGCACAATTTTTGGATATGGCCCAACCCACAAAGCACCGCCTACCTGTGCCTTATCCATTTCATTTCCACTTCCAGCTCCTGCCGCACAACACAGAGCTCGAGGCACGCACATGCAGCAGCCGGCCGCCTGCCCGCCCTAGCGCTGCTGTTCGTCGGCGATGAGCCGGCGGTCGTCGCAACATGCATGAGCTCCGCGAAGAGGTCGCGCTGCCGCTTGCCACCGACGAACCTCCATCTCCAGGCTCTAGCACTTATATGCTATTTACCTTTATTGAACATGAGAACATTTATTTTTCATTCTTATTAACTTTGTTATTATCACGTATTATTATTTATTTATTTAAAAATTCTAAAACGTATCGTTGTATTGGAGTTTTTGAAAGACATATCGTATTCGCGTATCCGCATCAGCCTCGATACTGATATGCATACAAGTGTCCGGGTAATATAGGCGGCGACGGGCGGCCCACGGGTGGCTGATGGATCACGAATCACTGTAGACGCAGAGGTCCAGGTGCTACAGTGCGCCGAGCTACGACGGGTCAGCATCGTTGCAGGAGATGTACTGCGGCTTCGGCGTAAGGCCGCGGGCCGAGAATAAAGAACTTTTTGATTTGTAGCATACGTTTTGTTTTAGTTCAGCTGCGTTTTGTTCGGGAGCTTGATTTCGTGCAAGACTGTACTACTGCTTGGCGATTTCAGGTGTAAAAGGTGAAGCTCATGATCGATCGTGCAGCTAAACGGAAGAGCAAATTAGAAATCACGTATAGTTTCATATATATTGCCTAAATAGATTAGTAACTCGTTAGACATGCAAATTTTGATGCATACATGACCCATGGGGACCGGAAGAGGAGACATGGAAAATTATAGAAGGATAGAATTGGAGCTTTCATACGTCAATTCACAAGAATGGCAAAACGACATGGGCTTCTGTTAGGCTTGAGTCGTATCGTGCTTAAAGCCTTCAATGTATGATTGAAAGTCACCACAAATTTATTTTATAGAAATATAATTGAAAAACCACACTTTTTGGCTATTTTGGGCATTGGTCTATAATTGACCCCAGCCCTGTCCAAGACAATTGAAGGCCTTCAAACATCAACATTAATTTTCATCATTGATTAAAAAAGATATTACACAAAATAGATTAACTTAAATCATTTTGACCTCAGTTTACTCTTTACCAAGTTACCGGTTAATTTATTAAAAAATGATTTAAGCTCAGCCTCAAATTAAAGAACTAAAATTCTTGTTTACTATATTTTTCTAATACACGCGCGTGTCGTGCGTGCACTCTACTGGTCCTTACAAAAGAAACAGAAATCGGAAAGGCAAAGAAACACAATTTGCATTGCAATCGTGAACGTCTGAATTGTTAATTCAGAATCCGACGCGGGGCCGGCCTGTATGACGAACCTATAACTACTGATGCTAAAAAAATTAAGGTTTCAGTTGCCGCAACGATCGATCGCTCTAGATTAGTGATGAAAACGATTACGGAAATTCCCGATCGACCGAGTTTTGTTTCCGAGATTTTTTCATTCCGATGAAACGAAAACGGTACATGTCGGAAAACGATACGGAAATGATAATGGATTTATACCGTCGAATAGCTCTATCGACCGAATTTAGTGGAAATTTTCCGTTGGAATTTTGAATTCGGCCCAGTTAAATCATTGAGGCCCAAAATTCACAGCTACCCTTCTACTTCGTCTAAAATTTTCTTTGTCGC